>CM028246.1:57824786-60774387 GCA_016432835.1 Brassica nigra
GTTTGAAATGAAATGGTGTCCGATGGTAATTGTTTGGTTTGTATTGGCATGATTTGATTGGTTTTATTAGTTTTAGTACTTAGTTGGATAGGTATTTACCGGATTATAATTGGTGTTAAATGTTACTTATTTGCTTTCTATCTTCCCAACTGCTCTGATTTGATAGGCTTTAATTAGTTTGGACATTGCTTACTTAAGTTGTAGTGTCGGTAAAATAATGTCACACACCAACCTCTAACCATGGCTAACCGTTCTGGCTATGTAAACCTACTAAATAGTCAAATTCCCATTGACCTTGAATCACCCGAAGCTAATTGGTTCGTAGCCAAGTTCCGATGACTCTGGTGTGAAGGAGAGAAGGAAATGGTCTCCCACAGAGGATAAAATCCTTATTGGTGCTTAACACCAGTAAGGACCCTGTGGTGAGCAATGAACAGAAAGCTGATGCTTTCTGGAACCGTATTGTAGACTACTACAATGCAAGCCCTCACCTGGTTGGGACTATACCGGAAGCTTCGTCCTTGTAAGCAGAGGTGGGCTCGGATTAATGAGCAAGTATCCAAGTTTGCTGGATGCTATGATGGGGCTATGAGGGAGCAGAGAAGTGGGCAAAGTGATGATGATGTCATGAAAGCTGCGTTAGACATTTTCTTCACTAATAACGGCTACAAGTTCACTCGATCACTGCTGGAGAGAGCTCAGGCACGACCAGAAATGGTGCCTCCTATACGCCTAAGGACAGTGGCAAGGAGAAGCAAACCAGCATTGGAGGTTGATAGAGAAGAAGGTGAAGAGGAGACCTCCGTGTAAAGGCTGCGAAGCTGGTTGTAAGAAGAAGAAGAGTGCAGAGGAGGAGTTGATGGCTACAGGGTGTTTTAGAAATTAAAGAAAAGATTTCTAGACAAAAATCCTTGATCGCTTACTCGCCAAGACCGAGCCACTCTCTGACATGGAAACAAGTCTTAAACTGAAACTAATGTCTGAGTTGATATGAATTATTAGTCTTGTGGGTGAGGTATCAATTTTGTTTTCTGACCTTCGTACCTTAGAAATGTTTGGATTGTACTAACTGTTGTCTTCTTTGATGTGTCAGGGTCCGCAGAAGGCATGTGAACCAAGTCACGGAGCATTTAGAGGTGTGAAAGTCACGGGTTCTTCAACGAAGTCACGGGTTCTTCAACTAAGTCACGGGTTCTTCAGTTCCTTTTCCTCTCTTATAAGTAGTACTATGTAATATGTATCCTTGAAAACTTGTATCCTCTTCTTTCCTTTGCTCGGATACTTTGCAATTTGTTCTTCTGTTTCTCGATGTAATATTTTCTACTCGGCTTTCCTTTGCTCGGATACAACAACAAGTTCCTTCTTTTGCTTCTATATATAACGAAGTTCGACTTGGTTTAGGTAACACAACCTAACTATATCTTACATATCACTTGTTTGTAGACTCTGTTTTTGTGTATCTCTTGACATATCACTTCTCATAAGTTTTAACTTCGGCTTTGTTATTACTTTATTACTTTGTTATAAAACCTCGAACGAAAATGAATTTAATTGATATATACATCCTCTTAAACCGTGTACCGATATTACTTTGACTGGCCAAAAACATATGAGAAGTGATATGTATACATCTCTTGACTATATCACGAGTTCGACTTCCGTTTAGGTAACAAGTTCCTTCTTTTGCTTTCCTTTGTTCGGATACAACAATATGTATCCTTAAAAATCGTTTATAAATTTTGAATTGCTATAGAATCTTGCAATATTTTTTTGTACATGATGGTTACTAAAATTTTGGAATCTTGCTATAGAATCTTGCAATATATAAATTATCATTAGAACTTAATATTAATTATTTTAAAAATTTAAAGAATTGTAAAGTAATAGAAAACAAACAGATAGGGACTATTAAAATGGTTTTAAAATTTTGAATTGCTATAGAATCTTGCAATATTTTTTGTTAATATTGTTACTAAAATTTTGGTTTCAAGTAGGGATATCTAAACATGTCATCATCATCATCATCCGATGAAGTCGATGAAAGATTGGAAGAAATTTTTGACGCAATTGTGGATGATACATACAATGACATAGTGGAGTCCCAACCCAACAAGCAAAGGAGGCGTGCTTATATAGAAGGAACCGTGAAGCAGGAACGACCGTTTATGGAATGACTACTTCAGCGAGCATTCAACATTCTCCGCACATTCTTTTAGACGCCGGTTCCGCATGAATAAGGATTTATTCTTGCGTATTGTGGTGAGCCTCTCGAGAACATTCGATTCTTTAGACAAAGAAGAGATGCAACTGAGGTTAGGTCTTTCTCCACTACAAAAATGTACGGCGGCTATTCGTCAACTTGCTTACGGTTCGGCGGCTGACGCGGCAGACGAATATCTCCGACTTGGTGAAAGCACGGCACTTTCGTGTTTACACCATTTCACTGACGGAATAATACAGTTATTCGGAGATGAGTATCTACGGCCGACAGCAGAGGATCTTCAACGACTACTGATATTGAGAAAACGCTGGTTTCTGGGATGGTAGGGAGCATTGACTGTATGCATTGGGAGTGGAAAAATTGTCCAACGGCTTGGGCAGGACAGTACACACGTGGATCAGGGAAACCGACAATTGTCTTAGAGGCCGTGGCTTCACAAGATCTTTGGATATGGCACGCTTTCTTCGGTCCGCCAGGTACTTTAAATGATATTAATGTATTGGATCGGTCTCCTTTTGATGACATTTTCCAAGGCCGAGCCCCACGGTAGAGTATATGGTCAACGGACACAGGTATAACTTGGCCTACTATCTCACTGACGGTATCTATCCCAAATGGTCAACCTTTATCCAATCTATCACAAACCCTCAAGGTCCTAAGGCAGAATTATTTGCTAAAAAACAAGAAGCAACCCGCAAAGATGTGGAACGGGCTTTTGAGTATTGCAATCTCGATTTGCGATTGTGAAGAACCCGCTCTTTCATTGGACAAACAAAAGATAGGAAGATTATGAGAGCATGTATCATACTACACAATATGATAGTCGAAAATGAACGAAATGGATACATTCGATGATGATTATGAATTTGAAGAAGTAGACTTCACAAGAAGTTCAAGGGTGGGTAACGACAGGCCTACAAATATTAATAATATGCTCGGCATTCGATGATGTTCACGATACCCAGGTACATCATCGATTGAAATATGATTTAATTGAAAATATTTGGAACAAATTTGGTGATTCATAATCATGTTGTATTTTATATTTAATCATCTTATAAACCCTCATGTTGTATCTTTATATTTAATCATCTTTTCATTTAATCATGTTTTATTTATATTTTACTTTCAAAAATAATAAAATACATTAAATATTTTTTTATTCATAAGGACTCGAAACTGAGGCTCACCATTGGACTAAACATTTCGATTAGGATCCTTAACTATTCAGACAAAAAAAAAAATTATTATTATACACCTAAAGACTCCGCAATGAGCCTCACCATTGCGGATGCCCTAAGTCATGAAAAATAAGAGCCATTCTCTCTTTCCGTTTATATCCTCTCTTTCTAGTCTCCACCCTTTTTCCGACCTCTTTAACTCTCTCGCCTATTTGGTCCTGGATACTTCTATGGCTATACCTCTCTCTGTCTCTAGATCATGAACGGTGGTGCAACCTCAACGGCTCAGAACATCGATTATCCTCATCTCCGTCTCTCCTATGCTTATATTTTTTTGACTGATTTTCTGAGCTCGTCTCTGTGCATTCTTTTTGCAACAGCTTGAAACGTAGATCATTTTGACTGATCTGCAAATCTTCGAAACATAAGAGTGGTGGGTCAGAGAATCAGAAAAGATGCAAGTTTGTATCCAGTAATACCATTTCCACTGAAACTTGCTTCACCTCTTTGCCTGCACAAAACAAAGAAGAGAAACACTGTATCTCAGTGATTGCCTAAAATCCAAAAACACAAATCATAACCCGTTTTTCCCAACCCCATGAACCCAAACAAAGGACCTAACTTTCATCAACAACAATGGAGAAACCACAAGTTAAGAAGCTCCCTCAATTCAATGCACACGAAGGAAGAAAAAAGGAGACACCTTTTTTTTTACTGACCGCATCACTTCCGTAAGCAGACACATCCAACTAGTTCCCTAGTCTTTCTTTTACAGACCACTTGGTCCCAACTTTGGGCAACTCATCTCCATCTCGACTTACCACCTGCCAAAAACCGATCAACATCATCTGGCATAAGTTCATGCACAGTAGACTGCATACAATGTAACAATAAGCAGTGAATAATTTAATGGCAGAAAAAGGCTGCAACAGTCTGAACATTTAGCTTCTGAAACAAACAAAGGAAGCGTTTTACCTTTTAACAATGTCTTTCCTTTCCTTTCATTTTGAGAGTTTTCCTTGCAACTTTTCCAAGTAAAGAATCAACCACCTATGACACATAAACGGAAAATAATGAAAATTTTACAATCCTTTAGGAAAAGTCTTGGTCAAAGTACATATGAACAACTATGCTTTTCTTCTGAAACTCTCATCCTAATCTGATCTTAACAACGTGTGATATCAAAGTAAATCCAAAGACCCCCCAAGTGCCAAAACTAAAAGCACCAACAGAACAATTGTTAACATGAAAAGCATAAACAGTACCAGAATCAATGTAGGAAATCGCGACTGTCTCAGCTTTGCCATCACCGAAAGATCCACCAGAAACAACAAAGGAAAAAATCTTTTAAAAAGAGAGATTGGAATCAATTGGAGAAGCAATCACAAAAAATCTAAGAAGTTTGAATTTATGTCGCAGTTATACAAAAAAAAAAAACAGTTTACTTTCAGCCACACCGGGAACAAACCTAATCAAAGTTGAAAGCGGGAGGGCAATGGACACATGAACATATAGAAATCTGGGTGATCTGAGCAGCCGACCTTGACGGCGGAAGAGCAACGGCTGTATCAATTCAGTAAGTAAAACAGAAGAATTGGAGGATGATTCCCATGATATGAGGCTTTGCCTTTTTATAGTCAAGCGAAATAGTTAAGACTTCGTTTAATGACGAAGAATCAATGCAAGTTTTAACGCCTAAGACCATCTCCAATGGTTTACTCTATTTTTTACTCTAAAATAGAATAATTCTATAATAGAGTTAGAGTTTGCTCCAATGGTACCCTATTTTAGAGTAAAAAATAGAGTGATGAACAAAAAAAAACAACTTACTCAATATTTGGAGTAAACCTATTTTTCACTCTATTATAGAGAAAGAAATAGAGTACCATTGGAGCCATTTTACTCTAAACTCTATTTTATAGTGAAAAATATAGTGGGGTTGGAGATGCCCTAAGAGGAGATGAATGTAAAACCCAGGGACGCGAGACGACATAGACAATATTATACTCAAATCTACAAATTAATATGTATAAAAGCCCAACAGAAACCTAAACGAAACTAAGTTTATTAGTTTATGGAGACATGTGTCACTCCCTCCTCTTTCTATTTAGTGACGTGGAGAGTTGAAGAGAGAGAGACAAACACTACTTTATAGTATAAGAAGAAGATATAAAATAATTGATAAAATTTAAAAATTATCTAAATTTCCAATTTATTAACATTGCAAACACACAAAGTTATATAAAATTGCTGATAATACCAAATTTAGAAAATATTTTATATGCTAAAGGATATTTTATAATATTATATAGATAACTACTAAGTTTGTGTAATACTGAATTTGCTTCTGAACCAATATTTTGCACACATATTTTGTGGTTATTAATATTTTATTAAACTTTTATTTAAAATATCAAAGAAATTATAAACATGCAATAAGAATAATATAGTCGGCACATAGAATAAAGTGTAGTTTCAGATAAAATATTCCTATAGGATTCTTTTCCAAATTTCTTTAAAAAATATTGTGAACTAAAATTTAGGAAGAATTAAACATGTTTAACTCCAACAATTTTTTTTGCTAGTATTGATAAAGACGGAAATACGATAAAAGCAAACCCGCATGAAATAGGAATTCTATAAGGTTTAATAACCTAAGATTTAGGAAGAAGTATATATATATTTATTTATTTATTTATTTATTTAACTCTAACAAACCCTTATTCCTTTTTAACAAAAGAAAACATTCATCTTCACCACCACCTCTCCGTTTATCGATCACACCAAGAAATTCGATCTCGAGAAAGTGAAGCGAGCTCAAGAGATGGAAGAAGCCTTATTTAATTCAGAGATGGAAGAAGCCTTATTTAATTCTCGTGAACGAAGGTAATTAATATAACAAAAACCTCTAAACATAATTTCTTCTCAATTCATTATTCAAAACCTAACAAAGTTTGGAGCGCACGCTAGGGCTCTAGGAAATTTCGAAATTTGCAAAACTGAAATTAATTCACTAATAGATCTACACTGGTTTTTATTCTCTCACACAATACTCATAAGCTATTTTTTTTTCTTTTCTTTTTCATTCTCTGTAAAGCCCATTCGACAACAAAGAAACCCACAATTTTCTTTTTACAAAAGATACCCACCCTTTTTACAAGAAAATCGAGACTGGAGATTGTGCAGAGAAAAGTGACCACAAAGACTCAGAGAATACATATGATCTTGCCAAAGAATTATTCGAAGAATCTGATCACATCAAGGCCTTGGAGATAACCGAAGAAACCATCTCTGATCATGGTCTGGAGAAGTTGTGCTCTCCTCACCACCAACTGGGTGACATCTTCTTTCTCTAGCAAGAAAAGCAGATACTAGAGACATCAAATGTGTATACTTGTTTGCTTCTGTCGATGCTTACTCGATGTCTAGTCTTCTATGTCCTGACTCTGTAAGCTCCTTCTATGGCTGTGCTCGTTGGCTGATTGAATTGGGTGACCAGCTTGGGATAAACAGCTTTTATAAGAAAGCTGAGTCTAAGGCTAGACATGGATTATCCGTGAAGATGCTTAAACCTCAAGAAAGTTCTGATCGGTTCATAGAAGATGATTTGAAGGCAGAACTTGAGGCTTTAATCAACCTTGCAACATGGAAGATGAATATCAACGAGGCTATGCTTGTGTCAAGTAATGTGGCTAGCCAGATGCAAGAACAGGGCAAGGTAGATACTTACGATATTGATACTCGCTTAGTGGTCCTTCCGTTGGTGTAGATGTTCTTACAGGTTTGTCGATTTTTTAAGACCTTTCACTTGGTGGTGTTGCAGTGTATATATATATGTATACTATATCTTAGTTTCAACTTATATTATACATGTCTTCTCTTGCAGGATAAACTGAAGAGCATGCTGGAAACACAAAGAAAAGATTACAGCAGCTGCTGAAGGAGCTTCTGCTAAGAAGGGACCAAGTACTCAATCGAGGTAAAAATACATAATGACTTGTCAACAATTGTTGTTTTGTGTGTGTGTTTTATTTTAAAGTCAGTTACTAGATTTTGACCCGCGCTTAGAAATTTTTTTCGATTAATACCAATATTTATATAGATTAGTATTTTGTGATTATATAGACTTTTTACTTTTAAGTTAAGAGTCATATTGATTTTTATGGATGTGATCAAGTGTTATGCTTTTGAATTTGTTAGATAAGTTTTGAAAATGATGTTTGTATGTTTTAAATTATATAAATTGTGAAATGTAATTATATCTATTGCTATTGGAAAAAATGTTGCACACACACACATATATGTATATATATATGTGTTTTAATAACTATCAAGGTAAAAAAAAAAAAACCAAGTATATAAAATGGATTTAAATGTAGTTATTAAAACATATAGGTTTTAAAAATATAGTCAATATATTATAAATCTATACTAAAATTACGGTTGAGACATGATTACAAATTTATAACTAAGTTCTTAAATTACAATTTATTTCTTATAGATTTTAAATGTGTTTTAAAAGAATGGGCTTTTCTAAAAAAAAGTATATTTGGTTAAGCCAAATGGGCTTTAATCTTAACAAATTACTTATGATTAGTTGATCTAAACGCCCACAGGCAGCACTTATACTGAAACGATCAATGTTTCTCCATACTCCAACACGGAAATGTTTGGCCATTCACCAATGTATGTCTTCTTACATGAGGCATGGATTTGTGTTCCCTTAAAAAAAATTATTTGTTAGGTTTTATCTTAACAAAAGCAATATATAGAATCTCAAAATCTATATAGAACGTTAAACTTACATTACATCACATAGGATTAGTTCCATAGATTCTCCAACGTCTTTCACGAAATGTCTCCATGTATGAATGATCTTCACTTGGATGCGACATGAAGTCTTATGGTTTGACATCATTCAAAAAAAATTAGCATCGTTTCTTTTCTATCCCTAGGTTTGATAAATATCGTTGTTAACTGATCCTATATTTATAATAGGTAAGTGGTACAGCGGATTTAAGTTACGCAAAGTAGGTAAAAGTATTTGTAAGAATCTAAAAATATATATCTTTGTGAAATAAAGAACAAATTAAGCGAGTATATTGTAATTAGAATATACTTTTTAAGTTCGAAGAGTTAATAAGAGTTAATGCTAATCCAGTTAAAGTAGGTTACCGAAAATTCTGTAAGTATAAGGAAAATAATAACTAACTGTGATATTAAATAAAACTTGTAAACGAAGGAAACAAGATATTGTTGGATTTTGTTATTAAATATTGTATTTACAATATATTGTTAACAAAAATATTTGCACAATACATTTAAATTATTATCTTTAGATATTTGGTAACGATTTAGGAAATAAAATTGCAAATTTAAATTTTGAATTTTTGCCAAATATTTCTTATACCAACGGTATAAGACTCTTTGAATCATACCAAATATGGGCTTAAATGGTTTGGTTTGGTTTGGTTCGTTTTTCTTTGGTTTTCAGATGATGTATTGAAGGAGGTAATCAACTTGAGCCTGATGCTTTAGCTTCATCAAAGCTTTGAGTTCATGTTTCCTCACCATTTTCTGGAATGAACCAATCTCCGATAAATAATATGGTATAGGTAGGTTGTATTATAGATTTTGAAATGAAAAGATTTTGAGATGAATAGCTTTGTTATCGATAATACTGTAATGCTTGTCATGGTTGTCATTTCAATACATCTTCTCTTAGCTTGTATATAAAATTTTGAGATGAATAAATTTGTTAATTGGGTCAGTGTTTTTTTGCTTATATCTCGATAATACTGTCATGGTTTTCATATATACATCTTCTCTTTATAATTTTACATGAAAGCATTCTCAATTATCATAACTGCAATTGAAAACTATAAGTATATTTGAAACATTTATATATAGGTCCGACACTAAACATACCACGATTTTATATCTATATAATAAAACATATGCGACATCTATAAAGGTAAAATGATAATAAATTATTGTTAGAGTAATATGGTAACAAATAGGTTAGGCTAAATAATAGGTAGGCAATGTATTATTAGTTAAATGAAAGGGTCTAAACAACTTGCATAAGTAGATTTTTTCAGAATGTTCTTATTTTAATAGTATAGATGTTATTGATCATGCAGGATGGAAGAGATTTTTTTTAGCTAGGTAAGTGTTGTTTAGAATATGGTAATTTTTTTCCTTTTCGTTTTCCCATTTTCACGTACGTACGCTTTTTCTGATCAAGTAGTACAACATCCGTTTCTTATAGCCCGGCGTGGGGGGTCTTTAATTCAGTGGAAATACTTTAAAACCGAAAGCAAACTGAACTTTTTTACTTTGTTTTAGGATCAGATGCATGCAAGTTCTATGTTTAATTTCTTTGATATTTTGTTCGATTCTTGTGACATTGCAACTTTTTCTGTGACATTGCAACTTCGTATCTACTGTTCTCTGTTATTAAAGATTAAAGAAGAGAGCAACAAAAACAACAACCAAACTAATTGTCTTATGCTTTGACGTCATAAAGAAATCCGGTTCCAGCGCTATTCTACGTTGCTATATTATTACACACATATAAACATTCAAGGAACTATTTAATTCGACAAAGTTCCTTGTTATCTCGATCACCAATAAACTCCAAACCAATGGACCACAAGTATGTAGTTAGAGAAGTGTATTTGTATACGTAGGAGTAGTTTACTAGGTATTATGTGGAAAGAATGTATTAGAGTTAATGCAACGACTACGAGATGTTTTACTTAAGCAAATAAAAGTGTTTATATATAAATCATAATGGAGAGTTTACTTGACTGCAACGTTCGGACAATACAATGACAGTGTGTATAACCTTAGATGCCATCAAACATCTATTGCATGAAGCCAACAACACGTAAACTGGTAGATAGTTGAAAAGAAATAGAGGGCGGGTTATATATATATATATTCATACAGTGAAGTGTTGTAATCATTCATTCCTTTCGATACATATGTGAACAAAGTATGTGTACAATCGTACAATATTCAAGCTCCCCTTATCTATAAGTCCTCCGTAAAAGAGTCTTTTCCTCTTCAACCAATTCGTCGCCTGTTCTCTTTCGTTAGTATCTTTTGTTTTGTTTTCTCCGTCTTTTCTGATTTCTACGCCGCCTTTTCTGAACTTTTTGGCCAATCAAGGTAAACGATAAAGTTCATCAAGTCCATCTTTTTCATTCGCTACGATAAAATTATCATGAAAAATGGTGAAATCAACTTATTCTGAAGTTGCTAGTATTCGACTTAATTATTAGTTGATTTCACCCGAAGACCAAATAACCGTAACTGTATATACATTAGCAAACTTTGCTAGCAAGTCAACTCTTTATCTACCCGAAAAAATGGTGAAAGTCTCACGTTCAAGCTTTGCTTGGATTATCTAAGAGATCATTTCTCCAACCAAGATATCATATCCGATAAAATTAGTCAACTCTTTAACATTGAGATTCGAACACTGGTCAAATTTTTCCTTCACTAAACCAAAAGAGCTGCTCTATTGTCACTTCATCAACATTCGAAAATAGTAAAAAAAAAAAAGCATTCGAAAATTACTAACTAAAGCCTCCGTCCTCTCTATATATGCACACATTCAAGGGACTATTTTCAATCATACCAAAGAATTGTTCACCTTAATGATCAAAAATTCATCGACAATTCCAACCAAAACCAAAGTCAATGGCTCGTCTAATGATAATTTTCCTCGTTCTTGTCCTCATGACCTTCTCACCTTATCCGTCCCTAGACACGTCAAGAAAGCTATTAGAGACGAAGAGACATCAAGTGCTGTTAAAAGCGAGGGAGGAGGAGAAAAGCCACATGACTCACGTGGCCAAATCCAAATTTACTGTTGGTCAGTTTCTGATATCGGCTCCTAGCCCCGGTGTTGGACATTCTGGTGGTGGCCGTTGATGCCCTATGATTCGTGTTTTTCTTCTTCAAATTAAGATCGTTGTTGTTGTTGTTTTTGTCGTCACATTTCACCAATGCACTCCAAAAATATTGGACCGCAAGTATCTAGTTAGAGAAGATTATTTGTATACATAGAAGTAATTTACAAGGTCCATTGTGGAATAAAACAGTATACTTATGTTTAGCAAATACAAGCTTACATAAAAAATGATGGAGGAGTTATCTAAACACCGATCGGGCAATACAAAGGCCGTGTAACATTAGATGTCTTCACACATCAAGATTTGTTTTAAAAGTTTTTCTATTACTTTTTTTAATACCAAGCAATTCGAGACCGAAACATGTAATCTCCTAGTCCGAAACCATGTAATATTAGTTTTTTTTTCTATTACATGCACATATAAACTAGTAAAATCATTTGAAAAGAATCAGAAGGCGGTTCTTTTCAATGCGATGCTTTCAAAATAATCCATTCGAAGTCTTTTAATTGCTAACTTCAATCATGTATATATCACTACGCTACGTTTGTATTTTGTTACGGAAAAAAAAGATCTTAATGACAACAAAATAGTTTTTTTTCTTGATCAAGTTTGACTTATACACGTTCATGTTTTTTTTGTCAACCAGATACGCATTAGCTTTTCTCAATTATGTGGTGGTTGATCGGTGCTCTAGTTGACCATAAAAGTCAAATGCATAATGGTGTCCCTCGAGAACTTTTTTTGTTTTGTTTTCTTCTGTTATATCTGAGGTCTGCTGCTGCTGTTACTTTCCCATTTTATTAGAATAAAATGCAAAATCATGCTCTGTTTGCTTGTCAACAAATTCTGCTATTCTGGTATTTGTTGTTCTAATAACCAAAAAATTCATGAGTGAATATGATATTCTTTGGTCAAAATGGTATTCTTTTTTTTCACCAAGTTCAAAATGTAAAAACCTTTATAATACATTTTGATTTATATTTTTTGACTCCTCGATCTTTTACAAAACCGGAAAATTGTATAAAGCATTGCTATTTTTTTGTTTTTGGTGGGATAAAGCATTGCTATTTTGATACAACAACAAATTGTCTTAAAATGAAACATCGTCATTACACTCTTATTCTCAAACATATCCATATATCTTTGAGCTTGTAAATAAAATAAAGGAAACAACAAGGCAGTAGGTATTGAGAAACCAAGAAAGAAAAGAATCAGATGAAGTGGATGTTGTTGCAATTTGATGAAACTATGGGGAGAGTTAACAACTTAGCTCGCAAGAAGATGCTGTTGTCCGCGGCGTCAATACCAACTCTCACGGTTTTAAGACATTCCAACATTCCCAAGAAATGTCTCATTTGTTTCAGCTCTTGAAAAGAACCTTCATACTCTAAAATCTCTAGCACTTTCACTTGACATATCCATAAACAAGATATTACCTAACTCTTCTTCTTCTTCTTCTTCTTAGGAGTGCAAGCGCATGCATCTCCGCATTTATCTGTGACGCACAAGACCCTGGAAAACACCAATCTTGAGAATAATGTATAAACAAGAAGAAGAAGAAGAAGAAGAAGAAGAGAGAGAAGATCATTCCCTAGACATAAATTTACTATTTCAGTGATGTTTTCTTTAAATGATTAAATCTAATCAATATTTAGACTTTATGTAGTTAAGAATTTACTATATTGGTTCTTCACTTTCCGAACAGTAAAGAGTACTCTTAATATTTTATAATTAAATATTTGCTTAATTGATTTCTTAAGCGAGTGGTTCACATATATATATAAGATTAATTAATTTATCAAACAAACATGGTTTCGGCTCCTTGAAAATATATATAAGTCGATATAGAACCTAAAGTAATTAAATTGTTATTGATATAAACTGGTACAATAAGCACGATGAGAGCAATAGACAGCTAAAGCTCCAGCAAGGTAGTAGTAATAAGCAAAGCGACAAGAAGGAATTAAAGACACATCAGTCCTCGTAAATAGAAACCTTGCGCAGTTTCAAAACTGCTAATTTGTTCGATGTTTTGATGGCATCATCAACTCTTCCAGCGCGAACATATCCATTGACCATGGATCTGAATGTAAACACATCAGGAGGAGGAGACAAATCTTTGTCTGAACACATGTCCTCAAACAAACCTTCAGCCTCCGACATCATCCCACGCTCGCAAAGCCTAGCGATCATGTTAGTATAACACCCAACCATTCTCTTTCTTACCAGTTGTTGTGACTCGTTGAATATCTCCATGGCCTTGTTAAACTCGTCAAGCTCGAACCAGTAGTTCACCATTATGTTAATGGTGTCTGAATCAAAACGTTTGGGTTTCTTCAACATGACGTCGAACAATTTCGAAGCCCTTACTTCAAACAAGGCCCCAGCCTTAGTTCTCCTGGCATGTGCTAGCAAAATCCTCAAAAGGGTGTTCCCGGTGGTGGTAGGCAAGCTTCTTTCCCAAGTACGGATAGAGTTATAGCACTCCACAGCTTTCTTTTCATTGCCATGTTTGAACCAATATTCCACAAATATCGTAGCAATCGATCCGAAAACTCCGGAATCATCATCATCGTATATCAGCCTATTCTTGTGAAAGTAATCATCAGCATCCTCAGCATCCATCTGATCCAAGCGCGCACGAATCTCAATGAGCAGGGGCATCATCCACTCATTAGTTGAGCATATACGTAATCTCACGGATGAAGCTTCCCGGTAGCCATACGCGTCGGCCAAGGCTTGAGTCAAAAGCCTAAACGTCTCTTTGTCGGGACCGAAGGGAACAGCGTGACGGTAGAGTTGAAGGGCGTCGTCGACACGGCCTAGCTCACAAAAGGCTTTGATCACGTGGTTGAAGGAGGCGATGTTAGGGACGATGTTTTTCTCGTTGAAGAAGTAATGGAACAGAGTGATGCCGTCTCTGAAACGTTTCGCTTGGCACATGGCTCCGATGACGGCGTTGCATATAAGGATGGTGTCGTGGCGAAGACGATCGTCTTTCGAGACATAGAGAAGAACCAACTCAACGGCTCCGTCGACATTTGAGAGCTCAATCATAGTCAAGACTCTGTATAGCAGAGAAACCGGACGCCCCATTGAGAGTACTGCCGCTGGGTTTAGATCCCTGATCGTGGGAATCCAGGAGAGGTCTTTCCCCAGTGGGTAGCGAGCCACTGTGGCTGCGGCGACGTAGGTGGTGGACATGTTACGACGACGATTTGATAATGATAATAATGACTTTGAGAGACCAACCATACGGTTAATGCCGCGGCCGAGGAACATGGCTCTTCTAGTTTTCGTTTTCAGAAGATTTGTATTCTAAGTAGAAAGAAAGATTTGATTTATAACGAACGGACTGTTTGCTATTTCAATAATATATTTTTCACGTATGGGAGGGAGATCTTATATTACCTTGGAGGGGAAGCAAAGTCGAGGCAAGATTTTGTGATTCAATAGTAGTATATATATTCTTTCCTTTCCCACCAAAAAAATAATCATAAAAGAATAAAATCATAAAAGTCATCTTTAATCATTTCTATTTTCAACTGATTTTTTTTATAATTAATATAGTCGAGTTGTAGAATTAAAATTATAATTTATTTTATTGTTGAAATAAGATTTTGACTGTAGGTTTAAAAAGATGTGTAATGATTTAGATTTAAATTTTATAAAGTCAAATATAAATGCTTTACCTATTTTGTTTTTTTTTTAATTTTTACAACTCGAATGAAAGAAACAGGGAGAAAAAATGTGTTTCTTTAGAAAAAAATGATTTTGATAAATCATGACTGGGAACAAATTGTGCTTTAGAAAGACTGTGGAAAAAAAAATCTTGACCATTTCTAAATTACTTACTATATGATATTGAAAGAAAACGGAAAGAATAACTTGGTAATTTTACAAAAAAAAAACTTTTATGTTTTACCTTGGCGTGGAGACAAAGTAAGAGGGCGATTCGTAATTCGGCCGAAATCTAATGGGAGAAGATTCTTTCTCACCTTGGGATTGAAGCAAAAGTTGTCGTCCAATAATATATATATATATATATATTCTAACTGTATTATTCCTAATTCTTTTCATAAAATAAAATAAGAGTATATTTACGCAACTCTTGTGTTTGTCCTGGGAGCCTCGATGATGATGTTACTTTGCCGCACTCTCCAAAAGCCGTCTTCCTCTTTCTTAAATTGTCGTCACTTGTTGTCCATGTCTGCTGCTGCTGCGTGGCGTCAATATGAGCATGAGAAGGATCTATACTCGACGGTGAAATCCTTGCTCGGTAACTCAGAACTAGACAAGGCTTTGGAGTACGTAGGCTCGCCTGTTGTCGAAAGAAGTAGCATGGCAACCCAAGCTGCTATATATGAGCTTATAATCCCAGACTTGTATCAGGCGGATCGTAACCGTGACGTCTTAAAGCTGGCGATGAGTAGTGATTTGAAAGGTTGCAAACTCTATCATGACCTCGATTGCCTCTGTCTGATCGGCAGAGCTAGGGAGTTATGGTCCTTATGGATCAAACATATATCCGTCGGTAAAGAGAAAGAGGAAGCAAAACTTTGCGAACTAAAAAAGTGTCTTGTCTCAAACCTTGTTCCTCCTTACCCCATCATCATCCTTGGAGGAGGAGGAGATGTCATCGAGCCGCCCAAGAATCAATATTTGGATGAGAGCCATCTATACTCCACGGTGAGATTCTTGATCCACAATCTCTGATCTAGACACCGCCATGGAGTATGCACGCTTCACCGCTTTCACCACTAGTCGCACCGCAACCACAACCGCTACTTGTGACCTTATAATCGCAGCCTTGTGCGAGGCCAAGCGTTACACGGACGCATACCATCTCTTCCATTACTTTTTCAACCAATCCAACATCAGTCTCAGCGTCGATTGTTGCAACCACATCGTCAAAGCTCTCTGCGACGACGGTCATGCCAATGTAGCTCTTCAGTTCCATCACCACATCCGCGGCGATGATGCTCATGCTCATGCTCATGCTCTTGATTACCAAACGTACCGTATCTTGACCAAAGCTTTGTACCTTTCCGGGTACATGGACGAAGCTCTGGATCTCGTTAAAGATATCTTCTCTTTAAATGATCCTCCATACATAGTACTCTTGGATGAGAAAGATTTTGACAAAGCCTGGGCACTTTGTTGTGAGGAGCTTATTAGTAGCAACAACAACAACAACGGTGGTTATCCAACGGTAACCAAAACCGCGGTCACGGTTTCTCTCATTGAGTATCATTTCGGTAAAGGTGAAGAGGATCAAGCAATGGAGATTTACACTTGTTTGGTAGCAGAAACCAGTGGTAAGATTGAAGATGCTTCCAAGAGACCACTCTTGGATGTCTTGTTTAAGTACGGTAAGGAAACCGAAGCTTGGTCATTGGTTAAAATTAATCATCGAGAATGGAAAAGGCATGTGTTTTATTGCTCGGACATGATGGCAAGTAAAACCATCGAAAGATTCGAACAAGTGAAACTGATGCAAGATTTTATTATGTGCAAATTCAATCATGCACCTTACTCCAACGTCCTCACTAGGTGTTGTGAAGATGATGATGAGAATACTTTGTCACATGCAAAGTTGATCTTGGCTGAATTGTTGAACACGCATGATCCATCGGCTTACAAAATATCCACATTCCAACAACTCATCAATGCCTATCTAAAGGCTGGGAGACTCGACGATGCTTTGGAAACTGCTAATCTGATGGTCGATGCAAATCTAAGGCTTGTCTCTATCTTGATGAAGGGCTGATGATATCCATTTGTTTAGATTTAAAAGTTTTTTTTTTCTTTAATGTTTTACTCCAACCTTTGCTTCAAAATATTTTTGATATTTGTTGCTCTTTGGAAACTATTTTAATCATCTATTTTTGATATTTGTTGCTCTTATCTTTGGAAACTATTTAATCATCCGACTGATTCTCTTCCACTTGTAGCTTCTTATAAATCACTAGTGTTGGTTATCTTTTTTTCCGGACGTTGGCTTCATTTGTAGCCTGCCATTCTGTTTGAATATCACACTCTGGATCTGTATCCCTGCGTGAGATGAGCTAACTCGCTTATGACAAATAAGAATCATGTTATTTCAATCTAGGATTCAAAATATATAAGTTACAGCTTATCAAAGTATGCTTACTACTAGAAGTGATCTCTTTAAAATTTGTGGTGTGTCGCTTAGAAGCATAATGTTATATATATAAAACAAAATTAAAACTGTTCCTGTTTGGTTACTATCACTTTCCCTTGATTGTGAGCCTTTTTCCCAGTTAATTGAATACAACATTGCTTGGTGTGAGTTCTGATTTTTCAGATGACTGTCCTGGTCCAAGTCCTTCTTCCGCTGATACTGAAATCAAACCTGATCTGCAGAATCTTATTCATGATCTCATCTTACATATTCATGAAAAGGAACCAGAGATTGAAAAGAGCATTTTGGTTTTCCTTGAACAAAGAAGCAATGTCCTCCAACAAAGGACATATAGATAACCAACAGTAGTGATTTGATTTATAAGAAGGTATAAGTGGAAGAGAATCAACAAATATCAAAGATAGTTTAACCTGCTCAAGATATAATACTCTTCTCTGGAAACTGTTCTCTGATCACCACTTCAACCCGTTCACCCCTGCCGAGTTCTTTAATGTAGTCTCTGTACCTTGTTTTATCAGCAGTTGCAGACATTAAAACAACCCTGAAAAGAAAGAAAAAAACATCAACTCTTTGATGAACGTGGTTTCAATTGGAACTTTTCGGTAATCAGAAAGAACTCATAGCAATAGTTGAGAAAGATCATAAAATTATTAGTTGATACGGACCAGCTGCTACTCGATTATAACATAACTTTGTAAGGTTTAGTGGAAACCGATTCAGTTAGTTAGCATTAATAAATCTTACTGACGATTAAAACAAAACTGTTATCCTTGGAATAACTAAACGATATACAAATGAATATGCATCGGTTGAATAAAAGAGGACTATGCAAGCACATGAAACAGCTACTCCCATAAGACAATCGGAATAAAGCAGCCTCATGCGTGGGATCTAAGCGTACGACTCGTGCGTCCGGCAAGAGGGACATTTGGAAAGAACAGATCAGCAATATTAAGAAGAACAGAGAATTGATATGAAATATATATATGTAAAAGAAAGAAATTAAAGGAATTAAATTATAATTCCTTTGGCAAGTTGGTGAATCATCTTGTATTTAGTGCTTTAACCAGGACAAGAACATTTAATACCAAGAAGATACTTTTATTATTTATGTTAACTAACCAGGCGGTTTCCAAACTTTTCTTTAATTTTCTTTTTACAAACTTTTGATGAATAACATTTGCATAAATCACTTAAAAATAATATAATAACAGTGTATATTAATTATATTATTTGACGTTATAGAATATTCAACGATAGAAAATTATAATATTTGATGAATAGTATTACTGAAACTAGTGAGTAGGTGATCCGGTACGTGACATGCATACGAACGCTTATGACCACCAGATTAATGTGGACGGGTCTTCTTAACGCTAACCGTCAAGTTTAACGAAACTGTTCACACACACGTATCAGTTTGAAAAATATCTGAGAGTGCTGGGTAAAATAGATATTTGGAAACAATAAGCAGATGAAGAGACACGTGGTAAAAGAGAATTGATATGAATTTATGTAAAAGAAAGAAATAAACGAATTAAATTATAATTCCTTTGGCAACTTGGTGAATCATCTTGTATTTAGTGTTCTAACCAGGACAAGAACATTTAATACCAAGAATATACTTTTATTATTTATGTTAACTAACCAGGCGGTTTCCAAACTTTTCTTAAATTTTCTTTTACAAACTTTTGATGAATAACATTTGCATAAATCACTTTAAAAAAAACCTTTTATTATTTAGGGAAATATCTGACGTTATAACTTATAAGTGAGTTGCTAATTAACCACATGAACTCGTCTTCTGATTATAAGAATTTAACTATAATTAAGTAGGTGTATTAGGACCCATTCATCTACCAACTCTGAGATTCATTGGTAGATAAGATCAGCCTTAGGATTAGTGCCTAAAGTGTACATTTATTCCGGGATATTGCCAATATTTGGAGCATATATAATTTTATAATATAAGAAAATCTTATCATTTTTTCAGTTTTTTTTTTGTTATATTAATTTTTAAAAAAATCATTAAGATAATGTTCTTAATTTAATTTTTTTAACCAAATCTGTATCAATTGTATTTGTAATTACGTGTGAGATTGAGTGGTTTAATCTACCTACAAACCCAATCTTCCTTAGAAAGGGTTGTTGTATCATGGGCTCGGTGACTTTCTCGTAATGGGCAACCAGGCTTGGCTCAAGTCTAACCTGGGCTGTGTGCTAAGTTCATTTTTATTTTGTTTCTTCAAAGCTTACTGGTAAATGTTAATGGTTGCAAGAAAATCAGGAAGAGTAGAGTGTTTTGCTTTACTAGACTTAATAACTGTGTATATTATATTATTTGACGTTATAGAATATTCACCGATAGAATATTATATAATGTTTCGAGGAATATTACTGAAACATCTAGTGAATAGTGATCCGTTACGTGACATGCATACGAACGCTTATGACCACCAGATTAATAGGGACGGGTCTTCTTAACGCTAACCGTCAAGTTTAACGAAACTGTTCACACACACGTATCAGTTTGAAAAATATCTGAGAGTGCGGGGCAAAATAGATATTTGGAAACAATAAGCAGATGAAGAGACACGTGGTCTCCTGTAAGTCGTACGATAAGAGGTATATAATGCAATTAGGAAGATATAATAGGGTCAAAAGCGTCAACTTGTCTGCGTCCGTACACACGCAAATTCAGCTAAAGGGCGGTTTATGTTTAACCTTTTGCGAAAATCGAAAAAGTTTCAATCTGCCCGTCTCTCTCTTCTCCTTCACTCAGAGCAGATTCGAGGAGTTAGGGATCTCGCACTTCTGTGCTAAAATGAATAACAAAATAAGGGACCACGCAAAGAACTCACAAAACATACGGTGCCCTTGCCCACTTTTCATGTTATCAGACCAAAAAGAATAATAATGAAAAATACATAAGATTTTTATTGGGAACTAACTATAAGACTATCATCAGACCAAAAGAATAAGTATATGAAAATACAGAAAATTTTAAAAAGAAAAAAGTAACACATGGGGGACCTTCATTGTTCAAACGGAGACAATACGGATGGATGGACGACGTCACTACTGTTTAATAAAGCTTTTCAAAAAAAGAGAGTAAAATGTTAGTTATATATCCTTTAGTTATCAGATAGTAAAATCATTGTCGTTATTTAAAGCGTTTTGTTTCATTTAAAGATTTTATGGGACCGTCGTCTAGGCGTTCGATTCTTGGTATGGTTTAGACCCCAGATATATTTTTTTTCTTTTTTGCTAAATCCTAGTTTTTGTTTCTTATTCACCTATTTTTTAAAAAATTACAAACTAAAAGTCTTTATTGAACACGAGTGTGATAAAGAAATCTCATGTGAATTAATTATTCTTAAAAATCATACAAAAAGAAATATCATACAAAAAGTTTTTTTTACTGATACTAGCTAGAAGTTTTGTCTCCTTGCACATTGTTTTATTATGATACTAGAGTGGTCACACTCTCAAGTCTCACTTTCTTTGTTGTCACGATTTGTTAGCCAAAACGGAAAACCTATGTAACCGTGAGCGGAGATTCAATGCCGTGAAACGTTGAAGATTTTGGTTCTCTCTCCTTCACCTTGTCTCCACTTTTCCTAATACTATTCTTTATTTTGGTGTTTTCTTCTACCAAACATTCAAACTGAATGTCTGAGATTTTGCTTGCTTGCAAAAGAATTACTAGTGTTACTATTATCAACTATGATTAACTAAATGTAGTTTATAAAAAAAAACTCTATTTCATGCACTATACATATAAGATAATCTTTTGTATTCGCCTATTTAATAATGTAACTTGCACATTATTAATTAATTAATCTGAAGTTCTAAACCCAGTCATATAGTTAGGAGTATATTAGTCTTTTCTAAAGTCAAACACAGAGAACCTTCGCTTTCCTCCACGTCCAGCTGTCTATACAAACGAGAAAATTTACAGCCACAAGTCAAAGGTATAGAGAATCTTATATATATATACTATACTAAAAGCACAATATACTATACTAAAAGCACAATACGGTGAAAGGAGAGAACGTCCACGTCGTTAAATTAAATCAACCAATCAAATGATTTTGTTTTGACACATCATACAAATGTTAGTCGACACATAATTTCTTGCGGCCTACTCATTTATGGACTTCTAATATCTTGCAGTGGCCCATTATTATGCCTAAAATACAAGCAAAATCAATCATCCGCGTATACGGACTCATGCCCCCTTCAACCTCTTCGTTCACATCATTTCTTTGCCGTTACATTACTGTAACGTTTGCTTCCCAGTACTCCTACTTATAAAGGCCACTCCTTTAATCCAACAATCGAAACTCATAAAATTGTTTCCATTTCCTCTGCTTCAGACCTTATATATAACTCCATTCCAAATCCTCTCTCCTCTCACCTAAATCACAGTCACCATAAATTAGCAAGAAGAAATGGCTAACAGCATGATGAAATCAATCGGGATATATAACTCGGTTTCTTTTCATAATTCTTGCATTGTTTTTCTTTTTCAGTGTACCGTTGAGGAAATTGTCCAAACTGGAGAAGAAGTTGAAGTGAAATGAGTTCAATTTTGGTTTCTCATTTAAATATGTGTAAACTTTCTCACTGCTGAGAAAGTTTCAGTTATGAGGATTTTTGTTAGAGTTTGACTACCAATGGAGTTCAACACTCACATGTCCTTTAGCAGCCAGCTGGTCACGAAACTCCAGGTAAAAGTAAAATTATTTTAATCCCCTCTGTCCTCCGAGAATGCATGTGATGATAAGTGTGTTTCCAAACACCAGTTTGAGCAGAAGCAAAAAGAAAAAAGAAAACAATGATGCACCAAAGCAGCTGGAAAGGAATGAATCATTATCGCTCAGAAAGATGGAGACAAAACAATCTTTCTAGCCTAAATTTTCAGGTGATTTATGTTTTTCTCCATTGATTTGAAATGTTATCACTAATATTCTTAATATGCAAGTGAAATCTCAATAAGAATCAAAATTCGTCAGCCTTTAGGAACAATAATGAATATGAAGAAAAGAAACACAATGCAACAATTGCATGTATTTTATCTCTATGAGAAGAGGGATGCAATATAGATGTCAGTCAAGCCATATGAAATTTTCTCTATACACAATTTCTCTATGTAGAGTCTAGATGTTTGACGTCAAAGTACATTATTTGTTGATCATAACCTAATTATCCTGGTTTTCTAATTATACATTGGATGTGAATTAGGCATTTACTATTAGAACAGAGTTTGTGCTGCAAGAGTGGTTCAGGTTATATAAAATATATCAAAAATCGTACTTTGATAACATGCAAGTGATATTTCTTATTCATTATATCTTTTGGATCCTCTACTTTTCAGGCAAAGATGTAACATGGCTTCTCTTATTTCCAGATTTACAACTCACTACATGTAAAGGTGAGGGATGCCTATTCAAGCTTGAGGGTTGATGTGAGTCTATTAATTCCTGCAGTAAAAAGACTGCATGGAGAACAAAGGACCATCGAAGAGTATATGATTAGTCCATTTCCATCACCATGAGTTTCAGTTTTCAGGCCATTGCTCCTGACTGATGATGCTCGAGTTTGTTTTGACACATCATACAAATGTTAGTCGACACATAATTTCTTGCGGCCTACTCATTTATGGACTTATAATATCTTGCAGTGGCCCATTATTATGCCTAAAATACAAGCAAAATCAATCATCCGCGTATACGGACTCATGCCCCCTTCAACCTCTTCGTTCACATCATTTCTTTGCCGTTACATTACTGTAACGTTTGCTTCCCAGTACTCCTACTTATAAAGGCCACTCCTTTAATCCAACAATCAAACTCATAAAATTGTTTCCATTTCCTCTGCTTCAGACCTTATATATAACTCCATTCCAAATCCTCTCTCCTCTCACCTAAATCACAGTCACCATAAATTAGCAAGAAGAAATGGCTAACAGCATGATGAAATCAATCGGGATATATAACTCGGTTTCTTTTCATAATTCTTGCATTGTTTTTCTTTTTCAGTGTACCGTTGAGGAAATTGTCCAAACTGGAGAAGAAGTTGAAGTGAAATGAGTTCAATTTTGGTTTCTCATTTAATATGTGTAAACTTTCTCACTGCTGAGAAAGTTTCAGTTATGAGGATTTTTGTTAGAGTTTGACTACCAATGGAGTTCAACACTCACATGTCCTTTTAGCAGCCAGCTGGTCACGAAACTCCAGGTAAAAGTAAAATTATTTTAATCCCCTCTGTCCTCCGAGAATGCATGTGATGATAAGTGTGTTTCCAAACACCAGTTTGAGCAGAAGCAAAAGAAAAAGAAAACAATGATGCACCAAAGCAGCTGGAAAGGAATGAATCATTATCGCCAGAAAGATGGAGACAAAACAATCTTTCTAGCCTAAATTTTCAGGTGATTTATGTTTTTCTCCATTGATTTGAAATGTTATCACTAATATTCTTAATATGCAAGTGAAATCTCAATAAGAATCAAAATTCGTCAGCCTTTAGGGAACAATAATGAATATGAAGAAAAGAAACACAATGCAACAATTGCATGTATTTTATCTCTATGAGAAGAGGGATGCAATATAGATGTCAGTCAAGCCATATGAAATTTTCTATACACAATTTCTCTATGTAGAGTCTAGATGTTTGACGCCAAAGTACATTATTTGTTGATCATAACCTAATTATCCTGGTTTTCTAATTATACATTGGATGTGAATTGGCATTTACTATTAGAACAGAGTTTGTGCTGCAAGAGTGGTTCAGGTTATATAAAATATATCAAAAATCGTACTTTGATAACATGCAAGTGATATTTCTTATTCATTATATCTTTTGGATCCTCTACTTTTCAGGCAAAGATGTAACATGGCTTCTCTTATTTCCAGATTTACAACTCACTACATGTAAAGGTGAGGGATGCCTATTCAAGCTTGAGGGTTGATGTGAGTCTATTAATTCCTGCAGTAAAAAGACTGCATGGAGAACAAAGGACCATCGAAGAGTATATGATTAGTCCATTTCCATCACCATGAGTTTCAGTTTTCAGGCCATTGCTCCTGACTGATGATGCTCGAGTTTGTTTTGACACATCATACAAATGTTAGTCGACACATAATTTCTTGCGGCCTACTCATTTATGGACTTATAATATCTTGCAGTGGCCCATTATTATGCCTAAAATACAAGCAAAATCAATCATCCGCGATACGGACTCATGCCCCTTCAACCTCTTCGTTCACATCATTTCTTTGCCGTTACATTACTGTAACGTTTGCTTCCCAGTACTCCTACTTATAAAGGCCACTCCTTTAATCCAACAATCGAAACTCATAAAATTGTTTCCATTTCCTCTGCTTCAGACCTTATATATAACTCCATTCCAAATCCTCTCCTCTCACCTAAATCACAGTCACCATAAATTAGCAAGAAGAAATGGCTAACAGCATGATGAAATCAATCGGGATATATAACTCGGTTTCTTTTCATAATTCTTGCATTGTTTTTCTTTTTCAGTGTACCGTTGAGGAAATTGTCCAAACTGGAGAAGAAGTTGAAGTGAAATGAGTTCAATTTTGGTTTCTCATTTAAATATGTGTAAACTTTCTCACTGCTGAGAAAGTTTCAGTTATGAGGATTTTTGTTAGAGTTTGACTACCAATGGAGTTCAACACTCACATGTCCTTTAGCAGCCAGCTGGTCACGAAACTCCAGGTAAAAGTAAAATTATTTTAATCCCCTCTGTCCTCCGAGAATGCATGTGATGATAAGTGTGTTTCCAAACACCAGTTTGAGCAGAAGCAAAAGAAAAAGAAAACAATGATGCACCAAAGCAGCTGGAAAGGAATGAATCATTATCGCCAGAAAGATGGAGACAAAACAATCTTTCTAGCCTAAATTTTCAGGTGATTTATGTTTTTCTCCATTGATTTGAAATGTTATCACTAATATTCTTAATATGCAAGTGAAATCTCAATAAGAATCAAAATTCGTCAGCCTTTAGGGAACAATAATGAATATGAAGAAAAGAAACACAATGCAACAATTGCATGTATTTTATCTCTATGAGAAGAGGGATGCAATATAGATGTCAGTCAAGCCATATGAAATTTTCTATACACAATTTCTATGTAGAGTCTAGATGTTTGACGTCAAAGTACATTATTTGTTGATCATAACCTAATTATCCTGGTTTTCTAATTATACATTGGATGTGAATTGGCATTTACTATTAGAACAGAGTTTGTGCTGCAAGAGTGGTTCAGGTTATATAAAATATATCAAAAATCGTACTTTGATAACATGCAAGTGATATTTCTTATTCATTATATCTTTTGGATCCTCTACTTTTCAGGCAAAGATGTAACATGGCTTCTCTTATTTCCAGATTTACAACTCACTACATGTAAAGGTGAGGGATGCCTATTCAAGCTTGAGGGTTGATGTGAGTCTATTAATTCCTGCAGTAAAAAGACTGCATGGAGAACAAAGGACCATCGAAGAGTATATGATTAGTCCATTTCCATCACCATGAGTTTCAGTTTTCAGGCCATTGCTCCTGACTGATGATGCTCGAGTTTGTTTTGACACATCATACAAATGTTAGTCGACACATAATTTCTTGCGGCCTACTCATTTATGGACTTATAATATCTTGCAGTGGCCCATTATTATGCCTAAAATACAAGCAAAATCAATCATCCGCGATAATGGACTCATGCCCCTTCAACCTCTTCGTTCACATCATTTCTTTGCCGTTACATTACTGTAACGCTTTGCTTCCCAGTACTCCTACTTATAAAGGCCACCCTTTAATCCAACAATCGAAACTCATAAAATTGTTTCCATTTCCTCTGCTTCAGACCTTATATATAACTCCATTCCAAATCCTCTCTCCTCTCACCTAAATCACAGTCACCATAAATTAGCAAGAAGAAATGGCTAACAGCATGATGAAATCAATCGGGATATATAACTCGGTTTCTTTTCATAATTCTTGCATTGTTTTTCTTTTTCAGTGTACCGTTGAGGAAATTGTCCAAACTGGAGAAGAAGTTGAAGTGAAATGAGTTCAATTTTGGTTTCTCATTTAAATGTGTAAACTTTCTCACTGCTGAGAAAGTTTCAGTTATGAGGATTTTTGTTAGAGTTTGACTACCAATGGAGTTCAACACTCACATGTCCTTTTAGCAGCCAGCTGGTCACGAAACTCCAGGTAAAAGTAAAATTATTTTAATCCCCTCTGTCCTCCGAGAATGCATGTGATGATAAGTGTGTTTCCAAACACCAGTTTGAGCAGAAGCAAAAAGAAAAAAGAAAACAATGATGCACCAAAGCAGCTGGAAAGGAATGAATCATTATCGCTCAGAAAGATGGAGACAAAACAATCTTTCTAGCCTAAATTTTCAGGTGATTTATGTTTTTCTCCATTGATTTGAAATGTTATCACTAATATTCTTAATATGCAAGTGAAATCTCAATAAGAATCAAAATTCGTCAGCCTTTAGGGAACAATAATGAATATGAAGAAAAGAAACACAATGCAACAATTGCATGTATTTTATCTCTATGAGAAGAGGGATGCAATATAGATGTCAGTCAAGCCATATGAAATTTTCTATACACAATTTCTCTATGTAGAGTCTAGATGTTTGACGTCAAAGTACATTATTTGTTGATCATAACCTAATTATCCTGGTTTTCTAATTATACATTGGATGTGAATTGGCGCATTTACTATTAGAACAGAGTTTGTGCTGCAAGAGTGGTTCAGGTTATATAAAATATATCAAAAATCGTACTTTGATAACATGCAAGTGATATTTCTTATTCATTATATCTTTTGGATCCTCTACTTTTCAGGCAAAGATGTAACATGGCTTCTCTTATTTCCAGATTTACAACTCACTACATGTAAAGGTGAGGGATGCCTATTCAAGCTTGAGGGTTGATGTGAGTCTATTAATTCCTGCAGTAAAAAGACTGCATGGAGAACAAAGGACCATCGAAGAGTATATGATTAGTCCATTTCCATCACCATGAGTTTCAGTTTTCAGGCCATTGCTCCTGACTGATGATGCTCGAGTTTGTTTTGACACATCATACAAATGTTAGTCGACACATAATTTCTTGCGGCCTACTCATTTATGGACTTATAATATCTTGCAGTGGCCCATTATTATGCCTAAAATACAAGCAAAATCAATCATCCGCAGATAATGGACTCATGCCCCTTCAACCTCTTCGTTCACATCATTTCTTTGCCGTTACATTACTGTAACGCTTGCTTCCCAGTACTCTACTTATAAAGGCCACTCCTTTAATCCAACAATCGAAACTCATAAAATTGTTTCCATTTCCTCTGCTTCAGACCTTATATATAACTCCATTCCAAATCCTCTCTCCTCTCACCTAAATCACAGTCACCATAAATTAGCAAGAAGAAATGGCTAACAGCATGATGAAATCAATCGATATATAACTCGGTTTCTTTTCATAATTCTTGCATTGTTTTTCTTTTTCAGTGTACCGTTGAGGAAATTGTCCAAACTGGAGAAGAAGTTGAAGTGAAATGAGTTCAATTTTGGTTTCTCATTTAAATATGTGTAAACTTTCTCACTGCTGAGAAAGTTTCAGTTATGAGGATTTTTGTTAGAGTTTGACTACCAATGGAGTTCAACACTCACATGTCCTTTTAGCAGCCAGCTGGTCACGAAACTCCAGGTAAAAGTAAAATTATTTTAATCCCCTCTGTCCTCCGAGAATGCATGTGATGATAAGTGTGTTTCCAAACACCAGTTTGAGCAGAAGCAAAAGAAAAAGAAAACAATGATGCACCAAAGCAGCTGGAAAGGAATGAATCATTATCGCCAGAAAGATGGAGACAAAACAATCTTTCTAGCCTAAATTTTCAGGTGATTTATGTTTTTCTCCATTGATTTGAAATGTTATCACTAATATTCTTAATATGCAAGTGAAATCTCAATAAGAATCAAAATTCGTCAGCCTTTAGGGAACAATAATGAATATGAAGAAAAGAAACACAATGCAACAATTGCATGTATTTTATCTCTATGAGAAGAGGGATGCAATATAGATGTCAGTCAAGCCATATGAAATTTTCTATACACAATTTCTCTATGTAGAGTCTAGATGTTTGACGTCAAAGTACATTATTTGTTGATCATAACCTAATTATCCTGGTTTTCTAATTATACATTGGATGTGAATTACGCATTTACTATTAGAACAGAGTTTGTGCTGCAAGAGTGGTTCAGGTTATATAAAATATATCAAAAATCGTACTTTGATAACATGCAAGTGATATTTCTTATTCATTATATCTTTTGGATCCTCTACTTTTCAGGCAAAGATGTAACATGGCTTCTCTTATTTCCAGATTTACAACTCACTACATGTAAAGGTGAGGGATGCCTATTCAAGCTTGAGGGTTGATGTGAGTCTATTAATTCCTGCAGTAAAAAGACTGCATGGAGAACAAAGGACCATCGAAGAGTATATGATTAGTCCATTTCCATCACCATGAGTTTCAGTTTTCAGGCCATTGCTCCTGACTGATGATGCTCGAGTTTGTTTTGACACATCATACAAATGTTAGTCGACACATAATTTCTTGGCCTACTCATTTATGGACTTCTAATATCTTGCAGTGGCCCATTATTATGCCTAAAATACAAGCAAAATCAATCATCCGCGATACGGACTCATGCCCCTTCAACCTCTTCGTTCACATCATTTCTTTGCCGTTACATTACTGTAACGCTTGCTTCCCAGTACTCCTACTTATAAAGGCCACTCCTTTAATCCAACAATCGAAACTCATAAAATTGTTTCCATTTCCTCTGCTTCAGACCTTATATATAACTCCATTCCAAATCCTCTCCTCTCACCTAAATCACAGTCACCATAAATTAGCAAGAAGAAATGGCTAACAGCATGATGAAATCAATCGATATATAACTCGGTTTCTTTTCATAATTCTTGCATTGTTTTTCTTTTTCAGTGTACCGTTGAGGAAATTGTCCAAACTGGAGAAGAAGTTGAAGTGAAATGAGTTCAATTTTGGTTTCTCATTTAATATGTGTAAACTTTCTCACTGCTGAGAAAGTTTCAGTTATGAGGATTTTTGTTAGAGTTTGACTACCAATGGAGTTCAACACTCACATGTCCTTTTAGCAGCCAGCTGGTCACGAAACTCCAGGTAAAAGTAAAATTATTTTAATCCCCTCTGTCCTCCGAGAATGCATGTGATGATAAGTGTGTTTCCAAACACCAGTTTGAGCAGAAGCAAAAGAAAAAGAAAACAATGATGCACCAAAGCAGCTGGAAAGGAATGAATCATTATCGCTCAGAAAGATGGAGACAAAACAATCTTTCTAGCCTAAATTTTCAGGTGATTTATGTTTTTCTCCATTGATTTGAAATGTTATCACTAATATTCTTAATATGCAAGTGAAATCTCAATAAGAATCAAAATTCGTCAGCCTTTAGGGAACAATAATGAATATGAAGAAAAGAAACACAATGCAACAATTGCATGTATTTTATCTCTATGAGAAGAGGGATGCAATATAGATGTCAGTCAAGCCATATGAAATTTTCTCTATACACAATTTCTCTATGTAGAGTCTAGATGTTTGACGTCAAAGTACATTATTTGTTGATCATAACCTAATTATCCTGGTTTTCTAATTATACATTGGATGTGAATTGGATTTACTATTAGAACAGAGTTTGTGCTGCAAGAGTGGTTCAGGTTATATAAAATATATCAAAAATCGTACTTTGATAACATGCAAGTGATATTTCTTATTCATTATATCTTTTGGATCCTCTACTTTTCAGGCAAAGATGTAACATGGCTTCTCTTATTTCCAGATTTACAACTCACTACATGTAAAGGTGAGGGATGCCTATTCAAGCTTGAGGGTTGATGTGAGTCTATTAATTCCTGCAGTAAAAAGACTGCATGGAGAACAAAGGACCATCGAAGAGTATATGATTAGTCCATTTCCATCACCATGAGTTTCAGTTTTCAGGCCATTGCTCCTGACTGATGATGCTCGAGTTTGTTTTGACACATCATACAAATGTTAGTCGACACATAATTTCTTGGCCTACTCATTTATGGACTTCTAATATCTTGCAGTGGCCCATTATTATGCCTAAAATACAAGCAAAATCAATCATCCGCGATACGGACTCATGCCCCTTCAACCTCTTCGTTCACATCATTTCTTTGCCGTTACATTACTGTAACGTTTGCTTCCCAGTACTCCTACTTATAAAGGCCACTCCTTTAATCCAACAATCGAAACTCATAAAATTGTTTCCATTTCCTCTGCTTCAGACCTTATATATAACTCCATTCCAAATCCTCTCCTCTCACCTAAATCACAGTCACCATAAATTAGCAAGAAGAAATGGCTAACAGCATGATGAAATCAATCGGGATATATAACTCGGTTTCTTTTCATAATTCTTGCATTGTTTTTCTTTTTCAGTGTACCGTTGAGGAAATTGTCCAAACTGGAGAAGAAGTTGAAGTGAAATGAGTTCAATTTTGGTTTCTCATTTAAATATGTGTAAACTTTCTCACTGCTGAGAAAGTTTCAGTTATGAGGATTTTTGTTAGAGTTTGACTACCAATGGAGTTCAACACTCACATGTCCTTTTAGCAGCCAGCTGGTCACGAAACTCCAGGTAAAAGTAAAATTATTTTAATCCCCTCTGTCCTCCGAGAATGCATGTGATGATAAGTGTGTTTCCAAACACCAGTTTGAGCAGAAGCAAAAGAAAAAGAAAACAATGATGCACCAAAGCAGCTGGAAAGGAATGAATCATTATCGCTCAGAAAGATGGAGACAAAACAATCTTTCTAGCCTAAATTTTCAGGTGATTTATGTTTTTCTCCATTGATTTGAAATGTTATCACTAATATTCTTAATATGCAAGTGAAATCTCAATAAGAATCAAAATTTGTCAGCCTTTAGGGAACAATAATGAATATGAAGAAAAGAAACACAATGCAACAATTGCATGTATTTTATCTCTATGAGAAGAGGGATGCAATATAGATGTCAGTCAAGCCATATGAAATTTTCTCTATACACAATTTCTCTATGTAGAGTCTAGATGTTTGACGTCAAAGTACATTATTTGTTGATCATAACCTAATTATCCTGGTTTTCTCTAATTATACATTGGATGTGAATTGGCGCATTTACTATTAGAACAGAGTTTGTGCTGCAAGAGTGGTTCAGGTTATATAAAATATATCAAAAATCGTACTTTGATAACATGCAAGTGATATTTCTTATTCATTATATCTTTTGGATCTTCTACTTTTCAGGCAAAGATGTAACATGGCTTCTCTTATTTCCAGATTTACAACTCACTACATGTAAAGGTGAGGGATGCCTATTCAAGCTTGAGGGTTGATGTGAGTCTATTAATTCCTGCAGTAAAAAGACTGCATGGAGAACAAAGGACCATCGAAGAGTATATGATTAGTCCATTTCCATCACCATGAGTTTCAATTTTCAGGCCATTGCTCCTGACTGATGATGCTCGAGTTATTAGCATGAGCACTTAATATTCTTTGTTGCGATCCCACATATTACTACCAGTGAAGATTAGGCTGAAAATCGTTGGCATTCCGGGTTGAAATCTATGGTTGAGAGAAAAGTTGGAATTGAGAAGAAGACACGGTAAAGAATCTTACAGTCTTTAGTTTGTGATAGTTGTTTATATGGGGCCGGGAAAGTATCAAATTATTTAAGCTGGACAAAGGCTAGAAATCAACAGGAACACCTTTGTTAAAGGTTGCAATCGATTTCATTTGATTTGCAGTCTTTTTGCCATATCACTCTCTTATACACATGTATTTATGTACTTTAGAGAAACCAAATAGTAATGAAATATAGATACTGAGGCAGGCAACAAGTAGAACAAATATATATACTGTATATATAAGTCACTAAAGACTTCCCTAACTTTTACATTTCTGTACGCACGTTACATGCTGATCTGCTGATAAACAATACCAATAGTCTCCTCTCCATCTCTTATGATTCAATACCCAAAAAAAAATAGTCAGACTTTTAGAAGAAAGAGGTAAAGAGAGTGGTCGATGCCTAGCTACCAATACCATCTCTTGCCTGTAAAGCTTCCATAAGATTTATTCTTCAAACATCTTTATGGTAGAAATCTTAGGCTTTTAAGCTCAAAAAGGTTTGATGAAGACTGATGAAGAATACTTCCTACATATTTTATAAGTTAAAACGAAAAGGTTGAGAATCTGAATCTAATAAAGTAAACCCAAGGGCTGAGAAAGCTTAAACATACCAGACGTGTGTTTTTAATCTGTTCCAGTGAACAGTTTTTCACTTTGGTCGAATTTCTTGTCTTTTATGCCTCCTATTAGAATTTGGAGACTGAAGAAGGCACAGACCGTATATGCTAGCTGGTGTCTGAGAACATAAACACGACAATGAAGTAAAAGGTTAAGAAAAGAGAGTACGGTTGATGTATAACAATTTACTTTAAAAAAACTGAAAGAAAGTCGTTGCGAGATTGACTTAACTTCCTGCAGCAATAGCCTCCTGGCTCAGGAGAAAGATTGGATCAACGTGTTTGTGATGTAACAAACGTAAAAGTTTGGCTACACTTTCAAATGCGCGCCCTTTGTTTCCAGTGTTCGGACTTTGACTTTTCCAAGTGAGCTAACCATCTAGGAATTTTTAATTTGGTTTTATCAAAGTATGGATAACAATAACCAAATTACACTATAGGATAACCAAGAATTGATGTTTAATGAGCTCCAAATCATAAGTAACCGGAGATATACAGTTTTCATGGTGACACGTATATCCCTAAGAAAGAATCCCTAATATATATAAAAAATTAAAACAAAATACAATAAAAATCTGATACATACTGATTGATAATTCTTTTTGCATGACAACTATTATTCGCTTCATTATCAGCCACACATATTTACTTTGACACAACAATAAAGGCATCAAAGACTTCAAAAGAAAAATAAGAATAAATAAGAGTAAGAGTTAAACATAATTAAGTTCCAATCTACAACTCATAAGAATATAATAAAAAAACATAATTAAGAATATCTTCCTGACATTATGAGAATTCCTTATGTATTCTAAATTCAGATTTGATATTTTGGCCCAACTAACCAAAAAAGTTATTAAAAAATGCGATGAAGAAAACCTATACTATGTGATATCATATAACAAAAGCCAGAGCATGTCTCTTTTCTTATACTATATCCTACACACTAAATAATTTATGAACACAAAAAATCTACAATATTTGAAATTCACACAACAAAATTAATCGAAATATATAATAGAAAATATCCGCGCAAATTAATCGGAATATATAATAATAGTTATAATTAATGTTTAAACCACTAGTTAAAGTAATTACTCCATATGTGCACATGTTAAGTACTTTAAACCACTAGTGCATGCATTTGTATTTGATTAGTTATTTTGTAATTATGAAATTAAAGTAATCACTCCACAATCTGTTTAGTTAATTCAACTAAATCATACGCTATTAATTTGGTCAGACGCGTTCCATCGATTAAACATCCATATTTTTATTTAGTGAAGCTCTATCGGGAGCCTCTAGTCACTAACTTCCAAAAAATCATCAGTTTTGAGTTTTGACTCAGAAAGGTTGATATATAACCGAGAACCATAGAATATACATTATATCAAATATTCATAGTATAAACGATTGATTCAGATTGTTTTGCGAAACACATTTCTTGCTTAGTCTATAATGAAACAGACACATTCGTTCACAAATTACGTTCAGTTTCTTTAATCCGCTGGATCCACAGAATTATAAGTTTATTCACGGAAAGTTTTCTTTCTTCAGGTAATGAACCATTTATAACAAGACACGTGTGTACGTTGCCTGACAAGTTAGGCCGCGTGGTATATAGATGCTGACCATTTATTCCATTGGGATTTGAGACATTTGAGGGGAAAATATGGTAAGACAAGTCAACAACTTGATTCTTTTAATCGCGTAAACACTTACTTTTTAATGATTTAAGCACTTGAACAATGTTATTATTACACACATTATAATAAATTATAGGTTTGGATTTTATCCGGATCTAAATACCGAATTAAAATTGATCCGAAAATCGGTGTTTCAATATATAGATGTTTCAATATATTTTTGGTATTATAGGTGTTTTTTAAGTTTTAGATTTGAGATTTCGAATATGATTTTGGGTTTTAGGTAAAATTTTAGATTTCCAAAAATATAACTCGAATAATCGGATACAAAAATCGAGTAGTTTTATTAGGTTGACCATATTTCTATATCATCACCCAACTGACTCCAAATGATGTTTAAGTCTCTCATAGACTTGACCCTAATTTTGAACACCTCATTTATATACACATGGACACTCCTCTCTCTTGAAATATTGGTAGATCTCTGAAGATTCTGCCCTAATTTTGCATAAGACCAAACTCCTCTTTTAATTCCATTTCTTTCTTTAAATCATCATTTTTCATGCTTTCAGATCATATCTGGATAAATTTTAGATATTTTTGGATATTTAAATATTTTCAGGTGTTTTGGAAATTTTTTAGGTTCGGACCCGATATGGCTGAACCGAATCTGATATAAATCCAAACTGACAAATTTTAATTACCATATTAGGTTTTCAAAGCTCAGACTGTGTAAGATGAACAAGCCATATGGTTAACCGTATTTTTGCACCATCGTCCAACTAACTCCAAATTACGTATAAGTCGTTTGCGGACTTGACCCTAACTTTGCACGCCTCGTTTGGATGCTTATGGGCACTCGTGAACTCTTCTGAAATCTTGTACAATTTCTGAAGGTTTCGTCCTAACTTCACACAAGACCGAAAATTCTACCAAACTCCTCTTTTGATTCCATTTCTTTTTCTAAGTCTATATTTTTCATGTTTTCGGATCTTCAAGTATCTTTTATGTAATTTTGGATTTTTTTTTCTTTCGAAAATAGAACTCGACATGACCTAAGCCGAATCAAATCTAAATCCGAACCGATACATTTTAATTATTTTATTGGATCTGATTATTTAAGATTCGAATAGACTCAGATCCAATCGAACTAGAACTGATAAATTGTAGATATCTTATTAAATCTAAATATTTAATACTTGAAATACTCGGTTCCGATAAGATCCGATCCGAATCCGATCAGTGGACTCCATCCGAACCCGCACGATTGAAATAATAGAATACATAGTCGTTTTATGTGAAAGCGTGTTTTAAGAATGTTTGATATTAAAATATTCGAATTTGTCTGACATTTTCCGTTGGTTTTCATATACTAATATATGTGGGTTTTGGGATCACTTTTGACCGGGACCAGTAGCAGAAAGTGTGTGATATTTTTGAGACAGAGAAACACCCAATTTAATGCTCCTACTGATAGGTAAGCAACGTATAATTGTTTTTTTTCTTAAAAAAGAATGGTCACGCCTCTTTCCTTACTTGTCACAAGCCGTAAGCCAAAAAAGGAAAGTCTCAGACGGCGGGGGTAAAAAGGGCTAGAAGACACGTGTCTCGGCAAAGTTCAGTTTTGTTGAACTTTTATATTTTTTTTTGAAAAATTCACACCGTTTCTAGTAATATTAAAAAATTGATTGGAATGGACAAAGACCATACTAGTAAAAAATTTATTTATTTATGGTATAGAACTATACATACAAAATATTACATTAAAAAGTCTTTTTTTTTTCACACTCCTGATCTTGGATTATGCCCAATTGCACATCCAAACTTTGTAATGGCATACTCTCTTTGTATGCAAAATTTCCTTTTTATATCTAACTTTTATATATGGGCTATGGTATAGAACTATACATACAAAATAATATTATGCTTTTGTATTAAAAATACTAGACAGAGAGTACCTCTTGTCACGTGAGAGACAAACCACGTGGTCTTGTCTCAATGATTAGTAATTGAATTTTTAATGTACGTCTAATAATTAGTACTAAAAGAAGGAGAGGTTAGGGATTGTTGCATGATTGTTTCTCTCTTTGCGATCTTACTAATGCAAATTTTCTTTTTATATAATTATGGTATAGAACTATACGTACAAAACAATATTATGCTTTTGTATTCAAAATAGTAAAATTTCTTTCTTACTTGTCACAAGCCGTATGTTCGTTTCGCCTATCTGAAGCCAAATTTAAACACATTTTGGAGTAATATCAGTATAAATTTAAAATATCTACAATATTTTAACATCATTGTTGGTAATAAGGAGAGCAAAGAGAGGAGGAGTATAATGTATAAAAAAAAAAAATTTTATATATATTGTTTCGTACACACACACACACTCTCCTTCTTCTTCATCCCTCTAATCTTTCATCCTCTGCACACAGAAGTCTCTGTTTTTTTAAGAAGAAAAAAAATGGCCATGAGGTTACTTCGGCTTCGGCGCCGAGCACGTCTTGGAAACAACAACAACGACTCAGCACTGAGCCCGGTGAGTTGCTATTATTCGATTTCAAGCTTTTAGCAGTTTTCTCCCTTTTTTTTTTTACTTACCCGATTGATATGATGATTGTTTTTTTGCTTTCGAGATTGCACTCCTTTTGCCTGACAAGATCAGAGCTGTGGCCATGACCACCACTGGTGATATCGGAAGAGAGCAGAATCGAGTTTTGACGTCTGGTTGGTGGTCGTCTTTGTCGTTTTGGCACTTAAGGCGGTGGGAAACGAATCTGCAGGTCCCTCTTTAATTTGTTGGCTCTCTCTCTCTCTCTCTCTCTCTCTCTCTCTCTCTCTAAGCAGTGTAGATCTGCAATTTCTCCTTTACTTACCCCCATGATTGTTTGGCGATGAACAGGAAAGGCCGAGTGAAGTTGTCAAGGAAAAGTCTGTTGAGCCAGAAAATGACTTCCAGAGTCCAACGTTCGGATACAAAGCACCAATCTCAAGTCCTTCCCCCTGTTTATCTCCAGAAGCATCTCCTTTGTATCCTAGGAGGAATATTAGTCCCGCTTTTGATGAGACTCATGAAGCAACAATATTTAGCTTCGGCACTAAGAAAACTCCCGAGCGTCAGATAAGAGATTTCCTGTAACCTTCCTTCCTGAACTCAACCTGTTTTACTTACTTCAGTTAAAGCATTTATATATGCATGTTTGATTTTACATGCATTGTTTCCTTATTTTCTTTCAGGAGTTCTTGGAGAAGAAAGGAGATTACTCTTTCGGCAGAGAGAGTTCTGCGGAAGATTTAGTCCTGTCAGATCCGTCGTCTGATGAGAAAGATTCAGATGGATCAATAGAAGAAGACTCACCCGCGTTGGTTGAAGGCTTGGAAAGGTCGGTCTCTTGATGGACATAATATTATTACGTTTCTACCTTATTATGTCTTCTTTTCTTGTCTTAATTTGATTACTTAATAATATGCCATGTCTCAGGGCTGTTGCGCTTCAAAACTTTGAGAAAAAGCTCAAGACTTTCAACTACTCTCACATCATAACAGAAGCGTATGTTCCCATAGCTAAACAAGGTACATCAAGCCAATGCTATATGCTCAATACCTGTAAGGGGGAGTAGAATTATACACTTGCTTGTCTAGCTTGTCTGTCTTAAGAGTGTTGAGTTGTTTGAATGAGAATATGCAAGATATGTGGTCTTCTTTCACTGATTAGTTTGACCGCATGCATTACAGAGCCACAAGAGATCATCAGAATGATCCACGAGAAGCTTAAGGATGATGTCGGGAACCATGTTGAAGACTTCAAGATCAGTGCTATTGGAGGGCTTGAATCAAACCAGCAAAGTAAGTTCGCTTCTGTTTCTTGCTTTTCACAATAACAAATCCTAACAAGTCTTGCGTAATAAACACGATAACAAGTCTTCGTCTTAAAATCATTGACAGGAACATCACAACAAAAACTCAGCGCTCATTTTGAAGGAGGCATCGAGACAAAGCTGGAGAATGCGACAAAAAGAATCAACGAGGCAAGCATTGGATTGTCTTCTTCTTCTTTTTCTTCACTATTGGATTGTCTTCTTCTTCTTATAACTTTTTTTTTTTCTCTTTCCTTTTCCAGGGAAAATACAGAGGAGAGGTAAACACAGCTGCTGCTGTTGGTGATGTTGGTCTAGCTCTTTGCACGGTTGGTGATAAGTCTGGTGAAACAAGACCACAAGGTACATATCTTGATCACTGTAGTTTATAACCTATGCAGGATCGCGTGATCATTGACTGATCTAATCTGACCGCATTATTATTATTATTATTACAGAGACAAAACTGGACAGTGCGACCAAAAGAATCAACGAGGCAAGCCCTTGTTCTGGATTTCATGTAACCTTCATAAGCTGCGTTATTTCACTTAAAATTTATATGCATGTTTGGCTTTACACATTCGTCTTCGTCATTTGCTTTTCCTTTTTTTTTTTTTTTTATCTTCAGGACTTCTTGGAGAAGAAAGGAGATTATTCTACTTTCATTCACCCCTCCATGGCTCCTTCTATCCTTCATGGAGCAAGGCGCTTCTCGTCATCATCAGGTCATGATTACCAGATCTACAAGCCCTTACACGATGATGAAATCACTCCTACTTCAATTCTCTTCAAAGGTTGTGATTATGAACACTGGATCATCCTCGTGAAGTTCCCCACACCACTGTCTCCCGATCAAATGATCTATGAGTACGAGAAAATCTGCGGGAGAGGTCTCGGTATAAGGTACGAGTCTCTTTTTGATTTCTCTCCAAATTTCTCTTGTTTTGTTACTTATATTGTTGTGTATGTGTGATTAGTGTTGGTAAGGCTAGAAAGAAGATCTATGCCTGCAGCACAGACACATACACTGGTTTTCAAGCAACCATGAAAGAAGAAGAATCAAAGAAATTCAACAGTTTACCTGAAGTGCTCTTCGTGCTTCCAGACTCTTATATCTATGAGGAATATGGAGGTACACTCTCTTGTTTCTATCTCATTCCTTTTATTCCTTTTTGAAGAAATTTTTTTGATCCCCTATTGTTTTTTTTTTCCCTTTTCCTTTTCTAGGAGACCGATACGAGGAGGGTGTTATTACACCCAGTCGAAGGTTGAGGTTCAAGGCTGCTGGCGATGTTTGGAATCCCCAATGGGATGCATATTTTAGTGGTGGAGGTGCCAAAGATATATTGACAAGGAAAGAAATCATCGACAGAGTCAGTCCAGGAGATGATCCCAGCCCACTCCTAGAGATGAAGGACATTCTCGAGGATCTTCTGGATGTCCGTAAGAAGTCCGAAGTCACTTCAGGTGACTTCGCACGCCAGCTGCATGGGAGGGCAGCCACTATGGACCTTTTCAGCATCAAGGGTACTATCTGCGAAGAGGTTGTGAAGAAACTTCAGGTGCTTTATGGCCTATGGGAAAGTGGGGATCCAGAAGACAATAGATCCACCCCCAGGGACGATTACAAGGAGCTGTTCAAGAGAAAAAGACGCTTTCAAGGAATTTAGGGATCGAGGTTGAACATTGTCTTTTAGTTGACACTAAATGGTTTTGTGAATTTTTAAAATTTACAGTAAGTTGCTGAGTTGAACATTGTCTTTTAGTTGACACTAAATGGTTTTGTGAATTTTTAAAATTTACAGTAGTTGACAAACAATCGGTTCCATAATGTTCTCGTGGACAAACCGCAGTTATGCTAAAGCTGCTGTTGTAGTTGAGCAAACAATCGGTTCCATAAGAACGGTAACTTAGGCTTACTTACTCTATAGTCTTATTCACATTTTCTTAGGTTGCTTCTTTTCGTTTACGGGAGAGAAACAAGCTATAAGCAATTACAATAAACATCTTGTCACTGCTTACAAAGCAGGAGTCATGGACACAGGATTACGACTTGGAACACTCTTTCTTGTAGTGTTTTGTAGCTACGCTTTAGCTGTTTGGTATGGAGGAAAGTTGATTCTTGATAAAGGGTACACAGGAGGACAAGTTCTCAACATCATCATCTCTGTTTTAACTGGATCCATGTAAGTACCTTTCGTGCACAACACGTCTTTTGTGTGTTTTAACTTTCCTGAAACCTAACTTGTTTTTTCTTATGTTGATAAGCTTCCTACGGTAAAGAAGACGCTACAATAGAAGGGATCAAAGCGGCTGCAGAGCTTGCCAACGCTTCCAAAGTTTGTTGATAAGCTTTCTCAGGGTTTGGATACAATGGTTGGAGAACACGGCACTCAGCTTTCAGATGGGCAGAAACAGAGGATCGCTGTGGCCAGAGCCATTCTTAAAGATCCGAGTATCTTTCTGGTTCAAGAAGTGTAAATGGATACCTAACCAAATATATATCTAACAAAATCTATATCTAAGAAATGGTAAACCGGACTACAATTGTGGTGGCTCACCGGTTATCGACGATTAAGAACGCTGATCGATGTAATTGCAGTCGTTAAAACGGAGTTAGAGAAAGGGAAGCACGAGAGTTTGATCAATATCAAAGACGGAGTTTATGCCAGTTTCATATCAGTGCCGCTTCTTAAAACATATATATGTTTTATGTTCATCCACTTTTATTTTTATTTTTTTTTGGTTTAATTATGCATTCTTTTATCTTTCTTATTATTTGTGGTATATGTCAAACGAGAATGTAGAAATATGTATAATATAATTTTGAATTTGATTCGTTGATCATTGAACTAATTTATCATTAAACACAAATAAAAGGATCGAGGGAGTAGTATTCGTAGACTCGTAGTCGTCATTATATCATTAAACAAAATATATTTTTTCTTTTAATATTTTACATAATACCGTTTAGTATAACATTTTGAAGCTCTTATTATCAAATGCTTTTATCCACATACAAAAGCAATTTTGGATATATAGTTCAAAAGTAATATGTCTCTAGGGAGAGATTTCTCCAAAGAAAACAATTTTCGATAAATTGTGTTGTCTCCTATTTAAACTATCATAGTTAAGAGTTTTTCTTCTATCAAGTTGCCCATAACCACATGTGATTCGAGCTGCATGTATCGAAGAAACCGGGAGGATCAGAGCAGCTACTGGATCAGAGGCACCTATGCATCTTGAGGATACTGCTTTGCCTTATCTGTTGATGTTACTCCCTCATGCAACCAGGGAACAACTTCTAAAAAAGCTTCTTTCGGTTTTGTTTGACATTCTCATGCTTTCTTGACAAGTTATCTCTCTGCATTCAAAGATTGTTGCCTTCCTGTGGGCTTTGATTAGTCAAAGTTAGAATGTTGCAGTTTGCAATTCTTATATTGAATCGAACACTGTAATATATATATATATATATATATATATATATATGTTCTATTATACAACCAGTTATTTGTTGATGGTTACACACACATACAATGAGGATCGTTTAACATATTTAAAGATACAAGAACGAGGATTGGCCTTAAAGATTTATCTACAATCATCACAAAGGAAGTTCAGTAACCCGTTTATGAGAAGATCCTGTCCTAGGGAACTCAGGGTCTGCTTTTTTGTGATTTAACCCAGGTCGTGTCTAGAGTTTAAAGACAGTTCAATCTCTTCCAGTGATCGACCGTTGTCTCCACTGAGAACGCCGCTGCTAAAGCCAGCATAGACCGGCCCATTTTCTCCAGCAGGTCCAGCAAGAACATGTGCCTGTCACGTGCTCAAGCAAATAAAATAACAGAATAGACAGTCTTTGAAGAAGAACAAAGTAGACTTCCTCTGTTTTCATGTTACTTAATTACGGATGAATGATTAATACATGACTGAGTAATCTAACAATGTATATCATTACATTGCTGCCAGTCCAATCGCCAGTCCAAACAAGGCTCCAGTGAGTATTCCAGTTCAACACTTGTTCTTGCTTTGGAGGTTCAACACTTGTTCTTGCTTACAGTTTTATTTACATCATACTAAACTATTTTTTTATGAATATCTACTATTGCTATTTCATTAAAAAAAAAAAATCTGAAAATAGATTTCCAAAACTGTCTAAATTGTCACAGATGAGATTATTGACAGCACGAATGAGTTCATTTGAAAATTACACAATCACCAGCCATCAAATAAAGAAACGATCCTAATCTTAACCTAAAATTTTTCTTGAGTAAGAAAAGTTGATTATAATCTCTAGAGTCCTCTATGAGAAGCCAACAACAAACTCATGAATCAGATCAGGTCCAGTTTACACACTAACACCAACTAAACCGGTAATCCCGTTGGATATCATCACGATAGTGTCAAGCTTTTTTTTGGGAAACTGTGTTGTCTCCTCTTTAAGCTATCATATTTATAATTTTTCCTCTTTCAAGTTGACCATAAGGCCATAATCTCATGTGATTCGAGCTGTCAGGAACACATCTGCTTCTAAAGGATGCTGCTTTTACCTTATCCGTTGATCTTACTCTCTCATGAATGCACAGGTACGCAACCAAGGATATAGTTAAGACAGTTTCTAGAAAAACTTCTTTAGGTATTGTTTGACATTCTCATGCTTTCTTGGGAAATGGTTTTTCTGTATTTATTTATATATATGCTCTATTCTACAACCATTTATTTGTTACTTGCAACGCAAGCCATTGAGTATATTTAAAGATGCAACAACGAGTATTGACGTCAAAGATTTATCTACAACCATCACAAAGGAAGATCTGAAACTCGTTTATGAGAAGATCCTGTCCTGGAGAACTCAGGATCTGCTTTATGTGTAGGCGGTAAAAGTTTATGAATCAAGGCGGCAGAGACAGCTCCAAGTGTTGGAGCCAGCAAGTAAATCCATATCCCCTTGTAACATCCCCACACAAGTGCAGGCCCCATGCTTCTTGCTGGATTCATTGATGCTCCTGATACCTCTCTGTGAATTGAAACATTGTATTAGTTAGCCAAAGAGATTCATTACCATTGAAGAGTTTAAGCTTATGGAGATTGAGAAGGGAAAAGCTGAAAATTACCCGGCAAAGATAACATTCAGTGTGACGGTTGCACCGATGATTAAACCCTCTAGTTCCTTGCCCTGCAAGATTCATATATGTTAAGATTTGAAAACCTGATCAAAATTTCTGTATATTGTTTTTTGGCTGTTGATCACTTACTAATATCTTGGAGGTTGTGACGGCACAAACAACTATCATAAGGAAGCTTGAAGATCAGACCCAGAAGGAGATGATCCGAGGAACACATCGTGTTTCTTGCTGCACACGTCATTGTTTAGGTCAAACAGAAGACGCAGAGTCGCAGAAGCCAAGGTTGATCCGATGACTTGAACAGTTAAGTAGGCTGGGAGTTGATACAGAGGGAATCTCTTGCAAGATGCTAAGGCGATAGTGACAGCCGGATTGAAATGTGCTGAGATGTGGCCGAGAGAGTAAACAAGAACCATCACCACTAGACCCCAAACCGCTGCAATGCCCACAAGAGTCACTACATTGTTGTGTTGAGCGTTCACGGCAATAGCGGCACAACCCGCAAATATCAAGTAGTAAGTTCCCACGAGTTCTGCTAAAAGCTGCAGATTAAGTGAACAAGAAAACTTGAGAAAAGGGTACAGAGAAGAAGAAGATAGCTTTGAAGTGTGACTTAGGCATCAATGGATTGTAAGAGAATAACTAACCTTTTGCAAGAAGTGGACAGATAACAATGGTGGAGATGTGGGAGGAAGAGAAGGAAATGGAGTTTTTGAAACAGGAGGAGCTTGGATGTTGAGTACAACAGCATTTCCATTGTTGCTTTTGCTCACTGATATGTCATCCATTTGATTTCTTTTTGAGAAGAGAGTATAAGCTTTGATTAATGTTTGAAGTTTTGTGTGTTGAGAGATTATGATGAGGTTCTGCCTTTTATAGTTTGTTTCCCAAAACAATTGCAAAATGAGAATAAAGTGAATAAAAAGTCAAATTTTACTTTTTAGCAACTTGCAAGAGCAAAATCATAGTTTACTATTTGATGTGTTTTTTTAATATAGGAAAGTTGAATACTGCTGAACTGTAGATGGTTTTGTAGAACAAAAGAAACAGGTCGACGCAAAGCCAAAGAGATATGATACTTTATGTTCAAGAAAAAGCCAAATCCAGTTTTAGTTTACTGGTTACTTTGTTAGTTTATGAGGTAAATACCTTCTATTACTTCTTGCAATAAGTAAATAAATAAAATAAAATGGTATATTCAAATAATGACGTATCCCAAATAGAGGAAACTAATTTTTAAAAATATTTAAATATTAATCAAGTATTATGTTATATTGTAACATTTCATAAAATTTAGCCCCAATGCTTCTTTCAACATATATCGAAATGGAATTATAAAAGAAAAAGTAATCGAAAATGGAAAATGTATATTTCAGCTACTATGTATATTATAAGGCCACTAACCACCTTGTCTGAATTTCCAAGTAGCGTATGCATATTTATAACAAACAAACAATAATATTTTGTCATTTAAAGGAGAAAAGCGAAAATGCCAAAAATAAAGAATCAAAGGTGTTGCTTTGCTTAAATATTTTCTTTTCCTTTTTAACATGTCATACATTGAACGGTAAATGATCTCGAAACTTTTAAATAGAATGATATCAACGCTTAGTTGACCGCTTACATGTGCAGCAAGAAAGCAATCTAATCATAAGAAAAATACTCATCTTCCGAACAGATGGGAACAGCAAGTGCGTTGGAAACAGTTTGTGGCCAATCCTACGGAGCAAAGTTGTACGGAATGCTATCCATACAGATGCAAAGAGCAGTGCTTGTTCTTACACTCTGCTCTATTCCTCTCTCCATCATTTGGGCCAACACAGAGCACTTCCTCCTCTTCTTTGGGCAGGACAAATCCATCTCAGACCTCTCTGGCTCCTAAGCCAAGTTCATGATCCCTAGCATCTTCGCCTACGGTCTTCTTCAGTGTCTGAATATGTGGTATTTGGTCTACACTTTGCAGGGTCTTCAAACCCAAGTTGAAACCCATGAAGTGTTCTGGTCCAGCAAGAAACAAAATTTGGTTTGACTGGACAACTACAAACGAAGACAGAAGATCTTCACTCTCTCTCTTTCATGGCGTCATCTTATCGAAGGAGTACAGACAACTGGAGGAGGCGAGATGCAGCTCTGATTATCGCCGACTCTAGAAGATGTACAAGAAGAAAGACCACATTAGCAAACACGTGAGTATCGATATTGTCTGAAGCAGGCGCGCCCAATGTCGAGTAAGCAAAGATTAGGGTTTCCTCTTTGACTATAAGTAGGGAACCTTATGCTAAGTTGTGGGTTAGAAAGAACAAGTTGTAAGTGAGATAGAGAGAGAGATTGTAAGAACACTAAAGGTTCTAGTTTGAGCAAAGTTTCTTAGTGGATTTCCGAGAAGTTTCTCGGTGAGGTGAAGGGCCTGAACTCGTTAAACTCTGGTGTCTTTACTTACTTGCTTAGATTACAACCAAACAATCGAGTGAACAAAACGAGAATCGAGAGTTAAACACTTCGAGATAAACAAAAAACTCAATAAAGTTCTGTTCTTTATAGTTCTAGGTATAACGTTTTTTCACAAATTTGTATCAGAGCCTTAGTTCTCATAACCTTGGCGACTGAAGAAGCTCTGAAGGATGTCATCGAACAAAGTCGAGTGGAGAAGTTTGATGGTGATGGAGACTACATTCTGTGGAAGGAAAAGCTGTTGGCTCACTTGGATCTATTGGGTCTTCTCGAAGGACTTGACGAAGAAGAAGAAGTCTTTGTTGGTGAAGACTCTGCAGGCGCTGGAACAAACAAAGGCGAAGTCACTCCTACACCAACGAGAACTTCAGAATCTGAGGCTAAAACTCTCAAGAAGAAGAGAGCAAAGGCCAGATCTACCATGTCCTGAGAAAAAATCATCAAGGAGAAGACAGCAGCAGGTATGCTCAAAGTCTTAGATAGTCTATTCATGGCAAGATCTCTCCCAAACCGTATATACCTTAAGCAAAGGCTATACGCGTATAAGATGAGTGATGGTATGACGATAGAGGAGAACGTGAATGATTTCTTCAAGCTCATCTCAGATTTGGAGAATGTTAAAGTTGTGGTACCAGAAGAAGATCCAGTGCCGGCTCTTGGGGTGTGCCCAAGGAGCATATGCACAGGGTCCATTTTTTTTAAAAAAAAACTTTTAGAATTTAGGATCCTAATTTATCAAGAAACATATATGTGAGGGTCTTCATTTATATATTTACAGAAATGATACTGTAGTTTCTGAGAAAAAAATATTTTAGAACAGGGCCTACAATTTATCTAAGCCGGGCCTGAGAAGATCACGCTATAGTCTTGCTGATGTCTCTACCTAGACAGTTTGATCAGCTGAAAGAAACACTCAAGTACTGCAAGAAAACTCTACATCTTGAAGAAATCACAGGAGCCATCAGATCTAAGATATTGGAGCTTGGATCCACAGGAAAGCTACTGAAGAACGACTCAGAAGGTTTGTTCAATCAGGACCGAGGCAGATCATATAAGAGAGGAAAAGGAACTGACAAAGGGAAGCACAAAAGCAGATCCAAGTCCAGAGGAAGCGGAAAAACTTGCTGGGTCTGTGGAAAGGTAGGTCATTTCAAGAAGCAGTGTTACGTGTGGAAGGAACAAAACAATTCAAGAGACTCATCGTCAGAAAGAGGAGAAGCATCCACCGTAACTTCCCAAACCACATTGACAGCTGTTCTAGTAGCGTCAGATGCTCTACTTGGATGTGCTGAGGTAACTCCAGAGACATGGGTTCTTGATTCAGGCTGTTCGTTTCATATGACTGGGAGGAAAGACTGGTTGTTAAACTACAGAGAAACCTCATGTGGGAAAGTCAGAATGGAGAACGACACTTACTAAGATGTCAAGGGAATAGGAGATGTCAGAATCCTGAATGAAGATGGAACCTCTGTACTGCTTACGCAAGTCAGTTATGTTCCAGCGATGTCTAAGAACCTGATATCTTTGGGAACACTTGAAGACAAGGGATGTTGGTTTGAGTCAAGTAATGGTGTCATGAAGATCATAAAGGGAGGAGATACAGTCCTAACAGGAAAGAATCTCGACACTCTTTATTTTCTGCAAGCGACTACTCTGGTTGGAGAAGTAAACGCCATAGACGAGATGGATGATGAGGCAAGCCTATGGCACAGTCATTTGGGACACATTGGCTCAAAGGGATTGGATGTACTAGTCAGAAAGGGGCATCTGGATAAGGTTAAAGTGAAGGAGATGCGATTCTGTGAAGACTGTGTCTACGGGAAGACACATAAGGTCAGTTTTGGGTCTGCGAAGCATGTTACGAAGAGCAAGATGGATTATGTGCACTCGGATCTTTGGAAACAGTTCTGGGCAGAAGCGGCTTCAACTGCAGTGTTTGTGATCAACAAAAGTTCAAGCTCATCCATTGATTTCGCTATACCAGACGAAGTATGGACAGGACATCCACCTGATTACAAGATTCTCAGAAGGTTCGGGTCAGTAGCTTATGTGCAGCAGATCAAGGAAAGTTAAACCCACGAGCAAAGAAAGGTATCTTCGTTGGTTATCCTACTGGTGTTAAGGGATTCAGGATTTGGCTCTTAGAAGACAAAAAGTGTGTAGTGTCCAGAGATGTAGTATTCCAAGAAGGAATAATGTACAAGAATATTGCATCACGAAGAGTCAACGAGGAGAGACAATCTGAATGACACAGGAACCTGATACGGATAGAGCTTGAGGGGTTATCAAATGAAAAAAATGATCGTGGAGAAGCAGTTTTAGATGAGGGTCAGAAGTAAACTGAAACTGGATCAAGAGATGAGGATAAACCTGATGACCAAAGCTCAAGCAGCGAATGAGAGGATTTCGAGTTGGAGAACTACCAACTGGTCAGAGACAGAACAAGAAGAACTATCAAAGCTCCTCTGAGATTTACTGAAGACGTTAATCTGGTGGGATTTGCTCTAAACACAACAGAAGATGGTGAGACAGCAGAACCAACACCCTATCAAGAAGCGATGGACAGTGCTGAATGGAAAGATGCAGCTGATGAGGAGATGAGTTCTCTGTCAAGAAACCATACCTGGGAGCTTAAAGAAAGGCCAGAGAAGAAGCACATAATTGGTAGCAAATGGATCTTCAAGAGGAAAGGTGGCATTTCTGGTGTTGAACCTCCGAGATACAAAGCCCGACTTGTAGCCAAAGGCTACTCACAAAAGGAAGGAATATACTACCAAGAGATCTTCTCTCCAGTAGTCAAACAAGTTTCCATAAGGTACATGCTCTCCGTTGTGGTACAGTTTGATATGGAACTTGAGCAGATGGACGTAAAGACAGCTTTCCTTCATGGAGAGCTTGACGAGCAGATTCTGATGGAGCAACCATAGGGCTATGAGGTTGAGGGAAGAACAAGGCAAGTGTGCCTTCTCAAGAAGTTCTTGTATGGCTTAAAGCAGTTCCCTAGGAAATGGAATCAACGGTTCAACAATTTCATGCGATATGTTGGCTATCAAAAGATCAGGTATGCCACATGTGTTTACATTAAGAAGCTGAAGGAAGACACGCACATATACCTACTCCTCTATGTCGACGACATGCTAATTAGCATAAACAGATAAGGAAGAAATTAAAAGATTGAAGGAGCTGTTGAACAAGGAGTTCGAGATGAAAGATTTGGGGCCTGCTAGAAAGATTCTGGGTATGGATATTACGAGGAACAGGGAGAAAGGAACTCTAGAGCTGTCTCAGGAGAACTATGTGGAAAAGGTGCTGAGTACTTACAAGATGGATGATTTCAAACCGGTGAGCACACCGCTCGGAGCACACTTTAAGCTGAGAGCAGCTACTGAAGATGTTCTGAGAGCAGAGGAGGAGTATATGAAGCAGATTCCTTACGCGAATGCTATAGGAAGTGTAATGTACTTGATGATTGGCTCAAGACCTGATCTGTCCTACGATGTGGGATTGGTATGCAGATACATGTCAAACCCGATGAAGGATCATTGGCAAGCGGTGAAGTGGGTACTAAGGTACATCAGAGGAACGAAGATGGTTGGTCTGCAGTTTAAGAAGTCTGATAAGTTTGAAATCAAGGGGTACTGCGACTCTGACTACACAACATATCCAGACAGAAGAAGATCAGTAAGCGGGTATGTGTTCACATCAGGAGGGAACAATATAAGCTGGAAATCGGGACTTCAATCAGTTGTGGCTCTCTCTACAACCGAGGCTGAGTAAACGAGGCAGAAAAGGAGGCTATATGGTTGAAGGGTTTGTCTGAAGAAATGGGATTCAAGCAGATCTCTGTTCAGATCATGTGTGACTCACAGAGTGTCATTGCGTTAGCAAAGAACTCTGTGTTTCACGAAAGAACAAAACATATTGATGTTAAGTTCCAGTTCATCAGAGAGAACATAGAAGGAGGAAGAATTCAGGTGGATAAGATCTCAACGATCTGGAATCCAGCTGATATTCTCACCAAGAGTGTACCAATGAGTAAGCTTCAGGATGCTTTAAAGCTTCTCAGGGTCTCAAGTCATTAAGAGACCAAGAAAGCCGAGAAAAGGAAATCCAAGGATACTAAGAATGGAAGAAGATGATTATGGGTGCAGGAAGTATAGACTAAGGAGGAGTTTTGTGGTATTTGGTCAACACTTTGAAGGGCCTTCAAGCCCAAGGCGAATTCCATGAAGTGTTCTGGTCCAGCAAGGAACCGGATTTGGTTTGACTGGACAACGACAAACGAAGACAGAAGATCTTCACTCTCTCTCTCTCTCTCATGGCGTCATCTTGTCGAAGGAGAACAGACAACTGGAGGAGGCGAGATGCAGCTCTGATTATCGTCGACTATAGAAGATGTACAAGAAGAAGGACCACACTAGCAAGCATGTGAGTACCGACATTGTCTGAAGCAGGCGCGTCCAATGTCGAGTAAGCAAAGATTAGGGCTTTCCTCTTTGACTATAAGTAGGGAACCTTATGCTAAGTTGTGGGTTAGAGAGAAAAAGTTGTAAGTGAGATAGAGAGAGATTGTAAGAACACTAAAGGCTCTAGTTTGAGCAAAGTTTCTTAGTGGATTTCCGAGAAGTTTCTCGGCGAGGTGAAGGGCCTGAACTCGTTAAATCTCTGGTGTCTTTACTTACTTGCTTAGATTACAACCAAACAAACGAGTGAAAAAAACGAGAGTTGAGAGTTAAACACTTCGAGATAAACAAACAACTCACTAAAGTTCTGTTCTTTACAATTTTAGGTGGAACCACTGAAGTTGTTGTTCGACAAATCAAGGCGACCGAGCCCACTTGCATTGCACAGTGAAAGAGGTATGTCTCCTGTGAAATGATTATTCGACGCGTAAATGGTCTGGATGGTGGGTGGAATCACCGGAAGGGATCCATGAAAGGCGTTTGAACTCAAATCCAACTCGGAGAGTAATGAATTGTACTGCAAGGAAGGCTAAGATGTAACTTGTCCGATAAAACCATTTTGGCTAAGATCCAAGTATTCCAAGTTGGAGAGTCTGCCAAATCCAGCGTGGAATGAGGACGAGTCAAATGGTTCATCGAAAGAGAGAGGTATCTGAGGTGGTGGAATCTGAAGAGGTTACTATTAGCCTGGATGGTGCCATCGATACATATTGAGCTCTGTCACAGCGCCGAAACACCATCAAAGGAGCTGGCATCTTTGGCCCAAGAGCTTATATTTGCACTAGGGGATTGTAAGACCCCATCGGCCAATTTCCGATCGCAGTTGCGGGTTGGGAACTCATTCTTGAAAGCTAAAAGAATCTCAACTTGGTCGTGGGGAGGAAACTGAGACGCTGGTCACAAAGATGCAACAAATGGAACAAGTGGTGAATAAACAAGTTTAAAGACAGTTCAAGTTCAATCTATTCCAGTGATCGACCATTGTCTCCACCATGAAGCCGTGTGAGAAAGCCGCTGCCAAAGCCAGCATAGACTGGTCCATCTCCCAAATTTCTCCAGCAGGTCCACCAAGAACATGTGCCTGTCACGTGTTCAAGCAAATAAAATAACAGAATAGACAGTCTTTGAAGAACAGAGTAAACCTCCTCTGTTTTCATGTTACTGAATTACGGATGAATGATTAAATGCATGAGTGAGTAATCTAACAAAGAAACGGGAAGAATGAAAATATATTAAGAAAAAACACGCAGAGATGACTTTCATTTCACGAGATAGTAACTTTTCGATATCACTCATACATATCTAACAAAAAAAACCATCCACTTAGTTTGAAAGAACAACACTGATTTATAAGAAAAAACCATATCCCATTGGCGCTGCTTTCCAGTTCAACACTTGTTCTTGCTTACAATTTTATTTACATCATTAGTAAATTGTTTTTTTTATATGAATATCTACTATTTTTGCTATTTTATTTTTAAAAATATGAAAGTTGATTTACAAAACTGTTTAAATTGTCAAAGATGAGATTATTGACAGCACGAATGAGTTCATTTGAAAATTACACAATCACCAGCCATTAAATAAATAAACGGTCCTAATCTTAACCGAAAATTCTTCTTGAGTAAGAAAAAATGATAATAATCTCTAGAGTCCTTGTGAGAAGCCCACAACAAACTCATGAATCGAGTCAGGTCCAGTTTAAGCACTAACACCAACTAAACCGGTAACACCCGTTGGATATGCCGACATCATCACCATGGTATCAAGCTGTTTTTGGGAAAGCAGTGTTGTCTCCTCTTTAAGCTATCATATTTAGAATTTTTCTTCTATCAAGTTGCCCATAACCTCATGTGATTGGAGCTTTCAGGAGTACATCTGCTTCTAAAGGATGCTGCTTTACCTTATCCGTTGATCTTACTCTCTCATCATTGCACAGGTACGCAACCAACGATATAGTTAAGATAATTTCTAGAAAAACTTCTATAGGTACTGTTTGACATTTTCATGCTTTCTTGGGAAATGGTTTTGCTGTATATATATATATGCTCTATTCTACAACCATTTATTTGTTACTTGCAAGGCAAGCCATTGAGTATATTTAGAGATACAAGAACGAGTATTGACCTTAATATTTATCTACAATCATCACAAAGGAAGATCAGTAACTCGTTTATGAGAAGATCCTGTCCTGGAGAACTCAGGATCTGCTTTATGTGTAGGCGGTAACAGTTGATGAATCAAGGCCACAGAGACAGCTCCAAGTGTTGGAGCAAGCAAGTAAATCCATATCCCCTTGTAACATCCCCACACAAGTGCAGGCCCTAAGCTTCTTGCTGGATTCATTGATGCTCCTGATACCTCTCCGTTAATTGAAACATTGTATTGGTTAGCCAAAGAGATTCATTACCATTGAAGAGTTTAAGCTTATGGAGATTGAGAAGGGAAAAGAGCGAAAAATTACCCGGCAAAGATAACATTCAGTGTGACGGTTGCACCGATGATTAAACCCTCTAGTTCCTTGGCCTGCAAGATTCATATATGTTAAGATTTGAAAACCTGATCAAAATTTCTGTATATTGTTTTTTGGCTGTTGATCACTTACTAATATCTTGGAGGTTGTGACGGCACAAACAACTATCATAAGGAAGCTTGAAGATCAGACCCAGAAGGAGATGATCCGAGGAACACATCGTGTTTCTTGCTGCACACGTCATTGTTTAGGTCAAACAGAAGACGCAGAGTCGCAGAAGCCAAGGTTGATCCGATGACTTGAACAGTTAAGTAGGCTGGGAGTTGATACAGAGGGAATCTCTTGCAAGATGCTAAGGCGATAGTGACAGCCGGATTGAAATGTGCTGAGATGTGGCCGAGAGAGTAAACAAGAACCATCACCACTAGACCCCAAACCGCTGCAATGCCCACAAGAGTCACTACATTGTTGTGTTGAGCGTTCACGGCAATAGCGGCACAACCCGCAAATATCAAGTAGTAAGTTCCCACGAGTTCTGCTAAAAGCTGCAGATTAGATGAACAAGAAAACTTGAGAAAAGGGTACAGAGAAGAAGAAGATAGCTTTGAAGTGTGACTTAGGCATCAATGGATTGTAAGAGAATAACTAACCTTTTGCAAGAAGTGGACAGATAACAATGGTGGAGATGTGGGAGGAAGAGAAGGAAATGGAGTTTTTGAAACAGGAGGAGCTTGGATGTTGAGTACAACAGCATTTCCATTGTTGCTTTTGCTCACTGATATGTCATCCATTTGATTTCTTTTTGAGAAGAGAGAATAAGCTTTGAATAATGATTGAAGTTTTGTGTGTTGAGAGATTATGATGAGGTTCTGCCTTTTATAGTTTGTTTCCCAGAAAAATTGCAGAATGAGAATAAAGTGAATAAAAAGTCAAATTTTGCTTTTTAGCAACTTGATAGATCAAAATCATTGTTTACTATTGGATGTGTATATTTTTTAACAAATGAAAGTTGAATACTGCTCAACTGTAGATGGTTTTGTAGAACAAAAGACACAGGTCAACGCAATGCCAAAAGGGATATGATACTTTATGTTAAAGAAAAAGCCAAATCCAGTGTTAGTTTCCTGGCTAGTGGCTACTTTGTTAGTTTAGGAAACTACAGGAGCCCAATTGATGATATAATATAAAGAAAAAATGTTTGTTAGCTACCCTATCAAGCCTATCACTAACCAATATTAATATATTATTAAGAGTATCTGCACTCCCTATACATACATTATGCCATAATTAGTAAAACACCTACATATACTATTTGACACTATTCTTTTTTTTTCACTAATACCAATTTACCGATATATTCTCTACAACAAAACCCAGGCTAATCACACTCACGTGTTTTCAACCTTATGTCTTCTCTTTCAATAAAAGTATCATTTAATTTTTTTTCACCTTCTCTTTTCATCTTCTGATTTCTTTCTCTTTCTTTAGTTAGATTTTGTTCTTAACATATATTACGCAAATCATTTGTTAAAAGAAATTATACAAATCTTATGGATTAGTGTTGAGATTGAAAGAATCGCTGTCAAGATATATGAGAAGAACCTTGGAGTCATATGAATCAAGTTCCCTCTACCTTTAATATTAGACGCTTTGTGTTATATCCCATGTTGTTTAATGATGCTTAATTGAACTTGAACTTTGTTATTCACGACCTTTATATTAGATGTTTTGTCAATAGTTCATGTTCTTAACATGTTTACCAAAAAAAACATTGTCCTATTCCGTGATTCTCCTTTTTGGAAATTTATAACTGTGTACACACATTTAAAACAAGCTATTTTATACTATACATTCTAGCTGTCGACACACGTTTACAGCAAGATACTTTCTATAATATTTGTATATCATACATTCTAGCCGTCTACAATCGCACCATACGTTTTTCTTTGTTCTATGGGTTTTAATAAACAATCATATTACGGTTTTCAATAACACATACATTAATATCTATAACCGGATACATACATTTAAGCAAAGATACTATATAGTATATAGTTTATATGTCTAATATATGTTTTAGCCGTGTACGGTCTCAACATACATTTCCATTATTCTTTGAGTTGTAATAAATTGTCTAATTTGCTGTTTCATCAAATACCTTCTTACTGTTTACTGGGGTTATTAGTTGTAGTATTTTAATAAATCTAGGATTCTTTTTTGGATTTAGATTTTTTTGATAAATTCATTGATTTTAAATCAGCTAAACAGATTTCAGAATCAATGTTATAGATTATAAATAAAAATAACTGGATTATCATAAATCAGTCAAATAGATTTGCAGTAAGTTCAGTTTTGTAATAAAAGAAATATAAAAACTACATTATTTGTTTTAGTATTTTGTATATCATGATAACATAAAATCTGTTCACATATTTGTAGCTATTGTCGCTCTTACTTGATTGGCATGTTCTATTTGTTGATCTTGAATTACAAGAATCTCTTCAGCATTGTTATTCATTTCTTCAAGTTCTTCTACGTCATCAGAATTTTTTTCTTCTGGAAAAGTATCGGTTCGACGAAGAAAATTATGTAAACCAGCACACGCAAGTGCTTAATGTTTTTAAATGGAAAACTTTCAAGCACTACCGTTTAACAAAAGTCTCATATCTTTGTGAGTGCTTGTTATAACGTATGCGAATTGGTGCCGAAAAGATATTAGGAGAACCAAATAATACAAATCTATCAAAATAAAAGGGTTCAAGACAATATTTGCCCCTTTGTATTTTTAACTTAAAATCACTAATAAATCCATTCAAATCCAATTTTAAATCAAATCCTTAAACAAATCATTATTATTGAATAACACCTGATTTTAGAATCTATTTTGAAATCACAAAACTAATAACAATGGATTTGAATATAGATTTTTAAATCATATAACCAATAACAATGGATTTGAATATAGATTCTAAAATCACATAACCAATAATACTTGATTTGATTTGTATTGTCAAATCCATTAAAATATATAAACCAATAACACCCTAAGGGTGTTATTGGTTTGTATAATTCAATGGATTTTAAAATACAATTAAAAAGGGTGTTATTGGTTTGTATAATTCAATGGATTTTAAAATACAATTAAAATCTAGTGTTATTGGTTATATGATTTTAAAATCCATATTCAAATTCATTGTTATTGGTACTATGATTTTAAAATCTATACTCAAATTCACTGTTATTGGTTCTTAGATTTTAAAATAGATTTTAAAATCTAGTGTTATTCAATAGTAATGATTTGATTAAGGATTTGATTTAAAATTAGATTTGAGTGGATTTATGAGTGTTTTTAAGTTAAAAATACAAAGAAGCAAATATTGAGTTCAATCTTGATATTTCGATGGATTTGTATTATTGATGTTCCCAATATTTTTTTTTGCCCCAAATCATACGTATTGAACATGTTCCACTAACAATTATAAACAATCACTATTTTAAAAAGATATGAGATGCTTCTACGTGAGTAAAAAGTATATATAATATATATATATGTAAAAACGAACACATAAAAAGGAAAAATTTGATATAAACACGTTTGACTTAAAACCACAATGTTCAACATACATTTCTTAGTTGGTTGATCCCGTTTGAAAATTTGAAAGTTTTCTAATTGTCCAATTTGCACAATTTAATATTTTCCACTTTCTATCGTATGTGTCTTTCATATTTTATATATAATCTCTATTACATATTAATAAAAATTACACTAGTACAAACACTTAAAACTCCAAACTAAAAGCATGATGAAACACATTTTGTAGTTTTTTTTTAAAATATATATATTTTGTTACAAATCTGAAATTATTGCAAATTCATTTGACTGATTTATAATAATCCACTTATTTTTATTTTGAAATCTGTATATTTGATTCTGAAATTGATTTTTTTTTATTTTAAAATCAATGGATTTAAGAAAATTTCTAAATCCAAAAAGTATTTCTAAATCCACTAAAATAATAGAACCAATAATCCCTACTTAAATTTATAACAAGCTAACATATATTATATAGATGTATTATACATTCTAGCCGTATAAAATATTAATTTACACACACCGTAAAACCACTAACTAACCTTTGTAAAAATCCCACTAACTAACCTTTGTAAAAATCCCATCTATATAATAATAGCCTTCTACTGACTACGACTACAGTATAAAATCTCTCATTAGCTATATGGCTATATAGAAGCACATCCAATAATAGCATTTTAGACTATCAACAAAATTTACATTCTTTCTCCTACTTACACAATATTATGTATGTAGCTACCTTAAAAAAATTGGTTCCCAGTTAATGAATCGTCAGTGTCAGAATTCTTATGGCTGGTTTGTTTAATCTCTTCTATAACTACTGTTACACATTTCGTTAAGACCACTTCCATCAAGGTGTGTTTAGAGGGTTCTTAACCCAAAAGTAGAAAAAAATAAATCAAAAAGCCCAAAAAATAGAAGAACCGGTGTTTATTTTGGGCTTTTTGGAGATGGTAAAAAACGCATACGTGTCAATCCCTGATTGCACCGCCCCTCTCTCTCCTTCGTCCGCCTTCTCTGTCGCTTGGTTTCTCTCTCGATCCGTCATCCTCTAATCAGAATCCGGTACTGGTTTCGCGGCGATGAAGGAGAGGATCCCGCAGGGAAGTTTTTTCCAGTTTCCTCTTTTAGGATCCCGTGCTTCTGTGACAGGCTCACAAGCGGTCATCACTAAACCGATCTATCTTCAATTTAAATTTCCGGTTTACGCATTTTGGTTCAATAAACATAAGGGGTTTGTCCTCATTACTTTTATCTTTATCTTTCCAGCTCATTTGGTCGTATGTGACCGTTGCTGAACGTCTTTATGTATCACTTGACTGCTTTTGCAGAGTATTATCCAGAATAACAATTTCAATCTTATCTTCATCTCTCTCTTACGCTCTCAAGCAAAGTTATCACATCATTTGATCCTATTCCTCCAAGGTGATCTCTCTTCTTCAGATCATTTTCTAGGTTTGAATTCTCCATTCTTAAGTTCTCGGTGAACTCTAGTTTGGTTATTACTCTGTTCTAATACATCCTATTACATTGGTATCAGAAGTCATCGATTCTCGGATCTTCTTCGATGGTAGAAACAAGACACCAAGAGCGTTCGCTGACAGAGCAAGTCGACGAGATATGGTCCTTACACGACCTTCTCGCCGCCGAACTAAAGTCTCGAGCTGATTCTCTGGATTTACGGTTCGACAGACTCGAAGCACTGATGTTCAACAACGCCTCTCAGCTTCAAGCCGCCGGAAAAGCCCCACTCGACCCTGGTCCCTCACACCCACCAACCCCCTTTCCAAACTCACCCAACCACTCACCAACTCATCCCCCTGACCCACCAGACACAACCGACTTCAACAACCACCGTAATGGAAGAACCCCTACGCCTCAAAACGGCCTAGCCTCTCGCCTTTCCAAAATAAAGTTCCCTTCTTTTGATGGTACTCACCTCAGAGATTGGATCTCAAACTGCGAGCAGTTTTTTGACATCGACGGCACCGCACCGGAGTTAAAAGTCCGCTTAGCGTCGATGCACCTCACTGGTAAAGCTACCCAATGGCACCACAACTATATGAGTACACGTTACGGTCTCTTCCCGTCGTGGACTGAATATATTTTAGCCGTCTCTAGCCGTTTTTGCGAGCTGTACGACGACCCACTGGCGGAGCTCGTCGAACTGAAACAAGGTTCTGACACCGTCGTTGAGTTCCTTGACAAGTTCAAAGTCGCACGAATGAGACTTGTCCTCCCTGAAGCTCATGCCCTCAGCATCTTCTTAGCAAACTTGAACCGTCATCTTTCTCTTCACACTCGACAGTTCGAAATCACCTCCGTCGCCGGAGCTGCTAAGATAGCTATGCTTCACGAATCATCCATCCTCCACACCCCCAAACCCTCAAAGACTCCCTTCAATCCTAACTGGAAACAAAACCAAAACACTTACCCTAAACCTTCCCCTGCCCCTCCCCTCCTCCCCACCCCCACCTTAACCAGTAAACCACAAAAAAGAGCCCCCTTTCCTGCAAACACTGAGAAACCCACAAAGAAATTTTCTTATCAAGAAATGCAAGACCGGCGTGCTAAAGGTCTCTGCATGTTTTGTGACGAGGTTTACACCCCTGGTCATAGCCTCAAACACAAAAAATCTCAAATCTTCATCATAGAATGTGACGAGGGTGATGATGTGTTGTCTTCTGAATCCGACGATGAACAAGAAGACACAACAACAGCTGAACCCCAAAACAGAGAACAGAAAGCACCTGTGATATCAGTAAACGCTCTCACGGGTTCCTCTACTTTCAACTGTATGAGAGTGATAGGCCAATATGGCAAACATAAACTCTTCATACTGATTGGTAACGGCAGCACCCACAACTTCTTAGACTTGAACGTCGCCAACGAGATTAGTTGCTTTCTGGAGAAAACAAAACCAATGGACGTGACAGCTGCAAGTGGATGCACAATGCTTACAAAATACAAGTGCAGTAACTTCTCTTGGAAGGTACATGGTTAATCCTACACTTCAGATATTCGAACTCTCCCACTTGATTGCTGCGACTTGGTTCTCGGTGTGCAGTGGCTCTCAACCTTGGGACCCATCCTATGGGATTTCCTTAACCCCCGAATGGAGTTCACACTAAATGGAAAGAAAAATGTTCTACGTGGCGTCACTAAGAACAGTTGCAAGGTCATCAAAGGCAGTACCTTCAATAAGTTGATGCTACAACAACCTCAGATAGTTGTTCTTCAAATAAGAGAAGTTACTGATGACAGCTCCCAGAGCCTGGATCCGTATTCCTTGCTGTCTCACCTCTATGCAAATCACAGTGAAATGGATAGTGACCCTCACTTGCAGACGTTACTAAGTGATTTCTCCTCACTGTTCGAAGAACCAGTTGATCTTCCTCCTTTCCGCGAAGGCTTCGATCACCGCATTCCCCTGGAATCAGGTGCAAATCATTTAAACCTCAGGCCTTACCATTATTAAACGCTGCAGAAAGATGTGATTGATACTATGGTTCGCAAGATGATCAACAAGGGGATCATTCAGTGTAGCACCAGCCCCTACGCCTCTCCTGTTGTCTTGGTGAAGAAGAAAGACGGAACATGGCGACTCTGTGTCGACTTCCGGGGGCTCAATAAACAAACCATCAAGGATAAGTACCCAATACCTTTGCTAGAGGACTTACTTGATGAATTGGGCGGTGCAAAACACTTCTCCAAGCTGGACTTACGCGCAGGCTTCCACCAGCTTCGTATGTCACCTGAAGACATCCACAAAACTGCCTTTAAGACTCACTCAGGCCACTACGAATACCTTGTGATGCCGTTTGGCCTCACCAACGCTCCCTGCACTTTCCAGAGCTTGATGAACAAGGTCTTTGAGAGGTTCTCCGGAAATTTGTCCTCCTGTTCTTTGATGATATACTCATCTACAGTGCCTCATGGGATGATCACCTTCAGCACCTATGTGAAGTTTTTCAGATCCTCTCTCTCCACAAGCTTTTCCTTAAGCCTTTGAAATGCATGTTTGGCGCTACGGTGATAGAGTACCTGGGTCATTTTATCTCTGCAGAGGGTGTGAGCACTGATCCTCGAAAGATCAAAACTATTGAGCAATGGCCAACTCCGTCTTCACAGAAGCATCTTCGCAGTTTCTTGGGTTTGGCTAATTATTACAGGCGTTTCATCAAAGCATACAACGTCATTGCCAAACCTCTCACTACTCTTCTCAAGAAAGATGGTTTCTGTTGGGATAATGAAGCTGCAAATTCTTTCAAGGAGCTAAAGACAGCATTGACCACGTCCCCTGTCTTAGCGCTCCCTAACTTCGCAAAGACGTTTGTTGTCGAGACAGATGCGTCTAACACTGGAATCGGTGCGGTCCTGATGTAAGATGGTCACCCCATCTGTTTCATAAGCCGAGCTCTTGGTCCACGCCATCAGGGTCTCTTAGTCTACGAGAAAGAACTGCTTGCGGTGGTCCACGCTGTACAGACCTGGTCCGCATATCTTGCTCATAAACCCTTTATCATCAAGACAGATCAGAAAAGTCTCAAATTTCTGATGGAGCAGAAGATCACGACACCCTTTCAACACATGTGGTTGTCTAAGCTGATGGGATACACGTTTGAAATTCAGTACAAACAAGGGAAAGAAAACGTTGTTGCTGATGCTTTATCACGGGTCTCTGGTTCTCAACTCTTGCACATAACGCTATCCCAATCTCATCATGGTTTCTTCGACTCTATCAAACTTCTTTAGGAAACAGACCCTAACCTCCGGAAGATCATCTCTGAGCTGCAAGCAAACAAGACTTCTCACCCGTCTTTTACGTTTGTGAATGATGAACTGCGCCGCAAGGGTAAACTGGTCGTAGGCAACAATGAAGATACTAAGCTTCACATCCTGCGTTGGCTTCATGACTCTGCAATTGGTGGTCACTCTGGAAGAGATGCTACTTTGCAAAGAGTAAAATTCCTTTTCTACTGGCCTCGTATGAATGTGGAGATTCAAGCTTATGTTAGAAATTGCTCAGTCTGCCAGAAGAACAAGAATGACTTAGCTGCTAAACCAGGCCTCCTGCAACCTTTACCTGTTCCAACTGGAGTGTGGGAGTCTATCGGAATGGATTTTACTGAAGGTATTCCACCTTCAAGTGGTAAACACTGTATCCTGGTTGTTACGACAGGCTGAGTAAGAACGCGCATTTCATCCCCTTGTCACATCCCTACACAGCTATCGAAGTGTCTCAGGCATATCTCGACAACATAATCAAGCTTCATGGCTTACCAAAGGATATTGTGAGTGACAGAGACCCAACATTCTTAAGTGAAGTTTGGAGAGAGTTGTTCCGTGTGCAAGGAGTCGACCTGAAGCACTCCTCTGCCTACCATCTTCAAATTGATGGTCAGACTGAGGCTACGAACAAAACACTCGAAACTTACCTACGCTGCATGACTGCGGAAGCACCACAATCCTGGAGCAAGTGGCTTCCCCTCGCCGAATGGTGGTATAATACCACATACCACTCCGCTATCAAGTGTACTCCTTTCGAGGTGATCTACGGTCAACCTCCACCAACGCACCTCCCATACCTTCCTGGTGAGAGCTCTTCTGCAGTGGTGGATCGTAGTATGCAGAAAAGGGAGGAGATCATTAACATGCTGAAATTTCATCTCCTTCGCGCCCAGAACAGGATGAAGCAGTCTGCAGACTCACACCATTCTATTCGGGAGTTCAGAGTGGGTGATCACGTCTACTTGAAGCTTCAACCCTACCGTCAAAACACATTGAAGAACCGGAACATCCCACACAAGCTTTCTCCTCGCTTCTATGGTCCGTTCCGCGTGTTAGAAAGGGTTGGTTCTGTGGCTTACAAACTCGCTCTACCAGCTGAGGCAGCTATACACAACACGTTCCATGTCAGTCAGCTCAAACTGTGTCCAAATCCACCTACTGGAGAACCATCCTTACCGCAGTACTGTCATGATTTGGGGAACTCTAAGGAACCAGAATGTATTTTGGAGAAGAAGATGGTTAAACATCGCAATGCTGCAGTCACCAAGGTCCTAGTGCAATGGAAAGGGTACCCTCCGGAGCAAGCTACTTGGGAGTTCTATCAGGACTTTATCAGCAAGTTTCCAACATTTGATCCTTGAGGACAAGGACCTTCTGAAACAGGGAGTAGTGTGACAGGCTCACAAGCGGTCATCACTAAACCGATCTATCTTCAATTTAAATTTCCGGTTTACGCATTTTGGTTCAATAAACATAAGGGGTTTGTCCTTAATTACTTTTATCTTTATCTTTCCAGCTCATTTGGTCGTATGTGACCGTTGCTGAACGTCTTTATGTATCACGTGACTGCTTTTGCAGAGTATTATCCAGAATAACAATTTCAATCTTATCTTCATCTCTCTCTTACGCTCTCAAGCAAAGTTATCACATCATTTGATCCTATTCCTCCAAGGTGATCTCTCTTCTTCAGATCATTTTCTAGGTTTGGATTCTCCATTGTTAAGTTCTCGGTGAACTCTAGTTTGGTTATTACTCTGTTCTAATACATCCTATTACAGCTTCTCCCAATCAATCCCTTTGTCCTCCCACTAATCGCGAGAGGTTCCACGTTCTCTCTTCTTAAGAAGCTTTCTCGTTAATGTGTGAGATGTGGATCGTGTTGAGTTAGTTAGTAGCAAATCGAAGTGTAGAGTTGATGGGTTTTTTTTCTTTTGATTTGGATGAGTGTTAAAAATGATTCCTTTAGGTTAAATATGTACTGTGATTCCAATGTGAACCACTCAGTAGTATCCATTGAAACTTACATTCACATTTCTCTAAAACTTATTCAGGTACTTGGCTGAGTTACTGCAAGAGAGACAAAAGTTGGCTCCTTTTCTGCAAGTGATGCCACATTGCTGCAGACTACTTAATCAAGGTGGGTTGTTTTCTCACCTTGAGATGCTCCCTGATGTTAAAGTTTTTCACTTTCTTGTGTCAATGATGCAAGGAGAGGTAAGGAGGCATCATTTATTAGACTCATGTTGTAATAGTAATTGTGCTGCTAAGAATTCTGATATCAAAAGTGTGTTTTGATGTTATGTTGTTTGCTGGCTTTCTTCAGAAAAATTTTCATCTCCAGAGATGTTCTCCATTTCGTTCTCCTCCTCCAGTGGGCTGGGTTGGGATGCCAGGACTCCATGCTCCACCCATTGTCAAAAGAATTATTAGGCTTGAGTGGACAAATTTCCAACAGTAAGTTATGAATGTTTTAGGCAAATATAATATCATAGTGGGTTGATCTTGAGTTAAATCTATTGAACATGGCAGTACAACTTTGTTTTTACATTAACTTACAATTTCTCCAAGTTTGAATTTGTAAAAAAAAAAAGAAAATTACCAATTAAATTCACTCATTTTTTCATTTTTCATTGGTTTGAGTTTGATGAAACTGAAAATCATTATTGTTAGTAGATTTTCTTCACTTTTTATTATGAATTTGTTTTTTTTTTAAAAAAAATTTCTGTATAATTAGATTATGTTATGTATTTCCAATAACTTATTATTTGCTAGCTAATGTTTTCACCAAGTTTAAGTTATATTATGTATTTTCATTAAATGTTTATTGTATTATTTGTAATATTTCATTATTTTTCTATACTCCAAACTGAAGTTATTAAATTCTAAAATGTATTATTTTTGTTGATGTTTTTTTATTATCTTCTGTTAGTTTCTGTAAGTTTGATTATGAACTATTATTGAGTTGATTTACCCCCTTACCTTAATGTGAGGAGTGGTGAAAACACCTGTTATATATTTTAGAGTTTTCAGAAAATTAAAAATATTTGTTTATAAATATTCTTATATCTTGATTTTTATTCAATAATATCTTTTGTGCATTTTTTAATCTTTATGCCATTTATATAATTATAGTAACTGAAACCAAGTAAGATTTTATGTTGCGGTAGGCCATCCTTTATGGCTTGCCATGCTTTTTGACTATGAGGAAAATGGATCCCCTATTTAGGTGTAATTTTTGGATTACGGTTAACTGTTTCATGTGGGTGTATTTTAATGGGTGTTAAATTTGTTGTAAATGGTTTGGATTTTTTTTTTTTTTTTTTGTCAGCTGTCCATTTAAACTAGATCAAGTGGTGGCAGACGAGTCGATCCTCCGAAGAGCACCTCCGTCTGTCTGGGTCTGATCTATATGGGAAAAAAGATAGCCTATGTTCCTTGCTTCTTTTGCTAGTGCATCCGCCCGATCATTCCTACTCCGAGGAATATGAGATAGACTCACATCCTCAAAATCCTCCTGTAATCTCTGGTACATCTCAATCTCTGTCAGATTTTATGTTGCGGTAGGCCATCCTTTATGGCTTGCCATGCTTTTTGACTATGAGGAAAATGGATCCCCTATTTAGGTGTAATTTTTGGATTACGGTTAACTGTTTCATGTGGGTGTATTTTAATGGGTGTTAAATTTGTTGTAAATGGTTTGGATTATAGGTTTCATTTTCTACCCTATTATTTATAAATATATTTTTGATGATGAAAAAAAGAAACCAAGTAAGATTCTAACTCGAATTAGGTAAGAAAAATGTAGTGTTTTTGTTAGCGTCTTACAAAACAATAGTTTGGCTTAGAGTTGGTAATAGGTGTGTTGGCGCTGATTGATGATTGATGCGGTGAGGAATAACGTAGAATGTGAATTCATGTAAATAATCTTATTTGGTAGTTTAAATTCCACTAATGCATGCACATCATCATTTTCAAACGACAAATATAATTGATTAGAATTTGTTGGGAGTGTTTCTTCCTAATCAAACCTAGGGGTGGGCAAAAAACCCAAAAACCGAACCGAACCGATCCAACCGAAGTTAAACCGAACCAAACCAAACCGCGTTCTTTACATAACCCAATTGGTTTATGTTTTACTCAATCCGAATGGTTCGGTTTGGTTTGGTTTTAAACCGAACCAAACCGATAAATCCAATATATATATATATATGTATTAGCATATTGTAAACCGAACTAAATTAAAACCAAACCGAACTAAATCTAAACTAAACCGAACCAAACTAAACCCGAACCAAACCCAAACCAAAGCTATTTTGGTTTTAATTGGGTTGAGTTTTATAAAACCCAAACTAACCAAAACAAACCGAACCCAAACCGAACCCGAAACTAAACCGATATGCCCACCCTAATCAAACCTTAAAAAACTGGATAGGAAGACAAAAAAAATATCAGTCTTTTCCAAGGCATTTTCCTCTTCTTCTGAAGTAACTTTTGCGGCCCTCAATCTCTCCTAACTTTTGGCATTAGTTTCTACAGAAACAATCTTCATCTTTTTCTTTCTTTTTACTACTTTCTCAGCAACTTCACACATAGTCATTGCTTTCATTTCTGAAGTAGTAATGCTTCTTTCCGGTACATTTTTATCAACTCTCTCATTATTTTCTTTGTTTGCTGTTTTTCCTTTCTCTGTCCATCTTCTTCTATTCATATTCTCCTATGAGGTGCATGGCTTCACCTTCTCAGCTATCCCAAACAAAGCATTCCCTTGTACATTTTCCTTAGCAGTAGATTTTCTCTTTCTTTCTCCTCTTGGCCTCTCCCTCGTGTAGTTTCTTTCAGAAGAAGAATGAGATCCATTCTTGGGAGGCACCTGATGATGCTGATGACGATGAGTGCAGGCGAATGAAAGTAATAGCTGTTTGGGGTTGTACAAAGATGATCAGTAGAGAGAGAAGATCTTGAGCTAGAAAGTGAGATATTAAGAGAATTGAAGTTAGACTGAATGGTTAGAGTCCATAGCCGCCGTTTCAGATTGATGGAGGAGCCACTTGATGGTTTCACTGTCTGATGTATGACCGTGTGAGCTGATGTATTCACACCTTTCTTTTATGAAACATTTTTATATTCACACCTTCTGTTAAACTAATATACAAAACAATGTTACAATGTTAAGTTAAATCATTTCTGCTCCATTGATTTATTTCAGTGCCCTTTCTTTTAACCAGATTCATAGGTACATGTATGAATTGAACCAAGAAAAGGCATATACTATAATCACTTTGTATATTTATTTAATGCCAAGAGATATAATTATTCTAGTTAACAAAGGTTTATTCTATAAATGATGTAAGGTGTATTTTAGTGATGACACATCAGTAATGGCAAAGTTGTTAATCATACATGAGGGTGAGGTTTATTTTTTTAAAATGCTCCTAAAATAATAAGAAAGAGATTTTCCACAAATAATATCATATACTAGATAAATTATGAAAAAAAGAAAGTCTAAAATACGAAGGGAAATATAGAAAAAATGGGAAAACGTACTACTTATGATTTTTAATTTGAAAATGCATCTTTTTAGAAACTATATATCATTTCTCATATATAATAAGATATGTTTATAATGATTCAATGAGAAATTATATTTACAAAAATAAATAAAATTAAGTTCAAATTGTAAACATTATTAATATATTAATTATTCTAAGACTGATATATATATATATATATATATATATATATATATATATATATATATATATATACTGTTGAAGATAAAGATGTTTAAGATAAATTTTATTATTTAACTAGGGTAAGCCAGCTTGGAAGTTTGTTGCTGTAAATTTTGTTTTTGAATATTTATTTTATTTTTTTTGACCAAAAATATTTATTTTTTTTAAATATTTGGATTTTGTATTATATGCAAACTGACATTTTGTGGTTGATCTTCTTAATTTATTAAATCTATTTCCATTTAAAAAGTTATTATAATAGGACACTAATTTAGTCTAACTAAATTTATTAATACAGTTATTGAAATAATTTGAATAAAGAAAAATTCTGTTTCTATATGCTAGCATAGATCTTTTATCATTTTTAAGTCATCTATTTTCACTTCTCTTATGATATATATTTTGTTAAGATGTTGTAGTTTACATCTCTCATTCAGAATGTATATGTATATAATTTTTTATCAGTATTTGATTATGTTTTAGTTTTTAAAAAAAATAAAAATTAGTATGCAGATTCCTTTTTTCCTACATTTATTCTGATACAGTGATTTTATATTAGTATCATAAAATAATTTTCATTTGTTTGGAGAAGTAGGTGCCAATAATCATCTTTGGAGAAGTAGGTGGCAATGATGTAAGTAAAAGGCAATATAATAATTTCTAATATATTATATATCTTTTAATAATATTTAGTTTATTCTCAATGGAAAGTAATATTAACATCCCTTTTTAAAATATTAACATACCTTAATTATTTGTTTTTGTTATTGGCTATCGATCATATGTTTATCATACTAATTAAAAATGATTAATTATGTAATTATTTTTTACACTTTTTGTTTGTTTTGTTTTTACTATAATGATAGAATAAATTATTTAGAATTACGGTTGAGATTCAACATATATATTATGTAAAAATGGGGTAGTATAATGTATGTTTTTTTGGTAATCTATAATGTGTGTTTTTGTCAACTATAATGTATGATTTTGTGTTTCTAATATTATAAAGTAGTTTTTATCAATTCTTTGTGAATCTCTTAGAAGCCCTGCTAACCTATTTTCAAAAATCCTTTCTTTGAATGCTTTAATTTTAGAAAGGAGAATATAAAACTACAATGTTAGAGTAGACCTTGTCTTCAATGTATTAAAGATCTTTCAATTTTGCCACAACTCACAAAGACTTATTTATACACAACAAATAGGTTATGTTTCGTTATAAAGAGATGTTATATTCTCAATGCATTGTTTGTGTTTCAATAAAAAAAAAAGTTCTCAGTGCATTGTGTTTTATAAGAATAGGTATAGCGCACTATCACGTCTTATCCAACTGGGGAGGAAAAGGGTTTGAGTCAACTTACCATCATAGGATAAATTAATGTTAGACAATTTCATTTTATTCCAACGGTTTGTTTCAATTTCGAAACCGTCACAGTTAGATATAATTTTTTAATGCAATACTTTTACTTGATTGAAAAATCGTGGTCTTTGGTAGGTATCTAGGGCATTTCCCTCTAATGGGATCTACGCTTATTATTTCAAATTTATTGTACATAACTAAATCTGGCTTTCCTCATTTTTTTTTATCTAAGTATATAATTAATAGAAATAATGACTTTAACTGTTATTCTAATTTGCATATTTCCAATAAATCCATATTTGATATTTGTATTCTAGTGTTATTGGTTTTGGATTTTAGTGGTTTATATGGAACCGGAAGGCATATATAAGAAAAGAGGAAATATATGAGAAAACAAAACGCTTAGTTAGTTTTACGCACTACGTTAACTACTGGAATGCAAATTTTTGGATTTGTTAGTACAGTAAACAACAATTGAGTTTTGTTTTACAGGTATTAAGCTGTCAGAAATGTTTTTGTCAATCCAAGGGTGGATCAGAAGTATTAAACAGTTTCTCATTGTCCAAACCAAATCATCGAAGTACAAAATCTTTTTCCAAAACTCGCCCTTAGAAACCCGAAACCATATAACTACAAAAACAAAACAGAAGTCAATTCAGGAGCAATTAATCAAAAAGGTAATAACCATTTAATTCTTAGAATAGAAACAAACTCTTGATGATCCAATCAAGAATCCGATCAATCCTCAACTAATTAAGTTGAATATCTGCATTTCACGGAATTTTGTTTAAATGAAGGGGGAAGGAAAGAAATGGAGGAAGAGGATGAGTTATTCACCTCTTTCTGTAGCATCTTTCTAAGAGCAAGTGCAACAGCGGTCCATGTCGGATCCTTAGCGTTAATCCTTAGATTAATGTTAATATAATAATATTAATTATCCGACTAAACCTAAGGATTGCCCCGTCGAGAAGGATTTTAAGGGACTGATCCTTGAGTACGTGTCCTCTTCTAACTGGATGGGCGTCGTTTTGTGTTTCGGTGGGTCAACCTCGATTTCTCATTCTTGACCGAAACCGTAGAAAAAAAAGTATCTCGAGAGAAAGGCGATATCCGAGGCGATTCCTCTCTGTTTCCTTCTTGGTAAATCGAAGCCTCAAATCTTTGTTTATTCGATTAATTTTATCAGTTATCTTCTTGTTTCCTCTCAATCGGGTTGGGTAATGGGGTTTATATCGATTTCGTTTAACGATTGAAATTAGGGTTTTTAAAAAATTTGGGTATAAATCGATTTGGGTAGAGGGTGCGTTTGTAGATAGGGTTTCGGGTCGATTTTGGTTTCAATCGGAAGCTTATCGTCTATTTTTTTCGGTGGGCGTCGGTTTGTGTTTCGGTGGGTCTCTTTTTTTCTTACACGGATTCAAATCTCATATTAGTTTCAATCGGTTCTAATTGATTTGTTTGATCTCGTTGAATCGATATGTTCATTTTAAGCGACTATTCTTGGGGTTTTAATCACAACTCGGTTGTAATTGATTTAACTGTGTTCTTCACTTATTTCAGGTTAAAGAAAATGGGACAAGACTACAGCTATAGCCAGCCCTCTTCATCATCAGAGTCTGTGGACATAACCTCCCTTCTTGAAGCCGAAGCTCAGATTTACGCGGATGAAGCTGACAGTAGCTACTGCAATGCAATGCCGGTTCAGTACCCACGTCAACCAGAGGCGGATGATGGAATCCCCACGACATGCTACTGTGGAGCTCAGCCTGTTCTCGGATGCTCTTACACTTCTAAAGACCCATACAGAAGGTACTTTACGTGCCACAATGCTGATGATGGAGACTGCCACGTTTGGAAATGGTGGGAAGTGGCAGTCATGGAGGAGATGAGGGAGTTTCAGAGGCAACTTAGGGATCTTAAGGTCCAAGGTTATGAGAGTGAGCAGAAGCTCCTTAACCTTGAGAAGACGGTAGATGAGCTTTCAAAGAAGAAATCCGGAGTTAAGCTAATGGTCTGTCTATTAGTCTTAATAGGTTTGGTGTTAGTGATTGTGCGAGGTTAGTTTATGTCCTCTTTTTCATTGCATTTTGGTGAATTTTGATAAAACATTTGACTGTTTTATCTCATGTTTTTTCAGGAATTGTTGCAAAGGTTTCAAACGAGAGTGGCGCCCATCTGGATTTTCTGTAACAAGGTAATAATTCTTTTTAAAAATTAGTACTCTAGTTGTGTTTGAAATGAAATGGTGTCCGATGGTAATTGTTTGGTTTGTATTGGCATGATTTGATTGGCTTTTATTAGTTTTAGTACTTAGTTGGATAGGTATTTACTCGGATTATAATTGGTGTTAAATGTTACTTATTTGCTTTCTATCTTCCCAACTGCTCTGATTTGATAGGCTTTAATTAGTTTGGACATTGCTTACTTAAGTTGTAGTGTCGGTAAAATAATGTCACACACCAACCTCTAACCATGGCTAACCGTTCTGGCTATGTAAACCTACTAAATAGTCAAATTCCCATTGACCTTGAATCACCCGAAGCTAATTGGTTCGGTAGCCAAGTTCCCGATGACTCTGGTGTGAAGGAGAGAAGGAAATGGTCTCCCACAGAGGATAAAATCCTTATTGGTGCGTGGCTTAACACCAGTAAGGACCCTGTGGTGAGCAATGAACAGAAAGCTGATGCTTTCTGGAACCGTATTGTAGACTACTACAATGCAAGCCCTCACCTGGTTGGGACTATACCGAGGAAGCTTCGTCCTTGTAAGCAGAGGTGGGCTCGGATTAATGAGCAAGTATCCAAGTTTGTTGGATGCTATGATGGGGCTATGAGGGAGCAGAGAAGTGGGCAAAGTGATGATGATGTCATGAAAGCTGCGTTAGACATTTTCTTCACTAATAACGGCTACAAGTTCACTCTCGATCACTGCTGGAGAGAGCTCAGGCACGACCAGAAATGGTGCGCCTCCTATACGTCTAAGGACAGTGGCAAGGAGAAGCGCAAACCAGCATTGGAGGTTGATAGAGAAGAAGGTGAAGAGGGGAGACCTCCCGGTGTAAAGGCTGCGAAAGCTGGTTGTAAGAAGAAGAAGAGTGCTAGAGAGGAGGAGTTGACGAAGCTACAGGGTGTTTTAGAAATTAAAGAAAAGATTTCTAGACAAAAAATCCTTGATCGTTTACTCGCCAAGACCGAGCCACTCTCTGACATGGAAACAAGTCTTAAACTGAAACTAATGTCTGAGTTGATATGAATTATTAGTCTTGTGGGTGAGGTATCAATTTTGTTTTCTGACCTTCGTACCTTAGAAATGTTTGGATTGTACTAACTGTTGTCTTCTTTGATGTGTCAGGGTCCGCAGAAGGCATGTGAACCAAGTCACGGGAGCATTTAGAGGTGTGAAAGTCACGGGTTCTTCAACGAAGTCACGGGTTCTTCAACGAAGTCACGGGTTCTTCAGTTCCTTTTCCTCTCTTATAAGTAGTACTATGTAATATGTATCCTTGAAAACTTGTATCCTCTTCTTTCCTTTGCTCGGATACTTTGCAATTTGTTCTTCTGTTTCTCGGATGTAATATTTTTCTACTCGGCTTTCCTTTGCTCGGATACAACAACAAGTTCCTTCTTTTGCTTCTCTATATATAACGAGTTCGACTTCGGTTTAGGTAACACAACCTAACTATATCTTACATATCACTTGTTTGTAGACTCTGTTTTTGTGTATCTCTTGACATATCACTTCTCATAAGTTTTAACTTCGGCTTTGTTATTACTTTATTACTTTGTTATAAAACCTCGAACGAAAATGAATTTAATTGATATATACATCCTCTTAAACCGTGTACCGATATTACTTTGACTGGCCAAAAACATATGAGAAGTGATATGTATACATCTCTTGACTATATCACGAGTTCGACTTCCGTTTAGGTAACAAGTTCCTTCTTTTGCTTTCCTTTGTTCGGATACAACAATATGTATCCTTAAAAATCGTTTATAAATTTTGAATTGCTATAGAATCTTGCAATATTTTTTTGTACATGATGGTTACTAAAATTTTGGAATCTTGCTATAGAATCTTGCAATATATAAATTATCATTAGAACTTAATATTAATTATTTTAAAAAATTTAAAGAATTGTAAAGTAATAGAAAACAAACAGATAGGGACTATTAAAAATGGTTTTAAAATTTTGAATTGCTATAGAATCTTGCAATATTTTTTTGTTAATATTGTTACTAAAATTTTGGTTTCAAGTAGGGATATCTAAACATGTCATCATCATCATCATCCGATGAAGTCGATGAAAGATTGGAAGAAATTTTTGACGCAATTGTGGATGATACATACAATGACATAGTGGAGTCCCAACCCAACAAGCAAAGGAGGCGTGCTTATATAGAGCGGAACCGTGAAGCAGGACACGACCGTTTATGGAATGACTACTTCAGCGAGCATTCAACATTCTCCGCACATTCTTTTAGACGCCGGTTCCGCATGAATAAGGATTTATTCTTGCGTATTGTGGTGAGCCTCTCAGAGAACATTCGATTCTTTAGACAAAGAAGAGATGCAACTGGGAGGTTAGGTCTTTCTCCACTACAAAAATGTACGGCGGCTATTCGTCAACTTGCTTACGGTTCGGCGGCTGACGCGGCAGACGAATATCTCCGACTTGGTGAAAGCACGGCACTTTCGTGTTTACACCATTTCACTGACGGAATAATACAGTTATTCGGAGATGAGTATCTACGAAGGCCGACAGCAGAGGATCTTCAACGACTACTCGATATTGGAGAGAAACGCGGGTTTCCTGGGATGGTAGGGAGCATTGACTGTATGCATTGGGAGTGGAAAAATTGTCCAACGGCTTGGGCAGGACAGTACACACGTGGATCAGGGAAACCGACAATTGTCTTAGAGGCCGTGGCTTCACAAGATCTTTGGATATGGCACGCTTTCTTCGGTCCGCCAGGTACTTTAAATGATATTAATGTATTGGATCGGTCTCCTGTTTTTGATGACATTTTCCAAGGCCGAGCTCCCACGGTAGAGTATATGGTCAACGGACACAGGTATAACTTGGCCTACTATCTCACTGACGGTATCTATCCCAAATGGTCAACCTTTATCCAATCTATCACAAACCCTCAAGGTCCTAAGGCAGAATTATTTGCTAAAAAACAAGAAGCAACCCGCAAAGATGTGGAACGGGCTTTTGGAGTATTGCAATCTCGATTTGCGATTGTGAAGAACCCGGCTCTTTCATTGGACAAACAAAAGATAGGGAAGATTATGAGAGCATGTATCATACTACACAATATGATAGTCGAAAATGAACGAAATGGATACATTCGGTACGATGATTATGAATTTGAAGAAGTAGACTTCACAAGAAGTTCAAGGGTGGGTAACGACAGGCCTACAAATATTAATAATATGCTCGGCATTCGGGATGATGTTCACGATACCCAGGTACATCATCGATTGAAATATGATTTAATTGAAAATATTTGGAACAAATTTGGTGATTCATAATCATGTTGTATTTTATATTTAATCATCTTATAAACCCTCATGTTGTATCTTTATATTTAATCATCTTTTCATTTAATCATGTTTTATTTATATTTTACTTTCAAAAATAATAAAATACATTAAATATTTTTTTATTCATAAGGACTCGAAACTGAGGCTCACCATTGGACTAAACATTTCGATTAGGATCCTTAACTATTCAGACAAAAAAAAATTATTATTATACACCTAAAGACTCCGCAATGAGCCTCACCATTGCGGATGCCCTAAGTCATGAAAAATAAGAGCCATTCTCTCTTTCCGTTTATATCCTCTCTTTCTCTAGTCTCCACCCTTTTTCCGACCTCTTTAACTCTCTCGTCTATTTGGTCCTGGATACTTCTATGGCTATACCTCTCTCTGTCTCTAGATCATGAACGGTGGTGCAACCTCAACGGCTCAGAACATCGATTATCCTCATCTCCGTCTCTCCTATGCTTATATTTTTTTGACTGATTTTCTGAGCTCGTCTCTGTGCATTCTTTTTGCAACAGCTTGAAACGTAGATCATTTTGACTGATCTGCAAATCTTCGAAACATAAGAGTGGTGGGTCAGAGAATCAGAAAAGATGCAAGTTTGTATCCAGTAATACCATTTCCACTGAAACTTGCTTCACCTCTTTGCCTGCACAAAACAAAGAAGAGAAACACTGTATCTCAGTGATTGCCTAAAATCCAAAAACACAAATCATAACCCGTTTTTCCCAACCCCATGAACCCAAACAAAGGACCTAACTTTCATCAACAACAATGGAGAAACCACAAGTTAAGAAGCTCCCTCAATTCAATGCACACGAAGGAAGAAAAAAGGAGACACCTTTTTTTTTACTGACCGCATCACTTCCGTAAGCAGACACATCCAACTAGTTCCCTAGTCTTTCTTTTACAGACCACTTGGTCCCAACTTTGGGCAACTCATCTCCATCTCGACTTACCACCTGCCAAAAACCGATCAACATCATCTGGCATAAGTTCATGCACAGTAGACTGCATACAATGTAACAATAAGCAGTGAATAATTTAATGGCAGAAAAAGGCTGCAACAGTCTGAACATTTAGCTTCTGAAACAAACAAAGGAAGCGTTTTACCTTTTAACAATGTCTTTCCTTTCCTTTCATTTTGAGAGTTTTCCTTGCAACTTTTCCAAGTAAAGAATCAACCACCTATGACACATAAACGGAAAATAATGAAAATTTTACAATCCTTTAGGAAAAGTCTTGGTCAAAGTACATATGAACAACTATGCTTTTCTTCTGAAACTCTCATCCTAATCTGATCTTAACAACGTGTGATATCAAAGTAAATCCAAAGACCCCCCAAGTGCCAAAACTAAAAGCACCAACAGAACAATTGTTAACATGAAAAGCATAAACAGTACCAGAATCAATGTAGGAAATCGTTGCGACTGTCTCAGCTTTGCCATCACCGAAAGATCCACCAGAAACAACAAAGGAAAAAATCTTTTAAAAAGAGAGATTGGAATCAATTGGAGAAGCAATCACAAAAAATCTAAGAAGTTTGAATTTATGTCGCAGTTATACAAAAAAAAAAAAAAACAGTTTACTTTCAGCCACACCGGGAACAAACCTAATCAAAGTTGAAAGCGGGAGGGCAATGGACACATGAACATATAGAAATCTGGGTGATCTGAGCAGCCGACCTTGACGGCGGAAGAGCAACGGCTGTATCAATTCAGTAAGTAAAACAGAAGAATTGGAGGATGATTCCCATGATATGAGGCTTTGCCTTTTTATAGTCGAGCGAAATAGTTAAGACTTCGTTTAATGACGAAGAATCAATGCAACTTTTAACCTAAGACCATCTCCAATGGTTTACTCTATTTTTTACTCTATAAAATAGAGTGACTCTATAATAGAGTTAGAGTTTGCTCCAATGGTACTCTATTTTAGAGTAAAAAATAGAGTGATGAACAAAAAAAAAACAACTTACTCTATATTTGGAGTAAACCTATTTTTCACTCTATTATAGAAAAAGAAATAGAGTACCATTGGAGCCATTTTACTCTAAACTCTATTTTAGAGTGAAAAATATAGTGGGGTTGGAGATGCCCTAAGAGGAGATGAATATAAAACCCAGAGACGCAAGACGACATAGACAATATTATACTCAAATCTACAAATTAATATGTATAAAAGCCCAACAGAAACCTAAACGAAACTAAGTTTATTAGTTTATGGAGACATGTGTCACTCCCTCCTCTTTCTATTTAGTGACGTGGAGAGCTGAAGAGAGAGAGACAAACACTACTTTATAGTATAAGAAGAAGATATAAAATAATTGATAAAATTTAAAAATTATCTAAATTTCCAATTTATAAACATTGTAAACACACAAAGTTATATAAAATTGCTGATAATACCAAATTTAGAAAATATTTTATATGCTAAAGGATATTTTATAATATTATATAGATAACTACTAAGTTTGTGTAATACTGAATTTGCTTCTGAACCAATATTTTTGCACACATATTTTGTGGTTATTAATATTTTTATTAAACTTTTTATTTAAAATATCAAAGAAATTATAAACATGCAATAAGAATAATATAGTCGGCACATAGAATAAAGTGTAGTTTCAGATAAAATATTCCTATAGGATTCTTTTCCAAATTTCTTTAAAAATATTCTGAACTAAAATTTAGGAAGAATTAAACATGTTTAACTCCAACAATTTTTTTTGCTAGTATTGATAAAGACGGAAATACGATAAAAGCAAACCCGCATGAAATAGGAATTCTATAAGGTTTAATAACCTAAGATTTGGGAAGAAGTATATATATATTTATTTATTTATTTATTTATTTAACTCTAACAAACCCTTATTCCTTTTTAACAAAAGAAAACATTCATCTTCACCACCACCTCTCCGTTTATCGATCACACCAAGAAATTCGATCTCGAGAAAGTGAAGCGAGCTCAAGAGATGGAAGAAGCCTTATTTAATTCAGAGATGGAAGAAGCCTTATTTAATTCTCGTGAACGAAGGTAATTAATATAACAAAAACCTCTAAACATAATTTCTTCTCAATTCATTATTCAAAACCTAACAAAGTTTGGAGCGCACGCTAGGGCTCTAGGAAATTTCGAAATTTGCAAAACTGAAATTAATTCACTAATAGATCTACACTGGTTTTTATTCTCTCACACAATACTCATAAGCTATTTTTTTTCTTTTCTTTTTCATTCTCTGTAAAGCCCATTCGACAACAAAGAAACCCACAATTTTCTCTTTTTACAAAAAAGATACCCACCCTTTTTACAAGAAAATCGAGACTGGAGATTGTGCAGAGAAAAGTGACCACAAAGACTCAGAGAATACATATGATCTTGCCAAAGAATTATTCGAAGAATCTGATCACATCAAGGCCTTGGAGATAACCGAAGAAACCATCTCTGATCATGGTCTGGAGAAGTTGTGCTCTCCTCACCACCAACTGCAAGGTGACATCTTCTTTTCTCTAGCAAGAAAAGCAGATACTAGAGACATCAAATGTGTATACTTGTTTGCTTCTGTCGATGCTTACTCGATGTCTAGTCTTCTATGTCCTGACTCTGTAAGCTCCTTCTATGGCTGTGCTCGTTGGCTGATTGAATTGGGTGACCAGCTTGGGATAAACAGCTTTTATAAGAAAGCTGAGTCTAAGGCTAGACATGGATTATCCGTGAAGATGCTTAAACCTCAAGAAAGTTCTGATCGGTTCATAGAAGATGATTTGAAGGCAGAACTTGAGGCTTTAATCAACCTTGCAACATGGAAGATGAATATCAACGAGGCTATGCTTGTGTCAAGTAATGTGGCTAGCCAGATGCAAGAACAGGGCAAGGTAGATACTTACGATATTGATACTCGCTTAGTGGTCCTTCCGTTGGTGTAGATGTTCTTACAGGTTTGTCGATTTTTTAAGACCTTTCACTTGGTGGTGTTGCAGTGTATATATATATGTATACTATATCTTAGTTTCAACTTATATTATACATGTCTTCTCTTGCAGGATAAACTGAAGAGCATGCTGGAAACACAAAAGAAAAAGATTACAGCAGCTGCTGAAGGAGCTTCTGCTAAGAAGGGACCAAGTACTCAATCGAGGTAAAAATACATAATGACTTGTCAACAATTGTTGTTTTGTGTGTGTGTTTTATTTTAAAGTCAGTTACTAGATTTTGACCAGCTTAGAAATTTTTTCGATTAATACCAATATTTATATAGATTAGTATTTTGTGATTATATAGACTTTTTTACTTTTTAAGTTAAGAGTCATATTGATTTTTATGGATGTGATCAAGTGTTTGCGTTTTGAATTTGTTAGATAAGTTTTTGAAAATGATGTTTGTATGTTTTAAATTATATAAATTGTGAAATGTAATTATATCTATTGCTATTGGAAAAAATGTTGCACACACACACATATATGTATATATATATGTGTGTTTTAATAACTATCAAGGTAAAAAAAAAAACCAAGTATATAAAATGGATTTAAATGTAGTTATTAAAAACATATAGGTTTTTAAAAATATAGTCAATATATTATAAATCTATACTAAAAATTACGGTTGAGACATGATTACAAATTTATAACTAAGTTCTTAAATTACAATTTATTTCTTATAGATTTTAAATGTGTTTTAAAAGAATGGGCTTTTCTAAAAAAAAAGTATATTTGGTTAAGCCAAATGGGCTTTAATCTTAACAAATTACTTATGATTAGTTGATCTAAACGCTCCACAGGCAGCACTTATACTGAAACGATCAATGTTTCTCCATACTCCAACACGGAAATGTTTGGCCATTCACCAATGTATGTCTTCTTACATGAGGCATGGATTTGTGTTCCCTTTAAAAAAAATTATTTGTTAGGTTTTATCTTAACAAAAGCAATATATAGAATCTCAAAATCTATATAGAACGTTAAACTTACATTACATCACATAGGATTAGTTCCATAGATTCTCCAACGTCTTTCACGAAATGTCTCCATGTATGAATGATCTTCACTTGGATGCGACATGAAGTCTTGCGTGGTTTGACATCATTCAAAAAAAATTAGCCGCAAGTTTTTCATCGCCATTTCTTTCTGTATCCCTAGGTTTGATAAATATCGTTGTTAACTGATCCTATATTTATAATAGGTAAGTGGTACAGTTTAAGTTATTAAAGTAGGTAAAAGTATTTGTAAGAATCTAAAAATATATATCTTTGTGAAATAAAGAACAAATTAAGCGAGTATATTGTAATTAGAATATACTTTTTAAGTTCGAAGAGTTAATAAGAGTTAATGCTAATCCAGTTAAAGTAGGTTACCGAAAATTCTGTAAGTATAAGGAAAATAATAACTAACTGTGATATTAAATAAAACTTGTAAACGAAGGAAACAAGATATTGTTGGATTTTGTTATTAAATATTGTATTTACAATATATTGTTAACAAAAATATTTGCACAATACATTTAAATTATTATCTTTAGATATTTGGTAACGATTTAGGAAATAAAATTGCAAATTTAAATTTTGAATTTTTGCCAAATATTTCTTATACCAACGGTATAAGACTCTTTGAATCATACCAAATATGGGCTTAAATGGTTTGGTTTGGTTTGGTTCGTTTTCTTTGGTTTTCAGATGATGTATTGAAGGAGGTAATCAACTTGAGCCTGATGCTTTAGCTTCATCAAAGCTTTGAGTTCATGTTTCCTCACCATTTTTCTGGAATGAACCAATCTCCGATAAATAATATGGTATAGGTAGGTTGTATTATAGATTTTGAAATGAAAAGATTTTGAGATGAATAGCTTTGTTATCGATAATACTGTAATGCTTGTCATGGTTGTCATTTCAATACATCTTCTCTTAGCTTGTATATAAAATTTTGAGATGAATAAATTTGTTAATTGGGTCAGTGTTTTTTTGCTTATATCTCGATAATACTGTCATGGTTTTCATATATACATCTTCTCTTTATAATTTTACATGAAAGCATTCTCAATTATCATAACTGCAATTGAAAACTATAAGTATATTTGAAACATTTATATATAGGTCCGACACTAAACATACCACGATTTTATATCTATATAATAAAACATATGCGACATCTATAAAGGTAAAATGATAATAAATTATTGTTAGAGTAATATGGTAACAAATAGGTTAGGCTAAATAATAGGTAGGCAATGTATTATTAGTTAAATGAAAGGGTCTAAACAACTTGCATAAGTAGATTTTTTCAGAATGTTCTTATTTTAATAGTATAAATGTTATTGATCATGCAGGATGGAAGAGATTTTTTTTAGCTAGGTAAGTGTTGTTTAGAATATGGTATTTTTTTCCTTTTCGTTTTCCCATTTTCACGTACGTACGCTTTTTCTGATCAAGTAGTACAACATCCGTTTCTTATAGCCCGGCGTGGGGTCTTTAATTCAGTGGAAATACTTTAAAACCGAAAGCAAACTGAACTTTTTTACTTTGTTTTAGGATCAGATGCATGCAAGTTCTATGTTTAATTTCTTTGATATTTTGTTCGATTCTTGTGACATTGCAACTTTTTCTGTGACATTGCAACTTCGTATCTACTGTTCTCTGTTATTAAAGATTAAAGAAGAGAGCAACAAAAACAACAACCAAACTAATTGTCTTATGCTTTGACGTCATAAAGAAATCCGGTTCCAGCGCTATTCTACGTTGCTATATTATTACACACATATAAACATTCAAGGAACTATTTAATTCGACAAAGTTCCTTGTTATCTCGATCACCAATAAACTCCAAACCAATGGACCACAAGTATGTAGTTAGAGAAGTGTATTTGTATACGTAGGAGTAGTTTACTAGGTATTATGTGGAAAGAATGTATTAGAGTTAATGCAACGACTACGAGATGTTTTACTTAAGCAAATAAAAGTGTTTATATATAAATCATAATGGAGAGTTTACTTGACTGCAACGTTCGGACAATACAATGACAGTGTGTATAACCTTAGATGCCATCAAACATCTATTGCATGAAGCCAACAACACGTAAACTGGTAGATAGTTGAAAAGAAATAGAGGGCGGGTTATATATATATATATTCATACAGTGAAGTGTTGTAATCATTCATTCCTTTCGATACATATGTGAACAAAGTATGTGTACAATCGTACAATATTCAAGCTCCCCTTATCTATAAGTCCTCCGTAAAAGAGTCTTTTCCTCTTCAACCAATTCGTCGCCTGTTCTCTTTCGTTAGTATCTTTTGTTTTGTTTTCTCCGTCTTTTCTGATTTCTACGCCGCCTTTTCTGAACTTTTTGGCCAATCAAGGTAAACGATAAAGTTCATCAAGTCCATCTTTTTCATTCGCTACGATAAAATTATCATGAAAAATGGTGAAATCAACTTATTCTGAAGTTGCTAGTATTCGACTTAATTATTAGTTGATTTCACCCGAAGACCAAATAACCGTAACTGTATATACATTAGCAAACTTTGCTAGCAAGTCAACTCTTTATCTACCCGAAAAAATGGTGAAAGTCTCACGTTCAAGCTTTGCTTGGATTATCTAAGAGATCATTTCTCCAACCAAGATATCATATCCGATAAAATTAGTCAACTCTTTAACATTGAGATTCGAACACTGGTCAAATTTTTCCTTCACTAAACCAAAAGAGCTGCTCTATTGTCACTTCATCAACATTCGAAAATAGTAAAAAAAAAAAAAGCATTCGAAAATTACTAACTAAAGCCTCCGTCCTCTCTATATATGCACACATTCAAGGGACTATTTTCAATCATACCAAAGAATTGTTCACCTTAATGATCAAAAATTCATCGACAATTCCAACCAAAACCAAAGTCAATGGCTCGTCTAATGATAATTTTCCTCGTTCTTGTCCTCATGACCTTCTCACCTTATCCGTCCCTAGACACGTCAAGAAAGCTATTAGAGACGAAGAGACATCAAGTGCTGTTAAAAGCGAGGGAGGAGGAGAAAAGCCACATGACTCACGTGGCCAAATCCAAATTTACTGTTGGTCAGTTTCTGATATCGGCTCCTAGCCCCGGTGTTGGACATTCTGGTGGTGGCCGTTGATGCCCTATGATTCGTGTTTTTCTTCTTCAAATTAAGATCGTTGTTGTTGTTGTTTTTGTCGTCACATTTCACCAATGCACTCCAAAAATATTGGACCGCAAGTATCTAGTTAGAGAAGATTATTTGTATACATAGAAGTAATTTACAAGGTCCATTGTGGAATAAAACAGTATACTTATGTTTAGCAAATACAAGCTTACATAAAAAAATGATGGAGGAGTTATCTAAACACCGATCGGGCAATACAAAGGCCGTGTAACATTAGATGTCTTCACACATCAAGATTTGTTTTAAAAGTTTTTTCTATTACTTTTTTTTTAATACCAAGCAATTCGAGACCGAAACATGTAATCTCCTAGTCCGAAACCATGTAATATTAGTTTTTTTCTTTCTATTACATGCACATATAAACTAGTAAAATCATTTGAAAAGAATCAGAAGGCGGTTCTTTTCAATGCGATGCTTTCAAAATAATCCATTCGAAGTCTTTTAATTGCTAACTTCAATCATGTATATATCACTACGCTACGTTTGTATTTTTGTTACGGAAAAAAAAAAGATCTTAATGACAACAAAATAGTTTTTTTTTTCTTGATCAAGTTTGACTTATACACGTTCATGTTTTTTTTTTGTCAACCAGATACGCATTAGCTTTTCTCAATTATGTGGTGGTTGATCGGTGCTCTAGTTGACCATAAAAAGTCAAATGCATAATGGTGTCCCTCGAGAACTTTTTTTTTGTTTTGTTTTCTTCTGTTATATCTGAGGTCTGCTGCTGCTGTTACTTTCCCATTTTATTAGAATAAAATGCAAAATCATGCTCTGTTTGCTTGTCAACAAATTCTGCTATTCTGGTATTTGTTGTTCTAATAACCAAAAAATTCATGAGTGAATATGATATTCTTTGGTCAAAATGGTATTCTTTTTTTTCACCAAGTTCAAAATGTAAAAAAAAAAACCTTTATAATACATTTTGATTTATATTTTTTTGACTCCTCGATCTTTTACAAAACCGGAAAATTGTATAAAGCATTGCTATTTTTTTTGTTTTTGGTGGGATAAAGCATTGCTATTTTGATACAACAACAAATTGTCTTAAAATGAAACATCGTCATTACACTCTTATTCTCAAACATATCCATATATCTTTGAGCTTGTAAATAAAATAAAGGAAACAACAAGGCAGTAGGTATTGAGAAACCAAGAAAGAAAAGAATCAGATGAAGTGGATGTTGTTGCAATTTGATGAAACTATGGGGAGAGTTAACAACTTAGCTCGCAAGAAGATGCTGTTGTCCGCGGCGTCAATACCAACTCTCACGGTTTTAAGACATTCCAACATTCCCAAGAAATGTCTCATTTGTTTCAGCTCTTGAAAAGAACCTTCATACTCTAAAATCTCTAGCACTTTCACTTGACATATCCATAAACAAGATATTACCTAACTCTTCTTCTTCTTCTTCTTCTTAGGAGTGCAAGCGCATGCATCTCCGCATTTATCTGTGACGCACAAGACCCTGGAAAACACCAATCTTGAGAATAATGTATAAACAAGAAGAAGAAGAAGAAGAAGAAGAAGAGAGAGAAGATCATTCCCTAGACATAAATTTACTATTTCAGTGATGTTTTCTTTAAATGATTAAATCTAATCAATATTTAGACTTTATGTAGTTAAGAATTTACTATATTGGTTCTTCACTTTCCGAACAGTAAAGAGTACTCTTAATATTTTATAATTAAATATTTGCTTAATTGATTTCTTAAGCGAGTGGTTCACATATATATATAAGATTAATTAATTTATCAAACAAACATGGTTTCGGCTCCTTGAAAATATATATAAGTCGATATAGAACCTAAAGTAATTAAATTGTTATTGATATAAACTGGTACAATAAGCACGATGAGAGCAATAGACAGCTAAAGCTCCAGCAAGGTAGTAGTAATAAGCAAAGCGACAAGAAGGAATTAAAGACACATCAGTCCTCGTAAATAGAAACCTTGCGCAGTTTCAAAACTGCTAATTTGTTCGATGTTTTGATGGCATCATCAACTCTTCCAGCGCGAACATATCCATTGACCATGGATCTGAATGTAAACACATCAGGAGGAGGAGACAAATCTTTGTCTGAACACATGTCCTCAAACAAACCTTCAGCCTCCGACATCATCCCACGCTCGCAAAGCCTAGCGATCATGTTAGTATAACACCCAACCATTCTCTTTCTTACCAGTTGTTGTGACTCGTTGAATATCTCCATGGCCTTGTTAAACTCGTCAAGCTCGAACCAGTAGTTCACCATTATGTTAATGGTGTCTGAATCAAAACGTTTGGGTTTCTTCAACATGACGTCGAACAATTTCGAAGCCCTTACTTCAAACAAGGCCCCAGCCTTAGTTCTCCTGGCATGTGCTAGCAAAATCCTCAAAAGGGTGTTCCCGGTGGTGGTAGGCAAGCTTCTTTCCCAAGTACGGATAGAGTTATAGCACTCCACAGCTTTCTTTTCATTGCCATGTTTGAACCAATATTCCACAAATATCGTAGCAATCGATCCGAAAACTCCGGAATCATCATCATCGTATATCAGCCTATTCTTGTGAAAGTAATCATCAGCATCCTCAGCATCCATCTGATCCAAGCGCGCACGAATCTCAATGAGCAGGGGCATCATCCACTCATTAGTTGAGCATATACGTAATCTCACGGATGAAGCTTCCCGGTAGCCATACGCGTCGGCCAAGGCTTGAGTCAAAAGCCTAAACGTCTCTTTGTCGGGACCGAAGGGAACAGCGTGACGGTAGAGTTGAAGGGCGTCGTCGACACGGCCTAGCTCACAAAAGGCTTTGATCACGTGGTTGAAGGAGGCGATGTTAGGGACGATGTTTTTCTCGTTGAAGAAGTAATGGAACAGAGTGATGCCGTCTCTGAAACGTTTCGCTTGGCACATGGCTCCGATGACGGCGTTGCATATAAGGATGGTGTCGTGGCGAAGACGATCGTCTTTCGAGACATAGAGAAGAACCAACTCAACGGCTCCGTCGACATTTGAGAGCTCAATCATAGTCAAGACTCTGTATAGCAGAGAAACCGGACGCCCCATTGAGAGTACTGCCGCTGGGTTTAGATCCCTGATCGTGGGAATCCAGGAGAGGTCTTTCCCCAGTGGGTAGCGAGCCACTGTGGCTGCGGCGACGTAGGTGGTGGACATGTTACGACGACGATTTGATAATGATAATAATGACTTTGAGAGACCAACCATACGGTTAATGCCGCGGCCGAGGAACATGGCTCTTCTAGTTTTCGTTTTCAGAAGATTTGTATTCTAAGTATAAAGAAAGATTTGATTTATAACGAACGGACTGTTTGCTATTTCAATAATATATTTTCACGTATGGGAGGGAGATCTTATATTACCTTGGAGGGAAGCAAAGTCGAGGCAAGATTTTGTGATTCAATAGTAGTATATATATTCTTTCCTTTCCCACCAAAAAATAATCATAAAAGAATAAAATCATAAAAGTCATCTTTAATCATTTCTATTTTCAACTGATTTTTTTTTTATAATTAATATAGTCGAGTTGTAGAATTAAAATTATAATTTATTTTATTGTTGAAATAAGATTTTGACTGTAGGTTTAAAAAGATGTGTAATGATTTAGATTTAAATTTTATAAAGTCAAATATAAATGCTTTACCTATTTTGTTTTTTTTAATTTTTACAACTCGAATGAAAGAAACAGGGAGAAAAAATGTGTTTCTTTAGAAAAAAATGATTTTGATAAATCATGACTGGGAACAAATTGTGCTTTAGAAAGACTGTGGAAAAAAAATCTTGACCATTTCTAAATTACTTACTATATGATATTGAAAGAAAATGGAAAGAATAACTTGGTAATTTTACAAAAAAAAAACTTTTTTACCTTGGCGTGGAGACAAAGTAAGAGGGCGATTCGTAATTCGGCCGAAATCTAATGGGAGAAGATTCTTTCTCACCTTGGGATTGAAGCAAAGTTGTCGTCCAATAATATATATATATATATATATATATTCTAACTGTATTATTCCTAATTCTTTTCATAAAATAAAATAAGAGTATATTTACGCAACTCTTGTGTTTGTCCTGGGAGCCTCGATGATGATGTTACTTTGCCGCACTCTCCAAAAGCCGTCTTCCTCTTTCTTAAATTGTCGTCACTTGTTGTCCATGTCTGCTGCTGCTGCGTGGCGTCAATATGAGCATGAGAAGGATCTATACTCGACGGTGAAATCCTTGCTCGGTAACTCAGAACTAGACAAGGCTTTGGAGTACGTAGGCTCGCCTGTTGTCGAAAGAAGTAGCATGGCAACCCAAGCTGCTATATATGAGCTTATAATCCCAGACTTGTATCAGGCGGATCGTAACCGTGACGTCTTAAAGCTGGCGATGAGTAGTGATTTGAAAGGTTGCAAACTCTATCATGACCTCGATTGCCTCTGTCTGATCGGCAGAGCTAGGGAGTTATGGTCCTTATGGATCAAACATATATCCGTCGGTAAAGAGAAAGAGGAAGCAAAACTTTGCGAACTAAAAAAGTGTCTTGTCTCAAACCTTGTTCCTCCTTACCCCATCATCATCCTTGGAGGAGGAGGAGATGTCATCGAGCCGCCCAAGAATCAATATTTGGATGAGAGCCATCTATACTCCACGGTGAGATTCTTGATCCACAATCTCTCTGATCTAGACACCGCCATGGAGTATGCACGCTTCACCGCTTTCACCACTAGTCGCACCGCAACCACAACCGCTACTTGTGACCTTATAATCGCAGCCTTGTGCGAGGCCAAGCGTTACACGGACGCATACCATCTCTTCCATTACTTTTTCAACCAATCCAACATCAGTCTCAGCGTCGATTGTTGCAACCACATCGTCAAAGCTCTCTGCGACGACGGTCATGCCAATGTAGCTCTTCAGTTCCATCACCACATCCGCGGCGATGATGCTCATGCTCATGCTCATGCTCTTGATTACCAAACGTACCGTATCTTGACCAAAGCTTTGTACCTTTCCGGGTACATGGACGAAGCTCTGGATCTCGTTAAAGATATCTTCTCTTTAAATGATCCTCCATACATAGTACTCTTGGATGAGAAAGATTTTGACAAAGCCTGGGCACTTTGTTGTGAGGAGCTTATTAGTAGCAACAACAACAACAACGGTGGTTATCCAACGGTAACCAAAACCGCGGTCACGGTTTCTCTCATTGAGTATCATTTCGGTAAAGGTGAAGAGGATCAAGCAATGGAGATTTACACTTGTTTGGTAGCAGAAACCAGTGGTAAGATTGAAGATGCTTCCAAGAGACCACTCTTGGATGTCTTGTTTAAGTACGGTAAGGAAACCGAAGCTTGGTCATTGGTTAAAATTAATCATCGAGAATGGAAAAGGCATGTGTTTTATTGCTCGGACATGATGGCAAGTAAAACCATCGAAAGATTCGAACAAGTGAAACTGATGCAAGATTTTATTATGTGCAAATTCAATCATGCACCTTACTCCAACGTCCTCACTAGGTGTTGTGAAGATGATGATGAGAATACTTTGTCACATGCAAAGTTGATCTTGGCTGAATTGTTGAACACGCATGATCCATCGGCTTACAAAATATCCACATTCCAACAACTCATCAATGCCTATCTAAAGGCTGGGAGACTCGACGATGCTTTGGAAACTGCTAATCTGATGGTCGATGCAAATCTAAGGCTTGTCTCTATCTTGATGAAGGGCTGATGATATCCATTTGTTTAGATTTAAAAGTTTTTTTTCTTTAATGTTTTACTCCAACCTTTGCTTCAAAATATTTTTGATATTTGTTGCTCTTTGGAAACTATTTTAATCATCTATTTTTCATATTTGTTGCTCTTTGGAAACTATTTAATCATCCGACTGATTCTCTTCCACTTGTAGCTTCTTATAAATCACTAGTGTTGGTTATCTTTTTTTCCGGACGTTGGCTTCATTTGTAGCCTGCCATTCTGTTTGAATATCACACTCTGGATCTGTATCCCTGCGTGAGATGAGCTAACTCGCTTATGACAAATAAGAATCATGTTATTTCAATCTAGGATTCAAAATATATAAGTTACAGCTTATCAAAGTATGCTTACTACTAGAAGTGATCTCTTTAAAATTTGTGGTGTGTCGCTTAGAAGCATAATGTTATATATATAAAACAAAATTAAAACTGTTCCTGTTTGGTTACTATCACTTTCCCTTGATTGTGAGCCTTTTTCCCAGTTAATTGAATACAACATTGCTTGGTGTGAGTTCTGATTTTTCAGATGACTGTCCTGGTCCAAGTCCTTCTTCCGCTGATACTGAAATCAAACCTGATCTGCAGAATCTTATTCATGATCTCATCTTACATATTCATGAAAAGGAACCAGAGATTGAAAAGAGCATTTTGGTTTTCCTTGAACAAAGAAGCAATGTCCTCCAACAAAGGACATATAGATAACCAACAGTAGTGATTTGATTTATAAGAAGGTATAAGTGGAAGAGAATCAACAAATATCAAAGATAGTTTAACCTGCTCAAGATATAATACTCTTCTCTGGAAAACTGTTCTCTGATCACCACTTCAACCCGTTCACCCCTGCCGAGTTCTTTAATGTAGTCTCTGTACCTTGTTTTATCAGCAGTTGCAGACATTAAAACAACCCTGAAAAAGAAAGAAAAAAAAACATCAACTCTTTGATGAACGTGGTTTCAATTGGAACTTTTCGGTAATCAGAAAGAACTCATAGCAATAGTTGAGAAAGATCATAAAATTATTAGTTGATACGGACCAGCTGCTACTCGATTATAACATAACTTTGTAAGGTTTAGTGGAAACCGATTCAGTTAGTTAGCATTAATAAATCTTACTGACGATTAAAACAAAACTGTTATCCTTGGAATAACTAAACGATATACAAATGAATATGCATCGGTTGAATAAAAGAGGACTATGCAAGCACATGAAACAGCTACTCCCATAAGACAATCGGAATAAAGCAGCCTCATGCGTGGGATCTAAGCGTACGACTCGTGCGTCCGGCAAGAGGGACATTTGGAAAGAACAGATCAGCAATATTAAGAAGAACAGAGAATTGATATGAAATATATATGTAAAAGAAAGAAATAAAACGAATTAAATTATAATTCCTTTGGCAAGTTGGTGAATCATCTTGTATTTAGTGCTTTAACCAGGACAAGAACATTTAATACCAAGAAGATACTTTTATTATTTATGTTAACTAACCAGGCGGTTTCCAAACTTTTCTTTAATTTTCTTTTTACAAACTTTTGATGAATAACATTTGCATAAATCACTTAAAAATAATATAATAACAGTGTATATTAATTATATTATTTGACGTTATAGAATATTCAACGATAGAAAATTATAATATTTGATGAATAGTATTACTGAAACTAGTGAGTAGGTGATCCGGTACGTGACATGCATACGAACGCTTATGACCACCAGATTAATGTGGACGGGTCTTCTTAACGCTAACCGTCAAGTTTAACGAAACTGTTCACACACACGTATCAGTTTGAAAAATATCTGAGAGTGCTGGGTAAAATAGATATTTGGAAACAATAAGCAGATGAAGAGACACGTGGTAAAAGAGAATTGATATGAATTTATGTAAAAGAAATAAACGAATTAAGTTATAATTCCTTTGGCAACTTGGTGAATCATCTTGTATTTAGTGTTCTAACCAGGACAAGAACATTTAATACCAAGAATATACTTTTATTATTTATAACTAACCAGGCGGTTTCCAAACTTTTCTTAAATTTTCTTTTACAAACTTTTGATGAATAACATTTGCATAAATCACTTTAAAAAAAACCTTTTATTATTTAGGAAATATCTGACGTTATAACTTATAAGTGAGTTGCTAATTAACCACATGAACTCGTCTTCTGATTATAAGAATTTAACTATAATTAAGTAGGTGTATTAGGACCCATTCATCTACCAACTCTGAGATTCATTGGTAGATAAGATCAGCCTTAGGATTAGTGCCTAAAGTGTACATTTATTCGGGATATTGCCAATATTTGGAGCATATATAATTTTATAATATAAGAAAATCTTATCATTTTTTCAGTTTTTTCTTGTTATATTAATTTTTTAAAAAATCATTAAGATAATGTTCTTAATTTAATTTTTTTAACCAAATCTGTATCAATTGTATTTGTAATTACGTGTGAGATTGAGTGGTTTAATCTACCTACAAACCCAATCTTCCTTAGAAAGGGTTGTTGTATCATGGGCTCGGTGACTTTCTCGTAATGGGCAACCAGGCTTGGCTCAAGTCTAACCTGGGCTGTGTGCTAAGTTCATTTTTATTTTGTTTCTTCAAAGCTTACTGGTAAATGTTAATGGTTGCAAGAAAATCAGGAAGAGTAGAGTGTTTTGCTTTACTAGACTTAATAACTGTGTATATTATATTATTTGACGTTATAGAATATTCACCGATAGAATATTATATAATGTTTCGAGGAATATTACTGAAACATCTAGTGAGTAGTGATCCGTTACGTGACATGCATACGAACGCTTATGACCACCAGATTAATAGGGACGGGTCTTCTTAACGCTAACCGTCAAGTTTAACGAAACTGTTCACACACACGTATCAGTTTGAAAAATATCTGAGAGTGCGGGGCAAAATAGATATTTGGAAACAATAAGCAGATGAAGAGACACGTGGTCTCCTGTAAGTCGTACGATAAGAGGTATATAATGCAATTAGGAAGATATAATAGGGTCAAAAGCGTCAACTTGTCTGCGTCCGTACACACGCAAATTCAGCTAAAGGGCGGTTTATGTTTAACCTTTTGCGAAAATCGAAAAAGTTTCAATCTGCCCGTCTCTCTCTTCTCCTTCACTCAGAGCAGATTCGAGGAGTTAGGGATCTCGCACTTCTGTGCTAAAATGAATAACAAAATAAGGGACCACGCAAAGAACTCACAAAACATACGGTGCCCTGCCCACTTTTCATGTTATCAGACCAAAAAGAATAATAATGAAAAATACATAAGATTTTTATTGGGAACTAACTATAAGACTATCATCAGACCAAAAGAATAAGTATATGAAAATACAGAAAATTTTAAAAAGAAAAAAGTAACACATGGGGGACCTTCATTGTTCAAACGGAGACAATACGGATGGATGGACAACGTCACTACTGTTTAATAAAGCTTTTCAAAAAAAAAGAAGTAAAATGTTAGTTATATATCCTTTAGTTATCAGATAGTAAAATTAGGGCTGGGCACTATTACTTGATACCCGCCTTGTACTCGTTATTCGACCCGTACTTGCCTCAAAATTCAAGTACTTGACGTTATCAAGGCAAGTAATAAGTCATCAAATTTCATTACTCGCAAGTACAAGGCAAGTACCAAGTATCATTTTATTTTTAGGTATTTGCCTTGTTACTTGTTACTTGTTACCCGTTACTTGATACTTGTAATATAATACTTGATATTTGTAACATAAATACTTGTTTAATTTGCAGCATATCAATAACCTAGTATTAGGGATGGACACGAATACTCGTTACTTGCCTTATACCGTTACTTGACCGTCTTAGCCTCATTTTTCAAGTACTGCGTTGCAAGTTAAGTATCAAGTTGTTGAGTTTTGCTACTTGTAAGTACAAGGTAACTAACAAGTGTTACAAAAGTTAACGACTCTTCTTGATATTACTCGTTACTTGTTTTACGACTGAAAAAATGATAATTAAACCATAAAAACTAAAATCCTAAACTGATATTTCTATGTTGTAAGAAGTAAACAGTATTTTCATATCGAGATATATGTGTTATATATTTTTTTCTTTTTATATTAGGTGCAAATATTTTATTTAAAATAACTCTCGTGTTTTTACCAAGTCGAGTAAACAAAACGAAATTTCATAACCTTCTCTGATAGAATATTATCTATTAAGTAATTTTTAGAAATTTGAAAATATATCCAAATAATTCATAAGTATTTGCAAGTAGTAAGTAATCGAATAAGGCAAGTAATTTGCAAGTAACATGTTTTGGGATAAGTACTCGATATAATAAGTATTCGTTTTCGACAAGGCAAGTACCAAGTCGAAAAATTCATTACTCGTTCAAGGCAAGGCGAGTATCAAGTATACATAAAAATGCAAGTACTCGCCTTGCGCCCACCCCTAAGTAAAATCATTGTCGTTATTTAAAGCGTTTTGTTTCATTTAAAGATTTTATGGGACCGTCGTCTAGGCGTTCGATTCTTGGTATGTTTTAGACCCCACATATTTTTTTTTCTTTTTTGCTAAATCCTAGTTTTTGTTTCTTATTCACCTTTTTTTAAAAAAATTACAAACTAAAAGTCTTTATTGAACACGAGTGTGATAAAGAAATCTCATGTGAATTAATTATTCTTAAAAATCATACAAAAAGAAATATCATACAAAAAGTTTTTTTTACTGATACTAGCTAGAAGTTTTGTCTCCTTGCACATTGTTTTATTATGATACTAGAGTGGTCACACTCTCAAGTCTCACTTTCTTTGTTGTCACGATTTGTTAGCCAAAAACGGAAAACCTATGTAACCGTGAGCGGAGATTCAATGCCGTGAAACGTTGAAGATTTTGGTTCTCTCTCCTTCGCCTTGTCTCCACTTTTCCTAATACTATTCTTTATTTTGGTGTTTTCTTCTACCAAACATTCAAACTGAATGTCTGAGATTTTGCTTGCTTGCAAAAGAATTACTAGTGTTACTATTATCAACTATGATTAACTAAATGTAGTTTATAAAAAAAAACTCTATTTCATGCACTATACATATAAGATAATCTTTTGTATTCGCCTATTTAATAATGTAACTTGCACATTATTAATTAATTAATCTGAAGTTCTAAACCCAGTCATATAGTTAGGAGTATATTAGTCTTTTCTAAAGTCAAACACAGAGAACCTTCGTCTTTCCTCCACGTCCAGCTGTCTATACAAACGAGAAAATTTACAGCCACAAGTCAAAGGTATAGAGAATCTTATATATATGCTATACTAAAAGCACAATATACTATACTAAAAGCACAATACGGTGAAAGGAGAGAACGTCCACGTCGTTAAATTAAATCAACCAATCAAATGATTTTGTTTTGACACATCATACAAATGTTAGTCGACACATAATTTCTTGCGGCCTACTCATTTATGGACTTCTAATATCTTGCAGTGGCCCATTATTATGCCTAAAATACAAGCAAAATCAATCATCCGCGTATACGGACTCATGCCCCCTTCAACCTCTTCGTTCACATCATTTCTTTGCCGTTACATTACTGTAACATTTGCTTGCCAGTACTCCTACTTATAAAGGCCACTCCTTTAATCCAACAATCGAAACTCATAAAATTGTTTCCATTTCCTCTGCTTCAGACCTTATATATAACTCCATTCCAAATCCTCTCTCCTCTCACCTAAATCACAGTCACCATAAATTAGCAAGAAGAAATGGCTAACAGCATGATGAAATCAATCGGGATATATAACTCGGTTTCTTTTCATAATTCTTGCATTGTTTTTCTTTTTCAGTGTACCGTTGAGGAAATTGTCCAAACTGGAGAAGAAGTTGAAGTGAAATGAGTTCAATTTTGGTTTCTCATTTAAATATGTGTAAACTTTCTGCTGAGAAAGTTTCAGTTATGAGGATTTTTGTTAGAGTTTGACTATCAATGGAGTTCAACACTCACATGTCCTTTTAGCAGCCAGCTGGTCACGAAACTCCAGGTAAAAGTAAAATTATTTTAATCCCCTCTGTCCTCCGAGAATGCATGTGATGATAAGTGTGTTTCCAAACACCAGTTTGAGCAGAAGCAAAAATAAAAAAGAAAACAATGATGCACCAAAGCAGCTGGAAAGGAATGAATCATTATCGCTCAGAAAGATGGAGACAAAACAATCTTTCTAGCCTAAATTTTCAGGTGATTTATGTTTTTCTCCATTGATTTGAAATGTTATCACTAATATTCTTAATATGCAAGTGAAATCTCAATAAGAATCAAAATTCGTCAGCCTTTAGGGAACAATAATGAATATGAAGAAAAGAAACACAATGCAACAATTGCATGTATTTTATCTCTATGAGAAGAGGGATGCAATATAGATGTCAGTCAAGCCATATGAAATTTTCTCTATACACAATTTCTCTATGTAGAGTCTAGATGTTTGACGTCAAAGTACATTATTTGTTGATCATAACCTAATTATCCTGGTTTTCTCTAATTATACATTGGATGTGAATTGGCGCATTTACTATTAGAACAGAGTTTGTGCTGCAAGAGTGGTTCAGGTTATATAAAATATATCAAAAATCGTACTTTGATAACATGCAAGTGATATTTCTTATTCATTATATCTTTTGGATCTTCTACTTTTCAGGCAAAGATGTAACATGGCTTCTCTTATTTCCAGATTTACAACTCACTACATGTAAAGGTGAGGGATGCCTATTCAAGCTTGAGGGTTGATGTGAGTCTATTAATTCCTGCAGTAAAAAGACTGCATGGAGAACAAAGGACCATCGAAGAGTATATGATTAGTCCATTTCCATCACCATGAGTTTCAGTTTTCAGGCCATTGCTCCTGACTGATGATGCTCGAGTTATTAGCATGAGCACTTAATATTCTTTGTTGCTGATCCCACATATTACTACCAGTGAAGATTAGGCTGAAAATCGTTGCGGCATTCCCGGGTTGAAATCTATGGTTGAGAGAAAAGTTGGAATTGAGAAGAAGACACGGTAAAGAATCTTACAGTCTTTAGTTTGTGATAGTTGTTTATATGGGGCCGGGAAAGTATCAAATTATTTAAGCTGGACAAAGGCTAGAAATCAACAGGAACACCTTTGTTAAAGGTTGCAATCGTATTTCATTTGATTTGCAGTCTTTTTGCCATATCACTCTCTTATACACATGTATTTATGTACTTTAGAGAAACCAAATAGTAATGAAATATAGATACTGAGGCAGGCAACAAGTAGAACAAATATATATACTATATATATAAGTCACTAAAGACTTCCCTAACTTTTACATTTCTGTACGCACGTTACATGCTGATCTGCTGATAAACAATACCAATAGTCTCCTCTCCATATCTTATGATTCAATACCCAAAAAAATAGTCAGACTTTTAGAAGAAAGAGGTAAAGAGAGTGGTCGATGCCTAGCTACCAATACCATCTCTTGCCTGTAAAGCTTCCATAAGATTTATTCTTCAAACATCTTTATGGTAGAAATCTTAGGCTTTTAAGCTCAAAAAGGTTTGATGAAGACTGATGAAGAATACTTCCTACATATTTTATAAGTTAAAACGAAAAGGTTGAGAATCTGAATCTAATAAAGTAAACCCAAGGGCTGAGAAAGCTTAAACATACCAGACGTGTGTTTTTAATCTGTTCCAGTGAACAGTTTTTCACTTTGGTCGAATTTCTTGGCTTTTATGCCTCCTATTAGAATTTGGAGACTGAAGAAGGCACAGACCGTATATGCTAGCTGGTGTCTGAGAACATAAACACGACAATGAAGTAAAAGGTTAAGAAGAGAGTACGGTTGATGTATAACAATTTACTTTAAAAAAACTGAAAGAAAGTCGTTGCGAGATTGACTTAACTTCCTGCAGCAACAGCCTCCTGGCTCAGGAGAAAGATTGGATCAATGTGTTTGTGATGTAACAAACGTAAAAGTTTGGCTACACTTTCAAATGCGCGCCCTTTGTTTCCATTGTTCGGACTTTGACTTTTCCAAGTGAGCTAACCATCTAGGAATTTTTAATTTGGTTTTATCAAAGTATGGATAACAATAACCAAATTACACTATAGGATAACCAAGAATTGATGTTTAATGAGCTCCAAATCATAAGTAACCGGAGATATACAGTTTTCATGGTGACACATATATCCCTAAGAAAGAATCCCTAATATATATAAAAAATAAAAACAAAATACAATAAAAAATCTGATACATACTGATTGATAATTCTTTTTGCATGACAACTATTATTCGCTTCATTATCAGCCACACATATTTACTTTGACACAACAATAAAGGCATCAAAGACTTCAAAAGAAAAATAAGAATAAATAAGAGTAAGAGTTAAACATAATTAAGTTCCAATCTACAACTCATAAGAATATAATAAAAAAAAAACATAATTAAGAATAACTTCCTGACATTATGAGAATTCCTTATGTATTCTAAATTCAGATTTGATATTTTGGCCCAACTAACCAAAAAAGTTATTAAAAAATGCGATGAAGAAAACCTATACTATGTGATATCATATAACAAAAGCCAGAGCATGTCTCTTTTCTTATACTATATCCTACACACTAAATAATTTATGAACACAAAAAATCTACAATATTTGAAATTCACACAACAAAATTAATCGAAATATATAATAGAAAATATCCGCGCAAATTAATCGGAATATATAATAGCAAATATCCGCGCGAAGCGCGGAAAACGACCTAGTTAAAGTAATTACTCCATATGTGCACATGTTAAGTACTTTAAACCACTAGTGCATGCATTTGTGTTTGATTAGTTATTTTGTAATTATGAAATTAAAGTAATCACTCCACAATCTGTTTAGTTAATTCAACTAAATCATACGCTATTAATTTGGTCAGACGCGTTCCATCGATTAAACATCCATATTTTTATTTAGTGAAGCTCTATCGGGAGCCTCTAGTCACTAACTTCCAAAAAATCATCAGTTTTGAGTTTTGACTCAGAAAGGTTGATATATAACCGAGAACCATAGAATATACATTATATCAAATATTCATAGTATAAACGATTGATTCAGATTGTTTTGCGAAACACATTTCTTGCTTAGTCTATAATGAAACAGACACATTCGTTCACAAATTACGTTCAGTTTCTTTAATCCGCTGGATCCACAGAATTATAAGTTTCGTCACGGAAAGTTTTCTTTCTTCAGGTAATGAACCATTTATGACAAGACACGTGTGTACGTTGCCTGACAAGTTAGGCCGCGTGGTATATAGATGCTGACCATTTATTCCATTGGGATTTGAGACATTTGAGGGGAAAATATGGTAAGACAAGTCAACAACTTGATTCTTTTAATCGCGTAAACACTTACTTTTTAATGATTTAAGCACTTGAACAATGTTATTATTACACACATTATAATAAATTATAGGTTTGGTTTTTATCCGGATCTAAATACCGAATTAAAATTGATCCGAAAATCGGTGTTTCAATATATAGATGTTTCAATATATTTTTGGTATTATAGGTGTTTTTTAAGTTTTAGATTTGAGATTTCGAATATGATTTTGGGTTTTAGGTAAAATTTTAGATTTCCAAAAATATAACTCGAATAATCGGATACAAAAATCGAGTAGTTTTATTAGGTTGACCATATTTCTATATCATCACCCAACTGACTCCAAATGATGTTTAAGTCTTTCATAGACTTGACCCTAATTTTGAACACCTCATTTATATACACATGGACACTCCTAAACTCTCTTGAAATATTGGTAGACAATCTCTGAAGATTCTGCCCTAATTTTGCATAAGACCAAACTCCTCTTTTAATTCCATTTCTTTCTTTTTTTTTTTTTTTGAAACACAATTCCATTTCTTTCTTTAAATCATCATTTTTCATGCTTTCAGATCATATCTGGATAAATTTTAGATATTTTTGGATATTTAAATATTTTCAGGTGTTTTGGAAATTTTTTAGGTTCGGACCCGATATGGCTGAACCGAATCTGATCTAAATCCAAACTGAAAATTTTTAATTACCATATTAGGTTTTCAAAGTTCAGACTGTGTAAGATGAACAAGCCATATGGTTAACCGTATTTTTGCACCATCGTCCAACTAACTCCAAATTACGTATAAGTCGTTTGCGGACTTGACCCTAACTTTGCACGCCTCGTTTGGATGCTTATGGGCACTCGTGAACTCTTCTGAAATCTTGACATACAATTTCTGAAGGTTTCGTCCTAACTTCACACAAGACCGAAAATTCTACCAAACTCCTCTTTTGATTCCATTTCTTTTTCTAAGTCTATATTTTTCATGTTTTCGGATCTTCAAGTATCTTTTATGTAATTTTGGATTTTTTTTTCTTTCGAAAATAGAACTCGACATGACCTAAGCCGAATCAAATCTAAATCCGAACCGATACATTTTAATTATTTTATTGGATCTGATTATTTAAGATTCGAATAGACTCAGATCCAATCGAACTAGAACTGATAAATTGTAGATACCTTATTAAATCTAAATATTTAATACTTGAAATACTCGGTTCCGATAAGATCCGATCCGAATCCGATCTGTGGACTCCATCCGAACCCGCACGATTGAAATAATAGAATACATAGTCGTTTTATGTGAAAGCGTGTTTCAAGAATGTTTGATATTAAAATATTCGAATTTGTCTGACATTTTCCGTTGGTTTTCATATACTAATATATGTGGGTTTTGGGATCACTTTTGACCGGGACCAGTAGCAGAAAGTGTGTGATATTTTGAGACAGAGAAACACCCAATTTAATGCTCCTACTGATAGGTAAGCAACGTATAATTGTTTTTTTTCTTAAAAAAGAATGGTCACGCCTCTTTCCTTACTTGTCACAAGCCGTAAGCCAAAAAGGAAAGTCTCAGACGGCGGGGTAAAAGGGCTAGAAGACACGTGTCTCGGCAAAGTTCAGTTTTGTTGAACTTTTATATTTTTTTGAAAAATTCACACCGTTTCTAGTAATATTAAAAATTGATTGGAATGGACAAAGACCATACTAGTAAAAATTATTTTTATATATTTATTTATGGTATAGAACTATACATACAAAATATTACATTAAAAGTCTTTTTTTTTTCACACTCCTGATCTTGGATTATGCCCAATTGCACATCCAAACTTTGTAATGGCATACTCTCTTTGTATGAAAAATTTCCTTTTTATATCTAACTTTTATATATGGGCTATGGTATAGAACTATACATACAAAATAATATTATGCTTTTGTATTAAAATACTAGACAGAGAGTACCTCTTGTCACGTGAGAGACAAACCACGTGGTCTTGTCTCAATGATTAGTAATTGAATTTTTAATGTACGTCTAATAATTAGTACTAAAAGAAGGAGAGGTTAGGGATTGTTGCATGATTGTTTCTCTCTTTGCGATCTTACTAATGCAAATTTTCTTTTTATATAATTATGGTATAGAACTATACGTACAAAACAATATTATGCTTTTGTATTCAAAATAGTAAAATTTCTTTCTTACTTGTCACAAGCCGTATGTTCGTTTCGCCTATCTGAAGCCAAATTTAAACACATTTTGGAGTAATATCAGTATAAATTTAAAAATATCTACAATATTTTAACATCATTGTTGGTAATAAGGAGAGCAAAGAGGAGGAGTATAATGTATAAAAAAAAAAAAAAAAAATTTCTTTTATATATATTGTTTCCTCTCTCCTCTCCGCGTACACACACACTACACACACTCTCTCCTTCTTCTTCATCCCCTCTAATCTTTCATCCTCTGCACACAGAAGTCTCTGTTTTTTTTTAAGAAGAAAAAAAAATGGCCATGAGGTTACTTCGGCTTCGGCGCCGAGCACGTCTTGGAAACAACAACAACGACTCAGCACTGAGCCCGGTGAGTTGCTATTATTCGATTTCAAGCTTTTAGCAGTTTTCTCCCTTTTTTTTTTTACTTACCCGATTGATATGATGATTGTTTTTTTGCTTTCGAGATTGCACTCCTTTTGCCTGACAAGATCAGAGCTGTGGCCATGACCACCACTGGTGATATCGGAAGAGAGCAGAATCGAGTTTTGACGTCTGGTTGGTGGTCGTCTTTGTCGTTTTGGCACTTAAGGCGGTGGGAAACGAATCTGCAGGTCCCTCTTTAATTTGTTGGCTCTCTCTCTCTCTCTCTCTCTCTCTCTCTCTCTCTCTCTAAGCAGTGTAGATCTGCAATTTCTCCTTTTACTTACCCCCCATGATTGTTTGGCGATGAACAGGAAAGGCCGAGTGAAGTTGTCAAGGAAAAGTCTGTTGAGCCAGAAAATGACTTCCAGAGTCCAACGTTCGGATACAAAGCACCAATCTCAAGTCCTTCCCCCTGTTTATCTCCAGAAGCATCTCCTTTGTATCCTAGGAGGAATATTAGTCCCGCTTTTGATGAGACTCATGAAGCAACAATATTTAGCTTCGGCACTAAGAAAACTCCCCGAGCGTCAGATAAGAGATTTCCTGTAACCTTCCTTCCTGAACTCAACCTGTTTTACTTACTTCAGTTAAAGCATTTATATATGCATGTTTGATTTTACATGCATTGTTTCCTTATATTTTCTTTCAGGAGTTCTTGGAGAAGAAAGGAGATTACTCTTTCGGCAGAGAGAGTTCTGCGGAAGATTTAGTCCTGTCAGATCCGTCGTCTGATGAGAAAGATTCAGATGGATCAATAGAAGAAGACTCACCCGCGTTGGTTGAAGGCTTGGAAAGGTCGGTCTCTTGATGGACATAATATTATTACGTTTCTACCTTATTATGTCTTCTTTTCTTGTCTTAATTTGATTACTTAATAATATGCCATGTCTCAGGGCTGTTGCGCTTCAAAACTTTGAGAAAAAGCTCAAGACTTTCAACTACTCTCACATCATAACAGAAGCGTATGTTCCCATAGCTAAACAAGGTACATCAAGCCAATGCTATATGCTCAATACCTGTAAGGGGGAGTAGAATTATACACTTGCTTGTCTAGCTTGTCTGTCTTAAGAGTGTTGAGTTGTTTGAATGAGAATATGCAAGATATGTGGTCTTCTTTCACTGATTAGTTTGACCGCATGCATTACAGAGCCACAAGAGATCATCAGAATGATCCACGAGAAGCTTAAGGATGATGTCGGGAACCATGTTGAAGACTTCAAGATCAGTGCTATTGGAGGGCTTGAATCAAACCAGCAAAGTAAGTTCGCTTCTGTTTCTTGCTTTTCACAATAACAAATCCTAACAAGTCTTGCGTAATAAACACGATAACAAGTCTTCGTCTTAAAATCATTGACAGGAACATCACAACAAAAACTCAGCGCTCATTTTGAAGGAGGCATCGAGACAAAGCTGGAGAATGCGACAAAAAGAATCAACGAGGCAAGCATTGGATTGTCTTCTTCTTCTTTTTCTTCACTATTGGATTGTCTTCTTCTTCTTATAACTTTTTTTTTTTTCTCTTTCCTTTTCCAGGGAAAATACAGAGGAGAGGTAAACACAGCTGCTGCTGTTGGTGATGTTGGTCTAGCTCTTTGCACGGTTGGTGATAAGTCTGGTGAAACAAGACCACAAGGTACATATCTTGATCACTGTAGTTTATAACCTATGCAGGATCGCGTGATCATTGACTGATCTAATCTGACCGCATTATTATTATTATTATTACAGAGACAAAACTGGACAGTGCGACCAAAAGAATCAACGAGGCAAGCCCTTGTTCTGGATTTCATGTAACCTTCATAAGCTGCGTTATTTCACTTAAAATTTATATGCATGTTTGGCTTTACATTCGTCTTCGTCATTTGCTTTTCCTTTTTTTTTTTTTTTTTTATCTTCAGGACTTCTTGGAAGAAAGGAGATTATTCTACTTTCATTCACCCCTCCATGGCTCCTTCTATCCTTCATGGAGCAAGGCGCTTCTCGTCATCATCAGGTCATGATTACCAGATCTACAAGCCCTTACACGATGATGAAATCACTCCTACTTCAATTCTCTTCAAAGGTTGTGATTATGAACACTGGATCATCCTCGTGAAGTTCCCCACCACTGTCTCCCGATCAAATGATCTATGAGTACGAGAAAATCTGCGGGAGAGGTCTCGGTATAAGGTACGAGTCTCTTTTTGATTTCTCTCCAAATTTCTCTTGTTTTGTTACTTATATTGTTGTGTATGTGTGATTAGTGTTGGTAAGGCTAGAAAGAAGATCTATGCCTGCAGCACAGACACATACACTGGTTTTCAAGCAACCATGAAAGAAGAAGAATCAAAGAAATTCAACAGTTTACCTGAAGTGCTCTTCGTGCTTCCAGACTCTTATATCTATGAGGAATATGGAGGTACACTCTCTTGTTTCTATCTCATTCCTTTTATTCCTTTTGAAGAAATTTTTTGATCCCCTATTGTTTTTTTTTTCCCTTTTCCTTTTCTAGGAGACCGATACGAGGAGGGTGTTATTACACCCAGTCGAAGGTTGAGGTTCAAGGCTGCTGGCGATGTTTGGAATCCCCAATGGGATGCATATTTTAGTGGTGGAGGTGCCAAAGATATATTGACAAGGAAAGAAATCATCGACAGAGTCAGTCCAGGAGATGATCCCAGCCCACTCCTAGAGATGAAGGACATTCTCGAGGATCTTCTGGATGTCCGTAAGAAGTCCGAAGTCACTTCAGGTGACTTCGCACGCCAGCTGCATGGGAGGGCAGCCACTATGGACCTTTTCAGCATCAAGGGTACTATCTGCGAAGAGGTTGTGAAGAAACTTCAGGTGCTTTATGGCCTATGGGAAAGTGGGGATCCAGAAGACAATAGATCCACCCCCAGGGACGATTACAAGGAGCTGTTCAAGAGAAAAGACGCTTTCAAGGAATTTAGGGATCGAGGTTGAACATTGTCTTTAGTTGACACTAAATGGTTTTGTGAATTTTAAAATTTACAGTAAGTTGCTGAGTTGAACATTGTCTTTTAGTTGACACTAAATGGTTTTGTGAATTTTTAAAATTTACAGTAGTTGACAAACAATCGGTTCCATAATGTTCTCGTGGACAAACCGCAGTTATGCTAAAGCTGCTGTTGTAGTTGAGCAAACAATCGGTTCCATAAGAACGGTAACTTAGGCTTACTTACTCTATAGTCTTATTCACATTTTCTTAGGTTGCTTCTTTTCGTTTACGGGAGAAACAAGCTATAAGCAATTACAATAAACATCTTGTCACTGCTTACAAAGCAGGAGTCATGGACACAGGATTACGACTTGGAACACTCTTTCTTGTAGTGTTTTGTAGCTACGCTTTAGCTGTTTGGTATGGAGGAAAGTTGATTCTTGATAAAGGGTACACAGGAGGACAAGTTCTCAACATCATCATCTCTGTTTTAACTGGATCCATGTAAGTACCTTTCGTGCACAACACGTCTTTTGTGTGTTTTAACTTTCCTGAAACCTAACTTGTTTTTTCTTATGTTGATAAGCTTCCTACGGTAAAGAAGACGCTACAATAGAAGGGATCAAAGCGGCTGCAGAGCTTGCCAACGCTTCCAAAGTTTGTTGATAAGCTTTCTCAGGGTTTGGATACAATGGTTGGAGAACACGGCACTCAGCTTTCAGATGGGCAGAAACAGAGGATCGCTGTGGCCAGAGCCATTCTTAAAGATCCGAGTATCTTTCTGGTTCAAGAAGTGTAAATGGATACCTAACCAAATATATATCTAACAAAATCTATATCTAAGAAATGGTAAACCGGACTACAATTGTGGTGGCTCACCGGTTATCGACGATTAAGAACGCTGATCGATGTAATTGCAGTCGTTAAAAACGGAGTTAGAGAAAGGGAAGCACGAGAGTTTGATCAATATCAAAGACGGAGTTTATGCCAGTTTCATATCAGTGCCGCTTCTTAAAACATATATATGTTTTATGTTCATCCACTTTTATTTTTATTTTTTTTTGGTTTAATTATGCATTCTTTTATCTTTCTTATTATTTGTGGTATATGTCAAACGAGAATGTAGAAATATGTATAATATAATTTTGAATTTGATTCGTTGATCATTGAACTAATTTATCATTAAACACAAATAAAAGGATCGAGGGAGTAGTATTCGTAGACTCGTAGTCGTCATTATATCATTATTAAACAAAATATATTTTTTCTTTTAATATTTTACATAATACCGTTTAGTATAACATTTTGAAGCTCTTATTATCAAATGCTTTTATCCACATACAAAAGCAATTTTGGATATATAGTTCAAAAGTAATATGTCTCTAGGGAGAGATTTCTCCAAAGAAAACAATTTTCGATATCTTGAGGTGGAATATGATAAGGGACACTATGTGGACCACTTACACACTATGGAGATAGAAGGGGGTGTCAGACACATTCACAATTCCCATTTCATCATAATCATAGATGTAAACGTTGTTACGGTACATGCCAGGGGCCAGGAAAGGAAGAAGCAGGGACACAGAAAGGTTCAGACATTGTGAGGAACATGACGAGCTCTCCCATGTCTTGAGTGTAGACCGCGTTTCCTTCATCGTCTCGTCTAGCTTGAACACCATTAAAAATTCTGTTTTCATTATGGAAACACCTTCCTTGTTCTTCGCTGTCTTGAATATGTGTTAACATTTCTGTGATCATTTACAAAATTTTTAGTTTTCAAGAAAAATATATTATTATCTAAACAATTTATAAGGGATTACACACTTTCTCTCTTTGCAGCCTGAAGACCATGTGAAGTTATTGTAAGAAAGATCACTGCATAGACATTTCAGTGAATTTTAGTAGGTATACAAAGAAGTGGAGAAACAGGATAATGGTATGGTGAAAGGCTGTACATATTGGTGCTTGCAGTGAGAAAAAATCCTGCTTCAATATCTCCAGACAACATGTTTCCAGTTAAATATCTGAGAAAATGTAAACAAAACACAGTTTGTACTTCTTGTGAGTTCATGGTCTGAAGACGTTTTTGATCATATTAACAATAAGAAGGCGAGTTACTTAACGTGTATTTTGGTGCGCTTGTATCTGTTGGTATCTCTCCAGACAGCCTATTAAACGATAGATCACTACAATGGGAGAAAGAAACCTTAGCTTAAGAGGTTGTTGTGTGGTTTCTTAAGTGTCATGAAAATGATACTTACAGAGTCATGAGACTGGGAAGTTCCCAGATATTGAGTGGGATTGGACCAGATAAGTTCAAGTTCCTTAAAACCCTGAAAGAGTTATCAGTATTACTACTAAAACTAAGAGAAATATATTTGTATTGTATAATAAGAACCTTACTTACAGAAACTGCAGATTCTTGCTAGATATTTGTGGAACAAGGCCAAATCCTCCAGTTATGTCACAAGTGAGTGATGTGACAAGTTCTGTTGTTGTTAAAAGCTACAGTTACATCTGATTGTGCTGTTTTGACCTTCCATCAGAACACCTTTGGTTATCACTAAAGTCTTTGTGAGACAAGGATCTTCACTTAGGTCTAAGTACTTGACGCCAAGTGTTTTTGTAATATCCTTAAGTGCTTCCAATGCATAAAGACAACGAATACAGAGTTTCAAAAATATGAGATCTTAGTTTGTTATAAATAACAGAAAAAATCTAAATATTATAACAGCAAAAAAATCATTAAACCTTCATTTGGATGCAGAGCAGGAGCAGCATTGACTGTACAAAACAAGCAGTTAAGTGCAACCAGAGCTCTTACAAGGCGATATCTTCGCAGCATCATGAGCTTGTAAGTTGCAGAAATGAACGATAGCGAGCTTGTAAGTACATACATGTATGTTATATTACGAGACTAACAAAAGTGAGGTGTTACTTGTGAATGAAGTTTACCTGAAATGAACTTCAGTGTGTACACATGGGATTGTTGCTAAACCGGACGACGGTCTCACTTTGTCTGCTAATGTTCTGTAACTGGCGCCTTTTTTATTGCAAAATGACCATAATTTTGTATTTGGTTTGCAAATAGAGAGCAAAAAGTTTTGGAATTTGTCGGTGTTCCCTTTCTATAGTTTTATGTTTTGTAATGCGCATGAATTAATATTAGATTTGTTAACTCTTTGGTTACAATTTATAAACATGGGGTTATTTTCTTAACAAATAGAACTTTGAGGGGCTGTTTTGAAGGTAGAATGAAAATAAAGAAAACTTCAGATTGAAGTTCTACCATATTTTTTTTTGTGGAACAAGTGGACTAGTTGCACAATGTTATCCATTATTTTTTTGATCTTTCACAAGAGTTGTCTCCTATTTAAACTATCATAGTTAAGAGTTTTTCTTCTATCAAGTTGCCCATAACCACATGTGATTCGAGCTGCATGTATCGAAGAAACCGGGAGGATCAGAGCAGCTACTGGATCAGAGGCACCTATGCATCTTGAGGATACTGCTTTGCCTTATCTGTTGATGTTACTCCCTCATGCAACCAGGGAACAACTTCTAAAAAAGCTTCTTTCGGTTTTGTTTGACATTCTCATGCTTTCTTGACAAGTTATCTCTCTGCATTCAAAGATTGTTGCCTTCCTGTGGGCTTTGATTAGTCAAAGTTAGAATGTTGCAGTTTGCAATTCTTATATTGAATCGAACACTGTAATATATATATATATATATATATATATATGTTCTATTATACAACCAGTTATTTGTTGATGGTTACACACACATACAATGAGGATCGTTTAACATATTTAAAGATACAAGAACGAGGATTGGCCTTAAAGATTTATCTACAATCATCACAAAGGAAGTTCAGTAACCCGTTTATGAGAAGATCCTGTCCTAGGGAACTCAGGGTCTGCTTTTGTGATTTAACCCAGGTCGTGTCTAGAGTTTAAAGACAGTTCAATCTTTTCCAGTGATCGACCGTTGTCTCCACTGAGAACGCCGCTGCTAAAGCCAGCATAGACCGGCCCATTTTCTCCAGCAGGTCCAGCAAGAACATGTGCCTGTCACGTGCTCAAGCAAATAAAATAACAGAATAGACAGTCTTTGAAAAGAACAAAGTAGACTTCCTCTGTTTTCATGTTACTTAATTACGGATGAATGATTAATACATGAGTGAGTAATCTAACAATGTATATCATTACATTGCTGCCAGTCCAATCGCCAGTCCAAACAAGGCTCCAGTGAGTATTCCAGTTCAACACTTGTTCTTGCTTTGGAGGTTCAACACTTGTTCTTGCTTACAGTTTTATTTACATCATACTAAACTATTTTTTTATGAATATCTACTATTGCTATTTCATTAAAAAAAAAAAAATCTGAAAATAGATTTCCAAAACTGTCTAAATTGTCACAGATGAGATTATTGACAGCACGAATGAGTTCATTTGAAAGTTACACAATCACCAGCCATCAAATAAAGAAACGATCCTAATCTTAACCTAAAATTTTTCTTGAGTAAGAAAAGTTGATAATAATCTCTAGAGTCCTCTAGGAGAAGCCCACAACAAACTCATGAATCAGGTCAGGTCCAGTTTACACACTAACACCAACTAAACCGGTAATCCCGTTGGATATCATCACGATGGTGTCAAGCTTTTTTTTGGGAAACTGTGTTGTCTCCTCTTTAAGCTATCATACTTATAATTTTTCCTCTTTCAAGTTGACCATAAGGCCATAATCTCATGTGTTCGAGCTGTCAGGAACACATCTGCTTCTAAAGGATGCTGCTTTTACCTTATCCGTTGATCTTACTCTCTCATGAATGCACAGGTACGCAACCAAGGATATAGTTAAGACAGTTTCTAGAAAAACTTCTTTAGGTATTGTTTGACATTCTCATGCTTTCTTGGGAAATGGTTTTTCTGTATTTATTTATATATATGCTCTATTCTACAACCATTTATTTGTTACTTGCAAGGCAAGCCATTGAGTATATTTAGAGATACAATAACGAGTATTGACCTTAAAGATTTATCTACAATCATCACAAAGGAAGATCAGTAACTCGTTTATGAGAAGATCCTGTCCTGGAGAACTCAGGATCTGCTTTATGTGTAGGCGGTAACAGTTGATGAATCAAGGCCACAGAGATAGCTCCAAGTGTTGGAGCCAGCAAGTAAATCCATATCCCCTTGTAACATCCCCACACAAGTGCAGGCCCCATGCTTCTTGCTGGATTCATTGATGCTCCTGATACCTCTCTGTGAATTGAAACATTGTATTGGTTAGCCAAAGAGATCATTACCATTGAGGAGTTTAAGCTTATGGAGATTGAGAAGGGAAAAGAGGGAAAAATTACCCGGCAAAGATAACATTCAGTGTGACGGTTGCACCGATGATTAAACCCTCTAGTTCCTTGGCCTGCAAGATTCATATATGTTAAGATTTGAAAACCTGATCAAGATTTCTGTGTATTGTTTTTTTTGGCTGTTGATCACTTACTAATATCTTGGAGGTTGTGACGGCACAAACAACTATCATAAGGAAGCCGGTGATGATGAACTCCATCCCGAATGCTTGAAGATCAGACCCAGAAGGAGATGATCCGAGGAAGACATCGTGTTTCTTGCTGCAAACGTCATTGTTTAGGTCAAACAGAAGACGTAGAGTCGCAGAAGCCAAGGTTGATCCGATGACTTGAACAGTTAAGTAGGCTGGGAGTTGATACAGAGGGAATCTCTTGCAAGATGCTAAGGCAATAGTGACAGCCGGGTTGAAATGGGCAGAGATGTGGCCGAGAGAGTAAACAAGAACCATCACCACTAGACCCCAAACCGCTGCAATGCCCACAAGAGTCACTGCATTGTTGTGTTGAGCGTTCACGGCAATAGCGGCACAACCCGCAAATATCAAGTAGTAAGTTCCCACGAGTTCTGCTATAAGCTGCAGATTAAGTGAACAAGAAAACTTGAGAAAAGGGTACAGAGAAGAAGAAGATAGCTTTGAAGTGTGACTTAGGCATCAAAGGATTGTAAGAGAATAACTAACCTTTTGCAAGAAGTGGACAGATAACAATGGTGGAGATGTGGGAGGAAGAGAAGGAAATGGAGTTTTTGAAACAGGAGGAGCTTGGATGTTGAGTACAACAGCATTTCCATTGTTGCTTTTGCTCACTGATATGTCATCCATTTGATTTCTTTTTGAGAAGAGAGTATAAGCTTTGATTAATGTTTTAAGTTTTGTGTGTTAAGAGATTATGATGAGGTTCTGCCTTTTATAGTTTGTTTCCCAAAACAATTGCAGAATGAGAATAAAGTGAATAAAAAGTCAAATTTTGCTTTTTAGCAACTTGCAAGAGCAAAATCATAGTTTACTATTGGATGTGTTTTTTAATATATGAAAGTTGAATACTGCTGAACTGTAGATGGTTTTGTAGAACAAAAGAAACAGGTCGACGCAAAGCCAAAGAGATATTGATACTTTATGTTAAAGAAAAAGCCAAATCCAGTTTTTAGTTTACTGGTTACTTTGTTAGTTTATGAGGTAAATACCTTATATTACTTCTTGCAATAAATAAAAAATAAAATAAAATGGTATATTCAAATAATGACGTATCCCAAATGGAGGAAACTAATTTTTAAAAATATTTAAATATTAATCAAGTATTATGTTATATTGTGTAACATTTCATAAAATTTAGCCCCAATGCTTCTTTCAACATATATCGAAATGGAATTATAAAAGAAAAAGTAATCGAAAATGGAAAATGTATATTTCAGCTACTATGTATATTATAAGGCCACTAACCACCTTGTCTGAATTTCCAAGTAGCGTATGCATATTTATAACAAACAAACAAACAAACAATAATATTTTGTCATTTGAAGGAGAAGCGAAAATGCCAAAAATAAAGAATCAAAGGTGTTCTTTCTTTGCTTAAATATTTTATTTTTCTTTTTAACATGTCATACATTGAAATGATCTCGAAACTTATAAATAGAATGATATCAACGCTTTTGTTGACCGCTTACTTGTGAAGCAAGAAAGCAATCTAATCATAAGAAAAAAATATTCATCTTCTGAACAGATGGGAACAGCAAGTGCGTTGGACACAGTTTGTGGCCAATCCTACGGAGCAAAGTTGTACGGAATGCTAGGCATACAGATGCAAAGAGCAATGCTTGTTCTTACACTCTACTCTATTCCTCTCTCCATCATTTGGGTCAACACAGAGCACTTCCTCCTCTTCTTTGGCCAGGATAAATCCATCGCACACCTCTCTGGCTCCTAAGCCAAGTTCATGATCCCTAGCATCTTCGCCTACGGTCTTCTTCAGTGTCTGAACATGTGATATTTGGTCTACACTTTGCAGGGCCTTCAAGCTCAAGTTGAAGCCCATGAAGTGTTCTGGTCCAGCAAAAAACAAAATTTGATTTGACTGGACAAACGAAGACAGAAGATCTTCACTCTCTCTTTCATGGCGTCATCTTATCGAAGGAGTACAGACAACTGGAGGAGGCGAGATGCAGCTCTGATTATCGCCGACTCTAGAAGATGTACAAGAAGAAGGACCACATTAGCAAACACGTGAGTATCGATATTGTCTGAAGCAGGCGCGCCCAATGTCGAGTAAGCAAAGATTAAGACTTTCCTCTTTGACTTTAAGTAGGGAACCTTATGCTAAGTTGTGGGTTAGAGAGAACAAGTTGTAAGTGAGATAGAGAGAGATTGTAAGAACACTAAAGGCTCTAGTTTGAGCAAAGTTTTTTAGTGGATTTCCGAGAAGTTTCTCGGCAAGGTGAAGGGCCTGAACTCGTTAAATCTCTGGTGTCTTTACTTACTTGCTTAGATTACAACCAAACAATCGAGTGAACAAAACGAGAATCGAGAGTTAAACACTTCGAGATAAACAAACAACTCACTAAAGTTCTGTTCTTTATAGTTTTAGGTATAACGTTCTTTCACAAATTGGTATCAGAGCCTTGGTTCTCATAACCTTGGCGACTGAAGAAGCTCTGAAGGATGTCATCGAACAAAGTAGAAGTGGAGAAGTTCGATGGTGATGGAGACTACATTCTGTGGAAGGAAAAGTTTTTGGCTCACTTGGATCTATTGGGTCTTCTCGAAGGACTTGACGAAGAAGAAGAAGTCTCTGTTGGTGAAGACTCTGCAGGCGCTGGAACGAACGAAGGCGAAGTCACTCCTACACCAACGAGAACTTCAGAACCTGAGGCTAAAACTCTCAAAAAGAAGAGAGGAAAGGCCAGATCTACCATCATCTTAAGCGTTGGGAACCATGTCCTGAGAAAAAATCATCAAGGAGAAGACAGCAGCAGGTATGCTCAAAGTCTTGGATAGTCTATTCATGGCAAGATCTCTCCCAAACCGTATATACCTTAAGCAAAGGCTATACGCGTATAAGATGAGGATTGGTATGACGATAGAGGAGAACGTGAATGATTTCTTCAAGCTCATCTCAGATTTGGAGAATGTTAAAGTTGTGGTTCCAGAAGAAGATCAAGCTATAGTCTTGCTGATGTCTCTACCTAGACAGTTTGATCAGCTGAAAGAAACACTCAAGTACTGCAAAAAAACTCTACATCTTGAAGAAATCACAGGAGCCATCAGATCTAAGATAATGGAGCTTGGATCCACTGGAAAGCTATAGAAGAACGACTCAGACGGTTTGTTCATTCAGGACCGAGGCAGATCAGATAAGAGAGACAAAGGAACTGACAAAGGGAAGCACAAAAGCATATCCATGTCCAGAGGAAGCGGAAAACTTGCTGGGTATGTGGAAAGGAAGGTCATTTCAAGAAGTAGTGTTACGTGTGGAAGGAACAAAACAAGTCAAGAGACTCATCGTCTGAAAGAGGAGAAGCATCCACCGTAACTTCCCAAACCACAGTCACAGCTGCTCTAGTAGCGTTAGATGCTCTACTTGGATGTGCTGAGGTAACTCCAGAGACATGGGTTCTTGATACAGGCTGTTCGTTTCATATGACTGGGAGGAAAGGCTGGCTGTTAAACTACAGAGAAAACTCAAGTGGAAAAGTCAGAATAGGGAACAACACTTACTCAGATGTCAAGGGAATAGGAGATGTCAGAATCCTGAATGAAGATGGAACCTCTGTACTGCTTATGCAAGTCAGTTATGTTTCTGCGATGTCTAAGAACCTGATATCTTTGGGAACACTTGAAGACAAGGGATGTTGGTTTGAGTCAAGGAATGGTGTCATGAAGATCATAAAGGGAGGAGATACAGTTCTAACAGGAAAGAATCTCGACACTCTTTATTTTCTGCAAGTGACTACTCTGGTTGGAGAAGTAAACGTCATAGATGGGATGAATGATGAGGCAAGCCTATGGCACAGTCGTTTGGGACACATTGGCTCAAAGGGATTGGAAGTACTAGTCAGAAAGGGGCATCTGGATAAGGTTAAAGTGAAGGAGATGCGATTCTGTGAAGACTGTGTCTACGGGAAGACACATAAGGTCAGTTTTGGGTCTGCGAAGCATGTTACGAAGAGCAAGATGGATTATGTGCACTCGGATCTTTGGGGAGCTCCAACGGTTCCATTGTCTATTGCTAAATGTCAATATTTCATAACATTTATCGATGACTTTACCAGAAAGACATGGATCTACTTCCTAAAGACAAAAGACGAAGCTTTCAGCAAATTTGTGGAGTGGAAAGTGTTGGCAGAAAATCAGACAGGGAAGAAGCTAAAGACACTGAGAACGGACAACTGCCTCGAGTTCTGTAACCGCGAGTTTGATTCTTTCGGCAAAGAAGAAGGAGTTGTTAGACACATGACCGGTTTATGCACTCCTCAGCAAAACGGAGTTGCTGAGAGGATGAACAAAACCATAATGAACAAGGTGAGGTGCATGCTGAGCGAGTCAGGGATGGGGAAACAGTTCTGGGTAGAAGCGGCTTCAACTGCAGTGTTTGTGATCAACAAAACTCCAAGCTCATCCTTTGATTTCGCTATACCAGACGAATTATGGACAGGACATCCACCTGATTACAAGATTCTCAGAAGGTTCGGGTCAGTAGCTTATGTGCAGCAGATCAAGGAAAGTTAAACCCACGAGCAAAGAAAGGTATCTTCGTTGGTTATCCTACTAGTGTTAAGGGATTCAGGATTTGGCTCTAGAGTTTTAAGACAGTTCAAATTCAATCTCTTCCAGTGATCGACCTTTGTCTTCATCGTGAAGCCGTGTGAGAACGCCGCTGCCAAAGCCAGCATAGACCGGTCCATCTCCCAAATTTCTCCAGAAGGTCCACCAAGAACATGTGCCTGTCACGTGTTCAAGCAAATAAAATAACAGAATAGACAGTCTTTGAAGAAGAACAGAGTAAACCTCCTCTGTTTTCATGTTATCGAATTACGGATGAATGATTAAATGCATGAGTGAATAATCTAACAAAAAAACGGGAAGAAAGAAAATATATTAAAAAAAAAACACGCAGGGATGACTTTCATTTCACGAGATAGTAACTTTTCGATATCACTCATACATATCTAACAAAAAAAAACCATCCACTTAGTTTGAAAGAACAACACTGATTTATAAGAATAAAGGACTTGTCCAATCGCTAGTCCAAACAAGACTCCAGGACCCATATCCCATAGGCGCTGCTTTCCAGTTCAACACTTGTTCTTGCTTACAATTTTATTTACATCATTACTAGATTGTTTTTTATATGAATATCTACTATTTTTGCTATTTTAATTTTAAAAATTTGAAAGTTGATTTACAAAACTGATTGTCAAAGATGAGATTATTGACAGCACGAATGAGTTCATTTGAAAATTACACAATCACCAGCCCTTAAATAAATAAACGGTCCTAATTTTAACCGAAAATTCTTCTTGAGTAAGAAAAAATGATAATAATCTCTAGAGTCCTTGTGAGAAGCCCACAACAAACTCATGATGGTATCAAGCTGTTTTTGGGAAAGCAATGTTGTCTCCTCTTTAAGCTATCATATTTAGAATTTTTCTTCTATCAAGTTGCCCATAACCTCATGTGATTGGAGCTTTCAGGAGTACATCTGCTTCTAAAGGATGCTGCTTTACCTTATCCGTTGATCTTACTCTCTCATCATTGCACAGGTACGCAACCAACGATATAGTTAAGATAATTTCTAGAAAAACTTCTATAGGTACTGTTTGACATTTTCATGCTTTCTTGGGAAATAGTTTTGCTGTATTTATATATATATATATATATGCTCTATTCTACAACCATTTGTTTGTTACTTGCAAGGCAAGCCATTGAGTATATTTAGAGATACAATAACGAGTATTGACCTTAAAGATTTATCTACAATCATCACAAAGGAAGATCAGTAACTCGTTTATGAGAAGATCCTGTCCTGGAGAACTCAGGGTCTGCTTTATGTGTAGGCGGTAACAGTTGATGAATCAAGGCCACAGAGACAGCTCCAAGTGTTGGAGCAAGCAAGTAAATCCATATCCCCTTGTAACATCCCCACACAAGTGCAGGCCCCATGCTTCTTGCTGGATTCATTGATGCTCCTGATACCTCTCTGTGAATTGAAACATTGTATTAGTTAGCCAAAGAGATTCATTACCATTGAAGAGTTTAAGCTTATGGAGATTGAGAAGGGAAAAGCTGAAAATTACCCGGCAAAGATAACATTCAGTGTGACGGTTGCACCGATGATTAAACCCTCTAGTTCCTTGGCCTGCAAGATTCATATATGTTAAGATTTGAAAACCTGATCAAGATTTCTGTGTATTGTTTCTTTGGCTGTTGATCACTTACTAATATCTTGGAGGTTGTGACGGCACAAACAACTATCATAAGGAAGCCGGTGATGATGAACTCCATCCCGAATGCTTGAAGATCAGACCCAGAAGGAGATGATCCGAGGAAGACATCGTGTTTCTTGCTGCACACGTCATTGTTTAGGTCAAACAGAAGACGTAGAGTCGCAGAAGCCAAGGTTGATCCGATGACTTGAACAGTTAAGTAGGCTGGGAGTTGATACAGAGGGAATCTCTTGCAAGATGCTAAGGCTATAGTGACAGCCGGATTGAAATGGGCAGAGATGTGGCCGAGAGAGTAAACAAGAACCATCACCACTAGACCCCAAACCGCTGCAATGCCCACAAGAGTCACTACATTGTTGTGTTGAGCGTTCACGGCAATAGCGGCACAACCCGCAAATATCAAGTAGTAAGTTCCCACGAGTTCTGCTAAAAGCTGCAGATTAAGTGAACAAGAAAACTTGAGAAAAGGGTACAGAGAAGAAGAAGAAGATAGCTTTGAAGTGGTAACTTAGGCAGGTTTTTCATCAATGGATTGTAAAAGAAAAACTAACCTTTTGCGAGAAGTGGACAGATAACAATGGTGGAGATGTGGGAGGAAGAGAAGGAAATGGAGTTTTTGAAACAGGAGGAGCTTGGATGTTGAGTACAACAGCATTTCCATTGTTGCTTTTGCTCACTGATATGTCATCCATTTGATTTCTTTTTGAGAAGAGAGTATAAGCTTTGATTAATGTTTTAAGTTTTGTGTGTTAAGAGATTATGATGAGGTTCTGCCTTTTATAGTTTGTTTCCCAAAACAATTGCAGAATGAGAATAAAGTGAATAAAAAGTCAAATTTTGCTTTTTAGCAACTTGCAAGAGCAAAATCATAGTTTACTATTGGATGTGTTTTTTAATATATGAAAGTTGAATACTGCTGAACTGTAGATGGTTTTGTAGAACAAAATAAACAGGTCGACGCAAAGCCAAAGAGATATATGATACTTTATGTTAAAGAAAAAGCCAAATCCAGTTTTTAGTTTACTGGTTACTTTGTTAGTTTAGGAAACTACATGATTGGCAGCTTCGGATAACGTCATAGCCACACATCTAAATTTTACACATATATTACTAATCAATATTTATGTATTTTAGTTACGCAAACTATATGATAAACATATGATATCCTTATATATTATTTGAAAAATATTATAACATTTTAACTATAACACGTGTCATTACTATAATATTTCTCAAAATCCCTAGAAAAATATATTGGTCCATTTAAATATATATCATCCTTCTTATTAAATAAATCATAAAATTTATTAATAGTATACAATTAATATTTTCATTATTTCCTTAAATAAAAGATAATGAATTATCTAATATGATTAATATATATATATATAACAATTAATGATTTTAATAATAATAATTTGATAACAATTTATATATCCTCTATCATCTTGTTTAAATTTTATATTATTATATTATTAAAATAATTAAATGATCACACTGACAATATAATTAAAATTTAGATTTTTTCGTATATGTTATATTCTGAACTTTTAAAAACAACTATAAATTATTAAAATTATTAGAAGTCCCATTTTAAAAATTTTGTGATCAATAATTTAAATTTTTTTATTATAGCAAGATACAAATGATCATAAAACCATGTGAATAAAAAGTCTAAGTGATAGATAGAAACCGATCATAACCAATTTAAGTGATATAAATTAAAATATATATTAATTGTACAAGATATGATCGATTGAATTGGACTAAAGCAGTTTTTATTTAAAACTGTTGGTTTTTAATACTGGCTCGCCGGATTCAACATGTGGTCTATTATTTCGGCAACAAAAAAAAAATACACTAGTTTTTATGTTACTGTTATATAACATATGTTATCAAGTTTAACCATATAGTTCGTGTGCTATTCCTGATGGCTATATTTATTCACACGTGCGCTCTCCTCCTCTCCTGAGAGCTTTGCAAATGCTCAAACCAAAGAACCCATTCTCAATTTCCCGCCAATTTCCATCACTCAAACCTAAACAGCCACGCGATCTCGTCAGAGACCTTCTTCTCCGGCTGAAAAGATGCGTCTCCGCGAACCAGCTCCGAGAGATCCAAGCCCAGATGCTACTGAACTCCGTCGACAAACCCGATTTCCTGATTCCCAGAGCCGTCGAGCTCGGAGACTTCGCCCACGCCTCTCTCCTCTTCTCCGCGACGGAAGAACCGAACCACTACTCCTTCAATTTCATGATCCGAGGGTTAACCACCACGCGGCACGATCACGTGGGAGCTCTGTCGCTGTATCCCCGGATGAAGTTCTCTGGGTTGAGGCCTGACAATTTCACGTTCAATTTCGTTTTCGTCGCGTGCGGGAATCTCCCGGAGATCAGGGTCGGTAGATCTGTTCATTCTTCGGTGTTCAAAGTCGGATTCGAAAGAGACGTTCACGTGAATCACTCGTTGATCGGTATGTACGCGAAATGTGGTTGTGTGGAGTATGCACGGAAGGTGTTCGATGAAATTACTGTGAAAGATATGGTGTCGTGGAACTCGATGATTGGTGGGTATTCTCTGGCGGGTAAGGGGGAAGACGCGGTGGGTTTGTTTAGGAGGATGGAGGAGGAAGGATTTGAACCAGATGAGAGGACGTTGGTGAGTGTGTTGGGTGTTTGTGCACATTTGGGTGATTTGAAAACTGGTAGATTGCTTGAGGATGTAGCGATCAGGAAGAAGATCGGGTTGAGCACGTTTCTTGGGCCTAAGTTGATCAGTATGTATGGAAAATGCGGAGAATTGGACTCGGCGAGAAGGGTTTTTGATCAAATGGTTAACAAGGACCGTGTTGCTTGGAATGCTATGATCACTGTGTAAGTCTGCTGTTTTCATATAAAGTCTGGAACTTTTTAACCCGTTGATGAAGCTGGATTTCCATCTCAGGTACTCGCAAAACGGGAGGTCAGGTGAAGCTATTAAGCTGTTTCGTGAGATGGAAGATTCAAGAGTTTCCCCTGACGCCGTCACATTGTCTACCGTGCTATCTGCTTGTGGTTTAGTTGGAGCTCTTGAGTTAGGCAAACGGGTTGAATCATACGCTTCAGAAACAGGCTTGCAACATAACATCTATGTGGCGACCGGACTAGTTGATATGTACGGGAAGTGTGGAAGCATAGAGGACGCTCTTAGAGTATTTGAAGCCATGCCGGTGAAAAACGAAGCCACTTGGAACGCTATGATATCTACTTACGCGCATCATGGACACGCTCAAGAAGCTCTTTTACTGTTTGATCAAATGTCAGTTCCTCCAAGCGATGTTACGTTCGTGGGAGTGCTCTCCGCTTGTGTTCACGGGGGTTTGGTCGATCAGGGCCGTAGGTATTTCCAGGAGATGAGTTCTTTGTACGGTTTGGTCCCGAAGATCGAGCATTACACAAACGTAATCGATCTCCTGTCTCGTGTGGGGATGTTAAACGAGGCGTGGGAGTTCATGGAGAAGTTTCCGGGGAAGCCAGACGAGATAATGTTGGGAGCGATTCTTGGAGCGTGTCAGAAGAGAAAAGATGTGGTGGTTGGAGAGAAAGCGATGAAGATGTTGATGGAGATGGAGGAGGCGAAGAACGCAGGGAACTATGTTATATCGTCGAAGGTTTATGCTGAGATGAAGATGTGGGATGAATCTGCCAAGGTGAGGGCGTTGATGAGAGACAGAGGCGTTGTTAAGACACCAGGATGTAGCTGGATTGAGATGGACGGTGAGATGATGGAGTTTAATGCCGGAAGCGATTGTTTACAGTGTGGCAGGGAAGATGCTGGCTCGTTGTTAGGTTTGTCGGTAGAGGAGATGACGAAGGAAAGATGTGATTTTGCAGTGGGAGTTTGAGTTTTGGTTATTCCCTTCAGCTGCGAGTTAAGTAGAGTCTTCCTTGACTTTCAAAGTGTTGTAGGTCGCTGAAGACTCAAGAGAGCATGAAGCGATCTGGCTCATTGCATTTGATGCTTGTAACGTGGAGACGAAGGGGGTGGAGTGGTTGATGTCATAAGGACTAACTTATGACTCTGTAAGCGTATGGTTCGAATTATAAGTTTATAAACATACCAGTCTAATAGGTAAATAACAATATAGCATAATCATACAAATGTGATGATTGGTATACATTTTTCATACAACAGCTGCGCCTTACACTATTTGCGTATGTTTCTCAATCTTTCTCCATTTCAATTAAGCTTGGTGTTGATTACTCTGGAGAATATATATCTCAATTCCATATCTGGTTAAGGTCAGCAAGAAACTGTTTGCTTTCTCCTAAATAATTATAGGCAAGAAACCATTCGTCTCAAGGACTTACGAATGAAAATTTAACCAAAGATTGCATGTGCTGCAGATCGAATGTGCCTAATGGACAGCCTAAGTGGTTATTATCTATCATTCCAGAGTACCCAATGCTCAACTTCATGCTCACCACGGCCATCTATGTCCTGGTAAAGCTAAAGTAGAATCTGTGGAGAGAAAGCCCTTTATCAACTATACATTACATAAATTATAATTTGTACTCTTGATTTATTTTTTCTCAGGTGTCTCACCGGCTTTTCGAGCTTACCAATACGTTAAAGTCTGTTTTCATACCCACAAAAGATGACAAGAGCTACTGCACAATGTCCTCGCTGGAGCTGCCATTTCATTCTGTTTATATTTAACAGCTCTCATTCTTCTCCAGATCCCACATTACCCATGTAAGTCCTTTTACTACTCCTGGTCCGTTGCAGCCATTGTTGATATTGAAATGCTCGCTAGAAAGAGATACAACTCTTGATTGACACACTAGAACCATTTTTCATTTACAGGAGGGACTATAGACATGTGAACATGAATCTTCTATGTCAAACTTGCTAAATAGTTACAACACAAGTCTCATATCGACACTGAAGCACTTTTGGGCCAAATAGAACCACAAAAGTTTCAGAAATGGTGAAAGTGAAGCATCATAGGACTACTTTTGTTCAACCCTTTTCTTTCTTTTCGATTGAAAAGTTCTGCCATTAGTTTTTAATATATAGTTTCATTTGCCTTTTTCTTCGGCTGTATTGCTACATTTTGTAACAAAATACAGAACATATATACATCATCTACAATCGCGTGAATTTTTAATAAAGAACAGATCATTCATTTCACTTAAAGAGTCTTTTGTTAAAACGCCAACAGAGTTGAGAAAGAGATGTTCGATTTCTGATAAATAATACAATGGTACGAAAATGGAAATTTCACAAATTTACTTAGGAAACATCACAACACAAACTCTCTTCCTCAGCTCTCACTCACATAACTAGCTCACTTTCCGGGGACGAAGTTGGTGGCAAAGGCCCATGCATTGTTGTTGACTGGATCAGCCAAATGGTCAGCGAGATTCTCCAAAGGTCCCTTTCCGGTGACGATGGCCTGCACAAAGAACCCAAACATAGAGAACATAGCCAACCTTCCATTCTTGATCTCCTTCACCTTTAGCTCTGCGAAAGCTTCTGGGTCAGTAGCGAGACCTAATGGGTCGAAGCTGCCACCTGGGTATAGCAAGTCCTCCGCTTCTCCTAATGGTCCGTCTCCAGCGACTCTGTAACCCTCAACAGCTCCCATGAGAATCACCTGAGTTGCCCAAATGGCTAAGATGCTCTGAGCGTGGACCAAGCTCGGGTTTCCCAAGTAATCGAGTCCTCCTTCACTGAAGATCTGTGAGCCAGCCTTGAACCAAACAGCTTCACCGAACTTCACACCGTTACGGGCCAAGAGTTCAGGGAAAACACAACCTAGGGCTCCAAGCATCGCCCATCTGCAGTGGATAACTTCTAGCTCACGGTTCCTGGCAAATGTCTCGGGGTCGGCTGATAGACCAGCGGTGTCCCATCCGTAGTCTCCAGGGAACTCTCCAGTGAGGTAGCTCGGGGGTTCACCAGAGAATGGACCCAAGTACTTAACCCTGTCGGATCCGTACCATGGGCTTCCCGATGGGCCAGTGGGTTTGACGGTTTTACGCATGGTGACACGGCCGGTTCCATAGACTTCGGAGGCTCCCGGTGAGAGCTTCACGGCCTTTCCGGCTAAGGCAGGGGAGGAGAGAGCCATGGTTGAGGCAGCCATTACAATTTTTCTTCTTTTTTGTTTTTATGTTTTTTTTTGTGACCGGTGAGAGTGATTGAGAATGGTCGGGATATAGATCTGTTTTATAGATGTCTTGAGAGTAAGGTTTGTTATCTGCGAAGGATCCGTATCTGTTTTCTGATTGGCTTATGAGATTTTGGATTGGTCTATTCGTTAGTCTCTACGCCACCAGCTTCTGCCTAGATTCTTTAGTTGCAATGAAATGACACTTGTGATATTTACAATGTCAGCTTTGAGTTAATGGCCACAAATAATAAATGATATTTTGTTTGGATTACTTTTTGATGTTGATACGTTTCAAACGGATAGAATTACGTCAGATTTACACGTGGCAGACCGTCAGTGGGTACTCTCATATTGCTCAGACTCTACAAGATATCTAGTGGGGGAGTATGGGACCAATGCAAGGTCAGCAACACAAGAAAAATCTAACCTCCAAATGTAAACAACCAATAGAAATCAAGATACTGATATCCAGAGATAAGCTAAATGAATCTTGAAGGTTAACCCATTAGCTTTCAGATTATAAATACATGACAACCTCAACGTAACTTAACCATCCAATTCATCACAAGTTATCTAAAAGCTTTTTACTTGCGCCACACTCTAATAGCAATGGCTGCCTCGGCAATGGCTCTGTCCTCCCCTGCCTTAGCCGGAAAGGCCGTGAAGCTCTCACCAGGAGCCTCCGAAGTCTTTGGAACCGGTCGTGTCACCATGCGCAAAACAGTCAAACCTTCCGGTCCATCAGGCAGCCCATGGTACGGATCCGACAGGGTTAAGTACTTGGGTCCATTCTCCGGCGAGCCCCCGAGCTACCTCACTGGAGAGTTCCCTGGAGACTACGGATGGGACACCGCTGGTCTATCCGCTGACCCAGAGACATTCGCCAGGAACCGTGAGCTAGAAGTTATCCACTGCAGATGGGCCATGCTCGGAGCCCTAGGTTGCGTTTTCCCTGAACTCTTGGCCCGTAACGGAGTGAAGTTCGGAGAAGCGGTTTGGTTCAAAGCTGGTTCACAGATCTTCAGCGAGGGAGGACTAGACTACTTGGGAAACCCGAGCTTGGTCCACGCTCAGAGCATCTTAGCCATTTGGGCCACTCAGGTGATCCTCATGGGAGCTGTTGAGGGTTACAGAGTCGCTGGAGACGGACCATTGGGAGAAGCGGAGGACCTTCTATACCCAGGTGGCAGCTTCGACCCATTGGGTCTCGCTACTGACCCAGAGGCGTTCGCAGAGCTGAAGGTGAAGGAGATCAAGAACGGAAGGTTGGCTATGTTTTCCATGTTTGGCTTCTTCGTACAGGCCATCGTCACCGGAAAGGGACCGTTGGAGAATCTCGCTGACCATTTGGCTGATCCAGTCAACAACAACGCTTGGGCCTTTGCCACCAACTTCGTCCCCGGAAAGTGAGTTTAATTTGGGATCTTGTGGTGTGTATCCGGTTTGTTGAATCTTGGAAATGTGATGTAAAAACTTCAAATGTTTGAAATATTTATTAAGCTTGATCATATTGAATGATAAATCAACCAGTTTGCAACATTAATATTTACTTTAGCTTTGGTAATGTGGTTTTGAGTCTTGAAAACATTTTAGGACTTATGGTGATGTGAATGTTTCGAGTTCTTGTTGTGACTATTCTCATTACCCAAGAGACTTGCAAAACTTTGATCCTGTCTCTTACGGTTTTATTCAGGACGGAGTGTTATTGTACAATATATTATGATAGCGGAATCTATCAAACTTTTTGAGTTCTTGGATCTAGTTTTTTTAGGTTAGTTTTCTGATTAGATTTTGTTTTTGATATTCCCATAGCTAGTCTCATTTTTCATGTTTAGCCATTCCACTGCTTTTGTTCAGAGACCACATGAAACGTCGGACTATGTTAAGATAAGTCGTAAATATTATGTTATGTGGTGTGTTTTATGGGGAAAAAAAAACATGATGATTTTTTCTAATAAATAATTGAAAAAATGGTTTTGTGTAATTTGATGAGCATAAACCGGTTATTCGTAGACGATCAAACCAGTTTAATTACGATAATTAATTGTGTCGGCGGCATTAGGTCTAATGTAAACCAACTTTGATTTCGACAAAGATTTGATATTGCTTGCCTCGCAAGCTTTACGCTAGACGTGGAATCTAAAATTCACTAGGAAAGGGATACAACCGATTTGATCAAAAAAAAAGGGATACAACCGATTAATCTCTTTTTACCTTTTAGGTCAAGAAAACCAAATTTCTATAGATAATCGTTTCATATAATCTCTAACGAAACAATATGGGCTTAAAGTTTCTCTGACCTAATTTCTTGTTTTCTTTAAGACGCCAAAAAGGAAACTGAGCAATAAAAATTTTGGCAAAGACAAGAAAAAAAAGGAAAAAGTTGATTTCAAGTGAAAAGGAAAGTATGAAGCATGTCTTTGGCTATAAAAGGAAGACGTTCCCCCAAAATAATCAAAGATCAATAAAGACAGAAAGAGAGAACGAGAGAGAAGCAAGTTCATATCTAAACCAGCTCTTTACACTTTAGGCTATAATCATCATGCCGAAGAACAAAGGAAAAGGAGGAAAGAACATTAAGAGAGGAAAGAAAGAAGCAGAAGACGATAAACGAGAGATCATATTCAAAGAAGACGGCCAAGAATACGCTCTAGTTCTCCGTATGTGCGGCAACGGACGGTGCGAAGCCAAGTGCATAGACGGAATCACGAGGATGTGTCACATCAGAGGTAAGATGCACAAGAAGGTTTGGATCAGCGCTGGTGACGTTATTCTTGTCGGGCTCAGGATGGATATGGACAACGATAGGAAAGCAGACATCATCCATAAGTATACGCCTGATGAAGCTCGTTTTCTCAAGAGTTGTGATGAGCTTCCTCGTAACCTTCGTCTTAATGAAGGGATTGCTGGTGTGCTTGATGAAGAAGATGACATCGATTGTGGTCAGGACTATTTTGAGTTTGGTGATGATGAGATTGATAGGCTCTAAACGAAGCTTTGAATGTATTATTATTATTATTTTTCTTAATTATTCTAGTTGAATTTTGGAATCCTACTTCGGTCTAGTTTCTTTTACAAAGAATATTTGAATAGCTTATAATGTATTTTCATTCTTTATTTGAATAGTTTGTAATTGTGTGTATTAAGAACCATTGGTTGTATGTTTAATACACAATTAAAAACAAGGCAGCTCAAGATTTTCAACCAAAAACTGGTTAAATCTATCATGTAAATTCTTCATCACCCTTAATCTATCATGAGGATCTTTCAAAAGGTTGTGGAGATAGTTGCTCATGCTCCACAACGTTTCTACAATGCTCTTTGCTTATGTTCTACTCGAAGCCACTTATTTGTGTCTCGAGAACAACAATATATCATTGATATAATTATAAGAAACAAGAAGTGCTTTCCATAATCAAGAAGAAATAAGGACCACAAAATCCAAAAAAAAAGTCGAGCTTAGTTCCATGGAAACGCCTAAAATAAACAAAAACATCCGAGAAAACATAAACCAAAAGCAGCAGATAAAACAACTTCATCACGATCATGAGAGAGACCCAATTACATAAACAAGTTGGGCTTTGAGGCCTTGTAAGTGGTCTTGAGCTTCCTGGTCGGAGGTCTCACCTTACGGAACACCAACGGGAACTTGATCTTGCTATTGTGAAACTGTTTGGTGCTCTCCCTCTTGCAAAGCTTGGCCGGAACAGTCGCTGTCTTGATGATCTGAATGCAAGGGAACCTGACACGGTGCCTGGACGCCATCTCGGTGTACATCTGCTCAACGGCACCGTTCAAGGTGGTGTCACGGTACTCCTTGTACATGTTGTGGTATCCGGTTCTGCTCTGGTACCTCAACCAGATTCCAAAGTTCTTGATCGTCGTCGGGTTCTTCTCGAAGATCTACAAACAAAAACAACTCTCATCTAACTCAGAAAAATACATGATCGAACCACAACACAATGATAAACCTAACATAACTCCATGATCGAACCACAACACAATGAGTTACGTTACCTCGTTAATGGCGAGCATCTGACCGTTACTCTTCTTGACCTTCTTGAGCTTTCTCAAGAAGTACCTAATCAAGATTTCGACTTTTTTAGTTAAATGAGACTCTAAGAATCAATTGAAGAGAGGTTGAATCATTTTTACTAACCAGAACTTGGACTTGGCGCGAACCTCGTTCGTGGCCCAGAGCTTCATACGGTAGATCTTGGGTTGAACATCCTTCTCTGTCGGGAGAGCTCTTCCGACAACCTGGTACTGGTGAAACTGCCAAAGGGAAAAAGATAAAAGACGAGATCAGATTTTGAGTGAGACAGTAACATGTTACAGTGACAATGGAGAGGTCTGAGATAGCGAAGGAATCAAGAGAGCGAGCTTACCCTGAAAGCACCCATTTTCGTCTCGAGGGGGGAGGCAGTGCGGTGGAAATCAGGAAGGAGTTGAGAGGGTTCTTGTTTGTTTATAAACGAGCGTCTGCAGAAACCCTAATGGGCAAATTAGAAATATGAAGCCCAATGGGCTTTTAACTATACCACTTGTCTTAAATTCACCCGGAATTTGGTTATATCCTTTTTCTAACAAAGTTTTTTTTTTTTTTGGGTATCAGCTAAAAACACAATTCATTTTGTGTTGATTAGGTGGTAAGATTTGGATGGTTGGGAACTTGGTATTTTGGTCGAAGCCGTGGGATTATGTAAACTCAATATATGCTCTTCTTGTCTTAGGAAGACGTACGTTCAAAATCCATATGCATGATTGCATGTAGTAGATTTTTTTTTCTATTCTATTAAAAAGTTGAGAGGCTATAACCAAACACATAAAACACGTTAAAAACATGATAAAACAGATTAAAATAATCTTCAAGATATGATAAACAATGACATCTCCTACCAAAATTCAATAACACTTGATGACCTCTCCCTTCGAGAGACGCATCACGAACAAAACAATGATAAAATCACACTCTTGACTTTGACCACACACAAACAAATGCTAGAAAACAGAAAATTAAAAAATCAATTCAATGAAAGGTTTGGATACGCTGCGACGCGGCGAGACAAGAACACCGTGCACCCGTCTTTCGGCGATATCGTGGGACAATACACAATCTCATCACACCCGTCCGATCTAAGCCTCTTGAAATCCAACAGCGACGAGAACATCGCGATGAAGAGCACAAGGTGGTTCAACGCATACCGCTGCCCCACGCACTGGTGCGGACCCCACCCGAACGCCAAGAAGTTTCGTTTAAACACCTGCTCCTCTCTCCTGGCCTCGCTAAACCGATCTGGATCGAACCGGTCCGGTTCGGTAAACCCTTGGAACGAGGAGTCGTAAACCGAGGGAAACACAATAGTGCCTTTCGGGACAGTGTACGATGTCGTGAGAGGGAAGTCTTCAGCAGCGACGTGTGGGACCATCGTTGCCGGGGGACGGAATCTAACGACCTCACGCGCTACCGAGCGCGTGTACTTCATCTCCGCGAGCTGTTCGACGGTTATCAGCGCGTCGGACTCGTGCGACCATACCCTCGCGACTTCCTCTCTCACTCTCCTCAGCACCTCCGGCTCTGAGTCTAGCAGAGCCACCGCCCAGAGAAGCGATGACGTGGAGGCGTCCTGAGCTGCGAAGAGAAAGTCGAAGAGTAAACCGCCGATCTCCTCGTCGCCGGAGTGCGGCGGCGGAGGATCGCCGGACGCGACGATCGCTTGCATCCAGAAGTCTATCAGACACGTCGGCTCCTCTCCCGCCGCCATCCTCGCTTTCGACTTTCCCGCGCAGACGGCGAGCGTCTCCGCTAGCCTCGTCACGGCTCGGCGAGCTTCGCCGAACGCGAACCCCGGAAGATCTACCGGAAGGGCCATGGATCCGAGGTTGAAGAGGTTGTAATCTTTGCGGAACCTGTCTCTTGCTTCTTTGTCAAGGTAAGGTCCGACGAAAACTGTCTGAGATGTTTCGAGGTTGAGTTCGCGGACGAGGTTTCGCAGCGAGACGGAGCCGGAGAAAGCTTCCTCCCACCGACGGAGATGACGGAGGATAACTAGCTGCTGTAGAGCAGTGTAGGTTGAGAGTGCCTTAGGTGTGAAGTTGGGAGCGAGCTGACGTCGAACGGATTTGTGGTCTTCGCCGAACATGTAGATGAGGTTGTGATCGCCGAAGAGCTTCTTGCCGAAGGGATGTCCGACGAGGTGGAAGGCATCGGGACGAACGTTGGAGAAGACTTGGTGGGAGAGCTCTGTGTCTCTGATGTAGAGGATGAATCTCCCGACGAGGTAGTTGGCGGAGAGGCCAGGAGAGTTTCCCGCGGTTGCGGATTGCTTGTACCAGAAGGAAGTTGGGTCACGGACGAGGGGGACGGCGTTGCCAATGATGGGAGGGACGAAGAGAGGACCAGGGAGGTTACGTTTCTTGATAAGGTAGGAGAGTTGTTCAAGGAGGAGGAAGAGAAGTAATGCGGAAGCTATGTATGGTGCGAGAGAAGCAAACATGGAAGCAGAGAAAATCATTCTTTCTTTGTGTTTTAAACTGTTCTTAAAGCTTTATTGCCTTGAATGTGTTATGGTATGTGTGTTTGGTTGGTGTTTATATGGAAAGGTTTGGTTCGTTTGGACAAAGAGGGTTTTGCTTTGTCTTGTCTGACTTTTTGTCGTTCTTGGTGTTCTTCGATTTGTCTGCTGGGTTCTGCAGAATTTTCTAAAGGGGTTTTGGTAAACTCGATTTGAAGTTGTTTGCAATAGTGTTGGGACAAGAAGAATTCAGAATGTCTTATCAGCTCTGTTTTTTGTTTGTTGTTGTGTTCTTACTGAGACAAGTGGCTGAAACATTTTTGATTTTGACTGCTTTATTTCACGTGATCTTGGATGTCAGATAAAATAACTTTGAGAATTTTCTTGTTCATTAATAAACTATTTTCTTGGTTTTGAAATTTACGCATGTTTTGCTCTCATATACCAAATGAAATGTTTATTCAAAAGCTCTTCGAACTTTCAAAAGGCATTGTTTTGGCGCCAGTGTCCTATAGCCCCATTATCCTGATTTGCTGCTCTATATCACCAGAACAATTAAATTATAGTACTCTTAACTGAAGGCCTAAATACCTTTCTTGAAAAATAAAAATGACTTTAGCCAAGAGTATTACAGGGTTTGTTTGAATGGTAATAATACAGATTGTTTAGATAATGAACACTTATTTTCATCTAAAAAGGAAACAAAAAAAATCTTAAAGCATGATTAAATTGGTGATATAAATGTAGCCAATTTAATAAACACATATGTATGCACATCTATAGATTCTGAAATTTTAAGAATATGATCTTGTAGACTATGAGCGTGGATCATTCCAAAGTCATAATGAAAAAAAAAAATGCATGTGTCCAGCACAATTTTTGTAAGGCTTTGATGTATAATGACGTCTCAACCAAATCGCATAAATAAACATTATCTTCGTTTAACTTTAAATGATACTAAAAAAAATCATTTTAAATGATGTTTTCAAGTTTTTATGTAAAAAGTAAATGTAATTTGATAACTAAAACTATTTGTATTCTGTGGTATAATTTTTATTAGTTAAATTAACTGTAGTTATTATTGTTTTTAGATAAACGAAAAAACTGAATAAAACATCGTAGTTTTTAATCGGTGTGCAAAAACTTTAAAACCCAATTATTCAGACAGGTGAATACTAATTTAAAACTTTTTGGTTCCACAAAAAATGACTTTAGCTTTTTATTCATTTAGTTGATTGATGGTAACAAATGATAAAATTTTGGAGATATTAATTGGGAATTTGAAATTTTTTGAATACTATTATAATACAAAATTATTTTTGAAATTAATAATAAGTAGTAACAATATAATATATTTAAAAATTATTTTTGAGGGAAAAATTAAAGAAACCATTAGAGAAATTAAATACAAATTTCACTCTGAATTTATCTCATTTTGAGAAAAAATTGAGGTAAACCATTGGAAATACCTTTATTGGTGAATTTTAAAATTTTTAATAAAATCTAATGTTGTTGGTTTGATGATTATATGATAATTTACAAAATTCATTATTATTCAGAAAAGTTTAGGTTTTAACGATTCCATAATTCTATCAAATCTAATATTTTTAAGATTTGAAGTCTAGAAAATTATATTTATAAAACAAAACTTCAAAACATATAATTTTAAATTTTAAAAATCATTATACTATCATATTTTATGAAAAATTCTTTAGAAATTCTAAATCTTTTGATTTTTAGATTAACCAACACTACATAATTTTTTTTTTTAACACAAACACTACGTAAATTCTATTCCCACTGACTCGTCCTAAACTATATAGCTATAATTTAGTATCTCAATATTGAGATAAACATGATTACGTGGCTCAAAAGAAAAAGAAAAGATAAGCACAACTGATCGGGCGACCAGTTTTACTATTTAATATGATAAATTAAATTATTATAACAATTATCAACTCTAGTTACGTATTCATGAAAATAAATAGTTACTTAGAATCTCCATTCATATACATAAAGTATTGTAGAGCTCTCTCACAAAAAAAAAGTTTGTAGAGCTCTATACAGTACATATGATTTCAAAATAACAAAAATAGATAAATAAAAATATGTTTATTTCGTACTACAGCAGAATCTCTATAAATTAATAATCGATAAAATAATAATCTCTATAAATTAATAAATTTCGCCGGTTCCAATTTGGAACGGTTCAAAATTTGACACAAATCGATAAAATAATAAGATAATATTTTTTTAGAAAATTCTATGTAAATATATAGTCCCGTTAAAATCACAAATTAATCGTATATATGTATACATATTTTATATTAGTAGTAACCTATTATTATATTGTTTGTTTTATATTATCAATGAAATTATCTTTATATTTTCTTAACACTTAATAAATTTTTGATGAGATTTAGTAATATTATATCTAAAATCACATTTAAGATCTATGAAATATATATTATATACACCAAATAATGTAATAAAATTAATATAAATGTCAAATTTCATAAAATAACAATTAATAAATATACAATAAAATCAAACATTTTTCTTATCTTAAAATAAATATATCTTAAAATAAAAAATCTAAATAAGAAAACTTTTGTAAATTAATATCTCTATAAATTAATAAAATTTCAAAATCCCAACATTATTAATTTATAGAGGTTTTACAACAACTTAGTAAAATTAAGAAATCTATGTGATAATTTCTCATTTTAAAAACTTTCGGATGAATATTCTCAATTTTATTGAGAGAGTTCCTTTTGAAAAAACTCTCAATATAGATACCCTAAAACCACTGATCAAAAAAAAAAAAAATAGATACCCTAAAACCTTTTTATACAATCATGAGAAACAATTTCTCTATATACATAATACATGTATATACGACGTCAAAGACTAAAATGTGCTCGGAGCAAACATGTTGAAGAATCTTTTTGATTGTGTTTACGTAATTACGTGTGTCACCAAATAGTTTTCGAAAACGCTTTGATTACAAAATCATATCCTTTTATTAAATAATTGTAAAACGTTTAAATTATTCTTTTGACCATATACAATCATGATAAACTTTCTCTATATACATAATACATGTATATACGACGTCGAAGACAAAAATGTGCTCGGAGCAAACATGTTGAAGAATCTTTTTGATTGTGTTTACGTAATTACGTGTGTCACCAAATAGTTTTCGATAACGCTTTGATATTAATCTTTTGACCAGCTAGTTAGCTCAGGGTTGAAGTATCTAGATGACATTGCAACTTTGTCAGTAAAGAATCATACTGCGAGTTTTCTTTTGGATTAAACATTTTTGCATATTGACTTTTCTAATCTCATCTTCTTGGGAATACATAATTGTCTTTCAACTTTGAAAAATCACTTAGAATGTGATCAAAATTCAGCAAAATACTAATTTGTATATTGGGGTAACTTATTTACCTAATTCCTGGGTATTAGTACATGTAGTAGTCAATGAACGTTATTAGCTCTGTTAAGATTTCAGGTTTGAAAAGAACTTTATATTTTTCAGATTCAACGACGTTCGAAGTTTCTAGAGTATCACTTTCTTCACCAATCTTGAAAACTGTTTAGATAAAGGTGGCCACACAACGGATACACTCCATTTTTTCTCTGTCGTCCAATGTTTCACAAAAACGCAATTGGATATTACATGGTATAATAAAGAAACAAATTACAAATCCAACTAAAGCCCAAAATACGATACAACAGTACGACGAAACACATTCACAACATCTGTTGGCAAATACAAGAAACTTCAGCAGACATGGCAACATTAGGTTAGATCCATTGAGATCATCAAAACGAGTCGTCACCACACCCGTTTCTCATTGTTGCGATCATTGACGACCGACAATAAAGCTCTTCCACTCATGACTCATCATATACATAAGAATTCAAATATAACATGCATATTTGAAACGTTTATATCTGTCGAAAAGTTTACATGAACAGGGTCAATAAAGTTATCAACAATTTAATCACACAAATAAAAAGAGGCTTTATATTGACAGGACGTACCCGACAAGTATTCCATTACCTCAATCGACCAACTTTCTTGACCAAGCCTAGTGGAAATAATTCATATCAGATTAGCGAAAATAAACTCAACTGCTCATTGATGCTTATCTACAACACTATTGTATGATTATCGGTTAAGTACTTAAGTTAGAGTCAGTAAATGATCAACACGTCTCACATTCGACCATGAGTTACAAAAAAAAACATAAAGACTTTCTCATTTCTTAGCTTGGACCGATACATAACCATACAACAATGGAACAAACATATAAATTCCCGGTCTGCCAATATATATTCCGAACATCCAGGGATACTAAACCGGAACAATCTAAATAAAAACCAACACGAGAACAAGAACCAAAACCGGAAACCCAAATCCAATTCTGCTAGACCCAGAGAACCAAACCCTGACGTCATCAATCACAGGCCCACACAAGGAGCTCATATCATCCGTCCTAGTATTGTAATAAACGCTGTAGAAGGCGATCCTCGTACGTTCTGCCTTCGCCGTGAAATTCAACTCGGAGACTTCGAAACTAGAGTTCGCCTGCGCCATGTAGTGAAAGTTCTGAGCCTGATCGCCGGCAAACGCCATCACGGCCAGAGGCTCCTTGCACTTGTCGCCTGCGTGGCCCAACGAGAAAGACATCTTGTACGGAGCGTTGGCCTTCGTCTCGACCATCTGAGAGATTATGCCTTCTTTCCCCGATAGAAGCTCCACCGCTCGCTTTCCCTCAGGGACCGAGAAGTGGTCTGAGTCGATGAACCGGACTGCCCGGTTCGATTCGACGGTCCAGCCGGGAAGAGAGGAGGTTTCTTCGTCGAGGTTTGTCGGAAGGAGAACGCCTAGCGTCGTGTTTCTAAACATCCATGGACCTTCTTCGAAATCTCCGTTGACCACTGCGTTGCCTGTTAAAAATACAACAGTCGTTATTTTTATTTGGCGGGAGTTTTGGTTCAGTTGGGGTCAAATTGAACAAGAATCATAACATTTGGTTTAATAACAGAAAATAAGAGAAATTTAGGGGCTATTTTCAAAACATGCTAAATTAAAGTTCTATAAACTTCAAATTCCCAAAAATATAAAATAAGAGAAACGAAGGGGTTATGTTAGGGTAAAATGGAGCAAAAGTGATAAAATTTGGCATCCACAACAGAAAATAAAAGAAATATAGGGGCTAGTTTCGAAAACATGCTACATTTTAGGGTTACAGTTGAAGTTTTATGAACTTTAGATACCCAATACATAAAAATAGGGAAATAAATGGGTTATGTTGGCTAACAATATGTGCTAATTTCACTTTAACTTGTCTTCTATTGGGTTTAATTAAAAGATTTAAGAACTGTGGGCAGTCTAAAGCAAGAAAAAGAACTTAAGGGGTTGTTTTAGCAAAAAAAAAAAGACGAAAACATTACCTTTGGGTTTATCAGGAGTAAAGAGTTTCTTGACGGCAATATCGTCTATGATCGGGCCACAAGTAGGATCATCCTCCATACCAGGATTCCTAAACACCAACCGGACGCGATCCTCAACCGCTTCAAACGCCCAAGCATAAGGGTCCCACCCTTGAACGCTGTAAAGCGTCTGCAGGTCAATGGTCTGCGACGCGATGGGCTCGTCGGAAGCCACCGAGACGTTCAGCGACTCTAGCTGCGCGCACGTGCGGGCGGCACTGAACGTGACGGAGTAGATGAAACCTTTCTCCACCGCGAGTTCTTGGCTAATCTCAGCATCGTTTCCTAGTCTCACCGCGTGGCGTCCCTCGGGAACGATCAGGATCATCCCGCCTTGTTTCTGACCGGACTTTATTAACTCCACCGTACCGTCAGATCGCCAGCTGGGGATCTCGGTGGCGTCTTGGACCGTGGCGTCATCAGGGAAGCCGTTTGACGGTGGAGTCTCGAAGTCGCCGTTAACCACCAAGCCTGAAAAAATTCCCGGCATGAGAATAGGAAATTAATTACTACGTCCGTTTCACTAGTCGTTTTAGTTCACATGTTAGTATTATTACAAACAATGTTTTAAGTTATAAAACTACCATTATTAAAAAAAAAAAAAAAATCTTACAACTGTACTTGTGATAATTTATGAATGGAAAAAGGGGATAAGTACGGTATTTAAATATGGTGTCAGAAAATATTATATGGGATGGAGATGGATAACAATCAGTTGGTCCCCTAACCTAAACAACAACGATACATTTCATCTTTACTGTCCACTTTTGAGCCTTATTACATTCTCTCGAGAATTAATCTAGACAGATTATATATCCTCCGAGATAGATTGTCTCCCTCGCATTTCTCGTGAGGTTTCACACTGATCAGCGGTTTGTTGAGTTTATTATTATTAAAGAAATGAACAGAGAAACACGAGTAAAGAGAAGACACGAGAATTGAGCCGTTTCATCACCGCCCACGCATTAACTTTGGTGGGAATCACACACATTGGTATGAGTTAATGAATATGTGGGTCTTGTGTCAACATTTACGAGTGGCCTTTTCCTTGGGGCAGGGAAATGACTAGTCGAATTTAAGGATCCAATTAATAGTACTAGTGCTACTAAATTTTCTAAAGAGTAAATAAAGACTAATGAAATTATTTGTGAGTGTTCGAAGATTTAAATTGAATACAGCGGGACTTAAGGAGCTGCTGAATAGGGATTTTCTTTTCTTTTACCAAAGATGACACCCTAAAGCTTTTTATGACTGTGATGGCTTAATTTGAATATTAATAGTAGACTTTAACCCCACGATTAATGATCTCAACTTTACTCATTGCTCAGCTAACAGTCAAAACAGACAAGGGGGAAAAAAGCCAAAGTACTAAGCAACAGAGGACTGAGAAGAAGTGAGATTGGGGTAATGGGGTGAAACCAAAACATACTCTAGAATCCAAGTAGAGATTATAACTTTTAGCTCCCTATCTAGATCTGTAAGTAACCCATTTTACAGAGAACAGTCAAGTGATACAGGCAACGGTGGTCCTCAGTTCTTGAAACAGAGAGAACAAAAGAAACTATTCATGCTTCCGTCAACCCCCATTAACACTACGAGAAAACCCCAACAAGCAGTCTAACAAAACCAAGAAAATCGATGAGATTGTGTGAGTGAAGAACAGCGTACCGTCTTCCACCGGTGAAGCTTTGCCGTCGGAGGCTGCGGCAATGATGGAGAGACTAAGCAGAAGCATTAGAGTGGAAACCGATTTGTTGTAAAGCACCATCTCTACCTCTCTCTCTCTCTCTCTTTCTGTCTGAACAGTCAAAGTGTTTCTGTGAGTTCTTTTGGGGCAGTGTGAGCAAAAGCAGGGAAATGTAGTTGTCCTTTTTATCCTAAATCCTCCCAGCTGTTCTTTTTGGTTCTATTCTTTAATGATTTTAATTTTTTGAAAAAGAGCCAATTGAGATTTTGAAGGATATGTGAAAAAATTTAGATTGAGAAATGTATCCATTTTGGACCCTCTTGACCACAACCCGCGTGGTGGTCGCAGTCATATGGTCTACGTGACAGTGGGCGTACTCAGCTTCTCTCATATACTCATTTATTAAATACGGACCAATAACAACATTCCCTTTTTCGTAAAATTCGATGAAAACTGTGTTAGACAAAAAGAAAAACAACAAGTGGGGAGTCATTGTTACCACATCTTTTAGATACTGAGGAATAGATTCAGAAACATTATCACTAGATGTTGTCAGAGCCACATTGTTTCTTAGTAGAAATGTGCTCAGTGCTCAGGCAAATTCATGAACCCTGTCATGAAAGCATATAGTAAATGTGAACACAATCGAGGATTTTCTCCCAGAAACCTTACTCCAGATGGTTGATCGTCAATATCGATTTAAGATATTCATCACCAACTCTTCTACTGCTGTTTTTTAGACTCAAGGCATTTGAGTGGCGAATCAAAGTGCTTTCGAGGAGTTTTTTTCATTCGGCTGAGTAATTTAGAAGATGGTAACTCTTGAACTATCTTATGTTTTAGTCATATAGTAAGGCTTGGGGCAGCTGTGTTTACTAGTAGCTAGATTTCGTTTAACCATCACATACAACATGATGGATGAATCTATTCTGTTCAAAGTGTTTTAGTCAGTGATTATGTTCTTCTTTTCCGTACGTTTTGACTAAGCAAATGACACCACCTAATAATACTTGAACATTATATTCCTTTGTCTTTGTTTTTACATATTAGTCAATTGCAACAAAAAATAACTTGACAATCCTTGAACGAGATCATACAAAGAACAAAACTTTTGACAAGTGTTAAAACTTATTCAACGAGAATCGCTGGAAACGAGATCATAGCAAAACTAAGTAGTACTTGCGCCAAAAGAAAACCAAGTTTTTGTAATGAATCATTACACCAAACAGCTACTCAGAATCTAGTAGCCACCAAAAAGTTGTTTGATTCCTAGAAACAAAAAGATTCATCCATCAGACATAACACAATTACACAGAACAACAACAAGAAACTCAAAAAAAGCTAAACACACACTTACTTACTTGTAGTTGGGCCACTTCTTTAGCAAAGCCCATCACCAAGACGATTTCTTTATACCCATCAACTCCCCTTTATTCGCTAACCCACGGAAACAGATCCGAGACATCCGAAACAGCTCCGTCACGGACCGAGACCGACCAGTGAACACACACCTGTTCCTTATCCTCGTGAACGCACTGTTCCTCGGCAGTTTCGACAGCTTGTAACGATTTTTCTCTCGCATCTCGCTGGGAAGCTCCGGATCCTTGCACAACGCTTTGTACAGCTTCCTCCTCAGCTCGAATCTCGCCGCCAGCAATCTGCGTCTGTGATCTGCGCTGTTTCGCTTCACGCCTTGCTCCGTGCCGCTGTGTTTCGACGCCGGTCTGGTGAGCGTCGTGGAGATGTGTCTGGATTGAGTGTTGTTGGGAGCGTTGACCACGGATCGCCGCCACAGCAGACCCGATTGAGAGAAGGAGCGTTGACAGTAGGAAGATAGGTTGGTCAGAACTCCTCGGAGATTGGCCATTGGTTTCGAGGAGATTGGCGGGATTGGAATTTAGGGTTTGAGTGTCTCTCTGTTAGCTGCTAGCTCAGTCCTCGTTTCGATTCAGAGCTGCTTCTTCTTGCTACTGGTGAAAATGGTTTGGTCTTTTTTTTGATTTGGGCTCGGTTGGGCCTGGTATTCTTAATTATAAAGGCTTTTCTTTGTGGTTTGATGAAAAATGTTGCTAATTGAAAACCCACAAGTAACAAGTTTTCCCTCAGTGTTCTTTTTAAACCTGATTATTAATTATGTTTCAAGTAATGAAAATTATTACATCAACCATTTTGTAACCAATAATTCTATACTTTTGTTAAGAATATACGATTTTATTTGCACCATACTGAATTATGTTGCAGTGCTAACGACTAGATTCACGTTTAACTATTTTATTTCTATTGTATTGAATCATTTTATGAAAATTTATGTCTTAACTATTTTATTTACACTAGGGAAGACGATCTATTTCCCCACGAAAAATATGATATAGCATCAAATGTCCACCAAAATATGATCCCGTGTTATTTCTCCCCGAAAACAAAGTTTGAAACCTATTTCCCCACCAATATAAAGTTCTATTAAAATTTCTCCACAGCTATAAAGATCGAAATCAAAAACCCCATAAAATTGATTTATGGTGGTTTACTGTTTTTGAACAAACCGTATACCATGTTAACCTAATGACTAACCTGATTAATATCCGATCTATTTTAGGTTCGAATGTCGGATCGGATTACAGTTCTGATCCAGATCTATGTTTGGTCGGGTATTTTTTGATTTTGGTTTAGTTTTCATCGGTTTATTGTATGAGATTTAAGATTTTAAACTCGGTTTTCAGAAATCATGAGTAAACCAAAAATGGTGGAAAAATAGGTTTCGAACCTTTTTTCGGGAAGAAATAGCACTGGGTCATATTTTGGTGGACATTTGGTGCTATAACGTACTTCTCGTGAGGAAATAGACCGTTTTCCCTTTACACTATGCCAAAGATTTATCATAAGTTCTTTTCCACTAAACTACGATAAAGATCGTATTTTTCAGAGTGAAATCTCTTTTCTTTTTTTGATAAACTTTATTGTATATCAGGTTGACTACGGGAAGCATAAATTTAGTGGTACAAATTAAACTATTTTAAAATTGTATCACAGTTAATCCAAGTTTTGAATATCTTCCAACTATAGTCACATGGTGGATCGACCGTCTATTATATTCTATCATATTAATCACTTGGGTCGAAATCCAAATCCGGCTAAACAACAATAATTTAGTTTCTAGAAAGAATCGAACTTATGATCAATATGGTTACACGCCGAGCCCTAAAAATTATAGTATTAATGAACTATTAATTAAAACAGAGGCCCAAAGGACTTTCATGAAAGAAATAAATTGCTCATTGTTCTTATGAACTCATTTTATGAATTTTGTGATATGCAGGATCACTTTAAAATTATTAATTATTAGAAGAATTAGTTGCTGAAGTGATGTTCCATTTTGTGTCTTCCCACTGATAAATGTATTTTTGGCGATATTTTTTTTTACGATATTTGATATATGCAGAAACGGTATTTGATTATGACATGTATTAGATTGTTCTATCTGGTATAAGTTGATAGATTATTTTCAAGAGTAGTGTAGTGCACCAAATAATTTTATTAATTCTTGGAAAACAACACCATTTCTTGAAATTATTGAAACATATCTTCCATGTCAATTTTATTTTGTCTCACGTGGAGTTGAGTTAACCATATGTCTTTTCTTGCTATCTTCGATTTCTTGCTTAAGAGATTCCATTACTTTCTTGAACTCATCTAATGTGATTTCATGAGTCTCAGATTCCTCTGAGCTTCCAGGCCATTGTAGACCCATCTGAATCTCCCTGAACCTGTTGAATGTCTCCTCGACTTGCTTCTCAGGATCTCCACGAAAGTAATATATTATAGTCTGATGAGATATACACAACATTTGACACTAAGCGAAAATAAAATGATAAATTCAATTTTAAAGTTATGATTAAAGATGACTATATGACTTGCCTGGTAAAGAGGACGCCTTGCATCTGTTATGAAATCATCCTCTAAACATTTACATTTTGAAGCTTCTTCAATGTTTCCCTATTTTATTTTAATATATACACTGTTTGTTTTTTATAAAGATATACTGAAAATAATCAAATATATGAGAAATGTATTTAAAGAGCAAACCATGTATATCAACATCTCCACAAGCAACATCTCAATCTCATAAGCCTCATGACCTCTTTCATCTTCTTTTGCCTTCTCCAATGCTTTCTTCAGTATCTCCACTCCTTTTGCTTCTTTTCCACTCATTTCCATCTTCACAATGTCTCTCTACAAGAGGAAGAAGAAAACAGAGTTCTAACGACTTCACATTTAATCCTAATAAAGGGTAAAAAGATTTTGTATATGAAACAACCTGAAGCAACCCGAAATCAGGTTTCTCCTTGGAAAGCAAAGATTCAAATTCGATCTCAGCATTCACAAGGGAAGAAGCATCAAGATGATATGAATGCAAGTCAAGCAATCTCTGCAATGCCACTTTTCCTCCTCGTATAGCCCCCATTGAGACAGATCTCGAGAGGGTTTTCTGATCCTTTCCACGTCTTTCTAAAGAAGCCTCCTTACTCATTCTTTTATCGTCTTTTCGTTGTTCTACAGAGCTTTTACGGTTTCTGTTTCTGATATCACGACCTTTGTCGTCGTCCTTCTTTTTCCATAAACGATGATTTATGTAATTCCAAGCGACATATGCACCAGCAAGGAAGAAGACGGGTGCAACTGCTGCTCCATACTTTGTTTTCATGGTGAACTTGTTCTTGGACCGATCCACCATATACTTAACTAAGTTATTTGTATGTCTGATTCTGTGTTTTTGGAATGCCATATATAATAAATTTTCCTTCTTGAAAGCTTCTTTTATACACAAAGGAAATTGGATTGCAGGGTAAGAGGAAAGCGCACATTCAAGTTATTCTAACGTTATAGCCTTGCATGGCAAGTAAAGAAGTTATCATACTTTGACCTAGAAGGCACACGAACAAAGAATATGTCGCCACCGGTATTTCCAAGTTTCCAACACTTTGGATTTTGGAAAGAAATAATAAATTTTTTTCATCCTATTCCTAATCAAAATAGAAATACAGACTAAATACAGTTATTATCAAGTTCGTTAATTCAAAAGAGAATATCAGAAAAACATTTTCGGAAAAGAACAATACCAAAACAGCAAATCAATTATATGCTTAATTATATACGTACTTGCTTGTTTAAGCAACATTCTTTGATGCCTTTCTGTCAAACTGAAGTTACTTCCGTCTGAAGTAACAAATTGATGCTTTACTTTCACAAATCCTGAAACTGTCACATCTTCTATGCACGTGGGGAACTTAACAGGAACAAAAATTTAAGAACCAATCTCTAACATAAGATCAACCAAATGCAATAAAAATCCATAATAATTTTTTTTTTCAACTCATAAGAAGAAAAATGGTTTCTACATTTCTTCTAGGCCATACGCAGAAACTCACACTTCCTTTCTCTAATTTCACCTCCACACATAAACCAACTCTTGGATCTCAAAACCTTCTTCCCACCAATGGCAGTCAAAGCAGCCGTTTGTTCATCAGATCACCAATAATGATGGCCAAATCAAATAGCACAAGTGATTATCAAGATGATAAAAAACTTCTAAAGCCGTTAAAAATGGCGGCGGGAGTATCCCTTGCACTTGCTTGTGCCTTAAGTATTTTCGGCTTTAAGATAAAGAATATGAGCTATTCTGCCGCCGCAGCTGTGCGTCCAAGCGCCGCCGACATGATCATAACCGGGAAGCCAACCGCAGCTGGATCAGAGTCTTCAGGGATGTATCCTTTGCCGGCTAAGTACGCATTGCAGTCTCTCTTTCAAGTGAGCTCAATGCTCGCTTCGGCTAAACCCATTCCTTCTCAAAGACCATTCAATCTTCAAAAACTCCCTTCTATGCCTTCAAAGGAAGATATTGATTCTATCAAGGTACAATTTGCAAACTTATAAATTCAAAAAGATTATTCGGTTCGGTTTTATTTATAAGCCAAAAAAAGTTAGGGTCTAATTTAATACAAATCACCGCTAACAAACAAAAATAAATAAAAAGTAGTTCAAGAATACATTATATCTGGTCCAAATTTAGTCTGGTCTCTATATCCATATTATAAATCTTTATATACCAAAAATAAATACTTATGGTTACAAATTATAAGTTCTTACCTCCTCGACTGTGGTTTGTTTTAAACTATCTTTCCTTTTTTTCATTTCAAAGAGAGTTAACATAAACATTATGCAAAATACTATCAAACCAATTATTCTATGCTTGATATATACATATACTAATTAAGAAGCCTGAGAACCCCAAAAAATATTAAAATGCCTTTTCTTTTTTTAAAAAAAAAAATTGACACAGCTACAAGCCTATAACTTATAGCCACAAGATTAATCAATTTATAAAGAAGAAAAATAACAATTTTTGAAATATAGATGGAGGCGGTGCGGAAGATGAAGGAAGGAAAATGCGAGGAGGCGGTGCAGCTCCTTCGCGACGCAAACATGCGATACAAAAACGAGCCTGAGGCCGCCTTCAACGTGCAGATGGCTCTAGTTGAAATTCTAATAATGCTGGTGATTATTTTTATTATTTTCTATTTTCATATATAATGTTATATGCATTTAACTCTAATTTCTTCATATAATTATGAATTGCCTTTTCATATTTAAATTTTAAACATTCTTGTCTATATATGATTAATGATTAGTATATTTCAACGATATTCCAGGAAAGGTATCAAGAAGCTTCTGAGTACAGTTGTCTAAATGATGAGAATGCCCTGATTTCTGATATTCGGATTCCTCTTTATAAGGTTAATCAACATAAAACAATTATGTGTTTATTTCGCAGTGTTTAGTTGTTAAAACTAATGGTGTTTCAGTACAGGCAATTATATACACAATGCTAGACAAAGATACAGAAGCCAAGAAGTATTGGAAAGAATTCAGAAAATCCATCGGCGAAGGGTTTGACCCTTTCAGTTTCGAAGAGTGATTACAATCTTTTAATTGGAAGGATGTGACTAATACTTTTGGATCAATTATTAAAAAATATTGTCGTCCCTAAGAAAAAACATGTCGCCCCCCCCGCAGCTAATGGTGGGTTTCAAAACTACTTTCTTTGGCCAATAAATCTAAAAAATTAATGTCGTATATTTAATACTCCTTCCTTTTCATTTCATATATCGTTTAAAGTTGTTTCACGTATATTAAAAATAACTAAATGTTTGATTGTACTTATAGTTATATATATTTTGTTTGTATTTATAATTAATGAAGTAAGAAAACAGACATAAAACTGGAAAAAAAAATATCTACATCAAAAAAAATAAATGACACTTAAAATCTATAATATAATGGGGGACTTCACTCTCTCGAAATTACATCGCCAGATTTTGTAGGTTCCACTGGTACTTCTTAAATAATAAATAGTTTCTTTGTAAAACATGTACAAACATCTATCTTAGCTCAGTTGGTTAAATTATTTTCTATCACCCCTAAAATTCCCAACCCGGGTTCAACACTCTTTAGTGCATCTGTTTTCCTTTTTTTTACTTCCTTTTTTCCTAATTTTATATTGTTTCTTTTGTTATATACCAAAAGTCCAATATATTTTACGTTTTATTTGGATCCACATTAATATTTGGGCTAAACAATTTAATTTAGTTATTGTTTTTTTTTTCTCAGTCCAAATTGAAGATTTGTATTTATTTTTAATCAATAATTTGACAATCTATTTATTTGATGACACCGAAAAAAATATTTCTGGGTACGCCACTGATTGGGTTGGCATTCTCAGTGATTTATCAAATGGTTTCGCACGATTTATCTAGCTGTGGTGGATGATGAGTCACACTCCGGCTGCAACTAAGCCAACAGATCATTCCGATTATGAGACGCTACCAAGAGCAAGCCAATAACACCATGTGGGGAAGAAGGTATGAATAAAATGTAGCGCAACAAATTCACCAGAGATTGAGGACGTTGAAAACATCCGTAAGCACCACAGTGAGTGATAGGAAATTATTATTACTATCAGCCCGTCAACCGTAGTTTCAATGTGTAGTTTTTAAAATTGCTATTATCTTTGTCACCCACTTAAAATTTTGTTTTTTTCCTGCAAATATTTATCTCTTGCGAGGTTTTCTTTATCTTTTGAATTTAACCAAAGTGTTTACGAGTTTACACAATTCATCATATTCTTAATTCATTTCATTTGAACATGTTCAGAAAGAAACACAAAATACTTTACCATTAATATATTGTTAAACGAGTTTAACTTTATCAAAATAATGGAAAATGGTACATATGCATCCTCATAAGATCACATTTACTAAAAAGAATTGGCAAAAACTTTAGGCATTTTAAAATACTGGATACTACTTGCCTTTATATATCGTTATTTTAGTGTAATATATCTTTAATTGTTTCCTTTCACAACTCAAGTTAAAAAATAATAAAACCTTCAGAAAATCCTCAATTAATAATTAATATTGACTCACCAACCAATATTTTAGAAAATAAACTTGAACATAGATAACAAAATATAACCAAATAAATTTGCTAGAATTACCTCCAAAACAATTGAATGACATAAATTGCATATGTAAAGTTATTGTATCTAATAAAATATCTACAATTTAGTCAGCTCTTTTTCAATGAGTAAATAGATATAACATCGTAAATCAAAACTCATATATTATTGACACCTTTAAAATATACACAATATATTAGCACATACAGGAAAACGAGTGAGAGTACATGTTAAACCTATTTTCAAACTTAGAAATATACACATTTAAAACATGCAGCCGACAAATTAAAATTATTAGAAGGAAATGACATGAAAAAATGTGACAAAAAATTTTGAAATAAATAATCTGCAACGACGTGTTGTCTTCTCTAACGACGAACATCTTCCCACAAAGTTTCGAAGTAGAGGGTTCACTTTAACAAGTGCGGTCGCGAATATGAAGATGGATCTTCAAAACTTGAAAAATAATGATCAACCGAAAACGCAAAACTCACAACTACAATAATTCTAGCAAATATTGAGATGAAATTCTGTCTATAACTCCGCTATGCTGGGGCTAAGCACCTAGTTAAACAAATTTTTAAGTTAGAACAACAACTAATATGAAACAGAGGAAGTAGTTGTGTTTACCATATATATATATATATATCTTAATATAACAATGAATACACATGTATTATGTATATAATCTTGCTTTTGAAATTTTATTTCAAAGAAAGTCCTTGTTTGATAAATAAGTCCATGAAGGTATATTAGAGATATTTGTAATTACGTTTTATGTATGACATCTATGATCTAATAAACACATGTTTATATTCTAAAAAAAACTATCCAACAAAATTTTACAGCAGAGTTTGTTTTTTTTTTTTGAAAAGACACAGCAGAGTTTGTTAATACTTTATAACCAACCAAAAATGAATCGCAAAGTTTGGGCTTGAATCGGTAAAAATTCTTAAAATAGTGAGCACACTCGGTCACCACCTAGACAAGTTGCACACGAAGTACATGTACTTAGACATGAATCTATTTCCTATACATCTTTACGAACATGTTTATAGATCCATTGTCTATGACAAAAATTGAAAAATGTTATTTCTAAGTTAAAAATAAATTAGTTTAGAAAAAAAAAGTTAAAAATAAACAAATGTTCTTTTCTGCAAACTACGTACGCATACAGAACATATATATGCATTTCCAAGATAGTATATGTGTCGCACCGCCGATAGATAAATTATAGCGTTAAAACATATTTACGAAAATAGTGAGGGCTAAATAGTGCTTCCCCCATGAATCCGACAGAAATATAGTGTCTCCATATATAAAGACAAGCATGCTGTTAATAGAAACACGCATTCGTACGTGCTACATACGTAGGCACAAAGAAGTAGGTTATGCACACTGCACAGAATCACAGCCACGTGAAGTTTCAATTGTTCAGTTTTCGACGAGTCATCGTGGTTTAATACACTTCGTTGATCCTTTTGTTACACGTGTCAATGTGGGATTACTGCCAAAATCCAAAAAGGATACGTCGACCAAATCCCAATTCTTCTAGTATGTATCTCACCTTCAATTCTAAACAAACGACCTTAACGAAAAAGGACAGAAGACGCAACTGGAGACTAAAATTTATAGTACGTAAATAAACTGGACGCGCATGGCAAAACATTGAAAACCCCAACAATGAGACTTGTGGAGAGCTGAGAACCTCACAATTTTGTGTTTCTTTTAACAAAGAGAGCTTCGTTTATCAGACGTGCCAAGCACCTCCACGTAGCAAATTAGTACTACCTTTTTAACGTAGGCTTTTCCTAAAAAGGGGAAAAACTTATATTGGGTTCTATCCAGCTGGGCTAATTAGTTATACAAAAATAATAAATTTCTATAATTTCTTGATGATATCACTTTGATATTTTCACACAAATTAATAAAATAATTAAAATACATTTGTAAGTTTTGAATTTTACGTTTATTTAACTGATAATGACTGAAATAAAAAAAATTATAAAATCATTGCATTTTACAATTGATATTAAACTTAAAATATGTATATAATACATTGAAATTCTGAAATAATATTTTTGTGTAAAAAATATCAAAATAACACTCTTTTTTGCAAGTTGTAACTGTAAACAACACTTTTTCGAAACAAATAAGTATATAATGGGCAGTTATAAATTGAATAATGTATATATTAAATAGTTGGCGAACTTTAAACCAAGGGAAAGGTCAAAGCAGTATTTTTTGTCAGCAATAAGGTTTTTTTATAACATCATATTCTAATTTTGCTCTAATATGTCATTTTCTTCTTAAATTTTTATGGAATAGTGTCAGAAAATTTATGGGAGTATGAAAAATATATTCTAAACCTCAAAAAATAAATATACCCTTCAGATTATAATATATTTTATGTAAAAATTAGGTTTTAAATTATATTTTTCTTTAATTAGACCACAAGCCAATATTTTAAAAAATTTAGCATGGGCCCCACCCTAGTTGCTGACATATTTTAAGGAATATACTATTTTATTATTTTTAATTCTTCAACATTTATATTATTTTAAAATATTTAAAATTTAAAATATTTTTCTTTTTTAAAAAGAAATTATTCATTTTAAGAAACTGCAGAAAACCACTATTCATCATAAGAACTGAAGAACAACAACGAAAAAGGAGAAACAGAAAATAATTTATTTATTATTATTTTTATAGCACCATTTTATATTTTAGGCATATATTATTTTTAATCATTTTGATTTTCCGTCCGAACCCATAACTATAGCTTTAAAAATTGATTTATATGATTCAACATATAGTCCGACATCAAACTCAGATTAAAATGAATTCCAAATAAAACCATTAGGTAAATTTTAAATATATTAGGATCAATTTTTGTAGTCTTTAATTAATGTTTCTGATTTGTTTAAGTTTGATTTATTCTACTTTTCACTTATTCTCAAAAACACATTCACCTCTAGTTACCATTCACTTTAACCAGATTTTATTCATTTCAACGAAACCACTGATTTTCTTTAAAAATAATTAAATTGCGGCAAAAAAGTTGAATGAAATTAAAAAGATATACTGATTACATTTTAGAATAAAATCAGCACCAAAAAGGAATAAAATTTGCATTAACCAAATTGAAAATAATTAAATATCGAAAACCAGCAATTTAAGAATAGAGTATAGAAAAACCTCGGCGCTACATACAAGCAACTATAAATAAAGCTACGCAAACAACCTTTTCACCAAGTAGCTCTTCTTTTTTTTTTTTGATCACCAAGTAGTTCTCTATCTTTCAAAGTTCTATCACTCTTCAAGTATTTTATTCTTTAGATAAGTTATCGTAAAAAAAAAAACTCCAAACAAGGCAAACCATGGTACTTTTGTTACAGCCAGTCATTTTTAATAGCGACGTCAATGTTAACCCAAAATGCAAACCGAGTCCGGTTCCAGTCCCGGTTATAGACTTAACCAACCCAGATGCCAAAACAGATATCGTGAAGGCTTGCGAGGAGTTGGGGTTCTTCAAAGTCGTCAACCATGGGGTCCGACCCGATCTTTTAACCCAGTTGGAGGAAGAGGCCAACAAGTTCTTTGCTTTGTCTCAGTCTCTCAAAGAAAAAGCGGGTCCACCCGACCCGTTTGGGTACGGTAGTAAAAGGATCGGGTCCAGTGGTGACATGGGTTGGATAGAGTATATTCTCCTCAATGCTAATCATCATCTCTCGTTTACCAGTACCACCGCCGTTTTCCAACAAGCCCCTGCAATTTTCAGGTCAAACCAAAACCTATGAAGTATGAACAAAAAATTAAGTTAATAAATTCAAGATCGTGTAAAAAGATACATAAGATCCATCTTATTAATAGTAATATTGTAAAATATGTATAATTATGACAGTATATTCCGTTAATTACTCCATCCATAAGTGTTCTTTAATGTTTTGCATGATTAAGAAAACTATAAAATTTTATGGTTTAAAAACAGAAGTAAAAACTGAAAATTTTATTTAAATATATGGGCATTGAAAATACAATAAAATCTCATCTAATCAACAGAATATATTATCATAAGTACAACTTTATTCACAATATTAACATTAACAACATGGATCCTCTAGATATTCCTACATGATACAAGCTCGAGAACTTTTACATGTTACAATCGAAAAACCAAATGATTTCAATACAGAATTGCCATGTCTAATAACGTTAAAACGCAATGTGAATTGAAACAGAGAGGCAGTGGAAGAGTACATGGAGGAGATGAAGGGAATGGCGAGCAAGGTTCTGGAGATGGTAGAAGAAGAGCTAAGTATAGAGCCAAAGGAGAAGCTGAGCAACCTGGTGAAGGTTAAAGAGAGTGATTCTTGTCTGAGGATGAACCATTACCCCGAGAAAGAAGAGACTCCGGACAAAGAAGAGATTGGGTTCGGTGAGCACACGGATCCACAGTTAGTGTCAATGCTCAGATCAAACGACACTGAAGGTTTACAAATCTGTTTGAAAGATGGGAGTTGGGTTTCTGTTCCACCTGATCACTCTTCTTTCTTCGTTAGCGTGGGAGATACTCTTCAGGTATCCTTGCTGTTGCAATTTTTTTGTTTGTTTAATGCTAAATATTCTCTCTTTTATTTTATTATCGAATTTATAACTTAGAGAATTTCACATATTGAAAGTTACAAAAAGAATTCTGAATTTTACACATATATTTTAATGTATACAATTATTTATATTTATATGAATATTTAATCAAATATAAAATTGTGTTAAAATTTCTTATTAAGGAAAAATCTAAACTAATTAACATATGCTAATATTTCAAAATAAAAAAATTCACCATTTTACGGTTAGGTTTGTATTTTGACAGACACTTGTTAAGATTAGTTAAAAACACTTTAAATTGAAAAGTATCCATGATTGGATTATTTGTTATAGGCTTTCTCGTTGACAGTTTATATATATATATATATATGTAATGATATTTCCCTTGTAATAAAGGAAAAAAAAAACATTTAAATTATCTGGTTTAGAGTTAGACTCACATACTGATGAAAGAAAAACCATGTAATCTAGAGTAGTAGACCATACCTTCACGTGATAAATACTGTCAAAGGAGTTTATAAAAGAAAACTATGGAATGAATCATTGATGGGTTTCTAATTTTATTTGTATTTTCCTCAACTTTTGAGACTAACTAACACCATATTCATGTTTCACAAAGAAATCACACATTTTGTTTGACGGTTATATATTTTACTATCGCAGGTGATGACTAACGGAAGATTCAAGAGTGTGAGACACAGAGTGCTGACAAATACAAAGAGGTCAAGATTATCGATGATCTACTTCGCAGGTCCTCCGTTGACCGAGAAGATTGCACCAATGTCATGCCTTGTCCCAGAGCAAGAGGAAAGGCTTTATAAAGAGCTCACTTGGTCTCAATACAAGTCATATTGTTACAAGACTAAGCTTGGTGATTATAGGCTTGGGCTATTTGAGAAATAACTTCCACATTCTCTATCCAATGGTTAAAACTATTTCTCATAAATTTTTTTTATTTTATTTTATCTTATTTTTAATAGATAATATATACCAGTTTCTATGTCTTAACAAGAGGAGCAAAATAGAAAAAAATAAATGAGGTTTTCCAACTATTCTATATTTTGTATTTTAGTCATTATTTCTTTTGATTTCTTCTAATTTGTTTTTGTTTATCCATGAAATAATAAACAGTGAGTATTCAACTCCATTATTCTGGTATAGTTTCATCTAATATATTCACCGAAAAGAGTGATGATTGTTTTTCTAGTTGACTGTTTAAATTGTCTCTTATTTTCTTAGATAACATGAAAATTTTGTTTTCATACCATCTTAAAAGCCTTTCTTTGTTTCTTTTGCTGAGGCTCATATACACAAGCCTAACTAGACATCATTTTGTGGGTCGAAAAGCATTTAATCAGGCTTCAAATCCTAAATCTGAAAGCCCAAAGTCCATTATCGAAGCCGAACACTTCTGTTGTTGTTTTTTTTTGTCAACCTTCTGTTGTTATTATCAGGAACATTAAGATAATACTAGATTTTACCACTTTGATTTTTCAGTTTGAAAATCTAATTTTAAATTTTTATAAATAACCTATTATTGTATATAATAAAAGTTTATACTTTATATTTTCTTATATCTAAGGGTTTACTATTATTTGGCTTTCTAATTGTATAATATATTATTTTAATTATATTTGAGCGTGCGAATTAATTTTAAATTATTGTATTCAATTTTGATTTGTTATTTAAATGGACTTCTGTGTTTGTTTACCATTTTTCAATTGACGGTAACAATAGTTTTTTTGTTTTGTGAATATTTTATATATAAATATGTGCATATTACCATCTACTTAGGGCATCTCCATCCCCACTCCATATTTTACTCCATTTATAGAGTAACTGGAGTGGAAAATGGAGTAAAGAACAAAAAATAAAAACATTACTCTATAAATGGAGTAATGCTTTTATTTTTTGTTCACTACTCCATTTTCCACTCCATTTACTCTAAAAATAGAGTAAAATATGGAGTGGGGATGGAGATGCTCTTAGAATTATCATCATTTAATTTGAATACAATATTGTTTATTATTATTTTGCCGATGCTTATAACAATTTTTTTTTAAAAAAATCTTTATTTTTGTGAATAAATGTTTTGTAACAATATATCGTTACCATATAAAAAATTTTAACCTGAAAATTAAGAGTTTTAAAATTAGACTCGTCTCGTTTAGGACTCATGAAAACATAAGCATCAGTGATAGATGACTAATAATAGCATGGGTTTTTTGGTCGATTTATATTGGTTTTTATTTGATGATTATGTTGTATACAATTTGTATACTCATTGAAATATAATTAAGTTTTAAAATGATAATTAATGATTTGAATGATGTTATTAATTAATTGTAGGAAAGAACCGTAAATGATTAGGCTGTAGATCCCATAAATATTTTGTCATGTAATTATATATTTAATACGTTATATTAAGCAACGATTGCACCAAAAAAATATTAAGCAAGATTTAATTATGAGAGTGTTTAACTTTTTTTGCTTTTGGAATATTTCTTAGATACATGAGAGAATATAGTATATATGGCAAAGATTTAAGTTTATAAATGGGTATTAACGTGTGTTTAATTTTTGGTCAAAATTAATTTAAAAAAAAATCTAAATAAGGGAATGGCATAACATTGTAAATAACTATAAAAATCAAGGACAGAATTCTAGTAGGGATTCTGTTTTAATAGTATAGATAATATCTGGATTTTATTACGTTGTTGATTTCATCGCTATCGTATTGGCATCCTTGTTTGGTGTGGTAAATGGCAATGACATCAAAAATGAAAAGGAGAAAGAGGGCTACCACTACTAGCAAGCACGTCCCAAGTGTGCCCCTACTTCGGTCACTATTCATGTTTTTTATTTTGTGTGGTTGTTAGAAAAAACACTAACTGAAAAAAAATCTAAAATTTGGAAAAAAATAATTCTTTATTTATTTTAAAATTGAATAATTAAAAGATTTAGATTTGTTGAATATATAATTTAATAAGTAGTGTCCAACTGTGAATCACGTGCGTGCTTGTTTGATGATGATGTAATGGTTGCTAGAGCTATTGTTCAACACTAAACATCGATCGGACATCAGAGAGATCTTTGCTTCTTGTCTTCTCGTCTCTTCTCTCCTCGTGAGCTTTGAGATCCATCGACGATGGCGACCGATGAGCCTTCTCTCACTCGCTGGAGCTTCCTGGTAAACCCCCGACGACTCTGTTCTTTCTCTCTCTCTCACCTAACTTGCATTCCTAACTTTTAGGACAAGGACATAAAAATATCACTTGTGTTTCTTTGAATATTTGTAGTAAATTGAAGTCAAACTCTTTAATGTTGCTTAGACTTTTTAGACATAGATTGTTTTTCTTTTTTGGAAATCACCGGAGAAACCGAGGAAACTTTTAGATTTAGATGAAATGTGTTTGTTGTAGCCTTAGTGAATGAGTGAACAAGGATCCCATTTCTATTTCTCTACAATCAAAAGTCGTGAGCTTTGAGGATTAATCGATTTTGTTTCAAGCAAAAAGTCTATGTATTTATTAGGAGTTTAAAACGTTTTATGATGCCAAGTTTGGGAGGAAGAAGCTGCCTGAGGAGCCCCAGGAAGCAAAACCAGAAGATGGATCATCCAGCAACAAGGAAGAAGAACCTTCCCAAGTCGTCACCAATCCAGCTCAGGTGACTTTTTTTTTTTGCATTTTCTTTTAGCCTTAGAGATTCCATGTCCTTGCTTCCTGTAATAATCTCTGTAATGTACTTAGAGCAGTAATGTCTGTTGTGTTCTTTTGTCCTAAGATGACTCAAAGTTTTGGGCTTTGTGATGATTGCAGCAGGTTAACACTGGTTTGGCCAATGGGATCCGCGAGAAGCCGTAAGATCTTTGGTTTCCTTTTGTTTTTTTTTTCTACTTATGGCATAGTGTTTGGGATCTAAGGAATGGTTAGCACAAGCACTAACTGTTGCCTTTTAATGTCTCTTCTGCAGGAAAAAGTCAATGTTCCCACCTTTTGAATCTGCAGAAACCCGTGCTCTCGCTGAGAGTCTGAGTAGGCAAGTCATCATGTGTACTCCTTGTGTTTTTCTTTCTGTTTTGTGATGAATTGGTGTGTGTTTCATGGTTTTGTGGGAATCCTTGTTTTTTTCAGGGATATCATCCGTGGGAACCCAAATGTGAAGTGGGAAAGCATCAAGGGTTTAGAAAACGCTAAAAGGCTGCTCAAAGAAGCTGTGGTGATGCCTATCAAATACCCCTCGTATGTCCTTTCTTTGCTGTCTAAAAGCCAAATGTCAGATGACTTTCAGTTTATGTTTGGTGCTTTGAATGAATCTCTCAACTTGTGAATTTTTTTCAGGTACTTTAATGGTCTACTATCTCCCTGGAAAGGGATTCTTCTTTTTGGCCCACCTGGTACCGGAAAGGTGTGGATGATTCTAACCTGAACATGTTATTCCTCTGTGTTCTATTTCTTGCGTAACAAGTCTTGTTTGTGTGTTTGCAGACTATGCTTGCAAAGGCTGTTGCTACAGAGTGCAACACGACGTTCTTCAATATCTCTGCATCATCTGTTGTTAGCAAATGGAGAGGTTGAATCTTCTTACACCTTTTTTTACTCGGAACCATTAAAAAAACATTGCACTCTTTGTCAGTTTGTAAAAAGCCTTTGTTTTGGATTGTGTTTCAGGTGATTCTGAGAAGTTGATAAGAGTGCTGTTCGATCTAGCTAGGCATCACGCTCCTTCGACTATATTTCTTGATGAAATAGACGCGATTATAAGTCAGCGTGGTGGTGAAGGACGCAGTGAACATGAAGCAAGTAGGCGTCTCAAAACCGAGCTGCTCATTCAGGTACTACAAAAATGCTCAAGATCAGTAGGATCATCATCATCATCTTGGCAAACCATTAGTAACAAATGTAATGGCTTCAAAACTTGCAGATGGATGGGTTACAGAAAACGAATGAGCTTGTATTTGTTTTAGCTGCAACAAACCTCCCCTGGGAGCTAGATGCAGCTATGCTCAGGCGTCTAGAGAAGAGAGTATCCTTTTTTCTTCTTTTTCTTAAATGCTTAATATTATATGATTCTTCCTTTTTGTTTTGGACTTAAATCTAGTGAAATCGTTAGATTCTTGTACCTTTACCTGATCCGGAAGCAAGAAGAGGAATGTTCGAGATGCTCTTGCCGTCACAAACAGGCGATGAGCCATTGCCTCATGATGTGCTGGTTGAGAAATCCGAGGGTTACTCTGGTTCAGACATTAGGATACTTTGCAAGGAAGCTGCGATGCAACCATTGAGGCGTACATTGGCTTCATTGGAAGACACAGAAGAGATTGTGCCTGAAGAAGGTAAAAAATCTCTTGTGAAAAGAATCAATCATTAGCATTAGTTTTTAAGAAGAAAACATTTGATATCTCCAGTTTTTTTTTTTTTGGGGGGGGTTGCAGAGTTGCCAAAAGTGGGACCTATACTACCAGAAGACATTGATAGAGCTCTGAGCAACACTCGACCATCAGCTCATCTGCATGCACATCTGTATGACAAGTTCAACGATGATTATGGTAGCCAAATCCTCAAGTAAGTTCGATGGAACATACATATATATATATATGCCATCTATAACTTCATCATTATTTATAATGGAAGCAAGATTTGGTTATCTCAGTGACTTCTATTGGTTATTATATTTAAGAAGAAAAAAACTTCTAGTTGCTTTGTTGTAGTACTCTATTGAGGCAATTTATTTTTTCATAAATAAAAACTTAAATGTTTCAGCTTCTTGGGCTGTTAATGATGATCTTCTTGCTGGTCTGTCTTGATTAGAATATCTATTATATGCAATACAAAGAACAAAACAAAACCGATTGTTTTGGTAAATGTTATTAGAGCACTATAACAACTGTTTTCACTCAGTTATATCCGAACCAGATTTTTTTTTTTTTTTGACCGTTTTCTTGTCCTCCTTTTTGAACCGCTTTCACCTTTATTTTCCTGCAAAGAAAACGAGTTCTTAACCATTGGAACAACTTTAGTGACATCAAATAAAAACTGCTAAATCTCATATTACCTAACCTCTTGTCCTCTAGATTTAGGTTCAGCTTTGGATCTCGATAGAGGTCTCTCGGTATCGTTCGCCTTCTTTTTCTTCATTCATGAAAGTGGGTTTGGTACCTGCAGAGTTTCGAGAAAACAATGTTAGTTCATCTTAAGAGACTTAACACACAATATGTCCCTGCTAGATGTTACTAATCAAAAACGATTAAAACAGTAGCTTTGCTCTGTTTCGCTTGAACTGAGGTCTATCTTTCACACCGAGTTGTACTGATCACTCGAGGCGCTTCCAATTGCTCGTCTTCAACTGTTCCTTCTCCTCTATTAGAAGCTAAGATTCTCGCAGTCTGTTTCTCCAACATCCTTTTCTCCGCATCAGTAGTCATAGTTAACCTCTTTCTTTCAGAGTCTTTGGCTGTCTCGCGTTGGAATCTGAAGGTTGGTCGATCTGCAGACCTATTATTAAGGCCATACAAAAGTGGAACGATAGACTCCTGAAAGAGAATTTACAAATCGGATCATATCAATCAAAAACTCCTCTCAGATAAATCTTTCCTCTGAAACAAACATGAAGCTCAGCTCATCAAACGAACCTGCTGAAGCTTTTTCAGAAACTCAAAGTCCTGAGTACCAAGAAAGAAATGCTCGGAGTTTTTTTTGACTCCGAGTACCTCTGACATTGACAAACACTCATCTGCTGGTTTTGCCTCGTGCTCACATCTAGTAACTCAAATTAAAGCGAATCAGTTTCATTATACAACATCCAGGTCCAGCACATCAAAGAAAGAAAGAAACTAACTTTCAATACATAAAGCTCATCATCATCATTCTGTTGCACGCTGTTGGGGAAGAATTAATTTTTTAAAAAGCAATATAAAAATAAAATTAAAAATATTCAATAAAAATATAAAATCAAAAAATATATTATATTTTTATTTATATTATAATTTTTTTAAAAAATCTATAGTTTTTGAAAATGTAAAACTATAATTTTCTAAATATAATTTTATATTTATTATAATATTATGATTTTCATATTTTTATAATTATATGAAACGTAAATATTGTTAATTTATTATTTAACCGCTGCTGGATTTGATGGTTACCAGTCATAAGTATACTACAAACGCACCAATATCTACCAGTCGTACAAATATCTTAAAAACGCTTAAAACCATAACGCCACAACGCTGCGTTACACCAGACCGAGTTTAAGAGATTTAAAGCGGTTTGAAATGATTTATAGCATTTTATGTGATTGTTGCACGCTAACAACATCTACCAACCATAAAAACTGCGTTTACCGGTGGCATCGAAGAAATTAGTCGTGCCCTAAGTGTTGTATGCGTATTAGGGTACCCTTTTGAGTTATCTTAACTATTCGAATATAGGTTTTTTGAATTCTGAAATCGGATAGTATAAAAACTAGATCCCATTGGATCCTTTCAAATTCGGAAGATTCAGGTAAATTTCAATTTTAACCTAAGTAACTAAACTACTCAATTTGATTAGAGTGTTTTATATCAAAATCATCCAAACTTATTTAAAATAATTAAAAAACTAAAAATATTTAATTTTATAGTTTGAATTAGTTATTTTTTGTTCAAAAATAACTATGGGTACAATGTTATTTGATTTTTTTTATTATTATTCAAAGTATCCATTTGTATCTATAAATATTCAAAACCACTAATATGATTTATAATTTTAAGGTATTAATATTATTATAAATATAATTATAAATAATATTTTAAATATATTTATATGTTTGGATCAATTAGGATACTCATTCAGTTTTAGGTAAGGAGAAATGGATCTTTTCGAATATTTAGGTAGGATCTGATCGGATTAGATACCATGGTTTTCAGGTCGATCTGTTTTTCGTGTGCGATATTATGCCCAACGTCAGTTGATTTAATTGAGCCTAAAGTTAGGGCTTTGTGATTTTCTCTCTCGGCTAAGTTTAAGACCAATGTCGTCCAGAACTAGGTCAAAGAAGCAGGAATGGCCAGAACCGCCGTCTCTGATCCCGTCACTTCCCGAAGACTTGACATCTTAGCGCGTTACCGAGTTGCTACCATCCAATACTCTCCCTTGTCTCCAAGCACTTCCGATCACTTGTTGCTTCGCATGAGCTGGACGAGAGACGATCGTTGTTAGGATGCACGGAACACCGTCTCTACGTTGTCCTCTACAACACAGACAAACATATTTACCAGTTGTATATTCTCCGCAGAAAAACCAACGGTAGTCACCGCTTGGTCCTTATCCCTTCGCTTCCCAATATGCCTGCCGATGGAATCTTAGTTGCCGCGGGCTCGAGGATATACGTGTTTGGTAGGTTGAACTCAGTGATAAGCATTGACTTTAGATCCCAAACGGTGCACCTCCTGCCTAGTATGAATGTAACCATGTCTGTTTCAGTTGCTGGCATCATTGACGGAAAAATATATTGTAACAAGCCAAGGAAGCAGGTCATGAAGGTGTTCAATACAGAAACACAAATGTGGGAGCCTGAGAAGACAACACCAGAGATGATGAGTGGTTGCATGGTGATGATGGCTGGTAAGATGTACACGAGGGATGGTCTTAACAGCTTTATTTACGATCCAAAGGAGAGTAGATGGGAGACGGACAAAACGCTGAATATGTTTGAGTGGGACTATGGGTGTGTGGTTGATGATGTATTGTATTACTACGATTATCATGGGAGTGTTTTTAGAGCTTATAACCCAAAAGAGTGTAGTTGGGTAGTGGTGAATGGTTTGGAAAAAATTGTGGCTCAGATGAGATTAATTTCCAACTGGTTTTACATTGGGAGTTACGGAGGGAAACTGGCTATGTTTTTTTTGAATACATTTGGAACAAGAGTTATTCGGTGTGCGGAGATTTCGCTAGAAAGACGTCAAGGAAAGGAGATTTGGGGTAAAGTTGAGTGGTGTGATGATGTTTTTGTTGGTAGTTATTTTCAAGTTAACAAATCTGTAGATGTTATTGTTTGATGAACGAACTATCCATATTCTTGGGCAAGGTTTTAGTGACTCTCATGGCTGGCTAAGCTTGTTTTTTGTCATATCAAATTACAAACCTTGAATCATCAAAACGTATAATCATAAACGTTTATATGCTTTTGCACCTCTATTCCTGATGATGACTAGAGGATTTCATACCTTAATTTGTGTTCCTCAGATAATTGTTCTTGTTATGAATTTCCTCGAATGTTGAGTTAAGCTGAGAAACCGGGGATGATAATATATTAAAATACAAAACCGAACACTTTTGTGATTCACTTTGCAAAGATTTTCATATATATACATATATATACTTATACCTCGGTTTTTTTCTCCGGTTCTTGACTTGTAACCGGTTCTTTGATCTGAACTGCTCGACGTTTTGCATGAACGCGTTCACATAGTTAGCGATCAACACATTGATTGACATGATAACTATTTCAAAAAACAAGAGCAAAGGAGGATCAATATCAACCTCATTTACGAATACCATTTACATAAATACCTTAAATTTATGATTAAAAAGATGAAATTAACTCTCTTAAAGATTTTTGATGTTAGATATGAGAAGTGTGATCTTGAGATCTTGTGCAGAGATCTTCTGGTCGAGCATCAAACATTTGCTCTCTGTGGATTGTATTTTTTTGCTCTCTGTGGAATGTGGATTGTATACTTACGTGTTTCAGTGCTAGATCAATCTGTGAATTCTTAGTCCAAAAAAGAATCTGTGATTTCTCCAACTTGTAGCTCTTTCTCCGCCTAATCATTCATTAGATCTGTTTGATTTCGATCAAGATTAAAGCTACATGGAAGATCAAATTTTCTTTAGTTTCTTTTTAATACTTTCTTTTTTTTCTGCAACCTTTTGATTTCATTACTTTCAAAGTTACAATGGCTTAGATGTTAGGCCAGATAATTACATAAGGTTGGTTATTGACCCTAGCCTTTTTAGCTAAGCTATCAACATACATTACAAAATTTCTAGGGACATAGACGAAATCAGATTGATTTTTCCTAGCTTTTGTAGCAATGTCTTGAACTGTAATAGCAGATTCTAGGATGTCGATTTGTTGGTTCTGTTTTGCTTGCACTAAGCAGTCCACGTTCCGTATCAATTTCGAAGAGTCTCCTAGAAATGTAACCTTTGTGTAAGCTAGTCGGTTAAGTTGTTGAACAGCAAGCCACAACGCCGTTGTGTCCGTTACCAATGCTGAATTGGTAGGTTCCATAGCAGCGCTTCCTTGGAGCTTAGAGGTGCCTTCTTTGCTGAACAAGGACCACCTAATTCCAAATTTTTTCATTTAGAGATTTCCAAGAAGCATCCACAATGCAGTATAGTTCCGTTTCATCTGGAAGGAGATCCTGCAGTGAGCTTGTCATAGTAGGTGGACATACCTGATGAGTATTATCATTGTAGCTCAATGCTTCCTTCCAGAGTCTATCTTCTACTATAGCAGATTGAATCACATTAACAATATGGTCTCTTTTATTTTCAAAGACAAATCGGTTTCTCATCTTCCATATTCTCCAGCCTACAAAGAAGGAGAGGATGTCCTGAGAATTCACAGAGACTCGCTGAAGTATGTATAAGAACATGTCTCTGACTGTATTGGTTTGAGTCAAAAGAACACTGTCATTATCTAAAGAAAAAAACCATATTTCTCTAGATACTCAGACACTGTAAAAGCATATGGTCTACACTTTCTAATTCCTCTCCACATATTTGACAGTATCTATAGACATGGCAATCTCTTCTATTCAAGTTCTCTGCTACAGGCAACCCATTATGCAGGACTTTCCACCAGAACATTTTTATCTTAGGTGGTATATTGGTTCTCCATAACTTAGTAAGCATATCAAGGCAACGGTCTGTCACCCCGCTACAGGAATCATGAACCCTATTCTACCATGGATCTGTTGGTCAATATGGAAGGACCGAAACTCACTCATCTTTGAGGATCGATCACTTTCTCCTGAGGAAATCGCAACAAAAGGATTGGCATTGGCTTGGGAATGGAATCAAGCACAAAAAAAGGAGAATCAAAAAGAGGTACTCTCCCAGCACCTGACAGCTTCAAGATCCGAGATCGAGACCACATGGGAACCGATGCGATTACATGTTACACGGACGCAGGTTGGGACAAATCAAGAAATAAAGAAGGAATCGCCTGGATCTTCAAAGGAGCACCCGACTCAGTTCCAAAACAGGGTTCAACAGCAATGGATTGTGTAAACTCTCTCCACTAGTTGCAAAAGCCAACGGCAAGCACCACTTGGTCCTTATCCCTTGGCCTACCAATATGCCTCACGTTGGAAGCTTTGTCATTTCGGGCTCGAAGATATATGTGTTTGTTAGGTTGAACAGTTACCACCATCTGCCAATTCCAACCATTGAAAGTAGATTCCAAACGGTGCATCCCATGCCTAGTATGAATAATGTAACCATGTTTGTTTCAGTTGCTGGCGTCATTGACGGGAAAATATACGTAACTGGATATACAAAAGTCCCATGGGATACATCAGAGAAGATGGTGATGGCTGTGTTCAATACCGAAAAACAAATATGGGAGATAATGATAGAGACGATGATAGGTCGGCCCGTTGGTTGTGTGGTGATGGCTGGTAAAATGTACGCGAGGGATCCTTTTAACAGCTTTGTTTACGATCCAGTGGAGAGTAAATGGGAGACAGACAAGACGCTGAATATGTTCAAGTGGGTAGGTGGGTGTGTGGTTGATGACGTATTGTATTACTTCGATAGCCTTGGGAAGGTGTTGAGAGCTTATGACTCAAAAGAGAGTAGTTGGATAGTGGTGAAAGGTTTGGAAAGATTGGCTGCTGAAGCGAGATTTTCAGAATCGTCTTACACTGGGAGCTGCGGTGGGAAACTGGTTTTGTTTTTCTCTAAAGATCTTAGAATAAAAGGTATCAGGTGTGCGCAGATTTCACTTGAAAGGAGGCGCCACGGAAGTGAGATTTGGGGTAAGATTGATTGGTGTGATGATGTTTTGTTTCCTAGCGATGATCTTTTCGTTACGCAAACTGTAGATGTTATTCTTTGATGCATCCACTCTCCGATATTCTTGGGCAAGGTTTTAGCGACGTTTTTTTCATATCAAATTACAAAACCTTGAATCATCATAACATATAATCCATTTTGTTTTACCTGCAAACGTGTTCATATGCTTTTGCACCTCTCTTCATGATGATGATTAGAGGAATCAAACATTTAATTTGTGTCCTTAGATAATTGTTCTTGTTATGAATTTCCTCGAACATTGAGCTAAGCTGCGAAACTTAGGTTAATAGTACGTAATATTTAAACCTCTTTTATGATTCACATTCAAAGATGTTCTTATATACTGATACCTCCTTGAGTTGTAACCGGTTATCTGAGCTGAACCTCTCGAAATTTTCCAAGAACTCGTTCATCTCTCAGTATTTCAGTTTGCAATACTTGTCCCTCTCTTCAGCCTTGCTCCTGAGCGTCTTATGATGTTCAAAGATCAACACATTGATTGACATCTTCATAACTATCCAAATACCAAAGAACCATGATTCTGATGGCTGGTTAATATTGTTTTTGTCATATCAAATTACAAACATGTAAGGTGAACCATCATAACATAGAATCCATATGGTTACCTGCAAACGTGTTAATAGGCTTTTGGACTTATAGTTTCTAGTTTATTGGATTTGTAATCTACTTTTGTGTTTGGTTATGTTTGAGATAAATACCATTCACAAAAAAAAAAGAAGGAAATAACACAAAACCCTAATAGCTGAACCGATTGAAATAGGAAACATGTTTTATATATATATATATATGTATTTTGTATTTGATTATAGCTAATTGTAAACTAAATTAGTGTTTTGGGCTTTCTTCTCTCGCTCCTACAGTTAAAGTTAATTGAGCCTTAAGTTAGGGTTGTTGTGCGTTTCTCTCTCATATCGAAGAATAGTTTGAGAATGTCGTCTGAAACTAGGTCAAAGGAGGAGAAAAATTCGGAACCGCCGTCTCTGAGTCCATCACTTCCCGAAGACATTATCGTTGACATCTTAGCGCGTGTAGGGAGATGCTACTATCCAAAACTCTCCCTCGTTTCAAAGCACTTCCGATCACTTGTTACCTCCCATGAGCTATACACAAGACGATCACTGTTAGGATGCACGGAACACTCTCTCTATGTTGTCCTCTGTAACAGAGAAAACGGTGATCACCATTGTTATGTTCTCTTCCGGAAAGCTAACGGTAATCACAGCTTGGTCCTTATCCCTTCGCTTTCCAATTATATGCCTCTCGAGGGAGACTTTGTCGCGGTGGGGTCAAGGATATATGTGTTTGGTAGGTTGAACTCAGTCCCACAAAATGCGATAAGCATTGACTGTAGATCCCAAACGGTGCACCTCCTGCCTAGTATGAATGCAACCATGATGTCTGTTTCAGTTGCTGACATCATTGACGGGAAAATATATGTAACTGGATGCTGTAACAATCCAGATAAGATGGTCATGACGGTGTTCAATACAGAAACACAAATGTGGGAGCCTAAGAAGACAACGCCAGAGACAATGAGTGGTGGCATGTGTCTTGATGAATGTGTGGTTATGGCTGGTAAGATGTACATTCGGAATCATATCAAGCGCTTTGTTTATGTTTACGGGCCAAAGGAAAGTAAATGGGAAACGAACAAGGAGATGCTGCATTGGGAGGATGCGTGTGTGGTTGATGACGTATTGTATTTCTACGATAGTGGTTGGGAGCTGCTGAGAGCTTATGACCCAAAAGAGAGTAGTTGGGAAGTGGTGGATGGTTTGGAAGAATTGTTGGCTGAGGCGAGATACTCAGTCTGGTCTTACACCGGGAGTTACGATGGGAAACTGGCTCTGTTTTTTCCGAAAACAACAGGTAGAACAAAAGCTATTAGGTGTGCGGAGATTTCGCTAGAAAGACGTCAAGGGAAGGAGATTTGGGGTAAAGTTGAGTGGTGCGATGATGTTTTGGTTGGTGATGATTTTTACGTTGAAAAAACTCTAGATGTTATTGTTTGATGCACTAAGTACTCTATCCATATTCTTGGGCAAGGTTTTAAGCTTATTTTTTCATATGAAATTACAAACCTTGAATCATCATAACATATAATCCATATGTTTTTACCTGCAAACGTGTTCATATGATTTTGCCTCTCTCTTCATGATGCTGATTAGATGAATAATCATACCTTAGTTTTTGTTCCTCTCAGATAATTGTTTTTGTGATGTATATCCTCAAACGTTGAACTAAGATAAAAAAAAAAACCACAGGTTGATGATATCATCAAACGTTGAACACATTCAAAGATGTTCATATATATTACTTATACCTCCTTGACTTGGTTTCTCAGGTTCTCGATTTGTAACCGGTTATCTGATCTGAACCGCTCCACATTTTGCACGAACTCATTCATCTCTGAGCATCTCAGCTTGTAGTACTTTTCCCTCTCTTGGTCTAACTCCTTTTAACTCTTCAACCTCGCTCTTTAGCGTCCTATATTATATAATTCCAGCTATCAACACATTGATTGACATGATAACTATGAGTATCATCAATACCAACCTCAGTTGCTGAATAGAGCAGTTGTATTTGGAATCTAGATCTTGGATGGTAGATCTGAGTAGTGTGATCCTGAGGTTTTGTGCAGCGAGCATCAAACATTTGCGTTCTATGGATTGTATGCTTGCGTGCTTGGTTGCTAGTATCTGTGATTTTTCAACTTGTAGCTCCTTCTCCTCCTAATCAAACATACACATTATGATCTGTTTGATTTCGATCAAAATCTAAAGCTACAGATAATCATCAACCATATATCTCCGTTGAAACTCATACTTTCACATTCGTACGTACACTGAAGCTCGATGATTCAATTGAAGGAAGAGAATGATTTGGATCGTAATTGATGGATGGATTGGATTAGTACCTGGAGAAGATGGAGGCATTGGTTTCTGGTAAACTCCATTTGATCTAGCCTCAACTTGAAAGCTTCAGAAAGCGCCATAGCTAGAGAACCCAGAGAGCGACGAGAGAATTTGAATTTTGGGGAAGGGGGTAAGCTAGAGAGTAAAGATATTGGCACAGTTATTTGAGGCCCATAAGCCCACTAAGCCTCTTCAACGTTAAAAGATTGTAGTGTGCAACTGTGCAAGTTCTTCTGCACGTCGACAAAATCAATCAATCAATCAATCTTCTGATTCGATCAGCAAACACAAAGCATTGTTTGATGCATGAAATTTTCGTTACGAAGACTTTAGATGTTATTTTTTGATGCATGAACTCTCCATTCTTGCTTGGGCAAGGTTTTAGTGACCTTTTTTTTCATATGTTTTACCTGCAAACGCGTTCATATGCTTTTGCACCTCTCCTCATGATGATGATTAGAGGAATCATACCCTTAATTTGTGTTCCTCAGATGATTGTTCTTGTTATGAACCTCTTGATAGTTTCCATGAACTCGTTCATCTTTCAGTATTTCAGTTTGTAACTTGTTTGCTTTTAGCTAGACTAATTAACTTCTAACTTGTTTGCTTTTAACTAGACTAATTATCACAAAATCGTCACAAAGTCATAGTTACCATTTTGCAACCCAAGATTTACATTATTGTGTGACTAATTTATAACTACAAGTTTGCAATTACATATCTATCTATACTATTATTTATACTATTATTTATGAAGTGATTTTGGTGATTTGTCACATTCTCCATGATTTTAGCTAATTTTACTTATTTGACATATTCTTATTAGTTTTTAGATTAAATCATCAATTTATTAATTTAGATAAAAATAATATTTCGAAATTTCTAATTAATTTATTAATTTTAATAATATAAATATCTCGAAATTTCTAATTGTAATTATGATTATGATTATAATTATTTTAACTTTCACAAGATTCTTATTAGTTTTTAGCTTATATCATTAATTTATTAATTTAACACCTAATAGGATTAACGTATATATATATTCCAATAATAAATTATATTAATATATATTTTATGAAGTGATTTGGCTTATGTGTCAGCTTCTTCATAGTTTTAGGATTTTTTGTTTATTTGCTAAATAATTTTATAATAATGATACTATTATTTATGAAGTGATTTGGCTTATTTGTCAATTTCTCCATAGTTTTAGGTTTTTTTTGCATATTTGTCCATATTTATAAATTAGAACGATTCTTTTTATATATATATATATATATATATATATATATATATATTATATCACACAAGATAGAATGAATCATATATTTTAAGATAAATTTCTTAACACAATGTAAATCACTCATTGTGATAATGTCTACAAATAGTTCGTAAGGAACTCAAAAATATTTATATTATTATTTGTAAAATATTTTTTTTTGTTCTCAGGTTAAAATTTAGATCGTTTAAAGTTTTTATTACACTTAATAAATAATTAGATTTTCTTAATTGTCATATTTTTGCCTAATAAAATATTATTTAGTAAAATATGAAAAATTTAGGAATAATTTTATAATTTTGTTCATCCTATATTTATTTTAGTAGTATTAAATCGTTTAATGGTTTAAATTATTTTTAAATGGAAACTTGCTTCGCATTTATATCACTGAATTATCTTACCAATCAAAAATATGAGTCAAAAGAATTCAACCTTTCACCGTTATGAAATAAAAAATTCAAATTTTACTAGACATATATAATTTGTTACTTTTAGTTTATAAAATTTTAGTTAAATATAAATATATTTATAATTATTTTATATTTTGTTAATAGGTGTTCTGCTTTAAATATATGTATATAAATCTATTTCGGATACATTCGAGTATCTGAAATACTATGGTTCGGATAGGATTCAATTTCGGTTCTTTAAATACCAAAATTTTGAGCCCATTCGGATATTTAATCAATTTTGGTACAGGTTCGGTGATACTTTTTCAGATCGAGTTCGGTTCTGTTCTTCGGATTCTGATTTTTTACCCAGCCATGTTGTCTATGTTTTTCTAATGAATATTAATGAAATTTAATGTTACATGTTATGAAAAGTTGGATTGTTTTTTCTCAAAACAAAGACAAAAGTGAAGATGTTGATAATTGATGAATAAAAAACAAAAACAAAACATAATGAACATAGTGAATGTATAAAGAGGTTTTTCAAAAAAAATAACATTTGTTTTTCTATTTTTTCTGAGTTCAATAAAAATGATATATATTTTGATAAACAATTTTGTCATGTATAAATAATTTGATGTTCAATTTAATATTTTGAGAACATAAATAAAACATATTATGCTGATCTTTGAATTAATATTTATGTATTAATATATATATATTTTTTGTAGATTTGTACTAATATATATATTTGTAAGATAATTATGCTCGTATGTGCGGGTAAAAAACCTAGTGTAGTTGTAAATTGGTCATAATAATGCTACTGTGTTGTGACTACGCTTGATTAGTTACAAAAATGTCATAAATCTGTCTCAAATAGCGACTTAGATACCATCATCTCTTACGGTTGCAAATTTGTACCTAATATATAACTTCATTTTTGTAATTGCAAAATTGTTGCAAATTAGTCTGAAAATAGTCACATAATTTTGTAACCACCAATTGTAGTTGCAAGACAAGTCTTAAAATTGATTTTTTCTTGTACTGTTGTCCCTCTCTTGGTCTAACTCCTTTAACTCTTCAATCTTGCTCTCGAGCGTTCTATATTCTTCAAAGATCAACACATTGATAGATGACATCATAACTATCCCAAAACCAAAGAACCATGATTCTGGTGGCTGTTTAATATTGTTTTTGTCATATCAAATTACAAACATGTAAGGTGAACCATCATGACATAGAATCCATATGGTTACCTGCAAACGAGTTTATATGCTTTTACAATTTTTAGTTTATGGGATTTGTAATCTACTTTTTGTGTGTTTGTTATGTTTGAGATAAGTATCATTCACAAAAAAAAACACAAACCCCTAATAGCTGAACCTATTGTTCCATTTAAAATAGGAAACATGTTATATTGTGTATTCAATTAATGTTTTGGGCTTTCTTCTCTCAAGACAGTTAATTTAATTGAGCATAAAGTTAGGGTTGTTGTGCGTTTCTCTCTCATATTGGAGGATGTCGTCTAAAACTAGGTCAACGAAGGAGCAATCTTCAGAACCGCCGTCTCTGATCCCATCACTTCCCGAAGACATCATCGTTGACATCTTAGCGCGTGTAGGGAGATGCTACTACCGAAAACTCTCCCTTGTTTCAAAGCACTTCCGATCACTTGTTACCTCCCATGAGCTATACGCAAGACGATCACTGTTAGGATGCACGGAACACACTCTCTATGTTGTCATCTACAACAAAGAAAAACTTAATCACCAATTTTATGTTCTCGGCCGGAAAGCCAACGGTAATCACAGCTTGGTCCTTATCCCTTCGCTTTCCAATATGCCTCGCATGGGACGCTTTGTCGCGGTGGGGTCAAGGATATATGAGTTTAATAGGTTAAATTCGATAAGCATTGACTGTAGATCCCAAACGGTGCACCTCCTGCCTAATATGAATGTAACAATGACGTCTGTTTCAGTTGCTGACATCATTGACGGGAATATATATGTAACTGGATACTGTAACAACCCATTGAAGCAGGTCATGACGGTGTTCAATACAGAAACACAAATGTGGGAGCCTAAGAAGACAACGCCAGAGACAATGGATGGTTACATGATGTGGCCTGGTGATTGTGTGGTTATGGCTGGTAAGATGTACATGCGGGATGATATTAACAGCTTTGTTTTTGATTTTGACCCAAAGGAAAGTAAATGGGAAGCGAACAAGAAGATGCTGAATATGTTCAAGTGGGAGGACGCGTGTGTCGTTGATGACGTATTGTATTACCACGATTGTGGTTGGGAGGTGCTGAGAGCTTATGACCCAAAAGAGAGTAGTTGGGAAGTGGTGGATGGTTTGGAAGAATTGTTGGCTGAGGCGAGATTTTCAGTCTGGTCTTACACCGGGAGTTACGGAGGGAAACTTGCTATGTTTTATTCGAAAAAAACAGGTAGAACAAAAGCTATTAGGTGTGCGGTGATTTCGCTAGAAAGACGTCAGGGAAAGGAGATTTGGGGTACAGTTGAGTGGTGTGATGATGTTTTGGTTGGTGATGATTTTTACGTTGTGAAATCTCTAGATGTTATTTTTTGATGCACTAGGTACTCTATCCATATTCTTGAGCAAGGTTTTAGTGACTCTCATGGCTAGTTAGTTAAACTTATTTTTTTCATATCAAATTACAAAACCTTGAATCATCATAACATATAATCCATATGTTTTTACCTGCAAACGTGTTCATATGCTTTTGCATCTCTCTTCATGATGATAATGATTAGAGGAATAATCATACCTTTAGTTTGTGTTCCTCAGGTAGTTGTTCTTGTTATGAATCCCCTCGAACGTTGAGCTAAGCTAAGAAATACAGGTTGGTATAATAAATTAAAATCGAAAACAGAACACTTTAGTGATTCACATTCAAAGACGTTCATATATTACTTATACCTCCTTGACTTGGTCTCTCAATTTCTCGATTTGTAACCGGTTATCTAATCTGAACCGCTCCACATTTTGCACGAACTCATTCATCTCTGAGCATCTCACCTTGTAGTACTTTTCCCTCTCCTGGTCTAACTCCTTTAACTCTTCAACCTCGCTCTTTAGCGTCCTATATATATATATATATATATATATATAATTCCAGCTATCAACACATTGATCGACATGATATAACTATGAGTATCATCAGTACCAACCTCAGCTGCTGAATAGAGCAGTGGTATTTGGAATCTAGATCTTGGATGTTAGATCTGAGAAATGTGATCTTGAGGTTCTGTGCAGCGATCTTCTGATCGAGCATCAAACATTTGCGTTCTATGGATTGTATGCTTGCGTGCTTGGTTGCTAGTATCTGTGATTTTTCCACTTGTAGCTCTTTCTCCGCCTAAATCAAAACATTAATTTCGATCAAATTAAAGAAGGTACAGATCATCATCGACCAGAGAGATCTCCGTTGAAACGGTCTAAATCAGCAGCGTACATTGAAAACTCGATGATTCAATTTAAGGAAGGGAAGCTATGGATCGTAATCGATGGATTGGATTGGTACCTGGAGAAGATGGAGGCGTTGGTTTCTGGTAAACTCCATTTGATCTAGCCTCTCCTTGAAAGCTTCAGAAAGCACCATTGCTAGAGAACCCAGAGAGCGACGAGAGAATTTGAATTTTGGGGAAGGGAGTAAGCTAGAGAGTATATATATTAGGCAGAGTTTTTAAGGCCCATTAAGCCCATTAAAGATCCGTTTGAATCCTGCCCCTTTCTTTTTATAAAAACCGCAACGGTGTTTGGTATCGACGGCTGAGGGCGACGAGCAATGAGGGAAGAAGAAGAACCAAAGCTATTAATCCCATCAGATCGATGTCTCTTGCTCCTCCAACACTGCTAAGATCTTATCATACTCATCATATACCTAATTCTCTCTCAACCATGCGAAAAATTTGTTCTTCAAATTCGAAAAACTAGAAAGCGAGCAAACCTGAGAGAGATGAGTGAGAAGAAGCCGCCGGAATCGGTAGTTTTAAACGGCGACAGGGCCGTTGCAGCTCCAGCTCCTTGGAGTATCGCAGACATTGTTTTGGGAAAATCAAAGAGACTGGAAAATAATACAGAGCAGAAAAAGAAGAATTGGTGATAGAACAGAAGAGTGAAGAAGAGCGGAGAAATCGAAGAAAATAGAAAAGGCGTCGTGTGTGGGGAGAATCAGATCGTCGTATTCCACATATGACCTGTACCGGTTTGTGGTTCAGCTCAATTTGCTGGTTTAGCTTAATTTCTAATTTCATTTTGGTTTGTTTGCAAAATGTCAATTGCTTTCAAAATTGTAGCTCGATCTCCAGCTCCGAACAATCTTGAACATGTGACTATCTCACATTTATCGTGCTTCACAAAAGCTAATGTTGCGACTGTGTTAACATAAATTATTTGTTCCCTATGCAGTTTGTGAATCTTAAAATATTGAGTATGTTGAATTTGAATCTCAATACGGCATTCACAATCTTTTATTCATACATCATGCCATCAGTTTAGACTTTTCTATCGCTTTTCATCATCTCGATTTTTATATTGATCTAATATTCTATATGGTCTGATTTTTTTGAAATGATATGGTTTTATTTAATAAAAGTGAATCATCGCAATGATGGTTAGTCTAGATGCAAAGAACATACCAAGTTTGTGGATTGTTGAAACCTTCTGAAAATGAGAGATTTCTATAAGATCTAGAGTAAATGCAGCAATGTTTTGACTATCGTGGTTGATGACTGGTTAATCGAGAGATGTATGATAGCATATTGTATTCTGAAGATGCAACTGAGATATCAAATGATTTTAAAATATATATGCTGTGTGCGCAATTTACAAATGAATAACCATCTGAAGAAAGAATGATAAAAAGTTTTTTAGAAAAGCTTTAGATGGGTATGCATGCATGTATGATCTTTATAAACCCTCACCATCATTTCCAAAACCAATATCCAAGAGCTCTTGTCTTGTAAACCATGGGTCGGTTTTCGTTTTGCAAACCATGACCCAATTCGGCAATTTCTTATGTTTTTTTGACCAAAAAAAAAAAAGTAATTACGGTTTTCATTTCAAAACCAAACATCGAAAATTGGCGTTTCCAACGTTGTTTAGACTTTTTGTCGGTGCTGGGCGGAATGACGTGCTTGAATAATTTAATCAAAATAATCTCGTGATGACAATTATTTAGTTAAATGATGATGACAGATTGCTTAACGGATGGTGACCAAACATGTAACACTAATCACGTGTAAGTTAGTTATTTATAATGCATTAGCATGTTTTATACATATCTTAGTTTGCTTACACCCGGGCGGAGGGAATGTATTGAGAGTGGGGTCAGCTGACCCCATTATTTTTAAAAATTTATTTGTTTTTTTTTTGAAAGTTATTTTGATCTCATTAAAAAATAAATTTTGACCCCATAATCCACAGCAAAATATTTCTGGCTTCGCTTACATCTCTTAACATATTCGTATATGCAATGCCATTCACGGTCAAATCAATACGAGGGAATTATTTTGATCTCATTAAAATATAAATTTTGACCCCATAATCCACAGCAAAATATTTCTGGCTTCGCTTACATCTCTTAACATATTCGTATATGCAATGCCATTCACGGTCAAATCAATACGAGGAAACTCTTTCCAAAATACATGAATTTAGTCTACTTACCAAACTAGCTATAGGGATATGGATTATCTGCAAACAATCCAAAACACACGCAGAAATAACAATGGTTTTGGAGGAATTGAATGGCTCGGTGAATTCCAGGAGAAATAACGAACATTTCCAAGATCTTTAATGGAACACACATACACATTGCATATTTATATCACACGATCAGTCTACTCTTAAAGGGTTTGATGAAAATCCAATCCACCTTGATGAGATCATGTTATTTGAAAGAGAGGTTTTAGATTTATCCTAATTTTTAACATGTGTAACATACAACTGGTTATGAATAAGTAACAAAGAGGTTTAAAAAAGAAAAAAAAAAGTAACAAAAAGGTGTAATGCAAATGATTTCAAAAGTGTTAAGAACCCTTGTTCAAGGCAAGAATCCTTCTCCCAACGACCCCCAACTATGGTATTAGGATATGTTATGAGTTTTTTTTTTGTTTCTCTAACTTACATAAAATGGAAGTTTTTTTTTAAAAAAAAAAATTAAAAAGAATCGTTCCCTATGTTAGCAAATACAAGATTACCATAAGCTTTAACAAAAAGAAAAAGAGAAGGTCGCCGTTGCAAAAGCAAATGGAAAGAATATCACAAAAATAAACATTTTACACGTGCAGGAAAAACGAGATGTAAAGTTGTCTTCTGTCCAAATTTCGCCGTTCAGTTGCCAGCTTTTGTCTCGTGTGTTCATGATCCTTCTCTCTCTTCGACCAGACGACACATACACAACAACACGCGATACACGCACACACTCATATTTATATAAATCAATCGACTAGCTCAATCACATCATCATTAATTTCAGAAGCCTTTACAACTTTACTCACAATTAAAAGATGGAGATGCAAAGTAATTGCGACTTGGAACTTCGCCTTCTTCCTCCTCCTTGTAATCCAAGCAGCTCTGAAAATCTACAGCCAAAGCAAGAATCTCAAGAAATGGTTATTTTCTACAACGGCCACGTATATGTTACTCCAGATCTTACCCATCTCCAGGTACTATTTTTTTTCCAGGTTCTATATACATTTACATATCCATAGTATCTGATTTTTTAATTACATATAATTTTAAAAACAATGGTTGATAACTTAATGCAGGCAAAAGCTATACTATCACTAGCGAGTGGAGACATGAAAGAGAGATCATTATCATTGGAAAGTTCAGACGGCTCGGATCCTTCAACAGTCCCTAACATTTTGACACGAAAGGCCTCCATGAAGAGATCTCTTCGTAGTTTTCTTCAGAAACGGAATGTTCGACTTCAGGCTTCTTGTCCTTACCACCATTCTCGATAACTCGGTTTATTTTATTTCAGTTTTTTTTAGACATTAAGTTAGCACACTTTCTTGGTTTATATGGATTACTTTTCCGTATTTTTGACGGATTATAAAGACTTGAATAGCTTCAAGAATTTTGAAGTTTCTTGGCCAGTAACTTAATTGTATACTATACTAGGGTAAAACCCGCCCTACGGGCGGATAAACAAATGTATAAACAATTAAAATATATTATAAATGTTCAATTCATTTTGAACTAAAAATAAAATTAATTTTTAGATTTTATCACAACAAATTAGTCTAATTATTTGACTATTTATTTTAGAAATCAAAAACTAAATTAATTATTAAAATATTATTATTTAAAATTTTATTATAATATGCCAGACTATTTTTAACAAAGAAACATCTAACCAATAGTTGTAAATTATAACCTTAATCTAAATCTAAGTTTTAAAATTCTTAAATTATATGTTACTATTATTCACAAACACTGGAAACTCAGCTTGTGTCGACTTTAAAAGATTGTATTTTTCTTCCAAGTACAAAATTTCCTCTCTTTTTTTGAATCTTGAATTTTTTCACAAAAAATCCTCAAATTCATACGATCAGATTTTGAAATGCAAGCTGTGTAAAAAAGCTCTATCTCAGTGACCCAGAGACTTTAGAGGTAAAAAAATATTTGTGCATAGAAGAATTTGGAAGTCGTTTCAACCAGTCCTATTATTCGGTAATAGATTTGTATTGGACTGATTTCTTAAAATTCCATTTTATACTAAACGGATTATTCATGAATGAAAAAAGAATATATATATATATATATATATATATATATATATATATATATGTGTGAATTATTTTTATAAAATGTAAAGTATTTAAATATTTTCTCTTTGGTAAGATATTTTTTATAGGATGTCATATTTCGTTTTTGACGAATAAAAAGATAAAAAATTATAATACAATCTAACTATAATTAAAATATAATTTTGGATTAAAAATCAGTGTAAAAAGATAATTAAGATACTCTCGATAGATATGCACAAATTATTTAATTTTATTATTAAATATTATTTTGTTTTACAATTACTATATTTTCAAAATACCAATCAGGTTATTACATTTTTATTAAAAATAAAACTTCATATACTTTCTAACTTAATCTTTTATTTTTAGTTTACAATATTAAGTACTAATGATCCAAAAACATTGTTTTCATATTTCCCGTAAAAATGTTCTACAATCTTGTATTAATATCACATTCGATATAGCAGCCTTGATTTTCATTTCCTTTTAAAAAAATTTTTTTAGTGATTTGGAGGATTGTTTCTTTGTTAAACTTTAAAAAATTTTAATTTTTAAACCTTTTCTGAACAGAAATGTAAAAACAATTGTTGGCATGTTGATGCTTAAGGTAATATTAGTTTGTCTCCTCTTATGGTTTCCTCAAATTTGCTTACTGTCTCAAATTTCCTTTTATTTCTTAACAGTTGATTTACAGGTTCAATTTATTATTGTGTATTATAGAATGGATATCGATTAATTTCTTGAAACCAAAATCAATAAATTTAATTACTATAGTAATAAATTACTTCAATTTCCTTCGACCATTGACTATCTATAGCAAACCACATGCAGTGTCTCGCCGACCTATATCTAATGTCTGGACTGTTCCGTCTATAATATCTGAGAAGGACATCGAGAAAGCATTGGCTAACATGAACAATGTGGCTACCGTTGTTGTTATTGACGGCTGAAAGGAGGGACTCAAGTTTCTGAGGTTTTTCCTCATTGTTATCTTCTCCAAAATTGATAATGTCAAGAGAGACACTATTCGTTTTGAGCCTTTTTCCAACCCCAAAGACTTTTTTCATATTTGATTGGGCTAAAGAAACAGAAGAGCGACATAAGCATCAAATAGCTTTAAAAAAAGTAGGCAAGAAAGCTAAATCACAGACCAAATGGACAATTCAAAAGTTCTAATGGAATTGAGTGTACCTGGGTTTTGGCACCGCAGAGAATATTGACAGCTTCGGTTTGAACCTATAATCTCTATTACTCATCCACTCGAAGTTGTCGTTGTATATCATAGTCGGCTATGCACAAAAATAAAATCCACGAATCAATCTAAAATACATAAAATCAGAATCAGATGAAATTCAAAAACCACCTCGAACATATGTTGAAGATGAACATTTGCCTGGTTTGAGAGATATAGAAGATGGTTTTGGGGAGCAAAGCATACATTTTTATATCCGTAGAAACACCGTCTCTAAGAAGATTAACACACATTGAAGTGTAGATCGTGGATAAAAGAATTAAGAACATGTTTAATGCATTAATGGATCTGGAAGCTTTCTAGATCTGAAAGAAGTTGAAAGGACGTGAGAGACGGTACACAAAATTAAGAATCACTGAATTTTAAAGATCATGACACGTGGCGGCTTCAGGATGCATTAATTAGTGAGCTGGAATCCTAGGTGCAAACTCTAGGAGAGAATCAATCCCTATTTTATATATATATAGATAGATATAAAGAATTATTATGTCAAATTTAAACCACTTCAAACCAGGAAACACGAAACCTAATTATTACATCGAATTACTATCAGCATAGTATCAATTGATATTCGATTACTTGCAGATGGGACGAAGTTTACCTTTAATCTTCAAATGATCTCAAATAAAAAGTTATGATTATTGGAGGGTATAAGTGCCGGTGCAAAAGCCAATTATCAAAGAGTTAGCCGGAGTTGTTGAATACTTTAATTGGAGCTTGTAGTACGCATAAACACAACTAATTAGATGATATTCTAGATAAAATTATATCTGCCTCAATCGTTTTCTCTAGTTTTTCATCGTTATATTTTTCAAAGTTCGAACCAATATTTCCTTGTTTCTTGTATTAACAAATATTTTTCAAAGTTCAAGTTTATAATTGGTTCTTTCACAAATATTATTTTACTTTCCCCTCTTAGTTTTTATTATAACTCAATGTTAGGTGGTAGATATTGAAAATTAGGAAATTTTTCCAGCAAAAAGGTGGGGTTTCAAGTCGGTTTGGAAGCTTTATGAAAAGCGGATTAAGATCAGAAAAGAGATTTAGTACTGACTAAGAAGATATTGATGGAAAGCAAGATGAAACAACTTGAGAAATAAGTAGGTGGTGAGAAAGAAAAAAACGAAGAAGTTGTAAATCATGCTAGGAAGAATTCAGATGAATCTTGGTTTGTTGAACGGCAAGATCAAAAACTTGATCATGTAGCGAAGCAAGAGCTTAGAAGAATAACTTGTTGAGGCAGGAAAGGCCTTTTGACTTTAAAACGTTGCCATTCCAGTATGCAACATTTCTTCACCTCTTTATACGAGAAGATGTGCTAGAGTTTAGTGGCTTATGGGATATTGGTTTGACTCCTACTCTTTAATTTTTCTTCCTATTTCATTTTAATTTAATGGCTACAAATTTGTTATAATTGTTCTTGGGGCAACTTCAAGTTAGTTACTTTTTATATATTGCTTATGTCCAGTTGTATACTTGCATATATCACTTGTGGAACATGTGGCACACTAGATGAGCTTTTCTGCCGATAAGTAAGACAAAACTAGCCGGAATAGCAAAAAAGAAAGAAAAAAAAGAACTCGATGCTAAAATTTTAAGTTGAGAAATAATAAACGTGCAAGATTAGTCGCCACAAGTTAAGATAAGTTAGAAGATCTAATCTAACACTTGTACCTTTGATCAAAAAAAAAAAAAATCTAACACTTGTACCATGAAATATAAACCAGCCGCCAACGTGTGGGGATCACATGAGCTTCGCTATTGCCACGTAGTAGCTTAACTGCTTAACCAACAAGATGATGATCTGTTGTAAGATGGAACACTCGTCTAGTGTTTATGTATGGTAATTTTACTATTATTTTTTGTTTCAATTATTCTTCTATTATTGACCCCATTAAAAATGCTTATTACAATGTCTGACTGAAGAGTGAAGAATTTTTTAGTTGAGAAAAAGTGATTTGTCGATAACACAATCATTCACGCATGAAGAATTGATACTGCCTTAATAGAGCTTTGAAAATAAAATAAAATGAAAACGAATTGATTTTTCTTTAAGAAACGGATAAACAAAAATAAATCGTTTTGATTCAATCTTCAAATGGTTGTATTAGTATACTTGTATCTCTGTAAATTTGAAACGTTAGGTGAAGCAACAAAAAATAATTCACTATAAAAATAGATACGTAGAAGCGAAGCTATCGTATATACGTTGTTTTTATTTTACTTTGTTGTGCTGTCAAAACGTGGAACATTTTGTCACATGATGTCCTCTGTACCTTGACCTAAATGTTTTTTTCCGATTTGCTTATATCACCACCGTATCGACAAGATTTTTAATCTTGTTCCTATCTTATAATACACATATTATAATGTAATGTAGTTTGTACACTTTCAGTAAAACAAAGAATTAATCATTAAATAATACATGCAGAAGATGATTGGGCTTTTATTTCCACGTAACTCAAAGCTATATCACCATGGCACGACAAATCGCGAATCGTGGCAGGATTTCACAAGCAAGATTTAGTGGTTTTGTCAAGGGTAGAATAGGAAGCTCATAAGCTCAATAGTTCAGATTTCATGATCACAATTCACAATATATAAAGAGCTCCCACCATGCAGTTGACGATCAGACAACACACACTCTACAACCTCAAACTCAAATGCCCAACTCATCACGAACTCTCACTCAAAATGACGGAAATGCCCACCTACACTGTTGAAACCCCTATTTTGGAACCTACCAAGGCCAAGAAACAGTACAACATATACTCTTCCTTTCTCCCCATCCTCTTATCGATCCTAGCATACGTTTTGATCTTCTACGTCCTTGACGTATCTCCTTCGTCGATCTTCCACGACACAAAGATCTTGTTCTTCATCTCAAACGCACTTATCCTTATCATAGCCGCAGACTACGGTGTATTTGCTCAGAAAGAGAACAACGACCTTTATGGAGAGTACACGGCCGCGATGAGAATCGACGCTAGTCGGGAACACTCGGGCTATGAGATGGGTCTGGCGGAAGTAACCATGAAACGTGAGAAACAAGAAGAAGAAGAAGCCAGAGCGAAAGAACCAACACGGTATCTGCTTCACAAGGAAGAGAGAGTTCATGAGAAAACCGTACAAGTCGTAAGCGAGAACAGACTTATCGAAAAACACGAGCCGGCGACTGAGCAGAACATTCATATAACCACTAGTAGAGAAGAAACTTGCGACGCAAGAAATCTGGCGAGCACAAAACCGTACGGGAGAAGCAAGTCGGATAAAGCACGTTCAGAACGTACTCATCGAGAGATCAAACATAGACGTAAAAGTTATGATCGAAGCAAGTCTGACGATAGCTCTAAATGGATGGTTGATCACAAGTGGGAGAATGTAAGAGAAGAGTCGGAAGAATTCGCGAAGATGTCAAACGAGGAGTTGAATAAGCGAGTCGAAGATTTCATCCAACGGTTCAACACAGATATTAAACGACAAACTTTAGTTTAATTAATTTGTGCAGGTTTAGTCAACCTTTTTGTGTAATTTTGTGTGTTTTTATGTGGTCACCGTGCCATCTTATTTATCGTTTTTGTTTTGACTTTTGATGCATTTGTCATTAGAGTTGGTAACTAATGAGATCATGGAGAAGATAATCTTGCCGACTAGATTAATTTATACTACTATATTGATTATCATCAAAATCAATATAGGACTAAATGTTTTAATGAAAACATTGAAAAGTAAAACCTTCAGTAAAAAAAAAAAAGACAAAGTGTTTAGTCAACGCCAAAATTGGAATTTAAACGTTTTATAGGTCATCGTAAAAAAAAAACGTTTTATAGGTCGATAGAAAACGTTGTAAAATATGTACACATTTTCTTTCTCTGCCAATACTCTTTCTTATGACATTCTTTATTTCAAAAGAAAATACTAACTCAAGATTTTTCTTTACAGCTTTTTTTTTAAAAGGTTACTATTATTCTTTGCAATTTTTTCATCAGTTGAGAAATGCATCAAAGGTATATGCCAAACCTTTTTTGCTGAATCAGCTCAAATAAGATGTCTCTTCGATCGATCTGATATGTATCAGTATTTTAATGTAATGCCAGTTTTGGTCCGCTGTTCAAAATTTGTTTGTTTATCATCTTGTTTATTGTAGGGAACTAGGGGTTATTATTTAGCAAAAAAAAAAAACTAGGATTTATTACTCTGTTTTAATCCATCACTAAATTTTTATTTATCAGCTGGACATTTCGTTCCCTCTTGTCCTCTTTAGTTACCCTGACATGATTATATCAGTTTCTATCCTTGCAATGAAGTACATGAATCCAACACAAAGCAACACATAGTTATATCATCAAGACAAGATCACAGATAAGTTTGTTCCGCAGCGACATTGGCCAGAAGCATCCAAAACTGTCCAGTGATCTTAAACTTGCTCGATATCAGAGGCTGCATCAGGGCTTTAAGAGTCAGCCTCGAATTCTGACAAGGCAGAAGTTTAAGATCAACTGTCTAGAGAAAAAATTAAAAGATTGAAAACACTGAAGAAGACAATAATGTAATCTCAAACAAACCAATCACTGTACAAGAGGACCGCCACGTGTTTGGATGTCTTTTTGTATTATCCAGATTAGAAAATCAAACACTTTTGCAATCTAAACTCACCCAATCACAACACAAGATAATGCCACGTGGCAGTAACACACATCACCTTATTTCTTTCTTTTAAGGCCACATCATCTCTCTCTCACTACTCACTTCCACCATGTCTGCAGCACTGAGCTCGTCTCTCTATATCTCCCCAAAGAAACCTTCATCATGTCCACCACAGCAATCTCAATCCACGAAACCCGCCACCATCAAAACCACTCTCCACAGCCACCCTCTCTTCACCGTAGCCGACCAAGCCGTAACCCTCCAGATGAAAGAGAAGATCCTATGCCTCGAGCTCATGGGAATCGACTCCGGCAAAGCCCTCTCTCTCAACCCTTTCCTCCGCTCTGCCTCTCTCGACTCCGTCGAGTCCGTCCTCAACTTCCTCCAGTCAAAAGGAATCTACCCGAACGACCTGCCGAGGATCTTGGGGATGTGTCCTAAGATCCTCACTTCAGACATCAGAACAGAACTCAACCCTGTTTTCGTGTTCCTGTCGAGTGATCTCCGTGTCCCCGAGAATGGGTTCAGAAGAGTGGTCAAGAAATGCCCGAGGCTACTGATCAGCAGCGTGGAGGACCAGCTCAAGCCTGCGCTATTCTACTTGCAGAGACTTGGTTTCAAGGATCTTGATGCTCTTGCTTACCAGGATCCTGTCTTGTTGGTGTCTAGTGTCGAACAAACTCTCATCCCAAAGCTTAGGTAAATAAAAAAAGTTCAGTCTTCCTTTTCTTTCTAATGTTATTAGGCTTTACATTGTGATTTTTCTTTTTTGTCAGATTCTTGGAGAGTATAGGGTTCTCAAGATCAGAGGCGACTGGAATGATCCTTAGGTGTCCGGCTCTGTTCACATTCAGCATAGAGAACAACTTTAAACCAAAGTTGGATTACTTCATGTGCGAGATCAAAGGTAAACTGGAGAGTCTAAAGGAGTTTCCGCAGTATTTTGCGTTTAGTCTAGAGAAAAGGATAAAACCGAGGCACCTGGAATCGATTGAGAGAGGTTTGGAATTGCCATTGTCATTGATGCTAAAGAGCACTGATGAAGAGTTTGAGCAATTGCTTCTGCAAACAAAGCCATCTCCAGTGGCAAATGTGTAATCTTATTGTTGTATATGGTGGGAAATGTTAACAGTGTTTATTAATAGTATTTTAACATTGTTCCATTTGTATGTGAAATTGATATTATGGTAGCAATGTTGAAAGAAATTGTGGTGACAGAGAGCAGAAGAACATAAAACGACAAAAAAATTTAGCTTAAAGTCTTGGTTAATATTGGGCTTCAGTGGGCCTCACGGTAGGAGTATAATAGGTCTGCTAAAGACTTTTCTTCTAATTATTTTAGTGTGATTATTAAAAAATATCATTAAACCCTAAGCCCTGAAAAGCGGTGCTGTGTGGAAAAAAACTTTAATTTATGCATTTCCATGGCTGAGGTTCGTCGTCTTGGTGTCATTAAACAATTTTATGTTAATTTGATACTTTCCTTCTTCGGAGAATAAGCCGAAACGAAGTCGTCGGCTGCTTCCATTGAACATTTTTGATTTCTCTATTCCGAGATTCACAATCGAACAAAGTCTTCGGATCCAGTAAATAAGAAGAAGAAAAGATGTTAATCGCGAGGGGTATTTCTCGCAAGTTCAGGACCTTCTATGGCTGCTCTCGATCTCTTGTCGCCTCCTCCTCTCGTCGCCTCGCAATCATACCCGATCAGGGTCACTCTTCTTGTTCCGACTCTACACACAAGGTTATTTTCATCTTTATTTAATCGCGAGATCGTTTGCACAGGTCTGTTTTATTCTGATTGTTCCGAATTGAGTTTTTATAATCATTCGTTACCTTTGGAGATTAGATAAAGGTTGTGTTTTTTTTTAAAAAAAAATGAGTTGTTGGATGATTATACAGTAATCAACAAAAAAAAAGCTAGTCTTCTGTTTCTACTTTCTAATAGCCTCAGCACAGAGAAAGTTTTTTTTTTTAACATGGGTTCTATCTGGATACATAAGGGTTGTTATATCCGTGTATGTATGTGTGTGAGAGTGAAATTAGGATAAGAAAATGATTGAAAATGGTTTAGTTAATCTAAAGTTTTTATGTGACCTTACCAATGTGTTAATTCTCTTTGTCATGTTTTAGTAGGGTTACGTTTGCAGAGGAACTATTTATCCATTGACTTCTCCTGTTTTGGGGAGCTTTAGACATCAACTCTATCACCACCAGAGCAGCTCCGTTGTTGAGGTTTACACTTTTGCTCCCTTGCTTACCACATTTCTACTAAATTATAATGACGTGGTTATACTTTGAGTGATCCTCTGTCGTTGAACTTTAACATGTACTAGCCATTGTTTTTTTAACCTTGAGAGTCATTGCTTAAATATTTCAAAGTGCTCGCTCTTTTTTTCCTGACTGCTGAAAGACTAAGACTGTCCTTTCCTAGGAGGAGCTTGATCCCTTTTCGCTTGTAGCCGATGAGCTGTCTCTTCTTAGTAATAAGTTAAGAGCCATGGTTGTTGCCGAGGTATTGTCGCTTTTTTTATTTGCCATTCATTCTGCTCACAAAGAAGCATACGAAGCTAATTTCCTGTTTCTGAAGAAACTTGTAGATAATTTTTTCTGTATGCTATATTCAGGTGCCGAAGCTTGCCTCTGCGGCTGAATACTTCTTCAAAAGGGGTGTGGAAGGCAAACAGTTTCGTCCAACTGTAATTACGATACTCTCTTTTTATGTTTCCATATCTTGTGATCATGCTCTGATATCATTTTCTCTCATAACTGGTCTGGTTTAATGTTTTATAGATTTTGCTGTTGATGGCGACAGCTCTGAATGTACACGTACCAGAAGCATTGGCTGCTGAATCAGCAGATATAGTCCCATCAGAATTACGTGTTAGGCAGCGGGGTATTGCTGAAATCACCGAAATGATACATGTCAGTAGCTATACTATAGCTCATCACGTTCGTTAAAATCAAGATAGAGTATTCATTTTATTTCAGTTAGTAATGATTTGGTCATTTGTAGGTTGCAAGCCTACTGCACGATGATGTCTTGGATGATGCGGATACAAGGCGTGGTGTTGGTTCCTTAAACTTTGTAATGGGTAACAAGGTACTCTCACTTTACAGAAGCTTCTAACGTCTTAGACTTGATTAATTTTGTATTTTGGCTATTATGCTGCAGTTTGATATTAACATCACGTTTGACCGCGTTGTAGATATCGGTATTAGCAGGAGACTTTTTGCTCTCTCGGGCTTGTGTGGCTCTTGCTGCTCTAAAAAACACAGAGGTAAGAAACCTGCCTTAAAGTAGAATTTAGAATCAGCGATATCAATCTTACGTCTTGCAAGTTATTCCTCTTCATTGTTTCTCTCTTTTGTAGGTTGTATCATTACTTGCGACTGTTGTAGAACATCTTGTTACCGGTGAAACCATGCAAATGACTAGTACAACCGATCAGCGTCATAGGTAAAAATCTGTCTCCTCTCATTTTAATATACAGCCAGTAAAGACAAAATCTACTCAAGTCTTCTATGGCTTCTAGTAAATGTTATTATCATATATTTTTCGTTGTTTATGCAAATATGATTTTAACTTTTTTTCATGGCTACAGCATGGACTACTACATGCAGAAGACATATTATAAGACTGCCTCGCTAATCTCAAATAGCTGCAAAGCTATTGCGTTACTCGCTGGTCAATCAGCAGAAGTTGCCATGTTAGCTTTTGAATACGGGAGGAATCTGGTTCGTTATCTAATCATCTTCTTGCAAAAACGTTGGCTCCATTGCAAAACTAGTCTTTTGTCCACAGTGTTTGATTAGTTTCTATCTTGAAGGGCTTGGCGTTCCAATTAATAGACGACGTTCTTGATTTCACTGGCACATCAGCTTCTCTTGGAAAGGGATCGTTATCAGATATCCGCCATGGGATCATAACAGCTCCAATACTCTTTGCTATGGAGGAGTTTCCTCAGCTACGCACAGTTGTTGATCAGCTTGAAAAAGATCCAACAAATGTTGACATTGTAAGTGTTAAAAGATTTAAATATCCTAATTACATTGAAGTCTCTTATGTTATATATCCAATAAAAACAAATCCAGGCGTTAGAGTATCTTGGGAAGAGCAAGGGAATACAAAGGACAAGAGAGTTAGCTATAGAGCATGCGAATCTGGCAGCAGCAGCAATAGGGTCTCTACCTGAAACAGACGACGAAGATGTCAAAAGATCAAGGCGTGCACTTATTGACTTGACCCATAGAGTCATCTCCAGAAACAAGTGAAAGATAAAAACAAAAGGTCTTTATACACACCAAGCATCGTCATAACTTCATTCCATTACATTTCATTTGTAGGATTTTGTTTGTGTTCAACTCATGTCACGAATTAATTTGTTGGACAATAAGTGGGTTTCATTTTAAACAAACATAGATGAACAAAGAGAGATACTACTTGTCGTCTGGTTTTCTAACAGACTCGAACCCTTTCAAACCATCTTCATAAGTTGAACAAACGTTGACACTAGTAAACATTTTTTGTTATCCCATCCAGAAAAATCTTCTAAGTTTAGATAATAAAAAGGTCTTTACATTGAAATCTGAAGCGAAACACACACAAAAAATTGTTTAAGGATCAGTCTCCTCATCAAAGTCCATGAGAAAATCGGTTAAGTTCTCAGAATCATCCACGGCCTCGTCTAGTGACATCCGACCTTCCTTCTTCGGTTTAGGCTGTTTCAAGAAACCAAACACATAAACACACACAGATATATATATAGCGGCTAAAGCTGTGAATGTGCGGCTTTTTTACCTTGGAGTTGCTGCGAAGCTCAGGAGTACTCTTCAAGACACTCCAGTTCCTCGGCACTTTCTCATCTTTTTCTGCTTCTTCTGTATCCTCTTCCTCGTCCTGTCACCAAACAAACGTCCACAATATGTCAAATACAGATCATGATAACATTAAGAAAAACGAAGCAGAAGAAAAGGATACTCACGTCGTTTTCACCAATATCAACAGCTTGTGCCATTGCATCATCAATATCAGGCACCTGCATTCACACTCATACAATTTATCAAACAAAACAAAACCCCTCAGTGAGAGTTGTGTCAACGAGATTGATCACGTTACCTCGAGCTGTTCGGTTTTCTCTTTTGCTAGTAGTGTTTCATGCATCTCTCTTGAGATGACTTTGCCATTCTGATCAAATCGAAACAACAGAAAACAATTCAGACCAAGATTGAAAAAGGAACAACGAAGTAGTTTGAGCAAAAGCAGACCAACCTCCTTCAGATAAGAGAGCATGTTTGGTGTTGGCTCATGAAAATCAGGTCCTCTGAAATCCATAACCGCATCTGGAGCTTGAATGTAGTTAATCGTCGGGTAAACCGGATCTCCACCCCAAACTAGCAAAACAAAAACAAAAGAAAGTTAATAATCAAAACCACCTTTGAACATTCCATGATGATGAGTGTTTTGAAGTTTCATACTTTGCTTAATCTGATCCTCCTTCATCCGCATCGCCAAAGGATCCCTCTTGATCCTAATATCCGTCCCCATCATTATCCGGTACTCTCGATCTGTTTGATGAGAGAACATCTCAATCAGCTGTGTGTTCTCATCTTCACCCGTCTCTTCGAAATGCTTCTGCACAGCTTCTCGTGACGTGTCTCTCTTCCACGCTTTCACCCATTCAGAATAAAAAGCCATCGGACCATCTCTCGCTAGCCTGTCTCGCTCGGCTTGCAGCCTCTCTTCCTTGAAAAGATGACGTCTAGCTCTGTACAGAGAAGTCTCCGTCAGTGTTGGCTCTTTCCCGTAGAGCTTCACTTGTCCTGTCTCTGCCATCGCCTTGAGAAAAACCTGTTAACAGCAACACCAAAACATTAGGAGGACATAGTGTTTAAAACACATAATCACTGTAATGATGATGACTCTCACCGTTTCAACATCAGGACGTCTTCTTTGCCATCTTGACCACTGTTCTTTCTCCGGTTTCCTCCAGTTCCACCAACTCTCATCACTCGTGAGTGTCTGTTCAATCTGTTTCTTCTTAGTAGGATCGATAAAAGGATGCGGCCGTCCAAGCTTCTTGTCAAGCTCAAAACCACTCTCTTCCTCCTCCTCTTCAACCTCATTGTTATACACAACAAACCCGTTGGAGGAATCGCTCTCCTCTTCTTCAGAGTCATCAGACACTTCATCATCATACGTCTCAACGGCCGTCGCATTCCCCTCGGTAGCAGCTTTCCTGTTCTTCTTTCTCCTGCTTCCAGGATTCTTCCCATAAGAAGGGAAGCTCGAAGACTCACCAGCTGGTTGAGGAGCTCTAGCGGCTCTGACCCGGCTCGAAGTCCCTTCAGGCCAGTAGTCCTCACCTGGAATGCTGGCACGAGCCCCGGACGCTGGCTCCATTCTTCCAGAAGTCGAATCCATGTAACTGTGGTAAGGTGCCTTCTCAACAGAAACATACTCATATCCTTGTCCCTCCTTTTTAGAAGACACTTCACTCTCAGCATCATCATCATCATCCTTCTTGCATTTGATACAGTGTCGCAGTAACACATCCTTGGAAGTAACACCAACATGTAATCTCCTGATTGGAAATCCGCATTTAACAGTAGGCCTCCTCTATACATGTAATTAAACAACTTTGTAAACAAGCTTGACATCTTCTAGTAGAAATCAACATATGAAATGTAATGTGTAATAAGAAGAAGTAACCTGAAGTATACAAGTACCGAGCTTTCCACTCTCTGTGCATATATAGAGCCAGGAGGTGGTTGATATTGACGCCATTTACACTCTCTGCTCCTTTCTTCACTGTGTAATTTTGCAAAATAAAATTAGTCACACATCGTTGGACTCAATTATGCTCAGAACCAATATGAACTAGAAGCACTATAAACCCAGATAAGATAAAGCCTAAACACAACGATAAAAATCCCATCTTTAAGCATTTCTACAACGCCTTCATACTCGAGAATTTGAGGAAAAGGACGAACCTTTTTGGTTTACCAAGAGATACTGTTTGAAGGGTTTTCTCGATTATCTGGAAGAAGAAGAAGACTCGAGCTCTCTCATCTTCTTGAGGTTGATTTTGAAGGGGTTTTAGTGTTTTTTTTTTTTAATTTTCAGTTTTTGGGTTTATCCATTTATCTCCTGCGTTTTTTCGACTCACGCGCTCCACGCCCCGGTGAGAACCTGGATTAGTGAAGAGAAGATGGATGGGCTTTACTTGCCTAATAAAAGCCCACTTATAATGGATCTTACGAGATTGGGAGCTCAGAGCCTGTTGGGGTTATTAAGTGTAGGAAACTTCTTGATTGTTGCAACTAGGGCTGGACATTTTACCGATACCGAACCTGTATCCGAACCCGACTGAAAAAATTCGAATAACCGAACCAAAGTAGTAAAATACCCAAATGGGTATTAAACTAGGAGAGAGTGGATACCTGAACCCGAACGGATAATATCAGAAGATAACCGAATTTATGCATATTTTTAACCTTAAATTTATAGTTTATTTTTCTAATTTTATTTAAAATAATTATATTGATGCTATCTATACTAACATACATATATTTACGGATAAAATGATTTGCTATTCACTTAAAATGCATGTCAAACCTTTTATTACGTGCATTAACAAAAATTACATCCAAAATTAAAAAAACAATAACCAAATTAGTGTCTTTTTATTTTTAAAATGTTATCACCAAATTATTTTTTGTTAATAATTGCATGAGTAAGCTAGTTTAACAGAAAAAAAAAAGCAAACTCTGTTTAATGGGGTTTCTACTGTTAAACTGCAAGAAAGATGTGAATGCAGCACCTATTGTATCCCATGGATTGTTGGAAGGGACGGATACGAGCATGCGCCTGACAACATGCAGAATGACTAGTGGGATCTCCGAGACAGGAAAGTTTCCAATATGTTCAGAGTGGGATGTACTAGATAAGATCCGAGAGACTATACCAGAGAAAGAAAAGGAGATACTAAGCCTCGAACCCAGCCAAATCAAGCAATGGCAAAACGCAGAGAAGAGGAAAGCGGAAAGGAGCAAGAAAACAAAGTAAAACTCAAAAAAAAAAAAAAAGAAGTCGTTAATATTCTTGTGGAAGGACAAAAACAAGGGATAACCAGTGGGAGAACAATTGTGCAGGGGAAAAGTAACACAAAACGCATATACGGAGAACAGGAAACGAACCGACATGCACTATGCGGACGCAACCTACTTAACCATTTCTTAGGGATACACTGTTCATATGGGTGTGTTGGAACTGCATGAACAAGAAGGTCCTCGACAATACAACTTCGACAAAAAAAAAAAACAAACATGTGTGAAAACCTAGGGAGTGGAATAAGGCGGCTTAAGAAGTAGAAATGTGTAAAAGTGAATCCTTGCATAGCCCCTTACAGTTTACAAAGTAAAGGCTACTCTCTCAAGCTCTCATTAATTTCACCCATTTCTTTTGCATATAAAGCAACGAGATTAAGATTTTCATTTTAACCTATAAGAGTACTAGTTGAAAAGAAAGAAAGCAGACATAGAAATATCATAGAGGTAGAAGAACAAAGCATTCACCATAATAATAAATAACTCTATAACACAAAGACCGATGCACACGCACGCACTCTTAGGCAACTACGTCTTCTTCCTTAGGGTCGTTCAAGAGATTGCTTCTTGTTTATCTCGTTAAAGAGATCCACTTGTGGATTTCTCTTCCTGCTCTCGCAATCCTCTGCATGAGGAGGCTGCTCTTTATCAGCCAGCTTGAAAACAAACCAAATGGGATCAAATTTTAAGTGAGACAGAGTTGTACAAGCTAGGAGAGGCAATGAATGCTGCTTACCTTGTGAATATGATCTTCGCTTTCGTTATGGAGGGACATGTTGAATTCGTCGTAGGCGGGATAATTGCAAACTGGGCAAAAATATCTAGGGTTACCATCGTAGTCCACGGGCACAATTCCAAACAACTGCATACACACACACACACACACAGGTACATGAAAAATTTACAAAAATGATACCTAAAAGCTGGGGGAGGAGGATGCTAACTAACCCTCGCTCTGTGTTGTTCACTCTTGAGATGAGTGACGAAATCTTTACATGTTTCGGAAACAACATGGCATACTTGGCACATGCAGGGTTCTTCGTCCGCCTCCCTGGTGACACATGGTGATGGGTTGACACTCAATAAAGTTTCCCAGACAAGCTCTTTGACAAACACTTTCTCACCCTGATTGTCAAGGGTTGTTACTGGCCCAACAGCTTTTGGATATGCACAAATCTTACTGAATTTAGAAAATTTCTTAAGACGACAACGATTAACCATCGTACTATCACCGGATATCAACATTATGTAGCCAGAACCCGGACGTGATGGTTCATGCTGCTGCTCATCAGACCATTCGTACAGAAAATGAATTAAGTTGTTCCCACCTAGAAATTTTACGTAGGATGAGAGACGATTTAAAAAAAAAAAAAACAAAGAATCGAGAGAGAGAGGATGGATTTATTTTATTTTTACCGCAAGGGGCGTGAATAAGAGCGATTCCAGAGGAAGAGATCTTTTCCAAGAGGTCAAGAGACATGTATTCTAGGTTGCCAATGGCATAAATGGCCACTGCAGTCGGAATACGAATCTGCTCGTGCAACGCAGATTTTATACACCGATCGACACAACGAGGGTCAAAATCATCGGGAACCGGACACGTGTTGAGGTCCCACCACACTCCCGTCAGCGGCGGTGAAATATACGACTCATGACCTACCAAAAAATCAATCACCAAAACAACCGTTACTATCACTTTAATAATCAGAAATAATCGAATCCAACACTACCCACCTCCTCCTCCTGCCATATCGCAACCAATTTGATCCTAAAGTTAGGGTTTCCTGCAACTTTGAGCCAGCCCTAGAAGATAATCTCCTATATATTATTTTAGGAGCATTGTAAACAACTAACCTTCACTTGATGTGTGATTTACAAGAGTGCCATTTACACTTGTCACATCCACAAGCACTCTTAGTCCCTATATTTAAAAAGTCTTAGTTAACTAGCCTAATTACATCAATTGCCATTGGTAAGTTGTTTATGTAGCCTAACATAATTATATATCCCCTTTGTTATAACTGATTGTATGTATGAATATGGACTTCGACTACAATGCATTATATTAGATCCGATTATAAAACGTGATGATAGAGACGATATATGTTATTTGTTTTATAATGCATAAATACGATATAACTGGACTTTGACTACAATGCATTATATTAGATCCGATTATAAAACGTGATGATAGAAACGATATATGTTATTTGTTTTATAATGCATAAATACGATATAACCATACTACGTTATGAACACGATATATGTTAATTGTATTAAAATATAACGTGTTTAGTTTTTTAGAATCATACGAACTATTAAAATTATATTCACATTGTCTTATGTTATATTGTATTTGTTTTTTTGTTATAATAAATAAAAAATATATATATTGTATCTAATACATCAGATATAGCACGATAAAAATATTATATATATATATATATATATTATAGGAAGAAGATATATATTTTCTCATAGAGAGTTTTGAATTAGATATAACACGATATATATGTAGATACATATTAGATATATATATATATATATATATTAGAATTTAGTTCTATGTCATTTTGTTATAGGATCTGCATGATTTTGGTCAACTAAAATCACGATTTAGTTGAATAAAATCTGCATGATTTTAGTGTTTCGATTTTAATGTCAATCACTAAATTCTGATTAATCGAAGATTAAAACAAGACATTTTATTTTGATCTTACATCTCAAGATATATGTTAATTGTTTTAAAATATAATATGATTAATTTTTATAATAATACAAACTACTAAAATTATATTCACAGATCTTATTTTATATTGTATTTGTTTTATTATAATAAATAAAAATATATATAAATTGTATCTAATACATCAGATATAGCACGATAAAACTATTATATATATTATAGGAAGAAATATATATTTTTCATAGAGAATTTTGAATTAGATATAGCACGATATATATGTATATATATATATTAGATACATGTGTATATATATATTAGAATTTAGTTCTAGGTCATTTGGTTATAAGATCTGCATGATTTTGGTCAACTAAAACCACACATTTAGTTGAATAAAATCTGCATGATTTTGTTGTTTCGACTTTAATGTCAATCACTAAATTCTGATTAATCGGAAGATTAAAACATGGCATTTTTAGTTAAAACAACAAAAAACTTATCTGTGATTCATGTTTTTTATTTCTATATAAAAACTATATATGAGATTTGATGTCAATCACGCATTTATAGGTGATTTTAATTGATTTTCCTCAAAATTTGATCTCATTATGAATAGAATCACACATTAAGTTGAATAAAATCTGTTTGATTTGCTTGTAATTTAAATGTCAACCACGAAATTGAAAGAATTTACAAAGCAATTACATCAAAACACAATTTCGGAAGTAAGATTCTAATTACGTCAAATTATGAATTTTAATTTATAGATAATTGATATGCGATTTAATTATGTATTTATTACTCACCTATGAGGATTGCATATATAAATATGAAACTGAACGAGTTGATTGTACTCACAATTGTCTCCTTCTCAAAATTCCTATACCACTACATTCAATCAATCACAAAATCATGGTCTTTAACCCGTTTCAATTTTAGCCCTTTAAAACAATGTGGAGAGTGATGGTGGGTATTGTCTGATTGTGGAAGCTATTCTCTGCAGCCGGTGGCCTAACCATTGAAATTGTTCTCATTGATCTTAATGTAAGTTAGCTTAGAATATTTATTGATTTTATTTATGTACACTTAACCCCAAGATTAAATTTTAATTTTGTGTTATAAAACTATAGGGGATAAGATTCATGCTACAGTTAAGAAAAAATTGATAAATCAATTCGATCGTCTACTAGAACAAGGAAAAACCTTGACTTTAACCAATTTTTCTCTGACTCATTTTTCTGACTCATACCGGACAACTAGATTAATTCATTTTAGCTTCAATTTTTATGATCATAATAGGATTGCAAATGGAGAGTTCTTAAGACACTATTCACCGATATGTTATTCTAAATTTTATTTTTTCTTTATTATTTTGGATTCAAGGGTTTTATTATTCTATTGCTTATTTTTTGTTTTATCTTTACTTAATAATTTATATCATATTAGTTCTCGCTTACTCTTATGTCAATCATTGACTCTCTTCCACTACCTCGATGACAAATAAACTATAATATAAACAAATTAAAAATGTGTTTTTTTGTAATATGCACCATTTAAATGTATCTACAATTTTGTTGTTTGCCATATATAAAGTATCATTTTTACTATTTGAATTAAAATTAAAATTAAAATTAATAATTTGTTTTAATTTACTCACACCAGAGGGCTACCACCTAGTTCTTATATATATAGATCTATTATTTTCAGAATTTGTTCCGTTTAGGGTTTTCTGCAATTTTGATCTATTATTTGGCACAAAACTTATGGGCCTATCTCATGTGAAACTTATCGCCTTATTTTACTATTATACTACTACTATATTTTGTGACCTTTTGAAGTTTGAAAACTAGGATTTTTTAAAAAATAAATATTTTATTATTTTATAATATAATTTAGAGAAAATTACCTACAATAACCTATTTTTTTACAGAAATTGTTTGAATAACTCATGATAACATACTTATCATCAAAGTAATTTCGTAATTCCTAAACTACCCACTTGTGCATAATATTGTTTTAATCAAATAACTAGATCTTGACCCGCACAACCGTGCAGATGATTATTTTATTTTTATCCACATATTTTTTTGTTTTTCATAATTAATTGCAATATTTACCATATTACTAATTGGTTAATATAACATTTTGAAACACAATAATATTTTATAGTTCACATGAAAATAGTTTAATTTTCTTAAAAACATTTTCAGTGATAACATATTTAAATCATGTGGTACAAAATTATAAATTGAAAATGGACTGATATAATAATGGTTTACATCTTCACTATGTATAAATTGATTTTACATTTAATAAGGAATCAAATATTGGTTTGTTAAGCAACCAGATTTTGTAGGAGTGAATGGTTAATATAGGTGTGACATATTATTAAGCATATTATTGACAATGAATAAATGATAACTGAATTTTAGGAAGGGTCTATTTTAAAAAAAAAAATACATATGAATCAAAGTTGTGAAATAAGGAAAGTTAGAATATACAAGAATATTGACCATAAAACAAATAAATTTCAGCGACAAAATTCTAGCACTTCACCAATTTCATCGACAAAATCTCTTTTCTTTTTCTCCTCTTGCTGCACCAATTCTATTGGCAAAAATACTTTGTAACCAGTGAATCTCAGATCGTGGTTCAAATAGGCTACAGGGATTAGCCCCAACTATATGATTGCTAGTTGTGATATTCATCCATAGGATTGTCGTTAATGTTTGTTTTCTAAGACTATCAATCTAGAAACCATGATCTAGGAGTTTTAGAGACAAGTGATAACTTGAAACTCACCCTGAACTCGTCCTATTGAACTAGGATTGCTAGAGTAAGGCTAACAGCAGATCTAGGAAGCCTAGTGAGCATCATTCAACCCGTGCATAAAGCTTAGCTAGAATCACGTCTATCGATATTCCTATAGAATAATCGATCGACGACGAGAGGAGTACATCGGTCGATATTCCTCTAGAAAAATCGATCGATGCTTTCCGATTCGGTTAATAGACAAGCCTAGAAAGCGAACACGTGATCAGTTTGTTGTTCAAGAAGTTGAGCTCTATAATATCATGCAAACAACTGTTTAGCACCTATAAGATTATAATCCCCGATACATGAATAGAAACCCTAAGTCTAGCGCCTTCCAATTAAGCTTCAAACCCTCAATCAATCAATCGATGAACTGCCTTGCTCAACAACTTGCAATTTACATTTAATCATATTCACCTAGTTTATTCACCCTGATTAGATCTAGTGTGTGTCCTAGCTCTCTGTGGATTTGATCCCTAAGTACTTTAGCTACACAAGCATATTCATTAATTCATTGATATAGCTGAATGAATATTACTGTTATAATTTATCGAATCTTACTATTCTTTGGGCCAGGGTTTACAGCATACTAAATAGCATACTATATAGACATATTCATATTCATTAATATTTACAGCATACTATATAGCCTCCCTTACTTTTCGAAGGAGAAACAATTTTAAAAATTATCCTTGCTTCTATATTTCAATTACAGCTCTACCATTTGTTGATGTGTCGTTTTTTCATGTTTTCCAGTCTACATTTATAACTATTTCAATTCTTTCAAATAGCCATTTTTAAGTTTTTGTCACAAAAATAGCCCTCAAAAAATAAAATGACCAAAATAGCCCATTTTTTAAAAAAAATTAATATTTATTTTTTATCTTTAAAAATTTGAACTAATCCCGAAAACCCCACCCCTAACTCTAAACTATAAGGTTTAGATTAGTTAACCAATGGCTATAAATGCATATTTACCCTTTAATAAAGTCTCTTTTTGTCATTTTCTTCAATAGGAGACTATTTTTATGAAAATAAACTAAAAATGGCTATCTAAAGGAATTTCTCAACTATAATTATGAATAATGTCATTGGTACTACTTAAAAGCATTGTATTATGTTCTTTTCGTTTCATTTTTTGACAAACTATTTTAATTGTTGTTTTAAATTTGTAAACATGGATTAATAAAATATTTAATTATATATTTTCTAAATAAAAATATTTTTAATAATACATCTAATCATATTTCAACCAATATAAAAATAAACCAAAGAATATAAAAAGTCAAAAATCATATAAAGTAATAATTTTTTCATTAAAGTTCCAATACGATACTTATTTTGTAACGATTAAACTGAAACGAAAAGAGTATTATATAGTATGTTGGTGTTTGGAGTCACTCTGATCATTGATGTGAACAAATAGAGTTTGACGGTAAAAATAATTAAAATCAATATTTTACTTGGATCATTTTCAATAAAAGGTTATGAAATGGGTAAATGATTTGAGTTTAGTATCGACGTACTTTTATTCTACTATATAAATTAATTTACTACCTTTTCAATTTAAAATGTATTATTATGTAACAATATATATCATGAATTATTATGTAACTTCCGTAGTTTGATAATCGTCTCATCCTACGCAAAGCGCATGTCTTAATCTAATTCTACTTAAAAATAGAAACAAAATATCTGCAAAATATTTTCATAACTGTAATTTCTATAATTTTTGCAACTGTTTATTCATATTCGTAGAATAAACATTCTACTATGTGTAGGAATAAGAGCACCTATTTTAAATATATTTCTACATATTTTAGATTTTGAGTAATGTGTAGATTGTTCGTTCTACAAATTTTGTAGTGATAGGTTAAATGTAGATTGTGTATTCTAAATATTCCTGAAGGGACAATAATATTCCTTCGTTCAGAGCAGCTTGTTTTTTTCACGGCATCCAAGCGCTGACAAGTGCTTCTATCTCTAAGTTCTTAGCTGCTAGTACCTCAACCAGGCTTGACTCTACTTTCGACACTTCACTTATAGAATATGATAAATCTTTTTGCAGCCGTCTAATGTTAGCTTCATATGACTTGGTAAGCCCTTGCTATAACAGTAAAAAGAAGAAATAAAATTAGGTGCACTGATCACCTTCAAGTATCACATTTACTTTTTCTTATATGAGCTGTGTTCGTTTCATAGTCGCGTACAGCTGCAGCGGCAAAGAAATGCACTGTGATGGAGATAAAAATCCAATGCTGGAGACGCAGAAACCCCAAAAAAGTCGCTAATACGTTGGTGGAGACGCAGAAAACTAGACGCTGGATGACGCTGAATTATTCCGCGTCTGTTTGATTGGCTATTAATAGCCGCCGCGACTGGAAATCAGTTGATCATGCTTCACAAGTGTTTTGTGTTGCTGTCATTAAAGCTTTAATTTTATGACGCTACCGCTGGAGTCGGCGGTGAAGAAACTTAACCCGTTTCTACATGTATTAAACAACTTTGTAACCAGTTTAACATCTGTAGAAGCCAACATATGAATGTAATGTGGAATAAGAAGTAACCTGTAGTATACAAGTACCGAGCTTTCCACTCTCTGTGCATAGTTTATCTCGATAGAGCCAGGAGGTTGTTGATATTGATCCCATTACACATTCTGCTTTTCACTGTGTTGTTTTAAAAAATAAAGTAGTCACACATCATTGGATTCAATTATGCTCATAATCAGTATGAACCAGAAGCTCTCTACAAAGCCTAAACCCAACAATAAAAATCTGATCTTTAAGCATTTCTACAACGTTTCATACCCGAATTTGAGAAGAAGGAGAAGAAAAAGACGAACCTTTTTGCTTTACCAAGAGATACTGTATGAAGGGTTTTTCGATTATCTGGAAGAAGAAGACTCGAGCTCTCTCATCTTCTTGAGATTGATTTTGGAGGGGCTTTTAGTGTTTTTTCTGTTTTCTGAATATTTTCAGTTTGGAGGTTTATCCATTTAGCTCCTGCGTTTTCTTGAATCACGCGCTCCACGCGCCGGTGTAAGAACGCGAATTTGTAAAGAGCGTAAGATGGGCTTGACTTGTGTAAGTTATGCCCCACTGGTAATGGAGCTTACAAAATTGAGAGCTCAAAGCCTGTTTGGGATTTTTATTAAGTGTAGGAAACTTCTGATTCTGGTATAACAAACACCACAAGAAGAACACACAAGATGTCTTATAAACTGTCGATTATATTGTTTTGGAAATGTAAAAACAGTCGGTTACAGCTTTGTTAGATTTTAATCAACTATTTCTAAATACATTAGTTTTTTTACAAATTCTTGCAATTGCAAAACCTAAGAATTGAAATTTGATTTTACTTAGTCGATATTTGGAATTCCTTATACAATAGGTAAGTTAACAGAAAACTAAAAGATTTTGAACAAAAAAAAAAACAGAAAACTAAAAGGATTTGATCATTTTACGTTTTTTAAAAAGTCTAAAACTGAAACCATAATAAAACTGAAACCATAAAGGGAAAAATGCAAAAGAACAATTATGGAATTCGTATGCTAGACAAATGTTAATTTTGACTTTTGATATATAGTTTTGTCTTTACTCACAATGTAAGAATAGAATGGGCTCTACAATGGACCAGTAAAAAGAAAACAATCAAATATTGTGTGGGTTCCGCTACCATTAATCGACCAGTATAGATAAATGTTAGTACGAACATAATAAAATTATTGTGCTATTGTTGAACAAAAAGATTTGGATTTGGATTATGGAACCAATGTGAGTGGCAATAGGCTAATGTACCAATGTGGTCAGTACCAATTTAATTGACTCTGACCAGACACATCATAGACATTACGGTATCTATCACAGGCCTAGTCTAACCTAATATATTGTAATAGTCCTTAATTTTAATTGTTTCAAACTCGCAAAACGACGATAACTATTTATGATCTGTAGATCAAATATATAAGAAAAATAATAATTTTTGCTTTTTGCTTCTGAATTGTTGCAGAGGTAGACCACGTAAGACTATGACCACAAAGGTCTGACTAGGCACAAGTTTCACTGGCCCGAACGGGCCTATCGTCACGTTTAAAAACTATTCGTGCAACGAGCTCCTATGTTTTAAAATACATGATGTTTTGCATAAAATCAATTAACATATAGTATACATATGTATATATATTAAAATATATAATAAATATTTTAAATATAATTAAACTAAACTATAAAAATATATTACATTGAAACACACAATTTTTTTAAACATTATACATTAAAAAAAAAAAGAAATGGAGAGAGTATTCTAACAATATTGAAAACCTAGTAGCTTGCATATATATACTAAGCTGGAGACGCGAACTACACACATAAGTTTATTGTCCCACGGGAGGAAACAAAATATAAAACTGTAGAAACCGTAAGAATAATTAAAGATTTAAACACGAATAGAGTAATATTGATATTCAAGCTAGTTGCAATTTGGTTTAAAAAAAAAAGCATAGTAGTACTAGTAATATATATACTATTTCTCAAATTTAATTTAGTATTTATTTTAGAAAATTTAAGAGAAAAGTTGCTCTCTCAAAGCACTAAAAAAACTGCATGTTTGATGCTTTTGTGACCGTTAATAAATGAGTGGCTAATTGAAAATCTCGTCAACCTTTTCTGCGACATAGTTCACTTCCGCAAGTAATCGGCACAGAATCTCACAAGTGGCTACTTTTTTCAACGGCACGAGGCGCCTAATCTTCTTTTGCCAAACAAATGGACTATCTGTGTAGATGTGTAATGTATGTGTATGATACATGTGTTTGTGTATATTGTATAACTGCGAGGAGAATGAACACCTCGATGAGTATAGAGCAGATGTGGACGTATCAAAAGCATTTAACAGATATGCATGCACGCGCACAAACAATTAACGCATCAGTATTTGAAGATTCTTTTTCTCCTTGAAAGAGAGATGTACCATATGCATTCAACTAACATTTACGCTATTATTCATTAAACATGTGTATAAACATTAGCTGCTGTTATTTTACGAGACTCTTATTTTATTAGTTTCTACGAATAATATTTCACTTTGTTTATTCATTGTACCATGTTATTGCATTCTTATTAAATTAAACACTAACTATATAGTAATATTGCTGATGAAAGTGGTGGGGCAGAGAGTGGACAAGAGCGGGACATTGGCATAAATCAGACTGGTGAAGCTGTCTCTTGTGCTGTTGGGCACATCCCATGTGTTGTCACACTTCTCTTCTTTCTTTTGTATATTAATTTCTAACAAATCATGTTATTCTATGTGATCTCAATTATTAATTACAACTATTCTATAATCAATTCTTTTCTATCTTATGGCCTCAAATCTTTTTTGTTTGCAAGCATTAGTCCGATGATTCGAGATATAATTATTTATCGTACATACAAATTTACAATCACCTAATGTGTTCCATTGTATCTGTGTAGTAACGAAGACTAACAACAATAAACATACAAGTTAGTTAAATTATTATTTTCTCAAAAAAGTTGTCAATTATCATGTCAAAAACCGTCGATGTCGAAGGAATACATTGAAAATCGTTGAGTAGGTTTTCTGGAAAAAAAAAATCATTAATAAGTATTTTGAATAAGGTAATCTGTATCAGCTTTCTAACAGATCATCACTCAATTTCAGGATTAACATACGTTTTGATGATGTTATTCATTCCGTATGTATTCAGACTCGTAACTCGACATAGCTTTGTACTTATTCCCAATAATTTTATTACATTTTTTTTATTTAGTTAATAAACCTCTTAAGTGATAAGTTTGTTACATTTATGGACAGAAATTTATACATTTACCAGTGTTTTGAAAACCGGACCGGACCGGCCGGTCGAACCGGTCCGACCGTGACTCGCTTAAGAAGGCGGTTCCGGTTCAGTTTAAAACCCGGATTTGAGAAAAAATGGTAAAACCGGTTAAAACCCGGTAAAATCGGTGACCCGGGTCAACTTTAAAACCCGGTTCTAAAAAATTAACATATAAATAATGTTTTTGCAATTTCTTTTAAAATTTAATATTTCATAACTAATGTTTAATTATCATTATTTAAAATATTTTTATTTTATTCAATTTTATTAAGAAAAAATTATGAAAAATCTCTTTTAGATCTCATAACTATTCTGATTTTTCCATATTCATAAAGATTGAGATTTTACTTGTAAAAATAAATAAATATGGTAATTTTTAATTGTAAATCATCTAATTTTATCAATTTCAATTTACATAGTATTCACTTGTTCACTTTATATATAGCTAGATTTATGTTTACTGTTTATTTTTCATTTAATAAAAAAAGAATAGAGAAACATGTTATATGTAGAAGTAATTTTTAGATCCATATAGTGTAAATATATGATTATTTACATTTAATTTTTTAAAAATATAAAACGCGGTTCGACCGGTTGAACCGGTTCAACCAGTTAACCAGTAGCTGCACCGAGTCGGTATCCGGTCCGGTTTTCAAAACATTGACATTTACATATGCAACGTCTAGTGGTCTAGTATGTTTGTATTTATTTGGTGTGTGCGACTGTGCGTATTTTAAACTCTTTAAAAGTTATGCGTATTGTAAAAATTATTGTTATTAACTGCATGGGAAGTTTCTTGGTCCACGTAGGCGAGTGAGAATGGAATAAGGACAAGTTACATACCTCGGCTTCTGCGAAAGAAACACCTCTCCCCATAAGAAGACTTTGACTTTTAAGTTAATTTTATGTTTTTCTTTTTTTTTTCAAACTGCTAACAGTGAAACGCATCAACTATTTTAAGCTCGTTGTACTTATTGTGACGAGACTTAAGTATAATTAACAATAGCATACCGTGATGGTAATCTTGTTTGTGGTCCATGTTTACACATTTTAGGAGGGACAAAACTTCTATGCATTGTCCAAAACAATTTGTATTGAATTGACTAATCATTGACATTTCAGCTTTTTATATCTCTTTTTAAGTAACAATTATTATTAGTCACCATTTCCATGGTGATATGATTAACTTGTTTATAATTATGAAATAATCATTCCATTTAATTTCAGTGCCTTCTACAGTTCGACTAAAATCTTCCTTTCCTTATGCACTTTTCTTTTGATCAATCTTTCCTTCTGTACTTTTTTACTAGTGTTTTTTATGTATTGGTATAATTCAAGTTTTGTACTCCTTCCGTTTTGATTTAATTCCGTTTTGATTTAATTGTCGTTGTAAGAAAAAAAAATTCTTTTCAAAATAAATGTTGTATTAGAGTTTCAATGTGAAATTTATTAATAAGATTTTTCATTTTATTTTTCTATTGGTTGAAATATGGTTAGACGTATACATTATTGTGTTTTAATTTTGGAAATATGCAAAATCATATGTTTTCTTAATCTGTGTGCATAAACCTAAAACAACAATTAAAATGAAACGGAAAGATTATCTATACAATGAGCAAGCCTTCCGAGATATTTAAGTTGGTGCCGAATATTTAAGTACCACCTTATTTGTTTGCATTTATTATACAAATACTATATCTAAAATAAATATTACTTCTATTTCATTTTGAGTGTCAGTTTGACATTTTCTATACAAATTAAAAATAACTCAATTTTATTTATAATTTTGATAACTATATTTGTTTAGTTGATAGTCTTTGTTTTAAATAATATTGCTTATAAAATCAATACATTTTGTAATTAATTCAAGTATAAATAATGATAAATTTATTAGAATTTTAAAATGCTATTCATTGTGTAACGAAAACTATCAAAATAATACTTTTTTGTTAAACAGAGAGTATATACTACGCCGAATTTCAAACCATGATTTATAACTCATATGTGCATGCATAAGAGTTCTCTTTGGGGTCTGAGTGAATGTGAATACATAATTCATACGTATATTTAATGAGAGAGATAGATAGATCAAGCAATGTTGGTTGGTTGAACACTGTACTAACTTCATTAACTCTCGACGTGGTGAATACATAACTACAGCAAGTACCTATACTGTTTTGTTACTCACAAGATAGACAGAGGCATCTTTTGAACTCTGTTTTCTTTTAGTTTTGCATTGTTTTTACACACTTGAGTCAAATGAATGTAGGTGTACAGACAAATCCTCTTCGCGCAGTTCAAAAGCCAGAGGGCTTTGCTACTTTTCTATATTGCCACATTATGCAATGGATTAAGTTGAGAACATGCTTCAAACATGCCCACAAATTTTAGCTGAATGATTTACCTACTTGATTGTTTATTCACTACAGTTTAACAGGGTTTTCAATATAATTCGGATAACATTTTAAATCTATAAAATCTGCGGCCAAGTGAATGTATGTAATTCAAATCATTCAACAAAATGAAAATCTTACTAGAAAGATCCCGTTTTATACTTTAAACCAAGAGAACAATCCATCTCACCTTTCAAATAGTTTATTGTTCTCTTAGTTTCAAAGATGGACAGAGAGAATCAAAAACAGAAGAGATCATGCAACTGGTCGGATCTCATAAAGCATATTCCTACCCTTATGGATAACGTTTTTTCTTCCCTTTTTGACATTCAAAAGACCCCTTATGGTTAAACAAAATGCAACATGACCTCAAGTGTAACAATTGTCAAAAGAGGAATCTTCCTTTTTATTTTGTACCGTTCGAACTACAAAAAGTCTGGCGTGACGAGTTATAATATAAAGTAATCACCAGTTTAATTATTTGTTACGGAGATAAACATTGCGGTGCAAAGAAGTTTAATCATACCCGTAAGATATGTTGACTAAATGGCCAATTAAATAATGCCATAACATTTAAACACACAACTAAGATGTTTCCGACTTCCGAAGATTTGATAATTATGACAAGAAGATTAGTTTTAGATTTATAAGTTTATAGTACAAATCGCGTGAGAAGTCGTCTAATTTTAATCATATAAAAGTCAGATAAAACTAATCTTAAAAAAAAAAAAAAATTAAGGACAGCTTCGAGAGAATATGTACAGCTAAAAGATCTATCGTGCACAAGTCAGTCACCGACTTGAAACCGACCAGAACGTGGCGCTAATCACTACCGTTGGTTTCAGAAGAAATCGAACGCCGCTGGTTTGCTACTTCTACCACTAAACGTCGCCGCTTTCTTCGGTCTCCTGACGTCGGAAGGAATCTCCGGCGGAGTCAACGTACGTATGAGCGCGAAGTTCAGACCTTTGAAAAACGGATGCACTTTAACCTCCGCCGCGCCTCGCCGCGACCCGAGTCTTTTGGCCGGATCCTTGTTGAGCAGCCCGGAGATCAAACTCCGGGCATGAAGCTCGAACATCGTCGCCGGCGTATCGGTCGGGAAAGTCAACTGTCTTTTCACGATGTTACGGAGCGTGACGTCATTGGTCGGCGCGGCGAACGGTGTCCGGCCGTAGATAATCTCGTAGAGGAACACTCCAAAGGCCCACCAGTCAACGGCATTCCCGTGGGACCCACCCGATGCGACTTCTGGTGCAACGTACTCGTGCGTACCAACGAAAGAACCGGACCGGGCGGTAACCGGTTCAGCTACAAAGAGGCGGTTCGGTTCGAGTGTTTGAACCTTTTTGGACCGCAGGACGCGGTGGAAAAGCTTGGCGAGACGAGTGAGTCGACGCGGGGAAGAACGGGGTTGATGATTTTCCGGCGAGGAGGAGGAGGATTCAACGGCTGCGATGGAGTCGGAGCATAGGGAGAGGTCAAAGTCAGAGAGCATGATGTGACCGTCGGATCTAACTAGGATATTTTCGGGCTTTAGATCTCTGTAGATGATGCCCAACATGTGTAGATATTCTAACGCCACTAGAACTTCAGCCGCGTAAAATCTGTTACAAAAATTATTACGAAATAAACTTAAATTATTTTGAAAATAATACTTAAATGTTAATGTGATGGGTTGAAAAAGACTCTTCCTAACAATTCAAAGAACTGGAAAAAGCCGACATGACAAGAACAGGTCAGGTTTTGTAAGAGAAGATACCAAAAGATGTACAGAATCAATGCATGCAAGTTCGTATACATTTAATAATCGAAATTTTTATTCTTTTAAATTAAAAATAAATATGATAGTAACATTTATTACCTGGCGGAGGAAAGGGAGAATCTTCCGTCGGGCTGTCTGTGACGGAGCGAGTGCAAGTCTCCGCCGCAGCAATACTCCATGACGATGCAAGAGAAATGCGAAGCTTCGAACTCTGCGTAGAGAGTCGGCAAAAACGGGTGGTCGAGCATCTTCAAGATCTTCTTCTCCATCTCAGCTCGGTGCATCTTCTTCTTCAACGCCAGCGCCTCTTTATCCACGACCTTCATCGCGAAATAAGATCTCCGGCTATCCTCCTCGCCTCCGGCGAGACGGCAGAGGTACACGGTCCCGATGTCTCCTGCGCCGATACGTCGCATGAGGCGAAAATCTCGGAAGGTGAGGCCGTGTTTCCGCCGCCGGCGGATCTCTCCGTATGCGAAGTCGGAGGAGCGGTGAGGTTTGAGGGAGAGGAAGCTCTCTTCCTCGGGGATAGTTGCGGTGGTAGACGGCGGTGTGTCGAAAGATAGCCGGCTGAAACTGCTGCAGCTCTCTGTCCCGCTGCTTATCGGTGAGTTTGCTGTCTCTAAGCTCATCTCACCGTCTGATTCTCGGAGCATCGCACGGGACCAAATTAAAGAGAATCAAGAAATGGGGTTTATGTTTGAGAAAGAAGTTCTTGAAGTTGAGAGAGAGGAGGAGTGTGTTCGGGTTTAGAGAGAGGCGAGAGAGTTGGTGAGGTGTATTTAAGCGTGTGTGGAGGTTAAAAAAAATGCTGTAACAGTAAAAAGACGTTACAGAAGCTTTCTTCTTTTTGACAGTGGTTAATAATTTAATATACTGTGTTTACAGTTTTCAACGCCATGTGAATGGAACAGAGAAAAAAAATAAAAGAGAGCGAAGAGACTTTTCATGACGTAAGCGATTATGACACGTGTGGGACGCTGTCACGTGCCTCAAGATGCAGCAGTAGTAGCTTCCTTCCCCATTATCTTCTTGTTTCTTTTGGTAATGGTGCAAAACTCCAAAAATGGATTTTGGATTTTAAAATCTGGTGACTAATGTTTCATTCATATAGGTTAAGAAACTATAGGTAATTAGGTTAGGTATTACTTATTAGTATTATCGGTTTATTGTTTCTAATGATTTGATATGATTATAATATACAGACAATGGACATGCCTAAATTATCATTAAAGACGATCCAGAAGCTGGAGCTGGAAGGGACCCAACCTATGTACTAGGATGTTGTTGGCATTGTGTGGCTTCGTATTATGTTACGTTCCAAGTTCTCGATTCGAATCTAAGAAAACTGGTTTGTTCTATATATATGCAAAAGTGTAACTCCATCTACCTAATTTGTTTCATCTCCTACATGTTGTATGCAGTTAAGTTACATATTGTTTTGTTACTTGAATTTTCTTCTCGTTGATGTTTTTTTTTCTTAGGGATATATATTCCATATCGAAAATTTTAAGAAACATTAACTAATATATAAAGGGTCAGGGTCAATCCACTAATCATCAATTAGTTTTAAGTTGGAAGCTCATAATAAATCCGAATCTAACATGGTATCAGAGCAAAATATCTTAAAATACCTTAAGTCCTTAATTAATATTAATCCTTTTCGACCGAGTATAAATGTCGTAGTTAATTGACTCGCTCGACCGAGTTTATGGCCGATAAGAACCATCATCTCGAGGAGGGTATTAGAGATATATATCCTATATCGAGAATTCTAAGAAACATTAACTAATATATAGAAGGTTATGGCCAATCCACTAATCACCAATTGATTTTAAGTTGGAAGCCTATAATAAACCCGAATCTAACGGCCCTTAAGACACTTTGATCGAAAATCTTCAAAGTAAGTATCCGTGCTCTACAATACTCGTTAGCTTTCAATGTCTGAAATAGCTAAAAAATAATCACCCCAGTTGAAATAAGTGTCGAAAACGCTATAATGTTTTGAACTTTGTGCTTAAATGAATGGGAAATATTGGAGAAACGTAGCTTAAATGTCATGCACAATTAATTTTATTTTAATTTTATTTCACAAGCTTTAAAAATGGACAAACATAAATATGCCCAACGCCTATGATACATTTGGCGCATAGTAGATATGATGCACCTCTCCTTGGCTACCATAAAAACACGTTTTGAAAAGATGAAAAAATATTCGAGAAATTTCTTTCCGTTGGTTTGTTTAAATGTGTTTGTTTATTTTAAATTATAATATAATTTTTGTATTCGCCAAACTAAGAATTCTTTTTTTTTTAATTCTTATTCTTTACGATGCGTGAGTTTCAACTATTAACTAATTCTAAATAAGAGAGTGATTCTTATTTGATCAAAAAAAAAAAAGAGAGTGATTCTTATATGTTATACACTACTTCAAATCTCTTATAGTTTCATGTATAATACTCATTATCATGTTATTTTTGGTCCATTTTGAAGCATACCCTACTTTTTGGATTTGTAACAAATCCTATTTGGATCACTTTACTTACTTAAGTTAACAACTCTAATATCATGTTAATTTTTATTCAACAAGAACTTAAAACTAAATAATAATAAGTAGATTAGTTCACATATATATATATATATATATATATATATATTGCTTCAACTTTAATACTATTTCACAATTTATTTTCTTCTATTGCAAACATAATTCTTGAGTTAAATAGATCAGTTTCCCTGAGTTTAGTATTAAATTAAAATACATCGTAATCATAAACAAAACATAAATTAGAGTACTCAAGTATTGGAAAAAAAATAGGAGAAAGAGTGATAGAAAGATGTGAGAAAATATTTGATTGTTTGGTGGAAGAGGCACAAAGTCATTAAATGCAGCAGATAAGAGAGGCAAGAGACAAAACATAACTGAACCTCTCTGAACTCTGTTTTAATAAAACCCCAAAGAGATATTCCCTTCCTCGTTGGTTCGTAAAGACAGTAACTGTTCCGTTACTAATAGTATATTCGGAAGCTCTTAGTTTAAGTGTTTGGTCACTAACTACTACATCGAATGACTTCTGTCTTCTACGTACTGTATCTTGTGGGGGTCCATGTTTTGTACGGATCAGTTCCCACAACGCTCCAATTACTTCTCCCTCGAATCTTATTTTAAGACGATTTAATCCGTTAGTTTTTGTGTTTAAAATCGTAATATATTCTGCAAAAGATTACATAGAAATGAATGATGATTATGGTTCATGACGGGCTTAACGTGTACTTAAAAGTGGATCCTTTAATGAGAATATTAAAGATCGGTTCGCAGAGATTAACTAAAACAGTGTAATTAACTAAAACCATAGGATGTGAGGAAAACAGGCGGCAACATTTTGGAATTGTGGGGTCTCTTTCTCTAACGCCACAGCTTTTGGGTCCAAACAAAAGTGGAACCTACTTAATAAATAATTCGTTTGGTTTATAGTCTACGACTATAAGGAAAAAAAACTCTAATGCGTAGGGACAAAAAATGTAAATAAATCCCTTAATATATACTGATCTTCCAAAAGACACAGTCACAACGCAGAAACAAGAGAAAACTATGTAATTAGAAGAACATCGATCTTGATAATTCGGTGTGATCACTTAACCAATGCTTGTTTCCATGAGACACATGTATCTAAGAAGAGATAAATTAGCTGATGATTCATTCTAGAGTCTCTTCACTCTATGCACAAAAGGAGAAGGGAATTTGGGGAACCGATTAGAACTGAGTTATACAGTAAACAAAGCCCCATGACTTGGTTAAAGAATGTTGTGTGATCAAATAGTGCAGCAGACAGTGTAACATATATATTGGTATTTTATAAAAGTAATAACTTATAAGAATTGCGCCATATCGAATCGTATGTTTCTCGTGTATATGCAGATAAGAAATACATACACTAATACCTAAAATAATGATATATATACATGCATATATACATACATATACAAACACACACTTTAGTGCCACAGTATAACATTATTAAAAAGAGACATGGCAAGTGATACTGCTTGTGGCCATGTCAAACTTTTAAGAATGAGAATGATTAATATAATAATATATACATATATACACAGTAGTCAGTAGTCACTATACGTATGCATAGAGGTGTGTATATTTTTATTGTTAGCGCATAATAAAATAAAACTGCTAGACTTTTCTTTATAATAGCGACCCATATCATAAAACTTGTTTCATATCAATTTGGAAACTACCCAAATAATTTCTTAATCATACAAAGGTCCACATCATCGGCTAAAAATTTCACATGGCATGTGTGACAATGCTACATACCTGGACTCTGGCAAGAGTTAGACGAGTAGGGTTTCAAATAGCATGATAGTGATTTAATAGTTAATCACGCATCTATCGAGAACCGAATCGTATAATTAATTCGACGGTGACTCTCTTTCTATTTATATATCTTATTTAAATTTGAGTTGCTTTAATAGTCTTGTTTTTATATTTTGAAAACCAATTTTATCAAGTGTAAATAATAATACAGTACAATGTGTTTTTCTCTAATTCAAAATTATATAATTATATTTTTAAACAATGAAGTCCTAACTATATGATACATACTGTATCTAAGACATTTTATACTATATCATTATTACATTTTTGGTATATATGCAATAAGACGAGGTCATTACAGTTGCCCCAAAAAAAAAGACGAGGTCCTTATAAATAGTGTGTTAAAAAATGTAAATGCGTGCTTATTGTATATGCAACTATCCCTTTCCTTGCCAGATCGAGATCTCTTTAAGATCTCGTATAGATTTTATGTTGAAAACAAGGTTTTAAAAAAACTTTAATCACTAATATAAAGCCAAGCAAAGGTGAAATACTAAAACCCGAACATGATATCGTGTAGACCACATGGCATATAATACTAATTTTAAGCACCCTGGATTTGGTCTATAGTCACTCTATACTAAATCCAGACCAAATGCTGTTGGTGATCTACTTAGGTTAAAGGAAAAAGAACAGCCCTAGGATATTATAGCACATATTTTAAATTATTGAAACAGATCAGTAATCTCTACTTGATTAAATATTATGTCTAAAAGTAATCTTTCAAGATTTATGCAACTGTAATTAAACATCTTCCACAAATGATGTGATGTGCTTCTCATTGGATCTCTGGCGCTTATGCAGTGGCGGATCTAGAAAATATTATGAGTGGAGGCGATAATATTAATAAGTATTTTATTTGATAATATAACATATATCTAATTTTATTTTTAATAATAATAAAATTTAGAAGAATAATAATAATAAAATAATATGACTAAGACTAAATGAAGAAACAAAAAGACTTTACTAATAAAATGGAAAAAATACTGAAATTCAAATCATTTTAAAACAAAAAAAAATTGAATGAAAAGAAATCAATAACAAAAATAGAACATGAGAAAAATAGTGAAAAATAACACTTGGCCATAAAAAAAGAAATAAGAAAAGTAGAGAAAAAATAAGGGAAAAAGATACAAGGAACTAAACGGAGAAAATAAAAGACATCACTAACAAAGCTGAAAATAATGGGATTAAAAATGTCTTAAAATAAAAGCTTATGAATGAAAAGAAATGGGGAACAAAAAAGCCGTCGAACGTTGTTAGTTTATGAATGAAAAGAAATGGTGCAAGGCACTAGATGGGGTATTCGAACGTGGGTTCAGTGGGGGCAAAGATATGGTTTCAGCCAACTAAGCTGTAGAATACTTATACATGCTTAGCGTATTTCAATTAATTATACAAACTTACTGGGGGTAACTGCACCCTTGCTAAGCAACGTAGATCCGCCCCTGCGCTTATGTGGATTTAAAATTTATTTCATTCAACTACTTTTAGGGGTCAAAAACTTATAACTATAAAATAGAAACCCCCATTTTATATTTTGTCTCAAATCCCCATAATTTCACAACCGGTTTCTGGTCTTCTTACTGTGATAGTATTACAGATGTCTTAGATCAATAGCTGGGAAGGAGACAAGGTTATGGAGAACAATATTTCCTTGCTTCCACAGGTGAAATACAGTCGCTAGCTTGAGCAGCCACTCGACGGGGGACGACAGTAGAAAAATATAAGAACAATATAATACTATGTTTATTTCAATCAATGATCGAATTAGGGAGAAAGAGGTCACCTTCCAAACAGGATGCAAAATCAATCATAGCACACAGCTCCACTAGTAGGAATGGTTACAATTTCTAAATTGTTAATATATACGGATTACTATATCATTTTGATTCGTTGTTTCTTTTTTTTTTTTAATGCAATGTCAAATTTTACAACACGAGAAATAAATTCCGTATTATATTTGTTTTTTTGGTGTAAAATAAATACCTTATTATATGCTACGAATTTCTTTCGATCTGTCTTTTTTTCTTTTTGGAATTGCTGTAGATTCATAGAGAGAACTTTCCTTGTCGTTTCATGAGGCTAAATTAGTTTTAGTAGTCATTATAGCGTCAAAGTTTTTGGACGGAAATTATCGCATGAAAAAGTGGACAGATAGGGTTAGACTCGGCGACCTAGATTACTTTTATACCTTAATCTTCGAGATAATAACGTTTTGATAATAAGGGAGGAACATGAGACAAAAAGTTAAGCTACTATCCAAGAAGGTAATAATATTTTTCTAAATATAAAAAGAAGTAAGATTTTATGTATGGAGGAAAGAACAGTTAGTATATACATAAATGTAAACTGTAAGGAAGTTATGTGAGGCACCGAAGTTAATACCTCGACCTCTGCTGCTGTTCTGTGACTTCTGTTGTTGTTATGTTAATTTATTAATTAATTGATTGGTACAATTTTAATACTAACCAAGAGGGCAAACCGGCCGCCAATATTCCCGGTGCCGTGGTAGCCGACACACGGACATATTGTGTTTAGAAAACTGATTGAAGTTTTATGGAACTATTAAAAATGCATGGCGAAATAAATGGTTAGATCTGTACTATATGCAAAAATCATGGCATCAGTTTGTCCACCAAACGAACATACATGACGCATATTTAACTATCTAAAATGGAATACGCAAGTACATAATAAATTAATAACTAGCGCAAGATATTTAATAAAGAAAGACAGACAGTAAGGAAAGCAAATAATAGAGAACACTAATTAAAACTTAGTAGTACAATGAAAATGTTGTTTATGGAGTTTTTAAAAACGAAACAAACTCGTTTAATATATAAAGTAAAAGTAACCCACCATTAGGGTAAATGTAGTCGTTGTAGACTTTAGCCAAAGACACCTACATTTGGAAAATCATAGAGAATCCAACTTTGTCCCTTGGAATTCTACAATATGCTTGTGGTTCAAGAAAAATATTTCTAGCAGGTTAATTCTACATTATATTATTACTCCCCAAAACTGTTGACATTGTTCCCATGTCTCCTCCAATAATCTAATCTCCCTTGATTAACAATAACATTATAAATTGTTGTCACTTCAAACGATTCTGCCGGCCCATTACTCTTTAATCTTTACCATATTACGAAAAATAATCAGAACTCATTAAAAAATACGATTTCATCAGGATATAGACACAGCCAGATATATAAATTAGTCTTGGACATGATGTAAATCAAATTAAGAACTATAGTTTAACCCTTTAATATAGTCAGATAACGAGAAGGAGAGATTCGATTTGGGAGACAAAACGTTTGCATATTTGTGCAAATAATTAAGTAAAAAATCATTTTTTTTGACAGGAAGAGCTTTAACATATCCTAATCCAAGTTTTGAAACAAAACATAGGGTTGACGGTGAATACTTTGAACTTATCAAGTTATATAGCTAAGGGTTCGCTGTAGCGACTCTAAGTAGCACAATACTAAGTCATGGCCTGTCTCCTGATTTGAAACGAAACATTCACTCTTGTTGTTTCTTAACAAGCTTAATATATAACTACTTACGTGGTCTAAATTCAAACATAATCATGAGAAGAAACTGTTTTGACTTGTTTGTCCTTCCAATTGAAGACCCGACATTGATCTTTTATTCTTTTTTTCTATCCTAGTTCTAACTCTATCTCATCCAGTCCGGAGATATATAAGTTTAGGTTTCAAACAATCAAACGTCCAAAGTGTTTTGCAGAGTCAGTTACGGACACAACCCAATAAAATATTGAATTTAGGGTTTCATATTTTTTAGAAGTAATATATATTCAAAATCTTAGGATTGGCCATAAGTGTTTTTTCCCCATAAATGTCTATTTTGTAAAACAAATTTGGAAAAATGCATCAGCGACACACTCAATAGATCGAGCAGAACTTGAATGAAAAGATGATAGTAGCTCTCTGAAACTTACTGAGAATTAAATTTCGATATACTAGTAAAAAGTCAAGTTAACAGACTCCCACGGAAATTACTCCATTTGGTTAGGAAACTCGTTTTTTGGTCGAAATAGAAAGTTGTTATTTGAGGCTTATAAATACATGTTTAAATGTTTATAACTTATTGTTCACATCAGTGATAACAAAGTTTGTCTCGATCAAGTTTCCTCTCTATAACTTCTTTCTTTTTTGAGTTTAATTTGCATGCTATTCTCAACAAGTCCCGACTATAATCTTTTACCAAACAGTTCAAATATGGTTAGTGGCAGTGGCTTCACATATAGTATATAACCACAATATGTGTTGGTTTCTTATTTTGACGAAATATAATATTGGGCTGGCTAATTCACCATTTTGTTTTCTACAGAGAATAAAAGCCCTAAAACGGCCCTAATGGGCCTCGCTCTTTGAAATGCAATCCTCGACAACCTTATGTAGAGATAAAAAAACCAATAATCACTTGACATGTTAGCAACGAATAACCAAAAAGAATCGATCTGTGATCTCCGAAGAAGCCAGTAGATGCTCGCCGGCAACGTAGGACACATCATCGGCGTCGGAGTTGTGCTCGCCTCGAGAACAATGGTGCTCTGTAATGTCACTACCTTGTGTTCTGTGTTCGTATATTTTATAATGATACTTTTATTTATTTTTCATTACGTAATAAATATTACATAGAAAATCTAATTAAAAAATTGGAGAAGATATGAAGACTTAGGGTTTGATTGGCAAAGCATTAGCATAGACATTATGTTCGTGATTATCCAATCAACATTTATCACAAAAGCATTTACAAGAGCATTTACAAGATGCTAATGCTCTCCAAATGCTCTTTACTCAATGCTCTCATATGAATCTTTTGATAGAGCATTTACAATTAGAATATATAAAATTTTAAAATAATTATATATAATTAATACATTTTATTTTAAAATATAAAAATTATATTAAAAAATAAAAGTTGTGATTAATTATTTTAACTTTTAAAAGAACAATATTTCACATTTGAAATATAATATAACTTATATAGTTACACATTTCATTCATTATTTTTCATAAAAATAAAATAATATATATTATATATTATATATTAGAAATTAAACATATCTATATTATTTATAAAAATAAATTATATGTCATATATTAATTTTTCTGCTAATATTATATGAATCATTTTTGCTCTACCAATAGATAAATAATAATTTATATATATATATATTATATATAATTAGTTTATTTTATTTAATAATATCAAAATTATTTTATATCCAAAATAAATTTATATTTTAAAATAATATTTACATTTATTTTTAAATAATAATAGTTTACATTTAAAATTTAATTTAATTTTATAATTAAATAAGATTAATTATTTTATAATAAAATATATTATTAATATATATATATTATAATTTAATATATATTATTTTTAAATAAATATATTATATAATACCTTTGATGATAATTTTAAAATTGTATCTGCTGCTACTCTACCAATCATTTTATTAAAAATTTAACGAGCATATAGCTACATCTCTTCTACAGATATCTATTGCTTCTCTGTACCAATCGAGTCCTTAAACTATCACTAATAAACCATTTTATTTTTCAAATACATAATTTTATAATATAATTAGGTTATGATCGAATGCTACTTTATTTTAGAGTGAAAATGAAGCTAAATTTTTTAATTATTTTATTTATAAAATAAATTTATTTTAATCTATTATAAAGTGATAAATAGAATAGGTTTGTAGTATTTTACTTCAAATTCAAGTAAAAAATAGAATGAAGTTGGAGATACTTTTTAGAATAAACCAGTTATTTTATCAACTCGGTTACTTTTGACATGGCTAAAACAAGAGAAGACGGGATCAATGCAACCACGCAACTAAAAAAGGTGTCAAACGAGGAAGCACCATACACATGGTATATTCTCTCATTTGTTGACCTGATAAAAGAATCTACATCTCTTTTGCTATTTGTCTACCGTTGTGGGAAAGTTTACAATGATGTGATTGGTTCGAAATCTGAAAGGTATTCACATAGGTGAATGGGAACGTTGGCAGTATGTGAAATGGTCTATTCATTGTTTTTCTCCTTCTGATTGTTAAATGAACGTGCCAAAAATTTAACTTTTACATCGACCTAGCAAATTGAGACTGGGCAGTAGAGATGGCGATAGCAACGACAGCAACATTTGAAAGGGAATTCAGAGTTAGAGGCAGATCTAGAGAGGTGCACAGATATTTCGGACTGGGCTTAGTTTGTGTAGAGAGTATGTAATCAGACTTCATACATGGGTTGAAATGGTGGCTTAGATGATAGTATTCTCTACTGTTTTATTGCAAGTCCATGTACTGATTATTAGTAGTCAGACTAGTGGAATCCCATTAAACCAGTATGGGATAACCTATCACAAGTCTGTTTCAAAAAAAAAAAAAAACCTATCACAAGTCTAATAAAGCTTTTAAACATCAGTCATAGTGTAGTCTCTCTAAAGATTATCTCATCAATTTAATATTCATATAATTTTGCTGTGTCATTAAATATAAATATAAAAAATACGACCACATCCAAAGTGACACCTACCATTTGAGTTTCTCACACTTTTTGTATTTTCAAATACAAATTTTCTCTTTTTTTTTTCATTTTCAAAAATTTAATCACTTTAATGTTGAGAGACTTGCGAAAAAACCTTGATACTCTAATGAAATATGGCTTTTTATGATATGCCAATAAAAATGGATATTAGCAAACCTATGTGTTTGAGATTTTTATAAGTTTATAAATACAATTATGCATCATAGATCACTGTGGATTGTAACCTTTGAAAATGTCTTAAAAATCTCTCCTTCATACTTATTTTATATATTGATCCAAATATCTTTATCTTTACTGATTTAAATAAATTTTTTTATTTAAATTTAAATTGGACAATAAAGCTCTTCGAGAACCATTATTACATTTTCAAACTATTTTTCTATTTTTTATTAGTCCCTTTACAAACTATTACATAGAGCTAGGATAAACTTTGCTTCGGAAGTGGATTATCTAATATCCACCACGTTGTTAGATCGAATGTAGTTTTCGATGTATATAAATTTTCTTCCTGTGTGTTGCCCTTTTAGATAGTCAGTCAGATAAACATTTTTTTTTTGTTCAACTGATAGTCAGATAAACATTCCTATTTTTATTTTAATAGAAATTTGTATGTCCTAGTCCCTGTTCAAAAACGCGCCCGCCTGGCCGTGTACTCGCCCGATTAAATGGTGGTCGGAAGGTTACCGCCGCGAGGAGGAGGTAATCGGTGGTTCTAGGCGTTAAAACGAAAAAACTTTCAAAAATTGAAATTTCAAGAGCTAAATCAGTGTCTACCTCATGAAGCTGTTATATTTGGTTGAAACTCACATGAATCAGCTGTAAAAATTATGAAATCGTGAAAAAAAAAAATAAAGAACAAGATATTTCAGATCTGGAAAACGCAGGCAAGAGGTTGAAGATGAGGGTAAAGTCGTAATTTTGTCATTCATTAAACTAAAATCAGAAAAAATGAAGCAAAACGCATCAATGACACCTCGAACACACGACCCTATGCTTGTTAAGCGGGATACGGACCACTAGGCTACCTTATCCAACTGCCTATTGTTCACAAACTTGATATATGTACTTAAAACTAGGCGCCGATTATACCCCGCTTAATTCCCGAGTTTTTGGTAACTCGCTAGGCCTAAGGTTACCGCCCGACTAGCACCTAGCGTAGTTCCGAACAGGGGTCCTAGTAGCTGTGATAAAATTACATTTCTTTCTGAAAAGTTGTACACTTATAGATCTCTTCGAGATTAAAACACCCCTATGGCTTCTCAGTTTTTCCCACCCACCACATGCTGAAATGCACCCACCACGTACATGTCCAACCCCCGGGGGAAGAAGACAGACGCAAAGCTTTGCAGCTTTTGAGTAGTGTCCGTATTATTATAACATTAAAGTTTATAGGAATAAAAAAACTACACGCCAAAATCAACCTCTTATGTGTAAAAAAAAAACAGTAGAGTTCAGTCTTTGTCTTTGTTCTAGGACCGGCCACAGAAAAAAAAAACACTAACGTAATCAGGATTGAGGATTTAACTATATGTAGATGCTTATACCAATTTCATCGATTTGATAGCAATTTCATCGAGCGAAGAGGATACATTTAGAAAACACAAAATAAACCTTGAGTATTTTCATTGCAGGCGAACAACATTATTTTTCTAATTGGATTAAAAAGAAACTAGATTTTGACCCGTCCTTTTAAAGGGCGGGTATGTTTCCTTTGACAAATTTATTTTTGTGTCCTTGGTATTTGAATATTCTATATATGTAATTTTATAAGTATTTAAAATAATTTATAAAACATAAGAATATTTTCGTCCATCACGTGACATGAGTTATTGATATCTCATTTGAGTCTTTTAAAAATCTGGACGAACTATAATCGAGAAACTGATTTTATAGTAGTTTCCGGTAAAAAGTTTTGAGTTTTTTTTTTCTCTACAAAACTAGTTGTGAGTATACAAAACAACTATCCTGTTTTTAATCAAAATTATACAATTACATTTGCTTGGATCACAATATACATAAGTTTAGTAGTTCTGAAGTTATATTTTTAATATTTATAATAAAATATAACATCTCCTTATGTCTCTTAAAAAAACCATATCTTGTTTATTAACAAAAAATAAATAATATTTCATCTAAATCATGGGTTATATTTGGTTGCGTTATTAATCTGTTTTAGAGTTGTTGTAACTAGTCATTATTATACTATTGTATGTAGAAAATCAAAATTGATATCAAAAGGCCATATAGGCATATATTGTGAACATATATACTATTTTTGAATATAAGTATTTATAGAAAACGTTTTAAGAGAAAATGATAACATAAAATGAAGTAAAAATAGTATATATTATTAAATGTTTTTTTTTTGTTTGTTTGTTAAAAAAGCCTTATTTCCAGTTAGAAAAAGAGAGCTTCTCTGTTGTCCATATATTTTGCATCTTCGCATCGTAAGCGGTGACGTATCACTCTTCTCTCTGTCTCTCAAATATTCTTTCTTCCATCAAAAAAGTGAGAACCCACTTTCTCTCAAAAGCCAGCCATACGAGTGAGTACATAAGATCCCTTTTTCCGTTTCCTCGTGATTTGCCAAATCTCCAGGTGATAAAGCTTTCATCTTTTTTTTTCTCTCTCTCTCTCTGTTCCTCTGTCTTTTTTTCCGACAAAGTGGGATTAACTCTAGATGTTTTTTTTTTTTTTTGCAACGGATTAACTTTAGATGTTAGTTTGAGTTTCCTCGTGATTTCATATTCGTGTGTTCTCACAAGATCTCATCTTCATCCTTTGTCTGTGACTGTGATAGAAATAAATAATATGGATTCGTTTTTGCCGCGTGGAGTTTTCTCTATCATTATTACTCTGTTCTTTGCTTTTATTGCTTTCTGTAACCGTTGTATCATTTTATAATGATTATCCAGCGTCCACTGAAATTGATTACATGCAAAAGTTCACACTTTTTTAGGCGCGAATGTTTTCTAGTCATTTATCATTCTGGGGACCATTTGCTTTCATTGAATTTTTAGAAACGTACATGGTGATTGGTTTTAAAATGATTTCTCTAGTAAATGGAACTAAAAAAGGTTATAACTTTGCTCCTGAATCTTTTTGCAGCTTTGTTGATGCTCTGTGTCTGAGGAAGGGGAAAAATGGGGTTTGAGGAGGCGTTGGAGTGGTACTGCAAGCCGGTGCCTAACGGTGTTTGGACGAGACAAGTTGATAATGCGTTTGGTGCTTACACGCCCTGTGCTACTGACTCCTTTGTTCTTGTCATCTCTCATCTGGTTCTCTTGGTTATGTGTTTGTATCGTGTATGGCGCACCATGAAGGACCACAAAGTGGAGAGGTTCTGCTTGAGGTCGAAACTGTATAGCTATTTGCTGGCTCTCTTGGCTGCTTATGGTACTGCTGAGCCTCTGTTTAGATTGATCATGGGGGTTTCTGTTTTGGATTTGGATGGAGATGGGCTTCCTCCTTATGAGGTGATTTGCTGTTTTTAAACGTGTTCTTTTAATCTTTTTTGGGTTGTTATGTATGTTTTACCTGAAAGATACTGATGTTTTGTGTGGTTTCTTTGGCAGGCGTTTGGTTTGGGGGTTGAAGCTTTTACTTGGGGCTCTGTAGTTATCATGATTTTTATGGAGACTAAAATTTACATTCATGAACTCCGTTGGTACGTCAGGTTTGCTGTCATATATGCTCTTGTGGGGGATATGGTCCTGCTAAATCTTGTTCTCTCAGTCAAGGAGTTCTATACCAGGTTAGGAGGTTGCTAGTGTTATATGGTTTTATGCAAGTCATTGGTTTAGAAGGGTGAACTCAAGCTTTGTTTTCATTGCAGTTATGTACTGTATCTCTACATAAGCGAGGTGGCAGTTCAGGTAAGCTCACTTAGACTCCTTATCAGCCTTATAAATATTTGTTGTGTGCTATGTCTAAATTACACTCAGATTTTTTTTCCCTCTGATAACAACTTAAGACGGTGAGTTTTGGTTTTTATTTCAGGCTCTGTTTGGAACTCTATTGTTTGTGCATCTTCCCAATTTGGATGCTTACCCTGGCTACATGCCAATGCGAAGTGACACTGTGGATGATCATGAGTATGAAGAGCTTTCTGCGGGACAGCAAATATGCCCAGAGAGGCATGCAAACATATTTGACAGTAAGTCACTCTTTGGCCTGGTTTCAGTTCTGTGAATACTGGATTGTGATTGTAAGGCTAGTGCCATTTGCCATACCGTAGTGTTTTGCACACTCTATTTTAAAACAATTGTTGAAATGCCACAGGGATCTTCTTCTCATGGATTAATCCCTTGATGACTCTGGGAACTAAAAGGCCTCTCACAGAGACAGATGTGTGGCATCTGGACACTTGGGATCAGACTGAAACTCTGTTCACGAGGTACGACGAATAACCTTATTAAATCTCCTAAAAGTGTATGTGAGAGTGACATGTTTCTTGATATTTTATGTATCCTTTTTAGCTTCCAGCAATCCTGGGATAAGGAACTACAAAAGCCGAAACCGTGGCTGTTGAGAGCTTTAAACAGTAGTCTGGGAGGAAGGTAATATTCTCACCGTTTCATGCTCTAGTTTCATCCCTTTCGACTATGGTTAGATAGTGCTGGCTTTCACCGTGATGCTTTCCTGTTTTATAACTTGCATTAGCACTATTTCATTTCTTAACTACATGTCTGATGTAAATCGTTTTTATTTTCATTTGCATTTTGAAGGTTTTGGTGGGGAGGATTTTGGAAGGTACTTTCCTCTCTTCTATTCGTATGACATGGTTTAAGTACAATGGTCACTGGTGCCGCGTCATGTTAGATTGTCTTGATGCCTCAGGATGTTACTTTAAATTTACATAATGTGACAAATATAAGGAAGCAGTGGCATCCTCAATTTTTATCTAACTAGTTCATTGTACTTCACAGATTGGGAATGATTGCTCACAGTTTGTGGGGCCTCTTTTACTGAATCAACTCTTAAAGGTTTGTTCTTTTCCCACTAGTATGCAATCTATCTGAACCTAGTTGACATAATATTTTTGAACTTTCATTTCACATGGATCACGGTCGGTCTCTTCTCTAATCTCACAATGTTCGTCAAACTATTTGCAGTCAATGCAACAAGATGAGCCAGCTTATATGGGTTACATCTATGCGTTCTCCATCTTTGTTGGAGTGGTATGAAATGAAATCCTTCTCTCTCTTTCCATGGATTTGGCAAATTCATGGTACATAGACACCGGTTTTACTCAGCATGCTGGGTCTAATTTTCCTCTAAACTGATTATAATAGCAATACGGGCTCCCTCTCAATGCTACTTGTGGAGTTTGCTGCTCTTGAGTTCTCAATGTTTGTGTCTTGGATAGCTTCTGACTTTATGTAGTTAGGGTGGTACTCTAATTCATCGTGTGATTGATGTTTATGAATACATTTCCAGGTACTGGGGGTGCTCTGCGAAGCTCAATATTTCCAGAATGTCATGCGTGTTGGTTACCGACTAAGATCTGCTCTGGTAAATTTTAAGTTTCACTTCACATTCAGTCTGCTACCATGGCCTTGTTCTCTAGTCATATTTGTTTTTTTTCTTCTTATTAGATTGCTGCTGTATTTCGCAAATCGTTGAGGTTGACTAATGAAGGTCGTCGAAAGTTTCAAACGGGAAAGATAACCAACTTAATGACGACAGATGCTGAATCTCTTCAGGTGCGTACTCCTTCATATTTTTAGTTTAAATTTTGCATGTTTCTCAATGTTATGTATCTAATCGACCATATGTACTTTGTACTAATTGTTTTTTCCCACCCCTTTTTGCAGCAAATTTGCCAATCACTTCATACCATGTGGTCGGCTCCATTTCGTATAATTGTAGCATTGATTCTACTTTACCAACAACTGGGTGTTGCCTCGCTCATTGGTGCATTGTTGTTGGTCCTTATGTTCCCTTTACAGGTCAATCTACCTTTATGTCTCCTCAATTTTTCCTTTTGCTGTCCACTGTTTTACTTGATCATTTGTATTTCTGACAGTTAATAATTCTCCAACTCCAACTCCAACTCCCTCTCCTGAACTAGTTCTCTGTTTTTACTTGAAACAGACTGTTATTATAAGCAAAATGCAGAATCTGACAAAGGAAGGTCTGCAGCGTACTGACAAGCGAATTGGCCTTATGAATGAGGTTTTAGCTGCAATGGATACAGTAAAGTAAGAAAATCCATAACCAATGTTTTTGGTGATGGATGGTGTTACAAATTTTGCAGGCAATTTGTACTAAACCAAAAATGCTACAGGTGTTATGCTTGGGAAAACAGTTTTCAGTCCAAGGTCCAAACTGTACGTGATGATGAACTATCTTGGTTCCGGAAATCACAGCTTCTGGGAGCGGTATGATTCAGCACTGTACCACTTTTCTTCTTATTATTGGATTGCTTAGATGTTCCTCTTTGTGGTTGTTTGTTTCTGACTCTTGCTTGGTCTTGCCATTATTTTGCAGTTGAATATGTTCATACTGAACAGCATTCCTGTTCTCGTGACTATCGTTTCATTTGGTGTGTTCACATTGCTTGGAGGAGACCTGACCCCTGCAAGAGCGTTTACATCGCTCTCTCTCTTTGCTGTGCTTCGTTTCCCTTTATTCATGCTTCCCAACATTATAACTCAGGTAATTTCTTCAATATTTTTGTGTACAGCCAGTCCTGGTACTGAAAAACTGTTGAGTATTTTGCGTTGCATATTTGCCGATGATGATGCTGACTAGTGTTTACGTGTAGGTGGTGAATGCTAATGTATCCTTAAAACGTTTAGAGGAGGTGTTAGCGACAGAAGAGAGAATTCTCTTACCAAATCCTCCCATTGAACCTGGACAGCCAGCCATCTCAATAAGAAATGGATTTTTCTCTTGGGATGCTAAGGTGCCGCTTTTGTTTTCGTTCACTTTACCGACTTTCATCAGAAGTAGAAAACTCGAGTTAACCGTGTATATATATCTGCAGGGGGATAGGCCGACGTTGTCAAATATAAACTTGGATGTACCTCTTGGCAGCCTAGTTGCTGTGGTTGGTAGTACCGGAGAAGGAAAAACCTCACTGATATCTGCTATCCTTGGGGAACTTCCTGCAACATCTGATGCAATGGTTACTCTCAGAGGATCAGTTGCTTATGTTCCACAAGTTTCATGGATCTTCAATGCAACAGTATGCTCTTCTATTCTTTTACTCTTAGAATTGATCACAAACTTAGTGAATTGTTTCTTTAGGTTTTTGATTTTTAAGCTGTTCTGAGCCGATGAGTGATATCTATGTTCTTATTAAAAAATTGTAGGTACGCGACAATATATTGTTTGGTTCTCCTTTTGACCGTGAAAGATATGAAAGGGTTCTTGATGTGACTGCGCTCAAGCATGACTTAGAGTTACTGCCTGTAAGTTTCAAGGCGTACTTGATAACAAGGATTTGTCTTGCCTAGCTCTCGTTTGTTCCAACCTCTTTGTCTTGCTTGATAGGGTGGTGATCTCACGGAGATTGGAGAAAGAGGTGTTAACATCAGTGGAGGACAGAAGCAGAGGGTGTCAATGGCTAGGGCCGTTTACTCAAACTCAGATGTATTCATCTTTGATGACCCGTTAAGTGCCCTTGATGCCCATGTTGGTCAACAGGTAAACAACTGGTTGGTTCTTTATTGATAAGACTGGTCCTTTTCATATTGTCAATCTGATTTATAAAAAACTGATATGGTTCAGGTTTTTGAGAAATGCATAAAAAGAGAATTGGGGCAGAAAACGAGAGTTCTTGTTACAAACCAGCTCCATTTCCTATCGCAAGTGGATAGAATTATACTTGTCCATGAAGGCACAGTGAAAGAGGAAGGAACATATGAAGAGCTATCCAATAATGGCCCTTTGTTTCAGAGGTTAATGGAAAATGCAGGGAAGGTGGAAGAATATTCTGAAGAAAATGGAGAAGCTGAGGCAGTTCAAATGGCCGTAGCACCATTGACGAACGGGAACACAAACACACTTCAGATGAATGGAACTGAAGATAAGAAAGCCAAGGAAGAAAACAAAGGAGGAAAATCTATCCTCATAAAGCAAGAAGAACGTGAAACTGGAGTAGTGAGTTGGAGAGTCCTGAAGAGGTACCATATTCTTTGTCTATTGGCTGAACTGCACCTTTGCAGGATATGAAAAAAATGACTTGTGCGGTGTCTTACCATGTTCTCAGGTACCAGGATGCACTTGGAGGGGCATGGGTGGTGATGATGCTCCTTTTATGCTACGTCTTGACAGAAGTATTCCGGGTTACCAGCAGCACGTGGTTGAGTGAGTGGACTGATGCAGGAACTCCAAAGAGTCATGGACCCCTTTTCTACAATCTCATATATGCACTTCTCTCATTCGGACAGGTATGTGCTTGATGGACCGTATACTATTTACAACATAACATCTTGTGCTGAGTCTGTTTCTTTGTTCCTTTCAGGTTTTGGTGACATTGACCAATTCATATTGGTTGATTATGTCAAGTCTTTATGCAGCTAAGAAGTTACACGACCATATGCTTCATTCAATACTAAGGGCCCCAATGTCCTTCTTCCATACCAATCCCTTAGGACGAATAATCAACCGGTTCGCAAAAGACCTGGGTGATATTGATCGAACTGTTGCCGTCTTTGTGAACATGTTTATGGGTCAAGTCTCGCAGCTTCTTTCAACTGTTGTCTTGATTGGCATTGTCAGCACTTTGTCCTTGTGGGCCATCATGCCTCTCCTGGTCTTGTTTTATGGAGCTTATCTCTATTACCAGGTAATGTTACCTTCAAAGAAACACTGATGTTACACATTCTGTTTTAACCTCCATTCGTCAATTTTTCTCATTGCAGAACACAGCTCGTGAGGTTAAGCGTATGGATTCAATAACAAGATCCCCTGTTTATGCACAGTTTGGAGAGGCATTGAATGGCTTATCAACTATACGTGCCTACAAAGCATATGACCGGATGGCTGAAATCAACGGAAGATCAATGGATAATAACATCAGATTCACTCTTGTCAACATGAGTGCCAATAGATGGCTCGGAATCCGTTTAGAAACACTCGGTGGTCTTATGATTTGGCTGACAGCATCGTTCGCTGTCATGCAGAATGGAAAAGCTGAGAACCAACAGGCGTTTGCATCTACAATGGGTTTGCTACTCAGCTACGCGTTGAACATTACTAGCTTGCTAACAGGTGTTCTGAGACTCGCGAGTTTGGCTGAGAACAGTCTGAATGCAGTCGAGCGTGTTGGTAACTATATAGAGATACCTTCAGAGGCTCCGCTTGTTATTGAGAGCAACCGTCCACCTCCCGGATGGCCATCAGCTGGAAGCATAAAGTTTGAGGATGCTGTTCTCCGTTACAGGCCTCAGTTACCACCTGTGCTTCATGGGGTTTCTTTCTTTATTCATCCAACGGATAAGGTTGGGATTGTTGGAAGAACCGGCGCTGGGAAGTCAAGCCTGTTGAATGCCTTGTTTAGAATCGTGGAGCTGGAGAAAGGAAGGATACTAATCGATGAATGTGACATTGGCAAGTTTGGACTGATGGACCTACGTAAAGTGCTTGGAATCATTCCACAGTCACCAGTGCTTTTCTCGGGAACTGTGAGGTTCAATCTTGATCCGTTTGGTGAACACAATGATGCTGATCTATGGGAGTCTCTGGAGAGAGCACACTTGAAGGATACCATCCGTAGAAATCCTCTTGGTCTTGATGCTGAGGTACTTACAACTAACCACATGTAGCTTGAGTGAGATTCATTTGAATTGTTTTTTAGTTCAATCTTTGTTGTTGCGTTCTGGTTCAGGTGTCTGAGGCAGGAGAGAACTTCAGTGTGGGACAGAGGCAGTTGTTGAGTCTCTCGCGTGCACTGTTGCGGAGATCCAAGATACTGGTTCTTGACGAAGCAACTGCTGCTGTTGATGTTAGAACTGATGCTCTCATTCAGAAGACTATCCGTGAGGAGTTCAAGTCATGCACCATGCTCATCATCGCTCACCGTCTCAACACCATCATCGACTGTGACAAAATCCTCGTCCTCGATTCCGGAAGAGTTCAAGAGTTCAGCACACCGGAGAACCTTCTATCAAACGAAAGAAGCTCATTCTCGAAGATGGTTCAAAGCACAGGAGCTGCAAACGCAGAGTACTTGCGTAGTTTGGTACTTGAGAACAAGCGTGAGAGAGGAGAAGATGATGATGGGTCGCAGCAACCGTTACAAGGACAAAGGAAATGGCTAGCTTCTAGCCGTTGGGCTGCAGCTGCTCAGTTTGCGCTAGGTGTGAGTCTAACGACATCACACAACGATCTCCAAATCCTTGAGATTGAAGATGATGGGAGTATTCTGAAGAGAACGAAAGATGCGGTTGTGACATTGCGCAATGTTCTGGAGGGGAAGCATGACAAGGAGATTGCAGAGTCGCTTGAGGAGCATAATATCTCTAGAGACGGTTGGTTGTCATCACTCTATAGAATGGTAGAAGGTAAATAAATAGATACATCTCTCTACAACTCTTAATCACACCACATCAGAGTCTTGGCACTTATCTTGAACTCTGTTGTCTACCATTTTCAGGGCTTGCGGTGATGAGCAGATTGGCGAGGAACAGAATGCAACAACCAGGTTACAATTTGGAAGGAAACTCGTTTGACTGGGACAATATCGAGATGTAGATTAAGTTTCAGGTCGTCATCAGTTGATGAAACATTTTCTTTACCTTAACCAAAAATTGTTACTCTTGGATGCCTTAAAAACTTCTGCAAAGAGAATTTAACTTTTGCTGTGTTCTTTCAATTTTGTCTTTGATTATTAGAATAGTTGCTTAGTATTATCCTTAATGGGATTCTGAAAATTTCAAAAGCAGAGAATGATACCCCTTTTCAGATTTGATGAAACAAAGGATCTTTAAGGATTAAGAAGAAATAAAAATAGATGTAATAGTTTTAGACTGAAGCCAAACTCATCGTTTTATCTTTTTCTTTTTTTTTTGACGTCTCACTGAATTTCTGTTATATATAAACGAACTCATCGTTCTAGTTTTTTGGCTTCAGTCTAAAACTATTACATCTATTTTTATTTGAATGAATGACGGAAATATTTTATCGTTTATATACCAAGGGTATTTCCGTCATACAACAGACTAAGCGCTCATTTAAAGAAACCGATCGGTTTCTATATCAAATCGTCTGAAACCGGTTGTTCGAATTGAACCGGTTATTTCCACAAATAAGCAAAACCGACTCTCACTCTCTCCGAGAACCTTTCTACTAATAACTCAAAGCTCACCAACGAGGCCGTCTCTCTCGTCCATTCTCTGCGTTGAGAGTAAAATTGTTGTTACAGAGAAAAAATGGAGTACAATAACGAATACGAACAAGAACCGACTTACATCGAAGAAGAAGACGACGATGAGGAGATCACACAGGAGGACGCGTGGGCCGTTATCTCTGCCTATTTCGAAGAGAAAGGTCTCGTTCGTCAGCAGCTCGATTCCTTCGATGAGTTTATCCAGAACACTATGCAAGAAATCGTTGATGAGTCCGCTGATATCGACATCCGACCTGAATCTCAGCACAATCCTGGCCACCACTCTGATTTCGCCGAGGTGCTTCCTTCATGTTGGCTTTATCGTGTTTGTGGAGTTGTTTTTAAAGTGTTTTGGATACAGTTTTGTTGCAATTAGGGAGCTATTCTGTGACGAGCTGTTCCGTGTACTTATTCCTTCAACCCAGGCTCACACAGCCTTGCAGGGCATGGATTCTAACTCCTCCCAGTTCTCACTAATTAGGTTGCTGGTGGGCTTCGAACCTAAGAGTTCAACTTTTAACAATTCTTTTTTAACAATTCTTCCGCAGGACAAGTTGTTACCACATAATCCTGTAGTTCAATCGGTGACAGCTTGTCCTATGGGGAAGCTCAATTGGTGACAACTTGTTCTATGGGAAAATTGTTAAAGGGTGAGGTCTAGGTTCGAGTCGCACCAACAGTCTAATTATGGAGTTAGTGAGAAAGGAGTAGTTGGGATCGATGCCCCCTGGGTCGACGGAACGGGTCACATCTTCGTTTTGTATATGTAGCATTTTTGAATGATGGGGGTGAAGCTGATGAGTTCATTGTTTGGCACTGTGGAAATGTGTGTTGCTTAACTTTTTTTTTTTTGTATGCAGACAATCTACAAGATTAGTTTTGGACAGATTTATCTGAGTAAACCGATGATGACGGAATCTGATGGAGAGACTGCCACCTTGTTCCCTAAAGCTGCAAGGTTGAGAAACCTCACCTACTCGGCTCCTTTGTATGTCGATGTTTCTAAGAGAGTTATCAAGAAAGGGCATGATGGTGAGGAAGTTACGGAGACACAGGATTTTACCAAAGTTTTCATCGGAAAGGTCACTTGAACTTGCAAGATTCAATAAGCTGCATCTGCTATTATAAGGTTCCTGACAGTAGAACTGTTTTCTTCTTCTTCTTTGAATTGTTGTCTAGGTTCCCATCATGCTCCGGTCTAGTTACTGTACCTTGTTTCAGAACTCGGAGAAAGATCTGACAGAGCTTGGAGAATGTCCTTATGATCAGGGCGGATACTTCATTATCAATGGCAGTGAAAAGGTTCTGATTGCTCAGGAGAAGATGAGCACCAACCATGTTTATGTTTTCAAGAAGAGACAGCCTAATAAGTATGCATATGTTGGCGAAGTCCGTTCCATGGCTGAGAACCAAAATAGGCCTCCAAGCACTATGTTCGTGCGCATGCTTGCTCGTGCTAGTGCTAAAGGGGTAAGATAAAAGCTAATAGTCCTCAGTGTTTTGTCTCTGTAAATTCCAGAATATGCTAAATAAGTTACATTCTATGTGGCAAATGGATGCAGGGTTCATCTGGACAGTATATTCGGTGTACTCTCCCTTACATCAAAACAGAAATCCCTATTATCATTGTATTTCGTGCATTGGGATTTGTTGCGGATAAGGACATTTTGGAACACATTTGCTATGACTTTGCCGATACTCAGATGATGGAGTTGCTCAGGCCTTCCTTAGAAGAAGCTTTTGTTATTCAAAATCAACAGGTATCAGATGATCCTCTATTTTGGTTAAATATCTTATTATTGTGGCTTTCCTTAACGTTGGGTGCTTGAAAATTTGATCCTGCAATCAGTTGATAACTCCCATAATGATTTAGGTTGCTCTCGACTATATTGGGAAACGTGGTTCAACTCCTGGTGTAGCATCCAAGGAAAAGAGGATAAAGTATGTGATCACTTAAACCAATTAACGTGGGTGTTATGATCTAAGATGTCAACCATTGAGATGTTGATACCGGAGGTTTGCAATTGCAATATTATCATTGCAGGTATGCAAAAGATATCCTTCAAAAAGAAATGCTTCCTCATGTAGGAGTTGGGGAGTTTTGTGAGACGAAGAAAGCTTACTATCTCGGGTACGTATTCAGCTCACTCGTGTTCTCTTAGATTCATACGTTTATCGTGTTGCTCATATTATGCAATAATCCTTAGGTATATCATACACCGGCTGCTGCTTTGTGCACTTGGCCGAAGGCCAGAAGATGATCGGGATCATTATGGTAATAAAAGGCTGGATCTTGCTGGTCCTTTACTTGGAGGGCTCTTTAGAATGGTTTGTTAACCGCACACAGTCATGCATTATTATTGAGAAAATTTATAGAATTTGAAGTATCATTTTCGTTGATTTCGTACTGATCTAACATCTTCTTTAATGCAGCTTTTCAGAAAGCTGACGAGGGATGTGAGATCTTATGTACAGAAGGTCTCTTACATAGTCACTCTTTCGTGAGCCAAGGACTGGAATTCTTGTTTGTTGATATTTGTTTGGAAGTCTGATTCATGTCATTTTAACAGTGCGTTGACAATGGCAAAGAAGTCAATCTTCAATTTGCCATTAAGGCTAAAACAATCACCTCTGGCCTAAAATATTCTCTTGCTACTGGGAACTGGGGCCAGGCAAACGCTGCTGGCACAAGGGCTGGAGTCTCTCAGGTGGGGATATTTCTTTGCTCTTCTGTTTGTCAGCTCAAATAACTCGGTTATATATCTTATTATGATGACTTATTGCATGATTTGGTTCTAAAAAGTCCTGACTATAACCAGGTTCTAAATCGGTTAACATATGCTTCCACTTTGTCACATCTGAGGCGTCTCAATTCTCCTATTGGTCGTGAAGGTAAAGCCTCGTTCTTTTCCTACACTTCTATTTTGTCTCAGTTTATCTTTTAGTGCAGTTAATGCTGTTGGTACATTTTGTTCATGGTTCTCTTTATTTTCCACATCCTTTCAAGTTAGATCGGCTTGTAGTTCTGTTTTTTCCACTTGAATGTTAATCGACTCTTATATACCAGGAAAATTGGCAAAACCAAGACAACTTCACAACTCACAGTGGGGTATGATGTGCCCTGCTGAAACACCCGAAGGACAGGTTTACTTGTTGTATATATAGGAATAAGAATGTTTTGGATTCCGTTTAGTTCCATTGCTTATTGTGGCTTTGCTTTTGCCAGGCTTGTGGTCTAGTGAAAAACTTGGCGCTCATGGTCTATGTTACAGTTGGGTCAGCTGCTTATCCCATCTTGGAATTTCTGGAAGAATGGGGAACTGAGAATTTTGAGGTTTGTAGTACTTCACAGTCAGTCTCTTGCTCTGTCTCTGACACTTCGTTTCTTGTGGTTTACTAAAGGTCTTAATTTAATTGTAGGAAATCTCTCCATCTGTTATACCCCAAGCCACAAAAATCTTTGTCAATGGAATGTGGGTTGGAGTTCATCGAGATCCTGACATGTTGGTGAAAACGTTGAGACGTTTGAGAAGAAGGGTAATCATGCAATTTCTTTCATTCCAAATTATATAGTCAATGAATTGCAACTTCCTGTAGAAGTGATATATTACGTTTCCCTTGCAGGTTGATGTTAACACTGAAGTTGGCGTTGTTAGAGATATTCGTCTGAAAGAGCTCCGGATATACACTGATTATGGTCGTTGTAGTCGTCCCTTATTTATTGTGGATAACCAGAGGCTGGTAATAAAGAAGAGAGATATCTATGCTCTGCAACAAAGGGTAAAGTTCTAGTCTTCTTTTCTCGAAGTACCTTTCGTTATATAACCTCATTGTACCCGTATTCGTTTTTATAAACCAGGAAAGTGCAGAAGAAGATGGTTGGCATCATCTTGTTGCAAAAGGGTTTATAGAATACGTAGACACAGAGGAAGAGGAGACGACTATGATATCCATGACTATCAATGTGAGTGATAAAATGTTGAATATTGATTTGAAGATGTGAACAAATGCACTTTGAGGCATTCATTTGTACTGAAAACTCAATCCTAATTTTGTTTCAGGATCTGGTTCAAGCCAGACTCCGTCCTGACGAGGCATATTCTGAAACTTACACACACTGTGAGATTCACCCTTCTTTGATATTGGGCGTTTGTGCTTCAATTATACCATTTCCCGACCATAACCAGGTTTCTCTTTCTTTAATTGACTTGTCTTTGCGAAACAACTTAGTTCTGTAAAATCAAAATCTATGCTAACTATATCGTGTACTTTTTGTCGGCCATTTCTGCGTTTTGATGAATTAGTCACCCCGTAATACATATCAATCTGCTATGGGAAAGCAAGCTATGGGAATATATGTCACCAACTACCAGTTTCGCATGGTATATTCTAGGCTCTTAATTTGTTGTCTTTTTCTGCCATCTCTTGTTATAACACTATGTGCTTTAATGTTATTATCGGCATTGTTCTGTCAACCAGGATACCTTAGCCTATGTTCTCTATTACCCTCAAAAGCCTTTGGTTACCACACGAGCTATGGAGCATCTTCATTTTAGGCAACTTCCTGCAGGAATTGTGAGTTCTTTCGCATAAAGTCTTCCAAAATTCACCTTTTACTCTTCTATCAGTTCTCTCAAATTCCTTTTTTGTTCTTGTGTAGAATGCTATTGTTGCCATTTCTTGCTACTCTGGATATAATCAAGAAGATTCTGTCATCATGAATCAGTCTTCAATAGACCGTGGTTTCTTTAGATCCTTGTTCTTTCGGTCATACAGGTGCGTATACCATACATGTGGTGATCTGCTTTCGGTCTTTCCAATTATTTATACTGCAACTTTTCTGCTGTCAGAGACGAGGAGAAAAAAATGGGGACCCTTGTCAAAGAAGACTTTGGGCGCCCAGACAGGGCAAGTACAATGGTAAGACGCAATTTAACTGGTTTCTTTTATATGTCTGTGGGTCCTTTGTTCGTGGAGTTTAAAACTCAGGGCGTCTGATGCAGGGTATGCGACATGGTTCTTATGAAAAACTGGATGATGATGGTCTTGCACCTCCTGTAAGTAAAAGATTTATTATTCCTTTAATGGTTAATATATGATATCCTTAGGCGATTCTGTACTAGAATATTAAATCATACAATTTCTCTTTAATTTTGGGTATAGGGTACTAGAGTTTCAGGTGAAGATGTAATCATTGGGAAAACCACTCCCATATCTCAAGATGAGGCTCAAGGACAATCATCACGATACACAAGACGTGATCATAGTATAAGCTTGCGACATAGTGAAACTGGAATGGTTGATCAGGTAACTTTGGTATTTCTTTGCAGTTAGAGTTTCGAAAGTTTCATGATTGGACTATGAAGCTTATCAAATCTTGTTTAACATAAAGCTGAGTTTGTGAAAGTTCTTTAATCTTATAATATATGAACTTCTGTAGGTGTTATTGACTACAAATGCAGATGGTTTGAGGTTTGTGAAAGTGAGGGTTAGATCCGTTCGTATCCCTCAAATTGGAGACAAATTCAGTAGTAGACACGGTCAGAAGGGAACTGTTGGCATGACGTACACACAGGAGGACATGCCTTGGACGATTGAAGGCGTGACTCCTGACATTATAGTGAATCCACATGCTATTCCCTCTCGGATGACAATTGGACAGCTGATTGAGTGCATCATGGGGAAAGTGGCAGCTCACATGGGAAAAGAAGGAGACGCTACTCCTTTTACAGATGTCACGGTAACTTGCGTTTTTCCTTAGCTGCTTGGTTAGTTGCGACTTGGTATAAATTCTGACCATTGTGGTGTGTTTAGGTGGATAATATAAGCAAAGCTCTCCATAAATGTGGGTACCAAATGCGTGGATTTGAGCGAATGTACAACGGTCATACGGGCAGGCCACTCACAGCCATGATATTCCTTGGACCAACGTACTACCAAAGGTTGAAGCATATGGTTGATGACAAGATTCACTCACGTGGACGAGGTCCGGTGCAAATATTAACAAGACAGCCGGCTGAAGGACGATCCCGTGATGGTGGTCTGCGTTTTGGAGAAATGGAACGCGATTGCATGATTGCACACGGTGCTGCCAACTTTCTGAAAGAGAGGCTGTTTGATCAGAGCGATGCGTATAGGGTACATGTGTGTGAAACCTGTGGGCTCATCGCCATTGCAAACCTGAAGAAGAATTCTTTCGAATGCAGAGGTTGCAAGAACAAAACAGACATTGTTCAGGTAAAGTTTCCAAATTGTTTTTTAACGGTTTTGGGCTTTCATGCTCTTTTGTCTGATGGCATTGTGTCTAATCTCCACAGGTTCACATTCCATATGCTTGCAAATTACTCTTTCAAGAGCTTATGTCAATGGCGATTGCACCACGGATGCTTACTAAAGGCTTGAAAAATGCTAAAGGCAGAAAGTGAGGAGCCTTGTACTCTCAGCTGAGTTTGCAAACATTTGAGTTTTCTTGTTCTCTTTTGCTCGCATCTTTCTGACAATTCTTCTGAAACTAAAACTACGGAGGTATATGATGATAATATTGCAAACTTCAGTTATTATTGTTCTCATGTGGAAATTGAGCAACAAGGTTTAAAAAATCCATTGGACCATCGAGATTAACTGCTTGTTTTGACATTTTAATAAGTCCTTGTTCTTGAGAATCACAAGGGCAATGTGAAAACAATCATTATCCTTTTTTAAGAGATTGTAAGCATCTTGAAAGAATGAAATTATAATCATATCAGTGTTGCAACATTACAAATAAAAGGTAAGAAAAGAAAAAGTCAGATGAATTGAATGGTGCACTTTGATGAAAGTCTGGGAAGAGTCATTACATTAGATCGCACGAACTCAGCGGTCTTGCCTCATCTATTATCCGGGTCAACACCAACTTTTACAGTTTCAAGACATTCCAAATTGCCCAAGAAATATCTCATCTGTTGTAGCTCTTGAAAACAACCTCCATAGTCTGAAATTTCTAGCACCTTCACTGAGATGTATGTCCGGAAAGAAGATTACTTTTTTATTCTTTTTAATTTTCTTCCTCCCATACGTCCAACCAACGTAAATCAGATGAATCTATATGCTCTTTGTGTACAACCAATGAGGCAAATCACGCAGCAATAGCAAGAGAAATGTCTTAGAGATTGATCTTGGCTTCTGCATTAAATGGTTTTGAGATTTCGTTTAGTTTATAGGAGTTTCTACTTCAGGTAGCTGAGAGTTCATTATGTTTTGATACATCTCTCTCACTCTCTCCTTTGGTTGTTAGCGAGGCTAAGATACAGATGGAAAAGCCATGTCAATGCATCGGCATCTTGATAATCTATTCCTATCCAAGCAACTCGGTCTCGATTGGTGAAGAATTTACTAGTATCGCTATTGTCACACAATATAACCATATGGTTCTATCAACTCATATAATTAAATGTGTTAATGTGAACGTGTAGAGACGGTTAAATGTTACCACAAAATTTATTTACTTGTCATGTACAGAAAGATACACCATAATAACTTTAGCAAAAAAAAAAAAAGAGAAAAACTCAAAAAATTAAGAGAAGTTATTGTAGAAAAGGAAGCTTTTGAACTAAAAAGTTAAAAAGAAAAAAGGAATTAAGTGAGCATGTGAGAAACAAATATTGGGAAGAAGGAAATAATGAGTTAATATATGTTACAAAAAGAGACATTTTTACTATATGTAAATATCACAACTTTATGCTTTCTTAGAATGTTTAAGAAAGAATCTAGTGGTATATGCGCGACAATTACTAGAATACCATAAATGTAAACATTCCCAACTTTCACTAGTTAATGCTCCTTAATGAGAAAATCTAAAATTTCCAAAATTCTGTGACTTACCCACAAAAATGTAAACTCAGTGTCGACGACAATACAGTATAAATAGATGAGTAAAATTGACTAGTAGGTAAAAGAAGAAGAGAAGAAAAATTAGAAAGACCCAAAAGCTTGGTGGTTTGGTCAAGAAAAAATGGATACAGGTTTCATCCTAACCATCGTCTTTGTGGCGCTCATCATCATTGCGGCTTTTGTAGCTTGCTGGGTTTGCGCCCCAAAACTCACCAAACGATTTGCGAGCGATGCAGCATAACTATTATCTTGTTACCAATTAATCAGCTATGTCTTTTTTTTTGTTATTTTTTATATGACTAAATAGCAGATCGATGCTGCGACTCTGCAAAATTTATCGTTGTTCTCCATTTAAAAATGTTTTCGCTTAATGATATTGTAGCTCTATTATATTTTTTATAAATGAATGATGGTTTTTTTATGTATTGCAGTGTTATATATTACTAGTAATACATCTCGTATTCTTTTGTTTTTCATTAATGTGTACTGGTATGCACTTAATGATGATGATAGGACAACGAGTTCTAAATAAATAAAAGAAAATAGAATATTCAAAAACCACTATGTGCATACTTATTATATACCATCATCTCCAAAAAGAGTTTAGATCTAGTGAAAATCGCATGATTGAGAGGAATATATATAACATCATAAAGCCTAACACTTCCTTCGACGTGATGTTTAATTAGATTTTGGGTCCAAGTAGTAGCATCGCCGTGGTACACATTGCAAGGTTGCCTTACAAAAAGAATTGGTCTGCCAGTTGTGAAGAAGAGATAAGGGATCGAGTATCCGAAATCAAACATACTAACCATCTCAAAATGTATACTGAGAAAAGTTTCAAATGTGAACATATAAAAAAGAAACACGACATCATAAACACTTAAAGCACTAGCAAGCAAGCACACACATACATAAAGAAGATAGTCGAGACTTCAACGAGTACATGCCGGTTCAAACGCGAAAGGACCAACAGAGAATAAAACGTACTCGCGTTCAGCTATGTTGATTGATTTAGAAGGCGTAAGCATAGCACCGGTGGTTCCATTGTTGAGCTGTGAAGGGACGGTGCATGTCACTGTCGCAGCTGCGGGACCAGGATTCGTGGGCCAAGCCCGGCACGTGTGGAAAGCGTAGGTGGTGAGTTTATTCGGAGCCAACATGAAGAAGTATCCGTTTTTGTCCGTCTTTGTCTCCATCGTTACACCTCTCTTTGTGTTGTTGCATGCAAGCTTTACAGTCGCTCCTGTAGTCGAAAAATTAAATAGAGCTTAATAATATCAATGATTATTACAAGTTTAATCTAAACATTTAACTTAGGAAAATAAATTAGTCGTATAGAAATTAAAAGAAAAGAAAAGGACGAAAATACATTTTCGTGCATGAAAGCCAAGTGGCACGAGAGACTCCACGAATGTGTTGTTAACCCAAAATCATGATATATTATTATTATTTCTTTCTAAAGAGGTCATTGGTGTCAATTTTTGAAAATGCATTTACCCTAACCTATTTGACTTTTAGTGAAATCTACCTTAAGATACCAGTCAATCAGTGCTCTTAATCACATCAGTTTTGTTGGATTAATATCATTAATTCATTCAAATTATTTCATAGGAAAATCAGTCTAACATTGCATGCATTGGAGGTAAACGAGTCTTTAAACTAAATTCATCCGACATAATCTCTTTGAACAAATGTTAATTAATTAATCCAAGATTTTGCAGCCATAAATTTTGATGGGATGTATTTTTGCGAGAATGTAATGCATGCATATATATATATATATATATATATATATATATTTTTTTTTTCATTTAAACAGGTAAACGGTTCAAGAACCAGAAATCTGACTCAGCTACAGAACTTAATGTGAAGATTATGTCATTGAACTAGACCTCCTAAACATGCAACGATGAAATAAAACTAAACAAAACGAAGAAAAGGTCAATCCAAAGTTCATGTTGAAACTTATGAAGTTATAGATCTACGAGACTACAAAATAATTAGAAAAGTTGAAAAGATCAGAGATTATAATGTAACAACCTTGAAGAGGAGATGCTTCTAGGAGCGTATCAATGCCGGAGTACTTGCAAGACTTGCAATAAACCATGCCTTGGACCGCCACAAGTCTTCGGCTCATCTTTGCCGCCGGTGAAGTCACTGGAGAAGCGGATGAGACTTCATTTGTGTAGATGAAGGTTAATGAGATGTGAACAAGTAGAAGATATTTGAGAGCTTTTACTACCACAGTTCCCATTTTTGTTCTTTGTTAGTGATAGAGTGAATTAGGATCTCTCACTAAAGGTCATATTTAAAGCACTAACCAAAGGCCAGGCAGGGACTAGTTGGCTAGTTGTCATTGGTGATTAAAATCAAATAGGGTTTTTGATTTTTTGCATTCAAAATTACTCAAGAAAAAAACGAATTTCAAAAACCCATAAATAAATACAAGAAAATGCACAATGTACTAGTAGTATATAACTGGATAAGAATACCTCTCTCAACCAAGCACGCCGCCAAGCCTCCTGCCGTTCTCCGGTGTTTGGCGCTCCTCGCCGGCACCGGAGATGCTTTGTTGTCTTCTTTCATCTATGGCTGTAGTAGTTGGTGATACCTAGATTGCTCTCCGGCAGCATCTCTTCCCCATCAGATCCATGCTCGTCTGAGGAGCGAGGAGGTTTAGAGGTTTGTCTTTCATTGTGTTTGAAGAGGAGGTCGTGTCTCTAGCGCCGGTGAAGTTTTATGGATGGAACCGGTTTCGAGTTTCCTCAGATTTGTGTCCTCTGCTCTTGTCTATCTCGGGAGTTTGAATCTAAAGCTTCCTGGCTGGGTTTGAGTGTTTGTCTTCTGTCTTGTTCCAGTAACGGTGTAAGCGGTGGTGTAATGGTGCGTGGTGTTGTGTGGTGAGCAGAACAGGCTAACATCCTTCAGACGTATCAGATCTCCTGTCACCTCTCCATTTCAGTTAAGAAGGAGTCCTTCTCCCAACTTTTTAATAAGTGTGTTTCCCGGATGGTCTTATGTCTCTCTCATTCCTCGGTGGCTTCAGTGAAGCAATATAGAGAGGTTGAGGTCTTAGGCTCTCTGATGAAGGTTCGGTTGAGAAGGGGGTTTTAATCTTGGGTGTTTGTTTCCTCTCGATTTTGGTAGGCCTTTGTGGTTCTGGCTTGGTACCGTGAACTGGAGGTTCAGGTATATTGAGTTTCGTTAGTATTGGGCACTGCATCGCTTACTTTCTCTTGTGCTTGTGTGGTTTTCGGCAAGAGCTCCGGCTGTTTCAATGATTAGAGGACTTTCTTCTTTCTTCTTGTCTAGGATTGTTTATGGGTTTGGACGTAGGAGTGTAATTTTATCTAATGATAATTGTAGTTGTTGTATGTGTTGCCTGTTGTTTGGGCTCTTGAATCCCTTTTGTGGGCAAAGTTTCCGGGGATTTTAAGGTGTTTCCGTCGGTTTGAATTCCACCCTTGTATCTTTCAGTTTCTATAAATCAAATTCAGATGGAAGAAAAAAAATATAACTGGATATGATTTTTATATACAAATACACTACCATGTACTCCACTGATACCAAGACCTCAGACAAAAAGGAAAGAAAAAGAAAAGAAATGATCACCATATCTCATTATCTATAATACATTTAGAAGTTTAATCCATGTTTATATGACATCTTTTTTCACTGAAATTTTCATTATATTGGAACAAAGAGCACAATCTCTGAGCATTACACCAAACTTCAGGGGCTTAATCACAACTATACCCCACTTTAGACTAATCAAAAGGCCTTATAAAATCTCATAGCACCCCAAAAATTAACCAGGTTTGACAGGAGCAGAGGCCAAACAACTTTCAATTACAAAAAAAAAACCATCCAGGTGGACCTGCAGCCACATACGAATGTAACCAAAAGAAGTTCACTAATCTGGAACTGGAAAGATGGCATGGCCAAACCGTAGGTTTGAGCAATGCCTTAACCATATCATCAAATTCACAAGCGAAAATGATCTTGTTACACTGAAGACTTCTCATAGCATCGAAAGCCCAAAGAACCGTTAGTTTTAGATTTTCCAACTCTCTAAAATTTGGCCATGCCATCCGACTATGCAATTTCACTACTCTATTTCCATCCCTCAACACCCTAGCTGTCCCTAGTAGTTCCTTTTTCCGACTCAGCTCCATGCCAATATTACATTTTAACCATCCTACTGGTGGAGGAGTCCAAACATTATCAGCCACTTGAGTAAGATTCACTTCAATCCAAAGTAATACCTAACCCAGTTGATATCTATGGCATATATAATGCTGTTAATCATGTGTGTTTCAAAAGAAAAAGATGTTGTTAATCATGCATTTCTCTACTTGTGCAAATACATGTAGTTGAAAGAATGGTAATAAAAAAATCAGCATAATAATCAGAAAAACTTGTCATACTTATAAATGAAGTGAAACCGTATTTGATCATTAGTACTTCTTAAGTTCTAACACTAATTTTCCACAATTAGATAGTTGCCATTATTGTAAAAATTAATCAACCTCTTATTAACAACTTTGATCCCCATTTCTGATATTCTCAGTGATGCATGTATTTTTACTCTTTATGAATAAAACAATCAAAATATATTAGTATTTAGAAATAAAATAATCATACAGATGATAATATTCCTTTTTGGTCATCTACTGATGTATATTCGATTAAACTCCCAACTTCCAAATAGTACAAAGTTACGAACTAACTGACAAGTTAACCCCTAGCCCTGAGCTCCTAAAACCACTCAAGCGATCCCAAAGTTCCCAACCAATGGGTAAAAAACAAAATACAGATAGTAATATTCTTTTTTTTTGGTCAAACAGATAGTAATATTCTAAATAGGCCATTTCATCAAGAACTAACTTTAAAAATGGCGCCTATATAATATTATTTTCTGTTGACCAAAAAAAAGAGAATATTATTACCTGTATTTTGTTTTTTTACTCAATTGGTTGGGAACTTGGGATGTTTAGACGGTTTTATATATAGCAACTCGAGACTTTGGCACTCTCACTTAAAAGAGAAAATAGTAATATGAACATGAATATGACCTATCCATATAGTTTCACGCTTGTGTTTTCCACTACGCTGGTCCTGGCGGCCTTAGCAATACGTTTCTTGAGACCCAAGAAATCAAGAGGTCAACTTCCTCCGGGCCCAGGGGGATGGCCGATCGTTGGAAACTTGTTCCAAATGATCATGAACCGGCCGGCTCATCAGTGGATCCACCGCGTCATGGAAGCTATGGAAACGGAGATAGCTTGCTTCCGTTTTGCCGGCGTCCATGTCATCATCGTAACCTCAAGCGAGATTGCCCGAGAAGTGCTTAGGGAAAAGGACACGGCTCTCGCAGACAGAGCTGAGGCATACTCGATCAAACTCATAAGTCATGGCTACAACGGCGTTAGTTTCTCTTCCTACGGTGAGCGATGGAAGCTAGCGAAGAAAGTGATGGTCACTAAACTATTGTCTTCTGCGACTCTTAACAAGACTATCGGTGATAGAACAGTAGAAGCTGATAACATTGTCACGTATGTGTACAATATATGCCAATCAGGGTCTGTGACGAAGCTGGTTAACGTGAGGGATGTCGCCTTAACATACAGCCACGCCGTGATGATGAGGATGCTGTTTGGCCAGAGACATTTTGATAAACCGGCCAAGGATGGCGGTCTCGGGCCGAAAGAAAAAGAGCACGTGGACGCAGTATATCGAGCTCTTGATTGTTTATTCGGCTTCAGTGTAGCAGACTACCTCCCTTTTCTTAGAGGATGGAACGTGGAGGGTGAGGAGAAGGATGTTAGAGAAGCGGTTGATATTATCAACAGGTGCAACGACCCGATCATCCGCGAGAGAATGCATTTGTGGAGGGAGAAAGGCGGAAAAGAGACGGAAGAAGATTGGCTCGATATTCTAATCACGCAAAAAGATAATCAAGGAATGTATTTATTCACATTTGAGGAGATTAGAGCTCAGTGCAAGGTAAGAATTGTTTTTAAAAAAAAAAAATTAGCGTGGAGATGTATTATATATACTATACCATGCATTCCATATGTAGGATGTCAATGTTGCAACTATGGACAATACAATGAATACTGTGGAGTGGACGATAGGGGAGATGTTGAATCATCAAGAGATTCTTGAGAAAGCGACAAAAGAATTGAACACTGTAGTTGGCAAAGACAGACTTATCCAGGAATCAGACATACCACAACTTAACTACATCAAAGCTTGTTGCAGAGAATCTTTCCGGCTTCACCCACCTAATGCATTTTTGCCTCCTCATGGAGCCCGAGAAGATACTACTCTTGCTGGTTATTTTGTTCCCAAAGGTAGAAAAAATCATATTTATTGTATTAATATGGAGAAATTAATTTATTAACGATAGGTTTCAGTCGGTGACGACATAAAAAAATATGATGATTATCAAATTTTATACCTAGAAATTAAATTTAGTCAAATTATTTACACATGGACATACTCTAGTTCTCTAACTTTCGCTTGTTTAAAAGAATTTATGAATAATTTTTTCTCTTTATAATTTTATGAGGAACAAATTGAACAAAAAATCCTATGTTCTTATTTATTCAATTCTTCAAGTGAATTTCTGTCCATTATTTTGTTTTCGTTTTTCCTTAAACATGCAGTCACCAATCCAAACCATAGTATATATATAGAGGTTAATCTAGGGCCTAGGGAGGTCTTGCTTAACTTCTGTCAAACAGTTTATTATATAGAGTATTCTAAAAGAATACAAACAAACATAATATGACGTGGTTATATATGTTGAATTGCAACGACAGGTAGTCAAATTCTTGTGAGCCGTCCAGGACTTGGTCGGAACCCTAAGACATGGGAGAAACCTGACGCGTTCAAGCCAGAGCGACACCTTGTTGATCATTCTAGGGACTCAGTGGATGTGACTCTTATGGAGCCTGACATGAGTTTCGTGGTATTCGGCACCGGTCGGCGTGGCTGCGCAGGTCCTAAGCTTGGGACAACAATGATCGTCATGTTGTTAGCTAGGCTTCTCCAAGGGTTCGAATGGACTCTCCCACCAGGTGCAAGCCAAGTCGAGCTCATTTCCGCTAATACCAACTTGTTCATTGCCAAGCCTCTACTTGCATCTGCGAAACCTAGGTTGGCTCCTGGTTTATATCCGCAAATTCAGATCTAAGAGCATCTCTAATCCTATTTTATTTTTATTGTAAAATAAAGTAAAAATATTCTAATAATATTCTATTTTTGCTCTATTATTCTATTTTTAATATTATTTTATTTTTAATTTTAAAATAGAATATCATTGGGGTAGAATCAACTATATTATAGAGTTTATTATATAATTACCCTATTTTAAAAAATACAATAAAGTAAAATATTGGAAATGGTTTAAGGATGCTTTTGGTACCACAGGATACATATGTATGAAGTAAAATAAGGTTGATTTCCAGCCAAAATTTCTCATAGTTTTAATGAAAACTCTGATGACTTTTCTTTATTTACGTACCTTTCGATTTTCATTGTCCTTGTTGTATGTTTTCAATTCGATTTATGTTGTCATACCACCTGTGATGATTTCTGTATCTATTAGAGCATCGGGAACAGATAGTTTCTTCCCACAAAACACTGCAGATAGTTGAATCTATAGAGAGAGCCAAATGTTTGTTAAAAGTTCAATCCATGTTTTTGTGGCAACTACAATTGAAACTATGCTTTTTTTTTTTAAGAATAGAAATGTTTTCGCGACCATTTTTTTTTGCTATACTCTTTTGCCAAATTGGTCAAATTCTATAGAATGCAAAAACATTTTAAATGTATTCACTAAAATATACAGCTACGGAGAAAAACGTTTTATAGGTTTCTCTGCCTATAAGTTAAAGAGAGGGAGGCATCATCAATTCATTATCATTTAATTTTCTCATGATAGATATGATCTGAATTTACTTTTGTGAAATTTATAGATTCATTTACTGTGAAGATTTCATGCAGATCCAATCTTTGAATATCTTGCAGTGCTAGAAACGGCTTCCACAGCTTAGCACCTATAGTTAAACTGGACCACCCTACACCCCGCCCTACATTCCTAATCAATAATTTTTTTAAAAAAAATATTTGTTTTGTGTATTGATATACGTACTCCAAAATACAAGCCTATCCCATTTACTTTTGATATCAAAATGTAGATGAGAAGTTGTGTGTAACAAAGTTTATTTTCTAAATTTCATTCATCTTATTTTCGTTACTAAACAAACTTTAGTTCGTAGAATTGAATAAGAACTACATATATAGACACTTACAATAAGATGTTACCTTTTAATGGTTCCTTTCAATGAGATATTCCAAAATTTTATATAGTTTTCTTGTCGAATTTTGAGCTCTTTCTTCTTTATGATTTTTGTTTAGCTACATGCAGCTCAATATGTGCAACAAATAACAACTACAGGTCATAAAAAGTTGACAAAAGAAAATGATCGGATAAAAAAATAACTCTTGCAAAAGCAAATTAGCAGAACAAAAAAAACTTCATAACATCATCATAATAATATCCTGCCATAACATACGAACAAGAATAATCCATAAAAGGATCATACATGTCATATTACATATTAGTCCCTGAATTTCAAAACACTGTTTAGCATAATAGCACCCTAAACTTTAATATCTTACATAAATAACCAAACCATCCATGGGGATGGAGTAAACTGGTCTTCCTCCTTACTCTCCTTCAAACAAACGACCAGTTCATGAACATAAAAGCTAAGCAGTGGTTTGATTCATCGTCTTCAAGAACTTTCCATACTGTTGCCTGCTCGTAAGACACCAATCTCCCCATGCTTGATGCACACACACCCGCAGGAAGATGAGCATATCCCTACACAAAATAATCAAGATTCCAAGTCGGACAATGATTTTTTATTCAAGAAAATGGCAAAAGAATCATCAGGTAAAGAAAAAAACCTGTTGCATGATCTTGGGGAACTCAGAGCAAAGAGCTTTACGACCAGACTCGTCGAGGGTCTTGTCTAGCATTATGTCTTGAAGCGCAACAAGAGTAGTTTCCAGCATGTCTAAACCGGTTTGGTTTGCAAATGTGAATACCGGTGAAGCCTACAAAAGAGATAAGAGATGGTCACACACTCATCTCAGCGAAACTGAAAAACACGTCCTTAGAAGCAAAACCCTTAGTCACTTACGTTTGTTTTCAGCGAGCAGCACAAGATTGCATCAGTGTGGTTCCAGAGTTGACGCAGCAACGTGTCACCATTGGTTTGAGAATCAGAGCCAAAGAGATCTGCACCAGTGTGAACTCTACAACAAGCCAATAAGAACAGAGTTTCAGACCCAAAAAAACACTCAAGATTATAATTTGTAACATAGACACAAAACTAGAACGCTAATAAGTACCTGTAACTCCGGGAGATCCAACGGACCAGAGTGAGAGCTTCAGGGGAAGTGGGTGCAGACATTGGACTGATACAAGAACCAGGACGAGGAGCAATAGCTAGAGCAACCCTCTGAATCGATCCCACTATGCTTCTCACGTACTGACGTGCCATTGAAGCAACATTGTCTCTTGTGTGGTTATCAAATGTGAACTGAAATGCTATGGTCACTACCGACCTGAAGTTACAACCATTTGGGTCAGCTTCACCTGCTTGACGTGTTGATCCTTCTAAAGCCGATGCTAAGTCCAATGTACGGTTTGCAGATGCACCATTCTACATGACAGTGAAGGATTAGAATATGGTATCAGGAATCCATTTTAATTTGGATATTGATCTATAAATGAGATTTTGATATATTACCGGGGTTGATTTATGTTCAAGAGGTATGACGCGGAAACCAGAAGGTAGCAAAGGTGCATCATCAGCAAATGATTCATCAATAGGAGCAAAGACAAGCTGTGCACAACCTCCAACCACATTTTCATCAGCACCGCTACAAAGCTGGACAAGTATCAAGAATTAAAAAAAAAATGTGAACAAGAGACCAGAGCAAGTGACAAGAAGCTTTGGAGGTGAAGTTAAACCTGTAGTAAGTACATATCACGAGCTAAACCCATATCTTCAGGTGAGTAAGCATGACCTTCAAGTCTAACCACCTCAAGAAACTGAAACAAGAAATCAAAAAAAGGATTCACAGGACTACCAAAACGATATTAAGAGAGAAGAAAAAATTAAAGCTGTTTGTTCTTTAGCACCTCTTCATGCTCAACAGTCTGCGCGAGAGGGAGAATTACTTGGTTACTGGAGAAACCACCACCTCTAGCGCAAGGAACAGCAAAAGGACTAGCTCTGAGGGATGCAGCAGCATAAGCATCCACACCATAATCAGCCCATTCAGAGCGGTGCTCCCTGAGGAATCTAACCAGCACAGCAGGTGGAACGTTCTTGATTCAAGAAAGAGATGCAAGTTAGTTAAACTAAAGACCAAAACAGAAAAAACAAGCTTATTCCACTAATCCAACATGTACCTCCAATAGCATAGATGCCTTGGCACAAAGCACGCCACTGCCAAAGCTAGGGAGGAATTGAGACCCACCAAACTTTCCAGGGGACAAGTTTATCATAACTGTAATATCCTCTGCACCAGCACTACCCAATGGTGACCATCCATCATCCACAAAACCATTAACAGCATCATTGAATCCCCTGATATTCATTCATTTGAACAAATTAGAAAAGAGAAAACAACAACTCTTGCCAGTATAGAGGTGATACTTACCGACATAGCTTTTGACTGAAGGTTCTTAAAACCGCAGGTTGGCGCCCCCCACCATACTGAACTTCTCCACCTGTCTCTTGTGCAATTTGCCTTACATGTCTAAGAGCCTGAAATAAAGAAACCAAACGTAAGAACCACAAACATTATCCCCAAGCTGTTGTGGTGAATGCAGTTGTTTGAACTTACAGCGACAGTAATTTTCTGAGCAAGAATCTTTGAAGATTCATAGAGAGGCCTCATGACTTCAGGGACACTCCAAGCCTAGGAAAGCACAAAGTCAGGAACATATTATTGAACAGAAGCAATTTTGAGTAGTGGCTTACATCCAAATCAACATGGTCAACAATGTGGACAATGGAACCGCCACCCTCGCAAGGACGGATGAGAAACCCGCTTGGTCTCATTTCAGCTCTGACAAAGCTTGAAGAAGGTGGCCCGTTGGGGCCACCAGTTGCAGAAGTAAGCGACCTCTCACAAACCTGAAAGACAGTGATTGAAGCCATCAATCATGAAAAAATTGGAAACAACAAAACATAAAAAGCAGATCCAAAACCTCACCACATAGCTTCCATCTTCTAAACATGTGCTGTATCTCAGCGTCCAAAAGTCACGAGCTGCTGCTAAAGTTGTCGGAGCATACATCTGATAAAATCATGGTTTATATCTTTTGAAAGTTTTATAAAAGAAGTGCAACTAAGAGACTCAAGAATAGAGGCGGACCTGTGTGTATATAAGCTCGATAGTACCACCGTTTCCAGCAGGAACCACACTCAGAGTATCCACACGTCGGCAATCACGGAGCCAAGATTGACGATCTTTGAGGATTTCAGCAACCTACAGTTTTTGTTCAAAGTCTAATATAATTCTCCTGATTACAGACAAGCAATAGAAACAATGTCACACAGTCACAGTTTACCTTCATGGGTTCTAAACTCACGAGGCCGCAGGCACGTGCTGCGATTCCGCTGCAGTTGCGCGAAACAGAGACAATGCCAATAGAATCCGGACCAGGCTAAACCAAGTAAAGAAGGTTTTCACCAAAATAATAATACTAAGTTCATGTTGGCACATAACAAACGAACCAGAAACCAGATTAATACAACTTAGGGAGATTATTACCTTCATACCAATCATCTGAACCCAGTCAACAGCAGTTCCTGTAGCCTTGGAAAGGAACTCTGCGAGGGCCTCCTCTGCTATCGAAAGGAGACTAAAAACCAAACATGTTGAAAAGATCCATCACAAAGATGAAAAATATAAATCAAGAAGCTGAGACATGTAAACAGTACGTAACACAAGTTAAAAAAAAAAACTCACCCAGCTGGGTTGTTAGCATCACGTTGCAGATGCTGATGATTTGGGTTTTGCTGTTGATGTTGCTGACCACTTACGACCACAGATTCACAGCTGTTGTCTGTGGTCGTCCCTGAAGCCTGCGGTAACAAATATTAAGCTAAAAAATATAACAAGATGGTAATAGAGTTTCACATAGACAAAAATGTTGAAGAGTTTACAGTGTGAAGTTGGTGTTTCATGTGGCCATTCTCGTAGACCAAGTGAGAAACTTGCTTCTGGAGACGATCATTCTCTTCCATCAAGAGTTTGTTCATGGCGTTAAGCTTTCTGTTCACTGTTTGGAGACGAGCTGCTTCTTTCCTCTGCTTCTCTCGACATCTATAATCAACAAATCAAAAGAAAGATTCAATACATCAGTTATGCATATGTTGCATGTATTATGTGAATATAGAAGATGTATTTTTAATTTATTCATATACTTTTGACGGAAATTAATGTTACAAAACGCATTCAAAGACAATTTTATTACATGTCACTTTCTTGTATTTAAAGTTTCAACAGTGTCAAAGCTTTAAGCAGAACAAAATTTCCTGCTCTGAGAGATTTACAAGAGAATGGATCTACATTAAATTTCAAAACATAATGATTACAAAGATCCAAAAATAAAGAATCGTAATTCTCAGATAAGAACAATGAAAAAAAAATTATTAAGCAAGGAAAAAAAACAAATTTCTATATCTTCTTCACACACTTAAATACAAAAAAAAAAAGATAATCTTTTGGTAAGAAAACATTCAATCAACAGAAAGAACAAAGACAACTTAACAAAGATTTTTTTAAAAAATAAAAATGATTTATTGTACCTTCGGTTCTGAAACCAAACTTTGATCTGTTTGGGCTCGATGTTGGAGAGAATGGGACACTCTCTGATGAGTTGCTGTCTTCTGAGAGAGCTAGGCTTAGGACACTCGGTGTAAACTCTCTCGAGAGCTTCCACTTGCTCCGGCGTGTACCTCACATACTTGCCGGAATCCAGCCCTTTATCCGGCGACTCTATGTTCATCGTGTGGACCATCATAGCTCAAAGAGTAAAGTTGAAATCTTTAAAGGACCCAGATGGAGATTCAAGTAAAGAATGAAACTTTCGAGGACTCCTAGGTTCTTTTTTTTGTTTTTGGTTTAGTGTAGTTGATGGGTTCTTTTCAAGGGTAGGCTCTCTGAGTAGAGAGAGAGCCTCCACTCTCGTTCATGGTGGGAAAGAAAAAAAAAAGTTGTTTTTTTGGTATAATATTCTTTTTTTTTGTTTGTTTGTTTGGTGGAAGAGAGAAAACGCTAGAGAGCAATGGTGAGGAAGGAGAAGAAGATTAGATAAGAGGAGCAAGAAAAGGAAGCAGAGTAGGGGTCTTTATCTCTCATACGCCAATCTCGAGATCCTTTTTAAGACATGTACAAAAAAAAAACTAAGCTGTAAAAGAAATTACTTTTTTTTTCGTTTGTGTGGCGCGAGAAAGAAGAGAGAGAGGGGGGACTATTGCAAGAACACAGGTGCACATAGGTAGAGTAAAAAAAATATCTAGATGTAAATTGAAAATTCAGGTGGGTTGAATTTCATAAAAGCTTTTTTTTTTTGCGAATATGAATTAGTATATACTGCAAAAAAAAACTCAACTGTTTTCTTTGTTATTAAGAGTTCTTTTTAAATATGAATATCTTAATGTTTATGCTCAATACTGTTAAAAAAAATTGAATAAAACTAGAAATGGTGTTGTTATGAACAAAATCATTAATCTTGTTTTGTATCGAATTAACAATAATTAAATTGAAGGTGCAGCAGGATAGAAGGGGAAAAAGACAATAAAGGAGAAAAGCCAACACACGCAAAACAGTCTCTGCTAAACTCGTCTGTTTTTTTACTCTACCAAGAACAGTAATGATAAAAAAATGTAATATATAAAATGAAAATGTTGTCAGAGACAGGCCAATCTTTGTTTTTTATTTATTTATTATTCGAAAAAAATGAAATTGTTGTCAGAAGAAAACGGATATTTGACGAAACGGGTCTGTTGCCAACTTCTCTAGGGGAAAAAGAGTGAAAAAAACTGTTGTTATTATCTCTGTGAGAAGGACATAACATAGGTTAGTTCTCGCTATGATCATCATGATGGTGATGCTGATATATGTACATGTAACACGATTATCATCAATTCATCATGTGTGGTATGTACGCACTTATGCATTACGTTGGACGATGTTTCGATGTTGCATGAGGAACATTGTATTGAATGTCACTGAGCGCGTGGGAAGAGTGAAGGGTCTTTACTTATATAAAAATAATTAAATTCTGCTAAATTATTAAAATCAAAACCTTTTCTTCTATGAAATATAAAAAACAGAAGGGCTGTTTCAAAAAAAAAAAAAAAAAACAGAAGGCGTGAGAAGAGTGAAGGGTCTTTATTTATATAAAAATAATTAAATTCTGCTAAATTATTAAAATGAAAACCTTTTCTTCTATGAAATATAAAAAACAGAAGGGCTGTTTCAAAAAAAGGAAAAACAGAAGGGTTATCAAAGTTTTTTTTGGCTTTGATTAGTTTGATAGGACTTATGTCATATATATTTTGCAGTCAGTTTTAGTTTTAATAGTTCGGTACGAATTCGATTTAGTTTTCATCGTCTTAGTTTTCAAGAAAGTCAAGAAAAGGAGAAGACAAGTGTGGCATTGTTCAGTACAGTTTGTGTGTTTGGTTCTGTAACGGTCTCGATTGGGTAGTAACTATTTGTACAGAATCAATGTCTGGACAAACGGCTAACTTCTTATAACTACGGTCTACGTATTAATATACTGTGGGCAAAATAAAATATACACAATAAATAATACGGAGAGAGAGAGAGAGAGTAAAATTAAATGAAGGGAGGATCATGTGAGGTCTCATCATGAGTCCAACTTAGTGCATGCGCTTCGATTTTCTACATGGCAGATACACCCACGTAGCCCCCCTATATCTTTTTCTCCAAGTTAAAACGTTTTTGTAATTAAAAATACAGCTACTAATACTTTTTCTCTGTCGAATACACCCAAATATATTCTTTTCAGGTTGTATTCTTTTCATTAAAAACCACTTAACACAACACTACAATATTACGAGGTTTCTTCTCGCGCCACCAAAACATATTTCTTTTGAGTTTTAAGTTCACTTCGCATAACGAGGGGGTCGTTCTATAATAGAGTATAGATAGAATGATGTATATTTAGTCTTTACTTAAGTTAATCATGGATAGTTAGCTTAATCTTAATCACTTGTATATAATGGAACACTTATTCATAGTCTATTATTCTGCGACATGTGTACATCATATTGTTTGTACATACGAACTACAATTTAAGGCAGTTTTTGGGCTAAACCTAGAAGTCTGTTTTATTGTGTTTAAATAATATCCAAGGCTAATCAAAGAAAGTGAAAATTAAAAATTAGAAAGGAATGTTGAGCTTGTTCAGAATATATGTTGTTAAACCGTTGTTATGTTGCAGCAAAACTTGATCATAACCTAAAAAATGTTGAAAGTACAGTACGTTAGCACTCAATCTTTTATCAGTTAATGTGTTTCCAATTTAACAAATACCGTAATATAATAACATATGGATTTACAAATGTACTACAATAGCCCATTGCACATGTGACGAAAACAAAAATAAGTTTAATTCTACACCGTGTCACATGTATTTTATAACAAGTGCATGCGTTACCAAGGAAATTTTAGAGTAAGATAGAAGCAAAAAGAGTAAGAGTTTCTCATTGTCCGATTTCAGACGTATCATCAATGTAGTATATTTTAGTAATTCGATCTTATATATACACACACACATATATATATATATATATCTATTAGCTTAGTTGGTTTCTGTTGGTAACAGACGTTAAGAAATGGTACGTGTAACTAAAACGAGAAAGAGAGATTAATACTGAAATAAAAGAGCAAAAGTTTTCATAATCTGATTTATAAACCATATGGATACATATTAGTTATTCTTCATACATCAACTTTTATCCCAAAAGGACTCATATAATTTTATAGTGGAGGGACATAAAAATGATTAATCTAAAACAGTCGAAAAAAGATTAATCTAACCCAAATGTATTCATAAAATACCACATTCTGTAAATTATTAGCCCTGTGAACTAATGAGGGGCATTTTGCATTTTGACTGTCCTCTATCTCCTCGGCTCGGATCCTCTGAAAGGAAGAGAGGTCTAGGACCCATAACACATTATACATTATGCAGTGCTCTTTCCGAAAAGGCTTTGGATGCTTTCATAATAAGGGAAAAAAATAAAAGTATAAATAGAGTGAGTAGTTTGGTTGCTGGAGAAAAAAGAACGTCAAACCTTTTAATTTGACAATATCTATCTTTTACAAAATAATAATTGGCTTGATTAATATTTATTTATTTATTTGTTTGTGGTGCCAACTTTTATTTTAGCAAGAGGCATGGAGCAAAAGAGTACCCCACTTTGCCAAGTCCACTTACTCTTGTTCCCATGTCACACATTACATACATTGCTTGATTTCCCAAATTTTCAATATTTTTCCATTGGCCTCATTTTCCACCATTGATATACTTCTTTTTGGAGCTCCATATAATATAATATGGAGGTGTAGCTCTTCGCATGTATTTTTCTTTTTATTTGTCAACAAGGGTATTTGGACCTTCAAGGTTATAGAGATGATATATAAATAATAATGTGATATTTTTGAATATGAGCACAATGGGTATAGTCCTAGTGTATAACTGAGATTTATAGACTGATCACTGTTATTAATTATGATCAGTTGGATTTATGGACCGGCCGAAATTTTTATTTAAATCCATTCAGTCATCACTTATCAGATGACATTGAGTGGGAAAATGAAAGTTGATTAGGGTGATCGTACCATCGTTAATTACTTAATATATTAACTCTATATAGTATCGCCGCAACCAACATAATCTCACTATATTTCCAATTAATAAGTACGATGCAAAGTATATAATGTTGGTCAGAGTTGGATCGAAATCAGAGATACAAGATTTACATGGATACTTCCAAAATTGGTTTATATAATACTAAAATTCATCTCTATAACTATAATAAATGACGTTCTTCGTTAGCTACAAATTAGCACGTATTAACTTATTCTTTCAAAATTATTGTTATGTAGTTTGTAAAATTATATGCAACAACAATGCATCCATAATAGCTTATCAAACTTTATATTTATTTATTGTAATGTAGCTTATAAACGGGAAAACTAACAACAATAAAGCATTCATAATAGCTAACCGAGCTTTATTTTAAACTCCAGATATACAACATATAGGTAAACCTAAAACAAAACATGAGTTTACTCCGTAAATGGGAAATGGACGCAGCAATGATATTGAAATCACATAGTGGAAGGAAAAGCACATATGTCTTTTTGCACCACTCTATGGAATGAAATGAAAGTTAAGGAAAAAAAGTCAAATGAAAAGCCCTATTTTTGACACAAGTCACAATTGTGTTCTTCTTGCTTTGCTTCAATCTCACATCTCTCTCCCTTCTATTCCTACTGTGTTCGGAGAGAGACAGAGGTGGAGAGGGGGACCCATGCATGGGCATGATAGAGGTGTAAAGTCAGGCATGGATAGAAAGGAAGTCTCCAAGTTTGATAGGCTGCTCATGCATATATTGTATCCACAATATAATATTCGCCATATATACATATGATAATTATAAGTGGGATCAAAGGTTGTGGATATAACTCGCCATGAGGTTAACAATTGAGCTTATAAAAGACGTAGCACAAATATAATTGCTCCATTATGTCATATGACATCATCGAACTTGATTTGAAGAATCGCGAAGAAGATTAGAAGAGGATCGTTTCCATCAAATAAGGGATCTGTTAGTCAGAAGTTTTTAATATTCTATCAATGAATGGAACCCTTAGTCATAATAAATTAATAATCACATAGCCTTGAATTTATATCTCAACCAAATTATATCTACGGCCTTGATTGGTAGAGCATTAGCATTAGCATTATGCTCTACATTATCCAATCAACATTTATTACAAAAGCATTTAGAAAAGCATTTACTAAATGCTAATGCTCTCCAAATGCTCTCTGGTAAATGCTCTCATATGAAGCTTTTGGAAGAGCATTTGCATTTATAATTTATAAATTTAAGAATAATATATAATTAGTTCATTTATTTGATTTAATAATATCATAAAATTATTTTTATATCCAGAAAATGAAATTTTGATTTCTAAAATAAATTTACCATATAAATATATATTTTAAAATATTATTTCACATTTAAAATATAATTTGATTACATTTAATTTAATTAATTATATAAATTATATTTTAAATTAATTATATAAATTAAATTATAAAAATTAGATAAATTGATTAATAAATTATATTATATATAAATTATATTTTAAATTAATTATATAAATTAAATTATATTTTAAAATATAATATAACTAAAATTGATCATATAAATTAAATTATATTTTAAATGCGAAATATTATTTTTAAAATAGATATTTTAATTGTAAAATTTATTTTTAAAATAATATTTTCGATATAAACATAATTTTAAAATTAGTAAATAAAATAAAATAATTATATATCTTTTATATATTAATATAATATATATATTAATATATTAATAATATATATATATTAGAAATATATCCATTATAAATAAATATATTATATATTATATACTAATTTTAATAATAATTTTAAATAACATATCCATACTGCTCTACCAATCAATCTATTAAACAATTTAGCAAAAGAACTTGACATCTGCTTTTATAGCATATTCTCTTTCCTGCTAATTCGGGACCTACGATATCTACCGCTGATTAATGGTGTGATATCACATCTCAGTAAATGATATAACAGGAAGAGATTGCGAGTTGGTTTCGATTTCTACTAGTCTTAACTATGCTCTATCTAACAAGAAGAGATTGCGAGTTGGCATCATCATATATATATATATATATATATATATATATATATATATATATATATATATATATATATATATATATATATAATCAAAACTAGAATTTTGTTCTTAGCGCTACTAAAATGTCTTTTTATCAATGTAACATAGAATCGAGATGCAGATTGTGGGAAATGGTATGCTGCTTAATCAATTTAGATAGGAATTGAGAGAAATGTAGCTTAAAGAATATAGTAGACCTTCCATCGTATAGATCCCACACCTCAAAACCGATGAATATGTCGTAAATATCTTGTATTCTTGTTATTTATTTTCTGTTATTTAACATAATTTGCTTTCTTTCCTTTTTATCTCTGATATGCGAAAGAACATTTTATTTTGATTTGTCTAATACTTGTCTTTTTTTAAAAAGTTGTATTGCAGATTTTATATATTTATTTTTAAGGTTTTTAATTTTATGGTTCAATAGCTTATATGAATTTTTTATGTCAACGCCACCAAATCCCTCAGTAAGTTATTACATATTTATGTCATATTTTTAAATTTTGCTAAAGAACATCATATCATAAGTTTGACATGATAGTGAGCAAATTGATATATCTATTTATAACTTTAAGAGAACTTCATATCTTAATTGACAATATTTTCCCTAAAATAGAGACTCGAGAAGGAAACACGTTTGTCATTACACTAGATTACTTTTAGTTTTGTTTAAAAAGTCTTTGAAAAATTCAACTGTCTAACTTCAAAGAGAGTAGTAACTAAAAGCGCAATAAGCCAACAACCCAACCTTCAGTCAGAAGCTGTCTGTAAAACAAAGCAATGCTTTTAAGGAACCTTATTAAACCATAATTTATAAATAAATACTATATAGAAAAGGAACAAGACAACAAAACATGACTTGAGAAATATAAATTGTCTGGAAATGAAATGATTATATGCTTAGTGCATAGTAAAGTGACAAATTAAGAAAGAATATTCTACCTAACGAATGTGGTAGAACAAAAGATTCAAATTAAGAATGACACTAAAGTCTTACTTGAACTAGTCTTATTCAAACACAGTTCCATCGAACTAAATCAAATAGTTGTTCTAAAAAACTAGTAAATTCTATTCTAAAAACCATTTAATTTTTTAGTTTATGGCTTTAAAGTACCACATTAGTATTATGTTTAATTTAGTATGATTTTCTTAACTAATCTGAAAATTAAGTTTTTTTAGTTCTTAAGTTTCGAATAGAAAAACAAATTCAATCAAGAAAAGCAGAGATCAAGTAAATTATGAATGAAAGATGCAGATCAAAAACAATTTATTATAGTTTTAAATAGTAAAAATAGTTTAAATAAAAAAATATAAAAATAATAAAATTACAATAAAACAAAGCATATAATATATAAATCTAATTTATAAATAACAATAAATATTGCATTAAAACCATGTTACTATATTACTATGATTTTAAAATCAAAATATGAAAATATACTAACAATTAACGAAATATATCTTTCTTCCATCATTATACATGTTTCAAATATAATATCATATATTTACAAAATATATATTATAATTAAAAGCACTTTATATAAATATAAAAGTTGAAGTAAATGTTAAAATTATATAACAAAATAAAAAATAAATTAATAGACAATAATAGTTTTGTATTGTTATAGTTGTGAGTATAATAAAATGAAAATAGTATATTTATAAAAACAGATAAAATATATTATAAAATTAATTATTTATAACAAAATCATTTATTTGCCAAGAAAAAAACAGATGAACAATATCAAGTATATAGCGGATGAAATCTTCATGCAATCTATTTGTTTTTTAGGAAAAATAAAAAACGAACATTAAACTATATGCAGCTCTCTCACAAAATACATAATAAAAACAGAAAAGGCTAAATATTGATTTTAATATGGGAAGAATGTAAGTGCATATGGACAGCACTTCTTCTATTACACCATTCGAAGCCTTACGAACCATAAACTATTTGCATATATCAAAAACCAAACCTGCTATGCTCAGATTCCTTTTCTTTTTGTGCATGCAACGGATTAATGCATAGTGACCATTCAATCAAGTCAAAAACATACAAACAAAGCCAAGAACATTGGTTAAGTTTTCCAAAACATCAATTCAATGGCAAAGAAGATCATTTTGGTACATTCTTAAAAAAGATCGTTTTGGTACATTCTTAAAAAAAGATCATTTTGGTACAAACAATACATTCAATCACATTTTTCATTCCTTGCTCAGTTTTATTTCTAGTCACTAAAACAAAGCCACCACCCTATCTGCTCCAAGCAATAAATAACCTATACACAGTCTACAGAGTTTGTCCAAAACAATAAAAAAAACAATATTGCACTGATACAGACATCCACCCAAAATATAAAACTAAACATGTGGTTGTGCAGGAACTTTACTCAAGATCTACCATTAGGAGCCATGGCTGACTTCTCAGACCTGAAGCTAGAACTTGCTTCTGAAGTGTTCTCATCAGAGGTTGCCTCCTCCTCCTCCTTACCGTCTCCATTCTTCTTCTTGGCATTGAGAAACCGGCCTCCGCATCCTCTTGGTCGGTTTATCGCATGCAAATGTCGAGATTCATGCATATATGGCTGAAACACAAGTAGATAAGAACACATATCAGGGAAGGAACCAGCCAAACTAATCACAAGGTTTGCTCACCTTCTTTGACTTGATGGCTCTGTTACGCGCCTCAAGTTTTGCCCGGGATTGCCTACGCCTGAGTATACCGTGGTATTGCTTTGCGTTCACAAAAACAGGTTCCTCGACTGCATCACACTGTAATGGAACCACTTGTTGCTGCATTCCCATTAACTGCATTTGAACCTGAAAAAAAAAAACTTACAAAAGTAAAACAAAAAGTTTCAGAAGGAAAGAGATCGAGGCTGAGTGATGATAATAAGACATACCCCAGGATATGGATGTGGAAGATAGCTTTGCGGTGCAAAGACGCTTCTGTAGTAAGGATCAGGATACGGGTAGAGCCCATGCGCCTTCAAAACAAACACCATAGATAGCATCTCAAAATTCTCAACTAGCAAAGGTTGAACAGCTTAGCATTACTTAAGATTCAGTACTATTCCATTGCATCTCAAGGCTGTAGTGTAAAGCAATCAGTGTTTACAATCGCACTAACACTAAATTTGCGTTAAGGTGATGATAATAACAGGACGAAAGAACTCAAAACATTCCTGTCTGAGACTCTGAATTAGCTCAATTTTTTTTTTGACATTGTAAGTATCAAAGCAAAAGCTTGTAGCATGTAGATAAAGAGAGATGTTGTTCACTCTTATATGGCAAAGGCAGGAGAATCACACGAAACTAAACCAAACAGCACATAACAGAAAGCAAGATCACACAAAACTAAACCAAACATCACATAACAGAAAGCAATATCACACAAAACTTAACCAAACAGCACATAACAGAAAGTAAGATCACACAAAACTAAATTAAACAGCACATAACAGAAAGCAATATCACACAAAACTTAACAAAACATCACATAACAGAAAGCAATATCAATTAGCCGTCATAAATACTAGAGATTTAGTATAGGGGTAAGAGAAACTACCATCGGCTCTGAGTAGACGGAGCTTGTATCTGAACATGGTCCTGAAGGAACCGGTGGTGGAGTTTGGGAATCTGGACGTTCTTGCTTCTTATGACTTTCATTGTTATCTGCCAATCAACACACCACCAAGAATCAACTTACAAATCAGCCACAAAAAAAAATACAAACCAGAGCATAAGAACGAGGAATTGGTTAAGAAAGAAACAAAACCAGAGAGTTCATGCACTGAAGAAGTCATGTCTCATGAGACTGTCCTTAATCCTAGTCACAAGTCTGAAATCTCCAATGAACAAACTGTAACAAAAACAACAACAAAGCACTACAAAAATCAGTAGACGAATCTCTTGAAGCTAAAAGCTTGAGAATTTCAATCAAAATTCACAACCCAACATGCTAAAACCAAAAGGGTAACCTCTAGTTTCACATCTCCACACATACACAGACAGCAAAAGCATTACCCCAGAAAACGATATGCAGTTGAAACGGCACCAACGCTAGAATTTTAAAAAATCAGTGGTGGGAAAACAACAAAAGAGTTACCTGGAATTTATAAAAAAAAATGTCTAAGCTGATGCAATCTCTGGATCTTACCCTCACAAAATCGATAAAGGTCTCTCCTTTTTCTTTTTTTTTTTTCTTTTGGTTAAGTAAGAGACGAAATGACGAACAGAGGCTAGACAACAAGTGACACGGCCTGCTGTTTCAAATATGAACCTTTACACTTTGAAGCGTTTTTCTACACCATTTATAAACACCATGCCGTTTTTACACTCGCACTGGATAGGTCAATTGTGGAAACTATGAAACACATGGAGTGAGAGAGACGACATCGCTGTGTAATAAATAAATAGAAGGCAATTACCATTAGGACAAGTGGCGAAAGGAAGAGACAGCCATTAGTAGGTAAGGACGGGCAGATCTGAATAGTTGCCCGAATATCTTCTCATTTTGTTCGACTCCACTAGTTTCCCTTGGCCCCATCTCTGCCCGTTGCCCTTGCATACATCTCTCGTTTGTGTGAGTCATCCAATCATGGAAGCTTCCGGTTTATGTTTTGTTCGAATTTGAAGTACATTAAACCAGATGTTGTATTCAGTATATCTGCAAGACTGCAACCATATATAGTGGTGTTCTAAAAATGGGTGTAGGCAGCGATAAGCGTTCTTTTAAGTGATAAAATGGTCATAAGACCGATTTTTTTTGAAAATCTTATCCATATAATTTATATTGGTTTAAATCATGTTAAATTAAAATTAGTCTAAATCAATTTAAATTAGTTAAATCAATCTAAATTAGTATAAATCTATTAACTTAATCAATAATGTTAGTGTAAGTCAACAAATTTGTCTAGTCTTTTCTATGTGTAATTTTTATAACTCATCAAAATAATTTTAGAATTAATTCAGAACTTAAAATATCTAATATAGATGTAAAATATGTTATAATAAATTAATAATTTGTTAACATCTCCTCGTATAAGTCTTGAATAATCAGTGGTTTTATACGAAAGTCTAGGAAGTAATTAATGGTCTTTCTCCTGATAAATTTGCAATTGTAATCGTATCCTCAAATTTAGTTAAAGGCTGGAATGATATTGTTATCCTTTCTTTGTCTTTTCAAAATCAAGTGTATAGAGTTAAATATTGCTACAAAAATTGTGCATAGAGACACTCCTGAAAAAAAAAACTAAAAGAATCGAGGACTAATGGAAGGTCTTATCATGGAGGGCATTTTCAGAAGTCTATCTCTTTCCATCATGTTCATGAAATAATGCTTAGGCGTTATAGACATCTCGTTCATGGTGTCATCCACATCATCTTCGTGCTCTTCATCACTCTCCTCATCACTGTTCACAATTATCTCAGCATCTTCCTCCTCATCATCATAAGCCGGTCTCACCATCGACCAGTAGATGAAATTCCGGGAGATAAAGCTTCAAGTAACAGCAAAAACAGAAGTCAATAAGGGCATGGAACCACCATTATAAGATCTATGATTCATTATAGAACGAGCAAAAAAGAACCAGAGAAAGTGCTCAAACCTGTTAGAGCTTTTCAGCAAGCAGGGGTCAAAGGGGAAGAATGTATCAAGCCTCTCTCGCCCGCCAAACTCACGGGAGAGCTTAGACTCAAGTAAGCCATCGAAAATGAAGGAGTCTGAGACGACCAACAGGCCAACTGCTTTAGCTTGTCTAAGGAACTCTGCAACTACGGATGGAAGGCATACCTATTCTCAAACACACAAAATCGCTTATTATGCATTTGATACTTTTGAACTGTTGAACTTAGATGAAAAAACCAGATGGGATCAGAGTATATAACTCACCATCAGAGGGTTTAGGGTGTGCATTAAAATTGAGTCCAATGGTATAAGCACAGACCGAAAGCGAGGAACATCTAGGATGGATCTCATACGGAAGCAGAGCACATACATGATCGCCTGATGTTCATAGAAACATGATCAAACAAGGGGTTTAAGCAATAATTTTGTGTCTGGTAAAGCTTAGTGATTGAAAGCAGTTTATATGTACCTGGCATCCGGAGTAGAAAATCTGATGTGCTTTGGGCCGTATACCATCATTGCAAGTCCTACAGTAATCCGCACACTCATCTACCAACCTAAAATTTAGACAACAGCCACAAGGGAATCAATGTTTCAACAGACTGAAGATTTAATCAGATCAAACCATTATGTATGAGGTAAACATTAATGAGCAATCGCTTTTAACCTTTTTAACACGCTAGCCACATAGGAAACAGGCAAAAACTTCCCACGAGCCAAGTAGCTAGCTAGATAAGCCACCGCACTCATCCTGTTATTAAAAAAAAAGAGGGAGAAACAAACCCAACAACCAAGTTTTTTCATTAGTACATGAAAGAGCGTACGTACTATAAAAGAAGAAAGTGAAACTTGCCGTGTAGGTGGCTTGTTGCTGGAGAGGAAAACGTCCATCAGCTTACTCGCAAATTTCACACCACAATTTTCAGGATCGAGTGAACATGCATAGAACATCACAAACTGCAGATGAATGCAAAAAAAGTTAGTATGAGACATCTTCATGTTGGACAGTGATTTATAGCTGTTTGGCCTACCTGCAAAACTTTTGTTTTGTATGTATCCAGAAAGGAGTTCTCAAATGCCTCGAAGAGCTTTTCAAACACCTAGACAAATCATTTTAAAACAGATCAGCAATGGAAGGAAAGCAAATGTCAATTGAGTTATTATTTGGTGCCATACCTCATCCAAACGACCAGCGAGTTTACTTGATTCAAGATGGTCAAAAAATATGACCATCAATTTGTCCAAAGACTCAAAAGCAACATTTAGAGATCCCACTGGAAGCTGCAATAGATATATATATATATATATATCAGAGTCCAAACTGTCTTAGAGGAAAGCTAGCAACACTTAGCATACCTCGTCTCCTTCATTCATAGTATCTTCAACTGCATCTTCAAGTTCCATATCAAACATGCCTCTACTTGAGTCATCTTGTGGAATACCATCCCAATCAGTCTCCAACTACACCAGGACGTCATTCAGTTACAGAGTTACTTAATAGCGTTATTTGTGATAAAAACATATTATGTACTTACATCCATATCTCGCAGCCTCTGCATCACCACCATAAAAATCTTGATGCCATGAACTTGTCCGATTGGACTGTTCTCCAACTTTAATAAGTTCTCCACAAATATCTCCAGCTTTAATAAGTTCTCCAAAAATATATCTACCCCCTGCAAAGAGGGTATCATTGTTTCCAGCATGAGTTTTTGCCACTACATAATCGAAAAGGGAAAACACTCACTTGGCTCTTTTTGTTTATTTTGGGCATGTTATCGTTGAGTAGGGACAATATTCTCGAGATAGCAAAAGGAAACAAAATACAGATTTTCAGAAGGGCTTCATGAACACGAGAAAGGACGTCTCTCTTCTGTTTCATTACACGTGGCTGCGAAAGTCTTTTGATTACCCGATCCGGTGGAACAAAGTGGCGTATGAGAATATTCAGACAAGAGTCCAGATACTCTCCTGTAGTGACAGCCTGTGATGACAAAACAAAACTTGTCTAGCTCCTCACAGAGGTTAAATAAAAAGTCAAGCATGAGTTGTGTTACCAGTGATATGAGTAGGCCCACCAATGCATCCATGACATGAGGTTTAAGATCCCACAATGACATTTCAAAAACCTGGAACATAATATAATTGTCTTAAACATAGTTTAATTAAAAAGCAAATAATGTAAGATAGAAACTTACCAAAGAAAGAAGGTTTTGATGGTGATTGATATCTATGTAAGCCACAGAGCCTGACAATGCTTTCAATACTGTCTGCCAAACAAAAAAGAAAACGAAAACACTTTAGCAACAAGAGAAGACATGGAAGCGATTCTGGTTGAAAGAAAAGGAACAATACCACAAGCTGTGCCGCAAGATCAGGATTTTTGGTAGCCTGCATAGTTTTAACAAGCTGATCGTAGCGATCTGATTCCCCCTAAAAGCATAAACACAGAATAGCATCAACATATGTATATACGCAAAAAAAAAAAAACCTAAGTGCACGAAAGAAGCATACACTCACATATCGGACAGATGCAAGCGTGTTTCTCACGGTAATCACCATATCCTTGTCAGACAAGTCATTGTTGCCCAGGTAGTTTGCCTCGTATAGGCTTGAGGGATTAGTTAGAATCTCCGCTGCTCCCATCCTCTGTGCTGCTGCTACTTCGCCAAGCTTACTTTTATAGTACCTACTCAATATGAAGACACAGTGTTTTAAAAGTCGTTTAGCGACGCCTATTCTGCTAAACCGTTCTAGACGCCGACTAATCACTAATCTCATACAAAACTTTCTCTATTAAGTTTCTAAACAGAGAACTAAAAAAGATCAAAATTTTCTCAACTTCCCACATCAAATTACAGTCAAGGCACGAGAAACACTCATTTACACACAATCTGGAGTAATCGAATTCGAATTAAGACCACGAAAAAAGCCAAATTGCTAAAAGAAAAACAGAAAAAAAGAATCCGCCAGACTACATAAAGGTTTCAGCTTTACTAAAACCCCAAAAAACTCAACTGATTCTAGTTTTCCGACAGCAGAATACAGTAGATACAGGAAACTCAAAGACTCAAGGAACTTCACCTGCGAGTGCAAAGAGACAGAGGGGAGGCGGGGAAGGAGAGTTTTGAGTCGGTCGGCCAAACCTTTATAAGTAAATAACTGAATGCTCCTAATTTACGGAAACACCCCTAAACAGAGCTTAAAACCAAACCTTAACCATATATATAAACCGAAACAAGAAAGATCAGGACCAAAACGGCAAAACCTCATCTTCTGTTTTACAGATTCACCCACAAATTAGTTTTCATTACAATTTACACCCAAAACAAAACAGCAGAACAGCAATCAAAGCCAGAAAAAAATACGATAACAAACTTAAGCAACGATCTAAAAAATCTCAATTCTCCAGCTCTTCATCTTCCTCCTCCTCTTCATACTCCTCATCATCCGCTGTAGCATCCTGATACTGCTGATACTCAGCCACAAGGTCGTTCATGTTGCTCTCTGCTTCAGTAAACTCCATCTCATCCATCCCTTCTCCCGTGTACCAATGCAAGAAAGCTTTCCTCCTGAACATCGCCGTGAACTGCTCGCTCACCCTCCTAAACATCTCCTGGATCGAAGTCGAGTTACCAACAAAGGTCGACGCCATCGAGAGACCCTTAGGAGGAATGTCGCAGACACTGGACTTGACATTGTTGGGGATCCATTCGACGAAGTAAGAAGAGTTCTTGTTCTGGACGTTGATCATCTGCTCGTCCACTTCTTTCGTGCTCATTTTGCCACGGAACATTGCCGACGCGGTCAAGTAACGCCCGTGTCTCGGGTCAGCTGCGCACATCATGTTCTTGGCGTCCCACATCTGTTGGGTCAGTTCGGGTACTGATAAGGCACGGTATTGCTGGGAGCCACGGGATGTGAGAGGGGAGAAACCGACCATGAAGAAGTGGAGACGCGGGAAAGGGATTAGGTTGACCGCGAGCTTGCGGAGGTCGGAGTTGAGCTGACCAGGGAAACGAAGACAGCATGTTACACCGCTCATGGTTGCAGAGATCAGGTGGTTTAAATCGCCAACTGTGAATGACCAAAACAGAACACAAGTGTAGTGTCACATGTAAGAAAATCTTGGTGGTTTAAAAAACAAAGTAGCTGTCTTTGATTAATGTTTGTTCAATGATAAGACACGAGAACATTAGAGACTACTTATTATCTTACAAGAGGCAAGAACATGAGAACAACCCAACTAATACCACTAATAAATTGTGTAATAAACTGAAAGGTTTCAACTTTCAAACCATTGTCTTTTCTGTTAAATTAGTCAGTAACGTCACACACACTTCATCTCCAACATAAATAACATTTGGAACATTATTCTAAACATTACTTACAAGTTGGAGTGGCAAGCTTCAGTGTGCGGAAACAGATGTCGTAGAGAGCTTCATTGTCCAAAACCATACATTCATCAGCGTTCTCAACAAGCTGGTGCACAGAGAGAGTGGCGTTGTATGGCTCCACGACTGTGTCAGAGACTTTAGGAGACGGGAAGACCGAAAACGTGAGCATCATACGATCTGGATACTCTTCTCTGATCTTGGAGATGAGAAGCGTTCCCATGCCAGAGCCAGTTCCTCCACCCAACGAATGGCAAACTTGAAACCCTGTTCAAGAAAACAAATGTTTTCAAATTCATAATCTATATGACAAAGCCTAATGAAACTATATAATATAAAAAACTATATAATATAAATATAATAATCACCAAAATATAATAATTTTTTTAATAAATCTGTTTTGGTATTCAAAATGGAGGAAAGGAACAATCAGTTTATATCTCACCTTGTAAGCAATCGCAATTCTCAGCTTCCTTTCTAACAACATCGAGAACCGAATCGATCAGTTCAGCTCCCTCCGTGTAATGACCTTTGGCCCAGTTGTTACCGGCCCCGGATTGTCCGAAGACGAAGTTATCCGGTCGGAAAATCTGTCCGAAAGGTCCGGATCTGATGGAGTCCATGGTTCCAGGCTCGAGATCCATCAGGACAGCGCGTGGTACGTACCTCCCACCGCTCGCCTCGTTGTAATAGACGTTGATACGCTCCAGCTGAAGATCGGAGTCGCCGTCGTATTTTCCAGAAGGGTCGATCCCGTGCTCGTTGCAGATCACCTCCCAGAACTTGGCTCCGATTTGGTTGCCGCACTGTCCGCCTTGTATGTGAAGGATCTCTCTCATTTTTTCCCCGGGAAAATTTTGAAAATGGAATCTGCTTTTTTTGTCTCACGAGAAAGAAAATTTTCTGAATTGTTTCACAAGGACAGATGAGAAAATTTGGAAGGGTACCGATTAAATTCTGGATGGTTCCTACTTATATAAGAAAGAGGAGGCAAAGAAGTAGGGGTATGTTTGGAAAATTGAATCTTTGTTCATTATTGATTTTTTTTTTCTCTTTTTTTTTATAACAAAATTTGGTTGTTGTTCTGTCTTGGAATGAGCTGCAGATATAGTGACTGTTCATTATAGAAAGGATAAGATGGTTAGATTGCAAAATTAGTATCAATCAGTTGTTGTGATCTTGTCACAGTAGCTTTAACAAACTTTAATTATGTTAGAGTCTTAAACCATTTTTAAAATCAAATAACCAATTTTAGTTGTAAATGAGATGGTTATAATTTGTTGGTGTGCACTTTGCCCTCTACTTCTATAGTTGGTTAGAAAAAAAAAACATTCTTCACGCCCATAAACGTATAAGCAAATTAAAATCAGTTTTAATTGTCAACCTTTTTTATATTTTTTTTAATTGTCAACCTTATAGTCTTTAGTATTGATAAATGATAATGATAAGGTATGACATGTTCTTATTGAAGAGTAAAACATATAAAGCGCTCCTCGAGTGAAGGACTAATCTCTCAAAGTCTCAAGTCTCAAGCGAGAATAGTCAGGCCATTGAAATAATTAAATGGAATTTGGCTTAGTTTGTATTTGGTAAATCTTTAGTCTTAACTCTTAAGCATTATAGAATATCATTTGTTTCTCTAGAAAAATAAAACAGAATAATTATAATAAAAAAAAATTAGAGACAGCGGCAATGGAGGTTATTCACATGACAATTGATACTGACAAGATATTAGTGGTGAATCATAGGCAGCATCAAAATCCTACAAAAGATTAATTAATTTTAATCATATCAAATTATGTGGATTTTACTCAACAAACCGTCAAAAGTAGGGGTGGGCACGGAGCGGATATCCGGAATTTTAAGGATATCCGTGATCCGATCTGTCCGCATTTAATATTCGATTTTTCGATTCGATCCGATCCGTGATCTTCTGGATATTCGATGCTATGGATATCCGGAAAAATCAGTATATTTTATCGGATATCCGATCCGTCGATCCGGTAAAAATAATAAAAATTCATTTTTTTGAAAAAAAAATAAAAAAGAAATTTTTAGTATAAAATAATATTATTTTCATTACAAAATATTTAAAACTACATACTTTAAAAAATTTAATGACCAAATTATTAATTAAGTGGATAACATAATTAAAATATATATAGATATATAAAATTATATATAATTTTATATATACATGTATATGTATATATATATATATTACGGATTGGATATAAAATTATATATAATTTTATATATACATGTATATGCATATATATATTACGGATCGGATCGGATATCTGTTTTCTAAAAAATGAGTATTTGTGATTTGCTCTTTATTTGACGGATATTGAATTTAGTATTTGCTTCGATTTGTAAAGTTACGGATATTCAGATTTTTCGGATCGAATCGAAACGAATAACGGATCAAATCAAATTTTACGGATATTTTGCCCACCCTAGTCAAAAGTATGATTAACATCCAGCGGCCAATCTTTGATTTTAATACCTAATCATGAAGATATCTTTACGGTCTGGGTAATGAAGTGATGATTTATCATTAACTTTCTGGTGGGTTCTATTAGAGAATGATTAAAGCTAATTGTTTGGTATTAAATATACTAATGCACAAACCGGTTACCGCTTATCCTTTACTCTTCTGTGGCCATGCAAAGTGGAGTTAGTGGACCGTAATATACCTTACCGCCGGTCCGTTGGTGTCCCCAGGTTCAGCAAATTGATCATTACGATATCATGTGTGAACTATATTCTTTGTTAGAGAAAAGACTCCGTAGGCTAAACGGTTTTTAGCATTAAAAAAATACTAATACTGTGAAAAGCTTCATATATTTGTGTGGTGCTATAAACCAAAAAGTAATGAAGATGGCACACTTAAGAATTCAGATATCAACTTTTTTCCATTACAATACACATCATTTTAAATTCTAACATAGCTGCCCTTAAAATTACTGGTGCCTTAAACAATTTAGTAAAATAAATAAATATTAAACAATTTGGGGTTTTTCTATATATTAACTCAATTTCTTTTTTTTTTTTTGAAATTTGAAGTTAATGTTTCACTTAGCTATGCGCAAACCGGTTATAAGTATTCCCATTGCCAAGATATTCCATCGAACACAATTTTACATAACCCATTCATTATACCAAGTGGAAATGACAACTTAGTTACGTAATCCAAATGACACATGCATTCGCGATTCAACGTACGTTTTTGGCTAACTTGTGCGTAAATGTGGAAACATACAGCTAAATAGTCTATGGAAGGATCCAAAAGAGAAACAACGACCTGGCACAGCCGTCGTTGATTTTGATTTTCCAATTCAACCATTCGTTGGCTTTTAACTTTTAAGTCTTCACCGATATCTACGGCGACTCTCCAAACCAACGGTCCAGATTCGATATGGTACCCCTATCTCGAAGATGTATTTAATACCGACATTGTCCCTTAATATACAACAACCCGAAACAACAAAACACAAACCACAAAAACAGGGCTCCGGCGATTCTCTCGTCTTCCGACGGCTGTTGTTTCGTCAGAGTCACTGAGTTCCGGCATTTCAAGGTTAGGTTTGTTGCTTCTCTTCCTCGCTCGTTCGTTGCTTCGTGTTTTTGTTACCTTCTCGATTTCCATATAATTTGAATAGCGAGGTTTGTTTGTTTTGATTTGGCGTTTTAGATCGGATACTTTTTTGCTCCATCCTTGGAACAACACAAAATCATAAGTCTCTCTTAAACTTGAGTATGCATTGTTGAAGCCTACATGGTTGTCACAAGGAAGGTGTCTCGTGATATAGTTATGCAATACTAATTAATAATGGGTGGTACACGTGATTTTATTTTCTTGGATATGAAAACTGTGGATGGTTCAATATGAGAATAAGAAGAACTTAGATTAACAAGCATGGTTCTAGGCTAATAATAGTTTTGATTTTGTTTCTCAAATCAACAACCATGAACTCATGTTTGTAACCTGGCAGCTACTGATCAGCTGTGTGTTTTGTTTACTTGATGTGTTAATCTGTGACTTGATTTGACGATGCTTATGTATTTGGTGGTGGTGGGGTCCTTGGAGTGACAAGAGCACACATACTGTATCAGCGTATCTTGTGATAACTAATTTGTATTTCATTTAGATATCAAAATGATATCATTTGTTTTTAGGGGGGTTACTCGTGAGTAATATAACCTTTTTTTTTTTTGGTAAACAAGAGTAATATAACTTGAATACGTGATCTGGGTATCACATTCAAGAACAATTAAGTTTAACTATCTTCTTAACAAACAATTGACCCATGTTTAAAGAAAAAAAAAAATTCTCAGCTGATAGCGTAATTAAACTAGTGAAGAGATTTCTTGCATTTATGTATTTGTATTGTTGAAGAAGCTGACATCAGGTTTCATTATGTCACCAGTCACAAGAATTATACTGTCCTAAGAGAGTTGCACCATGTCAGTCATTTTCTTGATAGTCTTTATATTACATCTTGTCAGTTCAGTAAAAGGTCCGCAAAATGGTAGCGCAGGGATTCACTGTGGATCTTAATAAGCCCCTTGTATTTCAGGTAAACACAACGGTCTCCTTAGCATTTATATAGTTTATGTCAACGTTGCCTTGCTAACTAAACCACTCTTGTCATTGCTTTGGATGTTTTAAAGGTTGGTCATCTTGGGGAAGCTTACGAGGAATGGGTTCACCAACCCATTGTGACAAAGGAAGGCCCTCGGTTCTTCCACAGTGACTTTTGGGAGGTATATACGTTTTTTTGTCTTTCAAATTTATACAATAACTGGCAATGTTAATAACCCTCTGATCTCCATTCTCTGACACATTTATTGAATGGAAACACAGTTCTTGACTCTTACAGTTTGGTGGGCGGTTCCTGTAATCTGGGTGCCAGTTGCAGTCTGGTGCATCTCCATGTCAGTAAGCATGGGCCTTTCACTTCCAGAAATCGTCCTACTGATAGCCTTGGGAATGTTTATCTGGACGTTGATAGAGTACATTCTTCACCGGTTCCTTTTCCACATAAAGACCAAGAGTTACTGGTTCGTTGCACACACACACTCTAATTTTCTCAATATGTCACATTTCATGTACATACATAGTACTCATGCTAATGTTATTGAGGAACCATTTCAGGGGAAACACAGCACACTATCTTCTTCACGGATGTCATCACAAGCACCCGATGGACCACCTTCGACTCGTCTTTCCTCCTGCTGCAACAGCGGTTTTATGCTTTCCTGTAAGCATTTTATCATCATCTAACACTCTCTCTACCAATATATATGATTCCAAGCCCCCAAAATAACTTAAATCGTCTTCTTGTCTCAGTTGTGGAACCTTGTGAAGCTTTTCACAACTCCTTCAGTCACACCTGCGTTGTTTGGAGGCGGCATGCTTGGGTACGTGATGTACGATGTTACTCACTACTACCTTCACCACGCACACCCTACTAGAGCAGTGACCAAAAACCTCAAGGTAAAACAAATCCAAGTCACTAAACAAGACTTTACTAGTCGGCTATAGAGAGTTCATGTTTTTTTATGATTTTGTACAGAAATACCATTTGAGCCATCACTTCAGGATTCATGACAAGGGATTTGGTGTAACATCGTCGCTATGGGACATAGTGTTTGGGACACTTCCAACCACAAAAGCTCCGAAAAGAGAGCAGTAGAAAAGGATACTAGCAATACAGTTAAATCTTAAATTAATCATCCCTCATGAGTTTTGAGATGTTAATTTATCTGAAGTGGTTTCATTTAAACCACTATCTTTGTAAGTCAATGTGTCACATCCTAGTCTTGGTGTGTTTCGCAGCGAAAGCAACCAACGGTATATACTAACCTGTAATGTGTGTTTGATCTTATATCTTGTGTTAATCTTTCTCGTATGGGAATGCATAGGATGACTAACATTTGAACACAGAAATGCCATTACATAATATGGTGACATACGATATCACTTAAGATAGTATTAAATTAAATTTCAAGCTTCAACCATTTAAGAATAATTAGGGGGATTACTGGGACTTTGGTTTACGTAGTGCTGGTTGATATTAAAGTTAGAAAATTTTTTGTGATAATTATAATGGTTGATTTTAAATGTTGACAAATTTGTTAAATTTGAAAAGAATTAGAGAAAATTTTTATATTGAGAAATCTATGAATAACAAATTATAATATTTTAAAAGACATTTTAACAATCTTTTTTATAAAAAATAAGAGATGTATGTAGTATTCTCAAAATCTTGTTGTATGAGTTAATTTGTTTAGAATACAACTTCCAGTAACAATAATTTTAATAAAAATATAAAATCAATAGAATAAAAACTTTTAAATAACATGTAATTTTAAATCTTATTATAAAATCATTAAACCAGTAACACTAACTTTTTTTACAAAATGTGAAAGTTTATAAACCAATAATAATATAATCTATTACTTTTACAGGAATTATAAAGAAAACCTACACTAAAACCATTTATATATTTTTTTAAAAATTAATGATTTTTTAAAACATCTGTTTACTTTTCTTACCAGCTAATTTTATTAAACTATAGAATATGTTACAAATTTGGAAGAATACCAAAATAGAAATAAGTAAGAGAAACAAAAATTCAGTGGGCTGGGCCTAGTTTTTTTCTCATCAGACTGGGCCTAGTTAAAGATATAAAAAATCCAACACTCGCTAACCGACCCGCCCGGAGATCCAACTGCTGGGCGGTCGTATACCAAACGCCTACAGTCTTCTTTCTCGCTTCTCCTCACTCAAATTAGGGTTCAGGGTTTTCGAATTGAATTCGTTTTCTAATCAGATTCTCAATTGCTCCGCCTCTGTTGAATGACGAGGAGCTTCCAATCAACGTGAGAGTTCGCTAAAAGAATCGGAGTTATTGTTCCCGCAATGGCGGCTAATGCACCACCTGAGCTGGCTTCAGGGAACCCTTGCTGCATCGCGGTACGTGTTTTTTTTTCTTGAATAGTATATTTGCATCCATTCTTGTGTTTAGCGATGTTGTATTTTTCGTGATCCCGTTTGATTGTATTTCTCAGTGGCAAGGGAAGTACCTAGGGATGAAGAAGAGGCGTGATGCTTGTAAAGAAGCTATAGAGATTCTCCAGAAGGCCATGGGAGCTGCTACTGATGAAAAATCCAATCTGCAGAAGAGTAAGTCGATGCGATTCATTATTTTTTTCTTTTTATTGGTAGAGATGTATGTAACTCTGCTTTATTAGTGGGAAGTTATAGTGGCAGAGGCTTAGCTTGTTGCTTTTTGATGTGTTGTGCATGCTTCTAATGTTGCTGATTGATTTTTTAACTGGTCACTGCTTCCTTTCTATCTTACAGAACTTAGGGAGATGGAGGAAAGCAGGGACACTAAGGAACATGACTCAGTGGCAAAAGCATCTTTGGAGAAAGAAGTTTCTGATTTGAAGTCTGAGATAGTGTCTTTGCAACGAAGATTGGAGCAGAACCTTCAAAGAAAAAATGAAGAAATGAAAATTCTTCGGGATCAAGCTTCTAGCAGAGAAAAGGAGATCAATGAGCTGAAGAACCTCCTCAAGAGAGAAACACTGAGGGCTGATAGTTCCGAAGAAGAGAGGGAACAAGTTTGTAAAGAATTGAACAAGACAAAGGCTCTGCTGGTCAAATATGAGGACATCAAGCCGGACATTCCTGAACTGAAAGAGGAAATCAATCTGGTTAGAAGTCTTCTTGTAAGCGAGAGGCAGAAGGCAGAGTCAGAGAGGAAGAAAGCAGAATCAGAGAAAAAGAAAGCTGATCAGTATCTTTCCGAGTTGGAGGTGTTTAGAGCTACAGCTCGTACGACCAGTTCTGATCTGCTTACTTTGACATCCAATCTTGAGACTGTGAAAAAGCAGCTTGAGTCTGAAAAACAAAAGACTCTGAAAGAGAGAAAACGTGCAGATATGGAGAGTGCAAAAGCTAAGGAACAAATGAAGCTGGCAGAAGGTTTGTCTAAGAAGTTCGAAATCATTAGAGTGAGAAATGAAGAGCTCAAGAAAGAAGCGGAATTGCAGAGCGCTAGTAGCAAAGTAAAGTTTGCTGAAACCTCAGCAAAACTGGAAGAGAAGGTGAGGCTCCTGGAGATGAATAAGAAAACAGCCATGGACTGGAAATCTCGTGTTGATGATCTGACTCGGCAGTTGCAGGAGGCACTATTAGTGACTGAGGGTTTGAAAAAACAGGTGCATGAGCTTTCTCTCTCTCGGAAATCCACTCGCTCTGTTTCTCCTCATGAAGCCAGAGATCTGGAAAAGGCTAAAATGAGACTTTTGAAAAAGGAGCTGAAGTTTGCGAAGAAATGTGAAAAGCACTTCAATGAAGTGGCTGAGTTTGAAAAATATCGAAGGAAATTTCAGGCAGAAGAGCTGGGTCGGTTAAAACTTGAGCTCGGTGGTTTTACAAATCGCATGAATCTTCTGGGTGAGTATTTTTCAAGAGACGTTGAAGGTACAGCTGCTCTTGCAAAGGTTTGTTTATGCCATAAATTTCTTACCTTATTCCTTCCCATCCTAATTTAATATTCTGCTTGATGATTTGACATTTGGTACTTTCTTTGCTCCCGGGTTTCAGACATTAGGCTACATGATGGATCTATTCTGAATGACATGGTAAATTAAAAAGAATCCTGTTTTTCTATTTACCTCGTTCTTGAGTGAGTATCCTAGGTTTATGATTGTGGCTTAAATATTCTCAGTTTAGTCAGTTGAAGTTATCTAAGTATGAACACTTAGGCTCTAGTCTGTTGAAGTTGTTAGTGTCATTGAATCTTACTATAAGTAGATTATTCACAACATATATCGCCTTTATACTTTGGATCATTTTAATTCCTTACTTCTACTTTTTTTTTTTGGTCAAAATTCCTTACTTCTACTTATGTTTCATTCTGTTGCTTTGTAGGTGGAAGGCCGCATGAAACCCCCGAAGAACTGTAGTGATAAAAAGAATTCTGACGCAAGATGCCATTTGGAAGCCAACCATGGTTCTCAGGACCAAGCTTGCAAGTTTTCTGCCCAGTTAATCGCTAAAGCTGGACGGGGCGTGAGTGAGTCTGTCTCAGATCCTATTTCGGAATTAGAATCTCCTAATGGAGGGTCTAGAGAGTTACAGACTTCTGGAGTAGTTTCCAGCGCAACATCTTTTCCTGAGGGGAAGTTACTGGCCTCACAGGGAAGAGAGCAGTTCGCTTTTGCTACTTCAGCAGAAATAGCAAAAGATAAACCGAATATCCAACCAACAAAACCAAGTATGTTCCAGAATGTCGATACCAGGAAAAATGGAAATCTCTGTTTTGTGGCTGAAAACTGTGTTCAAAGCGGTCAAAAAGATAGGCATGAGGTAGTTAGTGAGCACTCTCGAAAAAGAAAAAGATTGCCAGAGGCAATGGAGTCACGTAAGCATCTGTCATCTGATGATAAAAAGAAAAATCTACAGATTAGAGAGAAGCTGGGTGCCTTGCAGTCTATGGTAGCAGAAACTGGGAACAAGCCTTTAAGAGAGAAAGAAACTTTGGTTTCTTGTGAGAAGAAGACAATTATGCAGAAAACTATGTGCTACTCTACCGCTAAAGGACATGATGCTGCAACATTATTTCTGGAGAACGATGCTGCTACAGATTATATGAAATTGCTGGAGTTGGATCAACCAGAAGAAGAAATTTACTACCAGATTGCGAGAGAATCGCTCATGTCCCCTGATCTTCCGCCGGTAGACTTTTTGGGTTATGAGGTTTTGAATGAGGACAAAAATCCTGCTACTGCTCTTGACTTGGTTGCTAGTGATAGCGTGGATTTATGTGACAACATAAACTCTAGTGAAGCTCCTAGTCTTAATAGTGAGAATGCTTCAGTGACAGTCAAAATGCCAGCTGGGTCGCCAACATCGCATGGTCATATTCTTAAACACTTTGTTGTGTTTCCAAATACTGAAGACCAGAACAGTATCATCAAAATCTTCCATGCTGCAAATAATTGTGTTCAGCGATGCCCTTCGGTTGCTACAGCACAGTGGGCAGTGCCTGCGATTCTGTTCTCTTTAAAAAGGGAAGACAACCTTTTAGCAGAGTATGTTATTATTCTCTCTAATGTGTTTTCAATTCATAATGTTGATATATAGTAACTCTTTCAACTCCACCAGTAAACTAGTGTCTCGGTGCTAATATATGCCTTCTTTTTCTCAGGGAAAGGGTATGTGTGCTCCTCTCCTTGCTGCTTCATAACTTCTCTACGGTTTCCTCGATGAACATTGGGAACACTCTGGATTATGATTCTTGCTCCTGCATGGATTCTTTCTCGAAGCAGATATCTAGTGGTATGTCCTGAATCCATTTTCCTTTTCTTTTTCTTCTTAAAACCAAATATTCCGATCTGCTATTGAGTTGATGTTTAAGTTAATTGAACTTGGAATTCTGTTGTGTAGTTATGGCTGATACTGAAGCTGGAGGTATGCTATCTGAATTTTTGGAAGAACTCCTTAGCCTTCTTCGGGACCTCCTTTCCGAGCAGAGGGTATTGTATTCTGTTAAATCCTCAGAAACAATTGAATCTGATTTAAGCATCCCTGTTACCTTGGATGGAGAAGACGTAGCTCTCTTTAGAAGAGTCGCTCTAATTGATCATTTGGTGGCCGGAAGTGCTATTATGGCGGCAATATGTACTGTAGTGGACCGTGTTGGACTTATCCGTGAAGCTTCCTTTGAAATCCTGCACAAACACAGTCATGAGAAGACCTCAGTGCCACTGACCATTCTTCACGTTTTTGCCTACATTGCTGGAGAGAAAATTGTGTCCTCTACTGATCATGACGTATCAATTGCAGTGTTGAAATCCATTGTGATGTTTCTAGAGAACAGATATTTTGGTACTGTGGAGGGAGATGCTAAGTTGCACCCAGGGAAGAACAAGTGTCCATTCTCAGACAAGTCTTCCTCGCTGGAGGCTACGGGATCTATGCTCATGGAAATTGTTCATGAGTTTACTCAGTCTAATACTGTGCATCAGAGCTTGATTGAGTTTAGGCCGGTACACAGAGGTTTCCAGTGCGTATTGGCCAGGGATCAAAGTGTTACTTTATGTGACATTCTGTCATTAGTGGAGCTTATTGCTTGTTACACGGTATGTTGTTAAAAACTTTTCAATAGCATTTCCAACCTTCACGTAATGTTTTGTTAATTTCTATTGTCTATTGTACCAATTTGGTCTTATATAAATGCAGGCATGGGATTGGACTAGTGCAAACATTGTTTCTCCACTGCTAAAGATTCTGGGAATGCCATTGCCAATTAACCTTTCTGTAGCAGTCGTCTCTCTACTTGGGCAGCTTAGCAGGTAACATTCTATTAGTATGTCACTTTACACGGAATGACCAATATGATGTATCAGTATCCAATTCTCTGTTTTTGTTTTGGATTTTGCAGGATTGGAGTGGATGCTGGCGGCTATGAAAATGAAGGCATCTCAAACTTGAGAGAGAAGCTGTCCTCATTTCTGCAGTGTGATACGACACTAGAAGCTGGTTTTGCAGTCCAGATAGCAACTGTGAGCTCCCTCTTGAAGACGCTTCAGCTGGATCTCGAAAGTGTCTTACAAGGCGAAACCAACAAGCTTCCGGATTGTGGCGACCAAAGCTCATCAGTTCCAGCCAATATGGTCACCAAATGGTTCTCTTTGTTGAGCGACGAACAGCGAGTTTTCGCAGCCGAGTTTTTACAAACATCTGTTGTTAGATGATTCCTTAGCTGAAAAGAGTTTCAAAAGCTGGACGATTTTGGGTATGTCTCTCACTGCTTGATTCTTCTTCTTCATTGACTGTTGTCTTCTGGTTCAAGGATGGAGATATTTATGAAGCTTGCATTGAGATTCTAAAGTTTTTACTTTTTTGTATTCTTTTAACCGAACGAAAATACCAATTGAAGAATGTTACATTATGCTGTAATGATATCCAATTCAGACACAGCCTAACCACATCTCCACATCACCAGAAGCAGTACAATATTAGGTATGTCTCTCACTACTTGATTCTTCTTCTTCACTGACAGATGTTTTTTGGTTTTCAAGGATGGAGATATTAGTGAAGTTTCAACTTCTTGTGTTTTCGTAGACTATCACCATGTAGTATACTAATTGAAGAATGTTACATAGCTTCATTTTCAAACAAATTTCAGTTTAACACAAATCTTAACCACATCACTACAAGCAAAGATTGTTATATCAAGATTCATTACAGAAAACACACAATCTAAAACGCTTCCACCAAACCCATCGACATCAGTTGTATAATATTTGTTAAAAACTTTAATTTAATATGAAACCACTTAAAGACAACGACCTCTTCAACCAATCTTTGTCGGAATACTCTGTTCATGCCGGAAGAAATTCTCAGGATCAAACTCACCCTTAATCTTGACCAACCTCTCAAAGTTCCCCTTGAAATACTTACTCCCCCACTCCCTAGCATCGCTCTCTTCCTCGTTCACCCCCAGATCAAGATCCCTGTAATTCACATACGCACGTCTCGGGTTCTTCGACACATACTTCCCCATATAACTATACATCTCCCTCATCCACTTCATATGCCTCTCCTCGCTCGCTTTCCCATCTGACCAAGACGATAGCCACTGAATCTTGAACAAGGTCCCTTTCCTGTGAGGGAACGGTATCTCTGACTCTGGAATCCTCGACATCATTCCTCCGTAAGGGTTCCATATCGTTAACGGTGAGTCCTCTTGTAGAAGCTTCTTCCACAGTCCTTCTAGGCCTTCTATAGGTATTGGCTCTTCCACAAAGTCTGACTTGGCCTTGAAGTAGCTCTTGAAGAGTGATTTTCCCTCGAGCAAAGCCTCTGGTGCTGCGCTGTTTGGGAATCCAGCAATGTACATTACTGATTTGATCCAGCTCGTTTCTGTGCAGTCCTTCTTGGTTAGTCCTAGCTCAGGGAAACTCTTCTGCATCACCTGTTAAAAAATCAGGGTTAAATTTTTTCAATTCAAAAGTTTAGAAGCCAAAAATACATTAAAACATACTTTCGAGGTTTTGAATTTAGACCCCTTAACTTTATATAATTCTAGTTTCCATCCATCGCCCGTTAAAAATGGTTCGAATTTGCAGATATAATAGTTTACCAGCCAAAACGATATAAACACATACTTTTGAGGTTTCAAATTTAGACCCCTAAACATTACACAATTCAAATTTCAACCCTATCATACCTGCATAAGCCGATTTGAGTCGCCGAGAAACTGTCCTTGGTACGAAGTCGAGATGGTTCGGTTTCCAGGTTTGGTGGTTTTGCTAGCTGTCTGAATAATCACTCGAATGAAGAGATCTTCGTCGAGCTTGTCGGCTACTTGTTGCCATTTGTACAAGACCTTGGTACCGTCTTGCTCAAGCGTCTTGGTGACTGTGAATACAGTAACAGTCGCGGGTACTGGAACGAGCTTGATTTTCCAGGCGAGGATCACGCCGAAGCTTCCGCCACCACCGCCGCGAATCGCCCAGAAGACGTCCTCTCCCATCGCCGCGCGATCAAGGATTTTGCCGTTTGCGTCGATGATTCTCGCGTCGAGGACGTTGTCAGCGCCGAGACCGAACTTCCGCATCATGGAACCGTAGGCTCCGCCGACTAAGTGGCCGCCGATGCCAAGGCTGGAGCATAGACCCGCCGGGAAACCGTGGGTTTGGCTCTTCTCTTGGATCCTAATTCAATCGCGCGGGAAGTTGAAAACTGTTAATTAATCCTAATTCAAACCGTATTTGGTTTGCTTTTACTTTGGTTTGGTTTTATTTTTATCAATTGGTTGAATAAAGGAAAACCAATTACGGTAACCCTCGATCTGGCCTCTCTCAGTCAAAAATGAACAAATCGACACATTGAAAATTCACACACTTTTTTTTATTTGAATACGAAAGCAATACTCACTTAAATGGGTTTTAAAAGAAGTAGCTTATAAAAAAATGAAGTTGATCCAAGATTACAATTGATTTTAAACAAAAGCAGCTTAAAATTATTGAAGTTGATCTAATTACAACGTTTTGTAACAATAAAACAAAATAAAAAGTAATCTACATTCATCACTACAAAAGCAGACGAAATGATTTTTATCCCTTGTATTTTCCATCAAAAATTTATAATTGGATTTTGATAGTTTTCTGATAAAGAATATGTTATTGTTTGTTTGTTTTTTTGAAATAAGATTATGTTGTTGGTTTTTCGTCGAAATTGTCTAACAAAACAAAGTCACCTTATTTTTGCCAATAGTTTCTGATGAAATTCCAAGGGGAATCCATGGATATTTGGTGTATATTGAGCCACCCATTTAATTTATTTGGTCTCTTTTTGGTTATTTAAAATTAAAGTAATATATTTCGTATGATGCTTTAGTTTTTCTTTCTTGTAAAAAAAAAAAAACTAGCTTAGAAAACTCATGCATGGGTGTCGTCCAGTAGAACAAATACATGCTTAAGCGTTACCTGTAGTAAACTTCTCCGACAGTGGCACCCGCGTGCGCCCACGCGCTGTTGCTGTCCACATCTACGTCGATCTGTCTAAGCTTCGATAGATCAACGATCACAAACGGCGTTTCGTTCTCAGCAACGAAGGAGAGCCCCTCGTAGTCGTGGCCGCCGCTACGTAACCTCAAGTGAAGCTGGAGTTTCTTGGCACACACGACGGCTGCTTGTACGTGTGTCTCGTACATAGGCTCGAATATGAACACAGGCTTCGGGTTTGACGGCGTCAAATAACGGAGATTTTGTGCCGTTGATTCAAGCTCCTCTTTAAACAAAGTCGCGTTTTGGTCTGGTGAGTAAAACGACGCCGTTACCGGGAAGGATATGTCGGAGTTGTCGACGAGGCACTGCATGAAATCTTGCTGTAGTGTGGACGAAGACAACGGAATGGAAACTGATAGTAGCGTCACCAGAAACGCCATTGCATTTAGCTTTGAAACCGCAAACGCCATTTTGTTTCTAAAGAACTATTGTGTGGTGTTTGTTTTTGGTTGCTGAGGTATGTGTTTGGGTTTATATAGGAGGTTGATGTGTGTGTGAAATTGTAAATGTCTTACACGTAAAGTTGGTGTGATTAATAATTACATCATGACTAATAACATTTTCATTATATTTATATTCATTCATTTATTGCTAAAAATGTGTAATTTTTTTTTATTTCATTGATAAACTTCTATCTTATGTATTTTGACTACTTGAAAGATAAGGATTTTCGTGGAGTTTATTTACAAGTAATGTTGGTGTTGTGATTACATCATGACTAAAATATTTCATTATATTATATTCTTTCATTTATTGCTAAAAATGTATCAACTTTTATTTCATTGCTAAACTTCTATCTTATGTATTTTGACTATGCTTGAAATATACGGATTTTCTTGGAGTTTATATATTCCTTGAGCATATAACCAAAAAAATATGTCGCGCCAACCATATAAAACAGAAAGAAATGAATTGTTAGAATATGACCAGGGTCGTTGCATTTCCTTTTACTCCATTGCTATATAATCTGAATCTTCATATAGACTTTTGTATGTCACATATTATATAGCTACTGAAATTGCCATACTGCAATGTTTGCACCATGACTAAAAGTCTAAAACTATATAGTTTTAAATTCATTGCTATATAGTTATCTGTTTTTTGGTACAATTAATAAAAGATAAATTCAATAGAATAACCATGAAAGAGTTTTTATCACAAATATACCAAAAGAAATTTCATTACAAAAGTAAATAGACATTTATATCTTAAGGTCATTTGAGAGAACTGTCTTTATAATAAAACTATATTAATTTTAAATTCATTACCGATCCATCGATGACAGGCGAACCCGGGTACTTTACGTGGAAATTAGATATCCACCCCGTCTGATCACATTAACGGATAATTTGAAAGTAGAATTCAAACCTGAAACACTCAACACCTTTCAAACTCACTGTATTACTCGACCACATCCGCCTAGTTAATAATATCTTTCTTACTGTTTCATCAACTGTATAAACCCCCAAGTTTTACTTATAATATATCATCCAAGTAATTCGCTGACCAAATAGCCAAATAAAATGTTTCTCTGACCAAAAGAAAACAAATTATCGCTTTAAAAGTTACTATAATTGTAACAACTGTATTCCTAGAATGTATTGATAACGAAACCTGAGTTTTGTGTAATTAAAGGTTCTGAAGAAATGAATACCTTTTGAAAGTAAGGAACAACTTGTGCCTTTGGATAAACAATGCTAATACGCAATAACTTCGAAGATACCGACACCACTTTCTTTACATTTCAACATCTAAAGATATCGATACCACTTATCTTCAGTAATTGTAGCGTGAAGGTAAACATATTTTCTTGAATTGTAATATAATCTCTTATGTTATTCGTACATTTACACAAGGGTCCTTTCACATTATGCATTATTATTGTAAGCGATTTCTATTTATTTGAAGTTTTACAACTAATCTGAAAATCTACACATACACGGTCTTTTTCCACGATAAATATAAATATTACTAATTGTAACCACGATCTATAAAAACACTTTATATAGGTGTAAAATGTCATTGGGTTCAACTTCTATCTTCGCTGAACCAAAATCACATTATGTGTGTAGCCAACATTATTTGGATACATATAGGTAATGTGATTGATGATTATATTGTGAGATGTGTAGCTTAAAAGCAACAAAGTGACATTGTCTAAAGATTATGCAATATAACCATATGTGGCTAAAAACTTGCTTCAAAGTCTCAATTTGTTTCTAATTATATAACTTAATTATATATAGGGAAACAATACTTGCTTCTATTATTTTCTACAACTTATCCGACGTTTAATTTAGGGTTTTGTAAGTCCACACAAGCTTCGGTCTCACAAATAGCTAAATCGTTGTAAATTCGCACAAGGTTGGCTCCATATATAACTAAACCATTGTAAACCTACAGAAGAGTAGATTTCTCACATATGACCAACTAATCGATCTAACTGGTCAATTTCGGCCTCCTCGCTAACCATATCAAAGTGCATCCAAATTAAATTACAGTAAAAATATATTTCTAAGATATTGTGAAAAGAAATGGTTAACAAAGTATATATGTCGCATTTAAATAACAAATGTAGTTCCGACGACTCGGTCAAGGCCCTCCCACCTTAGCCTAGTACATATTCTCCATAGCTTTATATGGATTTGATCTTGACGAATGACGATATTGTCAAAGCATTACATTTGTATTATTGTATATAGAAAACCTATAAGTGGATATTCTTTTTATGTGTTTTGACCACTTTTCATGTGAAAATAGTAAAATATCTATTTCTAGAAACATAGTAGATAAGGATTTTGTAAGGGATAAACATAGTCAAAATAGTAAATCCGTCCATTTTCCTGAAAATTTAAGTATTTTTATAGGAATATCTAATCATAAGTTGGAATCACAAGTTAAATTTCAAGGGAGGCTAACCCAATAAGTTTTTTTTTTCAGATCTAAAAGACACAGACCTTCAACAGTTTGAACTGTACCAAACCGGTCTGGCTTAAGGTTAAATTCAGATCTATTCATCACACAACCAAAAATTCAAATGCAAAATATCCAAACAGAACTGAACTGAAAACTCAAATGCAGGATCTAATGGTAGTATTTTTGGAGTATATCTCTTCATTCTCCGTGTGGATAATATACCTAAACCTCATTATGGGTTCAATATAGAGTGTCTGTGCTCAGTGAGCACATTGTTAGGATTTATTTGTAAATATGGCAGTGAAAAAATATCACCAAAATCAGGATATTTTACGTGATATGATATTTTTCTTAACTATCACATAAAAGGCTAAAATTATTATCTATCTATACTATTATTTGAGAAGTAATTTGCTGATTTGTCATGTTCTCCATAATTTTAGATTTAGCCATATTATATGCTCAATTATTAATCTTAATAAATAATTTATTGATTTAGCTGATAATTTATCATTCTTCGGAATAACTAAAAAATCTAACACAATACATAGTTAAATTTATATTATATTTACTTTAATAACATTAAAATATTATATATGTTTATATTATATTTGGTTTAGTATATTAAACCAGCTCTATTTTAATATATATACATATATATATGTATATATCACATAAGAAAGAATGAATCATCTATCTTTCAAGATAATTTTTTTAGGTCAGTCAAAATCACTCTTTGTGATTATTTCTGAACGAGTTGACAAAAAATTTAAAACTATTTATAATATTAATTGTGAAGTGATTTTTTTACTCTCACGTTAAAATTTAGAGCGTTTAAAGTCTTCGTTAACCTTAATAAATAATTAGATTATATATGTTAATATATATTTAATCATAAATTAAAAATGAATTCCTTAATTTGATAATCATCATTATCTCAAAAGATTCTATATTATGTTTTCTAAAAAAATTTACATCATAATATTTTTAAAATAAATATGAATCCATGTATATAGTTTCCACGTAAAATTAATATTTTAATTATTGAATATATCAAAAGCATAAAATAATTTACTCTAATGGTTTTTGAATTTATAATATATTTATTTATAAATTCTTTAAAAATTATTTAGTCTGTACGTGCGGGCAAAACATCTAGTACTATGAATTTCTGAAGCTTTATTTTGCAAATAAATCTCCAATATATGACAAATTAACCATGTACTTAAATGAAATAAAAAACAATAGAAGATAGGAATTCATGAATTTTCGTTGTAAAGGTTGGGTAAGTTAGATGGTTAAGAAAATTTGAGTGAATTTGTTTTAAACAAAAGTGATGTAAATTTTTTTAATTGTTATGGTGTTTAATGGGCCTGACGAAACCAATGAGCCATAACAAATTTGGTCAGCTGAAACGCTACGTTTGTTTCATGACTAACCATCAACTAGGTGATTTTCCGTGCTCATGCATATATATATATTTATAAAATAAATATATTATAATAATTGATAGATATTACTTTTAGTTTTAAATTAATTTATAATTTGTATGTATAATATATATTAATAATATTATATTACTTTAATTATACATATGATTTTAGATATTTTATATTTAATCGGTTTTGTTGTTTTTACAATCGATTTAATTATTATTTGGACATATTGGATTCCATCTATTTCTTTGAATTCAATTATAATATTTTTTATTCTAAATATTTTTTAATTAATTTTTCTTTTGCATTTAGGCTAATTGTTGTCTTAGATATTGAAGTATAATTTAGTAAGATTATGTATAACTTAAGATATATTGTGCTTAGAATGAAAAAAAACTAAGGTGTCTGATTCCAAATTACATAAATTAATATAATGATAATATTCTAAAGTCCCATGCATATATGTAAATTTTACAAAAGAACTAAATTGTTACAGTGAGTTATTTTTTTATTTTTATTTCTTAATATGTTTTAAGTCATCCTATAATTTTAATTTATAAAATAAATAAATTATTAATTATATATTCTAATTTTAGTTAAATCTATGATTTTAGATATAAGTTGGATTAGTCGAGTCAATCATGTTGTAGTTATTTGATCAAAAGATGTTTATTGTTAAAATTTATTTTTAGTTTTTTAATCTCTTAAAATATGCAGTAAAAATGTGATTCTTTTGAGAAATTATATTATATAAGTAAAATATAATTTATATTTTGCTGTATTTGTAAGATATTATCGTCAACTAAATATATGAAAAATAAAAAAAACATTTCAATAATACTAATTATAAATTATTTTTGTTAATTAAACATATATCAGTTTATGTTACTTAATTATTTTATGTAATAATCTAAAAAATAGACAGATGAACAAATTCTATTACTTTGAAAATATATTTATTTGTATTGTGAAAAATTATGTTTTAAAATATTTTTTTTTCTAATATCAAGATCATCTATGTGAATATTTTTATATGAAACCATATTATATACAAATATTATTTTCATCTAAGAAGATATAGATACAAGGAAAATATTTTATTACTTCAAAATTATATTTTATGTTAGTGAAAAATATATTTTTAAAAATATTACTATTTTGTGAACTTTCTTTTTATGAAATCATATTATATATACATATATTTTCGTTTTAAATTAGTTTTAAACTTTATAAATGTTTCCTTTTTATTTTATATTGTTATTTGGAAAAAATTTAAACTTAAATAATATTGTTTTAATATAATTTTTTAATTCATTTAGGGTATCATAGTAATCAACCACCGTAAGGGTAAACGTGAACGCGACACCTAGAAAAGTGACTTCTCAAATAATATTATAGAGATGTGCATCTCATTGTGTGTGCAATGATAAGCTATGACGACTGACATTGACTTCGATGACAAATAAAAACGGCATCCTCTCCGGTCAGATCTCAGGTCCAGTTATCTAAGACGTATTAGTCTCAGTCAATATGGCTTCTTGTTTGATATCAAGAAATTTAATAGATAGGTGTTGATTGTATGTGTCAGTCAAGTACACGAAGGATAATCATTAAAAACTGATGTTGGCCATGAAGGTAGTTGAGGTAACTGGCAATCAGATCGAAAGAACACATGAGCAAGATGAATATATTTTATGTGAAAAGTTTCGGTTGAAATAGTTTGAGTGCAATGTGTCTAAGCACTGTTTCTAACGAGTTTTGAAAAAAAAAATCTCTGCTTGAATTTTTAGAGATTCCGGAACCAAAGATATACATCCTCTAGAGCGAAGATAATTATTGAATGATTGAGAGAGATTTGTAAATTTTATAGGAAAGCTTCAACATCAGGCTTCGTTAAGCCTTTGCTAGTTCCTCTTCTTGTTAATTTGGTTTGTTGGTTCCACCAGCATGGAGAGTGGGTCTTACTCGTGCGTTCGAAGCTCCTAGGTTTTCTTATAGCCGAACATATCTTTTAAGGAATAGGCATGCATCATTGATTGCTTACAATGGTTGTGATTGGTAGGGATGTTAAAATGGTAAAACTCACCCCATTTAAATCCACCCCGTTTAAAACACATTTCATTTAGAATCTATACCCGTTTAAACCCATTTAAAAATAGACCTATTAGACCATCTCCATCGGGCCCTTGTTAAGAGAGGGTTCTAAAGAAAAATGGAAAAAACATAAATGAAAAAGGCTTAAAAACAAAAGAACCGATGCCTAATTTGGGCCTGTAAGAATTGATAGGAACCCTTGCGTGTCATGTTTTTAGTGGACCTCCCCCTTTATGTCTCTCTCCTTCTCGTTCGGGTCTTGATCTGAAATCACATATTTTCTCTAACTCCACCGAAATCGATCACTTCATCTTCTCTATCGATCGAGTCTGATCTGGATAGATAGTTTTGATAAGATTGAAGATTGAATTGAAAGTTTTGAAATCGATCAACTCTGTTTCTGAGTCTGCTCTGTTTCTAATGTTTAGCCGCCGTCTTGGCCGTATTCGCAACGGTGGCTCTAGTTTCTCTCTTCGTCCTCCATGGAAACGGTAGAAAACTCTTCTGTGGTATCCAGCTATTGTTTTCTTCATCATCATGTACGCTTCTCCACTCTCAATCATGGTAAGAAATCAATCAAGACGTGTTTCTTCAACTTTGGCTCTGTTTTTTTAATGTTTGATTTTTGATGAACAGGGATTGCTGATAAAGACGAAGAGTGTAGAGTATATGCCATTCTTTTTATCACTCTTTGTGTTTCTCTGTGGAACTTCTTGGTTAATATTCGTGACCCTTTTGTTGCAGTAAGTTTAACTTTACTTCTCCCTTCCTTCACTGAAACTTGATTTCTAAACGTTGACGTTTTGCTCTGTTTTGTGTGAAGATCCAAATGGGTTTGGATGTGCGTTAGGAGAAGAAATCAACAGATGTTGTGAAAAGGATGAGAAGAAGACGGTGGAGATGAAAGATGAGGAGAAGAAACAAAATGTGGTTAATGGAAAACAACAAGAGCAGCAAGTTTAGATCCTTTTGAATGATTTGTTCTATGGTTGTTCTAACGTGGTAGGACAAAGCATTATTAAGATTCTATTCGTTCTGTTTCCATCTCTAACAAAACGTTATGTTAGTATATAGATTAAGAAGCCTGTCGTCTGTGGTATTGCTTCTCTTGGTTATAATCATATAGAGATTTTTGGTTAGTCTCTTTGGTCAGGAAAAAATTGGATCCAAATGGTTTTTTCTAATCAGTTGGTTTTATTTAGGACACACGCTTGCTGAAATCTCTGCGAGAAAGTTGTATTTTCAAGGTAACAACAAGAACGTTCTGCGTTGTTTCGGGTTGAATTTCATTCTTATTCATTTGTCTGTGTTGCAGAGTCAGGATAACAACAAGAACCCTGTGAGGTTCTCCCAATGGAGGAGAACAAAGTTAATTTTTCTAACTAAGGTTCTTAAAGTCATAAATGATCTTATTTACTATTAATTAAATCTAAAGAGCCCATTAGGAGTTCTTATTGATGGACATGCTCTTAGGAGTACCTATTTAGAATTTATATGTACCCATTTAAATTTATTTAGATCCATTTAAACTATTACTTTGCTGATTTAATTTTGCTTTGTTTTAACTTTATGATCTATTAACAAATAATTAAATCAAACCACAAAATCAAGTTTTTTCGTCCAAAACCGAGTTTTCCCGCCAAACCCGCAAAACTGAGTTTTCCCGCCAAAAAACGAAAAACCGAGTTTCCCTCCAAAACCGAATTTTTCCGCCAGAACCGTAAAACCGAGTTTTCCCGTCAAAACCGCAAAACCGAGTTTTCCCGCCAAAAACGCAAAAACGAGTTTTCCCTCCAAAACCGCAAAACCGAGTTTTCCCGCCATAACCCTAAAATCGAGTTTTCCCGCCAAAATCGCAAAACTGAATTTTCCTGCCAAAATCGCAAAACCGAGTTTTTCCGCCAAAACCGCAAAATCGAGTTTTCCGCCAAAGCGAAAACGAGTTTTCCCTCCAAAATCGCAAAACCGAGTTTTCCCGCCAAAATCCTAAAATCGAGTTTTCCCGCCAAAACCGCAAAACCGAGTTTTTCCGCCAAAACCGCAAAATCGAGTTTTCCGCAAAAAAAAAACGAATTTTTCCGCCAAAATCGCAAAACCGAGTTTTTCCGCCAAAACCGTAAAATAGAGTTTTCCCGCCAAAAACGCAAAAAAGAATTTTTCCACCAAAATCGCAAAACCGAATTTTTCTGCCAAAACCGCAATATCGTATTTCCCGCAAAAAAACTATGAAAACACTTTTAGATATAAATGGGCTAAATGGGTACCCATTTATTTCAGAAAAAAACCCATTTAATTAATGAATCTTAAGTGGGTTACCCATTTAAAACCCGATAAGCTAAATGGGTTAAATGAGCATTTATTTATTTTTAAAACCCACATGGATCTGCGGGTTTTTGACCCATATTAACATCCCTAGTGATTGGTAATATATATGAGTTATAGTTGAAATAGTTTGAGTTAAGAGTTTAATTCATTAAATAATGTTTTTAGTATAAATGATTGAAGAAGTTTTTTTTTTGCGTCTGTGTGTTTCTTAATTTCACAAGATATTTTGGTTACGACACCTAAAGAAATTTTATTTTTGGATTTTTAAGTAATAATATATATACGACGGGTATATTAAGTGATGAACGTTTAGAATCAGATCTTATAAATTTGTGAATAGACAAGAAAACTTTAGCTAACCAGACCATAATGATTAAGTTGCATGAGGAATTTGCAGAAGGTTTTTTTGGTTATTAAGCTAAATGATACTTCTAAAACTACTATATGGTATATAGTCAGTAAAAATGTTTTTTTTTGGTAAAAAGTCAGTAAAAATGTTTATTTATGTTATCATTGATTGATTAAATCAAATGCAGATATAAAGGGATGCCTAATTAATTGCGGAACAACATTTCTACCTCCCCAAATATACTCTAGTGAGAGGATATTGTAGTCTTAGGTGAGAATGTCAATTTCTTTCTTTCCAAATCACATTACAGTAACTTGTCGAGTGAGGACGAGCGTTGTCGTGTATCTTTTGTGCGTGCTTTATATAAATGTGTTGTTGATGGATCTGAACGAGGAAGAGACAACTCTCAAATGCAGAGCCTTCTGTCACACCTATGTTTTGTACGCAGCCGCTTAGGGTGATTGTTTAACAAATAATTTACAAATAGTGCTAGTGTGCTACGTTCGTCATCGCTACTTTTGGGAACCACCGACCCACGTTTAGTTTGATATTTACCGGTCTGTGTACTGTATTAGGATAAGGATTGGAACATTAATATAGACTTGTATTTGAGTTTGTTCACGAGATTCCATCTATTTCTTGTCATTACTGTTTCATATCTTAGTTGCAATCGCATCTTCGTAATAATAATATTTTTGGGTTCGTAACAGAAAAACATGCGATGCAAAAACGACGTACGTGTGATAAGTTGAACCGACCACTCTTCCCATTACCACATTAATTTTTGAATATATTATCGTTCTCTGGTCAAACAACGATATAAAATAAAAACCACATAATTACGGGAAAATCCATGGAAAACAATATAACATTATAAAATGAAGGACAAAATCACAATAATTGCAGAAAGAACAACCACTTATTTTGATTTCGACTGGTTTAGCGAGTAAAACGACAAAACTCAAAAAGATAGTTGTTGTTTGATTGAGAGATTATTGTTCCTTTTATATTATAGTATTTCTATTGCTTATTTTCAAAAGATATTCCACCCAAAAAGAACAATAAAATAATAGTCAATTAAAAAAAATTTTGCAGTTGATTTTTCTTTAAGAACCTTTAAATAGTTCTGACACACGTATCTTAAATATATGCCTTATTGAATCAAAGAATCTCAAATCTCAAAGAACACTTTTATTAATCTCACACAATGCTTTAGAAAACAACTCAAAAAAACTAAAGCTCTCAAACTCTTGAGATTATGCAAACACCCTTGCATCTCTTATATAGCCATATAATTATCCTAAAACTCATTAGGATTGACACAACTCTATTTCCTATTCTTTTAGATAAACTCTAACATAATGGATTTAGGTAGCTTGCACTCCAAGCTATTTCATGTTTATCTCAATATGCCTGGCTACATTTTATCTGTAATTTAAAAATAAGTTTTATGGTTCAATATGTTAATGTACTTTTCAAATTTAATATATTGATGTGCAATTAGGTTTGTGAACAAATAACGGACAAAATCAAAGAACAAAGAACAACTATCGGGTATTCAAGTAAATTAAATTTTATAAAAATATAACTCAGTATATGTTATATGACTAAAAAGTAAAACCATTATAAAGATGTAGTCAGATTTTAACGTGATTTGAAGATTATATTTTTGCATTTTGCATAATCATGTTTTTCTTTCATGAAGTAACATGCTCTAAATAAATAGTCTTGGCCAATATACATGTAAATATATAATGATGCATGTCATTAAAAATTTCATGTCACTTATTAAAACCAATCAACACACAAAGTGGGTGAAAAGATAAAATCCGCCGAGCCTTTTGGTTTCGTATATATAAATGAATATTAGTTTTTTTTTTTTGGTAAAAAAATGAATATTAGTTTGATTGTTTTTTCTCACGTTTTTTTTCTTACATCGTCCAAAGTTGGATCACAACAGGCGACAGTGTGTTTTCCAAAGAAGTTAGCCAACGCATTGGCCGATCATGACACATTGCTATGTTTGATCGTCTAGTTAACAATCAAAATGTTTTATTATTTGTTAAAAACAATCAAATGAGTAGACACTAGACAGTTTAGGAAATAACCTAGGATGTAACATGAATCATTTTAGAAAAATCCACTTTTTACATTATATTATTTCATTTTTATACCTTTTCCGTATTTTAATTGTCAAAACCACTTTACTTTAATAAAGGGCTTTAGATTTTTTTTGCCGGTACTTATAATATTCCAAAATTACTATACAAAAAGTCATAGCATATAATCAGTTAACATCCCCAATTTGAAACTTACCAAACTCAAATTTACCCGCAATTGAAAATGAAACTACATCTCTTGCCAATCAGACTTGATCTACTTTTAAGTCAAAATCCATATCGTCATTTATGTCAAAAAAAAAAACATTCAAAAATGATTTACACTAAACGGTTAATTGAAAAAGAGAGAGAGAATGTCACATTTAAACTTATCTGCTTTAAAGCCACCGATATACATACTAGGAGATTACCACATTAGTCAAAATACTTCACGATATACTTGAAATACAGAAAAAAAATTATACTTCATAACATAAAGTCAGAAAGAAATACCGTCACATGTCGTATTTTATCTTTACCTTCACGAGGATCATAACCAAACTCACCGATCAAAAATAGACGTGTATGTAAGGGCTTCATATGGACTGTTTATCCCAGTTTTATATCATATTATTTCACTCATCAACCAACAGTATAACAACACGTGTGTGTGTAATCCTTCTTACGTAGTTCTTCTGCATTTGATAGCCTTGGATTCACATGCAACAACTATCAACGGGTCCCAAAAAAAGAAAGAAAAAAAACATAGCCTATAAATACACACAAACACAACAAGGCTAATACAGTATTCAAACACACAAATCACCAAAAACAAAAATGAAGATCTTCTCACGACCAACGTTTCTTTCCATACTCTATCTTATCTATCTCATCACAACCCCACGAGTCTCCTCATCAACACCCTCTTTATCCGTGCCGCAGCATTTCCTCCAATGCCTCGACACTCAGCCGGCGGACCACGGCAGTCCCAACTCCGCAACCGCCGTGATCCCCACGAACTCATCATTCTCCGCACACCTGATGAGCGCCGTCAGAAACCTCCGGTTCGCCTCCGCCTCCAACAGAAAACCGGAAGCCATCGTGGCCGCCGTCACCGAGACCCACATCAGAGCAGCAATCTCCTGCTGCAAACTCCTGAACCTCGAGCTCAGAGTCCGCAGCGGCGGCCACGACTACGAAGGCTTCTCCTACACCTCCCCCGTCCCCTTCGTGATCCTAGACATGTACAACTTCCACAAGATCGACATCAACATCGCCGAAGAGACCGCGTGGGTCCAAGCCGGGGCCTCCCTCGGGGAGGTGTACTACAACATTGCGAGCAAGAGCAAGGTCCACGCCTTTCCGGCCGGAGTGTGTCCCAAAGTTGGCGCCGGAGGACACTTCAGCGGCGGAGGGTTCGGCAACCTCATGAGGAAGTACGGTCTATCGATAGACCATATCATCGACGCGCAGATCATGGACGCGAACGGGAAGGTCTACCGCGACAGACGCTCGATGGGAGAAGACGTGTTCTGGGCGATACGAGGCGGAGGCGGTGGGAGCTACGGCGTGATTCTTGCGTGGAAGCTCAAGCTCGTCAGGGTTCCCGAGAAGGTCACGGTTTTTAAACTCGAGAGAACGGTGAGAGAAGGAGCCGTTGACTTGGTTCACAAGTGGCAGGCAGTGGCTCCGGTTATCGACAGAGATTTATTTATCCGGTTAGAGATTAAACCGATAAACCAGAAAATATCGAAGGGGAAGACTATTAAAGTCTCGTTCATAGGAATGTTTCTCGGTACCCCGGAGAGACTTTTAAACATAACGAACAAGAGCTTCCCGGAGCTACACTTGACGACGACGGATTGCTTGGTGAAGAAGTGGATAGACTCGGTGGTTTTCTGGGCGAACTACCCGGAAAAGGCACCGATACAGATTCTTCTCAAGAGAATCTCAGCGAACGAGTACTACTGGAAAAGAACGTCGGACTTCGTCCAGACACCTATCTCAAAAGAGGGTCTTAAGACGATTTTCCAGACGATGATCGACCACTCGCCGCTTCCGCGGCGAGTTTGGATGCAGTGGAACCCATGGGGAGGGAGAATGGGTGAGATTCCCTCTGACGCCACGGCGTTTGTTCATAGAGGAGGTAACTTGTTCATGATAGAGCATTTCATGAACTGGTATAGACCTGGAGATGAGCTAGAGGAGAAGTTCTTGGCTATAGCGAGAAGCTTTAAAGAAGCGATGGCTCCGTATGTTTCAAAGAATCCAAGAGAGGCTTTCTTTAACTATAGAGACGTTGATATCGGTATCACGATGCCTGGGTATAATGCCACGTACGAAGGAGCTAAGATTTATGGGGAGAAGTATTTCAAAGGGAATTATTTGAGGTTGGTTAAGGTTAAAGCCCAGTTCGACCGGACTAATTTTTTCCGGTCTCAGCAAGGGATTCCGGTTCTTGCTTAGTTTGGTGATGAGTTGTTGGATTTGGGACTTGGGAGGGGGAGTGTTATAAGAAATAAAACATGAAACTTGGGTTGGAATTTGGGACTGGATTTGTGTTATTTCCGTGGTCAACTTGTATTGTTAAAACAGTGATTTATTTTAGTCTCTAGGATAAGTCATCGTTGTAACTCTTCAATCTATAAAAAATAAATGGAACATGTTTTTGTGTTAATATGCGAGTCTCCAATGATGAATGCAAACAGTATATGCGACGATAACGGCAAAAAATGCCAACGAAATGAACTTTTTCATTTCAACATGTGTAAAATTTTTAATGATTAGAAAGTTTTGGAGTGGAGCTAGTATCCCCAGAACCATGGCAAGGTATATGGTTCCATCTTAAGTGTCATTTAATTTTAATTTTTTTATGGAAAAATTTCTAATTAAGCAAGCAATTACACTGGTGGTGATTGGTGTAAACTTGTGATTATCTAATTTCTATAGTTTTGTAACTTTCAGGAAACTATATTGGTACTTACAGAGATTAGCTTTATATATAAAAAAAGCCAATATGCCGAAACTCTAAAAAAAATTGTGGTTTAGATATTGTCCCCAAAGTTTTGACACCAGTCGCTTAGTGTCGTGTCTAATATAGTAAACAAATTTTCTAGTTCCATGCATGTACTTAAGCTTACACAAATCATTTTGCTGGGATCTTTGACATTTGGTAATGTGATCACTGATCACGATACGTATCAAGATAGCCGCCAAAGTACGTTGTAGATCTCGTCGGATCACGATTCCAATCCTTTACAGTTCCCGACCAGGTTCCATGATAAAAAAAAAAAAAACATATTAAATTGAATATCAAATAGTATGGAAAGACAATCACAATTGTGTCTCAAGGCATCCGCGTAACTCTTCCTATTTGCACAAGATTCACTATCTAACAAACGCATCCACATCCACGATTTTCCCATATCAACATGCACAGATTATATTTTCTTCCTCTGGTTTGAATATATGGTTTCCTACTAAAAAAGAAAGATAGTGATTTGAACATCGAAGAATCTTAAAAAAGGGTGTCTCAGTACTTCCACGTAACTCGTCTTATTTGCTAAAAAAATTCACTCTTCAACTGTTGGATCTACATCAACTATTTTCACACAACATGCATGCACAGTTGTTACAAAAATGAACATGCATGCACCGATGCACGGTTTGTAATTGTGATTATAACTGGTTATTTGGATCTCAAAGAGAAATTAACTATTTTAGCCGATAATACATAATTATGTTTAGTCTTTAATATTTTTATGGATAAAATCTAAAAATCCAATGCGTGCCTTTACATATATCAACAAAGTCGTCGGTCCCATTGCAAAGAGTGGTTTAAGAAATCTTCGCAAAAGGTCACAGTGAAACCACATGGTGGAATTTGAATACAGACATTTTGGACAAGACACGGGTTGAGCTGGTTCCAATAAATGTAATGGGGCCTAGATTTCATTAACAGTTTTGTTCTATGATACCGACAGCTTCAAACTGGTCCGGCTTTGTGATATGGTTAGTTACAATTTATAGTCCAATAATTTACACGTGAGGAATGCAAGATTTTCTCAAAACAGTTTGGAGAGAACTCTATTCAAATCAAATTAATTGAACTGAACCGTAAATCGAATAGAACTAGTAGGTTTTATATTCTAATAATCGACAAATTAATCAGTCATTTACGATTAAATTAATTAAACTTCAGCTCCATCACCGTGGAGATATCTTTACTATATAAGAATTTAACTCATATGGCAAGGAAGAGTGCTTTGAAAATTGACACATCGTGAATGGCCTATCTTTTAATTTTATGCATCCATCAGAAATTCATAATTCATAACCATGCCATTATTTTTAAGAGATCTGAGACATATAAAATTATAAGTTATGATTTTATTTGATAATCATAGAAAGATATCAATGAACAAAAAACATGTATTAAGAGAACTAGACTTTGATCCGCACAACCGCGCATGTGTTTATTTCACATATATATCTAAAGATCTTATTTTATATCATTAGTGGTAAATATATGTACAATAACCATCTTTTAAAATATTTATTCTTTTTTAAACACAAAAAATGTTATAGTTTACATGTTTATCAATTGGTTAATTGTTTCAAACTATCACATTTACTTGTAGCTTCTTATTACATATTTAGTAGTTTTTATTGGATTTGTGTTTGATTATTAGAATACTTTAAAAGGTTAACTAATTTGGAAATTGTTTTGTATGTAACTCATGTATCATATAAAATAATAAGTAATAAAAACTAATGAATTTAGTAAAATTTGCATTTTATGACAATTTAAAATATTTAAATACACTAATTTGAAAACATTTAGTATTAGTTATTTATATTATTAAAACATAATTTTAAATTACTATTTAAATTAGGCATGGGATGTTGAACCCAACAAAACCTGCCAAAATGAATTTTGGAGGGAAAAGTTTGGTTCGATTTGGCAGATTTATTTTTTTTTAATGGTTTTCGGTTCAGTTCAGTTTGGTAATCGGTTAGTCTCGATAAAATTACCTGAAATTATCCGAGTTTAACCAATTTTTTAACCAAAAAATAATCGAAACTTAAAAATTTGGTTAGTTAAACAAAAACCAAACTACCTGAACACTGAACTGATTCGAACTTTTTCTGATTTAATTTGGCGAGAGTTTGATCAAACCGAATAACCCGAATATCAAATTACCCGATCCGACTATCTTAAATGTATGCCTAATTTAAATTAAACATATTATCTTATTAAATTGGGCTTAACATAAATATAAAAAACACCTTACCTATTAAAACATTACATAGATCATATAAATAGGTCACTATATTTAAAAGTTATAACTCATATGTATATGATAGTGGGTATTGTATTGTGTCATATGTACAGGTTATGGTTTTATATATGGACCTATTTGAATTTTATAAATATTAGTAAAAAAGATATAATCCCATTGGGTATCTTATAAGAATATGATAATTTATTCTCAAAGTTTGAGTATGGTAATATATATTTATAATGTTCAAAACTTGGTGTATGTAAATATAATTGTTTAACACATAAGAATATGGTAAATTGTCTCCATTATTGAACTGAACCGATTTGGTCAGAATTTAGTTAAGATTAAATAAATTATTTAAATAGAATTAGCTAGTTAAGGGGAAAGAAATATTATTTAGATTAATATGAGAAAATTCTCTGTTAATTATAAGGCATAAATGAATTTTTTTTAATTAATAATTTTTTTATGATGGTTCATTTAAAAAAAAATCATACATGAAAGTGACTTCTCTTTTAATATAATAGATAAATATCCTTGACAAAAAAGGCTAAAAGATTCTGAATTTTAATAACACAAAATTGTGACATTGGCGCGCAAACCGCTACAAACGTCTATCATCCTAGTAGATATCTGTTTTTATTTTCTTCAACCTTTTTTGAGATCGTTCTATATATATAACATATTTTATTCACCTTAAGAACTCCGTAGTGGTTCATTCCTCAGATTAAGCATTAAAGATGGAGCCGACTTCGACAATGAATTGCGATAATTAACGGAAGCCATCTGGACAACATGTGAAGGTTGGATGTTGGCATAAGTATAGGTGTAAGTTTGTTGCATTTCACGTATTTAGATCTGCTTCAGTCCAAGTTATAGGGAGTTTCAAATTCTATTTTTGGTTCTTGATAATATGCGGGTTTCGACTAGAAGCTTTATTAGATTTTAGATGATGATTGATGAGGCTAATAATTTGAATAGCAATCATTAGCGGATAAAAAAAGGTTATCATTCTCTTCCGTTGATAAAAAAAAAAAGTTGTCATTCTCTTCCTTAATAGATTAAAAGGTTAAGTATGAGTATACATTTATGTTTTGTTTTATCAGAAAACAAAAAGCAAGAGTAAGCAAAACGTCGTGGTATATGATTTGACATTCAATCTTCTTGAGCTGACAAATTTATTAGATCATATATTCATATTGAAACTAAGGCAAGTGTACATTTAGGTTTTTGTTGAGATATTGAAGCTCTGGGCTCCTTGCACTCCAATATGTTCCTCGCCTAATTAATATGAACACAGTATGGGACACAAATGGACAAAAGATCGATGCCAAAAAAGGACATTAAGATCGTAATCAATTCACATTTAAATATAATGATAGATTACCGAGAACCTTGATCAAACTTCAGAGTTATACAAATACTTTTTTTCTTCAACTCGAATTTAAATTGGAACAAAATCAAATATTACTACATTAGTCTTCATCTAAAAAAAAAGTGCTAATATTTGATCTTGTCAACCATAGAACAAATACACACATATAATATATATATATATATAACAAAATAATTATTAAAAATAAATAAAATAAAAAGCAATACATTTCATTTTACACCAAACTAAGACCCAATCATAATCCTCCACAGTCACAAATCAAATTCAAGCACAACGAAATAAATACTGAACATGAAACATTTTCCACAACGTAAAACTCAAAGTACTGTCAACCATAACATTCAAAACCAACCATGAAAATAAAAACATAACTCTACCAAGGATTACAGGAAGGAGATTAGGGATAGTAGGGTTCATCATGTTTCTCATAAAAGGGTTCATCCTCTTTGGTATTTTTTTACTTTTGATACTAGGTGATTTTCCCGTGCTCATGCACGGATATAAATATTTATAAAATAAATATACTATAATAATTTATGTAATTTAATTTTATTTTTAAATTGATTTATAATTTGTATGCAAAATTTATATTAAAAATATTATATTTCTTTAATTAGACATATGATTTTAGATATGTTACATTTAGTCGGTTTTGTTGTTTTATAGTCGATTTAGTTATCATTTGGGTATATTGGTTTGCATCTATTTCTCTGAATTCAATTATATTATTTTTATTTTAAATATATTAAAATTATAATTAATTTTCTTATTTTTATTTACGCTGGTTGTTGTCTTAGATATGTAAATATGTTTGATGAAGATTATGTATAACTTAAGATATATTGTGCTTAGAATGAAATAAAAAATAAACTAAAGTGTCCGATTTCAAATTACATAAATGGATATAACGATAATATTCTACAATCTCATGCATATATATAAATTTTACAAAATAACTAAATTGTAACAGTTGGTTAATATTTTATTTTCATTTGTTAATAGGTTTTGAGTCATTCTATAATTTACATTTATAAAAGAAATTATTATTATTATAAAATTATATATTCTTATTGTAGTTAAATCTATGATTTTAGATACAAGTTGGATTAGTCGAGTCACTCATGTTGTGAGTATATTGAGTTAAATATATTCTTTCAAAATCAAACTAAAGTACAATTACTTTTTATTATAATTAAGTAAAATCAAATTAACTTTATTTATCGTTTAAATGTGCATGTATTTTAATAATATTTATCAAATTATATGTTGGTTTCTTTAAAAAAACTAAAAAATAAAGTCATGATCTATAGGAAGTTACATACATAAGTAAGTAATGCATTTTTGGAAGCTTATGAACACATATCAATATTTACAATAATAAAAATATTTTCTAGATTCTAAATAATTTTATATCTTAGATTTATTAAATGATAAACTGAAATTTATTTTAAATAATCTTAAAAATTAGATTTGCTTTAGCATTTTGATTTTGGTTATATTAAGTTCCACAAAAATAAAAACATAAAATTTAAAAGCAAGTTTAATATCAAGAAAACAAATAATTTGAATAATGACAAAATATAATATATCTACCTCGTTAAAGTATACAATATAGTGTTATGTTATTTTAAAATATTTTGTAATTATTTGATCAAAAGATGTTTATTGTTAATTAATTTCTTTAATATCTCTTAAAATAGACAGTTTAAAACAAATTTTGAATTTGTAAATTTAGAATATTTCTATTTTGTGAACTTTTATTTTTAATGAAATCATATTATATAAACAGATATTTTCGTTTTAATTTTTTTTATAAATTTTTCATTTTTTATTATATATGTTGTTTGGATTTTTTTTAAAAGGAAACTAAACAAAAAATTCAATAATAGTATTTTTTAAACAAATATTTTTAATTCACTAAAGGTATTAGTGTAGTTAAACATCGTGAGAATTAACGTGAGCGCGACACATAAGAATGAAATTATAGAGATTGTATGATAATGGGATTTATAAGAATTAATCAATGAGCTTTGTATCCAATTTAGCGGCCCAGTTATCTCATTCAAGCCCATGCAACATGGAGGATAGTAAACTTGGCGGCAAAGTAAGGAACGAAGGCATATGGAACCACGAAACCTGCTTTACCCGCCAAAGTCGCCGTCTTTTACCAAGTCCACAAAGAAAAACAAACACGCAAATTATGGAATTATTTTTTTAACCATGGAATTTTTAGTTACCGAGTTAGGAGTAACCGTCAGCAGAGTAAATATAAACTGATTATTATTCCAAAAAATAAATAAATTGATTATTACCGAGTTTGAAATTATTTGACCAAAAAAATTGATTATTATTCCAAATTAATTGATACACATTAACTAAAGGCCGCCAAAAATAACCTAAAAGTGACGGTTACTCTTATACTATTTGGTTCCAAACTACCTACATACTAAAAGTAACATATACGCTGCGAAACTATAGTAAGTATGCTATTTTTGTATTTCTATGAAATTTATTATATTTCAAATGTCTAATTTTCATTCATTTGTATTGGCACTTATTTACGCTTCTGACAATTTTCAAACCAAAATAAAAATAATATTTATTAAAACAAAGAATCGTGCCCATATAATTAGGAAGGTCGTTACAAGAAAAATCTAAAATCAAGAGTAACCTCTCCTTTATGTCCGCTCTAAAACCCTAAACCCTTTTCTTTCTCATATATATGTCTACAAGACAGTTAACTAGTAAACTACTTACAACGTTGAAGTCTACTTAAAATTAGCACAAAAGACACGACATTATCCTCTAAAATCAATCTCCAGGTCTTTGATTCTCTCAGATATCCTCTCTTGTCTTTTCTTTTTATGTCTAGTTTATTCTATATATAACTATTAGCTCGTTACTAGTTATTAAAGCTTGATTAAGCTTATTAATCATCTTTTAAACTACTGTAACTCTCTCTTCCTGATTGCTTCACCTTCTTGTTTTCATTCTCTATAGGTTTCATCTTTTCACTGTCGACCGTCAATGGATTGTTTAAGCCACCTCTTTGACTGGGATCAACCTATCCAGCTCCAGGATTGCTTTATTCCCGATGTGGATACAGTTATCCCCGAAACCGACAGTTTCTTCTTCCAGTCCCAACCTCAACCATTGTTTCAAGAAGAAGCTCCCTCGCAGTCCCTATTAGAGCTCACTGACTTGGACTATTTCTGCGACCAGTTTCTTCCTCCCCAAGAAACCTGTCTTCCTTACCCTAAAACCGAAATCTTCGACGAAACACATGACCTAGATTCCTTCCTCCCCGCGCCAAAACTCCAGAAACTTGTTAACTCAAGCTACCACTATAACACTCACAACCATTTCTCAAGCCCTAACCCTAATTTCTTTAACTATCACGGCGAACTTGATTTAGCTCCAGAAGCTTCCATCTTCCCTGAGTTTCAAGTTCCGGATTTCCCCTTAGAGTTCAAGGTAGGCCGAGGAGATGAAGACCGCAGTCACGGCACCAAGAAACCAACGCTTTCATCTCAGAGCATCGCAGCTCGAGAGAGAAGAAGAAGAATTGCGGACAAGACTCACAAGCTCACGAAACTCATCCCAGGTGGTCAGAAACTTAACACTGCCGAGATGTTCCAAGCAGCCGCTAAGTATGTAAAGTTCCTACAAAGCCAAGTTGGGATTCTCCAAATGATGCATACCACAAAGAAGGTAGTAACAGCCATTACGAATTAATTTGAACTATAATCATGTTTTCTAACAAGATGTTTGTTAATTTGTAGACGAATATCTCTGATGTGGAAGTAGAAACTCGAGTTTTGCTTGGATCAAAAGCAATCCAGGAGAAGCTATCAACGGATGAAGTATGCTTGGTTCCATGTGGAATGGTTCGAGATCTAGCAAGTGAAGAATCCATTTGGAGCAACCCTATGATTTCTCGAGAGGTCAACAAGTTACTGTCTACAGATCTGGCTAACTAGTTTTAATGTCAAGCGTGAAACTCTCAGTGTCCAAGTTTGTGTCTGTTCTTGCTTATTTGTTTTCTTAGTTTATGTTTTGTATTGTTCATTAGTGGCTAATAGTCTTGGTTAATCTCCCCCTTAACTAGGAACTAATACTTTGTTTGTATTAGTCTTAGGTATTAGCAAGCGTCTAGTTGTCCATGTATCTATCGTATGACATTTTTCTGGTTTTTAATGTATGTCGCGTTGGAACTTTTACATTAACAAGATAACAAATGTTGGGGCTTTATTGCTTTGTGTTGTGGGTCTTGCAAATTTAAAGCCCGGAACAATCGGATTAAACCAACTCCCCAATCCGCGATCGAAAGGGGCCGTTGAGTGATTAATGCCTTGGTTTTTGGGGGTTTCCTGTTGAGTATTTTTTTTAAAAATATCATGGTTTAGTTACTGTAAAAAGAAATGAAAAATCAAATTGGAATTTCGTGACTTTCAATAACTAGTATAATCAGGTACTTTCTTTACATGTGTTGACTAGAACTTTAAAAAAAAAAAAAAACAGCCCTAAGATACATAAAACACATATACACTTATGGAAACAATTTTATGTGCATATATATGTACAATGGAAGAATTTATCGTTAATGTCTCATAAAAAATCATTATGACTAGTGAATATAATCAATATTGAGTCATTGACATACATCAATCTTCTCCTACAGTGATTCTCCTTTCATCGCTATAATTTTTGATGAGATATTTAATTATATATATTGAAGAGATTATTAGTTTGTAATTAATAGCAAACTATCATTATCAACCGGCTTATTCTTCTTTTTGGATTTAAGGTTATAGTGAATCTCAATCTAGTCTAGAAACTAGAAAGCTTTTTGGATGGGACTTAACCCACTATATTTTAATCATATTCTTACTTTTGAAATATAAAACAAAAAAATCCCATAATTATAAAAATAAAAGAAAAGGTTAACATTTTCACTAATCTAAAAGAAGGTAATGACAAATTGTACCACCATCCATAAGCCTATTTGCCCACTAAAATCTTCCTCCAAATTCATAGCGACCTCTCATACTCTATGTCCCATCATGGAGAATAAAACCATAGAAAAGTAAATATTATGATTATTAAACGTGTAATATTCGACTGTTCTTTTCTCCAGTCCTCTCATCAAATCGATCACTTTTTAGAAATATTAAAAAATTAAAACTAAAGATGCAACTTTTCTTTTTCTAATAATCAGAGTCCGATGGATTTGACAAAACTTAAGGTCACTATTTCCAGAATAATTTTGATCAAAAGTTGAGATCTCACACTCCCGTTTGCCCACACACTCTCATAATCCTTCCACTCTAACGGTGATTTAGCATTCAAATAATTATTTGAATTAAATAAAGTGTATGTTTTACACAGAAGTAAAGAATAAGTTAGATTTTTCTTGATAAAATTAATTACTAAGAGATGAAGTGTCACTAGCAAGTGGTTAAATATCCATGTCTACAGTTTTTCCTACAATAACTCGATTCCTTTATCCGATCTTGTATCTAGCTGATAATAAAAAATAATAATTATTAAGATATGGACTCATGTGTATTTACAACTGCACCATGATTTCATAAATTAGACGGTTATTTTTATATAAGAAATAAGAAAGAAAGAAAAAGAGACGGCACCTATGCATTTGATTTTCCCCTGAACCAGTCACAAGGAAGAATGAAAAAAAACATTATTATATCAATTTATTAAAAACACATTATCTCAAACTACAAGAACTAGTAATTATTACGAGATTCTAATTTATTTCGTCCCGTAGAAAAAGCCATGAAACTAGGGTTCTCTTCCTGCCTTCCAAGATCATCCACATGCATGGTCAGTAGTATTCTCATGAACAGCCTTCTTAAATCTTAAACTAGTATATATACAATAAATGAGCTTGGACAACTCTAATCATCATGACGACATAACTCTATTCTCATACATCCCAATCTACGAAAAGAAAACTGAATCGGAACTTCATTCTTGTATATATGTATGGCCGTTTTATACAAACCTATTATCATTTTTCATTTATTTGATTTAGAGTAAATGGCTTACACGACCCCAAAATACATTTATTGTCTTCATAAGAACACCATTTTAAATATATTGTAACTAGCGCTAGAATATCTTGTATCGAAAGTCATATTTTGAGTTTTTCTTATTAGGATTTCAATCATAAATTGTGTACTGAGTACCATGCACTGATGTTTTGAATGATAATAATAGTTTTTCACAAACTTTATATCAGTCTGGATTTTGGTATGTGTCTTTTTTTTTTTGTCAACAGTGTGTCTTCATGTTGAAAAATAACATATATAGTTTTGATCATTTTAACTTTATCAAAAGCATTTATAAAAGAAGAAAGGCACATAACTCACAAAACCAGTGGAATTTTTTTTTTTTAACCAGTGGAATTTTGTTTTTGACTATACTAGAAGATGGATCCCCCCATAAAAAAAATTGTATGGTAAATGAAGAGATTACCCTCATCGACTACAGATGCCTGTGATGTACACCATCAACCGAATTACAAGAAATTCATGACAAATTCGTTTCTATATATGTATACATAATAAGAATTTTTTATAACGACCTTGAGGAGTCGTCGTCAAAGAAATCGCTAAAAACGTCGGGAATTGTCGTTTTGTTCTCTAGGTTGCCTCCACTTCCTGAGAATCCTTGAGAGAGTAACATAGTTAGAGAATCTTCCTCTAGCTCGTCAAGATCGGCGAAGAAACCCTCCGGCTGATGTTGAAACTCCGGTATATAGGTATCGTCAACGTCATTATCGAACTCCATTTTGTCCTGACGCTCCTGAACGTCCTCCTCCTTAACCGCCGCAGCTACATAAGGAGAAGGAGGGGTGGAGGAGGAGGCCAAGTGGGACTTATTGGGTTCGTCTTTGTTTTGGGAGACTCTGGACGAGGCAGAAGCGGTTGAGGTTGTGATTGCTGTTGATGATTTTGAAGAAGGGTTTGAAAAGGAAGAGGAAGAAGAACGAGTGGAGCCAGCGAGAGCGTTGCGTTGAGTGGGCCACGGATGGTTATGCTCAGATGTATAGGTAATGACTAACATGTTTGGATCGGTGCGGCTACGTTCCACTTGTTTCCTAGCTGGACAACCTTTCGAGCTGCTACATCTGTAGTAACCCCTGAGGAACAAATATTTAAGCATTCAAGTAGCCATCAAAGACTTGATTAGCCATAATGTAATTAATATGTATAAGTTGTTTTTTGCTTAACAAAGTTTATTTGTTATATGTATGTGTGTGTGTGAGTACGTAGCCTTTTTCTTGAGAAAACCACTTTTCCAATTAAACATGCATGAACAACACACATTAGATGATCACTTGGTACAATTAATCGGAGAATAGCAACGATATCCTAGCTTTTCCTGTGGAATATTATGATTATAAGATATGTTTACATCAAATTTCACAATAAGGAAATTAAAGGCTTATGTGCGCCGGAGAGAGATGGATGTACTTTATACTTTATAGTTACATGCTAATGATTGCATCTGCAGTATTGCTTGTCAGAGGAAAGCAAAGGTGCAGATTCTTCTTATAATGTGAATTTATCCTCTCAAGAAAATTCACTTTCAGTATAGCATATCTACTTTTTTGTTGAAAAAATGGTGAGACGACAACATTAATATATTACACTACATAATATCATGGTCTCATTTTTTTTTTTTTGATCAAACTTATCATGGTCTCATATATATATATTTCTCTTTTGTAATGTGTACCAGGGACATAGGTTTATAATTGTTATATATATAGAGAGAGAGCGGTACATGAATATGTAAATATTGTATATATATGTACCTGGGATAGGGAGAACCTTTGATGGGTTTTTGACCGTACTTACGCCAAGCCCATAGATCAGACGGAACTACTTCCCCACTGGACCGGCTGTTCATGGCGGCTGGAGCCGGTATGCACACCACTTTCTTTCCTTGACCCTTCCTGCATTTGTCGTTCAAAAAAAAAGTTTAGACCCATGTGAGTATACTTGTATACATGTTAGTTGTAATTTAAAAGTTAATCTTTCTAGCAATGTTATAGCGTGCGGCATAATGAATTTCATTTAAGATATGATGGAAGCGTAGCTAATGTTCATTGTTTACACTCCATAAATATATACTCCTGCGCATACCCTTTTAAGTTTGAAAGTAAATATATAAATATAATAAGTAAACAAAAATTTGTTCAAAAAAAAAGTAAACAAAAAATATTAAAAAGTGAACATCGTTTGAAAGATAAAGGAAAATAAGAAGTTATAATAACAAAAGCAAACTCATGAAAATTTTAAAGATGGAATAAAAAGAGACATCTCCAGGAAAAAAAACATAAAGCTTGCATATACATAGCACAAAACGAAGCCCTAGTTCAATTGATCTCTCATGGTTTCATGGAACTCTTAGAATGGTAGACAAGAAATAATATGAAATAGCAATCAGGAAACTCAATTTGAAAACAATACAATAGATAAATAATGTTGTAATATATAAATAGCGTATTATTATTCATTATTTGCTACCTCATCTGCTGTATATATTTCAGATTAGTTTTCGAAAAAGAAAAGATAAAAACATGAAACTTTGGTGATTAACACAATCAAGTTTTCAAATATGAAAAGTGAAAATGGTACTTAATTGAAAAAATTCTCGAAAGAGAAATAATAATTAACCACATGGCGTCACTATATTTTATCATGAACCTAGCATTAAATGATCTCGTTTAATCAAGAAAGACAAAATGATAAATAATCACGGAGATCGGATTGTAATAAATTCACCTCTTCTTTATGCCAAGATTCCGAGGGGAAGAAGAGATCTGAATCTGCGAAGAAGATGACGTGTTGTTACTATTATCGACCATTAAACAGTTTCTTGGACTGTTAGTGATCATCCCCCACGGAGAAGCTGCTGCGACGGCGGGGGAGACGGCCATGACTGGGGAACTACACTTGGAGGCGTCGTGGATGATGTTTTTTTGTGAGATCTGGATTCTTGGGAAGATACTGCATTGACTCTTGATATGATCATCCTCAGAAACCTCTGGAAAATTAACTTCGAAGCTGTTGTTGCTTTTATTAGCCGTGAGGTTGAAGAGAGGATCTGTCATGCTTACGAACGGGTCGCCGAAGGGATTTATCTGACAACTGGCGATGGAGGGGACATCTGAAATCGGCGGCGGAGACAAACTGCTCGGTGATGGACCTTCCGGTGGCCCAGTAGATGATGAAACGTGTCCTGACCCGATTCCTCGTACAACGTCTGTTAGGTCTCCTTGGAAGTTGTCCATGTCTAAAGATTCAGAGACACTGCACATAACATATATATGTAGATGCGTGTGTGTGTGCGCTTATATGTATATATACACGGCGACAAAGTAGAAAAAAAAGGTAGGATTACAAGTACAAATTGTTTTATAGATATTTCGGAAAAGGGCTGGTGATCAGTGATGTTGGATTATTATCCTGGAAAATTTTGTAATTTTCTTGGGGAAAAAGTAAGAGGATGAAAGAAGAAGAATGGTTGATGAAACGAGAGAAAGAGACGCTGACTTTTCAGAATGTAAACATCTTCGACCACTTCTTAAGTTAGAGAGAGGGAGGAAGATCAGAATTGTACTCTCTCTATATAATGAACTAAATTAACAATTAATATTTAAAGGTTATATATGAATGATATAATTTTATATTAATACATAGATCGAGATATATACGGCCAGGCCAAGTCTTGTACTTTTAACTAGATTATCTTGTTGTTGAGTTCACCATTAAGTTTTTGACCCTCTAGTAAAAAGTGGCGTTGTAGTTTGTATACTCTGCTTTAGGGCATGCCGTACAGTAAATATCTCACTAGACCATAAAACTCGACCGAAGCATTAGTTTCTAAGGGATATAATATTGGCTAGCTAGTTAAATAATTAAACAAAAACAAAATCTTACTACTTACTGTATTAAAAATACTTATAGTCAGAGTCGTGCCTCAATGTTAGATTTTGAAACATTGGCTTATGGCATCAAATTTTCTAGAAACAATTAAGAGCATATTTTCCTAGTTTCATCTATTTGAGCTCCGTTAAAAAATATAAAATAAATACCTAAAGATTAAAAGTTTTACGATAGTTAAAATAAAGAAGACAAGAAGACATTATAAACTTATGATTTTCATACTTAAGCAACCAAAACAGTATATAATCATTTTTAATTATCAAAATACAATAAAATAAATAAACATCGTTGTATAGTAAATTAATCACATAAAACATTAATGTCCCGCTTGTTTTATTTATTTTAATAGAGCTGGTTAAAAAATTAAATATAATAGTTTATTCAATTTTTTTTTTGCTTCGTAATTTAACTTTTATTTTTTTCTACTATATGACCATTTACAATAACATTTATAGCTAATAGTAGACATTTTATTTTAATTCGTTTATGGCAGCTAAAATTGTTTGCACGGCACTGCTTATAGTTTTATATAATAAAACTGTAGTGTGAAAGAGCATAATTAGATGCTGCACTGGTGAAAACAAAACAAGTGATTGTGAAGTAAAGAGATCGGCAAACAGCCGCATTTCTCGGAGTACGTTTCGTCATGATCCAATGCCACTAGGACACGTAAGCATTCTAAAATACATTTTGCTATTCCTTGAATACCAAAAATTTTGTGAGTTTTTTAATGAAAATATTATCTGCCATATTGAGTTCTACCGGGAAGGAAGGTCATAACTTATTTCGTATGTGTTTTACGGCCCAACTTATTTTTTCTTCTTGTTTGTTTCCTTTATCATAAATCTGTCTATTGACTTCCATCATCAGACTTCAGCTTATAACGTCAAAACAATTTATCCATAACTGATAGTGAACGTTGTTCTCGTTGTCTTATGACCCAAAAAGTCGTCGTTCAAGTCAACGTTTTTGACTTTTGGTAGTAGCTGGTATTTAGTAACTAAAAGCAACAATAAAAAACAAGAAATAAACCAAATAACCAATCCACTTTTTAAAATAAAAATTCTAGATGTTTTTTTGAAAAAATAAAATTCTAGATGTTAATATATAGTGCAGAATTATCACTTTTACAAAATGTTATATATGTGTTAACTAACCAAAAGAAATCATCACCTGTCATATAAAGACGCCGAGGAAGTCGTTATGTCAGAATTGTACGTAAACGACAAACTTTAATTAGACATTTCACAACCTTAAAACCTAATAAGGTAGTGACAAAAGCTATTAGTAATTAAGCGTTTGGCTTCTATGGCGGTTTTGTTATTGCTACTAGTGTGATGCTTTGTGAAGATAGTACTGTGTGACAAAAGCTATTGGGAGTAATTAATTATCTTCTGTCGGATCAAAGGTTATACGGTGTGTGGAAGCATATGTTCTTATAAGTTAATCCCTCCGTTTCTAAAAGATCTGGAAAAAAATTTCGTTTCAAAAATATACATTTTTTACATTTTCAATGCACTTATTAATGAAAATTTGTACATTTCAAAAAATATAATTATATTTATTAAAATCTTATTGGTTAAAATTTATGGGGAATAGTTAATTAAGAAAATCAATGCATTGGTAACTAAAATTTTATGTTTTTTCTTAATAAGTGTGAAAAATCTAAAACATAGATATTTTAGAAACAGAGGGAGTATAATTTTATGGGCAAGTCTCCTCAAAAATCATAAAATAGAGGTTTCTGACCAAAAAGTATGCAATAAAATGATTAAAATAAGCTGCGTTAAAATTTAAAAAGGTAAAGTCCTTTCTCTTTTGTTTTCTATAGATATATAAATATAAATAAATGAAAATTAAAAATATTTAAAATAACTTTTCAAAATCATTTTTAATTTGAACTTTTTAATTTTATTTTTCAAAATTTTTTATCCATTTTTTCCAAACTTTTATTCTAAAATTCAAAAAATTCTTTTTGAAACTGTTTTCAAAATTATTATTTTAAATTTTACATATTATTTTTTTTTAAAGATTTTGAACCTAACCTTCTCTTCAACTCTAGACCTAAATATAAAATAATTAACTTTAGAGGTATCTTTTAATTTTTCATTGAAACATTTAGTTATTTTAATCATTATGTGTTATATTTATGATAAAAACAGTGCTCATTTTGTTTCTTTTCTGGTTAGAATTTCTAGGTAAAAATTAATAAAAAAGAACCTTGTGGGAGATTTTATTCGAACGCTTCACTTCCAATTGGTATATAAGTCGGTCTTGCTTGTGAACTATATAAATATAACACATAAATATACCCTTTTTTGCTTAAAATGAATACATTTTTTTACCACGTACGATTTTCTGCTCGTAAACAAATATAATTGTTTACATCTTTTTCTCAGTAAAATGGTAAAAATTTTGACTCTTCGTATATTATTTGCGAATACATAATTTATCATTTTCAGTTCACAAATCTCAGTTGGGTTCTTTAAAAAGAAATAAATAAAATCGGTTGGTGTGTATAGGTTAACGGCTGTAGACTGATTAAAAATTGGTGCCAACTAATTATACGTTTGCCGTTATCTCATTCTAGATTTGCCATATTGTCGCCAACTAATTATATACCACCTATTTACAACAGTTTCTTTAATAGCTTAGGAATATATGGTGGATCGCATATATCAGTTTCTCTATGTATGATACCTATTAAAAACTAAAGAACGAGAGTCGTATCATGGGTAATAAATTCCTCACATGGTATAAGCATGTGTTCTTATGCGTGTTGGACATAACTAAAAATAATTTTATATTTTTAATGTAAATTCAATATTATTATGTAATTTATGTTGGAATTGATGCCCATGCTACAGTTTCACCTAGTTGGTAATTTTTTTTGTTGGCTAGGCCGCTAGGTGGCTGACAACACACGTTTTCTGTTGATCAAATCAAACAGAAGAGTTTTCAAACCAGCTGCTGGAATTGTATTGGTCAAATTAAAAGAACGCATTTCTCAGCCGTTTAAGTTATACTAAGATAAAAATTATATGTATATAAAAAATTGGGAAAATATTTTTATATATGTGCTATGTGCTAACCCCCGCTGATTCCTCTCGGTGTCAAAGAAAATATCATAACCGATAAGTCCCTATTAATCATTCGATGTTGAGGATGAACAACATTACATATATACCCTGTTCCGAAACTCGGTAGGCGTTCCTCGTACGTTTGGGTTACGCCTAGCGCCGAATGAGAAATTCGGGGATTATGCGGATATTAATCGGCGATTTATTTTAGGATATATATAACAAGTTTGTGAAATATTCATAAAGGATCACATAGTGTAGCGGTTGTTTCTATTAATGACATGCGTGCAACCAGGGTTCGAGCAATAGAAAGGACATGTGAACCTGTTTTTATATGTTTTAAGTTAAATAGGGGTAGATCTGTCATTTCCAGGTCATCTTCCTCCTTACAATTAGGTTTCCTGCAATTTCAAGCATGACGGCACTTTGATTTTGACGGATTTAAGATCAATTTTCTCCGTTTCTTTTGCTATTTTTATGCAAATTTCATTGATCCTATGCATATTAATTGATTCATACGCCGAAACAAACAATAACTGGAGATTTTTTTGCGATCCGATTTTTTCACCGAATTTCTCCAATTCGCCACGCTTGATGGCCGAGTAACGCTTTTCCGGCGATTTTCCGGTCCTCGGCGGCGCATTTTTGAACAGGGCATATATAACATAAATTTTTGGATTCACCCCCTAGGTGAACCTACCAACCAATGAGAATTGGTTATTTATTTTTTTTTTTAAAAGGATATAAGAATATTTAAAATTTGGTTTTTAAATAACAAGATAAAAAATAAATAAAAATAGTAGTAGCTGGAAAAAAAAGAATTTTTTTTAATATTGTTAAAACCGTTTATACTAAACTCTAAATCATAAATCCTAAACACTAAATCCTAAACTTTGGGTAAACCCTAAATCCTTGGGTAAAGAGATATTCCAAAGGTTTGGAGTTTACCCAAAGGTTTAGGGTTTACCAAAGAGTTTAGGGTTTACCCAAGGGTTTAGGGTTTAGTGTTTAAGGTTTAGGGTTTAGCGTTTAGGGTTTATTATGAACAGTTTTAATAATGTTAATTTTTTTTTCTTTTTGACAGCTACTACTTTTATTTATTTATTTTTTATCCATTATTAAAACGGTTCATAATAAACCCTAAACGCTAAATCCTAAACTCTTGGATAAACCCTAAACTCTTGGATAATCTTTAAACCCTTGGAATATCTCTTTACCTAAGGGTTTACTTTTTGCCTAAGGGTTTAGGGTTTAGGGTCTAGAGTTTAGTATAAACGGTTTTAACAATATTAAAAAAAATTCTTTTTTTTTTCCAGTTACTACTATTTTTTATTTATTTTTATCCTTTTATTTAAAAAATAAATTCTAAATATTCTATTTCTTTTTTTAAAAAAAAAATCTGCATATGAAATAACCAATTCTCATTGGTTGGTGAATCTATAGGTTCACTTAGACGGTGAACCCAAGGTGAACCCAAGAATTTCTCCATATATAATATCTAATATGTATGCTAAATATTCGATAAAACATATTTAGCAACAGTTGAATTTGCTAATTCGAAATCGATGTTAGGGGTAACGAATTATCATTACAATATATAATAAAAAGTTTTAATATATGCGAACTGAATCAATATTTAATACGAAAACTAGGAATAGAACGTGATCGAAGTGTTTGTCATGAAGCCGGCCAATTTAGCCACATTCTAATTAAGCAATGTTAATTTCGTTTTGTTGGGGGGGAGTGATTGCCTCTTTAAGTTTTATTTTCTTTAATTAATCAGGTAAATTTTATTGTCTGTAATGTATGAAGCATGTAAAATATATTGATGTATACGTAGTTTTCTGACTTCCCGACCCGTTGCTTTCGCTATATATTTTATCCAATTATATGAAGCAACAATCACTAAGCATATGAAGCAGGCCCTCTTCTCTAGTGGCAAGCAAATTCAGTTAGCTCAAAAAAACAGACTCATGTATTGTTTATTTCAGTCAGTAGACTAGACGGTGCAATAAATAAAAACAAAATAAGTCATGCCTCAGCCTCCCTCGTTCTACGGTGACGCATGTTGAAAGGATTCAATAATAACCATAGTAGTAACTAAAAATGAAAACAAAATAAGAAACTATTGACAAAGAAAAATAAACAGAATTTGATTGGTAACCAAGAAAACATGTGCGTTTATATCGGAAACGTTTGTTTGCATTTAAGTAGTTTTAATCAACTACTGTGTCATTGTTTTTTCAAATCACCAATTGATATACTTAATGTTTTTAAAATGAATTTACAAAAAGTCACACTTTCTGATAATAATACTATGCTATAAACAATGCATATAATTAGGGATTAAAAAGAGAGTATTGTATTCATAAAATAAACTAGACCTTGACCGACCGGTATTTTTTATTTTTTTATTTTTTTTGCTTATACCAATGATGTATTTGTAATAGTTAGTTTTATTACATTGAGTTTTTTTTGCATTTTTATTAACAATCAAATGTGTCACGAATATTTAGTATTATATAAAGAATACGGAAAATAAATAAAAGATAGATAATGATACATTATATATGAAATATATTATTCAATTTCGATAATTTCAAATATGTCAAAACAAATAATATGAAATATATTATTCAATTTCGATAATTTCAAATATGTGAAATAAATAACTATGAGTTAGTAAGATACATGAAATAGATAAATAAAGTATAGATTTTGTAACATCAATTCATTTATTCAGATTTTATGAATATATAATATATTAAAATGTTGATTTAAGATTTGTAAAGAATTAATAAAAGTGAATTATATAACAAATAGTTATTTTAGGAAATTATTAAATCGTCATATTAATGCTAAAATTATTTTAGGAAATATTAGGAAACTATTTTAATAATAAAGATAAAATTGAAATTGATTTAATTAGAGAAGAAAAGTTAAATTTTATTTTAAGACAACACATTAATGGAACTGAAAAAGACAAGCATTAAAATAGGAAATTTAATTAATAGTCTTAGTGGCATGCCATTGTAAATAAGTTGAAAAACTAAGAGGTATTTTTAAAGTGTACTTCTGAATTAATAAAATAGATGGGTCATGTAATAAGAACCAAATCGAAGGAGCCTTCTCCAAGTAGATACAATTATTTTACACATAAAAGGTGGACATAATTAAAATATATTGGGACTTAAGTTCGTAGCACATCATTTTTCTTTGTAAAAAAATACAGCAAAAAGCCTAATTTACATCACACTGAGAATTGCAAGATTGTCACATAAACTACATACTTGTGTTGATTTATGTAATTGGGTTGTGTAGCACGTGGGCGTCTTTTCACATGAGCAACTTTACGTAAAATCGACCATGGCCTTTAAGTGCTCCTCAAGTTCATAGAAAAACAATAGTCACCCTCCTTTATTTTTATTTTTATTTGCGTTTATGTAAATTTAACTATATTTATAAATGAGTGTAGATTTATAGTTTGTCTAGGCAGGCGCATAGCTCGTTGAACTGACTGTAGTACACTAGCTGCTCAGTGATCAAAACTGACTTGCCAGCGAAAAAAAATCCTCAAGTTTCTGATCGAGTAGGATAGACAGTCCAAAGCTCATCATATCACTAAAAAAAGCCCATTAGTTAAAGAACCTGATTCGTTACTTCGCCCCATGAGGCCGAATCAAAATTAGGGTATTGATTTTGTACATTCCAAAGAAATGTGGTTCTCACCCATAAGATTTATAATTGAAGGGGTTAAATGTTATTAACCCGTATTAATCCATGATCTTTAAGGTAACTAGAACTTGGATCGCTTAACTCACATGCAGTTGCTTTCTCAGCTTTCTGTATATGGCCGTGAATGTGAAAACTAGTTTGTGGTGTTGTTAAAAGATCCAGCAACTCTTTGCATATGGCCAATCTCACAGTCTCATGACCAGATGGTTTGAATCTAAATTAGAATAATCAGCAGCTAAAACAAAACAAGAGGACACATGATTTGGATCAACCTCAATCAGAATAACATATTTGAGAGGTAACCTTTTACAAACAGGTGCAAACGTTGAATGAGTTGTGCTAATCCTAGAATTAACCTAAAACCATTATTAATCAATATAGAATCTCATATGTAATACTACTATAAATACTAATAATAAATAAGGACACATCATCATCTTCTACTCCCTTCACTGCCATCTAGAACCAAGACTCTAATCACTAGCTATCATCATCTACTTGTGAAAGGAGTCCAAGAAGAACAATCATTACAGACCAATACAGAGAAAGGGTCAGTATGCAGAGAACAAGGAAGAAGAATAAGAAGAAGATTCATAGCCATTGCGATGAAGCTTTTGCCATCTCCATGCAGTCTCCAAACTCTCTTTAAGATTTGTGTGCTTAGCTGTCCAGTTCAGCTCCTCTCTGATCTTGCTTGGATTGCTGTACACCTCTGCGTAATCTCCTGCCCGTCTCTCCAAGTAATCGACCTTTATATCAACCCCTGTCGCCTTCTTGCATGCTTCCACAAACTCCTTCACCGAGCTACCTGCTCACACAACCATATTCTCAAAAATTAGCATATCACTTTATTTTTTTACCTATAATCTTTGCCAAGATATCTATTTGCATACCTTTCCCGGTACCAACATTAAAGATCCCAACTCTGCTAGGTTTCGCCTTTTCAAGAGCTTTAACATGAGCATCAACAAGGTCTGTGACATCAATGTAGTCACGTACGCAAGTCCCATCAGGGGTCTTGTAGTCTGTTCCTTTAATCTGTAGACAAAGACCAAAATAAACATCAGACAAAGATTGGTATGTAATGAATGTGATGACACAAAGCAAAGATAACGATGATAACCTGTAGACCGGGAATGATGCCTCGTGCAGCGTCGAAGCAAGCACCAGAGATCCTTCCATGCTCTCTGAGTTCTGGTCTTGGAGCTTCACCAAGTCTTCCCTCAGGATCAGAACCAATCACATTGAAATATCTAAAAGAAAACAAGAAAGTCAGCTTCAGGGGAAGAGAAAACGAGCACAGAGCCTACACACACACACAGCTACCTCAAGACCATGACAGCCATATTGGAGTTTTTGGAGAAGTCCAAAATGATATCTTCTGCCATCTTCTTAGCCTTTCCATATGGATTGATTGGGACCTGAGGAGTTTCCTCTGTTATTGGCATCTTCTCAGGCTCTCCATAAGTAGCACATGTGCTCGAATATATCAAAGTCTTCACACCATGAGCAGCCATTGTCTCTAGAACCACCAATGTGTTTGATGTAATGTTGTGGTAATACCTGAAAATGACATAACACCAGCTACTACTATATATGCTTCTCAACCATTTAGATCAAATCTTTTATTGATGATACTCACTTGAGAGGGAACTGTGTGCTTTCTCCAACATAAGCAACAGCTGCGAAATGCATCACAGCATCAAATGCATTCTCTGAGAATATTTTGTTAACCTGAGAGAACTTCTTGTTAAGAAAAACCATAAAAGTGTACTATTCATTTTCAGGGTCTTATATATAGAATTCAAATCAAGGATACAGCATGTGCATCTCCAAGATCAGCGTAAATGAACTGAAGCCTTCCAGGTTCAGGAAACAGCTGCTGTAGTATCTTGACTGCACCGAGGTTGCCACGTGATAGATTGTCCTGCCAGAAACACACAAAGAGAGATGAAACACTGAGCACAAAAGCATAGATTTATGTAAGCCAATGAAGATATTTACCACAATGGTTACACGGTATGAGTCCCTTAGAAGGCGTAAAGCCGCATGTGAGCCGATATATCCAGCACCACCAGTGACTAGAACGTGTGTAACTCCAGGTTCATGTAGAGAAAACTGAAAGATGGAGAAAACAAATAATCACTCAGGAACATTTACTATCAAAGAAATGAGAAAATGTATCAAAAACATTATAAGCAGTAGTAATACCACGCTTGGGTTATCGAAAGTTGGAGATTGCTTGAGCACTAAAATGCACATTGCTGTGAGGGAAACAGCCAAAACAATCTTCCCGGTGTAATCATTGTTCTTCTTCTGGTCTGCGTAATCTAATCCTACACTCCAAGAAAAAAAAAACCACCAAGAACGGTGAATTTAGAATCCAAAAATTAGAAACACAGCAAAAGTTTATGACTTTGGAGCTAGCAATAAACTTTCCAACCAATGATTGAGCAATATAAGCTTGTGTATAAAAGCATTAGTACTCTTGTGTACATCTCATCTAACCTTCAAAAGACATGGATCTGTTTTGCCTCCCTTGGATTCTTGCTCTACCAAGATTCAGCATTTTTTTGATTCTTGAAAGTCACACGGCCTACTCTCAGTTCAGCTGCAAGAGATTAAGAGCTCGAAATGATTAGACAACTCTCTCAAACTATTTGGTGTTTAACTGCTTCGAAGTAACGCCAATTTGGGTTAGATTGATGTCGGTCGGTCTTTAAATGAATAAATATTACAATGCAGAATAATTAGGAATCAAAGAGAAAAGAAAACTACACATGTATATAATCACGCACCGACACATATCAAAGTCTCAGCCTAAACATGCGAGTTTCATTAGTAAAGACTAAAGAGAAACAAATGTTGTAGAAGTTGAACTCGACCAGAAGCAGAAACAGAAGAACAAGCAAGCTACCGTAAAAGGGTTATTCACAAATTCAAAATTAATCAGAGACGCCATTATCTATCAGACACACACAAAGAGAGAAAGAGAGATAAAACGTACATGATAGAAAGAGAGATCACTTTCTCGTGGGTTGTTCTTCCACTTAAATCATTTAAATGGAGTAAGGAGAGAAAGACGTAGAAATGAGGAAAATAAATAGAGCAGTCTTGAAGTAGAGGAGGAGCCTTTACGGTGAAAGCGAGCAACGGAACACGACACGAGAAAGGAGAGAGAGAGAGAGAGAGACAAAGATCTAAATTGAAAATTGATTTGCTTTATTTGAGATTTTTAATAAAAGAAGAAATCTAAAGAGCGAATGAGAATGCAACAGACAAAATGAGCGACGCGGTGATTGGAACACGGAAGTTCCGGCAGCTGTGAGAACCGACAAACTCGTTTGCTGATTTGTCGGCGAAAAGTTTTCTACGTGGGTTTCACTCTATGGCCAACTCTTTACTTCCCAGTTGACCAAACTCTTTATTATACAGTACAACCCCTTTTTTTTTTTTTTGAAATATGTTTTCATTCAATAAACATTAACATGGAGAGTTTTACATCTTTTTCTGTCATAATTACAACCTTTCGTTGTGATATTTTGATTTATAACTTGTAACAACTTTTTTAAACTTCCGGTTTTATTAAATAAAAAATTGGACTAGATTGTTAGAGTAAATAGTAGATAGTAAGATAGAAAGAGAAAAAGTAATAAGACAGTGATTCAGTTGAGATTGTTCTATGCGAGCCATTACATCTCAAGCTTTCTTCCAATGTATATCACATAAACCTTTTGGAGATCGATTTATCCAACGATGTAGATCAAAGACCACATTGCTTTGTCTTTCCATAAGTTATTGTAATTCCTCTTCCGTGATAATCAATTTGAAGCCACTTCTTCAACCTTTTCAGCAACAACAACAACATTTTTCTCAATGAAAAAGAATGCCATATGTAGAGAATACTAATGTATGCTCAACTACTTGGACTAGACGATGAACATAATGATATCTACTACTTCCTCTGTCACATTTAAGTGGTGTTTTAGGGTTTTGCACAAATATTAAGAAAATACAAATTTTTATGTATTAGTATTAAATTAAACTAATTCAACCAATAGAAAAAAGATGTAGTATTTTGTAGTTGGTCAAAATTTTCAAACAACAATAAATTGTATCTAGGATAAAGAGAACATCACTTAAAATGGGACAAAAGAAAACCCCTAAAAACCCATTTAAAGTGGGACAGAGGGAGTAATAAACTAAATGTTATGTGATTTACATCACAACTCAACTCCCATAACCGGAACATGCAACCTTCAACAAAACCACGTACCGGCCGATTTAACTTCTGACAATCCATTAAGAAAATCAACTTGGCCCAATTAATTGACCTGACCCAGTTGTAATCTAAAAAGGGGCCCGATGGAGGCGAAGAAAATAATTCACGACCATAAATTTCTCAAAAGAAAAAAAAAAATTTAATTAACCGAGAGCAAATGTAAAAACATTCCAAACATATAGAGATCGTTGGGGGGTGGTCTGGTCCGCGGGTAAAAAATTCATTACCGCAGACTGAAAATGGCTGCTTCATCTCATCTCTTTGCACTCCCTTCCCGTCTTCTTCATACATCTTCTTCTCCGTTCATCTGTAACATCCTCTTTTCTCTGTAATTCAATTTCCGACACATTTTTTTCTTAATGTGATCTACTTTCTTATCCCAAATGTTCTGACACTCAGCCGCACCAAACCGGAATCGAGTTCGTATCCACGCGAAATCGTGCCCGGACAATCAGAGCTTCGATTCGGATTCTTCCTCAGATACCACCAACAAAACTCAGGTTACTAATATACAATTATTATCCTTTTTTCTACTCTGTTCTTCCTGAGGTAACTCAATGTTCAGTTCACTGTCAGCTGCAGTTGATTGTTTCGACTCTTTCTTTGGTAGCTAACCACACTGATAGGAGGAGATTCAAAAGTTACAAGCTTTTTTGATTCTTATCAACATTTTTACTCTGTTTGAAGTTATCTGATTCATTTGACAATAAGCAAATGAACAGTGTGTATCTGTTAACTATTGTTTAATATTTACAATCAGCTAGTTGATTTTGTTCACATCCTCTACCTAACTAGCCATGTTCTTGGCTTCCTTTCAGTTCTAAGAAAATGTTCAAGTCTTAGTCATTAGTTCTGTTACAAATTGGGTTAATCAACACTAGTGTGTGTAACTTGAGGGTTGTTATTGTTCACTATAAATTTGGAGCTGAGGCAGTTGTAGTAGGGGATCTATAGTTGTGTATGCAAGTGCTTACATTACATTTCGCTAACAAAAATCTCATATATAGCTGGCTTGTGTTCTTGGCTGCAGGGGGATGGGAAATCGATGTCACGGAGACAGTGGATGAAGACATGTTTGTGTTTATCTCCAGCTTTAATTAGCAATGCTTACACTTTTGTCTCTGTAAAAAGCGCAGACGCTTTGGACAAGAAACCAGGAGTTTGCCGTAACTGTCAGGGCATTGGTGCTGTTCTTTGTGAGTCACACTTCTTTGTTTGTTCATATGTTTAACAAGGCAAACAAAAACATGTTCTCTATACTGAAGTCTTATGGCTATATGATTACTCTGTCTCGTGAACACGGGAGATGACATCTTTGCTATGTTGTTCATATGATTTAGGTGATATGTGTGGGGGTACAGGAAAATGGAAAGCTCTCAACCGAAAGCGTGCCAAAGATGTATATGAGTTTACAGAATGTCCAAACTGCTACGGTTTGTCTCTCTCTCTCTCTCTCTCTTTTTCAATATTTCTTCAATGTAGTTTTGGTTTGGTAAAGCGTGAAACAGACTGGTTTCACTGATTAATTTGGTTGCTCCTATTTGCAAACAGGTCGAGGCAAGCTTGTTTGTCCGGTCTGTTTGGGTACAGGTTTACCTAACAACAAAGGTCTTCTTAGAAGGCCTGGTGCTCGTGAGCTACTCGACAAGATGTACAATGGTCGGCTTCTCCCCAATTCATGAGCAGGTTTAGGTCCTTTAATTTATTACATCTCCAAATGTAGAAAGTATTGGTTCGTTTACGAGTTTACAGCTTGCGGGGACAAGCGTGCTCCTCTCTGTAAACCTTCTATCTCTTGTAATTCTCGCAGATGGTAACTACAAACCTGCTTTTAAGCACAGAGCCAATATACAAGATTATAGAAGCTATAAAGAGATGTGATTCAAGAAGATGTTTTGTAGTGCTGATAGCTTTGAGTTGTAAATTCTTATAAACCTATAAGTTTTCTCCCTCTTTAGACAAGGCTGACGACTTGATTTCACCTTTCTTCCATCGATGATAACCACACAAACCCTAGTGCGGACATGAACTAGTGCCCAAGCAGAACCCTCACACATCCTAGCTAGACACTAGTCTCGACTTGGAAGACTAACAAACTACATCAGTACTTGACTAATTCATTCAACAACTCATGTAAGAATATAAGAAGTCATAAACAATTTCTTACAGACAATTTATAAAACAAAAAACACGAATTCAGATGACAAAAAGAAATAAATAAGATAGTGAAATGTAAATGTTAAAGAGTAATATGTAAAATATGTAAGCATACAGTCGGTTTTGATATAATTAGACAAATTCAATAAGCAGTGAAATGTAAATGTTAAAGAGTAATATGTAAGCATACAGTCGGTTTTGATATAATTAGACAAATTCAATAAGCAGTGAAATGTAAATGTTAAAGAGTAATATGTAAGCATACAGTCGGTTTTGATATAATTAGACAAATTCAATAAGCTCTAACCAACCTGCATGGGAGACACATGTTCATGTGCATGCCTCCGTATTTATCAGATTCAATTAGTCAATCTTCATGTTTCTCTTTTTCTTCAACCAATTATCATGTTAAATGACTTTCTTATTGGAAAGTATGCAACAGCCAACATGCGATACACATGCATTGTAGTTGTTAAATCAGTCCACCTTGTTTTGAATGGTACACATATTTGGCACCAATTAATTGTATTTATGTGTGTGGTTTAATTTTGTCAATAAAATTACTGCAATTTACAATATGCAGGTTCATGGTTGGTAAAACATACTGAGAAATTTTTAAATAAATAAATTTAAAGTTCGTTAAGTTGTGTGAAATAGGCCTATATATACTCATACTCACATGTGCTATTGCAACAGACAGGAGCATACAAGAAAAAAACACATAAACAAATGACTTCTTCAGTAACCACTTTAGCCCTAACCCTAGTTCTGATCTTCCACCTCACGCCGGAAACAACCGCAGCTCGCCACCTCAATGATCAGAAGCCTGCCGATGAGATGAAATACCTGTTTCCACCTGGGTTGCCTTTCACCGGCGTTCCTCCGTTACCGACACTTTTTCCTCCGTTCCCCGGAAACGTTCCACGTTTTCCGTTTCCATTGCCGTCACAGTCATCACCTCCAGCACCACTTCCAGGTTTTCCGTTACCGTCACAATCATCACCTCCAGCATCTTTTCCCGGTTTACCTGGCGTTAACTTTCCTCCCCTGCCATCATTACTCACGCCGCCACCTGAGTGATTCTATAGGTTATCGCCCGCCGTTGTTATGATAATTATCCTGTTGGAATAAACTACTTATGGTACTATCTATGATGATCATGTGTGCTCGATGATATAAAATGTTAGTATTTTATGGAAGTTTAATAAAGATATGTCGAGTATGTGTAACTCAATGTTGATCTAATAAATAAAGTATTCGATCTGAGTTCTCCCACTCTCATGTACATGAAGTTTATTAGTACAAGTGATGCTAAAAAACGACCATGTACCTAAGTAAAAACGAATGTGTAATACACTTCATTTGTGAATGGCTCAAGTTGAATACCGAATCCAAACTTTGATAAATAATATCTTAATAGGTGTTATATACTAGTAAAGTAAAATTTTCTTTTTATTCTGGAAATTGTTTCTCTCCTACTTTTCACCAATTCTTGCTTCTCTATACTCAAAGTCAAAGATCATGAAACTTGTATGAGTGTTATGATTTGTTTTTTATCTAACCAATTATTTCAACATAGGGATGTAAGTGATGGATCTTACACTTGCGACAGTTTCACAATTGTATCCTTTGTATTGAAAATGTTAAAGCCATATAATAGTTGTTAAAATTATTTACAAGATTTGTTTAGTTTATTATACATTAGCACTTTAAATTTTTCCTTATATCACTCAAAATCAAAATAAGGATTGAAAATGCAGAGTACACAACGAGCTTTGAAAATCATCTGTTTCAGACCTTTTGATCCTAATCATTCCTGCCAGATTGGTTAGAGTACTGCTTTACCTGAATTTCTGCAGATGTAGCATTGTCACTTTTAAAGTATATCAATAAATAAAAATATTTTTTAAAAAATAAAATTATATGGTCTTAAGAGCCACTGTTATGTCTTACCTCGGACAAGCTGTTTCTGAGATGTCTTGTTGGTTCCATTACACAAACCATTTATTGGATCACCATTTGTTCCATTGCCAACTACCACATGCTGGTTGTTGTCTTGCTGAATGGAGACTGGATTCAGGACTGCGTCTAGCTCACCACATGATGCTGCTATTAGTCCTGGAAAGAAGAATTTTAACTGATTCAAAGTTGCTCAACAGATAAAAATAATGTTTGGAGCTTTAACTTGATATCATAACAAGAACTCTGACCTAAGAACAAAGGAGATACTTTCCCGGGTCTAGATTTGTATTCAGGATGGAACTGAGCACCAATGAAAAAAGGGTGGCTTGGAACTTCAACAATCTACAATAGAGAAGAAAGATTCATATAACAACACCGAGTTTAAGTTAGGTTAAAGGTGAGACAAGACCCACCTCTATGCGTTTGCCAGTTTCATCTTTTGCAGCGAATGAGAGACCAGCTTTCTCAAGGCATACGGCCATATCAGGATTTACCTGCAAGAAAAGCAGTTAGTTTCTTGTACATCAAGAAACCGAAATGTGTATTCAAATGTCATTACCTCGTATCTATGGCGATGCCTCTCATCAACAAACTCTTTGTTCCCATATCTGCAAGAACCAGTTTGATAGAGTTTACATAAGTGATATTCAAGCATTCACTGAGTGATTCTGGGTCGATAATGGTTTCTTACAGTCTTGCAGATATGCTTTCCTTGACATGGAAGTAAGCTCTTCTCGAGCCTAGTCGCATTGTGCCTCCCATGTGAGTCGTTGACCCCTCAGGCATGAAAACGATGCATGGATGTTTGGTTTCAGGTTTGAACTCTGTGCTATTTGCATCAGGCAAGCAGAGAACTGAGCGTGCAAACTCGATGACAGCGACCTGCATCCCGAGACAGATACCTAGGAAAGGGATGTTGTTTTCTCGGGCATATTTTGCTGCAAGAATCTTCCCTTCCACTCCTCTATTACCATACCCCCCAGGGAGAAGAACTCCATCTGCACCCTGAAGAAGAAACACGCCTCTTGAGGCTACAGAGAAGTATTGGACTAGTGACATATTCAAAAGAACGTTAAACAAACCTTCAGTGACTTCCAGGCAGCCTTGTATGCACATGAGTTCTGTCCAAAAGAAACACAAATTATTTATTTGAGTTTTCAAGAACAGAACAAAAACATGAATGCATTTAACTTGATTTGTTTCACCTCTATCTTTGTGGTTTTCTCAAGATCAGGAGATGGAACCAAGTCAACTACAAGCTTTTTGCCAAAAGCTACAGAAGCATGCATGAGGGCCTAAACAATTTGAACCAAAAAAGCAATGAGACTCAGGCAAAGAAGTCACAGGATAATGTGCCATGAGAGAAAGTAATGTATAAGTTTTACCTTCAAGACTGATAGATATGCATCTGAGAGTTCTGTATATTTCCCAACTACAGCTATTCTCACCTGTAAAAGTTGACTTGGTTTCATAAGAAAGAGACAATGAGGCAATACATTGTGTGATTTATTTGGGAGTTGAGAGTCTAGAGACCCACCTGTACATGTAAATTATAGCTAATTTCCACCATTGAAGCCCATTTCTCTAAAGAAGGTTCTTTAGCAACACCAGCAAGGTTCAGAACTTTTGAGATTGCTTCATGAGCCTTCTGATCCTGTTTCAAGGAACAAAGAGAAGTGTTGCCTTTGATGATTTTCTTAATAACTTACGCTATAACCAATCGTACCTTGAGCAACAAGGGAATGTGCCAGATGTTGTGAACATCATGGAGAGAGAAGATATTCTGAATCTGAAAACAACAAGCATGAAGATATTCTTGAGATTTTGAGTAAACAAGACAACAAGGGAAACTAAAACAGGATGTAACATACCGGAACATAGCAAAATCGAGATAGCTTTGCTTTTACATTCTCTTCAAGTTCCTATCATATAATTAAAAGAGTTTTGAGTTTTTGTAGAATAGGAGAAAGAGCAGATGACACCAAGATGAACAAGTAAACCTTTGTGCTTCGACAAGCTATGATATTGGGAGTCAAACCCAGTCCTCGTAGATCTCTAACGCTGTGCTGAGTGGGTTTTGTTTTCTGAAGGAAAGTAAAAAAGATCAACAAAAGTAAGTTTCTCAAATAATATATATGTTCATTTAGATCATGCTTACATTTCTGTAAATAAATAAATACAGACCTGTTCACCAACAACACTGAGCACAGGCACAAGGGTGACATGGATCAGACAGAAATTCTCAGGTCCTGAAAGGAAACAACAAACAACATTGGAGCAAATTCAACTAGATATAATTAAGATATCATCAGTGATTGGTATAGGATGGAATTTTACTTACCTACACTGTATGATAACTGGCTAAGTGCATCAGTGAAAGGCCTGGATTCATTATCACCTGCAACACACAAAGGTTTCTCTGTTCAGATAACATTAGAAGCAAACAAAGATATCTAAATCTCGATGTTGTTCTATTGGGTTTATAGTTACCTATAGTTCCACCTAATTCAATGATGCAAACATCAGGAGGACCTTCCTCTCCATCTACAGGAATCATGGCAACTCTCTCCACCCATTCTTTTATTGCATCAGTGACGTGAGGAACAATCTAGTTTCATTACCAACCAAAACTTAAAACTCAAAGCTTATGACAAAATAAAATTAGAAAAATGTTAGAACTTTCGATTATTTACCTGAACAGTAGTTCCTAAGTAATCTCCTCTCCTCTCTTTATCCATTACATGCTATGACAACAGTATATGTTTCGTAAGTTGTTGCAGATAGATCCTAACGAACAGAAACAAGAACAGTTTGTAGTTGAGATGTAGAGCTTAACCTGCTGAATCTTTCCAAGAGTGATATTGTTATCTCGGGTTAATATGCAACCTAGAAACCTCTCGTAGTTTCCAAGATCAAGATCCACCTTTTATCCAGACCCATCAAATTACAAAAGTCTTTTAAGTCCTGAAATTCAAAAAGGTAGAAGAAGACAAGCAAGTTGGTTTCTTATTTACCTCACTGCCATCGTCTAAGACAAACACTTCACCATGTTCATAAGGGGATATGGTTCCAGCATCATAGTTCAGATAAGGATCTAGAGATTGGTTTGAAAAAGAGTTTGAGTCCTCAATAAGGAAAAATCACTAAACTGAACACAATGAAAGAAAGAAAGAAAGAAACCTATTTTGATACAAGTAACACGAAGACCACATGATTGAAGAAGAACACCAATACTACTCGCTGTGATTCCTTTTCCTAGTCCACTTACAACACCTCCTGTTACAAGGACGTACTTCATCTTCTCCCTTTTCTCTGAAAACACAAACAGAGCGGGTGGGTACACGAGAGAGACATGAGCAAACAGTGTAACAGAGAGGGCTAAAGAGAAAAGTCAGAAGATTTGAAACAGAGAACCCTTGAAGCTTTTGGGTTTTATCTTACCAAAAAATAAAGAAACAAAAGTATTGTGAGTCCAACAGATTCTATTATGTTATCTCAAAACCAAACATGTACTTGGTTACGAGGGGGAAGGAGAATGAAAGCAATTTATAGGGGAAGATGAAGCAGTGGCAATTCCCTTGGCTACCTAATTAATTTAAATTTAATTATTTACATAAATATACTTATACATTTAACAATAGAAGACTCCAACTATTAAAATATGCATCTACAATTTATATTTGTCTACAATTTATATATGTTCGACCATTATAATATCTTTTTATTGACTATCCATATATATTCTTAATGGTAGTCATTTATTTAAAATCTAAAACATTTATAATGATGATGAACATGAGGAAAATTGTTCATAATGATGGTGAACATGAGGAAAATTGTTGACAATACATGTGATTAGCATTTGTGCCATTGAACACTCATATCTTCAATTGAACATTTATTTTTTTCAGTCATCTGAAAATTTAAATACCAAAACAAGAAACATAATAGGAAAGTCCAAAACAAAGACCAATCAAATCTACTGATATAAATAGTATAAATTATTAGATGTAGATGTAAATGTGATAAGGGCCACTGTTTTCGCCGGTAAATCGGATTTGTGGTATCGTCACCGGACCCCCTTTTAAGGGACGAATTAATGATAATATAATTATATTAAAAAAAAAAAAGAGAGAGAATTTTGAACGATGGTTTTCACGAACTATGTTCAACTTTTTATAAGATTTAAATTTTTTAATTATAATTATCTTTGAAGTATGGAATGTGACAATGCAACCCACGGGCGACGCAGGAGTATGAAATGTGACTTTCTTACCGAATTCGAAGGTCAGTCCCAACAGTGTTACCCTACATGATACATTATACCACGCGTCGTGCTAACCACAATTCCACGGTCAAATGTCGCATGTTCTTCTCTTTTGTGGCTCAGGTTGTCCCTATAGGCTTTAATCAATGCCCTTTTAAAAGAACATTGTCGACAAAAAATGGACACACACGTTAATTTGTTGTTTGTAAAGTAAGAAGTTTTATAACATATTTTCTTTTTATGCGATAAGAAATTTTATGCTGAAATACTTGTTTGTTACGTTGTTTGTTACGCGATGATAGGGTTACCTTTTATTCGAGTACTTGTTTATAAAACGTTCTTGGAAATATCATATTTGCACTTTTCAAAAAAAAAAAATATCATATTTGCAAATTTTACAAAATTTGCTAGATTTTATGACACAAAAAATTAAAAAGAGGAATTGTTTTTCTAAATTTATCAAAGTTTTATGATGAAATACTTGTTTGTTATAATACTAAAAAGTAATTAAAAGGTACTTATGGAATAGGAAATGCAATCTATGAATAAATGAGCCAAAAACAAATACACATATCTATGTATGTGTCCAGAATAATATGACTTAGTTTTACATAACATTTATCGAACCTGAAACGTGTTGATATATCTATCTTTTCCCTTCACACTCGATCACATGATCCCGAACAAGATGTTACAGTATCACAATAATGCATTTACATATATATATATATATACTTACTTTCAGTGTTTTCTTTTTCTAAATAACTTTAATCTACTTTTTTATTGTGTGAAAAATCCATGTCCATTTCATGTGATGGTAGTACGTGACGTCGCGCCGTATGGATTGGTTTTTATTGTCGCATGTCAAAGTATGGCTGATTAAACTCAAAACACGTAAAGAAATTGTAACCATATTTAAAAAAAATTGTGACCAAATTTTATAATTAAGAAATGGGGTCTAGTGGCAGGGATCTGAGAGCAACCTTAGAGCATGATTATTCAGGAGTTCTTAGGATGAGATTTTTATCGGAATATAAGAACCCATCTTTTAACTTTTAACTAAAAAAACTAAGAACTGATTGATATGTCAAAACGTTTAAATCATATCTCTGCACCAATATTGTATCTCTCTCTCTTCTATCTTTCTCCTGACATTTTCTATTATTTATAATTTACTTCTATTTAGATACTCTCCACCGTCTTCTTAATGGAGGTGTTCTGAGTAATGAGTATCTTATTGTGGGTCTAGGTCAAGTCCTCTAATCTAGGGGTGGGCACAGATCGGATAGTACTATATTTTTTGGTATTTGTGATTTGTTTCGTATCTTATGAATATCTGATTTTTCGATTTGCTTTGCTTCGGAGAAATACGGATATTCGGTTTTCCGGATATTCAGATCTTTTTAAAATATTTGCGAATTTTTACGGATATATCATACACCATGTTTTATACACGTAAATCTAACAAAATTATACATGTTTTTTTTTAATATTCTTATATGATAATAAACCAAAAGTAAAAATTAGTAGAATTATATGTTCCATACTTTTTATAATAAAATAATCTTTTGATAAAACAAATAATTTTAAAAGTATAGTTTTAGAAAGATTTTATATTCTTTCCTTAATTTAATACATTATATATTTTTATAAATAACACAAATATATGTTAAAGTAAAAATTTATACATATTTAATTGTAGATATTCATTTATTTGTATAAAAACCGGAGCGGATCGGATATTCGCCTTTAAAAATTTTAGTATTTGTGATTTGCTTCGTTTTTAACGGATATAGAGTTTTAATATTTGCTTTGCTTCGAAGACTTACGGATATTCAGATTTTTCGGATCGAATCGAAACGAATAACGAATCGAATCAAATTTAACGGATAAAATGCCCACCCCTACTCTAATCTACATATTTTTACCATAAACTCATTCAAAAAAGAAAAACTCATCCTTGGCAAAACACATCTTCAAAGATTAGTCTAGATTTTAGTATAAGAGTCGTCTAGTTATTACTGAAAAACAAATATTTTTTTATTAATATGTATTATTTTAAAGTGTTTCAAAAAAAATGTATTATTTCAAAGTAGCAAAAGTTACGAAAACAAAACTAACACCAACAAAATTTAATACAATAATTTTTTATTTCAACTGGTATAGTGAAAATTACACCAATGATGTCGTTAAACCAATCGTCTTAGAAGTACAAATCATCAATATTGATATGAGTCTGCATGACCTCACTATATCAATTATCCACAACATTTAACATGGCCGATTGTACATTACAAATTAATCAATGCATTACAAAGGTGTATATATAGTTACGCAAAGGCAGAGAGATTAAGAGATGTACTTTATTGGGTATGGTGGAGGTTGGTGTCAGTTATTGGCAGTTGGACCACGTCAATGACACGTCGTACATTGTCCTTTTCAACTGTTTAACTAGAGGAAGTTGTGGGGGCCATCCTTCTGCTGACCAACTGACACTCGACTGTTATAAGCTTTTTCTCGTACGGCTCTTGGTCCTACCTATGACTCACCACAACTCTCTGAGGACAAATCTTCTTGTTTATGTATTTTATCACCTACATACACTACGAAGAAGAATCAAATTAATCTCAATAACGACATTTCTCCAAGCATATCATCATCATATAAAAAACTATATAACCAAACGTTTAGTGTTTTAATAGGCTGAAATCTGCAAAAGACATATGGGCTCACGTAACTGTCATAAGAAATTCATTTTTTTTTGTTTTTTTATCAACTGTCAGAAGATATCCACATGTTTATAGAAACATGACTGTTTTCATTTTTGTTAGTTAATATAATACGTGGCCAATTCTTCATAAATTATTCACTAATAATGTCTAACAAGGCCGTGTTAATGTCGTGTTGATGAAAGATTTATTTGCTTCGCCACAAGAGAATCTTTTGTAGGGTGTGAGAATATTTGATGTGTTTTACTACGGTTGGCACGCACAAAAGGTTTCTTTTGAGATTTTATTTTTCTTTTTGTACATCAATTAGATTGAGTACAAACTTTTCTCTTCTTTTTGTCAAAGGATTGAAAACAAACCACGATTACTTCAATAACTTCTACCATTAAATTGTAGACCTCTCTTCAGACTGTTATAGTTATCTACTTGTCTTTCACACCATTCGATATGCTTAGTACATGTATTGTCTAGAGGATGCGAGTGTAATAACACGAAACCAGAGTCTCATATATGTTTGGAACAACATAAAACATAACTAATTGTGTAAAGTCAGTACAACAAAACTGTATAAGGGCTATGGTTTTGTAGCTACAAAAAGCCACAATATTTCAAAACCAAAATTTGTGACTAATAATATTATAGGTTATCGTAGTTAACTAACTATAATCTATACTTTGTAGTATTTCGAGGGAAATGAACCATAAACAATTGTGAAATCAAACCATAAATATTATCGTAATTAAATCGTGAAAAAGCTAAAAAACAATGAAGTTTGAATGATATCCACTAATTCAAAGCTACAACATATACTGTTGCTATACATAAATTGTTCCAATAGCTACGAAATATTGGTTATAGTTACATACTTACATTTTTTTTTGTTGTGAGTTTTAACGGAGATGTCCGATAATATTGGAAGATCGATTTGGTAAACGATTTGAGAGATCAGTGTCTCTAATCCTGTGTCAAATTGTTGCAGTGTCTATGTTATATCAGTATACTATATATAACATCACAATGAGTGTAATTCCAACCACATTAGGATTATCGTAGCTAGTCTTATTGTGAGTTAGATTAAAGTTGAATAGAACTTTAAATGTAATCATAATCCTAACACACTGTACGTGATGCACATGTCATGTGCTTTCTGATTTTAGTACATCAGTTAAATAGTCATCCACATAACAACATATGCATGCACATGTGATGTGATATATGACTTTCTATCTGTCGACAATGTGTATGAAGTGGGTTTTCCTCGACCAACACCTGTTAAGGTGGTGGTGGGAGAGAATGATAATTGAAAAAACTAAAATCAGAAAGGCACTAGGACTTGGTCGCAAACCACCAAACTTGACGTCCCTTATTCTCCTCCTCCATAAGTGCTGGCAGTGGGTTTTCTTCAGTCTCCATACGTGACAATGATTTATTGTCAGTAAATGCATTGCACATAAAACATAATTGCAGGAAAACAAAATGTTTTGGATAGTCTTTAGGCCTAATGACTAAGTAGCTTATCTCAACAAAGGGAGAACCAAATTTGAATCACAAAATAAGCAAAGCCTAATGGATGGACTAGTTTAATGATTTGAACCAACTCTAGATTGATCCATAACACACACACAATACACTGTATCTCTTGTGACTCCCTCAAGATCTCACTCTTTCACAATACAATGTATTAATTGGAACTTCTGAGCTAAGACATAGATAAAGATCTCTTTCACTCTCTTTATTAATAGAGTAGCTTCACTGTAACTGTTAAACCTTATCTTTCTCCCAGAGTCTTAGCGTCCTTCCTATCTTCTTCCACGCCATAGCTGGTGCTACTTACGGCCCTTAAACAGAAAAACTAAATTATGTCATGAGAATGTAAAAGAGATGTTCTTCAACTTTCTTTCTTTCTTTCTTTTTGTTAAGGTGCTAGAAGTTTGAAACCGGAATGGAACTAATTTAGATTGATGTTCACCAGTTTCATCTTTTCCTTGCGGATTAATACAAAGAGCTTAGGGAAAGAAAAGAAAAGGGATTCAAGCCTTCTTGGCTCTTTTAACCTTATTAATTGCATCACTGATCTCTCTCTTTCTTTTCGCAGCGGCCTTGTTCATCTCTCCACCATTGTTGTTGTTTTGGGCGTTTGTTCCAGCAGAGCTCTTGTTAGCTGCTTTCAATGCTTCTTGCACAAACACCTTCAGCCTCCACAAGGTAACATCAGTCTGTTCACAAGAAGAAGAACAAAAAAACCGTTAAAAACCGCAACAAAGAAGCTGGATCAAAGAATGTTTTGGTGTTTACCTGAAGATCTATATCAAGCTCCACTTCTGGTGCTCCGGCCGGGAACTGCGGGTTTCCCTCTGAAACCATTTTCAGCGCCTTAGACAGATCCTCAGGAGAGAGACGACCTAAAGCTGCAGAAAGTCCCTTCTTTTCTTGAGTGGACAGCTTTCTGTTCATTTCAGAAATCAAAAGAAAATAAGAAGCAAGAACCTTTCATTAAGGGTAAAATAAATTAACAGGAGAGATTAGTTGAACCTGCACTTCTGAACCACTACCTCCCTAAGTTTCTCAAGCTCCTGATCGATCTCATACAGCTAAAGATACACGCAAAAGACTCATTAAACATGATCAATGCCCTGAAACAGAGTTACAACTTTTATAAACGATAGGGTCTTGCATTTGCTTACTTCGTTGCTTAAATCTCTAGCCTTCTCTGCTTGAGCAGCCTCCACAGCAAGCTGCCTACTCGCACGATCCTGAGCCTCTTCCTCTGCTTGTTTCTTTTCCTGTTCCAAAACCAAAGCAGTTAAACACAGTCACTCACATTACAAAGAAAAGAATAACTAGAAAAATGTACCTCTTCGACGAGTTTAGGCATAATGGTAAGCCATTTCTCCTCAAACTTCTCCAAAAGAGATTCAGCCATCACATAGACATCATCTTTCTCTTCGTTATATCTCATCGCGTTCTTGAAAACTAGCCTAACATCAGCATATATCTCCCGGACATTGCTATACTCCGAACCCTCCATTTTAGTTCTAATAGTTCCCAAATCCATTGGCTTCTCTATAACCTGAAATTCAAAGACAGATTTATCAAAAAAAGAACACTCATTACACGAAGTTCCACGGAAGGTTTGAATCTTAACCTTGTGATAATCATCGAGTCCAAGCCCTTCAACATCAACAGGCTCCAGAAACGGCCACGCCCATTTTTGTAGAGCAATCTAAGAGGATTTAAGAAGACTAAAGGTTAGGGAAAGAACTGAAACATAACAATCCTAACGAAGTTTCATCCATTACCTGACGAATAATTGTAGCAAACTGACGCATAAGTTCAGGGCTAGAAACATGTTTCCCTCTTGTTTTCTCTTTCCCAGCAGAGCTACACTTGGAGGGTTGAGATATAGCAACTTTTTTCCCACCGGAGTTACTCTTAGAAGTGTTTGTTTGACCTGCTCCGTCTTTGGTAGAGTAAAACTGTTCAACCTCCACAACTTTTTGCTCAAGCTGCACTTCCAAATTCCAATATAACGGTAAGAGCCTCGAATCAAAAGCAAGAAAGCAGTGACTTTACAGAGTAAAAGCAACTGTCACCTGATTGACTCTCTCGGTTATAACATCTACGCAAGTCCCATAATCCTCAAGCTTACTCTCCTCATCTCTATTGAGAACTTCAAGCTCTGAGTTCTCCACGACATCGCAGTTAGGCACAAGTACAGGTTCCTCCTAAAACATTAACATAAGCTAATCAGTAATCACAATCTTCCACAACTAAGAATTGAGTCGCTATACCATTTTACGTGATTAAATTGAGTAAAGGTTGAGACTTTCTGATTACCCTGAATCTAAATTAAGGTGATTTCTGAAAAGAAGACAGCTTGATTACCAGACGGAACCAAATGTAAAACCAAAACCAATCCGAAACAGAGTATGATACTGAATTTCAAACCAGAGAGGGAGAGAGAGAGCGAGAGCTTTGTCTATATTAGGAAGTAAGAGTATGTACCTTGACGTTTACGGACATTGGAGAAGGATGGTACTGACTCACGAAAGCTTTTCGACGGATCAAGAGACAGAGTGGAGGAAGAAGAGAAGGGAAGGTCAGCTAACCTTTTTTTTGCTCTTTTCCCGGTTTAGGGTTTGGAACAAAAGGGCTCTTCAATCTGGGCTTCTATGTTCGGCCCATCAATGAATTTACCTGGTTTTTCTTTTCTATAAAATGTTATAAAATAGAAAATATAGGTCTATTCAGGCGATGATTGTTTGTTTAGTTTCTAGATTCTAGATTTTAGTTTTTGGTTTTTAGTTTTTAGTTTTTAGTTTTTAGTTTTTAGATTTTAGTTTTTGGTTTTTAGTTTTTGATTTTGCAGTAAATTTTGGTTTTTGGAAAAACATGATTGGTGATTTTAGATTTTGGTTTCTAGTTTTTGATCTTTTTCTTTTAAAATTACAAAAAAATATAATACTTATAACTTTATAAGTAAAAAGTTTATAAAATTTTAAAGTTATATGGTAAAATATGTTATTTTAAACATTATAAAATTAATTTATCTTTAAAACTCTAATATTGGATTTGTTGTGAATATTATTGGTGAAATTTTGTTTATGTGTGTCTATAGATGGTATATATAATTTTTATATATGAAAATATTTATTTTTAAAAATTAAAATATATAATTTTTGTTTTTGTTTTCAAAATTTATAAAACAGTACACAATTAATATTTAGCTTATCATTTGAAACACTAAACAAAATTTAAATATAATTTTATAATTTTTGAAAATATTATTAAATTAATCTAATTAAAATATTATAAAAATTAATAGATGGGATTTAGAATACAGAATTAAATGTCGGTTTAATAAATATATGATAATTAATTTAAAGAATAACTATCTTATTATAAGATTTATGGTATTAAATATGATTAAAATATTATGAAATTTATTTAGATAAACAAAACTCGAAACTATATGAATATAACCATCCACCATTTGTCATTCTGAATAATCTATAACTTTATTTTCAATTTCTTATATTTTAAATATTTTATTGCATAGTTTAATTGACAACATGGTAAAACAAATCGTATGGGATGTTGAGAAACGAGATAAACATAGAATAACTATAAAAATTAAAATTAAAATTAAAATTAAAATTATAAGATTTAAAAAGAAAATAAAAAATCGTTGGGCACAATCTAAAAAAAACACAGTTTTTGGTTTTTATGTATAATTAGGTAGTTATTTGAAAAACCAATTTCCCTATCTTTTAGGGAATCATTTTTTCAAGAATCTTGATTGGCGAAAAAATTGGTTTTTCAAAAACAAAAACTAGAAACCATTTTAAAAACTGAAAACAATCAAGCTCTCAATGAAATTCCCCATATATTAACAGAGAAACATTTGAAAAGATATAACCTCAATTTTGTAATAATTAAAAAAGATCTAATGTTTATGTGTCAATTAATTAGGTAATTAATTGAAAAAAGAGGTCAAATTCAATTAATATGTCTCGCTAGATACATTAAAGCATTAACTATATAATATAATGTGCTAGAAAATATTATATTAACCCAAAATATTAAAAGCAAGTACATCTTTCTTATATAAAAGCTACGGAACTATCTAATATGATTACATATTTATGACAATTAATGATTATAGATAATAAAGATTTGATAACAATTTGCGTATCATTTTTCATTTTTGTTTAATTTTATATTATTAAAAAATTAAATAATCATATTAACCATATAAAAAAAATCAGATTTTTTCTTACATGTTATATTTGAATTTTAAAACAGCTATAAATTAATTTGAAAATTTTGTGATCAGTGTCTCAATTATTTTATTATAACAAGATACAAATGATCATAAAATCGTATTAATATGAATTTTTATGTAATAGACATTCACATAAAATAATATATATATATATATATATACATATATCAATTTTAATACCGTTTATATGTACCATTTAAAAATACATAAATATGTTAATTTTGGAATTTGTAGTGAAAAAGTATTGGACCTTAATATTTAATTTTAAAAATTTCATCGGAAAAATATCACATCGAAAATTCTGAGATCAATGGTTTAATTTTTTGTTACATAGAATATACAAATGTTAATAAAACCATATGTATTAATGAATTTACCTGTTTTTTCTTTTCTATAAAATGTTATAAAATAGAAAATATAGGTCTATTCAATGAAATTCCCTATATATTAATAGAGGAACATTTGAAAAGATATAACCTCAATTTTATAATAATTAAAAAAAAATCTAATGCTTATGTGTCAATTAATTAGGTAATTAATTGAAAACAGAGGTCCAATTCAATTAATATGTCTTGTTAGATACATTAAAACATTAACTATATAATATAATGTGCTATAAAACATTAAATTAACCCAAAATATTAAAAGCAAGTATACCTTCCTTATATAAAAGCTACAGAATTATCTAATATGATTACATATTTATGAAAATTAATGATTATAGATAACAAAGATTTGATAACAATTTATGTCATTTTTTTCATTTTTTAATTTTATATTATTAAAAAATTTAAATAATCATATTAAACATATAATAAAAATCAGATTTTTCTTACATGTTATATTTTGAATTTTAAAACAGCTATAAGTTACTTTAAATTTTTGTGATCAGTGTCTTAATTGTTTTATTATAACAAGATACAAATGATCATAAAATCGTATTAATATGAATTTTATGTAATAGACATTCACATTAAATAATATATATATACATATATCAATTTTAATACCGTTTATATGTACCATTTAAAAATACATAAATATGTTAATTTTGGAATTTGCATTGAAAAGTATTGAGACCTTAATATTTAATTTTGAAAATTTCATCGAAAAAATATCACATCAAAAATTCTGAGATCAATGGTTTAAATTTTTTGTTACATAGAATATACAAATTTTAAAAACCATATGAGTAGGAAGTCTCAATAATAAATGTTTATATTCAAATATACTATATATTTATGTTAACATCATTGAAATTTAATTATATACCATATAAAATAAACAAAATGATTATTTTGATCTATTTACCATAAAAATATTGTATATAAGCAAGATGTATTATTTTGATTTATGTGATTACTCTAGTCTCCTATATGTTAATTGAGAAACAATTGATTACTCTAGCAAGTGTAAGATTTTATTAATTAATATTTTTCAAAAATCTTACAAGAGATCGATACAACGAAGATTTATTTATAAGCTATTGAAATCACCTAACGAGACATAGAGTACATATCAAATTTGTTTTCCTAACCGTAACCCCCTTTCTATTCATTACAACACCAAAATGAAATATTTGGAAGTGTCGATTGACAATCTGAAATGGTAATATTTTTTTTAGTTCAGTCCATTGTTTTACTCAAATAGACATAGAATAGTTTTTAGTGATTAACTAAATGGGTCACATGCATAGTAAAATGTGTTTTAGTTTAAAAATTGTTGCATACCCAAAATCAATATGAACAATCATCATTTTCATTTAAAATTTTGTTACAATAAAAATATAGGGTTGAGCAAAAAATCTAAATCTAAAAAACAAACCAAGTCTGATCCAAAAATTAAGAAAATCTTACAACCATGCAAGAACAGGGAGTGCTTGAGATGATTGCACCTATAGTAAAAAATTAAATCAGTAATTACATGTTTGTGAAGTTATAATCGAACTGTGAAACTATTACAGTGGCATGGTTTTTTTTTTTTCTTTTTGACATCATTGGCGTGATTCATTAATAGCACGTACTATATTACATTCACATCTAAATATAATACTGTTAAATTTTCAAGCTAAGAAACATAGTTAAGATTAATATTTTTGACCCAAAAAAAGTTAAGATTAATATTTTTGACATATTTCTATGAAATTTAACTTTTGACAATTTTTTTTAGTGGATTGAGTGTTGAATATATAGTTTATCAAATGTGACACTCTCAAGAGAGGTCTCATTTTATTTTATTTTTGTAACACAAGAGAGGTCTCATTATAAGAAAATAATAGTATGGAAAGTACTAATAAGACGATGATGTAGGTTTCTTGATGGGTACAGCACACAGAGGTTTGGCTTTATGTAAAGTAAGACCGAAGATTTCACTCATGTCCATGTTTCCAGGGACGACACCGTCTTGAAGTTTCCAGTCAAAGGAATAGAGAAGAGAGGCAAGCACCATAGGTGTTGTCTTCAATGACATTGTGATTCCTGGACACATCCTTCTTCCTGATCCAAACGGTAACAGCTCGAAATCATTGCCTCTTACATCGATTTCACGTGACAAGAACCTCTCTGGCTCGAACTTCATTGGATTCTCCCACACGTTCGAGTCTTGTCCCATTCCCCAAACGTTCACGAAAACCTAAGATATTCAAACCCATAGAAAGACCGTTATTAATCAAACCGAACCAAAGTCTTGTTTGTCATATTGGTTTCACGTACTTTTCAAACTAAACAACCCAAATCCAATCTTAAACTGAGCAAAATATTTTTTAAAAATTTTTTTATTTAGAATATTTAAGTTTCATTCTTTATGCTGTAGACTTTCACTGAATTTGCTCAATTTCATATATACTTTTTTTCTGAATGATCAACTTCATACTTTTCATTCACTGAATATTGAATACAAGGATCACAAGAATTCAAGCATAGAAACAATAAAGCGATTTAGTATTATTACTCATGAATATTTCAATGGAGATCAAATTTTGTTGTATTCTTCCAACCATAACGATAACGAATTCATTCTACAAATGTGAAACTAGACCAAAACCAAAGTAATCAACTTTTTCTGTTTAAGCCGAAAAGAAATGTGTTTCTCTCTTTGTTATAGATGTCAAACTGTATTAGTTGTTCAAAAAAAAAAAAATGTATATATCAAACTGTATTCAAACGAACGAAAAACCTGTAACCAAAAAGCGCTAACGTGCATCCCAAGTTAGTTAGAGGTAATGAAGCGAGTATGAAATACACCTGAGAGTTCTTTGGAACGAGGAAACCGAAGATCTGGACATCAGATTCAGTTTTTCGAGGGATCAAAGGAGCTGGAGTATGCAAACGAAGAGTCTCTTTCACAATTGCTAGCAAGTAAGGAAGCCTCGGGATATCAGATTCTTGAACGACACCGTTTTTACCTATCACTTGGCGTATCTCACTCTGAGCTCTGACCATCTTCTCCGGGTTACGGAGTAGCTCCGTCATTGCCCACTCCATTGTACAAGAGTTTGTATCCGTGCCCGCAATAAACAAATCCTGTCACAGAAATAGGTACGTTATACAGCAGCGCAGTTAGTCATGGGCATATTATTTGAAACGGAAAGCCCAAACCAGAACCGGATAAAAAAATGAAACCAAAGCCGAACCAAAATTTATAAAAACTTTTCTATTTCTCTAAAACCGAAAAAACGAACATATACCGGAATATCAGTTTTAAAATTTTCTTTAGTAATTAGCTTAATGTTTGTATAGGTGCCCCCAATTCAAAAGTATATATAGTAAAAAAATTCTGTGTGTGCCCCCAGCTAGATTTGATCCTGGATCCTCCCCTTTATCACAAATATAATTTTTGTGTCATTGGTGTTGACGCAAGACTTACGAGAAACAAGTGCTTCATATCATTCAAGGTGAATTCTTCTTCGTTTTGCTGTGTTATATCGAGAAGGGCATCTAACATATCGATACTCGAGGCCTCTGTCTGAGACAGTCTTTTGGCCACACGATCATCAATGAATTCTTGGAAAACCCTAAATAGCTTCTCTGTGCAGAGCGTCGACTCTTTTCTGCTGCCTTGTAAGTCAAGAAACCTCAGAAACCGGAAAAAATCTCCTGCGTTGGGTTTCCCACAGATCTCCATAAGGTGAACCACCGTTTCGTGGAACTCGAAAGATGACGAGTTAGAGTTATACGTGGCCAAATCAACAGAAAACAAAGCATTCGAGATTATATTGAAAGATGTAACTAAGGAAGCACGAGCCATGTCAATAGCCTCTCCTCTCTCGCAGAATTTGTTTACGAAGCTCACAAGTTCCTCCACCTTTTTCATCCTTATAGATTGGATACCATCTAGTTTTTGCGGTGATAACAAATTTTGCACTACTATCTTCTTCAGAAACCTGAAGATGCATACAAACAACAAACATAACTTTAACAGGGTCATGGCTATTGTATGTATAGTAATCAAACTAAAAATGTATATATCCATTGGTATGGGGTTTTATTCAATTTTAGACTTTGCTCTTTAGAAAGTTATTTTTTTTAATATTCAGTCTATACTTTTAGGTTATAAGTTTTTTTTCTCGCATATAAATACGAAAACCATTTTCACCAAATTAAAATTTATTTAATTTCTACAAATGATATTAAACACAAATAGTTTTCTTAAGAGACATGATATTCCTAGATAGAATTATTGATTCGATCCCAAAAAAAAAAAACAAATATATAGAGTTCTATATAATTACCTCCAGCGAGTGGATGCAGGAATCCAGACAACGGAATGTTTATGGTGATCCATGGCTCGAATCGGGTCGTTAAAAGTTCGTGCAGACAAGACATGGTCGTGTGTTTTAAGTGCCTCTTTAGCTGCTTCTGGTGAAGATATAACCACTGCGGTTAACCTTCCAAGCTTTAAACTCATTATAGGTCCGTACGTTTTCGAAAAGGCAGCAAGTGAACGGTGAGGATTGAAGCCGAGTTGGAATATGTTTCCGACCAATGGTAGTCCCGGAGGACCCGGCGGAAGTGAGCCTTGGCCATTGCCGCCGTAGCGAAAGTTCCTCCGATTTCTTGCGGTGGAGAAAAAGAAGAAAGTTACAAGAAAAAAGAGAACACTACCCACGCCCGGAATTATTGAGAGTTCCATATTTGCGCTTGTTAAGAAATTGGAGAATGGCTTTATATAACATAACTCCATCAGCATTTTTATTTTCATATTTTGAAAACATATTAGAGATACTATCTAATCTGGGGAAGCAAGTACGCAAACTTTTCACGATGGTATTAGTTGTTTGGTGATTTCCATTATTGTTTATAACACCTATAGGCTACAGCTAAACTAGTGGAGACTTTTGTTTCTTGTCATGCACATTTACGGAACGTTGGAAGCTTAACTTCTAACCTAATTTCTGGCATACCTGGAAGATTTATGGTGCAGAGAAATTTAAAATTTAAATGTACTTTAAACTAAGAGACATGCATGTATCGTATTCATTTTGTATAACGTTGTGGATGTGTTAAAAATCTGGTAAAACACAGTATTGTTGAGAGATCAAAATAAAAGTTTAAACGATGAAATCTATGTGATTCTGAAACTTTGAAACTATATTGACACATGGATACTAAGACATCAGCCTCTGTAAATATGCATTTACGACACCAGTCACTGTAGTAGGTTTCAGTTTCTATATGATCCCAAGACACATTTTCCTGTAATTGTTTTTGTGGTAAAAGGTGCATATAAGTACAATTGAGAGAGTACAAAATCAAATCACGAAAATGAAAAAAGGAATTGTTTATTTTTGAATTAATGATGTTGTCATTTTCATGTGAATTTAAATTTCTATTGATCCATATCTGGTATTGGTTGAAGTGCTCTAATTATTAGTGCTGCGTGATATTGGTCACCCCACATGTATCAAATTAATTACGATTTGCAGCTTAACCATGTGTTTAGGTGTACGTTCCTCTCCTTATATAATGTTAGATTTATAGATAGGTAAGCACCCAACTTCTCACTGGTTCCTCTCTGCATGAATTTGTTGTTGATCTTGGTCCATAAATCTAAGTTAGGAAAGCACCCAACTTCTCACTGGTTCTTTATTTTAATTTTTGGCAGTTAAGAAAACCTTCAACGAGAAAAAAAAACTGCAGAAGAGAAATTGGTCTTATGCTCTTAAGTCTTCTTATTCATCAGTTGGAGCATAACAAAGAAAAAAATCTCTCTATAACAAGGAAATTGTTATGTCATTTTAAAGATATTAGAAGTCTAGTGTAGATATTGGAACATTTGATTATTTATCCTAACCTCTAATAAGATTGTTATGGTACCAAAGTGAACTTAGAGAAGCAGAAGGACTTGATCGCTCATGTTCAGAATGTGGAGAGATCTGATCAGTCAGATCTTGAGGAAGAGGAAGAGGACGAGGTATAAGGCTCTATTCGCATATGCAGTGTGTGCTTCCTTCCTTGCTATAATTTTGAGCAATTCCCTAAAATAGCTTCAACACATTGATTTTGCTGATGGAAAGTTACTCTCTCTCTCTCTTCTCTTATATGAAAACAAAGCTGGTCTGATGTAGAAGCTATTTGACGACCGAGACGCATTTGCTTAACAGAGCTGCATATAAGACGCATCTTCAATCGAGACGCATTTGCAGCTACATCAGACCAGCTACATCAGACGCATTCCACAATGCAGCAGCGGGTAAGTTTTGATTATTTGCTTCCATGTCTTCTTGGAGCTTTTTTCTTTCTTTGTGTATGATGTTGTTCTCGTGTGTTTATAGTATTACTCATTAAAATTTTGTTTTTTAACGAATTGCTTAAACTTGATGGTAGTAGTGACATGGAGCATGGAATATCGTCTTTGACATTGTAGTCGAATCACTCCAACAGGTACTACATGAATTTGTTGTTGATCTTGGTTCTTAAAACTTACTAGATAGGTTCTCACTGGTTCTTTGTTGTAATGTTTTGACAGTTAACAAAACCTTTTAACAACAAGAGTAAAAGCCTGCAGAAGAAAATGCTCTTATGTTCTTAAAGACTTATCCACATCCTTTTTTTATTAATGTTTTCAATCTTGAGTACTTATGGTGTTACATCTTTCTTTCGTTAATTAATCCCACCAGTGATTGATTAATGTCAAAGCGGTCTGCTTCTGAATCCTTGGCCTGTACCTGATGAGTTAGCCTAAGTTCATAGTGACAAAAATGTTAACAGTCCTATATTTTGAATCCTTATTCTAAACTCCAAATCATGCTTTCGAGTCAAACAAACACTTGAACAACAATACAAGAGGAGATTACCACAACATAATTCGTTGGATATTTATGGGGAAAAAAGAGGCTGTCATGTTGTTAATGCACATTAACTCGTGGGTCGACTGTTATGGTACACAAAGATATTATTATTAGCCGTTACATTAGGTTTGCTTCTAGGATTTGATGTCAATGTAATAATGAGTCTGATCGATCTTAAGCCACTATTAATGGATAGCATTCTAATCTAGGCAAATCCAACTACAACTTTGAATGAAAAACGTTGATCTTTTCAACCTCTCAGGATCTTCAGTTTCCAAATCCTTCTTCATAATCACACACACACACACACTTCACCACAGAAACTATCTCTATCTCTGTCCATGGAAGCTCCTCCACCTTCAAGCGACCCATACAAGTTCCTCAACATCACACTCAACTCAGATGGGTCTCTCACCAGACACCGTGACTTCCCCAAACTTAGTTTGTTTTTTTAGTGATTAACTAAATGGGTTGCGTGCATAGTAAAATATGTTTTAGGGTTTGACTGGTTTCCCCGCTACCACCCGCAACCGCAGCTTTTGCTGTTAGTAGCGGTTGATAGCGTTTCAAAACAATCATACAGACCGCTACAAATCGCTCCAAACCACTCCGAACCTCTTAAAATCAAAAACTGGTTCCAGCTAGCTTATGTTATGAAGGTTATGTTGGATACAAAAGTATAAAATTATTTTTCTAAATATTTTAAAATTAAAATTAAAATTAAAATGGAAATGTTATAAATAAAAATATATACACAATTTATATATTAATTTAAATTCACAAACAGTGTCATAATTTGTTTTATAAAACTTTAAACTATCTTTTATGATTAGAATTTTTGAAACTTAATATATATATATATATATACATTTATAAAGATATACACATATATAAAACGAAACAAAATATACTTTAAAAGTTTTAATATAAATCTTCAAAATATATTTTAAAATTATAATTTTCAACTATTTAAAAATTAAATAAATAAACATAATATTATTATTAATCATAGTATATTAATAATTATTATATTTTATCACAAAAGTATGTTTTTATATTTTTATAATGTTATAATATGTTTATATTGGTAATTTATTATTAAACCGCTGCAATATCTCATAATCAACCAGTCATGAACATCCCGCAAACGCAACAATTTTCAAACGTTAGCCAGTCACACAAAACGCAACATAGCGCTTGAAACCGCAACCACCAGATCCAGAATTCCAAGAGCAGAACAAATGCTGCTTGAACCATCGGGCCCTTAGTTTAAAATTGTTGCATATCCAAAATCAATATGAACCATCATCATTTTCATTTAAAATTTTGTTACAATAAAAATATAGGGCTGGGCAAAAAATCTAAATCTAAAAAAAAACCCAAGTCTAATCCAAAAAACAGTACTGAACTTTAACCAAAACTGGTTAAATATCTGAATGGGTTCAAAATTTTGGTATCTAAAGAACCGAAGTGAACCCGATTCAACAGAAATATTCGGTATTCAATATATCTGAACCAGATTTATAAACATAAATTAATATCTAATAATATATTAAATTAAACCAGATTAATATATTAACTATTTTAAATTTAATATCTAAAAGAATATACACAAAATATAAGATGTTTTAAGTTGTCTAAAATACTTGGAAATACATACAAATAGTTATAAGTACATGTTTAAAATAACTAATTGATACTTAAATACCAAAATACTTAAAATATCTTTTGATTTCCTATCTAAAAATTTAAGCTAAACCAATTTTTATGTTAAGTTTAAGTATTTTGGCATACATTATTCAAATTTATATGATATATTATTTTGATTTTTAGATGTTGAAAAATTTAAAATATATATGAACTTCAGTTTTTGAAACTTTTTAAAATAGGTTATCTGAACCCAAAACCAAACCAAATCCATAAAAATCTGAACCGAACCAAAACCACAATGATCCGGACCGAACCAAATCAAATGGTGCTCAAATATCTACCTCTAATCAAATGTAAAGAATGTTATTGATAACAAATGTATAATCTTTATAACATTTAAATACAATATTTTTAAAAAATATTCACTCCGTCCAGGGCGCATGTTATCATCTAGTTAAATATTAAAAAGGAAAAAACTGAATATGCAAATGTTAAACGTGTATGGCATGTATTATTACGTGTATTTTCCTTGTTAAACAAATAAAAATTGAGGTTTTGGTCTATAGGAGCCCATATAGTAGTATATGTATTTTTGTTGTTTAAGAATAGGTAAAAGCTATGAAAACCAGCAAAACTAGTTGCCCTCTAACATAAAGAAAACTTGTTGATAATCTTGAATGGTCAAATGTTTTTGCAAAAAGAAAAAAAAAAACAAAATCTTTAGTATTTTTACTTTGACAACATTTGTTTCTTGTTATTGCCAAGAACTAGACATTCAATGATCCAACAACAATTTAAAAAAAAAAATCATTTTCTTATTTAACTCTCAAATCATTTTCTAATAAATTTTTTTTGAAGATTCAGAATTCATTTGATTATCCTCATCCTTTTCTTATATAATTCTCAAATCATTTTCTAATATTTTTTGTCAATATTCAGAATCCATTTGATTATTCTCATGACCTCATGTACCTCATCATTCACATACACTGATAAAAAAAGCCAGTGGTCAAAATGTGAACACATTCGTGTATATTCATATATCATCATGTATCTTCTTGATATTTTTTTCTTCTTAATATTCAAATATTATCATGTTCCTTCAGACCGCGTCTGTACTAACACCCCTACATGTAAGTCACCACCTCTCCACGCCGCCATAGACGTGCTTTCCACTTCTTCCCCGTTTTATATATATACCCGATGATTTCTACATTTCTAATCCAACCCTAAGCATCTCACCTCTTACTTTTCCTTCACCATATTTAGTATCTCACCTTAGATTTGTAATTTTATTATGTCTCCTCCAGCGTTGATTGTGTTGGAAGATGGTCTAACCAACAAATGGAGCAATGACGAGTGGCAGCGTCTCAGCGTTTTCCCCGGAGAAAACCCTAACCCTGATTTCAACTTCTTGGTGAAGAACCCGCTGACCGTTTCACCGGTTCTCTCCCGGCCATCTGTGAAAGATGATAGCTTCAGAATGGTCTTACCACTGGCGATGTCGCCGCCAAGAGACAACGCCGTGCCGCTTCCGGTTCTTCCCGAGCCGATGATGAAGCCACGGAAGAAGCTTGGCCACCAAGAAACCATACTTTCTCTTCTAGTAAAAGCTAGGTCTCCCAAGAAAAACCTCATCCATGAAGAAGGAGAAGAAGACTTCAAGTGCAACGCCTTCTGCTTATCCCTCCCTGGTTTTGGGAAGCAAAAACATGTGAGGTCACCGAAAAGCAATGATGATTCTTTTGTAAAGAAGAAGAAGATGACCAAAGCGTCATCGTTTTCAAACTCCACAATCTCCTTAAATGCCTCGTTTGAAAAATTTGATTGTGGCTCATGGCGGGCTTCAACAACTGCTCTGGCCCGAGAAAACAACCGGTTGTACTTCGATCTGCCGGTGGAGATGATCAAATGTGGCCGTGGAAGCGTCGGAGATGTGCAAGAACCAATGAGTTTGGGTTTCTTCTTCAGCAAGGAAACAGAAAGTTTACCATTGAGAAGTGTTCTAAAGACTTCTCGGTCGGAAAGACAACAAAGGGGTTGTTCGGCTGAGACGTCACCCCATCGCCGTGTCAGATTCTCTACCACGACCTCGGTTTCATGCCCGACTTCACCGCGGTCGTGTATCACCCCACGATTGCTTAAAGCTAGAGATGACTTCAACACGTTCTTAGCAGCACAGAACGCGTGAAAAGACTTAAGGAAACGTAGTAGTATAATAAGACTTTCCAATAATATCTTATAATATCTACGAATGACCGGTATGTATATATCAGTGAAGAGTGAGTATCTGTGTTTTATGATCCCTCGACATGTTTCACCTTTTAATCGAACATTATGCTTTGTTTTCGGTACTAATATTCCCATTGTTGTACTTTTTATATCGGTACATAACAAAACATATAATTAAACTGTAAATACTGAATATATTAAACCTTTCAACATCGTACAAACTTGATGGAAGGAAAGTGAAAAGGTATGTGTCTTTACAAGAAGATAACTTCAACGTCAAGAAAAGAGGAGGTTCGGTTAGTAGTTCACCTATAAAAAAGCATAGATATGAATCTTCGAGGCAGATCAGAAAACACGCAAACGCTCTCCACTGAAACGTAAAAACAAACAAAGGAAGAAAAAAAACGTGTGTAAGGGTTAAGTGAAGTATCGTTAGCGTTTTGAACCGTTGGGGTTCTATTAGTTTTAAGCCTTTTAGGTCCGTGAATCGACGAAGACGCGAACAACGTCTAGGATCTTGGCACGACAAATAGGGCATTTCCCGCCATTACATTGTAGTTCGTTTGCGCATCTCAGGCATGTGCACATGTGTCCGCACCTACATAAATCAAACGCAATGAAAAAAAAAATTGTAGGAACGTATAAACAAAATCAAAACGTGAAAAAGGCTTAAACTGAAACGTTTTTGAAATAGCCAAAGTTAGGTGAGTGGTACCTGTATAGAAGTGTTTCAACTTGCGTTTCGTTACAAACGCAGCATTTGCGTTTCAGGGGATTTTCCAAGTGAACTGACTTTTGAAGGCTAGCGTTTACGTCCAAACACGTTTTGACAGAGTCTCGTAGCTCCGACATGTCTAGCTGGAGCTGTAAGATCTGTGATCTCAACTCGGTTATAATCTCCATCTCCTGAAACATTTTGGTGACATTTGAAATGTCAGTCTCACCAAAATTAATTGCGGTTTTCCATTTTTTGGACGTGTCAAACAAGAAAGCAAGACTCACAGTGGACTGAGGAGTGTGCAGAGGTGATAAGTCAGGTGTGGAAGAAACTCCTATATCCTGAGAACTCCATGATCCTGCAGGTGATGGCGCAAATATCTGCGATGACGTGTGACTCAAGTCATCTCTGACTTCATCTTCTTCTTCTTGGCCTATGTCACATTCTTGTTCATCTTTGACAGATTCTTCAATCCGCTGAACCGGATGTGTCTGAACACGGGACATTATGAGCTTATCGATCTTCTCTCGCAATCCGCTCTGCAGGAAGTCAGAAACCGTTCTTCTGTATGGTCGAGAGAACATATATTAGGTTATAAAAAGATGTTTTGAGTTAAGACATAAGATTTGTTTTACCTCTCAAGGAGTTTGCATATATCATCTTTGTCAGATCGAGTGTTCATCACTTCCAGATACCTCGATTTCCTCAGATCTTCCCAGTAAGTCCGAGGCCGGGATATTTCTGTAAACCAGTCGTTGCTCATTTCTCCGTAATAAGATTGTTCATCTTCGTACTCTTCTTGATCTTCCCATCTGAACGACGTTTCTTGACTCTCAAGTAACAGTGTTTCTTGAGTGCCATGTGTACGGTTTTCTACCATGTTCGCCACCTCGTTCTCCAGTGTCAGCGGTTCTTGAAGAGTTACGCTGGTGTGGGGGCTAGTGTTATCGGATTCTCTTTTCAAAACTTCTGGTACCATTGTTTCTTGCGGCTCAAGGTAACTCATCTTTGGTTCAGTTTCTTTCGTGTGTAAATTTGCTTCCTCTATCTGAGGGCTTAACCGCTCTGTTTCTCCAGTAGATTCTTGGCCCTTCTTCCGTTCTGCTTCATAGACGGCGTTTGCGCCGAATCTTTCCCTGTTTAACGATGTAAAGATTGAGAGCTGAACTTGTAAGAAGAGAATACAGAGGTTCTTGATCTTACCTCAGGTGGAGAACTGTAGAACCAAGTTCGAGACGATTCAGATCAGGTGTTTTCGCGCTAGAACGATGACGATCTTGAATCAGTAGGCCGCGTTTGAGAGTCCTTAACCGCAACATTGACTGTGTCAACAAGAAAAAACAAGAGTTTTAACTCTGGGACAGGGTTAATTTGTAACTTAAGAAAGTTATGAGCTATTTTTGCAAACATGTGGAAAGTTGGGTGGTTTCTCAAAAATGCAAGTAACCTGGAGGCGACCGCGTTGAGAAAATTTAGAAACTGCGTTGCGTCCACAAAGCGTCTCCAACTCGCGATGACGGTCGCGTTCCAGACGCATAAGCAAATCGGCGAACGCTTGCCGTCCTCTGAGTCGCGGCGAACAAATAACCACCGGAAAACTGCTTTTCTCCGACACCGGCGTTTTCACGCTCAACATGCCGACGGCACCGACATTATCGCCGGCGGTTAGCTTCAGTTTGCGTATAATCTCAGCAACTCGGCCCCATTTGCTCTCTCCAGGATCAAGAACACCGGATTCAATCTCCACCGTCGGATCACGACTCTTCGACTCGTTCTCCGATTCAGACTCTCCGTCGATGGATGGAGCCGAGAGGTTGGTCTCTTCTTGGACGCTCTCTGTCGCTTGGCCATGGATCGGCGAGTTTCCGGCGCTGGACCGGTTCAGCCTCGCCTCCCATATCTGCACAAGAGAAGAAGCTCCTTTTCTCTTCGTGCTGTCGGAAAAGTTGTTTCCTTTTCTAGCACGTGGTTTCTCCGGCGACCCGAGACGGCTTTTGCTCTTCTTTTTCGGCTTGTTCCCGGCTCTGTTCTGAGAATTCTCGTCGGAGATCGGGTTCTTCTGGAAAACGACGTCGTTGATGTTCTGCCTTTGGTTGCGATCTCTGAGGATGCATCCGAAGTTAGATCGCATAGAGGCGATCTCTAACTGAGAAAACGCCATTTCGTTAACGATCAAGAAGAGGAAGACGAACAACATAAAGACACATCTTTGATCGGATCTCGATCTTGTGAAATGTTTGTCTCTCTCCAAAGGGGGAAAGAAGAAGAAAAGTTAGTTTTTTTAAACTAACTGAAGATACTAATTTTTTCTCTCTGTTTCAGCTGAAAACAGAGTAACGAGTGGTGTTAAGACAAAGGTAACAGAAATTCAGTGCAACTGTGTTTTGTTTTCTCTATTTTTAGATGTAACGACCAGTAAAAAAGAACAGAACTGCGAGTCATATAGAAGAACTGTTTTGTGTTTATCCTCTAAACTTGGAAACGTGTCGGAAAAAAGGAAAGAATACAAAACAGAGTGTAAAAGTTAAGGAAAGACAGATTCGAGATGAAGACAAGTAGTTAAGTTGAGTGTCTCGAGGAAGCTTCTAAGGCGTTGGAAATGCAGAAAGCGTTCGCTTGGGATAATTAAAAATGGTTCTTTTGAAAGTTTATTAAGCGTTGGAATTTATGAAGGCGTGGAGGCCCCTAAAGCGGAGAATCCAAAGGAGCCGTTGGCAAATGGGGACCATTAACTAGATTTAACATTTGGATCAACTCTTGATTTATTTTCATTATACAGTTTTAATAACATGCATAACTTTCTAAATCAAGATTCAGAGATTTTTTTTTTGCCCCAAGAAAACTATAATGTAAAGTGTTTGCTAAGTCAAAAATGATCTACTATGACATAAACTATGATGTATAGTAGTGTTTCATTGACATATATTTATATTACCAAAGCTGAGTTAAAGTTATAACTTCATATTCTAAAGTACTAAGTTTTCCTTTCCTAGGTCCTATATGAGTTCGTTCGAACTAAGAATTCAATTTGCCGTAAAATATAGTTGAGATCAACAATCTTCACGGTTTCCTCTCTTAATGAGTTACACGAAAGGCGAGAGCTGAGTCAAATCAAACCAACTAACTAACCAAAAAATTGAATATTAAACTATTCGTACAACACAATGGATAGTATATGCATGGGTACACAATCGTGTTCTTAAACTATTGTAGGGTAAATGGGTGATCGGTGATCTTCTTCTAGAAGGTGGGCTCAATGCTAGTGAGCAACATGAAGTCATGAACTTTACAGAGTATGGTTAAGGGATCATGAAGTCTAGTGTGTGTGTGGTTATCTTAAGACGTTCTGGGAATCGTAGTCGGAAAGAGTCTCATAAAACATAAAATATGAAATAGTTCGTTTTGAGCTGGCCAAACAAGTAGAATAATTTAATATGTCGCTTGGTGAGTTAGGTATCAATCTAATATGTCGTTTGGTGAGTTATTTATGGTGAAAGCAAGGAACGATGATCTTTCAAGAGCTCTAAAATGCTTTCAAGAGAAGGATGAATATCATGAATTGACCAAATGACTGAATTAATGTCGATGAAGAAATGAGCAATAGACTTGAAGATGGATGAATTTTTCTACTCAAGAGGGTGGAAAATGCCCAAAATAATGAGTAGTATTATTTATATAAGCATGGAGGAAAACTGTAGATCATTTCACGATGCACATTAAAGAGGGAAATAAGGCATATACTTAACATCTGACATGAAGGCCATGACTATAAAATAAAAGAAATCGATAGGGTTGCACCGACAGATCAATTTCAAATTTATCATAGTTTGACCGTCATGTGAAAATATAAATATTCAACAGTGATCTAACAATTAAATTAGTAGTATATGAAAAGATGTACCTGTGGATTGACAATGGATCAAGAAATGCCGTTGGACCAGTGATATTAGGGGAGCACTTTATCCTGAAACGAATTCATCGATTGATGAAAATTACACAGAAGTTTTAGTGAACATTGTGCAATTGGTTACCAAACAATTCAGTAGAGAGCGTTCCAGACATGAGTCTCAACGACCAACAAGTGGAGTTAATGTTATTTCTCATCCTTTCTTTATGTCAATTGCTGACTAAATATTGAAATGTGATGGCACCCTACAATATATCGATGTGACAAGTATAGGACTGAATTGTTGGAAAGCAAAACTTTATGTTACAAATGATATGATGAAGCAGGAGTGTAATTGCTTTGGCTTCAGAGAGGTTTCATGCACCAACACCATAACCAGTTAACCACTATCAGCCAGAGATGCCATTGTTCTCGTCAAGTTTTTCTTAAGTGAATGCATAGGGCTACCGACACGCTTTTTTCATTCACCTTGCAATGCCAAAGATCTCTCATTCATTAGCCACCACCACGTCACCATCTGCGAAGTCGCAACCTTTTAAATAAAAGGGATTCAGTATAGATTAATTAACACAGTTGTTTAAGTGAACAGAATAAATATTTAGTTTCTAAGAAAACGTTAAGTAATTCTATTATAGACTTCAATTTAATTCTGTCGCAAATACTATTTCTTGCGAAATATTATGACACAGTGTTTGTTGTAACGGCAACTCCAACCCTACTTCATTTTCTACTTCTGAAATATTATGACACAGTGTTTGTTTAAGTAAAGCAAAACTTTTTAGTTCATATCAAAATGTTTTGTAAAGTAATCATGTATAATATAAATATAGTAAACTCTTCCTCTTATTATGAAACTGATTTACTACCTAATTTAGGAGAGTATACTCGGGAAGATCAAACAAATCTTTTGACAAGTGATATGAAAGTGTCCAAATAGGAACATGACATTGATAAATCTTGTCATGAATTTGGAAGAGACTCTTTGTCTTTTGTGGCTAATTTTCCGTAAATAATTTGTTCTCGTTCTCCTTTTTCTTCACCCCTTTTCCTTTTCTTTTGTTTGAATTTTCTTGTTAGTTGATTAGAATCTCGTATAAGATGAAAAAACAAAAAATGATCGTCAGCTTGTGTTTGTCTCGGAACCTCCAAATCAAATGGTCAAAGTCGATAGCTATCTGTTCACCTATAATCAGCTCTCAGTAATGTAAATTTTAATCAATATTTTCAAGAAGTATATAATATCATTTAACCAAAAAAAGAAGAAGAAGAAGAATTTAGTGTTTTATATAAAAATGAACACCATATTTAAATATGCTGTACCCTTTTTGATTTTTCAGTCTCCATCAATCCTCAAAGTTCACATTCAGACTACAGACAACGTAAATAAAAAGGCGTACCATCTTTGCTTTTTCTTTTTATTTCCTCGCGCACTTTCCACGCATTAATACACCAAAAGAAAAGAAAATCTGCATACACAATCTCACACATCTCTCTCTACGAGCTCTAGTTTTTGTTTTGTTAAATATCAAAACTCATTTCTTGATCTTTCAAGAGCTCCTGAGTTCAAAATGTCTCACTGAAAATAAACTTCTTTCTTCTTCTGTTTGTTGTTGTTTTGTTGCATCATTGAATACGCATACAATCTTATATTTGGTATAACATGTGATGAGATCTCCTCACAGCACTATTTTACTTGTTCTCTTCTTCTTCCTTTCTCTAGTCCTCCTAAGCCATCAAAGAACCATTGATCAAACTCACCGTATTGGCTCCAATGATCAACACGTCAATGATGTGGCGGTGACTTCGCCAGAAGGGACAAGAAGAGAGAAGTTTAGAGTTCGGCGGCCGATGACCGCATGGCGGAAGGGAAAGATGCTCAATAACAATGAACACGGAGTCCCAAGTGGTCCAAATCCCATCTCAAATAGGTAGAAATGTGTAATATGTTTATCACAGAGCTTGTTGTATGAATATTTTGCTTGGTATTCTAGTGTACCTCTTTGCTTATGAGGTCGCACGTACAAAAGTCATCGAGTGTTGTTACCTGACTTTAGTTCAAAGTTTGAAACTTCCAATTTTGCAGATAAAAATTGTTTTGTGGGAGTTACATGAATATATATAGAAAGAATAGACATGTAGATATATCACATAGGTATTATGCTGTAATTTCAGTGTGTCCAAAGTTTGATTTCATACTCGAGTCTAAACAATCCATGACAGCGTATTAGTTGAGTTCACTTAGGCGAGTAATCTCTAAATGAATTATCCAAAAACTTTCTTTAATAGAAACTGGTCTCTCATCAGCTCCTAGAATTATGATGAGACCTTTTTTAATTACAATGAGACCCTAAAGTGTATAAAACACGGCACCATAATAAAACGTGATTATTTGACAGAAAATTAAAACTTTACGTGAATTTACAGTCTCTTATTTGAAATATATCTTATATAATGCAAAAAATAGCAGATAGAATCAATTTAAAAACGAAAATGCGTCCACATGCGTGGGGATCCCCCGGGTTCTAAGAAAGGGGTAGAAACAAATATATACACACACCCATAAACATATATAGACAGACGTGCTTATAAAGGGCTTGGAGCGTTTTCCAAATTCAGTATGCTTTATGCTTTTATTTTCTTCATTACTAATGAATATCCAATCTCCCATGCAAAGATTAATGACACTAACACTGTCACGTATAAACCCTTTTCAAAAAAAAAAACACTCACGTATATATATGTGTTTTCCCCTTGAAAGATTCATCATATATATTAGAAAAGTAAAACGTGGAACACCGAAGAAATTAAACTATTTGTTTCGATTCTCGAACAAGGCCATTGAGCACAATGAAACAAAAGACAAGAATCTTGAGATATAGAAGAGCTAACGTGGGTGGATCCACACACTTATTGACTTATTTCCCAGCCGGTTCAATTATTGATTTAGAAGATACTATAACGCAACGTATAAAAGTCTTTGGGCATGCATGTTGCATTTAATCAGAAACCAACTTTGATAAAAAAAAAAAAAATCAGAAACCAACCATATAAAATGTTGATTTTGTATAGTTATAAATATAGTACTTGGTGAGTTCAGAGGCACATGCATTCGCGAACCTGCATTGGCTGTGTGTCAACGAAAGCTAAGGGATGATGAGTAGTACTGAAAAGTATACTTTTGTTTGGGTTATAATCATATTGCAGATTATAGGTAATGATGAACAAAACCAATGCACTTATTCTTTGGTTTAAACTAGTTTATAAATTCGTCAAATTTAAAAAGAGTTTCGGTACGATTAGTCTAGTTTGCTTTTTTTTGTACAACATTAGTCTAGTTTGCTAAAAAGTAAAAACTTGCTGAGGGAAGTAAACTTATCTCGATTGGGTTTTGATAATTGATTCTTTTTAATTGTACAGTCTGGATTATTCTTACACATCACAAAACAGTAGTTACTGCACATGAGTTTGTCATTATATTCTTCAAAACTATGTACTGCACGCTAAAAAGGCAGAACAAAACTGGAAAAGAAAAAGATGAAAGTGGGAAAATGAAATCAAAAGGAAATCTACAAACGGTATAGTTTTTGCGTGTAAAGGAGGAGAAGACAGACCTGGCATCCAAAGCTGCGTTGAACCATCATTTTCTTACTTTCCCCCCATCTTATTTTCATATCTCGATCCTTAATTTATCCATTTTATAGTAACAAACTAATAGGAATATATGCTGACAAAAAAAAAACTAATAGGAATATATATTTCTTGCATTATTAAATTATCGCTTTATATATTTCTACATGGATGGAGATATAGTTGGTTTTGTAAAGGATTCCAGAAAAAGCTATCAGCATTTCATGCAAAATAGAGAATCTACTTTGGGCTATGTCAATGACGTAATGTCACGCTTAAGAGAAAGAAACATTCATTCAGCTATTTTTGAAACAATTGTACGGATTTACTCAAGATAACTAAAGAATTTGTAGATTGGTACAACTTCAAACCAGTCAATTCTATCAGGTTTTCTAGTAATTCATGAAAACGGCCAAGCTTGATTTAATTTGTATGGGTAATGTTAAAAAAGAAACGCTGTTCGGAGTTCTTGATATCATTCATAACTATTTTGGTGATGCGTAACTTGTTGAACATGGAGAAGACAGACTTAGAACCGGTAAGAAGGATCGGCCCAGAGGGCAAGAGACCCAAATCACGGAATAGGACATTCAAATTAGTGGGGGATAATTTTTCTTTAATTAGTATCTATAGACAGATAAATTTTTGTAGGAAAAGCTTCAAAATTGGTTACTTTAACACACTCGTCAATCAAGTTCTAGTTTTCTTTGAATCCAATTTGAATAAATCCAAAAATATGAAAATCTTTTGAATTTTTGTTTGATTTACAAAGGTTAACATATGAAACTGAGAATATATTAAAGTTATTATTTTTGAATCCGGAACCATTTTTGATGAATGATACGCATTCATACATAGTTGGTGATGATTTGTTTATGGAATTAAAGATTCTTCGAGAATTAATACCCGAAAAGTTTGAAAGCCTATTTCGAGTTTTGAAAAATATGGAGGATTGTTTCAAAAACAGAAATTGTTTATCACATATTAGTTGACTATTTCAATATCGGTCGCCAAAGAAGATTTTTGAAGTTGAAACTGATGAAAAATTATTTACGGTCTATCATGTCACAAGAAACGTTAAATGAATTTGTTATGTTATTAATTGTAACGGTTATTGTTGAAATACTTGACTATATGAATCTAATGGAAACTTTTGCAGAAAAATACAAGAAGATTTATATTTCAACAATAAATATTCTTAATATCACTGTTTTTTTTAATAAAGAGACTATATATTTTAATTTTTAATGAAAATTAAAATTGTATTTATACTGTTTTGTGATGTTGATAAAATTTGTACTGAGACATAGTTTAAATTTTGATTGGGACAGTATAAAAAGTTGGTCCGGCACTGCCAGTAAGTAATGTAGCTTTACAAAAAAAAGTTTAGTCATTACCCATAAAACAAAGCGCCAAGTCTCAGCTTTTTAAAGCTATTTCAAAATAATACTTACTAAAAACTGACATTACCCTTAATTTTCTCAAGTTCCAATCAGTAAAAAAAAGCAAAAGAGATTGGTTACCAAAACTTTTTTTTTTCAATTTGTGGAAAGAGTTAAAATGTTAACAATCATGACCTTGGAAAAGAAATATCAGATGGGCTATGGCTTGTAACTTTGCAAGCCATCAGCGCCCGGTTGGCTATACTTAATTAGCCTAATCATAGCACCAACAAATCTTAGTTTCAATCGGTTTCCTTATCATCAGTTTTCAATATTTTGGTTTAGCTTGATATGAGTGAAACTTTTTATGATCAAATAGTAAACGAAGTAAGAAAAAAAAAGGGAATCACATAGTTAGCTGTTTATAGTGCGCAAATAAAGTTTTGAAAATATGAACAAGGTGATGGCTCATCAATCATCACCTTTATCTCTTCATACAGGAGAGAAAAAAAAGGGTAAGGGAATGGCAAAAGCTATCTCATGCCTTATTTATATCTATGCGATCAATGTCAAAAGATTGAAATAAACTATTGCAAAATAAAACTATGAATTGTGAGTGAGTTTGTCAACAAATAAAATGTAGAGGTCCATCTTGTAGACAAGTAAAAGTATAGAGGTTTATTTTGAAATATTTTTAAATTCCCAACGTAAGGGGGGTAGAATTGGAATTTCACAAAATCAGAAAATAAATGGTTTCTCGTTCAAATCCGACTCGTCGTTGTTCACTCACTGTACAGAGTGCAGACGCAGATCACAGTTTGGACTTTGGATTGATTCGATTCGAGCCCCTCTCTATCCAAGGTACTGTTTCTTCTTCGCATCGGGATTGAATCTTCCTTCTGTCATGGGTTGATCTTCAATTGATTTAGATAAGCTTTGCTAAGTTCTTCATGTGGATTCTCCCAGATGGAGTGAATTATGATTTGTCGATTGATGAGTATCGATCCTAGAATCTGCCCATTGGTTTAGACTTGCGAGAATCTTGAGGAACAATTACAAAACAATAGAAACTCTGGATTAAACATTAATGTTATCGAGTGAATGGTCAATATGTGAGAAACAAATTGAAGATTGTTCTGTTTCCGTTCTTACATTAGAGTAAGCTAGTTTCTTTATACTGTGCGTTCTTTATATAGTGATAGGGAGTAAGTAACTAGTGTGAGTTTTTGCTTCAGCCTTAGAAGCATTGAACCTGGATGTCGGAACCAGTTGGGGATACACTCTCATACAAGCCTCCGACCTTTTTTTTCTCCAAATAGGCTCTAGACTTATACATTCCTTTCATGGCGTTTGGCTATTGTTGTGCTTGCTCGCTTCCCCTTGTGACTTCATGGAAAGTAAGTCTTCAGATTTCTTCAAGATTTTTAACTTTTTTGGTGATCTAGACCAAGTGGGAAAATCTACACAATTTTCTGTCTTTTAGTGAATTCATTTTATTGTTGTTGTCAAGTGTGGAATGTTCTTGTTTATCCTTAACTATTTAGGTTTACCCCAAAAGCTTTGAATTTTATATTTGCGAAAAGGTCTGGTGGGTTGGTTTTTGCAAGTCATGCTGTTGAAAGCAATGTTAATTTAATTGTCTATTGGATTGATTTGTCTTCAGTGGCAAAGTTCTTTTAGTGGATACAACTTGATCAGCTTAGAGCTGGTAATTTTATTAATTATTTGGGAATTATCAGGTATATTATACTTGTAAGGTACTTGTTAGTACCGTATGTTGTCATTATATCCTATTAACGTCTTGCGGACATTTTTTAGGAAGTGGTTTCCCACAGAGTAACTCATTTCCAATGTAAATGGACGGATCTTCAAACTTCGGAAGCATTGGTATCCTCCCTTCCAGCTTATTGTACGAAAGATTCAGCTTCTGCAGAGAAGATATCGCTGCCAAGCTCTGAGGAAGGGCACCAGAAAACCTGTTTCTTGATAGATCAAGCGTCTCCAAGCGACCAAGTTTTGAAATCTCCCCGGGAATGCTTCCCGCCATGGAGTTTCTTGATAAGTTCAGGATCCGGAGGTAAGACAGGTCCAAGATTGCCGCTGGGATTTCTCCGTTTATGTTGTTTCCAGAAAGGTTTATGCTGTTGACTATCTCTTGGTATTTACGAGCTCTTGTAACGATGTAGACAAGATTCTGGAACACCTCGAAGTTTGTTGTTCCGCGAGCAATGGCTGTGAGATTGCTGATGCATTTCGGAACCGGGCCTGATATTTTGTTCCCTGAGAGATCCAGAATGTGTAGATTGGGAACGCTGCAGAGACCATCTGGGATTTGACCATCGAAGGAGTTGCTTTGGAGACGAAGCATGAAGAGAGAAGACAGCTTACTTAGCCACGATGGAACTTTCCCAGTCAGCTTGTTTCCTCCAAGATCAATGTTCGTAAGACCAGAGCAGTTCTGAAGCGTGTCCGGGATTTTACCTTGCAATGCGTTCTGGTTCAGAAGCAAGACACTGAGAGAAGGCAGCACGCCGAGAGAGGCTGGTATCTCGCCTGATAAGTTGTTCTCAGAAGCGTCGATTCCGTAAAGCATGAACGAACGGTGCCAGCAGTTTGGGAAGCTACCGGAGAAACGGTTGTTTCTTAGGGAGAGAATCTGCAGTCCGGAGACTTCGCATAGAGACGATGGGATCTCTCCGGTGAAGCTGTTGTGAAAGAGGTATAGCTTCTCCATTCTTGGCATCAAGACATCGATGTTGACTGGAAGAGGACCAGAGAAGTTGTTCTCGTAAAGACGAAGCTCTGTTGCGTTTGTTGTCCAGAGAGGGAAAGGGCCTTGGAAGTTGTTGGAGCTCAGATCAACGGTGTTTAGATTAGGGAACACAAGGTTTTGAGGTAATGTACCTTTGATTCTGTTGTTTGCTAGAATCAGGTACGTTACATCTGAAGCGATACCGGAGAACCAGCTGTGGGGTATTGTGTCCGCAATACCGGTGTTCCTGAGTGTGACAGAGTTGAGTTTGGTCTGTACTTGAAGCCACATTGGAAACTTAGGTCCGATCTGGCAGTTCTCGATGTTGATCAACTCCAGTCTGAAAGGAGGAACCCATGTAGATGGCACCTTAAAGACAAGAGATCTGTTTGGTTGAGTGTTGAGACGGAGGCTTTTCAAGCTTCTAAGATTACTGAAATGAGACTTCAGCAGAACACCTTCCCATGTGTTGGCCATCAAGTCAAGATCCACAAGCTCCTCAAGCTTCCCCAAGCTTTCTGGGATGTTCCCGTTCATGGCATTGAAAGAAAGATCAAGTTTCTTAAGTGACAACATGTTTCCTATAGACGAAGGGATCGAACCCGTGAAGGAGTTGGAAGAAAGATCAAGAATCTGTAGATTCCTCAACGCTCCAAGCGACTCAGGCAATGTCCCAGCTAACTTGTTGGAACCGAGATCGAGAAAGACCAAGCTATTGTCTTTGTTTTTGGAAGAGGCGTCTAGAAACCCGTGGATTTGACCGTTGAGTTCGTTTGCAGAAAGGTCAAGATACTTCAGTTGCGGAAGCTCTCCAAGAACCGATGGAACTTCTCCCGTGAGTCCAAGATTATTAGACAGATCTAGTGTCTCTAGAAGCTTGAGGTTCTTGAATCCAGAAGGAATAGAGCCCTGGAGAAAGTCCCATCTGAGGAACAGCTTTCTGAGGCTGGTGAGATCAAAGAGCCAGTTGGGTATGGGAGAGCTGAGAGAGTTTTCAGACAAATCAAGAACTTCAAGGAGCTTCAGATTTGCTGACGATGACAAGGAGAGAGGTAAGTTCTTGAGCTCACAGTTGAACAAATGTAACTCCTTCAGCTTCGAGAGTTTACTGAAATCCTCTAACCAGGTTTCACCGACACCGCTTAGATTCACATACCCCATGTTGAGGTAAGTAAGTGAAGAAGATAGAGCAGAGAGCCACTTGAGGTCGCTTGAGCGCAAAGCAAACGAACCAGAGTCACTAAACGACTCAGCGTACAGGTCAAGAGACTCCAGCTTCGACAAGTTCCCAAGACTCGCAGGAACTTCACCGGAAAACGATGAGGAGGAAAGATTCAAGTACCTCAGAGTAACGATGTGGCCGATGAACTCAGGGATCTCCAGACCGTTGAAGTCGTTTGAACTCAAGTCAAGATAGCTCAAGAACTTGAGACGGGTCAGAGACTGATCGATCTTACCCCGTAAGCAACCTCTTTTGTACTCATCAGAGTTAACTACTTGACTCGGGTTTCTGAGATCAATCTTGACGACGTGACTGGTCCTGGTGTCGCAGAGAACACCAGTCCACTTGCAGCAGTCTGGTCCTGACCAAGAAGAGAGCCGACCGGAAAGATCAGTAAGTGATTGTTTGAAGGTGAGGAGAGCTTCTCGCTCAGTGGTTATGCATTTAGGATTAGATGCTGATCCGAAACCAGGGCTTGTGAGAAGAAAGATGAGAACAAGAAATGAGAAGAAGAAGCTTGGCCTCAGCTTGAGGTCCATACTTGAGTTATGTTTGTTTGTTTGTTGGTTTCTTTTGTCAAAGACGTTTATATAGACGTCGAAACGCAGACGTATTAGACCAGCATTGTGTGTATAATATACAAACTGTGAATCATGCACGTGTCTTTCTACGCGTATATATGTATCAGATACAAACGCGGTTTATATGATAATGTAATATTATTTAAATATATGAATATGGACATGTGAAAAATGGCTGGCGTGCATCGAGCTTAGTGCAATTAGATATTTGATCATTACATGGCTCGTGGTGGTGTTTTGTGGGACGACCACTCGTCGATTGGATTCATACTATAGCTGTTAGATATTTTTGGGATCCTGTCTATTACTGTCTCAGAACGAAGCAATTCCCCCAAATGGCTTTCAGGCCCATTAAAAATTTGGTAACATTTTTGGGTGCCTCTCTCTATGGACTTCTAAAAGCATCCAATTTTTTGCCTTCAGAAATTTTTTTCGGTCAATTACATTGGCACCGGCTTGTGTTGTGCAGACAGAAGCAGTAGATCAAGAAGCAGATGGGTTTTCACAATTGTCGTTCTAACCGCCATTGCAGGCATCTCATTAGCTGCTTATATATTATTCTACATAACAAGTACCATCTTCGGGTAATATCACTTTGCTACATGTGACATCTTTTTACGCATCATCTTTCATGACAAACATAATAATGCAGTCCTACATGGATTCAGAGATAGAAGTACCTATTATGTCTCAGTACATACAACTCGATAGCCAAAACAGTAATGAAGACTCGTAGCAAATAAGAACTCTAGTCGTCTATAATGAAGACTGTTGTGTCTATTGTTCTGAAAGTTGTATGCAATGAAAAAAAAAAACCCAAAAAGTCAATAACATGCTTTCATTGAGAGTTGAACTCAAGACCTCCCGCTTACTAAACGGGTGCTCTAACCAACTGAGCTATGAAAGCCTTTTGAGTGTTGAATTATTAGATGGTAATACATTTAAAACTCTCTCTTTAGTACTTTAGCCCATTTTGTTCGAGCTTCAGTTTTTATCACTAGACTCGAGAGGGTTTTAGGTTTTCATCGAATCATCGTGAATCTCCTCCAATCGAATTGAACACTGAGAGACGACGAGATCGGATTCAAGAGATGGGTGCTCAGAAGAAAGGCGGCGCTAGGGTTTCCGACGACTCCGAGGAGCAGAGCCGCCAACGTCTCCAAGCCATCCTCCTCGCCGACAGCTTCACCACCAAGTTCCGTCCCGTAACCCTCGAACGCCCGAAAGTCCTCTTACCCCTCGCCAACGTCCCGATGATCGATTACACCCTAGCGTGGCTCGAATCCGCCGGAATCGAAGAGGTCTTCGTCTTCTGCTGCGCTCACTCCACTCAGGTCATCGACTACCTCGAGACCTCCGAGTGGCACACCCACCCGAACCTGGCGGTGAGAACGATCGAATCCCACAAATCGATCAGCGCCGGGGACGCCTTGCGTTACATCTACGAGCAGCAGACGGAGACGTCTCAGATCCAGGGAGACTTCGTGCTCGTCAGCGGAGACACCGTGAGCAACATGCCGCTCGCGGATTTGATTCGAGAGCATAGGGAGAGGAAGAAGAGAGACGAGAAAGCTATTATGACGATGGTAATCAAGAAATCGAAACCGTCTCCGATCACGCATCAGTCGAGGCTAGGGACTGATCAGCTCTTCATCGCTGTGGATCCGTTGACGAAGCAGCTTCTTCATTACGAGGAGGATAAGGTCGATCACGCGAGAGGGAGCGTTTGCTTGGATAAGTCTCTGATGGAGAGGAATCCATCTGTGTTGTTGTACAATGATATGCAGGATTGCAACATTGATATATGTTCTCCTGAGGTGCTTAGTCTCTTTGAGGATAACTTTGATTATCAGCATTTGAGGCGTCATTTTGTGAAAGGTGTGCTTGTTGATGATATCATGGGGTACAAGATCTTCACTCATGAGATTGGCTCGGGGTATGCTGCTAGGGTTGATAATTTTAGGAGCTATGACACTGTTAGCAAGGATATAATCCAGAGGTGGACGTACCCTTATGTGCCTGATATCAATTTCGGTGGGAACCGTCCTCTGAAGCTTGGGAGACAAGGGATATACAGGGCTTGTGATGCAGTTCTGTCGCGTTCTGCTGATGTTGGGGCTTCCACTGTTGTTGGTTACGGGACGAAGATTGGGAATGGGGATAGGATCTTGAACTCGGTTATTGGGAGTGGATGTTCTATTGGGTCGAATGTGGTGATTGAAGGGTCGTACATATGGAACAATGTTACGGTTGAAGATGGGTGTGTGATAAGGAACGCTATTGTCTGTGATGGGGTGAGAATCAGAGCAGGGGCTGTTTTGGAGCCTGGTGTTGTTCTGTCTTTTAAGGTTGTGGTTGGGAGGGGATTTGTTGTGCCTGCGTATTCAAAGGTTTCGTTGCTTCCACAGCCGATGAAAGAAGACAGCGATGAGGAGCTGGAATATGCTGAGAGTAGCGGCGGGACTGCAGATCGTTTGTCGGGTCTGAGTTTGGAAACGGAGTCCAAAGCATCTGAGCTTGGTCCTGATGGAGCAGGTTACATATGGGAAGTATGTGAAGGGGCTCACGATGAGGAGTGGAAGCATTCTGTTGCACCAATCCCTGAGGATAAACTTGCTGAGATCACTCAGGCCATGGACGATGATGACATGGAGGACGAAAGTGTTGTCCCGACTTCTGGAGAGTTGAAATCTGACGCTGATAGTATTAACACTGATGTGAATGATCCAGGTGATGACTATGGTTACTTCGAGAAAGAAGTTGAAGGTACCTTCTTAAGGGCTGTTGAGGAGGGTATCAAAGTGGAACTTGGAATTTTGGAGATTAACTCACTCAGGTTGTCATACAACATGGAATCTGCGGATTGTGCTGGAGCAATATTCTACTCTATGATGAAACTGGCTGTTGATACTCCACATAGCTCTGCTAGTGAGCTGTTTAAAACTGCCTCGAGTATCATTACGAAGTGGAAGGGACTTCTTGGGTTCTATGTAAAGCAAACTGATGAACAGATAGAAGTGATAATGAAGTTTGAAGAGATGTGTCAGGAAACTGCAAAGGAGTTGGGACCTTTGTTTGCGCAGATTCTGCATGTTCTGTATGATAAGGATGTGGTGCAAGAAGATGCGATCTTGAGATGGGCGGAAGAGAAAGCAGGCGCCGATGAAGCAGACAAAGTTTATCTGCAGCAGTGTGAGACGTTCATACAATGGCTCAAGGAAGCATCTGAGGAGGAAGATGACGATGATGAAGAAGATGACTGAACGCCTAATTTTAATTCTACTTGAAAGCCATTTGATGGCCTCATATTTTGAGTGATCATTTACTTTTGAGAGATGCTTTACTTTTATCAACAAACCTTATTTTCCATGTTTCTCCTGTTTTTTTTTTTCTGTCGTTGGATTATATTATTAAGTCTTCTAAATAAAGAGTTCTGCACTATGAGAATTAACAAAACAAAGATAGAAAAAGGAAAGGATACATCACTAAGAATCTAAAGTAAATTAACAAATCTACTTTTCATATGAATCATTAAAGATTTTTCATATAAAAATTTCATTTCATATAAAAATTTCATTTCAGAGTAACCATTGCAGTAAAAGTTTCATCACTAAATGAAGAACCATCAACGATTGAATACATCGCTAAGATACATCGCTAAGATCCATCGCTATTATCTGTAGTTGATTTTGAAATTATCTTTCTAAAAGGTCTAATTGAGCCAAAATTTTGTCTTTCCAAACACATTAAGAAAGCATACAAAAGAACAATTTGCTAGATTCAAAATAAATTAACAATTAAATAAACTAAGCAATTAAAAAGAAAACAAATCATAGAAAAAGAAGAAAAATAAATTAAACAAGCCGTTATAAAGCTGTAGAAATCTCCGACCATTGGTTTGAAACTATAAATTCTCTCTTTTTTCTCTCTCACCGACTAGGATTTCTTGTTACGATCTATTTCGAGATCTTAAACAAATAAAAAGGATTTATTTTGTTTGTTTAGTGAGGTACTGTCTCAGCCGCCACTGAGTTTGTAGGACTGCTTGACATGTATTTTGACTAAATCTCATGTTTAGCTATTTTTTCTGACTTCAATAAGCAATATTTATTCATAAACTTGATCGAATCAACTAAATTTAACCGGTAATTTCAGTTAACAACCAAAAACATTGTAACATATTTTATCAGTTAGCAACTAGATTTGATGGGGAGGATATTGTTGTTTACTATTTCAAATGTTGATGTTTGGTTCTCCGACCCCGAAACAGCAGCAAGAACAGTCAGATATACAATGAACGCTAGGTTCGCCAAGATAACACCAACATAGTGGTACGTGAGTTATGTGGCGCCAGCCGTCAATATATTTAGGATATCAGAGGATATTTAGGATTGCAAACGATCTAGTGTTCTTCATCTCTGTTTTTCAATGATCTAATTGCTTTCCAATTAATTTACAGGGGATTTTAAAAGTGTTGAATGTATATAATTGATGTATAACATTGCACAAAAGTTGTAATTAAGAATTTTATATCATAGATTATAATATTAAAAATTGAAACGATGATTAGTTATAATTTCTCTAGAGATTCAACATATAGAAATTTAATACTCTCGTAAATAGAAAGCTTTCACTCATGATTTGTGTGGAAACAATGATTTAATATAAGTAATGCATATATTATTAGTGTACTACAATTATCTCTGAATTGTTGGTAAACAACTTTTGAGTAGGACGTTCTTTTCTAACTTATCAATTGTCTCTTTAAATTGATAATGTGATCAATTTTCCACATTTTCTATCAGTTAACCAAATTACATTTAATTACTATTACATCATTGACCATAGCAACCCAATTATCAGAATCCACTAAAAAAAAATAATCAATGAGACATCTCAACTTTCTAAGTTACAAAAGAAAAACATCTCAACTTTTTTGGTCATCTCCTAATATAACATCTAGACATAAGAAGGTAGTCAAGGTATCTCTATTCACATAAAACTAAAACAGTATGATCTAAAAATAAAGCCTACCTAATGGGTTAACCTTGCAAAGGAACCTTTGTGTTTGGAACCAGAGATGCATACGAATGAGATTCCTAGACAGAATACGAACCGATTTTTTTTTTTCCGACAACTACAAACCGATGTTTAAGTTTCGGACAAATCAATATGAAAAGTATTGGACAAACCAATTTGAAAACCGACCGAGATTTTCTTTTAATATAAGGACCTTTGTCTTAACACAATTGCATAAAACCCCAAATTTATTTCAAATGACTCCCCTATACTTTCTCTTATCACAAAAGGCGTCACAAATTTATTTCATTGCTTCTTCGATCTCCCATCGCCGTCACACGAATCTCACGATGGACAAGAACCTCCCCGGAGACTCAACTCCTCCTCCTCCTCGACCCAAATGGCGTAAAGTAGCCTACGGAGGGATGCAGATCGGATACGACGACAACTACACCGACGAAACCTTCCTCGAAGAGATGGTGATGAACGCCAACGTCGTCCGACGCGACTTACTCAAAGCGATGAAAGACTCCGTCTCCATCTCTCAGTACCTCTCCATCGTCGCCCTCGTCGTCCTCGTCTGGTTCCACACCCTCGAATCATCCCTCGACGAGCACTCTCTCCTACTCCTCGATCTCTCCCTCTTAGCCTTAGGCTTCTTGGTCCTCCTCTTGACCGAGGAAAAGATGCTCTCTTTCACCCTCCTCTGCCGTTACCTCGTCAACATCACCTTCTTCACCACAGGACTCTACATCTTAGCTCCCGTCTACCAGACTTTAACGAGATCGATAAGCTCCGATTCGATTTGGGCGGTTACTGTCTGTCTTCTCTTGCTTCATCTCTTCTTGCACGATTACTCTGGCTCAACCATCAGAGCTCCTGGAGCGTTGTTGAAGAGTCCGAGCTTGACGAGCTGTATCTCTGTCAACGCTTCGATCGTTGCCTCTGTGTTTGTGGCTTCGCGTCTTCCTTCGAGAGGGCATGTCTTCGCTGTGATGCTCTTCTCGCTTCAGGTGTTTCTCTTCGCTCCTCTTGTTGCTTACTGCATCAAGAAGTTCTCGGTTGGGTTGCATCTGGGGTTCTCGTTTGCGTTGATGGGTTTGACGATGTACTCTGTTTATGTGTTGCATAGGTTGTTCTTTGTTCTGTTTCTTGTTCTTGTGGTTGTTGTGAATGTTGTGTGTCCTTATTGGTTGATAAGGATGCAGGAGTATAAGTTTGAGATTAATGGTCCTTGGGATGAAGCTAAGCTTTGTTTTGACATTACTGATTGATTGATAATTCTTTTGTAGCTAAGCATTGTTTTAATTTTACAGATTGTTATTCTTTGTAGTTTTTCTGAGTGATTTTTAATTGAGTTGGTGCCCTGGTTTGTTCCTGTTAAGACTCCTTCGAATTTGTAAATTGATCGAAGAACAAAGAACGAAAATAAACAACTAGACACGACTCACTGGGGCTGGTAGCAATCCACTAGAACCGCTCAAGAACTTGAGCTCTGATCTCTACAATCGAGTTTCCTTTTTTTTTCTCTCGTCTAGCTGATATGTTACAGTCTCATATCAATCTCAGCTTAAGAAACGACCAGGAGGATATGTGTTACAAAAAAAAAAAAAAGAAACGACCAGGAGGATATGGCTTTATATAGCAGCCATTTACATATACTACTCTGTGTCTCATGTCTCGAGTGAGAACTTAACACAAGTTTAAACCCTCTCCTTCACTCAGTATGTTCCCCACACCAAAGATAGATAATAAGATACAGGGACACTATTATACAATTCCCATATTGATTAGTTTTCATGTTGAATTGTATGCGCTTGACATTTTGCATCGGTTTAAGAACATAGATTTACTATATGTTGTTATGTAAAACATAGCATCACGTCCTCTCAAAAATGTCAGGATGGCCGAGTGGTCTAAGGCGCCAGACTCAAGTTCTGGTCTTCGAAAGAGGGCGTGGGTTCAAATCCCACTTCTGACATTTATATTTACATTTTTTCATTTTTTCTCTTAAATTGTCATGTTCAAATACATATGATAGCAAACAAAATGTTTTTTTTTTTTGGAGAACATAGCTATCAAAATGTTGCAACAAAAACACACATTAAAAGCTGGCATACTTGCACAGTTACACTCGATCATATGGTCGGATTTCTAGAGATGACCGTTCACTATTCGGCGGAGCCACCACATCTCCTCCGGTCCAAACACGATATTGATCAGTGAAGGAGAAAGTCATTGAATGTATCCGCCGATTGTTCTTATAGTTACACCACTGTTCTGATAAGACACTCCTCTCGCTACCGACACTTCTGCTTCTGTAGAAACCACGCGAGCTTGTTCGCACCACTGCCTTTGTTATCAGTCGCCTCAGTACATCGTCTGGTAACCGGAGTGTAAACCGGTCTAAATTCTCCACCGGTCCAGCCACACAATGTCCGGTTGAATTAGATCTCGAGAATGATATACCAGGGACTCGGCTATAGGACATTAATCTCAACGACCTTGACAGAGACTCCCTGCTCCTATTGCTCCACGTCATACTTTCAGACAAACGCGCTTCCGTAGAATCCATAACTCCAAGTTCAGGATCCGGGTCGCTCCCTTCACCCGGTTGGATGACAAGACCCCCACGGCAAAGTGGACACGTGGAGTGATCAGAAAGCCAGACACTAATACAACCAGCATGATACACATGGTAACAATTAGGCATCAAACTCAACGTATCATCGTCTTGGAACTCACAAAGACACACCACGCACTCGACCCCGCCTCTACCAATCCTCTGATCCTTCACCTCAGAGTATAGAAACGTCTGAAACGATCTCACGATAGCTGCATCGATCCCACGCGCCGTCCTAGCCCTCCTCACGATCCGGAGTTCATGTTCGGAGTGTGTAGACAGGTTTACGGATTGCTCCACCATGTAAAACCGGCGAGAGGTCCAGCGATAGCAAACCGAAGCCAGACCCACGATGAAGATGGCAAAGATTAAAGCCGTCGTTACCATGATGGCTAGGTCGCTTTCACTTCTCTGGACTCCTGGCTCCAGCATTTCGTCCGCCATATCTACTGCTTCGAGATAGTTTAATGAACAAAAGAGAAGTCAATATAGATAAACAAAATTAAGAGAACGTAATCTGTCCACTCTCAAAACTTGTGGCTATTCGATCTTTAGATCAACCATTCCATATAATGAATAAGTTGATATGCAAAAACAAAATTAGATTACCATAAACCAAATTATAAAAGAATACAAAATCTTCTTAAATTGATGTTTAATGACTAATAATATATTTATTACCTTTTGTGTATATATGTTTCTATATGTTTGACTAATTTGATATTTTCCATATAAATCATAGGAGTAGTTCCTCCAGCAACTGAATATCCCAGGAAATGCCAAATGTCATTAATGATTCAAGGAAAGAAATTGACTTTTCTTGAACGTGACATTTGCTGGGGGTAAATTTAATTTAATTAGATATCAACCATTCCTCTGGTGACACGTGACACTTTGTACATATGTTATCATTGATATGATTAAACATAAGTAACGTATTCTTATCCAAGGTTAAGGTAGTCATGTCAAACCCACGAGAATAGAGTGGTCCCTTCGGAATAACGCCAAGTAGGGGTACGTACGGAACTGATATCCGAAATTTTAAAGATATCCGTAATCCGATCCGGCACGTATGAATAATCGAATTTCTGATTCGATCGATCCGATTCGTAATCTTTCGGATATTCGGTGTTATGAATATCCGGAAAAATCAGTATATTTTATTGGATATCCGATTCGATCCGTCGATCCGATAAAAAATAATAAAAATTTATTATTTTGAAAAATATTTTTAAAAGAAAATGTTTAAATAAAATAATAATATTTTCATTACAAATTATTTAAAAATTACATACTTTTAAAAATATAATGACCAAATAATTAATTTAGTGGATAAAATAACTAAAAATCTATATAGAGATATAAAATTATATATAACTATATATATACATGTATATGCATATGTACATTACAGATTGGATCGAATATTTGTTTTTGAAAATGAGTATTTGTGATTTGCTCCTTATTTGACGAATATTGAATTTTGGTATTTGCTTCGATTCATAAAGTAATGGATATCCGAATTTTTCGGATTGAATCGAAACGAATAACGGATCGAATCAAAATTTTACGGATATTTGTCCACCCCTGACGCCAAGTGACAGAACCATCATCAACCATCCATGGAATGATTCTGAAACAAGGTATTCGAAACTGATCATTTTAGACGCACCTTCTCGAACTGGTATGGTATGAGAAACTACTTAAGGCCACAAGGAAAAACATTCAATCATCTCTCTTTCACGAATGTAAGGTACATTCTCAACTGAGTGTCATATGATATTCGGAATACATTCTATCTATACTATTGAAGCTAGACTATCATTAATTAAGTTCCTAGTAATTCAAAATAATGTTTGTAAGCAAATGAAAAAATATTATGCACCATAGGGGCTCATAAGAGCAGATTCTCAAATTCATTCCGTTTTATCAGAAAATATATATTGCATATATGATGGTAATTGTGAGGCTAAAATGCCAAAAAATACTCGCAACAAACTAGTAATTCAGTTATCGCTTCTAACCGCTACGTCTAGGGAGGAAGACGCTTGTCCCTCAAGTTTCAACAGATTAAAAAAAAGTTACAGCTTACAAAATTCAAATCCCCACCTTAATTCTACTTGATACAATCATACAAGTTGTAGTAAAGCGAACTGAATATCAATTAGGTTGATCCATTATGTATTCCGTGAACTAAGCTTTAAGAAAGCTCTCGCTCACTGTATAATACATACACTTCAAAGATTCATAATCTCACACATACAATGTTTTTTGTTTCTGAAACCTGATGATCATCAAACGAAACTTCTTCAACAACAAAAAATATCTGTCAGGTTTGTTGGTCATGCTCAAAAAGTCAAAAAGCAAACAATAGACATAACATTTAATTATTATTTTTTGCTTAAAACATATCATTTAGTTTCATAAACCAAATATCTTCAAGAATCTTATTTACACTCGTTCATCTGGCCGGAGCCGTTCGAAAGACCGTTCACCAGATTCGGTAGCCGCCGGGAAATTCTTCGGAGGAGCCACCGTATCTCCACCGAAAGTAGACCGAACAGAACCACTCCGGAAAGAAAATGAGAAAGAGAGAGAATGCAGCCGTCGGTTGTTACTATGATTCTTCCGACCGTACGAGAACACGCCGCCTGTCCCGCCGCTCCCGACGCTACCGCTTCTGTAACCGCTCCGCGAACTCCTGGCATGAGGTAACGTCACGTTTCTCACCGTCCTCGTCTTCATCAGCTGCCTATGGACATCATCCGGCAACCTCAGCGTAAACCGGTCGAGATCCCCTACCGGTTGAACCAGCGAATGCCCGGTCGAGTGAGACCTCGGGAACAAAAGACCGGTTATACTCCAGCTGCCTAAACCCGTTGACTTTGACCGAGGCGTTACGTTGTTGCTATTGGTCCACGTCACGCCGTCCAGCAAATGCCTGTCCGAAGATTCCAAAACCCCTCTCTCGGGATCGGAGCCCGACGAGACCGTACCCGGATCCGAACCCAAGTCGCTCCCACCATCACCGCCCTGTTTCCCGAGAAGATCGGCTCTGCAGAGAGGACACGTGGAGTGCTCCGAGAGCCAGACGTCGACGCAGTCGGCGTGGAACACGTGGCAGCAAGGAGGCATCAAACGCAGCGTCTCCTCGTCCTCGAACTCGCAGAGACAAACCGCACACTCCACGCCGCCTTTTCCGATCCTCACCGACTTCACCTCCGAGTAGATAAACGTCGGGAACGACTCTATGACCTCCGGTTCGAGTCCACGCGCCGCCGACCTCCTGATCCTGACGACGCGGGCTTCGGCATCCGCGTCGGTGGATCCGAAGACAGAAGGGCGGGAGTAATTTAGCGCGGCGTTTCGGCGGCAGAAGATGGAGCCGAAGACCATGATGAAGACAACGAAGAACAAGACCGTTATCACTATAACAACCGGGTCATTGGCTCTCGTTTGGGGAACAGGCGGTGTGGTCTGACCTGATCCATACGGTAAGGAGTGGAGCAAGAGGAAGAGGAGCAGCAGTAGAGCGGTGTGTGGGATCCAACGGTTGTAAATGATCGCCATATGGTTATCATCGTATGCAAGTGTTAGGAGGAATGTTTTTGGTGTGGAGATTATATGGTGGATGAGTCAACGTCTGGTTGTGAAATCCACGGTGGGGGTGGAAGGAGTGGCCACTGTGGATTACAGCACTTTGGTTAATTGTAAATTATTAAAGGGGAATTTATTTTGGATTTGATCTGTTCACAACTTTGACTTTGAACAAGTCTAGTATATCCATTTTTTTTTTATAGCTTGGAAAGAACATCAACTTCATTACACAATTATTATAGGTGACCACTTATTCCAAAAAGAATTAGAAAATCTTATAAAACTAAAATATTATAAGAAAATATAAGTTACTTTTTCAGCCAATCAATTTGGTCACCCAATATATTTCAAACTGTAAATACATGGATCCAGACGGGCGGCAATATTATATATTCATGACAAATGGAAACATGATTAAACTAATCAACCTGCAATATTAAACATTTAATCTCCAATCTATTGTTAAGTAATTGTAATTTATCTACTTTCAGTGAACTGGTCTTAAATTGGATTATAACTCGATTCGAGATAATTATAATTAATTTTGGTGGAATCCTCCGTGTTGAACGTGGGAACCACCAACATAGCTGCTAAAAAACGGGTTACAATTCAGACAAAAAATTTCAGGTGTCTCTTGTAATACTACGATGTTAGTTAGGCGGTAAGGAATCTAATAATTTTCAGCGTTCCAACGAAAAGAAAATAGTCAATTGAGTATGAGGTACGTCGTGACAACCATGACTATCTTTTATAGTTGTTAAAACTTAAAGAAAAGAAGAACAAAATACCATTTCAAATCTGAACAGTCTATGTAAATCGCCATCATCCTCATTGACTAACAAAAATGTTTATATAACTTTATAATCTTTCAATTCTTAATTACAATTGGGGTTTTTGTCCGGACTATATAGAAACATCGATGAAACATATAGGCTTTAGGAAGAATACACAAGATCCAACTCGCTACTTTCAGGAGTCACTTTAAGCAACACAAGGAACAATGGACACTCTCCATTGAGTATCTGTAGGGTGGACTTCCAAAGACTTTCAGGATGTTGAGTATCACGGCTGGGGTGAGAGATTCATTAACATTCCTTTCAAAACATATTTACAATTAGCAGAAACAAATGTTTTCGTGTTTTTTTTTGTATACAAGAATTTTGATACCAATTTCATGAACATTTATGATGCAGCCAACACAAAGAAGGCTCAAAAAAAAGGCTGAGATTGTGGGCATAAATGTCAAGAAGCTGAAGAATCTCATGGAACAGCTCTACAAGTGAACACACAACTGTTGAAATAGTTGCAACTTGCAAATGTGTAGTTTAAGACTATCCCAGTCTAATAAAACCAGTGCCAAGTATCTGTTTCTTGTTTCTAATATTCGCAGTGATATTAAACCGGAGTGCGTTGACTTGTTGGAGCTGATATGGTTTTGTTGAAATCCCCATGTGGTCTTAGCCAAATACACGAGTGAATCGGATCATATGATTTAACCAGGAATCGAAGGTGGGGAATGCATGTAAAACACATTGGAATTGAAATGAGAATCTACTTGGGATATATGAAAGATAATTCTAAATGGGCCGGAACCTGCGGAGATAGATGGAGGGTTAGGCCAACAAAGTGGCTGAGGACTTTGACTTTTGAGGGAGATCATGCCGAAGGACTGATGGAGGGTATTATGGTCATTTACGAATACTATTAACACGTTGATTAATTTGATTCATATCGTCTCTCTTCTCTTTGGTAACTACTATAAAATCCTCTAGACTGAGATTTACGTTTGATAGACGACGACGACGATGGAGGAGCCAACGACGGAGATAGAGATTAGAACCGCAGACGTGACGAAGACGCTGCCACCTCCTCCTCCTCGGACGGCGTCACCTCATCAGGAGCTAGTGGAGAGGCTCAAGGATTACGGACAGGAAGATGTTTTCGCTCTCTGGGAAGAGCTCTCACCGGAGGAGCGTCATCTCCTCGTCACTGAAATCGAGGTGAAAATCGAATTACGTGCATTCTCTATTCTGCGAATTAACTGAAGATTGGTAGTAGTGAGTGTTGATTGGATTTTGATTTAGATTATGTTAAGCGTGATCCGTTATTGTTGTTGCAGAATTTGGATCTTCCAAGAATAGACCGGATCATCAGATGCTCACTTAACTCTCAAGGTTTACTTACTAGAATCAAAGCCTCTTGACACGCATTATATTCTAAATTTTAATCTTCATGGAGATTTAAAAATTTGTGCTCTGTTTTCACCTCGTTAGGGTTGCCAGCGGCGGCGATTGAGGCACCGCCGCAGAGTTGTGTGTCAACGGTGGAGGAAAGAAGAAAGGAAGACAAGGAAAAATGGTGGAAGATGGGTTTGAAGGCTATCTATGAAGGGAAACTGGGTGTGGTGCTTTTATCTGGTGGACAGGTTAACTTTAATTATTACTTGCAGCTTTTCTTTTCTTGAGTCTTGTGTTGCTTTAGAAATAAAACATTGATCTGACTTTTCTTGGATTAGTTCTAATCACTAAAGATTGGTGAGTAGATTTTAATGATTCTTGGATTATGGTTGGAATGGGGTCATTATGGCTTAAATGATGTTGGAATGATGCTTACTACCTACTCCAATAATTTGCTAAAACTGGGGTCTGAAATGCTTTATTTTGATAATTGTGGTTTCTCTGAAGAGGCCATAAAGGCTTTAGATGAGTTATCATGGCATTGTGTGCTTTAAAAAAAAAGTCTAACCTGCTGTCGGTGTCTTCCTCTAAATATCTAAGCACCTAATAATGAAAAAGAATGGTTATCACGTGACCTGAAGGGTGCTTTATAGGATCTTGTACTTTTCCCTTTTACATTGTTTGCATTTACTTCAGCATTTAATTTACCTTGAGAATATACTTCTCTGGATATCCGTATGGGAAGTGTTATTCATCACCTGCAATGATATGATGAGTTGGCTACTGAACGTGATATAGAGGGTAAAAACTACTCTTGAGTAGATTTTAGTTGCGCCTTCAATGTACATTGTTTTGTTTGTTAGCACGTCCATCGAGAAAAAGTTCTCATGAAATTATCTGGTTATAAAAATAATTGCAGGGAACAAGACTTGGAAGTTCAGATCCGAAAGGGTGTTTTAGTGAGTTATTCTTTTCTCATTTCTGTCTTTTCCTGTCCATCTTCTATACATTGTTGCAAAATGCATTTGCAAATTCAACAGATTCTCTTGTTCGAGCGATATTCTATGACATGACTTGTTTTACTGTTTCTGGAATCTTTATTACCTTACCACAATAGTTTTATCATCTCAGATATCGGACTGCCATCTGGGAAGTCACTTTTCCAGATTCAAGCTGAGAGGATCTTATGTGTCCAAAGGCTTGCTGCTCAGGCAATGAGTGAGGGTAAAGTTCACAATCCCACCATTCCATTTATCTGCACAAGCCTTCCATTTTTGATACCTTGTTTCACATGACATTTTGTCTGCAGCAGGTCCAACTCGCCCAGTTGCAATACAGTGGTATATAATGACCAGTCCGTTTACTCACGAACCAACACAAAAATTCTTCGAGAGTCACAAGTATTTTGGCCTTGAGCCAGATCAAGTATGATGGTTCTTAGTCGTATCGTTTTCATTCATGTCTATCCTTCCTCTTTTTGGTTTATCGATCCACTCCCTGCAGGTCACATTTTTCCAACAAGGAACCCTGCCTTGCATTACAAAGGATGGGAAGTTTATTATGGAGACACCTTTCAGTGTATGTGTAAACAAGCTACTTACACTCCGGCTCTTGATGTTTATAGTCAGTTACTTTATAGCCTTAAGACACCAGCCTTACGAATTTCAATTCTTTGACTAGCTAGCAAAGGCTCCAGATGGGAACGGGGGAGTTTATGCAGGTAGGTATCCTCTAGTCCTTGTGCTCTAGTTATCATAAATAGTATTTTCAACATTTTCCGATTCTGATCAGAAACATTATATATGTTTATTCAGCTTTAAAATATTCAAGGTTATTAGAAGATATGGCTTCCAGGGGGATCAAGTATGTGGATTGCTATGGTGTTGACAATGTTCTGGTAGCTCTTTCAGTGATTTCAAGTCTTTATTCGGAGTACTTTGTCGATTCTTCTCGACTATTTGAATAATAAACGGCAATCTTGGAAAACAGGTTCGAGTAGCTGACCCTACTTTTCTAGGATATTTCATCGATAAAGGTGCAGCTTCTGCTGCAAAAGTAGTGCGCAAGGTATTCATATAGCTTTCTAATTCGTTGGTTCAGTATCCTAGATTAAATTTTCACCTTTTGCCATTAGTTTATCGGGAGACGAATCAAAATCAAGTCTTAATCGATACGTTTGTTGTTATGAAAACAGGCATATCCACAAGAAAAGGTTGGAGTATTTGTAAGGAGGGGAAAAGGTGGGCCTCTGACGGTGGTTGAGTACACAGAGCTTGATGAGTCCATGGCTTCTGCAACTAATCAACAAACAGGACGTCTTCAATTTTGCTGGAGTAACGTAAACTCCTCCTTCTTTACATGCTTTTGAAGTTATGCTAATTTAGTTCTTAATACATAATTGCTAGTAATTGCTCCATTTTTATGCAACTTTTGCATTGGTTATTTAAAAGAAATCTCCAAGGAAAGACAGTGATTGTTGTTATGGAAGTGGCATATATTTAAGCTCCTAATGTAAGTCGAAAACAATGTCTACCTTTCAGGTGTGCTTACACATGTTCACTCTGGATTTCCTTAACCAAGTTGCGAACGGGTTGGAAAGAGACAGCATGTGAGAGATGTTTTTACTGTAACTATATCCTGCAATATGAAAACATTTGACATATTCCTAATATCAAAAACACTTGCAGTTACCATGTCGCAGAGAAGAAGATACCGTCTGTAAATGGCTTCATAGAGGGAGTGAAACTAGAACAGTTCATATTCGATAGCTTTCCCTATGCTCCTTCAACTGCACTCTTCGAGGTACGGTGTTCTGTTATACTTAATGAAAACCATCAAAATCGATATATTTCGTTCAACTGTAAAAGATCTCAATGTTCTCGTCTTTGCAGGTATTGAGGGAGGAAGAATTTGCGCCGGTGAAGAATGCAAACGGGTCAAGCTTTGACACGCCAGAAAGCGCGAAACTTCTGGTTCTACGGCTGCACACACGTTGGGTCATAGCAGCCGGTGGATTTCTAACACATTCCGTACCTTTATATGCGACTGGTAATAGATCTTTCATCTATCCAACGCTTATTTTTTCATCACTATAAAGCAACAGGTACTAATGATCATAGCTTAAATAGGTGTAGAAGTGTCACCATTGTGCTCGTACGCTGGAGAAAACCTGGAAGCTATTTGCCGAGGAAGAACGTTTCACGCCCCATGTGAGATCTCCCTCTAATCTTCTTTTCTTCCTTTAAATTCGGCCATCTTCTTACTCTTTTTTTTTTGGTTTGTTTCTCTTTTTCTTCTTGTTGTTGTTGTTGAGTTTGGTCCGTGTCTGAACTGTTGTAACCGGCCAAGAGATAGTAGTCTCTGCTGAATTTGTTATACTCCTATTTTATTTACAACACTAGCATTGGTTAGGCCTTTCTGACTGTGACTCAGTCCATTCGATTTAGGATTAGTGTTAACTCGGTCAATTTTAACCGGTTGATAGCTCGAGTTTGCTTACTAGCTAGTGTCATGTTATCAGACATCTTTGAAGTTGAATGTCTTAAAAAAAATTGTGTTGTGTAACCTAACACCAAGTCCCAAATTTGGTAGGAAACACTCAAAAACATTTTTTATATAACAAGGAATAATGAATGGTATTATTCAGTATAAAATGGTAAAAGATCGAATCAGACAAAAAAAAAAAAGAACGATAAATCTACAAGACCAGGCATAATTCAAATAGCCAAGAACTCATCTTCTTCCACTTCTGAAGTCATGTTTTTGTTCTTCTTCATTTTATTGCTAAGATCTGTTACAACCCAATCGAGGGCTTCAAACTGCGGATGAGACAAGTCTCCAACTACAAAAGCATGCATCCTAAACTCGAGCCGAATCCAACTGCAACCAGGCGGTTTCTTCAACCCTCTCTCCTTCATCTTCATCCTCATCTCTGCAGCTTCCTCCATTTTTCCACTCCTTTTCAATAAATTAGACATCATTACATAGGTCCCAGCATCATCCGACCCTGTTTCCAAAACCTTCTTCACAACCTCCTTAGCAATACTCACTTCTCCGTGTACATTACAAGCTGACAAAACCGCTCCATAGACGGAACCTGATGGCTTAGCCTCCACACTGTTGATGAACTTTAACACATCTTTCAATCTACCAGCTCGACCACAGAGATCCACAAGACACGTATAGTGATCTTCTCGCACAGAAAGTGACTTGTCTCTCATAAGCTCCCCAAAGAACTCCATTCCTTTATCCACCAAACCGGCGTGGCTACAAGCAGTTAGCAAGTTAAGATAAGTCACCTCACTTGGTTTGAACCCATGTTTCCGCATCTGATCATACATTTCAACTGCTTCTTTCCCACGCCCGTGGTGTGCGTAAACCGCAATCATACTGTTCCATGATATCAAATCCCTTTGGCTTACCATCCCTGAATCAAAAATCTTCCTCGCAGCTACCAGGTCACCGCATTTTGAATACATGTTAATTAGCGCTGAAGTCACAATCTCGTTCTTTTGGTGGACTGACTTAGATATCAACTGGTGAATCTGCTGCCCTTCCACAAGCCCAGCCATGTCACTACATGCGCTTAAAACGCTCACATAAGTTCCCACGTTAGGCTTAACACAACCATCCCTCAACATGTTTGAGAAAACCTTCAACGCATCTTCGTTTTCTTTAACCTGAACGTATCCTGTGATCATCGTGGTCCAGGATATAACATTCTTCTCAGGCATCCGTTCAAACAAAACACACGCCCTGTTTATCTCCCCATTCCTTATAAACCCTGTGATCATCGTATTCCAAGAAGCAAAGTCTCTCTCCGGCATCACTTGAAAGAGTTCGTCAGCTTCCTCTATCCTATTGTTATGTGCATAACCAGTAATCATCGCGTTCCACGAAACGATGTTTCTCTCAGGCATACAATCGAAAACCCGTCTCGCTTCATCCACCTTACCGTTCTTCGCTAATCCATCCACAACAGCAGTCCATGACTTGACATCCCTTACAGGCATTCTCTCGAACAAGCTCATAGCCTCCTCTATCCTCCCACGCATCACAAGCCCTTTAATCACTGTGTTCCAAGAAACAACGTTTCTCTCAGGCATTTCATCAAACAGTTCCAGGGCCTTGTCGAGTCTCCCGCTTTGAGCATACCCATCAATCATAGTGTTCCAAGAAACTATATTTCTCTCCGGCATGGCCTGGAAAAGCATCTCAGCTGCAGAGAACTGCTTAGTTTGCAAGTACCCACGAACCATGGCTGTCCAAGTCACCACATTTTTCTTGGAATCGGACCTATCGAAGAGTTCTCTCGCTTCTCTCATGTTCCCTGACTTGATATACCCGTTGATCACATCCGTCCATGTGATCACATCTCTCTCGGGTAATTCGTCGAACACCTTGCGTGCCTCTGCGATTCTACCTTCTTTGCAGAGATTCGAGATCAGCCATTCGGGTCGTGCCACGTTCGACTTGGGTATATATTCTTTTGTTCTGGTTCTTGAGGTTCCGACATAGCTGGAAGAGCTAATAGAACGTACCAGGTTTGATAGTTGCTTGGATCTAACATGGTCAGAAATGGGCAAAACCGATTGTGTTCTGTAGTAACTATTTAGCCGCGACCATGCGCGAGATTGCATCAGCAAGAAGATGGAAAAGTGAGCTACCTACTGTTTTTGTTCGTAGATAGAAGAGAAAGAGAAGTGTTGAAGCGCATCGAGTTTTAAAAAATCATCCAACAAGATGATTCTCGAGAGAAATATAATGATAATTCACCTTAAACTATGTTAGTAGCTCCAATACTTTATTCTATTTCTCATTTTTTATAAATTTAGTTACAGTAACTTTCATTTTCTAGTTTTTAAAATCTATATTTCAACTATTTTATTTAATTGTTATTTAAAAACTGTTTGCTTTACAAATATAAATTTCATCTGATTTTCTTTTGTGTTCTTAGCAACAAATAAATAGAATTTTAATTTTATAAAAATTAAAATTAAAATGAAAATTAAAACAAATTACACCAAAACATATTAATATATAGATGCGTGTGTTTGTCTCTTAAACAAACACACAAAACAAAATAATTCTAGTTTCTTATTATTTCTAAATGGACTTGTTGATGCTTTTGGTGGAGTTAAAAGCAAAAAAAATCAAGCATAAGGAGATTGACCAAGAAGTGGCTTCAAGTCACTCAATTGTTGCCTCAAAAAGTTGTAAACTGACTCTGTGGAATCTGAAGCTACTCGAATCACAACTCCTTTTCCCTGCAAATATTCACACCAAGTTTGAATCACTAAGCCTAGATGCAATCGCCATTTATGCCTACTCTCTTATCTTACCGGTTTAACATTGTCCAGCTTTTGGCAAAGCTATATATATGGTTTCTTGATGGATAGGAGAAATAAGATTTAAGCATGATACCAACCTCAGGGCCAAAAGTGCTGCAGGAAGCTATGAACTCTGGTTTCGTAAAGCCACTACGAGCCCTTGAATCAGAATGTTGTCTCCGAGAACCATAAGAGATCTGCAATTGTTCCGACATCATATTCTTCACGTTTTCTTGGACTTGCTTCTGCAGTTCCCTCAGCTTTGGCCTTGATCCATTTGCCAAACAGATTTAGCAAAGATCTCTCTCATAACAATAATACTCAATACAAAGAAATGCTATAATGCCTTCTCTAGAACTATTACATGAAGACAAAGAGAAACCTACCCGAAGAGTATGACCATTGCTATGGCGTGATAGTCTTGCATCCGCTCCGCTATGCTTTGTATGTTCCTCTTCTCTAGCAGCACCTACAGTAAACAAACCATTACCAAACTACAGTCTAATAATCTTGGTCATAAATGGTGTTGTCAGATAGTGTGTATGGGATTAGTAATGTACTGTGTCGAGGAATAAAGGGCGATCATCTTCCAGGTAGACATTGTTGATGCTCTTATAAAACTCAAAATCCCATTTTTCACCATTAGCATGACGCCCGCTTGTGATCCAATCCACAAGGACAAGATTAGAGTCCGAAACCAATCTAAACTCCTGTTTCTGATAGTAACGAGCCGTGGAGAAGCAAGTCACTGGATCTGGAATCACAACCAATAGAGACTCACTCCCTATTCTCGCCTACTGCACACAACAAAGTGAGCCTATTACATGCTATATATCAAACCTAATCAAGAACAAGGAATCAAAGAAGAAGAGTCTTGTTCTATTGAAATAACAAACTGTTGCTCTATCTGACACGCACACACACACAAGCAGAAATGTGAGAGAAAACATTACTTCTAAGGTCTGTTCAGAGCACTTTAGTCCTATTGCCTTGTAAACCTGTAATGAAACAACAAGATCCAAGCTCAGAGAATCAAACCAAGTTGGATGAAGTTAGTGTCTCCAGTTCAAAGAAAGAGACAAAGATGTTTTGAATTAACCTTAGTAGAAGATTGGGTTGTAAGAACTGCAGTGCAGCCATCACCAATGGTGAACTCACACGAAATCGAATCTCCCTATGAACAAGAACTTGTTCGAGTGATTCACAAATTCAATGAGAGACAAAAGGAAGTGAAAGAAAAAAAAGGGAAGTACAGAGACAATGCCGCCGCCATAGGTGATGCTGTAAATCCAGACAACGTCCGTTCCGACAGGAGCTACCTGAAAGTTCGGTATCTCCCTTCACTGTCGGGAAACTTGAAACAAGCGAAACTCTGAATAGATTTCTTCATTAATAGAAAGAGAGAACCTTGGTAGGAAGTATGAACTTGAGAGGATACTTAGAGAAGCAACTCGTAGCCGTAGATCTCCCTCTTATCTTCTCCACCACCACTTTCCCTGTCGCCATCTCTCTTCTCTCTTCTCTCTACTGTCGTTGACTTACTCGTTTTAGTTTTGAGTTGAATAAATATAAGTTCACATCCCATCAGTTTTTGGTGTTGATAAAAATATGATCTTTTATTAAAGATGTCAACTTTATTCGAAGAAACAGCTCTCATGTGTTAATCATACATAAAGTCAAACGCTTTCATAAAAAGTTACAACATTTCTCAAACTCTTGCTTTTGTTTTTGGTGGAGTATTCTTGCCTAGAACCAGACACAAAACTCTTTCAGAATCTCTAGGATCCATCATCAATGTCGGAAATGTCTAACGTTGGTGAAGAGCAGAGAGACACCATACTTGTTGCAGCAATCAATGGCGTCTTGGTCTCTAATACTACCTCCAGGCTCTGCTATCGCTCCTATTCCTTTCTCGCACGCCTCTTCTACCGCATCTTTCCAAGCTGCCATTCATACAACATAAAGCATTACTCTAAATTAGTGAGTGTTCAGCATTACAGGCTTTGTGGTAACCCCCTTCTGGTTTATCTCCAACAATTTTTAAACAGAAGAGTGGTATAGGATAATAAAATATACCGAATGGGAAGAAGGCGTCACTGGCCAAAGCAGCTCCTTTGGCTTCCTCGCCAGCTTTCTTAAAAGCTAGTCTCAGACTCTCTACTCGGTTTGGCTGTCCGCTTCCCATCCCCAGCATACAGTTGTTCTTCACCATAACAAACCAAGAATCAGAATCATGAACGAGCAAAGACATACAAGAAAAAGAAAAAGAAAGGGAACCAACCTTTGCTATCACAATAGCATTGCTCTTAACATGCTTAACGCAGAGCCAAGCAAATTTGGCATCCGCAAGTTCGCTTTCAGTGGGAGTCTTATCCGAGACAGATTTGAAACTGATCTCTTCTGGAGTTATGTCATCCGAATCTTGAGCTAACCATCCTCCACCAACTTGTCTAAGAGACAGCTTCCCTTGGTCGTTCTTTTTAGCCTCGAGGATCCTCAAAGTTTTCGATTTCCCTTTGAGTACTTCGAGACCTTTAGCAGTATACTTTGGAGCAACCACGATTTCATAAAACATCCTAGTTTCCCCGTCTGTTGGGCTCCTGAACTCTCGGAGCTCCCTCGCAAGAACCTATAGACAGAACAACAGATTGTTTAGACAATTGAATACACCAACTGGACAGCACTAGTTTAGTTTACCTCGTCCACTTCGACATTGAAGGCTACAATACCACCAAAGGCGCTAACTGGGTCGGCTTTCACAGCTAGACGGTAGGCCTCAAGGATATCATCGCGAGAGGCCACACCACAAGGATTTGTGTGCTTTACGACAACACATGTCGGGTTCTCAAATTCTGAGACACAGTTCCACGCGGCGTCAGCATCAAGATAGTTGTTGTATGACATTTCCTGTTCACAGAAATTTATAAAAAATGAAAAAGATTATATGGCTGAAAAGTCGGGACAATGATGATAAAAGATTTACCTTGCCATGGTGCTGAATGGCTGTGGCAATACCACCAGCGTTCACTTCAGCAAGGCTCTTATCAACATAAAACGCAGCCTTCTGATGAGGATTTTCACCGTAACGAAGGGAACTCTTGAGTGAAAGCGGAACTGTAAAGCTGGGAGGGAACTTCTCTTCTGAGAAAGGTTGCAAGACAAGATAAAGTTGATTTTTACTATTTCATGTTGAGGCACACAGTCTATTTGGTATAACTTGTGTAAGGAGGATCACATTAAAAAAATAAGCACATACTTCCTTCAGTCTGCTTCCATAGCCATTCTGAGACGGCGGAATCATATGCAGCAACATGCTGAAAGGCCTTCCACGCAAGTTTTCTGCGGAATTGTTGGTCGCTCTGACCTCCTTTGAGATACTCCAAAACAGCTTGATAATCCTCTGAATCGACAACGATGAGGACATCTTTGTGGTTCTGTCCAGTAACATAGAAAAAATACATTCATCATCAAGAAATGAATGTAAAGAATAAATCTCATGTATTACCTTAGCAGCTGCTCTAATCATAGCAGGACCACCAATGTCGATGTTCTCAATCCCATCCTCAAAACTGATCCCACCTGGAGCAGTAACTTTGTTGTAGAATGGATACAGATTGACAACCACCACATCAAATGTACCTGTAATTCAATACATAAAAGAAAAAGATGCAGCTTAGCATAAAGGAAGGAGACACTATAGATAAATCTAACTCTCAACCTTAAAGGCAAATCAAATGTGAAAACTCACCAATCCCATGCTCATTAAGAGCTTCCATATGATGCTCCACATCTCTTCTAGCAAGGATACCACCGTGTATGTTTGGGTGCAAAGTCTTCACACGGCCATCAAGCTGCTTTCCGAGAAGAAGAAAACAAAACGAGTAACTAATTTATATACGAAACTAAACTGCTTAATCATTACCACCAGCGTTTTTTAATCGAAAGTTGAAACCTTTTGAAGAATATCAACGAGAGCAAAACTTAAAGAAAGAGATGCGAGGTAAAGATTGAGACTTGCCATTTCAGGGAAATGAGTAAGCGTCTCCACTTTGGTGACAGAGACTCCAGCATTCTCCAACGTAGAAGCAGTTCCTCCGGTAGAAACAATAGTGTATCTACAAGATATCAGATGAAAGGAATTATTTTTAAATCCATAAACACAGAAACATAACTGAAGTTGTAAAGAAGATATACCCTAACTCTTGCAGACCGTTGCCAAGAGTAGCTAAGTCCTTCTTGTCAGATAAAGATATCAAAGCTTGCTTCTTTCCTGATGTATAACATTCCCATGTTACATTAAAAACATTATCCTACACAAAATATATAATTGAGACCGATCTCTGAATATGAAACTGCAGGTTAACAAAAAAACCAAACCAGAGGAGGCCGAGGACTGTAGCTGGTTCTTCGTAGCTGTCTGAGACTCTGACATGGCTCGGACCGCAACGAAACTTGGACGCAGTGACTTACAGTAGAGCTGCTGCTGTTTATAGAAAAAAAAAATCAACTATCAGAAGGTAAAACAAAGACACAAAAGAAGACGTCTACACAGGGAGAGGAGAACTCACAGGCTGAGCAAAACGGAAAGGCGAGACCGTTTTCCTGCGTAAATAGCCGCAGAGGATATCGCCAGAGCGAGCACTCACGGAGGTGGCGGTAGCGGTGGCGGCGGAGCTGAGCATATCTGTTTTACAACAGTTGTGACGAGTGTGGCAGTGTGTTTTTAGGGTTTTTGCAAAAAAAACATAACAAAAATAAGGAATTAATATGGAAATATCTAATAATATTTTATTTGAAATATTAATTTATTATGGCCTTTGACAGTTAGTTAGATTGCACGCCTGTAATTTCGCCTGGAAAAAAGTTTATTGTTTCCCCAAAAATAGCTTAACATTTCAAGGGAAATTGCCCTCTATATCACAAAAAAATTATAAAGTGTACTAATTAGTAGTGATTTATTTTCAAAGTAGAAACCAAAATTAATTGACAAAAAAAAAGAAACCAAAATTAATTATCTTTTTGTGAAGTGTACTGTACACCAATCAATACTATTAAAACAAGAGCAATATTTATCGACTACTTTTTGGACTATCAAAAAAGTCTAGGCTGGTCCTATTATTTCTCTTCATATAATTTAATTATCTTCCCTATTATTTCTATTCATATAATTTAATTATCTTCCCTATTATTTCTATTCATACATCTAATTTAATTGCAACTAGACCTTGACTGCGACGGTATTAATTTTTTTTAATTTTTGTGTTAAATGATGTTTCTATCAAAATTAATTATATTACAATAAGTATTTTTCTGTGCATGTAAACAGTTTATTGTATCACAAATATTTGGTATCATATAAACAAACCCAACATATATATATATAACAAAATTTATGTATACTATATATTGAAAATAAATTTTATATTAAAGATATATTAGATCTTGAGAAGTAAGAGTTAATATGGTATACCAAAATTAATAAATTAGTTATAACATTTCTAAGAAAAAGATTATTATTCAAATTCTATATATATAAAAAATTTGGATTAAAATTTGTAAAATAATAAAATGAAAGTATATTAATTTAAATGATTACAAATTATTTATGGGTTTAATTTTGATAGAAGAAGAACGAAAGGTTTGTTGTTTGATCCAGCATCCAAGTGTTTGTTTTAATTTTTATAGCGATAATATATATATTTTTAAAAATTTAGCTGTCTAAATTATTTTTAAAAGATATTTTAAACACACTAATTTTATAGTTTATATTGGGTAATTTTATTATATCTTATAAACCATCAATTGTATCATCCTTATTTTTAAAATATGACCAGATATTTGCACGAATGTATTTTTATTTGTATGGATCAAAATTTTATGAAAATGTATAACTAAATTTTTGTATATACTATTTAAATATATGGTCCTATATATTTTCTACTTTTAACATTTATTATACTGAATTTACATTGGATATTATTTATATGAAAATATATGTAACATAACATATTTATATATTAATCTATATATTATATAAATGTTTCTTTTGTGACTTTTGTTTAGTTATTACTTATAAATAATAAAAATATAATTATATGTCTTTGAAAACAATATTAATAACTATTTAAAGATAGGTAGAGAATCAATAAGAAAAAATCCTAAAAGATATGTTAATTAGTATGAAATTAATTATTATGTATATATGGAATTAGTAAAATAATTACCATATAATTTATGTATTTAATTACGAAATATATATATGGAAAAGACAAAGAATATTAAAAGCTAGGCTTATTAATTATTGTTGCCATAATGTTTTAGTTAGAATTAGATTTTGGAAATGCATTAATTAAAGTGAAAAGACAAAGAATCCTATAAGGTAGGTTAATTAATAACTTCAGTGGCATGTCATTGTAAATAAGTTGAAAAACTTTGGGACATTTTATATGTGTACTTCTGAATTAATAAAGTAGATTAAATATATATCATGCCTAAAATTAAGGAACTAACTAACTAATCTATTATATTTTAAACTAATGAATTTAATTTATATAAATAGGTAATTTCAATAAAATAAATTATATTTTATTTATTAATGTAATAAATAATTATATATGTCTATTAATTCGTATATATACAACTATATATTAATCCAAATATAAAAAAAAATCCTTCAAAACCCTCACTAAATACATAAAAATATAATTCTTATTAAATTAGATATACATATACATAAATCTATATATATATGATAAAAAAATATTAATAATTCCATATTATTAATATTTAAAACACGATGAAACATGTTACTTGATATTTTTATGAATATATTTTACGGGTTATTTAAACACATGTAATATATTTTATCAAATATTAACTAATTTAACAAATATATTAACACAATTATATCATAAAACATTACATTAACATAAATCGATGCAAGGAATTATGGATCAATGGTTTAATTAATTGTAAAACATAATTATATATATATAATAAAAATATATATAAAGATTAAAATTACTAAATATTTACATTTCTAATGCGAATAATGAAATTAAATTTAAAATTTAAAATAAGTCATAAACAAAACATCAAAAATCTAATAACATGTGAATAACAAAATTAAACTAACTAAATAAATGAAAATTATATTTACAAACATAAACCATTAAATTTTAATAAACATATACAAATTGTTGATGCTCAAAATATATTTAATTTTTAGTATGCATCCTCTCGATTATTGATATATTACCCTTACAACAAGATGAAAATTTAATTTGACTATAATAATTTAAGTTAAACGGAATTGCATATTGGATCATCTATCAGTTCAACCGTAGCCAGATCCCGGATTTTAGTTGTTTTATAGGATTTTTAAATAATTTTTTTTGAAAACTAAACCGAACTACATACAAGACCACACAATTTGTCGGTTTAACTGGGTCAGGTCGGGTTTTAAAATACTCAATATAACGTTTCATTTATAAATCTAAATCTATACAAATACATATTTATATCAAATAAATTTTGAAATATTTCAAAAATAATCTCGCTTTGAAAGTGCGGATCAAAATCTAGCAACATCTTATGTGTTTACAAGTTATATCCTAAACTAGCATATAAAATTTAAGTTTACGAGTTATATCCCAAACTGAAAATCTTTAAGTATTATTAATGTGTAATGTGAATAAGAAAATTAAATTTAAATCTAAAATAATCTAAATATAAAACATAATATTATAATAGATAATTGATAACAAAATAAACTAATGCCAAATCATAACAATTAACTTTGTTAATAGATTCATGATCCACAAGATTGTATAATCTTATTTTATAAAAATAAAAGTCTAACTTCCTAATTAGAATACAAACATATTCTAATAATACAACTAAAAATCATATGTGTTAATAATTAAAAATTACTATCAATCAAGTAGTTCAACTGGTAACCGTTTTGAGTTATACCGATTATTAAATAATAATTTTTTCTAAAAAACAACCAAATTACAAACCAGATTGTTGGGTTTATCAGTTTAACTGCAGGTCCGGATCCAATTTAAACAAAAACTGGGTATAAGTATATTGTTATGCAACATCACAAATTCAATACAATTGTCAAAACTTCTTACTAATATTTTTTTTTTTGAAAATAGTACACAAATATGATTACAAAAAAACACAAATATGATTAAAAATACAAATATAAAAATTAAATTGCTAAAAAGGTAAAATAAAAACAAAAATATACCCGCCGTCTGAAGGGCGGGTCAGAATCTAGTTAGTAGTAATTTAATTGGGTGAAAATGGTAAACTAATGGAGATGACGTTAGCTTCTTACGTTTTATTCTGAATTTTTTTTTTTGAACACCTCGTTTATTCCGAATAAAATTCAAAAAATGATTAGCGTACAAAACTATGAATAATGACAGATAATATTTGGCAGATATTTTCTCAGGAGAAAATAAAATTGGAATGTACAAAATTAGAGAGAGAGAGATTAAAGGACTTGTTTTCTTCTCGTCGATCGTCGTCAAAACGAAGGACCCCTCAGTCTCTCTCTCTCTCTATCTCCTGCTGGTAAACTCCTCCTCCTTCCCCCACTCTACTTCGCTGTTTATGATCTTCTTGTTTTGTAGAGAATCTCTGGATCCGATGTGTTTCCGCTAAGTGTGTATCTTCAAATGATACTCAGATCTTGCACTATTCAGAGATTCACTTGTTTTTTTTTTTTTTTGATGCTTGATCGGCTTCTGTTTCTGGTTAGATAGCTCGAACCACGCGTATTTATTTCGTTTTGAAGTTTTGGATTTCTATCTTTTGATCTCGAAGATTCGCTGATAGTTAGTTAGGTGAAGTTGATCGGTTTCATTCATGCTACTTTGATTGATCGTGTTCTTGTAGACGAGGCAGATTGGTTTCTCTATTGTGAATCTAAAGAGAATAGTCACTTTAGCTAGATTCATGGTTAAAAGTATGCACCTGCTCAATCAGTGCTTTTTTTAGTAATATTACTCTTCTCTATCATTTCAGGCACATCGATGAGAGCTTGAGTAAAAGTCCTTTCCTGCAGCCAAAGCGTTGGAATATTTTTTTACAAAGAAATGCGTATGCAAATATTTTGGGCTATGATGATCGCCTCCAAGCGGATCTGATGAACTAGATGGATAGAAACGAGGGGACCATGGAGGATCAAGCTAAGGGTTATGAACATCTTCGGTATACTGCTGCTCCTGATTCTAGAAACGAGGGGACTGGCTCTATGAATCAAAGGTTTTCCCACGATTCTTCAACTAATCACGTTAACACGGATGTACGACCTCCTGATTACGCTTTTTCGAACCCTGCTGCTCGACCTGTGCATAACTACTCCATACAGACTGGTGAAGAGTTTGCTTTTGAGTTTATGAGAGATCGAGTGATTATGAAGCCCCAATTCATCCCGAATGTGTATGGTGACCCTAGTGGTATGCTGCCTATGGGGATGGTTCATCCAATGTCGGAGACTGGCTCTAACACCACAGTGGTTAACACAACAGAAAAACGCAATGGCTTTGAGCAAGATAAGAGCTACCATGAGCAGGTCCAGTCAGCCTCGGCTATATCTTCAAGAAATGATACTGGTCAAAAGCTTCATAGTTTGGTTTCGTCTAGAGCTTCTGATAGCTCTTTGAACCAGGCGAAGTTCTTGTGTAGTTTTGGTGGCAGAATCATACCCCGCCCCAGAGATCAGAAACTTAGATACGTTGGCGGTGAAACGCGTATAATACGGATTAGCAAGACTATTTCTTTCCAAGAACTCATGCACAAAATGACAGAAATGTTCCCTGAAGCACGTACCATAAAATATCAGCTGCCCGGCGAGGATCTCGATGCCCTTGTCTCTGTATCTTCTGATGAGGATATACAAAATATGATGGAGGAATGTAATGAGTTCGGTAACGGAGGATCTGAGAAGTTTAGGATGTTCTTGCTTTCAAGCAGTGACTTAGAGGAGGGTCAGTTCTGTATGGAAGCTGTTGAAGGTGATTCTGAGGTTCAGTATGTTGTTGCTGTCAATGGGATGGATCTAAGTTCACGAAAAAGTACCCTTGGAATAAGTGCTCCAGGAACCAATTTGGATGAACTAGTTGACAGGGATACTGATAGGGAGATCAGTCGAGCTGCCACAGAACCAGCTGTAGGTTCGGTTACTCTATTGGCAGGTAATGAATCTTTATCAGCGAGCCAAATTTCTCAACCTGTAACAGGTTTCTCTACTGGAAATGAGACTTTTACTCAGCCTTATCTAGGACAGCAAATGCACTTCACTGGACTTGGTAACCACCAAGTTTACACGTCAGCTCACATGGCAAGCATTGGCTATATAGATGAGAAGGGGTCTGCTCCTTTGCAGGTTCAACCACACCCTCACTATATCCCTTACTCTGTGAATCCTGAAATATCTATTGAAAGTGAGGTGCCTCACTATCCACACAAACCTGAGCAAGGAGTTTTGCATGATGAGCAGATCTTCTATGTACAACATCCAGAAGCTTCATTAAAAGAGGCCAAAATGAGAAGAGATGACTCATTTAAGAAGGTACATGACCCTGCTAATGTATCGACTGTCGAGACCAATCTGTCAGCAAAGGTGCCAAAGATGAGGAGAGAATCCTCAACTCCAAGGGTTAGTGACTATTCAGTTTCCTCTAATTCTGGTGATGACCTGAAGGAAGAAGCTCCAACCGCCACACAAATATCCGATTCAACACCAAATCAAAGTGCCTCAGCTTGTCCAGAGAAAAGTCTTCGAAAATCCCAGGACCATGTTGAGAATAATCTTTCAGCAAAGGAGCCAAAGCTGAGGAAAGAACAATCCACTACAAGGGTCAGTTCCATCTCTTCTGTATCTAGTGGTTCTGTGGTCCCGGGTCATACCCTTAAGGAAGAAGCTCCTATTTCCATGCAAACATCCAATTCAACACCTGATTCAAGTTCCTTTGTTTGTCCGGAAAGAAGTATTAAAACATCCCAGGAGTATGTTCCGAAAACAGCTGCTTTAGATACAGCAAGTGAAGGAAAAACCAATCAGGACAATCAGCTTTGTGTGCCTGGAGGATTCTCTGCATCTGGGCTTGTTACTTCAGATGGTGATTCATCTAATGTGGGCAAAGTCGGCCAGCCTGTGATTCATCAAAGGATTTTTCATTCTGAGCGCACACTGCGCGATACTGAAGACACTAACCGTTTGTCTAAATCTGATGATTCCCCTGGTTCTCCATGTGTAATGGCTAAATCAATTTCTGATTCATTCCTGCCTATCAGCGAATCAACTGAAACTTTTCATGAAGCAAACATGGAGTCCCAGAATGTTCATTCTAGCGCACCTGTAAGACCAGCTCCTGAAAGTCTCTGGACAGCGGAGGGTAGTATCTCACAGTCTGAAAAAATAAACTTGGAACCTAATGCCACCAAGCAGGTAAACCAATCAGAGACTTCAGTCAAGCCTGTTCCACGAGGGCATATTGAGAATGGGGATATAGTTGTTGATATAAATGATAGGTTTCCTCGTGAATTTCTTGCTGATATATTGAAAACGAATGAGTCTCTAAACTTCCCTGGATTGGGGTCACTGCATGCTGATGGAGCTGGAGTGAGTGTAAATGTTCAGAATCTTGACCCTAAAAATTGGTCGTATTTTCGAAATTTAGCGCAGGGAGAGTTTGAGAGGAAGGATCTATCTCTTATGGATCAGGACCACCCTGGATTTCCCACTTCCCTGACTAACACCGACGGAGTTCCTATTGATTATAGCTACCCACCGTTGCAGTCTGCGAAAGTTGCCCCAACTCAGTTAAATCCTCAAATCCATTTTGATGGGAATATCCAGCCGCATGTCTCTACCACTGCCGTAGCTGATTCTATCACAGTAGATACACAAGAAGATTACGGCCAGTCTCAGTTCAAAGCTGCTGAAAGCACAGATGCAAATGTGGTACGTTTTTTGGTTTTCAGCCTATATATTAAAAATCTAAAAGAGTTTCACTGTTGGCAAAATACATGTTTTAGGAAATATTTTCTAATTTCTATACGCTTGGATGTGTAGAATACTGGAGTTCCTCTTATTGACCTTATTGCTGACGACAGTGACAACAGGTCTCTGCAGGTACGCATTTGTCAGTTGATGGCTTAACATGTCACAGAGTGTTGCATATAACGCCTTTTTCTTAACCAGATTTCATAGTGAAGTAAATAGCATCACATCAAAGGTCCTGAATAAGTTCCGGTAGTTTTTAAGATATGGCTTCTATACAACGAAGAATTACTCTTTTGCAATCGAACCCCAGATACCAAAAGGATTTTAATAATCTATCAGCGAATTTATGACTTTCCAATACATGGTTTAGCTGTCTATCTGTTTTTTGGAGTTTTGTAGAATCAGCATAATGTAAGCTGCTTGTAGACTAGATTAGAGTAGTTTATGTCATTGTCCCCATTGGCAGCTGAAATCATTGGAGCTTAACATATCCGTTTTCAGTCTTGCTCCTGGTTTTCTCACTGATGATTGTATCCATTTTTTTTTTTCGCTTTCTGTTTCAGGTCATTAAAAATGACGACTTGGAAGAACTGAAGGAACTAGGCTCTGGTACCTTTGGAACTGTTTATCACGGAAAATGGAGGGGTACAGATGTTGCTATCAAGCGAATAAAAAGGAGCTGTTTTATTGGTCGTTCATCTGAGCAAGAGAGACTGGTGAGCTTTCTTTCTCAATGAGTTGGGGTGTCTTAGATTTATATAAGTACACTTGCCATCCCATGGTTCTCCCAAATTGCATTATTTGTCTGCTTTATGTAAATAGAGTACTGCTATAAGACACTTCTACTCTCTGAACCCAGAAAACAGCTTTTGATTGTTCGTTTTTCTTTTGCACGAAGCGGCTACAAGATGCTTGTTATGAGAAAGAAGTTGGCATTTCCCGTAGAAACTTACTAAACTATCCTTTCAGTGCAAAAAACAATTCTTACTGTCGAGAAAGCTGCATTAGTTTAATTGGTTTTCAATTTTCACCAACCACTGATTGAAAAATTCAGATCTCGGAGTTCTGGCATGAAGCTGAAATTCTTTCGAAGCTACATCATCCAAATGTTATGGCATTTTACGGCGTATTGAAAGATGGGCCAGGAGGAACTTTAGCTACAGTGACAGAGTACATGGTCAATGGATCGCTTAGACATGTTCTGCTCAGCAACAGGTAAATTATTTACACAGCTTTTCAAAATCCATTGTTTCGTAAAATAAAAACAACTTTGGTTGTATACCAGCAGCTCACATTTGAGAGTTACAGGCAGATTGATCGACGTAAGCGACTTATCATAGCAATGGATGCAGCTTTCGGAATGGAATATTTGCACTCAAAGAACGTAGTGCATTTCGATTTGAAGTGTGACAACTTGCTTGTCAACTTAAAGGATCCAGCCCGTCCCATATGCAAGGTGATTTTCTAGGACGGGTTGAGGATATAATGATGCAACAACACTGTCGATTGTTTTGTTTATGTGACAGAGAGGTGCTGGTTTATGCAGGTTGGTGATTTTGGTCTGTCAAAGATAAAAAGAAACACTTTGGTTAGTGGCGGTGTAAGGGGAACCCTCCCTTGGATGGCTCCCGAGCTACTTAGTGGCAGCAGCAGCAAAGTTTCTGAAAAGGTATGAAACCCAATGCTCTCATAGTAATGTTGGAAGATGAACACAGTTTCTATTTATATAGTTTCAGTACACAGTTACTATTTTCACACAGGTGGATGTGTTCTCTTTCGGAATCGTCTTGTGGGAAATTCTTACCGGTGAAGAACCCTACGCCAATATGCATTACGGGGCAATAATTGGTAAATTACTCTCCCTCTCTTCTATTTTCTTACCAACAAAGGTTTTGTACAATATTAAGTTCTGGCTTTTACAAATATGTTGCTTGTGTGAATAAAAATGGTAGGAGGCATAGTGAACAATACACTGAGACCAACCGTGCCAAGCTACTGTGACCCAGAATGGAGGATGCTGATGGAGCAGTGTTGGGCTCCTGACCCATTTGTTCGACCTTCCTTCCCAGAGATAGCCAGGCGTCTCCGTACCATGTCCTCCTCTGCGGTACAGACAAAAGCTCACGCCGCCAGCCACCAAATCCACAAGTAATCCATCATTTTTATCATTGCAAGTACGTAAAATAAAAAATGGTTTTGTGTATATAAAACATATACTTTCTGCTTCTTTCGGAGTTCAGAGTTCTGAGTTTAAAGGTGTGAAAATATTGTTTTGGTTTTGTAGAGAGACCCCAAAAGCACATTATTCATATTTTGTATAGCCATTGTTAATACTATCGAGTTGCAAGTAAATTGGTTTTGGTACAAGAACTTTGCTGCAGGATTCGATCTCAGGTCACCCATTCATGGACCAAATTTTTTGATAAAACTATACAACATGATAGACAACGTTACATTCAAAAAAGGATATACATACAACACATGCATGTATCATTCGTACATATACATATACCATGTTTTATACATAGAAAATCTGACCAACATTCAGAAGGCTCTCCTGAGGAACATTGAAGATAACACTATGTTCTCTGCAAATCTTCCTCAAAAACGCATACACATAATCAATAGCTATCTTCTTGTAGAACCTCGCCTGCCTCCTCGCTCTTACCACCGTGTTCCCCATTATATGCACCACTCCCGCGTCTCTACACCTATTAATAAACTCCAGCTCGTCTACTCCGCCACTCATCTGGCTCGACGCCGTCACCGTGTGGCTCACGCGTTTCACCGGCGTTATGGACTCTATGGAGTCAAACGTATCAAAGGTTGCAACATTATCATTCTTTTCTTTGAAATGATTCTGGCTCCCACATATGCTGTAATCATCTGAATCCGAACAGCCTCCTTCCATCATGGACTCAAGGCGTACGAACAAGAAGAGGCTCTCGAAGAGACGTTTCTCAAAGTCGTCGTCTTTCTTGTGCAAATCTCCATATCCATACCTGTTAACATATGGTTTCAAAGTTAAGAAACATATGGTGAAAGGACAAGACAGTTGTCACAAGATGGGTTACCTTGCAACACAACGGAACATGTGGAAGTTTTTAGGACCAATCCTTTTAACGAGGAACCGTTCTTCCTCAGGGACAGTGTAAACAGGAAGGTTCTTGACGCATACGAACACCACAACAGAGTGAATGGCAGGTAGGTTTGTGATGAAGTGAGAGAAGATGTGAGGGACTCCACTAGCTAGCTCAGTGTAAACAAGACCAACACCAGGAACACGAACAAGCCCAAGGCTAGGACCGAGTCCAAGAATCCAAGCCATTGAGACTCTACTATGCATCTCAAACTCATACCTCTTCAAAGTTCCGTAGTGCCACACCGACATGATGAGGAGAAACGCTGCAGCGATAACCAGCGGAACCCAACCGCCTTGGTCCACTTTGAAAAGCATGGCTGAGAAGTAGGTGCATTCCACAACGAGTGAGAGTACGGTGAACACGAGAACCAGAACCCAGTGGCAACGCCACACGAGGATCATGATCAGCGTCATGAGCAGAGTTGTGACAAGCATGACGATCACAACTGCAGTGCCGTAAGCGTTTCCTATCTGACTCTGGTTCTTGAATCCAGCAGTGACGGCAATGCAGAGGATCATCAAGATCCAGTTGATGTCCGGAACGTATATCTGACCAAGAAACTTTCTGGAAGTGTGCACCACTTTAACCCGAGGGAAACAACCGTGTGCTAGAGCTTGCTTGATCAAAGAGAATGTGGCTGAGATCGTGGCCTGGCTCGCAACAATGGCTGCAGCGGTTGCAATAATGAACATTGGCCAATACACACTTCCTACAAGAATACAAAAAAAAAAACATAACTTTAACTCCAAGCTTCTTCTAACACAGACTAGGTAACTTATCAGTCAAGAAACCTGGAATAGAACGGTAGAACGCATCAGCCACATGATCCGGGTGGTTTCTAATGTAGGCAGCTTGTCCACTATAAGCCAAAAGAAGGCAGGGAAACACAATGGCAGTGAAAGCGATTTGGACAGCGGAAACAGGAAAGTGAGATAGGTCAGCAAAGAGTGCTTCAATCCCTGCCATTTTCAAGAAAATCAAGATTTAGAATAGTTCAAGAGCAGTGTCAGCAGCTTCTTTCCTTTTTTTTGTTACCTGTTATACTAAGCATGATGCCTCCAAGAGATGTCCAGCGATCTCGACCTCCTCTTTTGAAATACCGGTAAATATAAACCGGAGAGAAAGCTTTCAAGACGCTAGTGTCGTGTTTCCAGATGTTGTACATACCGATGCTTGCGATAGAGAGAAACCAGAGAAAGACAATGGGAGCGAAAAGCCAACCAACACGGTCTGTTCCGTAATGCTGTACACTAAACAGGCTGACTAGTATCACAACAGCAACAAGAACAACAACACCTGTAGTAATAACAATAACCAACAAACTTATGATTACTAAAGAGACATCAAATGTTTCCAATGGAGTTGGATGTACAAGTGGACTCTTGGCCATTGTGTCAAAGGGTCCCCATACCGTTGCTTATATGAGGAAGGTTTACTCTTAGCCCACCAGCAGCTGAGAGGACTGCAAAAGAGTTTAGTTTTTTAATCATCAATCATCATTTCTCAAGAACACAGAAAGGGAAAGTGAAAAGGCATACCAGAAATGGCAGGAGTAAGGATACCATCGCCGATGACCATACAAGTACCAACAAGAACCAAAACAAGAAGAGCTGTCTTCCTAGATGTCCTGTCTTCTAACCATCTTTTGGTTTTGGCAGCAAAGGAATGCTCATGAAACGTGGAGCGGCTGTAAGTAGTCAGCTCTTCATCAGTACGGTGCTGGTTCCTGATCGTTTTCACTTTGGCATGTCTACAGAGTAATGAATACAGAGCAAAGGTTCCACCTTTCAATACAAAAAAAACAACAACTAAGTCAGTAAACAAGGATAGCAAACTGAAAAAATGCATAAAGATTTTGTGATTTTGGTTTATACCTTGACCATTGTCATTAGCTTTACATACAACAAAAACGTATTTGAGGAGAGGGATTAGCGTGAGTGAATAAATGATGAGAGACAGAGCTCCAATGATATCTTCAGGATCTTTGATCCCATGAGGGAACGTATTGTAGAAAACATAGAGTGGAGAAGTCCCTAGATCTCCATACACAACACCAAGGCTCTGAAACGAAAGCTGCAGAAGCAGAAGAGCCGAGAATTTCTGCATAACCAAATCGAGTTTAGAGACAAGATTTAGGATATGGTCATTGTGTAATAACATGATGATAAAAATAGTAAATAAACCTTTTCTTTGTACATGTTCCTGAGCCGACCAGCTTCTTCATCCATAGATTGATCAAGCTTCTGGTCCAAATCCCACATGCTACCTCTCTCATCACTCTCTTCATCAATCTCACCACCACCCATTGTTGCTGATTCCACTCTTGCCGCCATTTCTTTTTAACTCATAAAAAAACCCAGTACCAAAATCTATAGATGTATCCTTTTCAAGAGCCAAGATCTTTACAACCACAATTGGGGAATCTAATCTTCAAGAAAAACAAGAAGACATGAAAGTGCTTAAAGAGGGAATGCCGTAGGAGCTGCTACTTCTTGCCAGATTGAGAAGAAAGAGATGGAAATAGGAACAGTAAAGAAGAAGATCCCTGTAAATTAACAAAGAGACAAAAGAAGATCAGGAAGATGTAACAATCAAAAAAAAGTATCAAACAAAGAATATTCGATATCAATTTTTCATACAGGAACCACTCAAAATTAGATTTTTCTTTCTATCTTTTCAAACAAAGAGAGAGAGAGAGCTTAAGAGAAACTCAAAGGGAGACAATGAACCAGTGGAACAGAAAAAGAAGTTGTCTTTTCATTAAGAAATAGATGATTCTCACGTTATGGAGGGTGTTTGCATATGTGGGGCTTGTTTGATTCAGGACCATTGAAGTTACCAGAAGCTTTCACTGAGAATTGAGAGAAAAGGCAGAGACTTTGCCTTCTCTCTTTCTCTCTTTCTCCGCAGGCAAAGTAATGTTTCTAGAGAGAGAGAGAGTATAGCACATAGATATATTGACTATGATCTCTGACAGAAATGAACATGGAAAGAATTAAATAAAAAAATAATTAGCGTAAATAATCATAGTCCATTCTTATTTAAATGTGTATCGGAATTATCGAACAACTATTTAATTAGTTGTATCATTGTATGTACTCAGATTGAGAAGTACAATACTTTACGCACGCACACACGTACAAAAAGGACTCTTATATTTATATAGAAGAAAAGTACATTACTTTGAAAAACAGTGTAATAAAACTTAAACCGGATAAATTTATTTTGCTTTTTTAACTAATTAATTTTTTTGAACCAATTAATTAATTGTTTATTTATAATTATATTTTAAGATCCAAATTAAAATTTATAATCATGAGATTAATAATGTTTTCAGGAGCAGTTGATAAATAACATATAAAGTATTTTCTAATGCAACGGTCATAGGACTTTTATCTACGCTAAAAAGGACGAAGATTGTTTTTTTAAATGTCAATCTTGATTTGTCTGTCAGAGAATCAATTTTTATAAGTGTAATTAATTATTAATTAAATAATTTAAAAGGACAATTCAATCACTCAATATCAAATATTGGATCCTTTCTCATTTTCTTTTTTTAGCTTTATGTACACATCTCGATCTAATTACCCAACATGTTTACAAATTTCTTTGTTCTTTATATTTTTCTTTTTTTTAGAAAAAAAGGATCTTCATGTTAAAATTGCAGTAAGAAAAAGGCTTTCTTTATTTCTTTTTTTGTGTCCTCAGTCAACATCTCATGTTTTAGCCAAGTTGCTGATTGTATAGGTAACTGATTTACATTCCAGCATAATTGCATATTATCAACAAAAGAAGATTAGTTGGGCCAACCATAACATAATCTTGAAAAGATTTATTTCTAGAACAATTAAATTAAAATTGTAAACCCTCATTAGTTACTTTAAAAAACTTTGAAAAAGGTGACTTGCTTCACATGCTTTCTAACTAGGATCTTTTCAATGCTGTCAATGTCTCTATGCTTCTCTCACGGCACTCTTCGTTGTTTCATTACTTGGTTTGCATGCGTTACTGTTTCTAAAATGTTAATTTTATAGCATATCTGGAAAGAGCAAACTGATAAGAGTTGCCATCTAATAGGTAAGCTTGTTCAGACCAAACTCAGCATCTGGTAACACAAATTCCCCACGCCTTTGTCACCTCTCTCGACCCTAGTTTTCCAAGCACACATGACTCGCGTTTAGCTCGATTTATTTCCTTTTAAAAAGTCTGATAATTCATATTTATTTTGTGGAGTATTTATATTTAAAATTTGAAAACATTGAATGTTGAAAATTGTTTTGAATGATCCTATTGTTTTCAAAACAATTGGCTTGAGCTTGTGGACGTTTACCCATGAAAAACATTGACCTGGTAAGTGTAAGTAATTAGTCCATTTCGGGAACGTTTAACGCTATCTGATCTCATCGCACTTGCCATTTTTAGCAACCGTAATTTATTTAATAAGTCCTATGTATTATCACTCACATGCACCCTGATTTTAATATCTTGGCACTTGCAGTAGAAAATGATATCGAATCACAACTAGATCTGTTAATTCCACCACGATAATGGTTTATAAACAATGAAAAGAACTGAAGTTCATTGAATCAAAATCAAACACCTTACATAATGCCTACCATAACAAATACTTTATAATATCACTGCAAAATCGAATAAATTTGAATATGCTTACCATAATACTACACAGTAGAAAATATTCTCTGGAAAAAGCGTGACACTAGTTTAAAGAAAGAGAATCACGATGGAAAGTTATATACAATAAAAGATCATTGCAATTAAGTAATAAACCTTAGAATCAACATCACTAGTGCATAGTGATGTATTTTTCTTTCTTTTTGCCGGTTACTACATTTTTCAGATCTGTGAGTTTAAACATTTTGTTTATAGTAAGTTATACATCTATTACACACGTATATTCCACTACGTTGCATGCACATATGTATGTATCTAGCTTACACACTTGGATTCCAAAATAACGTAGTGGCCTGGCGTGTGCATTATCATAATCTATAATGATTAATCCACATTAATCAAATCACGAACGAAAATCTATCCACGACAATAAATATAAAAATAAGCATTAGCTTTGCTATATAATCGAATGTCATGATTATATACCAAATGACCAAAACAGAGATAATCAATTATAAAAAATAATATCCTAATAATCAGTACTCAATTTCGGACTAATTGTGGTAGTATGATGAAAAACTGGGATAAACACACATTTATAATTTCGAACTATCCGTTTTTCATGGAAAAGATGATAATAATGTCAATTCAGCCATGAGCCATGTAATATTATGTGATAGGTGCGCCCACGTGGCTGTATGCTAAATATAAACATAAAGACAGCTGGTACGGTTAACCCTATGATGTATGTTGTGGAGTGTGGTCCTTCGTCCAAAATACACATACGAGTCCAAGATTTTTTTGGGTTCAAGTACTTGTATTTGTTGGCTTCATGATAACAACAAATAAACGTATTTTATCTATATAGATCTCACATATTCTCGTGTTTACTAGAAAAATGTTCAGTATTAAAAGAAAAATCTGAAAATATTTAACTCGTTGGCCATTTCCAATCAATACTAAAATTATATAACAGAGGTATCAAAATTACATATTTTGGTAGAGATGTAAGCCGCAAAACCTACTCTATATCATACTGTGCTGCTGCTTTCAGGTCTGCTCCATCGTTCTATGCAACCATTCAGAACCATACTAATACAAAGAGTCTGTTTTAGACACAGTCAAATAAAACATTAATTTTGAATTCTCAAAATTTTAAGAACTGATACATATACATAAACGTTTTTAAAAATTATCAAATTTTTTTACTAGATTGTTTATGACCCTCAAAATTTGAGAGCCGGTGCTATTCTTCTAAGTTCTAACCACAGTTTGCCGATGATCCAAAACCAACAGCCATAGTGATAAACAAATTTGACATACATGAGAGCTTTCACGTGACCACTCTTGCTGCGCGCCGCGCCAGAAGTTTTCCAACACTAGTTAACCGAAGACCAGTAATGTTCGATGAGTACATAACGTTCGCTTAGATGTAGTATAGCTAGCTGTATAGGGTTTACTTTTTGTCTGAAAATGCGACCAAATTGCTTTAATAATAAAATCAAATAATTTATATACGTCCAAATTAATTTTGGCCCATGATATCAAAAGGAATAAGATCCTTATCCTAATTAAATTACGAGAAAATAATTGAAATTGTAGACTTATTTCTTATTTGTAATATGTTTTTTAAAATTCATAAATTCATGTCATTGTGTTTTTATTCGTACGTGTTGTCGTTTTCGACGCTGCAAACTAGTTTTGTCACCATATGTGATGACTGATTCATGCATGGTATGATGGAAACTCACATCGGATTTTATAAGACGTGTCGCGATTTAAATGGTGACGGATGACCAATGTATACCAGCAACAATATCATGGCGTATCTCTGGAATCCAACATTGATACGTATATATAGAGATATCAAATATAGTATATATTATATGATATCGATAAAGACGCATGTATGTATGCTTCTTCAGATGCTGTTTATTGATTTTTATTCGACTTTTCTTATTGATTCATCTGTGTACTGACCAATCAATTATCGAGCTATTTAACTTAGGAAATTATTTTTGACACATTGGACGCTTTTTAGTATATCAACATTAAGTACTCTGAGAATATTTAGGATAAGTTGAACACACCCTATGTTGGGGTTCGCTAAAGTCCAAGTTTAACTCTTTATTATCTGATTATGTACGATATTGTTCACTTTGGGTTTAAGAGGCAAATTCGCATAGATTTACTTTTAGGTTTCTTCCCAAAAATCTTCGTACGAATTAGAGTTGGACATCTCTTTATATATTAGACATTCTTTTCTAAACTTTCAAATTTTAATATTCAATGTGGAACTTAGTTTGATATCTCACACCCTAAAACATCATGTGTTTTTAGTTGAACTCACTAAAAATTCATATTGTAAACGACTATTTTCTATATATAAATAGACATATGATTATTAATTAAGTTACTTAAAATTGTACTCTCTTGTAACACCAAATTAAAAATATATTTTAAAATCAATAATCTGCTTGGTCCAATTTTCCTCGAAATGAATTATTGGTGATTGTACTGGTGTGTGATAATTAAGGATTAGTCAATTTAATAATTGATTGAAAGACATGCAATGTTTTCAGCTTGTCGTCGGTTAGGTTTCATTTAATCATTTCAGATCTTTTCTTTCAATCAACTGAACAATTGTTCTTCGTTCCATTTCCAATTTTTTTTGTTTTCTAATTTCTGTTAAACATGGTATGTAAAAGTGAAAGATCTTACTGCCTTAATTTTTTTCAATATTATAAATTTTAGAGCATGAAGTTGATACTGTTTCTTATACAAATCCTAGCACCTAAAGCTGGTGTTGTTTTCTAGCTATGACAGATAGATACGACTGTGTATTACATCTGTATATGATAGACAAACCGATTTAACCTCTATCTTCTTTATTGTGTCCGGTCTCCCCAATATCGCTTTTTTTGTTGGTATTGTCAAATTCATACCGTAAGTTAAAACTATTTTCCGATTATGGCCCGTGACCAAAGGCTTACATAGAGTGATATTCTCTGATTCAATGGGAGAAACCAATGGAAACAAGCTTGCGTTGTGTTTCATTTTTAATGACATGTACAGACTACAGAGTAACAACGAGGCAGAAAAGAATGGATATTGTTGGGTCAGTATAAAGTGTGACACTATATCAAGTACGAGAAAACTAATGGAATCTACCAAAAAAAGAAAGATATCAAATATATTTTCCTTATGAATCTCTTGCCCATTCGTGTGTACTTATCTGTTTCCTGTCCGGAAAAGTTAAATCCATGAGAGGCTGACATCCGCATGTGCAAGTCTCAGGGCCAAGAAGTTGAGAAGGAGAGAGAGAGTTCAAGCTCCTCCACAAACTGATAGGTCTCGCTCAAGAGACAAAAAAGAGATCTTATTTATATGGAAGTGAGGAGACCAGTTTGGTTTGTGCATAGACATGAGCAGTCTGGTTCAGTGGAGTTTCTTAGAACGAGGCGTTTGTCGCGGTTACTCATTAGCTTAATGAGTGGTAGCTTCTGTGAGACTTGACGCCAGATCTCCTTCACTGCTCCATTCGGATTCCCATAGTCAAAATACCGTCTTACCTGTGTGCGTTATCATCACTAAGGTATGAGAAACATCTCCAAAACACCTAAAGGAACTTAACATTTTCAAGAAGAGAAGGTACCGATTTCATCTCTCTCTGATACGCCAGGATCTTCTTAGTTCCTATCTTCCTCAGCTTCTTAACCAGAAACCCAGGCTTCAGTGCCACATTAGACTCAACAAAAATCGAAAACTTTCTGTAATCTATAACATCCTCGAAAGGCAACTCAATGCTATCGCTCACAATAACAGGAACACACAAGCTAACAATAGAGTCAAAGAGCCTGCAAGCCGATGGCGTATCACCAGCAGGGTTTAGACAGAACTTTGAAGTATGCATCCCTTTCGTAGCAGCTCGCCTGTTCTCTCTCGATTGAGTTCCATGTTTTATCGTCACATCTCCTTCCTTTTCAAGAACTTGAAAAAGCAAATCACGAACCTTCCCACCCTGAAGACAACACACACAGAGAAGCAGACCAACATTGTTTACTAACAATAAACACAACTTGATGCCGTTAGCATTAAGACAAGAGACAGTAACTCTCTGTTTCTTGTAATAACATAACAACTACCACTCTGCACAAAGTTTCAACCTTTATCCAAACTCACAGAGGCAACAGATTCAAACTTACATCTTTGCGATAACGATTACCCATGAAGAAGAGCAACGTGTTGCGAGACTCAACTCCTACTTCACCAGTGAAGAGATTAACCCTATGAGAGTAAGGTATCACCACATCTTTAACGAACGACCCCTGATCAGGCCTCAGCCTCCCGAAATCCGCCACGAGGAGAACCGCGTTCTTGACCCGGTCCAGGATCCGATACAGTGCGTTCGGATCACCCGCGGGAATCACGTGATCTCTCCCTCCGTTCCTCCTCCACCACTCCTGACGCTCGAGCCAATCGAACAACCCCTCCTGCATCTCCTCGTCGCTGTAACCCGACCCGGGCTCCACGGGGCGACCCGCGTTCACGATCAAGCTGAGGGAAGAGAACACGGGAACGTAGAAGAGATCCGCGTCGGCGGGGTTTAGCACGCGGGCGATCGGGGACCCGGATCGATCGGCCTCGGGTCGGTTTAGATCCGAGAAGAGGTACCACTCGTGCATGTGCTGGTGGCCCGGGTACTTGAGCGCGGTGACGTCATCGACGGGGTTGTTGATTCCTCCGCGGACGAGGGCGTGCTGCTCGATCACGCCGTAGGTGAATCTATTGGGGAGATCGTACATGTAAACCCTGACTCTGGGCTGGATCGGAGCTTCTTCTTGTTCGCGGATGAGCTGGCGTGGGAGATCGGATGAGGAAGGGAGGGAGCGGCTGACGGAGGCGTTGAGGATGGCGTAGATGGCGATTACGGAGACGACGGCGATTGCCGCTCGTTGGAGGACGGAGGATTTACGCGCCATTTGTTGGAAGGGTGTTAGGGTTTTTTTTCAGGTGGGAGAGATTGAAGATTATTGTTTAGTCGAGAGAGTGATGAAGATGATGACTGTTGTATCTTCGCTTCCTTACCATTGATTGGTACACGCTTCCATAATTAACAGCTATTCACTAAATCAGTATCTTCGGTTCTAGGCATGTGCATAAAACCGATATCCAAACCGGAAAAAAAAAACGACGCCCGAATTGAAATTAACCGAATCCGAAATGAATTTAGATTTAAAATAGATTTTAGAAAGAGTTATGAAATATTCAGATTATTAACAAAAAAAAAACTAGGTGTTTTGTTCGCGCAAATGAAATATTCCTATTATTAACAAAATTTGTGTTTTGTCCGCACATGCTTGTATAATTTTCTTACGAATATTTATTAGTTTATATTTTATAAATTTAAATGTTCTTAAATAATTTAAATCAAACATCAAATTATTTATATATAATCAAGTTTTCATCCCAAATATATATATGTGTTTATCATGTGTTGGAATTTTTAAAACACTCATGTAAGAACTATTTTAGAAAATATCTTTGTACAAATATTTTTGTTTAATTAGTATTTAATTATATATTGTTTATATCTTAATGTTTTAAATTTTATAATATAAATATTATTTTCAGATAATAATACAATATATATAAGAATTATCTTAAGTTTTAAATGTTTTTATTTTGGCAATTTATTATATTAATTTATAATTAATTATCTAGTATAATAAATAAATCTAATATTATTAATATAAATTCGTTTTAATTTAATTATATAATAATTTATATATATAATTCATTAAAGGTAACATTGTATTTTACCACTTTAAAGTGAGAATTCGATTGCAAAAAAATACTACGCATATAATAATCTAGATTCAATCCAAACATATATATAAAACCCGAATGGGGATAAAAGGCTGACCCTGAATAACCAAAAATCTGATCAGATAACCTAACACTCAAGCTTTATTAGTTTAATTTAATAGTTATTAATAATTTTGGTTGACTAAATGTGAAAATGATTGTAATATATGTAAACAACAGAATGATGAAAATGACAAAGAGAAAGATATGCATCGTTGGTTTTGCGAATTACAAGTCCAAATGATCCAAAGCATAATAAGTATAACAATTAACAAGTGTGTTGCCAAGGATTTGTACAAATCTGATCTCTACCTTTTTTCTTCATTTCGTAGAATGTGCAGTGTGCTTTACTTAATTATGCTGTTTATATGAGATGGGACCAGATCTAGAGACAGCAAACCTTGGAAGTGGACTAGGACCTGTGCTGTTTGATCCTGACCCTCCTTTATGGCTCGTGCTGTAATCTAACGGCCCAGAACGACGAGAGCTACCCCTCTGTTTGCTCTTGTTGTTCTCATTGCTCCTTGAGTTTCCCGTTTCCGGTTCGTTGTAGTGTTCCTGACTGTAGACTGAGGATGATGAGCCTTTGAAGTACCCTGAATCCGCTGCTGCTGCACTGCTACTTCCGCTACCACTACCACGGGGAGTGGTCGAGTTTTTCATGGAGGGAGAAGCGTGGATGAGTGATACAGATGGGGAATGGTGCGGGGATGCAGTTGCGAGCGGTGTGGACGGTGTGTTGGAGTAGTATTGAGTGTAGATTGACCTGAGGATCGTGTATGGAACGTGTGATTCGAGGGAGCTTCTTGGCAGGTACGGTGAGCTCTCACAGAGTTGATCTAGGAAGATAAGCTTAGCCACAAGATGAGATCTGCAGAAAAAAAGAAGATGGTATATGATGATGCAAATAAAAATGTAAGAAATAGATTTATTTTACCTGTTTGCTTCGTTCCATGAATCTAGCACGATCGACGCAGCGAATTTTACAAAGAGTAACATCGAAGATTTGATGCTTGCTTCAGCGGTTACACGGGGTTGAAACTCTGAGTCGAGGTTTTCGCTAGACTGATGACCGTTGGAGAGGGACTGATGCTGCTGCTGCTGGAATTCACGTTGTAACCTCACATACTCACTTCCTGCAATAACGGCGCTTATACACCGAGCCAAGCAGTGGATGTTGTTGCTGAATCCGCCGGTCTCGATGTTGAAGCCAGTGGTGTTCCAGGCGTTTGAGGTCATGAACGAGGCGAAAAAGTAAGGTAACAAACTCCATGAGTTGTCATTTGCACCTCCAACTTCTTCGAGGATTAACCTAACCCATTCAGAGTCATGATCTCCAGATACACCATTGCCATTTGCTACACCTTTGATCCTTCTGATCTCTTTCTTTTCAGGTACTTCTTCGGGTATGTGCTCAACGATGCCGGAGATCATGGAGTGAATCAAGCCTGCATTGTCTTCAAGAACAGCTCCAGAAGCCTCGGCTAGGAGCTCATCAAAAGCTAACGCTTCACCAGCTTCGATACAAAATCCTATCACAGTATCCAAATCCACTATCTGCCTAATAGATGAATCTCTCTCCCCTCTATCACCAGAATGCATACTTGCAGCAGCTGCTTCAATCAATTCCCTGTTTGACCTCAGAGATGTTTCTATGCAGTTTACCAGGGCAGCTGTATGTACTTTCATCATCCTATCCAACCGGTCCACCCCATAGCCGCCAAATATACGAACAAATGCCTGTAATTCCTTGAGGTCAGTGACTGACTCTGCAAAATACCCTCCAACTGGTCTAGCGCTTTTGAAGTATTTGTGCCTCGGAGCAAAGAGGATTCCTGCGCCAGACACGTCTTTGATGATATTGTCCATGTACCAGTTGCACACAACTTCGACGGCAGATCCAGTGTTTTGCTGTTGTTCAGCAGGTTTTTCAAACAAATGCAGAGAAGAAACAGGCCCCGAAAATGCTTCTGTGAGTAAAATTTCTCGGATGCCTTGGGTTAGATCCATGCTAACGTGCTGCTCTGCCAAATGGACTATGCTCATATGCCGCCTAATAAGAGACTCCAACACAGAAGGCCGTTGAAGATCATTATCAGTTTGTAGTGCAGTAAGAAATCTTCTCTTGAAGTTCCCGAGGATGCATTCTCTCATGTACTGGATATATCAAATAGCAGGATAAAGTTAAAAAAAGAAGACCAGACGAATAGAATTAGAACAGAGGTTCTAAAGGAATTCAACCATATATGTGTTTCTTTCTACAGATAGATAATCCTTGAGTTGAAATAAAGAAGATTGAAATCTCACCTCTCTTAGGACAAATACGTGATTTATAACACAAATAGGCTCCATGTCGTTCAGAATTGAACACAGATTAGTCAACCTTTGGATTGCAGCTTCCAACCTGCCATCATAAAGAGATACTTAAGATAACAGCATACAAGGGGCAGTGGGTTCATGAATGAGAAAAAAAAAACTACAGGCTACACTCGGGAGCTCACATTTTGATAGACTTATTATTCTCAGGATAGCTCTCATGACCGGGCAAAGTGAACCCGCCTCCGCCTACAACCCTGGGGGATTTCATTGAAGGAGCAGAAATTCTAGATGCATTATTCAGATATGCTGCAGCTTGTTCGGGAAGAAGCTGTTAAAGATCAACGCATCAGTTTGAGGACAGTAGTCAAATAGTAGATTTATTTTGTTATACTATTGAGTTTAAATAGGATTTATGACCTGTGATTCCAGAGCGCCAAACCCGCCTTCTGAATCAAGAATATTTATTAGTCCCTCCAGTCCCCCCATTATTGATTCAATAAGAGACTCAACGTAAAGCACTGCATCTCGCCCAAATTTGGTAACCTGTGGAGAAAGACAAGAAGAACAATAAGAATTCGTGGTTTACTAAAAAAGAACATGTATATTGCTTGTTTTAACAACAGAAGTGATATGTTAAGAGAAAGATTCGAAATCCAATAGTAGCTAATGTAACATCAAACAGTCAACAACTTGAGCTGCCATGAAACATATTCGAACACGATAACTATGTCAACTTAATTTTACAATCACTTCCATTATTTATAGGCATACTAAGAATGATATGGTGCTCAGTTGCTCACTGGGTGGTCTTTACACTACTTGAATGCATGCAAGAATCTCATGATCCAGACATGTACTACGGTAGAGTGAAATATAGATTTACCTCCTCGGGAATTATTAGCGAAGCACATTCCGGGAAACTACTAGCCACACTAAGCCATGCACAACAATGCTGGGGACGCCCTTCTGGTCCAAACATTGTATTTCTGAAAACCTTTAACAACAGTCGAATGTCAGATTATGCATAAGATGACACGGGAAAAAAATGGACAATGAACAACAACAACAAGTATACAGTTGTGAGGTGTTGATGGTAGAAATATAGTTTCTTAAGACTTCCATGCTTTGATAATTGAGCCTCTATCTCATCAACACATCTGCATCGAAAAAACATGAAAATATTCAGGATCTAGCTTTGCTGTTTTCCTTGCTAGAAGATAATCAAACAATGGTCATATCAGGACGAGAACAGTACCTGGACCAGTTATATGCTGCATTTCCTTCAGATAGCAAGCCCTCCTTCCCTGTAGAGACAGTAGCTTTTTCCAGATGTCTGATGTTTATCGATGATCGAGAAGAAGTCACAATCATCAAAATGGACAACCAATCTTTTCGGAATTCCTGTACAACAAGAGGCGTTGAGCATTATGAAAACAGATTGGATGACTAAGCAATATGACCGTTTTGGAACGAAGCTACCGTTAGATTTGGAAGACATAGCAAATGGGAAATATATGGAACTGGAACATGAATGGATCGACCATCTAAGGTGTTTTGATTAATCATTAAAAGAAAATGCAACTATATATTATCTGAGTTAAAAAAATAAATAAAAAAATAAGTGGATCTAGTCTAGCATCTTACGGAAAGATCGCATGTGATTGCAGAAACATTTTCTCCCTGCGTTTTGGGTATAGTTTCTAGATGTTGCACAATACGCTGGAAAAGGCCTTTCAAGGTTGGATCAAGGTCCAGAGCCACGATTCCAGGAGTGCCCATCAAGTAACGAATCCTTCCAGCAGATGAAGAGAGGTATGATAGTGCATAACCTCGAGCAGCTGCATTTCAATCGAAAAACACCATTGAAATCATCAAATTTTGAGCACCAGTACTGATCAGAGGGCTCTTATCAAGGTTTTAATGAGTCCCAATGGGTCCAATACCAGCGTCTCAAACTCATCTACTGACAACCAATGTCCAAGGATGTGATATCTCAGAGTAACAAACCTGCGATGTACTTGCGCACCAAACAACAGAGACGGTCCATTCCGTCAAGCAGGAAGCCAATGGTTGGATCATTTGGATCCTAAGAAATAATGAATAACAAATGAGTAATCATAACCAAACTTTGAGTTCACTGAAAGTCATAGTTACAATGTTGAAAGACTGTAACCAACTTACTATGTCAACTGGTATCACTCGAGCAGCTTTGGATCTTGATGAAGCAATACCAGCGTGTTGAAAATACCAGAGAACCTCAGATTGGGCCAAAGCCAATGCAGAGAATACCATCTAAGAAAATAGAAGTAAATAAATTAATAGTTGGGAAATTCAGGGAAGGAAAGAACGCTTATGAGTATATGACTGGATAAGAGGATTTGATCTATGCAGTGCCACTTCCTTCTAAAGGTAGTACACAGAAATTATGCAAAATAAAACAAAATACATTTGACACTTTTTAGTAGATCATTCTCCTACGGAAGCATTCTGCAATTTTTCTTGTTCTGAAATAAACCAATATGTTGTGTCCTTTTCTCTTTGTTCCTTCCTCAGTGACCTCTCTTAATAAATAAGAAAGCAATTTTGCAACTCTTCTTTTCACATTTTTAGCAAGTCAGTCTTCCTATTACAGCATTGTTGTTAAAATTAACAAAAAGCACTGGCCCATCGTGTATCAAATTTAAGGTCCCCTGTTCTAACTGCAAGCAAGCTATCGCAAGCTTTGTTAAGTACAACCAATCAGTGACCGACGCTAAGCCTTTATCCGTATATGCAACGGCCAAAACCTAGGTTACAAGCAAAAGAAACTAAAACATCCAACTTACCTGAATGTTTGGAGCCAACAAACTTGGTTGATCTGTGAAAAATAAAACCATCCGCCCTATTTCCTGCTTCAGCAATATTCTTCTTTCTCGGTGTATGGTATCACATAATTGCAATGCTTGGTCATGTACCTCACTGAAAGCAGCGACCAGAACAACAATACAATTGTATATTTAAGAGCTAATATCTCTGAAATCACAGCCTTGGAGGACAAAACGACAATTCTCCAGTATCATATGAAGATTACGAGGTTAAATGTGGCTCATAAAGCCATAAAATTGGAGCTAAAGTATGGAGTTACCTAATCATTTTCTCAACTTGCTTTGCTACACTATATTCTAGATCAGCTTCCTTTTGTTTAGTCCGACCAGACTTTGCCATCTTCTTTGATTCTAACACACGAGGTAAAACATACAACTGGTAGTCCTCATGCAACATGATGTACTGCATGGTTAGGTTAAGATAGTCAGCTGATGCAAACCAATCTAAGCCAAAATTGTTTGTCATAGACCATTTGATATGAACTCACCTCATCCCGGAATAAAGTCACTACTAAGTTTTCCTTTAGCACAACCTGAAACCCAACAAGATAGTAAACATTTACCAGGGAGCATGAACACGCAATCTGTAAATATAACTGGAAGCTTTTTGTACTCCATAACTAGTAATCTATAGATACATTAACAATCCAAATGAAAGGACATAAATTCACATAACTAGTCCAAAACAACTAATTTCGAAAAAACAGCAGAGAGAGGCAGATAATTTCTGATTTGAATTCAACCCTCGTGGGAAGATAACTGTGCGCTTCTTTATCAAGATCTCAACCAAGAACGAAATAAAAATATATTTGTACCAGGGCGATATCAATGCTAGTAACACGAAGAAGCTCGTCAGGGCAAACGAGATATCCAAGAAGCACCCATTCTCGGTACGAAGTAACATTTGCAAGGTCCTGTGCTCTCTGTTGAAGCAACATTGTAAAATGTATGCAGTTATTAGCACTATACAGAAGACAAGTGTTGTACGGGAAACACTAGAGCATCTACTAATTCAGAGAATCTTGAATCTTAATATTGACAAGTATCTAGCCGTTCAGAAGTACCATGGGATGAGCAGAATTTGTAAGTATGTCCGGGAATCTAGGATGATATGGGCTTAAAAATCCCTCGTTTCTCAACTTCCTTGTATCTGCAGATAGAAAAATACTGGGTCCTACGGCTTCCAGGACCTAAGAAATGAGTAAAATTGTTAGTACTGATGTATCAATTCCAGTATTAACTCGTAGTATACCCGTTCATTTTTAATTTGGATATAACAAGGTGCAGTCTCAACTCTAACAATCTAGTGAAATTCTGCTCAGCATAATAATCAAATCAAACAAAGACGAAATATTTACCTCTCCAATCCTCGGGCTGACAAAATTCAAATCCTCTTGTAAACCTTTCAATGGGGGATCATAAGAGTCTATGAATTGCACCAAGCTGGATACAAGACGGAAAGTGTTAATCATGACAAGTGGCCTATTGACTATATATAAATTAACGAATGTCACTAAAAGGAAAAAAATCATACCGGTGATAAAAGTCACAGTCTCGATCGTTTCTTGATAGGGCATGTAGAAGGTTGTACACTTGCAACAACATTTTTCTAGGAATCTACTTCGATAGAATAAACACTATTAGAGATTGGTAATAAAGGAAGTGTATGCCTTAACTGAAATGGGTGCTAATCAATCCAAATAAGCTCTCAGCATACCTTCTCTGCGAAAAGATTGACTCGGACAAATGCACAAAAGAGATCCATGAACGCGTGAAGTATAAGTGAGTTCTGATGAGGCTGCAAAACACTGAACTAAGTTATGAGCTAATCATGAATACTCAATACTTATATCCTCATCCCCACAGACAAGATTTTGACAAGTAGAAATATATTTTAACATGCCGAAGTTTTTCACACTCCACCCAAGGTATGAGTTTAAAGGTGAACTCAAATTCCAACCAAAAGCAAGTAAATACTTTCCGTAGATGAGTGAAGTTGACTCACCAGCAAGGTAATTACAGTGCTGCTTAGGTCTAATATGAGCCGTAGTGCCTGTTCGCGAAATGCCATCAAGTCGAGCAGCAGCTGATTCAAGAAAGGAAAAATAGGTGACGGGAGGAAAATGAAGACAACCCTACTGAAATTCTACACACAAACTGAAAACAGAAGGCTAACAAATAACCAATCTTATACAATTTACAGGTGAACACCATATATTAGGAATATCATATATGCGTGAATATATATATACACGGCTGGTTATCGGTGAGAAGGAAATAAACGAATACAGCAAAAGCTTGATTATATAGCATGTCGAGATGCTTGACTATTCTCAAGCAACAAGTTTCAGTACAAGAGAACATAGACCCAACAACATATCACATAGATACCTGTATCCATGGCTCTAAGCTCTGTAAGTGAAGTTCAGCACCATCTTGCAAGCTATCCAGTGAAAACTTATCAATCTGCATAAATATTGAAAAAAGCAAAGAGCATATTTCTTGTTACCGGCATCACAGCAACCAAAGCACAAAGTAAAAGCCTAATATAAAACAACTCATTAACTTACACGTTCGAGTTGCGATTTGGTAAAGTTCTCGGGGAACTTTTTGGAGAGCAATGTGCATATCCGGGGATGGTTAGGAAACACACCCGCTTTCCAAAACGCTTCAGAGAAGACATGAGCAACAGGATCTGGGTACTCCAAGATTTGATTGAGTCTATACATTTTAGCCATGAGACCCTCCGCAACCTCGATCATTTGAACTACCCACTGTATGTTCAGAGCCTTAGTGGAAGCAGCAGAACTCTGAACATGTCCATCAGAAGTCGTGTGCTTGGAGCTCCTAGAGGACACTGATGAAGCCATCTCAGGTCCCAAATACTCAGTCCATCGTGAAGGACCCTCCCATTCTCTGGATCTAACCGAAGTGGGAGACGCTGATTCATCTTGAGATGGATAGTATTGACGGGAATTCGCCATTAATGATCAAATATCCAGGAAAAGTACTTTATATCCTGCAATAAGGGGAAAGTTCAGAATCAACATTACACAATTGCATTCCTCTTCCAAATTAAGAATGACAATCGTGACTCAGAGGAATTTTCTGTTAAACTCAGTGATTGTGATTCTCAGCAACACCTCGTCAGCGAGCAAATGCGGGACTATTGGAGCGAAGATGTCAAACAAGTTTAAGCAGAGCTAGGAATCGCGATTGATTACTACATCGATGTCTTCTCGATGAGCTAGCTATAGCAAAAACCCAGGTCAAGCAAGAGTCTCGTGGAGAGTGGAGTTACCTGAGGAAGCTTCCGATGTGGGAAAATCAAGTGGGAGAAAAGTCTCGGTAAAATCGAAGGTGACTAGTGAGTGTTGGAGTTCAGATCTGAGTTTCTGAAACCTTCTCCAGAGACGACGACGGTGAAGAAGAGGAGAGAGAGTAAATTAAGAAGGGACGAAGCAGTCTATATTTTATCAAATACATTTTTATTTTAAAATTAAATTCTGTTAGAAAGAAAAAAACAAATGCTCTTGTTGGGTGGTTGAAGTATAAGTCTCAAAACCTTTTATATTCAAAGATTTTGATGGTAATTTTAATATTCAGAAAATAAATTAAGATCAAAGATGATTTTGATGGCAACAAATACCACTCGTGATTATCATTACAACGACTACAGAGCTGCTTTTAGGTGTAATAATAGTCAATTATTTTGAAATTACTGTGTAAAACTACTGTATGATTCAGCTAATAATTCATGTTTCTGACGTTTTGGATTATGTCATCGTGGCGATTAGCGAATTTTAGTAACTCCTGATTCAAATACCTGTGTAGGGAAATTTGTTATTTTTGTATATACAGATCTCTTTTCAAGTCTACCACAGTTGTAACATGAGTTACTCCGAATACGTGTCACAGGGTAATTTTGTGCGGCTCCAGTGGTTGAATCATTCAACATATGGATTTAGAGATTAGAGTTCTAATCTTCCCCGTTATGTGTGAATCATATACAAGCTCTTTCCACGTCATTCCGGGATGTAGTCAGTGAAAATTTAGTGGACGACATGACAAAGAACAAATGATTAGATAAAATAATAAAAGAAATATACTTAGAATTCGATATGAAGCAAGAAAGTACTGTATTTGTATATTGTTATACTAATAATAATAATTAGGGTTGACAAGGGAAAGAATCTTGTATTACAAGGCACAACATCTCCCTAGTTTTGTCGGCCAATTTTGAGTGCTTGGCTTCCACAATAAGCAACAATGATATTCCTAAATCTTTCCCCCACTGTGCCACAATAATATCATGGCATCACACAAGATTTTGTTTCCTTACAACATTAGCTTCTGACGTTTATTTCTGAACCAGAAAAGATATGCGGTTGGTAAAATTAATGTCTCCCTATCTAGTTTCGTTTACTCTAATGATGAACCCTCCGTTAGATTCTTCTTTATACTCGGGAATCTTGGATCCACATTTCTTGCGAGATACTATGAACTACTTGTATGTCTCTTATTCTGAGGTATTCTTCCCAGAATAGTAAGAGCGGTGCCAAGGCGAGTCAGCACTAATCACTTTTTTTTAACTTGAAAAGGGCAACTGAGAAACAAAGGTGCATAATTCCATGAAAGATCAAAATAAGTGTGTAAATGCCAAAGCTTATTATTCTCCTACCATTATTATTCAAACAACAGTACTTAAAAAGAGAAGCAGAGATCGAATCAATTCATCCATCTACATAGGTCGAAACTTTGTGTTGATCTTCAGTTTGAGAAAACAACAATCCTTGTCGCAATGGAAAGCTTCCATAAGAAAAAGAAAAAGAAAAAGAAAAAGAAAAAGAAAAAGAAAAGATCAGTGCTTGGCGTCCTCTTCTTCACAGAACTTAGAGTACTTGTCTGAATCCATCAGCTTCTCTACCTCGCCTGCATCACTCAGCTCCACCTTTATGATCCATCCTTCTTCATACGGGCTCGTGTTCACCTGTCAGTTCCAACAATAAAAGGTCTCAACCAGAGAAACATAATCAAGAATTTTCAAAGTTTACTATGTTTAACAATCACCTCAGCAACATGTCAGTCAATGAATCAAATCTATATTGGTTGCTAGTAAACCAAGATTCTCAAAGTTTTACAAGGGTGGTTTAACACAGAGAAGCAATGCTAATGCTAATTTTCAAAAAGAGGACTCACCAATCCAGGGGACTCGGTCAGCACCTCGTTGACTTCAACCACCTTACCAGAGACTGGAGAATTGATATCACTAGTAGCTTTCACACTTTCAACCGCTCCAAAACTCTCACCTTGTGCCACCGAACGTCCCAGATCAGGCAACTCAACATAGACCACATCACCCAAGTGGTCCTGAGCGTGATCAGTTATACCAAACGTTGCTTTATTCCTATCAATCTTCACCCATTCATGTGACTCGGCATATTTCAGATCCTTCAATACAACTAAACAAACACAAAAGAAAAAAGAGAGAGACAGAATAATCAATATGGTCAAGTAGATTCAACATTCCAACAAGAGAATCAAACAAAAAAAATCAATGAAGATCTTCTTTCCATGTAAACAAGTTGTTTTCAGGTAAGCACATAGTTTCTTTAGTTCAAAAACGCATGAACATCACACAACCTTCAAGTTTCTCAACACAATCAAGAAACTTCTTATTAACAGAGCCTCTAGGAATCAACTGCAAAGTTCTGGGATTTGATACGAAACATAAAGTTATTTAGCTATATTCTTAGGAGATAACCAATCCAACAAAAAAAAAACAGAGATTTGCCAAGAACAATCATCAAAAAGCCTCCATCTTTCTCTTATGGTCCGATCAGATATCAACAAACAACAACCAAAAATCCCATCATTTCTAGAAGGAACAATCTCAGATTCAATTAATCACAGCGAGAGAAACCAAACATCAGGAAAACTGAGATTCACCGGAAGCAAACCCTCGTTGGGCAACGGAGATCCTTAGATGAGAAGCAACCCTAGAAGCCCACAAGAACCTAGCTGCCATTGTTTTCGTTGGAGATCGAGAAAGTGTGAGACAGAGAGAGAGTGCAGTCACCACCGAACGGCTTATTATTATTATATACTCTTACACGACAAAAGGGTTTGGTGGGTTATGTTCGTGTTACCAACTAAAAGCAACATCGTGGGATTATGACACTAGACCATATATTATAACAATGAGTAATGTACATTATTCATAAAGATCCAAACTTTATTAAGTAGACATAGTTAGAGACTTAGCCACTAGCTGCTTTGGGGCAAGAGAACTAACAGACACATTCTTATGCATCGTCCTAAGCACCGAAGTAACCTGTTCCACTTGCTCCTCACTAGCACAAGCCGAGAGAAGAACCTTAGCCGTTCCTCCATCAGGCACACACCCCGAATCAATCATCTCCTCGAATATCTCCAGACATCTCACATAAAGCTTCTTCCTCGAGTAACCACCCATCCTCGACGTCCACGTCACGACGTCTGGTCTTAGCTTCTTCTCCTTGACCTCCTCGAAAAGCTCCTCGACTCTCTCCAAGAACCCGGCTTTGCCGTAGACGTTGATCAAGATGTTGTAAGTGCTTATATCCGCGGTGGTGCAGGGACCGCTCTCCATCTCGGCTAGAGTCTCTTCCATCTTGGTGAACTGTCCTAACCGTCCGTATAAGTTGAGCATGCTGTTTAGTACGAATGTGTCTGGTTCTACTCCGTTTTCGCTCATCTCTTTCACGATAGCTTCGCATTTTGTCACGTCTCTGGCTCTGGAGTAGGCTGAGAGAAGCAGCATGTGGGATTTCATCGTTGGTGATATGCCAAGCTTCTTCATTTGTTCAAACACAGCTTCTGCATCTGGTTTTCAAACACATACACATTTGTCTAATAGCATGTATTACTGGAGCAGTCGAAAATCTTTAAAAAAATTAAAAAATAAATAAATATATAAATATGGCCTAATGCTAAATTTAGAACTTATAATTTCAAAAAAATGTTAAACATATATAGATAGGGATATTTATTTTTTTTAAAAAAATATTTGATTACAATGTTAAATACTGTTAATATTTTTGAACATGATCTAGAAATAATTTGAGATGACACTGATGCTGACTGCTAACTTTTCCTGTGTGTTACCTGAGCGAAGACCTGCTCTACCATAAGCATCGACCATGATATTGTAGGATGCTCTGTCTGGTTCACATCCCATATGTTGCATCAGAGAAAAAATCTCTGCAGCACCATAAGGATAACCTGCACGACTGTCTCAGGATTTTGAGGATGTTATATTTAAGTTTTCATGATTTTCTTGGCATCAGTATCTCGGTAATGTAGGTTTAATAACTAATCACCTGTATGCTTCCATGAGAGCGTTATAGACATAGACATCAGGTTCAAGCCCATCTTCTTGAAGCTGCTCAAAAACTTCTTCAGCTTTCTGGCAAAGACCTTCTCTAGCAAACGCGTTCACCAGCGCTGTGTATGTGCATATGTTTGGTTTACACTGGTGACTTCTCATTTCGCAGAACAGTTTCCAGGACATGTATGATTTACTTGCCTGCAAGAAAACGCAATGACATGAACATGACATTTCCCAAAAAAAAAAAACACTATGTTCATATGAAACAAAGTTTGAGAGCTAAACCTTTCCGTATAGATTAATCATCAAGTTGTAAGTTTCAGTGGTTGGTTTGCATCGTTCCCGCTTCATCCTCTGGAAAACATCGATGGCTTCTTCGGTGTTTCCTCTCCTCTTCATTAACCCTTCAATATATGCATTGTATACAGTAGCACCTACACGAACACACAAAATCTATGATGAGACATTGTTTGGTACCAATGCATATAAAACATTATGAAGATGCATAAACACATACTTGGAGTAACATGATGGTTTTGCATCTCGATTAAAACGGCTTCAGCTTTCTCTATGAGCCCGGCCAAACAGTATGCTTTCACAAGAAGAGCATATGTGTCTTCCGTAGGCACGCAGCGGGATTCAAGAAGCTGTACATAGAGTGACTCTGCCTCCTTGTACCGGAGCTTCTGTCCATAAGCATCTATAAGTAAATTGAAGCAGATTACATCAGGCTGAAAGGAGCTCCTCCTTAATATCCACTCACACACCTAACACATGGTTTCAAGTTTCAAGATTCAAGTAAACACTTAAGAAAGATGAAGACAAAAGTGAAACTGCTGATCCAAGAAAAGCTAACCAGGACAATGGGATCCCATTTCTTGTTCAAACGGAGCTGCACAGCGACGTTGATTAGATCATCCCATGAGGCATGCGTAGAAGGAAGAGTTCCAAGGACATCATCTACTTTCTCAGGATCAGTTTCTCTTTGAATGAAGCTCAGAATCTTCTGAGCAATGGGACTCAACACAGGAAAAATCCCATCGACAAAACCGGATCCATATTTCCATCCTCTCCCCCTCAAAGAGCCACCTTAACATTAAAAAAGAATCAAACAATATTCATCATCATCCAAAATGTTACAGAGCAGCGTCATAAGAAGAAGCTGTCTTGATGTGGAGCCCTTACATCGTCTCCTCGAGAGTTTCTTCCTGTTGAATCTTTTTAACTTCCCGCGTTCATCTATAACGAACCCCTCTTTTTTACAGCTTTTCACAACCCCCCCACCATTGAAATGCGTCACTCCAAAAGTCAAATATCTCTGGAAGCCACTGGTATCAATGAATAAACAACTCAAAGCGTTTCCAGCTACCAACCTGCTAATCAAGAATTCAAGTTTTTCCTTGCAGATTTGAGAGCTTTGTTTACTTCCTTTGATGTAGGGAATATCAAAGTAGATAAGATAAACCGGCACAATTTCAGAAACAAGGGTGAGAGAGTGAGAGTGGGGTTCTTACATGACCGGAGAGATGGGATGAGCGTTGGAATAGTGCTGTATGTACTGATGATATATAGTTCTCTGCGATATTGGATAGTCACACTCTTCTTCTCCTTCTTCAGTTGTTCATTCAGGGAGGAGGATAACAAAAGACGGAAGGAAAAGAGTATCCGTTAAGTAGAGGCTCAGGACTCGTAAAGGTTTTCACCTTCCTTCTTCCTTTGTCGTCTTGCTTTTCTTATTTTTCGAAAAACAGTTATTATTAGAGGTTTAACTTATTTGGTAAAAAAGAAATACGGTTTTTTTTTTGCGCTATAGTTTTTGAGATGTGTAATAAAAGTCATTTTCTTCTGGAACAAATCAATTATATTAAGATTATAATTTTTTAATAAAATATAGAGACATTTTAAATATTAAAATTAAGTTATTCAAAAAAAATTGATAGAAGAATGAAAATAACGTTTTTTAGAAGTGCTATATGTTTAAATATCTTCAGTGTTGTTTTCTAAATCAGATTTTTAAAATCTAACTCTGAATAATTTAAATGCTGAGAAGATTATTAATTCTGGAAACTAATTCAATCTTAAAACACAAATTTTTTTTTCAGTTAAAAAAAATACAAATTTGTTAAAAATTCAATTATTTAACCACATGTTTTTATTGTCAATTAAAGTCAATTTGCAACTAATTTAAGAGTCTAAAAAGAATTGACAGATATGTTACTCAACAACTTTGATATTTTTCCTGTGTTATTTGGTAGACTGAAAGTTGCTTCTAGTGTCAAAAATATCTAGAGCTTTTATGATATTTATTCTTTTTTTTATATGACTTATTTAAATTTTATGTCTTTTTTCTTTTTTTTTAAACTCAGAGTTTGCAAATAAGGAAACAGGGAACAAAAGAACAAAACAGAGAGCAGAAAGCCATCGCAAAACACCCATACGCGATGAGAAAAACCAAAACTCCAACCAACATAATTCAAAAAGAAAACACCCAAGGAAAACCACAGAGCCTAAAGCATCTGTTTATCCCAAAACACCGGAAGACACACCACCAGAAAACTCTAGACGAATCCTTCCCTCAAATCTTAACGAATCTGTACTTCCTCCCTTTCCTTCTTTAGCAGAGGTCGTAACCACTCAGGGTCTCTCCAAGCTACATATGATTGCAGCCGATTCTCCAATGTAACACTTCTAGCGATTCTGAAAGCCGGTACGTTCACCACCCTACCACTCCATCCAGCTTCCATTCCAAGATTCTACTCAGAACGTTTTTCAGTTCCATCCCATATGCTCGAAAGGACGGCCACGCCACAGAGTTCAAAACAGCTCCTACCAGGCTACCAGTTCAGGAGCTTCCACTTCAAACCATACATTTTGCAGTTAATGTGAGGTCATACTTTCAATTGCCCACAACAGCCCTAGATGTTTAGCTTCCACAAGAGAGTTGATTCTAGAGAAGGCTCTTCTGCTATGCATAACCACCTCACCATGCCCATTCCGCACAATCCAAGAGGTACCAGCCCGTCTTTTGTCCTTAGACCAGGCTATTCCAACATTGCATTTCAAACTCTCCGAGTCCGGCGCTCTCCATCTCTTGACCACCTTGCGACCCCCATCATTATCCGTTGCTGCTCTCACGCCCTGTTCGTGAACAACGAACCACTGCCTCGCGTCCTCCTTAATTTTGCACACCGTATCGTCTGCATCATACGACTTTCCTTCAAAGAAAAAATAGTTTCTGTTCTTCCACAGCATCCATAGTACCCAAGGGAAGAGGCCACCTAGATCCTGAGGAATATTCTTGTTTTTCTCAACCTCAAGAAGATAGCTGAAATTCTCGAAGAGATTCTTATTCTCAAAACCTCTTCTAGGGAAGGGAAAACCCACCTGAACCAAATTCTTCTCGCAGCGGGACGTGAAAATAAAACGTGGTTGATGGACTCACTATCAATACCACATCTCTGACATCTTGCATCTACCTTCATACCCCTTGACAGCAAATTTTCTCCCACTGCCAACGCCTGAGACAAAGCTTTCCACATAAAAATTCTTATCTTCGGTGCAGTCTTCACTTTCCACACTTTGCTCTTAAGATCATTTATTGAAGGCTTAGCTAAAGCTTCTCTTCTCTCCACAGATTGATCAAGCATCCCAGATAACCAATATCCAGATTTAACCGAGAAAGCACCGGACTTTTCATGTACCCATTCAAACGAATCCTTCTCCCCCATGCTGGTTTTAGTTTAATAATTCTCTCAATATCCTCCTGAAAGAAAATCTCATCCAGCCTAGCTCGATCTCAAGTTCTGGTCCTTGGGCAAATGAGATTACATACTCTCAAATCCAAGTCAAAAAGAGTCTGTTTTCTCATTGGCGCCAAAGGAGCATCTTCAAAAAGCCATTTCTGTCCAAACCGACAAACATTCTCCAGAGCCAATGTTTTTCCTTAGACCCTTTACCAGCAATTCCCTTCCAAACAAGACACTCCTCCACGCATACGATGGCCTATACCCCAGCCTAGCCGAAAGAAAATCACCTTCTGGATAATATCTACTCTTGATCACTCTAGCACATAAAGAATTCTCTCTCATTAACAGCCTCCAACCTTGCTTTGCCAAAAGAGCTTGGTTGAAACGTTCCAGGTTCCTAAAACCCAAGCCTTCATTCTCCTTATCAAGACACATTTTCTCCCATGACACCCAGTGCATCTTATTCTTCCCTTCACAAGCATTCCACCAAAAGTTTGCCATAGCACTCGTGAGATTTTGACATGTCCTCTTTGGTAATTTGAAAACCGACATGGCAAATACCGGCATCGCCATTGCCACTGACTTCAACAGAACTTCTTTACCCCCAGCAGACAGGAAGTTGTCGTACCAGCCATTAAACCTCGACGTCATTTTCTCTTGGATATACTTAAGCATCTCCACTTTAGATCCACTAAAACACTCTGGCAAACCCAAATATTTCCCGGTACCTCCTTCATTGACGATACCTGTGATTTCTTTGATTCTCTTTTTCCTCTCCTCGTCAACCTTTTTCCCAAAGGTAATTGCAGATTTCGATAGACTGATCATCTGACCTGACACCGCCTCATACTCCTTTAAGATCTCACAGAGCTCCACACATTCACTCTCCTCAGCCTTGATCAGCATTAAAGAATCATCAGCAAAAAACATGTGAGTTACCGAAGGACCAGATTCGGAAAATTTGATCCCGGACACTACACCACGAGTTTCTGCCTCTTGAAGTTTGTGCGATAAACCCTCTGTACAAAGATCAAAGAGAAAAGGAGACAGAGGATCACCTTGTCTCAGACCTCTGCTAGGGACAATCTTCCCTTCCGATTCTCCATTCATCAGAACGGTATACGACACTGTCCGAACGCAAAACATAATCCAGTTTCTGAAGATTTCATGGAAACCCAACGCCTTCAGCAAAGCTTCAAGATACGGCCACTCAATCCTGTCATATGCCTTGGACATATCAGTTTTAATAGCCATAAACTCCTTCGAAATCCTCTCATGCGTTCGTAAACCATGCACCATCTCATGAGCTATGATTATGTTATCAGATATTAGACGCTCCGGAACAAAAGCAGACTGTGTCGGAGATACTATATGCTCGAGGAAAGGTTTCAGACGTGTTACCAGGACATTAGACACAATCTTATACATCACCGTGCATAAGCTGATAGGTCGTAGGTCCACCATTACCGATGGATCATTCACTTTCAGGATCAGACATAACTGTGTGAGATTCCATTCCTTTGGAAAGGAACCAGTTGCAAAGAAAGCCTTAATCTCCCTCACCACATCTATACCAATGATATCCCAATACTGCTTAAAGAAAAGGCCATTCATTCCATCAACACCTGGTGCGCTAGAGGGTTTTATTGAAAAACCGCATCTTTAATCTCTTGGTCTTTAACTTCTTTGATCAATCTATGATTCATAGCCTCCGATACTCTTGGCAACATTCTGATAAAAAAGCCATCCACTCCCTCAGGCTCAGACGTTGAGAAAAGTTTCTCAAAATAAGTAGCTGCCACTCTCCCCATATCTTCATTAGATGTATACTCCCGTCCATCCTCCTCGACAAGCTTGGATATAAAATTACGCTGTTTCGACGTCTTCGCAGAAGCATGAAAGAAGCTAGTATTGTTATCTCCCACCACCAACCATTTATCTCGACTTTTCTGACTCTAAAACTCTTCTTCCTCCTTGAAAGCTTTCCCAATCTCCAATTTCAAATCTCGAACCCGATCCCAACACGGCGCCAATGATCCAGTCTCCAGTTCCAGTTCATGACGTAACTTCAGAAGTTTCTCATTTGAGTTTAACTCATTCTCCCTCTTCCACTTTCCCAGAGACCTTCGTACTTCTCCCATCCTCTCCCATAAAGATGACTTCGAGTTTGACCAAGCTTCTCGTATTGTTTCGAAAACTCTGTTCTTCCTCACAAGTCTTTTATCGAAACGGAAGTCTGCTTTCTTCTTATCCTTGGCGCTGAAAAAATTCACCATTATAGACCTGTGATCAGACCCCAACCTCTCCATGAAGACCTGAGATGCTTTAGAGAAAACACGACGCCATTGTTTATTCCCAAAACATCTGTCCAGTTTACATTGAATGTACTTCTTGTAACGCACGCCCGCCCATGTGAAACTGTCTCCCGTACCAACCAACTCCTTCATCTCACAAACCTCCAGCATTCCAGCAAAATCACCGAACGTCGAAATTTTATGTCTTTATATGGTAATATTTGAGTTATCATTCAGTATTTTTATCTTCGGTACACAATATTTTATATTTATTTTCTTATATGATATCCAGTCCTGTATTTATGTTAACAAAAAAAAAAGAACAGAGTCCAAAGCGTCGCGAAGAAGTTTTTGGGCCAACACGCAACAGTGTACAAAGATTTTGTTTAGGCAATATCCGGAATATTTATATTTATTATAAATAGCCGAAAGAAACACCCATACCGAAAACAGACTCTCTCGATATTTGCGTTACTTTTTTTTCGCCCAAAAAATTATCTCTCGTCGCTTCGATTTCTCATAAACGCCGTTTGGTTCCCCTCTCTTTCTCCGGTGACACTCCAAAAAAAAAGTACAAAACCCTAGCCGCGATTCTCGTCTTCCTCTTTCAATTTTGATTTCAATCGACTCGTTGTTTGCATGTTTGTTGTTTCCTTTTTTTTTTGTTTTGTAGACGTCGAAGAATCTGAAACCACGAACTCGAAAAGCCGTGATTTCTCTCATCCAGGTCTCAATCTCCACCCCACCATTGCTAACAACATTGCATTGATTATCCGCGTTCATAGTTCGTAGTGCCTCTGATTGTTTGATTATCCGTTACGTTAGCGTTTGATTTTGTGTTGAATGTTCAGTTTCTTCACTAACTATCCTCTTCGAAATCATTTTCATGGCGTCATCCCTGATTGTTTGTTTTAACCAGCGTTTGATTTTGTGTGGTTGTTTAGTTGTTGTCACTTGTACATTCTTCTTTCTTTATGTGTTTGTTTTATTCGATTACTTGCTAAGAATACTCATTGAAAAGTTATTGTCTTATTTGGGCTATAGATTCTCAATGTTTTTTGTATTCATCTACCTACCGTTTTGACTCTACATCGATTCAATGAATGGAGGAACATTAGTGTGCTCTTGTTATTTTTTTGTTTTTTTGTTTTATCTGCTGCAGCATGACGAAGTATAGGAGGAGGAAGTTTCTGGAGGAGGAGTCCAACGGTGCTTCTGGGCAGTACCCAGAGCACGGGGCCATCTTCATGTCCAACAGCTCCACCAGAAAGGAATGCCTTAGGCGAGGGATTTTCGGTTTGCCGATGTTTCAAGCCGGTTTTGTGAAACAGGTCAGAGCTGGGATGTTTCTGTTTCTGTTTGAGTTCGAGAGTAGGGAGCTACACGGTGTGTTTGAGGCTTGCTCTGATGGTGCGATCAACATTGAGCCCGATGCTTTCTGCTCTTCTGGGAAACAGTTTCCTGCTCAGGTACACTTTTTGGATTTTTTTTTCATGCTATGAGTGTGTTTTTTGGTTTTTACTTATATTGTGTGTATTTGGTCACGTTTGCTATAGGTAAAGTTTACTGAAAAGTGGCGTTGTAGGCCACTTGGTGAAATGGAGTTTCGTCATGTGATTAGTGATAACTACTTTACGGCGAAAAAGTTCAACTTTGGACTCTCAAAGTCACAGGTGTGTGGTTGACTATTCTACTGTAAATGTATGCATTTGTGAATCGTTATGGTTATTGTCTCCACTTATCTATGTTTGGTCTATATAATGCGGGTTGTGGTTTGGCACTTTTTGTTCGAAAATGTTATTTGATAGGTTCAAAAGCTGTTGAAGTTGTTTAGCTTGAAGAAAGTAGAGAGATCAAAGCCCACAAGAAAAATTGAGAGTAGGTTGGGATATGCAGCTGGTGTTCGCGGCTTGAGGAATCGTCGCGCAGAAGAAACTGAGGGAGATTTTGACCGTTGGGTACCAGAAAACGATGGGTTTAGGGATGAATCTGATATTGGCGTCAAGAACAGAGAGAGTGAGTACTCCAGAGATGCGTCTGGGGTTTTTAGAAGACTCGGTGGTCCCAAATTGCATGGGTTAGAGGATAGATACATGAAAAATAGCTCTAGGAAAGAGGATGATGCTGATTATTCGCTTGATAATGGTCGAAGAATCCCGAAGAACTTGAGTCACACCGCAAGTGGCTGGCTAGAAAATGAGTACCATGAAAAAGATGGTTTCACACATGAAAGCTCGTGGTCTAACCACGAGGAACACCATAATTTTGAAGAAGTTTCAGCGGTTCCTGCTCAAAGCTCAGTACCTCCAGAATCAGCAAATGGAACAAACACAGAATACTATGACCCTTGTAATCCTGGGATCATGGGAGGTGCGGTGATGGAAAGCTCTAGGCATGGTATTGATGAACCGGACTACTACATTCCAATGCCTACTGAATATCCTGAATACCAAACTAGCACTGGCATGGCTGGAGCGTCTTGTTCTGGATATGAATCTAGATATGGTCATCTTCATCATTCAGAGCCTCCTGGTTTCCTAGCTTCTGCAGGAGACACGGAGAACATGACGATGAACTCTGAGAGGCCGTCTTACCCCAGCCACAGCATCTACCCTTCCTTTGCTTATCATTCGTCTCCTAACGACGGAGTTAACTATAAAACTTCAGCATATCAACACCAAGAAGAACTTGGAGGTCATGCTTCTAATTCAAACGATAGGGTGGCAAGGGATTCCAGGATTTACCCTTCTTTTGCGTCTCCTCCCAAGCCAGGGGATGAAGTTGAGTTGTATGTGAAGGACAGAACGCAGAACCAAGTTCAAGCTTATCAACAGTATGAAGAGTTTGGCGGTGAGGCTTTTGACTCTGACAATAGAGTGATTCCAACGAATGATCGTAGCAGTCCTGCTGAATTTGGAAGAAAGAGAGCCAGAAAAAGTGTCTTTAGCAGGCTGGTTATGCCTTCAAAAGAACGTGATGCTGAAGAGGATTCTTCCCCGGTCGCTGAACCAGTCGATGAGGTAATGGCCTTTCTAAACGACTGTCAAAAACATTTGATGGAGCAAAAAAGACCAAATGCAACCGATCCTGCGAGGTTTGTTAAAGCCAAGAAGAAAAAGGAAAAGATTCATACAAGAGAGGTACCTGACAGTGGTGCGAAGCTTCCTTTAACTGAGACTAGTCCAGATGATCTGTTGGATTGTGAAGAAAGGGTGGAACATAGTGATCAAAAGCAACCATTCATTGACTTTAAGCGCCGTAGCCAAGCCGAAAAGAGCAGTGGTAATCCAACTGAAGAGTGTAAAGACAGCCTAGAAGATTCAGCTCCTCAGGACAAGAAAAGGAAGCTGGTGAGACCAAAACTAACTGAAGATGACTCGGAAAAAGATGGGAAGAGTAACATCCCTATTGAAAATGACATGGCCCCAAAGTCAACTAGTGAAGTCCCCCTCCTTGATCTCCTTGCACGGTTTGGTCAATAACCATCCACACGGAGATGGAAATGGAAACACTAAAAGGACAGAACAAGGGCTGTTTCTACAAGTGACAGTTGTGTCTTTTAGTTTCTTTCTAAGATGAGGGTCGTAAATCTTTTTTTTTTTTGTGTTGGAAGTGTATCTTTGTAAACGATAGTGCTTACATGCTCTGCACAAAACGCAGTGTCAAGCTAGGATTGCTACGGTTTTTGGAGAGTACATCTGATAGGATTGCTTTCAATCTCATTACTAGGATTTTGTAAATGACATTGCATAAGGCAATTTAGTCATGAGGAATCTCAATTTTTTTAGGATGAGACATAGATTTGTGTTGGTTTATCTCCTTGGTGATCGCTGGACCTACTAAATCTCTGTGTGTTTTGTTTACTCTTAAGCTGACAAATGCAAAGATTTGATTTCATGAAGCAAATATAAACCATATGCAGGTCTCTTGTCAAGAGAGAGGTAAAACCAAACATTAGTGTCTCTAATTCATAGCGTTTGGTCCAAAGCATCTGTTCCTAGTAAGATCCCAAACCCACTGAATCAAGTATTTTCTTCCTCTAACTCCATTCACATTATACACATTCCTCCACCTATCCTTATACACACTCCCCATATACCCTCCTCCACCTCCTGATCCATACACTCCCAAACACAAGTCCGCTATCTCGGTCGGTGCCATTGCGTCCTCTCCTCCATACCACCCGTTCAACATCGGGTTACTCGACACTTCCGCCAGCTCATGAGCTATCACACTGATCATCCCATCGATCCCCACCTCTCCATTAGGTGGTTTCATCTTCTCTCTGCTCACAAACCCGCTTCCTGGAAACGGTTTAGGCTGCGCGAACGGGTACGCGCACATCTCCGGACACTGTTTCCTACTGTTCCCGACCCACACGTACGGTACGGTTGCACCAACGATGGTCGAGAAAGTGAAGTAATGAAACCCGCAGATCGCTCTGCAGAACTCCTGCATCTCTACATCGTCCGAGGTCAGGACTAAGTACAAGCCGTTGAGAGCGTTTAGTGGTAGCTTGTTGGTCACGGCAGTTCTGATGATAGACTGGACTGAGAAGCGAGTGAGGTGAGATCCGTGGGAGTAGGTTGAGTCGTGGAACTCTCCGGATAAGACGAGTGTTCTGGTTATGTTGGAACCTGTCTGGTCTCTGTAAAGCATCACCGTCTTCCACCAGTCGTATACTGAGGGATACCGTGCTGGTGAAGAGACGGAGTAGATGAAGTCTCGGATTGTAGACTGGTGAGTTGGGTTCCATCGGCCGTACCATATGATGTAAAGACTAGTCTCCGGCGAGGATATGACCGGACCCATGTGGTATTCAAGGTTTACAAGATCGGAGGAGCCTTCGTAGTTCTTGCTTTCGTCGTAGAATTGTCCATTGGATGTGAAAGAGAGTGAGATGAAGAACAAGAAGATGAGAGAGATCATCTTGTTTGGGTTTTGTTTATGATTTGATATCACAGGGAGTGGTGTTATAAATAGAAATGCACATGCATTTAAAAGTAGAAGAGATTAGATTAGAAACTCCATTTATATGTAATTTTTAAGTTTTATACATTATGATATATATGTAAATCAAAGAGGCTGTCGGTTTAGTACAACTTTTAAGCTTGATTGGTGGCACTGTTAGGGTTAGACATATAGAGCCCCACTTGACCACAATCATGTTTACCTCTAATGATTTCTTGTCAAAACGATCAAAAGTAATGAAAAGTAGTACTATAACCATAATTACATAAAATAATATCACATCCAATATGGAAAAGTGAAAGGCTTTACATGTTAGCCTAGAAAATAGAGTAAAGCATTAGCATATAATTTCAACAGAGTTGGGAAATCATCTGACAAGTTATGCAATCAAGAAAATATTTTGTATATACAAATCTAATAGTATAACTTTTGGAGTTAATATGCTATTCATAAGTTTTAGTAATTTTTTAAAATTGACAATGATCAGTGATCAAGATTTTTCATCTATTATCGCTAGTCAAGTCACTTTTACAGTTTGACTACGCCAATGGAAAGTAGTCAAACCTTTAAATTTTTAACTGACATTATGTAGACATTAATAGTAGAGATTTATGCTGAACTATATGAATTAGATTGAAAACTATAAATTTATTTTATTAATCTGTATAATAACAAATTGCATATAGAATTTGAACCACATTTCTTCTTTTGTATAAAAATCATTAATGAATTTTGATCAAACACCTAACACCGGATGAGAACTTCTGTATTAGTTTCTAATTATGTTCGATTCTAGTAAAAATAGGTAAAACAAACAAACAAAAATGATCTATAAGAATTCTTTTTGAAAAATTTAATTTTTATCTCAACTTGGGATCCTTCTGATTTTCTGAAAATGAATAATTATACTTGGTTCCTCAATAAATTGAAAAAGACAAACATTTCCTCCCCGTGGAAAGTGGACATTTTGCTTTTAACCAACCAACCAATGCTCTTTTTCCAGATTCGCGGTACTCGGAAAGTGTTTTCTAATTGGCCAAACCGGAAATCAAGTCAAAATTTCTTAACCGTTACCCGGTTAAATGTCCCACCTGGGTAATTACTAATTAGTATTACCTTTGAATCTCATACAACCTTATGTTCATGCAGTTCTGCTACAGTCTTCGAATGTTATTTTCGTCCTTAAAGAATAATAATACTATGAACATTTACGACATAAAATTTTTGGGGGATTTAATCAAAATCGCCATCAAACCAAACTTAACCGGGAACTGGTAAGGGGATCTATTTTTGGTTTACTCCCTCCCAAGTAGATAATTCATATCTCCTTTCTCCTTAGGCTCGTCTTTCAGCTAATAAAACTTATGTTTCTTTAGTTTAGGCTCACCTAGGTGCAACGATATGCTAACTTCTTCTTCTTCTTCTTCAGAACTGTTCTTTAAAGCGACAAGATCATCAACTTTGAGTTTCTCTTGCCCTCTACTAGTAGAAGTAGACTCGTTAAACGATAAAGGAGCAATGAACACATGTTCCTCTACTTCAGGTTTTGGTTTGACACCCTCTTCTATATGAAACTCCGGCGGGATAAACGGCTCAAAGTTCTCATCTTGTTTGTCTCCTGATGGAACCCGGTCAGGTGGTGATGACTGGCAAACCGTTGAACCAATCGCTGTAACCGAAGTGTTCCTCTGTTCTCTAGCAGCTGCTTTACACAAAAAGCCAAAACGAATAAAGGACATGAAAAAGTAATGAAAACATGAAAAAATACTGATAAAAGAGCTTTGAAACCTTCGAGCTCATGGTTTGATGTGATGAGATCTAGCTCCAAGAGATCCAGAAGCCGACCAAGATCGACCCCGCTCGTCCAGTTCTCAGGCTCTTGTCCAGCTATCAGTTTCAGCCGTCCTCTGTTCGCTGTTCCACCCCAAATGATCCCAACAGGTCGTGGCTTCTGACCGTTTGGACTCGTTAAGAGTATAAGGCTTCCACTGTCACCTTCAAGGTCAAAAGTCTGCTGGTTCTCACCGATTACTAGAAAATCAGTGAGGAAACAGATCCCTTTCTCGTCGTTGTATTCCAAAGCGTAAGCCATTACGGTTCCAGTGGTGTATCCAGAGCTTCTTCCAACTTTAACAACTTGTTTACCTATAAGGGTATCGATAGGGGACTGCAAGTCTATGACGTGAACATTGCCTATCTCACCTATGCCCTTTATCGCTGTGGTTACATTGCTCATACTGAAATCTTCTGCAAAGGGAATAAACGCACCATCCGCTCTCACAAACGTTTCTGCATTGGGATGAACAGTCAGTGTGAAACAAGAGTGTCAAGATATGTTGGCTTCTGAACAGAACAATGCAGAGACTTGTAATGTTGATCATAACTGGAGTACCTGGATTGGTGTCAGCAAAAATGCCGTACCACTGGTCATCTGTAATAAACGATGTTGCTCTCTCAACTGCACCGAGGTAGACGCCAGGTCCAAGGCTTGGAGGTAAAGGATGAAACATTTTCTGGCTTGGATAGTCCAGATCAACTGCGACATGCCGATTAGTAAGGAAACCGACCTGATGGTTACCGGTTCTGCTTCTCACGATAGCTCCCAAGGTTCCATACGTTTCTTGGCTTGCAACCTACACAACAGGAAACAAAACCGAGACTTTACGCTTACGGTTAGCTGGAGAGGGAACCAAAAAAAAGAAGAAGATGTACCTGAGAACCAGAGCCAACGCATGGATCACTACCTCTCAAACCATCTACAAGTTCATTATAAACCTGTTCCTTCGGCGTTGCAGCAGGAGCACCGTAATATTGGAACTCCACAACATCTACATCGCACCATACCCCTCCAGGACCCTATAAAAAAACGAATACATCAATATACATGGTCCAATCAAACTTATGAAAGATAAGATAACTAAACCTCGAGAGCAGAAGGAAGACACTGCATCGGATTTAGCCACTGCCTATGGACTTTCCTAGCAACAAACACAAGTATCGCTGGAGTATTCGTCAGCACACCACGCGTGATCCTGAACCCAACTGCAGTACCAAGGCTGAACCGACGCAGGATTTTACTATGAAACGCTCTGATGGTCATGAGCTCGAGCAAGGTGGTGGCCTGTTGTCCTGAAGGCAACCTCCCAACGATTTCAGGCAAAACCCCTTTCTGGAGATTAGCAAAGTAGTTAGCTCGGTCTTCCACAGCATTGTTGAGACGGCTGAGAGTGGGCCAGGAGAAGTAAGGGGCATTGCTCTCCCCGTGCTGGATGTTGAACGTGAATGGATTAAGAGAAGATGGGCTTGAAGAGGATGGAAGACTCAAGTGGTTACAGTGATGGTTTCTCTCCAAGTCCGAAGCAGAGTCATCTGATTGAGAAGAAGCTGCTTGTGTGAATCTCTGACCCCAACCTCCCAAAGTCATAGCTTTTAGCAATCTACTGAAGCAAAACAACACCGTAACGTTTCAGCTCTGTAACAAAGGAGGAAACAAACTTTCATCAATGCTTACAACAATCAAAAATGGTAGCTTTACGCATATTAATAGCAATAAACCCAAATCGTGTTCTATGAACCCTAGAAGTAGAATTATCTTCAAAGTTTCGAACTTTACAATCGGAATGAACATAATACGCAAATCTAAACAAACCCAGAAGATAAATCGTGCAAAATAACAAAAAGCGATGATCCAAAATCATACTCGATCCGGCGAAGGCGCGAAACTGACTCGCCTACAGGACAGTTCGTGGGAGTATCCGCGAGAGCTTCATGAAGAGAAGGGAGCAAAGAGTGAGATTATCAGAGATGAGAGAGAGGTAGCTGCTGCATTCAGAGGAGAGAGAGAGAGAAATGGAAGGAGAGGGAGAGGAAGAAGACGAAGGAGGGAGGATAGCAATGGCCGCTGCATAATAATAATTTTATTTGTTACTGTTGATTGATGGTAGTTGTGTGTATACAGTAACATTTCAATTATTTTTCCTTTTATATTTTGTCGACGCATGAATAATTATTATCTTATTATATTGTTGTCTACCAATCAAATCTTTTCTTTTGGGCACCACCAATCAAAAATCCTTTAAAAACTGATGCCCTTTTACTTTATATTATTTTTTGCTATTATGTTATTTTTAATTTACTACTCTCTCTTTTTATATTATTTTTGCGATTATGTTATTATAAATTTATTACTCTCACTTTTTTGAAAAAATTTCTTTGTTAATTAGGATATTACAACGATGAAAATATTATATAAACTGTTCTACGGCCAATAATTTTATTATGAGAATATAAATTCACTCTGCCACTCCAAACTGTCCTATGAGATTTATGTCTGAAGATATGCTATGCACCATGTTGAAGATCTCTTGTAATCATTTTCTCTATAATTTACATTTTCAGATATTTGAATTTCAGACCTTTTGATATATAAACATTAATAAACCATTAGTCGAATCTCATACCTCTTTCTCGTTATATTTGATTCTAAATGTCATTCTAAATTATAATTTCTTTCACTTCAACTTTATTTTATTATAAAATAGATATAATTATTTTCAAAATATAGCATATCTATATTTTTAAAAGTCATTATATATTTTTTTCATTTATCATAGTTTTAATAGAGAAAATAGTCCAATATTTTTACATAAATGGTTTATTTTGACTTTTTTGTAAATTTTTGGTTTCAATATCCTTTTTCAACTTATAAAATATCTATCTTTCTTATTATTTTATTTTATAGTAATCTATTGCTAATTAATATCGATATTCTTTGACATATATGGGTCACTAAATTATAAATAAATCTAATAAATAGATAAAAATAATTTTAAATAAATAAAATAAATAAAGCGAATTTCATTTATAGATGGCTAAACATAAACAGTAATATACAAATAAATAAAATTTGAAACTAATAATACAAGGAATATTATAATGTATTCTTATAAGAAAATATGTCTTATTGGAATATTACTGAGTTAGTATATGTAATAATCAGTTAAAATTAAAATTAAATGAGTAATTTCTAAATGGTTATATTAACAATAATTACTAGAATAAACTATATCTTATTTATATTTATAGTCATATGTTTTAGATCATGCATATCAAATAGAATTAATAGAATATTTTAGAGACAAATCAGTTTAATCCTGGACATTAAAGATTAATTTTGAAAACCCCTAAAAATAACTAGAGATTTCTTATATCTATAAATATAATTGTGTATTGTATTGTATTGTATTGTATGAGTATCGTATCATTATAATATTCTTTAGACACCAAATCTAGTTTATAGATAAGATAAAATATATTTATTTTTTGTTTAAGCGATTCATCTTCCTCATCTAATATATTGTTCGTAAAGATTTATCTGAATATGATAATTGAAATTAATTTGTAATTTATTACAATCCTATTATATAACTATTATAGATGCTTAAAACTTAAAGTTTATGTTGGCTATATTGATAAAATGATGTTTAGTATTTATATGATTTATAAAATTATAATTATAAGAAAAATATGTGATATAAGTCGTGTGTTTTATGTAATGTATCAATATTATAGTTACTAAACAAAAATACTAAAAATATTTTTATAAAGAAAAATAAATTAAAACGTTTTTTGAAATTTATAAGATTTGTATAATAGACTTATATATTAACATATATCTAAACAATATTAATATATAAGTATTTGTATAATAAACTTATTGATTTGTATAATTTTCAGTTTATCAATATAATATTTCTCACATACCAAATCAAATCTATACTATTATTTGAGAAGTGAATTTGCTTACTTGTCATATTCTCCATGATTTTAGAATTTTGCTTACTTATATTCTCCATGATTTTAGGATAAGTAATTATTTCAGTTAACATTATAATCTAAATTATTATTTTGATATATATATATATATATATTTATATATATTGAAGATAATTAATAAACATTAATCTTTTCTACAATATATATACAATTGGTTTATAAAATATTAACAATATTTGTCGATGATATAATATTTAATTTATCTTATAGTTAGTTTATGATTTATGATCTATTGACATTATTATAGTCAGTTTCTCTAATTTTGATTAGAAATATTGGTCCAAATACAGATTATTACAATATTGAAGTTAAGACTAAAAATAAAACATCATTGAAAATACATCGTAAATATATATTATATACTTATGTTAAATATTATATATAATATTAAACAACCATATTTCTAACCTAAAATAAATTACTTTGTAATTATATATGAAGAACACCAAAATCACAAATGAATTTATGTTAGTAATGAAATTATTCGTAAAATGACAAATATTATAAAAATAATTTACTTAAAACTAAAACAGTAAATATTATATAAACGACAAATCTGACCTATTGGATTAAAACAAATATTAAAACTAAATTTTATTAGATATATATATATATTAGCCACATGCGCCATCAACTAGTTTATAGATAAGTGAAAATAAACTTATTTTTGCTATAAGCTTTTCATCTTCCTCATTTAATATAAGATTTACTTGAATATGATAACTGAAATTAATTCTATAAAATTTTATCAAAATTATATTATATAACTATTCTAAATGGTTAAAAATCTTAAAAAATTATGTAGCTTATATTGATAAAAATATGTTTAATCCTTGATAATTTATAACAATTATGATTATAAATGTATGTGATATCAATCATGTATTTTATGTAAATATATCAGTTCTATAACCACTAGACAAAAATACTAAAAATATTTCTATAAAGAAAACATAAATTAAAATCCGTTTGAAAATTGAGGATTTGTATTGTTTACATATATGTTAATGTATATTAAAAATATAAATTTTCCTGAAATTTGGTGATTTGTAATATACTATATTTGAAAATTTATAGATATCGAACGAACCTAATTTTTATTAGCATTTCACTTTTTCATTTAATATATCGTTGACACAGATCTTTTTTATTACAATAAAACTGAAAATAATTCTATAATTGCCATTACATACTTATTATATAATCAACCTAGATGTTTAAGGTTCATGAATTATGATTTTAATGAACTGTATATTATTAAATTTTTGTAGGGCTGGCAAAAATATCTGAATCGGAAGAACTGAACCGAATCCGATTCAAAAAAGTAATATCGAACCCGAATCGAAATTGATTAAATATTCGAACGAGTTCTAATTTTTGGTATTTAGAGAACCAAAACCGAACCCGATCCGAACCGAAGTATTTCGGGAATCCAAATATATCCAAAATAGATTTATAAACCAAAATATATTAATTGTTTTTACATTTAATGTATATTAAAAACATCCAAAATACATAAGATATTTTTAAATTGTCCAAAATACTCGAAAATATATACAAATAGTCAAAAGTAAATGTCTAAAATTGCTAAAGTATAGTCAAATACCAAAAATACTTACAAATATTTATTGATTCTATATCCAAATATTCAAATCGAACCAATTTATATGTTAAGTTTATGTATTTTGATATATGTTATTCAAATTTATATGTAATAGATTATTTTATTTATAGATTTTGAGAAACTTAAAATATATAATGAATTCTAAAATTTTAAAAATAATTTAAACGGATTATCCGTATCCGAACCGAACCCGCAAAGATCCGAATAGAAATTTAAAAAGATCTCAATGGGACTGAAATCTATGACTCCGAAAACCGAATAGACCCTAACCAAATCCGAATGGGTACCCAAACAACACCTATTTTTAGAATTCAAAACACACACGATAAAAATAACGTGTATTTTCTCGTATAAAAATATTGACGTTATATTTATTAAACATATAAACTTAATAAAGAATCTATTTTTATAAGGAAGAAAATAAAAAATAAATTTAGTTTGGGAAAGTTGAATATTTTTCAAGATATACATTAACCAAAATAAGTATTGTTGAGATTTTAGATTTAGAGAATATTCTCAAAGATTACCTTCTATCATTAAAATCCACTAAAAAGTAACCCCTACATCTTCTCTTTTTGATTAATAAAAAGTAACCTTACATCTCCCAAAAACATTCATTCTTCAACAGTTTATCTTGTGTGAACTTTGTGTAAACTTTTGTATGAACAGTGAGCCAACAATGCATATTGTTTTGTTTACAGTTTGAGTAATACTTCGAGTCAGTTCTCCCGCTTTTCCGAATCTCCCATCAGATTCTCCGACCCGTCTTTTGATTTTCCTTCGTTTTTCTTCCGGTAAGATCTGATTTTCCTTTTGGTTTGGTTGTTGCATGCCGGATCGAGTTCCGTTACTCTCTCGATCGCTCTTGTCTTGTTGTTTCCTTTAATCGGAGCAATGTAGTTACAATTCAGAGATCTGCGCTCAGTTTCTGTGAATTTTCCATATATATATGAATCCTAGAAAAAAGGTTGTTCTATTGTTCTTTATTCATGAATCAATCGCTTTTGATTGTAAGTTTTACTGTAAATTTTTCTCCGACATAAAATCTTGAAAACAACATGCCTCTTGTATCCCTGTCCTTTTTAGTGTTTAAGTTGTGTAATAACCATAAGTACTAGGCTGCTGTTTTTTTTTTTTACTTCATGCTATCTTCTTTCTATCATGAGTAGGAAGTCATCAAAACATGCATCTGTCTGTTCCTTTAGTGTTTGGTTTGTTTAATAACCATCTAGGCTTGTGTTGTCGTTTAGTTTCATATGTATCTTTCTTTGTTGTTACATGAGTAGGAATGGAGAACAAGTCATCATCAACACTTAGTTCCGAGAAGAAAGAAGCAGCAGCACCAGATTTGCAGAATGGTAGTTTCATTGATCCTATGGGACGCCGCAAGTCCAAGCGTTTTAAGCCTGCAGCGGTGAGAGACTTCCCACCTCAGTGTGGTCCAAGTTCCACCCGGCTCAGATCAAGCACAGCTGAGGCGATGGAAGAAGATGGAAGCTTTATCTCTGCATCAAAAGATGAGCTGGTCAGGTCCGGTGGTGGTGGGTGGCGAAGCGTTGGGATAAAGCAGCTCGGTGGAAGAAAGATCAGTGCAGTTAGAGACTTCCCTCCAAATACAGGGACCAAGTTTTCCGATTATGGAAAGACCGTGATTGATGCTGATGCTGTGTCCAAGGAAGAGACAAAAATGGATTCTGGAGACCGTCCTGGCCAATCTCTTGCTAAAAGCCTGTCTCCACATGTTTTGGAACTTGAGAAATCAAAAAAGTTTACAATTCCAAAACCAAATGAGACAGCAAGCAAATTTAAACACAGGGAAGGTGTTGTAATGCCTAAACCCTTGAGGCTTCTCCAGAAGATTAACGGTGAAGGATCTAGTAGGAAGAAGGATAAAGAGAGAATGCCTGTTGCGCTTCCTCCTTTGCGTCCTAGCGGCTCAAGCAGCGGAGATACTGCTAGAGACAAAGTTATGGAAACGCTACGTCTTTTCAGTGAAGTTTGTAGAAAACTCATACGAGAGGAAGAGGCAAATCCTAGGAAAAAAGGCGGTAAACACTTCAATGTTTCCGTGGAGGCTTCAAAGATTGTCAAGAGCAAAGGCAAGTACCTCAACGTTGGTGCTCAGATTATAGGAACCGTCCCTGGTGTCGAAGTCGGCGACGAGTTTCAGTACCGAATCGAGCTGAACTTTCTTGGTATACACAGAGCGATACAAGCTGGTATCGACTACACGAGAGACGCCAACAAGGAACTGCTCGCCACGAGTATTGTAGCCTCTGGAGGCTACGACGACGACCTTTGTAACTCTGATGTGTTGATCTACACTGGTCAAGGTGGGAACCTATCTAAAAAGTTTCAACTGGGGTGTGTAAGCAGCGAACCTAAAGACCAGCAGCTCCTGAGAGGAAACCTCGCGTTGGCGAACAGTAAAGACAAACAGAACCCTGTGAGGGTCATAAGAGGTAACAAGAAGACACCTTCTGATACCAAGAACTATGTGTACGATGGTTTGTACCTGGTGGAAGAGTTCTGGAAAGAAGTGGGGTCTTTTGGTAAGCTTGTTTTCAAGTATAGACTCAGGCGTATCGCTGGACAGCCTGAGCTTACTTGGAAAGTGGTGAAGAAAGCAAAGGCGTCCAAGGTCAGGGACGGTCTCTGCTGCGATGATATCTCAGGAGGGAAAGAGAGGTTACCCATATGCGCTGTGAACGAGCTAGACGACGAGAAACCGCCTGAGTTTGTCTACACTGTTAAAATGATATATCCGGATTGGTGTCAGCCTATCCCTCCAAAGGGCTGCGGCTGCACGAAACGCTGCAAAAACTCTGCAAGCTGTGCTTGCGTTGCAAAAAACGGGGGAGAGTTACCTTACAACTACGACGGAGCCATTGTTTTCAGAAAGCCTATGGTCTACGAGTGTGGCCCGCTCTGCGGATGCCCGCCTGACTGCTACCTCCGCGTCACGCAGAGCGGGATCAAGATCCAGCTGGAGATCTTCAAAACAGAGTCGAGAGGATGGGGAGTGAGGTCTCTGGAGTCTATCCCTTCGGGGAGCTTCATCTGTGAGTACGCAGGAGAGCTTCTGCAGGAGAACGAAGCTGATAGGCTTGCCGGGAAAGACGAGTATCTCTTTGACATTGGTACTGATGATAATGGGAGTGATAGCTTCTACGAGAGTAGCTTCTTTACCATAGACGCTGCGAGGAAAGGGAACGTGGGGAGGTTTATAAACCATAGCTGCTCGCCGAATCTGTACGCGCAGGACGTTTTGTACCACCATGAGGATAGGAGGATCCCTCACGTGATGCTGTTTGCCAAGGACAATATACCTCCGCTCAAGGAGCTAACGTACTATTACAACTATAAGATTGGTCAGGTGCTGGACGCTGACGGTAATGTCAAGATTAAAAATTGCCATTGTGGTTCGGCCAAGTGCAGTGGTCGGCTCTACTGATGTTGCTGCTTGGATTCATATTCTTCTTCTTCTGCTTATTTTTTCATCTAATGTTTAGTGAATTAGTAATAGCATAGTAGCCTTTGGTATTGGTCTTTCTCCTATAATGTAATTGCTGCTTGTGTTATTTCCTTGGGATTCATCATGGGCTAAGTCTTTCCTAGTTTTTCTTCTTCCATAAACTGCATTGTTCTTTTTTTTTTTTCTTGTTAACTTAAATCCTTGAAAGTTAAGTCTCCTTTGGTCGTTTCTACGTGTTAAAGACAGAGTCTCTCACACATTAACTCAATCCACTTATCATTAATTGGTTTTGGGTTAGAAATTCATATAACTTAGCTATACACAGTCTAACATGATCCACATAAATCTGGTCCATAATTAGCTCATGGATCTTTGCTTGAAAAATTAAGAGGAACTACTCGACCATTATGCCACAGATGAAAAATGGTAAGAAATCCAAATTTAATCTACAAACAGTTGAAAACCACATATTGAGTAAGTTCACATAATTCATTTCAAAAATTGTCGAATATATGTTCTTTTCAATTAAACAGGTTCCAACTATGTTTTGTGTGTGTGCGCAACATTTATATATAACCCAGCATTCCCACATCAATAGACAAGAGAAAGCTTTGTCTGAACCGAATCCAAGACCTTTTTTTTTTAATCAAAACCGAATCCAAGATTACAAATCTAACTACATCCACTTGTCTATTGATTAATCCCAAAATTGTACAATGATTGATGATGTGGATGTGTCTTGATCATTTCGACAGACAACAAAAATGTGGACAGCTGATGTGGTTTTTTATTAAAGGGAGACTTAAAGTCAAGTGATCGTATAAGTTACTGCAAGAGTATTGGCCGTTAGATCTTGAGAGGTGACCATCCGAGACGTCCCCAGTATTACATGAGTTCTCACTGACAACACGACGCCGTGTCGAGACCCACTGATTATCATCAGCTACGCAATTTTTTTTCAAATCTTTCTTTCTCGTTTCGTCGTCTCCCCTTCTTGGAGCCAAATCAATGGCAACAAAAAAGTCCAGATAATTCCTCCCCCCCATAAACAAAGCAAGAATGCTGCGTGCAGGGAGAAGAGATTGCGCTCGTGATTTGTGATTTATGTTCTCTTCGTTATCGAGTTTTAAGACATCCACATTGGTCGTCGTAGATCTGTAATAAAATACGGATTTTGTAATACGTTTTGTTCTCTAATTCCGACATCCAGATTCGATTGTTTCGTTCGAGCAAGATGATTCGATTTGGGATCTAATTTGGTCGACATTTTTGAGAAAACAATTGTTTGGTGGATCTGAAGAAGGCACTGTTTCTGTGTTAAATTAAGAGAAAATGGATCCAATATCGGCGGTTAGCGAAGAGCTGGCTGAGATCGAAGGACAAATCAATGACCTTTTCCGCGCTTTATCGTGAGCCAGCTTCCTCCATCGTTCCTCATCTGTAAATTTCCATTAAATGATGATGATTCATAGTAATGTAATGTTTTGTTTTGGGAACCAGAAATGGATTCCAGAAGCTGGAGAAGATCAAAGATGCTAATAGACAGAGTAGGCAGCTCGAAGAACTCACTGACAAAATGCGTGACTGCAAGAGGTATTATAATCCCCCACTTCTCTTCATTTCCTTCTTTTATATTGTTGTCTTTGATGATGTCTTCTTCTTCTTCTTCTTTCTCTTTTTGGCAGCCTTATTAAAGATTTCGATAGGGAAGTCAAAAGCTTGGAAGGTGGAAACGATGCCAACACTAACCGGATGTTGAATGATAGACGACAATCTATGGTAACCACCCCCTTTTTATTCTTACCTTCACTTTATTCGTCTGAATTCAACAAGAGTCTTTATAATAATAATAGACAATTGATGTTGTTGTTGTCCTTTTGTCTGCAGGTTAAGGAACTAAACTCATATGTTGCTCTTAAGAAGAAGTACGTTTGCTTCTTCTGTTTTCATGTTATTATGTTTTTTTGGTGATTGGTGATAGTGAGGATGATTTTTTTTTTCTTTTACAGATATTCATCCAATCTAGCTAACAATAATAAGCGAGTTGATCTTTTTGATGGACCCGCTGAAGACAACATGGAAGAGAATGTCTTATTAGCTTCCAGTAAGCCTTTTTTTTTATTCTCTCCTCTTTGAAACAAACCAACTGCACTTATCTAGTCCTTTGTTATTATATGAATACACACCTACCTACCTAGAGTATTTACTGTGAGATTTAATCACCTTTCAGACATGTCCAATCAAGAACTCATGAATAAAGGAAACTCCATGATGGATGACACTGATCAAGCCATTGAGAGAGGGAAAAAGGTCACATGGGACCTATGCCATCTTATTACTTCTGTCCATTTTCCCATTTCCATAAAAGAAGAATCTCACAGCTTTTTTTTTATTGTGGCTTTGACAACAGATTGTTCAGGAGACTATAAATGTAGGAACAGATACTTCAGCAGCTCTCAAGGCTCAGGTTTGTGCTTCTGTCTGAATCTCTGTTGTTCTTTACAACATCCCACACCTAAGATAACCTTTTCACCAATGTTCAGACGGACCAAATGAGTAGAGTTGTCAACGAACTCGATTCTATTCATTTCTCACTCAAGAAGGCCTCCAAGCTGGTCAAGGAGATTGGTAGGCAGGTCAGTTTCCTAAATCTTCTTGTTGATATAGTGATATGAGATATGGTCTTAAAGATTTTCCTTTTAGCGTTAGATTAAGAGTTTGGTGTTTTTCTCTTTTAGTTAAGTTTGAGATACATTTCCCTTTTAATTTAGGTTATGATCTCTTGTATTGTAACCTATAAAATAGCTTCTTCTTATTAATAAAATTGAACTTCCAACAATTAACTTTCATCTCTAAGAGAGTAGGGTTGAAGGAAGCTTAGCTACTTCTCTTTCTCTCTTTTTTCACGTGTAAACACTGTACAGGTTACGAGATAGCAATCGGCAATTATCTGTAGCTTCCTCTTGCCCCTCTTTACTTACTTTCTACTCTTCTTCTGCTGTCAGGTTGCCACGGATAAATGTATTATGGCATTTCTTTGCCTTATTGTCATTGGTGTCATAGCAATCATCATCGTCAAGGTTACCTCTCAAGTCTCAACTCCTTTGTTATCAATATATTTTTATACTTAATACGCACTTACAGTTGCATGCTTTGTTTGAGTCTGTTTATTATTATCTTGTCATGTTCTTCCATGATTTTATCCTAGTGGTATCGGCTTGTCTAGAAATGATGTTAATTGAAGAACCTTTAAAATATACAAATATCCACAATTTCCCTTTCTTGAGATATTTAGTTACGGAATGAAGTTTTCTCCTCTTATGACTTTTAAATATAGATCTCTTTTCTATACTCATCTTTGCTATCTTTCTGTCTATGTATTATTTGCGGTGTTCACATGAGCATACTCGTGAATTCTTCTTCTCTTTTTTTCTTTTGTTTCTTTTGGATAGATTGTGAATCCAAACAACAAAGACATCCGCGACATACCGGGCCTAGCACCGCCAGCCATGAACAGACGTCTACTCTGGAACCATTACTGATTCAAGAAGTCTCATGCATTTGCGCACACATCTTGGTCCTTCTTCTAAGTCCATGTTGCTGTAGATGAAACCATACTCACTCGCTTGTGGAAATTAACCACTTTAATTCAGATGGCTCTTGGCTGCTGCACATTTGAGAAGTCTGAGGAATCAAATTCCCATTCGTTACACTCCCAGGATAAAAAGCCATCTATCTTTTTTTTTTGTCATGTGTTTGTATAACGATGACTCTTTCTGTATTATGTCATATGTATGTGTAATTTTTGTTTATTTAAACGTAGTCTATGTTTCACGCTCTGGTAATAGTTACTCGTTCCTTGCTTTCACTTGAATAAAATTACATTTTTGAACGTAAATCGTTTATATCTCGAAGTAGAAATTAAACCAATGATTTTTGGAATAATCTCAAGAACTGACAAATGTGTTGAGTAAGTGAAATGTAGAAGGGGTTACTTCGTTTAACGCAAATGTTTCGATTAAGGCAAATAAACGTCTCACTAAACCAAAAGGTTAAGGTTAAAGTAGAGTGGGGTCTCAAATATAAAAAAAAAATCCACTTTATAACCTCCGCCTCTCTCTCTCTATCTCTCTTTCTCTAAACTCTCCAGTCCAAACGAACAGTTGTGTGTCGAAGACAGCAAGCAAAGTAGAGTTTCAGAGACGAGAAAGCTGAAGGAACACGAAGAGAACACTCGAATGGATTTGCGTTTCCACGAAAGAGAAAGCAGCGTTTGGCAGAGATGCTCAAAACACGACCTATGGAACCGCCGCTTCGTTTGCGGTGGCGGCGTTTGTCCTTTCTGCCTCCACGAACGTCTCTCCTCACTCTGCCCCGACTGCTCCCGCGATCTCCCGTGTTCCTGTACCCCACGCGCTTCCGCCGAAGTTGTTGTTCCCTTCGCCGGTATCGGATCGGTTGGCCGCGTTTCCAGCCTCATCGACTGCGAGCCGGCCTTTAGGAGATCCACATCAATGTCTGTTCCGTTCCTCTGGTCTACTAAACCGGAACCGGTTGAGAAAACCGGTTCGAATGTCGAACCGGGTCGTGCACGTTCGCTCTGGAGACTGTTCAGAGGAGAGAGTAAAAGCAAGAGTGCTAACATGATGAGGAAGTCGAGATCAGTTGCAGTCTCTGACGCCGGAGAACTACTACCTTCTCCGGCGCCGGTGACGAGCAAGGGAAACGGTTGGTACTTTCCAAGCCCGATCAAGGTTTTCAGACAATCAAGAATCTTGTTTCAACAACGATCTCCTTTGTACAGAGGTTGATGAACTCTTAGCTTTTTTTTTTACTGCAGTTTGTGCCTTTTTATTTTGTTGATTAATAGTTCTATATTTCTTTGTTAAGGTTGATTAATATGTTTCATAATAATAATGTTGATTTTATACATGAAACTTTGCATTTGATGAATCTTGTGTCACCAGCCAAGCTCAAACTAACTATTAGATGATATGTTCTCAAATTTTTACTTTCGTCAAGGGTCATTGAACCAGTTAAGTACTTGAAACATATAGCAACTTTTTCTAAACTAGAAAGTACAAACACTCAGTTCTCGAGTAATAGATAAAGTTTGGTGGCTTTGTAAATATTTTAACAAATAACGAGAGGCAGTAACATGGTTACATGTGCATGGAAGCCCTACCAAACACGTGAATGAAGCAGTCTCCGTTTTTTTATAATCGATAATTCTATTTGCAAGAAACAAAAAGGGAAGAAGGAACGGGAAATAGGGGAACGTGAGAGAGGACATAGAAAAGAGAGCCCGACAAGGAGTGGCGACAAACATACGCACACGGTTGCACCATCCCTCTCCCATGTCATCATCATCACCCATTCAACTTCTCTACTTTTTCCATAAGCAAATCCCCCAACTTTTTATATTGTGCTTCACTTTAACACAATAGCTACGGACTTCAAGATATTAACATGTAATAAGGGCACATACAAATTTAATCAGTTTTTTGATGTACACTAATCTTAACTATATACCATCTTACACAATCTTTGTCTATTGGATACAAATATTTTGTACCTCATCTTTATTTTGTTCAATTCCTAACCAACTCTGGAGTTTTCTTTCTTCGTTTACTTGGTATGGATTTGGCCATATCATTTAATTTTAAGAAAAATATGGAGATTTTCAAGATTGAAAAAAGAACATGAACGTAAAAAAATCAGAAGCAAATTTGAAAATATCTATAATATTATTTGAGAAGTGAATTTGCTTATTTGTAATGTTACCATGATATTATTGAGTCATCAATTTTAATAATATAGATTTTAATTAGGCTGATTAAAGTTTTAATATTTTTAATAAATAATTATATAATTAATTATTTAACTAATTACAAATCTATATTATAACATCTCAAAAAAATTAATGGAAAACGTGTTTAAAAGAGAAAATATGATTCCATCTATTTATTTTGTGTTTATCTACATCTTTATTTCTTATTTGTTAATTTTTATAATTAGTAGTATATATACACATATAGTAATTAAATTTATCATTATACTAAAATATTAAAACAGTTTTATAAAAATAACAAAATTGATTTATATTTGTTTGTAAACGTAATATGTCATGTCATATGTTTTAAAATTATTAAATTTATGTTATTATTAAAGTACTAAAAGAGGTATATAAGCAATAACAATAAATTTGATTTATATTGTTTGTTAACGTGATTTTTTGTGGTATTTTCATTTTTTATTCTTATTATTCAGTTGCAAAAATAGTATTTATTTTTTAAATATTTTTATTGGGAATGGAATTATATTTTTAAATATTTTTAAAATATCTGGCTCCAAAAGATAATTTTTCAAAATATTTATTTACAACAAATACCTTATGTTTATGAAAAAAATAAAATTAATTCTATGTCTTTTTTTTTGGTCAACATCATAAACAGATTCAATTAAGACTCTGCGAACCAAACTGAAGTTCGAATCCATATGAACGACAAAAGACGGTTGTTTCCTCGTATACGAGCAAGACTATCCGCTTTGTATTATGCGCCCTGAAACATGGATTATCTCGAGTGATTAAAACTCTCCTTTAAGTGCTTAATATCTTCTAGATAGGTTGCAAATGCAGGCCATTCTTCTGGATCTGAAACCATTTCACCAATTGAGAACAATGTTGCAAACGCCACATGATACTGTCTTAAATTCCTCATGCTTTCCATTGCCCAAATAAGGGCTTCCATCTCAGAATGAAGAGGAGATATACGCTCTCGTATTTCTCGCCCCATCAAGCCATCATACCCTTCTAATGTACTGTACCAACCTTGTCCGAAAAGATCCCGATCTTTCCAGATCCATCCGTAAAGCACCAACGACCGGTATGTTTGGCAAAAATCAAATCCTCCTTCCTATGTTGGGCAACCCTTTGTGAAATAGTTGATCGGCCTCCACCCAAATTCGAGATTCAGTTTCGCCAACTGTAGAGTATCTCTAGGATCTGTATTGATGTTCTGAAAACCATATTGTTTCGACCTTTCCAAATATACCATAGAATCCAAGCAAATTGATGACTAGTTGCTGGCGGGGATACCCTCCAAAACAAGTGGTCCATATTCGCATAAATCGATTGCATAGGAAAACAGTTATATTTGATGGTATCGTGAAAGAGCCCATACTTGAACTGCGGTGGGCACTCAAAACACATGATTTATTGATTCTACTTCTGCCATCTTGAACATTGCAAGTCTCCTTGTATCCCTCTTGACCTTAGTTTCTCCTTTGAGATGCATCCGGATACGATTTGCCACAAAATGCTTAATCTTAGGTGGACACTGAATTTTCCAATAAAAGGCCTTCGAGCAGTCACATCGGGACCAATAATCGGGCGCCCTCTCTATGTCTGGATACACTCTTTCCACTTGATAACCAGATTTAACCGTGTATTTCCCATTTTGGTGAAGTGCCAACCGTCGCTGTCCATCAAAGGATTTCACTCAAAGGTAAGCTTTCTATAATTATTGCATCCTCCGGGGTCACCAGTTCCCGAATCACTTGTGAGTTCCATGTGCGTGATGTGGGATTAATGAGGGAATCCACTGTAAGATGAGGGTAAAGATTGTGTTGATTACTATTTGCTGGTCTCGGGCGAGTGGTTGGGAGCCAGGGATCGTTCCATACCGAAGTGGACGATCCTGTTCCCACCCTTTAATTAGTCCTTTGCTAACCAGAGATCTAGCTGATACTATACTTCGCCAGCCATAGGATGGTGAGTACGATCTGATCGGTTCCAGGGGTGATGCATTCCTGAAATACCGTCCCTTAAACACACGAGAAAATAATGAGCGTGGTTTCTCAATAAGTCGCCATAATTGTTTTCCTAACATCGCCGTATTAAAATCTGTCAAGTCCTTAAAACCCAGACCTCCTTCCTCCTTATGTTGACATACTTTATCCCATGATTGCCGCTGAAGCCTCTGTTTTCCCCTGAACTCCACCAAAATCTCGCCACTGCACTAGTCAGCTTCTTCGTCACTGTTTTCGGTAAACGGTAACAAGACATGACATGGTTTGGTAGAGCCGTAGCTACTGACTTTATGATTACCTCTTTACCCCCTTTCGTAAAAAATTTAAATGTCCATCCATTAATTCTGTTATTCAAACGATCTTGTACAAAACCAAAAACCTGAGTCTTTGACCCTCCCATACTCTCAGGTTTTCCCAAGTATGTTCCCATTCCTCCCAAGCTCTGTATCCCTAAAATATTCTGAAGTTCCTGTCTTGTAGACTCTTCCACTTTATGACCAAATTGTAAAGAAGATTTCTGAAAATTTATAAGTTGACCAGATACCATCTCGTATTCCTTCAATATCCTAAGAATAGTTTGACACTCTTCTTTTTGTGCCTTGCAGAAAAATAAGCTGTCATCCGCAAAGAGAAGATGAGAAATTGGCGGACATGCTCTTGCAACCTTGAGTTTTGTCAGTTGTTTCAATCGTTCCGCTTTCTTAATATTCGCTATTAATGCTTCTGTGCACATGATGAATAAGTATGGCGAGAGTGGATCACCCTGACGTAATCCTCTCTGTGGAATTATGAGTCCCTTGGCTGACCGTTTAGTAGAACCCTGTACTTTACTGAAGAAATACATTCCATCATTAATTTTACCCATTGAGAATCGAAGCCCATCTTCTGTAGCAATGCTCTAATGAAAGCCCACTCCATCCTGTCATACGCTTTACTCATATCAGTCTTAATTGCCATAAACTTATTTTGGCATGCTTTGTTGGTTCTCAACCCATGAAACATTTCTTGAGCAACAAGAATATTGTCGATATCAAGCGTCCTACAAAGCTGAGTTTCCGAAATAAGAGAAGGAAGATAAACCTTGAGCCTCTGACATAGGACCTTGGAAATAATCTTGTATCCTACATTGCAAAGACTTATCGGCCTCAATTCTGTCATTCGTGTTGGTCTTTCTGTTTTTGGAATTAAACAAATATTGGTGATGTTCAACCTAGCATCCAATTCCCCTGATTGTAAAAAATTGTTCACCAGCTCCAGAATATCTTTTTTGATGATAGGCCATGAATGTTGAAAAAATAAAGCTGTCATTCCGTCCGGTCCCGGTGCTTTCTCCGGATGCATAATAAAGAGGGCATTCCTAACCTCATCTTCTGTTGCTGGTCTTAGTAGTCTCTGGTTCATCTGATATGTAATCTTCACCGGTATCTCCTCCAAAAAACTATCAAATTCTGATGGTGAGGTGGAACTAAATAATTCGTCAAAATAATCCACTGCTACTTTCTCAATACCGGTTTCTTCTGTTATCCATTGTCCTCCTTCATCATGTAAGCCCAGTATCCTATTCCTTGCTCTTCTTTGTTTGGTTAGGGCGTGATAAAACTTGGTATTAAGGTCTCCTGCAGTATTCCACAAGTTTCGACTCTTTTGTTGCCAATAGTCCTCTTCATCTTTATACGCTTCTTGTAATTTCCTTGAGACATCCACTATTTCATCCTGAGTTCTTGTGTCATCTGATTGAACCTCTTCCAGTGCTTTTTGAAGTTCACTTATCCTTTCCTTCCCATAAGGTGGATTATTTCTCCTCCACCTTGATATCTCGTGCCTGCAATTTGTAAGCTTAGTAACAAAATCCAAGTTATTTTCCTCATTTGTTTCCCCCCATCCTTTACCAATAGAATCCATCAAACCATCCTGTCCAATCCATCTTTTATCAAACCTAAATTGCCCTCTCCGCCGCTTAGGCACCTTATCCTCCAGAAACGCTACTACGGGTCTATGGTCAGAACCTACCATACCAAGGTATTCTGTATACGAGCATGGGAATAATGTATGCCAGTCTTCATTCGCCAATGCTCGGTCCAAACGGCACTTGACCATTACTTTATTTCTTCTTCCTTGCCAAGACATTTGATTCCCCCGCGCGGGAAATTCTAGTAACCCACAATCCCTGATCATATTATTAAAAGCTAAAAAAGTTCCTGCGTGTCGAAGAGCACCCCCTTGTTTCTCGTGATTCCCCGTGATCTCGTTCAAATCTCCAATGACAAACCATGGTTCCGTCCTCGATATGCCTTTTCAAGAGTTTCACAGTAAAAATAAGCAAATTCACTTTTTAAATAATATTATAAATTATTAAATTTTAAAAGTTGAAAGACCATTTTAAAATAACAAATTATTATTTTATATTAAAAATTATTATTTTATAGGAAAGTAGCAATCTCTATTTTAAAGTAAAAAAATAGATTAACTATAGCTTATTTTCTCTATTATAGCATTTAGAAATGAAAATAACAATAGAGAAGAAATTTTCCTATCTTATACATTGCTTTGTTTGTCAATATGATTGGTCTGTTTCATTTACATTGATTTATTTAGTAAAGTTGGTTTCAGTTTAGCATTCTTGTGCTTTTGATTTTTAGAGATTTTGTAGATTTTGGTAATTCCAAGAATTTGGTTTAATAGCATTACTTTATATTAACAATTATATATTTTATATAATTAGATCATTATTTACAAAGTAATATAATAAAATTGGTTAAAGATAACAACATATTTTAAAATAAAAAATATATAATGTTGTTATAAAAGATAATGTCCTTAAATCAATAAAAATTAAAATTTGAAAGATTCATAAAATAGTATGAATTTAATATTTTTATTTAATTTGATATTTAAATTAATACTATTTATTAATAAGTATCTATAAAACAAATTATGTCCGCATGTGCGGACAAAACACCTAGTGGTAAGATAAACATTAGATTGTTTTAAGAACTAATAGCTCATAATGCAATTAGGAAATTAGTTAGTTTTTTAAAGAAAAGGTGGAAAATTCTCTAAAAATACATAAAAAGAAGTCATGAGAGATACAATTTTTTTTAATGATTTATACGAACAAACAGCCAAACATGCTAATGTGTTGCTTTCACAGTGATTGTAGGAGTTTTGTTGATCATGAGATAGGAAAATCTAGAGTTAGTCGTAAGGCTCATATGCTGTTAAGATAAAAATAGAATAACAACAAAAAAGCATCTACTCATCGTAAAACTCTATTTTATCCACAAAAACGATTGAATACTAAAAATAAGCAACCCTGGTCCAAAAAGGTCACGTTTGTTTATTTCTTGTCATTCAAGAAACCACAACCCTAAACACAACATCCCTCCCCAAAGGTTGTCATTTAGGAATTGATTTTCTTTGTAAGACCGCAGAGCCTGTGCAATAGAATCAAATCTAGTCCAGTGGATAACACCCCTACTAAATTCTCTCATTTTTGTGTTCAATTCCCGTAGGAAGATGAGCCTGAACTGCCTCACTTGCCACACCCTGCAAAGATCAGACTCGGACATAGACATAGGAAGCCTGAATGATTCAAAGATTACAGAAAAAAACGTAACGTCAGGATATGAGAAGATGGTAAGGAACCGAACAATGTTGCCAGCGGTGAGACGGGTCAAAATGGGACATCGCAGGCTCTACAGCGCGGACGCTGTGGTTTACAGGGACCTTGACGAGCCCAAGCTGGCAAGAAGCAGTGGGCTTAGAAGGGATTGGAGCTTTGAGGATCTAAAGAAACAAAGAGATGAGATAAAAATTAGAGAGACAATAAAGGAATAAGTCAGATCTCCTTTCTGACTTTTGTTCTCATGCATGTTCTTGTTGTTGTTAACTTGTAAGTTCCTTTCAAACTGTAAGGATTACCCACCGCCCAACGTCAAGGTTCATATATGTACATTCATTTTCCTAATGAATATTTTAGAAAAAAATGACCTGAATTCATGAGAGTAATAAACCAATACTGAGAGTTCTTCAGAATCATTTTCCTTCTTTGGGCAGATATCTGAATATATACAAGAAAAGAAATATCCATAACTCAACGAGAAATGACTTACATACAATTTAGCAAGTCTAGGAAGATCCTTCTTTGTCGGTACAAGATGTTAATGATGTGATTGTTCTCTACTTGTCCATCTGAACAGAAGAGATTATTAGCTGGCACAATTTAGCTATATTTATGATAAGGATTTGAGAATGATCAGTTGGGGTGGTGGCGCAGTTGGCTAGCGCGTAGGTCTCATAGCTATTGAGTGATCCTGAGGTCGAGAGTTCGAGCCTCTCTCACCCCATACTATTTTTCTGCATAACTTTATACAATTATTTTTTTTTCTTCTCAGATGAAAAGTAATGGCACGACTATTTTTTAGGTTTAGCTATTGACATTCTTACGTGGCGTTTTTTGTTCCTTCTGCTTAAATGAAGACAATTTCAAATCTTCTCGAGTTGATCGTTTACCACTCTCGTTCTCTAGAGTTTAATTGGCACCATTTTGGATCGTTTATTTTTACACATTTATAGTTTTAGTCGAGTTCTCACCAAATTTATCATCTAGTTTGCAGCTAGCCATCAATAAAGAGAACTGAGGTAATTAGAGCATCTGGATTAATATAAGCCATAGTAGCAATAGTCTTCGGGTATATGTTGTTCTCCAGCCATGTTAATGGTGAAAAGAATGTACAATTTTTTTTTTTTTTGTTGTTAGGCACCACGGATGTGGCAGTCCAGTTAGTTTAAGAGCACACTTTGATGTTATTGTGCTCATGGGTTTGATCCATCCTAAGAAGAGTGCTTTCCACCATAAATAGTATTAGCAAAGACGGTTCCAGGTATTAGGGAAATTAAGGCCATTGGAGAAATTAAGGTCCAAAGCCCAAACTTTCATGGTAATTCAGAAAAATTGTTTGTGAAAAAAAAGAAGATCAAAACTATTATTCTGATACTATGAACTAGTTTATAGAAAAGCTTGTGTTTATTTATTGACATGATGACTATTTATATACAGTCAAACCATAAGTCTAATAAGAATACATAGTTTAGATTACACTAAATCCCATAGAAGTAGGATGATAGATTTATCATTATCCTAATATGCAAAGTCGCACTCGTGAGTCTGTCACTTTCAAAAAAAAATATATTTTGTCTTGCCATATGACCGGTTCTGAGGGTAGGCAACTCAAAGTCTCGAACTGTCGATTAAGACATCCGATCTAAATATGTATATTTTAGTTTTAGTTTTTATTAATATTTATATATTATAAAATTTGATATGATTATTTAGTTAAAATAATACTTATTAGAAATTTTTAATTATGATAGACATAATGTTTGAATCTGGAAATTTTATTAAAATGATTGCATTCAAATATAACGGTGATAATTTCTTTATGGAACTAATTTTTTTTTATGAAAATCAATACCAAAAAGGTTAGAATTGAAAATGAAGAATTGTTATCTAACATATATCAATTTCTTAGTGTGTATTGTTGAGTATCTTATTATCGATTACCATAAATAAAAGATTTCAAAGTTAAAACTGCAAATAGTTATCTAATGTATAAATGTCACACAAAAAATTATATAGATTGATCTTTTTAATTTTATCAATCAGAACTAATATAATTAAATATTTGATTATATTAGTTTGATACATGATTTTGCATTGAAATTGTTTTTTGTAATCTTTTGCGTTGAAATTGATAAACTCTATTTTTAGTGTTTAAAATTATCTATTTTTTTTATAAAATCATATTCGGTTATTTTATTCTAATTTTCCTTATGTTTATATTAGTGTATTAAAATTAAAATAAAATATATTAAAGGGCATAATATTCAAATTAAATTTGGACTGCTTAACATATATGAAATTTATTTTTTAAACTAAATATAAAAATTAAAGAAGGTAATGTTATTGATGGTTGCTGCAAACATCTTCGAGAAGTCATTTTTCTGAAGCAAATAATTTGGTTCAGTTTTGTTATATATCTTATATCTCTAAACAAATAGTTTTCAAATCGTATTCTTTTAGAATAAAAATGTTTTACTATCATCAATGTAATTTTAGTTTTAATATGATTTCTTTCGTAGTACAGTAAAACCTCTATAAATTAATAATGTTGGAACTTTGAAATTTTATTAATTTATAGAGATATTAATTCACAATTTTTTTTTTTAGATTTTTCTATTTTTGAATATTTTTATTTATAAAATAATATATATTTGTTTTACCGTATATACATCTATAAAATTTTAGAAATTTGAATTACATATTGTTTTATTATATTACTTGGTTTATATTTTTATGTTTCATATAACTTATATGTGATTTTTATATAATTTTACTAAATATTATCAAAATATATTGAAATGTTAAGAAAAATATAGGTATTTTCATTATGAATATAAAACCAACAATATAATGATTAGTTTGTACTTATATGAAATATATATATATATATATATATATATAATTTATAATTTTAATGAGACCATATATTTACATAGAATTTTCTAAAAAAAATTTATCTTATTATTCTATCAATTTGTGTCATATTTTGAACCGGCCCAATTCGAGACCGAAGAATTTATAGAGATTATTAATTTATCAAATATTAATTCATAGAGGTTCTACTGATAATGTCTTTTAAAAGATCTCATTTTCCATTGAATATATACTTTAGTTTGTATTTTATAATGGGTTTGAAAATATTTTTTGAATTAACCATATTTTTATTAATTTCAAATCTCAAGCTCTACTTTTGTATTAAAAATTACAAATCCCAAATTCCAGAAGAAAAAATGTTACAAGATTAAGAACCATAGATAGCTAATATGCTAAACAAAACACAAAATAAAAATGAAAAATTATCAAAGAATAACATGAAAATTGAATAGCAAATAAGATCTAGTCAACTAACATTCTGGAAAAAGTGAAATATCCACTATATAGATCACAACAAATACAATCAAAAAGGTTAAACACTCAACAATAATACCGGGGAAAGTTATAAAACTTGAGAGGAATAGCTTTGTAACAATGAAAAGAAAAATCTCATTTTTCGTAGACTATATAATTTGCATATCATTGTAAGATAATCAATAAATAAGATGAAATGACAATAAAAATGAATAGTTACAAAATAAGATATGGTTTCCTATTTTTTTCTTTCTGAATTTAGAAAAATAAATACTAACTGTTAATATCTTTCACAAATTAGGAAAACGTTTTCTTTTTGAGCAACTGGAAGATGATATATATGCATGCTACTTTGGATATGTAACAACTTTTCCTTTCCTATTATATACCAATCCATCCATTTTTCATCAACTCATTCCTTTATTAACAAATAAACACTTGGGGAAATGTTAGCAGGAAACGAGTCTGACGATCTGGATACGTCACTCCAGTCTGTCAAAAACAAGATATTTTTTTACAACATTTATATTAAATAAAAAGAAACGCTCGAGACGATTGGGTCATCTCATTTCTTCGTCTTCTTCGTTGACAGATTTAATTTAGGGTTCATTTGAATTCTCCTTCTTTCTCAGCTCTCAGCTCAGGTGACGAATTGAAAGATCTGATTGAAATCAAGCTCTGTGCTCTTTTGGGTTTCATCGGATCCCAATTCTCAGGTGAAAGACCTCAACTTTATATCTTCATCTTACTGTTTATCACTTCATTTCTCCGGCCTGTGTGGTGGGATTTACAGAGAGTTGTAATTCTCGGAGTGTTTGATCGATATTGTTAGAATCGTGGGCTTTTGATTTAGGAGAGGATAAAGTAGCTCAAGAGCTGAGGATCTAGATATACTCTTCCTGCTGAATTCTGATTCGATTCTGGGCTCATTAGTTTAGACAGAGACTTCAGTTGCCAAAGATTCGGACTTTAGCTTGTTTAAAGGATAATTCTTCCGTTATATTTGGGTATTGGCTTCTGGGTTGATAGCAAAGTATTGGGGTTTTAAGTAGTGGAGATGGATAGGCCTCGACAGAATGATCATTTGGGTGTGAACAAGATTGGGAGGAATATCAGAAAGAGTCCTCTGCATCAGCCCAACTTCGCTGCCAATGCTAATGCTAATGCAGCCGCTGCTGCGAGGCCTCAAGGGCAGCCTCAGGTTTATAACATTAGCAAGAACGACTTCAGAAGTATTGTTCAGCAGCTGACTGGCTCTCCATCACGTGAAAGCCTTCCTCGCCCTCCTCCTCAGAACAGCTCACCAAAGCCTCAGAGTACGCGGTTGCAGAGGATTAGACCACCACCCTTGACGCAGATCAACCAGCCTCCGGTTCCTCTCCCTACCATGGCTCCTCCTATACAACATCATCCTCACGGTGGCTTCGTTAGACCGCCTCCTCCACAACAGCATTTGCCACAAGGCACACAACAACAACAACAACCGATGATGGGTCAAGGGGACCAGTTTTGGTCTAATACAGCTGAGTCTCCCATCTCAGGGTATATGCGTTACCTTCAAAGTTCACTTGGAGATGCAGGTCCTAGTGGTAACCAAATGCAGCCAGGTCATGAACATCGCCCATATATGCCGGCTCAAGAACATCGCCCGTATATACCGGCTCAAGAACATCGCCCATATATGCCAGCTCAGCCACAGCCTTATATGGCAGCTCAACCTCAGTCTCAACCTCAACCTTATATGACAGCTCAGGCTCCGACTCAGCCACAGGCACAACCACATATGAGGCCTGGATCGCAACCTCATATGAATATGCAGGGCTCACTACCACCACCTGGATTAGTTCCAAGCCCAGTGCCTCGTAATCTTCCTTCCCAGCCTCAGTTCAATGGTCCTGTACCTGTCACGCCAACTCTCCCCTCGCCGAGGTTTAATCAGATGTATGGTGGTTTTCCTTCTCCTCGGTATAACGGTTTTGGACCACTGAACTCACCTACATCCCAGTTTGCTCCACCATCTCCAACCGGTTACCCGAACATGTTCTCTCCTAGATCACCGTACCCATTGCTATCACCAGGAGTTCAGTATCCTCAACCACTTACCCCAAACTTCTCGTTTTCACAACTAGCTCAATCAGGAAATCACGGACCCGGTGCAGGCGTAGGTCCAGGTCCTCCTCAGCCACCTCCATCTCCAGGGCTCATGTTCCCGTTATCCCCAGGGTTCTTCCCAGCCCCAAGTCCAAGATGGGGTAATTACTAGGTGCTGTCTATCCGTAAATCTCATCATGTTCATTCTTTCAAGTCTCCATAGGGTAGTCTGTACTATGAAAGAAAGTTAAATCTTCAGAGCCTACAGTATACTAGACGCAGCAGCATAGATGTGTAAAACGCAACAAGATGCTTTAGACATTCTTTTACTCTGTTTTTGGGTTCTTATAGGTAAAACTTTAACTGTGAATCTTGGAATGAATATGATTTTTACTTTTGTTTTTGTTTGTCACAGAATCTGCTCTCTTTTGCGTAATTTGTACACAGGCTTTAGACAAACCTCTGTCAATTTATATGATCTTTGACTGTTCTTAAAGCAAGTATCTCTTTATTTTTTAACGATACATTCATCTAGTAAAGATAAAGTAACCAGTGACAAATGGAGTTTTGTTAAAATTGATAAAAAAGAATTATTTGGATATAAACATTTTACTTCTCCACTTTATATTAATAAGTATATTAGGAAGCAAACAGTTAAGCTAAACTCAATTAAGTATCTGCTGGCAATAAAGCTTCAAGCGACACAAAAGAACTAGCAGCATTATTCTTAACACCATCATCATCACCATTTACATTATTCAGACATAGTGAAGCAAATAACATAAGAAAAAAAAGGCAAAATACGATCATAGTTCAAAGGGAAAGAAATGTTTGTTTAGCACAGAGTAGAGTCTTAACGCATATTCTCTCTCCGTCGGACATTTCTGGTCTTGTCATTGTACTTGGGTCTATCCGAGCTTCTATGAGTCGTTAGCTCCACCATCCTCCTCTGTCTCTCTGGTGGACGCGGGATTACCTCTCCATTCACAAACAACTCGGCTATAATTGCAACAAAAACATTCACCAACGACTTGATCAGCTAATAATAAAGACCCAGCAAATAAAGTTTAAACCTTTCATACTTAACTACAGTGTTTTGCTTCAGAAACAAGCTTTCTCTATGTGATCAACTTAATGAACTAGACAAATCTTGATGGGTTTAACTTAGCAACACATGACATCAAAGAAATGATAATTGACAGAAGAGTGTTGATGAATTTTACCTCCGTAATCTTTGTACTCTGGATCAACATACGAGTCCGGAAGCACGAAGAGAACACCAGGAATCCCTGAACACTCACAAGAACCCAAGACACATCCATTACCACATACTATAAGCAGCTTGTGTGTTCGAAAAGAGACCGAGATGATTACCTTCGAGTTTGTTTGATGTCTCCTCATCAATCTCACAACCAAACCCAAAATACCTCTCGCACGAAACATTGTAGATCTTCCTCTTAGCTTCTTCCTCACTGATAAAACAAAACAAACGGAGAGAGAGTAAATTCAAACTACAGAACACGACAACTCTTTGGTCTGCAGATGGGAAGAAGGAAACAAAAAAAAGCTTTTACCTTCCGACAATTTTGGCAAGAGTCTGAACATAACAATCGATCATCTGCTGTCTACTCGCGTTTTCTCCGCCGGGCTTGTCCATGACGATGAGCCAATGCTCGTAGTCGCAGCCAGGGAACAGCGGCGCCATCTCCGTAGGTGCTCGGTCGCTGAAACTGGATCCGGAATTAAGGGGCGAGTACGATCCAGCGGACCTATCCATCCGGGTCCGGATCGTCGTCAGCTGGGTCGAAGCGGGGATGAATCCGAGGGCATGGAACAGAGTCGGTGATGATCGACGGGAAATGAGGGTAGAGTGAGAAGGAACGACGGATCTGGAAGTGGAAAAGAGACGAGTGGCGACGCGTGACGCGGTGGAGCGGGATAGGGTTTTCGCCATTTGATACTGGTGACGACGCGATGGACGAGACTAGGGTTTAAGGAGGAGGATTTTTTTAGGGCAATTTTCTGATCGACTGATAAAAGAAGGAAGAGGATAGAGAGAACTAACTGGGCTTCGAGTTTGTTAATGGGCCTCGTCATTTTTTTTAAAATGTGCGCAAATTTTTATTATATAATTCGCCAGAGGGGGTGGGTACGAGTTGAGCCGCCACATAGCCATATTATTTAATTTGAAGTTGATTGTGTCACCTCACAGAGAAAAAGTCAGGCGATGGCGGATTCATCAGCACCATTATTGACCCATCTTGAAGAAGAGACTTCTCAGCCTTTGAACTTCGACAAGATTTTCGAACAAAGCTTGACTGGTTTCGGCTTGTCACAGTTTCTACAGGTGATTCTTGTCGGGCTCGCATCAACCTTCGACGCACAGCAGGTATTCATCACCGTGTTCACGGATGCATACCCCACATGGCACTGTGTTGACCACACGGTTTGCAGCACTCCGGCAAGCACCGACATCTGTAGACTTCCTCGGTCAGCTTGGGATTGGGATTACAAGGGTAAATCTGTCATTTCAGAGTTCGATCTCGAGTGCTCGAGCTCCTTCCTCAGAGGTCTCCCTACGTCTGCTTTCTACATTGGTTCTATCGTTGGAGGGGTTTTCATGGCTATGATTCCAGACGGTTTCTTGGGGAGGAAGCAACTGCTTTTCTTCACAACCCTAGCAATGTCACTCACTGGAATCTCCATTTTCTTCTCCACCAGCATATGGAGCTACGCTTTGTTAAAGTTCGCCATCGGAGTCGCGCGTTCACAGACCGGGACGTATGCGTTTAATCTCATAGGTGAGCGAGTTTCCACCAAATGGAGACCGCGAGCCACTATGATACCATTTACTCTGTTTGTGTTAGGGTTCATGTCTCTGTCCGGAATCTCCTTCCTTGTTAGACACGCTTCATGGAGGGTTATCTATCTCTGCACATCAGTTCCAGCAGCCATCAACAGTGTTTTCATCTACTTCTTCGCCTTGGAGTCTCCACGTTGGCTTCACGTGCAAGGAAAAAACGAGGAAGCTATTGAAGTGCTCAAAAGAATATCACCTGGAAAGAGAGGTTACTTGGAGACAGTATCTTCTAGGTTACCTTCGAAAGAAACCCTAGAACAATCTCCAAGCAGCTCAATCATGGACCTATTCATAAGAAGATGGGCTTTTCGAAGAATCATAGCTGTTATGATCATCATGTTCGGGTTAGGAATGATGTATTACGGAGTTCCATTAGCGGTTAGAGACATAAAAGTAAACATCTATCTAAGCGAAACCCTTAACGCGATGGTGGAGTTACCAACCTTTATTATCGCACCAATCTTGCTAGAGAAGTTTAACAGAAGAAGCTCTGTGCTTGTCAACTGCTTGGTCGGAGGGGCATTAGGAGTGTTGTGTTTCGTCCTGACACTTTTCGGTCGAACGAACATTGCTTTTGTCATTGAGCTTTGTTCTTTCTTCTGCGCTAGGATCGGGTTTAACTTGATGGCGGTTTATATGATCGAGATGTTTCCAACGTGCGTGAGGAACTTCGCGACGACGATGCTTAGACAAGCGCTTGTACTCGGAGGAGCTTGTTGTCCGATCATTTCTTCGGTTGGGAGAAACGTTCCGTCCATCTCTTTTGCGGTTTTTGGGTCTGTTGTGTCGGGTCTAGGGTTTTTTGCTTTGCTTCTACCTGAGACTAAAGGTTCAAGTCTTTGTGATACAATGGAAGAACAAGAGCAGAGTGACCAGGCCTTGAAGACTAGCCATGTTAGTTGCTAAAAATGTTACCTTTAAACTCTGTTGTGTTACACAATGGATATAACCAAACCATCTTTGATTTTCGTGTATTTCTTTTTTTTTGAATGAATGTAAAATTTTATTCAATCAAAACTTTTTTACAACTAGTGCAACATGTTTAGATTTTCGTGTATTTCATGTGTGAAAATGAAACGTACAATGTTATATCTTTGATTAATGGAACCATATCTCTGTTAATATGATCAGTATCGTTAGATTATGGGATTTGAGACTAGTTATTTATATTATCCATGTAAAACATATAACTTGTAAACCAAAAAGTTAAGCCGGAGGCAGATAGCCAAAATCCCGATCAAAGATAGAGATGAGAGATCAGATACAAGGTGTGAAGGTCCCTCTAGTGATAGAGAGAGAGGGGTAAGGCGGTGACTAGAATGGGTTGACTTGGGCTTCTTTTCACAATCCATTAGCGTATGTCAGTCTTGAGTTGAAGCACCCAACTAAAGGGGCCATGTATGTGTGTGGATACACTCATAGTATCTGTCTGTCGCGTTGTACAAAACTCTGCTTTGCAGAATCTGCATGGAAATGTCCTTATTCCACGTGTCGCACATGGATAGGTGAACACAACAGATTAAAATAAAGAAATAACTATGACAGGGCAGCTACCTCCGTTGGGAAAAGATTCTGATACCGCCCAATGCTATCCCTACGTGTCAGATACTGGTTGGATGTGGAGATATGCTTCATCTACATTATATATCTTCCTAGCCACACGATAAAAATCCGACGGACAAGAACAGACCTTATCTCTCCAGCTTTTAGATCTCGTATAAAATTCGAAGAGAAGAACACAAAGCACAAGCACAAAAGAAGAAGTGAAGAAAGGCAAATGAAGAAGACGAACTACGGAGATATATCACCGGCCGGAGATCACAACTGAGGTTATTAGTTTCGGAATATCGCCACGATGGAGCTTCCATTACTCTCTTACACCAACTCAGCCTCGTTTTCCCGGACAGGCGTATGCTCTTCTTCTTCTTCTTCCTCGACTAGTATCAATGACTTCCTGGAGAGAAGAAGGTGCTTGAGAATGAGATTCAGCGGTGGCGAAAATGCCCGAAGCGTTAAAGCTTCAGCTGGAAGAAGCAGCGAAGGGATGGAGAAGACAGACAGCAGCGGAGGAGGAGGATTTGCCGGTCCTGTCATGGAGGTTACTACACTTGATCGTGGCTTTGCTAACTCCACCACCGTTGATTTCCCGGTCTGGGACAAAATCGGCGCCGTGGTTCGACTTACTTACGGAATCGGTGAGTGCTTTTTACAAATGATCATTTAGCAACTTTTTTGTTTGGATCAAGATTTTTGAATGTTTGTGTTTTATTTTTGTTTAATAAGGAATATATGGAGCAATGGCTGTAGCAGGAAGATTGATATGTTCAGTGACTGGGATTGACTCATCTGGTGGATTTGATCCTTCTCTTGATGCTCTTCTCGCCGGTCTTGGCTATGCCACACCACCTATCATGGCTCTTCTCTTCATACTCGATGTGAGCATTAGACTTCTTTCGATTCTTCTTATTAATAATATGTTTGGATTTGTTTTTGAAAGAAACATATATATTTCTTTCTGATTAAAGGATGAAGTTGTGAAACTATCACCGCATGCTCGAGCCATCAGAGACGTGGAAGACGAGGAACTAAGAAGCTTTTTCTTCGGAATGTCCCCATGGCAGGTGAGCTTTTTTCCTAGGTTTATTGGTTTCCAAATGGTTTTAATAGCTGAGTCTTAGTTTTGAGTTTTCAAAATTCTGGTTATGTTCTCCAGTTTATACTCATTGTGGCGGCCAGTTCGATAGGAGAAGAGCTCTTTTACCGCGTTGCTGTACAGGTTTTGGTTTCATTAAACTTAGCCAAGTAAAAATCCACTTTTTGACTGAATTGTTGCCTGATTAAATTCTCTGATTCTCACAGGGTGCTCTGTCTGATATATTCTTGAAAGGAACACAGTTGATGACAGACTCTAGAGGCATGGCATCTTTGGTAAAAATTAAAATGCTATCTTGCACAATCTTCTATATGACATACTTCTTCAAGAAATTCATATATTGTTGTTGTTGTATACCTGTAGACCGGAGTCTTGCCTCCATTTGTACCATTTGCTCAAGCATTTGCAGCTGTGATCACCGCCACTCTCACAGGCTCCCTCTACTTTCTTGCTGCTTCTCCAAAAGGTTTAGTTAGTATTTGATCTCTTAGTTTTTCTATATAGTTGCTTGGTTGGTTCTGTCCTGACTCAGTTCTCTTTTTCATTTTCAGACCCGACATACATTGTTGCTCCGGTTTTAAGGTCACGCCGCGATGATTTCAAGAAGCTTTTGTCTGGTACTTAGCTCCTTCTCCTTATCTTTCACCTTCTTATGATCATATTGTTTGAAGATAAGATTTGAAAGGATAACTTGGAGAACAAGAAAATGTAAACCGGTTTAGTTAGTACACACAAACTAACGCTATGATTGTTGTGTACAGCATGGTACGAGAAGAGACAGATGAAGAAGATTTACTCTCCCCTCCTGGAAGGACTCTTAGCTCTCTACCTCGGTATTGAATGGGTTCAGGTTCTGTATCCGGTTCGGTTTAGCGTGCAATTATTTTTCTGGTTCCGGTTGATAATGTTCTCTCTTTTTTTTTTATTTACATTTTCAGACGGATAACATTTTAGCACCGATGATGACGCATGGTATATACTCGACGGTAATCTTAGGGCATGGCCTTTGGAAAATACATGATCACCGTAGAAGGTTACGTCAGAGGATCGAACGGCTTAGATCAGAGACCGCTGATGAATGAACAGTTTTAAAATCATCTATAGATTGTAACTGGTGGGGAGGGTGGATTTGTGTGTATTCTTTTTGGGTATGGGGTCGTATAGTAATTAGATAAATTAGATCTCCATAAAATTTAGAACAGCTGCATATATATACATAACATAAACTTGTATTTGTTCCTATTTGTGAGGTTAAATAACAATAAAGCTTGAGTCTCTCTTTAAACTCACTTTGACTCATATCTGTTTGAATGGACGAATCAAGAAATCATGAGCGAAACTAAAGAACACAACACATTCACTTCAGTCACCTATCCGAGATCCCTTCAAGCTAGTGTCACAGTTCGGTTTCTTCTTTTGTCATGAAAATCTGAGAGTTCTGTAATGCCATGTGACAGCCCTTGTGCTTCTCTTATTCTCGAGCTGGGCTTCGAATTTGGCCTCTACTGAGACGAAAACATAAACCCCCCTTTTGTCACTTTTTTAGAGTGTTCGAATATGCCTTTAGTCACGGATTATTTAGAGTAACAGACAAACGTAGAAAATGATTATAAATTAAACAATGACTTCAAGATCTTAATCATCGTCATTTTTTTTTGTCAACTGGGCTGTCTTCTTCTTAGTTATTTTGGCCAAAATCTTCTTTTTTTAGTTAGTTCTCAATACTTTCACAATGTCAGAAACCCACAAATTAACGCCAGTAGCCGGTAGAATCATGTGGAGGATCAAACCTTATTATATTCGTAAGAAATATTCCAGATTAATTAAATTATTCTAAACACCAACTTCGCACGTTAGAACTTTTTTTTTGGTGTTTTCTATTGAAACAGAAAATGCTTATCCTTTTAGATTTTATTGGTAAGAAATATCATCAATACTATTAAAACAGAAACAATTTTTATTTACTTGCAAATAATCTAGGTTGGACCATTACATTTATTTATTTCTATTATTTCTCATACAACTAACTTATTTGTTATTCCCTCTGTTTCAAATTAATCCATGTTTTAGGTTTTGCACACTTATTAATAAAACACATTAAATCAAAGTATTAAATGTATAGTTTTTTGTAATTAATATTTTTCCATAATTTTTAACCAATCAAAATTTAGTAAATACCATTAGTTTTCTTGAAATCAACAATTTAACATTATTATCTATTAAAAATTGCATTGAAAAAGTAAAAAATACATCTTTTTGAAACAAATTTTTTTTCTAAAACTTGGATTAATTAGAAACAGAGGGAGTATTTTAAATTAGCATAATATTTTTTTGATTGTTGCACATTATAATTTATAAATTAGTTTATTTGATATTCTGCATGTACACACTTATGTAATTCTTTTTTTAGGCATAGACATTTAATTCAAATCCGAAAACTTAGATCGAAACTGACCCAGAAATACAGGTTCAAATTTGGTCAGGGTCCATGGCAAAGTACTTATTGGGTATTTTTTGGACCCGCAAGTCTATCGATTCATGTCCTATCCGAGGCCGATTGGATGTATAAAGTACCCAAAATATTTTGTGTATATTAAGTATATTTGGATATTTTGAATATATTTTGATATCACAAATAATTTTTTATTTTTAGGTTTGGATTTTTGGTTATAGCTTCGGGTTTCAGGTAATATCTCAAAAGATTTTAATTTTTTTGGATATTCGGATACAATTTTATGTATTTTTTTCGTTTCTCAAGTCAAATTTTAGATAAAGTTTAAGACCATTTTATATATTTGAATTTTTTGGGTATTTGTTTTAGTTTTCGGAAATGTTTCTTGTATCGGTATTTTTTTGGATTTTCGAATATTTTTTAGTTTTCTTCTGATTTTCTTGTAGTAAAAAGTATATATAATTATGTGTTGAAACATATAATATATTATGTGATTCATTATACTACTTATTTATGCAAATCTAAGTAATAATGTAATATTATAAATACATATCTTATAATAAAAATTCGATAAGTTTAGTGAGCTGCCACTTGATATTAGATTAAATATTGTTTGGTTGTAGTGTTTTTTAAAATCAATTGATAACAGCAATTAACATAATTATCGTAATGTTCCTTATAAATAAGAGTAGATAATTTGATTGATTAAGATAAAGTATTGTTACACTAAATAATTGTTAGGGAAATTTATGGTAACATTGGTAGATGAAATATAAGGCAAACCATCAATAATATTAATTAAATGAAAGGGTCCAAACAACCTTTCATAGTTAGATTTTTTAGGACTCTTTCCCTTTTAATAGTATTGATATCTAAAGAAATATTTTAATATTTCAAAAAAGATATCTAAAAAGATATTATTGAGTAACTTTTTCTAAGATTACATTTTGATAATATATTTTAATACATTTTATTTAAAATGTAAATATACATTTCTTTTAATATTTACTTTTATATAATAAGTCATAATTAATAATAACTATAATGAAAAACAAATATTATTCATTTTAGTTCATATAATAAGAAATAACTTTTTATAATATTCATATATATACATACTTTATATTCATAATTAAATACTACACCAGTTAATAAATATAAAGTAACTTAATCCATTTATTAACTATTTTATAAATTATGAAATAACAGAATAAAATATATTCATGAATTTTACAACATACTTCAATTATTAAAACAAATATTTAAGTATGAGACGGGTTGAATAACAATATTTAATTTATATAATAATTCTGAAAATATAATAATAGTATTATTTTTTTACCAATACAATAATAAAAATTAAATTTCTACTATAATTTAAAGTTTTATAATATATGTAAAATATATATGAGACGTGTTATATATATAAAATATCTTTTTCATAAAATTGTATTCATGTAAATTTTAATTTAATTATAAATATCTGAAAACAAATGTTTTAAAACAAAATACATATGTATAAGATTTCTAATTTTCAGTAAATAGGGTTTTGAATACAAATTAATCATGTACTTTAAAGTGCGGGTCAAAATCTTATAATAAAAAAATATTATTAAAATATATAATAAACATTTATAACATAATTAAACATAATAAATATTTAGATATTTAATATGAACAATACAATTAAATTTAAAAATTAAAATAACTCAAAATCGAAAAATATAATATGTGAACAAAAAGTAAACTAAATAAATAGAAAAACTATTCTATTTATTTTAATATATGTATATATATATAAATTAAAATATTAAAAATAATTTAATATATTATCAAGTACTAGACGTGTTGGATAAAAATATTTAATTTATATAATAACTCTTAAAAATATAAAAATAAATTAATTTAAACCAATACAAAATATAAAATCAAATTTGTACTATAATTTAGAGTTCTAAAATATAATGAAATTGATATGAGTCGGGTTATATAAATGTATTATATATTAGATAGTTATTCATAAAATTATATTCATGTGAATTTTAATTTAATTATATATAGTTTGCAAACAAATGTTTTTATAAAAAAATACATATGTATAAGATTCTAATTTTCTGTAAATAAGTTTCTTTATACAAATCAATCCCGTGCTTTAAAATATGGGTCAAAAATCTAATAATAAAACTATTATTATATATAATAAAATTTTGTAACAAAATTAAAATTAATTAATATTTAAATGTTTAATATGAATAATGATAAATTTAAAAGTAACACAAAAAACGAAAAATTATAATATGTGAACAATAAAAGTAAACTAAATAAATAGTAAACGATTATATTTATTTCAAACTTAAATCACTAAATTATAATAACCATATACGAATAGTTGATGCTAAAATCTATTTCTATTTTAGTATGAATCCTCTCATCAAATTATATATTGTGGATGTAATCACCACTTCAACTGCATAATAATCGGGATCCCTTTTTTCTAAATACATCTAAATATTTTATTTAATCAAATTTTACACCACAAGTATAATCCCAACTCCCTTTTAGTAACCGTTTGTTATTATCATTGAAACATTTTTTCCTTTTGTAAACTTCCCACATGAATTTTAGTCATCCGTGCTCTTGCCTTCAACCATATATTAAACGTGTCCATTATCATGTTCACCATTGTGTTTTTGGTAATGTGGGTTAAGTGGATTTTAATAGAAATAAATATTCATATAAACACATTTAGTTTAACAGGTTTTAAATAGGTTATTCGATTAAAAAATAATTATTATATGTTATTTTACTTAAATTTAGTGAATACCATATCAACCCAGTAAATGTATACATATATTTAATAGAATATATTAAAAAAATATTTCTTTAAACATATTAACATTTTTCACATATTTAATTGTTCGATTTTCGATGCGAATTGGATTTAATATTGATCTTTGAATATAATAAATTTAAGAATCGTTCGAGTATATAAACCATGTCTAATCGAATATGACACTTTGATTTTCATGTCGATTCCAACTCGGGTTTTCTGGGTACTAATATTTTTGACTAATTAAAAATATTTATTAAATGTTATTTAAATTAAAGTTAGTGAAGACCATATATATATATAAAATAAAATATTAAAATTATTTTTTCCAAACATTTTTCAAAAAAATTATTCGGTTTTTGGTGTGGGTTAGGTTTGATATTGGTATTCGGATATAACACTATAAGAACCATCTGAGTATATAGACCAAGTTTAAAAGAGTATGAGACTTTGATTTTTAGATCGACTCCAAGTCGATTTTTTTTTTGTATAAATATTCTTGATTAATTATGTTAGATAACTACTAATAAAATTTAATATTTTGCAAAATTTTGAAATAAAATTTAAAAATAATTATTGAAATGCATATGGCATAAGTGTATAGTTATGGAACTTTACATATTTAATATAATTACCAAAATTATATTAAATTAAATTAATATTAAACATAATATAATTTAAAACAAAATATAAAAATTAAATTTCTTAAAAAATTAGAACAAAAAATATTCCCGCTCTTTAAAGGTCGGGTCAAAATCTAGTATTCTCTATTAAAAGAGAAGTACTACTTTTATCTACTATAAAATAGTAATACTAGGTCCATATATTCAGTTACATTTTTGATTATTTACATTAATTTATTTAATGTATAACATTTTCAAATAATTATAAGTATATCAATAACAAATCTATTTTAACCATAAGTTTAAATTATAGTTTTAGTAATAACAAAATTTGTTGAGAAAAAATCTAACAAAATCTTCTATTTTTAAGAAATATTTTTTAATGAATGCATTTATTAATTTTGTAATTAGTAGTATAATACTTTTATAAATTAATTTTAATTAAAATTTTATTATAAAATATATAATAAAATTCTATGATAATTTTAATTTTTTTATAAGTATAGTCTACATTATATTTAAATAGAAGTAATAAATTAATTACATATTAAATTATATTAAATTGGTAAACTAATATATTTTGAAAGATCTTTTATTTAAATAAATAAATAAAATATCATTTTATTAAAAGAGAAGTACCATTTTATAGTTATATTTTAAGTTTTATGATTTAAATTAAGATAATTTAATTGTTTATATATTTAAATTAGATCAAGTTATCTACAATTATGATTTTTTTTTACTAGGAATAAATATTAGATTGTTCTAGGATTAGTTGGTAAACTAATATGTTTTGAAAGATCTTTTATTTAAATAAATAAATAAAATATCATTTTATTAAAAGAGAAGTACCATTTTATAGTTATATTTTAAGTTTTATGATTTAAATTAAGATAATTTAATTGTTTATATATTTAAATTAAAATATCAACAATCAATCAAATTAATAAAATTTATAAAACTTCACATATGAATGACATCTTGTAGGATATATAGAGGGGGTGTCAAAATGGATAAACCAACTCAAACCAAACCATATCCAAATGGTTTTGAGCTTTCATAGGTCATTATTTAACCCAATCCATTTGACAAATGGATTGGGTAAATCCATGACTCAATTAAGTTAATGAGTTAATAGTTTTAATGGTTTACCCATTAACCATTAAAAGTAATATTATAGTTTGAATGGTTATCAATTAAAAAGATATTATTTTTTGGTTGAAATAAAATATTGTTTAGACATTAGAAAAACATGGATTTACGGTCTTAATGAAAAATACAAATTTTCTATTTGACGGAAAAAAACAATTTTATAGTTTTTGACGGAAAAACTATATTTTACTGTTTAGACAGAAAAATACAACTTTTGTAGAAAAACAAAATTTTAAAATTTTGGCGGGAAATCTTGATTAACGGTTTAAGCGGAAAAACTTGATTTTATGGTTTTGGCCGGAAAACTTGATTTTGCAAATTTGGCAAGAAACTCGATTATACAGTTTTGGCGGAAAAACTTGATCTTACCGTTTTGGCGGGAAAACTTTTGGAGGGAAAAACTCAATTTTGCAGTTTTGGCGGGAAAACTCAAATTTTTGGTTTTGGCGGAAAAACTTGATTTTGCGATTTTGGCGGGAAGCTCGATTTTTTGATTTTGGCGGGAAACTCGATTTGCGGTTTTAGCGAGAAAACTCGATTTTGCAGTTTTTGGCGAGAAAACACGATTTTGCGATTTTGGCGGGAAAACTCGATTTTGTTGTTTTTGCGGGAAAACTTGATTTTGCGGTTTTACCGGGAAAACTTGATTTTGTGGTTTTGGCGGGAAAACTCGTTTTAGCTGGAAAACTCGATTTTACGTTTTGGCGGGAAAACTCGATTTTACGATTTTGGCGAAAAATCTTGGTTTTACGGTGTTGATGGGAAAAATTGATTTTATATTTTTTATTTTCTGAAAAAGGTTAAAGTTTAATAAGAAAATAATATATAATATGTATATAGTTGAGAAATTGTGTATTGACAAAAATGTATGAAAAATGGGTTACATTTAGTTTATTTAAATCGATTTTGATATATGATAAAATAAAGAAAAACATGGTTTAGTAATATCTATTAAAATTTTGGAGGTTTTAATATTTAATTTGAGTTTATGTTGGTTACAATTTTTTATTGGTTTGGTTATAGATTTTTTGTTTGGGTTAGATTTAGTTTATTAAAATTTAATTTTACACATGTGAAAATAAATTATAAAATTTGGTGTAGTAAAATCGGATTAGAAATTGGTTTTGGTTATTTTTTGTTTATAAATTTGATTTAAGTTTATGTTTGTTAAAATTCTTAATGGTTTGGTTATGGGTAACTCATTACCTACTACAATCCAGACCATTTTAACTCAATCCATTAAGTCCATTAACCTATTTTATCCATTATGTATCTAATTTCTCTATACATTAAGATTCATGGTTTGGATTGATCCATTAACTAATATAGTGAAACCTCTATAAATTGATAATGTTGGGACTACACCAATATTATATTTTTTTATTAATTTATAGAGATATTAATTTATCGAGATACTAACCGAACCAAAAATTCAATTTAGGATTATAAAATTATATTAATTTATAGAGATTTTTAGTGTATTAATTTATTGAATATTAATTTATAGAGGTTCTACTGTATACTAATATATTATTATAAACTCGATTTTGCGGTACTAATATATTAAGGATTTATTGCTACATATCCTTCTATTTATTGTTATTTTTATCCTTCTATATTTTATTATTTCTTATCCTTCAATATATGGTATCAAAAAAATCCTTCTATATATTGTTATTTTTTATCTACTTATATTAAGAATGAAATCATGATGATATACAGTTCCTCTCTTTTACAAAGAGTGTTATTTTATCACATTTCACACATTAAAAAAACTGCAAAAATACTAATCTACATTTTAAATGTATAATTAATAAAATAAAAATGATGTAAAGTTGAAATTTTTTGGTTATTTAAAAGGACAAAATATGTAAATTCATATTTGAAATGTTAAATGACATTTTAAAAAAAACATTAAAAATAATAATCATAGAATGACATTTTTTATGAAACATAATGAGTACATACAATATTAGTAGGCTAATAGCAATATAAAGAAAGTAGACTTGCTAAAAATCAAATTAAGGAAAGTTGATTCTCCAAAGATCTCGAAGCAAGCAATGCAAACTACCATCACCACCATAGAGTCAACTTGCATTGTTTCCCATATAACAACACTTATCCATCCCTCTATAAATACCCTTTCTTCCTGTTATCACTTTCTTACCACAGCAGAACAAGCCATATACTTACATATACATAATTCAAGACAAGGAAAACACATTCATACGTTTTTGTGTAAACTTGGATTTCTTATTTTATCGGATCCATAATAACCAAAATGGTCTTGCGAGTGTCATATGTTTTGGTGGTTCTAACCATTGTTTCCATGGATCATAGGATCTGTCAAGCCACATCCCGTGTTGACTTTCAGGATCTATCCATTGCTGATTACTTCGAACAATGGAGGATCCAGTTCTCTCGAGTTTATATGAATGAACTCGAGAAACAGATGAGGCTGGAAGTGTTCAAGAAAAACTTGGAATACATTGAGGACTTCAACACTAAGGCAAATCAAAGCTACAAACTTGGTGTCGACGCGTTCACGGATATGACTAACGAGGAGTTCCTAGCCACCCACACTGGTCTCAGTGGAATTAATGTAATTTCACCATCCGAAGTGGTTCATGAAACAATGTCATCTTGGAAATGGAACGCCAGTAAGAACATCGCCGAGAGCAAAGACTGGAGAATGGAAGGAGCTGTAACACCTGTCAAACAACAAGGAGACTGTTGTAAGTTCGCTGGAAATATATATAATATAAACAGTCTCTACAGATTAGAAAAACAATACAATAACTAAGCTCCACATAAAAGCTTAATACCCAAGTCAGGGTGATCATTCTAGGTTTCTAACAATGAAGTAATCAATATATGCACATGCAGCTAGTTGTTGGGCGTTCTCGGCGATTGCAGCAGTGGAAGGTCTGGGAAAGATTACCCGAGGAAACCTCATATCACTGTCCGAACAGCAACTTATAAATTGTGACGGAACTAACAATGGTTGCAGGGGAGGAAGAATGGAAAAAGCTTTCACTTACATAGTAGAATACGGAGGAATTTCTTCAGAAGAGGCATACCCTTACGAAGAGAGAGATGGGTTTTGCCAGTTCCATTATGACCCCGCCATGCAGATCAAAGGTTTCGAATACGTTCCACCCAACAACGAGCGTGCTTTGCTAGAGGCAGTATCGAGACAGCCCGTCTCTGTTGGAATTGCTGCGAAGGTGGACAGTATCGTCCGTTACTCAGGTGGAGTGTACGATGGGCCTGACTGTGGTACCACTATAACGCATGGGGTGACTCTTGTTGGGTACGGGACGAGCCCTGAAGGGATCAAGTATTGGCTGGCTAAGAACTCTTGGGGTGCGAGTTGGGGAGAGAATGGTTACATTAGACTCCGTAGAGATGTGGAGTGGCCTGAAGGCATGTGTGGTCTGGCTCAGTATGCTTCTTATCCGGTTGTTGACTAGCTTATTCGATGATGTGATAAACTGAAATGATTAGACATTATGTAGTTTGGTCTATTTTATGATTTCTTTAAATGTGGTCTTAAACTATATCGCAAATTACGGTTGACCATAAGCTTTATAATGCTCATAAATTATTGCTCCATAAAATAAATGCAACAATTAGTTGTTACTCCATCCCTTCAAAATGTATTTTGAATTTTTTTAATACATTCTGTGAGCATTCTTAACAGGAGTTTTTAGCAAGAATTTCTTAATTAAAATAATAAAAAATAGTAGGTAAAAACAGTTCTTTATTAGGAACTTATTTTTCATGTGTCCCTATTTTAATGGTTTAGCTGTTTTTCTAACACTAAAGTTTAGTCACAATAGTAAAATATTAATATAAAATAATTTAGAAATTCTATTTGAGAGTCTAAGAACATCTCCAAGTATTAATTCATATTTTACTCTAAAATGTCATATTTTACTCTAAAATTGTGTAACACCAAAATAAAGTAGAATTTTGCTCCAATGTATTATTTTATTCCATACTCCAAAATAATATTTTAAAACTACTTTATTTTTATTTTATTAATAATTTTAATAATATCTTACACTTATAAAAATTATCAATTAACTCCAACTATTTTATGTTTACAAAATTTCTTTAAAATATAATTTATTTGAATTAAATATTTATTATTAAAAAATACAGAAATCATCTAATGCATTTGATAATGAAAAATGAACATCTTTATTTTCTCTAAACTTTGACGATGACAACGAGATTATCAGTGGATCTTCCCCTTAACATCCAAGTGTGGTGAAAATTCAAAAATGAAAAGAAACCTTAATTATTAAATCACTTTTTTATGTGGTCTTTTTTATAGTATTTAAGTTTGCTTTTAGTTATGTTATGCATTTTTATGTTAAATTACTAAATAATGGATATCTTGTTTTTATGTTATGGAAAGTTTTCCAAATATGACTTAAAACTTGATTTTAAATACAATAGTGTATCTCAAATTTAATCAAATACAAAAGTAACCCAAAAGACTAGTGTAATTACAACAATCCCCTTATGACCAAACAAAAAATTTGTATTGACTTTTACTATTATAATCCTTCGCCTAAGAAGAAGTCTTCTCATTCAGTAGATCTTAAAATTAATTTATAAAATTTCTAAAAAAATATTTTGAAAGGGAAAAAATCCAAATCATGTAATTATAAACATTTCTAACTGATGTAAATTTAATTTTACTAGAATTGAATTATTTTCAACATAGATGAGTGAATGTAGACTGAGTCATGATAGTCTTTGATTTAGGGTTTGGTAACATATCTTATAATATTGTTGGTATTTTTAGGGTTGGATTTTGAAATTTTATCTTTTTTAATTTGACATATATATGTTTAGTGACTATCTAATAACTTAATATAAATACTTTTAAGTATCTTTTAAGTTTAGGGATGTGTTTTTTTGCTTAGTTATTTGATTGTAGGATCTGGAAGACTCACAAGAAGTCTTCTGACATATCCCACCTAAATTTTAGTAGAATTTAGGGTTCCCGCCTAAATTTTAGAAGAATTTAGGTTTTCCGCCTAAATCAAAATCTTCCAGAAGTCTTCTAGAGGAATTTTTCTCATGAAGTAGATCTTAAAATAAATTAATAACTTTTATTAAAAAAGTATTTTGTAAGGTAAAAATCGAAATTATGTGTTCATAAATATTTCTAAATGATGGAAATTTAGTTTAATAAAATTGAATTATTTTCAACATAAATTATTGAATGTAGATTAAGTCATGATAGTTTTTGGTTTAGGGTATGATAACATATGTTGTAGTATTGTTGGTATTTTTGTAGGGTTAAATTCTAAGATCTTATATTTTAACTTTATAAAAAATTTGACATATATGTGTTTAGTGACTATCTAATAACTTGATTTAAACACTTTCTAAGTGTCTAGAAGACTCACAAAAGACTTCTTAGAAAGTTTTCTGATATTTCCTGCCTAAATTTTAGTATAATTTAGAATAGACGCCTAAATTTTAGAAAAATTTAGGTTTTCCCGCCTAAATAGATTCTTCCAGGAGTCTTTCAGGGGAAGTCTTCCAGAAGTCTTCCAGCGAAATTCTTCTCATGTATTTTATCTTAAAAGTAATTTATAAAATTTTGATAAGAAAAAAATCTAAATCATATAAATATAAACATTTATAAATGATGTAAATTTAATTTTATTAAAACTGAATGATTTTCAATGTAGATAAGTGAATATAAATTTGAGTCATGATAGTCATTGGTTTAGGGTTTGGTAATATGTTATAGTATTGTTGGTATTTTTAGGGTTAGATTTTGAAATCTTATCTTTAACAAAAAAACACTTAAATTTGACATATATGTGTTTAGTTTGTGTATATTAGACACTTTAAAAGTTGATTTTATATTTAATGAATTTTTTTTTTGCTATTTAATTAGTTATTTGATTGTATCGAAAATATTTACCTAATTGGAATTTTTATCTCCATATATAAAGAAAATTTATACATTCTCTTTATTCCTCTCAAATGGCTGCTACAAAAATGTAACGTTTCTTACTCTAAAACTCTCCAACCTCTCTTTAATCTCTTTGAACATCAAAACACCAAACTTTATATCCATTTCTCATTTTTTTCTTATGTCTTCTCACTAATTTATCTTCTTTTTGCAGATTTTCTATTACATGGTTCTCATCTTTCACTCATTCAAAGGTAGATCTATAAATTTTGGATATGTTTTTTGTGTGTGTTTATATGTTAGATTCTGAAAACATATAGATTCAACCTAATGTGACTGTTTTTTTATTAATTAAGCATAAAAAATTTATTTTTGAACTTTTTCTCTGTTTTGAATGTTTTTGATTTTGCAGGTTTTTTCATATATGAGACAGACTCAAAAACCTCTCTCGGAAGATTCTCAGAAGACTTCTCACTCTAATACATTTTATGTTAGAAGTGGTGTAAATTTTGGATATGTATTTTTGTGTGTTTATATATTAGATTCTAAAAAGTTATATATTAAACATAATGTGACTGTTTTGTTTATTATTTAAGTCTAAAAATTTATTTTGAAATTTTCTCTATTTTGAAGTCATTTGAATACTTTTGAATATGCAGATTTTTTAGATCTGACTAAAACTTTAGAATACTTCTTAGGAGACTCTTGGAAGACTATCATAAGATTTTAGGAAAAACTTTAGCTTTATTTATTTTTAAAGCATTAAATTTACCAATCATGTTGTAGCTTTATTTTTGTTAGTCAAAGCCTACAACGGATTTTTATTAACTTGTACCAATCATGCTTTAACTTTATTTTTAAAGCTACAGCAAAAAAATTAAAGCAAGATTTATTCTTATGTATTTTAGGCAAAACACTTACATCTTTGTTTTATAGGTTGTAGGAACTGTAAAATAAAATAAAACTATCTATAATATCAAATTAATTAGATAATCGTAATTAAAATATCTATAAATATTTTAATTTAGTTCTGTGTGTTTTCAAAATTATTCAAATATTTTAAATAACATAAAATATTATTTACATATCACACTTTAAATAACAATAAACTTTGATAATTTATAAAAAAAAACATTAATATAAATTATTTTAGTTGATAAAAATAATTATATTATATATACATCACATATATTATTTTAAAATATCTACAACATATATAGGCTAGCTTACAATTACAACAAATTTAGCTACAACAAAAGTCTCTGCAATTAAATCTACAATAACAACTTTACAGCTACAACCAACTTCTCTACAGCTAAACTTTTACAGCTAAATTTGTACAGCCACAGTCGAATCAATCATCACCAAAGGTCTTCCCGAAGTCTATTTGGGATACTTTTGCAATTAAATGTATTTGACTTTTCTTGAGAAGATTTCTAAAGGTCTGACCAAAACCAGGAATAAAATTTGAGAAGACTTCATTCAATTTTTAAAAGGATTAAAATTTGTAAATTCTGTAATAATTTTTACAAAAAATAAATTGTTAACATAAATTAAATTTTTATATTTAAAACTATATATTATCTATTTACTTAAAACGAAAACAATATATTATCTAAAATGATTATATGCAAAATATAATATAAAATTTTTTTATTTATAAAATAAAAAGTTATCCACACGGTCGCGTGGCTAGATCGTTAGGCAACAGAAGAAAACACAGTAGCCTTATCTTTAAAAAAGTATATACCATATTAATACAAACATAAATACTACCAAAATTGTTTGAAGTAATTAAAGCAAACAAGCGACTCTGAGTATAAATTATCTCTATATATCTACTAACATTGTTTACATCATGGACCGATCGATAAGGAGAATATCTGGTTATAAACGTATAGTGTATGTTCGAACTCTTAACAAATCTTACCATTTTTATATTCACAATGTCTTCAGTTTTGTTATACATAATATGCGGAGAAGATTCCAAAAATGTCACTATAATAAGATGCTTGCGTTCGTATATATAATTTATTAAACTAATTAATATGTTCACATTAACGGTCTTATTCTAAATTTCTCATATCATCAGATCAGATCAGATCAAATCAAATCAATATATCTATACAGAAATTGATGCATATTCTGGTATGAAAAACTATGGAATGGTCTCATATTTGCTGTGCAAATATATACACGAATATCTAACGGAAACATCATGTTGGGTGGACATTACTTTAAATACTTCCGGTCGTGCGCAAACTAGTTTAAATGTGACTAGTTAAACTGATTAACTAAATTATTTCAGCCTTATCATATTCGAGTTTGACGGTGATGTTATTTTACAGAATATCTGGTCACTTTAACTAAATTATTTCAGTCTTTGTTGATTGTGGTTGTTGATAAGTTTTTATATGACATGAGTCAATACGTAAAATTGTGGGCATATCTGAAATTTCGAATTGTTTTCTATCCAAAAGACTAACAAATATTTGGTACGTATTTTAGCAATTATATATTGCTACTGTATATGATTAATAACACGTATATTATATTCTGTCGCAAAGACCATAAAAGCACTCACAGACAACGCAACGGCAACACACAGATTATATACAATATAGACGGCAACACATATAATCGGATTTCAGACTCTTTAGCTAGGACTGCGAGGTCTTTTATAGAGAGCTTCATTTCATTGGTTGTTCTATTCCGATCTGGTTACCCAGGTCACCTCTAGTCTGAGTAATAGAATAACCGTTTGATGTAAAAAATAAAAAAAATTATCTGAAGTCCAATGCAATTAATCAACTCTTGTATTCGATTAGTGATTAATGGAATCTTGATCATTTTAATAATCTAGGTAGAGTAGAATTGATAATTGATAATGCTAATTAATAATTAATGGTCAGCTTCTTGATTTGTTATTAACATGGCTCCATCGCAACAACAGCACCAGAAGCCGTCACACGTTGTACGCCGTTGCAAAGTCTATCCCTTTACATCAAATCCGTTTTTTAAAAAAATTGTTTCTTCGGATAAACAATTGCTTTGTGCCTTTCATAATTTATTATTAATGATTAAACTCTCCTATTATTTAGGGAGTTATATAGTTTAAATTTTAAATAAATGTTTTTTAATTGTTATCTCCTTTTGTATGCACACCAGCTTTTTGTTATCTAATGATGGTTGCAACCCTAAGACCTAAATCTTAGATATCCATTTGTAATAGGTAAACAAATCTGCTGGGAATGGAGCGCAATTAGAGGGTACCAAGTAGTAGCACAAGAAAAAAAAAAGATGGTACCAAATCTGACTGCTATGTGGTCTTGGCGTCCTTTTTTTTTTGCTAAGAAATCTTGGCGTCCCCTGGTTTATCAGATGACGAAGTTTATCTTTGTACACGGTATAATTGTTATTTAGAAAAATATCAGAAATTTTGTCAGCTGGTTATATCGCTAGCTAGAATTCATGTTTTATTGTAATACAACAGTTGAGTTTTCTTAAGAATTGAAGATTGTTTTAGCCAAGAGAGTAAAGGCGTGGAACCACGCGTCGCTGTGCACCCGTCACTTGACCGCATGATTCTCCGCGCTGCTTCCCTTTTGTTTAATGATTCTCCTCTTAACTTATTTTAAACTAAAATCAAAATAATAAAGAATTTTAAGTTGTTAACCATGGTTGATCGTTGACAAAGAAAATAAAAAACCATAGTTAATTGGTCAACTTGGTTTACTAACTATAGTTTAAATTAGATTGAGCTCCTTTTTTATGAAATTCATTTAAAAAATTGCAAGGGTCATAGGTACAAGAAACCTTCTCGAAACCAAGTTTCAAAAGGAGCTAGAAAGCTAAACCCTTGTTCAAAAACAAATAAACCCACCCAAAAAAAACTCCAAACAGCAGAGAAGGCTGCTTACGACATACGATTGAGCTCAAATCGTCATCTATTTGACCAATTCACTAAGCCAAGAAGGATGCCACGACATACGATTGAGCCTCAAATCGTCATCTATCTGATGGTCCAAATAATTATATTACAACACAAAATACTTATTTTTCCTACAAGATGCATAAGGCCATAAGATTTTAATAGTAAACACAGCCAGAAGCCTAGAAAACATTAACATTTGTAAGCGTATTAGTTTATTTGAATTCGTGTGTATTGTAGTAAATTTCCCTTAAATATTTGTTTGCCAGAAGAGTATGTCCGAATCATTATTAATCGGTTATACAAAGAAAATCAAAACTAATGGGACTTATGGAAAATTTAATACTTCATGGAAACGCAATGCTTTCTTTGTCTAAATCTTAGTTACTCATTTGTATATGTTTTCATTAGTTTATCTCTGACTATGTATTAGTTCACCGATAGGAAGTACTGGTTTTCACGTCTAAATCTATTAGCAAAAATAAAATAAAAAATCTAATTAATGAGAGAGATCAATTGTTAATCGATTTATAATACTAATGTGAAAATATCAAAAAAATTATAAAATTTCACATTTTTGGGATCTCGATGTTGTCTCCAAATGTCCAATTAATGCTTTATAAAGCCAGAAAGCATATACTAGTATTCTAGTACAATGTCAGATTCTTCAATAACATATACATATAACAAAATCTAGCTAGAACCGCAATGTCTTTATACATATACTCGACAATATAATAAGCAAGACTTAATTATGAGTAACTTGGACTCGAATTTGATTGATCTTATACATATAATACTACTGCACTACATACACATAGGGCTGGGACAGATCCGGATATCCGGGATATTCGGGGTACCCGGATCCGGATCCGTCGGATCTGTGATTTTAATATCCGGAATCGGGTCCGTGCCTTCCGGATATCCGGGTTCCGGATACCCGTCTAGATATCATGATATCCGCGAGTATCCAGATTTGGATCCGTCAAAATAATTAAAAAATAATAAAAATATTTTCTAAAATACAAAAAAAATCTATAAATATTACATAAATTAAATATTTTACAAAATTTATAAATGTATTTATGTATATAATATTATTAAAATTAAAATGTAATATTATAAGACTAATTCTATGTATAAATATTAATAAATCAGCTATAATTATTAATAAAATTTAAATTTATATATATTAAAAAAGCGGATCTGGATCCGGATATCCGGACCTAAAATTCCAGATACCCAGATCCGGATTCGACGGATCCGGCATTTTACTATCCGGATCCGGGTGCCCCGAATATCCTATTTTCGGAGCGGATCGGATCCGGATCTCGGATCGGATCCTATTGGGGCCAACTGGGTATACAGACAAGACTTGGTCTTCTACTTCTTCTTCACCTTTCTCCCCCTTTCATAGATATTTCATTTCTCAGGTTTCTAATTTTCTATATAGTTTCTTCTCTACCTTTTTATAAATTTTCTGCTTGTCTGCTATCTCTTACATTAAATCTAAAAACCTTAAAATCATTAGAATCCCTAATTACGTTTAAAAAATCCCAACTCCCTTTTTAAATATATTTTCTTTGTTTTTTTTTTTCTCAGTTTGATATCGGCATGGCTGGTCTCGATCTAGGCACAACCTCTCGCTACGTTCACAACGTCGAAGGCGGCAGTGTTGGCCAGTTCTCCACCGACAACCACCACGAAGATGAAGGTGGAGCCGGAGGAAACCACCACCATCACAATCATAACCATAACCATCATCAAGGCTTGGATTTGATAGCTTCTAATGAAAACTCTGGAGTAGGCGGTGACCGAGGAGGAGGAGGAGGAAGCGGTGAGCTCGTTATGAGACGGCCACGTGGCCGTCCAGCTGGATCCAAGAACAAACCGAAACCTCCAATGATCGTCACGCGCGAGAGCGCAAACACTCTTAGGGCTCACATCCTCGAAGTCGGAAGTGGCTGCGACGTTTTCGAGTGTATCTCCACTTACGCGAGGCGGAGACAGCGAGGGATTTGCGTTCTCTCCGGAACCGGGACCGTCGCTAACGTCAGCATCCGTCAGCCGACGGCGGCCGGAGCTGTTGTGACTCTGCGAGGCACTTTCGAGATACTTTCTCTCTCTGGATCCTTTCTTCCGCCGCCTGCTCCTCCAGGAGCGACGAATTTGACGATATTCCTCGCCGGAGCTCAGGGGCAGGTCGTCGGAGGAAATGTTATTGGAGAATTGATGGCGGCGGGGCCGGTGATGGTCATGGCGGCGTCTTTTACGAACGTGGCTTACGAGAGGTTGCCTTTGGACGAGCATGAGGAGCAGTTACAGGTCCAAAGCGGCGGAGGAAATATGTACTCGGAAGCCACCGGAGGAGGCGGAGGCTTCTTCAATTTGCCAATGAGTTTGCCTCACATGGGAGTTCCAAACTGGCCGGGGAATCCCGCCGGCGCCGGTAGGGCTCCGTTTTAGCTACTGTTTCGAAAAAAAACTTTATATTTGTTTTTTTTTTTTGTAAATAACTTTATATTTGTTTTTCTCTCTTCTTTGTCACAAAACTTATGGAGATTATTTTTTAAAAAAAACAATTGTTCAGTCACTTAGGTTAATCTTTTAAATTATTTAAATTATATTCGACTTCTTTTTTGTCATCAATTATATTTGACTTAATGAGTCGTTTTATGTGGTTCTTTAAATTTCGGCATTGTTTTTATCCCAGCAATAGTGCTTCGATAGTTTTTTGTAGCAAGCTAACAGCCTAACACTAACACTCAACATGATTAACGGCTACAACTTTTATATAATACTAACATACCCAGTAACTACATATTCTAACCCACATTTTAACTATGTTGACAAGTACACACACCGTTTTCTCTTTGATTATAATTATCTAATGTTTGTTGGTTAAATATTTTAACCAAAATCATGAACCTATGAATAATCAATAAAATATAAATAACAAAAGAAAAATCAATAAAACAAAAATGTTGATCTAATACATTTTACCATAACCTTGAACCCAAGCTGTTGATCTAATAATCAATAATATATATTGCAAAACTAGAAGGAAAAGGATAACAATCATTTAGCTCACTAGGGTTTTTCCAAACACATGACTGAATAGATTGTCCGCCTTTTCAAAGTTTTGAGGCCATCAAAAAGTAACAAGAGACGGAAAATAGTAAACGACAAAGAATTAAAGTAATGCTAGTAAAGTACAAAGGAAACCGCAAGTGGAGTGCTAATTAAGAAATTAAATTACTAATCTGACCATTTCAATTCCAATCATGCCCTGGAGTAGGGCTGGGCAGAATTACTCGTTACTCGCCTTAAATTCGCTATTCGACTCGTACCCGTCTTAAAAATTCAAGTACTCGGTGTTAACAAGACATGTAACAAGTCGACAATTTTCATTACTTGCAAGACCAAGTCAAGTATCAAGTATCATTATCATTTTAATAGTTGACTCGTTATTTGCCCCGTTACTTGCTCCATTACTTGGTATTTGTTACATAATCTATTAAATATTTGTTTATATTTGTCTTTTCTTTTACTTACATCTAAGATTAAATAAAAATACTCATTATCCTTCTTATATTTGTTAATTGTTCCGTATATGTCTTGATTTTTCAAATACTCGTCGTCATCTAGTTAAGTATTAAATAGAAATAAATATTAAAAGTTTAGCTATATGGATTGTTATTACATGTTACTTGCTTAGAGAAGACATTTTTGTCTACTTATATATCGAAATATTCATATTTTTTGTCTTCTTTATAATATGAAAGAATATTTCGTTTAAAGTAATTCACGTATTATTTTAAGTAAAGAATAAACAAAACAAACTTTCATATCTATTTCTAATATAATATTATTTAGTAAATAGTTTTTAAATACTTTTAAAAACTCATAAATAGTTCACACATACTCATAAATAGTTCGCAAGTACTTGTAAATAGCAAGTAATATGACGGGGTAAGTAACTTGCAAGTAATTCATTTTTGATCAAGTATTCGAAATAGTAAGTACTCGTTTTTAACAAGTCAAGTACAAGTCGAAAATTTTATTACTCGTACAAGGCAAGGCAAGTCAAGTAACAAGTACACGCAAAATAGCGAGTACTCGCCTTGTGCCCAGTCCTACCTGAAGTGCTCGACCCATTTGATGCCAAGCTGGCACACACGCAACTATCTAAAGCAAAGGAGCCGAAAATGTTCATCACAACACATTTAATACTCATTCTCTTTCATTTAAATGGTGTTTAAGGTAAATACACACAAATTAAAAAGTACAAAATTCTATACAATTTACCTTATTTACATAAACTATTATTAATTAAAATGAATTCAATTAATAAAAAAATAAAGTATTATATAATTGAACATATATATCAAAAATCATTAATTTTTATCTAAAATAATGAAAACATCACTTTTTTTACCATAAAAGAAAAATGTTTAAACACTACTTAAAATAAATCAGAGAGAGTATTAATTAACAATCATTACAATACACTAATTATCTCAAATTACAATATTGCTCTTAGTTTGGAGTAAAGAAATCTCTATAATATTATTTGAGAATTTAATTTCTTACGTGTCGCACTCACGTTAACTTTCACAATGGTTTATTACATTAATAATGAATTGAGTTTATTATTATAATTAAATATTAATATATTATTTTTATTTTCTTTTATTGCTATAACTAAATTGTTATCAAAAGGAAATTATATAAAATTCAATATCTATAAATATTTTTTCGTTTTATTAATAAAATTAGAAAAGGAATTTTGTACAAAGGCAATATTTTAATTATTAAAGTATAATATTTTAATATATATGACACCTGTGATTTAATAAAAAGGAATTTTCATTTTATATAAATTCCAATTTTATAAATTTTTATATTTTTCAAAAATTCTTAGGATATTAAAATTCAAATATCTTCTTTCTTAATAAAAAGGAAACTATATGATTATACCTTTTGATAGTTTTACAATTTTTTATTTCTACAAAAGAATATATGCACGATTTTATGCAATTTTCTCTTTTTACATTGAATATTTTTAACCTTAATATTATTTAAATGCCTCCAAAATTTATATAAATAAACAACTGATTCTCATAAGTCTAAACTTTAAACAATCGACATAAATATAAGTATCAGTCAATCATTCATCGTTCACATAAAATCTTCTTCATTCATAAAAATTAAATCTTTCTATTGAAAGAAAACAATTCACATAACTTCTATCAGAAAATTCGTTTTTATTTAGATGTATGCAAAATCAAAATAAACATCATGAGATTTTGGGAAAAAATATATTAAAGAGGTTGTTCCTGTTGAGATGGTTTTCATTGATGATGAGATAATTTTTAAGATTCATATTTTTCCAATTTCTGCTAATTCTAATTATAGAAAAATCACAATTGAAAAATTGTATTATGCAACAATTAAAAGCAATGATTTGTTTAAGAAGTTCGAGAATAATATAGTAAAAGGTGAATTAAAAATAATTAACACATTTAAGATCAATTTTTTACACTGGTGATTTTGCAATTTTAGAAATAAATAGCATGACCAAGTTGAATATATTGCGCAAAAAATTATAACATCACAACTAAATAACTTATAAATAAAAAAATTAAACAAGATAATATAAAATACACTAAATTACACTAAAACTCATAAAATATCACTCAAATTATCATATTTTAGTTTCTTATGAATATTCATATTGGCGCATGAGTTAAATTTCATCAACTAAAAATCAACTTGATTATGGATTATGTAATATAGTGCCCATTTGATGTGATCGTGAACTAATCTAAAACAATAAAATATGCTTATATATACTTATAAAAATTGCATTAAAATACATTTTAATATATTTATATAAACTAATAATTTTAATCATAAATTCCAAAATAACTTGAATTATATATTTTATTGGTTTAGAATTATAAAAATAAATAATCACAAAGTTACTATTAAATTAATATTATTTTATTAATGTGTGAAACTTTTTTAAATATATATTATTTTGAAACAAAAGAATGGTTTATTTTTATTTACTTTGGTGCTTCCGTATCCAAAAAGTTATAAGACCAGCTTGTGATATCTACAAATCCGAAGAAAACTTCTTACAATATTATTAGTGGTTCCACTTATAAAAGTAAACACTATTTTATAATTGGTTGAACTAATAATTTGGATAATTTTTTGTTGTTCTTTCTCTGTATTACAAAGAGTATAAATGTAAGAGCTTCACAATGAAAGTATCTTGTCGAGATAATATATTGTCTATCGTCAAGTAATATAGAATTGTATTAGTCAAAAAAAAGTAATATAGAATTGTATTGATCACTAACCACCACGCATATACGATGTTTGACATATATACATTTTTGGTTTTCATGGGGAATGATTAGAGATGTTAAATTAGGGATGTTAATATGGTATGCACCCATTTAAACTTACCCCGTTTAAAACCCATTTCATTTAGAATCCATACTCATTTAAATTAACTTGATTTAAATATTATTAGGTTAATAAAGGTGCCAAAATGAAGAAGAAAACTGTGGAACTAAGTGAATCTTCAAACAGAGCTGCGTTTAAAAAGAAAAAAGTTGAAAAACACAAAACATCCATCCAAGATGATGAAGAAGAAGAGATTCAAAATCACCATAAGAAAATCATACCTTCAGTATTTGGTAAGATTAATATTAAAGACTCAGTAGCATAATATACAATCTTTATATTGGTTACAAAATGTTGATGAAGAAGGGACAACCGTTTTTTTTTTTTTTTGAACAACAAGGGACAACCGTTATTTTTACCAAAGTACTACATATCCTTGCTCTTTCTTCATTGGATTTTGTATCCAGCAAACTTTTACAAAATATTGATATTATTAAGAACAGAAGCATTCTAAAACAAGCTAATCAATCTTTCTTTATATAATGTCCATAAAGTTGCAAAAGATTACTTGTTAATTATAGTTTCATGTGCATGACAATTATTAGTGAACCATTGATCAAAACATCACATCCGAATGTTTGACCGCTAGATTAGATTTCTTTGGTCGCTTAAATAATCCAATGTCTTATCTTATTAAGCTACATTAGATTGTTTTGTTGGTTCATTGTTATCTGATCTCAAAACTAATGATGGGCCAGCTTTAAGCCCAACGTCTGTAGGCTGAAGCACTCACAACTCTAAACTCTAATTCGTAGACCGAGTATAGCATCAACAATATACCTGTAAATTGTTTATAACATCACAATTTATTTCTCTAGCAATCTTGAGCATAGAAATCAACGATCTTGACAACATCCATATCCGAAAATGTAGAGGAATCGTTATGAAGAAGCCACAGCAAATGCTCAAACAAAATCGAGTCGACATGATCAAGCCACACAACTCTACCAGTCTGGTTAAACCGGCTTTTAGTGCGAGCCTTAGCCAAACCAAGCAAGATTCGAAACGGCGTCTCTTGGAGTACGTACGGTTCGACCATGAACTCCTTCTTCTCCTTCCCTCCCACCACCCTTATGACCGAGTCCTCCATATCCTCGTCAGTCAGATTCCGATATGCAAACCGCCGCGAATCAGCCGAGGATAGACGACGGAGTTTCATTACAGGAGAAATCAAGCAGCCCATTTGAGAAAAGAATCAGAGTTAACAAGAGATAAAATCTTTCAAGAACAGAAAAGAGCGTATATATATAAAAAACAATATGAACACAGATTAATGGTTTTAGATCAAACACGGTTTCATTTATAACAAAGACGGTTAGCATTGGTACGTGACGTACTATGGTTGGTTAGTGTTGCTGCGATGTTATATGTCAAGAGTTAGACGGCCCACCCACAGGCTAAGCTTTCTTCCTCCATCCACATGTTTATAGGAAGAAAACGATTTTTTAAACTCGTATATATGATAATCTTGTAGCTACGTCCCAATAACAAGATTTTTTTTTCCTAACCAATTCTTCACGTCTACGCAAACTTCGCATTGATAACCTAACTAAAACTATTCACTATGAGCGAAAATGACATAATATCGTTATAGTATTGTTACATTAATATAATTTTCAATTTTCAATTTTTCTGAATTCTGTCGCTTTCTACATTTACACAAAACTTTGCATTCATCGGAACCAAAAAGCAGTAATGTTTTAATTAACGAAAAGGATTATACATCGTGGATTCTTTTACCTCTCCAAAATTGTTTAATTGTGAATATCGATTTTCATAATTCAAAATCGGTTTTACATCTACTAAATAACATAAATATCTAGTATGTATGTTGCATTTGCTTATACATTAAAGATTATTTAAAGTAAGTTTATTTCAGAGAAAATACAGTAGCGGAATGAACCAAGAAAATTTAAGTTCATTTTATTAGAAAGAGACACCAAAGCATGCATATTACATAGGCAAACTAAACCGTACGTAATCTTAGTATAGAGTTTTATAACTGTCCCGGTGGGTAATGAGCAGCGCCGGTGGTTCGGCTAGGGTAAGCGGTGTGTCCAGGAAGATGGTGGCCGTGAACCTGAGCATCCGCCGCATGCTCAGCCTTGGACTGGTGGAGCTCGGCCTTGGCCTGCGCCTCCTTAGACTTCTCTCGCTCGTGAGCCATCTTCTTCTCTTCTGAAGTCCTAGCCATAGTCTTCTCCGCATGACCTTGTGCCTTTGCGCTACCGATGTTGAGCTTCTCCTTGGCCGTGCTGGCCATGTCGCTGATCTTTTCCTTCGCTGAATGCATCTTCTTCTTACTTCTTGATCTGAACTTTTTTTCCCTTTGCTTTGGTTTTGCCTTACGACCTCCTCACTCACGATTTAAATTTAACGACTAGCGGCGTACGATTAGTCGATTACGTTGGTATCGCCACGTCCATTACGCATATAAGTGTCACTAGCTGCGCCTATGTACGTGGATTACGTGCGTAAGTAAGCACATGCAAAAGCTAGTTTATTCATTTTGCATTTTTACATTTTACAATATCTTCTCTCACGGCGAATTAAGCGCCACCGGTATATCATTTAGCGCCTGGCCCAACTAAAGACCCATTTAAACATAATATTAGCCCAATTAAAGGCCCATTTAAACGTCGTCGGGTTATCACACAACACAATACCACCCGAAACTGAACTCTTCTGTCTTCTTGTCTGTATTCGAAGTTCTGTCGTCTCGGCTGAGAAATACAGCCATCGCCGATCAGTAAGTTTCATCTACCCTTGTTCCTTCATTTTAATTCTTCGTTTTCTCCATTCTCATCACCATTTTCTCCTGATCCTGGTTTGGTTCATCATTCATTTAACGATTCGATGATTCTCACTCTGTCGATGATTCGGTCTGACGTGCTTCGTCCTCACGGTACAACCCATCAGATGATATCTTTATCTGCGAGAATCAGATGGAAAAGAGTGAAGATCACTAACCCGAATTCGATCCGTCCTCTCGTCTCCTCGACGGTGGGATGGATGTTTTTGTAGAAGCCGAAAAACCGAATCGATACAAACGATAATAACAAAGCGATGTTAAGGAAATAACGGATCAAAAGACGAAATGAAAAAACGTTTTAAAAAACGAACATGGAGGCGAGATCTGATCTCTTTCCTTAACTCTAAATATTCGCTCCGTAGTGAGACAGAACTGTACGAATAACGAGTCCCAGGATACAACCATGGGAGACGATTCACGCTTCACTCGTGAACGCCCTAACGAACTATAAACTACGAAACACTCTCGACTTACGTTTAGAGATTTTTTGCTGTTGGTTTTATCAGGAAAAGTCAATAATGAATGAGAAAGGGACGAAGTATTTAACGAGGAAGAGAGGAGCGGTTTTTCGAAATACGTGCAAACGTTTTCCGAAAATCTTTCAAAAAATCTCGGAGTGGACCGCTCAACTTTCTGCGCAAGTTTCTCTCTCTGTTAAATCGTTCTGATCTTAGACGAACGGATAAACTTCGTGTTGTTTTAAGAGAAACTACATGTCGTTTAAACACCAACATCATGCTGTTTTCTAGGAATTGAATGGGCAAAATATTGGGCTTAACTTGGTCCAAAAAGAATCTTATTGGGCCGTAGGCCCACCAAGACCCAAGACCCAAGACCCAAGTCCACGCCGAGCCGAGCCGAGCCGAGCCGAGCCGAACCGGCCGGACGGCGGCGGCGGCGCGCGCGTGGGGAGCTTTCTCCTCTCTCAAGCTGTTTAACACATGATAAAGTGGGAACCTATTTATACAACTTGATTTTACCTCATCTCCCCGATGTGGGACTTTGGCAATCTCATTCATTTAATACAAACCAGGCTTTTGCCTCATCTTCCCGTAGGCCCATTTGTATTCACTTTTAACCAATTAATAATTAGTCCAACAGTTTTGACCAACATTATGCATAACGCGTTGGCTTGTCTGAAAGGTGGTAATGGGGAGGATAAGGATGAGGATGGATCAGGGCTGTGTTCACTGATTTGAGGCAGCTGGTTGAGTACTCACTTGCGGGTATGGTTTATCTGTTGAAACAGGTGAAGCCTCGTTTGAGTAAAGGTGATGCGCTGTGGTGTTTGCTTGTGAGTGAGCTTCATGTTGGGAAGGCGAGTACGATTGATATACCGAGTTCTGGAAAGGTTGATTGTGGTAGTAGTATTGTGAAAGGTGTTAATGCTGTGGCTCCGGTTGGTTCTGGAGAAGAGTTGACATTGTTGCAGAGAGAGACTGATTGTCCGAGGAGGTTTAATCTCTCTCCGTCTATGAAGTCTTACCATGCCCTTGTGGATTCCGGCTCTGTCTTTTCTGCCACAAGACGATTTGCGATGCGTTGTCCAGGTTGCAGAAAGCCATACGAGGAGACCACAATCAAGGTTGTTCGAAGTGGTGGTCTGATATGATTATTCGGCTCGCTCGTTCTTCCAGCATGTTTTGCAGGTCATGAAGAGAGAGGGTGTTGCTTTTAGCGGACTGTCTCTGTTTGTTTCCTTCTATATTATACCTTTTTCACATGTATAGGATGTGTCTTTTGGCACGTAAGAGCTATGATCTATATGTTCTTCTATGTCAATAACACTTCTTCTTATGAAACATGTTGCGCTCATGTAGAGTGATGTGTGTGAGTGCATAAAGTGTTACACGAATTTCAAATACATAAAGTTGCAGTAAGTCTATTTTTTCATTGCCTCCTAGAACCTTGCTTATGTGTAGATATCATTTAATATCTTAGAATGGACCATGAATAGTATACTGCGATTGATATGCTCTGGTTTTGTTGCTATTGATATTCTTTCTCCGTTCATATATGGTATATACATCATTGAATTGACTGGACCGGAGCAAGTTTCCTTACTACAAGATAACTGTAAAGTGGGAAACCAAATTTGACATTAAAATAGAGAACTATTACATATCTTCATGATCTTTAGAGCATGTTTCTTATTTATGATCATCCTGAAGTAGAAATCAAATTGAAAAAAAAACAGGAGAATAGAGAGCTATAACATCTCTTTATTGCAACAAAGGAAGTTCCAAAAGCTTAAACAATCCAGCTTTCCTGGTTCAGGTGCCTCTTGTTTATACGGTTTAGGAGGAGAGAAGAGGTTTTGTGATGCGCAGGAAGTGACTGCCACCACTTTCTGAATGTTGAGCCCTCCAGAAATATATGATCATCATCTACTTCCTTGTCTCTGATCCATCCTTCAAGCGACCTTTCTAGTTTCTTAACCTCTGCCTCATCATATTCTTTCCCCCTGATTTCTTCGACCTCTGCCCAAAAGCAGGATCCTAAGCTGGATGCATCTATCTCTTCAGCAGCTCGTCCTTCTTTGAGTAGTTTATGCGCGTACAATCTCTGAGCGTGTTTGTAGCGGCTTGGTCTTCTTCCTTTTCCCATGTAAGGCCCCGTGTCTTCGTTCTTCAAATGCCTGTGGTAGTTTGCAATATCAAGTGGTTCCATTAATCTGCGGTAGCGAGTTGCTAGATCGATCCACTCACTGCTGCCCTCGAATCCATCTGGAAGTTGACCTTTTTTCAGTAAACCGAGCACGTCGTCAAATGAACCAGCTAACTCAGCTCTAGTGACGTTTGCTTTGAAGTCGTTCTCTTCATTAGATTCCTTGAAGGAATCATAGTACCCTTTCGCAGGAGCTAGACAATATTCGTTCTCTATCCATTTCAGCTTTTCTATTTCAGGCTGTTTGGTGTTGGTGTCTCTTGGTTCAAAGAACTTCTTATATATCTTTTCCTGATTATCGACTCGTTTATTCTCTGCCCCAAGGGCAGCATGGACGCATTCTCTTGCCGCGCTTGTGCTCTGCAAAAGAAGAAACATCAATGGTACAATTCTTTTTTTTTTTTCTTATTCAGCAAAAAAACATACAAGGATCAATCAAGCCACGGAGCAAAGAGAGAAAGAGTTTACCAATCCAAGGTCACTGAACGAAAATTCATCCAAAGGCAAGTGATCCTTGTCAAGATAATTAACATCTTTCATTCCCATGGAACGTACCATTTCCTCATAGCTATTGATATGGTGATCTCTTATGCTTTGATTTGGTCTTAGAGACAGTTCTTGCTCGTTGCTTGACTGAGAAGCGTAAAACAGGATCTGAAGAATGGCGTCTGAGTTGTTCATTTCGACCAATCTCGTCCCCGTAGAGAAGACAAATGTCCCTGCGGGTCTGTAAGGACTCAGCTCAAGGAAACTTGAAAAAGTTTCCAAAAACGCATTTCCTCCATCTCCAATCAGTTCACAACCGGCTTGGCGAGCAGCAGTTTCTACTTGTTTCATCACCGTTGCGTAGAAACCTGCGATGTTCTGGTCGTTTTCTTGGATCGGATCTCTACGACCCAGTTGGTAGAGAGCATCAGGCAGAGCTTGCTTTGTTGATGCCTTTGGAGCAAGCATTATCCGAGGGACGATATCGAATCTTGTGACGAAGTTCACGAAGAACCGGCTCCAGTTCTCTCTCCCAAGCGCGTGCTTGAAGACATTGTCACCGACCAAAGGAGCTCCAAAGGTCACACAAATAGGCTCCGGGAAAGGGGAACCACCACTCTGATTTGTGAAGTATTTCTCCAAGTACCAAACTGTTGCCAAGATTGCAGTTGCGCCTCCTGAAGAATGTCCTGTGAACACTATCCTTCGACAGTTTTGGCGGCTGTCGGCAACCTGATAAAGAGCAAGTTTCGGACATAAAACTAGTCAGATGTTTTGGACCCAAGTCAAAGAGAAAAGTCAATAGTTACTAACATCAGCAAGAAATGAGGTACTTGGAGAAATGAGGATATGAAGATTCTTGACGAAAGCTTCGTTAGCGGTAGCGTCAACGTCGTTGCTGAAGCTTCTCATACAAGGGAATGGGAACTGATCACTCTTCATCTCAGTTTCTCCAAAGGGAGACTTGTTCCCCGGAGCAAACAGATCTTTATCCAAGAAAGATGGTTTGAAAGCGAAAAAGACAATACCCCTTTCTTCTTGCTTGTGGAAGTGGTTGGTGCTGTAAGCTGTGGTCGATGCCCTCCATGATGTAGCGATTAGAGCATCATCGATTCCGGACAGAGCTTCTAACGCCATTGATCTTATCTCTCTCCCTCTCTTCTGGACCTTCTCTCTCTCTCTCTTCGTTCTGAGTCTTCTTGCTTATGGTCTTTCTTCTTCTCTTTGGATTAAGTTTATAGATATTAAGGCAGAGATGTACGGAAATAATTACCAAAAATACCCATCGCAAACGTGAGGAGAGAGTTCACTGCAACTTGGAGTTCTTTGTGGGGTATTTTAAAAAAGTGTTGTCTTTACTTTATGATTTGTTTTTATAGTTGACTCTGCTTTGGCTATTGGTCGCTAGGTAAACGAACCTTAGCCATGCAGTTTTCATTGGGTGATAATTTTGTACATCCGACATGAGTGGTAATAATTTCCAAGCAAGTCTCATTTTGCTCTGGTCGGGAAGTTTTTCCAATGTATTAGTAATCATATAGTATGAATCTTGCTTTAGAAAACATGTGAGCTTGACTTTTGAAGTCTTCGTCTCCAATATAGATCCTTTTTTGCTTTCAGATGTCATTCGTTGCAATAACTCTGTGTGATCGACTTGTGTTTTGTAGTTATAACTCATAGATTAATTCATTTTTTTGTCGGAAGTTTCTCTGTCTCTTTTTGGTTGAGCAGAGTTTGTATCAGCTTACTGAATGTAATTTATGTACCTTGACTTTTCGGTTTCAGAGTTAAAATACAAGCCTTTGTAAACTCGCTAAATCTGAAGCCCAAGTTAAAAAAAAAAAAAAATTAGCGATCACAAAATTCATTCGGCTGAAAACATTTTTTAAAAATTAAAAGTTTTCGTCAACTTTCGTAAATTTTACTCTGTTATCTGTTTATCTTTGACTTTTTATTAAAATGTTATGAGGAACGTTGCAAAAAGTCTTTTTTTTTTTTTACGATCGAAAGCTCTATATTTTATTATCTTGGTTCTAAAGGATTGGTACTAATCAACCCATTTAGAACCTGAACATGGGAAAAGATAGTATTTCGAGCTCGGGCTTCTTTCGCAAGAGAGTCCGCTCTAGTGTTTAAAGTACGAGAGAAAAAAAATAATGGAGCAAAACATGAATTTAGAACTAATCTGTAGAAATTCTTCAGATTTGGCCATCAAAGCTGGCCATTCTTCCTTTTCTTCGTTGTTGAGGAGATTTACGAGCTGAAGGCAATCAGACTCAAAGGTTACTGTACGGTGACCAAGGAGAAGAGCAGAATTCATAGTCCACAGGAGGGTACGAAATTCTGCTTGAATGGGAGAGGTCGTTTGGTTACTAGCGAATGAACCATACGATTCTCTTCCGTCTCCGTCTTTGAGTGAAAAACTTCCTCCAAAGAACAGGGCGTTTTTGTGCCATGAGGCATCGATCTTGCAGTGAGGCATTGTGCGCTCAACGGCGATAGGTGGTAACCGGATATCGGGGTCTGCGTGCTGCCCTGGTGATGTTTGCGCTTGCTTCCAGACTTCAGCCTCGCTTGAGGCAATCTGGAGAGTGTCTTGAGGGGAGATTTCTTTACCATTAAAAATCTTTTCATTACTGGCTTTCCATAGATACCAGAGTATCCAAGGTATTTTTGAGATAATAAGCTCTGGTACTCCTTGTTTTGAAAAAAAGTCTTATAAGGAAATAAACAGATAATTTTCTACATATTAAACCCATTCAATTTTATTTGAACTGACCAAAAAATAAACTGAAGCAAGCAGACTTCTATTGCTCTGCTACGTACTGTTTTCTTGAGGTGTTCCAATTGACTTTTAAGGTCTAAATAAAAATACATGAAATAATTGCACTGAGGTTCTAATAATAACAAAAACATAAATATATATAAATATTTTTGTTACTATTAACCGCGGTATAGTGCAGAACGGTATGATTAGTAAACATTCGAAAGTTCACAAACCAAATTATAATTAAATTTCATGCTTTAGGTTCTGTTCTTGACTTTTGAGTGAGGTTTTCTAGCAACAAAATATATTAGAGATAGTATTTGTATTTGTTTTCAGTTTATTTTCCTTTTCATCAATTAACCAAAACAAATTTAACAGACCCAGTTCAATGAATATATTTGAATAAACTGGATCCAATTGGTTATAATACAATCTTAGTTTTGTTCAGTTTTGTAAAACTGTTTTTAGAATTATGATACACGCATTTGGTTCTTTTTATGTTTGCAACTATACAAGAAAAGAAAAAGTATTTGCTTTCAGATGGAAAAGTTTAGGAGACTAGGATTGTCGTGGTCTTGATAAAATACGCACTCAATTTGGAAATTTCTAGGAAATGTCATTTACTGTGGTCCAACATGTTAAATAATTAACTTATCTTGGTGGATCCGTACCTAGTTAACAGCTTAGTTTAATTAGACGAAGATTGGCTTGTAGTAAACTAATCCAAGTAAACAATACTTCTTCCACGTAAATTGAAGGCGGAGACTAGGATTGTCGTGGTCTTGATAAAATACGCACTCGATTTGGAAATTTTTAGGAAATGTCATTTACTGTGGTCCAACATGTTATATAATTAACTTATCTTGGTGGACCCGTACCTAGTTGACAGCTTAGTTTAATTAGACGAGATTGGCTTTTAGTAAACTAATCTAAGTAAACAATACTTCTTCCACGTAAAGTGAAGGCCGAAAAGTCACAATAGTAAACTTCCACAATTAACAAGACCATTTTACATATTTTTTTAACACACATATCTCAAAGTAAATAAATAAAAAAAGCAACGTATTTATCTTCTCTAATGAATCCCAAATCTTCGGTCTAAAATTTACAATTCTACATTATGAAAATACCTTCCTCAGTCGTCAGTTCTTGGTCACTAGGTAAACCAACCTATACATCCACCTGAAGAATTCTCATTGGATAATAATTTGGGTCATTTTTATTTGAAACATGTTGGGTTTTTCGTACTGTTGATGACTTTCACCTATATACTATTTGTAAGTTGGTAAACTCCGTGGGTATATTCATTAGTAAAAGGAGAATATATAGGATACAATAGAGGGTTCTAGAGAGTATCTAAGTGTATCACAAAGATATTTACATATCTAATCATATCTAATCGTATATACTCTAACATTCTCTCGCTGTCGAAGCGTCTGTTGGAGTGACGGTCAGACTGGTTCTGAACTCGATAAACAGAGGAGAGTGGAGGCCTTTTGTAAAAATGTCAGCATACTGTTGTGATGATGGTACGTGTAGGACCCGAACATGACCAATAGCAACCTTTTCCTTGACGAAATGAATGTCAATCAACATGCTTGGTTCTTTGGTGTTTGACCGGGTTAGAGGAGAGGTAGATGGCGCTGACATTGTCGCAGTAAACAACCGTGGCACGAGTGACGCTGATCTTCATTTCAAATAAGAGATTACTTAACCAAGTTGTTTCTGCAACTGCATTGGCGACTCCACGATATTCAGCTTCTGCGCTGGAGTGTGAGACTGTGTCTTGGCGTTTAGATGACCAAGAGATCAAGTTATCACCGATATAGACGCAATATCTGGAGGTGGAGGGGCATATAGAGAAGACGAAGAAGAAGAAGAAGAAGAAGAAGAAGAAGAAGAAGAAGAAGAAGAATAGGAGAGAAACGAGATAAGAAGAGAGACGAGAAGAAAGAGAGCAGAGGTTTGGATCGATCGCTTAGCTTGGACTTCAAGTAGTGGCCTCCTACTCCTAGTGTACTCTTGTTTTTTTCTTCCATAAATCTTATCAGGAAGTAAACTGGATAGTTATTTAACCAATTATGTTTCCCATTTAGCCTAAAATAAATTGATCAAACAATACGAAAGATAGTATAAAATGACTTTACAATCGATACATCTACATGTTTTATGAAGATTTACATTTAACGAATTTATTTGAGTCATACTTGCACCAAATCGAGTCGTTTTATAAAGAACTACGCGGTTCTGTTTGCATAATGATGGAAATCGCATGTAAGCTTTTCCACTAATCAAGATAATTTGTGATAAATCGCATTTGTGAAGTTTAGGTTTCGCCAGAGAGCTTGATGGGCCAGCGGCAATAGAGCTTCATGGGCCAAGCACTTACAGGCCCTCTCCAGCTTGCACCACCTGATCATATACGAAGCATATATATATCTACGGTAGTATGATGATTAGGTTAAGGCGAGTACAAGCAAATCTCCCAATTACTTATGATGGCTCAGCAAGCAGTAACTAGCAATCAATTATTGCAAAGACAAGCTTTAAGATAACTATAAAACAAAAACTACAGGAAAAGTTCATGATTTATAAATTCCAAATGCTGACTAATCGCAACTTAATTATGTATAAACAATGGTGGGTCTACTTGCATATCTTACAAAGTAGTAGCTCACAGTCTTAGGCGTTACACCAGGAAATCTGTGGGGAGCTATCGTGTTGCAAATCAATCTTTAAGAAATGGCCATTGCATTGCATTGCATGCACTCTCTTCCCATCCATCTCCAATAAAACAGAATCTGAAATTTGGATGGTTGTAACGCTCCTTGATCCATTTGAAACATTGGAGCGTCCCCACATCTATTGAACTATAAAGTGGGAAAAGACAAACAGAGTTTATGATGCAGTACGTTTCTACATAGAGATGCAAAACCATGGATGGAGTTTCCAGAATTGGGACAACTGTGAGAAACTGAATCTAAGCAGAGCTATCACATTGAAGAAGGAGATATGTCTCCGAGGTTACCATTTTCATGTCTTATGAATGTATCTAGCCTGAGAGTGCTCCGGAAGTCACTAGTATATGTACTTACTTGAGTCATATAACATCAGCAAGAAGTAGCATAAGATGCGAAAATGTATCATTAAAGGGCTCATTGCAATCCTCAATCTGACAAAATAAAAACACAAAGACTAATGTTTACTGATTTTGACAAGAAGTGCATCTCATAGTCCGCGTTAAGACGTTAACTAACTTGCTCGTAGAAGAAAGAATGGTCAAAGATTGTTTCTCCCCAATCTCCACTTCACACCTATATTTTAACATTTTAGAGCCAATGAAAAGACTCAGCGTTACGTCCCATGATGATAAGAGTCTCGTCCATGTCCCATTATGTATACAATCACTGGTCCACCATCAGAAACCAAAGTTGCGAGCCTTTTGTGATGTGTTAATCATTAATATGCCCTCTTCCCTGACTATTATAAGAAGTTAAAAACCTCATATAATATAAATATTCAGTGAGATGCGACGAAATTAAAAAAAAAAGGATCAGAGCTGCCAAGATCGGTGACAGATAACATGAAGTTCAAAAATTCTAAAGAACCGCGACGAATATTACAGACCTGTCGATAAGATAAGAAGAGCATGTGAAGGGTAAACTGCGAACGAAACGAGTTCGTTTAGGATATCATTTAGCGTCTGGCCCAATTAAAGGCCCATATAAGTAAAATATGAGCCCAAACTGTTCACCTTTCACACACACCACTACCAGAAACAGAAGTAAATCTTTTGTTTTCTTACATGTCATATTCTCCTCCTCTGTGTCTTCTTGTCTCTATCCCCGAAGTTTGTTCTTCTTTCTCAGTTGAGAAACACAAACACAGCATCACCGATCAGTTAGTTCTTCTATACTTTTTTTTTGTCATTTTAATTCATCAGATTCTCCTGTTCCTGGTTTGGTTTCTCATTCATTTAGCGATTAGTGATCATCACTCTTTTCCATCTGATTCTCGCAGATAAAGATATCATCTGATGGGTTGTACCGTGAGGACGAAGCACGTCAGACCGAACCGGAAGACCCGATCCACGAAACCCGAATTCGATCCGTCCTCTCGTCTCCTCGACAGAACATCTCTACCGAGATCAATCGTCGAATCGAGTCTCAGACATCTCGTCGATCACAACCACCCGGGTCTTCTCGATTCGAGCCCTGGTGGCAACTTCGAGGACAATGATGCTTTGGGTTACTGCACGGAGGAGCAGCTAGAGGATCTCCTCCTGAAACATCTGGAGTGTTTATACAACGAAGCGGTCTCAAAGCTCGTGTCTTTGGGTCACGGTGAGGACGTGGCGTTGAGAGCTGTTCTGAGTAATGGGTATTGTTACGGTGGGAAGGATGTTTCGACCAACATTGTGCATAACGCGTTGGCTTGTCTGAAAGGTGGTAATGGGGAGGATAAGGATGAGGATGGATCGGGGGCTGTGTTCGCTGATTTGAGACAGCTGGTGGAGTACTCGCTTGCGGGTATGGTTTATTTGTTGAAACAGGTGAAGCCTTGTTTGAGTAAAGGTGATGCGTTGTGGTGTTTGCTTGTGAGTGAGCTTCATGTTGGGAAGGCGAGTACGATTGATATACCGAGTTCTGGAAAGTTTGATGGTGGTAGTAGTATTGTGAAAGGTGTTGATTCTACGGCGCCGGCGGATTCTGGAGAAGAGTTGATATTGGAGAGAGAGATTGATTGTCCGAGGAGGTTTAATCTCTCTCCGGCTATGAAGTCTTTGTTGAGAGAGAATGTTGCTGCGTTTGCTGCTGGTTATCATGCTAGTATGAAGCAGAAGAAAATGCAGTCTGAGGCTAGTGATATTAGCTTGTCTTGCGCTGATACAAGCGAGGAGAGTGTAGGTTCGGTTATGGAGAAGTTCCAGGATCTGAACCTTGATGATGGTGTTGATTCAGCGCCTGAGGAGCCTAAGGATGTTGCTTTGATAGGACTATTTCGTCAGGTTCAGGATCTCAAAAGGCAACTAAAGGAGAGGAAAGAATGGGCTCAGAAGAAGGCGATGCAGGCTGCACAGAAGGTGAGTGATGAACTGGCGGAGCTTAATTCGTTGAGGAGTGAGAGAGAAGAGACCTTACGGTTGAAGAAAGGGAAACAAACTGGGGAGGAGTCAACCATGAAAAGAATATCAGAGATGGAGAACGATCTGAGAAAAGTGAGCGGTCATGTTGACAAGGCTAATATGATAGCAAGGAGACTTGAGAACGAGAACGCAGTGATCCGGGCTGAGATGGAAGCTTGCAAGTTAAGTGAATCAGAGTCGCTCACAGCTTGCATTGAGGCGTCGAAGAAGGAGAAGAAACGCTTGAAGAGGCTTGTAGCGTGGGAGAAGCAGAAACTGAAGTTGCAAGACGAGATTGCTGCTGAGAAAGAAAAGATCAATGCACTCACTAGAGCTTTAGCACAGATCACACAAGAGGAAAAAGAGTACGAGGTACGAAGAAGTGTTTTTATCTTGTTTTCACTGGGGCAGCCTCTATTTTCATGTTCTTTTCATCTTGTTAATGTCTATCTGCAGGGGAAATGGAGGGAGGAGCAGAAAGCAAAGGAGCAGGCGTTGGCTCAAGTGGAAGAAGAGCAGCGGTCCAAGGAAGCAACCGAGGCTAGAAACAAGAGACAGGTTGAAAGCGTTCGTTTGAAGATTGAAATAGACTTTCAGAGACACAAAGACGATCTGCAGAGACTTGAACAAGAGCTGTCTCGGCTCAACAAGGCCTCTTCGACTGACTCAAGCCTCCAATCCAATAACACCTTCTTCCACACAGACGGGAAATCAGACAAGTCGAAGGGAGAAGTAGTGGTGTCTAAACTGCTTGAAGAGCTGGCTAGGCTTGATGGGTTCTATGAGAAAGAAGCGAACTATGACCGGGAATGTTTGATCTGCATGAAAGACGAGGTTTCGGTCGTGTTTCTCCCTTGTGCTCACCAAGTTGTCTGTGCGAGCTGCAGCGATAGCTTCATGGGAGGTGGCGAAGCGACCTGTCCCTGTTGCAGAGTTCCAATTCAGCAGAGAATTCGCGTCTTTGGAGCAACTTCGTAGTCAAAATACTTCTTGTATTCAGGAGTAAATACTTTTTCTTTTCTGTTAGTTTAAAAACTTATGGAGCTCTCAGCTTCATGTCGTCGTCTCTTTAAGTTTAACTCTGGCTTGGGTTCGAGGGTTTTTGAATGTTAAGCATTTGCTCTTTACATAAATAAGTCTTTTGAGTCTTTGGAAGATGTTACCTGGTTTAAGATCTTCCCAGGATTCACGATGTAAGCTAATAAAATTAAACTCTGGAACACATTCCCTTTTAGCTGAAATTCATAGAGAAGTGTTTCATTTTTTTTTCAAAGAATCATTTAAAGCCTTTTTTGTTCAATTAAAGCCTTTTATTTAACATATAATCCATTTCATTCTAAAAACTTATTAGTTAAAAAAAAAAAAGCTCCATAGTTATTTTATTTGGGAATCTAATGAGATTTTGAACCGTGTATTGACACATTACGTGTTGGTATACGGTGATTTTGCTTGGAAGACAAATATAACATGGGTTCCAGGAGGAATATGTTCTCTGTATAAGATTCTTACATTTGAAAGATTTGTCAGTGAAAAAAAGAAAGAGAATATTACTCCGTAAAAAAAAAAAACTAGACCGGATATGATTTGACTTTGACTGTGCTGTGTCTCTCAATTATGAACTCTACTTCGTCGTATCTAAGTTTGGAGCTGCCACGTTTCCGCGTATCAAACAAAGTCTTCTTCTCGAGACATGTGTCTCCTTAGATATTTTCCGCTTCTAGAAAATAACGTTATCGAATCCGCGTTTGCGTCTCAACACGTGGCACTCCCACCCCTTTGTTCTCTTCCTCTTTTGTACTACCATATACCCTGGTTCTCTGTTGTCGCACCGTGCACGCAATCGCTAGACGACACGCGTCTCATCAACCAATCTAATCTCGACACGTTTAACAGCGGGAGCATCACAGAATCTGTTGTTCAGACAAGAGGCCACGTGTATCATTCTTGAGCACCGTACCAAACGTGTATAAATTTGTAAGATCGCGACGCAGCGTGTAATAAAGCTGAATGATTATTTCTAGAAGGATAGAGTCTCCGTCAGTCCCAATGAACTCGCTCCGATTCAAACAACCGAGTCGCCTACCGAGTTTCGGCGACTCGGGGATAGAGAACGAGCAGGTGCTGACTCTCGTCTTCGAGTCCATCAGCTGGGACATCCGCACCATCTGCGCGGTCGCCTCCGTGAGCCGCAGGTTCTGCGCGATCGCGAGACGCGTCCTGTGGCGTCTCCTCTGCGTTCACCGCGCTCCGGGTATGGCGGCGGCATTGTCCGGCGCCGATCCCGGTGGGAGAATCGACGGGGGATGGCAGGCGCTGGCGAAACTCATGTTCTTCTGCGGCGGCGGCGGGGGCGAGTCGGCGACTCGGTCGCCGGGTCACTTCGCGTCCGAGTCGAGATTCTCCAAGACCTCCGGGAGGTTCTTCCTGCCGAAGAATTGTCGGGGAGATCTCTTGTACGTGAGCGATCCGTGCGAGCATCGCGCGGTGGGTGGCGGCGGTGGAGGAGGAGGGGACGAGCATTTGGGGGTTTTCAGGGGGGTGTTTCGGGAGTTCATGAGGTCGAAGACGAGGCAGTGTCTCGTGAGGAGACAGGCGGAGCTTGAGGAGAAGGTTAGGTGTCCGTATTGCGGAGGGCGCGTGTGGAGTATGAAGGCGGCGAGGCTTGTGCCTAAGAGTGCGGCGAGGCGGTTGGGGTCGAGAGACGGTGGGCTGGAGATCTGCGTATGTGTTAACGGACACTTGCACGGTACTTGCTGGCTGATTCCGCTCTCGTCGGATGAAGAAGAGAGGGGGAGTTTTGATGGTGAAGCAGAGGATGATGGTGATAGCTATGACTTTTTAGGTGAGTCATGAGTGATGGCTTTAGAGGCATATGTAAACACCAGAAGAGAGGAGGGAGGTTTCAGTTAGATTCTCTTAGAAGTCGAATCGAGGAATCTTAGATTTAGAACTCCACATTATTGATTTGTGATGGCATTGTGAACGATTTAAGTTTTGATATTCTGTTGTCATTTACCACCCTCTAATCAACCGATTTGGATCTCTAGAAGGCCCACTCAATATATTTGGGCCCGTTGATGGAACTTCCAATAATGAAAAAGTTCTTTTGTACAATAGTACGATTTGTTATACTATATGTTTTCTTCCCACTGATCTTTGAAATAAGATCATTCAGAAGTTAGTATATAACTGTGTTATATCCTGAAGAAGACAGCCAAAAATATAAGTGAACCATCCACTATTTTTTCAAAACATTTCTTGCAAAATGGATTATTAAGTCATTACTTTCTTTTTTAAAAAATATTTAAAAAATTTCATGTTGTGTTTTTTGTCTTAATTTTCTTATACAGCCTGTATAATACAGGTATCTACTTGCACAAAACATTATAACTCCCATTGATTCCATTAAAATACTATTCATTCTGAAGACTGATACCAACCATTCTTTGCCAATATTAATACAAAAAACATTCCTACATAAACAAAAAGAAAACGTCGAAAACGTTACGTGCCGTCAAGGATTGGCAAAGTCACTCCAACTACCACTCACAGTTGACAAGTAGACTTTTGATTTAATTTGTTTTTTCTTCAATTTGCACGGTATAAATTGGCAGATGTGAAAAGCGTCAAAGCCAACTGAACCGCTAGATAAACAGATTTGGTTACTGGATTATTCACCTAAGAATCATCAAGTTTGATGGGACCTAAGTTGACCTTGAGCTTATTTTCACACACATAATATTTCTAATATAACAAAAAAGTGTGATATCATACATTTTTTCAGATATATAATGTTGCAAAATCAAAATTAGATCTCTCATGTACAAGCACTGTCATGCTATGTGTTGTCTCAATCTGATGGGACATAAAACATCTGATCTTTTCTTTTGGTTGCATATTTGGTATAACTTCTATTCGAACGCTGATGTTGATCTTAAAGAAGTCTTAGATGCAAATTTTGCATCATATTATATATGGCCTGCCCGTATGTCCCGGTCTATGCGCTCTGCATTATATGTACCCGGAAGCTCTCTAAAGTCCTCGTTGAATATTGAATATGCACTGCCAAAGAAAGACACCAAAGAAAGACACCGAACTTATTCAGTTCGTTGTAATCAAAAAAGATATTTTCACAGCTTGAAAGTCAATATACGAGGATTTCACTTTCCAGCTTAATAAGACTACTTGGAAGAATCATATGCTTCCAGAATCCTAAGCTTTTGTTATTCCGTATGTCTAAGTAACCAAGGGTATTTACGAAGTCAAAGAGTGTATATTTCCTTAAATAACCAAGAGTTTGCCTTTTCCAAAAGAAAAAATAGTATGTGGATTGCAGTAAACACCAACCAGAGTCATATTAGTCCTAATCAACTGAGTTGTTATCTCAAGAAAAATCAACGGAGGCTAAAGTTTTTTTAGAAATGTACATACCTGACATCACCGGGTTGTCGTTTACCAAGGTTGAGCAAGATGATTGAAAAGCCAGTCCCTAGTAACTGAAACCCATGATAACGAAGAAGAAACCACGCAAAGGAAACAGAACGTCTGAGCCAATTTATCAAACTATATAATATATTTGTACACAAGATGCATATGCAATGGCATCGCAAAAACATGAGACCTTTTCAGGAATGCAGAAACTGATCAGATGAAGAGGACTTACAAATATAGGGCCGAGGTCCCAGCTATGGGCAATAGGCGCCAAGATAAACCACAAGGTGATAATAGCCCACATCTTTAGACTTAAAGAGAAAAGTCCCATAAGGATGATATCTAAAATCATCACACAACATCAGAATCAATAAACTTTCAATCATTCTTGAAAACTGCAGATAATGCGTGTGAAAGGTTAAAGAACTCACCAGGAAGCTTCAACTTGTTACGGAGAAAGTAGTAGAGCTTCCTCTTCCACCTGCTTGCTGATGCTGGGAGCTGAAACTTCTACAAAGCCAAAAACAACTAAAAGAGATTAAACAAGGAACAGAAACTTAAAAAAAAAAAAAACATTCTTTCAAGAGTTAAACATCAGACCAATTCCTCGTCATCATCATCATCATCGTACGTCTCAACTCCAACTGGTCGCTTTGGTATAACAGCAACGGTCAAGGAATCTACAAAATAAACCCAAATGCATAATCAAAGACACACTCAAGGTAGACACAAAAGGCTTAAACTTTCTGTACCTTCGTCCTTGAGCGTGACGTATACATCCTCTCCATCTTCCTCGTCTTGCAGTGCCTTCCCACGGAGAATCATCCTCAAATTCGCGACGGGAAACCGACCCTTCTCCGCAATCGCGTTCCTCAAATCACGAACCTAAGAATCATCCAAGGATCAATCAATCAATCCCCTTCAAAGTGAGGAAGAAGAGAAAGTTCCTTACTTTGATACGAGACGCCACTCGAATTCGAGACGGGCGAGATGGGCCGATGGTTTTGTGGGTGATCTCCACGGTGCCATCGTCGTTGCTCATTTCTTCGATTGAATCAACGAGAAATTGATGGTTAGGGTTTCGAATTGGGGATTTGATTAGAAGAAGAAGAAAAAAACAGAGTTTGTGTGTTTCTCACTGAGCTCCGATGACGGAGAATCCGATTTTAGTTTTTTATAATATTGCATATCTGCCTGATATTTTTAATTAATTTAATTTTTAACCCCGTAGTGTTTCAGAGATTTCACGTTCTGGGATACCCACAAAAGGCACAGCAGACACATCAAACCCAATTTGTGTCGGTGGTGGTAGCTATGCACCAAGATCCCACCATCATAAGATGTTTTATTTGATGGTTTGGTCTTGGAGCATCGCTGCCACCACAGACACATGCACTTATTTGGTCTGTCATTTTGTATTTTGTTAAAAGATCAAAACATCGATACAACTCAGCACTTGCCGAAAGACGGTAAAAGAATCTCATGTGATTCTTCTGATCGACAATCTTTCCCATTTTCCTTTTGACTCCATTCCATCAAGGCATTACAATTATTTGGGAGTGGAACCATTAGAACGAAGGTAGATGGAAAGAGATTGCGGATAAGAAGACTCAAGATTCTAGTCGCTTTTTTGTCTACTCATGGATTTTTTTCAGACAATGAGGGAAAGAACGAGAGATTGATAGACCATTAAATAGAGTTTTGCGTTGTTGAGAACGCTGTTTTTAGTAGCGTTATGGGTCAGTGACCATCACCTAACCTAAGGTCTTAAAACTTTAAAGATCTGTTGACAATGATGACTAAACTTTAAAGATACTTAAACATTGTTGGAAGACATGGCGGATCAATACTCAACAGACTTTAACGCCAAATCTCGAACCGGTTTGATTGAGAGAACCGGGAATACTGAACCGAAAGCAGTGTAAAAATTTCTAATGATGGATATGCATAAGGAAAACTAGTTTTGGAGTTAGGAACACCACATTTACTTCATTAAAGTCTAGACGATTTTACAACATTATACATGATTTATAAGACAAGAAAGTTAGATGTGGTTACCTAGTATGTAGGAATTAGTTTTGTAAGAGCACCCGCAACGAGAATCATTAAGGGAAAGTTTTTAGGAAAAAAATAATTAAATAATCAATCGACTCCACCAAAAGTTAATGATTCATTCCCGAAAATCCATAAATAAGGATTTATTTTTAGTGAATCATTACACTATCTGCGGGTCTCCATAAGACGTGGCGACCCGCGATTGGTTGATATTTTATTTTTTATTTTTTTATTTTTTAAATCTGAAAAAAAAATAATAATATAAAAATCAAATTCTAAAGCTCCAATAGGTATCACCATTGCGGGTGACCTAAGAGTCTCAAACATAGAAAAGGAATTAAAAAAGTTATTGCAAGAGCTTCTCAGTAGAAGAGAAGGTTTGGGTCAGACTTTTTCATTCACACAATAAGCATAGGATGAGGCCTTCAATTTCTGCCTTACATGTCATTGGATAGAACACAACAAAAAAAGAGAAAGAATATCTTTAAATCTCCTATTTGTTTGGAGAAGACAAAACACAGAGCTAAGAAAGAAGTGTGACAAAAATGGCATTGAGAATGTGGGCCTCTTCTACAGCAAATGCTCTCAAGCTTTCTTCTTCTGTCTCCAAGTCTCAGCTCTCTCCTTCTTTCTCCATCTCTAGATGCTTCTCTTCAGGTGATTGTGATTGTTTATGTAGTTGTGTGTTACACAGTTTCTGTCAGAAGTTGTTGATAGGTTTCTCTATTCTTTTAGTATTGGATGGATTGAAGTATGCAAATTCACACGAGTGGGTTAAACATGAAGGCTCTGTTGCCACCATTGGCATCACTGACCATGCTCAGGTAACATAGGCTACACCTTTCGGCTTTTTTTTTTCTTGTGATAGTTCCGGTTCCAAGTAAACTTTAGGTGTTTAGCTCTTTAGAGAAGACGTAAAGATGATCGACTGAAAAAGTGGAGAAATAACATTAAATGTTTCAGGACCATTTAGGTGAAGTGGTGTTTGTGGAACTGCCAGAGGAAAATGGTTCGGTGAGCAAAGAGAAAAGCTTTGGAGCAGTGGAGAGTGTGAAAGCGACAAGTGAAATCTTATCACCGATCTCAGGTGAAGTCATTGAGGTTAACAAGAAGCTCACAGAGGCACCAGGCTTGGTACGGTTTAAACGTCTCTAAGGAAAAAACGTAGTAAGTTACTCTCAGTTGACAACATGTATAAAGCAAACTGATTGCCACTTGTGTTGTGTAGATCAACTCAAGCCCCTATGAAGATGGATGGATGATCAAAGTGAAGCCGAGCAACCCATCTGAGTTGGAATCTTTAATGGGTTCAAAGGAATACACCAAGTTCTGTGAGGAAGAAGACGCTGCTCACTAGGAGGATTTCTCTCTACTTCTATGTTCCAACTGTCCTTCAAAAAAAGAAATTTTTTTTATATATCAGTTCTCATGCATATTTTCATAACCAACACACCGATGAATGTATGGTTCGTTGGCTTTTTTTTATCAGAATGATTCTTCTTTGTTTAACATATAGAAAAAGACATTAAAAGCTTCAAATAACAAACATTGTCACACCAACTTATTACTTTCCTAACGTCATTTTATTCTTACAAAGGTGATTTGTTTCACGTACTCTTTTTGACCAACATCTTATTTTAATTTTTGAGTATCCCACCAGGCAAGTTAGGTCTCTATTGGTTGTATCTACCTTTGACAAAACTGTAACATTCCAAATTGATAAAAGTTGGGCATGAAAAAAACACATAGAGACACATGGTAACATACAAAGGAAAAATTGAATCAGGAAGCACACATATATACACACACATACTGAGTTGCACATAAACAGAACATAACTTTCCAATGGAGACCAAGCTGATGAAGCTATGGCTCTGTTTAATCGTGGTTTTTGCCGTTACGACCTCAGCTTTGGGGGAATTTGGAGGACCATTAGTGAAGGGTTTCTACAAAGAGAGTTGCCCATTAGCTGAAGAAATCATTAAGCATACCGTTGAGGTTGCTGTTCTCAAAGATCCTCGTATGGCTGCTTCTCTTCTCCGTCTTCAGTTCCACGACTGCTTTGTCTTGGTTAGACATCGCTCCCCGATTTTAGCCTACTTTAAATGGTATTCAAAGTTGTGTATAAGAGGTGCTAAGATTGGTTTATTATATCCTATGATTGATTGATTTTATAGGGTTGTGATGCGTCTGTGCTCTTGGATACACATGGAGATATATTGAGTGAGAAACAAGCAACTCCAAACGTGAACTCTTTGCGTGGGTTTGAAGTTATTGATTACATAAAGTATCTCCTTGAAGAAGCTTGTCCTTTAACCGTCTCTTGTTCAGACATCATCACCATGGCAGCTCGTGACTCCGTATTCCTGGTAACTTCCCCCGTTACTCTTCCACAAGAGTGCTTCTAATTAGATAGAAAAAAATAGTGTGAACTTATTAATTGTTCTATTATCAGAGAGGTGGACCATGGTGGGAAGTTTACTTAGGGAGAAGAGACTCACTCAAGGCCAGCTTCGCCGGCGCAAACCAATACATTCCGGCACCAAACACTTCCCTCGAAGGCCTCATCATAAACTTCAAGCAACAAGGCCTTGACATTCAAGATCTCATCGCTCTTTCAGGCGCTCATACAATAGGTAAAGCGAGATGCGTGAGCTTCAAGCAACGTATCGTTCAACCAAACATGTTGCAAACATACTACGTCGATGAGTTCAAGAGACACAGCACATTCCGGAGAATACTACGGTCACAGTGCAGAGACTCTAGCCGGGACAACGAACTGTCACCGTTGGATTTACAGACTCCAGCTTACTTTGATAACCATTATTACATCAATCTTTTGAAGGGGAGAGGGCTGTTGATTTCGGATAACGTATTGGTCAGTGAAGATCACGAAGGAGAGATTTTCAAAAAGGTTTGGGAGTATGCAGTGGATCAAGATCTCTTCTTTGTAGATTTTGTGGAATCTATGTTGAAAATGGGGAATATTAATGTTCTTACTGGTATTGAAGGTGAGATTAGGGAGAATTGTAGATTTGTTAATATATAAATTAAAAAGATTAAACACTTTAATATTTGATAAAAAAAAAAAACACTTTAATATTGGAGGTCATGTGGCCTCCGAGACAATCGAACAACTAAGCACCAGGAACTTTTAATTTCTAGTTTTTTCAATTTCTCGCTTTTCACTTACAAAATTAACTCTAATTCTAAAATATGTCCACAACAATCTAAAATTAACACCAGTTAATAACAAGTTATGTTTATTAATTATTTTGAGCTAAAATAATGAGTTACATTTATGATACTAGATCTCGTTAATGATATTCTTTTCTATCAGATTTTATATTACTTCATGAATGACATACAAGTTCAAATACATAAACTGGCGGGTACACAAAGACAATGGATTTATCGTAACTAACCCTAGAATTATCGTGTAATTGGATATAGATTAAATAGTATATGGTTGTGTTACATTAATGATCCTTTTAATTGTTTACAGATTAAACAATTTACGATTGAGTTAGATCAGTTCGGACAGGAAAAGTTTGTCGTGGCAGAATATAGGGTCAAGGAAGCTAATAAACATTTGCCAACTTCGAGCTACGCATTATTTGTCTTTGCATATTATTCTGATAACTGGAGAAAACGTAGAAAATGTATTATTAAATTTTATCCAGGGATTTCGAATTCATCAATTTGAAAACATAAAACTTAAGTCTCTAATAATCGGAATATAAGCTTTTAACCAACACAGTTTGGAACAAAACATCTAAAAGCGAATAAAGGGAGAGCGAGATTCAGATGGTAGTGCATGATGTAATTCATCATAAGATGTCAGAGTTGGATTGTTCTATGTTGTCATAATCATCATTATCATCGCTCTCTCTTTTCAAATAGATCAATAGACATGTATTAAAGGAATTGCAGAAAATAGTTTAAATACGGGCATCAGTAATTCATAAAGATAACATCAAGAAGATTCAGACGCAAATTACCCATGAAATAGAATTTCATCATATACCCAATAAAAATATGAAGTTGAAAACGTTGAATCTGGGAATCAGTTCTCCAAGGTGAATAAAACATCAAATTTAAAATCAGTCGCAAATTACCCATTTGTTAAATGAGATTCATCATACTCCCAGATTCATTAAAAACACAATCTCATCAAATAACACGAATATAAAAAAAATTGTTTTTTCATGAGTCGATCAGAACCTGTCGAGATTTCACAATAACATCACAAATATGTTTCAGGGGATTGACAGACCTGTGAATTTTCTATCGTCACCTCGACTCAGAAAAAATTTCAAAAAGCAATTTATATAAAATAATAAAAGATCTACAAAAAAAGCTCAGAACTTCTTAGAGGGTTGTGTTTAGCCGTCAGCGATAAAGAACAAAGCCTTCATCTCTGGCACACGGTTTTTTTCATCACAGCTGATCTTTAAAAACTTGCAAGGCAGATATCAAAAGCCGAAATAAAACCAGAATCGAACAAGTTGATGAAACCAATTAAGAAACCAAAAGAGAATGAGACGGAGCACAATGTGTTTGTGAAGTTATGTTAGCGTATATATACATTGGTTGAGACGGATCAGGGAAACCCTAATGCACCTAATGGGCCTTTTATGGGCTTATTTATAAATTCCCACCGACCCTCTTAAGTCTGGGCTTTTTTTGTTGTCAGTTTCTTCTTAACCCGAGCGAATATAATTTTATGAGAAATCCTGACTATCTTCTTATCTGGAGAGCAAAATTTTAAGAAAAACATCTAATTGTTTTCCCTTTTGATTGTTGTTCTCATCAAATTACATGTTGTTGACATGAAAAAACATCTCTTATTATTATAGATATAAATTAAAGCTGAGGTTATATCTTACTGTAAAAAATATACATAATCTCTTTTTTTTGAATGAATGTTAAATTATATTCACCAACAAAACCGTTGTTACATCTAGTGCAGCTGAGTTTTATGAGTTTTCCTACAATATAAAATCACTACAAAACCAACAGAAATTAACGAGTGCCAAACCAAAAGGATAAGGCATTCCTATACTTGTAAAATAAACATATTCGTTTTGTTATCTATAGAGAGAAGAAAGAATCAGAGTTCATTCGTCGCGGACCAACATGTTTTTCTTTGAAAATTAGTATTGACTTCTAAAGAACGTTCGTCCTCGTTACCTCGCCGACAAGGCGCAAGTACGATGTCTTCGTTTTCTTCGTAAGCAGCTCAATGGATGATTGACTATTCTCCCCCAAGTCCTTAATATATATATGCAGTTTTGATTAAAATAAAAATTCGAATAAATCTCTAATGAACCTCAAAGGCGTTCTATTAACAGCAAAGACAACCCATCTTCAAAGTTCAAACTGTGTTTAACGAGATATGAGTCATGGTTAGAAAACTTGATAGCGTGCGCATGGCTAGAACATAAACCAGGATAATCTTTAAACTTCCATCTGTATTGAATACATTTTAATAACTAAACTATATAGTATTCCATTAGATTTTTATTTTATTTTTGCAGCTCAAGACATTTATTAACGTAAACTTCACTTTCATAAGATTATTACAACAATTTTTTTGCTTGATGAAACCCAACAAAGTACATGCATGAGATTTATTTTATCATCTCATTTTTTTTTAAATTTTCAACATAAATACTAACGTCCAACAATAGTCATGAAAAAGCTTTTTAGCAGCTAAGGTTAGGACCAGGGTCCACACCAAGCTGTCCACAGTAGTCTCTGTAGTAGCTAATCCTTGCATTAACCTTATCCGGACTCCTACCATTACACTCTAGATTTCCATTTATGGCCCTAATGGTGGCTCCAAATCCTTGGTTCAGTACCGGCCTTACGTTATTCACCCAAAACCACAAAGCTGTCCTGAAAGCTAGAGTTGGATTGCTGCTTACTTGCTCTGGCTGACGTAGAAGATCGACACCGAGACTCTGACCACACTGTGCGTAGTTGTAGTTCCATGATAGCTGAATCGGACCACGACCATAGTACAATTTGCCTGGTGCACATGGATATTGTGGGAAATTCCTGTCATCGCAATAGTTTTGTGACGCTCCGTTTATCTCTTCAATGTAGCAGAAATCTATACGATATGGAGATGGACACATGAAACAAAATGTTATAGAAACAGCTCACGATTAATTGAGATCAAGTCAGATGTTCAATTTTTATTTTATATAATTTTATCGAAAGGTTTAGTCGTATTATATTTTATTACATGATAGCTTTTTTAAAAAACTAGACGTATATATTATCGTAGTCATATATCATTAACTTGTAAATTCCATTTTTATTATATTTTTGCCAAAGATAAATTCCAATAATAGAGATTATAAAAGCAAGTTTATGCCTTATAAGGCTTTTTAGAACTACATTTGTTTTGTTTTTTTGTCAAGGGAACTACATTTGCTATGTCAGTTTTATGTGTATTATCTAAATGTTTTATATAAAGAGAAAAAAGTAAATAAACAAAAGTCTTACATCCGACCTCCTGGGTGAAATGAGCAAACATAGTCGCAATTTCACGCCTAGTAACGGAGTTAGCAAAGTTGGGGAACGTATTAGCGGCACTAATGAAAGAATCACGTGTGTAGAATCTTTTTCCGGCGCAGCCATTATCAGCTCGGTTGATAATATTGTTAAAGAAAGCTTGCGACACAATGGAACCAAGGCTATCGCCTTGGGTGCCTGTGCAAGGACCTGATCGGCAACCCGAGCCACAGTAGTCTGGTCCATTACCGCAATAACCGTACTGACTACAGCATACGCCCGAGGCACAACCGCAGTTCTGAGACTTAACAGTTTCAGAATAGAGACCTAAGAGGCAGAGAAGAAGGACTAAGGAAATTTTAGTGAGAGCCATGTTTTGGTTATTGTTTGTGAATGATAAGGAAGAGGTTGTGAGGTGTATATATAGCCAGGGATAGATGTTGGGCAGTTTGGTCATTGGCTTTTCAGGATGTATGTAGGTGTTTGCTGACTTTTAGTCTTGTTCTTGCCAAAAAACAATGTGGACGTGGTCTAAGAACTCTAATATCTTTTTTTTTCTTCAAAATAAGACATTTACGTAAGATCTCACTTCATTGTTTATTGATTTGCCAAATGTAATATCTTATTTGATATCCCAGATGACGGAACGCACCAAAGGGTTAGTACTTCATACTTGCATCATACTTATGTTTTGTTTTTTCTTGTTCTTTCTTCACTCAATTTCAACTGATATCTTGTTTGCACAAAAATTAATCAGATTAATCTTTCAAAAGAAACCGATGATAAAACTAATAATCTTACATTATTATTGATAGCTATGTCTCTCATAGAATTTCTTAAGCCGCCCCTAAGAAAGAAAGAAGAGAAGTCGCATATGTCACGCTATTAATCTTGGTAACCATGTGAGCCGTTGGGTCCATCTAATGCATATCTCCATCTCAGTTCTTATTTCAGAGTTCTTGGAAAAATCTTTCACATTTTATGTACTTAATACCTACAATAGTACAGACCTCAGGTATATGACAAAACTGATTCATAGCCATCATCAATATAGATATCCGAGCAGACAAATAAGAATTAGTTTGGGAATGAAAAAGAAAGTTCAATAGTTACTTTTTTACCAAGAGGTAAACAGAAATGATCAATGTGCTTATGCTTAAATACACAATTCATTATTATCTCAGTTCTTATTTTCACCACGAAGACCCAGGTCAAACATCACCATGAACCGAACTGCCCAATCTTATTTACGAAGTTGGAAGAGATATCACTTCTAACTTTCTAAGGAATGTCTTTTGATTTCTCTTCCTTATAACAAATTGTAATAATGTTCGTGTTAGTTGCCTCGCCAAGGAGACAAAAGTAGAATGATCTTTGCGGGTATAGGAAAGTCTATTCCCACCAGGTCCTTAAAATATTTTCAAACTGTTAACGAGCTTATGAGTCAAATTGCGCCGTGTAGATAAAACGTTATGACTTATGGGACATGAATCGACTTATAATTTGTGTATACCATAAAATCAAAATCGGCTCAAGATCGATTGTTAAATCCATAATGAGATGTTTACCAACTAAGAAAAGTCTAAACTATAACGAGACAAAACAAGAAAACTTGGTAAACCGGATTCAAAGCAAGAAAAACGCTCAAACGATGCAAATGAGACAGAGATGCTGAGGTCAAAGGAAAATGCTACTGACTGAGCTATCATCATGGACACGCCAGATCGTCTCACCAAGAAGATTAGCCACCGACAAAATTGTCAGCTGCGGGAAGTAATTCTTCTCAGCTACTGGTAATGTGTTCGTCACTATCACTTCTTGAAGTAAACCTCCTGATAATCTCTCTATCGCAGGCGGGCTAATTTCCAAAAAACAACAGAAACGCTTCAGAAAACTAATGATTTCGAGACTGTTCAAGAAACAAATAAAAAAAAAGTTAAACAGGTTACCTGAAAACAGCGTGAGTGCAGCACGCATAGACCTCACGAGCACCCTCCTGGTGTAACAAAGCTGCTCCTTTCACAATGGTCCCTGAAAAAGAGAGAGAACGTGTCTTTAGCATGTTTCTTGAGAAGAATATGATTAAGCCAGACTCCATCCTGTTGTTTCTACTAACCAGCGGTATCGATCATATCATCAACCATGACTGCCACCTTCCCTCTTACATCACCGATTAGGTTCATCACCTGAAAGGTTATAACGCATGTGAACTTGAGAGGGGAAGTAAACGTGTGTTGTGAGTTTGAAAGAGAAAGGGTATTATATTACCTCAGCAACATTGTGTCCAGAACGCCTTTTATCAACAATGGCAAGTGGCGCATCTGATAACTTCTTAGCAAAAGCGCGTGCCCTGGCTACTCCACCAACATCAGGAGAGACCACCACCAAATCCTCTGCGGCAATTGACTTGCTAGCAAGATAATCAAGTATCACCGGCTGTAAAAAAAAAATTAAAAGCATTATTGGTTTAAAAGGAGAGGAGAGGCCGTAGCTAATCAAGAACGTGGCTATAGAGGTGTAACCTGACAGTACACATGATCAACTGGAATGTCGAAATAACCCATTGACTGTCCTGAATGAAGATCACATGCAAGCACTCTATCTGCACCAGCTTCTGTAATAAGGTTAGCAACCAATTTGGCAGCAATTGATTCACGCCCTTGTGTCTGCAAAGCAACAAACAAAACAAAAAGACAATCAAGCAAAGATAATTGTCAGGAACCATCCAGGTAACACTAACTCACCTTCCTGTCAGCTCTTGCATATCCAAAATAAGGAATCACGGCTGTAACTTTCTTAGCAGATGCTCTTCTACAAGCATCTACCATGATCAAAAGCTCCATGAGATTCTCATTAGTGGGAGTGCAAGTAGGCTGCACCAAGTAGACGTCGCATCCCCTGACGCTCTCTTCCAGCTGGACATAGATCTCTCCATCAGCAAATCTCTTGATCTTGATCTTGCCGAGATCCAAGCCCATGTACCAAGCAATCTCCTGAGAGAGCGCTGGATTTGCGGTGCCGGAGAAGAGCTTGAGCCTGGTGTTGTTGTTGGTTCGGTTGACTGATTTCTCCATCCGGGCGGATTCCAAGAACTTTGGAAGTGTCCTCTCGTTGATGATTGGGATACTTGGATTCCCATTCCCAAGATCGCATTTCTAGCAGCAAAGAAACAAAAAAAAAAAAAAAAAATCACACACACAAAATCTTTCAGTTTCTGTTCCTGGATAGTAATTTAAACTAATATCAAATGAACCCATCCACTTATCTAGATGACACTGACAAATACAACGACCATAACAAACAGAATCTGACCAAAGTGATAACATTTTGTATCAAAAAATTATAATTTAAACTAGACAAGATGGGTGATAGACTCCATTGGCAATGGCAACGACCTCAACAAAACAGAATCTGAAGAAAGAGAGAGACATTTTTATCAAAATCTAAGAAATTCAAACTAGACAAGATGGGTAATAGGCTCCACTAGCAAAGGCAAGGACACCAAGAAACAGAATCTGAAGAAAGAGACAACCTTTGTGTCAAAATTATCAGAAACTCGAAGTAGACAAGATGGGTAATAGGCTCCATTGACAAAGGCAACGAACTCAACAAACAGAATCTTACGAAAGAGACGAACTTTGCATCAAAATATCAGTAACTCAAACTAGAAACACTCAATCAAAACGAATCTCAACAAAGAAGAAGAAGAATCAACAACACTCCAATTCTATGGAGAAGGAAAAAATGGATAGCCACATGGATGAGTTATGGTGCTTACAATACAAGAGAAGGCAGAGTTTCGGGAGTGAGACTGAGAGGTAGTGAACGAGAGAGAAGAGGACGATGAGAAGAAGTTCGAAGACGACGAAGCTAAATACGACAGCGTATTGGCGGCGGAAGGAGACGACAAAGTCAGCGACGCCATATGTCACACTTTAGAGCACCTCTGGCTCAAGCAGAGTATCAAACTCCGAGTGAAGAATGAAAAGAACAAACTTTGATTGACCTTCTTCTTCTTCTTCTCCGAGAGTTTTTTTTTGTGTGGGAATCTTTCTCGAGTTTGGATTTTTATTTTTATTTAAAAAGAATAAATAGGAAATGGTTTGGTTTTTGGTTGGTGAGTGCAAGTTGTTATTAAACGACTTCGTTTGCTACATGCAAATGGATTGAAGACGTCTGGCTGAACTTTCTTTCCATTTAAAATCAATCAGAAAATCATAGTGTTGTTAACTGAAATTATTTTCTTTTTTAAAAAATTAATCTGGGTAGTGTAATTTCTTTTCCTTTTTAACATATATGATATTATATAATCTTTATTTTTATTACAAATGATTATAAAATACATACAATATATAAGATCTTGGTGAACAAATCCACGGATAATTTCACGATAAAGCTATCTCTGTAATATTCGGATTGATGAATGGATCTGCATGAATCATATATTTGATGAATATAATTTTCTATAGAACATTACCATAATGAACGAATCTGCTTACAATACTTTCAAACCTTTGATAAATTTGCATCTTTTGATATAATCTGCAAGAAGTTTTTGAAAATATAAAATGAGATTACTTCTTTCATTAGATTTTGTTTTGACCATACTTTTTTTTTAAATAGAATAACGTTTCAAATTTTGTTTTTGACTTTTATTTATTCGGCTACAATATGTGGAAGGGTCCTGTGTAGAATGTGGAATTATATTGGTACAACTACCATAAACTATAGGTGGTTAATTCCTCGTGCCATCAATTAACCTTCCGAACCGAAGTTTGGTAGATCCTCGGTTCACAATTGGTTTCTGCAGAACAACCAAACCGGTCCGAAAAAAAGCTATCCTTTCGTTTCGTTCTTGTATTGTTCTCTTTCAATGTTTTTCTGTCTCTTAGCTTAATTGTGTTCTTGATCCAAAGTCCTTGAGATTCTTCTCTGATGAAGAGTGGGTCGGTGACTTTAAAACCATTTTAAGTACCGTTGTGTTGAACTGTTATATAGCTATGATTCTCTATCCTCATTATATATGAAACATTTCTCTATGTTCTTTTGTTTACAGCAAGTCTCAGGGAGGATGTTAAAAGAAAAGTTTTCTTCATTACAACTTCGTTCTCCTATAGGAGCTAATGGGCAGACCCATCAGTCTAAAGTTAATTAGCTTGAGAAGTGCCGGTGAAACTGAAGATGGTAACACAACGGAAGACAACAATACTTCTCAAGATGGTGACACAATAGAGGACAACAATACTTGTCAAGAAACACACATGGAATGACTCTTTATTCTTTCTCAGTTTATACGTAGGATGATCTGACTACAGATTTTTATCACAGTTTTCAATGTCTACTGCTATAGAGAAGAGACACAAAAATATAAAATTTATTTGCTAAGGTATAATAAATCAGTAAATCACCAAGCTATCCCGTACTTATCTGCAGCTTCATACCGAGTAAGTTCATTGACATACGTTGCCTTACCCATGAAATGCCCTGTAGAATGTGACCTCGAGAATCTCCAACCCGATGCTTCCCTAAGTCTTTTGCTTGGACTAGTGGTATGAGCGTTTTCCTCGAACATGACACTGTTCCCTGCTTGGTAACGTTTTCTTTTGATCTTCATATAAAAATCCGTCGTCTTAACCATGAAATGCCCTGTAGAATGTGACCTCGAGAACCTCGCAAGCCTTTTTCTTGAACTAGCACTAGGAGGAGTTTCTTGGTCATGGTTCAGGTCCTGAATAGTAATCGTGACTGTGTTATGCAAAGACTCATGGCTTCCAGATCCGACCAGACCTGGGTCTAACTCACACCGGCAAACAGGACAAGTCTTGTGCAACTCAAACCAAAGATCAACGCAACTCGAATGAAACCCGTGACGACAAACCGTTATGAGCCTAACGGTGTCTTCATCTGAAAACTCTGACAAGCAGATAGCGCACTCCGCACCTTGGTTTTTCATCGTTGCAGATGAATAGAGGAAGACAGGAAAAGACTTGATGATAAATGGGTCGAGGCCGGTGTTTTCAGGTGGAGTGGTGACGTGGATAAGGTCACCGTAGGGTGTTCGCTGATGGGTCCAAGGTGAGAACAACCGGTGAAGAAAAATTTTCCAGAAGAGGAGAGAGATGAATCCGGCGACGATGACCAAGAGAAGAACGCATGTTAAGACTACGGTGATGGGCATGGTAACGCTAGGGAAAACTTCAGTAGCTGGTACTGTTGATGTTGTTGTTGTTGTTGTTGACGCCATTTCAAGATTTGATACGGCCCGGCTTTCACCAGTTGCTTGGGAAGGAAGAAAGAGTTTTGTTTCTATGAGAATTGCTTGCGAGAAAAGAAAGTATTGTTCTAAGTTAGTAGAGAGAAGTGAGGAGAAGGAAGTGGCTAAGCTAAAGACACATCAGTGGTTTTGCTTAGCAATTTGAGCGAGTCTTTTGTGACAAATAACAGGTAACAAACAATGATGTCCCCGGTCTGCATGCACGATGGGTTACTTCGGTTTGGTCTGAATTAGGATTGGCATAAGAGAATCAGATGATACAACAACAAAAAAAAATGAGCTCTTAAGTCTTTGTTGGGTCACAATCTACAACAAGCTAATAAATACATCACATAGTTAGAACTCTAAAAGGATCTTTGTCATCAGTCTGTTAATAAAGGCAATGAATTTATTCAATGTCGTCGATCCAATCACCATACACCCGGCTGATTTTGTCCGGTCCTTTCCATTTCCGTAGAACTCTGACTCCGTTTGGGTTCTGAGTAACGGCATTAGATGCCCGTTGGGACAGGACTCCAGGAGAAGCAAGGCTAGTCACAGTGTCAGCCTGTCCTGTCTTCTTTGTGTCAAGAGAGGAAGATGTTCCGATCTTACCTTCTTCTCCTCCCACAAGTCCCCCACCAAATCTATGCAACTCTGCAAAAAAAAACAACATGATAAAAAGACACAAACTTTTAACCACCCACTGTTGAAACTTTCTGCATTTCCATGGATAACAATCACATCTAGAAACAGATAGACCTCATACTCTTAACATTGCAACATTCTCAAGCTCTTGTTCAAACATTATCTCTCTAGTGACACTCTTATCTAACTAACACAGAATACAACACTTATTCCACATTGTTAAGATTCACTAGTAGACCGGAAAGGCGGAGACTTTACCTGAAGCTCCATGAGCAAAACGGCAGTTAGTACCGAAAGGACAAGACCCACTCATCTCCCACTTGTTGCAAATCCTCGTCTTCCAATTCGGAGCAACAACAACAACATTGCCACCACCACCACGAGGAGGGCCTAAACTTATCGCAAAGCTCTCTCTGTTTCTCGAAGCCTCGTCGTGTAGAAACGTACAGCTCTCTCCGTAAGGACACCCTTCTCCGCTGTAAAACTTCCTGCAATGCCTTCCCTTGTACGGTCTCCCGCTCTCCGCCGGGATCTTAAACTCCCCGCGGATCTCCTGCTGAGTGGACGGCGGACGACGGAGGTCCTCCACGCTGTGAGCGAAATGGCAAGTGTTCGCGGCGTACGGACAGTTTCCTGCGCGGAAGTTGCAGCAGAGCTTTGTCTTGAAGAAGGCTCTCCCGATCTCGGAGGAGGAGGAAGAAGAGGGAGACCCGCGTGTTTTCTTGCAGGGAGACTCTGTTTCCTCGGTGTTCGGAGCAGAGACACGGCTAGAATCATCGTCAGTGGCCCATACGGGATCGGGAAACAGTTTCTCCGGCGGAGGGTCGTTGGTGGGTATCACGTAGACTGCATCGGTGCTGGAGTCCCGGCGATGACTCATCACGTCGACCAAGAAACCCTAAACTAGTAACAGAGGAGCTCAAAGTATCGAACTTTAACTAGAGAAACAAAGGAAGAGACAGAGAGAGTAAATGAAGAGGGAAGTAGTCGACAAATAGGAGCCAATCAAAATCTTAGTAGCATTTAAATAAGCATCAGACAATGACTATCTAAAACCAAAGGATGTTTTAAAAGCTAAAATTCTTTTAAGTTCATTAAATGGTTTAAAAACTAGCCTTGGTTAGGTACTTTAGTTCATTAAAAGGAGTGTTGGGATGCAGTACCTAGAAGCCATTCGTTCGCAAGCTCATTAGCATTGAGAGTAAGATGACATTCAGAGCTTCTCAGTTTTATCTACTCAAAGCTGGTCTGAAGCATGAATGTGTGAGTTGTTAGCTTTCTGTCAACATGGTTTTCCTCAAAGCTGGCTGACATTCCTTGTCCACATGTATTCTTCTTCTCTTCTTTTATTTAAAAGCTGTATCTGATGAAGACTTCTCTTGATATGTCAGATGTGGCGGTTTAACCGGAATCTTTCAGGGAAGCAGTTGCATACAGCCAAAGATTATTCAAATCCATGATGGGGATGACTGTTAGAAAACGCTGTGGATGGAGCCGGAGGGAAGATTAGTAAACCTGAGATCTTCCCACAATCTCAGATTCTTAGTAACCATCCCAGGCTTGATCAGCAGTCTTCTCCATAGATCCATGCCCTCATAAATGTCCCAGCAACTCCACCAGTGATCAAATTCATATATATATCACACTCTTAGGTCTCATCCGTTGTAGAATACACGGTCGAACAAAGCACTAGTAAGATAGACGTCGGCATCCAGGTCATCTATATAGTATAGCATTATGATATTAACCAGCATGTTCCGGGCTTTCAATACAGAAAAGTTGTGTCTGTTTACTAAACCGGTACACATTTAGCGTAGTCTGGTAATAAAAACGCTAGAGTTATGTGTCTTCGATGATATAACCTCCGTTGTTTGCTTGATTAGCTCGTACTCATGCAACCTCTCAAGGAAGAGCCCATTGTCCAGGGAATAGCTGCATCACAGTCTTTCCCAGGATCCAGTCCATGTCAGAACTTGACAAGGATGCTTGTTTTGCAATTATGGCCACAGCTTCTTTGGCTTCTTTGTATCCACATTCAAGAACCACAAATGGGAAGTCACTGCATCAGACGGAGAAGCAGCCAACAGTCCATATTTCGATCATGTACTGTTCTCGTTCATATAAAAGTTTTCTTTTGGTGTAACAAAAAAAAAAGTTTACCTGCCCCACATGACACGATTTGCCCCAAAATTGGACACAATTTGAGATAGGAGAGGCGTTAGGTCCTGGTACGGGAAACCCGTTCTTGATATCCTGAATAGAGCACTGAATTTCACATATACCTGCTTGTTTCAAAACTCTTCCCTCAGACTCGTATGATTCAAAATCCAAAAAGTAAGGTTTTACAATTTCCTTCACCTGTGGGAATCTAGAGAGCTCCATGAGTTGAGTATAAATATCCTTAGCCTCACCATTTCTGCAAGTTGAGGAAACCATAGAATATATTAGTAATATGTTCTTCATGAAATCCAGGGGACTGGATTCATTTATCAGAATAGGAGAGAACAGCTCACTCTGGTACTTTGCAGAATCCAGCGTGGTCTAGTAAAACAGTTGTCTTTGGAAACTCCGTGCACAGTTCCTCAATCTCTGCAATGTGCAGATGCAGACCCTGAATAGAGTAAACAACAATTTAAAAGAACGACCTTTGTGTAAACCAGACAACTTTGGAGCACCACAGAGATCAACATTACTAGCAGACCTTCATGCACATGAAGCCAACAGGCACACCAAGCTCCCCTGCCTTAGAGAACATAGCTTTTCCAACATCATTTGTCATCTGTGTTGCGAAAAACCATTGATAATTAAAAAAGAGTAAAATAGAAACTTGATCCAAGAACACTGGAAGCATTAGAGAGTTGGTACCTTCTGACCCGACGGCCACAAATAGGGATTGAACCGAACAGCACGATAATTACTCTACAACAACAGACTAAAAACTCAGAGAAATGTAATGCATATCTGATACTTTTTAGTACTTTGAGAAAGAGCTAAAGGAAAGACCTCTAGAACAAGACTCTCAAGCTCCTTAATTCCACTGCCATCTTCTGCAGGATTTGCAAGGCAACAGCCAACAAACTTCGATGGGTATCTCTTTAGAACACTGTCAATAAGAAAAAAAAATCATCTTAAAGAAAGAAGCTGACATCGCAAACAATCTAAGGTCTACTGTGATTGGAGAATCACTAATAAGCTTTGATTGTTCACTACGTCCCAGTGCTACATTATGCATCCTATGGTCATTTACAGACAATGAAAACGCAGCGAGACAGATTCACCATTAAGTAAAACGAAATGAGGGAAGCAATTTTTTTTGTTTTTGTTTTGAGAGAGAAGCATATACTTATATCATGTCCCTTCAGGAACATGAAGATAGGAATAAAAGAAAAAGGGATGAGACCTTGTAACTAAAGAGTGATCAAACTTGTGATTGATGGGTTGCACAATGAGAGCTCCATCTACTCTTGCATCTTCCATGTTCTGAGTTAACAAAAAACAATCAACAAGTAAACAGAGGAACTACTCAAAAAAAAAAAAGCATCAAAGAAGACATCTTTTCCAGAATTTCTTAAAATAAAGTATGAGTTCATCTCAGCTAATAACCTTGAGCAAGAACTCGACATCACCAGTCAATGTAGGTTCTTGGCCTGGGAAATAAGGGTAAGTGGCGGCCTGAAACATGCATATTGGATGATCCATCAGATCACTTAGTCAGCCAGATTAGAAATTTAGTAAAGTCGGTCTTAATTATAATTGATTCGAGTTAACAAAGTGTGAGAGCACGACCTCTTGTGGAGACGCCCAGATGTGGAGATGGGAATCGATGATTCTGGAAGTAGACGACGTCGTTTCAGGGTCAGCCCCAACAGTAGCTGCCATTTTCACCCTTCTGAAGGATGCTGCCTCGCTGCCGATTGATTTGCTTGCTGGGAACCGTAGGTGAGAAGAGGTTAGAGGGTGAATGGAGAAGGAGAATGCTAAAGGAATCGTTAATCTCAGAGTCGCAGCTGCTGCCATATCCTCGACTCGAGGATATCAATTCATGTGATTCACACGTATTTTTAAAATAGGGTCAATTAAGTAAATAGCTATAATATGGGGATTTAAATAGATTCACTTTTGTACAGTGGTACTTTTAGTAATTAGTATTTTTTATCTGCAACTTTTATATAGTGTAAGCTTGGATAAATATATAAATGAATATTAGCTCAATTCTTATTATATAAACAAATTGAATTGTACGGTGATTTACAAATATTCTAAAACTGATTTACAAACTTACAATGAGAAGTGGTTAGATGTTTCAGCTTGCTTTTTTCAGTTTGCATTTTCTAATATTTAGGCTTAACATTAGTACTTTTTATAAATACGTGATAACATGAAGACTACATATCAACCGCCTCTTCCACCAGTTTAGATTCCTATACTAACAAGGAATCAAGGATTAATCCGAATTTATATGGAATTAGGAAAATTTATTTTGTATATATATTAATTCGTTGCCTTGATCATCAAGAAGACTCATTAAAAAAAACAATCTATCTCACCTTCTTCTCTTTTAGATTCCTTCCGAAGCATTCAATCTAACACATGGCTGGCGGATACGGACCTCCGATCTATCCTCCATCACAAACCTACCACAGTCATGGCCGACGCCGCGGCGCCGACGTAGGTTGCGGCATCTGTCGCTGCTTCCTAAACTGCCTCGGTTGCTGCGGCGGTTGCATCCTAAGCATCCTCTGCAACATCCTCATCGGTATAGCCGTTTGCCTCGGAATCGTCGCTTTGATCCTCTGGTTCATACTCCGACCAAACGTCGTGAAGTTCCAAGTCACGGAAGCCAACTTAACGAGATTCGATCTCGATCCACAGAGCCATAGCCTCCGTTACAACCTCGCGTTGAATTTCTCGGTTCGTAACCCTAACCAACGTCTCGGGATCCACTACGATCGGTTAGAGGCGAGGGGCTACTACGGTGACCAGCGTTTCGCTGCTGTGGATATGAAGTCGTTTTACCAGGGACGTGAGAAGACGAAGGAGATTGGGACGGAGTTGAAGGGGGAGAGTTTGGTTTTGCTAGGCTCCGGTGGCCGGAAGGGTCTCAGGGAGGATCGGAAGTCTGGGGTTTACAGGATCGACGTGAAGCTGAGGTTTAAGATCAGGTTTAAGTTTGGGTTTTTGAACTCGTGGGCTTTTAAGCCCACGATTAAGTGTCATCTCAAGGTTCCGTTGAGTTCCTCTGGTTCCGCCGGAGGCTTTCAGTTTCATCCAACCAAGTGCCATGTTGACCTCTAATACATTTCAGAATTTGATTTTTCTACTTGTTTGTTTTCTTCTTCTTTTCTTCATTTGCTTGTTCTTTTTTTTTGTTTCCTTTTTAGTTTACAGTTTCCAGTATATATAAGTTTTAGTTTAGTTGTTTTTCTTTACTTTCACTTTTCTACTTCTTTTTTTGGGTTGAGAAAATTACTTTTACTTGCTTGTATTTATTTGGCTTTTGTCCTTTGCTTACTTCATATGTTTCACAAGATATTTCAAACAATCTTGGGTTAGTAACTTGGTGATGTATCTTCCAAGCAGCACTTTATTGATTTCATTGTTTTTTTTTTTCTTTCTTCTCTTTGTACTTATTCACTAAAAAGTAAAAACATTGTCAGTAAATTAGATACATTGTATTAGAAAATCATCTCAGACTTTACATACCATAAGTTGAAGACGTCTATCATCATGTTACTACTATGCCATGTAGTAATAACCTCAGACCAACTAACTCCAGAAGGAATCTTTTTAGGATTTAGTCAAAATAAACATCAATGTTATTTGTAACAGATTGATGCAATATCCTAAATAAAATTAATAACAGATTATGCTTAGTAACTCTAAGGAAGCGAATCCAATGACAAACTTAAGGTTAAAGTTATTAACATTAAGTCTACTTAAAAGAACAAATGATAAGAGGAATCTGCATCACTAAGATAAATGAAAAAGGTTAAAGGTAATTAGCCAAATGAGCCAATAATGAAATGCCACGTATGCAGAAAGAGCGTCACGGACCACGGTGATGATGGTGGTGGGCTTAAAGTGACAGTCGTCATTATGACCGACCGCGTGGCATCACTATTTTCACCAAATGCCTCTTTTTCTGATCAATTAATCAAAATATTCATCAAGTGGACCCTTATGATAACGTTGATATGTCCAAACCGTAGACAAAGTTTTTATACTTGGCATTAGGTTTTATGTTCGACTACTACACTTGATTTGGATTTTAGTTCAGCAATAATTTGATTCGGTTTGGATGCATCTTGAACAGACAATGGCGATTACATATCTTAAAAATCTAAGATTTTAATTCAGCAGCATAAATTTATTTCGGTTTTGTTAAGATTTTAGGGGATCATACATTATATATGAATTTTAACAGATTTTTTTGTTAATCTTAGAAGTTTCATATTTTAGATTCATAATCTATTAATGATTCTCGACTTCAGTTTTTTTAAATTAATATTTTGTTCAAAAGATTTTTGAATCCTAAGCATTATATAACTGTTATTTGTTTGTAAACAACACATTTGCTAGGAGTATAATGTGAGAAAATAATTAACTAAACATTATTGTTGTGCAGATGAGACTGGTTGCTCTAACGCCGAGTAATAAATTTATAAACTGTGTTGCGTACCGAGCGAGGACCAGCGGAACGACGCCTCAATCACTCCAGCTGGAATCTTAAACCGAAGCACGAGGCTCTGTAACGATCCAAAACTCCAGCTGGATAGCACAAAACTACTCCTAGGCGTACTCTAACCTACTGTACTATCACTCAACTGTAACCTACGCCTCACATACGAAGCGCACATTAGCATGGCCGTTATTCCATCGCCGGCCGGTTTTATTGTTAACCGGCGACGCTAATTTCGAAATTCGTAACAGAAACACGATCCGCGATTTTTGAGTTTGAACGAACGAATCAACATGCAAGTGACGAAAATAATTCTAAAGGAAGACGATGAAATAAAAAAAAAAAGCTAGAAGTCGGCTATTTTCCGGTGAGAGGTTCGACGACGGGGAAGTGATTCCGAGGAGGAGCTTTCCGTCTCTTTTAAGTTCCTTATGCTACTACGGATAGCCAGAGCGTCGGCACTGATCATCAACCCAGAGATTTCGCCGTCTTCGTCGGATTCTAATGGAGGAAACAACAATCAGTGAGATACATTTCATATATAAGAGATTGAATTTGAATCGAATCTGCAATGTACCTAGATGCTTTGAATGACGCATGAATCCGTTAAACTGAGCCAAATCTGAGATCATTTGAAAAACCGGATCAGATAACAATAAACACGTTGAAGATCGTCGGATTACGATTAGAGAACGAACCTGATTGCGACGGAACGTGAGAAGAGAGGTAGAGGATGATGAAACAGATAAGAGTGAGGACGGGGATGAAGTGGACGAGCTTCTCTCCGTTCTGATGCGTCGACGATTGCAGCGATAACCGTCGGGGTTTAAAGTCCTTGAGCTCGTGATCGTCGTAATCTGCTGCGGACGATGACGACGAAGAAGGAGGAGAGGAGAGTGACTCCTTCCGCTTTAATTCATCGAGATCATAGGTGTCGTCCTTCCGTCCTCCGTAGCTGTGAAGCTTCGAAACTGATGAGTCTACCGAAAGCCTTTGCATCGCGGAGAGAGAAAGAGAAAGAGAAAGAGAAAGGAAGGAGGTAGAGAGAGAAAATCTTGTGAAGGTTATCTTGGGTGAGTGAGAGAGTAACTAACCAAATAAATAAAAAATGCATATGATTATCGGATTAATTAGGGAATAATTACTATGATGGGAAAATATTGTTTCTTTCTAATTCTAATTAACGCGGAGTTGTCGTATCTGCTACTGGAACAAATATTACAGTTTTAAGAAAATCTCAAAATTTAAATAACCCAATCAATAATTTTAATTTATCGCCATACAGATCAAACAGATAATCTTAATTATCCTTATCCAAATTGTTTTTGATGATCCGGCCCAAAATAGTAAGAAACAAGGCATTTTACAAGGCTACAGAAGCCCATTAAAACTTATATCTTGTCAAACAAGAAAAACGGACGGTGAGGATTTCATCATAAGATGATAGATCAAACAACTCGGCACTATAAACCAGAAAGGCGATCTGTGATTGCGACGGGGAAGAGACTGAAGTTTCTGGCGGCTCTCGGAGGAATGTTATATAGGTATATTCGAAATACGTAGAGGAAGAGGAAGGAGAAGAAAAGCTTTTAGGAAACAATGGTGTTATGGGAGTTAACTCTGGCAACAGCCTACTTCTTGGGACTCAAGCGGTCTTACCGGCTCGCATTGAAGATCCAGCGTCGGATTGTTAGCCCTAATCATCCAAGGGTCCGACAATTTCTCCACAGGTAATGTTTCTTGCCAACAGATTTGTCCTTGTTCTTGTTGTTGTTTTTCTTTCCTCAGGATTTCACGATTTCCCGGTTTACGAGTTGGTTTAGGAGTTTGTTTGCTAGTTGGTTTGATTCTGGTGTTCAGAACCGGTCCTGAGATATGTATACGATATATTCATTGTTGATCAATAGGACTTGTGTTTTAACTTGCTTCTCTCCTCCTTACTCTCTGTTTATGCAGGAGGACTCATCAAGTATTCGATATGGCACTTAGGGTCCACAAGAACATACAACAGAGAGACATGGAAATTGGTCGGAATCTTGGAAACTGGATTCTTAGAGGGCTCGACCGGATGAAGCCATCAGCTCAGGTTCTACGGCCTAAACAAATAGAGCCAACAAGCACAGGCAAGGCTGCGAAGAGGCTATTAGATTCAACACGTCTCAAACCGCATGCCAACACGAAGACTCCTTCACAGAGTAATGAAGTCGGTAGGCACTTGTTCTTGTCCTTGAGGAACCTCAGGCCCAAGTTTACACCGACTATCTCGATGATGATGAAGATCAAGCCGCCAAGACCCGTTGGAAGTAGCACTCAGTACAGGCCTTTCAGTGATTCCAGTCTTGTGAAACCCATCTATACTCGAGGCGGGTTTGATGGTTTGATCAGGAAGGACATTTTGCAATGGATGGGGCGGAGATGAAGTCGCCACGATTCACCAAAGCTTTTCAGAACGTTCCAGCTGGTTCTCATGTTACACGTAGCTGACGAATACTAAGGGCAATAAAAGAGAACTGTTCTTTCTAGAGTCTTTTAATAAGTGGTCTAATCTCTTGGAGAATACATAACTTGTGACTAGTTTTACTTGACCACACAACCAGAGATGTCATGTTAAAGATTCTAGGGGCAATTGATCAAGAAAACAAATACAAGTTCAGTTTCTAGGGGTTCTCGATTATGTTCGTTGTTTCATATCATTCCTTCAACTTTGCTAGAGCTTCCTCTTTACTAATCTTGTGACAAGCAAATGAGTACAAGATTATATTTTTGAAGGGGAAAAATATGGTCCAATAATTTGCATTCAGCATTATTATTATTATGACGATGTCTCTAGTGAGTACTGTTTTTACAAGAAAGCCTGCTTGCTATAATATACCTCATCAAATATTTCAGAACTCAAGCAGAGAGCTTCCTTCTCTAGCAAGCACGAAAAGCCCACCATCTCCTCTCGAAATCCTGAGATCCTTGTCGAGATAAGTGGTCAAGAGCCAAGAGCTGCCGCGGTTTCCCGGAAACGGAAGCTTGAGAGGTGGCTGACCAGAGATGGCCCGCGAAATGTTTGCCGCCACGTCTTGTAAAGGGTTCAAAGATTGCTTCAGGAAGGAAAGGTTAACCTCCTGCCCAAAGACACCCACACTCTCTGGGAGATCCACGCTTGACTTGATCTCTGGAGGCTTTAGTGTACCTTCTTTGAAAGAAACCTAACATTACGAGAAACAGAACTGATGAATATGACAACAAAGAAACCCTTTTTGATTGGAAAGTTACCTCAATTCTTGAAGGGCTTCGAACTTCAAAAGAAGCAGTAGCACTGAACGAGAAGTCAGCAAAAGGGCTGGAGAGAGTGGTGGAGTTGTCTATAGAGAGACTCTTTGTGTCTATAGACTGGCTTATACTCTTAACTTTCAGCAAAGGTGTCGAACCCGCAGCTAGAAGAGGAAGTAACTCAGAGAACGCAGTGTACCTGTTTCATAACCCCACAAAGATATACAAACCAACAGTAAATGATCACTTAGCTTTCACTCAAAGAGATTCAACAATGCCTCAATCTCATTCGTAAACGTATTTTAACATCAAAACAAGATCAAGATTCGGTTAACTTACAGCAAAACCCAATTGCCATCGAGGAGCTCCGGATTCTCAACCGGAGCCTGAGTAGGATTGAGAGCTTCCAACTGATTCACGATCTCCAGAACCTCCGCACGAACCTCAGACCCAGCTCGGAACCCTAATTCGGTTCCGTACACCGTATCCGCCAAACACCTCTTCAGCTCCCGAGTCTTGTCGACTCCTCCTCCATCATCATCATCACCTTCTCTTTCCTCCCACTCGTCCTCGTTCGTCGGAGGATCCGATTCCGCGAACCGGGTCACGGGCTCCTCGGGTACGGGTTCGGATTTCTCGCCCCATTCGTCCGAAATCACAGACGCGGCGGCGTTATCCGGCTGAGATAACGGTTCGACCGGGGTCTCTCCCCATTCCTCTGTGACCGAATATCCACCTTCCGGTTCGGAGACTGGTTCAGAGGGGAGAGAAGATCGGATTTTGGAAAACCGGAGAGGTTTGGGACGGTGGTGGGTTAATGAGAAGGAGAGAGCATTGGGTTTTAGGGAGATAGAGGGAGAGAAGGTCTTGGTAGGATTTAGGGAGAAAGGACGAGAGGTGGTGGTGGTGAAGACCGTCGTAGCCATGGATGTTGACGATGATCTCTGTGTTCTCTGCTTTGCGAAGAAGATTGCGCAAGTCTCAGTAATCACACGATATTTAGATGACCCCACTGACTGACAAATACGGACCCCATTTTAAATATACGGCTTCTCAAAAGCTTATTGGGTTTAGTATTGTTTCGTATCCAAAAATTCGACCCGAATCAACCCAAGAAACCCACTTCAAGTCGGGTCAAAATCTACACATTTTACTTTTTTTTTTCTTGGTATTTTTCTATGTACTCAGTGGCCTGATCTAGGATCTATATTTTGGGGAGTCAAAAGTTTAATAGGCTTCTAAATCCAAATTAAAAAAAATAAAAAAAGATGTCGGGTTAATTTAAATCCAGGTTTAGGGGTGTCATCTACAAGAAAATCACTAACAGAGCTAACGAAATTCACTTGTACTAGCTGAAAAAATCACATATATAATTTTTAACGTGTGTCAGTTGACATCTCTCTCATGCAAGTGGATCCGCTACTAGATGTACTAGATGTTTTCCTGCACATTGTGCGGAAGTAAAATTTTAAAATTTAAATCATATTTAAAATAAATTTTAAATTTTAATGATATGTAAAATTAAGAAAATAAATAAATTTTTATTAAATTTACATTTAATAATAGTGGTGTATATATTTAAAATTATAATATTGGAAATATTTTTATTTTGGTAAAAGTATATTAAATCAAATTCTATAAAATTAAGAGAAAATTTTGTTAGATATATAATTTTCAAAACATAAAATAAATAATATTTCTAAAATTTTTGATATCAAAACAAATATATTTATAATTTTTATTATTAAAAGAAATATATGAATTATTAATATATTTTTATAATTTGGTCAAAATAAATATTTATATAGAAAGTTAACATTAACGATGATATATGAATTAATATTTCCATATTCAAAAAATTTACCAAAAACTATAAATTTCAAAAAATTTACCAGCACATGTCATATTTGTTGTAAGTCATGTGCTCGGTTTGGTGTATGGATAACCCGATTGAAACATCCCACGTCACGATATGATTATGAGACGAACAGTTGTTAATCTAAAGATGGAGTCTGTCATTGTGCCGACTCAGATTTAGTTAACTGAATTAGGGTGTTTTCTAGTTTGTCGATTAGTGTTGGAGATCTCATGATGTGGTTCGTTCAGGTAGACGAAGGAAGCAGAAAATATCTTTTCCGCCAAACACTTGATGGACCTCAAATGATGATGACTGCATAACCTTACACTTTAAAAAATATAATGTTTGCCTAGAGCTAATAGTTCAACTAATTAACTTGATAGTCTAATAGTGATTTTTTTTTTTAAATAAATATCAAAAGGTTTGGGACCAAAACTCCTAATCACATAGTCAAGTTAGACCACAACATATATTAGTTTCATCACAACAATTATTTGAATCATAGACCTCTCACGCAATGGTAAGAATCCTTTTCAGCTGAAATAACGATTTCTAGTGATAATGGTGATATTCCCTAACAAAAAACCAACAAAGTCCGTAAGTTTATATTCGAAACTTAACGAACAAAGTAGTCATATATTAATTACAAGATAAAAGAAATAGATAACAAATATAAAATACATCTCCTTGGATTTTTGTATATCTTTTAATTTATAGTTAACTATTGTTAAGAGCACAACGCATAGAACATGCTAAGATATCGTCTCTCATAAACATTTTGTGTTGACAACGGTTTTTGCAGTAGTTGCACGATGGTCGAGAAGTGTTGCTCTTCCAAATAATTTGGAGCTTGATCCCATTTTCTTTACAAAATTGACCATGCTTCAGATATGGGTGATCACCAAATAAACATTCAACATGAACGGTGATGCAACATTCATCGCACCAATAGATCACATTTTTGTTTGTATGTTTCATATCATTTTCACACACCTCGCACCAACTTTTGTCACATATTTCTTCCCCCCACAGAACTCTGAGAAAATGTTTATCATGCTTATACCTTACTTTATATGGTAAGGTAGTGCATTTAACGCATATAATAAAATTGCAGATGATGCAATTTAATTGCTTCTCACATTTTGTTTTGCATACATGACATATGGGCTTTTCTTCTGGGTTTAAGGCTAAGTACAAGGGATGTTCATGACCTTGGTAATCAACCGGTTCAGATATTGAAGCACATCGTATATCCAGATCGAAGTCACATTCGTCCTTTAAATGACACCCATAAATAAACCCACCACAATAATGATCACAAGCATCGCACGTGAAACCAACATATTCATATGGGTTCACATGCCTCAGTGTAAGTGGATGAGGATGTAACGCATGCTGTAATTTGCGGCGAGATTGTGCGCATGTTTCATGGAGGATGAAGCCACACTCGATACAGGAATAAATATTACCTTCAAAGATAGGTAGAACACAAGCTTGACAAAACTTATTCTCATCATAAAGTGTACTGACCTGGAGGTAGAGATGATGGTTGTGAAGAAAATGAAGTATCACTCCTTCAGATATCACTTCAAATGATTCAACACCTAATGTTATATCATCTTCTTCTGGTACACCTTCGAGATCTTCTCCATCCCACACATTCTTCCCTGTAGCACATATTGGGTGAACAGCATAATCACAACACTTGTCACAACTATAAGCACCATAGTCGATCTCAATATTTTGGCGACAAACTCCACATAACCATTCTCCGGACCCGAGTGAAGATTTGTAAGAGATACGATGGGGGTGACGTGATATTTTGATGATGCGAGGAAAATACATACAATCTTTATGAGCTACAAAGTTGCATGTGACACATATGTAGGTGGGATAAAGTTTTCTCAACAAGCCACAAACGTTGCAAGTTAGAGAAGTTTGTCTGGGAAAAAAGGTGAGGGGATGGTCATGCCTTTTTGGTTGGTCTATAACAAATGGTAGTGGTTTCATAGCACATATTGAATGCATGAAAACTCGACAAATGCCACAATAATATAGTAAACGGCTTATTGTTCTTCCACAGACTAAACATTCGATGATGGGAGCACTTGGACAATAAAAGCAAAGTTGGAGAGAATGCTGAAGGTGATAAGGAGATTTTATTTGAAGTGGAGACAGAACACATTCTTTGTGATACTTTCCATTACAGTAGTCACAAAGATAATAATCAGTGCCAGATTTTGAACCATTGCATACGTCACACCCGCCATCTATTGCAAAGTCTTTATTGTTGCACCAAAATAAAGGGAGTACTGAATGGTAAAGATCATGATCTCTTGTAGAGAAGAGATACTCCGGGGAAGAAAAGATAGGAGAAAATGTGGAACGATCAGATGAGTCTCTAAGTGCAACACGGCATCGTGCAGCTGGACATACGAAAAGAGATTGAAATGCATGGCTGTTGATGATTGTTTTGGAGGAGGATGAGCTTTGAATTTGGGGTATAGGATGATATTTTGAATGGTGATATTCAAAATATAGTTTACCATCTTTTTCTATTCGATGAAATTCACCAGCAACATCCATAAATACTCTCAGTGTCTCTTTCAATAATATCGTTTGTTTGTTTTTTCTTTTTTTTTTTCTTTTGTTGAGAAAAAAGGTTGACCTTTTTAATTTATTCGGTATATAAAACTAAAACTCTGCACATTTCTCTACAATATATAAGTTTTGAATAAAATCTCTTTCAACTTCTGATTTTTGGATCCTTAACTTGAGATGACAAAGAAGTTATTCTTTTCTTTGTTGTTGTTGTGATATTATTCTTTTTACTCACGAATAGAAAATAATCAATTTTGTGAATGGTTTCTTTGCATATGGTTTTTCGTCCTCCATGAAATTATTCTTCTTGTTTTATTCTTTGCTATCACTAATCGAGCATGTTAATCAACTAGCAACCAGAACCAGGGCCGGCCCTGAGCCAAGCCGGATGAAACATTCGCCTCATCCGAAATATCTCGACAATCATCATCCAAAAATCAGAAGTTGTCTATAAGATTATCGAGATATTTCAGTTTTAGCTCTATAGTTTAGTTTTTAATATATTTCAATTTAGTTGATGTCTTTTTAAATTATTAGTCTTACATGTAAAACGTTTTATTTTTAATATATAAAAAGCAGCTTTCCACAATAAATATGAATTTGCATTTTCTTTGTCAATGATTAGGAGGTTGCATGTCAGCATGTGCATGTTGCATAATTTTATTCTGTAGCATATATATCAAAGTATTCGTTCGTTGTTTTCATGTGAATTGAAGATTGCTTCTGAATGTAGATGAAGAATCAGCTAAAGAAGAAGCTGAGGCGAAACAAGCAAGAGAGGGAGATCGGGTATCCAAACGCAGTCGTGGTTGTGAAGCTTAGCTCAGGTGACACTAAGTGCACTCAAGCAACTGATCATCTCAGACAAGGGACTTCCATGCACGTACTAAACAAGAAATATCCAATTGTAAAGTTTGGTGATTTATCTGATAAACAAACTGTTAAATGGCTGAGGTTTAGCTTTTGTAGGTACAAGGCCTATCTATACATAGGGTTGGGTTGCTGTGGCCACTGGCCCAACATAAAGCTGCCGGAATGGGATCCGTCGTCTGACACTGGAGCTCATCCACATATCACATAATAAATGTTAAACAATGCTCTCACATATAACCCCATTCACAATGAAGATTAATTTCACAAAAGCTAAAACTGTTAAACTTTTTGATTCAAGTTGAGGAAAACATCAGAGGCACAATGAAGATTAGTTTCACAAAGAGTAAATTTAACTTGTAAAAGTTTCACGACATCACAAACAAGTCAGCACAAAGAAGTCGACATCACAAAGAGAGGCACTCACACAAACCTCGCACATTTTGGATTAAAGCAAGATGCTGTGAAACGAAGTCAAATCAGGCAAACAGAAAACAAACTAAATAAATGAAAATGAGCAAGTCATTCGGAAGATGAGGAGACAAACAATAAGCAAAAAGAAAAAAACACAGATGGACTAGTTGAGTTGCACTAAGCTTGGAGCATAATAGCAAAGACCTGATTTGCAAAATTTGTTTGAAGATTCTTTGACAACTGCATGCTTCAAGGATCCATCCACTCCAAAGATGTAAGCTACGTCGCGAGTCGGGCCAGCTCCCATATGTTTGTCTTTATCAAAAACCACAGCGACTTTCTTCTCCTCGTCAATGAAGAAACACGCAGATCTCATAAACTGCCACTGATGGTGAATGAGTTGTTCGATATTAGCCGTTAAGAAAACCTTGGTGTTCCAGGACACGGCGTTGGGCTGCTCGATCGTATTGGAAATCCAGATCTCCATGATCAATGAATCCCAGGCCTGGACTAAAACCACAAGCTGATCTTCTCCAACGCTAGATAGACTCAAAGTATCTTGACCAGGAAAAGCCTCAAACGGCAGAGGCAAAGGGAACCAGAATGTCAGTCTCTCTTGTGAAATCAAAACAGACTAAGAAACTACTGTTAGTTTCTGATGATGCAAAACCAGTAGGTGTTTCCTTTGAAAGACAGGCCACGTTCACCAATTTTTATATTCCAGTCTCGAGGAAGGAGATCAAGAATCTTCCATGAATCAGAGTTGAAATCGTAGATTTTGAACTCAATAAAATTAGGGGGATGATCAATAAATCTCAGGATTTTGTGTGAACTAGCTGTGCTACTATCGTAACCGAGACCATACGTATAATTGTCCACAAGACCAGACAAATACTGGCCCACTTTGTGGTAATATGTGTGTGCTCGATCCACCTGGGTTTCCCCCAGTACGGGTTCCAAGCCACGAGCCTAGATTGGTCTTTGGGAATACATAACAATAAACCGTCGGAATGAAAGATTTCCCACACATCGATTTGATCTAGGCCAATAAGTTTAGCTTCACGCTTAACAACGTCGTCGTCATTGTTGGTGTTGTAAAGATTCAGTCTCACCAAATGAACCCTATAATCCATCATCATGACCATAAGAGGGTCCTTTGCTTCTTCTGCTACTTTTACTTGATGAGCAAGATGCTTGTTTGCAAATAAGTCACATATGGACAAAGTGTTCCACTTTTTGCAAGTAGATCGGACAGGTCTCAGAGATGTCATCGGAATTCGACAGAGCACATCCTCCAGGATATCCCTTGGAAGATCGGACATCTTCTTCAACGCCCAAACTTGTCACTATCTTCCTTCTTGTTGGAAAAGTTAGGTCAACATTCAATTTTTTTTTTTTTAAAAAAAGCAGAAAAACAAAAGCAACTTACTTGTCCTCGGCCTCTCGAGATAAGTTACCCGCCTTCCTTATGAGCTTAACCCCTCACGGCTAATTTCTTTATTTATTTATTTTTGGTCTCGTTTGTGTCAACCTTCAATGGCCGAAACAGACAACCAAATAGCAGGCTTGTAAGTGAAAGAAAGTTATTTAATTTAATTCTAAAGCTGTCACAGATAAAGCTTTCTTGTGTTTATAGGAAATCAATCCAATCAATGATTATACAGCTTAGTCGTGTTTTTGTTTGTTCCTGTTTGGTGTTGGCCAGTAACAACTTAAAATCAAAAAAGAAGAATAATTGCACAAGACTGAACAAACCTAACTCCAAAACGTTTTCAAGCAAATTTACGAAACAAAAAGGTCAATTGATGAGTGTAGGATAACATACGCTACAATGAATTTGCTTAAGCGTATGAACTACTACCCACCAAGTGACAATCACATCAATGGATTTACTCCTTTATATATTCAGTCGCATTTTAATATTTACCGATGTGGGAGTATGTCAATTATCATATCATATTTTGGCCCAAAAAGCTTTAATCCTAGAAGTCGGGCAAGTCCGGCGGGTGCCTTGTAATATTTGCATTGAACAAAAGATGATAATCAAACGACATCGTTTGACTTGTGATGGGCTTTTGGCCCAAGCAATCATATGTTTAATCAGCATGTATCAGAACAGCAGTTCTTGCTGATATGTTTACACTGATGAGTTTCAAGTGTTTACACTTCTACAAGTTTCTATTAAAGTATTATCTCAAAAGACAAACATTACTAGAGTGTTCTTTCATACAATATCAAACCTGTAATTTTCAGATAATTCATTTTATTTTATCAGAAACAGCAATTTAATCCTAATGTAATACATGTTTGCTTTTCTTTTGGTAAGGAGACGAAATATCAAAATCAGCAATAACACAGTCATCATGTGAAATTCCAAAAAAAAAAAAAAGCTAATGATACATTGCCTTAATGGCGCCTAGCTAGTGTTTGACAGGTCTCTGGTTCTTGGTCGTCTTTCTCCATGTTAATGCCTTCAAGTGAAGGGAATGATAAAAGTTGATCCTGCAGCATCATCATCTCCAAAAATCACCCTCAGTTTAATTCCTCGAGAACTCCTCTCTCGAAATCTTCTTCTCCTGCAGCATCACACACGCAGATTCCGCCAATGACATCTTGGCATATAGGTAACAACAAATGGGAAAGGACTCAAAAATAGTTTTACTATGTCTCTATACCCTAAGCTGTTGGTAATTAGCAGTGATCAAGTCCCTTCTTCCTGTCCCCTGCTTTAAGCAAAACAAGTCGCATCAGTGTTTTCAAATTCCCAATCAAAGAGACACATTGAACGACTTGATAACAAGAATGTTCCTCAGCTACAATTAAAAAAAAAACTCACATTCGAGAGAGAACCTTTGGCTGCTTCCAAGGTGAGCCCTGAACTCTCAGAAACCAAATTCCCTGAATAAACTGGTATATGTAACAAATAATGTGATGGTCGAAAACATTATTATGCATTAGCCATGAACATCTCACTGAACCCCTGGGACAATAGTTGATCTTCAGCAAGATCTATATGCTGTTATCTCATTCAATGCCTCATCAGTAAATTTTTTGATGGAAATGATTTAAATTTTTTTCTAATGCGAAGGAGAAATCACCTTCAGCATTGGGGATAGACAGCTTGAAGCTAACTACAAATTCTGGATAAACGTGAGTGTTCCTATTCATGTTCCAGACAAGATAATGCTTCGCGGTTTCGACACATTACCAACTCCATTATCATACTCTTCTCCACCACTAAAGAACTGCCGTCTATCACCACCAAGAGGCTCCATATTCCCCATTATCACATGGCACAAAACCATGTGACGTACACCGCTTTCATCAATATCACAATGTGTAGCCCCGTAAAACATTATCTTCCACATGTAGCTCAAAGAAAAACATATAACAACTAAACCATGGAGGAAGGCTAAACCTGAGGAAAGGGCAGTTTGCAGCGGTTAAGTGAACCCCAACACCATACTTTGACTTCTTGATGAACTCTCCACCCACACCAAGTCCATGCTTCATGACTGAATATAACAGTTTCTTCTTAACATGGCACCCATGCATATCTAACGACGTTTTCACCTCCTAGGCGTAACTTAGTGATGTCAGCTTGTTTCTGGAAAAGAGATTGACGATTTTTGGCGATATCACCTGAGAAACGACACGCATCAGGCAACTCAACATGTCCTAGAGTAGCCATACCACAAACAAACTTCTCTTTGACAGCATCTATATCATGCCAAAACATCAAGCTTAGTAGATACACCACTATCGATACAAAGGTAAGTACATGACATGAGGGAAGTTGGACAGTGACTCAACAGACAAGAAGATCTTTAAACACACACTGAAGAACAAAACATACCTAGCTTCCAAGATACAAATTAAGAAATCAACAAAGACGTATAAAGTAACAAATACAATAGCTAATCGCAGAGTATACAGATCGGTTTAACTAACCAGGCTGACTTGTCTTCATGATCTTTGGTGCTTTCATAAAATGTTTCTGTCTTTCTCCAGTACGTACGTGTCCCTGCAGCACGACAAGCCAAACAGCAAAATTGTCAACTTCAATGGCAGAAACAGACAACCGAAATAACAAGTTTTGTAAGTCAAAGAAAGTTATTTAATTTAATTCAAAAGCTGTCAAAATTAAAGCTCTCTCGTGTTTAGGGGAATCAATCCAACCAATCATAACGTAAAAGACATGATTATGCAGTTTGTTTGTTTGTTTCTGATGGTGTTGGCCAATAATAACTTACTCAAAAAGAAGAATCATTGCAGAAGACTAAGGTGATGATTGTGTTTACATGGTTTTTAGATTTTAGTTTCTGTTTTTTGGATTTTGGTTTTTAGATTTTAGATTTTGGTTTTTAGTTTTTGGTTTTTAACTTTGCTGTAGATTTTAGTTTTTCAAAAAACTTGAATGTGATTCTGGATTCTAGTTTTTGGTTTTTAGCATTTTGATTTTTTTTTTTAATTTATAAATTACCTGTATATTTTGTTTCCTCTAAAGTTTGATTAGTATTTTTAAATTGAAGTTATTTCTTATTTTAAGAATTCACTTATAAATTATTTTTATATTTATTTTAATATTACTAAAATAATATCATTTTAATAAATAATACCAATAGATTCTCTTAACAAATATCGAACTTTACATAAAATAGTTTTAAATAATTAATTTTATTGACAATTTTTTTTTAAAAATGTTCTTATATAATGTGAAAATATTATATATGTTAAAAAACTTATTTCTACTTAACCTTATTGTCTATATTTTAAAGATTCTTAAAAAAAAATGATTGGATGGTTATTTTAAATTTTGGTTTTGTAACTAATAAAAATATTAATAATAAAATCATTGTTTTGAAAAGTAAAATAAAAGTATTATACTGGTTTGGTCTTATAGTTTATAGACATGAAATAGTAAAATGATGAAAACTAATTTCCCTACCTAAAACCTTAATTTGTCAACAGTAATATATACATATTATTTTAATAGTTAAATTTTAATTAATAAAATTGATTTTATGGATAAAATTAAAATTTTATGAGTTATTTTATAGTTCACTATAGTAAAGCAAAAAAAAATTATAAATATTAATTTATTATTAGGAAATTATCATTCACATATTGTATTAGCTGTAGTAAATTTAATCTTAATTTTGATTAGCATTTATATGGCATTGATGCTTATGTATATAATACTATTTAACAAAAATATTGTTTATTTTAAATTAACCAAATTTCAAATTTATGTTATTTGGACAGATAGTGAATCGTAGACACACTATCTTAATAAGTAATGATAACAATACTAGAAAACTACAAGACTCATTATTAGTATTTATAACAAAATGAAAAAAAAAAAACTCAACGTGAAGTAATTGTGGTTGTTTTGAAAAACTAGAAAAACTTAGATTTTGGTTTTCATTTGGAAAGGGGTAGTTATTTTAAAAACTAGTTTTCCTAACTTATAGAGAATCAATTTCTCAAAAATCTTGATTGGTCAAAAAGTAGTTTTTAGAAAAACAAAAACCAAAAACTAGTTAAAAAAACTGCAAACAATCAACCTCTTAACAAACCTAACTCCAAAATTTTTCAAAAGTCCATTCTTTCCAGAAGCCACTCAAAATGTAAACTTTTTAAAAATTTAACGGGAACATCAGTTCACATAATATTCAAATTATAAAATAAAGAAAAAAATTTCATTATTTATATATTTAAGAAACTTAACAAACCTAACTCCAAAACGTTTTCAAACGTCCATTCTTTCCAGAAGCCACTCAAAAAGCAAACTTTTTAAAAATCTAACGGGAACACCAGTTCACATTTAAGAAACGAAAAGTCAAATGATGAGTGTAGGATAACAGGCGGTACCAAGCAACACATGGAAGGTGCTCAAGGCAAACCATCTGAACTACTACCCACCATTGACAATCACATGGATGGATTTACATCTTTATATATTCAGTCGCGTTATTAATATTTACCGATGTGGGAGTATTTCAGTTATCATATAATATTTTGGCCCAAAAGGCTTTGGTCATATAAGTCGGCGGTGCCTTGTAATATTCGCATTGGACAAGAGATAACAATTGAAAGCGACGTCGTTTGAATTGTGATGGGCTTCTGGCCCAAGCAATCATATGTTTATGTATATCAGAACAGCAGTTCTTGCTGGTGAGTTTTGACTGTTTTGAGTGTTTACACCACCACTTGTAACTTTGGGAATTGTTTGGATACTAAACTTTTTGTTTCGATATGCTCATTATATAGTCTGAAATTAACTTCACAAAAATAAATAAATAAATAACTTCACAAGCTAGCTTTCACTGTTTTCTTCTTCTTCTGCAACTTGGTCCTGCACCTGGTGATCAACTGATCATTTACTTCCTCGGATAATATATCACAAAATCTCAACAAATTAGTACGTATCGTTTTTTCAAAGAGTTTTTGTTAGATCGTCTCCTATAAATTCTAGTCAACTCTATATCAAAAAATCCCTATAAAATTGTTCATATTTTTTTTTTAAAACCTTCTAGATTGCTTCACCTACATATAGCACTTCATATCATTTCACTTCTCAAACCAAAAAAACTCATGCACGTCACCTTTATGAACTTTTGTAGTGGTAGTATTATGCATTTCATGCACGTTACCTTTTCAATATAATAAAGATTCAAAAATTTCATAGGTTTTAGAGAAATTGATATTCTATCAAATTTATGTGCATTCCTTTAAAATCCATAAGAATAAATAAACATGAGAATTATGTAAATGCATTAAAATCTCATCAAATCTTTTAAGCATAAATTAATAGTTATGAATTCTTTAAAATTCTATTAAATTCCTGGATTGAATACCAGCCCGTAAACAAACCTAACTCCAGAACGTTTTCAAACGTCCATTCTTTCCAGAAGCCACTCAAAAACAAACTTTTTTAAAATCTAACGGGAACACTAGTTCATGTAATATTCAAATTATAAAATAAAGAATTTTTTTTCATTATTTATATATTTAAGAAACTAAACAAACCTAACTCCAAAACGTTTTCAAACGTCCATTGAAAACGTCCATTCTTTCCCGAAGCCACTCAAAAAGCAAACTTTTTTAAAATCTAACAGGAACACCAGTTCACATAATATTCAAATTATAAAATAAAGAAAAAATTTTCATTATTTATATATTTAAGAAACAAAAAGTCAATTGATGAGTGTAGGATAACAGACGGTAGAGAGCAACATCCTCCATGAATCAGAGTTGAAATTGTAGATTTTGAACTCAACAAAATCAGGGGGATAATCAATAAATCTCAGGATTTTGTGGGAACTAGCTGTGCTACTATCGTATCCGAGACCATACGTATAATTGTCTATAAGACCATACAAATACTGACCCATTTTGTGGTAATCATGTGTGTGCTCGATCCACCTAGGTTGCCCCCAATACGGGTTCCAAGCCAAGAGCCTCAAGTGGTCTTCGAGAATGAATAACAATAAACCGTTGGAATGAAAGATTTCACACACATCGATTTGATCTAGGCCAATAAGTTCAGCTTCAAGCTTAACAACTTCTTCGTCGTCATTATTGGTGTTGGAAAGATTCAATCTCACCAAATGAACCCTATAATCCATCTTCATGACCATAAGAGGGTCCTCCTTTGCTACTTCTTCTGCTACTTTTACTTGATGAGCAAGGTGTTTGTTTGCAAATAAGTCACATCTGGACAAAGTGTTCCACCTTTTGCAAGTAGATCGGACATGTCTCAGAGATGTCATCGGAATTCGATAGAGCACATCCTCCTGGATATCCCTTGGAAGATCGGACATCTTCTTCATCTCCCAAACTTGTCACTATCTTCCTTCTTGTCGGAAAGTTAGGTCAATGTTCAATTTTTTTTTTTAATAAAAAACAGAAAACAAAAGCAACTTACTTGTCCTCGGCCTCTCGAGATAAGTTACCCGCCTTCCTTAGAGCATTATTATCGGTAAAAACGTTTTTGGGGTTCTTAATTTTTTTTTCTGATTTAAAATAAAAATAAAAATAAAAATGAACCAATCGCAGGCCACCACGTATCAGTAGGGTCCGCAAACAGTACAAAAAATCTTTGGAAAACATTTCTTATTTGGCGACATTAAGACACGGTTTTTGCAAAAAGGTGGTGGGGCTCACGCGTAAGAGACTCTCCATAAACCGCGATAGAGTGCAACGCGGAACTCCAAAATGAGATTTTTAATTTTTATTTTGTCCGACTTAAAAAAACGAACCAATCACGGGCCGTCATGTATTAGTGGGGTCCGCGAACAGTTAAAAACCCCACTCACAAACGTCTCTTACTCGGCGACTTTTTTTCTTGATTCTCCCATTTTTGTAGCCCCCCTTCCCTAAAATCCCTCCTAAAGCCCGCATTGTAGATAGCCTTATGGGCTTGACCCCTCACGGCTAATTTCTTTTTTTATTTATTTTTGGTCTCGTTTGTGTCAATCTTCAATGGCCGAAACAGACAACCAAATAACAGGCTTGTAAGTGAAAGAAAGTTATTTAATTTAATTCCAAAGCTGTCAAAGATAAAGCTTTCTTGTGTTTATAGGGAATCAATCCAATCAATGATAATGCAGCTTAGTCGTGTTTTTGTTTGTTCCTGTTTGGTGTTGGCCAGTAGCAACTTAGAATATAAAAAAGAAGAGTAATTGCACAAGACTGAACAAACCTAACTCCAAAACGTTTTCAAGCAAATTTACGAAGCAAAAAGGTCAATTGATGAGTGTAGGATAACATACGCTACAATGAATTTGCTTAAGCGTCTGAACTACTACCCACCAAGTGACAATCACATCAATGGATTTACTCCTTTATATATTCAGTCGCATTTTAATACTTACCGATGTGGGAGTATGTCAATTATCATATCATATTTTGGCCCAAAAAGCTTTAATCCTAGAAGTCGGGCAAGTCCGGCGGGTGCCTTGTAATATTTGCATTGAACAAAAGATGATAATCAAACGACATCGTTTGACTTGTGATGGGCTTTTGGCCCATGCAATCATATGTTTAATCAGCATGTATCAGAACAGCAGTTCTTGCTGATATGTTTACGCTGATGAGTTTCAAGTGTTTACACTTCTACAAGTTTCTATTAAAGTATTATCTCAAAAGACAAACATTACTAGAGTGTTCTTTCATACAATATCAAACCTGTAATTTTCAGATATTTTATTTTATTTTATCAGAAACAGCAACTTAATCCTAATGTAATACATGTTTGCTTTTCTTTTGGTAAGGAGACGAAATATCAAAATCAGCAATAACACAGTCCGAAAAAAAAGCTAATGATACATTGCCTTAATGGCGCCTAGTGTGACAGGTCTCTGGTTCTTGGTCGTCTTTCTCCATGTTAATGCCTTCAAGTGAAGGGAATGATAAAAGTTGGTCCTGCAAGAACCAAAACAAATATACAAACATAGTTAATAGTTACAGTTTGGTTGGTTGGCTCTCAAAACTCAATTTGCAAGTCTTTTTTCAACCTTGAGAGAGGTATTCTCAGAGGCGAGGTCTTCGCACTGGCTTTTTAGCCGGTTGATTTCTGCTCTGAGACTTGCGTTTTCTTCATTCAACAACTCAGCTCGTTGTGCCAGTTCATCACATTCTGCCTGAAACACAAACATAAACTTCTTCCATGTCCACAATTTTCTCATATGGACGTGATCTAAAATTATGTTTAGTTACCTGTTTACGCAATCTAGATCTTCGTGCAGACTCCCTATTGGACTGCTTCCGCTCTTGTCGCTTCATTTCTCTATCGTCCTGATGATTGCAAGACAAGCGTATCTTTTGAGTTTTGAAGCTTTAAATTTGAGTATTTATGAGAAAAAATAGTGCAGAGAAAACATCAGGCACACTGAAGATTAGTTTCACAAAGAGTAAATTTAACTTAAAGCAATATTAGTACGTTCTTAACACTGTCGTTAATTTGTCCTAATCTCTAATCATAAAGTTTCACCACCGAACAAAGAAGTCGACACGTTTTCCATTCCCTCCCCATAACAAAATGTCATCATCATCTTCAATAGCCACCTGTGACCAGTTTCATTTTCATGGCAGAGGGTTAATTTATAGAGATATTAATTTACAAAAAGTTTCCTTTTAGATTTTTTTTTCTATTTTTGAATATTTTTATTTATAAAATAAATATATATTTGATTTTACCTTATATACATTTATAAATTTTAGAAATTTTAATTTCATATTGTTTTATTATATTACTTGGTTTATATTTTTATGTTTCATATAACTTATATGTGGTTTTCTATATAATTTTACTAAATATTATCAAAATATATTGAAATGTTAAAAAATAGAGGTATTTTCATTGTGAATATAAAACCAACACTATAATTTTTATTCTGTACTTATATGAAATGTATATATAGATATATCATTAATTTATGTTTTTAATAAGACCATATATTTACATAAAATTTTCTAAAAATTATTATATCATTGTTTTATCGATTTGTGTCATATTTTGAATTGACCTAATTTGGAACCGAAGAAATTTATTAATTTATAGAAATTATTAATTTATTGAGTATTAATTTATAGAGGTTCTACTGTATATCTTAATCAATAATATATCACAAAATCTCAACAAATTAGTATGTATCGTTTTTTCAAAGAATTTTTGTTAGATCCTCTCCTATAAATTCTTGTCAACTCTATATCAAAAATCCCTATAAAATTGTTCATCTAATCTATTAATTTAGGGTCTTATTTTTTTATCTACTGTTGAAAGTTGTTATTAACTTTTGGACTCTTTCAAAACTGTTACAATAATATCACACGCTACTTATATGAAATGCACCGCACTACTTAAATTGAACCAACGTCGTCACATACAACTAAACCAACGTCTTACCTTCGGTTATTTACTAAAAACAATACAAAATTAAATTATTATTATTATGCTAATCAAGTTACGGCCTGCAGCTTATAGTCTGCCTTCAAATAATAATGGACAAATAATAGTGTGTTTATTTGATGGGCTAAATCCATCAAATAGTAATAAAAGACGAATGAAATTCATTTGTCGGAAAGAAGTGAAATGTTTAGGTAAAAAAAAGTAACGAAAAACGAAAGTTATCCATTACATTTGTTTTGTGTTCAAAAAAAAAATCCATTACATTTGTCTTCATTTATTACTTATATATATATATATTCTGTACCTCTTTTATGTTATTCCAATCAATTAAACGCCTTCAAAAAATATTATTTTCTGGAAACATAATGTATTTATTTGATGGGTCTAATTCATAAATAAAAATATTATTTATTGGATAAAGTAATGGATTTTAAAGACTATCAATTGATATTAGAGGAACCAATTGTTTTTACGATTTTCACAATAAATGTAACCTATATAAATACCTAAAATTGTGATATATATTATAATATCTATCTAACTTTTAAAAATTATTAATCTTTATGTTTAATATGAAATTTCTAAAAAGCATAATTAAGCATGTTTATTTTTCAATAATACACTTTGATAACTACAATGTTAAAAATGTAATAAAACTCTAAATTAATAAATTAGATTTAACAAATTTATTTTGGTAAAAATTATTAGAAAATGTGTTTAATTGAACTAAATTGTTTTGTATATGCTAATTTAAAACAATATAAATTTTAACAAAGCCACTTCCTTAATTTAAGAAAAATAATATCATGATTAATCCCAAAATCAAAACACTAAATTACTACATATTAGGGCCGGACAAGAACCCTGAATCCAAAAAACCAAATCCAATCCAGAAAATAGTATTGAACCTTAACATAATTTGGTTAAATATCCGAATAGGATCAAAATTTTAGTAATTAGAGAAAAACTGACCCAAGCCAAAGTATTTTAGGTATCTGAATGTATCCAAAATATATTTATATACTTAAATATATTAATATGTAAAATGAAAATATAAGATATTTTAGAATTGTCCAAAATTATTGAAAAATATATACAGATAATCAAAAGTAAATGTATAAAATAGCCACCGAACTCGAACACTAAAAATACTTGAAATATCTATTGATTTTATATCCAAATATATATGTCAAACTAATTTATATGTTAAATTTAGGTATTTCAGAATGAGTAGCTGAACGTCCACCTCTATTACATTTGAAACGTTTTACATTACAAACTAACACCAAATATAACAAATGTCATAGTACAAATCAATTCTATATTTATAAAAAGAATACATTATATAAATGTCAAAAAATTATTATATCAACCTATTATATGACAAAAAAAACTGACAAATTCGAAAACTGTATACTATAATCTCGATAATTTTAATGTATATTTTACAAAACAATATCCGCGTACAGCGCGGATTCGTATCTAGTATTTTTTTAAAAACCTTTTAGATTGCTTCACCTATACATATAGCACTTCGTATCATTTCACTTCTCAAACCAAAAAAGTCATGCACGTCACCTTTATGAACTTTTGTAGTGGTAGTATTATGCATTTCATGCAAGTTACATTTTCAATATAATAAAGATTAAAAAATTTCATAGATTTTAGAGAAATTGATAAGAAAAATTTCATAGGTTTTCAATATAATAAAGATTCAAATTTATGTGCATTCCTTTAAAATCCATAAGAAAAAGTAAACATGAGAATTATGTAAATGCATTAAAATCTCATCAAATTCTATTAAATTCTTGGATTGAATACCAGCCCTAAACATCGGAGATGGTGATTCTTGCTTGGCTCAACGTCGGCGGTTGGAGCATGGTGAATCGAGAGTTGTTAGGGCTGTAGGACGGGTTCGCTTGAAGCTCCGACGGTGCGAAAACAATACTCGAACTCGGCGGAACACCGAAATCACCGGTGGAGACTCACCGGAGATGAAAACCCGGAAACGTCACCAGAATAATATATATATATATATATGCATCTGAAATCTGAATAATACATGTATATATTTTATACTTTGTATTTTACTCAGGTTTTATAGTCTAAAATTGTTATTTAAATAGACTTTTAGAATGACAATAAACAGTAAGTAATTTCAAGTCTAAAAATAAATATAATGCTCAAATGTCGATTCATTTATAAGTATTTTCCAACAAATTATATATCAAATTTATATAAAACATAAAATAAATAGTAAAATGGTATAATGTCTAAAATTGTGTCATTAAATAAATACTTTAGTTCGTTTTTTTACCGATCAAAATATGCTTCATTTTATTTAACAATTATTCGTTTGTGATTTCCTATTTTATAAAATAGGAAAAACAAATTATCTAAGCAGTTTACTTAATTTCACTTCATTCTAACAATTTTGAAGTGTAAGCTCATAAAGTTGTATAATAAAACGATTTCACATAAATAATGTTATATACTAATATATAATTTATTTTTAAATATCAAAGAATCCATGCCTTACGAAGAAATTATAAGTATTTCTTGACTTTAATTTCCGTTTTTTTTTCTTTAGCTTATACATGCCTAATTTTTTATTGGGCATGTACTGTAAAAAAAATTGAGCTGTATCTCTATGGAAAAAAAATCAAACAAACCTCTTTCTCACTCTTTCATCTTTCTCACATTTCTTCAAATCTATTCAAACCCAAAAAAAAAAAAATGATGCACACAGAACAAGAACTGTAACTATTAAACCTATTAAGCAAACAAAATAAAAATCGATTTCTTCCAATGAAATGCAAACGATAAGGACGATAAAAATAAAATAAAAATGAAAACGACTTTTGAGAAAGTAAACTGTTCATTTTGATGATTTTAAATATAATGTATATACAAACTTGCAAATCATAACGAAATTTGTATGTATATAATCATGAACCATTGTTGCTATACAATAATTTATAGCTTAATAATACTTTTTGATATTATATATATACGTTATTGTTAAGTATAAAATATAAAAATAACTATTTAGATGTTAATATATAATAAACCAACTAGATTTAATGAAGAAAAAATATTTTATAAAAGTTAATCAGTATCATATATAACTTACAAAATAGTGAAATAAATAGTGAAAATTGTTATAAAAATAGTTAAAATTAATATTTACATTATAAAGAAGGGATTCTCTCCTTCTCCTTTAGCCACGTCACTAAATAGTGTTATCTGAGCATGACACGTGTCAGTTTAAAGAATGCCTTTCGTCCACATTCATCGAAGAGAGACGGCGTATCTCTTTGGATCTCAACGCACTCCGATCGATCAACGCCAGTGTAACGGCTTCAGTTTCCGTCTTTGTGCTACATTAATCGAGCCATTAACGCCACTCCTCCTACTTTCGCACTAAATTGGGCATATCCGAGAATTATACTCTATGACTCTCCATCATCTCTCTTATCTTCTTCCAAACGCCCCTTTCCCTTTGATTTTATTGAAGCCCTAACTAGAAATCTATATAAAACCACTCTACAATCCTCCTTCGTGAAACCGTTCCGGGTTTGTGCTCAATTCCACGTTGGGAGTCGAAGGGGTATTCTCTGAAGTTTATTCAGATGATGAAGCTTACGCTACAGCTCTTCAGGAAATAGAAGAAAATGAAATGTCAGATAGCATGTATTCATGATGAATCCCTTCCTCGCTATCAGGTATTGAGTAAATATTGTTCTCTATTGATTCTGGAAAAGATTTGATTTCCCTGTCATTTTCTCATGAAACTACATGTTTATCTTTGATTGATTACCTCCAAGTTTAAACCTTTGTGTTGATTTAGTCTATGATTATGGTGATTACTTCCTAACTGATTGAGTTCTCTAAGGTTGATCATTTGTGTGAAAAGGATCGACTTATATAGCCTATGACTTTTGAGTTATGGCTCCAACGAAAGGTGCGGCTTCTCCATTGATACTTTGATCTGCTTTCAGTATGGTACTTCACATCGACCTATATTAGGCTATTAATCTATATTGCCTGTTAAACTGCCATTAACCTCGGTTCCGGAGAGCTTCGCCATTAAAAGGTTAATTTATTAACTTCGTTTTGGACTTTCGAAACTGTAGTCATTCTCTACAATTTGGTTTTTATTTTCTTTACTCTATGGAGTCTGATTCCTTTGATGAGTTTTGGTAGTCAATGGACTACCCACCTCATTCGTTCTACATCTATAGTAAAAGCATCACCTTAATTCGTTTGATTACTTCATAATTATATATATTTTTTGGTGTTTACAACTTTATTTGTTTTGTCGAATTGACTGAATTTTAGTTGTTCTTCCGAGGTTCTTATTGCATCCAATTGTGCATCCAAGGAAAAAACTCAAAAGTTTGCTGATAAACTAACATGTTTCTTCGTTACTATTGTGCCTATGACTTCTCTTTCATCACATGATCTTAGCTGTTTCTTTCTCTACAGTGAGCTGATTGATTCATGATTATTCTACTTTGGCTCAGAGAGTCTCATATCCAGAAGCTGTCGCAGGAAGTTAAGCTTCTCAAGAATCACTCATCCAAATATAGATGTAAGCAACAAACGCTTTGGTATTTCTTTCGATGTATGATTGACCCACATCTTTGTTTCTTTTGTAACTCTTTATTCTTTCTGCGCATTAGAGGTATTTGGACAAAGTGAGAGAAGATGAAACTTTCTAAATCCTTCTTGGAAGAGAACCTCTTGCCATATTTTCAAAATTCACAAAGGTTATCAGATGATTCATGAGAAACGGATGTCCTGTCATTGCCATGAATCTGTGCAAATACATGTGGAAAACCACCTCCGAGGCGAATCTCAACGAAGGACAGTCACACCAAAGTAGAAGGAAGGGGCGAGGATTAGTATGCCTGCATGTGATCGGCCGTGTCTTTCAGCTCACATGTGAGCTTGGTTATATATCAGACGGTGAAACCATGGAGCGGCTTCTCCATCAAGCTGAACTTGCGGTTATGGCCGCTACAGCAACGGAAACCATTCCGTCTAACTTCGCTTCACTTAATATCTCAATTCATAGCTCATGATCTTCTCTCTCTGCTGCTCATCTTCGTACAACTCCAAGCTAAGCAAGAAAAGCTGCCAATATCCTAGAAATATCCTATAATTTGGACAGAGAAAGGTAAAACTGAGAGCAAAGCAATGGCTCCAAGTGAAGTTGCTGAGAAGAACTATTATTGTTGATAGTTCGAAATAATTATTACTACGTCCAAGGCAAGCAATGGCTCCAAGTGAAGTTGCTGAGAAAGTAGAAAAAGAAAGAAGATGGAGGATTGCGTTTTTGACTTTTTGTAGAAACCAAGTCCACAGAAATTGGGGATACTCAACGAATTACATCACAAGAAGAAAAAAAGTTTTTTTTAGAGAACTGATTTTTTTTGTTCATAGTCCGAACTTTTTAATTATATTCAATTCAATAACCATGTTTGATTGAAAATATTACAAATTCTAATAATTGTATTTGTCGTTTCAACTGCCATTATTCTACTAATAACTAAAATAAAACAACAATTACCAATCCTATTGCTCAGTAGGATTAAATAATAAACGCTTTATTTTTCTTACCTAATTTGAATTAGAATCTTACTAGGTTTCAATTACTGTAGTTACAGAAATGTCACAAAATAAATAAAAAATATGCACATATAATATTATTGAATAAAAACTAACAGACAACAATATCTATATATAAAAATATTTAATTTCTGCAGAACATTTAAACATATTACATTTTTAACCATAATAAGTATAAGTATATGTACCTTCTAAAACAAAAAATGCTGAAACTATTAGCCTTAGTTAAAATATATTGTAACTATAATATTTTAAATAAAAAGATGTAGCTATAATTTGAAACAAATTTAGTTAAATAGACAAAAACTGAAACAAAAAAGTCCACTAAAATACAAAATAATATAAATACAGAGAAAGAAAGACACAGTAATTTTTAGCCAAAAGGACAAATAAAGAAACACATGGAAAAACCATATTTGAGTGAAAAATATGCATGTAAAACATATGAAGAAATAAACTAATTAATAATTCACACTAATAAAAAAATTATATCATCTTTTCCTTTCGTCATGTCATCTTGGTTTTTTACAAAGAACATCTCTAATGTATACTTCTCTATTTTTTTCTATAATAAAAGTCTCTATTATTGAGATGGTTTTGCTCCAATGTATAAATCTATAATAGAGTTCTTATACTTTAAAAAAAAATATATAATAATACTATTTTATCTTTATTTTTAGGGATGAAAATTAATTTTTGCTATATTTTCCCTAATAATAGAATAACTCTATTCTAACTATTTTCTTTGGAGAAAATTCATCAATATAATTAAGTTTTTCTATTTTCAAAAAAAATATAGAGATGGAAAAATATATAGATGGACATTGACATGAGTTGGATATTGTCTAAGCGCGGCATATCATCTTTTTTCTTTCTTCTAAGTTTTTCATTTTCAGCGTAAGTAGACAAAATATATTGGATCATAATATATTTTTTGAACTATGTTTAGGAATTATTGTTCTCCCTAACCATTATCTATATATTATTATAAAATCGATTTTCTTCTCTCCTATGAAACCACATCAGCATCCAGATCAGAAATTCAATCGCCGTGGTTTCGACACGTGGCATAAGAGTCAATTTGCTGCGTTTCATTAAACGTTATGATACAAGATACAATTTTGATAATCAACTCCGCATAACAGCTGTTATCTCTCCTTCCACCACCTTAACTTGGCCGAGTAACTGCTATCAATAATGCATGTCAATGAATTCACCCCACTAATGTGCTATTAAAGTTGGATTTTTGGCTTATCTTTCAAGCTAAGTTGCTATATATATTGGCCCTCTTCTGTGGATGAAACTCAAAGTCTTTTGCATTTATTTATCAAATGATCTATCTGTCTCCTTTTACATGTTGAGTCGTTTTTACTATGGTGATTTACAAGAGACAAGGCTGGGAGCCATAACCATGGACTACATCAGATCTGACTCCATCAGACAGATCTATCGAGCATCTCACGGTTTTAGTGACTCTCACTTGGTTCAACAACGGCGGTAATGGAGATGGTGATTCTTGCTTGGCTCAACGTCGGCGGTTGGAGCATGGTGAATCGAGAGTTGTTAGGGCTGTAGGACGGGTTCGCTTGAAGCTCCGACGGTGCGAAAACAATACTCGAACTCGGCGGAACACCGAAATCACCGGTGGAGACTCACCGGAGATGAAAACCCGGAAACGTCACCAGAATAATATATATATATATATATGCATCTGAAATCTGAATAATACATGTATATATTTTATACTTTGTATTTTACTCAGGTTTTATAGTCTAAAATTGTTATTTAAATAGACTTTTAGAATGACAATAAACAGTAAGTAATTTCAAGTCTAAAAATAAATATAATGCTCAAATGTCGATTCATTTATAAGTATTTTCCAACAAATTATATATCAAATTTATATAAAACATAAAATAAATAGTAAAATGGTATAATGTCTAAAATTGTGTCATTAAATAAATACTTTAGTTCGTTTTTTTACCGATCAAAATATGCTTCATTTTATTTAACAATTATTCGTTTGTGATTTCCTATTTTATAAAAATAGGAAAAAACAAATTATCTAAGCAGTTTACTTAATTTCACTTCATTCTAACAATTTTGAAGTGTAAGCTCATAAAGTTGTATAATAAAACGATTTCACATAAATAATGTTATATACTAATATATAATTTATTTTTTAAATATCAAAGAATCCATGCCTTACGAAGAAATTATAAGTATTTCTTGACTTTAATTTCCGTTTTTTTCTTTAGCTTATACATGCCTAATTTTTATTGGGCATGTACTGTAAAAAATTGAGCTGTATCTCTATGGAAAAAAAATCAAACAAACCTCTTTCTCACTCTTTCATCTTTCTCACATTTCTTCAAATCTATTCAAACCCAAAAAAATCAAAACAAAAATGATGCACACAGAACAAGAACTGTAACTATTAAACCTATTAAGCAAACAAAATAAAAATCGATTTCTTCGAATGAAATGCAAACGATAAGGACGATAAAAATAAAATAAAAATGAAAACGACTTTTGAAAGTAAACTGTTCATTTTGATGATTTTAAATATAATGTATATACAAACTTGCAAATCATAACGAAATTTGTATGTATATAATCATGAACCATTGTTGCTATACAATAATTTATAGCTTAATAATACTTTTTGATATTATATATATACGTTATTGTTAAGTATAAAATATAAAAATAACTATTTAGATGTTAATATATAATAAACCAACTAGATTTAATGAAGAAAAATATTTTATAAAAGTTAATCAGTATCATATATAACTTACAAAATAGTGAAATAAATAGTGAAAATTGTTATAAAAATAGTTAAAATTAATATTTACATATAATTGAGAATAAACTAAACATTTTTAAAAATTACATAAAAATTGTTTTAATGGTAAAGTTGATATATTTTTGTAAGTATTATGAACAGAAAATGTAAGGTTATTGTATTAAATTTAATGTATTTTTAAAAATAAAATGAAAAACTCAACCATAATCTTACTACTGATATAAAAATATAAAATATATACTTGCATAGTCCAACAAATGTAAAATAACCCCGATAACAAACAAAAATAATATAAATAAATGAAATTAGATAACTTATACTAAAATAAACAAATTAAAATATCTATATTGACAAAATAAATTAAAATGGAACACAACTATGTTAATTATCGTAGTTAACCCTGAAAAAACTAACGTTAAGTCATTTACAACAAATGAGATCAACGAAAAAGAATGATAAAAAATAAAGAAATTACAAAATAAAGAAATTACAAAATAATCTTTCATGCATAACTAAAATAAAATCATTTAAACTAAAAACAAATGTTAAGAAAAAATATATGGAACAAAATTCCGCGCGAAGCGCGGGTTTACCCTAGTGTTTATATATATCAGAACAGCAGTTCTTGCTGGTGAGTTTTGAGTGTTTACACTTATTACATATACAAGTTTCTATCTAACCACACACCACCACTTGTAACTTTGGGAGTTGTTTGGATACTAAACTTTTTGTTTCGATATGCTCATTATATAGCCTGAAATTAACCCCACAAGCTTAGCTTTCACTGCTTTTTTTCTTCTTCTGCAACTTGGTCATGCACCTGGTGATCAACTAATCATTTACTTCCTCGGATAAGTCCTCTCACTACATCCTCTTCTCTTCACTTCAATCTCATGACATGTTAGACAAACATTACTAGAGTGTTTCTTTCATACAATATCAAACCTGTAATTTTCAGATACTTTTTTATATTTTATCAGAAACAGCAACTTAGTCCTAGTGTATACATGTTTGCTTTTCTTGTGGTAATGAGACGAAATATCAAAACCAGCAATAACACATTCATCATGTGAAATTCCAAAAAAAAAAAAAAACTAACGGTACATTTGATACAGAAAGGTACATTGCCTTAATGGCGCCTCCTCAAATTCACTTCTGCAACTAGAATTCAAAACAATAAAAAGAAGATAATTTCTTGACATCCTAATAGCTTATGTAGTACACAGACAGGACCCAGAGCATTCTCAACAAGGGCTAAAGAAACTATTCCGAGCCAATTTGATCTCTAATACCTAAAAATCTTACAAACCATCTGTTAGCAAAGAACCACCGAGTGTTGTTGTTGTTGTTGCTGCTGCTGCCACTTTTTAACACTCTGTTAGGAATTGGTTTCTCTGTATGTTTTCCTTTCACTAGGAATCAACCTTTTGTCTCTGCGACTACTGTTTGACAGGTCTCTGGTTCTTGGTCGTCTTTCTCCATGTTAATGCCTTCCAGTGAAGGGAATGATAAAAGCTGGTCCTGCAAGAACCAAAACAAATATACAAACTTACTTAGTAGTTACTGTTTGTTTGGTTGGTTCTCAAAACTATATTTCGATGTTTTTCTTTTTCTACCTTGAGAGAGGTATTCTCAGAGGTGAGCTCTTCGCACTGGCTTTTGAGCCTGTTGATTTCTGCTCTGAGACTTGCGTTTTCTTCATTCAACAACTCAGCTCGTTGTGCCAGTTCATCACATTCTGCCTGAAACACACACAAAAACTTCTTCCATGTCCACAATTTTCTCATATGGACGTGATCTAAAATTATGTTTAGTTACCTGTTTACGCAATCTGGATCTTCGAGCAGACTCCCTATTGGACTGCTTCCGCTTCTGTCGCTTAACTTCTCTATCGTCCTGATTGCAAGATAAGCATTGTTGAGTTTTGGGGATCAAAAGCTTTAAATTTGAGTATTTATGAGAATGAATAGAGCACCAGAAGTGCACACACCTGTAACCAGGGTTGTGAATGGCCACCATCTCGAGGGGCTGGATGAACGACTCCAGGAACTGGTGCAGATGCTTTCCCATGCATTCCAGGGATACCGGCTGAAGTAGGAGCACCCCAGTAATCCATCCCAATGTTTAAATTTGTCGGTGGGCCTGCAGCTGGCATTGGCATGATTGGCACGGTCTGGCTCACCGGTGTTCCATTTCGGGGGCCATTAGCAGAAGAACCACCGTTCTCTGATGCTGCTTCATGTGGAATAATGCAAAACAATAAATCACTCTCTCTGGTAAGCAGCTTTTCACAGTGTTAAGTCACATGAATGAAATGAAAGGAAAAAAGAAAAGAAAGGATCATAAACCAACCATCCTTCCCGTCTTGTCCAGATCCCGAGCCCTACCAGGACAGCAAAGCAAATCAGAATCACAATCATAATTATCATAGACAGAGTAATTATCTTAAAGACTATTCAACCGGAATGATCCGGTACAAAAAACTTACATGCAAAGTTATACAACTAAATTGTTTTTTTTTTGTGTATGTGTTCAATGTGCAAAATTACATGAGAAAATATACGAGATTGACAGATATGAGAAGGTCAATCTAGTGGTTGGATAAAGAGCCTACGTTAAGATTCATGCTAGTTCTAAGCTTTTCAAAACTTACATTTTGAGAGTTTGCATCACTTCCTTCACTTGAACCATCAGAAGCAGTCTCTCCACTGTAATCTCACAGCAGTGAAATAATGGTGTTATTATCTAATGAAGCACGAATAAGTCCAGAGAAAGTCTACATCCTACGAGTATAGCCGCACATACAGACACTACCACATCCCTAAGATTGGATAAAATCAATGCAAGTTACATGCCTTTTAGAGTAACCTCCATTAGCTGATGCTCCTGAGTTCTTTCCAGGCTCATTGTTCTTTCCTGTAATCATGTTCAAACTTCCCAAGCTTCCTCTCGATCTTTTGATAGGCAACTTTTCCTTCACTTCAGATTGTTTAACAGTATCACCCTCAGTGCCGCCTGTAGTATTCCCCTGCATAAAAGCATCTCTCAGTTATGATCCTGTAATAAAAATGGTAGCAGATACCATTTGAGACGCAAACTCACAGAAGCTTCGGTCATTCCATTGGGAGAAGGCATGGCATAGGGGCTATATGGATAAGAACCCTGATATACAGAACGACATAGGTTAATGAAATGATCAAGAACCACACCATTTCAATACATAGCCCATAGAAATCAAAATATTGTACCGGAGGCATTGAAGGATGGCCGTACATGCCACCTGGGGGATACATTGTAACGTACGGATGAGGTGGAGTTCCATAAGGAGGCATCATATGCTGCAAAAAAAGTTCACATTCAGCAATCAATCAAAGCTACTAATAGTAGCAGTTAATCTTGACTCGAAAGACTTGAATGAGACAGTTAGTTAACCTGAACCCCCCACATATAAGGGTGAGGTTGTGGACTTGAAGCCACAAAACCATGAGGCGGCATAGGAGAATATGCCTGTCAAAGGAGCCAGAAAAAAAAAACAAGAAACTCATAAACACTCAAAACTAAACAAGAAAACAGACGGAGGAATCTGTCTTATACCTGAAAACCAGACCAATCTGGAGTAGCCATGCCAGCACTCACAGCAGACGAAGGCTCCTGCAAACACAGAACATTGTGCACATCACTAATAAGGATAGAGAATCAAAATTAGCTGAAAATCAAGGGACTTGTTTCCCTTCTTAATAAAAAAAAAAAACTGGAAGTAGAAACAAACCTGTGAAGAGGGAGGAGCAGAAGAAGAAGAAGGCGGCGTCGTAGGTTCCTTGTCTTTACTCGATTTATCCATCTCATTGCTAGCCATTTATCACACTCCAACTGCAAAAAACTCAGCTAATTCACGATGAGATCTCTACTTAATATCAATTCAACTTTCCAGCTAATTAGATGTTGCCAATTTTCATTCCAAATATCTACTACTGATTCATTGAGTTCTAAGCAGCACAGACTAAAAAAAGGTAGTCTCTTTCTCAATCAATGGTAACAATGTCAGAGCTCATAAACACGATAACGCAAAATCCACAAGTAAAAACAGAAACCCTCGAAGAAGGGCCTAGAAAAAAAAAAGAAGTCGAATTCAGACCAAAAACGCAGAATCTAACCCCAAAGATACAAACTTTGAGATGCGACAGAGATACCTAACGACCCGGTGAATGTTTGAAAACTCTTAGCACGAAACTGGGGATGCGGTGTGAATCTATGAGCTTTGAAATTTGCAGAGATTGAGGGGAATCAATGTCTTTGACCAAAGACAAATTGGTTGATTATTGGTGAGTTTCCAACGGAGAAGAAGAAGAAGAAGAAAGGGGGCCGTGGAATTCACGAGGAATACAAGTTGCTTCTTTTCCCTATATTAAGTATTTATATTAAACCCCCTTCCTTATACCTTATTTATGATTTTTACCCATGTAGTTTATAGTCCAAATTTTCAAAACTGAGTCCTTTTGTTTTATACCTTGTTGAAAAAGATTGTTTTATACATATGCTACCTTAAATTGTTATTAACAAATACTTTTATGCTTACAAAATACATTAACTGAATGAAGGACATTGACTCATTTAGAAGAAATAAGTTAATTTTATGTAGATTTTTCTAATAAATCTACATATTTTAAACAAAAATTTCAAACAAGGTATAGTCTAAACAAAAAATTTCAAACTAAGGTATACATTAACAATAATACCTTTATGCTTAGAAAACCATATCAATTCTCCAATTCAATCTAAAACTTTGTTAAAAATCAAATCACTTAGTTTCTAAATTGATTACAGATGATTTAGAAACTAAGATGAGTTAAGTGAAATCTACATAAAAGTTGGGGGGTAAGAAATATAAAAAAATAATAAAAGAGGAAGCGCAGCTCTCTTTCAAAGTCGAGAGTTTTGAAGGTTGTGTTGTGTCTCGGTTTATTACACAGCAATGGCAGCTTCAGGACCAGACCACCGAGACACTGGTCGTAACGAGGCGGCAATACACCACAAGACCCTAGCGGAATCGAAATTCAACAGCGGCGACTCGATCTCAGCTCTGAACCACGCGCGTAAAGCTCTCGCCTTGTCACCGGACACGGAAGGCGTATCCTCCATGGTCACCGCCTTCGAAATCATCACCACCTCCGCCGCCGCAGCAGAGGGAGATGCTCCCGAGTGGTACAAGATTCTAAAGGTAGAGCCTTTCTCTCACATCGATACCGTAGAGCAACAGTATAGGAAGCTAGCTTCGGTGCTGGATCCTGATGAGAATCCTTATGCGGGTTGCGAGGAAGGGTTTAAGCTTGTGAACGAGGCGTTTGAGGTGTTGTCTGATGAGGTTAGGAGGGATGAGTATGATATGAAGCTGAGGATTAGAATTCAGGGCGAGATTGGTGGTGCTTGTGGTGATGAAACGTCGACGTTTTCGATGGTTTGCTCTGGTTGTGGGTTGGTTGATAAGTTTGGTAGGAAGTATTTGGGGCAGAGTTTGATGTGTAGTAGCTGCAAGAAGAGTTTTGAGGCGAAGGAAGAAGATGGAGCTTGTTCTTCCAAGATTATAACTTATACTAGGAGGAAGAAGCGTGTTGGTGAGCAGGGTGAAAGTGTGAGAAGAGTGAGTGAGATGAGAGAGGAGGAAGCAGAAGCTTCAAATGCACGTGAGAGGTTGGATGAAGAAGGTGAAGGGAAGATGACTTTAGCTGAAATGCAATCAGTTTTGAAGAGAAAGAAACCGAAGGTGAAGAAGATCACTGAGAAAAGTAGCACTAGAGAAGAAACGCAAGAGATATCTTCTGGTGATGAAACTTTGGTGGAGATGAGTGTTAACAAGGAGAAAGGAAAACGAGAAGCTTTAAAGAAGAAGAAGAAGAAGAAGAGGAACCACAAGGAGTTAAGTGAAATAGTGGATTTAGAATACGTGCCACTGGCTGATAGGAAGAGGGATCGTGGTAAGATGAACCAAGAAATCTACATGGACGAGGAGGATCTTGAATTGCATGATTTTGATAAAGACAGGATGCCCAGGAGCTTCAAGAAAGGGCAAGTTTGGGCTGTGTACGATGGTGGTGATGATGACAAAATGCCTCGGAGTTACTGTTTGGTAAGTGAAGTCGTATCTTTGAATCCTTTTAAGGTATGGATCAGCTGGTTGGATTTTGATAGCGAGAAGCTGATCTCTTGGGTGAAGACCAGTTCTTCTCATATTCTTTGTGGGAGATTCAGGCTCTCAGAGAAAGCTCTGGTCGAACAAGTGAAACTGTTCTCTCATGTTGTCAACTGCGAGAGGGTTGCACGAGAAGTATACCAGATATATCCTAGGAAAGGCTCGGTCTGGGCTGTTTACTCAGAAACAAATCCAGGTCTTCAGAGAAGAAAGACTAGACGCTACGAGATTGTTGTGTGTTTGACTACGTATAGCGATGCGTATGGCTTGAGTGTAGCGTATTTGGAGAAGGTTAACGAGGAGTGTAGCAACTTGTTCAAGAGACGGGATTATGGTTATAATGCGGTCAGGTGGGTGGAGAAAGATGATGTTGCGGCCTTGCTCTCTCATCAGATTCCGGCCAAGAAGCTTCCAGAAGATCAACTTGGAGCTGGTGTGAGAGAGTCTTGGGTTCTTGATCTTGCTTCTGTTCCTCCTGATTTGGTTGCTACCAATTAGTAAACAAAGCTGCTTCTTCTTTTCTTTTGTTTCTCCTTATCATGACATGTCATTTTTAATAACCAAGATTCATTAGTTGTATATTCAATCAAAAGTTGATTTTAATGTGCCAAAACCTAGTTTTATAACAGAACATAACAGGCTACAAGAAGAGACAAAGTCAGAGTTCCATGTAAAGCCGAAAGCAGAAGCACGCAGTGCCATGTTCCTCAGAAACCTGCACTACTTCTCAATAGTAAGTTTGATGTTGTGTTAAAGAAGTTAGAAGAGGATGGTGTTTAGACAATTTTGGTTTCTCTTAAAAGATGTGAAGATTCTGAACAGTAAGGTAATAAGGGTTTCAGATGTAAATCACATGAATCATCAATCATGTTGTTGGATAAAAACTCTTATTAGAGTGATGATGATTTTTCTATGTTCAGTGCGGATTTGATAGACTGCAACTCGTGTAGAACGTCTTGCACTCCTTGGCTCAGAACTTCGAATTGCTGTTTTGGTATCTGATACATCACTACACCTCCTTCGCCTACGTGCTCCTCCAATTTCATTATCTCACTCATAGCCTTCAGTGTATTCATCATCGCTTCGTCTCTTCCTTTGCTGCCAAGTCCAGTTTCTATTGAAGTTTGTAGTTTGGTTTGAGCTTTGATTCGTTGATCAGCAACATTGCTCTTCTTAAGAGCAGGTGTGGCTTTAGATGGTGAACTCTGATGCGAGGTAGTAGCTTTTGGTGTTCTTTTTGGTGACTTTTTGCTTGTTAAAGAAGGAGAAACAGAAGAAGGTGATGAATCCTTTGGTCCCTTTGAAGCTTGTGGTCTTGGTGACTTAACAGGTAATGCTTTTGGTCTTATTACAGGAGAACCTGCACAAGCTAGCAAGAAGTGAGAACCAAACAAAAACCGTCATAATGAGTCAATGAGATAGAGCTGATTACTTTTAGAGTTTTCCTTTTGAGGGAGTGACTGTTGAGTCTTGGGTGAGCTACCAGGCAGACCCTTTGTCTCCAGCATCCTAGGTCCTCCTTTACGTTCTTTGACTCCATCCAACGATCTTCCTGGACTCTTTGTCAACTTAGGCAATGGTTTCTTGACCAGTTCAGTCTTCTTTAAAGGCTTTGATTGCTTATCTTTCTCTGAACCTGTTAAACTCCTCGCAGAGCTGCTTCCATTGCCTTTATCATTCACCGTCTTTAAAGTCCCTCCTTTCAACTCTGCTTTTGATCCTACTGTTTTAGAGGTTCTTGGAGGAGAAGATTTGACCACTGTTGTTGTTGTTGCCGTTGTCTCTGTGGGTTTCTCTTTCAGAATCTTATGGGTACTTCTCTTAGCCATGGCCTGTAGAGTAGTAACAGACTGTTTCCACCATCGTATATACTTAACCGTAACATCAGCTTGCCTGAGCCTACAAGGAATATACATCATTTCATCTGTAATCGGTCTTATATAATCCTTCCAAGCCAGCTCCGGCGACTCGGTCAGCACCACCGGGACTACACCAGGAACATCCTGATCGTAACCAAACTGCAACGCCACACGGTGAGGATAATAAGGCTCAATGCAGTTCAAACCCACCAGCTTAGAGCATCTCAGACACCGACCAAACGCTACAATGTCTTCATCCTCCAATGACACCCAACAGTCATCTTCTAAGTAGAACTTAGGGAACTTGAAGTTCTTCAAAGGTTTTGTGTACGGACGGTAATGAAAACTCTCCTTAGCCGAATCGAGAACGGTTCGGATACTCTCGTGACTCTGGTTCGTCTCTTGACCACCACCGTGATGGTGCCATAACGCCATTCTTGGCTCGTGAGGCTTTAGCTGGCTAGGCTGGCCAGGTGGCCGTACGTCCATGATCCTCTCCCAAGCCCACACTTGCACAAACTGAAATGGTGACGTAGCAGCAGGGACCGACTCTGAGATTTTGGAGTTATAGATGTTAAGATTTTTATAAATTGGTGTATATTTTAAATTTATAATTATAAACCAATGTTTCACTTGCCTATGCTAAGGACCGCTCCTGCACTAACCACCGTCTCTTCCTCTCCGGAACCACCAACAAGCTGCTTCTTCAAAACCCCAAGACTACTATAAATCCCAGCAAGAACCGCAGGAGCCAACGCAAGCCTAACACCTCTAGCGAGCTGAACCGCAGCAGCAAATAACTTCTCCCTCACGAAATCACCAGAGCTAGGGAACACGAAACGTGACAGCCACGTAACCATGAACGCCTCGTGCTCAATCTCATTCCCGGAGTTCATCATCTCCTTCATCCACAAACCAACGCAACATCTCTTCGTAGAACTCGCCTCGATCTCACGTTTGGCTCTCTTCAACTTCTCCTCAACAGACTTCATCGAGTCTCGTTTCACCGAAGCCAAAACGTTGTTCCCTATAGCCGAGAATCCACCGAGGACGATCATATCCTCCAACGTCACCGTCGCTTCTCCCCAAGGGAAGACGAATGAGTTAGTCTCGATGCACCATTTCTCCACCAAGGCCGTCATCAGATCGTCTTGCTTGGCTATCTGGTACCTTGACGCCATGATGGCGTCGTAGACTCCGGATTTACGCCACGCCACGGCGTTGGACTCCGCCATGGCGTTCACCCACTCGATCCAGTTCACCGAGGGAGAGCCCCATCCGGAGAAGGAGAGTTTCTCTGGATGATGTGACGTCACGAAGGCGTCGAGGGGAAGCTCGAAAACGTCGTCGTCGATGGAGGTTGTGGTGTAATTCAAGAAACGTGCCGTTCGAAGACCTTCGAATCTTCCGCCGTCGGGACACATCAGAGCTTGTCTGACTTGGACGATATGTTCATCGTCTTGATCTGAAGAACCTCGTGAATCCATCTGGTCGGAGAAAATTTTCTAGGGCGTTGAATCGATTTGGGTATTATCACAAAAGGACAAGGAGAAAGAGAAATGTTGAACAGCTAGAAAATTGATAACTTGGGATCTACGTTAGGGCTAACGACGGCGGGACTCTGACTTTCGCGCTTAGGACGTTTATTTTTAGAAAATACAGCTCAAGTTTTACAACAATATCTTCTCCACATATCAACGGCTACAGATTTGCGTATGTTCATCCATTGGCTACAAAACCGCAAAAGAGTTTTCAACTTGTATGCGATTTTTTATTTATTTAAGTCTGTTAATAAGTTCGTGAAACTAATGAACAAGACGATCAATCGACTTATATAGAGATAGTATATATAACTCTCTCTTTGCAACCCCAAAAAAGTTCAATCCTCAACGTAATAACAGAACAGAGAGTATTTCTTGTCACTGCCACTACTAACCCAAGAATACAGCACCACACAGTACAACAAAACACAACATACTATTATCACAGACAAGTGCACAAATGGTAATTACATGAGTAGAAAGTATAGTAACATACTCAAAACAGAGAGCGGTATCGTTGGAGAAGTATGGTATTTTGCTCTAGTATATGCATTGTTTACTTGTTTCCCCTGAAGTAGATGTATATTTTCTGCAGAAATCCCAGCAATGGTGGAAATACATTAAGGCAGGAACTTGGCTTATATGTTGGTTTGATATCCATTAGCTGATATATAGAAGAACACGTGTATCACTTTACCTGGAGAACCCACAGACTGAGAAGCGCCTCCAAGCAGAAAAGACCGAAGCCGACAAAGTAGAAGATCTGCAATAAGAATCAAAGTTAAGCTAGGTAGCAGCAAGATTTCATGGTTAATAGTTGGCGACAAAAAATTGACAGTGGTGAATATAGAATGCCATGGTTAATACCCCGGCTAGTAAACTGCCTCTGATTACATCAACTGCTGCCAGCACACCCCTGCAGATTGGAAGACAATAAAGATCACTTGTCGCAACACAGGCAATAAGTAGATACATACAGAGAGACACATACTCTTGGACGAGGCTTCATGAGCCTAAGGGTTTAGTTCAATGGTTAGTTGAATTTAATGAAATTATGTTTCCAAATGACTGCTTAGTCGATACACGAGCTACCTACGGTTCTTAGCTTTTCTAGTTCTCATCCTAGTTATTATAACTCGGTATTTCTAATCTATCAGAGCTACTTACAACCCTTGTCAAACTAACTATACATGAAGCACTGCAAATCTTGAGAACGAGAAGAGTTAGAGGAGCAAGGATTGAGACTTACGTTAATGATTGTCCACGGAAAAAGATCGGAGGAGCAATGGCGGCAAATATGCAGAAGCCAATGTGAATCTGTTAAGAGCAAGATTCAATAATACAGAAAATTGAAAGTACACCTGCATAGAGTGAATATGGTGAATCTAAAGATGAGAGTTCTTTTCAATAAACTCACCAGGTAGAAGAAGAAAAACCAACCGAACTTCAAAGCACTGTCAGTCCTGCAAGATGATCAGAAAACAATTCAGCTATAGGCACGGTGCCAATATGATCCAGTCTAGAGAATAGCCAAATAAGCAGGGGGCATCACCTCATAGCTCGGTAGAGAGGCCTATACCATAGTAGATACGAAATAGGACATCCAAGCAACGTATAGATCGTGGCAAGAAAAAAGATTTTGACACCTGCCATTAGGATTTTTAAATCAGCATCTAATCACAACTTCATACTATAGTTCCCTTCATAGGGTGAGTTTGTTAAAGTAAAAGAGCTCACCTCCGCCTTTAATCCAGCAGACTATCACTGCAATGACATTGAATACGAGACACAAAACTATACCTGAAAACTCGAACAGGAAAAAAAAACCCATCAGTTCACTGCTGCGGACTTTATAAAGTTCCTAAATAGGATATAGTTACAACCAACGAAACATACCCAACCAACTAGCAAATGCCAGGTACTGCAGTTTCTGTGCATGAACTGGTATCTCGTTAGCAATGTCGTGGTGTATGATAGGGAAAAACGGCGGCCAGTTTTTATCGCTCGTCTTCACACCAGCTGTGGACACAATTTTGATGATGTGTTTTCATTAGCAACGAATCTATCACAATACTCAAAACAAATGAAAAAAAAAAAAGTAGAGTAGGTCATCGTGAAGTCAACTCATGTTGACTTACATTTAGCAACAGCATCTTCTCTTCGTTTAATATCCTGGGTGAGATAATAAGACACAGAATTACATGAAAAAAAAACGTATTAAAAAGGCAGATAAACTACTAGGTTTAGTCAAATTAATGTTAACCGATTGATACTAACCATTTCTCTCTTCTTGAGCTCAGATTCCCAATCAGAAAGCTCTCTCTGTTTCTTTGAAGAGTCCTGCACCAACCAACTCACACATCAGAAGTGATAGAAATGAAAGTGAGAATGTGCGCGAGCGTTAGAATACTTTACATTCACCGAATCCAATGGAACGTCGACCGTAGCATCAACGTTAAATGGCCTAGATGCCACAGGCCTTCCAGCGCCGCCACCTCCTTTCTGTAAAAAAGTACAAAACACATACTACTCAGAGCCTCCGAGAAACTTCTCAAACAGAGTAATCGATACTAACTACTAAAATTTCGTTTCCGAGATCTAAGATCCTTTTTAAGACTCTCGCGATCGAACAGATGAATCTATATAAACCAGAGCGTGGGATCATGAATCTGAAATAGAAAGGAGAAGATTGAGTGAAGTTACCGAGAAGGGATTGACGATTTCGTCTTCTTCTTCGTCGAAGGGATTGGGATCGTGGTGGCGATTCATTGTTCAGTTGAGATCCGCAGAGAAAGTTGTAAATGAAGCAAACAAACTGAATCCACCGACCGACGAAGACTCTTCTTTTGTACTCTCTTTCCTTTCACTCTCTTCTTCGCGACGCCAGCGGTTTCAAACCACCCTGTATTTACGATATTGCCACCTACCACAAACTTTTCGGATGTGTTTTCGTAGCCCAACTACCCAAAAGAAAAGGCCCAACTTTACTATTATACGCCACGTGCAAGGTGACACTTGTTTCAGAACTACATTTAGTCTTTAGGTTCGTAAATATTTTAAACTTATGCTAAAACTGTTAAACATAATGAATCGTAACATTTGGTCTGACCACAGACCACCATGTGATGATACTATAAAGTATCAATAAGTCTTAAAAAGGTTTAGAATAGAAACCATCTCTTCTTCCAATGCAAATTACTTGGAAGAAGACTAGTTTTAAAAAAAAAAAAATTACTTGGAAGAAGTATGGAAGGGTTTGACGCAAAAGCTTTCTGTGTACAGAATATACAACTCTATCGAATCAAATACTAAAAATTTTGATGGATCATACGCGGGACAAGATGTCACGGTTTCTGATTCGTCGTCTCTTCCAAACTACATTATTCTCACTTTGGTACGTAAGGAACATGATAAAACATGGTGAACAACCACAGAACCCAACTCGGCAAATTAACAACATTGACAAGCAAGTGCGTAACAGGAGGAAGAGTGTATGAAGTTGCTTTTGCAAGTTTAGTTCGCATATAGATGAATCCAACAAAAGTCCCTTACGTTCTTTTTTTTTCAATTTTAATGCTTTGATAATTCATAAATTCGAGATAGCAAACAAGCATCATTGTAAAAAAAAGGTTTTCATTTGTATTAGTTTAATATTTTTTCAAAAAAAAAAACCAAATCTTAAAAAGATAAAAAAGCCAGAATACTAAGTAAAAGTTATTAGTTTCAAAGACAGCATGCGAATGCTTTGAACATACATTAATGCATAGAAGGATCAGTAACTTGACCAAGGAACAGAACCAGTCCGGTCATGTGTTCTTCGACTAGGAAGAGAAACGGGTGATCAGCCACGAAGTCATACTTCTCTTTCGGAGGCCTAAAACAACCTCCAATACTGATCACAGCAGCAGCAGCCGCAGCTTTCGATCCCACTTCATCTACCTCAATGCAAGACTTGTGGATGATCGTATCACCAGGCAGCTCCAAACCCAAACCCTCCAGAGCATCCGAGGCTGTAAAACCAAACTCGAATTTAAACCTCGGAACCTTGAGTTCTCCAATACTTGCAGAGTGACCAGGAATGTCTCCGTGTCCACTCAAGAATCCATGACAAGAAGCTAGTCTCTCCACCATTGCAGGCAACCCGTCTTTTTCATCAGGCAGATAGATTTGCATCGAGAAAAAACGACGACCGTAGTCACCACGACCTCCCCTGTAAGGTAGGGTAAGGACTTTGAAACCTTGGTAAGCTACGAGATCGTATCTCATAGAGTAGCCGGACATGAAGGGAACACGTACTGTAGTTCCATCAAGACGGTGAAAGTCAGAGTCTTTTGTAAGAGATGGATTGAATTCTTGATCCCATCTTCCGTTGAAGAACAATGCATTAGCAAATATTATATCAGTCGCAGGAGAAACAGAGTTTTTCGGGATGAGATTTTTGATGAGTCCTTTTGTCTCTTTCTCAACCCATGAGTTCACTTCTTCAACCACTTCATCAGCCTACCAAAACAAAACAACAAACAAAAAGATTGTAAATTAATTCATTAACATAATAAATGTACAACTCCAAACAGATATTTGGATATTTTTTAGCTTTTTTTTAAAAGTTAATTCGAAAGAAAAAAAAACATATGTGATTCGGATTCAGACAAAAGCCTTGTGGAAGTCTTTACCTTGTTGCGAAAGTCAACTAGGTTAAAAGTAGCCTTATACGAGTTCTCTATGATATCCTTCAAAGAAGTCTCGACAGGTTCAGACTTTTCGGCCCAGACGCCGTTCGCCGCCGCGATCGTTGGACCGCCACTTGATGTGTTGTCGGCGAGGACGGTGGTTACGATCTTCGAGGAGACGTTGTTAAGCTCGTCTGTCGAAGAAGCCTGTAGTAATGAGAGAATCTTTTTTTCGATGTCTCCGGGAGACTTGGCGGCGATGAAGCTGAGGATGACATTCAGTAACGCCGGGGAAAAGAGCAGGTTCGAGGATTTTCCGGCGGTGGTGGTGGTGGTGGCGATCACGTGCTTAAACAAACTCAGAACGATCTCGTTTTGCTTCTCTAGTGATTCTCGCAGGTCCATATTTTACGGTGGGTGAAAAGGTGAATACGAAAGCCAAGCTGTGAGATTAGGATGTAAAGGTGTAGGCCAAATGTTACGTCCTACAATCTTGTTATATAGAGACTGAAATAAATAAATTTTCCAGATTCAAAATAGATATACTTAAAATTAGATTGGTAAATCATGTTAAAAAGGAAATGAATCTGAAATATAATTCACTTTTAAGGCATTAAATCAGGTAAATCTAACTATTTGCACCAGAATGAAGAAAAATATTTTAAATACTTGTTAACAATATTTTATACTAAAGTGAAAACTAATATAGATTATTTTACATTAACAATATAATCCAAATTTTAAATCCTAGATCTTACAATTGAACATATACTAAATGATATATTGTAGACTTGCAAATGAAATCCTAAATCTTTTCTTCAGAATATTGAATAATAAACCCTTACAGAATTCAAAAGTAGTCATTTTTCGATAGATACTTTTCTTGAATAATTATTCTACTAGTTGTTTTACTGCAGCTGTGCACAAAATAAAATTTTAAATTCAAATTAAATTTTGGAACTAACTTTTCAAGTTTTCATAGATTTAATAATTTAGAAGATTGATTAACCTTATCTTTAAATTGAGTAATATATTTAACTATAATTTTAAATATATACAAAATATTGTTATTACTATCATCTTTGTTTTGTTTTAAATTTTAATTAAAATATATATAAAATTATACAATGTTTATTTTAATATAATGATTTTAGATTATTACAATATTTTAAAACTTGTCAAAATATTTAAAATGAATTATCAATGTTACTATAATGTTAATATCATTTAATAATTTTTAACTGGAATATTTTATTTTATAAGAATATGGTAATGAATCTTTTAAAAGTAATATATTCTTTGAAATATATTTTGTAAAATATATTAAATTTAGGAAATTTAATGCACATATAATTTTGCAGAAAAGTTTATTTGCAAAATTCAAAACATTATAATTTTAAAATATAGAGAACTTGTTTTATTTACAGTATATAGTATAATTTAATTATGAGATATAAATTTAAGAATGAAATATTTTCTTATAATTTTACCATATTTGGATAAATTTTCATTATAAACATTAAAATATATATAAATAGATACTAAAAATAAAAAATAAATTTAGTTACTTTTTATTAATTTGTTCAAAGGGTAAGTTTAGTATTAATTTCATTTCGGATTCAAATCATTTTATTTATATCTTTTAATTAAGGTAATAATTATATACTCAATGTTTTTATCGTGGTAGTAGTTATAAACTTAATATTTTATATTTGAATCCGTTTCAAATTATATGTCGTTGTAGAGTAGAATTTTGTGTTTCAAAATAAGTGTCGTTTTCGGTTTTCAATGCAAGATTTATTGACAATATTCTCTATTCTATTTTCCTATTGGTTGAAATATGGTTAGGTGTATTGGTAAAATGTTTTTATTTTGAAAATATGTAAAATTAAATGTTTTTTTAATCTGTGTGCATAAACCTAGAACGACAACTAATATGAAACGAAGGGAGTATTTAATTGAGTTTTGTGTAATAAATGTGTTAAACCATGTCATAATTAGGTATGCTCCATATTATCATTTAATTAAGTCATGTCATCATTTTTTGCTAAAATGAAATGATTATGATGATTACATGTAAACAAATCACTTGGTAAATAATGTTTAGGAGAAGTGTTATCAAGAAAAAGAAAAAAAAGATAAATTTTCAAAATTATGATGTAAACAGTATACACCCTGCTACTAGATTGATTCTGTAAAGTTTATTAGAGCATCCACAACAATAATTTTTCATTGGTGTTTTAGATATTAGAATAATAATATCCTTATAAAAAGTAAGAGAGATGAAGAAAAATTTTAAAAGAAAAAGGAGAGAGTGTGCTCTCAAACGAGAATACAAAAATTAAAAATAAGATCATGTTCTAATAGGTGTCATGTTACTATTGGTTTGATTTTATTTGTGTTTAAAATTTAATTCCAACATAAAATAATACTATTGGCTTTATAATTAGAGAAAAAACTTGTTATTACTTTTATTGATGTTGATGCTCTTACGGTTGAACCAGGAAATATCTCATTTTATATAATATTTCATTTTCATAACACCTATGGATCATCAATAAATATGAATTTTCAAAACCAAGAAAAAGAGCTAATAAAGCAGCTATAATAATCGGTTCACTGCAATGCAATATTCTTAAGAAGCCACCTTTGTGGTTGCTTTTGTTATTCTGCTTTGGCGCTTTGGAGAATATATACTCTTCTTCGGACAAGAAAACCAATTTGAAAGACTTAAGAACCTATATTTTTGTACAAAACTGAAAAACCAGAGTCTAGGAACCAAAAGAAAAAAAAAGGAATTCAGCACCATGGTTGGTATTTTCTCCAGACTTCCTGTTAGTAAAAGCGGCCATAGAAGAACACAGAGTGACACCGTAAGCTCTCTACTCTATTTGCTTGTCTTACACCAGTAGAGCTTTCATGTGGCTCTTTGGCTCAAAGAAAATTTAAAGCTTTTTTTTTGGTTCCATCTATTGTCTTTTAAGTTTGTTCTTGAAGGTGGAGTTATATGGAACCTAAGGTTTTGCTCTGTTAGGTTTGTTTCTTGAGTTCGGTCTCTTTGTTATAATTTTGCAATGGATAGCAATACAGAACTAGAGATTGAATCATCCAATGTAATTCTAGGGCCGACGTGTCTTGCAGTTTGTGCAAATATCCGGTTGAGACTAGATACCATTCCTCTTCCTGCAAATAGTTGGAAGAAGTATGGAAGGTTTTGACGCAAAAGCTGTCTATGTAAGGAATAGACAACTCAACAGAATCAAATACTGGAAATTTTGATGGATCATACTGTTATATATTTAAGTGAATAGGTGTAATGTTTCATGTGAACCATTGTAATTGTTTGTATGAACAGTTGCAACTATAGAAATAAAACATTGCAACTATTGATGATTGCAACCTTTGGTAATAACCATATTTATTGTTGCAACCCCTTGGTGATAACCATATTTATTGTTGCAACCCCTTGGTGATAACCATATTTATTGTTGCAACCCTTGGTGATCAACCATTGTAACTCTTTAACTAACCATTGCAACTCTTCATTAATCTTTCCAACTATTGGTTTAACCATTGCAACTATTGGTCGCAACTCTTCATTCTCTATATAAGGGAGGATAGGCATTGGCAAATACACATAGGAAAAGCAGAAACTAATAGTAGAAACCAAGAATTGGTTAGAGAAAAAGAGAAAAAGAAAGTAAGATTCATTGTTCAAAGATCATCAAAGATCTTTGAAAAAACACATATAAGTACTAAAACTTTATTTGTTTCTCTTGTATCTTAGCCTAGAACAAGAGTGAGACTTTGATTGTCTTATCCTACAAAGAGATTTTGTGTAACCTAAGGCTTGGAATAGGGTCGAAATACTCTTTAAGGAAAGTGACCTCGTGCGTGATTCAATCATATATAATTCACAACAATTCGGGATACAACCCAACTAATCAACACATACGTGAGACAAGATGTCACGGTTTTTGACTTGTTATGTCTTCCAAACTCCAGTATTTTCACTTTGGTACGAAAGGAACATGAGAAAACATGGTGAACAGCCTCACAGTTCTTTTCAAATTTAATGTTTTGAATCGTTGATAATTCAGAAGTTCGATCAGACAAGCAATCACTGTAAAAATGTTTTTCCAAATTTCCCTTAATTTCCAAATAAAAAAAGCCAGAGGACTAACTGAAATTATTAGTTTCAAAACACCTGGCTACACGAAGTTTAAGCTAAAATGGTGGAAACCATCAAATGTATGAGGATGTGTCAACAACTACACGAAATTTATGTTAATACATGTGACATATATGAAGTAAATAATAATATGGTGGCAACATCATTTAAATTTAATTTTATTAAACATAATTTAAATTTAGTATAATTTAAATTTATTAAACTTAAATTTATTAAACTTAAATTTATTAAACTTAATAAACATATTATACTTAATAAACTTATTAAATTTAATAAATTAATTAAAATTAATAATTTATTAATAAACTTAATAATTTAATACTCTTGATCAATTTAATAAACTTTATTAATAAATTATTAAGTTTAATAAATTTATTAATTTTAATAAGTTTATTAAGTATAATAAATTTATTATAAATTTATTAAGTTTAATAAATTTATTAAATTTATTAATAAATTAATTTTATTAAGTTAAAGTTTATTAAGTTTATTAAGTTTATTAAGTTTATTAAGTTATTAATTTTATTAAGTTTATTAAGTTTAATAAGTTTATTATATTTATTAAGTTTAATAAATTATTATGTTAATAAACTTATTAAATTTATTTATTTTAATAAGTTTGATAAATGTAATTAAGTTTAGTAAATTTATAAATTTATTAATTTTAATAAATTTATTAAATTTAAATTATTAAGTCTATTAATTTTATTAAGTTTATTAATAAAATCAATTAAGTTTATTATAATTTAATAAATTATCAAGTTTATTAAGTTTAATCAATTATAGATTGACTTCGTTAACTTATCTTAAAATCAATTTAACTCGATTGTGATGTTGCCACCATATTATTATTTACTTCATATATGTCACATATATTAACATAAATCTCGTGTAGTTGTTGACACATTCTCATGCATTGGATGATTTACATCATATTAGCTTAAACTTAGTGTAGCTAGGAAACTTTTTTTTCTTTGAAAACATCCACCAAAGACCTATAGGCACTTATCTTGCAGTTTGTGCAAAGATCCTGTTGAGAACAGAAACAATCTCTTCTTCCAGTGCAAATGCTTGGAGGATGTATGAAAGGGTTTTGTTAGAGGTTAGTTTCACCCACTCCAAACTCGTCCAAAAATCCGAACTACTATCCTAGAGATTTTATAAAGAGACAGTAAACCCAAAAAGATCAAAAACTTTTTCCGAGATGAGAAACAAATAACACGGAATTAGTATTCTTAAACTTAAATGGAAAATAGATCGGGGCATTAAGAGCATGATTGTTTGTGGTTTTTGCTTTAGTTTTTGGTTTTTGTTTTTTCAAAAACCATTTTTCATCCAATCAAGTTTTAGTTTTTGTTTTTGTAAAAACCATTTGATTTGCCAATCAAGATTCTTAGTAAATAGATTCCCTAAAATTTAGGGAAACTGGTTTTTGACAAGTTTAACCAAATTATAAATAAAAACCAAAAACCAATTTTTGTGAGCTTTTATAAAAAAAACGAATTTTGTTTTTTTTTCTTTTGTAGAAAATACTAAATTTTAAATAATTAATAATTAATAATAAAGTTTTCATAAAGATAAAAATCTCATACAAGTTTTTGTACATGAGATATTATTTAAACAATAATGTGAAATAATTGATTTGTGTTTCATATTTGTAAAGAAATTTATACATTTTATAAAAATATAAATTAATTGTAAAAATTAGTTGATAATTTATATAAATAAAATTATTGAATAATTTGAATAATTATTAGACACATTACAAATAACTAAAAATAATTAAAATAACTAAAGATATAAATAACCATTCACTATTTAAAAAATACAAAATTATATAAGAAAATTTAGAATTAATTTCAATTTTGGTATTTTTATTTTTGTATAATTTATAGATATTATTCGCTTATATTTTATAGGAACATGTAGCTTCTTAAATATATTTTTTGTAGCTTTTTGATAATATTAATATAATGTATCAACACTGATTAAACTGTATTCTTATTTTATAAATATTTTTATTATTCATAAATAAATTTTTCTTATTTATATTTGTGAGAATATATTATTTGTAAAATATGATAAATTTTGAAAAATTAACTGTAAATAATTTATATAGTAAAATTTTCAAAGTAGTTTCAAATTTTAAAATATTTTATATTGTGTAATATATATATATATTATGATTTATATTTTACTATAATATAGTTTTTATAAAATATAATAATTAAAAACATGTTACTGTATTTTATTTTAAAATAATAATCACAATATTTTGATAAATTTAAATAGAAAGTTCTAAATACTTTATTGCTATTTTGTTGCATCATTTTAAAGTAATGCATTAATTATCTTATGAAAAAATAAAAAAACCACAGCAAAACCAAAATCTAAATCTAAAAACCAAAAACCAAAACCAAGAACTGAAAATCAAAAACTAAAATCTAAAAACCAAAAACTAAAACTAAAAACTAGTAAAACAATCATCACCTAAAACGGTCATAAAGGGACTTGACAGTTGACACTCACCAGAGATCACATCGCCAATATGATCCCTTAGCTCTCAAAACCTATATAAAGACGAAGAACAAAAACCTACATAGCTCGCCGATATGAAACATGAACTTTTTATACTTATCACTAGCTAATATATTTTTCTTGAATTACTTCTTACGAAATCCACCAAGTTTGACGCAAAAGCTTTCTATGTACGAATCAGTTGAATCAAATACTGGAAAATTTGATCGATCAAACGCGAGACGAGATGTCTTGGTTTTTAATTTGTTATGTCTTCCGAGCTACATTATTGTCACTTTGGTACGAAGGGAACACGATAATACAACATGGTGAACAACCTCAGAAGCCAACTCGGCTAGTCAAAAAAATCGATAAGCAAGTGCATAACAAAATCGCTAATATTTATAAACCAATGTAAGATCATGTTTATTGCAGTCTTGTAAGGAAGTATATCTTATACACTAAAGCATAAGTCATTTGACCAACAAATTTTTGACATGTGGCTTTTGCTTTAAAAAAATAAAACTAAAAATCTCAGCCATTTACAAAACTAATTTAATTGAAAAATAAGTTAAATAACTGTTCCTAATAAAAGAACTTCACGGGACTGTTAAAAAAAGAACTCCATTGGGACCACGATCCCTCATTTCATGGCAAAACTTCAACTGCTTCATATTTTATATAATTTCCAAATAACTGTTCTTTTATCTATCTTCTCTTTTATTCTGATCAATCGTTTCATCTCTTCATCATTTTCTAGATTTCAATGTAAAAACAAAAATAAATAGAGCTTTAAGACTACTTTTTATTCAAATTCATTGGTCTGCTCCTCAAAATAATACTCTCTTATTTCTTTTTTCTATATGATTCATCTTGATTTTTTTAATGGATTTTTCATCGAAAGAGAAAGAGAAAAGGAGTTGCGGCTGCATGCTCAGAGAAATTTAATACTCAGACCATAGAAATGCAAGCAAATATTTTACCACTTTCTTTAAGTTAACATGGGAAATTCTAATGTTAATGATTTTTAGGTGAATTTTAAATTCATCATGTATATAGTGCAAAAGAAAAACTAGAGTTCATCTCGACATTAAGAAACATGGAGATAACATATCAGTAGTGATGTGTGGACGAGATTAAAATAATATTGTAAACAGTCGTAAGCTTATAATAACTACAATTTATGGCTTAATGTATTACAAATTAACACTCTTCTAGATATGTTATCTACAATATGTGGTGTTAGTACATTTTTATCAGAAAAATATATAGTGTTAATACATATTAAAATTAAAAAATTCTTACCCGGGGCCAAACACTAGACTTAGTATAATTAAGAATTAGAAAAAATAAAGAAAAAAAAAACAGTTTTTAACTAAGAGATGTCTCGCATATAAGAAACATCCTTTAGTGATCTCTTAGTGTTTTTATACTATTTTACTTAATTTTATTAATTAAATATTTATTAAGAATTTAACTAGGATCTTTCCCAATAATCATGCCAACAACGCCGCAAGTTTAGTTCGCATCTAGATGAAGCCAACAAAAGTCACTTAGAAGGTGTAACCAATCTAACATCTGAGTTGATTTGATTTTTAATAGAATTTTAGATGATTTGAATAAGTTGTAGAGATTTTGGTGATTTTTGTTAAACCACTCTAGAATATATCTAAAACCATGAGATTTGGATTTTAATTTTTTTAACTAAGAAACTCCACACAAACATCATAAAATCACTTGAAAACATTAAAACTCTACAATATTAATTTATTATTTTAATACAAATCACCTAGAACTCTCACTTGAATACACATCCCCTCATGGTTCTTTTTTAATTTGAACGCTTTGATAATTCATAAGTTCGGCAGCAAACGAGCAACATTGTAAAAATGTTTTTCTGATTTGTATTGATTTAATATTCTTTCAAAAATAAAAATAAAACAAATCTTAAAAGAAAAAAAAAAAAAACCAGAGGACTAAGTGAACATGCGAAGGCTTTAAACACATATTAATGCATAGAAGGATCAGTAACTTGACCAAGGAACAGAACCAGTCCGGTCATGTGTTCTTCGACTAGGAAGAGAAACGGGTGATCAGCCACGAAGTCATACTTCTCTTTCGGAGGCCTAAAACAACCTCCAATACTGATCACAGCAGCAGCAGCCGCAGCTTTCGATCCCACTTCATCTACCTCAATGCAAGACTTGTGGATGATCGTATCACCAGGCAGCTCCAAACCCAAACCCTCCAGAGCATCCGAGGCTGTAAAACCAAACTCGAATTTAAACCTCGGAACCTTGAGTTCTCCAATACTTGCAGAGTGACCAGGAATGTCTCCGTGTCCACTCAAGAATCCATGACAAGAAGCTAGTCTCTCCACCATTGCAGGCAACCCGTCTTTTTCATCAGGCAGATAGATTTGCATCGAGAAAAAACGACGACCGTAGTCACCACGACCTCCCCTGTAAGGTAGGGTAAGGACTTTGAAACCTTGGTAAGCTACGAGATCGTATCTCATAGAGTAGCCGGACATGAAGGGAACACGTACTGTAGTTCCATCAAGACGGTGAAAGTCAGAGTCTTTGTAAGAGATGGATTGAATTCTTGATCCCATCTTCCGTTGAAGAACAATGCATTAGCAAATATTATATCAGTCGCAGGAGAAACAGAGTTTTCGGGATGAGATTTTGATGAGTCCTTTTGTCTCTTTCTCAACCCATGAGTTCACTTCTTCAACCACTTCATCAGCCTACCAAAACAAAACAACAAACAAAAAGATTGTAAATTAATTCATTAACATAATAAATGTACAACTCCAAACAGATATTTGGATATTTTTAGCTTTTTTAAAAGTTAATTCGAAAGAAAAAAAAACATATGTGATTCGGATTCAGACAAAAGCCTTGTGGAAGTCTTTACCTTGTTGCGAAAGTCAACTAGGTTAAAAGTAGCCTTATACGAGTTCTCTATGATATCCTTCAAAGAAGTCTCGACAGGTTCAGACTTTTCGGCCCAGACGCCGTTCGCCGCCGCGATCGTTGGACCGCCACTTGATGTGTTGTCGGCGAGGACGGTGGTTACGATCTTCGAGGAGACGTTGTTAAGCTCGTCTGTCGAAGAAGCCTGTAGTAATGAGAGAATCTTTTTTTCGATGTCTCCGGGAGACTTGGCGGCGATGAAGCTGAGGATGACATTCAGTAACGCCGGGGAAAAGAGCAGGTTCGAGGATTTTCCGGCGGTGGTGGTGGTGGTGGCGATCACGTGCTTAAACAAACTCAGAACGATCTCGTTTTGCTTCTCTAGTGATTCTCGCAGGTCCATATTTTACGGTGGGTGAAAAGGTGAATACGAAAGCCAAGCTGTGAGATTAGGATGTAAAGGTGTAGGCCAAATGTTACGTCCTACAATCTTGTTATATAGAGACTGAAATAAATAAATTTTCCAGATTCAAAATAGATATACTTAAAATTAGATTGGTAAATCATGTTAAAAAGGAAATGAATCTGAAATATAATTCACTTTTAAGGCATTAAATCAGGTAAATCTAACTATTTGCACCAGAATGAAGAAAAATATTTTAAATACTTGTTAACAATATTTTATACTAAAGTGAAAACTAATATAGATTATTTTACATTAACAATATAATCCAAATTTTAAATCCTAGATCTTACAATTGAACATATACTAAATGATATATTGTAGACTTGCAAATGAAATCCTAAATCTTTTCTTCAGAATATTGAATAATAAACCCTTACGAATTCAAAAGTAGTCATTTTTCGATAGATACTTTTCTTGAATAATTATTCTACTAGTTGTTTTACTGCAGCTGTGCACAAAATAAAATTTTAAATTCAAATTAAATTTTGGAACTAACTTTTCAAGTTTTCATAGATTTAATAATTTAGAAGATTGATTAACCTTATCTTTAAATTGAGTAATATATTTAACTATAATTTTAAATATATACAAAATATTGTTATTACTATCATCTTTGTTTTTGTTTTAAAGTTTAATTAAAAATAAATATAAAATTATACAATGTTTATTTTAATATAATGATTTTAGATTATTACAATATTTTAAAACTTGTCAAAATATTTAAAATGAATTATCAATGTTACTATAATGTTAATATCATTTAATAATTTTAACTGGAATATTTTATTTTTATAAGAATATGGTAATGAATCTTTTAAAAGTAATATATTCTTTGAAATATATTTTTGTAAAAATATATTAACTTTAGGAAATTTAATGCACATATAATTTTGCAGAAAAGTTTATTTGCAAAATTCAAAACATTATAATTTTAAAATATAGAGAACTTGTTTTATTTACAGTATATAGTATAATTTAATTATGAGATATAAATTTAAGAATGAAATATTTTCTTATAATTTTACCATATTTGGATAAATTTTCATTATAAACATTAAAATATATATAAATAGATACTAAAAATAAAAAATAAATTTAGTTACTTTTATTAATTTGTTCAAAGGGTAAGTTTAATATTAATTTCATTTCGATTCAAATCATTTTATTTATATCTTTTAATTAAGGTAATAATTATATACTCAATGTTTTATCGTGGTAGTAGTTATAAACTTAATATTTTATATTTGAATCCGTTTCAAATTATATGTCGTTGTAGAGTAGAATTTTGTGTTTCAAAATAAGTGTCGCTTTTTTTCAATGCAAGATTTATTGACAATATTCTCTATTCTATTTTCCTATTGGTTGAAATATGGTTAGGTGTATTGGTAAAATGTTTTTATTTTGAAAATATGTAAAATTAAATGTTTTTTTAATCTGTGTGCATAAACCTAGAACGACAACTAATATGAAACGAAGGGAGTATTTAATTGAGTTTTGTGTAATAAATGTGTTAAACCATGTCATAATTAGGTATGCTCCATATTATCATTTAATTAAGTCATGTCATCATTTTTGCTAAAATGAAATGATTATGATGATTACATGTAAACAAATCACTTGGTAAATAATGTTTAGGAGAAGTGTTATCAAGAAAAAGAAAAAAAAAGATAAATTTTCAAAATTATGATGTAAAAGTATACACCCTGCTACTAGATTGATTCTGTAAAGTTTATTAGAGCATCCACAACAATAATTTTTCATTGGTGTTTTAGATATTAGAATAATAATATCCTTATAAAAAGTAAGAGAGATGAAGAAAAATTTTAAAAGAAAAAGGAGAGAGTGTGCTCTCAAACGAGAATACAAAAATTAAAAATAAGATCATGTTCTAATAGGTGTCATGTTACTATTGGTTTGATTTTATTTGTGTTTAAAATTTAATTCCAACATAAAATAATACTATTGGCTTTATAATTAGAGAAAAACTTGTTATTACTTTTATTGATGTTGATGCTCTTACGGTTGAACCAGGAAATATCTCATTTTATATAATATTTCATTTTCATAACAACTATGGATCATCAATAAATATGAATTTTCAAAACCAAGAAAAAGAGCTAATAAAGCAGCTATAATAATCGGTTCACTGCAATGCAATATTCTTAAGAAGCCACCTTTGTGGTTGCTTTTGTTATTCTGCTTTGGCGCTTTGGAGAATATATACTCTTCTTCGGACAAGAAAACCAATTTGAAAGACTTAAGAACCTATATTTTTGTACAAAACTGAAAAACCAGAGTCTAGGAACCAAAAGAAAAAAAAAAGGAATTCAGCACCATGGTTGGTATTTTCTCCAGACTTCCTGTTAGTAAAAGCGGCCATAGAAGAACACAGAGTGACACCGTAAGCTCTCTACTCTATTTGCTTGTCTTACACCAGGAGAGCTTTCATGTGGCTCTTTGGCTCAAAGAAAATTTAAAGCTTTTTTTTTTTTGGTTCCATCTATTGTCTTTTAAGTTTGTTCTTGAAGGTGGAGTTATATGGAACCTAAGGTTTTGCTCTGTTAGGTTTGTTTCTTGAGTTCGGTCTCTTTGTTATAATTTTGCAACGGATAACAATACAGAACTAGAGATTGAATCATCCAATGTAATTCTAGGGCCGATGTGTCTTGCAGTTTGTGCAAAGATCCGGTTGAGACTAGATACCATTCCTCTTCCAATGCAAATAGTTGGAAGAAGTATGGAAGGTTTTGACGCAAAAGCTGTCTATGTAAGGAATAGACAACTCAACAGAATCAAATACTGGAAATTTTGATGGATCATACACGAGACAAGATGTCACGGTTTTTGACTTGTTATGTCTTCCAAACTCCAGTATTTTCACTTTGGTACGAAAGGAACATGAGAAAACATGGTGAACTGCCCCACAGTTCTTTTCAAATTTAATGTTTTGAATCTTTGATAATTCAGAAGTTCGATATCAGACAAGCAATCACTGTAAAAATGTTTTTCCAAATAAAAAAGCCAGAGGACTAACTGAAATGATTAGTTTCAAAACACCTAGCTACACGAAGTTTAAGCTAAAATGGTGGAAACCATCAAAATAGATTAGGACGTAAAGGTGTAGGCCAAAGGTTACGTCCTACAATCTTGTTATATAGAGACTGAAATAAATAAATTTTCCAAATTCAAAATAGATACACTTAAAATTAGATAGGTAAATCATGTTAAAAAGGAAATGAATCTGAAATATAATTCACTTTTAAGGCATTAAATCAGGTAAATCTAACTATTTACACCAGAATGAAGAAAAATATTTTAAATACTTGTTAACAATATTTTATACTAAAGTGAAAACTAATATAGATTATTTTACATTAACAATATAATCCAAATTTTAAATCCTAGATCTTACAGTTGAACATATACTAAATGATATATTGTAGACTTGCAAATGAAATCCTAAATCTTTTCTTCAGAATATTGAATAATAAACCCTTACAGAATTCAAAAGTAGTCAATTTTCGATAGATACTTTTCTCGAATAATTATTCTACTAGTTGTTTTACTGCATCTGTCCACAAAATAAAATTTTAAATTCAAATTAAATTTTGGAACTAACTTTAAAAGTTTTCATAGATTTAATAATTTAGAAGATAAACCTTAATAAACCTTATCTTTAAATTGAGTAATATATTTAACTATAATTTTAAATATATACAAAATATTGTTATTACTATCATCTTTGTTTTTTGTTTTAAAGTTTAATTAAAATAAATATAAATTTTTACAATGTTTATTTTTAATATAATGATTTTAGATTATTACAATATTTTAAAACTTGTCAAAATATTTAAAATGAATTATCAATGTTACTATAATGTTAATATCATTTAATAATTTTTAACTAGAATATTTTATTTTTATAAAAATATGGTAATGAATCTTTTAAAAGTAATATATTCTTTGATACATATTTTTGTCAAAATATATTAACTTTTGAAATTTAATGCACATATAATTTTGCAGAAAATTTTATTTTCAAAATTCAAAACATTATAATTTTAAAATATAGAGCACTTACAATGTAAAATTTTAATTAAAATGCATTAAGATGCAATAACGGCTAGAATAAAAAATATCAAGTACCAAACTTATATGTATTGTGTTGTACTAAAAGGTAAACTATATCTTATAATTAATTTAATATTTGAAACTAATTAAATAATTTAGATTAAAATTTTAAAAAATTAAATTTGAATTAGTTGGATATATATTATTCCGCACAATGTACGGGTCATTATCTAGTTAAACGTATACTAAATGATATATTGTAGACTTGAAATTGAAATCCTAAACCTTATCTTCAAAAAAAACTGAATTCTAAAACCCTTTTATAAAAAATTAAGTTCGAGAGTAGTGTTATCAAGAAAAAGAAAAACTACAAATTTTCAAAATTATGATTTAAATAACCCTGCCACTACTTTGATTTGTAGCTTTCTCGTGGTGAATTGAATAAATACTTTATTCTGCAAAGTAATATAGCTGAACCAGAAAACATCTAATTATTTTAACAATATTTCATTTTCATAACGCCTATGAATCATCAATAAATATGGATTTTCAAAGCCAAGATTTTAAGGAAAACTAGAGGAGACAGAAAGAATTCATAACCAAGAATCTGTTGAAGTCAAGTAAAGTTTAAAGAGCTAAAGCAGTTATAATCATCAGTCCACTGCAATATTCTTAAGAAGCCATCTTTGTGGCTGCTTTTGTTATTCTGCTTTGGTGCTTTGGAGAATATATACGCTTCAGACAAGAAAACCAATTTCAAAGACTTAAGAATCTATGCTTTTCCACAAAACTGAATAACCAGAGTTCTAGGAACTAAAAAAAAGAAGGAATTCAGCACCATGGTTGGTATTTTCTCCAGGCTTCCTGTTAGTAGAAGCGGCCATAGAAGAACACAGAGTGACACCGTAAGCTCTCTCCCTATTTGCTTGTCTTATTCCAATAGAGCTTCCATTTGGCTCTTTGCTCCAAAGAAAATTTAAAGCTTTTTTTTGGTTCAGTCTTATTGTCTTTCATAGTTTATTCTTGAAGGTGAAGTTATATGGAACCTGAGGGTTTGTTCTGTTTCATTTGTTTCTTAAGTTCGGTCTCTTTGTTATAATTTTGAAGTTCTTAATTGTCTTGATGTTATCTGCATTTGTGTTGATGTCAAACCAATTCTGATGTTAGGAACTGTTCTGATCTTACTTGTTACATGTTACCATTGCAGTCAATCTATCTAATGTACAATCAGTTATATATGTTGTTGAAACCATTTCTTGCGGTTAATTAACTAAAAGTTTGTGTCTGAACGACCTAACTAAAACAAAGAGTTCTGATCTCAAAAGTTTCTGTATGTTTATATGACTAATGATATTATACTTTTTTTATTAGTTACGTAAATAACTTCTGAACTCCTCATCATTAGTTTAAGCCAAAACATTCTATCTGTTCATAATCTTTTTCTCTATTATAATTCTGTTTAATAGATTTTAAGCTATTCTTGAATCTGAGATTATTCTTTGTTTCTCCTTAAAGTGTTTACTTCTTTCAAATAACAGTTGACATGAACCTTGTCTAATGATCAGGATGAGAGGAATACTGATCTAGTTGCTTCAGTTAATAACCTAGCCGATTCAACTCATGGGATCGAAGTGGCAACAGAGTTCAAACCGCTGGGACACCCAATTGAGCCCTTAGACAATGATCAACCGATCCAGTGTCCACTCCCTGAGCCATCCATTCTCAATGTATGATCTTTACTTCATCTATTCTCTTAACTTGCAAGAAAAGAAAAGAAATGGTTCTCTGTTTTTCTTAAGCACAGGATGGGAGAATCTGGAAAGAGAGAGTGTCGACTTCGATGAGGAGACGAGGCGAGTTGGCCATTTCTCAGGAGGGTATAGATGTAGAATCTGATGGCTCTGTGACCAAACCATCGCCGAGTAGCCAATGCAATCCCAACCGTCGGTTCTCGCCTTCCCTCAGTGCGCCTGAACACCACATGCTTAATCTACTAGATGACTGCAAAGCATCCGGTACTATCTAAGAACCACCAATGCTGGTCAAAACCAAATCATGTTGTATGTTATAAACTCCATGCTTTTTGAATCATAAAAGATACTATTTCGTTTCATCTATAAGCCGATGTTGCAGTTCACACAGTACCTTGCATCACAAGTTTCCCCCAGTTCCAAGCTTCCTTAACTCCATCAACTACATTTTAATATTCTTTAGAAAGTTAAGAGTAAATTTTTAAAAAAAAAAATTAATAGTATTCATACTAAAGTATAAAAAAATATTTTCATAAATTTTTTAATTATTTCAAAAAGTCAACTGATAAGTGTAGAATAACCCTCGGGGCTTAGCCGAGAGAACTACTACCATCAATTGACAATCAGATAGATGGATTTACACCTTTATATATTAAATCACATTTTTGATATTTACCAATGTGGGAGTTCCAGTTATCATATCATAGTTTGGCCCACTTTTGCTTTTAGGTCTCTATCAACACGATGTTACCACAATCTTTCAAAACTATGCTGCTTTCTTCTTGAGATGCTAACGAGTTAGGCTCAAAATCAATGGTTAGACTTGCATGTTTTCTATATTTCAAGTTGAATCTTCTGAACTCCACATGATTAGGTTAAGCCAAAACCTTCTCAGCTTCTCTCTGTTCAAAATCTTTTTTCTCTATTATAATTTCTCTTTACTAGATTTTAAGCTATTCTTGAATCTAAGTTTCTTTATTTTATCCTTAAGTGTTTGCTTCTTTCAAATAACAGTTGACATGAACTTTGTCTTATGATCAGGATGAGAGGCAGCATTGCCTCCAAATACTGATCTTGTTACTTCGCTTAATACCTTGCATCACAAACAACACAAGTGTCCTTCCGTTCCAAGCTACCTTAACAGCCTAGATTACATTTTGATCTCCCATTTTGTCTATTAGCAAGACTAAGATCACAGCCTTAGTCAAATACTTGAAGCACAGGAGGTGACTACAACAAAGCCATTACAGATTCAAAGCTATCTGCTGAAAACCCTAGTACCAAAAAAAAGAATTCAAAACAATCTATCATTTTTAATGAATCAATAAAATAAAAAACCTCATCTCATCTGTCTGAAAAATTACATATCTGTCAAAACGCCGAGAACTAAACTAAACTACAAGCCTCTAATAACCAAAATTTCTTCTCATTTTGTGTTCATATCACATTCTGATTTTGTGTATACCGATGTTTTGTTAAAGAAGATTAAACATTGGTCTCTCTCTCTTTCCCCCCTTAGAGGTATTGTGTTTGTATCCTGTCTCTGTTCTGCTCCCACCATGTCTTGGCATGCACTTCCCCAAACCGTTCCCGACTACAAATATAAAGACAACGGTTACTTGGTGATAAAGTTACTAGCGAAGTAGAGATTAGTTTACCTGAATCTGACACGGCGTAGCTCTCTGGTTCCGTCAGGTAACTGTCTGATGGTAATGTGAACCCCAGGCTCGTCTTCCTCGACCCACTCTGCTTGCATTTCACTAGCGTTGCTGACAGAAGGCGGGTCGTCCCTAGATGAGGTGGTGATTCTTGCTGCGTCCATTGGTGGTCCATAAAAGTGATGTGGGATGCTGCTGCTTCCTCCTCCTGGAGGTCTGTAGTTGTGTCTTGGAGTCCAGTCTCTGCTTTCTCTTGCTGATTCTATTCTTGTGTAAGTTGAATCTCTCTGCGACTGAAGAGGTTACAAACATGAAGCTAAAAGTTGTGATTACTCATTAACAACGAATGTAATCTAGAGAATGATGATTTTTACCTGATCTTCGGATCTACCAGGTGTTTGAAGAGCTTGCCGATTAAATCTCTGAACATTGTAAAGCTCAACTATTCTATCGTAGTTCTCACCCCACCACCTCTGAGCCTGCCACTTGTCAAATACCTCCCGGCTACAACAAAAGACACAAGTAATGTCTTAGCTTCATTAGTGACACACAAAACTAACTAAACCGGTTTGGAACTATCCATCTTAGCGGTTAAACAAAGAGCCTAGCCGCTTACAAGAATACACAATTTGACTTTTTTGAGTGAAGAGCATGGCTTTCAAAATACCTGAAACGTATCCGTTTAAGATCATTTCCTCCACTAGGAAGTGAGACGAATGTAATGTGAACACCAGGCTCCACTTGAGCCATCCACTCCTTTGGCTCATCATCTTCTAGCACCACATCACAAGACTGAGCAGAGATGGATTCACGTTCACCGCCATACATTGATGTGAATCTTGAGTCTGCCCGTCCTCCTTGATGATGGGAGGAGCTTGTGAAGTCCCAAGCAGGAGTAGAACTTGTGCTTCCACCACCCATATAAGGGTATGGAACACTATCTGATGCAGTGTCAAAGTCCGGATACTTTCTAATCTCTCTCCTCAAGTTGCTGCTTGAGGAGCCAGAGGGTGGCTTGGATTGTTTAGAAGTACCAGAAAATTTTGACGCCATGTCTTTGATCTACATAGCATTCATACACAAGAAGTTAGCTAAAGTAAAAATCTAAACACATAACATAGTACCAGGACCACCACATTGAATATTTTTTGGACAGAACATGTAACAAACAGTTAAAGCAAAGTCTTCTGCCATTAAAAAAATGCGTCAAGAAGATTTTTTATTTTATTTATGCCAACTAAGGAGAAAAGGAGTCTAATATAATCATTCATAAAAAGAGCATCAATAAAGCTAGGAGATCTGATAATAATTTGAAACATATAATATAGTTCATCTTGTCTTCTCCATGAATAGAAACATAATCATAACACTCTCTGTTTCTTTTCTTTTCTTTGTGTTCTTTTGATTTATACTATATAGTTGCCCCACCACAAAATTCTTTCTTTTTTCTCATGTCTAGATAAGAATCCACTAGAGATTGTTTGTTATAGGAAAGTATACAGATCAATCTTCAATAACAAGCAAAAATCATGTTACAACTAGGCGTGACTTCATTAACCTTTTTCAAATCAATTTTGATAAAAACATCATCCACACAAATCGTCAGCCGTAATCCTTGAATGCATAGTTCTGAGATTTTACTAGATTTATTTTAATTATTGTACTAATTGTTGCTTCCTTTTATGTCAAGTCACATATAGATGAGAAAAAACACTGACACAACCTATTAAAGAGAGTTGTGTAAGAGATTCCAGGGGGAGGGGGAAGTGATGTAGCATCAGCATAAGATCTTGTCTAAAGATCCTCTATTTTGTCTGTAACCTGCAGCCTTAACAACAGTAACACCTCTAACTATCTTGTGAACTGAAAACTCTATACTTTTGTACTTGATAGTAGCCTAATTTGAACTGTTTAACATTTTAAAAGAAAAAGGATTTTCAAACACTTTATTTTTTCACTGCAATTGTTAAACAGTTTTGAGGACCAAATCAATTAGATAAAAAAGCAGCAAAGATAAAGTGATAAAAGAGGGCATAAGAATAGATCTTGAGAAAGATAAAGAGAGAAAGACCTGTGTAGTTAGGCTTTTAACGGCTTCTTTAGTGTTGGGAGTGGTGCTACCACGCGCTCCATCTTCGTCTTCATCGTCTCTGTCTGATGTTTTTGTACAGTTTATGCAAGTAAACATCTTTGCACTCTTCTTTATGCGCTCTGCCTTTTAAGCCCTATACACCATGTAAACAAGAGAGTGTTACAAAACACCACAACTAAAACCACTGCTCATAATAAGGACAAATATAAAAACATAAACAAAGAAAGAGAAATGTTAAGTAATGCTAGAAAGTAGTAACCTACAATCCGATATCAATAAGAGTAGTGCTTGTTAAATTAATTCATCAAATAAGCAAAAAGTTGGTGAAAACATAGGTTACATGAACACATAGAAGAGAATATATTGTTTAAAGATTTATACTCGACACAATGAGTTGAGAAAATTTTATTTTTTCATACCCACAAAGATTAAGAAATCATATTCTTGAAAATATTTCAAGAAATCAAGGAACTTAAGATAAAGTTGAGAGGGATAGAAGCTATATTATTTTAAAAAACAAGCAGTGAAGGTTCATAATTAAGGGCAATAATCTTGATAAAGACAAAAGTGTTCAAAGATTAACTTAGGGATCAGAGAGGAGAGGACCCCAGAGAAAAAATTAAAGTATTTTCAAAGGAGTGTCCAAAGCACCTGGTAGATCCAAACTATAGTCTTTTAGATTAATTAAAAAATATATATATTTTGAAATGTGAACATGATAGAGACAAGCAATGCTATCAGAAAAAAAAAAGAAAATTATAATGAGATTAGTTTTTATATTTTCTTTAGAAAGTGGTCTAAATAGAGAGGCTAAACTGAGTGTGTAAATGCTTTGTTGTGCAGCAATACCAAGGAAAGACCCATTCCCTCGTCACACACAAATCAAAAGTTTCAAAGAAGAATGTATACTCTTTTTATTTATCATGCGAGATGCGAGCCGAAGTTTCTGACATTTAAATAAACATTTTTTGGTATGGAAATTTAAATAAATATGTTTATAGAAATATAATTCTATAAGTAGTAAGAAAAAAAAAACAAAGTTAATATCTTCTGATCCCCTCGTGTCCATCATCCAATAAATGAAAGAGACATACACACGAATTTATTTACGTGACTGCAACAAAATGGAATCTTTAACAGTCACATGTTTGAAGAAAACGAAAGAAGCTAAAACCAATAAGATGATGATAGGACCAATCTAATGCATGTCAAGAAAAAAAAATGAATATGATCGATAGAATTAGAGAAAGGAGCGTGTCACGAATTACGAAGAAAGGTTACCTTTTGTATCGATGTCTGCAGGTTAGGCGTGTTTATCTGAAGACTTGAGGATTTGCTTTTATAGTGATGCTATTGAGCTCTGTTCCTATAAATAGCCCATCAAAGGCAACAGAGATTTTTAGCAGCGTTACAGGCAGAGAGTAGTAAATGCGGGAGCAAAAGGACGACGTAATTGATGATGATGATTGATGAATGTCTTTTATTTTTTTTTAATTCCAGATTTTTAAAAAAAAAATTCGACAAGTTTTCCTTTATTTCTGTCGAGGTAAAAAAAAAGCAAAAGTAAAGTATGAACAGTTAGTCAATACCAATGAAACTTTTGAATGACGGATTTTAACTTAAGTGGTATGGTATCTTTCAAGGAAACTCTCCTTCTTCGATTGCAATGGAGGAAAAGTGGACTAAGTTTAAGTTAATTGATCCGCCATTAATGCAGGGCAGGCAACAAAACAATTGAATGTGAAAGAATAACGAGTAAACCGAACACATACCTTAGCTCGGTTTAGCGATGAGCAAGAATGGGAGAAGAAATCACAGACGGAACTTCACCGGATCACTCCATCTTCTTGGAGCAAAATCAGATAAAAATCTGAAAATATTTTGTCACTCTCTTGGAGCAAAGGTGTTACTCCGAATATAAAAAAATATCAAGATGGAGAAAGATAGCAGCAATGTCCTCTTCTTGGAGACGACCTTTAAATATTAGAATAAACCAAAAAAAAATATTCAAAACATCCGGGGCAAGAATCCGGGTAATCGGGTTACCCGGTAACTGGTACGGAGCTCCGGGTTTTGTTTTAAAGGAGGACGGAGAGACAGAGAGAAGACGGACCGTGGGTCATTTATATAAGTGGAACTTGACGGCGTTTATGTGCTTTCGCCGTGAGTTGACGGAGATACCTTTTGAGTAGTAACGATGAAATTTGGTCTCGAGAAGAGAAGGCAGCGAGGGCCCATGGTGTTTTGCCGGTGACGGAGAAAAGAGAGAGAGGGGATCTCTTACGTGACCAGGAAGTAGGTTACGTGGCTTTCTCTAATTGGCTGATATGGGTTCAAACGGGTCGGGTTACGCTTCACACGAATCACAATGAGTTTGACAGGCCCAGGGAACGGTCGCATCACATAGTTTTTTTTTTGGTCATCTCTTCATTCAATTTTTTCTCTTGTATTTTTACTTTATTTTATTAAAGCTAATTTTAAACCGATTGTATCATTAAAAAGTTTATTAATAAATGAAATTTAAAGTAACTCTTTTTTCTGTATCAAAAACTTTGATAAAACAAACATCTTTAGTGAGACATTACAAATATAATAAGTTTTATTTCAAGTATAAAATAACCAATTATTTTTGACTAACGTTGTCCATTTTATTTTGAATTCGCTTCAGTGAAACTACTGTTAGATTCGGGTTTATTATGGGCTTCCAACTTAAAATCAATTGGTGATTAGTGGATTGACCCTAACTCTTTATATATTACTCAAAGTCCCTTAGAATTCCCGATGTGTGATATAATATCCCTAATACCCCTCCTCGAGATGATGGCTCTTATCGGCCAGCAATCTCGGAACTTTAGGACAGTTATACTCGGTCGAGCGAGTTAATTACGACCTTTAAACCCGGTCGGGTAGGGTTAAGCACGACCTATAAACCCGGTCGGAAGAGTCATATTAATTAGGGGTTTAGGGTATTTAGGATCTGGGCTCTGATACCATGTTAAGTTTCTTGGGCTTCCAACTTAAAACCAATTGGCAATTAGTGGATTGACCCTAACCCTTTATATATTAGTTAATATTTTTTAGAATTCCCGATATGGGATATATATCCCTAATACCCCTCCTCGAGATGATGGCTCTTATCGGCCAGAAATCTCGGAACTTTAAGACAGTTATACTCGGTCGAGCGAGTCAATTAACTACGATCTTTATACCCGGTCGGGAAAGGTTAATATTAATTAGGGGCTTAGGATATTTTAGGATCTTTGCTCTGATACCATGTTAGATTCGGGTTTATTATGGGCTTCCAACTTAAAACCAATTGGTGATTAGTGGATTGGCACTAACTCTTTATATATTACTCAAAGTCCCTTAGAATTCCCGATGTGTGATATAATATCCCTAATAACTACCATTCAACAAACTCAAACTTAGAACTCAAACCAAATAGATAACTAGAATTGACTAACATTTCGATGATTAAAAATAAGCAAATAAAACTTGGTAAAAAAAATTTTGGGTCTGGATGTTAAATTCTTTATAAAAATTCTGTTTACAGAGTGTTGCAAGCAATTTATTACAAGATGAGAACACTAGAGGAGAAGGAGAAGAACGAGAAGGAGAAGGAGAAGAACGAGACAGTTGTTAGAATAAAATAGAGAGAAATTATACGTGGAAAAAAAAAAAATTTCTTTGTGTTCAAGCCTATTGTTAAAACATGGATTATACATTGACTAAGAGAACCAGAAGATAGTAACAGTTTTACAGTAGTAAAAACGCCGTAAAAATAAATAAAAGCTCTTCTTAAGTCGCCTTGTAACCCAAGAAACCGTGTATAGATTCTACTGCTTCTTTGGAGTCATCTCTTGCGAGTGGTCACAGTATCAGACAGGAGGATGATCTTCTTCCGGTGTCTGTGGAGGAACCGGTTTCCAACCAGGTTTCTCGTCCCAGTACATATCGTAATAGATATGTCCCGGGGTCTTGTTCTCCTCGCAACACCATATCCCCACATATCTCTTTACCCGTCTTCTGAATCTCTCTTCTCTCCCCTGCACACAAACCAAAGATTAGGTCAGATCAGATTCTACATGTTCTCTCAACATGTCTGAATATTTCACGGTCCAAAAGATCTACTTGCCTTGTCAGAGAATCCAGTGAAAGCATCTTCAACTGAAGAGAACTTGATCACTTTGACATCGTTGAAGGAAGAGAAAATCGCCTTGAACTGAGTGTGACCACAATAACAAAGCAATGAGGCTTGAAGCCAACCAAAGCAATAGACAGATAAACAAATCTTTAGTTACCGTATCTTCATTGCTCCGCTTTGGGAACTTAAGAAACCCAGAGGAGCTCGTGATATTCGATGCCTCGCATCCTTCCTTTCCTTCTTGACAAAGCTGAACATCAAGCCATGACTCTTTAACCTGAACAACAATGTCACTTATGAAATGATTGATTAGTAAAACAAACCATAATTAGGAAGGTTTGTATTACTTGTTTTGGCAATGATGGATTATCTAGGAAAGAGTATTCTCTGATACCAATCCCAGGGCCAAACTCATCTTCCGGTAGCTCCTTTAGCATGATATTGACCTGTAATCGAAATCCTTCAGAGTGTTATGAGGCAGTTTCATAGAAAGAACCAGAAGGTGTATTGACATTTTCCAACAATGTTACCTCAAAGACATGATCAAGAGGGCAGATGAAAGGTTGCCGAGTCATAGATCCCACTAGAGTACCGGGATGTCCGAACCAAAGCCTGTCTAACCTGCACCATATTGGTGGCATCACCTGAAAACATTATAAAGAGAAAAACCAGATATACATAAGAAAACCAATTAATATCACCAGTATATATGCATTAAGCTGTTGACTAGACTCACCAGTGTACGGTTTAGTAGAGACGCAATGGCTAGAGCTGATCTGATCTGTTTCATCTGTCAAAGCGGACCAAAGGTAGATGTATAATTAGAGAGTGATCAAGTTAACATATAGCTCTTAGGACGATGTTAGTTTAGTAGATGCGTACTTGGTGGTTGACGAGGGTAAAGTGTGTTTCAATGGTATGCTTCCCGTCTAGTAACAAGCTCTTTGGAATAGATGGTTTGAACGAAATAAAACCTCCTGCGTTGAGTTGGAGTTTACAACATTGGTTTTAGCTTTCCCAATCAACAAATGTTCAAGAATGTTTGCAAGACATTTTACCTGGTGCATCGTAATATTCTGGTTGGTCAAAGAAAACCATCCCCTCTCGAAGCCTGTGGCGTTTTCCTTCAGTACCTGCATACTGGAATGTTGTATGCAACGCATATGGCTCTAGCCTGAGCTGTTGATACATAGCCTATACAATAGAAACGAGAAGTAACTATTAAAGTGTCCACAAAAGAAGAAGATAAAAACACCTACCAGAACAGGAACTTGCGTGTAGAGAAAGGTTACCTGAACAAAGTAAGTGTGACCACTGCAAAATATGCTAGCCGGCAAAATCCCAACCTTGAGATTCCCATCGTAAGCATAGAAAAGTCCACTATCACCAGCCACAGATGGACCAAGCTGTCTCCGAACAATCTCATTGAAACCATTTTGATCCCAAACCTTATCGTCTGCTAAAAGCATTTCTTTCCATTCTTTTGCCAACTTTTTGGCAGATTCCGTTGGCCGCCAATGGAAAATTCCTATGTTGTAGGCAGCACCAACTTTCAAAGTCCAAGAAGAATGAACAGTTAGTAGTAGCCGTGTGAGAAGATTAGAAAGCAATGCAAATCTCTACCTAAGATCTCACCTTGTTGCCATATGTCCAAACTGTCATCTATGACTGTAGGCACAACTTGGTCGCTTGATGTCAAAACATCAGCTTCCGGGTACCGAGCCAAATAAGGCAAAGGGTTCTGTCACATAAATAGTTATCAGAAGAAAGTCTATCAATGAAGTACTGACTGTGTCTTTAATTAGTACCTTAAGCCACACCATATCAGTGTCACACATTAGAAGCTCGTAACCAAAGGGCAAGACAGAGTCTATGAGAATAACTTTCTCTCTTCCCATTTTGTGAAACGTAGGGGATCCCCACCCAACATCCACTGTGCTCATATGGCTTCCCATGTCAAACACCGGAACGCCTTTCCAGTACAAAGCCTCTAATAACTTTGTATCCATCGCACCTATAAATAATCCCCACATAACATAAAGTTACTAGCTTACATAGATATTAATTAGTAAGTGAAGAAAAAAAAAAAAAACTCACCAACAAGAAGATTGGAGATATCTAAGTCAGTCAAGTGTTTAACCCAAGTCAAGATGAAATCCATAAAAGCATAGTTCCCAAAGGTGACTATTATGACATTGTCCTTCACTCTTTCCCCAAACAACTCTTTCGTCAGCTTAAAGGTTTCAAGCGGCGGCATCTTCTTGTCTCGAGGAGGAGACACCCAGATTTTCCCCAAGGAATTGCCTTGATCTTCCTCCGGAGATGGCAGTGGCAGTTCCCGTTGTGGTGGTGGTGGTCCAACTGGTGTCTGAAACGTCCCATTTTCTTGCGGAAGCTGGTGGATTCGGCCAGCAGCTACAAATAAAACTCATCAATACATTGTACATAATGAACCAAAAATAAGAAAACTTTTAGCTTTTTGCTGCTGCTCACTGAGATATCTAGTATGATACCATGAACATTCAAATGGCAAAAAAACTAGACTTTTTTTTCTATAAAAAGACAAAAACTTTAGCATGCTAGTAAATGTAGATCCAAGTACATTAGTGATCGGATACAAAAGCTACGATTAGAATCAACTAAAGTGATCAAAAGTCAAAACTTGTAGCAAACGAACACTGAGATTAAAAGTCAACGGTGAGCTCGAAACAGAATCAGAAGAACCAATGAATTAGAGAACCTAACCTCCATAAATCTCACGTAGACATCAATTAGCTAACGAAATCAACCTAACAATCAAACCCATGACAAAAAGTCTTCAACTTTCTACACGATTTCGAAGCATTTTGCCACAAGAGTAGAAGAAGAGGAAGAGAGTGGTTACTGGAGAGAGGAGGAGAAGAGAGCCAGGAGGTGGAGGCATTGGTGGGAGAGTAAATGGCGGAGAAGACATAGAAGGAAGAGACGAGGACGCCGATGATCACCGTCGCGTAGATCGTCACGAACAGAGGCTTCGAATTCGTGGCCTCGCGCAACCCGTTTCGCCAACCTTCCACCATTTTTCTCGAAAAAATTTCAATCGTCTTTCTTTCCTCAATTCTCCATTATTACAGAATGTTTGTTCGTGTTTTGTTTTCTTCTTTCTTCTTCGATTCGATTTGAATCGTTAGGTGGTGGTATAGTCTGGTCAACTTTGTTTTTGGGCGTTTTCTCTTTCTTCTCCAGCTTCGCTCATAATCAAATAGTATTACTGTTGAAAACTATTAATATTGTTTGTTTATTACTATTAAATAAACTTGATCATTGAACATTGAAGTCCCCACAAGTAATGCAACATAGTGGACATGTGTATAAATGGATAATTAGAAAAAATAGAGCTAATAAATATTTTATGATTTTTTTCTATAAAAATCAAATACATAATTTTTAAACATAGTTCATGATTCATACACCAAATAGTAGAACGGAATCCGAGTTTCATATTAGGATATAAATTTTTCTTTTTGCAATCTTAGAAGTTAAAAATTTAGGATATTACGCGAGTTTGTGATATCTTCTTATGGTTTCAGAAAGAGATAATTGAGAAAAATCATTCAGTGAAATCTAAAACAATAATTAGGAATACAGCAAATAAAAATCGTCCATCTGCCAAGAAGAAAAAATCATCCATAGAAGAAGCGAGCAATCAGGCTTCAGAGTTGATGGGCTAGCATCTACCGTAGTTGACTTACGGCCCATTGGCGTTAAATTAGGTTATAATTCCAACAGCATCTAATCATGTTTATAGTTTTCCTATATCTGTGATTCTCTCTATCCTGAAGTTCGCAGTTGAACTTTTTAAGGACGATCGCAATATGATTCTTCAGAGATCTGTTCTTAACATTCATTATTAGAATAGTGCATGTTAATAGGATTAGTCTGGCTGATATCCACCTAAAATCAACAAAACCTGCATGATTTTATAGTTTGGTTTAATTACACAAAAACATTCACATAAAAAAATACATTTTTTATTATTATTTCTAATTCATCTTGTGCATCTGGATATAGGATTGATAGATCCATCAAAGTTGGTAATCTTATTCATATTATCATATTCAGACCGACACTAATCATTAAGTTTCAATGGGCACTATGATAAATAGATTCACGTCCATTATGCAGTTGAACAAAAAAATCAGAAAAATTGACAACATTTTTGTAACTCTCCCGTTAATGGGCTTTCCAGACTTGTACATTCGGTTTGTATTCCGTGGGAGAGTTGGTTTGTTTAATTTTTGGAAGTTTCAAATGCTTGTTTATTGATTTTACAATCATCATATGACATTTCCTGGTATTTTGGTATCATTTACACGATATTATGAATTATTTTACGATAAATCAACTATATTTCCAATACTTATACTCAAACATAATTAACTCTGGAAAACTTTCTAGATATGTGACTAAAATATAAATATGTTTTCATGACATAAGTAACTAAATCAATTCGTACAATTTATTCATGTCTACTTTATTCACAAAAGGATGTTCATCACATAAGAATCATATTTCTATAAACAAATGACAAAATAGAACATGGATTTCATTAGCTACATGGATTATGTATCCATCTTCTTAAGATTTTTGACTAATGAATGCAACAACTTTATTCTCTAGTCGTTGCAAAATTACACAACAAAAATACATATAACAAATTTTATTTATCACTTTCAAATACAACAATAATATAAACAGAATAGGAATTTCATACAAAAAAATAAGGTTGAAAGGTTTATAAACAAAAAAAGCTCTCCAATTTTGTTCGATTTCTCTTGTATACCATTCTAGATGATTAAGTTTCTTAGGGCAACCCCATTGCTAGGTTCTACCATGATATCTAAATATTAAAAGAAATAAAACAATTAAAACATAAGGAAATTTAACAAGAAAAAGTTATGTTTAAGAACCTCAACAAAAAAAATTAGCATACTCTTTCGATATGTGGCATTTCATAATTAGTTAATTTTATGATTTAAACTTTTAGTTATTAATCAAGTGACATTAATTTATTAATATTTTACTTTTTAAGATACCATAAATTAGATATTCACCATTGGAAGTGCTTATCTCATGGTAGATTTAGAAGTTTTAACTTTACTGGTCACTCAAAGTTTGTGCCAAACACAAGGTTTGCCGTACGTTAACGATTCTCTCTTACTGCTGTTAGTTATATCAGTGTTACATTTACGTATTCAATATAATGAGATGAAGTGAACAAATAAAAATTAAATATTTACATAAACTTCGAATGAATGGTTGATATTCATTTAGTTTTAAATAAACATAAAATTTTGATCAATATACTGAATTTTTAGCACTATAAAAAAGCTTTTATAATAAAAAGCGCCTAAAATAAAACAAAAATCTTCAAAATATTCTTTTTACTGTATACACAATATTTTATATTCTATGTGAACAACTAGAACATTGAAACCAAATTTTTGCAGAATATTATAATATTTGATATTCATATTGAAATATTATATTAACAAAAACGTTTTACTGTTAATTAAACTATTACATTTTTTGGTTAGAGATTAAACTATTACATAGTTGTACCAACTTGTTAATAACCTAGTAGAAGTTCCATTTATGTATCATATCATTACTAACCTTTTGCCATATCCAACTTTAAAGAAAAAGCGTTATGTCCTACGTCCACTTCGATCCACGATAGTTAAACTAAAATATCTTATTTTACAACCCTAGTTTATATTACCAGTTCATTGTATTGAAGAAGTACCAAATGGTATACTAACAAGTTGGCATTCTAAACAGTAAGGAACAAAATAACTGAATCGCATTATAACTCAATTATAAAATATGATCACCGAAACCACAAACTTGTAAATTAAATAAACTAAAAGTAGAACAGTAAAAAGCTGAACAAAAAAGTTACTATTAAAACATATAAAGTTTATATATTCTAGCTATAAAAATAAAACAGCAAGATGAATTGAAATATCATTCTTAGTTTTTGCTCTTCCTCCTCTCTTTTCTCCTCTTTCTTGTAATAAGTTGTGTTTCACAACATTTGTAAACTCTAAAAAATGGTATAAATCTTAACATTTAGACCCAAAAAAAAAAAATTGAAATATCATTCTTAGTTTTTGTACGTTTTACTGTAAATGATATGTATCTGGCAGGATACTTCTTTTTTGAAAATGTGAATATGCCGTCTATCATGTTACATGATTCATGTATGTATATTTATTAATCCAACTACGTACTAGTGTTCGTTTTAGTATTGATGGTACACTCGCATTTATGTATCATTTTATATTTTTATATGCTTGTTGTATAACCATGATATTTATTTATTTTTTGGTAAAAAAACCATGATATTCATGTTATACGAGTCACTACCAGACATCTACACCAGTGCTACATGTAAAGATACAGCTCAATTTTGTCGAGAATATTTCCTTTTCTAATAAAACATGTTCTGCTTATAACTTTTTCAAAGATAACCTTTGTTAACCTAAAATTCGATCGAACAAAACTAATAAGTTTTACTAAATTCAAATAGAGAAGCTAACTAGTACTGTATATGATGATAAAACTATGATTAGTTCAAAATTTATCTAATACATGAGAATGTTTTTTACTCAAAACGGAATTGTTATATGCCAATTTTCTTGTTAACAATCTTAAGACAATCGGATGGATTTCTCTTGCGAAAACCATATTTTAACGTAACATCAATAACATGGGACAAAACGAATATCACAAAGATGTGTGATAATTATCAGCTTTAGAAAACCCTTATATTACTACAAATGCATATGCAGTGCCGTCCCGGTAATTTAGTGGCCTAAAGCATTTATATAAGTAGTTGCCTATGTGACTACATCCTATCGTAAAAATATATTTATACAAAATATATTAATAAATTTAAAAATACAAACCAATATATCTGTTTAGTCATTGTAAGAAACAAGATGAGTATTAGACTGCCAGTTAATAAATAATACTTAGTTTCTTTCCCAACAATTAAAAATAAAAATTTAGTTAGTTTAACTATTATTATTTGATAACTGAAAAGTAACAAAAGAAAAAGAAAACAAAAGAAAGAACAAATCAGGACCAAAACAAAAAGGAAAATACATTTTAAAATACAAATTTTGCACTGATATTTCTAACCAAATTAAAATAAACAAATCACAATGTTATATATACAAGACTTAAACTCAAAATAAGAGGTCAAAATAAAGGTTTCTAATCATTCAACTAGAATTACTGGGTTTTTTTTTCAAAAAGTGGCCGTAATAATTGTAAATAATTTGTTTCCTGGGGCTTGTGCTTCATAAGCTTTGTGGAAGCGAAGGCACTTTGTATATGGGATGATCGGAGTTACGTGTAACTTTATATTTTTGGCCGTAGAATTTAATTCATATATTTATTTGTTTTAAATTTTTTGATGTAGTCTTCTAAAACACTATTTTTTATTTTCGAAATAAAGCTTTCTATGGTTATTTTATTTATTTTCTATAAATTTTTTGACTATAGATTTTTTAAGAAAAAGTATTTTAATTGGTTAACATATATAATTTAGAGTAAATTTTAATTGTCTGTAGCATCTATAGCTAGAACCAATCACCCCTATGATGCGAAACTATTCCTAATTTTCACATTATAATTTTTTTTGTAGCTATAAAATCAAAATTTCTATAATAGAGTTAAAACAAACATTTAACTGTTTGGTGGCTAAACATATTAATGCAATCAGTTTATTAACTTTATTTTAAACCGAGAGAATAACTACATATCGACTAAAAAGAATGGACATCTCAAGTCTCAACGTAGAACGAAAAACACTCAAAAAGATACTATAAGCAGCCCAAGAGATGTCTGATCATAGCCTTTCGTAAAGGACGAAGTATCCCTTTGAAAAAAAACAATCCTGAAAAGCATTTCTTCTTCTTTTCTTTAAACCCATCGTAATAACGGCACACAAAATATCAAAAACAGACGCGAACTCTAAGCGACAAAGAGGTAAATATCTCCAAAACAAATGGGTATTAAGAAGCTCCAGGAGGACTCTTGTGTCCAATACCTTGACTTGGGCCTTGGTGAGTTGGTCTGAACGCATCTTGTTCGATGTTCTTGAAGCGGTTGATCTTGTGATACCACACAAAATCATCTTTAGGCGGCTGAGGTGGTGACCAGGAAACAACCGGCGCATGTCGAGCTCCCATTGTAGTCTCAAAGTGTAGTTGTATCACCAGAAGTATTATAAGAAAACCAGACAAAGACAAAACCGTTGTTGAACAACCACGATTCACCATCACTGAGAACTTTGGATTTTGGTTATAAGATCTTAAAAGTTTGAACCTTTAATTTAAAGCGTATGCTTAAGTGGTTCGCTTGCTTCTCACAAAAATAAGAGATCAGAAGTGTGAAGTTTAAGAAGGATCGAAGGATAGAGGACACCACAAAACCGTATGACTCGCCGCTCAAGATTAATGTTAGAACATGCATGGACACTTGTATATATAGCTAGTTCTTAAAGTAAGAGTGTATTCTTAAGGGCCTCTTTTGAAAGTGCGCAAGAGGTGTATAATGCACTAAAGACCTGACCTTTATCATTACTGTCTACATAGACACATATAGGGTCTCCAAATTTATTTTATTTTTGTTATTTCTATGTTTTTTCCAAGTCCAAGTTATAGTAAAACATCTAACTAATTCTGGAGGTTGAGTATGCGCCTAGATAAAAAGAGTTTTAAGCATTCTAACCACGGAATGGTGGAAAACACCAAAATCCATATTCGAATGATCTACGTGAGATGTTTGTATTTACTTTTATTTAATTTTAAAGGCCCTTAATTTCTCAAAAAAAAAGTTATTTAATTTTATGTTATTTTGCATTAATAAACATTTTCTTAAGCCGTACGTATAATTGTATTGAGTTAAACTGATAATCTGTATTAATACATGGAACATTAATTGTCCAGCGTATTATACTTTGCACGCTTTACTTTTGGCTGGAAATATAAAAGAGAAAGAGTGCTCGCCGTCGAATATTTTCCAAAAATGGAAAGTTCTATGCTCCTTGATCGCATCTTTTCTAAGCCATTCATAAAAGAAACGCAGGCATCGTTCTTTGATAAGACAACCCTATACTACTAAATATCATAGACCAAAAAACTATCCAATCAATTTAATTATTTATTTCGCCGTTCAACTTAGTCTGATTAAAGCACTTTGCTATAGAATTCTACGGTTTTTTGACCAAAAGAATTCTACGTTCTCTCTATATATTTTTACTATTTGCTATATTTTATGAATTTAAATATAATTTACAAGCTTAAACACAATTTTTTTTTTGATAAAAGGCGTTCATGTTGAAACTTTTTGGGTATTTCATTGTAATGTACAGTGCACTTATAAGAAAAAGAAACAAACAGAAAATTAAACTTAAACACAATTATTACTTGTTAAAATAGGGTTTTGAATTTTGATGATTTAAACCCCCAACTATTTTTAGATTGGATGAAACTCTCAACTAAAATTTTAGTTTTTTAGCCCCTCAACTATCAAACCGTTAATGCTGTTAACCTCGTTAACAAAATCGTCTTTTTAACGGAGATCCGTTAAATTGACACGCGGTATTTCATATAATCACATAAATGACACAAAATGTTTACAATCAATGGATATTTTAATGATTTAAACTCCCAACTATTTTTCATGAGATAGAAAACCTCTAACTAAAATTTTTTTAACCCTCCGTAAACAAAGTTTTTTTTCCTGAACAGGGACTATTAAATTGAAACACGGCGTTTCATTTAGTCAGACACGAGATGCTTAAAACCACATTTATCAATAGGTAGGGACAATCACGATTCATCCCCAAAATAAAAAAATAGGGTTTTTCTTCCTTTTCAAAAATTATGTTGTTTCTATAGGAGGTGGACACATGCTAGATCAACTTGTGTAAAAAAGGTGAATTTTGAAATGTTAAGTAAATGAACAAGAGAAAAAAAAATTAGGATTAGAAACAACACAGTTTTTTACTTATCTAACCATTGAGGGTTTAAAAACATAAAGTTTTAGTTGGAAGTTTTCTATCCGATCTAAAAATAGTTGAGAATTTAAACCACTAAAAACCTTTAAAATAATATTGAAGCGATTTGTTCTTGTATTCGATATTTAAAATCACGTTTGGGAGATATAAACGTGTAGCATGGATAATAGAGTTTTTAAATTTCATAAAAATTAGGTATTATTCAACTTTTGCATGCTTTTTTGGTTAACAAGTATTGTATATTGAAAAAAAAATCAGCATATTTTCATAATTGTAGAAGTAGCAAATTATGGCATGTAGTATAACAATCCAGATTCTACAGTTTTCATCATACATGAATTTTTAAGATTTCAGAAATGAAATACTTTTGTTACATGCATGTTTGTAGTCTTAAGTGTTACAAACATCAATGATAGTGACTGCTCCGAATTCTTTGGACATGTTTTTTTTTTTGATAATGTGTGAAAGTCCACTCCTATTCCTTTTCACAACATTGCCAAAACAAATAAACATGTAATAATTTCTTTTTTTTTGTAAACAATAAACATGTAATAATTCGGCGTAGAAACTTATTTATCTAAATGTTGTATACAACATCGGATTAAGTCCATGTTATTAATATATCATTTTCACCGCAAATATTCGAAAAGGTAATTTTCCGAGAATCACTGGTTTTTTTAATCAAAGATGCATAGAGTTCTACATAGGCTATACTTCACTTCGAGATTTGAAAATGGTTAGCTTTTGTAGTATGAAAAGAAAAAGGCGAAAACAAATAAATTAAAAGTGGATTGATTATATATCAGCATATATTAAATAAAAAACATCATGCGAACTTTGAATTCCAGCCAGTCAGAATAGAAAAAGAATTATTAGCACTTAGCAGTCACCATCACTAAGATTAATTCTTTTTCGGTTAAGGAAACCCTATACCTCAAATGGTCTATTCAAAGGAACCCTCGCATAAAAGTTAAGTCGCAATACTTTTTTTTTAACTAGCTACATATCGATCATATATTCGATTTCACGTATGTTTCACTAAAAGTCTACTTTAATTTCTGTACTCAGTGCCGACTAAGTGGGAGGAGCAATAGGTGCACAGCCGCAGGGTCCAATGAAAAAGGGGTCCAATTTTTTTTTCAATATTAGGCATTTTTACAATTTTTTTATTTATATTTGAATTTGGAATATTACTCATAGTTAATTAATGAAAAAAAGTAAATAAAATAAAGCTCATTTTAATCGTAGGAAGTTTAAAATTTTGTTAGAAGCCAAATTCTAAAAATTACCCAACGTGTATACTATTTTTATGTTCATTGTTTATAAATTTGTTTTCTACTTATCTTTTTTTGTTTCCTAAAGTGGTTGTTTCTTTTTTTTCTTTGATAAAAAAAAAGAAGTTGTTTCCAAAAATTAAATTAAATTTTTGAACTTACACTTAAATTTTCTGTTTACATTTATAAAACAGAATTTGTAAGAAATTTATTTTATTTTATATTTGTTAGTTGTAAACATTACTGTTTTATATTTTAATTGTAGTAATTATTTTATAAGTTGTATGTTTTATGGGTTTAGAGGACATAATTTTCTTCAAAAAATGTTATGAAATGTTAGAGGGCATAATTTAAAATTTGTCCCTGGATCTATAATATAGTTGAGCCGGTCCTGTCTGTACTCCGAATCTTACAAACTCAGACAGTAATTATTATTTTTCGTTTTGAGTTTTGTAATCAAACCATAACTGTATTTGACAGTATATGGAAATTAAATGAGGATAACAAAATTTATATTCGTTCCCTTTGTCTCGAAAGCTAGGGTACTCTCACAGTCACATATTTCTATAAAAGAAATTGTGTGGGATCATATTCTTTATGTTTAAGGAAATCAGGTACCGTTGGTCCGTTCATTAGATAAATTCTCTTGTAAATAAAAAGAAGACATGGTATATTTAGAACATCAATGTGATATTTTCTGAAAACAAGTTAAAAAAGAGAAGAATATATTTTCTGAAAACGCCCCGATATTGAATGCTTAAATCAGCATTTTTACCTTGAGATTATTGGCCATTCATACGCTAGTGGTCCTTGAATCAAATAGCGTGACTGATTTACCTAGTGTTAAGGGTTCAAGTAAGAGATGGTTTTACCCATCATGTTGGTTTGGATCTTTGTAGAAATATACTCACTAAACAATTCTAGAGCCGGACGAAGAGTTCAGTAGTTAAAATAACATTTGTGGCTAAAAAGTTCTCGAACGAAATTAAATATCTTAAAATAATAGTTTGTGAAATGGAGTTCAAATCAGTACATCTATTTTATTAAAACCAAAAACATTGTTTTAGACCTGACGTTTTTTCATGTGTATTTATGTAATTGATAAAACACAAAAATTTATTTTAGAGTAATTATGTAAAATAGCATTATACTACTTAATCATATTTTCAAACAATATAATAATTAAATTTATGTCCAAATAATTAAAATATTAAGTTTCATTTTAGTAACTTTCTTATTAATCAAAAACAAATTATTTAATAAATTAAAAATTGGTAAAATGCTTAAATAATTTAAAATTTAAACTTTTTGCAGGTTTAAATACCAAAACTATTTTCATTTAATATGAATTAAATTAAATTAACAAATTATAATTTTTCACATATATATGAAAATAATCATTATAAAAAATCATATAAATTATAGACAAATAAATTAGATGTTAAATCAATAAATTGACATTAAATAGATTTTATAATAAAAGTCTATCATATTTTTATTTGAAATAGAATACATAGATTTATTAACAATTCAATAGGAGATTTTGTATTACGGGTTGGAAAATAAAATTAAATAGTATCTTATATATAATTTTTATATTTAATATAAATATATAGCAATAAAATTATATGATATTATCATATGTATCAAACATTAGATTTGTTAAAAAATATTTGCGTTTTAAAAACGCGGGGATAATTAACATCCCTACAATAATTTCAACAAATAGGCTGTCACAAGATTGAAAAGTAGTTGTGTGAATAAAAGTATTTTGTCTCAATAAAAGGAAAGAAAGTGATCCGAAAAACTCAGAGAGAGAGAGAGATCGGCCAATTATGATGGGTATTTCCATAAATGATAGTCAGTCACGAAAGCCCATTTTAACAATCATGGCAATATTGAGAATCTAACAGCCATAGATTTGTAAAGGTGCTAGACACCCATGGTCTAAGATCAGTAAGCCGAAGGTCCACTGAATCACTGATTGACCAGTTTTGAAATTTTGTAGAGGGCTAGCCACCCATGTTGTATGACCAGTAAGCCAACGGTCCACTGATTCAGTTTTGACTTTGGTCTATGAGTAAAAAATATATTCCTAAAACAGATTGTTGGTACTTGATCAATAAACAATGTCACAGTGTCGTGAAGGTTTGAGAAAATGCTATATAGTAGCACTTGATCAGACTTCATGGTGGGTCCAATTCAAAGCGCCAGCACATGGAGTGGCTATCTCATTTTTAATATATATCCTTTCGTGACATTTTAGCCTTTTTTTTTTGCTTAATTTATGGGAAAGTTACAGATTCGAGGAACACAGCGACTTTTGTTGGTTTCTGTCATTGTTATTTTCCTTCTATGGTAGCTACCTTAATCTGCATATATACAAATCTAATTGTTAAGTCTTTTTCTTTCATCCTCACTTGGTAAAAGAGACAAGAAGAGGATTGTGTGACGTGCAGTGTCTTCGTGGTCCTCCTCTTTGGTGATAACATTATTCCTTAATGATATATATTTTTTTCTATTGTGGTCCACTTTCTGATATTTTTATAAAATTAATATGGCTTTTAAGATGCAATATACCAGAAGAAGCTTGTATACTTTTTCTGACATTTGTTTTATATCTGCAAATTATAGCTTAGGGGGCTAAACATAGGTGTGAGTTTGAGTCCTGATCATTAACTATATTTATGTTTCAGTATTTGAAAGAGCATAGAGCTTATGCTAAACTTTGTAGATCTCAATATTTTCAGGAATGATGTCATATGATGGCTTAGAAACTTGCATCAACAACAATCAATCTCTACAAGAAGAAAGTGGAAGAAGCAGAGAAGATGAGTGCTTGACTGATTCATTGGATGATGATGCATTTTCAAGCTGTTCATCAAGCAAAGATACATCTGAGTCATTTGCTTCAATATGGTTACCTAAGAAGAATGGTAAACAGATTTCTAATGAATGGGACTATGAGAGAAGTCCTAAACATTTCTACTCTAAGGAGGAGAGACATGGTTATACACTCTGCTCTTCTGACGTGGAAGCTATGAAGGAGAAGTTTTCGAAGCTATTACTGGGTGAAGATGTCACTGGAGGATGCAAGGGTGTGCAAACCGCTTTGGCTTTATCAAACTCAATAACTCATCTTGCCAGTATGTTTTAATTTTTTTTTCAAAAATGAATGCTATGTATGGTATCATTACTTGTTTGTTAACTATTGGATTTGCAGCCTCAGTATTCGGTGAGCTATGGAAGTTGGAACCTTTGTCTGAAGACAACAAGCAGAGGTGGAGAAGAGAAATGGATTGGTTACTCTCTCCATGTAATCACATGATTGAGCTAGTCCCATCTAAGCTAGATGGCGAAAACGGAACATCACTTGAGGTACATAGCTAACTTGTTTTAAAAAAACATATGCACTCCAATCAAAGAACCTGAACTGGATGTCCTGTTTGGTCAGATCATGACTCCTAAACCCCGTGCAGACATTCACATGAATCTCCCTGCTCTCAGGAAACTAGACTCAATGCTAATAGTATGGTAACTCCTTCTCTTTTATCAGAAGTTCAACTTCTTTTGTTCTTTCTCCTAACTTGATGCAACCACAGGAGACACTGGACTCTATGGTGAACACAGAGTTTTGGTACTCAGAAGTAGGTCGTAGAGCTGAAGGAAAGAACAAGATTACAAGAGAGAGCAAAAGATGGTGGCTTCCATCGCCTAACGTTCCCAAAACAGGGCTCTCTAGCTTAGTAAGAAAGAACTTGCTTGAGAAAGGCAATCTTGTTTATCAAATCTTTAAAGCTGCAAAGTCAATAAACGAAGAAGTGCTTCTTGAAATACCAGTACCTACCATTATCAAGGATGCGTTACCTAAGGTAAAAAAAAAGCCTGGTGTTGTTATGTAAGTTGTTATGTAAAGATGTAATATGTTTGTTGTTTTCCATTGTTTTTTTTTCAGTCTGGAAAGACAAGCCTTGGGGATGAACTGTTCAGGATGTTGGCTTCAGAGTCTACCTCGGTAGATGAAATCTTTTTGTCTCTTAGGCTTAGGACCGAACATGCAGCTCTAGAGACACTAAATAGGTTAGAATCAGCTATTTATGCATGGAAAGAGAGGATTACAGAACAAACAAGCAGTAGTAAGTGGTCATTAGTTAGAGATTCATTGTCTGAGATTGGTTGCATTGAGTCACTCATAAACAGGGCAGAGAGGCTTAATGGTCAGATTAAATCCAAATACTCTAATCTCCCTCAATCATTTCTTGATGCCACAAAGATTCAATATGGCAAGGTGAGTGGATTATTATAACTGGATGTGTTACTATAACTTCATATCAATTGCCTCATACTTGCAAATCTTGGTTCAGTTCTTGAGGCTTCTTTTTTCACTCTGCTTTCAGGATATTGGCCATGCAATTCTTGAGGCATATTCACGTATACTTGCGAGTTTAGCGTTTCGCATTCTCTCCAGGATTCGAGAAATCTTGCAAGAAGATGCTCGGAGTAACCCTAGTTCACTTGCAAGAGCAAGCTGCTTCTCTGGCTCTAATGACCTATTCAGAACTCCAGAGAGGCTCCTGGTCTCCTCTCGCTTACGGCATTCCCTCATTCACGACATCAACAAAGCTGATGATGGTACAAGGACCGAGCACAGATCCTTAAGGCAGTAGTCTCTCTTTGATATAAGAGTGCTCCACACTCTGAAGCTTCTCCTTTATTCAGAGGGGTTCCTTTTTGATTCTGTACATGTATTAAGTATTAACATAACACCATTTCATATCATGTATGAAGCAGGCAACATCTTCATGAATCATATGATTATATAAAGAGATTATACACTAATAGTATATCAAGGAGAGCCTTTGTATTACATGTTTACAAGTTGCAACACCAAATTATCATATCTTTTGCTATAGTGTGGTCATCATATATTTGATAATTATTATATAGCATCAGTTCTAAATGAAGTTTAGACTTCGTTCTATTTCTTCAAAAAATGAAAACTATAACGGTTCAAAATTTGGTTTGGGGTCCAATTGTTTAGTGTTTTTTTTGGGTTAAATTTACAATTTTTAATTAGTTGATTAAATATTATCCCTTACTTAATAAAATATAAGCATCTAATTAGTTGATTAAATATTATCCCTTACTTAATAAAATAGAAGAAAATGTATTTATTTATTATTTTTGTCATCCATAGAAGTAAATTTAAAGAAAGACAATTCTCTCACAATATATTTTTAGAGTTTTAGTCACAAAAAGTCATAAAAACGATCAAAATAAGTTTTATTAAAGAAGTAAAAGACCCTTATATTCCTTGCTTTTGAAATTCGGAAATATTTTTTGAAACTATTTTAAAATTTTTTATTTTGATATTTTTATATTTATTTATTTGTTTTTAAAATTTTTAAACCAAAGTCTAAATTAGTTAATTCTGAGTCAAGTGAATATTTAGTTTTTAACCAAATTTCTTTTAGTCATTTTTTTTCTTTGCACGTTCTTGCTGCGAAAATAAATTAAAAGAATCTATCATAAGAAATTTCTATTTAAAGAATAACATTGCTTTTATATTTTAATTACATATTTCCCATGCTTCATATCCCTTCTCAACTCAATAATTAAAATTAATTATCCTTTTTTACTAGAATTATTACAGAAATTGTCATTACATTACCATCAATTTAATATATACAATATACTATTATTCATACTACAAATTTAATTGTATAATCTTTCTGTGGAGCTTATACAATTGTGGAAAAGTACCTTAAAGAATATTTAAAGTTTTGTTTCTGCCAAACATATAAAAGTAAAAGTAAACTAATCTATTTGGGGAAAATATATCGTCAACCTCATGTACATGCTCAAAGATGATAGAATATCTAAATCTCCAAGTCTTTTTAAGATATGTTTTGAAAAATCAACGATATTAATTCCTTCACATCCCCACTAATCTCACGTTAATTATCAAACCTTAAATGAAAAAAATAAAAGCTAATCAAGTTGCCTTTCAGACGTTCACTTCATGCTCACGTAGGCTGTAACTCCTTACCGTTTCAATCTCTTCACTTTCTCATTTTTTTTGTGTATAAATACTCTTCTCCACTCGACACTTCCACCACAAACTTTCAGAATATCAAAATGGCAAACACTATTTTCCTTGTCACTCTCTTCTTCTTCTTGATGACTCTCTCTTCATCCACCAACCCAAAACACTTCACCCTCGAGCTGATCCACCGTGACTCTCCTCAATCCCCTCTCTACAACCCAAAAACCACCCTCACCGACCGCCTCAACGCAGCTTTCCTCCGCTCCATCTCTCGTTCTCGCCGCTTCAGCCACCAACCCCAAACCGATCTCCAGTCCGGTTTAATCGGAGCAGGTGGCGAGTTCTTCATGAGTATCACCATCGGCACACCACCAGTGAACGTCCTCGCGATAGCTGACACAGGAAGCGACCTAACTTGGGTCCAATGCAAGCCCTGTGAACAGTGCTACAAAGAGAACGGTCCAATCTTCGACAGCAAAAAATCCTCTACTTACAAGAGCGAGACTTGTGACTCACGTAACTGCAACGCTTTGTCTACCAACGAACGTGGATGCGACGAAGCTAAAGGAGTTTGTAAGTACCGTTACTCTTACGGAGACCGATCATTCACGAGAGGTGACGTTGCTACGGAGACGATCTCCATCGGTTCTGCTTCAGGATCCCCTGTTTCATTCCCCGGAACTGTGTTCGGTTGCGGCTACAACAATGGTGGTAACTTCGACGAGACTGGTTCAGGGATCATCGGCCTCGGTGGTGGTCAGTTATCTCTGATATCTCAGCTCGGTTCGTCGATTTCTAATAAATTCTCTTATTGCTTGTCGCACAAGTCATCTACCATGAACGGCACAAGCGTCATAAACCTAGGAACCAGCTCGATTCCTTCCGGTGCAAGCAGCGTGATATCAACTCCGTTGGTAGATAAAGATCCTCAGACTTACTACTACCTGACGCTGGAAGCTATCTCCGTCGGCAACACAAAGATTCCGTACACGGGCACCACGTATTACCCTAACGACGACGGAGCATCCTCGGCGGCGACGAAGGGGAACATCATCATCGACTCAGGAACTACACTGACGCTTCTCGAGTCTGGTTTCTACGACAGGTTTGGCGCGGCGGTGGAGGAGTCCGTGACAGGAGCGAAGCGTGTGAGTGATCCGCAGGGGCTTTTGTCGCATTGTTTCAAGTCGGGGAGTGCGGAGATCGGTCTGCCGGAGATAACGGTGCATTTTAGCGGCGCTGACGTGAGGCTTAGTGCGTTGAATGCGTTTGTGAAAGTGAGTGAAGACATGGTTTGCTTGAGTATGATTCCGACCACTGAGGTTGCTATTTATGGGAACTTTGCTCAGATGGATTTTCTCGTTGGGTATGACTTGGAGGCGAGAAGGGTTTCGTTTCAACGTATGGATTGCTCGGCTGATTTGTTAATGTAAACCGGCTGTGAGCTTAATATTTTATGGAAATATAAAATCATAATCATAGTTTAATAAATGTGACACCATTCTCTACAGTTTCTCTTTCATAGTTTTTGACTGAAACTAGCTCCAAAGTACAAACATGGGAGAAAATATAGGAAAAAAAAAACAAAAATTTATTCAGATTCTTGGACAAATTTAAGTGTTTCTACAAATGGTGATGTACATTATAATTTCATAATCAGATCAAATGAACGGGTTTTTAACCAATCCGAAAGAACCCAAAATCAAAACCAAAAAATATAAAACGAGGGACCGAAGATGAATGCGATCAGTCGGAGCTGGAATCGTAGAAGTCGCTAGGGCAGGGAGACATTACTTGGGATTCAAGTAACTGGACTACTCTATGCATGGTGGGCCGCTCGTCTGGACTTGAAGACACACACTTTGTTGCTATAGATATAAGAGCGTCAAGACTCTCTGTCTCCACTCCTTCACAGCTTCTATCAACAATATCCCGTGGTCGGTTCTCGCTGATTTTGAAGTTTAGCTGTAAGATTTATGAAAATAACAAATTACAACTTTTAGTGGTCGAAAATATTATTTATTACCCCAAAGCTTGACTTCATCATGCTTACCCAACCAACAACGTTATAGCCTTTCTCGATGTAGGAAGTATCCGTAGGAAGTTTACCACTCAAGACTTCAAGAATCAAAACCCCGAAACTGTAAACATCCGTTTTCTCAGTCGCTCTACCGCTTTGCATATACTCTGCAACCACAAGAATCATGATTTCACAGATCCTTATAAGGTATTCATTATTACTAGTGCAATTGAGTACCTGGAGCCAAGTAACCGAATGTGCCAGCAACAACGGTTGTGATATGAGATTCTTCGTCTTCTAACAGCTTGGCAAGCCCAAAGTCTGATACTCGAGCCTCCAGATTTCCATCGAGTAAAATGTTGCTCGACTTTATATCACGGTGTATGATCCTAGGAGAACAATCATGATGCAGGTATGCTAACCCCTTTGCTGCTCCTATTATAATATTTACTCGTGAATCCCAATCCAGTTGCTCGCCTCTCTCTGCACATTCCAAGATTTTCACTCGATAGAAATCATACTTTTTCGGTTAGGGAAAGCCTGTAAAGATGGAGTTGAGGATTTACCATGAAGAGCTTGGTCAAGGCTACCACCAGAAAGGTAATCATACAGCAGAAGCTTCGATGTGGGTGAGTTGCAGTATCCACGTAGATTCACGAGGTAGCGATGTTTGATGCTTCCCAGAATCTCAAGCTCCCTTTCAAAAAATCTATCGAACCCTCCATTTAACTTTACAATTCTTTTCAGCGCAAAGACATTGCCATCTTCCATGTCCAGCTTGTAAACTGTTCCAAAACCTCCACAGCCTATTATATGCTCTTCGTTAAGAGCTTCCAGTTTCTTGACAATGTCTTTGGAAGCATAGGGCACATCTCCATGGAACATCACGATAGACGCACCTGGATAAAAAAAATCGGCTCGCATGGTGTCAAGTTTTGAGCGTGATATATTTTAAACAGAGTTCCAAGTTTTCTGACATATGATATTCACAAAATGAGTCAGCATGGCTCACCTCCACCGACCTCTATAGCAAGGCTTGTATTCTCAACTCTACCAAGCTTTTTATAGAGAAAGCATCCCCAGAAACACATGAGCGCCACTAGGAGCAGCCCACCCACAGTAGCAGATGCACTTATAAGTAGCTTACCAGTCTTACCTCCTTGGCCTATGTATGGGAGACAAAAAAAAGAAGAAGCAAACTCATGTCACAAAGAATTCTACAGATTAGTAAAAACCTAAGCTATAATCCATATACCCTGACCAGCAAATTGATTTACCTCCTGTAGAACCAGTAGAAGAGTTTTCATCTTTGCACACCACATCAATTTGTTTTCCACACAATTTTAAATTTCCGATGAAGCTGCAAAGAGTAATGCATTCAGTTCGACGCTCCGTTATTTTCAGCTATGCACTTAACAAAGCTAGCAACATGGTGTTTTCGTGCATAGAGTCAAGAAAATATAACTGTTTTGCCAGATCAGTATAGAGATTTCTCTATATTTAGCACCAAACTCTGGTGGAGAAAGACGTAAAAATGAAGTATACTTACGAGTCCTTCGAAAATTGGGCGAGTAAGCCATAGGAAGGTATTTTCCCCACAAGAAAATTGTTTGAGACATTCCTTCAAACGAAAAATCAACTAGTTAGCAACAATGACACTCGAAAAGTACACACAGGGCTGCAAAAGAAGATACACAAGTTAGAGAGTAGCCACTCACAAATTAGTAAGCTTTTCTAACTGCCCAAGTGAAACAGGGATAGCTCCAGTGAGATCGTTGTTTGAGATGTCCCTTTAGAAAAAGAGAAAAAAGGTCAGTTTACTGATTCAGTCGAATTTAAATAATATGTCCATCTGATCTGAGGAAAGCCCTAGCATAAATTCACAACACTCATCATCATGTTCGAGAGTTTTCCACGCATCACAAAGTTCACAATAGGTATTTCGGGTATTAATTATGTTACTACAAGATTTTCAACCACTAAAAAAATACCATGATGCTGTTAAATTCCCTGTACTTTCTGAGGTTTGCCACAACTAAAGGAATAAGTACTTCCAAAAATATTATGTTAAGGTGAGAAGAACCTCTTGTGGTTCAGTATATGATTACAGAAGATACTACATTGTTAAAGTAGTTAATGGAGCAGATCCAGCAGAGGTCAACATAACAAATTTATATAGAAGACCAAGGAGAAAGACTGCGTACAGATTTTTAAGCCTTGACAGGTTTCCCATTTCACTTGGGATTAGGCCAGTGAAGAAATTGTTCTGCAAGTATCTGCAAGAAAAAATTTCAGACAGGTTCTTGTAAGCCAGCAAAACTTTAACTGACAAAACCCATTGGTTTATCATCGCTCACAAGAAAAATGTAGAAAAACGCAAACATGTTTATTTCAGGAAAGCACTTACATTTCCTCCAATGCTGTGCAATTTCCCAATGATGTAGGCATCGAGCCATAAAAATTATTGTTGTGAAGCATTCTGTGATACCAAGGAAAAAACGTTATCCAGGAGAGGATACTCTAATAAGCAATGAAATTTAAACAAGGTTAGTACATACAAAAGCCTTAGTTGATCCAGCTTTCCAAGCTCAGGAGGTAAAGGTCCAATTAATTTGTGATGAGTAAGACTCCTGCGCACAAGAAACTTTAGAAACCAACAAAAGATGCATACTGAAGAAAAAAGGATCTGAAACCAAACAATTTTTCAAGCTTACAAAGCTATAACTCTTTTTGATATCGCATCACAGGTCACCCCCTTCCAGTTACACGGATCAGGATCCTCTGGTCTCCAGTGACCAACGATACCATCAGAACTAGAAACTACACTTCTAAAGCTCAGCAGCGCCTCACCTAGAGAACGAAATGAACAAAAAGGATGTAAAATCCAACGCGGACTGGATACAGTTCACAAATATTCAAACACAAATATGGCAATACCATCTGGACTAATCGCTTCATTTTGATTCGTTAGTGCACAAAGCAATGAGATCAAAAGAAGCCTTGAGCAGAAGCGCTTCATCAGACAGATGCCCATCCTGGCACCGCTCAAGCGTAGTATAGTTACTGCCAATCATCTGAAAGAACAGCCTCCAAAATCTTTCCCTCGTAGCATAAACTCAGAAGCTGCTGCTCGGTGATGCCCTGTCTATTCTTCAAGAAACAAAAAGAGAGACTCGTGAAGAAAAAGAAATTTCTACCATTAGATTGTTTAACAAAAAACAGCTTAGTGAAACTCAATCGAGATACCAAAACTACACTGAACTACATAAGCTTCCGGATTCCAGAATCTTCTATTGACATGAACACAACCATCTACCAAGTGTTTACTCCATTCCAAATCACCCCACCCACCAACTCTAAAAATCTAAAGATGTGGACTCCTTAGAAAATACACTACTGTTCTCTGAATAAACTCGATCCCAGAAGTAACGGAACCAGGATTCAATCTCGTACTACTAAATCCTCAACTACATATCAAGCTTTCCACAACATTGATGCACACAACTTTTGCATGAATCTCATCTACATTTACAGCAGCTAGAACAGTGAGGTCGGATCAAATCCATCCCCCAAATTCCAAAATCCAATATCGAAATTGAAATTCCCTTCCAGTAAACCAACGAGGACCTCGAGCAGCTAAAAATCTTAACTGTGAAATCACGAGAAATCATTGCAGTCACAGCAGAAGAAGAACTGAAGAGTCAAGCCGCCGTACAAGTAATCTTAAAAACGAAATCGAAAAACGATTCGTCGATAAATCAGAAACAAAAGAGCGCGAAGGAATGAAAATGAGAAGGAGATAGGAAAATACACGAACCTCAAAATGGATCCGCGAGGAGGACGATGATGGAGAAGAATGTGACAGAGGAAGAAGAAGACGTACTTGAGCTGTAAAGCAACACTTCAAACTAAATAAAGCAAGTTTTTTTTTTCTTTGCAAAGTTTACCCTTAACTTATCAAAAAATGCAGGTCAAACCTATTAAGTCCAGGTCAACCCTCCAGCGTGTATGGATTTCGCAGTCCGTACAAGACTTTGTATAAGTGATCGTACTACGTCGTTTTGGACAATCTTCATGCGAGACTGGGCTAGAGCTTATTGGGTCCGTGAAGTATTGATATGGGCCTGAGAAACCCATTCGAAAAATGTTCCGGTAGCAACTAGCAACCGAGAGTAATCCAAGCAGTTTTCTCCTAAATTGACATGTAACTCAAATTTTGAATCTTTGTATTTTGAATTTGAAATACAAATCTAATAAGTTCTTAATAAGTACTTTTCAACATTTATAATTACTAGTACATAAATTATTGAGTCGATAATAACACGTTATTTAGTACAATTTAATAATCAATGATCTGTTGACAAATAATTATATTGAAAATTCTAAAATATGTAAAGCAATAAACCCTCTTCAGTCAATGAGCCATTAGACAGATTAAGATTATAAGTTAATCAAGAATTATAAACCAATAGACCCTCTTCAACTTATATGTACAAATTGATTTTCTGATCTAGCTAGTGCATGTATCACTGTTTATGGCTAAAAACAAAATAAGTTTTAGTGTATTATTGTAATAAATATAAATTTTAAATTAGTGCGGCAAAAATAGGACAACTTTGTTTTGGTTGCCTAAAATAGTTTAAAAACACCCATATTTCCACGTGGAAAGAAAACATTCGTTAAGAAGATTTAAAATAATGGCGCGTGGGTTCATTTCCAATATCAGGTCGCGTGAAATTTTTTAAGAAAAAATTACACCACCGATTTAAACGTAGAAACCAAAATTCCTCTCTCTCTCTCTCTCTCTCTCTTGACGGCACTAACAAGACGAGAAACAAAAAAAAATTTGAAAATAGAGAGAGAAAAAATCTGAGGGAGACGATACGAAGAAGGCTGGTACATAGATCGATAAGATCGGCCGAGATTGATTGATTGATTTGTGAAAAAAAAATGGCGGAGGAAGAGAAGATATTGAAGGAAGCGAAGAAGCTTCCATGGGAGGATCGCCTCGCGCACAAGAACTGGAAAGTTAGGAATGAGGCCAACGTCGACCTAGCTTCCGTCTGTGATTCTATCACCGATCCTAAGGACCCTCGCCTCCGCGATTTCGGTGAGTTTCTGTTTGTTAGGGTTTTTGATTTTCGAGGCTCAGATCTGACTGCGGATCTGAGAATGTGACCTCTCTAGAGTTCGATTTTCTGATTTGTTGTTGCTTTTGCAGGTCATTTGTTTAGAAAGACGGTGGCGGATTCCAATGCGCCGGTGCAAGAGAAGGCGCTCGATGCATTAATTGCGTTTTTGAAGGCAGCCGACGCAGACGCGGGGAGGTATGCTTTCTGTTTATTTTGTTTTAATGCTGTAGAAAAGGGGCAGAGTATGTGGTGTGGTTATTTGCATGTGGATATTTAGCTTGTTTCTGGTTTTGAAGGTACGCAAAGGAAGTATGTGATGCCATTGCGGCTAAATGTCTCACGGGTCGGCCCAAGACTGTGCAGAAGGCGCAGGACGCTTTCTTGCTTTGGGTGGAATTAGAAGCTGTTGACGTGTTTCTGGTATGCCACTCAGTCTTCGTTCTTGCAAGTTTGAAAGGTCTATCTAGTTACATAGGGGTTCACCATCTAGTCACAGCATTGCTTGCTATAGATTGATGATGTTGGTGTATTGAAAACTAGATAGGTGGGCTGACATAGGAATGAAAGTGCTTTATGACCTAGAATGCAACCATGTACGGAGTGATGTATAATATGGCATGTGGCTCTGTTGCCAAGGTTCTGTGTTGTGCTAGGTGTCTAGTAGTGTGACGGAATAAGAAAGGAGCATTTTCAAAAATTATGGCTGACATATTGCCTTCAGCTTTCTGTATTTAAGGTCAAGAAACGGAATCTTTTGTGGTCTGTTCCAGTAGCCTTTCCAGTTTTGAGTTTCTGTTACAGTGTTTCGATCTGTTTAGGGTCATTTCTCCCATAATCATAGCTTTTTCTGTAGGAAGAATGGATCTGGATACCTTCTTCACTGTTGTTTTGAAGATGCCTACTAAAGTGTTCTGTTCTAAATAATATTTCGTTCAGCAGTTTTAAATTTACGGGCCGAGTATTAGATCCCGGTTAAGACGAAAACTCCACTTATTATGCATTGTTTCAGTCGTTCATTTTGATTTTTGCAAATGTCAAGAAGATATTTTCTAGGAGTTGTGTCGTATCAGGAGAACATCGTCCGTATACAAGTTAACATATTTGGCATGATTGTAGGACACATTGGAGAAAGCTATAAAGAATAAAGTTGCAAAGGCTGTGGTACCTGCAGTAGACGTTATGTTTCTAGCTCTCAGGTCTGTTTTGAAGTCCTAGTTAGTTTTCTGCACTGGTTCTTTATATCTTTGATCTGAAATAACACACTAGTTATTTTTTCTTAGTGAGTTTGGATCGAAGATTATTCCACCCAAAAGGATTTTAAAGATGCTTCCTGAACTTTTCGATCATCAAGATCAGAATGTCCGTGCATCTGCCAAAGGGGTGACTATTGAGCTATGCCGTTGGATTGGAAAAGACCCTGTAAAATCTATTTTGTTTGAGAAAATGAGGGATACAATGGTAAGATTTATGATGATCTGTATGTTTGCAGCTAGCCATTTCGCCAAAATGATATGAACGGGATTAAAATTGCTTTTGTTTGTGGAGTTGGACATTGAAATATGAGTTTCTAGTCATAACATATAGAAGATAGTTTACAAATCATAACAACACCCTTGGCTGAAAATCTGTTCATGATTGAAATTTTTTCTTGAGATTGCCTTCTTAGAGTTATGCAAAAAATCTTTGTAAACTAAAATCTTTGTAAAATCTTCCTTTGTTCTCTTGTGCTGTAGCGCTAATATTCGATTTTATTGTTATTATGTAAGAAAAAAGAGCTGGAGGCTGAGCTTGCCAATGTCTCAGGGGGTGCTAAGCCTTCTCGAAAGATACGGTAACTACCACATACTACAGAAATTGTTATTTTATCCATTGTCTTAACTACCACATACTAGATCCAGTTTTATCTTTTTGCAGCTTATGATTTGTGAATGTTTTCAATTTGCTTTGTAAAGTTTCTGGATAATTAAATTTTTATACATGAGGAGTCTTAATCGATTCATGATCACTTTGTTCGCCTCTTGAATTTTGTAAGTTCAAAAAACTACTAGCATGATCTTTGAAAAGCTGCAATTAAAATAATTATGTATTTGGATTTTAAGATCTGAGCAAGACAAAGAGCCAGAGGCAGAAGCTAGTTCTGATGTGGTGGGTAATGGACCCACTGAAGAACCTGTTGCTGATGGTAAGTAGCTTGTACTTCAATGAATTGTTTTTTCATTAAGTAATTTTGAGAAAGCTGCTTACGTTAATTCTTGTTTATCGACCCATTACTATCAGCGCCTCAGGAAATAGATGAGTATGATCTTATGGATCCTGTGGATATTTTGACTCCTTTGGAAAAGTCTGGGTTCTGGGAGGGAGTGGTGAGTTTGTGGATTCTTAATGCTATATTGTCATATTTTATGCTTCATTTCTATGAGCACTACTTACTGCCCATTTACTAAGTTTTCCTCTCTTTTAGAAAGCTACAAAGTGGTTAGAACGCAAGGAGGCTGTTGCAGAGCTAACAAAGCTTGCTTCGACGAAAAAGATAGCTCCTGGTGATTTTTCAGAAATTTGTCGGACCTTAAAGAAGGTAGTTAGCTTTCCACAAGAACTTTAGGCGCCATTTTTTGTTATTTTTATATTATAATACTTTGTATATTTTAGCTCCCTTGCACTATTGTCTGATTGGTGGTGATGCATTTTGCAAACATATCTGCTTATTGATTACTCTGTAGTTTGAAGTTCATGCGTTTTATTTAAACCTTAAAATTGGCAAAATGTTTGCTGATCACAGTTTTAGTGTGTAGATTGCCGCTGTATTTCGAGATTTATAACTGCTTACCTGTTTATACATGCGATTTGATAGTATTTGTAATTGACTCCAATCGCAGCTTATCACCGATGTGAACTTAGCCGTTGCAGTGGAAGCTATTCAGGCCATTGGAAATCTTGCACGTGGATTAAGAACACATTTCTCCGCTAGTTCACGGTTCATGCTACCTGTTTTACTTGTGAGTGTTGTAGAATCGTGTATCCAAAATTATTATCACAGGAAGATTGATTCAGTCTTTGGAGTATAAATATTCCTTTGTCAGATAATAATAGTGGGCTTAGGAACCTGACTGGGTTTTAGTCCAACATTTGATCTAAAACTTGGTGGCTTTTTGTTCTTAAACAGGAAAAATTGAAAGAGAAAAAGCCAACAGTCGCAGAGGCACTTACACAAACGTTACAAGCAATGTACAAAGCTGGGTGTTTGAGCCTTGTTGACATTATAGAAGGCAAGGGTCATTTTTATCTTGGATTACTTTATGAAGCTCTATTGATTTGCTTATGATTATCTTATTTTCAGATACTTTCATCGTTATTTAGACGTTTGGCGACCGATCTGCTTAAACGTGTCTAATTTTCAACTGTTTTTCAATCAACTTTGCTCTCCTTTGCAGATGTAAAGACGGCAGTGAAAAATAAAGTACCGCTTGTGCGTTCTTTAACTTTAAACTGGTTGACATTCTGCCTTGAAACAAGTAACAAGGCTCTTATTCTAAAGGCGCACAAAGAATATGTCCCATTATGTATGGAGGTTAGTATTGTTGTGCCTAGAGATGGTACTGTTAGATAATAGCAAAAAGTTGCTCAATTATGCAAGCATAGTTATATGCCACAGCCTAGTGATTAGAGGACATATAACGTGAGAAAGGTTGCAGTATTGTATTAGTTGGTGTTAGCGGGGCTAAATTTTGATCGCTGTACCACTTCTACGTCGAAAAATAATATATATTATCTGAACTTAAACTTTATTGAATGCCTGGAATTTGGAATGATGTAGTGTCTCAATGATGGAACTCCTGATGTGAGGGATGCAGCATTTTCGGCTTTGGCTGCAATAGCGAAGGTATAAATATAATATTCTGCTGAACAGCAATCTATTCTCTTTATCATCAGTGGTCAAAATGTTAGAATATGTGGTTAAATGACTCCTGTACTTCACGTATTCCTATTCCTTATATGTTTATTATCTTTTGGGCTATGTCAGTCTGTAGGTATGAGACCTTTGGAAAGGTCGTTGGAAAAACTTGATGATGTTAGAAGAAAGAAACTTTCAGAAATGATTGCAAGCTCTGGTGGTGAATCAGCTGGTACAAGCTCAGGTATGTAGATCTCTATTCCACACAGCTGTTAAGCTGAACATCAGGTTTTGTATGTGGTTTACTTCCCATTCTAATTGGGTGTTGTTTTCTTATAAAAGTGACAGTTCAGTCTTCAGTTGGGGGCCCGGCCACAGTGGTAAGTTCCTATTCAGATCTCCAGTTTCACTTCGTACTTAGTTCTGTAAATACGTTCTATTTTTTCCTTTCGATGGGAGAAGGGTAAGCCATCTCGGCTGTTGAAAGTTGGGATGTTTGACACAGTTAGTATTAAATGCCATCTCTTTTTCCGGAGATGAGTTTGTCTTATTTCCGTTCACGTAGTAGTTATTTTTAGCCAATTATATTGACTCTCCACATAATAGTTATGCCACTTAAAAAATTATGCAGAATTCAGAAGCACCCATTGTAAGGAAATCAGCAGCTAGCATGTTGAGTGGGAAAAGACCTACCCCGTCTGCTGTGAGTTCCTTCTTACCCTTTTTTTTTGCTGTTATTGTTTCACCCTGCAATTTTTCTGGGGGTGTCAGTTACTTACAATACTTTTCTTTTCCTCAATTCAACCATGACTTGAAAGTTACCACCTGGTCAACAACATATGACAAGGGATTTAGTTGTCTAATTACATGTGCTCCGATTAAATGCTGATTTTTGTAGCCTGCGAGCAAGAAGGCCGGGACTGCCAAAGCAGGTGGAAGCAAAAAAGATGCTGCTGTACGGAATGAAAGTTCAAAATCTGCTGAACCACCTGAAGATGTGGAGGTATATATTAGTATACTTATAAAATTAGATTCTTCTTTATAAAACCTGTTATGACAGTGACTCTATCCTTTGATCATACTTTTATGGTGCTAACATCTAATTCTTCTTTTCAATTTTAGCCTGCTGAGATGGGTCTTGAAGAAATTGAAAACAGATTAGGTTCTCTTGTGAAAACAGAAACTATTTCTCAGTTAAAGAGCTCTGTATGGAAAGAAAGACTTGAAGGTTTGTTGAATGTCTAGAGGACTCTTTTATTGGTTTCTATGTTTTTATTTTTTGAGTTTTGCTCGAGTGGTTAATCTCGTTTTTACTACACATAAGATAAATCGTCTTTTTGGTTTTAAGTATTGCCAGTTTGGTGATTTTTTTCATAACTTTGCCGCGCAGCAACTTTGTCTTTGAAAGAAGAAATCGAAGGACTTCAAGAACTAGACAAGTCGGTGGAAATCTTGGTTCGCTTGTTATGTGCAGTTCCTGGTTGGAATGATAAAAATGTGCAGGTGTACTTTCAACTCCATCTAAAATCTTTTTATTTGTACGTCTTAGAATTGTTCCCCTAAACTAATTCTGAGCAGTACACATGAGCATATTACTTTGAAATGCAGGTTCAACAACAGGTTATTGAAATTATTACTTACATATCTTCGACTGCGGCAAAGTTTCCTAAGAAATGTGTCGTACTTTGCATTACGGGTAAGTGTCATATGACGAAAAAGCTACTTTCATTTGATGATTGCTATACTCTGACAGCAGTTCTGTTATTTTCTAAAGTATTAGTTGGTAGCTAATTTACCTGAGTTTTCTCTACTAATTCACAGGCGCTAGTGAACGAGTTGCAGATATAAAGACGCGAGCCTCTGCTATGAAGTGTCTTACTGCTTTCTGCGAAGCAGTTGGTCCTGGATTTGTTTTTGAGAGGGTAGGTGCTGCTTTCATCAATGTTCTATGGCTCCCAGATTAATTAGATCAGAATGATAATTTTGGGATTTTACTTGTAGCTTTACAAAATCATGAACGGGCACAAGAACCCCAAGGTTCTTAGTGAAGGCTTGTTATGGATGGTTTCGGCAGTTGATGACTTTGGCGTCTCACTTCTGAAACTTAAGGTTTTGAGTTTTTTCTAACTTGAAGTTTCTAGCTCCCAATTTCTGAATTAGTTAAACTGCAGTATCTAGTTTATTTTCATTCTTGACAAATGAGTTTTTTTTTGTCTATTTGACAGGACTTGATAGATTTTTGTAAGGATGTTGGGTTGCAATCTAGTGCAGCTGCCACCAGAAATGCTACAATCAAACTTTTGGGTGCTTTACACAAGTTTGTTGGTCCAGGTAGCTACAAATCCCTTTAAGTTGGTTTTATTTTGTATTGTGTTTGATATAAGAACATCTCCTAATAAGCAAAATTAACTGTGTTTTTCTGTATGCAGACATTAAAGGGTTTCTTAATGATGTCAAACCTGCATTAATCAGTGCACTTGACACCGAGTATGAGAAAAACCCTTTTGAGGTACATTTGTGTGGATTGCCTTGATTGTTCGAGTTCTTGTTTTTCGTTCTGTTCTTATATTCTGTTCATCAGGGAACTGTGGCTCCAAAAAGAGTTGTTAAGACGTCAGTTTCAACATCAACCTCTGGTGGAGGGCTGGATAGTTTACCTAGAGAAGATATCAGTAGCAAGATTACCCCTGAACTTCTTAAGGGCTTTGAGAGTCCTGATTGGAAGGTGAGCTACGAATTGGAATTTTCTTTTTGTACCTACCTAACAATTCTTTTGTGGAAATTTATTTTAAACGTTAGATCCGAAAATGAGTATTTTAAACTTCTGTAGATGCGTTTGGAGTCAATCGAAGCTGTTAATAAAATTGGAATTTTCTTTTAGTACCTACCTAACAATTCTTTTGTGGAAATTTATTTTAAACGTTAGATCCGAAAATGAGTATTTTAAACTTCTGTAGATGCGTTTGGAGTCAATCGAAGCTGTTAATAAAATTCTGGAAGAGGCGAATAAACGGATCCAGCCAACTGGAACTGGTATGAAGTCGAGATTTTTTTCTGCATTATCTTTGTTGTTTTTTGTCACTCCAAAATTAGTCATGAATTCTTGTTGTCGATACCATTCTTATGTCACGTTCAACAGGAGAATTATTTGGTGGTCTACGAGGACGATTGTTGGATAGTAACAAAAATCTTGTTATGCAAACATTGACTACCATTGGAGGTGTTGCATCAGCTATGGGACCAACTGTCGAGAAGGCGAGCAAGGTTGGTGATATGTCAAGCATTAAAAATATTTTATACCCTGTAATATAGCACTTGCCTACCAGCTTTACCAAATATTTGAGCGATCTGTTTCAGGGAATTCTATCAGATGTCTTGAAATGTCTCGGTGACAACAAGAAGCACATGAGGGAATGCACCTTGGCTGCACTGGATTTGTGGCTTGGTGCTGTGCATCTCGACAAAATGGTTTGCCTCTTTCCTTAGGCATGTATTCTGCTTGTAAATATAATTTCGTCAACTTACAAAATTTTGTTCTGTTAATGCAGATTCCTTACATTGTAATAGCACTAACAGATGGGAAAATGGGAGCAGAAGGACGTAAAGATCTTTTTGATTGGTTGACAAAACAACTTGCTGGACTAAGTGACTTTGTGGATGCCATACATTTACTGAAACCTGCAAGCATCGCAATGACGGTGACTCATCCACTGTCATAACTCCTTATCAGCTTTTACCAGTTTTACTTCTTTTTGTAATAATTTCAATCTGTTATGCTTGTATGAATCGTTCCAGGACAAATCCGCAGACGTGCGAAAAGCAGCCGAAGGATGCATTTCTGAGATCTTAAGAGTCAGTGGACAAGAAACGGTAAAGCATATTTGGATTAACATTCTATTCATAGCCCAGAGCGCTGATTAGTTCTGTGCATTTTTCTCAGATTGAAAAGAATATAAAAAATATCCAAGGCCCAGCATTAGCGCTTGTGCTTGAAAAAGTAAGACCAGGATTTGTTCAAGGTACTTCTCCATGACCTGTTGTCAAGTCAACATGTTTTCTCCTCGTCGTTCTAGTTTCTGTTCATTCTAACGATGTTGTTTTCAGAACCATTTGAATCATCAAAAGCAATGGCGGGGCCAGTATCGAAAGGTGTTTCCAAGGTTACAAAATCGACTTCTAATGGTACCTTGAAGCAAGGAAGCAGATCTGTAAGTTTCTGTCTTCTAACATATTTTTCTGTATTAAACTCGTAACTGACTAGTTTTTGTGTTTCTGAAGAGAGCCTTACCAGGAAAAGGCTCAAGGCCAGATCAAATTACGTCTGTCCACGATATAGCTATCCAGTCACAGTCTTTGCTAAATACTAAGGATTCTAATAAGGTGGAATGAGTTTTCCAACGGTTTAAGATATTTCCACAGGTATTATTTAGGATGATAAAAGATTGATTTTTGTGTGTTTATTCTGCAGGAGGACAGGGAGAGGGTGGTGGTTCGTAGAATTAAATTTGAGGAGCTGCGGCCAGAACAGATTCAGGATCTTGAGGTCTGTTTTCCGGAGGAATTAATTGACTTCTGCCTTACGATCATGTTATAACTAATGTTGGGTGGTTGGTGCAGAATGATATGATGAAATATTTTAGGGAAGACTTGCAGAAACGATTGATGAGTCCAGACTTTAAGAAACAAGTAGATGGGCTGGACATTCTACAGAAGGTAGCTGAATGCAGATATCTTGGGTCTTATTCATCTGCTAGATTTTATTAATTAACTTTCACTAATGTTTGTTTTTTCCCTCTCACTGCAGGCGCTTCCATCTCTTTCGAAGGATATTATAGAAGTACTAGATGTACTTCTTCGGTGGTTTGTGTTGCAATTATGTAAATCCAACACAACTTGTCTGCTAAAGGTAATTTGTAATAGTTTCTTTTGTTATGCTAGTTTCCATATGTCACTGTTTTTAATGCATTACTAATGGAATTACATTTACTCTGGGTAAGAATAGGTTCTCGAGTTTCTTCCAGAACTTTTCAACACATTGAAGGATGAGGAATACTGTTTGACAGAAGCAGAAGCTGCTATATTTCTTCCTTGTTTGGTGGAAAAGGTTAGGCATCTGATATTAAGCTAGTTTCTATTGGTGTTGGCCAGTTTATTATAATCCATTTCCTTTTTCTTGTCTTTTGTGCTTCAGTGTCTTTATATTTAATTCTGTCCTTGGTGGTTTGGTGCAGTTGGGGCATAACATTGAAAAAGTAAGAGAAAAAATGCGTGAGCTGATGAAGCAGATTATCCAGGCATATTCTGTAGCAAAGACATATCCCTATATTTTGGAAGGTTTACGTTCCAAAAACAACCGTACAAGGATAGAGTGTACTGATCTCATCGGATATCTACTCGAGACTTGTGGAACTGAGGTAGTAGCGAGACTTGACCAATTATTTGACATCTCTTCTTCTGTTTGAATTCTAATCTGTTTTCGTGAGCAGATAAGTGGACTACTTAAGTACTTGAATATGGTTGCAAGCTTGACAGCAGAAAGAGATGGTGAACTTAGAAAAGCTGCTTTGAACACAATAGCTACGGGTTATAAGATTCTTGGTAGGGCATGAAATTCATGAGTATTTTAGAAGCTATGGTGTATTTTTTTTTTCCAGAATATGTCATGTCTCACAATGATTAGTGTAAAATTTTACATATTCTCATACTCTGTTTTTTTGTTCGTGTATATTTCTTAAACATCTGAAATGAAAATCATGATTCTGAGAATTTTGCCCATGCCCTTGTGAGAATTATTTTTGCACTGTTTTAGTGTTTTCTCATTGTTTGGCTTCTTGTTGTAGGTGATGATATCTGGCGATATGTTGGGAAGCTTACAGATGCTCAAAAGAGTATGCTTGATGATAGGTTTAAGTGGAAAGTAAGCCTCAAATGTTAACTTTTTTGTCTGCTTCAGTGTTTTGTTTGTGAGTTTTGTTTTCATCGTTTTTCTGCATCAGGTCAAAGAAATGGAGAAAAGAAGAGAAGGGAGACCTGGGGACGCACGAGCAGCACTAAGGCGTTCAGTTAGAGATAATGGGTAAATTTGTTGAAGTTTTAGTGCAACCTTGCATTGCATTGTCTTTCCAGGATCAAGGCTGTCTTGTCAACTTATACGTACCCATCATTAGCGATAAGCTGAAACTGGAGGCTATAAACAAATTCTATATATATGCAAAGCTAATGATGCATTTAGGCTCACAAAAGTATTTCAATGTTTTGTGTGTTTTAGTTGTCAGGAACAGAAAGCATGTCACGAAGTGTTTAGTTTCTCTATTATTTATGATTTTCTGTTTGTTTCCAGACCTGAAGTGGCAGAACAAAGTGGTGACCTTTCTCAAACAGTCACTACTCCTTTATTTCCAAGGTAATTCTTTCAACTGGTATCTGAAAGTTATTTCAACATATATAGATATTTGTTGTTCGTAAACTTAACTCAAATCTTTTGCCTGCCTAGGCAAAACTATGGTATTTCTGAACAAATTCCGGAGAGGAACCCAGTACCTCGGACAATCGCTGGAGTTAATGGACCGGCAGACTGGAATGAGGCTTTGGGCATCATTATGTTTGGCTCTCCAGAGCAGGTATATAGCGTGTCTGACCTGATCTTAGTATCAATTATTGGTTTGTTATGGAATATCTTTTCAGTTTTAGGGAATTTTTGTTTTTTACCATTATAGCAGATATGTTTGATATGGTTCTAATGGGAGGTTGACTGATACTTGTCACCCACAGTTTTGTCTTTTGAAACCTTAGGTGATGCATATGTAAAGTGGAAGTGTTGGTTTGGTCTTTTTATTTTCTTTTTTCTTTGTGGCAGTCGGTTGAAGGGATGAAAGTTGTGTGTCATGAGTTGGCACAGGCTTCTAATGATCCCGAAGAGACTGCAATTGATGAACTTGTGAAGGATGCAGATGGGCTTGTTTCATGCTTAGCAAATAAGGTTGGTCTGATAAACTTTCTTTTACACTCCATTTGTCATGCAGAATGATATTACCATTCATACATATTTATTTTTCTGCTAGGTTGCCAAGACATTTGATGTCACCTTAATGGGAGCTTCATCGAGGTCTTGCAAATATGTTTTGAACACACTTATGCAGGTAACAGCTAGTGAATTGATTTCTTTTTAGTGATGCTGCTCTTCTTCATTAGCTGTCTAGCCACTGACGTCTGTTTATGAAGCTCACTACTCACATGTATTGCTACAGACATTCCAAAATAAAAAACTTGCGCATGCAGTCAAAGAAGGGACTCTAGAAAGCCTTATAACAGAGCTCTTACTTTGGCTTCTGGATGAAAGAGTTCCACGCATGGAAGATGGCAGCCAACTTCTGAAAGCTCTGAATGTTTTGATGCTTAAAATCCTGGTTAGATATTCCTCCCAATGCTAAGGGATTTCTTCATCTGTGCTATGAAGTTCTCTGATGTTCTATTTTTACTATTAATTTCAGGATAATGCAGATCGGACTTCATCGTTTGTGGTCCTTATTAGCTTGCTTCGTCCTCTAGATCCATCTAGATGGCCTTCACCTGCGACGGCTGAAATTTATGCTGTCCGGAATCAGAAATTCTCTGATTTGGTAGTTAAATGCCTAATCAAACTTACAAAGGTAAAATTTCCATGAAAGGTATTTTAGGACAATCGTTGTTGCAACATTTTCCTTCCCTAGTCTGAAATTAGATGGTTCCAAAGCAATCGGCCAAAGATATGCATCATATAGTTTGATATTATAATATCTGATAATTGCTCGTCTATGTTCAGCTTCTCCAAAGCACCATATATGAAGTTGAACTTGATCGACTTCTTCAGAGCATCCATGTATATCTGCAAGAGTTGGGAATGGAAGAGATACGTAGGAGGTACATCTTCTTAAATGCACTCTTAATTTTTTTGCAAATCTTAGTCTGATTATTATGTAAAGGATTTTTACACAACCTTATCAACTCATTTTTATTTCTCTGTTGATCCAATGAGAAGAGCTGGAGCAGATGATAAACCTCTGAGGATGGTGAAAACTGTTCTACATGAACTTGTTAAGCTCCGGGGAGCTGCAATTAAGGGTCACTTGTCTCTTATCCCTATTGACATGAGGCCACAACCCATCATTCTCGCTTATATCGATCTGAACCTTGAGGTAAACTCTCAGCCTTTAGCTTCCTGTTGAGAGTTGTTGGTAAATGTGCTTGACATGGTTATCTTACTGGTTTCAGAAAAATTCAGATGGCATCAATAGTAACTAATGAAATGCTTTATTATTATTATTTTTTTTTGCGTCCAGACCTTAGCTGCAGCAAGAATGTTAACGTCAACAGGACCTGTGGGCCAAAACCATTGGACAGATTCAACAGCTAACAATCCCTCACCTCCTGCTAACTCCGCTGATGTTCAATTGAAGCAAGAGCTTGGGGCGATTTTCAAGAAAATTGGTGATAAACAAACTTCCACCATTGGTCTTTACGATCTCTACCACATCACTAAGTCATATCCAAAGGTAATGTATATTGGCTTCCATTTCAAATGTATGTTCTGTTCATCAACACACGAATTGCATAGATGCGAACTCATGTCAATTCCTTGTAGGTTGATATCTTTTCCCAACTTCAAAATGCAAGCGAAGCATTTCGTACTTATATCAGAGACGGTTTGGCTCAGGTCTGTAACAAATCTCCCAATAGCTTAGACAAGCATAAGCTCGAGTGTTTTTTTTTTTTATATTGGAGATTTGAATTCGGTTTTTGTAGGTGGAGAAGAATGCGGCTGCGGGAAGGACGCCTTCAAGCCTACCGTTGTCGACTCCTCCCCCTTCATCCTTAGCTCTTCCATCTCCCGACATCCCTTCCTTGGACGTAAAGCCTCTGATGAACCCTAGATCTGATTCATACACTGACGAGATCCGGGGCAGTAATATAAATCCTGGGACGCTAGACGCAATCAGGGAAAGGATGAGGACCATGCAACTGGCTACATCAGGAAGCGTAGTAGAGTCAACAGTAAGCAAACCGATGATGCCAACAAGCGATAACAACGTGCCAATGGACGAACAGAACATTCCACCGAGCCAAATGGGAGCAGAGCAAGTGGTTCTGCCAATGGATGAGAAAGCATTGTCGGGTCTGCAGGCACGAATGGAGAGGCTGAAGGGTGGCTCACTCGAACATATGTAGAAGAGGCCTTAAGCGCTTGGGGAGTCATCTATTAATGTTTAGTGATAGTATTAAAGTACCTTTTCACATATACATACATATGTAAGGAGAAGAAATATTTATGGGGAAGATGATGGTATTGGGGACCAAAAGATTCCATGGAGTTAGTATAGTGCTGAGAAATGATGCATGTGTGTGGGTAAGATTCTTTTAAGATGAGGCGATGTATGATTCTTTCTTCCTACGTTTACATATTATATTTTCATGTGGAGTGATTTGTTTTTTTTTGTTTTGATCTTTTGCAAGCAACTATCCCCTAGCATATATTTCCCAGCAAAAAATGATATTTTTCTCAAGAAAATCTCTGTTTTGGGTCGTTAAACTTGCACGCACCTGAGGGCTGTACAACCAGTTTTTATATATTGACAGTGGATTCGAATGGTTTCCGATTTTGACAATCTTGTACTGTGGCGTTATATGACTTGCGAGGCAGAAGGTGGAAAGAAAGCTGATAAATAAAATTAATTAATTAACAAAACTGGGCCTACTACAAAGTCAGAATAACAAAAGGCTTGGCGTAGCCTTAACGCTTAACCGGAGACCGACCAAGTGAATGTATATATATATATGTAAAAGTAAAACATACATACACGATCACCCACGCAGAGCCGCTCGAGAGATAAATTTAGACTAAAGGAGGAGACAAAGATTTGTAGAACACTCAAGGCAAGAGAGAGAGATGCAGATCTTCGTGAAAACCCTCACCGGAAAAACGATCACCCTAGAGGTTGAGAGCAGCGACACCATCGACAATGTCAAAGCCAAAATCCAGGTTTCAATTAGGGCTTCTTTCTCTTCTCCTTCTCTACTTCGTTTCAATCACGGAGCTTTTGGTTTCTGAATTGATCTGATGAGTTGTTTGATTTGAATTGCTTGAGAACTACTGTTTGCTGTATTGAAGCTGAGCTCTGTATATGAAACTTTTGAAAACAGGACAAGGAAGGCATACCACCAGACCAACAGAGGCTCATCTTCGCCGGTAAACAGCTCGAAGACGGCAGAACCCTAGCCGATTACAACATCCAGAAAGAGTCTACTCTTCATCTCGTCTTGAGGCTCCGTGGTGGTACCATGATCAAGGTCAAGACTCTCACCGGCAAAGAGATTGAGATTGATATCGAACCAACCGACACCATCGATCGTATCAAGGAACGTGTCGAGGAGAAAGAAGGCATCCCTCCCGTCCAACAAAGGTCTTTAATTAAAAATCACTTTCTTTAATTTGCAGTATGTTGTTGTTGTCATGTGTTAACTCTTTAAGAGTTTGTTTTGCAGGCTTATCTATGCGGGGAAGCAGCTTGCTGATGACAAAACGGCCAAAGACTATAACATAGAGGGTGGCTCTGTTCTTCATCTGGTTCTTGCTCTTAGGGGTGGTGGTGGTGGTCGTGTTTGAAATCAAAACATGTATCTCTTCTTTTCTTATCTATATTTGAAATATTTATCATGTTTTCTCTGATTGTGTTTTGGACTTCATATGAACCCTCTCATTTGATATGATGATATTGGCATGTTTTGGGGTTATATCGTCTCGTGGATGATGCATCTATCATGGAATAAATAACGCATCTGTTATCTGAAATAAGTTTATGGATTACATAAAACAAAGAGAGAAAACTCGCATGCAACACATTCGTTAATAAGTAGAGATAAGGGGATAAGTGCTCATACAAGCAAAGAAGACTATGATCCCAAATAGAGATAGGTGATCATACCAGCAAAGAAGACTTTGATCCATATAGGAATGGGAATTGGACGGTGGGTGGACGTTGGTGCAAGCCTAGAAGACTTTGCTCATCGTGTTGTGATTGTAAAATATGATCATTCAAAAAAAAAATTCGATTAAGAAGTATCTCAGTTTTATCAAAGGATCCAGACTAATCTTTAAAAAGAGAAGTAATCTATAACTAAATGATCTTTGGGGGCATTTAAATGTTCTGAAAACAAAGGCACATATCCGTGTGGATGTCTAAGAACAATTTGACTTAGTTTCATGTAGCAAATGTATCTAGGGGTATCCCGAGATGATTCAATCCAAATTGATTTAATCTATTTTATCCAAAAGAAATAGATAAAAATCTATCTAAGATTATAATTTTAAATATATACATATACATTCTTAAATATAATTTAAAATAAATAATTTTGTTTTATCTTGATTTTATGTTCAATTAAATCAAAATTTATATTAAAATATTGATAAAAATAATAAAATCTAAAATAATAATAAAATTTTATTTTTAAATATAATTTAAGTTTAAAATTTTATTATTGCATATGGTGCAGGAAAACACCTAGTTAAGATGTAATATGAATGCTTTTCTTTGATTTCTGTTATGAAATTTATATTTTTCACTTCTTCATAGATACTTAAACGTTTTTTAAGATGCATGGAAAAATAAACTTAAAACATCAATTACATAATGAAACAGAAATAGTAGTATATAAAGATCATATCAATTTCCATATAGTTGAAAAAGAAAACTGCTATATATTAGTAGACAATATATATAACTTCCATATACGTTATTTAAGACCTCTAAGTCTCCAAGACTTTTTTTTTGACTTCAAGTCTCCAAGACTAAACCCAACATAAAATAGGAAGTGGTTTAATACTTTAATTCATTTCCTTAAATTAACATATCATTTAAGGAAAGAGATATAGAAAATATTTATATTTCAAGAACAAAATCCTATAGTCCCCAATTATATATATCTCTATATATGTCACACCGAATTCTGATGTATAAAAAGAACCATTGCAACCAAGAAAAACAAAATATCTAATTAGAATCACACAATTCTTCCTCCTCAACAACCCAAAACATTGATAACCTCTGTGAGTTTTGCAATGATGAGAGGTGCTGCTTCGTCCGGAGTAGTAGCAGTCATGTTAATGATGCTGGTGGCATTGAACCAATCAGAAAGTGCTATTGCTAATGATTCATTATCATCTAACAAAAGTTCTTGTAATATTTATAGAGGAAGTTGGGTCTACGACAATGCTTACCCTCTATATGATTCCAACTCTTGCCCTTTCATCGAGAGACAATTTAACTGCAAGTCCAATGGTCGCCCTGACAGAGATTACCTCAAGTATCGTTGGCAGCCATCCGGTTGCAATATCCCAAGGTTATAACTCATCTTCTTTGTGCTTTCAAAACGTTATCGCTACATAAATCTAGTGAGCTTTTAAACATGTAACGATTTGCGGAACCATTAGTATTGTTTCGGAAACTTTCTTGATTCTCAAATTGCCTTTATTATTTCTTGAGGGGATTCATATGTTTTTTTTTCAAAACTTCAAAGTATGATGCATTATCATATATAATGTTATTTAGGATGTATCACATGCGTATTTCTAGGTGTATATATGTCTAGAATTAAGCAGAATCAAAGACGCACCTAATATCAAGTTGCAATGGTAGATAATTACTTTCATTAACAATAGAATTTCATGCATCTGATAGTAACGTACTTTTTATAATGTAAAATATGTTATAAGCACATTAATCCAAAACTATCAGAACGATAAACTAACGCGTAAGGCTAATCGACCGTAAGAGGACAAAATAAATAGTGTTTTTTTTTTCTTTTTATGATCGTTCATAAAAATTTAAAAGTCGAGTAAAATTTAATTATTTTGATGAACGTGTATCTTGACGTGCAGATTCAACGGCTTAGATTTTCTGGAAAGATTGAAAGGGAAGAAACTCATGTTTGTAGGAGACTCATTGAGTCTAAACCAATGGCAGTCTCTCACGTGTTTGCTCCACAACGCCGCACCAAAAGCTAAATTCACCATTTCTCGTTCCCCTTCTGGCCTATCCGTCTTCTCCTTTCCCGTAACGTTCCAACTCCATTACATTATCTTTTTTTTTTGCTCACAAGGTATCGGTCCGGTTCAGTCTGGTTTAGATTAATTCTGGTTCTGTTTGTGTATAAATTGCATGCAAATACAGGCTTACAATGCAACGATTATGTTCTCAAGAAACGCGTTTCTGGTGGATATAGTCGGAGCTCCACCAAAGCGAGTTATGAAGCTCGACTCGATCTCGACCGGTTCGCTGTGGAAAACCGCAGACTTATTGGTCTTCAACTCTTGGCATTGGTGGCTTCACACCGGCCGTAAACAACCGTAATCTTTCATTTCTCAAAGATTTCGTATATTTTCTAGGATCTAGAGATTAGTATAATACTAATGTAATTATTTGGGAATACAGATGGGACGCAATTGAGTATGGAAATGTAACAGTTAGAGACATGGACCGATTAGTGGCGTACGAGAAAGCTATTAGGACTTGGGCTATGTGGATTGATCGAAACATTGATCATTCTAAAACTGAAGTCTTTTTCCAAGGTGTCTCTCCTGACCATGCCCAGTAAGTTCCTTTTTCATATAGCTCCCTTTTTTTTAAACTCCATATAGATATATATGTGTATATATATATATACTGGAAATCATCAACGATGATGCTGACATCAACTATAAAGACTGAAGACTTTTGGATATAAGATTATAATTCTAGACAATGTTTTTCTTAGAAATTGCGTGGTTACATAAATATACCTTTTTAGGATGTCACATAACTATTTTGATAAAGACTTTGAAATAGTTTGAAATTAGATTATTTACATTGCTGATATTACAGGTCAAAGGATTGGTCGAAGCAAGGTGGTAACGGCAGCTGCATTGGAGAAACAAGACCGGTTATGGGATCAAACTATCCGGCAGGGCCGCACCCGGCGGAGTTGGTGGTGGAGAAAGTAATCAAGACCATGAAGAATCCGGCACGGTTAATGGACGTGACATTAATGTCTCAATTAAGGAAAGATGGACATCCTTCGGTCTATGGATTCGGTGGTCACACAACCCCGGATTGTAGCCACTGGTGTCTTGCTGGAGTTCCGGATAGCTGGAACCAGCTATTGTACTCCGACTTGTTTCATTCTTGATTCCTGATGGATATAGAGTCTCGAACGTAGCTCAATTCATTATATATAGTGAACGCGCCTTTGCTCATTTTGAATGAGTTATTATGTCTTAAGTCGTTTTCAGTATGATATAGTTTTGATTGAAGTATGTCTTACAACCATCACTCGACATCTCAGCAGATACATACAGGCACTCAACAAACAATGAGCATGATAACATCTTAGACACGTTGTATATAATCTCTGCACATTCACTTTCTTCTTAAAAGCCTGAACCCCTATGGAATTGATTTTTCTGTATAGTGAGATGTCTAAAAACATACGTTCCATTGCATCGAGAGTACTTGAACAGTTTATAATCAAAGAAAAAAAAGTATGATGAAACAGATCCCTTAAACGGTAGCCTTACCAATACGGAAAATTATTCTAATAAGTTGCATTCGGGATAAGAATCATTAGGTCTGGCCAACTGTAATGACTGAAAATGTTTATTTTTTCTTCTTTCTATGATTGGTCATCATATGATTTGTTTCCAGATATGTGCATGAAGAATAATATTCTGAAAAGAGTAAGAGATCTACACATAGATGCACATTTATCAGCCAAATCTGTGTGTGTTTTATTTCAAATCTGTGTATTTCTTAATTATGAAAGTTTTCATGAGGTTCTATAGAAAGTATATTTTCTCATGAAATACCAATATCCATGCATTTTTCATGAGGTTTCTATGGAAAGTATATTGGGCTTTTTGCAAAATTGACTTACAACTCAAAGTCAAGCACAAAATTAACCTCTTTTTTTTTTGATTTTTGTTTTTGCCCTATCTACCTCACAAGTTCATATTATTCACGAAAATGCCATTATTTTTTCTTTCGAAAATGGTATTTTTACTCTCTCGACCTCATCATCTTCAAGTATTTACAAGATTGTCATTGCCTTCAATACACCAACCACCATGAACAACTAATTTGAAACTCTTAATGCACCTAAAAATCGATTTACACTTCTTCTTTCTCAATTCTTATGAACTAAAAACAACATCTCTTTCACTTTCTCTCCATATTTATCCAAAAAACCAAGATTTTGATTCTAAAATTTTTTATGGTTCATAAAGCCATTGAAGCTTACGATTCTTGGTGGGTCATTTTTGTGTTAGATTATGGATGCTTGGAGAAGACTTTTGTGTGCTAAACAAGTTATCTCACTGGTTGAAACTATGAAATCGAGATTTTTTCCAAATCTGTTCGTCCAGACGACTTCCAGGTAAGTCGGTTGAAACTATGAAATCGAGATTTTTTCCAAATCTATTCGTCCATCGACTTCCGTAAGTCGCCCGTCGTTGAGACGACTTACCTGGAAGTCGTCTGGTCAATGCAGAGGTTAGTTTAAAAATTGACTTTTAATTTTTTTTCTAGACGACTTACATGTAAGTCGTCCAACTTTGCTTGATAAAAAAAAAACTCGAGAAGACTTACGCGAAGCCTGAGACATGATTTGATTTGAATGTGTCAGAAATTTAACTTTTCCTAGACGACTTACGTGTAAGTCGTCCAGTAGAAAATTTAAAAATTAATACTTTGTTTTTTCTATACGAATTACATGGAAGTCGTCTCATGTTAGTTTTGCAATTGAAATATTAAAAAAAAAATTTATAGACAACTTACACGTAAGTCGTCCGTCCGACGACTTACATGGAAGTCGTCCATGATTTTATTCCGAGATTCTGGTCAAACCTTGTTATATTGGACGACTCCGTGTCGCCGGACGGGCGACTAACGTGTAAGTCGTCCAGGAAAAAAAATTTGTTTAATATTTCAATTGCAAAACTAACCTGAGACGACTTCCATGTAAGTCGTCTAGAAAAAAATAAATATTAATTTTTCATTTTCTACTCGACGACTTACGTGTAAGCCCGGCGTGTAAGTCATCCAGGAAAAGTCAAATTTCTGACACATTCCGGTCAAATGCAAAACTAACTCGTTTTCCCTAGACGACTTACATGTAAGTCGTCTAGGTTAAAGATCAATTGAAAAACTAACATAAATAGACGACTTACATGTAAGTCGTCCAGACGACCTCCGTGGAAGTCGTTTGCATCAATGTTTAATAAACTTTCATTTTCTCTAAACCTATAAAGACTTTTTAATATTTTTTTTGTTAATTCATGTATATTAGTGAATATTAGAGCTACTGAATGAAATTTATAACTTAATTGGTGATATTTATGAGGTTACCGACATTCATGTCAATTAAACTAGCGTGGAAGTCTTCTATGATAGTTTTTAAGTCTTCTAATAATTTTTATTTTTAACAGTGTTAAGTAACTTCAAGATATGTAAAACTCGTATTTTCAAAATATATTTTCTCCCTTAGTTTTACTAAATTTGACTAAGTTTTTCAACACAAACTTGTAAAACATGTGATATGCTTTGACTAGTTACTTTCGTTTGTTTCCGTCTCTTAAATATTATTGTTATAGACACCAATGATGATTATTGTTATGAGTTGGAAGAAAGGTCAAAATGCTTGGATGAAAAGAAGGCCATTGGAGTTTATTATTGCATATAGGAGATCCAAATCTGAGAAAACAGCTATTGAAGTCTATTATTTCATTGATTTGTAAATATGTAAACACAATGTTAGCACATATATTACATCTTGGAAAAAATTATTACTGATTTTAAAAAAAAAATCACAACTAAAGAAGTACACATGCAAATCACAAAACAGACCACAAACAAAACTATTATAGATCATTCCTCTATAAATACAAGCTTGGACTCCCTTTGATATGGAAGAAGACTTCGTCAGAAGACTTCCAGGAAGTGCAGACGACTAACAGGTAAGTCGTCTGGAAGACTTCCTGAAAGTCGTCTAACGCTTTATATTTTAGACGACTAACAGGTAAGTCGTCCCAGAAGTCTTCCAGATCTAAAAAACCTGCATATCAAACCCATATCTGGAAAACCTGCATATCAAAAAACGTTCAAATGGCTTAAAAATAGAGAAAATGAGTGGAAGATTAGATAGATATACTTTTATAGAACACACAACGTACATATCCAAGTGAAAGACGAGAACCATCTGATTAAAAACCTGCAAAAAAAAAAATAGATTAGTGAGAAAGATATGAGACAAAACTGATAAATTCATATAACGTTTGGTATTTTCAAGTCAAAGAGATTAGAGTGGGTTTGGAGAATTTTAGTTTGGGAAAAAGGTAAGATCTTTATGCAATAGAAAGCTACCAAATGAAGAAAAATCAAACATAAAAACTTACCAAAACGCTCAGATCTGTTATGTAAGGGAGAGACATGGGAGAAGACTCTGTGAGAAGACTTCCAGGAAGTCCAGACAACTTACAGGAAGTTTAGACGACTAACAGGTAAGTAGTCTGGAAGGGAAGACTTCCTGGAAGTCGTCTAGCGCATTATATTTTAGACGACTAACATGTAAGTCGACCCAGAAGTCTTCCAGATCTGAAAAACCTGCATATCCAAATCTAGATTTGAAAAATCTGCATATCCAAAAACGTTCAAATTGCTTAAAAACAGAGAAAATGAGTGAAAGATTAGATAAATCTACCTTTATAGAACGCACCAAAATACATATCTAAAATTAATAGATCTACCTTTAAATGAGTTGAAGATGAAAACCATGTGATGAAAAACCTACAAAAACAAGATAAATTAGTGAGAAAGACATGAGACAAAAACAATAAATTGATATTAAATTTGGTGTTTATAAGTTCAAAGAGACTTGATAGAGGTTTGAGAGTTTTAGAATGATGAACATTACATTTTTGTTTCTGCCATTTGAGAGGAGGAGAGAAAACGTCTAGATTTTTCTTTATATAGGGAGACAAAAAATTCAATTAGGTTAAATATTTTCGATTCAGACGACTTACTTGTAAATCGTCGAGAAGACTTTAATAATTTTAGCGGGAAACTAAAATATTTTTAGCGGAAAACTAAAATAGAAGATTTTCTAGACGACTTACAAGTAAGTCATCTGGTTTAAATTATTTAAGTGGAAAAATAAAATTTTAGGCGGGAATATTAGGACGATGATGCTTGCTCAAATTACCCTAGAACAACCTTACTCTCATCAAAGGAGGTCAAGTTGTAGTACTTAGGGATCGAATCCACAGGGAGGTAGGAAACACACTATATCTTATTATAAGAAAGCCAGGTCAAAGATTTCAAAGCAGTAAATAACAAATAAACTTAGAACTGTGAGCAAGACAATTACTCAAGTGATTGATTTGGGTGTTTAACTGATATGGTGAAGGCGTTAGACTTAGGATTACTATTCATGTTATGAGAATTATAATAGTATGAATGCCTATGTGATATGCTTGCATGATATTATAGACTCCCATTGGTGAAACATAGGAAGCCGTCGATCGACCTGCTGTCGAACGTATCGATCGACAATGCCTCGCGTCAATCAATCGATGACTCTATAGGAGTATCGATCGATGTGCCTCTAGTAAGCTTTAAGTGCGAGGTTGATAACAATTCGCTTAAGGATTTTGCCAAATCAGTTGTCGCTTGTTTCCAACAAATTCCTAAGTTCAAAGAAGATAGATCCAAGGATAATATCCAATGTCATCATGTATAGATTAGCTACTCCTATACAAGCATTAAGAGCAATCTTCTAAGATGAATATCACATGCTCAAGTATTCATATTTGGGGTTAATCCCTCAAAACCTATTTGAATCCTAAATCTAGCAAAGGTGTTTACTCAGACATGGCCAAGCAAAACATCATAACAATTAAATAAAATTGCATAGATAGAATAGACGGAAAATAAAGGTGTTCAAGAAAGCTCTCAATTGTAACTCTCTCTCTCACAAAATAATAGTATGAAAAACACTCTCTAAAAACAAACTTTAAAGGACAACCTCTTCAAAAACTCTAAAAATCTCTCTTTGCCAAAGTACTTAGGCAACACTTAAATACTCAAAAATTTGGTTAAAACTCGTCAGGGCTATTTTGGTAAAATGGATAAAGTTTTGGGCTTCAAGTTGGCTGTGACCAAACCGGGCTTCTGTGTGTTAAATATCGATCGACACCACTGAAGATGTGTCGATCGACGCGTTTCTCTCCGTGTCAACCTTGAGTGGTCGATATGGTCATCTCGGGATAAATCTCTAAAATGCTCTAAAATGCTCCAAAAACATTATCTTTTCTCTAATTGCTCCTTAACCTGTAAATATGCTATGTAGACTCTAAAATGGATTAAATATATCCTAAAAACTATCATATACCATGACTAAAATCAGGCCAAATTCATGATATATCAGACGACTTACATGTAAGTCGTCTGGTTTAAATTATTCATTAGACGATTTACAAGTTAGTCGTCTAGACCCTAAACATAACCCCTAAACTTAATTAACTAACTAAACACTTTATAAAATCAAATAAAACTTAAAAATTGTTTACTATACACAGAAATAAACACATTTTTTTTTTTTTGAACACAAACTTTCATTAAACTCAAATGCAAGGGATACAAAGCCAAGAGGGAATTAAACATCCTCTTGTCGACAATTCATGAACTACAATCGCAAATAGAAACAAGCATGATAAATCTTCATATGAAGTTGACAGAAAATTCAATACTAAGGTTGAATGCGTCGATAAAGCTTCAAAGTCGGACAGCTGAGAGATAGTCACAAGTGACGTTGAGAGACAGTCCTCACCAACGAGAATAGCTGAAGTAGTCTCGATTGCACCTTCAGGTCCCGTACGAACCGCTCCACAAGGTAACAAACCGGTGAGTAAACTGAAACTAAAGCTCGGAAAAGAAACCGAGAAATTTTCTCCATTCATAGAAGGAAGACATGGTAGTAAAGTGCTCTCCACAACAGAAGAGGAGGTGAGAGTAGTGCGCCGATAAACTGACCTTACTAGCTTTTGATGGTTTAGAACTGGACGCCGGAGTGGATTCCCACCTACATCGGACGCCAGATTCATAAACAGATGGCTCAAAACTCGACGCCGGAGTGGATTCCCACCTACATTGGACGCCAGATTTACAAACAGTTGTGATAGAAGGTAAGATTGCGGTGGTTGGTGGTATGGATTTAGCTTAAACGATCTGAAGGGTGTAGGAGGCCAAACATGGAGGATGGAATGGACGGAGCGGGGAAGAGGGATGTCGCTGGAGGATGCTTGTCTTCTCAAACTTTTAAGGAATATATCTTGTCGCCGGAGTGGAGTCCCACCTACATCGGTCGCCGGTTTAACGTAAATTGTTGAGAGAGGAGCAGGTGAATTGACGCTAGACCCGGCTCTGGTGAGACTCAAACCATCAAACGAGACAACAAAAACTTCAAGAGTCCTCGGCTTGAGTATAGTTGAAACGAGGAGGTTGACGTTGTCACACGAAGGAGCCATCGAGGGATGAGAGACCCAGAGAACCAGAAGGTTCTTCGGATCTACCAAAACGAGCTCGAGTTGAGAGACGAAGAGCACAATGACGGTGAAGGTTTTGGATTGCGTATAAGTCGGAGGAAGAACGCTTTCTTCGCCGCAGTAGCAGAGACAGCCACAAGCGCAAGATGTTAACAACATGGAGATGATGGTCGAGCTTCGTGAATCCCAATCTGGTTGACGGCTAAGAGCACATGCACATGGTACCAAATCCGGTAGATAAGAACAGTGAAAACACATAGGTGAAAAATGGATACCATCCACAGATCTATACTCCAAGAGCAGTTGAAAAGCAGAGTCAATAACGTGAACAAGTTCCAAATCGAGACATGTCTGGGAGCAGCCAGAGGGGAATTCACCGGAACTTATCTCCGAGAACCCGAGAGCAGCAGTGGCGAGAGATTCCTCTCGATTCATTGTTGGAGAGACGACCCACCATATAGGACGAGACGCTGTGAGAACTGTGATGAAGACGAGCAACCAAGGCGTTTGTCTCCGGCAAAAGATCTGCCGAGAGTTCCTTCCTCCGATGAGCATAACGTTACGAACTCGTATCAAAAGAAGAACAAAGTGATCGATGGGCAAAGAGATGACGGTAGAAAGAAGCAGTGTTGTTGAAGGTGGCCAGCGCCGGCGACAAAACGCATCACCGGCGCCGGGAATCATGGATCTGCGAAGTGTCTCGAGCCCCGTGCCTGGGAGTGTTTTCAAAATTCAAAAAACGTGCCTCATGGGTCTGTTCTTCTATGTATATTCTTTCACACAGAAATAAACACATATAGGTAAAAATTTAATTTTTCAAAAAAACATTTAAGCTTTCCAAAATCTAACCCTAAGAATACGTACAATACTATAACATATATTTGTCAAACCTTAAACCAAATAATATGATGATTCACTACTTTCACTCATCTATGTTGAAAATATTCAATTTTATTATATCTTATTTTATATCACTTAAAACTGTTTATAATTACATGATTTTAGTTTTTCACTTATCAAAATATTTTTTACAAAATTTATAAATTATTTTTAAGATAAACTATACCAGATAACTGAGAAGACTCAGAAAACTTACTGTGAGTATATTCGTAAAAATAAGTTCTGGTTTTTTGTTTGGTCACAAAGGACAGACTATAATTTCACAATGTTTTTAGATTAGTTCTGCATTTGATTCAAGTTTGGGTATATGTTTGTATTTAAAATTAAGTTTTGAGTTAGTATTAGCAAATTTTCCAAGTATACTATTGTAACTTAATTGTATTTTCTAAATTGAGTACTTTTTATTTTTACTAACCATTTTCACTCGTTCTTATCTACACGTGTAGGTATGCATATACATTTTCAACAGAACAAAATATTTATGGTGGCATTTTCAATAGGTGGAAATTATTCTAAGTTGTATTCATGGTAAAAATCATTTGGTGTGCTCAACTGTAAGTCTGTAATGACTCTGTGTGTTTTTTTCATTTTTTTGGTATAATCATTATGATTTGTTTTCGTATATTTGCAGGAAGATCTATGTCGAGATGCACAAATTATCAGCAACTCTTCTACATGAATATTGTGCAGCCGCAACTCTTCTAATCACAGGTATGCTTTCAAAACTAAAAGTATATTTATTTCGTTACACTATATCTCTAATGGATCATAAACCAATAAAATATTTTTAAACAAAATATAATCTTTTTTTTTTGTCGGCTAACAAAATATAATCATACATAAGTAATATGAAGCATACTTTGCATATTCCATTTCTCGGAATATGGTTTTCACAAAACATACATAAGCGATCTAATATATTTTCAATATTATCGAAAGGAATACTTTAGAGTCGAGACTGATATCATTTGGCTGAAAATAATTCTCATTAGTTGTGTTTCATTATTAGAGAAAAACTCATACTCAAATTAATAGATATTAATTTATGTGGTATTTAAAAGAATCAAATGCACATTTTACCTGTGGGTTATATTTTTTATTTTTTATATTGTTGTCATTCTACTTTATTATATATAATGTTCTTTTATTTATATTATTTAGAATTTTTTATTTTTTATTTCATTTTGAAAGTTCTTCAATACTAAAACAATGATTAATTTTCAAATGAAATAGTATACTCTTATTATGAATTGTTGTTGGTACTAAACTTGTAGACTTTCTAAAATCCTCTGTCCTCAGGAAGTGTTCTGAATTTGGATATACTGACCAGAAATGATGCTCCTCCATCCATGAAAACATGAGGAAGACTGCTTCACCATTAGAAAGTTACTGTTCTGAAAGTATTTTCTTATCGGTACTCTGGCGAGGAGACCACGCTTGGAAATGATTCTTCACGCTTGTTTAGCAAACAGGGCTTCGTTGAAGGTCGGGATATCGCGAATACCCAGGCTTGAGCAGCTTCTAACAAAACTACAATGACAAATTGTATTTCCTAGTTCTTAATATATTTCACCAAATTTTGGTAGTTTAAAAGCCAAAATCAGTACTAAAATTTAATCCATTAAATATCTTTTGGGATAATGTCTTACACTTTACTCTCTTTTACACAAGCAATGTTTTGGAGTTTGGTTTTTTAGAAACATGTTATTTAATTGAAATTGTTGTAGTTATTTTAAATATGATTTAATTTGTCTAAAATATCTGATTGATTTAGATAAATCCAAATATTTGAATTTCGTATATCATCATGTAATTAATAATAATATATTAGAAGTCAAATCTAAATTTGGGAAGGTTGAGTTCGGGGTCGACTCTTCAATCTTTGAAATTCTAATGGGTAAATATATTGGGCCAAATTAATGTTTGATAAAAAAATTAAAGAAAATTAAGTCTAAGCACATAGTGATGTAGAGTTTAGGTATGTCATTATGTCCTATAAATATCTTCTATTGATATGCAGAATCCGCCGCACCAACTTTATTTAGTGGATAAAAAAATATCTCAACCGGTTTTTCGTTCGTGCAATAGAAACGTAAACGGCTCTTAACTGCATCGGTAAATAAATTAATTATGTCTTTATAGATTTTTTAATGGATGCATATATATTTTCTGTAAAAATACTCGTTACGAGATTCTTGACTGCCTGATTTTCTATACCGAATAGATCTATATATCAGTTGTATATATATATATATATATGTGTGTGTGTGAATTTTTATGAATTTCCATACTGAATACATCCATATATCGGTTATATATATAATTTATATGAATTTTGGACTAAATATAATAATATTCTTGGTGATTTTTTATTTCACCTTTAACCCAAAAACTCACATGGTGAGCTTCGGTAATGAAAAGGAAAATAAAGTTTCGAGAGAAAGTTTCTTGCGATCCATTGTAATTTTGGCTCGTCGGATGTATTCAAGCATATATCCTTTTTTAACCTTATCCATAGAAGGAACAAAACATAGCCAATTGAGTTTCCCCATCTTGATTTGAAACCTTTCTCCATCATCTTTGTCAAATACTGTGTTTATATTATTCATTATAAAAAGCTCTAACGTATATAATATTAGATTTCAACTCTTTACAAAAATTATAAAAAAGTTCAGATGATTTTAACACCTCAATATTTCTGTTTGGGCGTAGGTTGAAAAAAACAATGCCGTGGAGGCTTTTTTCTAGGAGTTTTCTTGACTTATAATTTTTTTCCAAACCTGCTGGATTAGTAAAGATAATTTGATTTTATAAAGTACTACTATTATCTCAAACACGAAAACAATAGGGAAAATAATTATAGTGACTCACTGTATCTTTGACTCAAATATCGTGAAAGGCCAGCTTGCACAATTCCAAAAAGAACATCATTGACCGTTTAATTAAAAAAGAGACGATCAAAACCAATTCATTAAAAGATTATTTAAAAAAAATCAGAAACTAATTAAGCAACATACCATATTCATTGCATTCTTCACCAGTTTCACATCATCCAAACTAATAATTCGATGAATAAACTTATTAATACTAATAACTGTAGCACTTGGTTCACCCTTAAAAGGTGTTGCTTTGTCTCCGACAAAGCATAAGATCCGACAAACATAAGATAACCATGGACTTAAAATTTTTAACACAGGCGTGAAACAATAGTCTTACTATGAACCAAAACCAAGTAACAAATGACAAACAAGCATGTCTTGCATTGATTTTCTTTCGGACTACAAAAGTAGGTAATGCCTCGGGTTGCATGTTTTTCGAATAGAAACCAGTAAAGAGACATAGGAGACATTCCATCACCTAGAAAATGATGAAATAAAATCAGAACTAAAATTTAATCCATTAAATATCTTTTGGGATAATATCTTAAAATTTACTCTCTTTTTCACAAGCAATGTTTTGGAGTTTGGTTTTTTAGAAACATGTTATTTAATTGAAATTGTTGTAGTTATTTTTAAATATAATTTAATTTGTCTAAAATGTCTGATTGATTTATATAAATACAAATATTTGAATTTTCGTATATCATTATGTAGTTAATAATAATATATTAGAAGTTAAATCTAAATTCGGGAAGCTTGAGTTTAGGGCCGACTCTTCGATCTTTAAAATTCTAATGGGTAACATATTGGGCCAAGTTAATTTTTGATATAAATTTAAAGAAGATTAAGTCTAAGTACATAGTGATGTAGGGTTTAGGTATGTCATTATGTCCTATAAATATCTTCTATTGATTGCAGAATCCGCCGCACCAACTTTTTTTAGCAGATAAAAGAAGATCTCAACCGGTTTTTCGTTCGTGTGATAGAAACGTAGAAGACTCTTAACTGCGTCGGTAAGTAAATCAAATTCTCTACTTATAGATTTTTTAATGGATACAATATATATATATATATATATATATTTTTCTGCAAAAATACTCGTTACGAGATTCTTGACTGCCTGATTTTCCATACCGAATAGATCTATATATCAGTTGTGTGTATATATATATGGATTTTTATGAATTTCCATACCGAATACATCCATATATCAGTTATATACATAGTTTATATGAATTTTGGACTGAATGTAATAATATTCTTGGTGACTTTTTTATCTCACCTTTAACCCAAAAACTCACATGGTGAACTTCAGTAATGCAAAGAAAATAAAGGTTCGAGAGTTTCTTGCGATCCATTGTAATTTTGGCTCGTCGGATGTATTCAAGCATATATCCTTTTCTAACCTTAACCATAGAAGGAACAAAACATAGCCAATTTAGTTTCCCCATCTTGATTTGGAACCTTTCTCCATCATCTTTGCCAAATCCTGTGTTTATATTATTCATTATAAAAAGCTCTAACGTATATAATATTAGATTTTAACTCTTTACAAAAATTATAATGAAACGAAGAGAGTAATGATTATTGGTTATTTGTTGCTGCTACATAGCTTGCGTGGCAGTTTGAAACTAATCAAGCAGATGGCTGACGTTAGGCCCTTAACGGAGGAGGAAGAGAAAGTTCTCTTATTATATGGCAAACCTTTTACGGTGTACGACATTCTTCAAGCTTTCTCACGAGACAAGGTACGCATTCTGTTTTTTTCCCTATAACATTTTTATTATTTATAGGTCAGAAGTCAGAACCACTTTATTGAACTGTAGATGTAAGTGTGTTAATGTACCTACAAGCTCTTTTTAATTATTATTTCGTTTCTTGTCAAGCAGCCACGTTTTCTTCCAAGGTGTTTGAGCTACAAAACACAGGCGAGGAAAAATAAGATGTATGAATCTCTTCTTTGATGTTAGGTTATCACTATTCTAAAAGGTTATACATGTGTGTTTTCTTTTCCAGAATTGTCATCACAATCATCGTATTTTTTTTTGGAACTAAATTTGAAGTACCGATTTCAAGCAAAAAAAAAACTTATTTTATAGTGTGGCATTCTAGATATTTTCTCATGGCACACTTTTATTTTCCTCAGGACAAATCCAGGTGGGATATCAACTTACCATTATATGGATTGTAATAACATAATACTGAAATCCGATGGTGAGTATTTACCTGGTTATTTCGCCTCACAATCTGTTTTGTTTTCTTCTAACAATTGTATTAATTATCTACACACATTTAAAATGTAGTTAAAGAATTGACTTCTTGCCCATTTTGCCCAATGAAATGTGGAAGCCTCAAGGTAGGCCCCAGAACCAAGCTTTCTAATCATATATTTCAATTTTAAACAATAAGGATCTGAACATTTCATGCTATGTGCAGGGCGTGAAACATCATTTGACGTCATCGCATGACTTATTTGACTTTAACTTTCGGGTACGTTGTATTTTTAAGTATACACAACTTTACAAGTTTTCTTGTGATATATTATAAGTAACAAGATAAAGTACTCTTGCATGTTTTAGCTGTCGGAGAATGGTCATCCGAATATTGATGTATCCGTTAAACCTGATGCATTCAGAAATGAGGTTAGTATATATGAAACTTGTCACGCAATAATTTAAATGGGTTCAAAAAATAATTTTTTTGTCATGATTATGAACCCTACTATAATGTTTTTTTTTTAACATATAACAGGTACTAAATTATGATTTAGAGGAGCACCATCGTGTTGATTTCACCTTTTATCGGTAAGATTTCAAACTATTTACTCTACTTCCTAGCTATGGCTCATCATCATCTTCTTAGAGCTAGTCAAATCATAATTCATGCAGCTCGAAATCCCGTATGCGAGGCCAAGTATATGGTCCTAAGGGACGTAAATGTTGTCAGATTTTTGAGAAGTATTCAGAAGACGTCCCTCGTGACAGAGCAAATGAATTGCCTCATGAGAACGGTAATAATATCTCATCCTCCCTAGCAAGAACTCCCTTGTCGGAAGAGACTAGCGACATTCAGACAATAACTCAACCAGAGATAGGTCAGTCTGCTAAAGCTAAGGGGCCTCGTGCCATTGGGAGAAAAAAGTTATATCCACAGCGGGTCCAGGCTGAAAGGTTTTGATGTTCTTTGTCTTACTTTGTTTCTATGATACTTCGTCCTTATGATATTACTAACCAATATTATTATACATTGTTAATTTCCAGAACCGATCTTCTTAAGAGTCGGCAGTTCTATCACTCTCGAACATTGCAGGTGGTTCAGTTTCCTACACAATCTTGATTTTCTTGAAACCATGCTGTCTAATTGTTTCATTATACTAACTAAATAAATTGCACTTTGAAGCCAATGACTATGGAAGAAGTACTGTCTGATGCGGACAGTGATGATGAACAAGATGAAGAATTCCAAGATCTTCTAGAACGCATGGTATTTCATTGTTCTTGTTTTTTTTTTTTTTAATTTTCATTGAATTGTTATGAAAGAGCATATAGCTTACACCAGAGGCATTTTGTGTTCTTCTTTTTTTTCTCAATTTCACAGAAGCTTGATCGGTTGGAGGATGCGAGCGATGAGGAGAAGAGATTTATGTGGCTTTGGAACACATTCATGAGAAAGAAAAGGTAGCAATATGATTCTACTTGCATCGTATGTTTTAAGAAAGATTTGAGATAAAGAGTGATCCACCATTAGAATGACTTTTGCTATGCCATGATTACTTTTTGGGCAGGGTGTTCGTGGAGAAACATATTCCTTGGGCATGTGTAGAGTTCATAAAAGTTCATGCGAAAGAGCTGATCACTCGTAATCTTGTCTGGTAATAATCTTTTATCAACTCATCATATGATGCCAAAAATGGAGTTGTCACAGTTTTTGATTATATTTGTTGATGCCTCTGAGCAGGCAATGGAGAATGTTTGCAATTGATACACTGTGTTTAAAATACGGTCTGATATGCGCCAAGACCATGGACAAATGCAGTATCATCCTCCAGAACACACAGGAAGGAAAAGCACCAGAAGAAGCGGCGACAGCAGCTGAAGTGGCGGCAGTGGCAGCAGAAGAAGAGGCAGCAGCGGCAGCAGCAGCAGCAGCGGCAAAAGTGGCAGCAGATGCAGCGGCAAAAGCAGCAGCATCCACCTGTAAAGCCACAAGAAGAAGCACGAGAACACTGAACAAGAAGAAGAAACAAGAAGCAGCAGCCACCTCTAAAGCTAATGCTAATGGCAACGAGCCACAACCTATGGAACTTGATGAAGAAGAACATTAGCCATGGTGAGCGTCAGAGGATTCTCATTTCTGAACTGAGAGATCATATTTATTTTAAAATTCCCGTACTCAGATACCATTTCCTTCCTTTCAAATTATGTTAAGTAAACTTTTACTTTGATCTTTAATAATCTCAAGGGGTTACAAACTCAAAAGACTGATTATGATACTTAAAAAGGAGATTAATTCATGTTTTTCTCATCAAAATTTACTTATCTACCCCATGTATGTCGGTACGTATTATTCATTTTCAACGGTTCAAAAGATATTTATGGTGGCCTAAAAGGTGGAATTAGTTTAAGTTGTATTCATGGTAAAAGAATCATTCGGTGTGGCCAGTGTGTAATGACTCCGTATGTTTTTTTATTCTTTTGGTATGGTCCATAATCATATGATTTGTTTCCAGATATTTGCATGAAGAATAATATACTGAAAACAGTAAAAGATCACCAGCTATCAGCCAAATCTGTATATTGAGTATTGTAAATGTTTTCATAAGGTTTCTAAGGTAAGTATTTTTTTCTCATAAATTCCAATATCATTTAAACTTTAGAGCGAAATTGGTTAAACCTCCAATTTGTCCGAATTCATTTCCAAGACAGCCGATTTCATGGACTGCAGAGACTCGATGAGGAGATCACAAAGGTGATGAGGATCAGGTATCACATTGAGATCAACAGCTAGATTGATGATAACCTTCTTTACATAGCTTTGTATATGTATTGTCAGTCCCTTTTTCAACAAGACAACAAATATTTAGTTTTCTAAACAATAAGATTATGTACGTACTTTGATCAATATGATGTTTGATAATACTTTTATTTGTATAGTGCATGTTACCTGTGGCAGACCACACGCACTTGCTGCAATATAAGATATATGGTGGTCGAAAAAGCTGATTTCTTCATCTGGACCGACCACATTTGAAAATATTACGGATGTACGACTAAATATACTCGTTACGAGATTCTTGACTGCCTGATTTTCCATACCGAATACATCCATATATCAATTATATATATATATATATATATATATATATATATATATTTACATGAATTTTGGAGTAAATGTAATAGTATTCTTGGTGATTTTCCTATCTCACCTTTATCCCTAAAACTCCCATGGTGAGCTTCAGTAATGCAAAGGAAAACAAAGGTTCAAGAGAAAGTTTCTTGCGATCCATTGTAACTTTGGCTCGTCGGATGTATTCAAGCATATCCTTTTCTAATCTTATCCATAGAGGGAACAAAACATAGCCAATTGAGTTTCCCCATCTTGATTTGGAACCTTTCTCCATCATCTTTGCCAAATCCTGTATTTATATTATTCATTATAAAAAACTTATATAATATTGGATTTTAACTCTTTACAAAAATTATGAAAAGTTCAGATGATTTTTTGTACCTCAATATTTCTGTTTGGACGTAGGTTGAAAAAAACAACGCCGTGGAGACTTTTTTCTAGGAGTTTTCTTGACTTGGAATTCTTTTCCAGATCTGCTGGATTAGTAAAGTTAATTTAATGTTACTATCAAATATTATCTCAAACGCGAAAAGAAGGAAAAAAATATAGTGATTTACCGTATCTTTGAATCAAATATCGTGAAAGACCAGCTTGCACAATTCCAAGAAGAACATCATTCACCGTCTAATTAAAAAAAGAGACAATCAAAATCAATTTATTAAAACAATATTAAAAATAAATCATAAAATAAACTAATTAAGCAACGTACCATATTCATTGCATTCTTCACTAGTTTCACATCATCCAAACTAATAATTCGATGAATAAACTTATTAATGCTAACTGTAGCACCTGGTTTACCCTTAAGAGGTGTTGCTTTGTCTCCGGCAAAGCATACGATAACCATGGACTTAAAGATTTCAACACAAGTGTGAAACAATAGTCTTACTATGAACCAAAACCAAGTAACCAATGACAAACAAGCATATGTCGCATTGCTTTTCTTTGGGACAACAAAAGTAGGTAATGCCTCGGGGTCGCATGTTTTTCGAGTACAAGCGAGTAAAAGAGACATAAGAGACATTCCATCACCTAGAGAATGGTGAAATCTAGCCACGGCTACAGATCCAGCATGTGATGTCTTCAGTTTCAGTAGGTGAAACTCCCATAAAGGTTTGGATTTATCCATTGGAGAAATCGCCATTTTTTGTTGTATAATCTTCTAGAAACTGATCAGGATTTTCAATGTTCGGATCTATATGTGGAACAATCACATGCTCTTCCACTTTTACTTTTGTAGGGATCCATTTAGCTTTTACATTGTGCTCACCGTGACCCGTCTCCTATAAAAGTATAAGCTAATTGGTCCGAGTCACAAAAAACAGCGCTACGGGTCTAACTAGACACCATATAAAAATAATATAATTAAAAATGAAAATAATGTACTTATTTTTTCTTCCTGAATTTGATAAAGAATAAATTTGTTTTATTATTCTTTAAAGGTAAAAATGATAAAAATATCTTGGTTAAAAGTATTCTTCGTAAATGGTGAAAGTTTTAAGAAATGAACAGAAAATTAATTTTCCGTTCATTCAATTTGTGTAGACGCTATATATGTCTCTTTTAAATATATAGTAAAAATAATTGTACCATATCCTTTGATAATATGCTGTGTGTTTCAATACAAGAATTCAGTTCGTTTTCAATATATATTGTCCATATGATTCTTCTCTCTTATCATTTTTAGCATCAATTATAAATACTCAATCATTTTAATGAAAAATAATATTAATATTTTCATCATAATGAAACGAGGGAATATCGTTTTGAGTGTTACAAAAAAAGGGAATATCGTTTTGAAGGAAAAATAATAATAAAATGAGCTGCGATATGTACATACTTACCAGGATGCTAGAGAAGCGTGGATGGTTAATCAAAGTGTTCTTTAAGCCTTCAACAACGGCATGTGGATTGCCTTCGGTTTTGCATCCTATGGTTATAATGTTGAAGCAGTCCTGACCGGGGAGACTGAATAGCCGTGAAAACGGGCTGAGCGGCTCCTCGTTGCGCATCGCTTGATTATCCGCAGCCATTTTTCTTCTTGTTGTTTCGATTATGTGTGCTTAGTTTTATACACTTGTGTTTAGCCTAGTGATTTAATGGCATTAAATGAAGGTTGCTGAGTGCTGAACATCTAACCACTGTACTCTAATGATTGCTATTGATGTGGATTTCATTTTTATTATTTCTTCAGCGCTATTGATTGGAACATGTCCCTCTTATTAATCATACTCCCTCCGTTCCTAAATATAAGATGTTTAGAAGAATTTTTATGTTTCAATATGTAAGATGTTTTCATATTTCTAGGTAACTTTAACTTTATCAAAAACTGTGTAATCAATCAAATTTAATCGTTCTATTTTGTAATTGGCTAACTAGTTATTAATTTATAGTTTTCATAATATTCTTCAGATAAAAAGTACTCCCTCTGTTTCTTAAAGATGTATATTTTGGTGTTTTCACACATATTAAGAAAATACATTAATCATGCATTGTTTTTAGAAATTATTAAATTTCAATACATTTTAACCAATAGTCTTTCAATAAATTCAATTAATTTTATTGAAATTTGCAATTTTTGTATAGGAAACATAAAAAATACATCTTTTTGAAACAATTTTTTTTTCCAGAATATACATCTTTTAGAAACAGAGGGAGTAATTTTCTTAATAAACGTGTTTTACCTAAAACATCTTATATTTAGGAACGAATGGAGTATTTTAATTCGGTGGTCAAACGTATAGGTGGCCATTAATCTGCACTTGAAATTTGTTCCATCCTTTAGACCACAAAATAATTAAGCATGGATTTTAAAGCAAACAAGTGTCTCAATCATTTCCTCCTATTCTCCTAACATTTATGGTTGATGAATGCACTTGTAAGGAGCTTTTTAAAAAAAAAAAAGATGCTACTGTTTGGGCTTTTATTTTATAGTATAACGTTTATTTTTAATTCTTAAAATGACGAATGTTAAGTCAAACTTGGTTTTAGTGTTTATGTATAAGCAAAATTGTAAAACAGTTGATCAGAAGATATTATTATTATTCAGTTGATCAGAAGACATGAGTAAGCTTTTGTATTTTGGAAAATTATAATTTAATTTAACTTGTGCATTACAAAATTGGGGTTACCAGTTAGGAGGATAGATACAATTGGTGGGGAAAAACACCATTTTCTGGACCCTTTTTTTGCAGCATATGTGCAGCATTATTTGATAGTCGTCTAACAAAACTAAAATGGCAAATGTTTCTTTGTAACTTTAAAATGGCGAATGTTGAAGCTGTATTTCCTACTAGTTCTTAATATATTCAACCAAATTTTGGTAGTTCAAAAGCCAAAATCAGAACTAAAATTTAAGTTGGGAGAATGTCTTACAATTTACTATTTCTTTCACAAGCAAGGTTTTAGGAATATTTGGCTTTTCAAGTACATGTTATTTAATTGGAATTGTTGTAGTTATTTTTAAATGCGTATTAGTTTTTACAAAATATTTGATTTATTTTTGATAAAACCAAATATTTTAATTTGACATATCATAATGTACTCTCTCTGTTTTTTAAAGATGCATATTCTAAGATTTTCACACTTATTAAGAAATCATATTAAAACTTAGTTATTAATGCATAGTTTTTTGAAACTTTATATTTCCAATATTTTTAAACCAATAAAATTTTTAGAAATGCAATTAATGTTTTTGAAACACACAATTTTTTATTATTAGTTGACAAAATATGCTTTGAAAACATAAAAATTATATCTTTTTGAAATAATTTTTTTTTCTAGAACATACATCTTTCTGAAACAGAGGGAGTAGTTAATAATAATATATTTGAAATTAAATCTAAATCGGGAAATGTGAGTTCATGGCCGACTTTTGATTCTTTGTATCTTCATGAGCATAGCGAATGGGAACTAACGGAGCAGGGATGTACTTCCTCGGGGTTTCGTGGAAGATCGCATTGACATAAGGAAGCAGAGGCAGCTTCTCTTCTTTGATCTTTTCTCCACCGCAGACACTTTTGATTTCTTCACGCAGACGTTCTTGAACGCTTTGATGCCTCGCAAGCTCGTAAATAGCCCATTCGGTTGTGACCAGAGTAGTATCAGCTGTCTCAGTAATCTTCTCCCAGACCAAGATCGCAATCTGCTCCATGGTTAGTGTACTCTTCTTCCCTTCATACATCAAGAGTTGAGGTAGCAATCATCGTCCTGTTCCGAGTCGTTCTGATGCAGACGATCTTGAATGAGAGCGTTCATCACAGCGAGTCTACGTTTATGCTTCAGCTGGATTCTTGCTTCGAAGCTATTGTTTGGAATCCATTTCAAGTATGGGAAGAAGTCTCTACCGTCAACATCGATCACACCTTCCATCATTTCGTGTACTAAAACCTTGAAGATCTCTTCTCTGCAGTCTCATCGAGTTCATCTACGCGGATGGATTCAACATCTTTCCCAAAAGCCTTTTGAGAAAGAAGAAAGAGAAAAACATATTAAACAGAAGTTGTGTCTTTTTACTGAAGTGTATAGTGGTTAAAATGAAATACTCTCACTTGCTTCAAGGCTACACCAAAAAGCTCATGTTCGAATATAGCTCTGAAGTTTCAGGCTCTTGTGGGTGGTCTCGTGCAGCTTGGAAGTCACGTTTTCAATGAGAGCATCTATGTAGTGTCTCTTTCGTTTCTGAAACAAAACAAAAGATTAAGTCCACACAACATAGAACTTGATTCACTTTTACCCACAAAAGTATATTGAAGCGAAGCTGCAGAGTAAAGAAGCACCTGTGCATTTGCACCCAAAAGGCCATTCAACATACAGCGTTTCACTAATTTATGGAAGTAAATCATCTCCTATAACACAATCAAACTAATCAACAAACCAAAAGAACAAACACGCACGGAAACGAAATTAGAGAGGGAGCTAAAGGATTGCGACAAACCTCTTCGTCGATAAGCAGCATCTCCTGGCCGATGAGAACTTTCGTGTAGGGATTCTGAGCCTCCCAGAAGTGAATCAGATGGAACCTCAACTTGGATTCGCTTAGGCCGAGAGACACGTCTCTGAAGAACATCACTTGATCGCCGGCGTTAGGGTTAATCGGATTGTTGGATGAGACAGCGGTGTTCACGACGTCGGATGAAGCAGCGGGATTCATCGTCTTTGTTTTGATAAGATATGAAAACAGAAAAAAGAAACCAAAAGAGATCTATATATAATACAACGGTGAAGAAGGCGAAAGAATCCATTTATTATAGTTTTTGCTGGTGAATTCACTCTTGCTAACGGAAGAGATGAGAAACGGGAGAGGTATGAGAAGATGAAAGGTGAAGATGAAAGGTGAAGATGAAAATCGAAGAATTAGGTTTACGGAATTGATTAGAAACTCTGTCAAAGCGATGTAGGCATCGACTGCAACTACAGCTGAGGGGTAAAAAATTTCGAAGCCCAAAAAGAAACAGTCGCAAGCCCAAACCACAACTGATGTCAATTTTCAAAGCCCTCAAGAAATTTGTGGCAAGCCCAACCCATCATCATTAATGACGTGGATGAAGGAAATGTTCTGATTGGCCAAATTTCCAATCTGATGTGGCTGTCCTTAGGATGCTTCATTTGTGCCTTTTAATATTAGTTTGATAGCTCAGAAGTTAGAACCACTTTATTGAACTGCCGAAGTAAGTGTGTTATTGTATCTACAAGCTCTTTTTAATTATTATTTTGTTTTTTTGTCATGCAGCCACGTTTTCTTCCAAGATGTTTGAGCTACAAAATACAGGCGAGGAAAACTAAGATGTATGAATCTCTTCTTTGATATTAGGTTATCACTATTCTAATTTAGACTATTCTGAACCGTTATACATGTGTGTTTTCTTTTCCAGAATTATCATCACAGTCATAGAATTTTATGAAGTATTCTTAAACTTTTGGAACTAAATCTGAAGTATCGATTTTCAAGCAAAAAAAAAACATATTTTTTGTTGTGACATTTTAGATATTTTCTCTTCTATTTCCTAATAAAGATGAATGGCTTTTTCTCTTATCTTGGCACGCTTTTATTTTTCTTAGGACAAATCCAGGTGATATATCAATTTACAACTATATGGATTGTAATAACATAATACTGAAATCCGATGGTGAGTCTTTACCTGGTTATTTCGCTTCATAATCTGTTTTGTTTTCTTAATATATAACAGGTACTAAATTATGATTTAGAGGAGCACCATCCTGTTGAATTCTTCTTTTATCGGTAAGATTTCAAACTCTTTATTTAACGTTTTAGTTATGATTCATCATCATCTTCTTAGAGCTAGTCAAACCATAATTCATGCAGCTCGAAATCCCGTATGCGAGGCCAAAGAGTTGGTCGTAAGGGACGTACATTTTGTAAGATTTTTGAGAAGTATTCAAACGATGTCCCTAGTGACAATATCTCATTCTGTCAAGCAAGAACTCACTTGTCTGAAAACTCCAACGACATTCAGACAATAACCCGGCCAGAGATAGGTCAGTGTTCGAAAGCTAAGGGGCCTCGTGCTAATGGCAACGAGCCACAGCCACTGGAACTTGATGAAGAACAGTAGGATGTTCATTTGTGAACTGAGTTATCGTAACTATTTAAGATTCCCGTACTCTCAGATACTATTTCCTTCCTTTTAAAATTATATTTAAGTAAACTTTTGGTTAAATATTAAGAATGTCAAAGGGGAAACAAACTCAAAAGACTGATTATCATACTTGAAAAGGAGATTAGTTCACGTCTTTCCCTCATCAAAGGTTAATGAGGGACAAGTTAGCATTTAATTACAAAACAAAGTGCTTTGTTTATGTTTCCAGAATTTACAAATCTTAGCTTTCTTCTATATCTAATCTGATCCTTTTTATGTATTTATTCACTTTTGTAACTGGGGGAGAAAGGTATATTCACCAGCAGACTCACCTGCATCATTATCCATCGTCATCAGTAGACAGAAATGTCGACGCTTATACCTCCCATGGAAAGATTTCTCCGAGAAAGTTTGCGGTCCTCACGCAAGCCAAGCCATAAGCACGAGATCCTCGCCAATGCAGCCTGCCCCACCACTTTCACCCATAACTCGTTCCTAGCAACATTCAGAGACCTCCTTGAGTCATCGTCATAGCCCTCTACATCCGAGTGGGTCACTACCACCATCGACCCATCCTCAAACACAACCACATTCCCAGAACAAACCTGCTTCACATTTCTCGGGATCAAAGCTGAAGTTGCATCAGTTACAGAGCTCTGAGTATTCAGCACCATGACATGGTAGTACTCAAGCACGGCCTGCAGACACGTTTAGGAATCAGAGGACAGGAGAAGAACAAAGAACAAAAGAAAATGCCCTGTTGATTACCTTCCATTGGGCGGTAGCTAATTTTACTCTAGGCCTGATTGACCTCACGTAATCATAAGCAGCTTCAGGTGTCATGTGTTTGTGTTGCACCTGCATTGCAAAGATATAATCAGACAGAGAGAGAGAGCTGAAGCAAAATAATTTATGTGATTAATTGCAACACAAACCAAGTAGCATATGACGACAGTTGTGCTGCGTCCCCGACCCGCCTTGCAATGAACATAAGTCGTCTTCCCAAGTGAAGCATTTCCTTCAACGAGACAAAACAAAGATCAAATGAAATACAGCTAAGATTCTTAAAATATCAAAAAAAAAAGCAAGTGGATAAAATGTAAACATACCATGGATAAAATCGACAGCTTGGCATATGGCTTCCATGGAAGGTGCAAAACAATAATCTCTCGTGGCAATCACCAGGTGGTCAATGCAGTAAGACTTCCACAAGAGTAAGAAAACAAGGTTAGTAAAATAAGAAGAAACCAAAAAGACAGAGCATTCGTATATTCTCGTGGAAAAGAAACAGACTTTGTAGAGGGAGGATGGAACCAAAGTTTCATATGGCTCATTCAAAGTGATCACTCCACAAACACCGAGCTCCTTCAGCCGCGGAACATCAGATTGAAACGGAACAGCTCCCAGTAATATAAACTGGAAACAACAAACAGAGTTTCAGGTGAAGCACACATTGCAAAAGTAAAGTAGCTAACTTTCTCATTGAATTAACATAAACAATCTCAAAGGACGAAACTTTTTTTTTAATTACCTGAGCGACTCTATCCCACCAATGAAACTCAGACTCAACCTTATTCCTAACAACGTTGTAAACCAACGTTGGATAGAACAAGGCACGAGCACCGACACCAACCAGTGCCATCTTCGTCGTCAACACAACCACCTTCCCTCCTCTGCTCACCACTATCTCCTTATCTCCATCATCAACCACCGATCTCTCTTCCTCCTTTTCAGTCACGTCTTCGATATGCATACTCACTCCTCAATCAAAGATCTAACACACAAACACCGGTCAGATCAGGAGCTGGCAACGACGAGATGGAGATCACCGATCGCCTATGAGCAAAGAGAAGAATCGCTGAGGAGGATCAAAGTTTCTACTTTTTTTTTTCTTCTCGAGTTTGGGGATGTTTTTGCCTAATCTCTCTACTCAATCTATCTATGGTTTCTCTTTGACCAATGCTTTTTAAACCGGACCCAAACACTTAACCGGATTATTTTATGGATTATTGATAAAATTAAACTTTCCTTTTATTTATCAAATATAATTAGATATTTAACATTTCTGTTTTTATTTTTAATTTTTATTTGACATGGATAGTTTCAAAATATAATTTATTTAACTATTTCTTATGACAAACTAAATTTAAAATAATAAGTAATTTAAAAACAGGTTTTACCAAATTTTTAATATACTATTTTTATTAAACCATAACTGAATTATATAAAATTTATCGGTTCGATTAGAGATCCTATCGTCTAGCATTCTTTGCATCGCTTAAAAAAAGAAGGAAATATGTTACTTTGAAAATCCAAATGTACAACTATGGCATTGACCCAAAATGTAGTATGAATAATACATTTATATTTTCTCCATGTTTTCATAGTTCAAACTTGTTTATAAATGTTGTTGTTGTCTTAGATTTTGTCTTAGTCTAGTCTTATACATGTACCACATTTTCCCCTCTAGTTGGTGACTTTTTGAAGATTTGGCTTAAGAACAATAAACTCTAGTCAGGCACATAAATTAACAACCATCTTCATCTTGTCTATGTTTGTATCTTGTTAAAAAAATCCCAACATTCAAAAGAAAGAGTTGAGAACACCACCTGGTGACAAGCTATTTGGTATTGGTCTAGTATGATGTTAGAAAATAGGCCGACAACTAGAGGCCCATACTGAATGGGGAAGAGGATTCACGTTTATAAATTTTAAACATATGAGTGGACCAACACAAATCACTCAAAGAAGAATCTGCACAATTGTTTCTATTTCTTACAAAAAAAAAAAAATCGTCTTTATATAAAAACCAAAGGATCCAACCAAAATCCAGACTAATCTCTCAAGCATGTGACCAACCATGACACAAATCTCTCCTTAATGTATGGGTGAAAGTTTCAATATAATAGAAGGATCCAACCAAAGTCCAACTAATCTCTCAAGCATGTAGCCTACCATGATTGATCACAATGCGATGACACGAGTTTCTTTATAGGGTAAACACTTCAACCTTTGAATTATCAATAGTGGGTTTTATATTTGGGAAATAAGTCATTTTTTATTCATCCATCGATGGTTCTGTAAAGACATTGTTAGTTGGACTACGACTAGTTTCATTTGTATGTTTTCTTAGAGCTTTGTATTTGCGGTCTTCATATGGACATGGAATGTTTCTTAAATTGATAAGGAATCAAGACAACTGAACTAGCCAAATAATTAGATAATTATATTTCACATTAGATAGGAATTGATCCCTTATCTAAACTTACAGAAGAACCTTTTCTAAGTAGAGACCATTAAACCACTACCTAGTTATTAGCCTTTTCCCAAGTTATAAAGATCCCAGACAATTTTAATCAGTGGTGAGGCTGGGGCAATTGATAACCGAATTAGGCAGTTACATATATAATTATATTGCATATACAATTTTCGATTGTGATATTGTAATTAACCAACTGTTGTCTTCTATCTAGATCCTCCAACATTGAAAAACCAATTAAACAAATATGCATTTAATTTCATTTCAAAAAATGTTAGTTGGTTGGTAATGAAAGTAGTTACGACGACATCCTAATTAAAATTGTTTTGACAGATTATGACTTCAATCTTGATTAACCCAAAAGACGAAAACAAAGTTTGACTTGACTCTTTCGGTATATGCATACATACATGCATACACATGTGATATCTATATATGCATGTCGTAAGAAGTATCATGTATGTATAATGTGTATATATTTACGAAAAGCGGATGAGATCCTAAAGTTGGCTTTCGCAACATCTTGTGTACTTTGTAATATATTTTATCGTCAGTGAACTTTATTGTTTATAACAAATTATGTACCTTGTAGAAACGTGTTCATACGCGGTTGCTCAAGTACGTCTATATAACTGTGTCAACGTTGTAATCAAATTGTTCACTTACATACACAGTTTCTTCAATTTTTTAATCGCAAATTTGCAAACCCAACTCACTAGAGTATGTACTAGACATGTGCGCAACGGCCTCAGACCTCTAGTTGTTTTCAGTCCTTTGTATTTGTTTGTCGTTGTGAATCAATTGTAATCGTCTAGTAGTTTCAATCCTTGCAATTGTAACTGCTTATTTATTCTTTACTGTAGCTAGCTGAAAAACACCTTCGAAATTCTTAAGCCATGTGACCAATATTATATTCACCATCAATGTATAAAATATGACTCGACTGTAGAAACTCGGCAAAGTCGTATAGTATCGTATTTACACGACCGTAGTTTCTCACCTAAAGTTCTTGCCAGTGAACACTCCAACGTTTTATAGGTGTATCAACATAATTTTTGACTATCAATTGTTCTTTCGAACAATCGCCATGGAAACAAAAGTGGAGCTTCTTTTTTGGTTTCTTCATTTCGCTGAGCTTGACTCGTCCCTAGATAGTTTTATCTTTATTTGGTTTGTAATATTTTCTAGTTTCATTTTACCATCAAGCATATCTCCGGAATCTTCTGTTTCAGTTGTAGACTTTCATGCTTTTGAGCCTTTTAATTTAAATTTGGTGTTACAAAAAAAACCTCCAAATATGAATGTTTATTTATTCTTAAAACGGAAACTCGCCAACCAATTTTCTTTAACAAAACGAAAGCTTTGCAACTAATATGTGAGTTAGTCAATTTAGTTTGACTCAGATGACGATGCGAAATGCACTATTTCAAAAAAGAAAAGTACATTCTTTTGGTGGTCAATAAATGTCAAAAAAATGAGCTCTAGGGAGTAAGAGCACCTCTAACCATCAAGAACCTTTATTAAAGTTCTACACAATATAAAATTTATAATTTAGTTAGAATTAGGTTACATAATAAAATTTGGATGTTTTTAAAAAATCTGACAAGTAATAAGTGGATAGGTGAGCTTTGGGTGTATAGAAATTCTTACGGTGGCTTTGCATAGAAACTCATTCTTTCCTCTCTCTTTTTCCAATTATTTTTATTTTCTAAATAGTCTAGATACTCTGCTAACATACTAGTGCTCTAATCAGTTATTAAATGGAATCACCAACAAATGATGACCAAATTTAATTATCATTCTAAGTTTTGATACTATAATTTGTATTATCATGTGGTAAATATTCCTTCCATTCTACGAATATAGTAGTTTGACATTTTTATCTGTTTCACAAAATAACAGTTCTATGTTTTCGTTGTAACTTTATAGTAAATCATTTATTTAACAAAACAAAAAAACATTTACCCATTTTTTATATAGCTAAAACAATTATTACATATTATAATTTTTATGTGTAAATTATTTATTAAAATAAATTTATTTTGGTATTGTAATTTTATTTTAAAAAGGTGTGAAACTTTTAAAATTACAATCTTCGTCAAACGGATAGACTATTACTTAAAAGTAGTATACCATTACTTACAATCAAAAATTTTAAACATTGATAAACAATTATCTCTTATCATTCTCCTATTTGTTACCGCTATTTTTAATTGGTACTTAAATATGTTTACATCATTGTTTCTTAGTTCTAAAAATGGTTTTTTGTCACATATAAAAGTATTTACTAGACAAATATATTAAATATTAAAAGTAAAAGTTAATTCCGTCCACACTGTTGTAAGTAAACTATCGACTAATTAAGTATATTCGTATCAAATAGTATAATTAAAATATCATGGTTCTAAACATAAGAAAAGCAAAAACCTATTCCCAGAGGTTGCTTACTTCTTATATTAGTTCCACCGTGTATATATATAGTGATATTGTGTTTTTCTTTTTCTTTTTTCATAGGCAGAGAAGGTACGTATAAATATAATTATAGACTGAAAATCCAGATGTCTAGGTATAAAGTGTATTGAATACGTATACATATATTTAGGTATAGCCTACAAAAGAAAATCAGCTTCTTAAATTGGATGTATATAACCACAACCACACCGACCTATTCTTCTCAAACAAAACTCTCACACCAAACCAAGAAAACCACATTTCTTTCCTTCTCTACATTAATTATCTCTCTTTCGTTACATTTAACCCCTTCTATACTTTTATAGAAAATGAAAAAACTCAAACTGATGGATCAGTCACCATGCCGGAGGAGATATCAGGATTCTCCGGCGCATGCCGCGGCGAGAACAGTGAATAACGATAATAATAATCCGAAGAAGAAAAGAGCCGTCAAAGAAGATCCTGACGATGAAAAGATTGTTTCAAAGCATCCAACTTATCGAGGGGTGAGAATGCGACAGTGGGGAAAATGGGTCTCCGAGATAAGAGAGCCAAAGAAGAAATCAAGAATCTGGCTCGGTACCTTCTCCACGGCTGAGATGGCGGCGCGTGCTCACGACGTAGCGGCTTTAGCCATCAAAGGCGGCTCTGCCCACCTCAACTTCCCTGAGCTAGCATACCACCTCCCTAGACCGGCTAGTGCTGACCCTAAAGACATCCAAGCCGCAGCAGCCGCTGCTGCAGCTTCGGTCGCCGTTGACAGGGAAGTAGAGACGTCGTCTCCCTCTCCCGCAAGCTCGGAACCTTCGTCTCCGGCTGTGACCGCACTTGCAGACGACGCGTTTTCTGACCTCCCCGATCTGTTGCTCGACGTGAACCACAACATCGACGGCTTTTGGGACTCGTTACCTTGCGAAGAGCCTTTCTTCTCGGGAAGTTACTAGAAAACTAAGACACTGTAGTTTTGCACGTATTGTGTTTTAGTCATGTGTGAAAACTTTCTAACGTTAAAAGTTACCTGTTGATCCAAGTTGTATAATTAATAACGATTTACGATCGATTTTTTTTTCTAGAACTTTTAAGTGGGGAAGTGTGACATGTATAAGTGAAAAGGCTCTTTGCTTTTGTAGAAATGTGAACGTCAGTGAGTCAGTGACAATTGAAAAAGTCCCATGTTTGGTTGTAGCTCTGTTGTACCTCTAATAGATATTGACATCTTTTTCGATTAAAAAAAAAGATATCGACATCTTTTTCTCCGTAACATTAATGTATCTATCTAATCCAAAGAGATTTAGTTTTGTATGCCTAGTATCTTTGTTTATGCTCTTGTGTCTAGATTATTTTTCATTATTTTTCTGCATTAATCATTGTAACTTCTGTCACAAATCTTAAAATTGATATAATATTTAATATTTTACCCAAAAAAAATCAACAGTATTTTTTTTTTGCATTTAAAACAATGAAAGGCATCATATTTTGTTATCTTTTCTTTTAATTTTCTTTTTCTTTTCTTTCTCTCATTTTCCAATTTCCAGTTTCCTAATTACTTCGCTAATCTCTTATTTTGTCGTGAGCTTATTGGCCCTTATAAAGTTGGAAATGAAATGACCCATATGGTCCATTTTATTTAATGCCATGTAATTAATGTCCTTTTTGTTGGAACTGATTTTCATTGAAAGGCTATATTGTTTGTTTCTATTAGGACTCTATTTGGGTAAACAGTAGTCATTTATACTAATTCGAGAATTGTGGAAGAATATGATTTATTCGTCATTTAGAGCTGGGAGCCTTGTAATCATAATTCGAGAATTGTAGAAGAATACTATGATTTATTCGTCATTTAGAGCCGGGAGCCTTGTAGTGCGGTGACCTACATACCACGCCATACTCCCTGGCATCTGGGATTTGATCCCGCTTCTTTCAGTGAGGCTAATCGGCCAACTAGACCGGTCTGGGGTTCGATCCCGCCTCCTTCAGTGAGGCTAATGGGGCAATTGGACCAGCCACAATAGTAATTCGATAAAAAAACTGTCATTTAGAAAATCTATCTTGATATATATATTGGAAATATCAAAAACCTTTTTTGGATCCACATGATTTATCTAACTATTATGTACTCCCTCTATTCTACAAAAAGAGTTATTTTGATACTTTTTATCATTAAATGTATCATTTAATTTTTTTTTTCAAATTTAATAATAATTATAAAATACATTGATTTTATAATTATTCTACTGTCCATAAATACTATTAATTAAATATATATATATATTAAAAAAATTTAAAATATATGTGAAAAGTGTCAAAATAACATTTTTGTGAAATAGAAGAAATATATTCCAAAGATATTATTCACGAAAAACATTTCTCTATAGTTTTTTGTCTAAATTATTTTCTATGTTCTGAATTTTTATCAGAAAATGAAAATATAATCACTAGAAATTAACGATGATTTTTTGTTTAGAAAATTAGTTTTGCAATCGGAAAAAAAAAGAAAAAACATAAACAAAAAATGCAGTTATTTTTGCAGTGCTATTAAATATTTTCTTTTAACTTTATTTTTAATTTAATAAATTGTAGTTTACAATGATTGAGAGTTTTATATAAATCCTAATCCTAAGAAGAAAACAAAAACTAGAAAAAAGGAACCAAAGTATGTGTCTGACGAGAGTGTCGATATTCGACGATGAGTTGTATCAGTTTTTTCTTATTTTTTTATAATTTGGTGTATCCAGCTGACCGAGATCCAACCGACTAGTTCTCTGGGAACCTGACCTGGCACCAGCCATAACAGGTTGCTCGCAAGGAGAATTAGATATATCTGTCGCCTGACCATATAGATGGGTAAACCTGAGTTTGTGCGAATTCAAATCCAGATCCCTTAGAAATACTGAGATGTCATACGCCACCCGATGACACCCATGTGGTTAACTTAAAGTTCTTTTTCAATAATTAATCTAAAGCTCTATTTTCACAAAATCTTTTTTTTTGTTTGTGTTTTCATACATTTCCCTATTTCATATTTGTGGAAAGAAAAAAAATTGTTTTGTCAACCAAAATAATTTAGAGTCATCTTTAAAATATAGTTTAGAGTTGGAGAAAATTCATCTTTCCGGTCAACAGTATAGACAATTTTGGAGTTTTAAATTATTTTTGAACTGAAATATTTAATTAATAATTTTATGTTAAAACAATAATTTTTAGAAAAGTATAAACAATTATAAAATAGTTAAATACAAAATAATTGATCAAATTGCATCGTAAATCAATGTGGTACAAAATTATCAATTATAACAGAAAATATTTAACCAAGTAAAGAACCTATAAATCTAATAAAATTACTTGATTTATAGTAATTCAACTTTCAATTCTATAAAATTTAAAATTAGATTCAAACTTAATAAACTAAAACATTAAATTAAAAGTACAAGCTCATAACATGTATGTAGTTAAAGAAACTTTAGTTAACTTTGTATGCTTATATTTTAACCAATCATCAAAATATTTAAATTAGCTTAATTTTGAGTATTCTGAAAAGGTTTATACAATTTCAGTATTTTGGAAAGAAACGATTAAAAGGGTTTTTTTCTTAAATATTCCTATATGTAATAACAGGGGGGTACTACCGACTACGTGCCTTTGTGTTTGGATGCGAGCCGTATGTTCCATCGACATCATCGTCAAACAGTGGCAACTGAGGGACTCTTTCCAAATGTGTATTCTACGCAGGCCACCAACGGGGCTGTTTCATTTATTTACTTATCATCTTCAATGTAAAATTTCATTTTATCCAAAATAGAGTAAATTTATAATGGAGTTAAATTTATTCTGTTCATTTTTGAATAGTAGAATAATAAACAAAAAAATAAAATGATTTTCTATCTATGGAATAAATTTAGATTTACTCTACTATAGATTAGAAAATAAAACAAAATTAATGCATTTTTACCCAAACTTCATTTTTAAATTAAATTATGGAGTGAAGTTGTAAATAATTTGATAAGACCATTAAATGTGCATATGTATATTTATATATGTTGCTTCTTTGTAAACATTTATATACAGTATGTTACTGTTGGCTGCGCAGATGAGTAGTCCTAAGATTTTTTGTATAAAAATGTTAGATTGTAATTGATACAGTTCATCTTAAGTTATCTTGATATACATGTTTACATGTCCTAAGTCTTATGTGTGTTTCATAGATATAAAAATATAAATAGTTTTTGTTTGGATACTTGAAATCTAGGCAGAAACAATAAATTACTAATAGATTAGTGCATTCCAGATTGCCGGTTCGATATGTTACAAGTTTAAACTACGATTATTAATGAAACTAAAATTTTTTTAAGGGAACACAACATGTTCTAACTTTTAAGAGCATTTTCAATCTTCTTGCATTTTTTATATTTTCTCTAAAATAAATGACTCTATTATTTTGTGGATTTACACCAATATGATTTTATTACAGAGTTCTTTTATTTATAAAAAATATAAACAAAGGTTATTTTATTAAAATAGTTTTTATATTTTTACGAAAGAAAAGAAATTTTACTATAAAGATATGCATTGAAGCAAAATTTGTCTCTATAACAAAAATCTCCTATTATAAAGGAAACTATAAAGAAATGTTAAAATGGTCTTCCATATTTAATATCAAACTATGTATTATTATATAATACAGTCATATGAATTGAATATTTGTAATAATTATGAACATATTTTAGAACAAGAAAATATATAGAATTATTGTACGCGATAGCCTAGTGGTTTAAGCTAGATGTTGGTAAAGTTTCTAGTTCAAAAACATGGAAAAATGATTTAGACCATCTCTAACTCAATATTAAATCATTATTTTAGTGTAATTTTTATACTAATTTTTTTAATCCAAACACTAAAAGGTATGCTATTTTAGTAAATAGTGTAACACTATAACTTCACCACTAAAATAGTGTTACATTAAAACAGTGTAATTTTTAATGTTGGATTGGAGATATTTAGTGTGAAAATCATAATAAAATAGTATTGTGGAATTGGATTAGAGATTAAAATTACACTAAAATAGTATAGTTTCAACACTAAAATAGTGTTATGAATTGGAGATACATTTAAACTGTATCAATAATATTAGTAAAAATAGTTGTAAGCTTATGGAAGTTTTTCTCAAAAAAAAAACCTTATGGAAGTTGGACTTTATGTCCTAAGCTTATTCTGATTTAAAAGAACAGTGTAGTAGAAAAAAAAAAGATTAACATTATCATTATTCGACAATATTCTGTTTGAAAGTTTTTTTTTCATATATATGTGTATATATTACTAATCAAGTTGAAACATGATGGACGAAAGTACCTTAGTAGGGTGAGTGATTTTATGAAAAGTCATGTTGTTATATATGCTTGGAAAACATTCATGATTAAAACATATTGATTTGATATATCCCACGATGACGTACACAAGCTGGAGAATCCTAGGTGACTTAGAACTAGATTTTGCAAAACTATATTTTTTTTTCTTCTCTTCCATTTTGACCTACTGGTTGATTATTCACACTCATGTAGAGTTAGACAATAAAAGTGGTATTTTATGTGAAGCTCGGTGATAAATCATTTAATCATCTTCACTAGGCTCTCTAGATGCTCAACAGTAATCATTAGTTTGGACTTTGGAATTAAAAGGGTACGAAAGAACAAATGGGAATGAAGATAGAAATGTTTCTCTTTACAGTAAAAACAATCAGAAATATTATAAATTAAACAAAATAAGCAAAAAGAAGAAGGAACGTCCAAAAGTTTCAGAGAATCGTTTCATCAAAAAAAAAAAAGTTTCGTAGAATCTACAGATGAAGTTAGAGATGGTGGGCTGCTGAGCACGTGCTATGTTATGAACGTACCATCGGTTACGTACGAACAAGACGAAAGTGGAATTTGAGTAGTCTTTTATATAATATCCAATGCCATCCCGTAGCTTCGTTACCCAGTATGGGATTTGGGATCTTCAACACTCCGGTAACTCACTCTCGTGGCGGGGAACTCGGTACAGCCACTTCATCCAGTCTCGACTTGACCGCGCAATGACTAACTTAGAATGGAGTGAACTGTTTCCGATGGGCAGATGCGAGTACCACAGGTTCGAAGGCTCCGACCACAGACCGGTGGTTACACTGTTTGACAGCAACCTGATAAAGAAGAAGAGTGGAGTTTTCCGATTTGATAGAACCCTAAGCAGCAAACCTGAAATCAGACTCTTAGTGGAAAAGTCTTGGAAAGAGCAACCGAGAGACTCTGTCTTCTCAAAGGTTGGGTGAGTTAGGACCAAGATCATCGAGTGGACAAAGCTTCAGAATCAAAACAGTAAAGCCCTTATCTTAGCGACACAGTCTCAGCTGGAACTGGCTCTGTCAGATACGTTCCCTAATCAGGACCTTATTCTCTCCCTACAAGAAGCTCTGAATAAGGCCTACCTCGATGAGGAGCAGTACTGGAGACAACGAAACCGCATCCAATGGCTTAGTTGTGGAGATAAAAATTCAGCTTTCTTTCACGCGGTCACACGAGGAAGGCGGATTCAGAACAAGTTTTCTGTTATTGAAGATGATGGTGGCACGGCCTACTATGAAGAAGCACAGATTGTCCGCACAATATCCAAATTTTATCAGGATATCTTCTCCTCCAGGTCCACTGGCAATATTTCTGTGGTTCAGGAGGCGCTCTCGCCTAAGGTGACCACGGAAATGAATCGGACCCTTATAGCTACGCCCACTGACGAGGAAATAAGAGCAGCCGTATTCTCGATCAGTGTGGACAAAGCTCCGGGTCCGGATGGTTTTTCCGCGGGTTTCTACCAATCTTTTTGGGATATCATTGGACCCGATGTTACTCAGGACATTCGGACTTTCTTTACATCCGGGGACCTTCATCGGCGCCAGAATGAGACACATGTGCGATTGATTCCGAAGATCACAGGACCAAAGCGAGTCTCGGACTACAGGCCAATAGCCTTATGCACCACTCACTACAAGATAATCGCAAAGCTTCTCACTAAAAGGTTACAGCCTCTCCTCTCTCAGCTCATCTCGAAGCATCAGTCGGCGTTTGTTCCAGGCCGAGCTATAGCGGACAACGTCCTTATCACCCACGAGATCCTGTATTATTTGCGAACGTCGGCAGCGCAACAACGTTGTACGATGGCGGTTAAGACTGATATGAGTAAAGTTTATGATCGTATTGAGTGGGATTTTCTCCGGGAAGTCCTGAGTCGCCTTGGTTTCCACAGCATGTGGATATCTTGGATCATGGAGTGCGTCACCTCGGTTTCGTACACCTTCCTCATCAATGGCGCTCCACAGGGAGGAGTCTTGCCTTCACGAGGGTTACGACAAGGCGATCCATTGTCCCCGTATCTCTTTATACTTTGTACGGAGGTACTGTCCGGACTTTGCAATCAAGCGCAGGAGCGGGGATCTCTAACAGGCGTCAAGGTGGCTCGAGGCAGCCCAGCGATTAATCACTTGTTGTTTGCGGATGATACCATGTTCTTTTGCCGTCCGGACAGAGCAAGCTGCACTGAACTAGTGTCAATCCTGCACCGCTACAAGCTTGCTTCCGGTCAATGCATCAATCACAACAAGTCCGCCATTACGTTTTCTGCTAAGACGCTCCTGGCTACGAAGGAGAATGTTAAGATGGCCCTTGGCATTGGAAACGAAGGAGGTGTTGGAAAGTACTTAGGGTTGCCGGAGCACTTCGGGAGGAAAAAACGGGACATCTTCTCCTCGATGGTGGACCGGATTCGACAAAAATCCCACAGCTGGAGCTCGAAGTTACTGTCGGGAGCTGGGAAATTGATCTTATTAAAAACTGTCCTAGCGGCTATGCCCTCATATGCTATGACTTGCTTTAAGCTCCCTCAGTCGCTGTGCAAACAAATACAATCCGTCTTAACGCGATTCTGGTGGGATCAAACCCCCGAGGTTAAACGCCTCTGTTGGGTTGCCTGGGAGAAGTTAACCCTCCCGAAATCGGCTGGTGGTCTGGGTTTCCGAGACATCGAACGCTTCAACGACGCTCTGTTAGCGAAGCTCACGTGGCGCCTTCTCAAGTACCCGGACTCACTTCTGGGCCAGACACTGCTAGGCAAATACTGCCATCACAGTGATCTCCTCTCCTGTTCGCCATCGGGGGCCATGTCGCATGGGTGGCGAGGGGTTTTAGCAGGCCGTGAGGTCCTCAAGCTGGGACTGGGATGGGCAGTAGGCACTGGTAGAAATATCAATGTATGGAATGAAAACTGGTTATCTACTGGTGAGATCTCAAGACCCATTGGCCCACCAAACTTTGCAAACCAAGACCTCACGGTTCAAGATCTTTTACACCAGACTGGTGGAGAATGGAACCTCAATGCCATTCGATCCCACCTTCCTCAGTATGAGGAGGCAATCAGGCTACTCCAACCAAGCTCCTTTGAAATGAGTGATACGTTAGTTTGGCTGCCTGAAAAATCGGGGGACTATACTACAAAGTCTGGGTATGCCTTATCAAAATTGCAGGATACATGTAACAGATCAGAGCTGAATCAAACTCATTTCAACTGGCGATCATGTGTATGGAATGTGGAGACGTCACCAAAACTTCGTCTTTTTCTCTGGAGGTTATCGAACAAAGCTCTGTCACTTGGAGACAACCTGGCTCGTAGAGGTCTAAATGTCGACTCATCATGTAAGCGATGTGGGGAAAGAGAAACTGAACTCCACACCTTTCTTACCTGCTCCTTCGCTACTAATATCTGGGAGCAGATGCCAGCGCTTCATAAGCATGTACCCTCCTCCATCGCTACTATCCATCAGCTCCTTGAGAGTAGTAAAAGGTTAATCAATCTCCCTCCGGTAGGTCTGGCTCAGCCTCTATATCCCTGGATCCTGTGGAATTTGTGGACAAGTCGAAATCAACTCCTCTTTGAGGACAAGAAGTACACAGAAACTGAGGTTCTAAACAAGGCAATCCGAGATGCTAGAGAGTGGAGCAGAGCGCAGGCTCCACCAACGCAGCAAATGAGGACCAAACCAGCTACACAACCGCCTGAGCTAAGCCCCTCTACTGTATTCTGTTCCATTGATGGTGCTTGGGATGCAGGAACAAAGAATGGTGGAATGGGCTGGATCTTCAAAGACCAGAATGGCTTACCTCTTGCGCAAGGTGCTGATGCTAAAGGCTATGTAAGCTCGGCCTTAATGGCTGAGGCACTAGCGATGAAAGCAGCTATCTCTACAGCATCTCAACTGGGCTTCCTCGATCTGAGGTGTCTCTCAGACTCTCGCAGTCTCATCACTTTGCTCACTACAGGTTCCTCTGTTACCGAGTTTCAAGGGATCCTCCACGACATCCGCGTGTTGAGCAGTTCCCTCCTATCTATTTCCTTTGCTTTTTCGCCTCGTCTAGCAAATGTTTGTGCGGATGGATTAGCCAAAACCGCCCTGAATGTGTTTGTAAACTCTTCTCCTCGTTTGGAGTAAACCTTTTTAATTTGAATGAAAGTCCTACTGTTTGATAAAAAAAAAAAAAAAATCCAATGCCATCCCAAAGGTCAAGGTGCCATACAAATTACACAGCTATACAAATTCCAGTATGTGGTCTATAAAAGGTAAGGGGCCCAAATAAAATATCAGTCAGATTCAGGCGGTGACAAAATATTTGGAGCAAAACGTTTTGGACTGAAACTTTCGAATGCGTCCAATTTTAACTTCGGCGCATTGATCTTTCATTGACTAGGTCTTATATATATTATACACTCGCCATTCAAGTGTATTTGTATGGGGTATAATTTAAGAGTTAATTTAATAATTAGCAACGGAAAGTTTTATTTATAAAATGACATATTGAAAAGTTGGTTTTAAAATTATTGCAAAAATGTACGGGAAGAATTTAGATAAATTTTAGTTCACTGGTTTATTGAATGCACCCTATATCTATACACTTTTACAAAAAAAAAAAATTATATCTATACACTCTCCATCCAAGTAAATTGATATATCAAATTTAACATACTAAATAGTACGCGCGTTAAAAAAATAGTACGTAATATATAATATTAAGATCATTAATAGATTACACGTTTATGTGACTGAACATCATTTATTTAATAAATTAATGTCTACAAAGAAAATATATAATATCAAGATGATTCTTAAAAATATACATGATCTCAAGTACTCCTCTTTGATCAGTTCATAATGAGAATTACGTTACTGAAGAAGCTATGCAATAATCATAATACTTAGATTCGTTGTCGGTGATTGCTCTCTTGTACCTCCTGCAGCCACAAAGATATTACGTAGTTGTCAAATATGAACCTGAACCACACTCGTAGTCTGTACTTTGTAGTCGTTACTCGTTACTACATCACAGCTCGACTTCATTATATAACCCAAGCGGCTAGATGGAGCTATTATACTACTAAAACGATGGCTAAAGTGAAACATTATCGAGCATTCAGAGAACTTGAGTGCTATAAGGAGTTTAGGGAGGCTGGAGTTAAAGAATAAGCGTGTTTCTGTAACGAGAGAGGAAAAACAAGTGAGGGACACAAAAAAGAACAGAGAGACACAGAGTTTCCTTGCTCAATCATTTGTGTTCATTAATTTTGATTTATTCGTGTGTTGACCTCAAGAAAGTGAATTAGACAAGAGCAAACGAAGATTTGAACTAGCAAAATTGATATTTTGACCTGGAAAAATAAATAAGGTTAGGGTGAGTTGATATAAATGTAATGTGAATGAAACAATACTAATCCTTTATATACATAACAAATATTGTACGTCAAAATAAACACACTTCTAATACAGTTTGCTGAAGCCAGAAGTGACCCCTGAGTCTCCCAACCGCGGAAACAACATCTCTTTTTCAATCAGAACCTGGAGATGCGACGTGATCTTGAGGAATGCAACCCACACAAAAGGTGCGCAACAAAATGCGTATCCGAAAACCGACAAGGCTCTCACCACTCCATCAGGATACCAAGGGAAGGCCATGACAAGTAGCGTCCCGAAAATACCGAACCATGGAGTGAGAACGGGGAGCGTTGGGAGGAGAAGAGTGTTGATTGGAATGGAGGAGAGAGCAAAAGAGGCCATCAAATAGAGGAACCAGCCAATGAGTGGGTGTATGGTGTGAGGGATGGTGAAGAATGGGAAGACGTAGGCTGCGACAACAGATAGAAGTGCTAGGAACTTGAAACCTGCTTGGATCGTTGTTAGGTTGCGGTCAGAGCGGCGATAACATAGCTTAGAAATGCTGGGACGAGCTAGTCTTGTGACCACTATGATTCCAAGGTAGAACACAGCTTGGATTATGACCAAAGGCATCTCTGCTGAGTACCCTAGAGTGGCACGACGCTGCTCGTGCCATGATAGACCAAGTGGAAGAACAGGCCATGACCACCAGTACCATGGCTTCAACCAAACAGCTCCTGGGAATGTAATCACACTGTTTGGTCCACAGGGTATGTTCCATCTTAGTTTAAGATCTGAGATTAAAAGATAACCATGTTATTACATTAATCTAAATGTGTGTTATATTATTATAGACAAGAACAATCATTTGAGAGCGAAAAGAATGAGACTTACAGAAATAAGAAGCGTCCATTTGATAGCCTAAAGGAAGTCTCAAATGGCCACTGAGCACAGAGCCATTACTCGGAGGACGAAAGAGAGGCTGGTCAAGAAGATCAGAGAAGTAACTGACAAGAAAGCCTTGATCAGCTCCATCACGATTCTCTCTTCCAACCTGTAGCTCATGAAGCATGTCCTTAAACACTTCCACCGAAGGTTGCAAGACGAAGAGGCCAGTGTGGAAGATGCAAGGGTTTATGAAGACAGCACAGAAGCGTCCGCACTGGAACAGCTCGTCGGTCTTCTTGAGAAAGAGGTTGTCGGCATCGAGCATGACCACACGGTCGTAATCAGACAAAGCCCAAGCGTAGAGCTTGTTGAGAGTAAGCTTGAATCTACTGTTGAAATTAGTTTGTCTCCTGTATGGATTATCCACATTTTCCACTCTCACCACTTTAGCTCCATCTTCCTCTTCCCTGTTAACACACACAGACGTTAGTATCCACACACACGTTCGGTTTAACTAAAATGTGCATGCATGACTTTGAGCGTATATATAGTTGTTTTGTATTTTTTGTGTGTAAGCATGTTAAGTCATTGTGCTGTTAAAAAGATTACTGTAGCTTATGAGATTGACATGTAGAGGTTATTGCATGATCTATCTATAGAGCAGATTGGCCGGCAATACATTAATAACGTATACACACTTTGACCAAGAACATATATGCAGCTCTTCCTTGTTTCCAAAAGGTTTTTCACTCAGGACACTAAAGTCAAACAACTCTCTTTATTAACCCCTGGTGAATAAATTGTTGGTTAAAGGTTACTATGGTTTACTTCAAGAATTGAGAAAAATATATATTTTCCAAAGAATTCGAACTTAATAACGAAAACCATAGAAGATGAAAAAATAAAAGAATTATAAAATAATATAACACCTAACAAGTTCTTGAACTTGATTACTTTAAACTATTTGGCTTAAAGTAAGAAAATGTAAAATAATAGAAGCGCGTAGTATCGAGTCACATATATGGAGAGGATATAAAATGGACTTAAAAGTGAGTCAACAACATATATCTACTCAAAGTTTAATTCTCTCCAACTTATGTTTAATTGATTACGAAAACAGTAAGGAACACAATAAAATAAAGGACGTGTTCCTCAATGTTTCAAATGTTATTTGAATTTGCGACTTCGATCAACAAGAAAAGAAATCAACCATGCGCTACAAAACGTATTTATCTTTCGTTCTCGATCGGTTATTTTCCAAGCTTATTAATTTTTACGAAAAAATAAAATATTATTCCTGATAGTTAATCAAAAAAATATCTCATTTTAAATCAAGAAAAATGTCTCATTACCCCAGTTTTTCATTATCAAACCTGATGTTTCACGCACAAAACCTTTTTTTGACAACTGCACAAAACCATGAATAGTGAAATTTTCGATATTGTCAATAAATGGAAATTTTTTTATTAAAAAAAATTGTATATTCCATCGTGGTCAACGATGACGTCAGACAGTTGTCAGCAGAATCGGTGGACGCAAGAAACAGAGGAAAGAGAAGAAGATGAAGAAGACTTACAAGGTTTGAACCCATCGAAGAGGAACGTCGAGAGAAGCGATGACGACAGCATCAGCGTCCACGTGGAGACTTCTCAGCGATCTGATCAAAACGCGTGTCGCGACATAAAACTCGTAGTCCCTTGGCGTTCCCATGTACATCATCGTTGCGTAAGCGTTCTTATGCTCCGGCCGCCGCGTTTTCAAACCCCGATCTTGTACCGCCACCACTGCATTTGCAGTGTCTATCGCCGTTTCCTGCGGTTGAAGCAGCTGTCTCTCGCGGTATGCTGTCGTTTCGATTACCAGAAGGGTTAAGACACAACATAATAACACTAAACCTCTCTGCAAATCCATATTTGTCTGAACAATGTCCGAACTGGAACAGATATAAAATAAAAGTGTTATTCAGAGTATGATTATTTTTTTCTAAGGAAACTTGTAAATGCATACGCGTATATATACCCAAACAATGTATCGAAAGAGAGAGAGGAAGGTTTCTGGGAGCCTGTGAAGGGTTCAAAAGGTATCATGGCGACTGGCCAATGAGAGCTGAGCTGGGACGTTATTGTAATTAATGATATTTTTATTTTTCATTATAGAAGAAAATCGTTTTTGTTTTTTGAACTATAAAGAAAATTGTTGTGCCACATTAAGATTTGTAGCAGAATAATAAATTAGTATTAATGTAAACTATAAACACCAATTTACAACAAATAATTTTGATATTTTCAGTTGTCAGTTGCAAATTCATATCACCGTTCATCTTCACATTGATCTCATCCTATCACAAAAGAAATGTTTATTTCACACTGAGATATATTGATTTTAATTCCAGATTCTCAAGAGTTTAAAACAAGAGCACCTTGCATATATCTTTAGTCACATTTTTTGGACAAGAGAGAGGTGACACGCTGTGTAGTCTGTAACGCACAAGAATATGTTGAATTACGGTTTGCTTAACTTTTTTTTGGTCGAAAACGGTTTGCTCAACTTTGTTTTAATAATCTCTTTATCAAAAAAAACTTTGTTTTAATAAAATAACAGGTGATTATGCAAGTAACAGCATTTTTTATTCTATAATATTGTTGGCTGCTTGTATGATGGAAATGGTCAATTATGAACCACGTGGACTGAGCCTTCGTCTTTGTCCTATTGGCAAGTGGTGTGCAATCTCTCATACATATATTTATGTCACTTATTAAAATAGGAACCATATTTCAAAGTCAATTGTGTCAAGAAACAACCAAAACATTTGTTCGTGAAGAATAAAAAAACTATGCTTGTTGCTTCGAACTAGGGTAAAAGAGAATTTGATGACTTGAACGAAACAGAGAAAGATGATTTCTTGTGGATGAAGTTAGATAATTATCTGAGACTATTCACTGAGTTTTGAAGTGAATGGGTAGGGTCAATTATGTAGACTTGCAATACAAGAATGGATAGGGTCAATTATGTTATAAAGACTACTCCTTCTATTCCATAATATAAGATTTTTTTATTGAATACACAAGAATTAAGAAATTTATTTTTTAGAAGCCAATATAATTAAATAATATAAATTAAATATAGATTAATCAATTGTAAACAATGTAGTAAACTGCTATTGGTTAACCAGTTTTCAAAAAAGGTAAAGTACCTAAAGTATCAAAACATCTTATATTTGAAATATCAAAATTTCTCATTGTGGAATGGAGGGTGTAAATGAGATTTTAATGATAACCTTAAAATCAATATGATTGCGAGATGAACGGAAATGTTAGTCCACTCCAAGCGAACAAGACTCTTCTAAAACGATTATTTTAGAGGTCCAGTTGTGGATACCCATCATTGACTGACTTATATAAATATGCCTTTTAGTACATAATTACTATTTTATACTTTTGTATTACATGTTGTGTAGGCGTATTATACCTTTTTAGTGTTTAGAGTATATTCTTTGATTAAAAAAAAATTGGAGGAAAACGGATGAAAGGGAAAGAGGAAGGAAACTAGGAAAGGATCAAATGGAACGTTGATAACAATCATGCGAGTCTTCTTGTGTGTTAGAACCGTGTCAGTTTATAATGTCTGTGAAATTGTTTTTAAGATAGACGCTTACATCCACCAAAGTGCCTCTTCTTCCGTTGACTTATACTCTCTCCCTCTATCATTTTAAATGGGTTTTAAGGTTTTTTCACAAAAATTAAGAAAAAATAAAATTTTATGTAATCTATTTTGGTTATATAAAAATAGCACTAAATAAAACTAATTCAACCAATTAAAAAAAAACAGTATTTTATAATCGGTTACAAAGTTTAAATTGCATTATATTTTGTTTAGAAAATTGAGAACATCATTTATTTTGAAACAAAATAGAAATCTTTAAAAACTACTTAAAGTGATACGGAGAAATTAAGTTGCAACATATTTACATATATAGTTTATCATTACAAATTAAAGCATACATTAAATTTATTTATAGAGTATTCCAAGGTGAGCTACCGATTATTTTTAGTGTATTTACATTTGTATTTGTATTAAGCTTATTTGATAAGAGAATGAGTCTATATATAGATGAAATGACTGTTTTATTAGTTTGAAATATGTTATATTATTATTTGTAACTTTGTAAATGCAAACACAAATCAAGATTTTATTTACGTTTTTATTTACATTTATAATTTTCCAAAAAACTGTTAATTAACATTTTACTTGGAGTTTCCCTGTATGTCATCCCTTTCATTATCAGTTGAAAACAAAGAAAAACATTTTTAATAATAAAATTGGTGGTAGAAATACATATATTAATGGAAAATTTAACAAAGTTATCTCGAACTTTGAAACAAAATCAGAAAACTTTCAGCTGATTTTAGTCGAATACAAAAAAAAAAAAGAAATTTATTTTTGTTGATCAAGTTATCTTAGATATGTGATTAATCAAATGTTCAAACTTTTTATTCTAGTAAATCATATTGACTAAAAGTCACAATAAAAATAGCATGTTTGTAATTTAAAATTTTTTTGGGCTAAAATTTAAGGGCCTATGGGTGGTATTGGCCTACAAGAATAATCTAAGCAAATTGAAGTACCAAGAAAATTGGGCTCAGTGAACAATTTTACAGAGATATCGGGAATCAAAACAGAGTAAAAACAGTCTATGCATTACACATAGAATGTAGGTTTCTAGATTCTAAGGAAATTATGTCTCTTTATAAAACGAGTGAGAATGCAAGCCATTCCTCGTCTAGTATACTAGTTTGTTCAACAGCTCTAAAAGAAATTTATGACTTTTATCATTCTTCAATGAGAGAAATACCGTTAACTAGTTTGCGAAGATGATTGTATGGTATATTCATTTTGAGCTGGCCAATAAAACTTGTAAATAAATATTAATTTGACAATCATACAACTACTTACAAAAGGAAATATACAAAGTACAATTTACTGATCATAACATATATTAGGAAACTGCAAATTCTCTACGGCTAAATAGCTCCAGGGTAAACATGCTATTAGGAAACAACGCCAAGAGTCAACCACCACCATATCCTACAATAGGCCAACCAAATCATTGAACATCATCATTAACCAATAGAATTTGAATTAGTGCGATCGTAAATAACTACAAAGATTAAAACCAAGTTAAAATAACCGAAAGGGTAAATAACCATCAGGAACCTAAAGTTATCATCAAAGAATTACAGTCCGCATCAAGGTCAAATCATTAAAATGACCATCATCTGGTTATTTAACCCTTTCTCACTACTAATTTCGAACATAATATTTAAAATTAAGGCTCAGATATAATATGGGTAGAGATAGTTATCAGCACAAAAATCAGAGTGGTGCATGACATTCTCAATCATCACTGCCAAACGAAAACTAATCTAATTAGTAATAAAAAAAAGCCTCAGAATTGCAGAAGAATCATCAATAAAATAATCAGTCCCGAAAGATGGTGTTCTTTTATAATCTGATCTCCTCATCGGCTATAACCCCTAATTCAATCTAAAAAATAAATAAGGAAGAAATATAGATCTCATGGCCGACCCAAACGGTAAAAGCAGCGACGCCGCTCCGCAGAGACACAGAATATGAGAGTCAAGACACCTCAGACGGAGAAGCCGTGAGGCTCCTACAACGCCTTCGGTATACAATTTCGATCTGTGACGTTTACTCGTGGATTATGCAACCACAGTAAAATCAGATTGCTCCATATGAGTATAAGAATTCTTATAACTCGCGTCACTTGCAAAGAATCAAAAGACAATTTTTAAAAGCTAGAAAAAGAAGAGCGAAACTATTAAAATAGAGAAGGAGGAGGAAGAAGAAGAGATGAGAATAAAGGATTGTTCGAGAGATGTATTATATACAAAGAGATATTAGGGCATCGGAAGCCCTAGAGGTTCACAACGGCTTACTTTTACGGGCCAGAGTGGATGCGAAATAGCCCAACTACGGCCCAATAAAAAATTTTAATTGATTTTTAAAGTGACTCGATTCAATTACATGTCGGGCCATCAACAAGCATGTAATTGAGTTGTATGGTACAAATTAGGTCTGGGTGTTCGGATTAGGTTTTTTGGATTCGGTTGTCTCTTATAACATTTCCTAAATCTCATTCTAGTAAATTTACAACTACGGATCGGGTTCGGGTATAATATATCGGGTTCGGGTCGGTTTTGTATCACATCCTAGAACATATAAAGTAATCATATATCATTCGGATTCGGGTTATATTGGATCGTTGTCGGATGTGACACACCGATCCAACATGTTAGAGGCTAATTACTCGGAGATAACCTCAACAAGAAACAAAAAGTGTTCTAAACAAAGAACAAAGAGAATGAACTCAAAAGTTAAGAAGAAAATCGATTTTTTATTCATGGACGAAATTATACATTTATAGAAAAGAAATGACAAAGAAAAGTCAAGGAAATAATTGTTTTGTGGAAAATAATGCATAGAAAATGAAAATGAAGGCCAAAACTGAATTTATTGTGTTGAATGGCTCCTCATCTCCTAAAATCCGTCTGGGCCTTGTAGAAAGGATGAAATGGGCTTCTCTGATGGACCAAGATTGTAGAACAATTGGGTTTGTGGCTTAATTTAATATGGTCTGGTCAGAATCCCTCATTGAATGCACATGTCTGAATTCGCGAGAACTGAAGATCACCTGATTTGCAAATTGCATAACTCCCACATCTGAACTACGTTCGATCTGATTCTTCTTCGAGGAGCTCCGTAATTGAGTTGAGCACATTCTCCAAGTGATTTCATGCGTAGGAGCCTCGTGGTTTAGAAGATATGAGTCAAACAATGAATATATATATCTTTACTGCTTTCCATAATTAAACCATGCATGTCTGTTTTGCCCGGTGCGCTATCCAAAGGCACATCAGTATGAATCGGGTTTTTCGGTTCAGGTTCGGTTCAGATTTTGGGTTACGGATTTTATGCCCATGCCTAGTACAAATTGTGCATATGGAAAGGGTGGAGATGGCCTTTGAATGACATTATGACCAACCTTGACTCTGCACTTAGAGTGACCAACGCGTATTTAACGGCGTTTTCACCAACAAGACATCAGCGCAATTCATGTCTGAATCGCCCACCATACTTTTCGGAGGATAGGGTAAGTCTAACATATTTAATCCATAGATTATTTATAATATCTTTTCCATCAGATTTGAGTTAGAATCCTTATATATGTACACTTTTCTAAAAGACATGTTTTATATTGTTTCACCCAAAAGATAGGTGTAGAAAAATCCGATAGAACCAGGGGCGAATCCAAAGATTTTTTTCAGTGGGTGCACAAATGATAAAATAGGTGTAAACTTAGATATGGTTATAGGTGTAGATGCAAATTTGTTAAGAAATATACAAAAATTTTAAACTATTATGGGGCAAGTGCACCCACAATCCTCTATCTAGGTTCGCCAATGGATAGAACAAGTTTTTTTTCTCACGACATTTGTAAACTTAATTTTTCTTAGGAACTATGAATCGCAGGTTGCAGCAATATGGACTATAACTGTATATAGATTTCTAGTTTAGCTTGTTTAGTTTGACCCCAAAAAAATAAGTTTAGCTTGTTTAGTGCAGTGTTAGTATGCTGCTCACTTTCTCATGACATGTGTTATTTTCTGTGAACCTTATTCCCCACCACACCCCACACACACACACACAAATTGAAAAGATAGAGAAAGAGGAAGAAGATATGTCCATTGCAATTGACGTCGCATTATAGAGTGAAGTTACTAAAATAAAATTTGGTATAATGATATTAATAATAAATAAAAACAGACATGTAGGATACCACTCTTTTATGTAGTAGTGTGAAAGTTGGAGTCTCATTATTGGAACAAGAATATAAGTATACGAAAAAGGTAATTAACTTGCTCTTCAAAAAAGTAATTGCTAAGGCCCCTCAAAAAAGTAATTGCTAAGGCCCCATGTCCCTACTATTCTCCATTCACGTTTTCATTTTCTAGTTTTCCTACTTTAAAAGTTTAGTTTTATTATTCTCTATATGAAAGAACACTATCACATACATTTTCTCGTACACGATTTTTAAATTACTCATATATAACAATTTTGGTTATGACATGATGACAATATCGCACCGAGATCACTTTACTCTTCAAAAAATCGGTAAAAACCGTATTCCCCATGGGATTTAATTAACCCCTGCTATGGGTTCTTCTGTAGTCTGTACTGTATTTATATTTATTTTACTTGAATATTTAGTAGAACCGGTCCTAATTCTAGGGAGAATATAGTATAATAGTCTACTATTAATGTATTCGATGAAATATCAGATAAGTTCAAATACATGCGTGATGAAATATCAGAGAAGCTGTCCTTTGCTCATCATATAATTATTTATTGAATTTTTCCTTCAAATGATATGAAAAGTTCATTTTCAGATTTAGTAAAAAAAAAAGAGTTCATTTTCAGATTTCGTATGGCTTTATGGATTTAAGTATTATTTTTTAAATGATTGACGTGAAACACAACAAAAAGATTGACATGAGATGTATAATGTATATATAGCAATGATTCTAAAAGTTGAAGTACCAAGTTCCATGCTTCATATGTGTTTTTACTAAAAAATTCAGCACTCGGAATTCAAACCTTGTAAAGGATAAACAAACAATAACTATATTTGAATTAATACTCTATAAATTAATATACACTAAAAACTTTTATAAAATAATATAATTTTATACTCTCGAATTGAGTTTTTGGTTCAATTATTATATCGATAAATTAATAATCTCTATAAATTAATAAAAAAATATAGTTTTAGTGTAGTCTCAACATTATTAATATATAGAGGTTTCACTATAACTTGAACTTTTACCAAATGCATGTATGTAGGTATGTTCAGAATCTTGTGACCATATCATCATATACAAAAAAGAAACCAGTATATGTAATGAAAATGCCAAAGGGTCAACAGAGATATCTTCGTTTTTTTCTGCGAACATACATCATAAAGATTTCCATGACAGTTAGTTCACCGCAGGTCCTCAATTAAAAATAAATTATTCCACCAATGATGGTTTTTCGTCAATCTATCAATCCAAATTTTATTTGAAGAAACATTTTTACTATCAGTCCACCAGAATCCACAATATTTTTAACTATTACCGTGTTTGCAAAGGAGCTATAACAATATTCAAAATTTTAATCATTCAGATTCTACAAAATCTCTGCGAACTTCAAAAAAAAAAACATTTACAATTGACTTTCAAATAGCATGCTATTGAATAGTTAAATACCAGAGCGCCTAATTTTCTCCTAACACTCTTACAAAGAATCACTACTTACAGTCACTTTCAAATAACGAATAACTTAGTGGAAGATATCCAGTACGGTTAGGCCTCGTAAAAACGATTGGATTGCGTTAAAATGGAAGCCAATAATCAATATTCAGCTCGTGTATATATTTGTATATGTATATGCAAAAAGTGATCATGTTTCCTTTTCTTTTAAACCAAAGCTTCATTGACATACTAGGTATGGACCCGTGCGTTGCACGGGTTTTGATTGATGTTTTAATTTCATGAAAAACATAAAATTGGAAAACTTTCTATTGCACTTGTAGAATTTTATATATATTATGTGAAACTTATTTAAATAATAAAAATTTGTGTTTCCACGTAAGTTTTGATTGGTATTTTAGTTTCTGTAACTATAGTGCATAAGCAGTTATTAGAAACTTTGTATTTAGGCTAGATAAAAAATCCAGACCGAAAATTTAAATCAAACCTAACCCCAAAAATATGAATTAGAGTGAAATACAATGACTTACAAAGTTGAATCGAACCAATCGAGTTGATGAGAACAGCATACACATTCTTATGCTCTTAATATAATATTTGTATTAATTTGTTATTTTTTCAAATAATTTGCTTCTCACTTTATAATAACAATAAAGACTTTTTATTAAACTAACTCAGTCTTAATTAATCTTCCGAGTTCATTGTGTCTTGATGCTACCTTCCACTATAACAACTTAACTAAAATGAATTATAAGAAAAGTACTACCTAGAAAAAATATGTGATAAAATAATGTAAAATTTGATTTTAATACCAAATCAGTTACAACGTTAATAATAATAAAAAAATTTAATGACCAAACAATTAAAATTTTAGATTTTGTATGACCAAACACATATAAACCCAAACATGAAAAAAAAACTTAATTTTCTTATGATTATTCATGAAGAATAAGATAATAGTAAAATGGTACCAAAAATTATAATAATGGAGAATAGTAGTGACAAACTTTTTGAAACTATATTAAGGAAATGAAAAAGAGAGACATATATTGATATTAAAAGAATAGAAAATAAAGAAAATACAACATTCATATATTACAAATTTATCTAAAAATTTTGCTTGTTTTTTTCTAGAACAAAATTACTTTTTTCTTTTACTTTTGTTCTTCTTGTTTTTTTTGTTTTTCCACAATTATTATCCATAACAATTGACTAAACAAAAAAATTCAAGTATTAAGTTACATTATATAATAAATCGACCAAACATGTTATAAAAATTACCAAACATAATATATAGTACATTTACTTTTATGTGTTTATAAATCTTTAAAACTTTGATAAGAAGATTGGATTTTTCTTTTAACTTTTATTTCAAATAAATAAGTTTTGCACGTAATTAGATGCAATTTTTTTAATCTCTTCCAATTCTTTTCCCGTGAGTTTATTTTGAACTGTTAGCATATGATTATTTGTTTATCATATAAAGCTTTCTTTTTAGTAGTTACTCCAATTATCTCTAGATTATATTCACCAAATATAACAAAAGTGTAGAATCATTTTCACGATCTACCATTACTTCTATTTTGAAACTGAAAATTACTTTTTTGACAACCTGAAAATGAATTAGTTTTAAACTTTAATAATATATCAATATGTATTGATATATTTTTATTTGTACATTGATAATAGATTTATTTATTTGTAACTACATATTTGTATAAAACTTATAGATCAATATATATTGATTGTATAAAACAATTCTTTTTGTTAATGTTAGTTGATTATGTTATTACTAACTATGAGAAACATTAAACTACTGTTTTTTTTATAATTCTTTTGTTCAGGATTAAAATAAAAATAAAATTACTTTCAAATATATTTTACAATATTTAGGATTCAAAAATAAAAGTACTATCAAAAGTTTTATTAAATTATTACATATTTATGAATTTTTAAGACATGTCATTATATTAAAATATTTCTTTCCATGTGTCATGATCATATTAATTAGAAACTTTGAAAACCAAGCTTTATATATATAAGATTAAAATTATAAAATCTTTTAAGTTTATAATTTTGTAAAATAAAAATAATTATCTATTAATTGTATATTTATGAGGAAAATCACTTAGATATTTATAAGAAAAATCTAATCTTATAATTACTTTTTTATAAGGAAAATCTTTATCTTAAACCAATGTCTACTGATTTTTTAATTATTTTAAAATCATATATTTTATTTGATCTTGAAAATAAGGTTCTTTACAAAAGGAATATTACAATTAAAACAAACTTACATTTGTAATTATTTTAAACCATACGTTTTATTTAACCTTGCAAATAAGATTCTGTAAAAGGAATACTACAATTAAAATAAACTAAAAGAAGTTTTTTTCAGTCTCTTTGGTTTAATATTTTTAACAGGAAGAATACTATTGAATATTTATAAGTAAAAATATTTTTGTAAATATTTTAATCTCTAGTGAAATTTATCTTATAATAATTTTGTGTATTTTGTAATTATCTTAAACCCACGTTTAAAAGAAAAGAATACCATTATTAATAATTATTTATATTTAAATTTTTCTTTTTTTTTTTGTTTGTTTGTTTAAGATTTTACAGAAAACGAAAAATAACTTTTAAAATTCTCCTTGTTTAAGTTTTCTTAAAACAAAATTGTTACTTACCACATGTGATAATCTTAAATATATAATTACGATCATGTTAATTAGCAACTTTAGGTACCAACTTTATATAAGAAAAGCTCATCTTATAATTATTTTGTTAATAAAAAAATTCATCTTACACCAATGTCTACTGATTTTGGAATTATCTTACACCCATATATATATATATATATATATATATATATATATATATATATATATATATATATATATATATATATATATATATATTATTTGACCTTGAAAATAAGGTTCTTTAAGAAAATAATACTACAATTAAAATAAACTTATATATGTTGTAAATTATTAACCCAGTACTTTTTTTATTTAACTTATAAGAAGTTTTCACAGTTCTTTTGATTTAATGTTTTTAACAGGAAAAATACTATTAAATATTATAAGAAATTTTTTTGTAAACATTTTAGTTTATAACTAAATATATCTTAAAATAATGTTTTGTATGTTGTAATTATCTTTAACCCACGTTTAAAAGGAAATATTACTATTAAATCATTATTTATATGGAAATATTTGTTTCTTTACATTTTTTTAAAACTAAAATTGACTTTTAATAAATTTTGGATTAGTTATATTGAAATTATTTTATTTTGAGTTTTTTGTTTTTAATATTTTACAGAAAAGGAAAACTAACTTTTAAAATTCTCTTTGTTTAAGTTTTCTTAAAACAAAATTGTTATTTACCACATGTAATAATCTTAAATATATAACTAAGATCATGTTAATTAGCAACTTTGGGTATCAAACTTTATATAAAAATCTCATCTTATAATTATTTTTGTTAATAAAAAATTCATCTTAAACCAATGTCTACTGATTTTGTAATTATCTTACACCCATATATATTTTATTTGACCTTGAAAATAAGGTTTTTATGAAAATAATACTACAACTAAAATAAACTTATAGATTTTGTAAATTACTAACACAATACTTTTTATTTAACTTATAAGAAGTTTTCAAGTTCTCTTTGGTTTAATGTTTTTATCAGGAAAAATACTATTAAATATTTATAAGAAAAACTTTTTGTAAATATTTTAATTTGTAACGAAATTTATCTTAAAATTATGTTTTGTATCTTATAATTATCTTTAACCCACGTTTAAAAGAAATATTATTATTAAATAATTATTTATATGGAAATATTTGTTTCTTTACATTTTTCATTACATTTTGTTAAAAAGTAAAATAACTTTTAAAATTTTTGGTTTAAACTTTTTAAAGAAAAATTGTTATTTAACACATGTCATAATCTTAAATATATAATTGACATGTGTCGCGATCATGTTAATTAGTAACTTTGAAAACCAAGCTTTATATAATAAGAAAAATTGTTATTTAACACATGTCATAATCTTAAATATATAATTGACATGTGTCGCGATCATGTTAATTAGTAACTTTGAAAACCAAGCTTTATATAATAAGATACAGCCGTCGAAGTATTAACTGGTTCTTCGTGACTCTTGGCTTTTTGTGACAAGCTTTTTTTCCTTTTTCTTGTGCTAATATCAGCATAAGTTCATACACATAGGTGGTAAATAGGGGTAAACTAGTAATGTTGAATTGCTTTTAAATGTTATACTCTATGTTTCATAATATAAGTAGTTTACCAAAAAATATTTGTTTCCCAATATAAATAGTTTTAACATTTCTATGCAATTATTTTTTTTGAATATTATATAACCAATTAAATTATGTAGCATTTTTATAATCGATTGAAGTTATATATTAAATGATTTTTTTAATAATCAATCATTTTAACACTTTCTTAATATTAGTGATTTTAACTAAAACTATCTATAATTTGAAACAGAGGTAGAGAATTACTAGGGAATTACTACTCTTTTATGTTTTGTAAGCATGCAAGTTTAAGTTATCTCCAAACCCACTCTATTTTTTTATTATTTTAAAATAAAGTAAAATAGAATATGAACCAAAAATATTCACATCGTACTTCATTTTTCACTCCATTAGAGTAAACGATGAATTTACTTCATAAATTAAATAATCTATTTTTTATTTGTTCGTTTCTCTATTATACAATGAGAATATGGTAAAATTAGAGTATTTTACTTCGTATTCTATTTTAAAAGAAAAAGATATAATTTTACATTGTAGATGCTCTCGCAACTATCCGACTACTCATAAAACATGAAATCCCAAGCAAAATAAAAAAATGGAAGATACTCCGAGCTGATATATCGGACCACTCTTGCGATTATACATGCTACTAACCAGATATTAAGTATTTATATATTATAGTTTTGCACCAATTTTTTAAAACATAATTGATTCGCGGATGTTTACATTTCAGTGCTAAATATAATAAATCTAGAGAGATAGCCACTTGCTCGTACATATCCTCAAAGCTCCCCCATCTCTATGATTGGGGTTTTCACAACATTACCTCATCATGGTTCATGTTACCTGACGTGTCGTACTTCCATTGGTTACCTGATCACAAAATTTGGATTCTTCTTGTAATGATTTAATAGTCTACTGACTCTTTGGTCGGGTTATGGGCTTGTTCTAGTTTTGCATGTTTTTGGTATATACACGTAATATGATGTTAGGTACACTTTGGTTAAAAGCCTTTAGTCTTTATAAAACTTTTCTTTTGAGAAAGGGCCTTGGTCAATTAACTATGTAGATACAAATATTATTATACACGAGCGAGAGAAGATCGCGTAAGAGAAGCCAACGTATTGGTCTTTTGTCATTGCCTTGTCATGTCACAGTGATTACTCTTATGTTTTCTTCTGTGCTCTCTGAAGCTGCGTAGGCCTTACGTCGTACGCCACTTCCCTCTCCTAACACGCAAGTTCATAAACAATACTCCCCGCGTGTCGGGAGTCTCGGGACGAATCTCCACCTTCCGATCAAAACCAGACAACGGCTAAAGAGAAAGCGTAGATGCGTAGTGACAAACGATGATGGGTCCAGGTGATCTTGGGCCATTGGTTTGTAAAATGCGAGACAACGTCGAGTGGTACCAAGAATTGTCACGCTGTCCTTATAAACCAAACCGACAAAGACAAAAGTCGGAGGTACATGCATATCGCTGGCATTAAAATTTTAAAAGACCAAACCCGGTCGCCTAATCAATGTTATTTAACGAATAACTAGATTTTTGATCCGCGTTTAAAAAGCGCGGGTACTATTATGCTATTTTTTCTATATAAAGATTAATAACTATTCATTTTAATTATATAAATTGTGACATGATCAAATTTCAATTATGCGGGTTTGTTATAGTATGTACAGTATGACAAAATTTACAATACCTCACACAACCGTTTTATGTTTCTAAATAATTTAAACAATGGTTGTACCTGAAATTCGTACTTGAATCATTTATATTTAACAATTATAAATTCCATAAAATATTTCTAAACATAGAAAGTGGCCCAATAATTTTTTTGATTAAATCGTGAAATCATTTAGTTACAAAATTTCAATCTCTAATATTACTTTTAAAAATTATTGCAGACTTTAATTTATTATTACTATAAAAAATGTTTATGGCTATGAAATAAATTATATAAAAACATAATCCATTTAATTAGTTAACAGATTTAGGTCATAGTCCATTTAAATGTATTATAGGCCCAAAAAAATCGAAAAACAATAATGTCATTAATGAAATTTTTTAGTTAGTCATATCATTAAAGACATTTTTGGAAAATTTTAACATTTCATTAAGGGTATAATATATGAATGATCCCCTTTTAATGGTATTGATCATGATTAATTGATTAAACTAAGAAATTCCTAAAGATAATGTACTATGTTTTGTCTGTTTAGAAACATATAATGTTTTTTTTCTTCTAAAATTACACTGTTTAAGAAAACTATAAACAAGCAAAGCTAAACATATATTTTATAAATATAGATTTCCATATTATATTGAATAAATTTTAAAATGGCACCAATTTTTTTAAACATAATTATAAAAAAATATAAACTAACAGTGTGTATTTGATAGAAAATCATCTTATAGACTAAAGTTATACATCAAGTTTTATAGTCTTCGCGAATAAAACAAAATAAACTTAAAATATATACTAAAAGTGTGTAGCAGTGTAGGCCAGCACACAATCGAAATGAGTAGACACGGGATTTATAAGAGAGAATTCCATAATCCGCAAAACTCGATGTACATTAGTTCTCTTTTAACCATGTAAATCATGTAAAAATGAGTTTCCTTAAACTTCAAAGATAGATTATCGTTTCCAATTAGAAATATAAAGCTAACTTCTGAAGTTATAAAAAAAAAAGCTAACTTCTAAAATATGCGACTAATAATTTTAAATGAATGAAAAGAGTATTATAATTTTCTATATTTATAAATATAGAAAAGAGTATATGCTGATGAAGAAAACATTTATGTTGATGAAGGAAAAACGATATGGAGTAAATGGAGAAAATAAATGTATAAAGGTGAGGAGAGACTACTATTTGTGGAACTACACATAACATTTTTGGGTAATAGAAAATATGAAGAATTTACAACAATTTCATATGATGTTTGCAAACAAACAATTTTTAGTTGGTGAATATGGTTTCAGAATTAGAAGAATAGTTTGTTTCTGAAATATATTTAGAAGATTTTTTTTTGCGAAAAGACTTATATTTAGAAGATTTTGAATCTTGAAAGAGAGTTTCATTCACTTAGAGCTCATCCTTGTATCTGGGACGAATAATACAAGAAAGGATAACTTTGCATGCAGTGTCCGATACAACTGTCTTTTATCATTTACATGAATATAAAGATTTTAAAGTGGTTCACAGTGTGTTAATCGAATCTGTTATTTGAATATGTTTATACTGTTAAGAAAATGAAGAGGGAGAGCCGTGGAAAATTGTAACAACAGTTTGATTGGCTGCTTACTTAACCTAAGATAGGACACGTGTAATCTTACTATTTGTGGAATTACGCTTCCCCTATAAAGTTATTTTCTGAAGAAAGCGGGAAGAATTTTCTTAATGGGATATGGGGCCCACCATCGAGGAGAAAGAGCCAACACGTGTGGGATCCATGTCAACACTGTACCCCCGTCAACTCCACAGCTTGCATTTAGTCTTGTTTTTCATGAGTTATATTGATAAATAAATAGTTTTTTAAGTTGGAATTGTGAAAGTGAAAAACCTAAAGTTCAAATTAGAAAAATGGATATAAATCAAAATGCTATGCATATTTTGATATTGGTTTCGACTCTCTCTTGGAGATTCCTACATAAATTATATACAATGAATTTGTTTGAAGTAATTTAGAACAAAAACTTCAGTTAAAAAATAATAACAATCTGATGAACCTGTTAATTTTGGCTATTTCAATGGTCTTGTGAGATCACATTTTGATTAAATTTATGCGAAATGTAATCTCATAACACCATTGAAATAGATTTATTAGGAGATCACTAAAAGGTAATTTACTTGATTAATATAACATTTTATCTATTTTCAACTCCCATCAAACCAAAGGTTTAAAGTGACAATTAGGTTAAACTGACTCGCCTAACTAAAACTCAAAGTCAAATCAACTTTATTGGTTATATTAAGAAAAATCAAAAGAATCAAATTAAATCGTGTTTTAGCATAAATCATTACATAGTTTTGTAGGGCCTCCTATTTATATCTTAACATGCGTCATTGGTTTGTCTAGTGATATATTTTGATCGTTTTTACTAGTCTCTTAACATTATTAACATCGTACGTATATATATACACCAGGATGTGATTACAGTTTTTCGGTTCCTTAGAGCATTTTCAAAAGACACTCTATAACTTCAAATATGAAATTTTTTGCTCTCTAAAAAAGAACTTCGAAACTTCAAATTTGAAATTTCGAATAGTGAAACTTCAAATATAGAGTGTCACTACTCAAAACTTCAAATTTGAAATTTCATATTTTTATTTGCATTTTAGTCCTTACAATTATATATTACATTTATGATTTTTAATTATTTTTTCATTTTATCCTTTTTAATCCTTTAAAAATTTATAACTCATAAATATCTCACATTTTCATCTATAATTTAAATTTTACGCATAAATTAAATATAAAATTTGAAATAAGATTTAAAATCTTTAAACTAGATTTAGACTACAACAATATTACAAAAGAATCTTAACAAATGCATTAATTAATCATATATATAAGTATTGTGAAAATAGTTGTATATGGTATTTTGCTTGTAATTTTTATATCAATTTATGAATAAATTTTGTTATTATTAAAATAAGTGTAGTTATAATTATATATTTTATCAACTTATATATAAAATTTTCAAAATTATTCAGCTTTTTAAAATTATAAATTTTAGTTGTAAAATCATTAATTTCTTATATATCTATAAATTTTAAAAATACTGTTTAGTTTTAATTTTGACAATTATACAATTTTTATACCAATTTTAAAAACATTTATACAAATATATTTAACCAAAATAGATAGAAAATCTACCAAAATTATAATTATATATATATAAATACATATTCTTAATAAAATTTAAAATAAACAGAATTATTTTTATCTTAATTTTACGTTTGATTAAATCAAATTTATATTAAAATATTGATAAGAAAATAATAAAATTTACAATATTAATAAATTTTATTTTAAAATACATTTAAAAAAAATTACTACACATGGTGCAGAAACGCCTAGTTTTTATATATATGCTATTTATTTATACAGTTTTATGAATAAAAATTAATTATGATAAACATAAAGACCATAGTATAAAATATAAATAATTTTAAAGTTAAGTTTGAAGTTTTTTTTTTAAAGAAAACTATCTTAAAACTTCAAATTTGAATGGCAAACTTCAAAATATAATTTTTTTTAGAGATGCTCTAAATCTTAGAGCTTCTCCAAAAATTGTATTGAAGGGGGTAACTAACTCAAAAAAAAACTAATAAGAAAAAAATAAGTGAGAAACATGCGTGGAGTTCTAAAAACACACGATATTAGAACAGTTTCATAAGCTACAAGACACATGTCTTTCTTCAATGGTTAACTATTTAAAAAGTAAAAAAAAATAAATCTAAAATCAGAATATAATAAAATATTAATTTTTAATGGCTAACAACTCCATATGACCACCTTCACCGTTAAGCAATGTTTTGAAAACCGGACCGGATAACTCGATATAGCTCTTGGTTGATTTGGTTAGACTGGTTCAACCGGTCGAACCGGTTTTCTACCTATGAAACTTATGTATATAATATATATTTATATTATATGAATTTTATTTCTACATATAATATATTCTCTATAATTTTTATAATTAACTAAATATAAAAATAAACATAAATCTAACTGTATATATAATAAAATAAAACTGAATAGTGAATACTATGTAAACTAAAATTAATAAAATCATATGATTTACAATTTAAATTATCATATTTATTTATTTTACAACTAAATCTCAAATTTTATGAATATGGTAAAATAAAATAGTATATGAAAGTCAAAAATATATTTTTCACATTGTTTCTGAAGAAAATAAAAATCAATTAAATAATGATAGTTGAACACTAATTATAAAATATAAAATTTTAGCTAATAATAATTGAAAGCACTTAATTATATGTTAATTTTTATGAACCGGGTTTTAAAATTGACCCGGGTCACCGGTTTTACCGGTTTTCAGCTGGTTTTACCGGTTTTTTACAAATCTGGGTTTTAAACTGAACCGGGCTCGGCTTCTTCACCGAGTCACGGTCGAACCGGTTCGACCGGCCGGTCCGGTCCGGTTTTCAAAACGGATGCCCTTAGAAACACCTTACACCTCAATAATATCCTATAAAATATAGTGTCAAGTACATAAACCAAGTAATTTATTGGAGAAGATCAATGATTAAACCAATGACTAATAACTTTCTCATAATCAGAAAAATATAGTAAATCAACGTCAAACACAACAAAAGTAGACTGGCACGCAGAGTCCTTGAAATCTCGAAATGGAGAATATGTATTGGCGATTTATTTAAAACGCATGCCAGATATCTTTTCATGTTTTTTCGTCTAATGATTATATTGATGAAGCAACAAGTACATTTTGGTTCAGAAACACAAATAATCCAAAGAGAAACAAATATCAAATACAACCTACATAAGAGGGCTTGCTTTGGTGACGATGCCAATAACAACTCGATTCCATTCTTTTCTAAAGATCAGAATGTTTTCCCGCACAACTTAAATGAAAATATATATACTTTTGCTAATTTTAAAAGTGGAGTTTGAATACAAAAATATATAACTGGTTATATAGATTTGCTAACTTTAAAAATGGAGTTTGAATCCAAAAATATGTAACTGGTTATATAGATTTGCTAATTTTATAGTGAACTTGCTAAGGTGTGTAGGAATGAATATGATAGTGTTGGTCGACTCAAATGCGTATGTTGCGTGAGAGTCTAAAAGTATCCAATGTTGTGCAATGTTAGTTTGGGAAATGAGCGGGACTCTGTGTTCAGTGGTAGTGGACGGACTCTGGATGTAACACATTCTGGGTTCGATCTTCCTGCTGTGGAAACAATGTCATATTGTTCTATTTATCAAGGCTGTGGATCCTATCCGTATGAATATCTGGGAGAAAGTCTGTCGTGGGCTATAGATATCATCAGAAATTAGATCTAGTTCTTTAATAGATCTGGATTTAACCCTTTTTTCAAATTAAAAAAATTAGTCTGAGAAATAAACATTTTCGTTCACAGAAGATACGATGAGCTTTCACTTTCAGTGCAATTTTTCTGATTTGTCCTGGAATTTTGTAAAAGCTAGAACTTAAAATGGAGTAAATCGTTGATATACCAATAAGAGATGTTATTTATGAGAATTTGGTCAAAAAAAAGAAAGAACAGCTATTCATGCACAGTAACAATGAAGTGAGGTGGTGTTTGTTGTGAACTTAAACATTGGATTTTATCACCTTGTCTTGTAACCAATTATTGTTTTTTATAGAAAAGATCAAAAGAATGGTTTGGCGTAGTATATATATACACGAAATTAGCTGCTTATAATAAAAATTACTGTTTAAATTTGTAAGTTAGCATTAGTAGGACACATATTTTGTGATGGTAGTTATGTGACTATCGGTTGTATCGCAATGGACGGTTGATATAAAGTCATGGTTATGGGACCCATTCTTTCTTTATCATGGTTCAGTATCATTATCGTTATCATCGTGTTTTTTTTTTAATTCGTTATCATCTTCTTTCTTCCTCTCTTTCTCAATAATTTAGGTTTTCATCAGTAGGAGACGTTTCCTCGTTTTTGTGCTGTTTGGATCTTCTGACACACTTCACTTTTTCGTATTTCAATTTATGTATATTTAAATTATTAATACATTACTGATTTATAACATTACTTACGGCGGGTGGCACAGATTAATATAAATAGTTGGAGAAAGAAGAGAGATGGAATCGAAAAACTAAATTATAAATAAAAAGTATAATTTTTTCTCGTCGATTTCGGTACTACGTAACAATATCAACTGCTAGGACTTTTACAAATAAATAAAATCAACTCATCCACTAGATTATTAAAGTGTTGCCGCGTTATTATACTATCATTCGTGAAACAAATAAGTTATCTTTTTCAACAAAAAAAAAAGTTATCTGTTTATTTGATTTTTTAAAAAAATACATTGGTAAAAATAACTAATTTCCTAGAGAAAATCAGGATATGAACTTGGTAGCAAAAACCTTACAAAATTTGGTCTTATTCTTAATAAAACCACAACCTGTTCAAATTTATTTTCCATCTTGGGTGTACAGTCTGAACTTAATAGATGATAAAAGTCTGCAAGTATAGTACTCTCAAGAATACTTTATGTTCAGGATCGTAGTTATATCAATAAAGAAATATTTGGATTGAGATGCGTCTTGGATTTTTTTTTTTTACGAAAAACTTTAATGTTAAGATGAAAATGAAATAATTCCTTTTTAAAGAAAAAGGAATGATCCTAGATTGGACACGACATACTTATCACTATGTCTTGATGCGATGACATTACTTTCCGCTATAAATCTATAGGATTTGATTGACAATAAATAGAGTAAACTAGAGGTTGATGTGAAATCGCGGGATAGTTTTTTTTGTTATACTTTTATGTAATGTTTTATACGTTTGTTTAATGTACGAGATTAGTTTCAATCTTAAAAGTTTGCATTTTGATTATTATAAATGTGACACTAGATATTTATAAGTTCATTGTTCGCTTCCATGTGTTTTTTTGTTACGTGGTGTTAATGTTTTAAAGTCCGATTATGATACGCGATTTTTATTTATTCATTCGATCGTTAATATTTAAAATCTAGAATTTAGATAAAACAATGAATATTGCTAAAAGTTAAATTGTTGTATGTTTTGTATGAGTTAATATTGCTAAAAATTAAATTAAACTAATGCCGATGTGTTATATCCGAATCCGATCTGTACTTACAAATTTATCAGAATGGGACCTAGTAGATGATATAAATTATAACCAAAATTCAAAATACTCAACCCGTATTCCAACAGGTACCTGAAAGGTCATAATTAAAATATATTTTATGTTTTCTTCAGTTAGTTTTATATTTGATAAATTTTTTACCTTGATAAATATTTTACCTATTTATTGGAGTAACCCGTAAAACTATACTCATAAAATATCAATAATAACATAATAACATGTTCCATCATATCATTAATATTAATAGTAACTACTATTAACATTTATTTTATCAAATATATATATATATAAATAAGTATATATATATCTCTAATTTTAATACTATATATATAAGAATTACATAATTATGTATTTCATGCATTCAGTATTAAAGTACAGTTGTATATTTATGAATTAGCAGGTATATAATTTTTATCACTAAATAAAAGATAATTGGTTGTTTACTTCAATTTAGCGAGTTTATAAATTTTTCATTATTTTAAAAATAATATATTAGTTATTTCGTTCCTTAATTTTAGGTTAGAGTATATATTTAATAATAATTAAGTGAAGTATAGGAGATAAATGTATTAAGTTACTTTATATTTATTAACTGTTATAGTAATTTAATTATGAATATAAAATATGTATATATAAAATTATGGATATATTATTTCTTATTCTATAAATAAAAAATGAATTAATATTATTTTATTATTATAGCTGATATTAATTCCGAATTTTACTATTAAAAGTAAATATTAAAAGAGATGTATATTTAAATTTTAAATAAAAGATATTAAAATATATTATTAAAACGCAATCTTAAAAATGATACTTGAGAATATCTTTTTACATATTTTGTTTTGAAATATTAAAATAATAGGTCAGATATGTAATATATTTAATTATAACTAAGTATGAGAAATAATAGGAAGTTAAATAAATATTATGGTCCAACATAGACTATTTGTAAGTAGATAAAAAGTTCTCTTGTTTTAATAGTATTGATGTGTGAGAAATAAAAGGTTTAATATGAAGAAAAAATGAGAATTAGAGTAAAATTTTATTTCTGGTTAAAACAAAATAACATATTATTCTACATTTCCTTTATTTTAGGCTAATGAGGGTGATTGGTTGGGTTGTAACCAATGACTTTAAATTTAATTTTTCAGCCACATGTAGAGATAAATTTTCAGCCACAAACAATGGAGGTGATTGGTTAGATTGTAACCAATGACTTTAAGTTTAATTTCTATCTACAACCACTTAAGTTATCAATCATGCTTTAACTAGTTTTTAAAAATAAAGCCAATAAAATAAAAAATGGCTGTAGAAATTTTATTTTCTAAAACAAAAAAATATGGCTGTAGATTTATTTCATTTTTAAAATATTGATGTATGAATATATTTCCTTTTTATCATTTTTTCATTTAATTTCTACAGCTACACTAGATACAATTACATCAAAAATTCGTAGAGTCTAAATTCTACAGTAAATTTTATAAAACTACAATCCAACCAAGTCGGCCTCAATATTAAGTTCAGTTGCGCTGGAATTATCCCAGTCAAGTGAAAAAAATTAATCATTTTTAATTCTTTTACTCCTGTTACTGTATATTAAAGGTGAAATCTGTTAGTATTTTCTTCCTCTTGGTTTTGGTGGAGAAAGAAAATAGCACTCATTTCAGCCTTTTACTGTTCTTTTACTCTGTCATTTTTCACTCATTTTTTCTATTTTAAATTACTCCAAATTACGCTATTCTTTCCGGTCACACTCTTGGAGTAGATAAGCAAAAATTATTTTCCGTGTGTTTGGATGAAAGGAAAATAACTCAGCAGAACTTTTACTCCACTTCAATTATTGCTAAAGATGCTATACAATCACAACCATAATAAGAGTGTTGGTCACCTGGTCAATACATAAAAGGCCAAAGTCATATCTTGCAAGTTTCTCTGTTTTTATCCATTCGCAATTATACGAATTTTAAAATCTTTGTATAGATGACATTGAAATATTACGAATTTAAACATAATATGTCAAAATGAATATCAGCAGTCAATAATCCTATACACAAATATCTTAAATTTTGCAACACAAGTTTTTTTTTAGAACCTCCAGATAGTCAAAAAAAGAAAAAGAAAAAAAGTATTTGAAATTAAATATTTAAACACAAGTTTCTCTGCTTCCTGCCTACTTAATCTTTGCTGTGGCTTCATGTTCTCTGTTTTCTTTCTTGGGTTGTATGTCTGTTTTGTGCTAGTAAATTGTCTTTGACAACATTGTAAAAACTTCTAAAAATGTATGAAATTTAACATGATTATCAAATATATATATATATATATATATACTAACATATTTGATCACTTTTGTCTTGTACATAGAAATTATAGATTAGCATAAATTTTACTGATCATCGTGCTAGACATAGCAATCATTCTGGATCTGACTGTCATTAGAGGCACAGAGTAGGGTATAACTCAAGATTGATATGCAATATTCTATAAATTATTTAAATTTATTTTTTGTAGTTAATTATTTCTGAAGATAGAAAATCAATGGTCTAGTCTTCTTGAGATATTCTAAAACTAAGCATAGTGCATTTTCATACTTAGATATTGTTAAAAATCTCGAAAAGTATTTGAATTTAAGGTTGTGAAAATTGTCTAGTAGCCACAAGTTCAAGGAACTCACACATTTATCAGTTGATTTTTTATGCCTAAAAATAAATTCCAACATGGTTGGAATGACTATTTAGTTTATTAAACACAAACGTAATATAATTACTATTAGCTGGTGGTGAACGTAAAGTCATAAACACAACAAAAGTTTAATTTTGTGGTTACAAGTATCAATATCAATAAGAATGTAAATTCATGTTCTGGCTATACTATTATTACATAACGAGATCATGTCTTAAAAAACTAGTTATTGTCATGAAACGAAAAACCCGCTTCGGTTACAGTATATACCGACCATAATTCAAAAAAAAAATAAAAAAAATTGAGGGATCGTGGTGGCTAACTAAATCTCTTTAAAGACTGTGGGAAGATTAATGAGTGAAGGAAAAGATGGGTATCTTTTATTTTCTTTTATCCTCTCTATATCTCTTTAAGTTTTTTATAATATATTCTTCTTTTTCCGTTTTATATAAGTAACTTTTCAGCTTTTTAAATGTATTTTATATTTGATCAAAAAAAAAAATGTATTTTATATTTCCCCTTTGAGAGAGAAAAGAGTTGCAGAGATCTTTGGGTCTGACACAGAGGCCAGACTCACATAGCAATCAGACACACATCTCCACAAACATAGGTATGTATATTCGTGTCTGAGAGAGACTGTCTCTCTCCCTCTTTCTCTTTGATAGAAAAAATTCTCTTATGTAACTTTCCTTTTGCAGCTTGAGATGATCATGAAACACGTGCATCCTCAGATCTCTATCAATCCAAGTTCTTCATCTTTCTTTTCATTTTATATAATAATTCAATTATTTTTTAAAAAAGTTTTCCCCCTAAATCTATTATTTTATTATTTTACTTTCAATCATGATCATGTATTAGTTTCTATATCATTCGATATCATCTCTTCTGCTTCTTTTCGATGGGATCAATAATTCTTGCAACTTTTAATATATGGATCTATATGAACTTATTAAGTTTTTTTCTTTTTCCTCTTTTGTTTGTTTCTATGATCAATCAGCTTAGTGAAAGAAGATCAACAACGTTTCACTCGTGAATAACAAGCATATAGTAACTAGATGGCTGCTTACTTCCGAGGAAACGCACCGGGGATCTCAGCCGGAACCGACGGTGGTCTACAGACGTTGATCCTCATGAATCCAACCACTTACGTTCCATACACTCAACAAGACGACGACTCAAACAACAACAACAACACAAACAACAATAACAGTTTCGTTTTCCTCGACTCCCACACGCCGCCGCAAAACACGAGCCAGCAGTTCGTCGGAATCCCACTCTCCGGCCATGAAGCTGCTTCCATTACATCATCCGACAACATCTCTGTACTTCACGGATACCCTCCGCGCGTGCAGTACAGTCACTACAGCAGCCACCAAGTGGATCCCTCTCACCAGCAAGCTGCGTGTGAGACTCCACGCGCGCAGCAAGGCCTTTTCTTGACTCTCTCGTCTCAACAACAGCAGCAGCAACAACATACTCTCCATCAGGTAGGGTTCGGGTCAGGACCCGGGGAGGATATCCGGGTTGGACCAGGCTCTACAGGATCGGTAGTGAATCTCGTGCGCTCCAAGTACTTAAAGGCAGCGCAAGAGCTTCTAGATGAAGTAGTCAGAGCTGATTCTAATGACATCAACACTAAATCTCAACTATTGTCATCTAAGAAAGGCACTAGTGGAACTGATGAAAAAGCTGTCGGAGAATCTTCTGGTGGTGGAGGAGAAGCTTCCGAGAAACGTACGGTGGAGCTAGGAACGGCGGAGAGGCAGGAAATACAGATGAAGAAAGCAAAGCTCGGTAGTATGCTTCACGAGGTGACAACAAAAAACACACCATATACGTATTATTATATAATCTAGCTACCTATACTATACTAAGTGCTCTCTTATATCACACATGAAGTGGACTTCAAAAAAGCTATCGTTGATATTTTCAGTCATTTTCACTTCATATTATATTTATACTATTCTTTTTGTGATCTTCTGATTTCTCAAATCAATTATCATATAGAGATCCTCTCTTCTAAATTTGTTCTATTTTTTTTTCTCTCTCTCTTTATTGATTTTGGAATGATTAACAAATTTTACATATAGCATTAGATCATCAATTATATTATTAGTTATTATAATTCATAAGCCTCATGTAACGTTATTGCTTGGGAAATGAAAAGGTGGAGGAGAGATACAGACAGTATCACCAACAGATGCAGATGGTGATCTCATCATTCGAGAACGCGGCAGGAATAGGTTCCGCGAAGTCATACACGTCGCTCGCACTGAAGACCATATCAAGACAGTTCCGGTCCTTGAAAGAGGCGATCGCTGGTCAGATAAAAGCGGCCAACAAGAGCCTTGGGGAGGAAGATTCTGTCTCTGGTGTTGGGAGGCTCAAGTTAGTAGACCATCAATTGAGACAGCAAAGAGCTCTTCAGCAACTTGGAATGATTCAACATCATCCTTCCACTAATGCCTGGAGACCTCAACGTGGTCTGCCAGAACGAGCCGTCTCAGTTCTCCGTGCTTGGCTCTTCGAAAACTTTCTCCACCCGTTAGTAATCCACACATTATCTATAAACATCCATTACTTTTCACTTGAGCACAGACTAAGTATTGTCTTTGTTTACGTTAGATACCCTAAGGATTCGGACAAGCACATGCTAGCTAAGCAAACAGGACTCACTCGGAGCCAGGTACGTACGGTGCAAATGGTTTTTCTGTTATTGTGTTAATTAAAAAAGAAACACTTTGTTATGAACAAATGCAAATGAAGCATGAAGAAATCAAAAACACTTAGAGAGAAATACTATTGAGGCAAATATTTATTTTAGAGCTTGTACCTTTGATCATGTGATTGAATAGTTTACAATTTTTATACCCATATTTATATAGCTTCAAAATCCTATATTCCTCTTTTAATAACTTGTTTATCTACTAAATGCACTTTTCACATTCGCTGGACCGGAAGAAATCACTCCAGAATTAACATAAATATTGGGTTTATTTTGTTTCTTATAGGTGTCAAACTGGTTTATAAACGCGAGAGTTCGGCTATGGAAACCGATGGTGGAAGAGATGTACGTAGAGGAGATGAAGGAGCAGGGAAAGAACATGGCATCCATGGAGAAGGTACCTAATTTGGATCAGAACAAAGAAGATTCTGCCTCTAAATCGACGAGTAACCAAGAGAAGAGCCCCATGGGAGGAGGAGGCGTCGACAATTACCATCTGAATCAGAATCACAACGGTGACTTAGAAGGCGTCACTGGAATGCAAGAGAGTCCCAAAAGGCTAAGAAAAAACGAAGAGACAACGATGCAGCCTATTAATGTAGATTTCACCTCGAACGAGAAGTTCACAATGAAAATTCTAGAAGAACGGCAAGGGATAAGATCAGACGGTGGATATTCTTTCACGGGGAACTTCGGACAATACCAAATGGATGAGATGTCAAGATTTGATCATGTAGGTGTCTCGGACCAGGAGCTCTTAGCGCAAAGGTACTCTGGAAACAACAATGGCGTGTCACTCACGTTAGGTTTACCTCACTGTGATAGCTTGTCGTCCACGCATCATCAGGGTTTCGTGCAGACCCATCATGGGATCCCGATAGAGAGAAGAGTGAAATTAGGAGAGACAGAGGAGTATGGAGCCGCCACCATCTCGGCTGCAACACTGCATTCATCAGCTGCTGCTTACAGTGAGATGAACATGCAGAACCAGAAGCGATATGTGGCTCAGTTATTGCCTGACTTCGTTGCTTAAACCCGGGAGCAACAAATAAAGGTTATTTATACATTAGTATATAGTTTTTTATACTTCTGAACCAAAACAAAGAACAAAATTTAAATTTAGTCTTTGGTTATTTATATGGCCGACTGTATATCGTTTTTGCAATTTCTTTTCCTTTTTCGATCTTATTGGCTATTGGGGGATGGATAGAATTATATCTAGATGGGATTAGTTACGTGTAATAGCTTTTGCTTTTGGGTGTATACCAAATATATATTTTTACTTTTTATTATATTGTAATCATAAGATAGTGATCTGAGTTATCATATATGATATAATGATTACAGGATATATCTTTTTGTTTTTTATTTCTTTCTTAAAATTGTCAGAGATCACATATATAGTCTTAGATGTATGTTTGACCGAGCGAAAAGATCAAAAAGGAAAAAATCTTAGCTGTGTAAATTCATAATACTGTTGACAGGTTACTGTAGGTGGTTGGAAGTGTATATCTCTTGGAGGTATTTTCAAATGAAATATATACATTCACACTTCACACTAGAGTTTTTTTTTTCCTAAACAACCACAAGTTAAAATTGTAAATAAATTCAATTAATAATCAAATAGCAATATGCTTTTTTTTTAAACCCTAGCAATATGCTTATATTCAAAGACTGCTACAGGAATCGCCGTCATTTTCATCTTGTCGAACAGATGCAGCCTGGGAAAAGGATACAAATAAAGGAGGACTAGCATGGATCATCACGGAGGCAACGGACAAACCAAAAAAACAAGGATCAGCTTCACATGAGTTTATCAACTCGCCAATCGTCGCCGAAGCTCTAGCTCTGCGACTAGAGCTCATAGCAGCAGTGAATCTCGGTTTCCCAAGGATCAAGATGCTCTCTGACAACTCAACGCTCATCCGAGCAATCAACAACGACACCCAGTGCAAAGAGATTTACGAAATTGTCAGAGACATCCAGCAAATCTCATCTGTGTTTGTCGATATCTCGTTTTCTTTCATTTCCCGATCACAAAACTTTCAAGCAGATCTTTTAGCGAAACAAGCCCTACGTGGCTCTTCTGTTGTTGTCCTGATGGGCTAGATTTTGGGCCTGAGGCCTCAAGACTTCTTTTTAATTAATGATATCAGTTTGACAAAAAAAAGAAGCAATATGCTTATATTCAAAGACTGCTACAAGAATCGCCGTCATTTTCATATCTCCTAAAGTAAACAAGTAAATAATTTCCCCTATTACAAATAAACATCTCCAAAAGCTCAGAAAAAAACAAGATTTTACGAACTGTTGTGAATTTAAAATAAAAATGTGTACAGATCTTGTTATATTTGTATTTCTAATAGATCAAACATAATTCGTTCTAATCATTTCCAAAAATATTTAAGAGACTTTATATGGAAATTGAAGCCTTTAGAGTTTAGAGGTTTGTATTGTGACAAAAAAAAGAGCTAGGTTTGTTAAAAATCCACAAATTAATTCCTCGCCAACCTTGGGCCCAAATAGCTTCCACAAATACAAGAAATAAAAAACGAAAGTAAGGCACATGAAATGGGTTACAACAATTGAACATATTACAAATACAGTGAACATCTCAACCGACCCATTAAAGGAAAGAAAAACAAATAAACAATACAATGTTTAACTATTCAGTCAGCACAACCATTACTCCCTTCAAGTCTTTCCTTCCACATAACCACTTTGTTTATAATTTCTATACACCTATTTCCTTTTCCCTTGAGGTCAACGCTTGCCTCTCATCCTGCGAACAGATTTGTACATATCAAATCAGACGTACCCGACTAGTTAGATTTTTTTTTTTCCCTGAGCCACATTAGTCATGGACCTGATATGATGCTTATTTCCAGATAACTAGGGGTGGGCAAAAAACCCAAACCGAATCGAACCGAACCGACCCAACCGAAGTTAAACCGAACCAAACCAAACCGTGTTTTTTACATAACCCAATTGGTTCATGTTTTACTCAACCCGAATGGTTCGGTTTGGTTTGGTTTTAAACCGAACCAAACCGATAAACCTAATATATATATATATATATTAACATATTGTAAATTTTAGTTAAAGTTTCGTTTTCCACATTTTCTTAACTTCCATATATTCTTAAAATTTCAAATATGATTCAAATAAATGAATAATACTATTATATATATTCTCTAATTATAATACCTAAAGATTGTACTAAAAACAAAATCTAAAAACTATAAGCATCTATACCGTAGTCGTCTTGTCTCGTTCATCTTCTCCAATTTCCATTATCTAAAAGTAAAATTATGTAACAGAGTTATAACAGGATCAATAAAAACAAAAAAATAGATGCAAATAGTGTTTTAGTTTATAGATTTTGGAATGCTTACAAGTCTTTTTACGTTAATTTGATTAGCCATCATATTTTATAACCAACCCGAACTACACCGAACCAAACTACACCATAATAAAGTAAACCGAACTAAATCAAAACCAAACCGAACTAAATCTAAACCAAACCGAACTAAACCAAACCAAACTAAACCCGAACCAAACCCAAACCAAAGCTACTTTGGTTTTAATTGGGTTGAATTTTATAGAACCCAAACTAACCAAACCAAACCGAATCCAAACCGAACCCGAAACTAAACCGATATGCCCACCCCTACAGATAACTAAAAGGACTGGTTAATCCCCACTATGTGGCATCCTTCTATAATCATTTCTTTCTTTTTTTTAATCCTTCTATAATCATTTCATTTTTACCACATAGGTTAAATATTTGATTTACATTTTATGATTTTATATACAGACACGGCATGAAATACTTGGTGACATTTTCTGGAGATCTTGATGAACTTTATAGTGATACAAAATGAAATAGATGAAAAAGAAGAAAAGAAATTTTATAGCTATAAAATTTCTACAAGATCTTCAGCTGCATTGTACATAGCAGTTGCAATTGTTAGTCGTAAAGTAAGATTAAATTATTTTTATTGCTAAAAGAGTGTGGTCAAATAAATTAGTGAACTAGTTTGCATGAATATAGAATATTATATTTTGATATTCTATGAAAGTTCGAATAGAGGCATGCGCATTCACGCATATATATATATATATATATATATATATATATATATATATATATAGTGGTAGTATCTTTGAAACCGTGTTAACTTTTTGTGTGAGTGTGGTATAATAAGTTGTTGAAGCTCCACTCTACTGAAATGAATCCAGCCGTACTGTGATGCGTTTTGGGCTACATATGAGTATATTTGATTGATCTTCTTCGTAACTGTTGGGCTTAAGCCCATGTCAAATTCTTCCTACGATTAATACGATATTGTTCATTTTTGGCCCAAAGGTAAAATCTGCATGAATTTGGTTCTGGACTTCTTTTCAAAAAGCCTCGTACTAATCAGAGTTGGACATCTATTATATAATAGACATTATTTGACTAAACTTTCAATGTGGAACTTTGTTTACATTCACAACAAACCTCCTCACAAACCAAATACCACATGATCCCTTGGTTTCCAACCTCCAGCGAAAACTAGTACACATCTTATACCGCCGTAATCATCAGCGGGACTCTTCACCTAATCTTTGTTAGACCATTAGAATTTATCCACCTAACCTTTACTGTACCATTAGGACATTCACCACCTAATCCTTGTAGCACCATTAGGAATATCCACCTAATCTTTGTATCATCGTTCATGAGAGACTTTCGGTACAAGTCTCCGACACCACTTAATCGCAAAATCATCCTGAGGATTCACCTCCCACAATCGAAGCTTCCAGGATCTTTGACAATCTCTGCTACGTACCCTCTCTTCCCATCGAAGGTGGCACTATTTCAAACTTGAAGGGTATTTTGGTCTTATAGCAGATATTCTTCAACCTGACTCTAATACCAATTGTTGGACTTCCTTTTAAGCCCATATCCAACTCTTCGTAGACCGATTAGTATTGTCTACTTTAGGTCCGAAGGTAAAGTCTGCATGGATTTGGTTTTGGGTTTCTTTCCAAAAAATCTCGTACTAATCAGAGTTGAACATCTCTTTAATTGTCTAAACTTCTAATGTAGGACTTTATTTACCACTTCATGATCCTCTCTTTGAAACTATATTGACACTCCAAAAAAATGGTTTAATTTGTAGAGTTAACATTTGATGATAAATATTTAATTAACATATATACAAATTCTGAAGTACACTTTGAAGTTTTATGTTGAGAGTTGGATTTGAAATTTTAATCAGCTAGAATCGACTAATTATTTTATAGGGTTTTATCGATTAATCATACACTAATTTTTGTAAAGCATGTCTAAGAGTATTAATATCGGCGACTCTAAAGAAGGATCTTAGGCGGTGGGGCCCACTTTTTTAAAAAAACCTCACTCTCTTGCCTCTTCCGCAAGAGTTGTCTCTTGTACTGTTCGCGGACCCCACTGACACATGGTGGCCTGCGATTGCTTGATTTTTATTTTTTATTTTTTATTTTTAAAATTGGACAAAAAAAAACTTAAGAACCTATAGCTAAGAGATTACTGATGATGATGCTCTAAATTCTCGAAACTCAATAATATTGTTTTCAAAAAAAAAACTCAATAATGAGAAGAACATGATCGATTAAGCTGCTATATATATATATATATATATATATATATATATATATATATATATTATATTTTGAGTCAAGCATATCTATTATAGTGGTTGTTTCTCACAAAAAAAAAATCAAATTTGTCCATTTTGTTAGACTTTGACATTTAAATAGGCAGACGTTTACAATTATATCATTTTTCACGTCACAAAGTTGTCAAAGTAAATTAAGCATGAAATATCAGGAAATTAAGACGATTTAATGAGATGTTAATATTCAAACTTTTATAGAAGAGCCTAGAAAAGGGTTGAACCCAACGGTATAAGTTTGTATGGGTCTAAGTCTAGCGGACCGTTAAAGGCACTTAATTAGGTTTTGTCGGTAACAAAAGAAGAAACAATCAAAGGAAAACAATAGTTTTAAATTAGAAAGCTGTAACTGCAGTCGTGGAAATTGTAAACGACGTTGAAATGCAGATAAATAATTTTAAAATAACTTCCGTTTTGTTATAATGCAGTTCTTCTATATTATCCGTCATTTATAAGATATTTTTAATGGCGATTTTTATTTCATATTATCTGATGAACTATATTTTTAGTATGAGAATTTTAATAGTTTTTCAAATTTATTCCGACGTACAGTTTTCTCTTATCAATGTTAGCATTGACTGTATCATGCTATACACAACTATAGTTAGTTAAAATTGAAGAATTGGATTGTCAAGAATTGCATCAAACCTATATAAACGATTTTGCTAAACTATTCTAATAGGACTAGCATATTTGAACCGTTACTATTTCCTTTTACTACGCCACAAAAAAAACAGAAGTCAAAAGGGGTGGCAAAAAAATGTGTTACTATTTTTTATTTTTTATTTTTAAAAAAGATAGGAAGAAACAATCAATTATGGCATGTGGGTAAGAAAAAAAGAAAGTCAAATTTATGTTCCTCGTTCGTCCCATTAGAATATAATACTAATAAACTTAGATATGGACAGTTTTACAAAAGAGTATATATATATTATCAAAATATTTGTATTTTCCGTGTATTGACTTTTTAATAGCTGTGAATTTCTGCCATTTCCTCTATATTTAAAGCCCTCAAAGCTCCTCTCTCATCTTCCTGATATAGTATACACTTTGTGTTTGTTTCCTTAGCTTCTCTGATCAATATAACTCATTACAGCTCTCGTCAAACTCACAACCTCTTAATGGACGAAGACATCGAGATTCCTCCGTTCTTCCTTTGCCCCATCTCTCTAGAGATCATGAAAGATCCGGTGATAGTCTGTACCGGAATAACCTACGACAGAGACAGCATCGAGAAATGGCTCTTTTCAGCAAAGAAGAGCTTGTGTCCGGTCACCAAACAAGACATAACCGACGTAGATCTCACTCCGAACCACACTCTTCGCCGTCTGATCCAATCTTGGTGCACTTTAAACGCATCCCACGGCGTAGAGAGGATCCCCACCCCGAGACCTCCTATCTGTAAATCTGAGATCGAGAAGCTCTTAAAAGATTCAGCCTCTTCTCATCAAAACCAGGTCAAGTGTCTCAAAAGACTTCGTCAGATTGTGGCCGAGAACGCTACCAACAGACGGTGTTTGGAGGCGGCGGGAGTACCGGAGTTCTTGGCCACCATCGTAAGCAACAACGAGCTTGAGTCTTCGATGAGTTTGACCGACGAAGCTCTCAGCTTACTATACCATCTCCACGCATCAGAGACAGTCCTCAAGAATCTTTTAAACAACAAGAAAGGCAACGATATCGTACACTCGTTGATGAAGATCATGGAACAAGGGATCTACGAGTCAAGAGCCTATGCGACTTTGCTTCTAAAAAACATTCTCGAAGTAGCGGATCCAATGCAGATCATAACGTTGAAGCCAGCGGTTTTCACCGAGGTCGTCCAGATCTTAGACGACCGTATCTCTCACAAGGCGACAAAAGCCGCGTTGCATATATTGGTGAACGTATGTCCATGGGGAAGGAACAGACACAAGGCCGTGGAAGCTGGAGCGATCTCTATGATAATCGAGCTTCTCATGGACGAGAGCTTCTCATCGGATAGGAGAGGTCCAGAGATGGCCATGGTGGTTCTTGATCTGTTGTGTCAGTGTGCGGAGGGACGAGCCGAGTTCTTGAACCACGGAGCAGCCATAGCAGTGGTGTGCAAGAAGATACTTAGGGTTTCACAGACGGCGAGCGATAGAGCCGTTAAGGTTTTGTTATCGGTTGGGAGGTTCTGTGCGACGCCGGCTTTGCTAAACGAGATGTTACAGTTGGGGGTTGTAGCAAAGTTGTGTCTTGTGCTTCAGGTTAGCTGTGGAAGTAAGACTAAAGAGAAGGCAAAGGAGTTGCTTAAGTTGCACGCTAGAGTTTGGAAGGACTCGCCTTGTCTCACAAGGAACATGAAACTTGCATATCCCTCGTGATGAAAAAACAAGAAGGCAACATACACGAGTCTGAGTCTCAATAAGTGCGAACGCTTGTATGATAATTATTCAATTCATATTAAGTTGGAACGAATCCAATCTTTTTGGTTTTCTTTTTATACTTTTGATGTTCAAGATGTAGATAATAGAGGGAATTGTTCATAAAAAAAAACCTTAATAAAAATTGCAATGATATGAATGAAGTTACATGTTACATGCCTATTCTCACTTGTTCAATATTGTGAGAACGCTTCTATTTGTCGCATGGGGTTTTTAATATATCATTCTCCATTATTATAAGTTTTAGACTACAATAATTTCCTAGTGGCTAAAGATAAATAAGATGCATAGATCAGTTTTATATCTCGTTTTTAACTGCCAGAATCTTTGTATGTTCTATGCAATCAGTGCACATGGCGTCGGTACAAGAATACAAAGGCAAAAGCTAACACTATGGTTGAAAATTTCAGATGGCTTCGGGTTGAATTTCATTCTTAATTTCTTTCAATTAGAGTAAGAGCATCAGCATCAATGAGTCTCTTTAAATGTGTCTCTCAGCCTAATTTTATTAATATTCTGAGTTAATGTTATTAAGGAATCCCTTATATATTAATTGAAAAGCATTACAACCTTTGAGTGTAGTTACATGTCATCACCAGAATGATTTTCAGAATCCTTAGAAAAATATGTTGGTCCATCTAAATATATATACTATACTTTTCATTAAAGTAATTATAAAATTAATTAAAAGTGTATAATTACTATTTTCCTTTATTTCCTTAGATAAAAACTACATAATTACCAAATATGACAAATAGATATGACAATTAATGATTTTAATTAGTAATAAAGATTTGATAACAATTTGTGTCTCCTTCATCATTTTTTGTTTAATTTTATATTATTAAAATAAAATAAACAATCAAATTAAATATAAAACTAAAATTTAGATTTTTCATATATGTTATATTTTGAATTTAAAAAAAATGATTATAAATTACTAAACTGTTAAAATTCTTATGTTAAAAACTTATGATCAATGATTTAACATTTTTATTTAACAAGATACACATGATCTTAAAACCATATGATTTAAAAGTCCCATTTAATATATATTTAATAATATATATATATATGTATTAACTATATACCATATAAGAAATACATAAATATTTTAATTTCAAAATTTGCAATGAATTTTTAAGAACATTTATAAATTATAAACTTATTAAAAATTTCACATTGAAAATTTTGTTATCAAGTTATCAATGATTTTTTAAAAAATTATAAAAAGATATGAATAATCATAAAACCGTGATTATGAAGTCTCATTTAATAGACAGCTATATAAAAATATGCTATATATCTATGTTAGTATCATTTAAATTTAATTATATACAAAATAGAAAAATATGACTATTTAGATTTACTTACCGTAAAATGTTAGTACCAATTTAATTATAGAATTAATAATTAATATTTTCAATTATTTAATATATTTGTTATTACATAATTTGAAAGATAAAATAAGTAATAGTATATAAAATAATTTGTATATACAATGTTTATTTTGCACAATATTTGGCATGTACATATCTGTTAACTATTATTAAAATGTAAAAAAATGTATAATAGAGTTTATGATCATCAAATATTATTATTTTTATAAATTCATCCTGCACATGGTGCGGGTTATCACCTAGTTAAATTTTAAATGTCAAAAATATACAGCACCAATTAGATAATGACACATTGCATCATTGTATCTCAAAATAAAATGAAATGACCATGTGTTCTCATTTTCTATACTCTCTCTCATACTTTTTATTATTCTAATATTATATAAATGAAGAGCTGCTCTTTTTTTTAACCAATGTGCTCTAATGACTTTCTTTGGAAAAAGAAACATAGAGAATATGCTTTTGCATCAAATCTAATGACCGGTATACTATTTGTTTTAAATAGAATATGTTTTTTTCATTGAATCTAAGAGCACCTTTAAGATCATCTCTAATGGTGCTTCGTTTTCCATTTTTTACTTCATTTTGAAGTAAATTATGCGTCAATAGTGTTTCATTTCTTTCTTCAAAATGAAGCAATGAACAATATTGTTTTAAATTTGAAGCAATATTGTTTATTGCTTCATTTTTTGAAGTAGAACTTTCTAAATCATAAATTAATCCTTAACTTTTACTTATTCTTATCTTTACTGAAATAAATTATATACGTTAATATTATCCAATCAACTTCAAAATTTCACTATTCTTTTCATCTAATTAGATATTTATACTGAAAAACATGAAAATATTCATTTTAAGAACTTTAACTCGTCTAGAAATAATGGAAGATAAATAAGCTCACATTTTACTTCAAAATTCTTTTATTAATCATTAAAAGAAAAATATATATAAGGTGTTTTCACAAAATATGATGCTTCATGTTTGTTTATTCATGTTATGCAATAATTTTTTATATGATAATGTTTAATTTATATTAAAATAAAAAACATTTCTGATTATTGTTAAAATAAAACAGTTGGGTAAAATTACTAAATATTAAAAAGTATAAAATGATATTAATAATTAATGATAAAGTGGAAATAGAATATACTTGGAATATGCTTTTTGCAAGAAAGAAATGAAGCAAACTATTGCAGAAGATGTGGCTTTATTTTGAATAAAATGAATTTTTGAAGCAAAAAATAAAACAAAACATTGAAGATGCTCTAACAGTTGTATACTGTGATAGTATCTTAAAAAATAAAGTTCTTACTATTTTATTTGCATGTCTACAATTAACTTTTTTGAACAATTAAAGCTCTAATTTGCTGACAGCCGTAGAATTTCTCTTCCATAATATTTAAACTAGTGCAAAACAAAGGCACCTTTAACGGGAGGTTTTTAAGAGTTTCTTCGAAACAAACAAGAACAAAAAGTAAGAGAGAGACTGATGAATAGTGAAAAATGGTTTCTAGAGAAGATACCCTAAAATAAAATTTAGCATACTCATCAAAACTGTGGTACATGGTTATTGGATATATCTTCACATAACAGTAATATTCTAATTAATATGTTCAAAAACAATAATTTTTTTTGTTTTTAAGAAACTTAGATAATATCTACCATTGGCCATGCTCTTATACTTTTTGGATAAGAACCTTGTAACAACCCTGCGTTAGAGATGCTCTCATGATGACTCAAATACTCTTGGTTATAAAAATTGAGTATAATTATCATGGACCAGGGAAATTAGAGACGCAAGACGAGACTCGAGAGTGAAGCATTATTATATATAATACTACAATAATAGCACCCAAAGAAAAATAGAACAAAGAAGTTGACTCCGAAAATAACCAGGAGCATGCTAGTGTTGAACCATGCCACCCACCCATATCACATAAAAACGGTTAAAATACAAGTAAAGACATTCCCGTTGTTTTTCAAATGGGTGTTGTATAATGAAAAGGAAATAGTGATCACTTTTTATTTTAACAAAAACATAATAGTAGTCATATATTGCGAGCAGCTTACAAAATCTAGATACTTTTACAAGTACATAAAGTGGGTCCAGTCTGGACCATAACCTTGTAGGCTACTAGGCTAGTCTGTAGCTGTATTTGAACAACGGTAGATAGAGAGATTTTTTATTTTTTTTGTCAACACCTATCTTCTAAGATCAAGTGGTAGACGGTCTTGAGACGTTCTGAAAAGACGCTCTGTCCGGCTGGGTCTGATCTATATGGAAAAAGAGGACACCACTAGTTCTCGCATCCTTGGCTAGAAAATCTGCACGTAAGTTCCTAGTCCTGGATATGCGGGCGATGCTGAACTCCAAGAAGCCAACATGTAGACAGAGAGATTCATTATTCATAAATAAATATATAAACATAAAAGTCTTCAGACTTGATAGATAAAACAGTTATACTCCCTCCATTTCGAATTACTTATCTTTCTGGAGTAAAACTTTCGTTTCAAAATAAGTGTCGTTTTCGGTTTTCAATGCAAAATTTAATGATAATATTCTCTACTCTATTTTTCTATTGGTTGATATATGGTTAGGTGTTTTGGTAATAATGTTTTTATCTTGAAAATATGTAAAATTAAATATTTTCTTAATCTGTGTGCATAAATTTAGAACGACAAATAATATGAAACGGAGAGAGTATTTATACTCTTTGATTTAAATGTTATTTTATGTGACGTAATTTGAAATGTACCTTAACGGAGTCTCTCTCGAGCTAACATGAGAAACGCCACTGATTGGGGGTAATTTTTTTTTTGCTTATATTCTTAACTGTATCAGATTTTAAGGTATACATATATGTCCTTAAAAAATATTTAATTAACTTAGAGATATTTAGATAGGCCGTGAACATGAATTCATATCCGTTTAAATGTACAAGAACAATATGATTTAATTTTAATTTTGCATAGCAAGTAGATGTTAGTATTCTCATCATTGTCCACTTGCGATTTCATTGCAAAATCTTATACGAAAGGAAAAAAATTAAGGAGTTTCCAAAAGCATTGATGGCCCCAATAATAAATAAGTATATTGTGGGTTCAAACCTTTAAGTGCCCTCTTGTCTTTGAATTTAAATGCGCCATATATCGTTCACTCGATACATGCTTTTCGATTTATACGCATGGAGTACATCGTTCCACCCCTTTCCACGGGAGTTGGAGTAGTAATTGCAACAACCAAATTTATTGCTACATTAAGTCTACCCTCGTGAACAAGACTATTTCACATACCTAATAATAATTCTTTTCTTTTTCTTACATGTATTCAATATCCATGCCTCTATGTTTAAACCCATATATAAATATATTTGTTTGTGCATGCATTAGATATGCATACATGGACCGGGCTTGAACTACCAAACAATTTTGACGCCGCAAATGAAGACGTTTCTATTCGATCGCTGTATCATATATACTGCTTAACGAGAGATACAGAGAGCAAATTTCCAAACGTATGGCTTAAACTTAAAACTAAATGAATCACATGTGTGATTATAAAATCAGTTGAATATTCAAGGACCTAACAGAGACACGTGTTCTACGACTATGGTTTAGACCTTTGACCCGCTCACTATTATTCTCCTTTTTATAACTTTATCAAATACTCAACGTATGGTTTTGACAAAATTGCCAAAACCTTTTGCACGTAGTTTCCAAAACAACCAATGATATTCAGATAAAACTTAAAGCATATTTGTCAGTCTCTGTGCACATAAATTCATGGCCACAACTAGTCAAAATACTAACTTTGCAGTTTTTGACAATGACAGACATAGTTGGACATATATGTGGCAGAAATTGGAACGGCGGGATGATGGTTATTGTCTTGATACATTTGATAATCTACATAGGTTCTAATTGACAGGGTGAATATATCAAAAATGTTATCTTCGGTTTGGGTCAACTGAAATGTATGAGTGTCATTACTATCAAATGTATTGCATTTTATCAAGTCGATTTTATTTCTCGGATCATTGCTCAAATGTAAACCAGAGGTCATTCAACTCTAGAGGGTGCCAATAACTTCTCCTGAAACTACCAAAACCTAAAAAATAAACACAGGACACAGCTATCAGTGCAAAATCAACACTGCTCAAAGATATAGCTTGGAATTTTATTAATTGAGAGAGGAGAAAATAGCTGATAGATACAGAGAATAAAAGTGTAATAAAACTGTAACGACCTTGATCCGATGGAGCGGCCCATTTGTTCTTTTTTTTTCTTTTTAATTAAAAATCCAAAACCCTTACTTTATCTTTGTCCCACATTAAAAGTTTAGAAAATTTGTCTCTCTTCCCTTCCCTTCCCCTCCCCTATATAAGAAACTCCACATATTCTCTTTATTCTCATCAAGTCAATGTATTTCTTTGCGGTGACGAGTTGTTGTTGGATTATCCAACGACCAGTCACTAGTAAATTTTTCGGGTGGAATTTCCGGCAAACTTCCGGCGGGATTTCTGGGCTAGTTTTCGGCGGGTTTTTATGGTAAGTTTGTCGCCTCCATATTTCCAGTCTTAAAAATCTATTTTAGGGAAGTTTCTAGTTTAGGAAAGCCGCTATTTTAGGAATTTTCTATTTTAGGAAGTTTCTCTTTTAGGAAAGTTTATATTTTAGGAAAGTTTCCATTTTTGGAAACTTTATTTTCTGAGATGTGAGCCTAAGCCGTTGATTCTCGTATTGCAGTTGACCTCTTTGACCATATTCCATAGTTCTTTCCAGCCAGTTGCTAAGGTGAGGGCTATTCCGTTTAACCCCGTGCTAGTTTAGTACTATTATTATGAAAAGTCTAGTATCGAAACATTTTCCATCTCTATAAATCGAGTCTGATTGGAGTCTTGTTTGTTTATTAATTATGCTTGTTAAACCGGAAATAGGGCGTTAGAGGGCTCAACTGTTGATTGAAATGAGTGATGTTAAATGGCGATATCTATATATATATATATATATATATGTATGTAGTTATAAGTATATGGACTATGTGGGGATTGGGGGCGGTGCTGAGCTAGCTACGCAGTGTTTGAGTGATTGCAGGGTGCAAAGACATTTGCATAGCAACGAGGGTGATGATTGGGCGAGACGTTTGCATATCGATGCAGGATGATGATTGTGGGGGTGCAGAGTTGGACTTCTGTACTATCGACGCAGGTTATTTATATCCGTATGAGGAGAATGCGGGGTGTATGGATTAGCTATATGCTATCATTGCATTGTTTATTTTGTGTGATGCTTTAGGCATCTTGTGTGTTCGTGCTAGAGATAGGCCTACATGGTGTATGTATCTTGAGTCCGTGGTTTGTGGTTTAGCATCCCATACCTCACTCAGTGACTCCCCTGTTGCTCACCCCTCTTTCTTCCCATTGCAGGTGAGCAGGATGAGTAGTCGGATATCTCAACTGTTTGGTATCTTGGGATAATTGTATTTTATTTCGATTTTCAATTCAATTTATTTGACACATTTTTTATAATTACATTTAAAGATGTATTTCTTTCAAATATATTTATTAAATGTTCTGGTATTTTATTCGCTTTTAATAACTTCGGTTTAATTTGGTATTTCTCGATAAGTATCAGCGGTCTCGAGAGGAGGAGACGGATGTTACAATTTGGTATCGAGCGGAGTTCCGTCCGCTCGACCGGGATGGCGATTTATGGGACTCGATTTTAGCGATTTTAATGTTTTGGGATTGGGAGTTTTTGAAAGAAAAAATAGCACCCTTCTCGAGTATCATTCAGTTAGTCGATAGAGATTCTGATTTTCTTTTCTTCCGGAAAAAGACCAAGTTTCTTCGTTTCCATCGCCTATTATCTTGTGTTTTTTTTCTTGTGCGTTCTTTCTTCGTCTCTTTGGAATTCGGACTAATTTCGATTAAGTGGGAGAGAATTGTAACGACCGTGACCGATGGGGCCCATTTGTTCTTTTTTCTTTTAATTAAAACCCAAAACCCTTATTTTATCTTTGTTCCACATTGGAAGTTTAGAAAACTTGCCTCTTCCCTTCCCTATATAAGAAACTCCACCCTTCTCTTTATTCTCATCAAGTCAAAGTATTTCTTTGCGGTGACGAGTTGTTGTTGGATTATCCAACGACCAGTCACTAGTAAATTTTTCGGTGGAATTTCCGCAAACTTCCGGATTTCGGCTAGTTTTCAGCGGGTTTTATGGTAAGTTTGTCGCCTCCATATTTCCAGTCTTAAAATCTATTTTAGAGAAGTTTCTAGTTTAGGAAAGCCGCTATTTTAGGAAGTTTCTATTTTAGGAAGTTTCTCTTTTAGGAAAGTTTATATTAGGAAAGTTTCCATTTTGGAAACTTTATTTTCTGAGATGTGAGCCTAAGCCGTTGATTCTCGTATTGCAGTTGACCTCTTTGACCATATTCCATTGTTCTTTCCAGCCAGTTGCTAAGGTGAGGGCTATTCCGTTTAACCCCGTGCTAGTTTAGTACTATTATTATGAAAAGTCTAGTATGAAACATGTTCCATCTCTATAAATCGAGTCTGATTGGAGTCTTGTTTGTTTATTAATTATGCTTGTTAAACCGGAAATAGGGCGTTAGAGGGCTCAACTGTTGATTGAAATGAGTGATGTTAAATGGTGATATCTATATATATATATATATGTATGTAGTTATAAGTATATGGACTATGTGGGGATTGCGGGGGCCAGAGGCGTCTGAGCTAGCTACGCAGGTGTTTGAGTGATTGCAGGGTGCAAAGACATTTGCATAGCAACGCAGGGTGATGATTGCGGGGTGCAGAGACGTTTGCATATCGATGCAGGATGATATGATTGCGGGGGTGCAGAGTTGGACTTCTGTACTATCGACACAGGTTATTTATATCCGTATGAAGAGAATGTGGGGTGTATGGATTAACTATATGCTTTCATCGCATTGTTTGTTTTGTGTGATGCTTTAGGCATCTTGTGTGTTCGTGCTAGAGCTAGACCTACATGGTCGTAGTGCTATGTACTGAGTATGTGGTTTGCGGTTTAGCATCTCATACCTCACTGAGTGACTCCCTTGTTGTTCACCCCTCTTTCTTCCCATTGCAGGTGAGCAGGACGAGTAGTCGAATATCTGGACTATTTGGTGTCTTAGGATGATCGTGATTTAATTTCGGTTTTATGAAACTTACTTTACAATTTATTTTAAAAGTGTTTTCTTTTGGATTTATTTTATTAAAATGTTTCAATATTCTATCCGGTTTTGAATAACTTGGTTTCATTCGATATTTTTTTTTTTGGTAAGTAGCACGCCGGTCTCGAAAGAGGAAGAGACGGGTGTTACAATTTGGTATCAGAGTGGGGTTCCGTGGGAAGGTTGTTAAAAGGTGTGGTCCTGGATTCGAGGCTCACCAACAACCTAATTATGGAGTTAGTGAGAACTCATAATGAAGGGGTTGGGATCGATGCGCTGCAGCGATGTGAGACTAGATTGATGAGACAAATAGGTCCACAGGACGAGTCGTCACAAAAACTTTACCTGATTTTCTGACACAGATTTAAGGAACTTCGGTTTCATTTTGAACGTTACATTGGCATTCACCTATATTGAAACAGATAACTGTTATGTCGTGAACCCACATATTCCCTAGTGCATACAGCTTGCTTTCCCTATTGTAGGTGTGACTTTATTTCCAGAAAGAAAGAAGAAAAATGATCATGACATACTCTTAACATGAAAAAGAAAACAAACTGACACTGTTTATGAAATATTATCGAGAAGATAGACTCACAAGAAAAGTCTCATCTGATACGCCATATCAGATAGTGTTTGTTGATCTGAGCGGGTAAAGTTACGCTTAATTACAATCTCTTGTTCTCCTCCTACTTTCATTTGTTCCATCTTGCTCTACCATTCATTCTCATCAAGAACTTCAAACTGAAGTGAACTGATTTGTATTAATTAGTTTCTTATATACATCCTCCCAATACTCCTACGGCTAGCACCAAACTAAGTCTAATTAATTTCATGGAGATTTTTTTGGAGTTTCATGGAGTTTTTCTAATACTCTTTTTTATTTTGTTCCTTGTCCAGGACTGCGACACTGAGTTGTGCAAACAATGCAGCGGTTCTCTAAAGCTAAGCCTATGTTGGGACCAAGACCAACACGATCAAACTCTATATAGTCAATCTAACTATCGATCAAAAAAAAAAAACCATCGATGATATTAAGCTTCCCGATATTGAGTAAATTAAAGGAGCTTCTGTTCTCGTATTAAAAAATAACTTTATATTCCTGTTAGAAGTTTAATATCGATTTTTAACAAGCGAGGAGCTAAATTGGAGAAGCGAGTAGAGTTCGAACAATGTATCCATTACCTCAGCCTGTTGTTGGCGCAAACGCTCGGCTCTCCCTAACGGATCCCACCATCGTTATTCCCCATGTCCACCTCCGCGTCCGGTCACGGTGGCGGTGGGGTAGAGAGGCAGGGAGATCTCTGACGTTCTTTTGTATTGTGTGTCACACTGTACAAAGAAGGAAACTTAAACCTAGTTTAGTTTCAACTTTCAACCATATATCAAATGATTAAATGAATCTACTACCACATACAAAAATCTACGAAAATCATCACCCAAAGATATGCCACTGCTCATTTCTTTTGGTAAATTAATAATCCTAGAACTATAAATAGATGTATATTTATCAACTACTAATGCTAGAACTATAAATAGATGTACATCTCAAGTTCTAAACTACCAAGATTTCCTTCTAACGGTGCCATACCTAAAAATCAAACAATCATGTAAATCTAACAACGTTACAAAAGAATTCCACAAACCTTTGGCTATACCTTTTTAAACGTTTCAAATCTAGTTAAGATAGCTCATGCATTGTAGTATGTAGCTAGAAAGACCGGTCTTAGACATAGCTCAGTAAGATATAAATATTAGTCTTTAAATTTTAAATAGTCAATATACATATTTCTATTTTAGAAAAAATACATATTTCTATGGTCTTTAAATTATGAAAAAAATAATAGATTTATAGAAAAACAGTTACTAAAATCTAGAGCTGGAGACGGCCCTAGGATAAAATTATATAAGAATACCATCCTTCAAATGTATGATGTACTCGTTTATATGCGGTTTGTCTTCGTTCTTATATATATAACAAATTCAAATATACCTGTATATACGTCTTGTTGTAATGTTTCAATCATTATAAACGTTTTCTTTCGTTCATTAAAAAGAAAATAGCATCAAGCAGGCATGAAATGGCGCATTAAGGTTATTATAACAACTGTCCACCATATCGGGTGTGACTGGTGCAGTATCCTATCAGTGAAGTGTCAAAAAGAGAAGACGATTATCATAGTTTTATGTATGATTTTGGCTACTGTCCTTTTCAATCTTTTTTTTTTAATCTTTCTTTTGTCAACATCTAAACTTAGGTGACACAGATGTTAATATCTATAAACGGTTACATTTAATTTCCTCGAGTAGTATCTAAACAATTATATATTGTTATAACCGACGAAAATAAAGTTTGTTTTAAGCCAAAAAAGACAAAAATAAACTATGCTATGACATTGTTTCGAGAAATCTGTTTTTTTTTTTCTAAAGGACAAATCATTTTACTGTTTCTAGTTTGAGGAGAGATCCCAAAATTCTAAAATGAGAAAACTAATATTAAAAACAAAGTCATCTATGTTCTTTTCGAACTAAATGATATATAAACATAAAAATATCGTCATATTTATGTATTTATTTACCCTAAAAGAATTGCATCTGTAATTTTTATTTTATTATATTAGTGTTATTTTACCAAATTATATGTACTCAAAATAAATAAAAATATATCAAATAAAATAAAATTGATAACTCTTTAAAATCTGATATTTTAATATATATATATATATATCTAGTTTTTTTAAAAAAATCTGTAAATTAATAAAATATTATAATTTAAATTTTATTAATTATATGAATTTTATTTTAATAAGAGTGAAATATACAGTACTTATCTAATTTGGGTCACAATCTTATCATGAGATAAAATAAAGCATTAATGTGTCTGCGCTTATACAACTTACATTTACAATATTACTAGGACAGGCCCGCGCTATGCGCGGGATTCGATGTATCGGTTTTTATGAAATATATAATTATGTGTAAATTTTATTCTATGTTTAGTTGGTTAAAATGTGATTATGTTGAGAAAATGAGATTGAGTTTTCAAATGCCAGAATTCATTTTTATGTTATGGTATCTAATACAATGGAGAATAAGGTTTAATCTTAGTCGAATATATTTTGTAGTTGTTTAGCACAATGTCAGTAACTGCTATTATTAACACTTGTTGGTTTTTTATATTTATGTTGTATCTGAACAATTATTTTTGGTTTATGTTATGTCAGTAATTTTCTAGAGATAAACTAAAACAAATGTACAATACACCAAATAAACTGAATAGTATGTTTTGATGATTATATATTTATACTTACATAAAATTTTAATCTAGCTATAGAATATTATGCACAAACAGAACTTATACGGCCATATATTATTATGTACAAAAAATATTGTAAATCAGAAAAATACATATTAAACTATCTATTATTTTTAAATTATTTTATAACACTATAGTACAGGTTAATTAATAGAATAACTATATATAATTTTCGATATTTGTATTAAAATTATTTGTAAATCTAAAATATGAATATTTTAACATCTCAAATTGATAGGAAAAACAGACATTTCTTATAAATTATTTCATCTAATCTTTAAATATTTAAATTAAGAATATATTTACAAATAGTGATAATAATATTTCTGAAGTTCAAAATAACTTTAAAAATTAATTAAAATAAATAATGCACACAATTTTTTTAAAATTTTTATAAAACTTAAATTATCTAGATTATGGGTATAAATATAATTTTTATCTATTTTTTTTTGAAGATAATATTGCACTCTAAACTAAACCTAGTTTATATGAATCACACTCGCATCCAAAATGTGCAATTTTATTATATATTTGTTTTAGTTTCAAAATCATAATAATCCTCGTATAATACACTACATCTATTTATTATTATTATTATTAATTTTCTTTCCCTCAAACTCAAAACTAATGCAGTATTATAAGCATATTTTTTCCTTTTTTTCTCTAATCCACTGTTACAATATGTAAAAAAAATCAAGTACTATTTTGTATTTGTAAATATAGTTGTTTAATATATACGCCTAAACATTCTATACAATCAATACTAACAAATATATAATCTCTGAATAGGAATACTTTGCAATGATCTATTAAAAACTACTTTTGGATGTTTTAAAGATACACAAGCAGTACAAACGCGATGTCAAGCCACTGGCGGCGTAGGTAATATTATATGCGCTTGTGACCGAGCAAAGATGACGACGTCTTATTTTACTCTACTATCTGTCTGCATGTCCAGTCTTTCCTCTGTTTTTCTCCTGGCCATAACTAAAAATTGTTTTAAGAAGATCTTAGAGTATTATTAGGATATGTAGTGGATGCAATGGATCTCTTTATATACATAATTGTTTATTGATTTGCTTTAAAGTGGCAGTTACACACTATTTGTATATGGAAATGCGAAGAGATATATTCGTTTAACAAAGTTATGAGTTTTGGATGCAGGGACACGTGTCGCAACGTCAAGAGATAAATTTATGACGTGGAATCCTATGTGGCATGCTTTAGGAATGAAAAAACTATATTTTATATAAATAGATTATTATTAGCAACTTAGTATATGGACTAATGTGTTTGTGCCTTACAACTTGTATTTACAATATTATTATTTGCAATTTCATATACGGACTTATTAGTTACTAAAACCAAAAGCACACGCTGTTTACTTTGACAAACTATTGAAGCAACTTCCACCATATTATCATTTGTGTTAAAATTTACATTACTTTACTATAATATCATCATATATTAATTATAAACTATATTGATATTTAAATATAATGCATTTCAATTAATCAATGTAAAAATTCTAAAATGACACTTTATAAGAAAGGATGGAGTAATATTCAGTATTTGTCAATATTGGGGATGATTGGCTGCGGCTGTAGATATTTTGGACAATCAAAATTTAGTCTAGAACTATATATGTCAACCAATCGAGTTTCCATTCCTTAAAAAACTTTCAACAAAAAAATCTCTAAAAATTACAATATGACTGTAGAAAGCTTTATTTCCAAAGAAAAAAAATAGTAGTTTACAAAGCTATAACAAAATAATCTACAGCAAAAAATCATCTACAGATTAAATTCTAAAGTTTATTACACTCAGAGGCACTTTTTTACTTTTCCTTACATTCAGAGACACTTCCTACATGTGACACACTTTGTTGTGGGCCAGCGATAGATTGTGGATAATTTTGCCTTTAATGAAAATGAACGGGAATTGGTCGTGTTTCAACCGAGTTTCGTTGGACATTAATTGATTTAGGTTTATAGATAACAATGCCTTATTCTTGACCTTTAGATTTAACATCTCTTTTGTTTAATCCGAAGGCTGAGACTAAAAGTTTGTTAGTTGGTGAGATTGACAAAGACTTGAATTTATTATTTGTGTACGGTGTAGGATAACATGTGGATGTATACAATGGATGAATTGTAGCATGTGGATGTGGATGATAACGTGTACACATATCCAAAAATGCTAATTCAAGATTGTGGATATATAAACTAAACTGGTGTCCACATAGTGATTACATAACTGTTATGTTAATATATTACATAAGAATTGTCATGTGGATTGAGTGGATGAGGAGATGCAGACGCAGTGTGAATGTTCATAAGAGAGGTGTGGACAACATCTGTATGGATATGTCTGTGTAGACAACGTCTGTATAGATATGTCTGAAGAAAGAGAGAATCTCTCGAGCAACCTGCTTTGGCTCATTTTTGACTCCTACTTTGCTAACAGCAAACGTCTTTCTCACAATCTGAAAAATTCCAAACTTTGGTTTCGAGATTTTGATGGTGAAGTTAGAGAAAGAGACCAAAGTTCGAACCTTTGATTTCACAGAGCGTTTGATGAGCGATCAAAGACTTGGAAATGAAATAACAAACAAACTGAGATGTAGTAGAAACCATCCACACATAACCCCATCCACGCTCTAGGTATCCACACACCACCTATCCATGCAACCCCCATCCATACGCTACCCGTCAATATCTTTTGCAGATCTGGATTTTTTAATCGAAACTTCGCAGATCTGGATTTTGAAATCCACAACAACACTAAGAAAACAACAAAACAAAAACGAATACGAGAAGGAAATTTTTGACTTTTTATCGGCAACAAACGATTTCAGACGGTGAACAACGGTGTTGATGTGAGATTCTGGGGTGGAGACCAACGGGGGGAGGAGCCTTGTACCAAGAGGAGAAGCTCGTGACAGATTGAATTAGAGAGACTAAGACTCCTAATCTTGTCGACAAGAACTGCTGCAAGTTCGTGTTGTAGAATAGGAAAATCACGGTGGTGAAGGGTCAATCAGATGTTGTTGGCCGGAGAAGAAGGGTTAGTTACGGTGAACAACGGCATTGATTTGAGATTCCAGAATTGATTATTTTGTCGTATTTTTAAGTCAAGAGATAGTTAAATTGTTCATTTTGGTCACGATTTAGAGGAGTAACTTTGTTTCTATTTAGTTAAAGGGCATGAAAGTCTTTCGTACACAAGAAAGTCTGTTACAAATGGATTATGTCTTTGAATGTAATAGTAAAATGATAAAGTGTGTCTCTTGATGTAAAAAAATCTAATTCTATAGCCAAAAACATAAATCTACGGCTCATTCCAATTATCCCAGTTACCACACAAAATATGATATTGAAATTGCCCTCAGATAATATGAGCTTAGTATTCGGCTATAATTTTTCATGGCAAAACCAATAGTATTAATATACTGTTTCAGACATGGATCGAAAATGACACTATATTTCTCTTAGCGTTGACTTAGATGATCTTAAGATGCTTCAGTTATCCGATCAAACCTCTCTATTATTTATATTCTTCCTCTAAAACCCATTCAACAAAAACCATCACAATTCACACCGCAACAGCCATGAACACCTTCCAACCGCCTCCGCCACCGGAGATGCCAGGCTACAACCACCTCCTTGGCACAGAAGACATCGTAGGATTCAGATACAGAATCGGATTCTCCATCGGAGTGCTCCTCCTGATCATCACCACAATCACCCTCATCTCCTACTTTTGCAGACGTACACAATCACAGACCACTCCAGATTGGACACGTGTGCATCACCACTTCATCATCGACGGTCTTGACGATGAGACTATTCAAAGCTACCCGAAGATCCTCTACTCAGAAGCAAAGGGGAACTCAACGTCTACATGTTGTCCAATATGCTTAGGAGACTACAAGGGGAATGATCTGCTGCGGCAACTCCCAGATTGCAACCACTTCTTTCACCTCAAATGTGTCGACATGTGGCTTAAACTCAATCCTACATGTCCTGTCTGTCGTACTTCGCCGCTTCCTACTCCTCAGCCCACTCCCCTCGCCGTGGTGGTCCACTCAGCCTCCTCCGTGGCCGCCACCAGGATGCCCTAGTTATTTATATCCGGAGAATCCTTACTCGAAGTCAAGCCCTAACCTTCGAGATATTCTTTTCTTTACTTCCTTGTCAAGTCTTCTGTTTTGGTCACTAATTGATCGTTGTATATATTATTTGAAACCCAAAATATGAAAAAGGAAGGCAAAGAAAGAGTTAATTTCACAATTTTGTTGGATAAATTGCTTTGATCTTTTTTTTTTTTGGCAAGTTGAATTCTGCAAGCGTAGCGATAAAGTTTAATTAAAGCCGTGTTAAATATCGTCGAGAGTGACTTGATATATGACTAATTCTTGGTTTGTATTGAAGTTTTGGGCTCTATTGTCAAAGATATACTGTACATGAAACACTCCAAAACGACTTTTGTATCAAATGACAACTGTCTGGAATTAAAATCAAGCATTTTAAAAGTAAAAATATCACACCAAATTCATCTTCAACACAGTTTAACTTTAGTTTTATATTTTATTGTGTTTAATCTATATATACATTGGTAATGAATATGATTTTAATGTTTTGGAATGGAATGATGTTTAAAAATCGAAATAGAGCGGACGCAAAAACAAACCGGGCCAAAAATGGAACGTGTTTTGAAACAAGTTAGCCCAAGCCCATCATAATTTTCACGAACAAAACCCCCTCCGAGAATTAATAAAAACACACCAGAGAGGCAGAGAGACGGCTAAGCAGTTCTTTTTCTTCTTCAAGAAAAATGTTTTAGCTCAGTCAAGCTTTTATAGCTTTAGATTAGCCAAAAACATGCCATGATTTCTGTGAATTGTATTGATTTTTCCATCTTTAGAGTGTTGTATTGATTTTTTTTTTTTGCCCCAAAGAAAAAGAGTGTTGTGTAACTTGCATTTTTCTAGGTAAGTATTTGGATAACTGCCTCAAGAAACATCTTCTTTCTCTGTGAGTACTTCAATTAGAGGAAGTTCTTAGTATCACATGACAGGTTCTGAATATCAAGCAGCTAGATTCTTGTTTGTTTGCTGCTTTCTGTCATCTCTGTAGTGATTTCATTTGTTGTTACTTGCATGTTTTCTGTGTATATATGTGCAGCTAGATTTTGTATCTTTGTTGCTTTTGTTCATCTTTGTAATGTACTTGTTGCTTGTTTCTAGGTGCCGACTAATTCTTGGATTCCGTTGTTAGGATGAATTATGGTTGTTGGTGGACGTCTTGTACATCGTTTGCAAACAACTCTGAAGCAGACACAGAGCAAATATCTCTTCAATCAACTCCCATGCATGAAAGTTGCTCCTCATGCGCCGCTATCTACTTTTTAATACAGTATCTATTTCACTAGTTAGGGTTTCAAACGACTGTTCGTACAAGATTTTACAAAAAAAAAAATGTTAGATAATGCAAACGTGATCAGTTTTCCTTTACGTTAAAAAGAGTATATGAAAAGAGATCGGTTTTCCTTCTTTCTTACGTTAAAAATAGTATATGACTTGTACATTTGCATATGTATTTTTGATTAGAAGTATGATTTAGCTAAGATTAAATAGAATCAATTGATGTACGCTTATATTAATCAATTTATTAACTTTCGTTTTTTAACGAAAAATTATTAACTGCCTTTAGAAACATCTCTAAGCTCATTTCAATTTTTAACTTTGGTAAAAAAAATTAACTTTGTTTTGCAGTAATTTTTTTTTTCGATCCACATTTCGAACTCTTTTTTTTTTGTCACATTTTGAACTTCTATCTCAAGTACTTCAATTATCTTCATTTCGAAATTAATTTATTGTAAAAGAATAATACATTAGAAAAAAAAAAGAATAATACATTAGAAATGAAGCATTACCGAACAAAATCATAGAAACACTGTGGGGTCCGTTTCGGTGATCACAATCTCAAAAGATCTGACGGTGGGAAATCACAGTTCACTACCTACGTGGAACAGTCCTTTTTTTGGTAATAAGAACGAGACAGCTCAAGCGGGGCTGGAAGGGGCCCAACCACGAAGACCAATCATGTGAAATAGTCGTGACACGTCAGCAATAACGGACGGAGGAGTGGGGTCCGCACGCGGCGGGTATGTCGTGGGGCTTGTTTGTTTGTAATGGGTTCGCTGTAACGGGAGACCCTCACTCTTCCCCTCTCCCACGTTCTCCGACACTGTGCTGCTTTGTCTAATCTCAATTATTTGGCTCCGTCTCTTGTCTATTGACCATTCTACCCTTCACTCACTCTTTGACCATTTAATGACTTTTTTTTTTGTTTTGGTAGTTGATTGCACACACATATTGCGTAATTAACTATTGTATAATCTTTGATAATTCTAAGATTCTAGATGGTGGTGATTTGTAGACAGAATATCTAAAGATTTTTATTTGGTTTCAGAAAAGGGATGGTTCTTAAAAAGATGTTGAAGATACAACAATGGAATAGAAAACTAGAAGACAGTAGTTTCACGATGTTGCATGCTAAGGTTGAAACTCTGATCTACTCAATGAAATGTATGAAAATATACAACCAATCGAATGTGGTGTTCAGAACAGATTATTTTAACATGAGAAAAATAGTGCCAACACCTACATAATGATTTAAAAATAATTAAGCGTTGTAACAAGATTTTTACAAATTTTAAGATAAAATAAAAACAGACTAGTTAGCATGTAATGCGTAAAATTAATTTATAATTGGTAATTGTGTTAAATTAGTATTATTAAGACGGTGTACTGATTGTAGGCTAGCTAGTTCTTATACTCATTGTTAGGCATTGTTGACAACAAATTTTATGATACATCTTAGTATAAAAATAAAACTACTAATTAGCCGTCTTATAACAATTTTGAAAAACAATTTGGTTATTCTGTGAAAGTCTTATAAAGGTCAAAGACAAAACAAAAGACGAGGGGTGTTTCAGTCATTTGGTCGTCGTTTTGTCTACATCTTCTCTCATTTGACGTTGAAAAAGCCCATCATCTCTCCCTCTCTCTCCTTTTCTCATTCTCACACAGAAACAAGACTTAGCTCTTTCTTCTCTCTTTCAACCCATTCGAAAGCCTTTTCTGATAGAAAAGCATATACCTTTCTTAATCGACCAACGAGGTAATATCTGAAACTTTTGCTTTTTATTCGTTCACTGTGTTCTCACTTTTGTCTTAGGAACTTGTATGATTGATTCTTACTTTGTGTTTCTTGTTTCAAATCTAGATTTCGATTTCGACTCGTGGGTTTGTTTTAGCTTTTCCTGACTCTAGCAAAGGTTTCATCTTTTTGTGATGATCATCATAGTTAAGCGTTTTGGTGCAAGTAATGGAAAGTGAATTATTTATGATTTAATGCTTAAAACAAGCTTTAAATTCGATTTGATACTTCTGCTTTAACCAATTATCAATAATTGCAGACAAAATATAAAAAAATAAAAGGAAAAGACTTTTTGAGTGTTGTTCTTTTCAGTGATTGTTGACATCAAGCATATTGCTATGTATCAGATGGAAGAACAATGGGTGGCTCCTTAAGAGATTAAAGATCTGAGCTGAGTTCTCTTTCACCAATCTTTGTAAGACATATATATACACATTTGCTTCGTGTCTGAATGGCGTCTGAGAAACCCGTCCTGGATGCGACTGATGTTACTGAATCAAAGAAAGAGGAAGAGAATGTTGATGTTGTTGTGAGTTCCAAAGAGAAGAGCATACCTGAGGCTCTTGACTTATCTACCGAGAAAACTGATGAAAATGTTCCTGTAAAGGTATATATAATGCTTCTTCCTGAACTCGTGTTTTTTGTCACTAGTCTAACATCTCTCTCTCTCTCTCTCTTATGTTGTCGTTTTCTGCAGGAAGCTGACCTCCCTGAGCCTAGTGCTTCAGTGAAGAGTAAAGCAGCTAATAAAGTTGTTAAGAAGAAGTCAGGGACGTTTTCTCGGAGCCCGAGGTTCCTTTCTCAGAGCTCTTCGTTTCCAGCCAGAGGAGCTCATGTTGATATCACTAGAAAAAGCATTGATGCAACAACACCGAGGGCTAGTTCTAAACATGTAGTTGCAAGTGGTTCCAGACCGAAGGCAACTGCGACTCCAAGCAGCGGTGTTTCCACCAAGCGCAACAGTTTAGCATCTGCTCCCCTCAAAAAGCAAACTGTGGTAAGTACACTCGGATATGTTCTCAATATGTCTTGTTATAAGCAATATCTTATTGGTTTCTCCTGTTATGTGTCAGCCTGTGAAACCCATTTGTAAGACTGCAGCTAAAGTCCCTGCTTCCAAGTGAGTCAAAATGCTTTCTTATTTCAAATATATAAACCAACTAAGCAAATATGCTAAAGGTAATTATGGTAGCCTAGTAGTAAGAGTTAACTTGGGGCATATGGCGTATACCCGTATGTCATGGGTTTATTCCTGTTGGGAACAAAGTTGTAGACTATTTGGTCAGTTTGGGCTTGGGCTTCGGCACATACAGTTTACATGACAGTCAAGTAACAGATGATTTGGCTACCCAAAAGTAGTCAGAAAGCATTTCAAAATCCGGTCAGACAGGGTGGTATCTAGTTCACTTTGTAGACTAAGTGTGTTCCTCCCGTTGCAATTGCAGATTGGTGATAGATGAAGGTTCTAAAACCATTAAAGATGAAACTGCAGGCAAGAACACTGAAGATGCCTCATCAGTCACCGCTGTGTAAGTCCTCTTTCCCTAGTGTTCGATGTGGAAATGTAAGTGTACTTCACATTAAAGAAGTAAAACATGTAAACATGAATGCATCTGTAACTTGCAGGGTGTCAGAGAAAGTATCTAAACCAGTGAAAGGTGAAGTGGCAAGCAAGGAAGATGATGACACTCGTTCAACTACCACTTCGTATGTCATTTTCTTCATGTTCTATTCTATGTTTGTTTAATGACATATGTATATGTGAAATGTTTGGATGTTCCTCAGAACTTCAACACCTCGTGGGAGAAGAAGCAGCGTTGGTTCTGCTTCGGGATTTTCATTCAGGTTGGAAGAAAGGGCTGAGAAACGGAAGGAGGTTGCACTATGCTTACAACCTTTTCATTTTGAACTTCTTAGAGTAGGTTTTAGTCTCCTCTTAACTTGTGTCTTTGGTCTTTCAGTTCTATATGAAACTAGAAGAGAAGATCCATGCTAAGGAAGTAGAGAAGACAACTTTGCAGGCTAAGTCAAAGGTTAGTTTAACACATCTTCTGTAATGGATGCAAGCTCTTTATTGGTCTGAAATCTTCTATAATGTGTTGGTGTTTGTTTAGGAGAGTCAGGAAGAAGAGATCAAAAGGTTGAGGAAGAGCTTGACATTCAAGGCTGGTCCCATGCCCAGTTTCTACAAAGAGCCTCCACCTAAGGTTGAATTGAAGAAGGTTTGCTTCTTTGCTCTTTCTTCCTCTGTGATCATACTTGTCATTAATTCCAGTTGTTATATCGATGTGTGGTTTGGGGAAATGTTGTAGATACCAACTACTCGTCCTAAATCCCCAAAGCTAGGACGCAGAAAGAGTAGCAGTGATGCAACAACAGGAGGTGAGACCGGTCCTCGTGTGGCGAGACCAAGAGTCTCACCATTATCATCATCTAGCTTGAAGAAGCCCATAACGAAGTCTCAGACAAAGACTGAGACTCAAGAGAAGTCAGTGAAGGGTAAAGAAAGGAAGAAAGAAGAAGCAGAGAAAAGAAGAGAGGAACAGAAGGCTTCTTCTACTGTGGCTGCTAAACCTGAAGAGAAGAAAGAAGAAGCAGAGGAAGAGAAGGTTACTTGCGTGGGTGCTGAACCGGAAGAGATTAAGCCGGAAACCAACAACATCCAAGTGAAGGCTGAGATTATGACAAGTGAAGTTGCAGTGGGAAGCTGATAAAAGCAAGAAAGGCTTTTGGATCTTGGAATCAATCTCTTATCTCTTCTTCTTTTTTCAAAAGCTTTAGTGTGAATAGAGTTTGCTGCATTGCGTCTACTTTGAGAGTTACTCTTCATTTCTTCAGTTTTTTTTTCTCTTCTTTTTGGAAATTAAGCCTCAGATTGTTTCTTAAGATATGGTCTTTTAATATTTGTTGAATTCAAAAAATGTAACTTATATTTGTATAATGAGGATGGGATATGTGTGAATTTGAAGAGTGAAAACAGTGTTCGAGTTGTACAAATGTTAAATCAAAGGAGGCTGGTGGTGTTTACAGCTAAACTTACTAAGATCAGATACAAACATCATCGTGGCCTACTGGCCTATTCTGTATTTGCAACATGTTTGTGGTCGGCTACGTGGTTATACTTGGGAGTTATTAACGGTTGGTTACTTGGTTTTGACTAACGTTGGATATACTTGGATTTTCAGCTAATGGAATATTTGGAGTTAAGTAAGAACGTGACCCAGTCCAAAATGGTTTAAACGGCGACGTTTTGCCTGCCGCTAGATTGTCTTGGATGTTCGCTTCAAAGTTCCGGTTTTAGTCTGGAGAATCTCTGGCTTGAGCTGCCTCCTATAAACTTAGTAGCTGCAACGCAAAGTACAAGCCCATTTAAAAAAGAAGAAGTAAAAGCCCATTAGCAAAGCAAAGTAAAAACAAAATTAGTAAAAGCAAATTACGCAAGCTGATCAGCCACCACAGCGGTATCCGAGAAAATAGAAACAAGATAAGTGGGCCTGTAAGAGCCAATTGGGTAAGAACCTTGATGATCTAGACTTTTTAAGTCCTGCTATTGGTTTATTTATATGATTCTTGGTTTTACAGTGTGTTCTAAAAACCGCTAGAAGGTAGTTAGGCGTGTTGTAGAGGATTATTGTTTAGATTGGTGTCTAAACTGATTTTTTGAATGCTTGGACCAATTCTTTTTAAAAGAAATCGATTAAAAAAATCGGTTCGCTCATATCCAATTTGTCGACTAGAGAAACACATAAGCACCGCCTAAGATCGAACACTTGTTCTACATGTTTTTCTTCTCTTTGTGTGTGAGCATTTGGTTTCTCGAGGTACAATTCGACTTTGGGCTTTAACTTTTTATCGACTGTATACTTTATCTTCTTGGCCTCAAACATGCTTTAATGTACTACGCTCGTGACAACAAACACAAACCCCAAAACGATACCAAACACTCTCTTGCAATAATAATATCTCAGTCTGAGTTGGAGAGACACTGGATTATGATTTTCTTTTCCAAGTAACAAAAATAATCAACACTTCTGTACTACGCTTCCATACACAACCACTAATCATTAATAATATTTTCTTCTTTCTTTGAAAAATACAAATTCAAAATCAGTGAGTTGTGTTTCTATATAATACTAATAGATTAATATATGCAAAAAGGAAACAGAAGCAGCACATGTATTATAATCAATGTCTATCTTAATCTGTAGCTTGAAAAAGAAAATCAATCAGATTCAAAACGAAGATCTGTCTATCTATGATGCGTCACCCTAAAACCCAAAAAGAAAAAAAATTCGATTATACCGTTACAAGGACATTGACGTAAAGTAAGTGGGGTCAATCGAAAACAATATAAAATTAGAGGGGCACAAATAGAAACAAAAATTAAAAGGCTTCTCACTCGCTGGAGGCGTAGGCTTCCCTCCACATCTATGCCCTCCAACACAAACCTCCTTCCTTCCCTCGTTTTCTGCTCTCTCTCTCTCTCTCACAAAAACCCTCGCCTCCCCTTCTCTCTCCTCCACCGCCGTCGCCGCCGGGAACCTCCAATCGGACTCCGCTTAACAACGATCCATGTCCGGCGGCGTACGATCTTCCCCTGGTCCTTCTCATCACCAGCCGCCGCCGCCGCCGCCACCGCAGCAACATCCGCCGTCGTCTTCGGCGCCATCTGTGCCTGTGGTACCACCTTTACGTCGACACTTAGCGTTCGCCTCGACGAAACCTCCCTTCCATCCCTCGGATAACTACCATCGATTCGCCCCTTCCCACCTCACTAACAACAACGATAGAACCCTCGTTAACGGCTGTGGACTCGCAGATCGGGAAGAGGACGCCGTCGTTCTCAGATCTCCTGTGAGTTCGCCTCGGATTTTTGATTTTGCTCGATTCTGGATTTTAACTAGCGAAAAATTCGTGGATATTACGCGATTATCGCGGGGCTTTGTCGAATTTTTTTAACCTCAGTTTAGCTTCACGATGGTACATTTGTGTGCGAATCGAATTACACGAAATCGAGACGCCAATCTTGAAAACAGTCAACCATTTTTCAAAGTGTTATGGCTTATTGAGCTCTAAAATTGTGCAATTTTGATTGTCCCAAACGTGTGAATTGCTCTCCTTCTTGAGTATCCAATGAATGTTGCTCTTTCAAGTTAATAACAAGTAGAATATCTGCAGTCACGGAAGAGAAAGTCGACAATGGACGTGGTTACTACTACTACTACTACTACTACTTCTAATAGTAATGGATTCACGAGTTCTGATGGCTTCACTAGCAGTCCCTGTAAAACTCCTGTTTCTGCAAAAGGAGGCAGAGCTAACATCAAATCAAAGGCCAAAGGAAACCAGTCCATTCCCCAAACACCCATCTCAAGTGTTGGTAAGTAGAAACGAGTTTTTGATCCTTTTGGCTTGCTCTATGATTAAAATACTTGTTTGAGTTATCTTTCATGCCTGGGGAGCAACAAGCAGGTCAGAGAGCTGATGGTTTTCCTGATAAATTTGCAGGTTCTCCTGTCACACTAACTCCTTCTGGAAGTTGCCGTTATGACAGTTCCTTAGGTAACCAACCACTGTTTATATATAGCTATACCATTCAGTACATGTTGTAGTGAATATGAAGAGGCTGACGTAAAGCTGTTCAGGTCTTCTTACAAAAAAGTTCGTCAATCTAATCAAACAAGCCAAAGATGGAATGCTCGACCTAAACAAAGCTGCAGAGACATTGGAGGTGCAGAAACGGCGTATATATGATATAACAAACGTTTTGGAGGGGATTGATCTTATTGAAAAGCCTTTGAAGAACCGAATCCTTTGGAAGTGAGGATTAATATGATATAATTAATATGCTTATGCAGTTCGAACCATGTCTTTGTTGGGATACTTCTTCAATCACTTGAATACATCTATACTTACCTGTGGATCAATAAACTTGACCAGGGGAGTTGATGCGTCGAGGCCAGGCGATGTGGATGCTGATGTATCTGTCGTACAGGTGCGGTGAATTGTGCACTTTAGTGGAATAGCATGCACTTAAGATTCTGGCGTTGTTTGATTAATGATCTTGTTTTCTCCTTGCAGGCAGAAATTGAAAACCTTTCCCTCGAGGAACAAGCGCTAGATAACCAAATCAGGTTTCACAGCATTCATTTTGAAGAGTTTTGGGATGTTGTGATTATCTACTCAACCATTGCTGACGTTTAATATTTTTATTTCAGAGAAACGGAGGACAGATTAAGAGATTTGAGCGAAAATGAAAAAAATCAGAAGTATAATTCTCCGTCTATCTATTGTTTTCTAGGCTAGTTTTTGCTTACAAAGAGGTTGTGCTGTTCTTATGATGAGGACTTAACCCGTCTATCCCCAATGTTCAGATGGCTTTTTGTAACCGAAGAGGACATCAAGAGTTTACCCGGTTTCAAGGTCTGACCTTATTTCATATCGAATTTTTGTCGTCTGCCAATTTTAAATCTTTCTTGTTCACTTATATCTCAACTCTCACTTTGCTACCCCTGCAGAACCAGACACTGATAGCCGTCAAAGCTCCTCATGGCACAACTTTGGAAGTCCCTGATCCAGATGAAGTTAGTCTCTTTAATCAACTTTGGAAGACATCTGCTATTCATCATTGGATGCCAAAATGTCTGATGATATGTTTCTTATCTACATTGACAGTCGGTTGGCCACCCTCAAAGGAAATACAGGATCATTCTCAGAAGTACAATGGGACCTATTGACGTATACCTTGTTAGGTATTTATTCTTTCTCGTTTCATTTATATTTTTCTTATGTGTATATATATGTCAAAGAAAATTGTATATGTACATGAATAGTAGTCACTCAAATTTAACTGAACGATAGACAAAATGTGATAACATCATGGAGGGTATACACAAACAAGTGAAGGAACTTTTCGGCTGACATGTCTTTTACTTTGACATCATGTTCAGTGAATTTGAGGAGAAGCTTGAAGACACAAATGGGCCTGTTGCACCAACAGCATGCTTGCCTATTGCTTCTTGCTCGGGATCTACAGAAAACCATGACATAGAAGCCGTAACTGCTGATAACACAGGAACTGCCAGTGAGCATCAGTTGTCTCAAGAACACGCTCAACCGGGCGAGACATCTGATCTTAATTATTTGGAGGAACAGGTAGGAGGAATGCTTAAGATTACTCCCTCTGACGTCGAAGTAAGACATCCTCGATTATTTTAAAAAAAAAAATACTCAGCAAAAACTGCAGAATTTCATATCTGATATGTTATCTAAAATATATTTGCGTTACGCAATTGAACTTATTAAGTACCAATAAAGCCACTCTTCAACTTTAGAAGTCCTGAAACTTTGGCATGACTCTCTCTTACCTTTTGATGTGTTCTTATACTTTGCAGAATGATGATACGGACTACTGGCTTCTCTCCAACGCGGACATTAGCATGACGGATATTTGGAAAACAGACTGTATCCTACAATTTATCAAAAACTGTTTCTCTTTATAACTTTTTCAGTGTGTATATAATGCAATCCTTAACTCATATGCTAAAGCTGGTATCGATTGGGATTATGGAATAGCTGATGTGAGTACTCCACCACCGATAATGGGTGACATATCCCCAACCGCTATTGACTCAACCCCGAGATGATGCAACACGCATCTCATTCCCAAATGTGTTTCTTCTTTCACAACAACACCCTTGGCGCCCCTATCAAATTTAAGGAGGGACCAAATACAGAAACGGGTATGAACCAATGGCAGGTGCGTACCATAAATTGTACCATTAAATTATGATCTCATCTATCGCTAGAGTGGTGTAACGAGTGACAATGTAGAGGAATACTGGTTAATGTAAGTTCAAGAGAGAGATATACTTCATCGGCTGCATTGGTACACTAGTTGATTATAATTTTTTTTGACCATTAAATTGCATCGATATTGTCTGCTAAACGAACTCCACATCAGGTTTTGTTGACCGAGACACAAGTATTTGTATTAATACTTTCTGCTTAATTTACAAAACCACAAGAACATACAAAGTTCAGCTGTTTTGTTTCTTAAACATTTTCAAAACTTTCACTTTTCTTTCCCTGTATATAACAAATTAGAAAGGGTTCTCCACGTTTATGTACGTTATTATGCTGAGGACTGAGACCTGGAGTTAGAGCGGCGAAGCCTTGCTCGAGCATCGGTGATGGGTGATCCTGGGATTGTATCAGGAATGTCGACTCCTTCTCCATCGAACGTTCCTGCTGCTTCTCGGCCTGGTGTTTGTGGTGGTGTCGGTGGTGGCCACTTCCTTCCCCTGCTTGTTTGCTTCTCTAGCGATCGCAACGCAGATAGTGATTTGTTCAACGGTCTAGGGGCGGGCGGTGAGTGCGGTTCACTTTCTGTCTCCACCGGTGACCGCGTTTTAACGTTCACGTTCGGCTTCACAAGGAACACAAAAGGGTCAAAGACTCAAAAGGTTATTAAGTTGTACAAACATGTGAACTGAAAGATAATATTTTTAGGCAACCGTTGGGTTAGTACCGATGGGTTAGCTGCGGCTGCGGCAGGGAATCGGACCGATTGGGCGAGTACATATTGAAAAGCCTGGATCAAGGTGGATTGAGCAGCTTGGGAAAAGTTGTGGAAGTAGAAGATGAAAAAGTCCCAAGCTCTAGCTCGCAACTCCATAATCTTTCTGTCAATTTCTGTCTCATGCTGAGCTATGTATGGCTTCAACAATGTCTCATACACATGTCTCGTTCCCTTCATCACCATTTCTCGATTTAGTAATTAGTGGATAACCATTTTGTAAGTATTAAGTAAATGTCTCGGTTACCTTAGTTTTCGGGTACCAAAGATATACGAAGAAGACCACTTTCATTTCTCCATACAACGGTAACCTGCAAATAATAATTGCATTTCCCAATTATTTAATGAACTATATATTAAAAGCAGATAAATTAGGGCATGAATAAGATCTTTCTTACCATGAGATAAATATATCGCCAACCCTCTCGAACGATGAAATTAGCGCCAACAGTATCCTAATTATTTAAACACGACTGTTTAGTAAAATAACAATTTTTCCGATAGACACTGATTTGAAACTATACAGTGAAACGTGCATCCCATTCATTGATGTCTCAATAAACATATTCTAATAAAAATGTACATTAATTCCTAGGTTGTATATTATATAATAGTTCGAAATAAAAAGGACGTTTCTTTTAAAATATTTTGTAGACTTTTGTAGGAAATATTATCTGAAAATTATAGAGATTTTCTAACAAGCAACCCCATCCTTGCCCGAATTTCGTTGTCTTCTAACTTCCAAAATTAAACAACCGAAAAACAAAAAGAAATCCAACTTTCACCGAACTAAACCATTACAACACTGCAACACATGCGCAGTGGATTATATATGAATGTTAAAGGATTATGAGGACAAATACACATAAGGATGACTGGATGAGATTTATAATAAATAGTTAAATACCAGTATTGGCACCAAAATCTGAGTTCCTCGATATCAACTTTGTTCTTCTCCACCGTTTTAAAGCATTCGAAAGCTGGGTATGTGTACCCTAATATTAATCTGCCATTTTTATTAAATATACATAAATTAATCTATCTAAGACGATAAAATATGAGGAACGAAATGGATAACAAGATATATGGTAGGGCAGGACATACACAAGGAATCTGATGATGAAATCTCCCAACATCTTCAACCAAATCAGAATTATTTCCTGTTTATACATTACATAACAAAGATAACAGAACCGATTCAGCAAACCCAAATGATAAATTATTTTTAACAGATAACAATTTTTAACGAACCTATTGAAGAAGATCAAAGACGTTAGGAAGATCTCGTCCTCGTATTGACTCGTGAACGTATGAAGAAGAATGTTGTTCTTTTTCACGAGGAACCCAGAAGGATCAAAACTGCAAATGACATCAAACTATGTTTATTGGCATTGGATTTCGTATACCGCAAGAAATTATAAAATATATATATAAGTTAGTAACAAACCTAAATTAAAGGAGAGGGTGTCTCTTCTGTTTAAGCAAAGAAAAGAAAACAGAAACTTTGAATCTCAAAGAGAATAAAAACGACGGAAGAGAACAATGTTTTATACTATGAGATGCTTAGAATTGTTTAGAAAAAATAACAATAAAAAAGTAAACGGTTTATTTCTTGCCACATACGCTACTCGGATCTTTGGGGGCACGAGGAACAGGTTTATCGGTTGACCGTTACCTCCAAACTTTTCTTTTGAAGGCTAGTCTTGTAATTTACGGGATAGTGGGAGACTGGAGTATCAACTATGAACTATGAACTATCAAGCGACGGCATTTGGGCTTAAATGGATCGTGGTAACAAATTATCTGGGTTAATCTAACGGTGATTTATCAAGCTCGTAAGGCCTAATACAAACCCATTTAAACAGTATTTTCGGAAAGCCTTCTATAGTTGAAACTAGACTGTTTTAGAAAACATGTGAAATGAACCCAATATTGTTGAATCTGAATCCTTTTGATCCTGTTTTTTTTCCCTTGACTATAGGGCTGTTCGTTTCTCCATTTATCATTTTTATCCATCTGCTCCATCTATATGATCCATCCAGATTTTAAGAGCTGTTCGTTTTTCCATTCATATGAGCCATCTAAATGAACTATTTCAATAGATTTTATGTTCTTTTCTTTATTTCTATTTCCATTCAGATGAGTTTAATAAAAAAAAATACAAATATACCCTTATTTTAATTTAATCATATGTTTGATGTTAATTTTAAATATATTAACTTTTATTATTTAGTCTAAAATATGTTTACACTAAAATTATTTTGAAGTTAGCATTTTGACAACAATAAATTAATATTTCATATAGATTTATAAATTTTATTTAGATTTGTATTAAAATTATACTATAATAATAACTTCTAATAAACAAAAGTTTGATAAACATATACTTAAAAACTGTAAGTTTCAAATTAAAAGTGTATTAATAGAAAACTGATTATAATATTCAAATAAATATATCTAAAAGTAGTTTTCCGGTTTTGAGAAAATGAAATTTTTTTTCGGTTTTAGCAGAAAACAAAATTTTTAATTTTGGCACGAAAAATGAATTTCCATTTTTGGGAGGAAAACAAGATTTCCGGTTTTGACAGGAAAATGAGATTTTCCGGTTTTGGCGGTAAAACAAGGTTGCCAGGTTTTGGTGAAAAAATAAGATATTCGATTTTTGAGGAAAACGAGATTTTTCGGTTTTGGCGGAAAAAAACGTGTTTTGAGGGAAAATGCATTTTTCGTTTTTGACGAGGAAACATGTTTTTGCGGTTTTTAACGAGAGACACGTTTTTGGTTTTAGAGAAAAACACTTTTTTGTGGTTTTGGCGGGAAAACGCGTTTTTAGGTTTTGACGGGAAAACGCGTTTTTCATTTGTTTTGGCGGAAAAACGCATTTTTACAGTTTTTGGCGGGAAAACACGTTTTTTTGCGATTTTGACGGGAAAATGTATTTTTTTTTGTTTTTGCAGGACAACGCATTTTTGCGGTTTTGGCTAGAAAATGTGTTTTGGTGAGAAAACACATTTTTACGGTTTTTACGAGAAAATGCATATTTGGATTTTTGGTGAGAAAACATGTTTTTGCGGTTTTTCCGAGAAATCGTGTTTTGGTGGGAAAATATATTTTTGCGGTTTTTTCGAGAAAATGTATTTTTAGGGTTTTTGCGAGAAAATTTTATTTGTAGTTTTGGTGAGAAAATGCATTTTTGTAGTTTGTCATTTTTTGCAAGTGATAAAATAATATTAAGATAAATTTGTAGTTTATAAATTATATCAAGGGTATAATAAACATTATAAACATTATGTCATTTTGAATTAATTATCTTCATTCAAATAGTCCAATTTGGATTAGTTAGCTGATTTCCAAAGTTAAATTTAAATTTTTAAAACTCATTTATATAAATCATTCAGATGACTTATACTTTTAACGTCTAAACGAACAGAACTCTGATATCCATCTAAATGATTCAGAAGGAGAAACGAACGGATCCTGTTTCTAAATCGGAATCATAACGAGCTCAAGAAAACGAGAACTATATACTTCAAAAATACAAAACCAATAAATTTTTGGGAACCATGTAATGATTTGACTGTTTCACGGCGTCTAATATCCATGTTAATGATTTGACTGTTTTACGGCTAGGGCTACTAAATAGTAAATCTCATTCACTCCTCTCGCTTTTTCACGTTGTATTGAATTCTTTCATCCAATTTAAGAAACAAGTAGCTAAATACGTGTTCATACCAAAAAAAAATTGATTTTCGTAACCTTTACGTTAAAATCATGAAAAAGGTTAAAATCATGACACTAACATTTTACAATAATTAAAATAGTTCAATTCGGTAATTTACATGAATTAAAGAAAGTACATCACTTTTGGAAGCATACTAATCTTGTACTTTATAGTGAAATCAAATACATATATACACTATGTATGACGTATATGCTGGCCAGCCATAATTGAACCATATATGACTTCTGAGACACGCGATAAATTATCAAATACTTCTTTTTAGAGATTACTAAAGTTAAATAACTCAATAAATCTATTCTTCTTAATAGAATCAGTAGAGTAAGTAAACGTCAAATTAATGGCCATGCTGTCATGCATTTATAGACATATACTTATGTTTAAAATAACATTCAACAAATTCAAAATAAATCTCAAATTGTTTCTGAACACCAAATTAAATATTAACGCTAAGAGTTTACTTCTCATTAAACCATCACAGTCCCCACATGCATCCTTTAATACCAATCCCAAGCAGACACTCTCTCTCAAATCTATTTTATCTTTACAGTCAGAGAGAGACAGAGTCACAAAAAAGACAACAATGGCGGTGAAAAGCAAGAAGAAGAAGATGGTCCTTAAGGCAGCCTCTGTTGTCGACATCGGTTGCAGCAACTGTAAGTTCCCAACTTTGTCTTCTTTTTTCAACCGTTCCTCCAAAAAGCCCCGCCTCTACTCCTCTACTTACGGCCACGGCCACTCCTCCTCCACCACCGTCTCTTCCTCCTCCAACATTCCCTCCACCACTCACTGGTTCTCCGACAACACCTCTTCTTCCTCCTCCGCCACACCTTCCGCCGCTGTCGCCGTTGAGAAAGACTCCGACGACCCTTACCTCGATTTCCGCCAGTCTATGCTTCAGATGATTCTCGAGAACGAGATTTACTCCAAAGACGATCTCAGGGAGCTTCTCAACTGCTTCCTCTCGCTCAACGAGCCTTACCACCACAGCATCATCATTCGCGCTTTCTCCGAGATATGGGAAGGAGTTTTCTCCGCCGCCGTCAAACGCCGTGGCAGCGTTCAAGAGTCTCCGCTCGTCCGTCACCATGGCCCGTCACGGGCCTCACGTGACTACCGTAATCACCATTACCACTGATCGATGTAATGTAACTCTTTATAAGTTTTAACTAAGTATAATGCCATGTCACCAATAATGTATTGACACGTTGACTATCTACCGCACCTACTAACGATGTGTCAATATATTATTGGGTCGTGCTTTTTAACTTCTTATCTATGCTTTTGTATTTTCTTGTTTGTCTTTGAACCAAGTGTACCGACAACAATGGTTGAATGTTATGTAAAATGACCTTTCGTTTTATAAACTTTAGTTCAAAAGCTCGTCGGCTATTGTTAAAAATAGACATATTCTGAAATTACGACTATATAATTTGTTACATTATTACAAAAATATACTTATATAATGCATATTTGACGTCACATTATCTTACAATTTCAATTAAAATGTAAATGTACGAAGATAACTGTCTTGAGTAGAGTGTCGAATTTCACATATACATGCACATTAATAATATTGCATTTTAGTTATACTATCATAGGCAATATGCTTCAGGAGTAATTAATATGCACTTCGATACATTAGATGAAAAGACTATATATCAAATATTCAAATTTAAAGCAGTTTAGAAATATCATGTGAAACTACGCTACATATTATGGCAACAAATTTTCTGGCTATAGACGATATACAATTTTTTTTTTGGTCGCAAACAGACGATATACAATTAATAATGATGGAATATTCATAATATAATATCACAACATGCTTATATGTTGATTTTTGTAGTAATCGGCCAAAATCGAATAAGAACAGATATTACGAAGATTTTGTGCACTCGTGACTCTCATTACGACGATGACGTGAACCTTCCGAAAACAAGTCCACGTGAACTATTTTTGTTTATTTATCCTTAAAGTACGGATGTGCGGAAACTTAAGATTGTAGTAATAATCTTTTAAAAGTCATTTATTTGTACTATCACGTAAGACACTGTCAAAGAATGATGAATGTACGAGACGTGCGATAGATAATATTTTCCATACCCGTAAATAAAAAAGCTTTTATAGCCGAAATCATTTAGGTTTACTATTTTTGCAGATATGTGAACCACACGAATCTATATTAGAACATCTCCATTTTTTATCTTTTCTTTTATAATAGAGATAGAATTTATTTCATGTATGCATCTATAATAGATAAATACTACTTTTGAAAAAATAGAAGAGTGTTATTGTTTGTAGTATGCATTTGTTTGAGTAACAAAAAACAAATTTGGCTTTGGTATGGTAGTTTATTGGGGGACCAGCTACTAAAAATTTGCTCACTAAGGACTATCATCCAACATGTCAAATAAGTATGTCTTCGAGTATATATGTACATGTCTTAAAACTAGTAACGACATATTTTGTGCTAACATCATGTGCTAGGTTAAGATGTATTAACATGTTGAGGCTAATGAAGATGAGCACCAGGATTGTAACTAACTGCACACCAAGAGTTTCGCCTGTGCACTAGTATATATCTTCAATGAGTTCAGTCCCAATCCCGAATTGCGTATCAGTTTTATTTTTAATACATCTGTTGCGATTGTCCAAAAAAAAAAACACATCTGTTGCCAAATTCAGGCTGTTGATCTATTTTGAAAGCATTAGTTATATATCGATTTGTAGGAATTGCTAATACATATGATTTGTAGGAAGCATAACATTATTAAGTTGACTACCTATATTATTAAGATGTACTTATTTCCTGTAATTTATTACGAATGAACTTTACCATTAAGCGTGTTTCAGTTCTGATCTTTCGTATAGTAGGGGTTTAATATATACAAAATACCAATTGGGAGGGGTGCAATATATTACTAGTATGCACATTAAAAATAATAATAATAATGAAAGCATTTTTCTAAGACGCTTTCCAACATATATATATTCCCATATTCATCTATATAATTTTTTTTGAAAATAGGGAAACTTTATAGTATAAGTGGATTTACTCCAATGTATATTTACATAATAGAGGTCCTTTATTTTTATGAGGAATATAGAAAAATGTTATTTCTATCTCTAAATATAGAGATGAATGTAGTGTTTTCTATATTTTCTCAAAAATAGAAAAATCTGTTATAAAAACATACATTGAAGTAAAACACTTTTATAATAAAGTTTTCTATTTAGAGGAAAATATGGAAATATATATTGGATACTCTAAAATAGGTTTGTGTTAGACGAAAGCTCTATTTGTATATAACTAAAAGAAATATAATACTAGTAGTACGTAGTACAACACTGGTTTTTATTTCATAATGTTTCTTTATTGCCCATCTGCCCCACAAGAGTATTTTTCAATTCCATATAGCTATAGCCTATAAGGAATACAATATTCACAGAAAAGGAGAGTACATGGCCTTGGACGGTAAAAGAAATGCGAGAGCATTGGGATTTGATATTTGTAATAATTAGGAACAGAGTAATAAATAGTGAGGCAGAAACTTCAATGGTAACTTCAATGTTTACTACAGCATATTTACTTCTTCCTCTGTATTACTTATTCATGATGACTTTGTTTCTTCTTCTTCCTCTGTGTATTCTTATTCATCATGACTTTGTTTTTTCGTATTGATGATGAGATGATACTGTGGACGAACGCTTCTTACACCTTCGGATACGATCCATCCTTTTAAATATTTGTAATTATTAGTTCTATCTAGTGTGACCCACTCAGTTCTACAGACATATCAAGAAAATTATATTTCTCTGTCTTGAGATTTAACACTGGTCCCCAAGTTATTTAATTCTTCACTGTCCCACTAATTTCTGGTTCATCATCAGCTTCAACTAAACAATGTTAAGAACTTTAACTGATGGAAACATTTAACAAGCTGGAGCCTGGAATACTCAGCCAAAGGCTAGGCAATATATGTAAAATCCAACCAAACATTGAAAGAATAAACTGTGCGAATCACGAATAAGTATTGTTTGACCAAATACTTATTCGTGATGTTTTTATTAAAAATAATATTTAAAAATATATTTTAAACTACATTATTTTAAGTTTATGCTAAGATATAACTTACAAAGAAAACTCTCAAATATATTTTTGTGGATTTTTAAATTTTTATCAGGATATATAGTTTAATAAACTTGTTTTCATGGTTTAAAAGTTAAAATTGTGTCGTTAGAAGTGAAGATTAAGCCAAAACTAGACGAGACACTTGGTTATCAAAAGTTTAAGCACTCACTCGATATCATTTGTTGTACGTCCACTCAAAACTTCGAAAAGGTTATTTAACTATCAATTTATGTATGACATGATGCTCTTTTAAGATTTACAAACTTTGCAAATAAAGATCAACTTCCAACGATCTCAAATCAAACATTAGATGTTTAATAATTTAACTGCGTACACCAAACTGAAAAGAAAAGAGAGGTCCAAACAAAATAATTTGTAACCAAATATATCACCTGTTCTTTTTTTCTATCAGAGGCCACTTTGTTCGTTTCAGACACCTGGTGGGTGGTACCAATTGGTACTTGGTACCACTACAAAATCCAAAGTTCTAATCATTACTCAGATTAGAAAGTTTTTTGGATAATCACATACCAACTCTGATTTTTTTCTTTTCATATCAACTCTGATTTAGGTCATTTAAAAAAACTCTGTTTTAGGCCAGATACATGCATGCCTGAGCATAGTGAAGTCATATATATGTATGTGTACGTGTGTTTGTTTAAAAAATTCTTATTTCTTAACACCTATTATATCCTCGGTTTCTGTTTAAATTGATTAAATTGATTAGACTATGTTCACTGGTCATGTATATATTGGTTTGTGGAATCAAACCAACCCATATGTTCTTTAAAATAAGAATTCGACCGATCTGACAAGGTGGTTCGATTCAGTTTGGTTCGATTTGGTTTAGAAACACTAATTCATCCACAAAGGTTCGAAACCAAATATCCAATAACTAAAAGAATGTAACTACATCTGGACACTGCACTTGATCCAACTAGGCTTGTAAGTTCTAACTTGTAAGTTACATACTATGAATATTAATATCGCATTCGTATTAATGCAGAACAAAATAATCAATGAGTGCTATAAATATATGACCCAACTACCAAAAGTAAATATGGTAATCAATATCGAAGTAAATTTAAGATTAGACTAACAAGCAACTGGTAATAATGATCACCTCAGAAATCTGTGAATATGAACACGAAAACAGTAGAAGAGCAATAAAGCTTTGAGATTCTCGTGCTCCTCCATTAATGGCTTCAGATGCCAATTTTCTCAAAACTTCTGAAATCTTTAGTGTCTCTAAGTTAAAGGTTTTTAATTCATTACTTATGAATTAATAATATAAGGTTAGGTCCGTAAGGACTAAAGGAAAGGGTATGTGGATAGTTTCTCACAATTCACAATCTATATACTAAAGCAATTTGGGTTTTGGTGTTAGAAGATTAACGTGTTACTGATGGAAAGTTTGAGCAATTTTGTTATCCATCCTGTTTTAAAATAGAAGTTGGTTTTTATAGAACATATTTCTACATTCCTAGATAAACTTTAACTCTATTGAGAAAATGTGTGAATCGTTTTTAGTTTATATCCATTATACTTTTTAAATATATTTAAATAATTTAAAGTAATTCTGGTGTACATTTTATATATGTTCGATCACAAATTAATATGAAAACAGCCGGAATTATGAAATTGCAATCCTTTAACTGCAAATTGGAATTGGCCCACATTTGTTTATGGGTTTGAACAATATGGGCATTACTTAAGCCCATACTTGTTTATGGGTTTGAAATGTTATAAAATTGTACCCCTTCTGTTCTTGTTCTCTTTAAGTTTTATCATTTGGTAGGGGTAAGTTGTTTCAGTAAAGAGAATTAAAGAGTTGGAGCAAATTTTACTGACTTACGATATCATACAAAAGTCAACATACTGGACGGCGATGCGTAAATTAACCTGGACGAGTCCATGACTGCGAACGTGCGTAAATTAACCTGGACGAGTCAACAAAGTAACCGACAAACTGCAGGCTTCTACTTGTCCAAAAGTTTTAGAGAAACCCAATACATATTTTCTCACAAAACAGCTGATTTGAGATTACAAACCCCATTAATTGTATCTCCATTTTCCTAGAAATTTAACTTATGTCAGTTAACCATTTATCTTTTCAAAAGAATTTTTTTCAAATAATGTTGAAAGTTTATTGGTTCAATAAATCGTTTAAAATTTTGGTTCAATTCCTAACCGTTTGGTTAGTAAGGTACTTAAACATTTAAAACAATTTGTAATTATTGAATCTACATACTGCTTGCTATCATTATTTATTTGGAGATAGGGTTGTTTGGTTAGTAAGATACAAACATTTAAAACAATTTATAATTATTGAATCTACACACTGCTTGATATCATTATATATATATATATAGTATATCGACACATCCATGTAATGTTAAAGAGTAGAACCATTATATAAAAATCATGAATATATAAGATTTTTCGACTGTTAAAAAATATACAATAATTATAACCAAACGAAAATTGAACCATATAAAGAAGATCTATCACGGGGTTTCTATTTCATAAGTTGGCCTACTACAGTGCATTAGTGGCAACTGCAAAAGAGTAGAAAATCGAATAAGAGACAGAACCAAGGGAGTGTTGATTGATAAGAGCATAATTTTTTTTTTTTGATAACAAAACTACTCTAACAAGGCTCTACTAGTTCAAAAAGTCAAATTGGAGGTAGGAATCGACATATAACATAGCTGAAGGAGAATTCTCGCACACCGTGCAGACTTGTCCATCGTTGATTGTATAGTTATTGCAAGTTTTTTAAGTAGGTTGTAGACAAAATATTATTACCTTGGTTTTGTAAAAAGTATCACTCTTACATTTTTTACACATATTTAAAAAATTGAAATGATGACAAAATGAAATATATTCATGTGTTTATTAATTATATCTATTTAATTAATAGTATTTGTAATTAGTATTAAGTTTAAAATAAGTTTAAATTGTATTAAAATAATTTTAATGTGTAATAAAAATATCAAAATGACACTCTTTATAAAAAGAAAGACTAAATAATGATAATTGTACATATATATACGCCGAAGTTGAAATTCTTCCTCTGGAAAGTTGGATCAAACGCTTTATCTACGGGTGACAACCTGAGAAAGAGAGGTCTTCTGCATAATACTGGGTGCATCCGCTGCAGAGCCCCAGAAAGCATTGACCACATACTCTTTCATTGCGGCTTCGCATCAAAAGTGTGGAGTTTGGGATCCTGGGAGTCTTCGATTGATACCTCTGCGAACTCCTCCTTCTTCGATAAGCTTGACGTATCCTGGAAAAGATCTCTTCTCCCACCGTTTGGCTTCAAAGGCAACAACTTTCCTTGGATCTGTTGGTTCCTTTGGGCTTCGAGAAATCAACTAGTCTTCAAAAACCGTCATCAATCGCCATCGGAGGTGGCTCTACGAGCTATCCTGGCCCTCAAGGAATGGGAATCTGCCCAATCGACGATCCCAAAATCTCCGATCTCGATCCCGAAACTTCCCCCTCAAATTAACCCTAATCGATTTGAGGTCCTCTGTAACACGGATGCATCTTGGAGATAGATCTCGCGAGAGGCAGGGTTAGCCTGGATAGCCATTGACTCTGCAGCGAACGAAGTCTATCGCGGATCCTCCTTGCAATCATCGGTCTCCTCGCCTTGCATGGCTGAAGCCCTCGCCATAAGGGAAGCCCTTCTCCAAGCAGCTTCTCGCAACACCCCCTCAATCTGTATTCAAACAAACTCACAAGTGCTTACCCAAGCAATCACCTCTCGCCGGCATACGATGGAACTCTACGGAGTCCTCTCTGAAATCGACGAGCTCGCTTACTCCGCCTCTTCTCCTTTTGCTCTTTGTCATTTTGTCTTCGTTTTTCGGGCCGACAATGGGCCTGCTGATTGTCTTGCTAAAGCCTGTCTTGCTACCCATATTTCTGTTTGACCCAAACTTTTAAATCAATGAAATCTTATGTTGCTCAAAAGAAAATATATAGTTGGATTTCTTAAATCATGAGAAATCTAGTCCAAAGTATTTCATTTGAAACATTTTGAGATATTTTGAAACTAGAATTCTTATAATTGAAGAAATTGAACAATATCTTCATCATTAATGGCGAAAGCACTAGCATTGAGAGAAGCACTGGATCGTTGTAGACGAATGGAGTTCAAGATATTGGTTTGTGAAGCTGATTCTTTGCAGCTAACAAATAGTATCTAGAAGGGAAACAACATCTCAAAGATTTTTTACTTAAAAAAACATTCTGGAGATTTATGGAGTGGTGCAGATATTTTAAACTCCGGTCATCGTTTTGAATTTATCTATTTTGAGTGAATTTTTAGAAAAAAAAAATAGAGAAGTCGATATACTGGCTAAGAATATTCTATTTGTAAACGAGACTCCTTTAATCTCTAACTTAGTTTGAATGAAGGAAAAGGTTTTGTTTCAAAAAAAAGTAGTATATAATATTTATTACTATTGATATTTTGTTTAAAGGTTCATTGAGAACCTTGTAGTAATCCTGTTTTATGATGAGCTGAGTTGATATCTAATTTTCGCTTGAGATTTGGCCTTTCTAATAAATGTCAACTTTGAATTTGAGAGAGCAAAACACGGCCTGAAATTTTGGACCCCAACCATTTACTGTATTATGCTCATATATATTTTATTACTACAATGATTTCTTTTTAATTATTTTATAACTCCCACTACCCATAAATTTTAACTAGATTTGTTATCTATTTCGATTCAAACAAAAAAAATTCGGATACTGCAACTCTACGAATCAAATACTAATATGTAATATCTATAAAAAACAAATTAAATCATAAAAACTAATATTTTAACAACGAATATCTGATGAGATCCATTATATACATATATTTAAAGAGTTACATATATAGATTATATAAATATTATATTTTATATAAGTTTGACAATATTTTTATTTACTAAATTTAATATATCAGTATTATAAGTTTAAAAGAAAATAAATTTTTATTTTTGTAATAAAATGTTATTATTTTATATTATTTTGAATTTTTATTTATTTTAAATTTATTTTTTCGGATCAAATCGGATATCCGGTTAAAAATCTAAAATTTCCTGAATGTCCGCGATATCGAATAGTATTTGGATGAGTACGATCAATCGAATTGGAAAATTGATTACCTGGAAGAAACATGCCGGACCATAAATACCTCTCGAAAACCCGGCTATCCTATTGGTGACTACCGTACTCGCGGTGTGGTGATTGTGAATGATGGTTACATGTATATATGCATAATCTAAACACTTTATTTGAATCTATAAAAGTAAATCTGTTTTCTCTGTTAACAGATGCTAACAAAGATCCAAGAAAAGTGAAAAGTTATATATTTTAAAATGGAGAGGGTGATAAGAAATATTTTAAAAACGGCTTCTAATACAAAAGTTCGAAGCTTCGCTGAGATTTTAATAATCGTTACTGCGAAAATTATTCTCGAAGGTAGAGAGTCGACGATATTTTATTTTCACATCAATTATATACCATTATCATCAACCGTTGTGCAACTAATTAACATACGTACGTGTTTGTCACATGATTAAATTATGTTCATGTGACCGCTCTTTAAAACATAACTTTTTGGATCAAGATTCATCTAAATGAATTATGTTAAACGTCTCCTACACGTAACTATGTTGCATGTCTTCCATTTATGCAGCAACAAAAATGGAAAGTAATACACCATTTGTTTTCAAGAGATAGATTTTCTAGGGTTTTTTAATTTCAAAATAGTAAATTTATAAAATATCAAGATATTTTTTAGAAATATTGTTTCAAAATATTTGAATTGATTAAATATTATTGATTGATAATTATTGAAAATTCATGAAAATTCTAAATATCCATTTTTAAAACGGAGAAATAATTATTTCGTGAATATGTTAGTCCTTAAAAGTATGTAATTTTGTTATTAGATGTAATTAAAAAGCTGTAAACTATGTTAGGTGACTTTTAATTCATCACCACTTGACCAGTACTTTTTATTTGGGCTTCTGATAGTTTTTGTTAGTTTATAGAAGTTAGATTCTGGATCACAGTTAAAATAATGTCTTAGATGGTTTTCTTTAATATTTGAAATATCTGTTGAACATTTTAAATTAAAAAGAATCTGAGATGCAGGACCTGTAGCAGGTATATCTTACAGCATCTAATATTTTGTATCACTCTACATTTCTGGGTGTTTTTTGCAGTCACAATTATTTTTGGATTTACTATGAACCAAGTCTCTTATAAAAGAAAAAAAAACTGATCTGCCATATTAATAAACGACAGTAGTATTGATAAGATCTATCAAAAACCCGATGCCATAATTAAATAAATACAGAAATTAATCCCATCCCATGTTAATGCCAATTATTATTATTTTATTGAACTATATATTTTATAGATATTGTGTTTGCAAAATTAGATTAGTTGACAATCTCGTAGGATTGTGTCAAAGACTCACAGTCCCACATGTCTCGTCTTAATTCTTAAAGCCCAACCTGCTGTTCAAGCGATCTTCGCTGTTTTCCCGTTCTCACTTATTCAACGTCAAAAACAAAGTTCTAATTTTATATTTTTGTACTAAACTTTGTCTCATCCCATTTAAAAAAAGCCAATTCACAGGAGAAAGTAGTCTTGATAACTTCGTTCACCATAAGACCAGAATTACGTTAATACTATTTTATATGCAACTACTAGTTTTTTTTTTCTTGAAACACTAGTAGCGATTACTAGTTATTCACTATAATTGTGACATATTATTATTCGTTTTTCTTAACAGTTATAAACAAAAAAGGAGCAATTTCATGAACTTGTTTGTATGTACGTTGTTTCAAAAAAAAAAAATCAACTAACCTGTTGTTTTTATCAAATAAGATTTTTAGATCGAAACTATCATCAATCATCCTACATAAATGAAAAATAAATTCCGCATAATTGAAAATATTACAAAGGGAACACAATAATAGAGCAATATTCAGGGTAGCCAACGTTACGATTCTGCACAAATTTTGGTTAAACTAAAAATACAAACTAAGAAGAAATAAAGAAACGCATTTCTAAACCAAAATGTCTTTGGTTTTCTCATCCATCTCTAATAACGAAGACAACGGCAAGAATCGTACGGACGTGGATGAAGTCTCGTTGGAGGAAGAAGACGAAGAACACGACGTGTAGAACGACAAAGGAGATAACGGAGATTCTCCAAGACCTATACTGGTACAATAAGAAGTGCTTGCCTCTCCGGCGGCGGCGCGTGACGCCGAAACGCCGTCCACATAGTCTTTGGCAATGTTGTTATTGACGGGTTCATTCGTGTTTGGTGCTAAGTTCAAGAGTAGATCCACAAAAGCGGCGAAGATGTAGCGTTGGCTGGTCTTGGCGTTGACTTTCAAGAACTGGACAAGAAGCTGTTCGAGGCTTCTCCAGTCGTGGTGAAGCGCGTGTGCGTCAACCATCTCCTCCATGGATCTCTTGAAATCAGAGTAAGGGTCGTTTGATTCCAAGGACAAGAGCATGAAGCCTTCCTCCTCCTCCTCTTCCTCCTCATCTGCTTCATCTTCGTCTTCTTCTTCTTGTACTCGCTTAGTTGTCGCTTCTTCTAGTATAGAGTTGGATTCTCCTTTGCTTTCGAAGATGAGTCTCTCTGAAGATCTTAGCCCTTTTATCACACTCTCTATTGACTCTTTAATCTCAGGTGGGTCAACCTCATCGTCTTCTTGCTCGTGGATAGGATTGGTGAAAGTGATTGTGGCTCTGAAAGATATGGTTTTAGGGCTTTGATGACAAGAAGGCCATGCCCATGAAGTGGTATTTGATGATGATGAAATTGAATTTGAAGAACACGAAAATGAACACTGGTTGTTAGTTAAAAATGGGAGTTTCATTTTTGTTCTCTCTCTTTTCCTAACTTGTTATTTGAAAAAAATAAAAATATGACAAGAGAATAATATATTTTGTTTGCTTGGGGATTGGATTCAAAGTAAGAAACTGAGAGAGTTAATGGAGTGAGGGAGGGAAGATTTTAAGGGTTTAAAGATGGGAAGAACAGGGAGGCTTGGTGGGGTATATTTCTTTACTTATTTTAACGTCTATATACTTATTTATATTTATTTTCTCTTTTATTTGGTTGTTGTATTAAATTAATGGCATGATGATTTAATGTTGTTTGGTTGGGATTCATTCAATACAATTCATTACCTTTTCCCCGGTTAACGCTGTTTTCGTATTTATTATAATGAATGATTCTACTTTCTTCCTTTCTCAGAACTTTCTTCAAATCTTGGGAGCATTTCAAACTTTTTTGAAACGATGTTATAATGTTCATTTTATAAATTTCAACTATGTATCACAAATTATTGATTTGATTTTGATTTTTGTTTAGAAACATCGTTTACCGTGCAATAATATTTTATTAATACGGTTCTGAAAGTTAGCTAAGTGTCAATTATCGCAATTTAGAAAAGATAGTATAAGCTTTCCGTACTAGGGGACTACAATAATATGTTGCACGTGGCAAAGAAGAGTAATTGTGATTTCTAGAGAAAACAGAATACTAGATCACATTAAATGTTAGTCAGTCCATATAGAATTCAAATTTACTATTTAATTCATGTCTCTAGAAGTGAGCATCTATGTGAAGCCGATCTCTTGAATTCCACAAGACACCGAACTTGATTCTGGTAGAGGTAAAGAGTTCAACCTTACCTTTTTTCGTTAAAAATTGAACACGACATCTCTCTTTTATTTGTCATATTTCTTAGTTGACTCATAGAAATACTTCATATGTTTCAAATACTAATTTATTACTATACTATTACTTAAGTAGTGATTTGGCTTATGTGTCAGTTTCTCCATGATTTTAGCTAATTTTGATGATTTGTCATTATTTATTGTTTATTTATTATATTTTTCATAATTTTAGCTAATTTGCTTATTTGTTATATTTGAAATGATTTTAATTTTGTTCATTTATCATATTCTTCATAATATATGTTATTTATATATTTATCGTAACCTTAATAATTTTAATTGGTAATTTTATTTATTTGAATGATTTTAAAATAATTTCAGTTTTGATTAAGTGACATGTTATCTATGATTTTAGGTTATTTTATTTATTTTCATATATGTTATTATTTTTAAAAGCTTATTTGTTATATTCTATGATTTAGGTTGAATTATTAGTTTTAATAAATATTTTTTTGAATTGTAATTCATGCTATTATAATTTAAAAATCTAGCTTTTTAGATATGTATAATTTATTACTTTCAGTTTAGAAAATTTTAATTAAATAGAAATATGTTTTTGATTATTATATATTTTGTTAATATGTGGCACTATAAAATCTGATGACTAGGAAAATTCAAATAAAATGTAATTTCGTAGGTTTTCCTGATAATTGGTAATTATGGTTTAATTTGTAAATTTATATTTATGTTATTTTAAAATATTAATACAGTTTTATTAGGTTATTATGACGATTATATTTTTTACATGTTTGTTTGATGATAGAATAAATAAAGGTTTTGCCAAAAAAAATTATCCATGCTGCCTTATAATAAAAATGTAGATTATATCTTCTAATTCATTAATATAAACTTATTAATAATTTAGATTGAAGTTAAAAATTATATTAAAAATTGAATTAGTTGGATATATATTATTCTGCACAAGGTGCGGGCCATCATCTAGTAATAGATGTTTAAATGTATGTTTGTTTATTACTAATATTCTTAAAATTATTCTGACATATATAATCTATAATTAATAGATAAACTGCAGTTGACAACAAATAGATGAAACTAGGTGGATGTCCGCGATTTCGCGGGTTTGAATGTTTTGTAACAATATATTTATTGTATTTTTCAAATTAAAATATGTTTTTAATTTTTTATCATTATGTGTTTTTTAAAAATATTTTTCTAAGAATAATTGTTTTTGAAAAAGATAACATGACTATTTTAATTTTTTTGATATTTTGTATTGATAATAGTACTAAAATTAGTTATATACAATATTCATGATTCAATTTTTAATAAAATTAATTAATGATTGAATGTATATAATATTGGAACTTTTGATTTTTAAATAATTTGTAGCTAAAGTTTTATGTCATAAATAAGCTTAAAAAAATTTGAAACAATATAATTATTACACTTCTCTACATATTCATATCCATTCAGATAGGAATATAAAACTACTATATAAATTCCAAAAACAATAATTTCTGAAATATTTTATATAGTTTATAAATACAATATAAGGCTTTATATAAGAATATAAAATCATTATATCGATATTAATAATCTTTTTGGTTTATTATTTTATGTAGTTTATAAATATATAAAAAACTGATCAAACATCATTATTTTTTCTATAGTTTTAACAGTTAGTTATAACAATTAGTTACCATAAATATTAATTTGTAATATTATGCAGATTATTTGGCAAGTGATATTGGCTGTTTATAGACTTATTTTTTCCTTTTAAATCTAATTAAAATAAATAAAAATTAAAAATTATCGACCAATCAATTTATAATATTTTTAAGATTTCATCAACAATCGAGACATAAGCAAAAATCTCTTAAGTAACTTCTCAATTAATATATAGTAGGATAGTAGGATGAAATTTTAAAATAGATTTTATAAATTAATTTATAAGCTTTTATATATGACTTAGAAATTCTTATAATAATTTAAATATAATAAGCCAAGACAAATAATTTTATAGATGCTTTTATAATTTTATAAAGCATATAATATGAACTTTATAAGACTTTAATAATTACTATAATAATTATAAAATATAATGCTTTAAATATGAATTTAAAATCATTATATTGATTTATATAAACTGTTTATCATTTATTATTTTATGTATTTTATAAATATATAAAAAAATTGATCAACATTATTACTCTTTCTATAATTTTAATAATTAGTTATCATACATCATTATTTGTAAGATTATGTAGATTATTTGGCAAGTGATATTAATTGGTTATAGACTTACATTTTCTTTTTGGATCTAATTAATATAAATAAAAATTAAAAATCATCGACCAATTAAATTATAACAATTTTGTAAGAGTTCACATATGAATGACACGTAAGCAAAAATTAATATAGTGACTTCTCAATTAATATATAGTAGGATAGTATTAGTGTCTTGTACCTATGAAAGAAAAATTGGTTGTGGTGAAAGTGCAAAACATCACATAAGTTGTAGTTGTAAATAATGTTATAACAATATCTAAGTTAGAAAAACTTAATTTGTGTTATTTATTTATTTTTTCTCAAAAAACAAAAGTGGATGGAATAATGTTATATTGTTCAAAAATAGACTTGTATAGAAACGTAAATCAGACCCAAAATTAAATCATTTTAAAAGTTTGAAGATACACTTGATTTGTGTAGAGTTTGAAGTTTTAGAAGTTTATAAATTTTAAAAGTTTTGTGGATTAAGAAAATATTTATATTTTTATTTGTAACTTTTAAATAAATTTCTATAGATTTTCATGGTTTTGCATCAATTATCTTATGTCAGCCCTTTTGTAAATTAAATGCATATTTTTAATATTATCCAATTTTCTAATACATCATGCTTACTTATTTTTCAGAAAGTTATTTATTTATAAAATAATGATATACATATAATTATGTTAGTTGATAAATAAATACTATATTATAATAATATTTAACTATATCATCTTTGTCTATAAATTTTTATGTTATTTTAGTTTCTCTTTTATTATGAGACCACTAAGGGTAAATATATAAATATAATAATTTTGGTCATATACTTTGAATTGAAGTTGTATATATATTTGCTTGCAGTATTTATTTTGTTATTTAAATATTTTATCATACATTGAAAATAGGGAATATCATAAATATCCATGATATTTTTAAATTTTGTCTTATGAGTGAAAATGTTGAATTACTTGTTTTAAGGACTAAATGAACGTTACCAAAATTGAATAATAAGAGACTGAATGGATTTTAAAAACTCTCAGACCAATAACTACAAAATTTATAAGTATTATAAGAATTTATAAACCAATAAACGTTAAAATTTACTTTAGAAATTCCTCTATCAGTAAGTCAAATAACAAAATATTTTAGTTACTATTTTTTCTAGATTCTAATACCAAAAATGGGGAAAACGAAAGAGATATGAATAATGTCATAAGACATAACATTAAATCATACCATAGACTTCAAACATAAGTCAAAGGATTAAATGAAAAAGGTAAGCTAGATTTAAAAAAAAAACAAAAAAGGAAAAACTCAACAACCAATTAAACCAACAAATCAAACCAACTAACTGACCAACAAACAAAAGATATGACGTCGATTTTAAGAAATTTGTAAAATCAGACAGTATCCAATTATTCTGTATTTGAAACTAGTTATTATTACACGTCTCCTCCCCAAATCGGAAACATATTATGTGTGTTCTCTTTCATGGAAACTGCTCGCACCTGAAACATATTTACATATTTATGATGTATCTGAAGTTTCGTCTCATAATCTTATAATACGCATGCATCTATTTTATTGTCAACAAATATCATAGCCGACGGTCATGCTTAGAAAAACGATGGTTGAAGAAATATTACGCAGATCTATGATTTATTGTTCAAAAATAGATAGTTTAGCTCTAAGGCTGGATCTTGAATGTATTATTCTTTGCTGTAAAATGCAGTAGATCACATAGACAAAACAAAAGTCATGATTAAAAGAGTAATAATCATAGATCGTATCAGTGAACTTATATTTTATACTAGAAGGCAAGGGCCATGTGAGTCTATCCCATTTACATATCGCACGTACCTTTCACTCACGTGCCTCTCACGCATCGCCAGTAAAGAGATTGAGACACGGGAGGAGAGATATCCCTATCATGATCACTATTTTTTTTTTATCAAAATGATCAATATCAATTTTTAAAAAAATTCTGTTATATTAGAAAGTTTAAGCCATCTAAATTAACAATTAATATTGTCGAGGTAGAAGCTTCGAAATAATTAAAAAATTATAAGGGGAGATATCAGACAAATCATGTGGCTTTTTTAAAAACGAAGATAATGATTGATAGCTGTATGTTTTGTAAAATCTAATCATAAGCCATAAGCTTCATGGATGTTTCGCATGGCGTTTCATTTAACTTATCACACTTTCTTTATATAACATTATTCATTGCTCTTAGTCTTAGCTAATAAATCATTGTAATACTTTAAACTTTAAACAATACAAAATAATCTATACGGATCATGTACTGAAAAGATGTCAACATGTATTTACAAACCATGAGAGATATCATAATCTTATTTTATGTATTTTTCCTTTTCACAATCTATATTTCTTTTCTTTGTATTAAATAAATTGCATCTTACAGAAACAATTACGTAACTCTTATACACAAAAAGAAGAAATCAGCATAAGCACCAAACATAACATAATGATAACAAACAATCACACATCTTCCAGAGTTGTTGGGTTGACAATATTCACCCGAGCCCAGGGAGCGTTGAAAACGTTCGAACCATTGGTAGAAAAAAGTTTTAGCTTGCAATTATTGTGATGAAGGTTGTGTTAGAATATTTTGGATGTTTCTTTTTCTCCTCGCGTTTTTTTTTACGTATCTATTAAAGATCAAGCCACGAAAAGTCATAGTTCTTTTTGATAAATTCTATCGGCTATCTAGTCGGTTCTAGAAAGAACGCATTTAGGTTTTAGAGTGAATTATTCTCAAATCGTACCACACTGTCAAACAAATCTAAATATCTTCCGACTAATGTCAAATGGTTGAGCCTATTATAGTCACTATATTAATCACCTAGACCTAAGTCCAAGTTCAAACTGGCAAAACAGTGATAATTTAATTCTCATAAAGAAACATAATCAACACCAACTCGGGATAACCACCAGACTATGACAAAAAATTGTAGCTGCAACTTCATAAAGTTAAAAATGATAAAGCGCATTTCTTTTTATTATCATAACAGATTAAGTCATGATATATCATGTTCTAGGTTCATAAGATTCAGGCAAATAAACATGATGCAAATGCGAGATTCTCGTTAACAATACTGGATTTTCTTACCAACTCATAACCCGTTCCAAAATACTATTTACTAAGACTGAACAATTAAAATGGTTAGAAGTCGAAAATATTCGTTATGGAACTTTAAGGGTGGTGTTTTTCAAAAAAAAAAAAAAAACTTTGAGGGTGGTGGAAGAGCAAACGAAGGGACCATTTGGTGGCATGCATCAGCTGAGAGAATGTGGTCCACTTCCTACGAAATCTATCCTCCCCTCTTCATCGCTATATCAATATTATGATTCCTTTCTACTAATTTACAAACTCTGTCTAGTAATATTATTCTCAGCTTAACTCACCACTTTTGGATATATTTGAAAATTCTTCCAAATGAAAATTAATACCTTGTTCCACCTTATAGTGTAACTTTTTTTTTTTTTGAGTGGACACCTTATAGTGTAGATTTATACTATGTAAAAGCCGTTAATTAACTAATTGTTTCCAAATAATTTGAACTGTATGATTATGCTTACAAAAATTAAAACGTCTATCCATGCTTTTAGACTTTTAGTCCATCAAAAAATAGATTGAAAATCTGAAATCTGATGACTTCTCCCTTATAATATACATCTAGGGAACTGGAACGAGGTTTTAACATAAAAAGTAATCCTGAAACAAATTCATGACACAGAAACACACATGTTGTAACAATAATTGAGATATCTTAGGCATTATATACAATGTGATTGGTTTTGGGTCCATGAAATTGCAGCGACGTGACTAAAGTGGTGAGGAGGGGACAGGGTGTTGATGTCACGAATACGAAAGATATAATATTTGAAGCTCAGAAGTTAGAGAATGTCATGTTACTGTTTTTGATCTTTGAATATAAAAGAATGATTAAATGTTAAGATTATCACTTTTAAGGAACGTAGGCCCCATCTTATCTTAGTTACCCTTATTTCTTTGGGACCATTGTTTTCTTCTCTTTAGTGGCCCTAATGGACAAATATTTCACTCAGTAGTGTGTTCCATCCATGAAAATATCAAAATCTAGAATTTTTTTTGGTAAGTTCAGATTAATTTTTGAAAGCAATCTCAGATGTTTTGGCCAAATGAAGATAGCTGTTGATGGTCATTATTGCGTTATAACCATTGTGTTTTTGGATCTTCCGTTCGTTGTATCATCAGAACTTAATTAAATCACTCACATTGTATTCTCTGTAGCGGAACTTGTATGATTTGGAGTAAAAAAACATTACAATGAGAAAATGAGCTAAGACTGTAAGAGGAAGAGAATGCACAAACTTGATGTAACGAGTTCGTATATCAATTCAAAGAATCGAAGGACCTGGTCAAGCGTCTCCTAACAGTTTTCTAAATTACACATCCCGACCCAATAAGGTAATAACATTAATTAGGCCTTATGGACAAAAAATGTTAAATATACAACGCTCGACTTTTAATCTATGATTTTTTTACAAAATAAAATATTAAGAGGTTGGTGGGCTTGACGCATTTGTAGGCCCATGAAGAAGTTAAAAGGAGCCGTTGAAGGAGGATCCTTGAGCTTCTTCTTCCTTTAAAATCTTTCTTATCAAGATTATATGATAACACAGCTTTCGAACTCTTTGATACTATAGTGGATGTTACGAGCTACAGATTCACCAAGAAATGCCCTTGAAAGATGAGGTACGTATTTTGTGTTGTACGTACGATCGTGTTTGATTCAATTAAAGATCAGGGTGGAGTCAAAGATGATTGATACTTTATTAAAATTTTAGAACACACAAAATTTCTTTTCTTTTTTTTCAAAATGAAAAAAACATTGACTTAGGTACAGAAATTTCTATCATGCATTGGCAAAGAAATTTCAGTAAATTAATTAAGATAAATTTAGTTTTCATCAGTAATGTAAATTAAGATAAATTTCGTTTTCCGAATTTTAATTATGGTATATTTTGCAAAATCATTGATATATAAAGATAATTGGTTGACATTTGCCTCCATGCGATTGTCAAGTGATATATAAAAGGTAACTCTAGAATAGCCAGACCTTTGAATTCTATACAATTAATTGTTAACTGATAGAAAAGAATCTAATACATTGGAAAAAAGTAGAGAGTGAAAATTGAAAAAGGTTAAAAGAAGAATCAATACGATTTTGCTTTAAATAGTACAAAATGAAGCTTGTAAAATTAAGGGATCAACATCTAAAACATCACAAGACAAGTTGTCAAGTGTTTATCTTATCCTTGTGGGCTTCCCCTCTGGTGCACATCTCCTGTGAAACTTATGTCCTGAAAGACAAAATTAATCATATTATATAAAACCTGCTTAATCTTGGAATCCCTTGCAAAATTATCAAATAGACCTAGACTTTCCATTTTCTTGGGTTATGTAGTCAGCATAAAGATATTTTAGGTGTTAGATGCAAAGAATCTCCTCATATATGATAATCTGTCTTTATTATTGGGGCAGCATTTCATGTAATATGGGTCCAACAACCAAATAGTTTCGTTGTCAAAGAGTAGATACATTGTGACGGTCCAATAATTGACAGATGTGTCTATATAAACATCAACTTACACACGTAAATCGACACATCAACTATGCTTGTCTATGTATAAAGATTATGTATAGAAGAAGAGTTTGACGGGATTGCTAAAATTATTGTTTTTGAAGACTAAAGCATATGATATAAATGGAAAACGTGCATGCACAACTATAACAAACACTCATAAATATTACACTAATAGTAACAATAATAGTAGACATAATAACATCTATACTGGACCGCACTTTTTCTAGGATAAGTTTAGAAGACTAGTCGGTGTGATCGGTTAATAGTACAGCCTGACGATTTTATTCTGACCTCCAAAAAAGATTATTTATTTAATTTGTCCAATTTCTTACTTTCATTCTAAAGAAAAATATTTACACCATTAATTTGAGAAAACATTATAGGGCACATAATTAAAGGATGTTGAGATAGAGTAACGTCATGGTTATTATAAATTCAGAAAAGGTCAAACCAACTCGAATAACAATCTGACATTCTGACTCTCTTCTGAATTCTGACTATGCAACCGCGTGAAGGAGAAACATAAACCGTCGGTTTGAATGATTTGGACATTTGATTTGATCTTTAACGACTCTACTTACACTTTAACAAAAGGAAATATATTAAGTTATTTGTTTGTTACTTCTTAATATTATTCAAACGTACCATGTAGTACGCAGGAGGATACTGTTGTTGAGGGTACAGATGAAACTGGTCGGGATTGGTTGGACATGCTGAACCGTCAGGTGTAGATGGCTCGGACCAGTCTGAGTCTAGCTGGCACTCCATGTTCACTCCGAACAGTCTCAGTGTCTTCGAGTTCCCTCTCTGGCTCTCCAGCGCTTGTGCCCCTGGCATCAAATTAATTTATCCAAATTATATAAATTAATGTAGAAACAAATCGAGGTTCTATAAAGAAAAGTGAGAAATCTTTTTTTTTGTGCACTAAAAATGAGGAATTTGTAATGTATAATAACATATACTTTTTAGACATGTAATTTCCTAACAGGAGCACGACTTTAACACAATGACGCGTCACGTTTAGATATATGGGCATGTTATATGCGAATTACATTTGTAGTGAAACCGTTGTCCTCATTCGCATAAAACAACTTTATATATAAGATAAATATATACCACAGACTATGTTTTTTTTTCTTTTGCTAATTACCACAGACGAGATGTTCAATGATGGTTTTAGGAGTTGGATGATTCTTATAGAACTTTAGCAAAGGCATATACAGGCATATATCCGGAACATATAGCGAGCGAGGGCATGCCGTTTTGAAAAAAGAAACATGGATTTATAAGACATACATGTAATGTACTGAAAATGAAAATGGATAAAGAGTAGGTGTAAGGATACGCAACAAATGTCACGCAATGTTGAATACGAATCCGATTCTGTTTCTATGGGTTCCATAATTTCTTTTATTTTTACTTCTCTACTTCTTTTAAGGAGTTCTACCCTTTCACGCGCCAATTACAAACCCCAAACACTATTTCAGTTGTTCACGTAACTTCAAATATTTACATGAAAGTATATTTCTCACTTTAAATTTTGCTTTTGTTACTTTTAACTCAAATAAATAAGTATATAAATAAATAAAAGTATCACAGGACTTTGTATAGTTGCATACCTAATATGTGCATGGAGAATTAATTTATACGTTGACAAAATGGACTTCTCTTCCAATTTTGATAAATTTTACATGCTATATATATGGTTTGAGTTTCTATGAGATTATAACTGTAGTTGGTAATATAATTTAAAGGAAATAAATGATCCGCTTTTCACATATTATGGAGTTGGTTTTGATTTCAGGACATCGGTCCCGAAAAATCTAATTGTAATAATTATCAAAGAAAAAAACAATTTCATGTCTAAATAATTAATTAATTAATTAATAAAAAAGAGTACCTGCATGAGGATAATATTGGAGCGAGGCATTGGACTGAAGATGGCGATAAGAGTCGGAAGAGGAGGAAGAGTCGCCGCGTCTTCTCCAGCCAATGAAGAATCTTCCTCCGTCAACACGGTGGCGATGGAAGAGAATGACGTCACCGGCGTCGAGCTGCTTCTCCTTGACGTATCTGCTCCATCCCTTGGTCAAGACATAACTCTGGCTACTGTTCCAATACGAGTATCTGAATCTCCACGGTTTACCTTCCTCGTCCTCGAAGCAGAGAAGTAAACCCTTCTCCATCGCGTCTGCGGCGGCTGCGGCCATAGGGAAGTATCTCTCGGCGTGCTGTTTTGGGATGACGAGGCGGTTTAGTTTTCCGACGTCACTTGGGGTTAAGGGTTTCTCGAAAAGAGCTTCTTTTTCCTCCACGACGTCGTTTTGATGGTGACGGTGTTGTTGCTGCTGCTGCTGCTGTTGCCACATGAGAGAGTGGTAATGGAAATCGCTTGAGTGTTGGTTTATTGACATTTTCAATGAGAGAGAAACAGACGACGAATAGTGATGAGAGAGAGATGGCAAATATTTTTTGAGATACCAATGCTGAGGTTACATGTATATGCCTCTATTTATATTGTATAAATATATGTTTCAAAGAAAGAAAATTATCTATAGTTCTATGATCTAGTGTATGTAAGATATGCGTATGCGTTTCTAGTGTGATATATGTAAAATATAAATTAAAATGTATAAAGTTGGACATATAAAGGGTTCGAATGGGTAACGCAGTTCAAAATATGCAGATCATGCAGATCAAGCAGATCACGCAGAACAAATGCAGAACATGCAGATCAAGCAGAACAAATGCAGATCAAGCTAAATTAATAAAATAATATATTTAAAATAAATGTTAAAATTATTTTAATTGAAGCTAAATATTTGAACAAAACGTAACTTATTATATATATAACAATAAATATCATCATTTTAATATACATAATGAAATTTAAAATTATATGAAATTTTTTACTAATTGAGATCTGGATATCCGGAAATTTAGTGTAACCAAATCGAATCGGATTCGTCGGATCCGTGAATTTAGTTTTCAGATTTGGATTTCTGGCTTTCGATATCCATCTAAATATTGTACTATTCACGTATTCGGATCCGATCGTAAAAAATATTTTAAATTTATTTGTTAAAAAATATTAAAATTCTAAAGATATTTTTGTTAATGGACGAGTCACGATTTGACTAGCCGATCCGATTTTCAAAACACCATACAAAACAATTGTAGATTTATTTATCAAATAAATTTAATTATTATATTTTATTAAATGTTAAAAATAATAATTAAATATTTAAACCAGATATACAAATTCTTATTTATAAATAGTGAAGTATAAATGACCAAATAGCATAGATATATTCATTATAATAAGTTATACAAAATATTAGAAAACAATTATTAACAAGTATCAATATTTTAATTATATTAGTTATTAACAAGAATAAAAATAAAAGAAACTATAATATATATGTATGTTTTTCTATCAATGTAAATAATATATATAATTTTTACTGAAACAAAAATATACCTAGACAAAAATAATATAAATATAATAATGAATATATTATATATATTTATGTAAATGTTTTATAAAATTATTTATATTCTACAAAATAAATTCGTTTTAAATTAAATTATTTCATAAACGAAAAATATTAAAATTTATTTTAGGGATTTAGTTATTTAGTTTGAAAGTGAATAATATGAATTAATATAATAGGGCTCTCTATTAATAATTAATAAAATGGGCTCTCTATTAATAATTAATAGCCAAAATAAGTAAATTTATATGATTGGTCATCTGCATATGTCCAGCCCCTTTTTATACATATTTGCAGATCAAAACTTTTATGTGTAGTTTAAATCTGCATGCAGATATTTTATTTTTTTATTATTTATTTTTGTTCTGCAAAAAATGTGTTGAATGGCAAAAAAATTGCAGTCCAATCTGCATTAAATTTAACCTGCATTTGGCCTGCATTTGGCCTGCCTCACATTCAAAGCCAAATTTCATATATTGAGTATGGAATAATACTCCCGATATAAATGTAAAAAGTTCACCGTATTCTAAGGTGGGTGTTTTGTGGCCATATAAATATCCTATATAAACATTAGGGATCGTCATCTCCTGATATTTTAGGGTGTATAGATTTCACATTTTGGTTTTCTGAACATTTTTTTTTTCTGAACATATTATATATGTAACATAGCTATACATGTGAGATAAGTTTTGTCGGGATCAGGCACATGTTATCGCATTATCCTTCATTTTCTAGCTTACTACTAACTTCTCAAGCACGTGCACTCCATTCACCACCTAACAAATCATCCAGTTACCTCATTCTTAATTATGTTAGATCTTGACATACCGACATTTGTATTACGAGTAAACATTACAATTTACACATAGTTTTCTTCTATTCTATGGTATACATATAGTTTCCTTACAAGTTACAATAGTATTCATTCATTTTCGTTATGTTTTTGTGACACTACAATTTAATAGAGTAGAAAGAATTTGGTTATGATTCTAGAATAGTAAGGATATAGTTATATTAAAAACTAACAGGAAAAAGAAAAAGGCAGATACATGGACCAAAGCCTAGAAAAGATCTTTTGTCTCTTAACCAAGAAGATTTCTATGTACAGCCTTTCCTTATTTAGTCTTTTTTCTCATCACGTGCATGACACATCTCTTTAAAGTTTAGGCATTGTTCATAAATTTTCGAAAATTGTGTGTCTCTGGTTATATTATGTAAAATAATAAAAAAATTAATAAATAATTGCTCAGGATAATAATAATTACTTTTAAAAAGAACACAGCTTTGTGTTTCCAAAGAGAAGAGTCGTGGGAATGATAGAGATAAGATCTGTCTTCGATTGTCTGTTTCTTCTCTCTTCAGTCGTGTTTCAATACTCTCCTCACATTCTCCCCCCACAAACAAACATAAAATAAAACAAAGATATACTTCATATTCGTAAATGTATAACGTATTACGTAGACCCAAAACAAACTTTTCTAATTTGTTACTTGCTTTTTGTTTTTATGTCATTCCGACTACTTTGTCCTCATTGTTTCCTTTTCTGACATATTTAGCACAATCTGTCATGAGATATATTTTTATTATTATAGTATTATGCTAAATTTGAATTTGAATAGTCGCAAGTTATTAGGCTATACATTTCCTAGTCAAATGCTAATTTCTAAATCTCAAAAGGTTATTTATAAATATTGTCTAAGTTAATATTTTAATATACAGATTGAATGGGTTTTTGTTATGTTACTTAACACTATGACTAAGTTCTGGTAGACATAATTACACATTTCAGGATTATAGGTTGAATAATCTCTATTAGAGACTTGGATAAGAAGTATGTAAGGTGAGATAATCTCTAACCAAATTCCCTCAAAATAAATTAATACTAAATTTGATATTTAAATATGAATATAGATTAATATTACTATCAATTAACGATTATTTTAAAATTTGAGAGATTTTCAGCAATATGTCATATGACTTTTTGGATATTTTCATAAGTATTAATAATATATGTTTAAAAAATTAATGTAATAATTTATTTTAAACTTTGGTGAGAAATTACTAATACAATGTCCTAAATCTTTTCAAAAATTTTATAACACTTAAGTACTTAACTAATAGCTTGTTTTTTAGTTTAGTTTTTAAAATAGCACTCAGAAGTCAATGGGTTAATTGACAATTCTATTTTATTATAATAGTTAGTCATTTATTAAATATACATAAAAAGAAATATTTAAAATTTGAAATAATAAAATATTTTTCCGATTTTTAATTTTAAAAATTGAAAAGTTTCAATGTTTTTAGAACAAATTTTTTCTTAAAAATTTAGGCCGGCGTTGTAAACATATGTAATATATTTCTGATTTTTTTTGACAAAACAATAATTCTGAATTCGTGAATGCCTTCGTAAATTTATAAATATACTTCTTGAATACTCCGTCCGTTTCCTAATAAGTGTCACTTTGACATTTTTGACATTTTTATAAAGATTAAGAAAATTATATAATAAACTAATATATCCCTATTTAATGTATGACTAATTAAATGAAAATGATTTAAATAAAAATTTATTGGTTATTCAAACAAATAAAAATGGATTCCATGTACAAAATTACATTGAGATTGTAGATTAACACTTATTTTGAAACAAAATAATAAAAAAAAAAACTTAAAATGACACTTATTATGAAACAGAAGGAGTATAACTTATATGTATATTTAAGAAGTTCTTCTTAAATGTGTATGTGATCATTTGAATTTGATTTAAATGCTATTTAAAAAATACTACTCATCATATAATCTCTTGAAAATTTATGAATATTATTTTAAATATATATAATATCTCTAAAAATAATATCTAGTTTATGCAAATTTTCAGAAAATTTTAAGAAGATGATATACATATTTAAGAATAGGTTATTAAATACATATATAATTAAATTAAGATATTAATAAATATATGACGAATGTTTTCTCAAAATATACATTTAGGAAAATATTTTAAATATATATTTATGAAAGTTTTCCAAATTTAATGAAAATATTATATATATATTTATCAATATCTTCCTAACTGTTACAATATATTATACTTATTCAATATAGTTTTCTTAAATTTAAATTTAGAAAGATATTATACACGTTCGGAAAGATATTCCTAAACAAAAATTCACGAAGATATCATACATATTCAGGAATGTCCTAAATTTAACAAAAAAATTGTTAATAATTCTGATAATTTTTTTAAAACAATAGAAATTTTATTTTCAGAAAACTAAAAATTCAATTTAAAAAAATATTATTGATTTTAATATATAAGTAAAACAGCATTATAATTATCATTTACCTATTCAATTAAATCTATTTTGTGATAGTTTTTTAAACTATCCTATTGTATTTCTCTTTTTAAAAATAAAACAATACTTCGACAAAATTTCTATCTGTGTATGGTGATTTAATCTGATGTTGCTAAACTCGATCACTGAATCAGCTGTCCACTAAAAAAACAGTGTTTTCATTATCCGGAGTTTTATAAACGTCGGCGTTGAAACTCTTTAGATATAAAAAAGCATTAATAGTGAGTTAATGAACAATACTTAGGTTTACCCTAGGGTGAGTGAACCATTAAATTTACCTTTTTTCTTATATTCAATCCAATTTTCATATATACAAATGAATAATATATATACTAAATTAAAAAACTCAAAATAGCTTTAAAAAAACTAAATCCTAAACTCTAAATCATAAACCCTAAACCTTAAATATAAACCAAACCCTAAACCCAAATCCCAATCCTATACCCTAAATTTTAAATCTAAATCCTAGATCCTAAACTCAAACCCTATACTAAAATTCTACACTCTAAATCCTAAATCTAAACCTAATTCCTAGACCCTAAACCCTAAATCCTAAACCCAAACCGTAAACCCTAAACCTAAACCGTAAACCCTAAACCCAAACTCTAAATCTTAAACTCTAGTTTTGGGTTTAGGGTTTAGGGTTTAGGATATAGAGTTTGGCTTTAGGAATATGGTTTGGGTTTAGGACTATGGTTTGGGTTTAGGGTCTATGGTTTAAGTTTAGGATTTAGGGTTTAGAGTTTTGGATTTAGGTTTAGATTTATGATTTTGGGTGTAGAATTTTGGTATAGGGTTTGGGTTTAGGATCTATGATCTAGATTTAAAATTTAGGGTATAGGATTGGGATTTTAGGTTTAGGGTTTGGTTTATATTTAATGTTTAGGGGTTTATGATTTTAGAGTTTAGGATTTAATTTTTTTTAAAGCTATTTTGAGTTTTTTAATTTAATATATATTATTCATTTATATATATGGAAATTTGATTGGATACAAGGAAAGATGTAAATTTAAAGGTTCACCCTAGGGGTGAACCTAAGTATTGTTCCGAGTTAATGGCCAATGATTTACTGTATGGATCTATGTAAGACTTGAACTTTAAGCTTTTTTATTCCAGTTATGACTGTAATTGAAATTGTAATTGCATTAAGTGTCAAACAAATTTTAGTTTTTTTTCTTCCAAAGATTCCGATAGTTACTTTGAGTTTTGGTTTTATAATCTACATATATAGGCCACAAAATATAAAATTAAACATAGGAAAAAATCAAAATTATTTAAGGTTGTACCAAAAACAAAGCATAGATGTGCTCCTATCTCACTGCCTTGTTTTTGCTTTTGTTAGGGTCCAATAATTTCATTACCAAATGTAACAAACACGGGTCGTTTCTAAAGTTCTATAATTGTGTGATATGAAGATCAATTCTTCATTCGGTAGTACAACTTAGGTTGGTGATAAAGAAATGCAACTTAACAACTTGGACAAACAAGTGTAACAACCTATGTTTAACAAAATACGTCATATATATTGTCGACAACTTGTTTAGATATAAACAGAAACTATTCAAAAACAAAATTGATTCAGAAAAGTTTTGTCCACCAAGAGGTTGTTATATATTTCTGTACTTTTAATACATCGGTCAAGTGATATGGTCCTCATCCTCGATGCCCGCGAAACTTTCTCAATTTCCAAGTAGATTCGTTCTTTCAGATAAACCCTTCTTCTCACTTCTACTTCTGACATTTTTTTTCGGAGCAACCTACTTCTGACATTAATGTTTCTCCCCTCTTATAATGACACTTACCTTATGTAGTAAAATTGGTTTATAAAAGTTAAGCAGGTTGACAAAAAAGAAAAGTTTGGCACAAAAAGAGTTAGAAAGGTCTTATAAAAATGAAATCAAGAGGAACATAATTTTGGTTATATTTGACATTTTAATGACCGGTTTATCAGAAAATTCTTAAAATCTATGCCTGAATATTTAACTACAAGTTAAAAAAGAAAAAGAAAAATAAGTTAAAGTCTTTTACCAAAATAATAATTAATGTCTTTATGAAGTTTAGATTTATGTGAGTTGACTTAGAAAATTTATTTTTCCAATTCAATTATTGACAAATGAATGCTGAAAATAATGTACTCCCTCTGTTTCAAAATGATATATATTCTAAGATTTTCACACTTATTAATAAAAAACATTAAAACTTAGTTATTTGTGCATAGTTTTTTGTAATTTTATATTTCATATATTTTTAAGCCAATAAGATTTTAAGAAATGCAAATAATGTTTTTGAAACACACAAATTTTCATTATTAGTTGACAAAAAGTACATTGAAAATGTAAAAAATACATCTTTTTGAAACAAAATTTTTTCCTATAACATACATCTTTTTGAAACAGATGGAGTAATTTTTTGTTTTAGAAAATATATCTTCTGAAAAATATTTCAAAAAGTATTTTGTTTTACATTTTATATGCTTTTATTACATAATAATGATAATAAATTATAAAATATGAAATTTATTTTATTGATTAAATTTCAATTTGTTTCAAATCGTGGAAAATAATTAATCACAAAAATTATTATTCTTATAATCAAAATTTAATATTTTTAATATGTGTGAAATTCTTTAAACTGATAAACATATAAAAGAGAAAATTAGTAATAAGAATAGCAGGGAAGGAACGGGATCCTAATAGACAAACAAATTCCAAGAAATTATAAAATTTGAGGAGAGATCTTTAGCTTCAGAAAATAAAAAAAAAATATATGAAATTAATTGGTAGGGAAGTAGTGAGACTAAATAAACTTGACCATGCACGAAAACGAAGGCCATATATTCTACCTTTATGTGCATTTTGCTTTGCTGTACTCATTGATTCCCGTTTTGCAATTATTGTGTTCCCGTTTATGATCCCCATATAAATTTTATCACAATACTAAATATTTGTCTTTTACATAAAAGGTTATATATATATGATGCGTATATACACGGTGTATACGACTAAAATCTTCCTTTTAAACTATGACGTAAAGCTTTACTTTTCAAGTAATATACTTTAGAATAATACTGTATCCTACTCTCTCAGATTCACAATAAGAGTACTTTAGAGTTTTTACCTACAGATTAGAAAATTAGTAATTTTCTTAATTTACCCTTATTAAATATATTACTTTATTTAATTTTTGTTAGTTAATGAATTAAAAATAGAAATAAAAGCTGAAAAATTCATTTAATATATGTATTAAAAATATTAAACGAAAACAAACTTTAAAAACTAAAATAATATTTAATATGAAACAGAGAGAGTATAAAAATATTAATTTGAATCGCAATTCAATAATTAGGTTAGAATAAGGCAACCATCAAAAATAAAAAACGCAACCATTAATGAATAGTGATGAGCAATTGGAAATGATCTGGACCAGTATAAAGTTCACGTCTCTTGAATCCGATTCGATGTATTAGTAAATGTAGCTATTTTGAACTATTCGACTTCCAATTTTGATTCAAAGATTGACCAAAACAACTACGAAAATCTATATCTAATGCTCATAAAAAGTTTAAATTTATAGATGAAAATATCATTTTCTATCAATCAACTATATGGTGTGTGATGTTCTGCAGTTTTTGTATCTAAACAAAATCGTCTTCTAATGGCCGAAGATCCTTTTTTCTTAAAGAGTTCCGAAGATCTAGTATCGGAAATAATAGTTACTAGATTTTGACCCGCCATTTATTTTCACTCTCGTGAAATATATTATTTATTTGTAATTATTGAATGTATTTATTTTAGTAAAACTTTCTATAAAATAAATTCGACACATAGAGTCTCTCTGGTAGACTATGTTTCTGACTTTGTTTTATTCTCTGTCCAATCAACATATTTATTTGGTTTGTTGTTAAAATAAATGATTTTAGAACGCAAATGTACAATACTCTATATTGATATTTTGTTTAAACAATGTGACATATTTCTATATTAATTAAATATTTACATTGTAATTTAAATTTTATACAAATCAACATATTTGTGTAGTTTGTTGTTAAAAGAAATGATTTTGAATCCAAATGTACAGTATTTTTATATTGATTTTTTGTTATGTGCAGCCATTATTTTTGGTTCAAATATCCGATTCATTTTCAAATACATTCGTTATTTGAATATTTTTAGTTTCCTATACATCAGAACAAAATTCATACAGATCCGGAAGATCCAACTTGAAACTCACACATAAATTTATATCCAAAAATGGTCTAATTTCAAAACCCAAAAATCTATACCGAAGAAACGACCAGTATCTAATGGGTACCCAAATGTCTATGCCTAACGAATTTCGTAAACAAATAAAAAAATATTTTTATGTGTTTGGCTAAATTAAGTGAAATAGAAAATTTTATTCAGTAATATTTGTAAAATATCAATAATGATCAATATATGAATATCGATTTGTTTAGATAAGTCTTGAAATTGTAATTAATTAATTTAAAATGATTTTAAATGCAGTGGTAGAATCTGTAAAATAAAAATACAAAAGGAAGTACCTAAAAGAAATTTCAAAATCCAAAAAATATATACCCGAAGGAAACGACCCGTACCTAAATGGATACATGAATGTCTATGCCTAAGTGATTTCGTAAACAAATAAAAAATATTTTATGTGTTTGGCTAAATGAGTTAAATAGAAAATTTTTTATTTACTAATATTTTGACAATATTAATAATGATCAATATATGAATATCGATTTGTTTATATAAGTTTTAGAATTGTAATTAATTAATTAAAATTAATTTTAAATGCAAATGTAGAATCAGTAAATAAAAATAAACACAAAAAGGAAGTACCCAAAAGAAATTTCAAAACCCAAAAATCTATACCAAAAGAAACAACTCGACCTAAATGGGTACCAATGTCTATGCCTAACTGATTCGTAAACAAATAAAAATTATTTTATGTTTTGGCTAAATTAAGTGAAATATAAATTTTTTATTTAGTAATAATTTTACAATATTAATAATGATTAATATATGAATATTAATTTGCTTAGATAAGTTTGGAATTGTAATTAATTAATCTAAGTTGATTTTAAATGCAGTTGTAGAATCTGTAAATAAAAAGAATTACAAAAAAAAATACATAATTTATTATAAATGCAATGACTAAATGTGTAAATAAAAGGAAATAAATATACTGCTATCCATGTTTCCAAACAATTCTTATTTAATATTGTTATTCATGTTTCCAAACAAACTTTCATTTTAAACTGCAATTCATGTCTCAAAACACTCCAATTTTGTACTTGAGTTTTAATGATATAGATGTATGTAGTCCCATTAGCTTCACTAGAATAGATCTAACTACATTATGTGACTAGTTAATAAAGCACTTTAGAAGAGCCTCCAATAATTTCAGTTAGTTCTTAACTTTTGTTTGATTTTACAACCAATCAACAAGTTTTCTAAATGAAAAAACTGAAAGCAACAATATTTGTTTTGTTTTCAAATATATAAGACATTCAAAATTTTATGCATAAGTGATGTTTTATATCGAAACTATTATAAACAACTCATAATATTGAGTAGAACATTTTCAATATTCATCTTTTTTTATAACCGAGCATCCTGGTCCTACTGAAATGGTCCAAGACTAAAGACCGAAGCGACCAAGGACATAGTGATCGATTGGTTGGATTGTAGCTGTAGAAAATTTACTATAGAATTTAGACCGTAGAATTTTTTGATGTAGATGTATCTAGTGTAACTGTAGAAATTAAATGAGAAAAATAATAAAAAGGAAATATAAGGCTTCTACAACCATTTTTTTATATTTTATTGACTTTAACTTTAAAAACTAGTTAAAACATGATTGGTAACTTAAATGGTTGTAGATAGTAATTAAAGCTAAAGTCACTAGTTACAACCCAACCAATCACCTCCATAGTTTGTGTTGGTCACCATGTGGGTCACCGTGAACGGTTTTCGGTCTCGGACGCTAGAGTTACCGCACGTAAATTTTCCAGTGGTCGGAAATCAAATCCAGATGGCATAACTCACATTTGTGTGCCTTTTACCACCAAAACTAGAACCGAGAACTAGAATCCCCATGTCGTTCTAGCATCTTTAGAAAGGTGTTATAATAAATCCACCAAAAATATGTAAAAATCTCTGGGATTCGCGTGAGCATAACTGATTTGACTATATACATAGCTAAAAAGTTTGATGACTCAGAAAACCAAATGTTATCGAAGAAAAGAAAGTAACGGAGTCACTGCAAAAAATTCAACTATTTCCTAGTGTTAGCTTTTTTTTTCACTGAGTTTGTTATTACCAAAGTGGAATACAACAACAACGGATGAAAGATCTATCCGTAATTAACTAGGCCTGTGGACAACAAACTATCTCTGGAAACGAAATCCCACAAAAAGAAAGCATTAGCCCAAAAGGATACAGACTAGGGCGCTTACAACAACAATTTTAAACTAAGCAACTAACTTCCAAGTAGCCGATGATAAATTACACTTACAGACATATCTAACTTCTAGAGAATCCATGAAGCTGTTTAACGGGAATGCGCTCGGCCAGACCACCGATAAACTACTTCCTCCTAACACAATGAGGAAACACCTCCAGAACTAAGTAACAAGAACTTCATAAACCGACAAGTGAGAATCACTTTGATTCCTAGCGTGAACTAATAAGTAATTATTAGACCCTCAGTATTCATATAATTTTTAACCAAAAATTATCGTGATATATATTAATATAATCTAATATTATAATTAAATTCTAAATAAATAAAATGGACCAATAACAAGAAAGCAAAATTTATATGAGTTTCTCAAACTTTTGACTTTCTTAAATGAGAGATTTTCTCTTATATTTCATCATTTTTATATTTTATTCTTATTTTATTTATTAACTTTAGTTTTGAGAGATTCATTTACATACTATATATAGAAATTTTAAAAGAGTATCTTCATTATGGAGTTTTTTTCTGAGCAACTTCATTGTTAAGTAAATAAACAAAACTTTTTACATTTGAATAATAAAAAATGAAAAATACGAGATATTAAAAAACAAAAAGAGGAGAAAATACAAGCTCTCTTACAACCACTAAATGTCAACTAGTTTTTCTTGGTCCAGCTTTTTCTCCTTTACAATTTTGTATTTTGTTTCAATTTCTATCATTATTATATTACGAGAAAACTGATTTTGAGAGTTTTTTGAATGCTGATGCTCTTATGTTTTAATATGTTTAACCGTTAACATGGCCTTTGTTAAGCTGTTTAAATTTGGTAGCAGCCAAAAAGTAGCGCCTTCGACTCAGTTCACATTGAACTAAATTAAGCATTTCTTTTAATAAAAAAAACTAATTAAGCATTTCGGTTAAAAGTACGTTACATTGATCATCATAATATATGATAAAATAAATTATATAAAGCATCAAAATGTAAAGCATATAGTGACAAAAAGACATTATGTGATAGAACTCATAGAAGTAGCCAGACTATGGCCACATGCCACTACGTACACTATAAGTATTTATACAGTGTGCATGTACATTTGTGTACATATACATGTACGGTATTTATAGACTTTTGATTATGAACTTGGTAATAATTAAAATTAGACAAAGAATCCAAGTTTGATTTGGTAGGTATCTGACACACCTGGATTTAATAGTAAACATATATTTGTAAGAAGAGAAATGAGATGTCTATGAAAGTTCATTGCACTTAGATGCAAGATTGCTTCTAAATACAGAGAATTATGGCAAGAATAATGGACGAGTATACTGACACAAATCAGATGTCTTACACAAATGCTGTGATTAAGTGTGTGATTTACTTGATAGTCAATAAACTTAATAAGTAATACACTCCACTCCATATGGACAGACGAATGTTATTATATATGTATATTGAACAGCACGAATGTTATTTTATTGTCTTAACAAATAAATATATTAACGTTGCTGTGCACAAGAGTTAAGTACCCAACTTAAACATATATAATCAGCAGCATGAGATTTTCAGACCAAACCTTTTGTCCGATTAATACATGGACCCTAACTTAGGCCTGTTAAATATAGTCTCGAACTTTATGAAAATATCTTGAAAATAAAGTACTACATAGGAGCCCGATTCTGTCCCGGTTAGCGTATTGGAACCGGAAGAACCCCATTCAAATCCCTTTCTTATTAATAGAGGAACATTGGGGAAAAGTAACCTTGCAATTGTAAATTATTTACAAGAATACCAGCTGATGTGTTATTCTATAAAGCTTTCTCAGCCTCATTTATGAATTACCCTTTAATCACTAGACTATTTACAATTGTCTGCCACTAATATATATTATTGGACATCCCTAACTTAATGTCATTATAACGCATAGTTTATATTGATACATCACGTGACCCTTTCTTCTTTGCTTTGTCATGACCTGTCCCTGTTAAAAAAATTACAGAGTAATTAAATGACATCTCCAATAAAGCACAACATTATCAAACGATTTAGATAATTAAACATGGCATTCTATGTGAAATCTAAATGATGCAAATATTAATTAGTTAGGTGAAAATTCTTAGAAGTCACAATTGGTCAGTTTATTCCAAATATCTTATGGTTACACCCAATACGAAATTCTACGAAGCTACTTAAAAATCTCAATGAAAAGCCACCCCTTTGAAATATCACTATAAGGGTTAAAATTACAGGACAAATCACTGTAGCTTGTCATAGAATTCCACCATGTTCATACTATGTTCTGGATTAACTAACTGCATATCGAAAAATTCTAAACATGGTTTAGTGTGAACCGAATATTTGCTTTGGTTATGTTTGATTCAGTCAACTAAAAGTGGTGACGTTTTCACAATTATGACGACGTGTTGTGTTGCGCTTAAATTTACTCTAAACATAAAGCTCTGTCGTTTTCGTATGAAATTTCTGTTTTTTTTAAAAAAATTTCAAAGGATTGCTTTTGTGTAACCGAGAAAATCCTCCATTCAGTTTCGTTACGCTTTTTTAGGCAATACTACCATTATTAATTTACATATATGGATTGATTCGCATCTTATAAATAAAGAAAGTTATATTTTGTGTGTGCATTTTATTTGGCTTGATTGACAGTCAAAACATATAATATTGATAACAATATCGGAAAATTTAATGTAGATTTGTAATTCGAATCTAATTTTACTTATTTGCCTCCTGCAGTTAGTACAATTTAATCCCCAAGTAACGTAGTCTAAGAAGTTATGGAATCTTTGACCAAAAAAAAGGAAGTTATGGAATCTAAGTTTATTCAAAAAACCTTAACCCTAGAGAATTATATTACTATATAAACACCACAGTAAAAGTTTCACAATTTCATCAAGCAAACACAACACGAACAAATTCCTATTTCATACGTATCATGCATTCGTCCTAATTCATTTTTTCTTATGCAATTATATTATTATTGTCTTGAGTATGATCATTGCACCGTGTATATGATTTTATAGGTTGCCAAAAGACGATTTGCCTTGGCTATTGTGGAATCCAAACCTCTTACTAAAACAATTATTTCAGAGAAGGATGAATTTTTATTCATACTCCAAGGAAACATTTTTAGAGGTCTTGGATACCAAACAGGTTTTAATATAATAGCTGTAGTTTGTTTTTTTAAACTATATCGAGTTTTATTTGAGACTTGAGTTTTTTTTTATGTTTTTTTACGATGACAGTTTTTTTTGTTTTAATTATTATAAAGGCTCTTTTTATATCTGATTATTTTCAATATTACATATGTTCCTAGAAAAAAATATATTTATAGTTAATTCATAGTAATGGTAGGTACATTGAGGAGAAGAGTTTGGTACTTTCACTGGAAAATATGTCTTTTGTGGTGTTTGAGATTTAGTAATATATGTTGCTTTACTTGAAATTATCTTTTTATTTTAATACATAGAAAATCTCTTATTTATGTGTGAAGCTAACCAAGAATACTTATTATTGTGATAGTTTTATAGTACAGAAGATTTATGAATAGAAATATCATATAATCCTTCTTGATCAAGCGTTAATAAATTATTGGCAAACTTCCAAAATGCTAAAATCTTTACAACGTCATTATTGTGATTATTTTCTATCCCTTTTCATAATTTAATGAAGATAAATCTATTCAAACAACATTTCTGCCTGCGTAATTTGTTATTGTAATAGTGTTTTCAAGGAATAAGAAAGAATGAAAAATAAGCTCAATCAAAGCTGATTTGTACACTTCTTTCATACGGACGTTGCTTCCGTTGAGCAAGATATTTCAGGTTGTTATTAACTTACTTTCTTACAAAGAGAAGAAAACGTAAGTAGTGTTTAGTGTTGTTTTCAGTAGTGTGTGTGTGTGTCTAATCTGAATGTATTTATGATTTGGTCTTCACTCCTTTGATTAATTCCGAGTGTTGCTATGTTCTTCAAACCTTATTCCCTCATTTATTTTGGTTGATTATCTAACAGAATGAAGTCGATGATTAGGCTAAACATTAGCGATTGAAGATTTTCCAGAGAGAAGACAACTCAAAACGAAATCATCGCACTCAACTAAAATCAGAGAAACGAAGATCAGAAACAAAAGAAGGAGAAAACTGACCTGGGTTTTGCGAATTAGATCTTCATCGATTGTAAGTTTGTAAACCATCGTGTATGGACCCTAATTCCCTTTCGTTCTTTGTCATCTTCTTTTATCTGATGCAAGTTTATCTTTTTTTCTAACTTTTTTTATTAAAACGAGAAAAGCTGTGTTAACAATTTTAATATTTTTTTTTCGGACAGGCTTTAAAGTGAATCTGATCAAATGGGCCTTTCAATATACCCAGCCAAAACTTCGATTATCGATTATGAATATAGACGTAGATTATTTTGATGTTCAAAAAAATAATTTAAAAAAGTGTGATAGTGTAGTATATGTAATATTCAGCAAATTTCATTATGTATTTTATACAATTTCTGTCGAACCACACGTATTTAAATAAATTAAATACTTTTCGCAATTTATAATCAAGAAACAAGTATATTTTTGTCAATTTTACAATTCTTATATTAAACTTTAATTACAAATTATATATATAGAAATTTTTTTTATTTAATATCTTAATATTAATTTCATTCCGCGCAAGGCGCGGGTCTTAACCTAGTTTACATATTATTACGATCATACACTTTTCACGTGGGGCCATTTTTAAAGCTTATCCAGAAATTAATTACTTTTTGTTGTAAGCTTTTCTCCTTTATGACGGGTTTTCTTGTTATTGTAAACTATTATGTTTTTTTTTATGATAAGGAAGTCTGCGTCAAACCCCATATTTTTTGGGTTAGAAACAAAAACTGATTGTTAATTTATTTTTAGTAGCTGGCTGAACCTCGAACCAAGCACTACTATCTTTAGGGTAGAAAGTTTTGCTTATTGATAGATCATCTCTAATGTACTTTTCTATTTTTATCTCTAAAATAGAGATGTATTTCTATTCAATATATTCATCTATTTTTGTCTTAAAAAAGAATACTATTAAAAACTATATTTTTATTTCCAACAAATATTTTTTATTTATGAAATTCGAAAATGAACTCTACTTAGTTTTAGTTTTTACCAGATTTTCATACAATTATGACTTTGTTTAGACCGAAGTTTCCTTAAAAGATTATTAGGTAAATAGTAAATATGGTTCTATTTTTATAAAAAACAGTATCTTCCTATAAAATAAGTGTTTTAGTTATAATTTTAAAATATCATAAATAAACGGCGGTTTTGAAAATAAAAATATGCCTATTATAAAGGATTGCTATTTTTTCCTCTATAAATAGAGAAAAGTAACAATTTATATTTTACAGGAGGAAAAGAGATGGGTTGGATACTTTTTCCCTTGTTATAGCATTTAGAGGTGAATATAGCAATTAGTTGCATATGCTTTTATATATTGTAAAAACTCTATAAATTACCACTGATGGGATTCTGATATTTTCTTAATTTATAAAATTATTAATTTTTTAAATTTTGTTTTAGTTTTTTTTTTAAATTTCAAATATATTCTATGTAAAAATAAGAAAAATACTTTAGATTATGATATATGTATTGATCAAATTTTATAGATACAGATTTTATATTTTTCATATTAAATCATTTGGTGTATAGAAACTATATACTACAAATGTAAATGAATTATGTGTAAATAAAAACATGAATATATTTAGAAAACTAAGAAAAATTAATATGAATATAAAAATATACAATATATTTGGATTATATTTATATAAAATTTATGTATACTAATTATTAATTTATGCTTATATTGAAACTATATATTATATAAGATTTTTTTAAAATATTATTTTATTTATTTTGAATTGTGTCAAATTTTATACTAATCCAATTTAAATTTGGTGAAATTTATTAATTTATTGAATTTATTAACTTAAGGAATTTCTACTGTAGTATGTAATATAATTTAAGCGAAACTTATTTTCGGAATTTGTCTTCTGGTCTCTATATGTACAATCTTGTGAGATCTTTTACGATTGGTTTTCACACATTGTTGTTTTGGTGTTCAAGACATGTTTTTTTTGTTAAAAATTTATATTGAGACTCGATCCCGGGTCATGACAGAATATCAAGGCGAGCAGAATCAAGATGTGTTTTATTCTAACATTATTATTTGAAGTGAACCAAAACCAATAACCTAGTTGAAACCGAACTGAATTTTATAAATATTAACCAAATGGTACTGTATTTTTAGAACCGACAAACCTAAAATAAAAACAAAAGTAAAATGAAAATCAAATGTCTATGCTAAAAAAATTGATCAAAACTATGTAAAACTGAATTAGATTACATTTGGCCCGCTCTTTAGATTTATTGAAAGGCTGAAAATGCACAAAATAACACTATAAAATAAAATAGAGTAATTTCTTCCACCGGAGAAAAGTAGTTTACGTCCAAACAAATATAAAACTATCATATATGTAATGTATTCATCAACATCAGTGCTCGACAATATATATAAGAAATGCAATTCTAAATTTAACTGTATATATGCAGTGGATATAGTCGGTCAAAAGGGAAAATTAGGTTGAGAGTAGGAACCGGAAACAAATAATCACATAAAATAACGTTGTGGGTTTATTTTAATATCTCACAGATGAAATTCTCATAACATTTTCTATGACTAAACTCCGATAACTTTTTTATATATAAAAGCTGATAACATTTGTTAGCTATAAACTTAAGAGGAAATATTGCTAATGAATAATTTGAACTAATCTTAAGTCTAAAAATCCCAAAAGAAAATTTTGTATAATACTTTTACACCAAATAAAATACTCAAGATTAATATAAATGTGTTTCATACAACATTATTAAAAATAAATTGTTAATGTTGTCTTAAAAATATTTTGAATTTATAACTATATTCAAATGTTATTTATAAATCGACAACAATGTATAACGAATTTACTAAAACAATATAATCATCTATTTAGATAAAATAATGATATCTTATTAGTAAAGTTATCTCTAACCCAACTCCAAAACACTATTTTAGTGTGACTTTCACACTACACTAATGTAGTGTAAATCTTTTATAATCTAACACTAAAAATTACATTATTTTGTGTAGCACTATATTTTTACAACAAATTTGTATAAAAATATAGTGTTACACTAAAATAGTATAACTTTTAGTGTTAGATTGGAGAGCTTTAGTGTAAAAATCATAATAAAATAGTGTTTTGGAGTTAGGTTGGAGATGAAAATTATTTTAGTGTTGAAATCACATTTAAAAAATGTGATCTCGACACTTAATAATACTATCGGTTGGAGATGCTCTAATAAATTATTAGCAAATTCAAAAAATTAATTTTAACTAAATTTAGTGTCTTTAGTTTCCTAAAATAATATATATTTTTAGTGTTGCTCAAATTTTAAGATGGTTTCCACAAACAATATCAAATTATTGTAGTCCAAATTGATAAAATTTGAGTGTAGTTTATTACATTTTAATTAGCAGTTTACTAACTAATTGCATGCAAATTAGTATATTAGATTTTTTTTAACGCTGAATATATTATGCTAATATAAGCTATGAGAAATATTACAGACTATTCTACAGCCGACAATTCTATCTGCCTTATGAGGATTCACGCGTAATTGCATTATCTGAGCTGCTTTATCGGATCTATACTAGCCGATACTCCTTGCGCCATACTGCAGATCTCTTGCAAGATGTTTCTCCATTAATTCGCATTATTCCGACTTTCTAGAAATTGAAACCCAGACCTTCTGATGTAGAAGCATTAATGAACCATTTGTCAAACACTGGACTAAGGGACTTACACATTTTCGATTTTTCTAAAAAAATATATTTAATTAATGTGAGACGACGTTTTCTAATTAGTTTCAATAGTTTAATCATGCTGATGTAAATGATTGTTGGCCTTTCCTTTTCTCATTCAGCCTTTTCTGTTTGGTTATTACATAAAGTCAATTATTGTATTTAACATAAAACTGTATAAACCTAATCGACGGTGATATCTTGGACATAGTTCAATTTAAGGGAACCCTTAATCTCTTGTCATATTAAAATATCTGCAATACTATATCGTTGCTCCTTATTTAACTCTATTTATATACACATTATTTCTCTTATATATATATATATTTTTTTCTTTTTGTATATATATATATATATATTTTCTTTTTGTCTCACATCTCACTCATATCTTTAGTCACGGACTCACAGGGAGTAATTATTACCTCTCAAAAATGTCCGTGCACTTACTTAATATTTTAGAATTGCCTACGGAATAAACATTGTTCTGCTCGTACAATACATATATATTGATGCTTATCCTTTTCCTATACTTACTATTTACTAGTGAAATTTTGCCAACCTTGATTGTTTAATTCAAGCTACGGGTGATAGAAATAAGAAATGGTCATAATATATGTAATATATGAATAAGAATTATGTAATCAATAAGAAATGTACATGAGGTCAACATGGGCCATCCCTTTCCCGCACTCTTACGTTTCTGTCTGCCTCATTTGTTTTGACAGATTACGTATCTGTACGTATTTGATCAGTTGATCTTCATCATTCTACGGTTAAAAAAAAAATCAACACTTTCTACAGTTTTGATCATTATTTGCGACTGTTCCTTTGTGTTTCTAATGTTGATGGCATGTGAGAAAGGATCAAATTTTCTAATATTCAAATACGTTAAGAATTTGATTAATTATCTCTTCCCCTGCACCATATCGTCCATTTATCAAAAGTATGTTTATAGACAACCATTCTAAAAAATTTCTATATAAATAACTTAATTTTGGAGGATATCATGTGTTGGATTATATAATGTCAAGACGCTTCTAAAATATAAACAACTTAAAACCTAAATTATATCAAACCATGTGTGTCAAGATAGGCGATAGCATCTTCAGACTGCGTTTCTAAATGGTAATTGGCAAACAATACCAAATCTTAAACAAGTTATAGTCATCGATCAAGCCTATATTTTGAATATAATAATATACACACTTTCCAGTTGATAATTAAGTTGTCCGGAAACTAAATGCATGTGGTGGTGGATGCTTGAGCTAATTATTCTTTGCATGGACTTTACTGATGTAAAAATTTTACAATTCTTCACAAAATTCATTTTAATCTATTTTATCCTGTAGTTTTAGTTTCGATTAATAATTAATATTGGGGGCAGTTAAAGAAATGACGTTAGAAAAAGGTCAAGTTGCCCTTATATAAACCCATTCACTAATCAAATCAAATATCACTAACTTCACTAGCAATTAGTAAATAATCATCCAACAGCGTGAGCAACCAACCACCATGAAAATGGCGGGCTCTTCCTCCTCCACCGTAACGGATTTAACCTCCACCGTCCATCAGGACATCATAGAGACTCACATCCTCACGCGCCTCGACGGCCCAACCTTAGCCTCCGTCTCCTGCGCCTCCACACACCTTCACAAGCTCGCTTCCAGTGATCACCTCTGGTCCAGAATCTGCCGCTCCACGTGGCCTTCCACCGCCACCATCTCCGATGACTCACGCTCTTTCTTCACCGACGTGTATTCTGTGCTTGACACCGCCGGTTCAGTTTCTGATCTCGACCGTCCGTTTCCTGAACTGATCTCCGCCGTGGATCTACACTACAGAGGGGAGTTGATTCTCAGCAGAGTCGTGAAGACGGAGACGACGACGGCGTGGTTCCGCACCTCCCCTCTGAGGATTGACATGGTGGATTCGAAGGACTCTGTGGAGACGCCGATCAAGCGAGGACGGTGGACGGAGGACACGTGTCGTGATCTAGAGCAGGATTTGACTTTGAGCTGGATCGTGATCGATCAGATCGGAAGGCGTGCGGCGAATCTTTCGAGCCACCGGCCGGTGTCCGTGCAGCGGAGCTGGATAAGCGGTGAAGTGGAGGCGAAGTTCGCGACAGTGGTGGGATCGGTGGAGTGTGTGATCACGGTGGTCACGTGCGGAGAGGAGGAGATGCACGTGAAGGAAGTGAGCCTTAAGGTGGAGGAGATGGAGGGAACGTGTTTGAACGGGAAGGACAGTTTGGTCATTTTGAGGAGTGTAATAGAGGGTAAGAGAGGCAATGGAAGAAGGAGAGAAGTGGAATCGAAGAGGAGACACGAAGAGTTTATGGAGAAGAAGAAGAGAGGTGAAAGAGAAAAAGATGAGGGTAGAATTGGTATTTGATATTTTGACTGTCGCTGTCGGGGTTCTAGGGTTTGGAACACTTGTTGGGTTTTGTCTTTGGTCTCGTTGACTTCTATTTTAAGAGCCTCTAGATGAATCAAAAGCTTCACAAATTACTTTAAAACATAAACAACTATTACAGTACTTACATTCTCGTGATACACAAAGAACAAGCCACAAACAAGCACATCAAGAACATATATGTGTATATAGGTTCGTTAATATTTGACAAGAAAGAAAATATATGAAATCAATGTCTTTTTAGGGCAATGGCTGAGATGACGATGAGAGCGATGAAGAAGACAACAGAGATAGAAGCGGCTACAACAGCAGTACTCGTGGCCTGGCAGAAGTCTCCAAACTGCTGACAAATGGGGAGCCAATTGGTGTTTGGGTTGCCGTTATGTGCAAGGTAGACAATTGCGGCTGCCGCTGCCGCCGCTGATGTGGTAAGCGTCACGACCACCTTCACCATAACATAGAAGAGGATGAGTTTCTATGAAATCTATAATTTTGTACTAAGTTTTGGAGGTTTGTTAGTGAAGTTACCGTATCGGAAATGAGAAGGATCAACCGGGGTGCGGCAGCAAGTGGACGGATAATAGTAACAATGGAGAAGGGAAGTGAAAGGACGAGATAGCTGGCGACAATGGCTATGGCTATCACAAAAAACCTTCAAAAACAATTTACATTTATAAATCTCATTTTCACTAACCGGACAAGTTTAACAAATGTTGAGTCAAAACAATTTATTATACGCATTCATTGTGTAAAAGGATGATGTAACTTAGTAGTCAACTAGTCATACGTTAATAAAACGAAAATGGACTTACTGAAATGTGGCAAAGTCATCGTAACCAGCTTGGAACTGTAGGAACTGAGTAAAGAAGGGAAGAGTCTCCTCGGCGGTGTACATGAGGGAGGAAGCCGTGATAGTTGTTATTATGGCCGCCAAACGTAGGAGGAAATCGAATATGGCCAAACCTCTCTTATAGCCGCCTCCTGCAGTGGCTGCCACAAAGCCCTTCTTCTTCTTGTCGTCCACAACGACCTGGCTTGTACTTTTGGTCACGGTGCTAGGCTCGCCGACTTCAATGGTGGTAGACTCCTTCGCCATTCTCTCTTGCAACTGGGATTTAGATATTAAAGAAAAAGGGTGTTTGTTTGTGTGTTGAAATGATTTGTACTTCTGGTGGGAAACAAATGTGAGATGGACAAATGTTTATATAGTGATTGTATTAAGAAGTGATTGACTAGGAACAATTAATTAATTAATTATAAGCTAACTAATGACGAGGTTCTTAGTTGTTTAAGATTGAGGTTAGTTGATTTGTTAGGGTCTGAGAAAGAGGAGTTGTTGCTTCTTACTATTACCCACTTAATTGAGTTTGAGCTAACTTATAGTCAAAACAAATGTTATAATATCATGTGTAAAGTCTAATGAAGTGGGCATACCCATTCGCAGACAAGAGAGCTTGATTATGTTCATTTTATCCCATGCCGATAGTACGACCGAACTTTTCTAATTGAAGGATTCTAACTACTTTCAAGTTATTTATTAGTAGTACTTAGTTATTTTTAAGCGAAGCAGAAATTTCTCGTATGGTTACTAACTTAGTCATTCATAATTAATCGTTCAGTCGCAACATCTTTGATCACAGTTTTTGTAGCGTGGGGCTGATATGCACCGGCACTAATTACCAATGATCACTTATTTACTGTTTTGATTTAAGCCAAGTGCAGAGCCTTTAGGACTTCCATTAAATTGTTTGCTTTTCTTTGTCACGACGAGCCACCATATGTATAAGCCGTTAATGAGAGAAGGAACAACAATAATTTCCATCAGGACTAGACTTTTTTTGTTAAAAAAAACTTTAAAGCCGATATTTATATGTTTTTTTAAACGGACGATGTTCTTCGTTCTACCATCCGGATGTATTATCTATTTATCTTTATGCAAATACACCAAATCTTAGTTCGTTTTCGTCAATTTGACATGTTAAAAAAGAAAAAAAAAAGGATTATTTCTCAAGTTTAAATCGATGTGGAGAGAAAATGTACTTGTATAGTTAAAACAATTCTATGATTTTAATAGAATGTGTCAATTGGAGGACTTGAGAGTATTTGTTATAACTTTTTCTAAGTAAACTAAAATAATTTCGTTATTTATGTCCTACATAATTTGGTATATATATGGTTTCTTCTGTTCATGCATGTTTCTAGGTTCTCATGGCATCTGGTACAAACTAAGATAGTATATCAACGGAGATGCTCTAAATTACTTAGTGTGGTTCCGGAGCTCTAAAACATTAGTGTGGCATCTCCTAAATTCTAGTCTTAAAATATTCAAATAAAAGTAAAGTTATTAAAGTTTGACAGCGTGGTTCCGGAGCTCGATCGATCAGGTGGATCAAGACACGGTGGCAACGCAATCAATCAAGGGCAGTGGGTGGACCTAACTTTGACCTGGATTATGAGCACTCCGATGAATCTGAGCTTAATGGCTTGTTGGGTTTTGCCTTTAGGTCCCATTTTCTTCGTTTTTAGGCTATACTATGATTAACAAAACGAGAACCATTATAGAAACCGGAAGCTTACAAGCTGAACCAAGACAATCTTCCTTCAAACATATATGAACTCATGTTACATTTACACACCATAATGATACCACATATACTTAACATCTCATGTTACACAAAGCAACACACCACAAACATATACATGAATAACCTCTAGATCCCTTTCGATCTTGACACACGGGAAATATCAAATCAATGCCTTTTTAGGGCAACGGCTGAGATGACGATGAGAAGGATAAAGAAGACAACCGAGATAGAAGCGGCTACAACAGCAGTACTCGTGGCCTGGCAGAAGTCTCCAAACTGCTGACAAATGGGGAGCCAATTGGTGTTTGCGTTGCCGTTATGTGCGAGGTAGACAATTGCGGCTGCCGCAGCAGCTGCTGCTGAGGTAAGCGTCAGGATCACCTTGAAATATACGTTAAAAAGAATGAACAAGATGATGGAATTAGATAAAAATCGGAGAATAGAATTGTGTATATATGAAAGGGGGAGTTACGTACGGTGTCGGAGATGAGGAGAATGAGCCGAGGTGCAACCGCAAGTGGACGGACAATAGATACGATGGAGAAGGGAAGTGAAAGCACGAGATAGCTGGCGACTATGGCGATGGATATCACAAAGAACCTTCAAAAAACAATTTACATTTATAAAATTTACTAAGTCACTAACCGGACAAGTTTAAAATATAGCCGGATGTGACTTGATATACAAGTAACGCGAGTTTAGATATTTATTTCGAAAGAAACAATAACCTCGTTAGAGATATAATATATACGCATATATTATGCAAATTAGTAACTACGGTATATGTTAAAAACATGAAAAGTGACTTACTGAAATGTGGGAAAGTCATCGTAGCCGGCTTGGAACTGTAAGAACTGAGTAAAGAAGGGAAGAGTCTCTTCTGCGGTAAACATAACTGAGGAAGCACCGATGGTGATTCCTATGGCCGCCAAACGGAGGAGGAAATCGAATATGGCCAAACCTCTCTTGTAGCCACCTCCTGCGGCTGCTGCCACAAATCCCTTCTTCTTCTCGTCCACTACGACATGACTTGAACTTTTGGTCACGGTGCTTGGCTCGCCGACGTCAATGGTGGTGGACTCTTTAGCCATTCTCTCTTGCAATTGCGATTTTAAAAAAGTAAGTGTGTTTTGTGTATTGAAATGTTATGTATTTGTGATGGGAAGCTAATGGGAGATGGTGGAGTGTTTATATAGTGCTTTGTAATTAAGCAGTGATATTTTATAAATCTTTAGTAGCTTTTTTATGATAAGCTTTCAAAAGTGTTGATTAATATTGAGTTTAGTTGATTTGTTAGGGTCTCGGAAGAGGAGTTGTTGCTTCTTACTTTCTCCACTTAATTGGGGTTGAGCTAATTATTCTAGAAAAACGAAAAGATACATATAATCCTGTGTAAACTAATAAGTTGGCATCCGTACACAGGCAAAAGATCTTATTAACTTGTGATTTATCTTCATTTTATTCCATGCCAATTGACAACCAAGCTTTGTTAATCGAAGGACTAAAAAATCTACTTTCAGATTAGTTGGTTAATTTTATTAGGGCACAGATCTTCCATATGCTAATTTGCATGATCTTGATCATTCCTGATCATGTTTAAAATCAATATTGCCATTTTCTTAAAGATCGAGTATTGTGGGACTCTGGCTTGGACCAGAATTGGCATCAGCATCACTACCCTGTAATGAACCAGAATATATGCATGTCCGTTAAGGCTAAAGCCTAAAGTTCAGTCCAGCCCAATCCCAAAACAAAATTTTAATAGAATAAAAGATATGTTAGAATTGTAGGAAAAAGTGTCTATTTCAACCTTAATTTTATCCGTGGTGCCTATTTATTATCAAACTCTCAAACTTAAGCAGTGTGTATTTCATACTGAATTACATAAAAACTAAAAATACTACATAAATTTTAAGCTTGTGATTTTTCTTTCCCAGACTTTTATAGTAGTGTATATTTCATACTTAACAAAAAATTCAAAAATACTATATGAACGGTCAAAATTCTGCTTATATATACTGATCGTCCAAGGTGCTATTCAACCATTAATTTATCAAACGGCGTTATTTTTGATAAATTTTGTAAAATTTAAAAATTTAAAAATACTACATAAACTCTCAAAATCATGTTTATATATATAATGACCATCAAAGATATTAGTCATCCCTTAATTTATCAAAATGACGTCATTTTGGAGAAATTATGTAAAGTAAAAATTAATTTTTTTGGAAGGCTCGATCTCTCATATTGGTGGACAAGTAAGAGAATATAAACTGCTAGATCAAAGTACATAGTTTTTTGTATAAATTTGTTAACATTAACTGATATTTAAGTTTTAACTTTAAAGATCATTATTTTATAAATTTAAAATGATTATTATTAATTTAAATATTTACTTTATAGTATTACTAAAAACTGAAATATATTGTAAATTTTTTTGTTGTTTTGCCTTTAGATCATTGGCAAACGACGTTGTTTGATAAATTCCGTAAATTGAAAATTTAAAAATACTACATAAACTTTCAAAATCTTGTTTATAAATATTGACCATCAAATATATTAATCATCCGTTAATTTATCAAAATGACGTCATTTTGGATAAATTCTGTAAAATTTAAAATTAATATATGAACATGATTTTGAGAGTTTATGTAGTAGTTTTAAATTTTAAATTTTTACAGAATTTATCAAAAACAACATTGTTTGATAAATTAATAGTTGAATAACACGGTCAAAAGATAAGCACGACTTTGAGAGTTCATGTAGTATTTTTGAATTTTTGTTTAATTTAATATGAAATTTGCACTACTAAAAAGTTCGGGAAAAAAAAGACACAATGCTTAAAGTTTATATAGTATTTTTGAGTTTTTATGTAGTTCGATATAGAATACGCATTATTATAAAATTTGGGAAAAAATATGCACGACATGTAAAATTCAGGTCGAAATAGGTACTCCCCTAGAATTGTATGATACCATTGGATTAATTGGATCTACAAAGTAGAAAAATGATTGATGGATTTGAAATTATATTGGTTTTAGAAGATTTTTTTTCCTAGAAACCCAACGTTACCTGAACTATTGCTGATATTAATCTAGATTAAATTTGAGATATTATGCAAAATTTTAGAGAAAAAAACATTGTCCAAAACCGTTTTTTTATGTGTGGACCATTGGGTTCGGTCCTTTATTTTTTGTTTGTTTGTAAATGTATAAGCTCTTGAACTTTATATAAGTGTGCGTTTCTATATCGTTCGTGACAATCATGTGGCTAAAGCCTAAACCCATTTGTCAAAAGTTTAGGATAATATTAAAAGAAGGCACTCGCGAAACAGAGTGAAATGGTTGGGTCCACTTCCATATGAACAAAACTAAACACTTTTTTATTGCGGCCAACCCTTTCCCACTCGAATAGACACTTAGGTTTAATTTTTTTTTTTTTACACTTAGGTTTAGTTTAGGTTAGGTTTGTTTGATTAATTCAGCTTAGGTTTGCTTGATTACTTTGATTCGGGGTGGTTCAGTTCAGATATATATTTGGTTTGGTACAGTTAATTTCGATTGCATTGCATGTCTATCATATTTTACATGATTTAATTTAATGTTGGTAAAATAATGAAGGAATGTGTTGGTAAATTAATGTTTAATATTAAGTGGTAGATCAAAATCTTGTTTTTTGAAGTTCATAACCAATAAACCAAAGCTAGATTTACAATACTGAAAAAAATATAGAGAGTACGTCCAATAGGCAATAACTAAGCAAAACACAACTATGAAATTTCTTACTTTCTTGCAAAGACTATTAACTGGGAATTTAAATTTACTAAGGAGTACAATATATGATGATCTATGCGACTAGTCTACTTTTTCAGTTCAATTCGACTCGTTTCCTACAGTTCTAGTCGTGTATATATATAACCACCACTGAATAATAATCGAAATAATTCTGTTTGGTAAATAGATATTCAAATCTCTTCTATCAAATACCAATATTACATTTATTGACCTTTACGGCAAGTAGTGCAAAATATATAAATAGTTAACTAATAGATAAAATAACTAAAATCAGAAGATTAATTTCAATTAAACAGGACTAGTTATTATGTGACTGTAGATATATATAAGGTCATTGTAATGAAACCTATAAATTTGTTATTATGTTTAAAAAATTTCTTAACAGATAGAATTACATGTGATTGTAAAGTATTTTCACTAGTGTTGCTAATTTGCTGGATGACAAACTTCATTGGCATTACCAACCCACTAATGATAATTCACATGGCCTTTTATTTCTAATTAAAATTATTTTGTAAAAAACTTTCTGAAAAATGAAATACATATAGATATTCATTTACAATTTTCTTTATATAATTATTTATTTTTCTGATTTTTAGTTTCATTGTGAAAAATGCTTACCAACATATACTCTCTCAGTTTCATAAAAACTGACAAGTTAACACTTTTAACACAGATTAGGAAAATGACTGAAATGTATTTATGTTTTTATTGATTACAGATATTTAACCAATATTAGTTAAGATAAATAAAAATTATTTATAAAATAAATGTATTTTATTAACTCTGAAGTAAATATAAATTGTACTAAAATTATAAAATGTCATTATTTGTGTAACAAAAAAGTATAAAACTTTTTGTGAAAGAGAGGGTATTATATAGTGAAAAAGAGTATTATATAGTTGGTCGGATATGCACCTATGCACTTGATATAAGGTTGATGAAGCGAATAAATAAACAAATCACGTGGTTAATTCTTCAATTTAAGAAACTCTAAAGAGCTGAATCTTTTTAAATTCGATGAGAGAGCATCGATTGGCCTGTGGAAGAAAAGTTAAAGAAGAATTTCTGTGTGTGTTATTAACTGATCAAGACATGCTCTACAAAGTCAGCAGAGAAATGAAATCACAAAGTAAACATTAGAATTTTGACTCTTTAGTAGTTAGGGAAGAATAATGACTTTTTATTAGAAATGAAATCACAAGGTGGCACTAATCTATTTCTCTTTTAACACTATTCAAATCGTCGATACATCATCATATAATATAATGATTAATTATATGCATCATATGCAATCATGATGAACAATCTCACGGAGGAGAATTCTATGGTATAGTTCTTCATGTAACTCTCAAAATGATGAGATCTGTGCGCAGCTAAGGTGTGATCACACTCAAAACATATTAATTATGTTTATGCAACGTTTTATTGCCTTGCCAAACATTAGATGAGCTTCAATAAACACAAGTTGCTAGGAATGAATTTAAAATTTGAAAGTTAGTGTAGATATATACAGGAGTGAGTCAGATATCAATACAGAACAATATGATAATATGTAGAAATTAGGTCTGATTCAATATATTTGATTATATATATGCCATTATGCAATGTGGGAGACACCAAAAATACACACAAGTGGCACTACGTACTTAGTGATAAGTGAATCTGAAATTAGTACAATGAAAACACAAAACAACTCTAAAGCAATCGAGATTCTACAGTTCTTTTTCGCTACTGTAAGAGACTCTTGCTCGGTTCTCATCTATTGGACGGATTTCTCATCTTGATTGTTTGGAAACTGCGTCTCTAGCGGTTCACAATCAACAAACCAATCTAACTAGCGGCCAATTTTTTTTTGTATTTGTCCTGAGAGTTCGATTTTTGATTAAACCCTTAATTAGGTAGCGAATGAATGTTTAGTCTAGGATCTTAGTTGGATCTTTAGTCTAGGATCTTTATTGTATCCTTTGCTTGTTGCAATTTTTTTAAAACTTATGGGTGAAAACTCATACATTGTATTATTTATGCATTTTGATTTGAAAGTCCTTTTACAAAAAAAAAATGAATGTGGATAAAAGTAGTCAATATATATCCCCTATATATTAATAGAGGAATATTTGAAAAGATGTAACCTCAATTTTGTAATAATTAAAAAAGACTCAATGTTTATGTGTCAATCAATTACAGTATAATCTCTTTAAATTAATACTCTATAAATTAATATACACTAAAAATCTCTATAAAATAATATATTTTATAGTTCCAAATTGAGTTTTGGTTCAATTAGTATATCGATAAATTATTAAACTTTATAAATTAATAAAAAATTATAGTTTTGGTGTAATCCTAACATTTTTAATTTATAGAGGTTTCACTGTAGATAGTTAATTGAAAAAAAGAGATCCAATTCAATTAATATGTCTCGCTAGATACATTAAAGCATTAACTATATAATATAATATGCTAGGAAACATTATATTAACCCAAAATATTAAAAGCAAGTATACCTTCATCACATAAAAGCTACATAATTACCTAATATGATTACATATTTATGACAATTAATGATTATAGATAATAAAGATTTGATAACATTTCATTTTTCATTTTTGTTTTATTTTATATTATTAAAAGATATTAAATAATCATATTAACCATATAATAAAAAAATCAGATTTTTCTTACATGTTATATTTTGAATTTTAAAACAACTATTAATACTTTGACAATTTTGTGATAAGTGTCTTAATTGTTTTATTATAACAATATACAAATGATCATAAAATCTTATTAATATGAATTTTTATGTAATGGACATTCACATTAAATAATATATATATATATATATATCTATTTTAATACCGTTTATATGTACCATTTATTAATATATAAATATGTTAATTTGAGAATTTGCATTGAAAAAGTATTGAGACCTTAATATTTAATTTTGAACTTTTCATCGAAAAAATATCACATCCAAAATTCTGAGATCAATGGTTTAAATTTTTTGTTACATAGAATATACAAATGTTAATAAAACCATATGAGTAGGAAGTCTCAATAATAAATGTTCATATTCAAATATACTATATATTTATGTTAGCATCATTGAAATTTAATTATATACCATATAAAATAAACAAATGATTATTTTGATCTATTTACCATAAAAATATTGTATATAAGCAAGATGTATTGTTTTGATTTATGTGATTACTCTAATCTCCTATATATTAATTGAGAAACAATTGATTACTCTAGCAAGTGTATCATTTTATTAATTAATATTTTTCAAAAATCTTACAAGAGATCGATACAACGAAGATTTAGCTATAAGCTATTGAAATCACCTAACGAGACATGGAGTGCGTATCAAATTTGTTTTCCTAACCCTAACCCCTTTCTATTCATCACAACACCAAAATGAAATATTTGGAAGTGTCGATTGACAATATGAAATGGTAATGTTTTTTTTTAAGTTCGGTCCATTGTTTTTCTCAAATTGACATATAATAGTTTTTAATAATTAACTAAATGGGCCACATGCATAGTAAAATGTGTTTTAGTTTAAAAATTTTTGCATACCCAAAATCAATATGAATCATCATCGTTTACGTTTAAAATTTTGTTACAATAAAAATATAGTTTTTGGGCAAAAAATCTAAATCTAAAAAATGAACCAAGTCTGATCCAAAAAATAATACTGAACTTTAACCAAAACTGGTTAGATATCCGAATGAGTTCAAAATTTTGGTATCTAAAGAACCGGAACAGAATCCAATCCGAACAGAAATATTCCGGGTATTTGAATATATCTGAACCAGATTTATAAACTTAAATTAATTATTTAATAATATATTAAATTAAACCAGATTATATTAATTATTAATATCTAAAAGAAGATACACAAAATATAAGATGTTTTAAGTTGTCTAAGATACTTGAAAATATATACAAATAGTTATAAGTACATGTTTAAAATAACTAATTGATACTTAAAATACCAAAATACTTAAAATATCTTTTGATTTCCTATCTAAAATTTTTAAGCTAAACCAATTTAAGCTAAACTAATTTTTATGTTAAGTTTAAGTATTTTGGTATACATTATTCAAATTTATATGATATATTATTTTGATTTTTAGACTTTGAAAAATTTAAAACATATATGAATTTTATTTTTTGAAACTTTTTTAAATAGGTTATCTGAACCCAAAACCAAACCAAATCCACGAAAATCTGAACCGAACCAAAACCACAATGATTCAGACCGAACCAAATCAAATAGTGCTCAAATGTCTACGTCTAATCAAATGTAAAGAATGTTATTGATAACAAAATGTATATTTTTATAACATTTAAATACAATATTTTAAAAAAATATTCACTCCGCGCAGACGCGGGTTATCATCTAGTAGTTTATAAACCAGAAGTGTTATTAATCAGTGATTTTTCAAACATCTTATGACTTTAATTCGTTGGATCGATAAATGTGTTATTTTGGTTTATTTCCGATGCCCCATGCGGCCATGCCACCAATACTCTAGATATGCAGAATTTGAGTGTTTTCTAAGCTGATAGGGTTTGTAAGTGATCAATCAGATAAGTAATGATGAAAATGTATATTGTGATAATGTATATTATGAAACGTCTTAAAACAAACATTTCACTCTTATGCCCAGTGTAGATTTTACTCCGTCATTTATATCTTAAATATAGTTTTTCTACCGTATGATGATGAGTTATCCACTTAAAAGCCGGCATATATAAAAGAACGATTTATAATGGCACTACAACACAAAGCATTAATTAAAGCAACAAAAAATATAATCATAGATACATGTATAAGATGGGATTGATAGGTAAAGGTTTGGGGCCCAACAACTGAACTTTGGAACATCCTATCCTATGTGCAACTAACGCGGTTGGGTCTGGTGAAATGCCTATAAATACGGACACATTCTCAAGCAAACTCATCACACAACAAAATAGCAAGAAGAAAGAGTGAAACATGGCTACTCACAAAAATTTGCTCTTCCTATGTTTCTTAATAGGTTTAGGATTATGTTCTGCAAGACGAGCACTTCTCTCCTCCTATGAACCCGAGGATGAAGTCGCTGGCTATGGCGAGAAAAGTAGTTTGCATGTTGGTTATGGGGCTGGAGTTGATGTTGGTGCTGGTTATGGTGGTGGCGGCGGAGAAGGAGGTGGTGCTGGTTACGGTGGAGCTGAGGGCATTGGTGGAGGCGGAGGCGGTGGACATGGTGGTGGTGCTGGCGGAGGTGGTGGTGGTGGTCCTGGAGGAGGATCTGGTTATGGAGGTGGAAGCGGTGAAGGTGGTGGAGCTGGATACGGTGGCGGAGGAGCTGGTGGACATGGTGGAGGTGGAGGAAACGGAGGAGGTGGTGGTGGAGGAGCTGGCGGTGCGCATGGTGGTGGATACGGTGGTGGAGAAGGCGCTGGTGCTGGAGGAGGATATGGAGGTGGCGGTGCAGCTGGACATGGAGGTGGTGGAGGCGGTGGAAATGGAGGCGGTGGAGGAGGTGGCGGTGCGCATGGTGGTGGATACGGTGGTGGAGAAGGCGCTGGTGCTGGAGGAGGATATGGAGGAGGCGGTGCTGCTGGACATGGAGGTGGTGGAGGCGGTGGAAAAGGAGGCGGTGGAGGAGGAGGTTCTGGCGCCGGTGGAGCTCACGGTGGTGGTTATGGTGCCGGAGGTGGAGCTGGAGAGGGATACGGTGGTGGTGGTGGAGAAGGAGGACATGGTGGTGGAGGAGGAGGTGGTGGTGGAGCTGGAGGTGGCGGAGGAGGAGGTGGAGGTTATGCAGCTGCTGGATCTGGACACGGTGGCGGTGCTGGTAGTGGAGAAGGCGGTGGTGGCTATTAACACCGTGAAATTATCTATGTGGAGCTTAAAGGTCACTGAGTAAAGTGCTATATAACTCGAGAGAGTATATATATTTACAAAAATGTGGTAATAAGTACGCAAGTCGTCTGTATAAATATAAATAAGCCCTAAAAATGGCTATTGTTGAAGTTATAATTGTACCAATGTTGTATGCTGCTTCGTGTGTATCAAGTTTATATAAACGAAAATGAAAACGTGCATGGTGAGGGTTTACTATATATGAGTATAGTGTGTTTGTCCTGTGAGAAAGGTAGGGCCATTGACTGAAGAAATTGGTTTGTCAAGGCATAAAATCTAGTTAGTAGAAGGAAATTAGTGGATTAGATATATGCGAACCGAATATAATTAATGGAAGGTTTGGGTTTGAGAAGCTTAAAGGAGATTTATACAGTACGGGAATCTTCTCTCCCAGTTCATCTATGTGAATGAGACATGGCGGCGAGAATATTTGATTTGTGAAGGATTTATCTGGTCAATAAGGGAGACAAAGTAAACAAATTCATGGATGCTGATAAAGATTATAAAGATGAGATAATTGGCAAAAATCTTTTCATAAGATTGACATTCAAAGCGGAAATAATACATCATTCTTGCAAGACTTGTTGTCTAATCTGAGGAGACTCTGATATGATGGGAGAAAAATGTCATATACATATGAGAATCCCAAAATATGCCACGGTAGAGGTGAGCTGAATCGTTTGGAAGATGTCATGAAGAACCAAAACCTACAGCTTGAGAGAAAACGAGTCTGACATAGCTCTATATATGGAGAAGTAAGGCATACAAGTACAAGAAAAATTCTAGCCCCCAAGAAACATGGAATTAGATTCGTCAAGTTCATGTTCATCCACCATGCATGGACAAAGAGTATTTGGTTCCCAATTGCATGACAAAATATACTCTTTTCTGATGTGGATAGTTTGCACAATCGACTTTTTTATATATCTTTTCTGCTAATCCACTTACCTCCGATAAGAACATACTTAATACTATAGTGTAGGTTTATCCCTTTATAGTCATCATACTATCTAACCCAGGTTTGGATTGAGGTTAGATTCAAAAATGGAACCAAAACCAAAGTATAAAATGTGTACTAACCCCTTTGGATGTGTAATCATGGGGGTAAATTACTCAACGGAGTAGAGCAATATTGTTTAATTTCTTTAATATTGGACACTACTCAAGTCTCAAGGGTACATCTAACTTTTTTTTTTAAATAATTCAGTGTCTTTTTCAAGTTACAACGTATAACATTTGAAAGGAAAAGAAAATGAGGAAACATGGAAAAGAAGCAATTTAATAGAAACATGTTTTTTCATTTTATTGTTCCCAGGTATTAGTATTATTTTTGTCATCATTACCGGTAATGCGAGTTACTTTTAACAAAATTTAAAAACACAAAGCTCTCTCGAAAACAAAACAGCACCAGCTCCTCCTCCGGGCGCTGGGTTCGGCCCGCCGTGGCTCTCTTAACCTTTCTTCTTTTATTCTTTGCTTTCCCTTGCCTCCACATCCCGCCGCTGATATGTCGGCCCTGTGGAGCTCACGACGCCGGCTCTCCGATCCGAGCTCGGTGACAGATCTAGTCGACGGCGACCTTCCCGGTGTCAAGATGAGGCAGTAAGGCGTTTGGTAAGAGGAGAGTCGGCTTTTGGGTGGTGATACTGATGAGCATTTTCCCAGATCTGCTTCGCCATCGGTACTTCCGCGAGTTGGTGGCGTGGGCTTTGGAAGAGTCTCACCCGACCTGGATCTGTTCTTTAGTCGGCGTGGAGGCGTTGTCTTCGCTTGTTTGTTGCCTTGGTGTCTCGGCTTTGAACCCGGTTTCACTCCTTTCAAGATGTGTCTCGAAGGTCCTCGACCTCTGACGCAGCGTGGTCTCTCTCTCCGGTGTCATTGCAGGTTTCCTCCGGCGCTGAATACCTTCGGCTTTCCTGGCGCTGGGAGTTGTCTCTGCTCAGGCGCCGGAGATCCGTGGTGTTCCTCGTTCTTTGTCTCCTCCAGCCTTCGGTTTTAGCGCAGAGCCTTCCTGAACTGCACCTTCGCTGGGTATTTCGAGCCGATTTTCATCGTCTTTGCAACACCGCCCTGTCACCGGTTGTTGCTTCAGCCTAGCCTTTGATTCATCCTCTAGTTCTTAGAGGTGATGCGGTGAGTTGGTTGGACCTTCGGTGGTCTCTGGTTCATTTCCTCTCCGTGGCGTTGGTCTCTCGCTATCCCGGCTTGGTGGATTTCGATCTTCCCGCAAGCTGGAGTCCATCAATGGCTTGCAAGTGCTCGTTCTCAGTCTGTTTTAAGACAGCCTCATCTCAGCCCGCTTTTACGGTTTCGCTTTGGCCGAAGCATCTCGCTTCGGTTCTAGGAAGCCTTCAGTTATCTCTTCCTCCCCTCGTAGTAGTATATGATCAAGCTTCATGTTAGTGTGTCGAATACGACCTCTCCGTATCCCCGTACTGGTCAGGGCCTGGCAAGAGAGACGGACTTTGTTGAGGATGGCGGTTCCCCTTAACTAGTTGGTTTGTTTCGATTTCCATTTCTTGCTAGTTGGTAAGAGAAAGAGAGTGTCGTGGATGGCAACCGTGTGTCGGCGTTTGAGAGAAAGTATCTTTGCAGGGTCGGCTAAATTTCGGTTTGGTCGGCGCTTGCTGGTGGACCTCTGGTGATGACGGGAACCGGTAACGGATCCCTGAACCTTAGGTTTTTCCTCCCATTGCCTATATATTTTACTCTCCTTGGCAATAGTGATAAGCCTAATCTATTTGTGAGATTCATGTTTATTCGACGACTAGCCGGAGGTCTTGTTCCGTTCTCGGGTTATATTTTAATATATTTATATTAAAAAAAAAAATTATCATATTTTATTTCAAAAAACATGCTAAATTGTAATTATACTCGTATGATTTGATCAAAAACATATGGACTTGCACTAAGGCCCAAATGCTCTGAAAATCTCGGGTCCACCCATGACTGAGAAAGAATCAGATCCGACCCGATAAAGACGTTAGGGTAAGCGTCTCTCATGACTCTCTCTCACTCGGTTCCTGACGAGAAGAGTCGTTACTCTCTCTGAAAAAATGACGGCGAGACCTGAAGGAAGTCCCCCGGAGGTTACACTTGAAACCTCCATGGGTCCATTCACCGTCGAGGTTTCTCCCTCTCTCTCTCTCTCTCTTTTACTTGCATGTCTCTTAGGTTTCTCACTGTTATCGCACGATCTTGAGATCTAGATTTTAGGGTTTTAGAAGGGGGTTTAGGGTTTTCAGTGATTTGATTTTGAATTTACACCTCAGATGTATTACAAACACTCCCCGAGAACGTGCCGTAACTTCGTCGAGCTATCAAGGAGAGGTTACTATGACAACGTTCTCTTTCACAGGATCATCAAGGTCTGTTTCTTGATTCCAATTATGACCTTTTTAGCTGTACTGAGATCACTTTGATGATGAAAGTTTGTTCCTTTGGTATTGATTTTTGTTTCAGGATTTCATCGTGCAAGGTGGAGATCCTACTGGAACTGGAAGAGGTGGCCAGTCCATTTATGGGTATATTCTAATCTTTGATCAATACTGGTTGATTCCATGGATGTGTTTGTAAAAGTAGCTTTATTTGGGTTTTAGATTGATACACATAAGACTTGCAGAAATTTTTAATTTTGAAACGTTATTCATACATGTTATATATATATATATATATATATATATATATATATATATATATATACTCTCGACTAACTAGCACAAGTTTTTTTTAGGTATCTCTCCTTGGTTGACAGTGCTCAATTTATTTTAGTTATTTTCTGTATCATTCTTGTTGTAGAGGCTTGAAAACTACTTTTCTAGGTTTAAAGATATTTGCATGTCTTATATATTGGTTTAAGCATATGTCATATGGGTCTTTTTTTGCCTTTTGTTTCTTGTGATAGTTCCAAGTTTGAGGACGAGATAAAGCCAGAGTTGAAGCACACAGGAGCTGGGATCTTGTCAATGGCTAACGCTGGTCCCAACACCAATGGGAGTCAATTCTTCATCACTTTGGCACCAGCACCCTCCTTGGATGGTAAACACATCCATCTCTCTGGAAAAATAACACCGGTTTTTAGTATCATTTGAAGAGAATTGTGACTTAATGTTGTTCTTCTGTTGACATCACTTTATTATGTTCATCTTCCAGGAAAGCACACGATATTTGGCAGAGTCTGCCGTGGTATGGAGGTGATCAAGAGGCTCGGTAGTGTCCAAACCGATAACACCGACAGGCCGATTCATGAAGTGAAGATTCTGAGGACCAAAGTGATTGATTAGAAGAGGCAGTAGTAAACGTTGATGACATGAAGAATTGTAACTCTGTACTGATCCTTTGCTACTACTATGGACTGGTTTTGGTCAAAACTTGACTCTTCCTGACCAAAAAAAAAGTTAAAAGTTTTATTTTAATCTGTTCACTATCTCTGTTTTTTGTAATATGGTTTTTATCAAAAATCGTCTGTCCTAATTTCTCTATACACTATGGGATAGATTTCATCATACATTTGCACAAATAAATGACTACTGATTATAAAACGTGCTCTTCGAACTGAAAGGCCATCGGTAGGAATAGTATTGGCGGATATCTTGATATTCGATACTTTTTGTTTTCAGGTAAAATGTCGAGTGTTAGAGCATTCAAAGCTGGAATAGCTCAGTTGGTTAGAGCGTGTGGCTGTTAACCACAAGGTCGGAGGTTCGACCCCTCCTTCTAGCGGGTTATATTTTTGAAAAGTTCATAACTTTATAATATATCGAAACACATCACAGTTAGTAATTAACTAATTATTAAGCTTGTATTGTATAAGAAAAGAAAAGAAAGTTACAGGTTCCAGATACATTATCATATAAACAAAGGACAGTTTGGCCGAGTGGTCTAAGGCGCCAGATTTAGGCTCTGGTCCGAAAGGGCGTGGGTTCAAATCCCACAGCTGTCAACTATTTTTCATACTTTTCAATGCATGAAACGATGTCGTTGTGGAGGCAACAACAAATGAATGTTAAGTACACTTCAGCCCAAGCAGTTAAGATTCAGCCCAAAACGTAATATAGGAACCCTAAACGAAAGGGGCTCACTCAGAAACCCTAATTATAAAAATCAATTTATTTTTCATCCTGCATCCTCTTCCTCTAAGCCAAGCCGGAAACTTACAGAAGGAAGAAGTGACCTTGCTGTGATCGATCTTAACAATGGTAAGCTTCGTCTTTTTAAAGCTTTTCCCATTTCTCTGATCACCTCAGATTTTGATTGTACATGTTAAGGTCTTCGTTATCTAGGCCTTGAATTGTTTAATCATGAGATTTGCTTTTGATCTTCATTAGTTGTATGATCAAGCTCAATCTGATGTGATATAGGTTTTTGTTTAATTAGTGATTTAGAGATTGTTAATTGGTCGTATAAGAGTATTGAAAGTTTAAGTGTTAATGTTGGTATAGTCGAGGAGAAAGACGAGAGAACCGAAGGAGGAGACAGTGACACTTGGACCAGCTGTTCGTGATGGAGAGCAAGTCTTCGGTGTTGTCCACATCTTCGCTTCCTTCAACGACACTTTCATTGTATTTTTCTTTTTCTCACGACTCGAGATTCCATTTTTCATGTATGTCTGTGGGAAACTTACATTGTAACTCTGATAACATTTTGCAGCACGTTACTGATCTGTCTGGACGTGAAACCCTTGTTCGTATCACTGGTAAGCATGCCTCTCTAGACAAATGTTTTATTCGTGTTCTCTTGTGGGTGTGAGATGGAGAGTTACTTAGTCTCTCTCAACATTTTTTTGAGTTTTCTTTGAGTATTCTTATGGCATTGTCCTCTTTGTGAATATTAGGTGGAATGAAGGTGAAAGCCGACAGAGATGAGTCCTCACCTTATGCAGCTATGCTTGCTGCACAAGATGTTGCTCAGCGATGCAAGGAGCTTGGAATCACCGCTATGCACGTGAAGCTCCGTGCCACGGGTGGAAACAAGACCAAGACACCTGGTCCTGGTGCTCAGTCCGCTCTTAGAGCTCTTGCCCGTTCTGGCATGAAAATTGGCCGCATTGGTAAGTTGCATACCATATAAGCTAAATCTCAAGTGAGACTTGCTGTGATGAGCATTTCTAACGTTGTTGTTGTTGTTGCAGAGGATGTTACTCCGATCCCAACGGACAGTACCCGCCGAAAGGGTGGTAGAAGAGGAAGGAGGCTCTGAGTTTTTTTTGGCTTTTTAAGCTCATGTGTTTCATTTTGTCTGAACAATGTTTCTTCAAGTTTTGTTAAAGGGATTTAGAGTTGAATGCTTTTTGTTAATTTGAACAACATTTTTCTATTATGATTTGTCTCTATGGCCTTTGCGAATGACTAGAATAGTGTTATTTTTAGTTTTAGAATTCACCGATTCAGGTCTTCAGCATTTCATCTTGGAATCTGGTTTATGTTAGTTATCTTTCAACATATTTATCTTCAGAGATTGAGCGAGAAAACAAAATTATATCATCAAAATTGTAGTGGTTAATTATCCAATCTATAAAATCAAAACTTATCCACTGATAGAATTATTTTCTTGGTCAGAGGGAACAATCCATACTTTAGTACATAAAAATATAAAATGAGTAAATTCTACAGCTCTTTTGATTTCAAAGGGAAATATTTATAGGTTTACTTACTCTCTGAGTGGAAATATTTTGTTGCAAGCTAACCGAGTAGCTCAAGCATGGTTTGATTTCACCAACTTCACGTTATTTACGTGTAAGGATTGTGGAAATGTCCTAAGTAAGTGGGCTTGAGCAATGAGGGCCCATCATCAAAAACCCTATAAATGGACTATAAATAGTCTTCCTCTTTGCTCATTCATAACTTTTTCTGGAACTTGCGGCGGAGAAGAAGATGCAGATTTTCGTGAAAACGCTGACGGGCAAGACCATCACCCTCGAGGTGGAGAGCAGTGACACCATCGACAATGTCAAGGCCAAGATCCAGGACAAGGAAGGTATTAAAGTCTGTCTTTTTGTCTTTTTAACAGTTGTGAACTTTTGATCTCTTATCAGTTCGTTATTACTCTGTTTCAGGGATCCCTCCGGATCAGCAGAGGTTGATCTTCGCCGGAAAACAGCTCGAAGATGGTCGCACCTTGGCTGACTACAACATCCAGAAAGGTTTAAAAACCGCTTCTTTTACTCTCTCTCTCTCGAAAATGAAGTTATTGTATGTAGAAACTAAGTGCTCTGTTTTTTGGTTGTAAACAGAGTCAACTCTGCATCTTGTTCTGAGGCTAAGGGGAGGTATCATTGAGCCTTCTCTGATGGCTCTGGCTCGTAAATACAATCAAGACAAGATGATCTGCCGCAAGTAAGCTTATCATTCCCATCTCTTTTCTTATTTGTTTCCTGAATGTAATACCATAATTGATCAATGTAGTTTAGTATTAGAGTAATGTGGGAGTTTATATATCACCTCATTGTCTTTGTTGCTTGTTACTTGTTGTTAGTGTTCTGATCATTTTGGTGAGACGTGAATTAGTTTGTTTTTTAATCTGAAAACCGTTTAAGACAAATTCTCACGTGCCCATATATAGACCAAGTTACTCATTTACAAGTCTGTTCTTGTTGTTAAAGTGTGTGTTTTCTTTTATGGGACATGACTGTCTCATGTTGAGTCATATATTTGATTTTTAGGTGTTACGCTCGTCTGCACCCAAGGGCTGTCAACTGCAGGAAGAAGAAGTGTGGCCACAGCAACCAGGTTTTTGCTTCTGCCTCTCTTTATTTCTTACTTTAGTTTTTTTTTTGTGATGAGTTGATTAATTTATGATTTCTGATTCTTTTTTGCAGTTGAGGCCCAAGAAGAAGATCAAGTGATCTGTTTTTCACAATAAACTTACTTATCTATGTTGTTTTTTTTTTCTTTGAAAGACATCTCTAGTGTTTTGACACAAACTTGTTTCAGTGAATTTTTAATCCTAAAAGATTGTTGTTAGTAAATTTTATTATCTTTGGTTAAAAAAATTCCCGCCTTTTATTATCTTATTCAGTTTGCTCAGTTGTGGTAGTTTAAAAAAAAAAATACAAACGTATGTCCAACTTATTTGTTGTTAAACCACAAATTCTAGTTGGTTGTCTTTATTTTTATTTTTTGACATTTTGTCTTAGTGAAACTGATTTTGATTTAGAACAAATTCCATTATATATAACAGTAATAAGAAACCAATGGTTTTTTCACACTGTAAACTAGGTGGTCTCGTTCGATAGTTTTTATCAATTTTAATCCCAGTTAGTTTAAGTTAAGCTACCATTGAGCAAGCTTTAAATACAAAGTAATTAAACAGATAGATAGTCAGGATTTATGATTGCAAGCAATATCACCAACCCAAGAACACATGCCTAAACGAACAATGAGAGTAAAATCAGAATGACCAAATACATTGGTAATGACCCAAAGTATACAAAGTGATCAAGTTATGCATGACTCTGATTCACATTTTGTTGATGCTTTAGAACAAACCCTCTCTGAGATCTTTAGAACAAACCCTCTCTGAGATCTCTGAGATCTTAAGACTGGTGTAAGATCTTCATTGATTTGATCCCACAATTTCACAATGTGGATAATATAGTTATACAGACACAGACACTGCTTTCAAAAAAAAAACAAAAAAACAAATGAGCATAAAACGGAACAGAGGTGGTTCCCTAGTTGACTTGTGAGAGAGGCGACCGTGTTAGCTGTTGCGGTTTCGATTCTTTGGCCGCAAAGGATTCGTAAGAGTTGTTTTCGCGGAACGCTTCAACCAATGACTCCACTGGCATTGCTCGTAGTGATTCAATGGTGGCTTTGGTTGGGAACTCCGGTTCGCTCTTAGACGGAGTTGTCCCTGTGGGCTCATACTCCTGTGCGATTCACCAAATGAGAGCTTGTGAATAAGATTCTTCTAAAAGTGAAGACGATAACGGTATGGGAAACAACTTACCATATATCTTTGTTGAAAAGTTTCTTGAGCTTTATCCTCAATGGATCTGGCTTGGCAACAGTGGTCCTGTTGGAAACTATGAAGAGCTTTTTCATGTGTCTTGACATTGTCCAATATTTTTGACACATACACTTTCTCATCCTCTGACATGCCTGAAAGATCACAAGGATATCAATTTAGACTTAAGAGATATCTTTTAAACCAGAGGAACATTCATTGGTATGAATGAGAACTCACGATCAATTTGCTGGATTATCTCATCGCTGTTCTTGGTTACATCTTTCTCCGCAGCAGTTCTTGCAGAATCTACTTCCGTATCGTGCTGCTCGTTATTATCACAAGCAGATTTAACAAGCGAAGAGACATCTGCGACTTGCTTACTGTTCATCTCCTTTAAAGATTCATGAGTCGTCTTGCAGTGTTTAAAAGCTGATTCCGCATGACCCACACTAACGCATAGAAAGATAAAAAATGGTTAAAATACATTAACTGAAAGATTGTTAAAGGAATTGCAAAAAACATAGCAATGATCTTACGATTGCTGAAGCAGTAACTCCATTCGACAATGTTTTGCAGCTGAAAAGTCAGCACCTTCTTTTGCGTCATTCTCAGCTTGCATAGAAAATGTCTCCCATTTTCTTTTCGCGTCTTTAGCTAGATTATTTACGGCTGAGACGTGTTCATCCAAGAAAGTTTTGTTGGACGAGACGGCATGTTTAAAGTTGTGGAGTCTTGAATCCACCTGCCAGGAAGAAAGACAAATAAAGTTTTATGTATAATGAAGTGGAAGACAAAAAGAGAAAAATGAAAGAAGAAGCAACGAACCAATTCATGTTGGCGGCGAACGTGACTTGAGACTAGGTTAGTTAGATCCGCTATAAGTTTCTCTGTATCAGATTTTGACTGAGCCTGCCCAACACATGCCAGTTATGGATGGGTTCAAGCAAACAAGTTTAGCACGAAGCTTGTAGAGATGTAGTAATATAACCTCGTAAGTCTTCTGGAAATCGATAATGCTGTTTATTTGACTATCATTTGCCTCTGCAGCACGATTCTCAGCGTTTTTAGACTCTTGCATAAGCTTCTTAAAGAACGTACTTGTGTACTCAGACATCTCCTGTGTTTGCTCCATCGTTGTGTGGAACTTCTGCGTATTAGGAAAACAATCCAGCTTAAAGCTTTTGAAATTTCCAAGGCCACTGTATACGCTAACAAAATGTCACATCTCAGAGCACTAACCTGTCTCAATTCCCTCGCAAAGAGAGCCATTTCTCCCTGGTGGGACGTAAGAGCATTGTGAAGTTCATCAAATAAAGATGATGTTGTCTCACTTCCTGAAGCAAGAAACTGAAATTCACAAGACAACTACATTTAGAACAAACCAATAGTCATTAGAAGAATAGAAAAGAATTTAACAAAGGCGAACCTCATCAATGGAACATGCACTTGAAGTCGTCAATGCTGAAACTTCCTCAAGACAAGCATTCGAGTTTGCCTTGTGCAAGCGGACTACATTCTGCACTGCCTCCAAGTGAGAACTATATAACTCCCTAGAGGCTCGAACCTTCTTTTTCATTTCGAGTATGGCCTGGAAAAACAAATTTGAAATTATAATGCTACTCTTGAAAAGATAACTAAGACAAGACTACTCATTGATTGTTATAAAACCAAGGAATAAAACAGTTGCTACCATATTGTGTGCCTCTAAACGAGATTGGGATAGTTTGTTAACACCATGAAGGTGTGCGTTTTGCTGTGATAGACATGAAGCAACCATATTGAACAAGTTCGAAATTTGTTCAGAAAGTTCTGCTTGAAAATTGTCGACCACGTTTCTGTTATCCGCGCTGAGCTTGTCCCCTCTTCCTGTACAGCACCAAATCAATCATATAATAACAATTTTGTTGATATTGCTAGTGAAAAGACAGCCAAATTATTAAAAACACATACCAATTTTTTGGTGTAATGAGGCATTCTCTTTAGTAGCTTTCTCCAAGTTGGACTGTAAAATGCAAGCTTGTTGAACCAGTATATTTTCTGGCAATATGCGGAAGCATGTTAGGAAAACATTTTCAAGCACTTCAATAGGGTAATGACATAGAAAATACCAGATTTCTTCTGCTCTGAAATGATGAAATCTTTCTCCTTCATGGCATATTGAGATTTCTTCAATTCTTCGTTTGTGGAAGCAAGCAATTTGCTCGTTTGGCTTAAGTTTTTCTAGATAGCACAATCAAAGTCTCAGAGCATATTAATATAGTTATAAAGCACAAAAGCCCATCAAAAAAAGGAAGTAACCAATACCTCGGTGCTATCAAGTCTGCTAGTCAAATCAGAGCACTCCCGCACTTGACCAGTGTATTTGTCTTGCAACTCCTCAAGTTTCTGGTCATAAAAGTATGTAAATAATCGACTTTCAAATGACATTTCTGACACTAGCGTAACTAAGCAACAACTATGCTTTGATCTATCGATTAAGAAAGAAACCAACCTTTTGGTAATTCTCTATCTGACCACCCATCTGTTCAATCTGATCAGCCATTGCCTACAAAAAAAACAAAAGCAAAAAGGATTTTATATTAGCTGACGAGTAGGGAGGTGATGAGGTTACCATTTCCTTTATGATAAATGTCTGAGAACATTTGGGCTCAGAAACTCAGTACCTTCCTTTCGCTCTCCTCTTGATAATATCTCTCTTTTGGCATATAAACACCATTTTTCTCACGAGAAGCATAGACCTCTGTAAAGATAAGCAAAGAAAACATATGAGTAATAGACAAGCAGAGTTGTTAGAGCAGAAGTCGTAGTGAATAAATTTATTATACAGTCATCCGTCCCAATTATTTATCCACGGCTACAATGAGAATGCCTCTTACCTGCCTTTAGTCGTTCTATTTCACCATAAAGGTCTTTTATCAAAGTAGATTTCATCATTTTCTGGTTAACCTGCCAAAGAGAAATATACAAGAGTGCGAACATGAGTTCTTGTTTTTCAAGGGTGGGCCTAAAAGGAAACAAAAAATTGAAATTGATCAGTGAGAAACTTATAATAAAAGACAATACCTCTGGTTTGTTCCTAATATGCTTTGCCCTGTGTGCATAATCTAGAGTACTTAAGGTTTCCTCGAGACAGTGAACAGCAGGTGAAACTGTTGCTATGATACATGTCTTCGTTCTCCCACCAAGTGAATCACGTAGTAAGCGGGTGAGCTTACTATCCCTAAAATTCAATGCAAGATATAATTATAGCATTCAGCATAGCTTGAAACACTGCTACATGATCACTAACATAAAGAAAAAACCCCAGAAAACGAGTTTAAACCTGTAAGGAATGTGTCCAAGATGTTCTACCAAAGCACTGATAACTCTCCCTAATGTAAGAAGACTTTTGTTTATTTCACCAGCTTCTCGAGCGCGGCCCTAGATAGAGAAAGGCTACTGAGTAAATCTGACATATTAACAGACATGAAATCTAGAAAATGAGAGGAAAACGCTCCATCGCAACTAAACAGTCCGAGACTACTTACATCCCTAGCTCCAGAACGTGATATATTTTCTGATCCTGCCAAGTCAACCAAGTTCAGCTTGCCACATTTGATTAATTCTTCACCCTCTGGAGTAGCTTCTTTGATATGTATTGTTATTGAGAAGAGAGAATGTGACCGACTGAAAGCGAAGAATTATGTTATGTAGGAGAGACTTTGACATCAAAAATGCAAAAGAACACAAATATCAAAGATCGTACCTTGATTGTTTATTCAAGAATGTTTCGGCAGTTCGCCGTTTAGAGGAACCTCTCTCGAGCAAAGTGAAGATTTCACTGGCACTGGTCACGATTTCCTCTTCCAATCCTCTAACAAGAACACCACCTTTGCCATCCTCCATGAGAGGTAAGGGTTTCTTCTGTTTATCTTCAGAAATAACTCTGGATATATCCTCAGGTGCAAGTAGATCGGTAATCTCTTCATTGTAGAGTTCCAAAAACGTGACTTTAACACTGTACTCAGCTTGCTGACCCTCAAGCGTATCAAAGATTTGCTTCACAGCTCTAGGTATAACACCTGCTTCTGCTGGAAGACCTCCACTAGGCCCGCCCTGTGCCAATTAAAATGGAGGTAAACAGCTTAGCTTAGATTAGGGAATTACCAACAAAACTTATAAAGCCTACACACTGAAACAAAACACATACCTTGGACCTTCTACATTCCCCTTCCATTGTATATGTTTTCCCTGTACCAGTCTGGCCATACGCAAATATAGTACAGTTAAAACCTTCAAGAACTTCGTTCACGATGGGAACAACAGCCTGGTCATACAAATCCTTCTGTTGTGCCGATGGTCCAAACACCTGCGCCCAACATATAAACACACACATTCAGAACGTAGATAATCACTAAAGTCCACCAACCTTCACATGATTAACGTAGTTCTACTTCACAAAAGCAAACATGCTAAACCAATGAACATCACACCTTTCTCTATACTGTAAAATACACTTAAGTCTCCTAAAACACACAGTTGTGAGATCCAAGCATATACTTTGACTAGCTACACACACTCAAACAAACTTCACTTGACTGAACTAGTTTAAGTTGTAATTCCATTTAAAAAAAAACCTAAATTGAGCTCAGATTCAGACAGTATCAGCACTTCACAAGTTCTTCTTCCACATAGAAATGTTATTAAGGTACCTTATCGAAAGTGAAAACCCTATCAATGTGCTTCCCAGCGATGTTCTGAGAGACAGCAACTTCTCTTTGCAAATCATTACAAGTAAGAACCTGAGGAGCGTTATTCCTCAACTCATCATCGCTAAACGGCCTGTCAATCAAAAAAAAAAGCAATACAGTGTTGATTCTACACAGTAGCGAAACCCCCAAAAGCTAATTCAATCACAAAAGTGCGATTAGAGACCCAAAACCTAACCCTAAACTCAATTTCCGAGAAATTAATACCTGCATCGGAGAAGAACTTGAACGTTGACGCCTTTCTCTTTGTCGTGGCGGCCGGACATTTTTAAGCGGCGGACGGACGGTGAATCCAGAGAGACTGATTTCAAATCGGATGGGAGTCCGGGAAGGTCTCTCTTTCTTTCTTTCTTTCTGTCTCCTCCTCTTCTCGCCGGCGACGGTGGTGGATCTTAGTGTAGAGAGAGAGAGAGAGAGCGTTGGTGTGGTGGATTTGAGATTTTGAATTATTTGAAAACGCGCTCCTCTTTCGAAATTAAATTAACATTTGTTTCCTGCTGAGTAAACTACGATATTACCCTCTACTTTTACATGCCGACGATGATATGGGCCTTTAAAAAATTTAGGTCCACAACTTACTAGTCAGCCCAAATGGCTTTTGTTCTTACTGATAATTACCATATTACCCTCTCTTTTTTTTTTGTTACTACAAGATATTTAGAAGAAGATGAACAAATGAAGATGTAGCCTAGGATGTTGCTTGCGATCTTTAGAACAATTAGAAAAGAAGAAAATTATATATTTTTTGTTTAGTGAGAAATATTGTGAGATCGGTTAACTAGCCAAAGAAAATATAGTGTAATTTTTGCCTTTTTCAGTCAGTTTCTTTGTAAAGGTTGCCAACATATCATCAAGCTACTGTAAATGTTTATATGTGAAACAACAAACGACTAAGCTAGGTCCTATAAATATATCAGAAAATATATCTTTTGTTGTTCAGTTTTAACACTTAGAATATCTGCCTAAGTCGTTTCCAAGGGAGTTTCTTGCCAAAATTATACTAACTATAATTAATATTCCAAGTGTGAACATACTATTTTTATTCACATTTTAAATAGTAAGTTATTCAAAATTTTGAGAAACACATTGTGGTGAGGATATCTAAATCTTTTAGAGATGTACTATTAAGAAATATGAATAGATTTTTGTGTTCAAACTTAAAAAATTGAAGATCAGTACAATTTCTGGATGAAATATTCATTTGAATAGCTTTGGTAGAGGAGCATCTACATTGATAACTTCTCATAAGAATTCTTCATAAAAAAATAAATATAAACAAATAAAAAGTACGAAAGAAAAACTGTAAGTATAATCCACCTTAATGTAAATATATAATTGCTCTCTCTCATTACTTACTATCTCAATGTCACAGATTCGCAGTCTCAGTCTGTCCACGTTTCAGACAAATTTCAGACTCAACTCACCAACATGTCTTCACACAAACATCCAAACATGTTTCTAGCATAAAGCGACCAAACATTCTAAAGGGAACCAGAAAACTACGTATTGAGTTTGTCCAAAAAAGATAACTATGTACTGATATCTTTTTTGGAGCTATTATGTATTGATATCTAAATACAATTACTTTCACGAGAAAAAAAGAAAAAATTCCACACCACGCAACAAAGGGGTGTTGGATTAATGTATTACAATCATAAATTACACAATCAGTCCTATAAACGATATATTATATAGTTTTCGTAAAATAATACCTAAAGCAATAACGATATATAATGATCAAGAAGAACGTTGTTTTGATAATCAAAGAAACTCCTCGACACAGTCGCCGAAATCGAAGCTGCCGTTACAAGACTCGATGGCGTTGACGACGTCTTGGAAAACGGACAGGCTACAAGGGACAACCAACATAACCTTCTGCTCGAAACAGTGCAACTCGTCGTATGACTTGTCTAGTAACATCCTGAAGAGAGGATGACTCAAATAGCTCGTCGGCACCACGCGTCTCACGCGCTCCTCCCCTACGTACACCGCACAAGATCCCGTAGGCGTCTTAGCCGCCGCCACCACCGCTGTCGAAGACGAGTCGTCCGCATCACCGATCAGAGGAGACTCGGAGCCGCCTTCTTTCGTGTTAATGCTGTTCACTCTCTTGGCTAAATTCTTGAAAGAAGCTATTCTTTTCCTCATCATCATTTTCTATTAAGATTGTGAAGATGAAGAAACTAGGAGGAAAAGAAGAAGATGGTTGGTGATTATATACCAATATTAGATGTATAACAATATAATAAAATGAGAACTGGCGAGCTTTGGACATACTTATATTTATTTTCGATTTTTTTTTTTGTCTGTGTTGACTTCTAATAGTGGGGTGCATTTCTTGGCGGAGAGAATTGTATTTTATAATATATTAAAGCATTATGATAATCAGAATGCATTATCCTCGTCGCAAATCAAGGTTACGTGATATATGTTTTTTTGTCAGCCTATATATATATATGTCTTCAAGTCCATAAATAAATATGGCGCCACTCCTTTTGATGTCAAAATAAAATATATATGGCACCACTTAATATTTTCATACCTTAGCATATTTTTTGAACTGGGAATAATATGTTTTGTATACCTTAGTATATTACGCAAGCGATAGGTCATTACGGAGGTTTGTATTCGTGCATATGGTCTGTGACATTTAATTTAATATATGAAACGTCATGCTCGATTCAGGATTGTGTATATATATATATACATATGTGTGGCCCTTTGTTCAACGAAATGACTGCTTCTATTACAAAAACAAACAAATATAATTACTAAATAATGAATTTCTAATAATCACATTCAAATAAGGATTGGTGATCATCGAACGCATTGTCGGATAAAAACACAACTACGAGACGATTACTAATTAATTTAATGAAAGAAAACAAAAAGTATGAAATCCGATAAGCAATAGGTAATTTGACACAAACCAACACTTTAAAAGTGATAAACATTATACATGTATCTTACCATGTACATATAGGATTTGGTAGTAGGTAAGATGTCATAAGCAATGTCGTACTGTAGTATATATATATATATATATATATATATAAGATTTATATATTTAATGATGTTAATAATATGTGAGCCGGAATCATCTGATGCCATGTTGACATAATGGAAATTATTTCATAATAATCAAATCCATATTAAAATATTGCATAGATTGTATCAGAAGTAAATTGTTGTTTAAAAGAAATGTAATTTGTAGGGATTGTATATACATGTAGAAAGAATGAGTGATAAAAATAAAGTTATGATTTGTAGGGATTGTATGTATAAAAGAAGAACTACATTATCAAGACGGCTCTTTACGCCGGCTGTTCCTATACAGCGAGCGCCTATAGCGACTTCTAGTTGTTACCATTATTAGCTGTGTTTAAACTACTAACACATTAGTTGTAGTTACTGATAACAATAGTTGACTATATATCCTCCTGAGTCCTGACCATTGTGGTCAGCAAAAGAAGAAAACGAAACTGAGCAAATTGTATATCCAATTTTTAAAACGGTTGATTGCATATTGTTTTATAACTTCTTTAGTCATTGGCCTGTTAATGATTGGATTGAAAATGCTCTCCACCAACTTCTTAGCCTAGGTAGAGAACATACGGTGGGTACGGGAGAAAGGAATTTTAGAGAAATCATTTAGTTCGTCTATCTTATACATATCAGTATATCAAATATGTAATGAATTATTAACATAGAAATTATATGTCTAGAACCTACTACAATCATAAGTCTGTATTGTTATCGTTTTTAATGATACTGAATTAGTAAAGAAAACCAACACATATTTTCTGTTCTTTATTTTAACGCAAAATGATTAAGATTGTATTTGAATTATAAACTGAATTCTAAATTTGCACAAACGAGCAACTATAAGAAGACTTCTTTCATATTCATCATCTAGTTTTGAAAGCCACTTGAACAAATTTGGTGCCTTAAAAAAGTTTATTGCCAATACAAAACTCAGTAACGTAAGCTATTCGATGATCATCTAAAGCTACATGTTTATAAATAGACGGATGAAAAATATCATAAATACCTTGGTATATTTAAGGTTGCATATGTTATAAATAGTATGGAAATCAAAGGCAGATATAGTCTTTTGTTTGCGTTTACTTGCCAAGTGTAGTTTACATTTAAAATGAAGTACGTTTTTTTGGCTTGCATGTACTTATGTTTGCGTTTACAGTTTCTTAAAGATGGTTGAGTAGTAAAACTTATTTACCGTGTACATTATAAAAAGAAGAAACGAAAGGTGCTCCTGCAGTGTTAAGAAAAAAAGGCATGCTAGTGCTGTAGAATCTATACTTATAAGCCTACCACTGCAACTATTTATTTTTCTTTTATTCAACGATAAAAGAAAAAAAAGATGGTTTGAAGCTGGCAAGTGTTGAGAGGGGAAACAAGTGGAGAAATCATTGGACTATACTGGGCCACCATACTTTTGACTTTGTCCATAGTCAAAGGTTTTGAGCTTCTCCAAATTCTTCTAATGGCCCAACTAAACTCAAGTGACCAACTCAAGGAAATCTGTGGACTATGGTGTTTTTCTTCTATGAATCGAGTTTGAGGTTACATTCCAACATGTATTGGCTGCTTCTATATAGTTGACTCTAGTTGTTTCTGCTTATGATTCTATTTAGCTTCGGCCTTTCTTTGAATATGTATTTGCCTCTTAGCTAGGTTTTAATCCTATGTTTTTGTCTTCATACATGACCAATCGGTCACTAAGTATAACTAGATCAGAAATTTTCTAATATGCAAGAAAGCGACCATAGCTAGTTCCATAGCTATTACCAATCAGTCTTTAAATGTTAAATGTAATTACCTGGCAAGATAAGATCCGATAATCACATACAATTAGTTTAATGAGCTCACATAAAAAACAATCTGCACTTGCTTAATATTAGATTGTGCTTGGTGATTAATGACTTTTGAGTTTAGACTTCAGACTTTTGATGTTCTAGAAATTTTAAAGACTTTAAATATAATTCTAGTGTTGTAAAAAATCGATTATTGAGCAAAAAATGAAAAGAATATAAGGATATGAATATCCATAATTATCTTAAATCATATATTCATCTATAAGATCTTCTCATTAATACTTAGTTATCATTATTCCTGTATATATAAACTTGTAAGTTGTAACTTGTAACCATCACCAAATCAATAATACAATTCATATATTTCCCATAAGTTAATATTGTAACAGAGCAAAACTAAAACTGAAATTAATCACCAGAGACTCCTATAACAACGGAGCTGGTCTTGCATACAAAAACCATATAATTAAACATCGTTGACAACAACAAAAATCCTAAGAACTTGAAAACTATTTAAATATAACTTACATTACAAGTCGTAGAAAAAAATTTCAAATCTTGAATCTCATTTGCAGTTGTCGTATGCCACTTAGTACACCTCCATAAATAAATATGAAAAATTACTTTTGAGATACCTAAAGAGATCATCCGAATAATTTCCAATAACATGTTGACATTTGAAAAACTAATGATTAGAAAACTGTCAATATTGCTCAAACATTTCGAATGAATAATATGTAATTAGACGAACTTGGCAGTTACAACTACTCTAGTATTTTATATGTGAGCATGTGTGTTTCTCAAAAACCTCAACAACTCCAAAAGATTGATAACAAAGTACAAACTTTCCTTTTCCGGTTATATGTCTCAAATGGTTGATATCTATCTCTGTTTGTTACAGTGTGCTTTGATTTTTGTTGTTTATAGTTGTATTTGCTATTGAATGGAAACCATTAATCTTCATTGCATCTGGATGGCATCCATCATAAACCTAATTCACAACTTCTGGTAACAGTTTAACTTTATCACTAGAACTAAAGAAGAAAGGGTGATTAAGCACTTCATGTGCAGTTGTCATACATCGAATTGTTGATCATGCACACGATGTTCACTTATAAAAAGAAGAAAATGAAAAGGCATTGCATGCTATTGCAGTTTTAAGCAAAAAAAGGCATATGCTACTGCAGTAGTATTTATATTTATAAGTTCCTGTAACTATATATATTTTTGTCTATTAATCTTTATTGAATATGCAAGAGTTGCACTGAAAAACATAGACATGATTAAAACATAATTAAAGAGAACATAGTTCAAATTACAATTTACTAAAGAGGTCCACTTCGATCAATACCGTCGTACCCTTTGATCCGAACATTTTCATATATTTTTCTTTTATTTAACGTTAAATTTTAATTATCTTGGAAGAAAATGTGGGAGGGACAATAAAGGTAAAAGATGATGGTCTGAAACTGCAAGTGTTTGAGAGGGGAAACAAGTGGAAGAATCATTGGACCATACTGGACCCCCATACTTTTGGCTTTCTCATAGTCAAAGGTCTAGAGCTTCTCGAATTCTTCTAATGGCCCCTTTAAACTCAAGTGATCTACTCAAAGAAATCTGTGGACTATGGTGTTTTCTTTACATGAATCGAGTTTGAGACTAATTCCAGCATGTATTGGCTACTTCCATATAGTTGACTATACTTGTCTCTACTTATGAATCTATATATTTAGCTTCGCCCCTTTCTTTGAATGTATGTATCTGCCTCTTAGCTAGGTTTCTTTTTTGTCTTCATACATGGCCAATTGGTCAATAAGTATAACTAAATCAGATATTTTCTAATATACAATAAGGCGATCACAGCTATTACCAGTCGGTCCTTACATTTTAAATTAATTCCTGACAATGAAAAGGTGGATAATCACATATAATTTGACTAGTGGTATAGCATCAAAACATTTTGCTCTCGCTTAGAGCATCAGCATCAAGGGGTTTATGGGGGAGTTCACATATTTCCCCCCCAAAAAAAATATTATAATAATCAATAGTGATGAACTCGTTTCACAACAATTTTCCCGGATGAATTTGGGTCATCACTGTTCAGTGGGCCCCACGCCACGTGTCGACCCGCTAGTGGTCCGTTTATTTTTTATTTATTTTTTATTTTTTCTAAAAACAAAAAGAAAAATAATAAAAAATTGAGATTGTGAACCTTACCCTTGGGTTCACTGATGCTCGTGGTCTTAGCGTGTTACTATATTATGTACGGTCAAACAAATGTGTATCAATTTTTATTTTTAATATATATATATAATCAATATTCTTTTTTGAGTTTCGAAAAATATATTGAGTCTATAGTATTATTAAAACTTTTCCGCGTTTAAACCAAATGCCGTTTCTCACGTGGATGATCAATGATAGAGTTGGAGTCAAAGGTACAGCATCGAGTCGTCGTAGTTTTTAACGCTCCTAGTAGATTGTAGGGATAAATATAGAATTAACTTTGGTTCAAACGTTTTCGAGAACCAGACCATGATTAATGCATGTCTCTTACGGAGAGTATTTTAGCGAAAATAAGAGACTATTTCTATAAATGTAAAGATGTAACGTATGTATTTTTATCTAAAGCGTGATGAATCGTATGCATGTTAATCTGGTGGTGGAATATACCCTATAACTCAGGGGCAAGTGTACATCATTTCATTCATGTATCAAGCGTGGTTACAAGAAAACATATAATCAATCAAATCATATTCACATGACAAGTGCTGGTTCAATGAATACAAACTGCCACTGTATGAGCCACTATGATTAGACGCGATAGCAATGGCATCAACAAAACGTCAATTATGGAAGGTAAACTATCTTAACATAGATGAGGCTTACTTACGCCTTTGACGTTAACCATTTTTTGTCAAGATTTCATTGGTTTACGTAATTACGTGTGTTTCCAAAAAGCATTAAAATATTTCGTAACAAGCATTACTTCGTTCTACTGTATTACGCTTTAAGTAGAGATTCGTGGATAACTAAGTTTTGAAAACATATAAATTAACTAAATATTAAGTTGTAGTCATAATTAGCTAAAGTTCAAATGGAGAATGAATGAAATTAATATCATAGTTGATGGATGGGAAAGCAAATGCTGTGATTAACAATCTTTTTCTTGAGCAAAATAAATGCATTTTCACAGACCCGGCCCAACCAATTCTGATTCTTGGACCTAGAAAATTCGTGCAATATCTGGTTATTTTTAAAAGTATGCAACTTGGACTTTCTCAAGTTTCTTTGTGTGTTTCGCATAAGATAGACATTGGTTCTTCTGTTTTGTATATGTTCAATTTTAAAGCAATCGAGTCATTTAACTTTTAGCATATAATGTCTCACAAAACAGTATGTGTTCATGGGCTATCCGGCTATATATCGTCATACTCTTGCCTTATCCATTTGAACCGGGCCTGCATATCATTGGTATGTACCTCCCAACATCTGACTAGTTTTATAATTCGACCATGATGCCTGACATGACAGCCATGTAACCAAAAAATCGATTGATATTCACTAAAAATATACTAATTAGCACTTTAACGATGTAAATGATGTTTAGACAGTTCTTCGCCATATAACATTTCCATCGGTTAGGGACTCGTATTGCCATATAAGTATGATTGTATGGTTCCAAGTTGGAACTTCCAACTAGCCGTATTTTTCTATGAACCTGATGATGGACATAGCAAATTAACCGCTATTATCATTTTTATTGAAGTGGTGACGCTTTTGTTACATTGATAGATCTAGACTGATAACATGGACCAAATTTAAGCACAAAAAAAAAGACTGATAACATGGATTTGTTCGAATATTTCACGACTGTTGACGGATTGTGACTACATTTTCATCATGAATCACGATTAACGTTTACAGACTAGGCGACTAGCTGGCTAAGAAGTCAATTGTTAACAAATGTGACTAAATGTTTTGCCAAAAAAAGTTGTGACTAAATGACGATTAATTACAACATATGTTGCATTGGATAGAGACTTACATTTTTCTTTTGTAGAACTTCGGTAACACTATATCACTGTCCGTATATTATATATTATCTCTTCTATAAACTTGTATAAATTAGAGGTATTAATATATAAGACTTGACTTCAAAAACAAAAATATATAAGACGTTTCAAAACGCTAATGGTTAGACAGAGTTATCCATTTGATGTCTAGTTTTCTTTATGCGGGGACCCAAATAGTCAAATATGTCATTCGTGACGTGACGAAAACAAGTTGACAAGGCAATAACTAGTTTAGCTTCTAGAGTTGTAGTGTGTGCAGAGCTCTAATTTTACTAGAAAATTCGAAATGTTCTTCTTTCTCTCCTTCGTGGGTTTCTAGAACCTATTATGTTTTAATCCCATGAAAGACCCGAGTTGAAATAATCATTTTTTCTTCTGGATCTATGATATGATATGGTTTTGTAAATTTAAAATTGTTAACTAATATAAAACTGAATGTCTAACCGATGACATCCAACTTAGCAGTAGTACTGTAACTAGTAATTAACCGAGCATACAACTGACTAGAAACAATTACTGTCCACCTGGCTTAAAATTTCTTGTTCTTCGTTAAGAGCAAAGAAATTCTAAAACACACAAAATCTGGCTTCTAGAAACCATTGTGTAATGTAACATTTTAGTAGAAAGGGGCTTGTAATCGTTTTATTATTATATTTTTCATTTGTTGATGTTTTTTAATTAGTCTATGGGCTGGACATTTGACCGCAAAACAAGTTTCCAAGCTTTTGACGCTTATCTGACATTCTCATCACAGATTACGTGAGATTAGTCAATGACTCAATGGGATCACCCCTTAGCCGTCTATAGCCAACCCTCTTAGTATTTCTTAACCTAGTTTCCAAGATAAATCAATGTCTCATTTTCATATGACAAAATAAAACGGCAAAATACTGACAACAAACTAAAATAACTTTGTTTCGAAAAATCACCTTTACTGTTTAGGGAGCACTGAATATTAATCTGTAAACAGATAAAGGACTATTAACTGTTGAAAAAATATTGGATGATATCTTTAAAACTTATTTTATTTTAAAATAGCATATAAATAAAATTTCCAAAAAACATGTATCAAAAAAATTTCAGTCAAAAAACATTTATCGAAAAATTAAAAAATATATTTTATATTAAGATTTAGGGATGGTACTTAGAATCTAGTGATCAGAGTTTAAAATTTAATAATTAAGGAGTGGAAGTTAAGGTAAGACTTACGATTTAACATAATTTTGATATTTTATTTTTTTAATAAATGTTATTCTGAATACGTTTCTATTATATGCTATTTTATCACGATTTTTTTTTTGTTATCTAAAAAGATTTGCTCTTAGTTGTTTCTGTCTAACTAGTTCTGTTCATACAAAGAAAAACTAATCTTCAAACTTTGACCACTATTATTTCGAAAAAAGAAGAACTAATTAAAATCTAACGCGAGGGTGGAAAACTAGAAGAAAACTAAGAATAACGAGTGTATTGATTCTTATGCTTTACATAAAGTTCCCTAAAGCCAATAAAATTAGTCTATATTTGATCAAATGATGCGATATAAAAAAATAATAATTAACACGTTAATTCGTTGGTGGGTGGATATTTCATTTTTTCCAAAAGCGGTGCTGAAGATGGTAAAGGTTCTTACTTATATATCATCTAGAAATCTATCGCACTAAACGTATATGCTACGAAGAATTATTCTTAAGCTAGATATTAATGCTGAAATGTCAAAATAAGTCGACGTGTATACAACCGGACGTGATATGTCGGAACGCACAGAATAAAGTTAAAATGTTCGATTGGATCAACTCAATCGTTGTCTCGTCTGCATTTCATGGAAAACGAAGAGACATGATCCTAATAGACACATGAAGACATACGTTGTATCTAGAAGAGATACCAATGCGGAGATCTTTGGTTGGTCTACTGATTTTAGCTACTATTTTTTAAAAAATATCTCTGTCCAGCAAACAGAAAAACTTACATCTATGAAAAATGTTTATTTACAGTAAAAACTAAAAAGGTTCCCAATATGGTAAGTTTCTGCTTCTTATTGACACTATTTTTAAGAAGTTTATACACTTAACACTTTGATAGTTACATATAAAAATAATTAAGGAATTGGTATAGACGCTTCCAAATGATTTGGTGCCACTTCAGTTCAATAAGAAGGAGATTTGACATCATCTGAGTCGTCAGCTAACTGGATCCAACCCTTAAAAGGACGAATTTTCATCGTGCTGGACTATGCATGTATATACACTTCTTTATGACATAACTAATGATCATTTTATCGTCATTTCCCCTATAAAGAGCGACAAAACATATAATATAAACCGTGAACATTGATTTTTAAAAAATTTAAGCTGGTTTCTTTTACATGTTTAACAAAGAACGTGGATCAATTATATTAACAGCCGTAAATAATATTTCGATAAAATAAAAAAGATTACCACTGTCACTAATTTGACAGGGAAATTTAATTATAAAGATTAATTATTAAAAGAATTATGGTGGTATTTAGAAGTATTTTAAATAATACAGTTATTTTATATCTAGTCATGTTAGAGGACTTAAATATGTTTGAATTGACCTATCAGAAAACCATTCCGGTATAACGAAATTACAATCAATTATCTTTATACTTAAATTCTCTTTTTGATTATTGTATTCTTCCGTCGACATTTCCGTCCCCAGGTTTCTCTTTCATTTTAATAAGAATACAAAAAAATAATCTGAAGAAGAAGAGCCTTTCGTGTTTTTTTTCTTCCCGTAAATATAAAAAGGACCCATTCTCATCTATTGGCTCTTCACATCTTAAACTAAAAAAGAAAACAATACTTCTCTCTCTAGTCTCTAGGCTCTAGCTACAAGCTCAATGCCCCAAGTCGATCTCGAAGCTTTTGTTTCTTCAGTATGCGCCGGTGGTTCCGACCGGAAGATCGCATGCGAGTCCACCTACGTCGACCACCCGGACACCCAAACTTACTACAACAACAACTCCGCCGCGAGTCCGCCGGAGTCTTATTACATAACCAAAGATGCTCACCTCGAATGGCTCACCGACAACGCCTTCTTCGACCGCAACGAATCACAGAGAGGAAGCTCAGCAAACATCATCAACTCCAACCCCAACTCGAACCCCAGCTCTCAACGGTTTCTACTCGGCTCCAAAGCGTCCATCATCGGTTTGCCTAAGCCGCAGGACACGTGTTTAAACGAGGCGAAGCAGCGGAGAAAAAACGGCGGGAGAAAGGAAAAGAACAACAGAGTCTTCTTGAAACGGGTCGGGTCGAGGATGAAGTCGGATCCTTCGCAGCTCGAACCGTCTTCTCCCAAAGTCTCCTGCACCGGTAGGGTGAGGTCCAGACGAGAGCGTAGCCGGCGTATGCGCCGTCAGAAATCGGTTCGACCGGAGAAGGCGAACCGGGTCAAGAAACCCGGGTTATTAGCGAGTTTCAGAGCTATTTTCCGGAGCAGAGGCGGCTGCAAAGACGGGACCCACACGGCGCCGGTTATGGAACGTGACAACGACATCAGGAGCCGGCTTCCGGTGGAAGAGGTCGAACCGGTTGTGCCCGGTTTGGGTGGGATGAACCGGTTTGCTTCTGGAAGGAGAGGGGATTTGTTGGTGGGTGGATGTTGACAAGTGTAATGTTTTAGTGATTGGTTGTCTTGTCCGAGTTATTGTGGGACCTGTGTTTAGTTGAAAAAGTCGTTGGCGCTGACGTGGCGAGCGGTTAGCATTTTTCAGGAACACGGCACCGCGTAGGCGGTGATTCCTTACCCACTACACTGGGTTGTTACTTGTTAGTGTTCTGTTTTGTGTATTTGTTTATATAGAGCCTTTGTTTTGGATTCAGTCATTAATGTAGAGTTTTTTTTTTGTATTTATGCAAAGAAAGTCAAGTATTTTTATTTCAAAAGTGAATTTATCAGCGGTGAATCCCTAATTAGCAATGCAACAATCCATGAAAAAAAAAATCAGGAAAAAGAGTCAAATTAGCAATGTAGCAATCCATGGAAAAAAAAAATTCAATATCTATTGGCTTTTTGACTCTTTCACAAATATTAAGTTGAAAATTATTAATATTGGACAAATAAAACAAGAAAAAGCAAAAGACAGAAAATGAGGTTTTCAGTGGAGTGTGGAGGAGGGTTCTTGTTGCTGGTGATGCCAAGCAACAACATCTTTGTAAGGCAGATTACCACCAAAAATGTCCAAGGCGCTTCCCACTGTTACGTCCACACGTCCCTTTCCTGCTTCTTTGATCCTCTCTACATCTTCCATCACCGTCACACCTCCAGCATAAGTTACTGGAATCTGTCAAAGTCATAATTACAGCTGAGATCTCTAATCCAAAGCTAAAGACATCAAATTTACATTCAAGACTCTGACTTTCTAGCAAGTCCATGTGTGGTGCTACTCACCGGAGAATAGTTGCCAAGCAATGCAACAAGCTCTTCATCAATCCCTAGCCTTAGGAGAACAAAGTATTAGGATTAGTCACACACTAACTAATTCAAAATGAATCCACTCTAAGAACTGAAAAGCACAACGCTTACTTTTTTCCTTCAACATCAACACCATGCACTAGAAACTCATCTGCAAACCCTCCAAGAAACTCCAATGATTTCTCATCAAGCAAGACGTCGCTAAACTTCTGCCATCTATCAGTAACTATAGCGTATCTTCCATCCTGTTATAAAAACGTTGTCATAAAACAATCCAACCAAAGGCAAAACATGTCAGAGAATCATTAATCACCTTCTTTCTGCAGCTAAGATCCAATATCAATCTCTGTTTCCCAACAATCTTCACAAGATCTTTCAGTCTTTCAAGATCAAGCTTCCCATTGTTAAACACATACTGAAAAAAAACATCAAACACTAGTAAACATGATAACAACTAACACAATCCCCTAATGATATAACACATTCAAAAGAGCTATATACCGAAGTGACAATAACATGACTTGCTCCCTCCTCTATATAACCCAAGCAATTCTCTGAGCTGATCCCACCTCCAACTTGCAAACCGCCTAGAATTCATCGTGTTGTATTGTATCATACACGACACATTAGATTTCAAACCAAACAGTAAGAACAAAAAACCACACCAAAAAGGCATACCGGGATAAGCATGTAACGCTCCAAGAGCTGCAGCTTGGCTTAAAGGGTCTGCTCCAAGCATTATCACATGACCACCCGTAAGCCCATCTTCTTTGTACATCTTAGCATACTCTTCCGCAGATTTGTCTGATTCGAAGTTCGTAACGAGAACAGAACCGTCTTCTTTTGAGTCACTTAGAGTGGATCCAACTATTTGTTTCACTTTCCCCTTCAATGATACGATCTAAGCTAAGTTACATCAATCAAGCAGAGAGTTTTATAACAAAAAAGGATTCAGCTTTTAATACCTTGTGGATGTCGATGCAAGGTCGGAACTGAACAGCGGATATGACTTGTACCCTTGAGGGTCCTACAAGACATGTTCAAAGATTCATTACAGAGATTTGAGAAACTGTGTAAAAAACAAAACTTGGAATAGGTCGTACGTTTTGTCTTGATGGAAATGAGTTTGAGATGGTTGTTGAACGGGGGGCTTCGATTTTTCTGGAAACAAGAGAGAGCGCCATTGGAGTACAACTGAGAGCTCATATTTGGAACAGGTGAACGATCCAGGTAGGTGAAGAAGATTTCTATGGCATTTCTGGTTCTATTATTTAGGCAAGGCATGGGTAAATCAACCGAACCAAAAAAAATACTAAACCGAGTTAAAAAAGAAGGAACCAAACCAAACCAAACCAAACCAAACTGAATAATTATAAATTTCTTGTAATTTTCTATGCTTATACATCTAAAATTGAACCGAAACCGGTATATAGTTTCTATAAATACAATTTATAACTATAGTAAAAGTATCTAAAATTATATTGAAAACTAAATAACTCAAATTAACCGAAATTATAAATCAAAATAATTTCAATTATTCTATATTTTATTTACATGAAATATTCCATTATCTAATACAATATTTCATTTAAATTATGGGAAACTAAAAAAGTAAATAAGAAAAAAGAAAGATAAAACTTTCTCTCTCTTCGCAAGGCGATATTCTAGACTCTCCTGGAAAAATACAGAAATCACTCCAATTCATCTCAATCTCAAAGTCTAAATCCAAAATTCAAGATGAAATCCGAAGAACATCATCAAGAACAAGATCCAGATCATCAGAACTTTCAACAGCCAGATCCGATGAAGATGATTTGGAGAGCGATGCAAGACCTGAAGCTTGGAGTAGATAAACCCAGATGGACGATACGAGAAGGAGCTCAGGAAGATTTTAAAAAGGATCATAAGCTCTGTCTTGTAGCAAAAGGCCTTAATCCGATGCATCAAAACGCACCCGGATTAAAGATCTCTCTCCCGAGGACTTGGCAGCTAGTTGGGAAAGTAGAAGGCCAGATTAACGATGACGAGACGGTGAATTTCTACTTCGATACAAAGCATCATCTCCTTATGGTCCTAGAGAATCAACCCTACACTTATAGAGGATGGTTGGTAGCTATAGATCTGTGGAGTAATAGAGATAGCCCAACCTTTTTGAAGTATATCCCATTCAAAGTTCGCATCCTTAGGCTTCCTGATACTTACCGCCGTTACAGTATTGTGGAGGACATAGGATCAAAGCTGGGTCATGTTGAAGAGGTGACGATTGTAGAACCCACCTTGGCAAGAGAAGCTCGAGTCTCAGTTAAAGTCCTTTTTGATGTTGACAATGAGATTACCCTAACTAGGGTAGTGGATATTATAAAGGACAAGCCCCCAGTGGAGCTTGATTTTCGTTATGTGGGTCTACAAAATTTTTGTACTCTATGTGGGAGTCTCACACATGAGTATATAGTCTGCAAGAAATTTTCCAGGATGCAACAGAGACAACATGAACTGATGGACAGAGGAATCAATCCTTACGTATCAGCTCTTGAAAGAAAAGAAGCTATAGGCGAATATATTTCTTCAATGGAGGTTGGCGAAACATCAGGAACATCGACAGCTATGCAGATAGAGCCAACCCAGGAGTCACAAGCAGTGAGTCCAGTGGGAACCTTGGTGCAGAAAGAAGCAACTGCAGTGCAAACTACCCCGCAAGTAGCGGTGTCTAATACTAAAGTGGAGCAGGGAACAAAAAGAAAGAAACCTGAAGACAAAGAAGACTTAGCGACAGCATCAACAAAGCGGCTTGAGTTAGAACAACCAAACTACGGTTCGGCGGTTCTCCTTAAACCGCAAGATCGCCCATGAAGCTGTTACATTGGAATTGTCAAGGTTTAGGAAGCCCCTTGACAATTCCACATATAAAGGATATCAGGAGGACTCACAACCCTGATATAATGCTTCTAGTAGAAACTAAGAATGTAAATAGTATTGTACAGGACCTTGCTAAAGACCTAGGATATAAGAATGTAGAAATAGTACCAGCTAACGGAAGTAGCGGTGGGGCAGCCATATTTTGGAATGACAGGGTTAAGATATCTTTTTTGGGACACCCTGACTTATATTGTACTCATATGACTGTGGAAGATGGAGCCAATACTTTTTGGTTGTCTTATATATATGGAAATCCTGTTTTAAAGTATCGTCAGAAGCAATGGTCTGGGCTAATAGCATCTGAATATGCAGGTTTTTTGAAGCATAAACCCCGCATGATGATAGGGGACTTTAATGACATAAAGAGAAGTGATGAAAAGAAAGGGGGCATACCAAGGTCTGTTGGTTCCTGCTATCTATTTACACGCATGCTTTCAGTCTTAGGCCTTAATGATATAAAGACTCTAGGTGGAAGTTTCACTTGGTTTGGAAAAAGATCAAAGTATACTATTATGTCAAGGATTGATAGGGCAGTAGCGAATTGTAACTGGCTAGACATGTATCCTATGGCCACTATCACTCTTCTTCCATACATAGGGTCGGATCATAGGCCTTTACTTCTTCATACTGACGGAACAAAACAAAAGAAATCTTCTTTGTTTAGATATGATAGCAGGTGGAGACTCTACCCTGGCCTAAAGCAAGTGGTGGAAGAAGTGTGCAGACAAGAAAGTTCCAACATATCTAATGGGAATATTCTTTCAATCATCAACCACTGCCGAAGGGCTTTGTCCAAATGGAGGAGTAAGCAAAATACTAACTCGGGGAAAATAATTCAAGAGCTAAAACAGAAGATTCAAGGTGTTTATGACTCCCCCGTTATAGATTATTCTCTGCTTACTGCTTTAAAAACAAAATTGCAATTTCAATATAGGCTGGAAGAGGAATTTTGGAGAACGAAAAGCAGGATTCTTTGGTTGCAAGCAGGTGATAAGAATACAAAATTTTTTCATAACAAAGCAAGGCAGAGAAGACACTACAATAGGATCATTCACATTCAAGATGAACAAGGGAAGTCATTAACTAAATCATCAGATATTCAAAAACATATAGAGAAGTATTTCTGTATGTTGTACAAAAGTAATGGAAGTGTATTGGATAAAAATCTGATGGATCGTATTCCTGCAGCAGTCACAGATGAGATGAACAGAGCGCTTACTACTCCAATTACTGAGAAGGAGGTGAGGGATGCTGTCTTCAAGATGAATGCTGAAAAGGCCCCAGGACCTGATGGAATGACTCCTGGCTTTTACAGACAGCACTGGGACGCTATCAAACCAGGTCTCATTTCCTTTATCAAGCTTTTCTTTGAGCAAAATAGATTAGACCCCAAGGTTAATCAAACCCACATATGTCTGATACCAAAGATCGACAATCCTGTTACAATTAAAGATTACAGGCCGATTAGTTTAGCTAATGTAGCTTATAAAGCTATATCTAAGATATTAGCTGAAAGGTTAAAGCCATGGCTGAATGATATAATTACTGAGAATCAATCCGCTTTCATTCCGGAAAGGCTTATCACTGATAATGTACTCATTGCCCATGAGTTAATGCATTCTCTGCATACAAAAAACCTCAGCAATAAATTTATGGCTTTGAAGTTAGATATTGCTAAGGCTTTTGATAGAGTTGAATGGAAGTTTATAGATGCAGTGATGGAAAAAATGGGCTTCTGTCACCAGTGGAGGACTTGGATCATGATGTGTATTACTACTGTCACGTATTCAGTGTTAATCAATGGAGAACCCACAAAAATTATAAAACCAAGCCGCGGACTCCGACAAGGTGATCCAATCTCTCCTTACTTATATATAATATGTACTGAAGGCCTTTCTAGATTGATTAAGCAGAATATTCAGAATCAGAAGATCCATGGTTTTAAAGCATCAAAGAGTGGGCCTGCTATCTCTCACTTGCTTTTTGCAGATGATTCACTAGTCTTCTGCAAAGCAACAGAAGAAGAAGGTCATAACCTTTCACGTGTTCTTAATACTTATCAAATGGCATCGGGGCAAGAAGTAAACTACGCCAAGTCAGCCATCTCTTTTGGAAAAGGTACACCTTCTACACTTCAATCAAACATATCGAAGATCTTTGGTATTACAAAAGTTGGAGGTTTTGGTCGATATTTGGGACTTCCTGAGCAGATTGGTAAGAAAAGAAAGGAAGCCTTTCATTTTATTGTTCAGAGAATTAAGAATAAGCTAGATAGTTGGTATTCAAATTTCCTTTCACCCGCTGGTAAGGAAGTTTTACTAAAAGCAGTCATCACGGCTTTACCAACATATACAATGTCTTGTTTTCTATTGCCAAAGACATTGATACAGGAAATCACAAAAGCTATGAGAAAGTTCTGGTGGTCTGCTTTTAAGGACAAAACTTCAATCCCGTGGATAGCATGGAATAAAATTACGGCTTCCAAGAAGGATGGAGGGCTAGGGATTAGAAACATGATGGCTTTCAACAAAGCGTTACTTGCTAAACAAGCCTGGAGATTAATTACACGTCCCTCATCTTTGCTTGCTCGTGTTTACAAATCCAAATACTACAGGAAGACGAGTTTTATGGAAGCACGTACGTATCAAACATCTAGCTTAGCATGGAGGAGTATAATTCAGACCCAGCCATTACTTAAAAGAGGGATTCACTGGCCAATAGGTAATGGGGATCAGATCAGAGTCTGGCAAGACAACTGGTTGCTTGGTGATCCACAAGCCACACCTACAGGTCCTGGTATGTTTATACATCCTAACCTTAAAGTAAAGGACTTGTTTTCTACGGGAACATCCTCCTGGAATCAACCGTTATTGCATCAATTATTTCAACCTGGGGATGTTCAAAGAATTCTTCGTCTTCGACCAAGCATAACAGGAGCTCAGGACTTGCTGTATTGGAAACTAAGTAAAACAGGTTCATATACAGTTAAGTCTGGCTACTATGCGCAAAGGGAGCTAGATAATGAAATAACACAACAGTCTCAGGTTATTCCTTCCTCTCTTTTGAAACTTCGGAATCAGATCATTCAAAAATTATGGACACTGAAATTGCCACCTAAGATCAAAATTTTTTGGTGGAAAGTGCTCCACAATGGGCTGCCAGTTGCAAAAAATCTAAACAAAAGAGGAGGCAGGGTCGATCCTGAGTGTCAACTCTGCGGAGAAGGTATGGAATCAATCTCTCATCTATTATATGAATGTCGTATTTCTAGAGAAATATGGCAATTAGCTTATCCTGCCATCTTCCAGAGTTTAGAACCTGGTATTAATCTCCTGGGTTTTGTTCAGAATATACTAAAAGTTAGTATAGGAGAATTGCCAGGTAGTTTAGCTTGGTTCTTAGGGTGGAGAATATGGAAAATGAGAAATAGATTGTTATTCGATAACAACCGTGAGCATATAGTACATGTCACTAAATCAGCCATTATGGATATGAATTTGTGGAACAATGCCATGTACCATGATGAACCTGCCGTACAAGCTCAGGTTGGAGTTCAACCGCAATCTATAAATGATGTCCTCCCTCAAGAATCAATGCTTTACTGCATTGCAGATGCTTCCTGGAAGTCTGTAGATGAAATGGCGGGAATAGGGTGATCCTTATACAGTAGACAAGGCACTCTCATGATGCAAGGAAGCTCAGCAATTGCACCAACAAATTCAGCCCTTGAAGCCGAAGCAATGGCAACTTTGCTAGCTGTTCAACAATTACACAGACTGCACTTCAAGGATGTTATAATTCTAGGAGACAATGCACAACTATTTAAAAGCTTGGAAGACTAAAGAGGGAGTAAGAGTACTGCCTGTAATGAAGCTTCTACGGAAGTTCAAGACATCCTCAATATTGCCAAGCAAAATGCTTTCTCGTTTAAACATGTTCCTAGAAAGTTAGTGCATCAAGTTGATCAATTAGCAAAGAGAGCTAGAAGGTTAAATCAGCAATATGTAATCACTTGGTTCTCTGTATAATCCATTGTAATAGTCTTTAAAGGTTGAATGAAATGAAATTGTTGACAAAAAAAAAAATTATGGGAAACTAAACTAAAATCATATAATAATTACCTTTTTGCGTATTGATATTTTATAGTTTTATTATCCAAATTAAAAACTATCTGAACCGTTTAAATGCAATATTTTCTTGGTTTCTTAGATGAATTATAAACATGACGTTAAAAATGAATAATACACATTCCTATTCAAACCACCCAAAATAATGACCCAAACTGAACCGAACACCTGAACAGTGAACACCCACACCCAAACTTAGAAATTCGGTTTGAAATTCCGGTTTATTCAGGTTTTATCAATAACTAGAGATGGTTTGACTAAAACAGAAATCGGCTAAAAAAAAGTTACAATCTTTAGGTTCCTCTGACAAACAACAGAGCGATGCGATGGAACAAGAAGAACGTCATCAACCTCGTCTCCACCTCCACCCACCTCCCTGCTCCTCTCACCCCGCCGCCACCCGAGATCTACCGATTACCCCATCCTCCACCCAAACCTCCTACTAACAACATCCCCATCCCTCCCACTCTCACTCTCTCTCCATCTCCCCATCACTCCCACTTCCTCGCCTTCCTCGAAACCAACCTCCCCCACCACCAAACCCTAACCCCCCAATCCCTAATCAAATTCCTCCGATCGAACCTCCGCCACCACCCTCTCTTCGCCCACCACGACTTCGCCGTCTTCAACTGGGCCTCCACCCTCGACACCTTCCGCCACGACCACGATTCCTTCCTCTGGATGTCGAGGTCCCTCTCCGCCACGCACCGTTTCTCCGATCTCCGCCGTCTCCTCTCCTTCGTGGCTTCGAACCCCTGCCCTTGTGCATCGGGGATCTTCTCTTGCCCAAAGCTCGAGGCTTTGTTCCGATCCGCGATCGATTCCTACTGCAGAGCCGGGAAGATGGATCACGCGCTGTCAGGGTTCGATACGATGAAGAGGTTGATCGATGGGAAAGTAAACATCGGAGTTTACAACACCGTGTTGAATGGGTATGTGAAGGCTCGTGATATGGACAAGGCTTTAAAGTTTTATAAGAGGATGGGGAAGGAAAGAGTGAAGCTTGATGTGTGTACGTTCAACATCCTTATGAACGGTTATTGTAAGAGTGGTGAGTTTGAGATGGCTTTGGGTGTGTTTAGGGAGATGAGAGAGAGAGGTTGTGAGCCTAATGTGGTTAGTTTTAATACTTTGATCAGAGGGTTTTTGGGGAAGGGGAAGGTTGAGGAAGGTGTTAGAATGGCGTATGAGATGATTGAGCTAGGTTGTGGAGTCTCTGTAGCCACTTGCGAGATTCTTGTTGATGGGTTGTGTGGAGAAGGTTTGGTTGAGGATGCTTCGGTGTTGGTGATGGATCTTTCGGCGAAGAGGGTTTTACCTAGAGAGTTTGATTACGGTGGTTTAGTTGAGAAGCTTTGTAGAGAGAACAAGGTGGATAGAGCGGTGGAGATGGTGGAGGAGGTTGGCGGAACTCCGTGTTTGATCGCATGTACTACACTCGTCGAAGGGTTGAGGAAATCAGGAAGAGCAGAGAAAGCTTCGGAGTTTATGGAGAAGGTGATGATGAATGTAGGCTTGGTTCCTGATAGTGTGACGTTTAACTTGCTTCTTCGGGATCTGTGTGGTTCTGGTCGTTCTATGGATGCAAACAGGTTGAGATTGTTGGCAACGAGCAAGGGGTATGAGCCCGATGAGACTACGTACCGTGTTTTGGTTTCGGGGTTTTCGAAAGAAGGGAGAAGAAAGGAAGGAGAGGTTTTGGTGAATGAGATGTTGGATAAAGACATGTTACCTGATATCTATACATATAATAGATTGATGGATAGTTTGTTGTCGATACGGAAGGATGGCATTTGACAGATAATCTCTCAATTGGTGAGCGCCTTGCCTGAAATCAAAGTCGGTTCATATCGAGTTAACAACAACATATTAAGCAAAGCCCAATAACATAGTCGCGACTAAACCGTCTGAAATCAGAGTCGGTTCATATCAGAGAACATATTCTGGTTTCAAATTTGTTTTAAAAATCCAGTTGCTAAGTTTTATCAATGCATTATTAGAGAGCCAAGCCCAAGAAGTTGTTCAAACCCATTAGCTCCGGGTCTAGTAAAATAGACTAGTATTGATCCTGTGCTATGCACATGTATATTTTTGCTTACAAATAAGACTAAGTCTCGCTTATATACAACTTAAACTACATTTTCTAAAATCTAGATTAGTCATAAGAATATGAGTATGCATAAACAAACCATTAAACTTATCAGTTTCTCTGATCAATCATAACATCTAAAATGAAGTTAGATTGGTTTTATAAAATTACCTTTATCTTAATTAGATCCCTAAACACAAATATTAGTTTGAAACTTTTGTATTACTTCTCTCTCTTGTTTCTTCATGTGTTTTTCCTAATTCTTAACTTGCTATATATGGCTAATTTCTCTTGTTACATTCATAGCAAATATACCCACTGTAGTACTTCAATGGTGTTTTCAATTTTATAAAAGTTATCGAACATCAAAGAGTGAAAAGGAAAATCATGTTAATAACAACATTAATCAGAAAATATAAAGATTAAGAATCAATATTTATTAACCATATATGATATAGTTTAAAATTTAATTAAACCAATGCAGAAAAAATTAGTAATCGTCATAACACAGTAACAAGATTTTACTTTAACAACCACATAAATATAGAATCAGTATTTATTAACCATATATGATTTAGTTTAAAATTTAATTAAACCAATGCAGAAAAAATTAGTAATCGTCACAGTAACAAGATTTTACTTTAACAACCACATATATATTATTTGACGTTTCAAATGAGAATTAACAAAAAATTAATACAAAAAATATACAGTCTAACCTCTTTAAATTAATAATCTATAAATTAATATAATTTCATAGTCCCAAATTGAGTTTTTGGTTCAATTACTATCTCGATAAATTAATAATCTCTATAAATTAATAAAACTTTTAGTTTTGGTGTAGTCCCAACATTATTAATTTATAGAGGTTTCACTGTACATCATACCAATTCTATGCAATAATAACACTAGGGAAAACAATCAATTAACATCAATCATCATTAATATTTTTATTGATACATTGAAAGCAATAAGCACAAGGAGAAGAAACTTTATCATATACTTTTTCATCAAAACGAAAAAATCATGATTGATTTTGCAATATATACAGTGAAACCTCTATAAATTAATAATGTTGGGACTACACCAAAATTAATTTTTTTATTAATTTATAGAGATTATTAATTTATTGAGATACTAATTGAACCAAAAACTCAATTTGGGACTATGAAATTATATTAATTTATAGAGATATTAATTTATAGATTATTAATTTAAAGAGGTTATACTGTATATACACACGCTGAATCTCTTCTTCTTCTATTATTTTACAATCATCTCAGGTTTTTGAAATCGCTCTGATCATTGTGCTAGCGACCACTCTCTTCCCTTTTTCTGAAGACCTCATACATGAGTAACTCGTGAACGAAAGTAAGTCGTGAACGAGTAACTCGTGAAGCAAAAACCTATATTGGGAGATCTAGAAATCGATCCAAATCCAATAGTCACTATTAAGATATACATTAAAATATGAAACTATCATTATCTATATATATTATTCCATGTTAGTTTAGGAAGATAGGTCTTATCATTCAGTATATAAACTAAGCATATTGTATAACTTATTTCTAATGAGAGTACTACGTATTCTAAAAACTAAAATCTAAAAATCAAAAACCAAAATCTAAAAACTAGGAAAAACAATCATGACCTTGTTATTACCATCCTTCTCAGGTAACTGTTTCTGGTTCTTTTAAATATTTTTTTAAATCTGGTTGGTTAGTACTCGAATGTGACAACTACTCTTGGTCCAAAATCAAATGATTATTCCTTGGGTAGTACTCAAATTCCCACTTTAAGAAAAATGGTTAACTAACAATTTAAATTGTAATACAGAAATTAATATACTATAATATATAATTAGATGCTCTTTCAAGAAAACGAAACATAAGACAAACAAAGAGGTTGTTGAACAAATAAATTAGAGCCAAATAACAAAAAAAGGTAATTAGAATATAAGGGAAAGAATAGAGAAATATAGGAAGAGAAATGAGGAGAGAGGGGATGGTTTTGTTTAAATAGTGAATTTGTATTAATTTTTTTTTAATGTATATAGAAGACAATTTCTCAATACTGATCATTATCACCTAATAATCTCCCGCTTCGAGTTTGAAACAAAGAAAGAGCGCACCGTTCTGGAGTTTCCGTCTCCCTCAAGGAATATCCTGTTACAGGGTTTTACAATGGCTAGGAATTGGTACCGTACTAAAAGATGGTTTTGTTCTGAGCTGGATAACTTAAGTTGTTTTTGCATGGATAGATAATAAAGTTACACTAGTTCTGTTGGTAAAGTACCAATGGTGACACCCCTAAACCCAGCTTTAAACCATACTGTTGACGCTTTCAAATTTTTTCTACATATTTTGACCCAGGTTTAATTGAGTCCTGGGTCCGCCACTGTTTTGAGGTTGTCTTGGATTACCCCTTAATGTCTGAGAACTTGCAAATAAGCTGGCATTAGTAGTAGGTCGCTGCTTTTTCGGTTTATACAACTTTGAGTCAAAAGCTTAAGGGGCTACAGAAATTTTATCAAAGTGACCACAAGAACTTGACTGTTACATGTTGCCAAATATTGAAAGAAAATAAAACAAATCTCCAGCTACAAGAATATTAATATATTTAAAAAAGAAAAAAATTTGCATCGGTGATTAATGATTAACAATTTAACATGGTCATTAGTCATTCACCAAACTGTACTCGTAAGAGCATGCACTCCACCGAGCTCAGCGGGTATGCTAAGCACATTGCCGTACCACTCAAGCTTACCCCAAATTTCCATATTTTGACGTCTTTCGAGAGCAATTTCCGCACACCATATTATTTTCGTCTCACACACGTATTCCTGCCACAGAATCGCCAATCTTCCACCATGATCCGCCAATAAACAAAAACGGTTTCTATCACAAGCCAACCTAGGCAACCCTTTCAGACAACACTTTAAAGGTTTCCATACCCTTTCTTTGAGGTCATACCAACAGATCTTCCCGTCACCATAACAGTAGAACACGTCCCCTATCACACAGTAAGATGATCCCGAACAAGCCCATCTCTTATTCATGCGTATGTCTGCCTCTCTCCATTTACCTTTATGCACCTTGTAAGTCAGTTTTTTTCCCTCAGATCTCACGTAGACGGTTCCTTGATAACTTATGCTTCGGTACTTTGAGCCTTTGCATATCTCTTCGCTAGGAATCTGTAAAAGCTCCCAAGGTTTAGACTTGGCATCAAAAACTTCCATCCAGTTGGTCGAATCGATATTGTCGCACCCTCCCGTGATATATATTTTCCCATCGAGGGTGCAAGCCGATGGCAACACACGGGCCACCCGCATGCTTGGAGCCTCAAGCCACCTGTGGGGACGACTAGTGTCCATGACCATAACGCTAGAAGAGGCATTTTTCTCTGATCCGCCGCCGCCAATGACGTAGATATTAGTTCCTACCACTGCAACCGTCGACAGGGATGTAGAGTTACATTCGGGTGATGGAATCGGGATCAAAAGTTTTTTGGAGCTATTTAGAATGAACCAACTTAAAAGATTGCTGTCATGGAGTCTTAAGCACACATAGATACAACTCTCTGTTCGGCCTAGGAGGGTTCTAGTTTGGTAAAGCTCTGTTGAAGCAAGGAGAGAGTGAAATCTCTTAGAAACTAAGGATAGAGATGGATAGTCGAATCTTGAGACCCGGGCTAAACAGTTCAATACCAAATCATTAGGAAGCATCAAAATATTTTTAACTCGAGGCTCTTCTAAATGACTCATCATGATTAATTTTTCTCTCTTAGGGTTTATTCCTACTTGTTCTTTTTTTTTTTGTTCTCCACCTCAAATCTTATATATATATATAGGAAATTATATTTCCTTTTCTAATAAGGAATTTTTTTTTAGAAAATAGAAATTTTTAGAAAACATAAGTATAATACTCTTTTAAACTAGGATATTTTCCTTTTCAAAATTTTTTGTTACAGTTATTCAATTCCTTTTCTAAGATTGACCGACCATTCTCTAATTCATGTTTTGACCGGTTATTTACTTTAGTTTGAGCTCAAAAGCTTTAAAATAAAATATTTAATATTTACTTTTATTTATAAAGGAGAAAAAGGAAAACCAAAAAGAACACGATGGCGACGGCGACGGCGACTCTCGGGTTTTGAGATGAGAGTCGATTCACGAAGACTGGGGGTTATTGGATTCACACAAGGAGAATCTAGAGGATTTCTACAGATCAAGGCAAGCTATGGGAAGAAGAAGAAGGAATATGGTTTTCTAACGGAAGTTGGAGGATACGTCCGGTGGGAACAGACAACTGTGTACCAGATAGATGTGTCCAGTGCTATCGGAGCAAGGAGGTATTAACTCATTGGTACAAGCGTTCGTGCCATGGGACTAAACAAATGCAGAGGATACGATCAAGCTTCTTTGGTGCTTGTCTGATCGTTATGGAATCATGGTTCATACTAACTGTAGTTGACCTGCAGCAAGGAGATCATCTTAGGGAAGAAAGAATCTTGAATGATGTCTCTTTAAACACATTCAAATTTCTCGAAGCCAGGTCCTTCCTGGTGGGGTCTTTTTAAAAAGTGGTGTATATTCACAATGTATTGGTTTAGCTATAAACAGAAAATGTCCTTTCTTTTAGTTTATGGTTTTTCATTTCCGGGTCTTTTAATAAGCTCTGCGAGCAGTTTACGGTTCAATGTTTTATTCTTTACCTGGTGTTCTAGCTTGGCTCCTCTATGGCCTAATTCACGGTTGAGTTTTTTATTTGGTTGAGCATTGGAATAATAATAGTTTTTGGAGTTGTTGGTGTTGGGATTCATTGGAACCAGTAGGTATAGAGATGTCTCTTATTAGTTGATACTGGTAGCTGTGATTGGCAAAAAAAGAGATTATCGTGGACATCAATTATCTAGAAGTACATCAATGGTGACCGCTTTTGTGTTTGGTATCAAGACAGGGCACATTGGAATTTATTTATTGTTGTCAAAGACTTTACTATAAGAAGTTTTGTCTGCTTTAGTTCATCAGAGTACATATTTTGGATGATGGTTTCTTCTTGGTATACTGAGCATTATAGGTTTTCATGGAACAAGGGAAGCTCCTCAGTATATATAATTAAACGACATCTGCTTTTGGTCTCATTAAACCAAGCACAGTGTAACGCCCCAGTTTTCGGAATAAGTCAGGCCGGGGGAAGGAGGTTTTTTCTGGCTGACTTATACTTAGAATTTTCTTAAGTCTTAAGCTTTTGTAAAATATCTAAGTATAAAGATATTATAAGAAGTGTGTGGAATGTTGTAGAAAACCTAAGGATGAAGTAACTTAGGTATGAAGTACTTAAGTGTGAAGTAACTTCATTAGAGGGAAATGATCTCAACCGTTAGATCGGTTTAATCTCCACCGTCCATTGAGGAGGTGCTTTTGTATAAATAGGGGGTGAGATCCTCAGTTGTAAATCATTCAGAACTTAATAAGAAAACAAGTTCAAAAGCTCTGACTTCTCTCTAAAAACGTCCATACTTTATCTCTCTAAGTACTGGTCGGATTTTCCGAAAGGCTGACTTAGCAAATCACAAGGGTGAAAGCTGCTAAGGCCGCACGTCCTGATTGCTGTGAGAAATCAGTCCGTGACAACAGTCTCACTTACATCATGGGAACCAACGGTATTTTTTCCGACTTAGAACAACAAGGATTGAGAGGGATTCTTCGGGTTCTGTGGAGGTTTATTTGGCTTACTTTCGTTCAACTTCAGGTCACGAGCATGGAATGGTATTAGAAGAGGTTTTAAAAACGAATATTTTGCTTCGAGAGTTTGCAAAATATTACCATACTTTTGACAGAATTTTTATTATTAATGGCATATGGTGGTTATGTACGCATGAGAACCGGTCATCATCGGCACGTAAACATTGTATAAGATTTGTTTGTCATTGGGAGAGAGAACAACGAAGATATCTGGTGGCCCTCAACGGATATCGGAGATAGGGATGGTTGGCGTTTTACCAACAATGGAAAATATACGGTCAAGTTAGGCTATCAAATAGAACGGGTTTATCCAGATAAGCAAAAACAATCGGTGGTATTCAGTCCCACATTTGATATTTTGAAAGCTTTCTGTTGGAAAATCAAGTGTCTATCAAAGATTAGGCATTTCTTATGGCAGCAGGTGTAGGGTGCATAATTGTAAAGAAAAATCTTCAAGCAAGAAGAATATAGAGAAATATATGTTGTGCCAGATGTGGAACTCCGGAAGAGTCGCTAAATCATGTGTGTTTTCGACTGTCGTCGAGCTCGTCAGGTTTGGGCCATTTCCAAGATACCATCGAATCCATCTATCTTTTCCACGAGTTCTCTGTTCACAAATATAGATCATCTTTTCTGGAGAATTCTCCCTAAAATGGATGATCATCAATTTGCTTGGATTTTATGGTATATCTGAAAATTAAAGAATGGTAAAGTTTTTAGTAATCTGGATATTGATCTCCGGAAAACTCTTAAGATTGCGGAAACGGAATCCAAGCTTTGGGCGGAGGCACAGGTACTGAAAACTCAGAGGGGAGCACAACAGGTTGGGATTCCCAACCCCCCCGTCAATTCCCGGACGCTGGTGTTTCATAGATGACTCTTGGAAAGAGAATGAATTGTTTTCAGGACAAGAGTGGTACAATATTCTAGAAAGGTTGGATGGATTAATGAGAGCAAGAAATGTCAAGGCTAGTCTCTCCCCTCTCCATTCGGAGGTGGAAGCGCTGCTTTGGGCATTGGAATGTATGAGAAATTTGCGTCAGTCTCAGGTTACATTTGCAACGGATTGTTCTCAATTGGTGAAGATGGTTTCGGAACCAGAAGAATGATCCGCGTTTGCAAGCTATTTGGAAGACATCAAGATCCTACGAGGCAGTTTTCTAAGCTCAGAGATCATTCATGTACTACGAACGAAAAATTTGAAGGCAGATAATCTAGCACGAAGTGTCAGGAAACAACCGTTCTTTGTCGTTCACATGGATGCGGAGCTACCGGTGTGGTTTACAGAGTTGATATGAGTCTGTTTGTTTGATGAAAAAAAAAATTTACTTTATTTATCTGTGATTTGGAATACATACATAATATTAGACCAACTAATTTAAGAAATGGGCTTAATACCATTAATTTATACGTTGAAACAAATATAATATTATTGGTTTATATAGGCCTGGGCATCCGGATCTTCGGGTCGGGTTCGGATCGGGTCTTGCCGGATCCGGATTCTTCGGATCCTAGAAATTTAGACCCATTTAGGTACCCATAATTTTTCGGCTCGGTTCCGGGTCGGGTCTTGTCGGGTCCGGTCGGTTCGGGTCTATAATTAAAATACCCATAATTTTCGGATTCGGGTCGGGTCCGGTTTGGGTTAGAGTATTTAGGATATAAAAAGAAAATGAAATATTCAAATTCCATCAAATTTAGTCAAAATTTATCATATATATCTAAAATTTTACAAAATAACTTAAAATAAACTATTAATGTTAAAATAGAACATTTTTAATTTTATATTTTACATTTCAAACTTCGTGTTACTTAGAAATGTTACAAAATAATGACAAAGATTGTTAATAAAAAGATATTTTAAAGTTTTTAAGTCGGATTTGAATCGGTTTTTATCGGGTCGGGTCTATTAGGGTCGGATTCTTTTCGGGTCCGGGTCTATTCGGGTCGGTTCTTTTCGGGTCCGGGTCCTTTCGGGTAGAAAATTTTTGGACCCAATAAATACTTGTAAATTTTCGGTTCGGTTCCGGATCGAGTTTTCGGGTCGGTTCCAGGTCGGGTTTTCGGGTCCAGGTTAAAATGCCCAGGTCTAGGTTTATGTATACCATTCAAGTTAATACGTTGAAGAAAATAAATAGTTCCTTTTTTCGTTAAACTACAAATGCATCGAAGCATCACTCAATTATGAGAACTGCAAACTTTGAGTTTTCTTTTCTCTACCGGAATTCTATGCAGCTGGTCGATTGACTTATATGCTTCCGGACTATGGGCATGATTCGTTTTTTTTTTGGGTGTAAATGGGCATGATTCGTTGATTTGATAGTTTCGATTCTTTCTGAAAAATCTTGCATATCCGTAAATCAACGGAGTAAAACAAATATTATTTTTGTATTAAATATAAAAAGCTCCTCCGATGATATCGTAATTATCTCTTCACATGAAAGAATTGTATGTAAATAATTTTGTTTAGATACAAACACATATAAGGGGAACATGAATTATGTACACACATAACGTTCTAAAAGAACATGTTACTTGGCAACATTGAAAACATGTAAATGTGCAATTTCAACTGATACTTGCTTTTACCAGTGTCTCACCTTCTAGGCCTTGATTCTCCTCTCTCTAGACTCTCGGTGAGTTTACGGAAAGGTTTTATCCTCCACTCGGATTTGCTGCCTCAGATTTTAGGTGACATTCCACACCAATACTCCCACAGAATCTTAGCGCCTATATACACATATCAGTAAACAACAGTTTCACAATCCAAAAGTCTTCTGTGTTGTGTTACTACTCACCGTTGGTTTAATGCTTGTCATTTTCAGATCAAACTCACTTCTTGGAGGGTTTTGGTGAACAGAGTTGTTCAAGGGGACGATGAGTTTGGTTTCCCTTGTACTTCCATCAATCACACCTTTCCCTTGTACTTTAAATCCAATCAGCTTTGTGAATCAATCCACCACATCAACCCTTTTCCCCATGACTTTTGAATCCGTTGGAGCTATAACCGTACCATCAAGCTGCAACCGCGCAAAATGTTATAGAGTTTCTTTTTTTAACTAAAGAGAGACAATTTTTATATAATTCAAAAGATCCTCAAGTCTCACCTGAAACACAATGTTTGGTTGACAATAAGGACCAGAGAATGAGATTGGACCGAGAAGGGAAGTGTATTCTGGCGGTGTGATCATCATAGATCCCTCCACACTTTGCAAGCAGCTGCCCAAGCCGCTTCAAAACATTATGAAACTCTGTCAATTACCCTATTTACCATTATAATAATGGTTATTAAGGCTTGTGAATTGGGGTCCCATTTGTAACCTGTTGTCACTTTATATCACCTTTATGAGATCGGAGCTTGTTTAACATCATCTATCTTTTATCATTTTTGTTTGTAATCGTTATTGGAGTTTGGATCTTTTTATTTCATAAATTGAAGTGAGTTTGAGTTTATCATAAGGATCTTTTTTCATATACAGAGAGAGATTGAATGATAAGGCTAGTTCGTGAGTATGAACGTATCATACTATTGGAACTGTGTGTTTGCTTTGGATCTTTTTAAGTTCATGTTAAACAATATGTTTTTAAGACAATAGTTGAGTTCAGACAGTTGTCAAAGGTTGTTGAAAGTATAGGGATGATTAAAACTTCAACTTGAGAAGACATGAGTTTCTTGGACATTACGGTATCCACTGATTCTGATGTCTCCTCCAATGTAACCACTTGTTTTTCTTCCTGCCAGAACGTCAAGTAGAGTGGTTTTCCTAGCTCCACTGATTCCCATCAACGCCTGAAAGCTCCGGTGATGTTCGATGGGCAAGGTGTTTGATATGGCGGTGGTGGCGGGTTTTGACAGCAAATGGCGATGGTGGGGCCGTTGAGTCCGGTGTCGTCAGACAGGCTAGGACATGGGCAAGAAGATAACATAGGTGGTCAGTATGGAGTTGATATGGGAGGGTTAAGAGGGAGGAAGAGGGTAGTGGATGGTCCGGTAGAGAAAGTAGTGGAGAGAAGGCAGAGGAGGATGATCAAGAACCGTGAGTCTGCTGCTAGGTCTAGAGCAAGAAAGCAGGTTACTAGTTACTATAAACGAAGAATTTTTCATTAATTTGAATGTTCATTGTAGCATAAAAAGCTATAATGAGTTGTTATTTGTTATGGAGGCATATACGGTAGAGTTAGAAGCAGAACTGAACCAGTTGAAAGAAGAGAACGCACAGCTTAAACATGCATTGGTAATTATTAATACTGTCACTACGTAGCAAGCCTTTGTGTTTGGTTGTCGAATTGCCTCTTATGTGGAATAGGCATCTTTACTATCAAGAAAAGGGCGTGGATGCCATCCCCCTTACGATATTTGGATGGTAAATCAGGCCTCCCAGTCTAGTGTTTTTCTTCTTCAAACGCTTGTACACCAATGGAGGACTAATGATCATTCCCTCAAGCAGCAGCTGTCAACCGATGCAATCAAACAATTCATTCAAAAGTTGTTCATGGTTTCTGTTGGTGTTGCTCTTCTTAATACGCTTGTAGGCGAATGGGAGGATCATTCCCTTAAACTACCATCATCACCGAGTGATATCGTCATGCTCCGTCACACTATGAAGAGCTTGAGGCTAAAGGTAATGCCTATTAGCCTCCCAACTTCACTCTTGATTTCATCTCTGACCTTCACTTGTGCATGTTTTCTCAGAACAAAAAAAGCCATCACTGAAAGAGGAGAGGAAGCTTCTCTTTTCAAAGAAGCTGACAAGTACTGCAAAGTGATATCCGGGAAACTCAGTAGCCACCAAGGCACATGCACTATCACTGCTGCAGTTCTATTTACTGCACTAACCACTGCTGCACTTGTTCTGTTCTGTCTGAGCGTGTTTGGTTATTTGAAGTAGAGGTAACTCGAGTACTAACCAAGGGAGTCATCAATGATTTTTGGACCAAGAGTAGTTGTCACATTCGAGTACTACTAACCAACCACATTTAAAATTCAAAACAGAAACAGTTTCTTGGGAAGGATGGTAATAACAAATCTAGTGGGTTAAATTCTCTAAAAGATTCATCATGTTGAAACAGAGAATCACTTTCTCGTTGACAAAGGAACAGCTTTAACACATATTAATAAAAGCATCAAAAGTTTAAAAGATTATTATATCTCGTTCCAACCTACAAACACCGTTTTCATCTTCTACTGTTTTGTTTTGTTTTGTTTGTCTGTTCAGAGAGGGCAACTCGGGTTTCTCATCAATGTCCTCAACCTCCCGCTCACTTTTGGCACTTTAGGTTGTGCTCTCGTCTTCAAACTCTCGAAGTACTGCAGAACCATAAAACCAAAGACAAGATTATAATGCTTCTCAGTCTCACAGTACGTATTGGTTATGAAAACTATTACCTGTTGCTTCCTCTTCCTCTCCAACTCTCCCTGTTGAAGCAAAAACAAAATAAAGAATTGACCAATTATTACCAAAAAAATAAAAATAAAAAAGAAATAGTCTTTCAAAGATTAATAATTACCAATGCATGTTTAAGCTGTGCGTTCTCTTCTTTCAACTGGTTCAGTTCTGCTTCTAACTCCACCGTATATGCCTTCACAAAACCCCAAATAACAAACAACAAACATTAGCTTTTTATGCTGCAATGAACATTCATAACATCAAATGGATAATTAGAAATAACCTGCTTTCTTGCTCTGGACCTAGCAGCAGACTCACGGTTCTTGATCATCCTCCTCTGCCTTCTCTCCACCACTTTCTCCACTGGACCATCCACTACTCTCTTCCTTCCCCTTAACCCTCCCATATCAACTCCATACTGACCACCTATGTTATCTACTTGCCCATGTCCTAGCCCGTCTGACGACACCGGGCTTAACGGCCCCACCATCGCCATTTGCTGTCCAAACCCGCCACCACCTCCATAGCAAACACCTTGCTGAACCGGTGGTGCCTGCTGATGATACCCACTTCCTCCTCCTGCCCTTTTACCATAACCAGATGGGTCACCACCTACTCCCATAGCCTGACCCGGGAAAGAAGGATCACCACCTCCTGGAAACACACCGTAAAGCTGCTGCTGCTGGGTAGATGCGGGTATGACACTAGACGGGGTCGGGTTCAGAATAGGTTTGGGGTTATTAGTGGGATGCTCTCTAACCACACCAGCCTTCACTAAGAAATCCTCAAGAGTCATCTCCCCAAAAGTTGGTTGTCTAGCCGCACTCTCACCGCCGCCGTTATTAGCATTGTTTTGACCATTACTATTACTACGTCCGTTGCTGTCTCCACCACCACCACCACCACCACTACCACCACCTCTATGTATCTCAGACCAAACCTCTTCAACAGTCTTCCTACAAAGCGGAGATGGAAGTGTCAACGAGCCTTGTCGTGGAAGACTCGGCTGCTTCACTATCCCTGGTCTCTTATTAGCCGCTTGGTTACCTGAAGAACCACCACCACCACCACCAAAGACGCCGCTCTCACCTCCACCGTTGTTGTTGAAACCGTTATGACTCGGTTGTTGAACGGGATGTGAAGCTGCTGCGGCTGTTGTTGCTGCAGCTTGGTGATTGTTGTTGTTGTTGTTATTCTCCTCAGCGTTCCAAATAGAGACGAGGAACTCGTCCATGTTCATGGACCCGAAGTTCTTCCCGTTCTCACAGAGAGCGTGTTGGAACTCGTCGAGTGTCAGCGAGTAGATGGAGGATTGTCTTCCCAACGAAGAAAACGGATGGTTCTCTCCTCCTCCGGCTCCTCCATGTTGTCTTGCTTGCGCCGTTGGTGACTCTAGTTCTCGTTCAGACATCATCTCTGTTTCTCTGCCCACCATTCAACAACTGCAGATAAACAACATCAAAATTTCTTTTCATAAAAAAAAAAAACAACATCAAAATTATATTATTTTAGTTTTATGGGGAAAGCATAGTAAAGTAGTGGGGATTTATACAGATGCGAATCACTTCAATGTTACATGAAAAAGGTTTTAATATCAAAAAAAAAAAAAAGAATCTCTATGCTATTGAAAGATGGGTTCGGTCCCCGTGAAAATAAAGAAGAACGGTCTACATCATGACAGCGACAAGCGATTACTAAATTTAGCAATAAACAAACTAATAATTTCTCATTTCAATAAAGGTTCCCTTTCCTAAAGAGGATAATATACCCCACTCGTTAAACCGAACTTATCAACAATTCAACACATATGCTTTGTTTCCCTGTTTATTTATTTTAAAACGTTGGTATTAGTGTTTAGCTTAGTCTAATATAATCCTAAAAATAAAACAATTATTACAGAGTGTGAGTACCACTTTCTTTCATGTTTATCTACCTTATAAATAAAAACAAATATTTTTTTTTATTCGCAGAGAGGAACCGTAAAGCAAACAAACACCTAAACAGCCTAAACAGCTTAAAAACTATTAAAATCAAAGATAGTTAGCTAAAATTAAATAAATAATTACTCTCTAAAAACAAATTTTAATCCAAGACATATTCCTCGAGATCTTGAGCATAAAAAATAACTATAAAAACTGGAAGAAAACCTGAACATTAAATATGTCTCTCAAAAGCGGTGGCTCTGTATTCCTCCACCACCGGAAAAACTGAGAAATTGCTTCTTCTTTTTTTTGGTTTCTTGGAGGTTCTCCTTTACATAGATTCAAAGGCGTCAGAGGTTTTTTTTACTGAGAAACTTGTATTTTGGTGTTGTAGAGAGAGAGAGAGAGAGAGAGGGAGAGAGATAAACTGTTGAGGGAGGCGGTAAAAGAGGTTAGATGATGAATTTATATTCACCGTGAGTAAGGGTGGCGCGTAGGACCTACGAACAGTGGCGTGAAGTTAAACATCTTTTGTCTAAAGTTATCTCTTTGACCAATGAGATTTCAGAGAGATGGAAACATAGAGAAGTCCAGGTCCAGGCCCAAGATCAGAGGCAAAGAATCGGTTCGGCTACGTCGACACGTATGATACACGTGTTGTCTTAATGTTTCTTGGAGTGTCGTCTGTTGGGCATGACACGTGTGACTCTCTGCTACAAAATGTTTATTGACGTCAAAACACACTGGATTCTTTTGTCAGCACAGCACGTGAGGGAAATTGGATTACTAGTTAAGAAACTGATATAAAAGTATATATCGAATAATACCGCATGCAAGTGCACATGAGTTCACTGTTCAGAAATAAGACAAAATATTTTGGAAAAAGAGATCCGACCTGCCGGAATCGAACCAGCGACCTAAAGATTACAGCAACTACTACAGTCTTCCGCTCTACCAACTGAGCTAAGGTCGGACGCTGACTGTAATTTCTATTGAATTAAATATATCCTCAGACTAAGTTCATTCTGGGCCATTGTCTTGCATATTAGTGAACACTAGATTCTAAGCCCTTAACAGTATAAGCAAAATTCAAGAAACAAGGTCCAATTAGTGTTGGCCCATAGAATTAACTATTCACTTTTTTACCTTTGCTTGCTTACGAAGAAGGCAAACAAACGTTCTCTAACTATATATGGTCTCTAACTAATACTACTACTGTCAATTGTATGCACCTTGTTTTCTACTGTCACATTCCAAGTTGTATAGCTCAAGACTAATATTGGTGTCACATATAGTCAGTAGGTGTCACATATAGTCAGTAGTAATCATCAATAAATCACACTAAAAAAATAAAAAGATCACCAACAAAGTATATTAGTAGTTATCAAAGGATCCACTAACAAATTTGAGATATTCATGAAATCTCTCTAGTCGTTTCAAAGTACTTTATAACAAATCATGTCACATTACCAAATCAGCCATTGTTCTGAGAGAGAAGATGAATCTTTTTTTACTTCTTGACTTCTTCGTTGGTTAAGAGCGTCTTAACGATGTTATCAACCATACCAGGAAAAAGCGGGAACATATGCCCTGCTCCAGGAATCTCATGATAATGAATCCATGGCAGCTTCTTAGCAACGTAACGTTGTAGAGTCACAGGGACAAGAGCGTCATCGTCTCCCTGCCACAAGTGCACTGATCCCTCGTTGTTAGGGAACAAGTTCTCGAGTTCCATTGGATCGAACTCCCATTTTCCAAACCCAACAATCATGTCACGGATCACGGTCTCATGTGTTCCTTGCTGCCTTATTTCTGCCTACAGAGATAACTTTGATGATATTGATCAAATGAGAATACGTGAATACGATGAAGAATGTTAAAATTATATATTACAACACCTCATGTGGCCTTCCAGCAGCACCAATCTTGAAGAGGATCTCTTTGTCAGATTTAGACAATAAACCGAGGTTTCGGGTCACAACACTTGACCCAAGGAACCACTTCTGAGAGTTCCACCAATGAGTAAGCCAAGGAGCATAGTGTGCAACACGAACCGCCCACTGGTCGTTCCTCGGTTGTTTGTTATAAGCTTCCTTTGACATCTCTGATGGAAAGCTCTTCCACCAATAGTTCACCACCGGTGTTACAAGTGCTGCTCCAGCTAACCTAAAGAAATCAAACACATCATCATCTCAAAAATCATTCGTTTCAATAACTATGCCATCATTAATTAAACAAATTGTGTTTGATTACCTGTGAGGAATGTATTTAAGGCATGCCCATGTAGCTTGTCCACCCATAGAGTACCCAATCACATAGAATTTAGATCCTAGACTCAACTGATCAGCAAGCTCCTCTATATCCAGAGCCAAGCTTTTGGGAGTACGGTTTGGGTCAGCATCACTCTCTCCATAACCAGGTCTATCAAACGAAACCATGTACACACCTAGTCCCTCCTTAATATCCTACAAACATTCATATGTTTTTTTCTTAAGTTTTAGCTCTTGATTGCAAGTAAACAGAAACTAGTGGAAGATGTGTAGTACCGGTGATAGTAGAGCTGCAAAGGCATTGTCGTGCCTGCAACTATCTGATCCATGAACAAAGACAATTTTACGGGAAGCTTCATGTCTAGGAACACCATGCTCCTTGTAAGCCAAGTGTCTTCCGTCTCTAAGTTTAATTCTCGGTGCTGTGATAGATGGACCACCGGGAGAGCCGCATAGCTTTGGAGGAGGAGGCTGGAGTGCTTGATAAGTGGACACAGCTATACAGACAGAGAACACGACCAACAGTTTGTAGAGAACACCTGCAGATCAAAGATTCGGACAAAACAGACATTGTTTCTCCTGTATATAAATTGAATCTTAAAGAGCAAGAAACAATGAGGTGAACAGAGTGAAGTCTTTAATGACCAAAGTATTTAACACATTAAACAAATATTATTGGAAGATAAAAACTAATATCTCTGTGTAAATAATTGGCAAATGATGAACTAAAAATAATAATCAATCAAATTTCACTAAAATGGGCAGGACCCACTGTAAAAAAAAACATCAAACGAATCTTTTTTTTTCTGAAAAACATCAAAAGAATCTTCATAATTAGATTTACTAAAAACATTTTCCTTCTTTCTTTTTGAATAAGAGGAACATTCATGAATCGAAATTTCCAGATAAAAGTAAAAGCTATCATTAAATGCATCGTCTTAAATTCAACAATCTTAATCATCATTTGATTTCACTTGACCCTATTCTGGAACCTTTATCTGATTGTTACAAAGTAGAAAAAAAATCGAAATCAAATGGAAGAAGGAGAAGTTGAACCTGAGGAGCGGGAGCTAGCGGAATCTGTCGATCCAGTAGCCATTGGCCAGATAGAGAGAAGCAGAGAGAAACAGAGGCAAGAGAGAAAAGTAGCTGGAAAGTGAGAGAGAAGTGGTTTGGGTTCTTGTAATAATAAACTCAAAGTTTACTTTCAACTTTAGCAGATTTGGTCGTTTCTTGGTTGTTTGGTTAACCCACTGTAATAGGAATGAAATGTGAATCTGCTTAATCCACGTCATCCGTTGTTTACTATTGCCCCAGACGATTTTAGAGGGAAAAAAAATAGTTACCATCATTCCTACAAACTTTGTAAACAGTAAATAAGACCCCAAAAGCTGTAAAAGGGGTAAAAAGGAAAAATAAAAATGTGCAACGTTACCAAACTCGAACATGAATATACAAGTTTGGTACTGGTATAATGTTCGTATTTTTGCAAAATATTATTGAAAAGTCGTATACATATTTTAGTCTTTTTAACTTAATACATATATTAGTCTTACATGTGTGAACTTCCGTGACAGATTCTATGATACAAAAGAGTATATAATATTAACTAATAAAATAATAAATTATATTTGACTGGTGTACCTAAGATATATAAATAAACAATTATTGTAAACAATATAGGAGGAAGAAAAAGAAGAGTGTTGGTTTATAACTCTTGTGTTTGTCTATGATTGGTTCCAAAAGTTAAAAATATTAAATTAATTATATAATTTATTTAAAGTATTAAATTTTAGTTACTTAATTAACATACTTTATCAATGAACATGCTTTTTATACGATGAATCGTATTAGGTGTACCTTCTCCATCACCATGAAATCTTTTATACTAACAATAACAATAAATAATAATTCAGTTTCGATAATGATAAACTATGAATTGTGTAACACATACTACATTTTCACGAGGAATTGTAGTTAAACATTTAAAATTCAATGCATTCGGATTTAATCAAATTCTTTCGAATTAACTTTTCATGACTGTTACCATTAATTTTGTTTTTTTTTTTTTTTTGCTAAAACCATTAATTTTGTTTGTAAATGACAATAGACAAGTTCAATCCTGATTAGCTAGGTTTCGTCTTAGTTCAGATTCAGTTGAGTTCATTACATTTTGTAACCTTCAGATCTTTTTTTTGGGTCAAAACCTTCAGATCCTTTTAGTTTTCATTTTAGGAAGTGTAGAAAGTTGCAACCAAATACCAAAATATAAATCTAGCATTGTTGGGGAACTAACACGTTAGTTGAATTGAATAAATAGTACTAATCATGTTTAAACACTATTATTCTGATTTCTTAAGACACTGTGAAACTCAAATTAGTGTTCTAGAAAACAACTAAGAATCAGTATAATCTTATCATCGAAAAAGTTTGATTAAAGTTATAAAGCCAATGACGGTCTTGAATCTCTTTTTTCAACAAGGGTTGATGCTGGTCTTGAGTCTTGAAGTGATATTTATTCAAACATGAATGGTATATTGAGTGGGTGGTATAATGTTTGTATCATGAGGTTTGTATTTTTACAAAAAAAAAATGAAAAAATTGTTGGGATGTGGTGTTAGCTACAAGAGAAGGACTAGTGAAGTTTTGGGCTGACAAGAGAGCATGATTGATGGTTGTGCAACCTTTTGCAATCGGGACAGTTTCGCAAGCGTGAAACAATTTATGTAAGTTTAATATTGTACATGTCAACTATATTATGTTTCTGATCCTCATACTAACTTACTCGATGTATAACAGATATTGAGTTCAACAAGCCTCTGCCTTGTTCACACACAATTGAAAGGAAAAAAAAATTGCTAACACTTCAAAAGATCTCCTTATCATCATGTGTGGCGGTTTCAACGTGGTTTATGAGGTGTATGACTGACTCATATTTATCTATTTGGAGCCAAATACATCAAATGATTATATATTATTGAACTTTTCCTTTGCAAAATAGTGTTTCTCATTTGTTTGTTGTAAGGAGGAGTATCAACCCACTGCACCAAGATTAGATGATTGATCCTTGGGGAAACTTGCACAAAGTTTGTTCACTGATTGACTCTTGTAACCTTTTTTCCAAGTCATTACAAATTTCAAGCTTTTAGCCTCCACTTATTTCTATTACTATGACAAAGAAAAGGAGATTGAATGTACCGAAAGTCAAGTGCATACTCTTCTTTTCAAGATTCCCAATGGGTGTAGGGTTGGATACACACAAGACAAGAATATACTCACACTTATATATTCTGAGCCAAATTCACATCAAATATGTATATAGATCACTGAACTTTTCCTTTGCAAAACAGTGCTTCTCATTCTCTTGTTGTGAAAAGGAAGATCATTCTCTTGTTGTGAAAAGGAAGATCAACCCACTGCACGAGGACTTGATGATTGATCCTTTGGGAATCTTGCAACCTCACACAAAGTTTTCTCATGGATTGACTATGGAAACACTTTTCTTCCAAGTCAAATACATATTTTCCTCCACTTATTCTAATACTAAGACAAGGAAAATGACACTGAATGAATTGAAAAGGCGAATGCATATTCTGCCTTTTCTAGACTCCCAATGGGTGTAGGACTAGATACACACAAGGCCATAATTGACTCAACTTTGGAGAATCCCTTGTTTACCATCTGTACCAAAGATCTCTCAGCCTGTCATGATTACATATTCTACACAAGTTTGATTGACTACATATTCTATTCAACTAAAAACGCATGCCTCCCATCTAACATTGACCTTCTAGCCACATTGTACGCTTAACCCAGTTTAGGTGCACACCTCGAAAATATGGAGAGAATATGAATGCACTAGAACCAAATATATGAATATACATGGAGATATGAACACATTGGAAGCCATTGATATCATATCATTATGAGTTAGGATTTGAGAAGCTCATATAGTGAAAAAAGAACACATACAATGGCTTGAGACTAGGCTATTTTGTTCCTTGTGAATATCTTTGGATTTGGGATATCTTCTTCTTTTCTATCAATACTACCCATTCTTGAGACTCATTTTTGTTATTTCTTGTGAATATATTGGGGATGTTGGACGATTCAACACTCTTCGGCTATCTTCAAATCTTCAGTGAGAATTTTATAGTTTCTAGACCTACAAGTGAAGTTGTGTTATACGAAACCAAGAACATGAAACATCTAAACCAGCAACCTATACATCTCGCTAATGAAATCTCAAAACTTTGGAAGGGGTATACATTCATTCTCTTTACAAAATAAAATATTCAAAACAGTTAAAATTCCAAAACGAAACACTGGGAGATGCACAGCCAACTTTCCAAAAGAGTCAGCTCCTTTCTTTTTACTCCTCTACAAACTCTAGGTCAGGGCCTGCCTATAGTTATGGAAGAGAATACAATCATCACAAGTACAACGAGGCATGCCAAAATATGTTATAAGACCAGAGCTACATTGGTGATAAATTAACAGCTAAGCAAACAAAAAATGTTGAGTATCTCTCTGAGCATGAAGCAGGTTCATGGGATGATTTCTCATGTTGGACTCGAGGACCCTTTTGGACGATTAAGTCAGTACTTGAACCTACTCTACCGACAGCCAAATATATCTCTATAATATTTGCTAGGAAGTAAGCTGGGGGCTCTCTGCAGAAGAAAACAAATTTTGCAAAAACGAATACTAACAGCTTCTTGAATCACACAGAGAAACACTAGCAGCATGGAACTTAATTCAGTTGCGTAGCTTCTGTCTGCATGTCATAGATGGATTAATTTTTTTTCTAAATGTAGAAAACACAACTTTTCTCCGGATATACATACACTCGTTTCCTTACTTATTTGCTCCTTCTCTGCTTTAGTTTCCATGGGAGGTTGTGCTGGACAGTGAAGCTGTATACTCTGGTCTTTTTGAAAACCTTTTCCACATATCTCGCAGAGGAAGCTGTTATAGTTTCCAGGGAGGTTTCTCTTCTTCTTGGCAAGAGGAGGATTAAAGGATTCATGTTCATTATGCTGATCAACATGATGAGTTGTTGATTAGATTTGGACATATCCTCCACTACTTAAGATTGTCTGATCTTCAGCTCTCATGAAACTTTTGTTGGAAGAGGATACAAAAGAGAAGCTTTAAGATTAGAAATGGACTCAGGTTATATCATATAAGAGAGAGAGAAAACTATAACACTTGGAATCTGATGTAATTACGAACGAGAGGAAAATAGAAAAGATACGTTGTCTATTTTGGTTGTATACACACACCCTACGAACTTTAGCGCATGTGTTACAAAAATTTAACAGATTCCGCAGGAAGTCTTGAGAATATATATTCGAGGTTACATCCGTAGGTAACGATGAGAAAAACAGCCTTCTTCTCTCCATCAACAATGTAGCTCAAACCTTAAGTTTTTATGTTCCTTTCTTCTATGAAGTTCTAGACTAAATCCTCTCCCTCTGTTCAGACCTTATATTCTATTAAGTGCTAGACTAAATCCTCTCCCTCTGTTCAGACCAACCACTAGTTAAGATAAGATCTCCTGCTTTATTCTGATCTCTGCGCGGATGTCAAGCTAACCAATATCTAATTTAATGCAATTTCCATCTAAAAATAGTAGAGAACTCTTTTTATGACACATGCAGTCCTGGGACTGACAGTAGTAGAATATGCTGAATCCAAGAATCCTTCTCCTTATACTTCCCTATAGGCTAAAGATATCTAATGGGAGAACAGACCAATCCAGAGGAATCACTCGATACTTTTCATACGAAAAAGCCTTACTTCCAAGCAGCCAATGCTAAAACCAACTCGGATTCTTTTTATTTTGCTTACCTAAAACTATAGTCTAAGCAAATCCTCCAAACAGTATCAAGCATATTCCTACTGGGATCTAAAACCATACCTTCATATCTTCCTAACCAGAAAGCAAATGGCTAAAAGACAAACACACTGATGAACTGGTGTAAATATAATCCTCAAGTCGAAAGATACAAACATTGAAATCAAATTAAACCATATTCTCCCATTCAAAAAAAAAGAAGCCTTTACACATCGTTCCGCTATTCCCACCACAAAATCCAAACAACTTTTAGATAATCAGCATCCAAAAGATTCACATCCTTTAAAGAAAAACTATCAATAATTTCGTAAAATCATTCAAAATATAACAAGAAGAGAGAAGAGCGTATAGATCAAGAAACAAGCGTACGAGATCAACCCACGGTGCTCCTCTCCACCATCAGCCAAAGACACAACCAACGCCGAGCACGCCCTCGTCGACCACAGCACGAACACCCCCGCCACCACAAACCTAACCGCCCCCGCCCCCTGCGGCACAAACAACGACACAGCAGACAAAATCACCACGGGGAGCAAACAGTACCCAACCAGACTCGTACACGTGTGCAGATTCAGATTCCCGTTCCTCCCCGCGAGCATGTTGAACACCGCGTAGAGGAAGATGGAAGACACAACAATCCACCCGAGGATCACCCCGAACTGGATCTTCCCGGCGAGGAGCTGGAAGAGGCAGAGGGCGAGGTAGAGGAAGATCGGTCCCGAGAGATCCGAGTCGTGGTGGACGGTCTGGTTGATCCGGAACGGGTTGAGGATGGATCTTGTCTTCTTCCAGATCTGATCGGGGTGGATCCCGAGCTCGTCGAGGAGAGGCTCCTCGTCCTCGAAGGAGGACGATCCTCCTCCTCCTCCTCCGCCGAAGGACGCGGAGGAGTTCAAGGTCCCGGTGAACGGAGCGGAGGAGGAGGACGCCGCGGCGGATCCGATGTCGAAGGACATGAAAGGGATCGCGGAGGAGGAGGGGCGGGGTGGCTGGAATGGAGCGGCGGGGAATCGGCGTTGCTGGACGTTGGGGTTGGCGGTGGATCCGCCGGAGGGGAAGACCACTGGTGGAATCGCGAAGTCCTTCGTCATCTTCTCGCTGATTGATTGAGATCTCAGATCGAGATTAGGGTTCGAGTTCGCGTACAAAGAAGAAGGCGCCTGAGGGTATTTTCGTCAATCTACGTAGTAATTTACTTGTGTGTTGACGAGATGCAATTCATACCGTTTCTTCCGCATTGGCGTGATGTCGTCAATCACCTACTGAAATTACTATAATGTTCTTTGTGCTTTTTTCTAAGTAGCTTTGGGAAAGGCCCAATGGGTCTCATCTCCGGCCCAGAAAGTACGATCCGAACTTTACTGATTTTTTGTTTTTAAATAGAGAAGTAATGATTATAGAAATTGAACAACTATATCTGATGATGATGATGATGATGATGATGATGATGCCTTCCTTGCAGTGATATTCCAAAGAGATTTTCGGGATAGTGATCAAATGGAAATAGTTTTCTGAAAGTTATATATCTCAAAGTTGACTTTCCAAGTCTGAGTTCATGATGAATGATGATGATTTACTTAGAGGACTATTTATGTATCATTGAGTTTCGTAGCTCTCTCTCTCTCTCTGTAGTTGTCTCACAAACGCTTGGTTTTATGGTGTACAGACAATATAATTATGGAGAATTAAAAGAAGAAGAAAATGACAGCTTCGGTACAATTGTACAAGTTTAAAAAGAAAACGTAAAATATAGTCACGGCTTAGCCGCCTCTAAAGTTTATTAAAAAGGCTTTGAGAGATCAACCAGAGCTATTGATCACGTGATTGAAAATGGTAGCAGTAACGAGTAAGTACCTATGTTTTTATATCGTTACTATCAATACTTATCCTCATGGACCTCATGTAAATTACATCATCAATACTTTCCTTGTCAATTACAAATTACTTTCGAAAACAAACCAGGTTGAGGTCATAAATCTATTATCTTTTTTTTTGTAACACCCATAAATATTAGCTAAATTCTTAAATAAACAAAGGAGAATGTAGAATAATAAAAATAATAAGATACTGGTTGTTTAAGAGAAGAGCAGAAGGTAGTACAATGTAGTCCCAGAATCCACCAAATCCTAAAGAACCAAACCCCACTTGAAAAAGGCAACAAAGAAAATCTAATTAACATATAAATGGAAACAAAAGTAAAATATCCCTGAGAAGATAGGCAGAGAGACACAGCACTTTTGTCCTTTTTGGAGTAAATAACTAGAAAACCCCACAAATTAAAATAAAATTAAACAACAAGAAAACTAGTTGATAACCTTAATAATAGCACTAACTATTTTCTTACATTACACTAATAAAAAGAAGAGATAAGAAAATATGGGTTTTTCTAATTGATCTGGGAGGGTCATAATGATTTTCAGTCTACCATTTCCAATTCTTGTCCTAAGAGTTTTGCAGCATAATCAGAATTGTCCAGAAGCAGAACTTGACGAAGAGAGGTTGTTCTTGTTGCTTTCTTGATTTGATCCATTAGAGTTCTTGGTTTTGGAGAGCTTCTGTTTGAGTTCGAAGAGAAGCTGTTGATTCTCCTGGTTCAGAATCTGAGCTTTCTTCCTCAACCTTTCATTCTCCTTTATTATATAACAGTTTTGCAGGTACAGCTTCGAGTTTAGCCTCTCCATTTCGATAAACCTTGCTCTATAAAAACAAAATAAAAATCTAAAGTTATGTTAAATGAGAAAAGAAGAAGAATTGATTTATTAAAGCTATATGTTGTGGTTATAGTTGAGGCTAAATCATTGCAGCACCACATGGGTTGTGCAGCTTCACACGTTTAATGTGGAATTACATTAAGCAAAAATCATGACTGCATTTATTTCGTTTCAACCAAAAATGAAATCAATGCTCAAACAGAAGAACAATCATACTCTTTTTGGTTTCCAGAGTAGAAAATATAAAGCCACCACAACAATGAAACACAAAAATAAAGTAATGATGATGCAGTAAGTATAATGATGAAGTTTGAATACAAAACGCATTTACAGAAGATAAGAAAACGACGAAAACTAAGCAGGTACAAAAGCAAAAACAGAGCCAAAATGATCTTTATTATAAAAAAAGGAGTTCTGAAACAGAAAAAAAAAAATCAAAAAGACAAACAAATAGGGGTTTATTCGGCTGCCTTTGTCTGAAAGAAAAGGATACAAAGCTTTAAGTTCTTTCCATCAATTTTAAGCTTTGATATACAAAAATAAAGAACCAAGAAAATAGTTGGGTGGTTATGTAAATGATATTCACTTTGCTTGTACGCGAGGGAAGTTGTATATCTAAAGAGAGAGAGAGAGATGTTACCTTTAGGTAGTGTTCGAATGGGGTGGAAGAAGTGAAGTGTGTTTTATATGTTTGCAAGGGAGAAAGACTTGTATGAAAGGTAGAGAGGGACAAAGAGAACAAAACGAAGATAGTGTCTCTTATATAGAGCCACAAAAGCTAGTCTCCTGACACAACAATCATGCTTTGTGTTGTGTTTATGCTTACATGGCGGCCGAACAGCTCTCTCAATATTTTGTTTTTGTTTCTTTTCTAAATACTTTAATAATAACTTGTGAGGGAAAAGTGAGAAAAAGATTTGCGTTGCGTCATGTGAATGATGGTCGAAATAAAAAGAAGAAAATTAGAGGGAAAAAAGTACTTGAAGGAGGGTTTTACTTTCTTTGCTTCGTTTGATTTTTTTCTATAGCATAGGGTTATTTTCGTCTTTTACTGGCATCTTCACATTTTGGTTTGGTAATGAGATAACCGTTATAACATGCTCATTTCTCACCCGCCAAGTAATCATTCACGTTTACAGTTTGTGATGTCATCATAGGCCAACAGAAATTTATAGATGTCATCACAATGTTTCAAACAAGTACTAGTATGTAGACCGGCTTGGTTTGATACATAGATAGGGTAATAATGTAATTACAGAATGGCTGAAACGAGTTATTGAGTGAAAATTATGATGATTATGATGATGAAGAGGGGGGCGAGATAGGCCGTCGTCCCTTAAAGATTCGCAATGATGATTGGGGATTGGTTCGAACCATCATCATTCATGATTCAATTTTAATTTTTAGTTTGGACCATTTTCATTACTATCTTTATTTCTTTCATTACACGGTTTGGTCAATGTTGGTTTAGTCAACACTAGTCATCATCAGCCATAATAACACATGTTAGAGGGTGTTCGTGTCCTATTTTTCTTCATGACCCTTTTCTTCTTTCATCATCTTTTATTTAGATAAAGATCGATATAATTAAAAGGAAAAGAAAAAGAGAGATATTATGAAGAATGAGGTTAAGAGAATCAATAACTCTGTTATGTGTTTATGAGTGTGTCACAGTGTGAAAATAACATATAGTTAAATAGATTACATTACAAGGTGGATTTGTTTAATCTTTTAATGGGCTCTTTCGTCGCTTCATCATTTAACTTCACTGAGGTCATCTCCAACAATGACACCAAAACACCAAATTCGGTGTAATCTCATCTCAACAAAACACCAAATTTGACACTATTCCACCAAATTTGGTGTAATGTGAATAGTGTTACACCAAATTTAGTTGAATAATATAGTTTAATTATTATTATTATTTATTTTAATTTTGTAACTACTATTAAATTTTTTAATACTACTAAATTTATCAAACATTAAAATAACATTTACTTTTAATTATATCATATAGTTAAACTTTTATTACTAACTAATACTATTTTTATCAAATAAATATATTGTTTTATGTGCTTTTCATATTTAATAGTCTGTAATTTTGAATATAACTAATATTTTCTATAAATATATACATAAATATAATATTGTTAAGCCAAAATATAATGTAAATAAATTTTATAAAACATAAAACTACAAAAATTTAACAAACATAATATTTAAATATTATAGAATATTTATCTATCAATTACAAATAATATAATATAAAAATTATTAAAACTAAAAATATCGAATAATATATAATATTACTTTTGTTGTAAAATTTGATATTATTGTTAGAGATATTAAAATATATGTCATTGTTAGAGATGATAAAATATATATAACACCAAATTTGGTGTCATACTGTTGGAGATACACTAACCATCGTCCCTCGTGGGTCTCGTTTGGTTGCACAATAATACGAATTATTGCACTTTCACGTTTATAATTACTTGTTTCTTTAGCGAATCTTGTGATTTTTTTTGGACTTTGTATTTAATTCACGGAATAAATTCGGAAATCGTTGAATGCATACTTTGTGAACGGTAATGATTAGTTGGTGTGCTGTTGTTGCGCTAAGAGTTCCAAATTGACAATGGTTTTAAAGTTTCAAACACACAAGTTCGAACCCATTAATTATTGTGTGTCTTGAAATGGAACTATAAATAAATAAAAATGGAAGTTAAAATTAAATAGTGGTTGCGCTTCTTGCTTACATCAAAGGCAATGATAATTAATAAGTAGGGAGGTGTGTGTGAGTCATCCATGTTATTGTTAGGAGAATTTGAAATGATATCTCCGCCCCAAATGGTTTGGTTCTCTTCATCACTAATAAATATTTAATTATTTGCTAATTTAACAGACTGCTTTTCTTTTAAATGTCTGATAAGCAAATATATAGCCTGCATTAGCTCAGCAATCACTTATATTTTGGTAGTAGTGATATAAACTAGGACCCTTGAATTTTAGTTTTAAAAATTGTATTAATTGGTTGTATATGCAGGACATCAAAACGTATGGTCTATAGTATGTTAAATCGTGTGAGTATGAAACTATATATTTCCCACTTTTAATCATTATAATTTGTCATCATTTCGTCCCTTTAGAGCTTTATTTCTTTTTATGTTTTGGGTCTCCATAAGGTATAAAGTGCGTCCATATTGCATTGCATGGAAACATTATCATAACATCTCTTAACTTTTAAAACTTACAACGAATAGTTAATAAAGATTTTGTGGGGTGGGAGCACTAATGATATACATGGGTCTGAAATGTATTAATTAAGAGATAAAGGGCTTTTTATTGCAGCTGATACATATCACAGAGATGAAAATACATATTAACACACGCTGGGAATCCATTTATGCACTTTCTAGTTATATTTTCATGTGATGTTTTTTTTTTTGTTAAAAATATTTTCATGTGATGTTTACAAAACATTCCAACTTTCATCAGATATATCAAACGCTGTCTATGAACAGTCTCTTCGTTGTTTACAATGTCGTTGTTTTCGGATAGACATTTTAAAAAAATTGGAAAACCAAACAATGAGACACTCTAGTTAACTCCTATCACATAGTGGAACAGATCTCATTGCATATAACCAATTTCAATTATTTATGAGATTTTTTTTCCTATAATTATATTCTTGTTCTACAAATCTACCATTCTTGTCATTCGTACCTTGTTTTTTTTTTGTTTAAATGTCAAATTTGTACCTTGTTTTTTTCTAAAATCAAAATTCGTACCTTGTTAATCATCTAGTTTTTGTGAAGTTTCTAAACTTCTTTGGTTTCAGTAGTTTCTAAACTTATGACACCATCTAATGTCTTGCACATTTTATCTGTGTTTCAAAAAAGAGTCTAAACATGATATAAGAACAGTAATTCTGTCTTTCGTTAGTTATCCAGCACTTTAACTAATTTCAATTATTTATGAGATTTTTTTTCCTATAATTATATTCTTGTTATACAAATCTACCATTCTTGTAATTCGTACCTTGTTTTTTTTTTGTTTAAATGTCAAATTTGTACCTTGTTTTTTTTCAAAAATCAAAATTCGTACCTTGTTAATCATCTAGTCTTTGTGAAGTTTCTAAACTTCTTTTGTTTCAGTAGTTTCTAAACTTATGACACCATCTAATGTCTTGCACATTTTCAGACATTGTGATCATTGCAAGTTTGCAACTAGCTAGCACACTAAAGTTGGTGTTAGTTAAACAAATTATGTAATGTTTTTGCATGGCGTTATGGATTTTGCCATGCAATAATTTTTTAAATATTATAATTTAATGTAAGACAAAATTGTTAAGTAGAAAAATGATTAATAACCTCATTATGTAGTCTTTTATTTTCTTTCCGATCAATATGTACGACAGAAGTTATCTACCTCAAATAAAACTTGAAATCGAAACAATTACTCAATTTTCTGAAAGACAACAATGCTCAGCCAACTTATAATTATTGTATGCATTCTTAAAACAATTTTTTTAAAAAAAATTCCATGCATTCGCCTGCATTTTGGGGTTCCACTTTGTTTTGTTTTGTTTTGTTTTATCTACACAAATTTTCTGTTACTGATATTTAATCTCATAAAAAGGCAAACAAAAGTTATATAAAGAGGAAGCACCGTGTTACCTTTGCTCTCTGGGTGTTACACTATCGTTCAAAATTGTATCTTTATGCACATGCGCTACTTTATATTAATTTACAAACCAATAGGTGTAACCATTTTATCTTTATTTCCATATTTTGTGGATTCATATATATTACAAAGATTTGTCCCACGATGAATATTCTTTTCGTTTTAAACTCGCTTAGCGAACGTCATATCCAACTCAAAATGTATGGAACATTAACCTGAAACAAGTATAAAATGTTGTTTTTTTTCTTTTTTTACAAGTATAAAATGTTGATGTAAGGTAACCAAAAGCGTATGGTCAACTGATTTGTCTAAGTGGGTAAAATGTTAGCCATGGACATTGGGCGGAAGAGTGTATTAGGAGCTAAATTATATTAAAATAGAATTTAGTTTTACTAAATATTTCAAGGTTATCCCAACCCAAAGTATATCTGGATCCATATATCAAATATTAATTCAAGTGAAATTCAATAAATACACTAAATAATGAATATCAGTTCAATAATATTCACTATAAATAAAAGTAGTCGCATACATATTTTATTTGATGATAAAATCATTTTGCTGGTAATTTTATAAATATATAAATATGTGATGATATTTTTCCTTAATGAGGTTTATGCAACAAAAAATAACTTTTCCTCATGATCCTGTAAATTATTTTATTGGCTCGCAACTTTATGTGAGTTACAGTTGAGAATCAGGTTTGATAATCTGCATACACCGTATTTCTTAAAAGTATTATAAACATCTTAAATGGTTATAAGTATCCGATTTTTAGACCTTTGAAAGTTATACTCCATATAAATGTCATAATCAGCCCAGACTTAGTGTTGAGATGGAACTCCATGGCTTCTCTTCCTAGTGCTAGCGGAAGGTAGCTCCTTCTACACATACGCCTCAGCCACATACAACATCGTTGCAGTAGCCTCTATGGGATACTTGGTTCCTATGTTATAACTTTTCCATTGCTTTGTTTTTTCAATGTTTCTGTTCTACTCTGTTTTAAATCTTCAACTTTCTCTATCTTGTACTGATGCTGCTGCTGCTCTGCTCCTTAGCAGATGTATGCTTTAGGTTGTAAGTATTTTTTCTTTTGTTGATTAATAATATTCACATTTCAAAAAAAAAAAAATTCATAATCCAACAAAAGAAGACTAGAAAAGGTGGAATATCGAATATGAAGGCACTAGAGATGTTATCAATGTAAACCTGAAAATAAACCAAACGAGAAAACTTCCCCATGCTTAAATGTTTAAACAAACTTAAAAGATTGTTAACAATCATCAAAAAATTTGAGATTGATTTGCATATAGCGAGAGAGCCGTCAAGTGGACGGTCTAGTTCAAGTTAGAGGACTTTTTCGGTTTGGTCTAGCTAACTAGTACTTGGTCTAGCTGAATCTCTGAATCATACCGGGTGTTTGAAGAAATAAAAAGGTAAAGCTTGTACACAAAAGATAAAGAAAAGCAGAAAATATGATGACTACCAGGAAAAAAAATCTTTAAAATCTATAGGCTCTAAAACTGAAAACTTCTTAAATTTGAGAACGATTGTAGTCCAGTTCTTAATTTATTTAAGCGAATAGAACCTTCAACCTCGTATAATCTGCTCGACTAAAATTTTAAATGTTGGAATGTAATAGTACATAGAGTTACTTCAGCAGTAATAAATAAAAGCCTAAGAGATGGGAGACAAAATGGGTCTTAGGGTACTCACGAATTTGAAGTAGGAGTAGCCAGTCTCATAATAAACTCTCTTCTTCTGTAACATCCAATGATGACCAAGCCCCTCTAATTATATATATAAAAAAACTTTAATTCTCTCTTTCTTGCTTTTCCTTTTTTTAGCTTGTGCAATTATCCAATTTTTTCTTTTCATATTAACTTTTTCAGCGTATCTTAAATACCAGTTACTGAAAATTAGTGCAACGGGGGAAAAGAAAAAGATAATCTGACCTAATGATTTAAGGAAGTTATTGAGTCATGGACGACAAAGTAAAAAGAGAAGTTATTGAGTTCATTAGAAAAGCCAACAAGGACAAACTTATTCAATATGACATTTAATATATATCAGTATACATAGAACCTCTATAAATTAATTACGTTGGGATTTTAAATTTTTATTAATTTATAGTGATATTAATTTACAAAATTTCTTTTTTCAGATTTTTTTCTATTTTTGAATATTTTTATAAAATAAGAAATTTTTAGTTTCTACCTTATATACATTATTTAAATTTTAGAAATTTGATTTTCATATTTTTTTATTATCTTATTTGGTGTATATTTTTATGTTTCATAGAATTATTATGTATTTTTCGATATAATTTTACTAAATATTATCAAAATATTAAGAAAATAGAAATATTTTCGTTGTGAATATAGAACCAACAATATAATGTTTAGTTTGTACTTATATAAAAATTATATATAGATAGATTATTAATTTATGATTTTAATGAGACTATTTTTTACATGAGAATTTTAAAAATATTATTATTTTATTATTTTATCGATTTGTGTCATATTTTACACCAGTCCAAGTTGGGACCGGTGAAATTTATTAATTTATAGCGATTATTAATTTATCGAGTATTAATTTATAGAGATTCTAATGTAGAACGCAATCAAACTGCAATGTTTATTGTTAACACTCAATTGTCCAACAAACTAGTTTTAAAGATGCAGGTTTTTTTTGTATATAGTTTTTTTTCCAAAAATAACTAAAGTAATTCGAGGAAGATTATGTATACACATGTGGTCTTTAAATCACTCTAAAAATTTTAGAAACAGCAGTCTCCTTTTATGTCAATTAATCGAAAATAGATAAATTCCCTCAAGTTTTCTAATTTGCATATATCATTGTTACCAGTCAAATCCTAAATGAGTCCAACTATAAGGATAAGAAATAGAAAAATGTACTAATTTGCTTTAAATGGTTTGGTTAAATAACAACAGTTTTGCACAACCCTATACATGTGGCATGATGCCCCCCCCATGGATCTTGCATTTATGTACACATATTTACTGAATATAGTTTGGATGTAATAAATGATTCAACAATTAATTTCTTACTTACAGGTTAAGAATAAAAAGTGGTAGAAGAAGTACTCATGATTACTACTCCCAACTTCACCATGATGATGATCAGCATCATCCACCATTTCTGCCTGTAGATACAATTATGCAAAGTGAGCCCAACTTGTTACAACCATCTCATTGAATCCTTACTCTACCCTCTTCACATGTTCCCACTCTATCTCTCAACTTTTCATCATAATAAAAAATATGAAAAACTTATTAGACACTAGCGTGATTACAATTTCTATAAAATATTTTTTATCATATGACATTTAGTATTTAGCTAGATAATGTTGTAAAATTTTACAAAACATTTTCCGATTGAAACTTCTTTTATCCTATTCAGTGAAGTTTATCAAAACCAATAGCAATAAAAAAAAATTGATAGATTACATAGTATAAAAAAAACAAAACAAACTCTTGAAAACACATCTTAACTATTTGAAATATGATCTGACAATTCATAAGTACTCAATAATGAACACACACAAAAATTAAGGTTAAGTTTTTGCAAAAACATTGATAGTATAATGATCTTGTTCCACACTTTTTTAACAACATCAAAATACTCTCATGCATTACCGGTGGACTTTAGTCACGTTGGTTATTTACACAACAAAAGATCTCTAGATAAATATAGATATTTTCTTTGTTTAAATTTGTTCTCAAAGAGATCACTAACATTTACATTCATCAAATTTAACTAAATTTGATAAATCTTTTGCTTACAAAAATTTGATAAATCTTTTGCTTACAAAACTTTGATAAATCTTTTGCTTACAAAACTTGTAATGATATGTTTTTTCTCAAGTATAAATAGACCAGGACCAATCAATAAAACTATTTATAGTTTAGGTGTTTCATGTGTGTGTTTGTGTCTGTGTCTGTTGAAGAGGAGTGTTTTTAGCAGATCACAGTGGATATTTGGTGGGGAGATGTCAAGTCTCTCACCCGTGTGGAGATGTAATATGAACGACTTTTAACGATTTTTCTATGATCGCTCGGTTACTTGTTTGTTATGATCATTGGCTATGATTATTCTTACGTGACCCACCTGTTTCCCTATCTCAACTTCCGTCTCATCCCTACTGCTCATTGCATTTACGCTTTCAATTTGGCTACGCTATGGGTTCACTTTTTTTTTTTGTCATCATACATAACATATGGGTTCATATGAAAAATAGTAGTTATAAGGTGTAAACTTATAAGTAAACGCAAACAATCAAGGCCATACACAACTCTTAAATCATCTCAACTACAACATCCGGCTATCAACTAGGCACTAGCGCTGAGCATTAGGTTTTACGATTCAGGTCGGGTTATTCGGATTGGGGTGCTTTAGACTATTTAGAAATTGATATCTTTTTGGATCATATCAGTTTGGATCTAGTCGACTTACCGTAGGTTTTCTACTTTTTATGAATTTTGAACAAAACAAATTCGGATTTTGGTTCAGGTTAAAACTCCTAAAAACTTACAATCTGACTTACACCAAAAAAAACAGAAAATATTCATTTTATAATAATTTCATTTTATATATGATATTTTAGATATGAAATTAGTATTTCAGGTATTTATTTGATTTTCAGTTTGGTTTTAGTTTTTTGGTTTTAGAAAATATGAACTGTTGTTCCCTTTTTTGGGGTGCTTTAGACTATTTAGAAATTGATATCTTTTTGGATCATATCAGTTTGGATCTAGTCGACTTACCGTAGGTTTTCTACTTTTTATGAATTTTGAACAAAACAAATTCGGATTTTGGTTCAGGTTAAAACTCCTAAAAACTTACAATCTGACTTACACCAAAAAAAACAGAAAATATTCATTTTATAATAATTTCATTTTATATATGATATTTTAGATATGAAATTAGTATTTCAGGTATTTATTTGATTTTCAGTTTGGTTTTAGTTTTTTGGTTTTAGAAAATATGAACTGTTGTTCCCTTTTTTGTAAGTTTCAGTTTTTTCGTTCTGTTTTCAGTTTTTGGGTTTCAGATTCTGATTCAGTAACAATCCCAAACCTAAAAACATCCGTTGACCCTAGGAAATATTCATGTCGCCTTGCTGTGATTTTTACAATAATAGAGACCAAATATAAAGAGAAAAAAGCAGATAGATAGTTTCCATTTATTATCTTTTAGTTTTAACCAAATTTTAGCAATTATACAGTTCAAATACAGATGTTGAATTGATATTCGGGTTAGAACCAGAACACATGATGACTGTGATGATGCCATTTTTTCAAATGAAATATTCACATTCTTTTTACGGCTTCATCAGCATGCTTTTGATGTATTCCAAAACTCCATCTACATCTACCGTCCACGCCACTGATACTGGTGAGTATCCCACCCATGGATTGCTCCCATTCCATCTGCAATCCAAGTCAAAACCAACATCTAGAGGAAATGTCTAAAGATTTTTAAAAAGAGTGAAATAACAAAGTTTTATCACAGTAAAACCTCTTGAGGCCTTGATCCATGAGTGTGTGGCCAACGCATATTCCTTGTGTCTCCACCCGGACAACACCTTTCTTATATGTGAATAGATCAGGCCGTACTACAGCCACAAAGCTCACCGGGTCATGGAGGTACACTCCTGAAAACCATCAACAATAAACATTTTGAAATCAAAAACTTGCAAGTTTCCATAAGCATATGTTTTGATCATAGTTTCTTGAGTTTTTTTTTACCATAAACACCATCAGATTTGACATGCCAATCTCTGTAGAATTTGCACATGTCGCTTAACAGTTTGGCGTGTTTCCCTTTGGACTCACGTAGCGCTAAGAGGTCATCATCTGAAACACACACACTTGCTTTTAGGGAATGTTTTTTCTTTTGGGCTCAACAACAACTTTCACTAACCAATTGTAAATACAAAGATTTTAACCTCACATATAGGAATACTTAGAAGGATCTTACGCTACCTAATAGAATAGACGTTGTATCTTTCACCAGCAACAAGAACGAGTTAAAAGGAGACAAGAGGAGGAGAAAAAAGTTTCTTCACCTGATAGTTTAAGTTGGGTTGTGATGTTGATCCCAACAACAGTGATATCAGCTCCACACGTGAACACCACATCAGCTGCTTCCGGGTCACCATATATCTGCATATAGAGTCAGCAAACCCAACAAAACATGAAACCACCATTTTATTTTCATTAATAAAAAGATTAAAGAAGAGGTTTAGATGATGTATGTTGTACATTAGCCTCAGCTGCGGGGTTAACATTGCCTAAAGAAAAGAACGCTCCACCAAGTATAACAATCTTCTTCACCTTACTCGCAAATGAACTATCTCGTTTGATGGCCTAAACACACGAGAAAAAGAAACCGTCATGGTCAAAAACACAAACAGGATTATAAGATTTAAAGAATGAGATTGTTATGAGTCTTCTTACTATTGCTAAGTTGGTTAGAGGTCCAAGGGCGAGAATGGTGACTTCACCAGGATATTCAGAGACTTTCTCAACAAGAAACTCAGCTGCACTCTTCTCACATTTCTTTCTACAAGGAGAAGGAACAGAGACGTTTCCAAGCCCGTTTTTACCGTGCACGAAATCAGCAACACGTGGAATCCCACCCTGAGAATCAACAACACAACAGAGCTAAAGTCACAATGCTCTGACGATCTCCATGGAGCAGAGAAGAGAGTACCTTTAAGGGTTCAGAACTTCCTTCTGCGACGGGAATATCAGGGAAGCCAGCAATCTCACACTGTTCTTTTGCATAAACGACCAAAACACAAAGAGATCACATAACACATTTTCAAGGAGAATAAGATACTATAGGAAGTGATGGTTTGTTTGTTACATACGAGGAGTAAGGCGTTGCGGGTAGCATCTTGTGTTTGAACATTACCAAAGACAGTAGTGAGTCCTAAAATCTCCACCTCCGGTGTTTGAAACGCCATCATTATCGCCATGCTATCATCTAAACCCCAACACACACATCACACATAACTCAGATTCTTCTATTGATCTAACTAGTTTCCATTACCGAACTCATTAGCAAAAAACTAACAAGAACCTCTTATAGTTATTAAGCAAGTTTAAAGATCAAAACTTTAGAAACATTTGTACTTCAGATAAACAGAATCAACAACTCCAAAGCCGAAGGGTGTCGTGTTGGTTGAGAAAAGTCAAACACTTTCTATACTAAAGCATCATCAAGATCCATTGACTAAAATCTCATGTGTGTATGAAGCAAATGAAAGAAGCTCTCACCGATGCCTGGGTCTGTATCGATAATGAGCTTCTGACGCTTAGAAGAGAGACCCAAAACGTCGCCGTTTAAGATGCCACCGTTGCAAATCTCCATAGTAGAATCCATATAACTTGATTGTTATCTCAGCAAAGTAAATGAATGTTGAAACCCAGTGAAACGAAACGATCTTCTCTCGTGGTTAAAGAGTTTGTTTTGTATATATACGTATGAGATGAGAAAGGGGTAAGCTTTCACGAGAAAGATACCTCAAAAAGGTGTAAACTTTTATGGGAAAAGGAAGGAAGAATCGAAGTGGATCAGCTCTGTAAAATCATCGAACAGATTTATGGAGAGAGAGAGTCCAGCTAAGCTTTTCTTTTTTTTTTTAATTTTATTTTTAATTTTTATTCTCTCCCTATTTTTGTGGTGACAGAAAGATTACTTTTGAATTTTAAATCTTATTTTAAGATTTTTAAAGCCACGTTTTATTTTCCTTTTATTTTTAACCTACTACACTGTAATTTACAATTTTTGTTTTGTAAATTAATTTACAATTTTTGTTTTGTAAATTAATTTACAATTATTTTCCAAGATTAAAAAAAAAAAAACTTTTTCAAGTCTCATGTGTATCGTTCCAGTTTTGATAGGTTGTCGTCACTGAAATAACCAACTCTCTTTCTAATTTTATTAATATACAAATTGAAAATAACCAATTTTCGATTATTCTTTTTAAGTTAGGAGATTATAAAGATATATATTTTTATTAATAACAAGGGTTTTTTCTTAAATAAAATGTGGGGGTTTGGAACTTGGTAGGTGAAAAGAAAACGTTTAATTAATTAGAAGGAATCAAAAAGAATAAAATAGGGATCCCCATAGCGTAAAAATAAGTTTGAAATGTGAAATTATTGGCGTTTGGAACTTGGAAGGAAGTAACCTTTTTTGTCAAATGCCAACTAAGCCAATTATGTATGTCATTGACAAAAGACGCCATTGACTACAGTCCAAAACGCAGTTTGTTCATGCATCAACCCATTATTTTATTTCAGTAAATTAAAGCCCAATATAGTGGATTGGGCCTATAACATCAAAATCAAACGTACGTTAGTTTTTGTTTTGGTTTTAAAATTAAGCTGTACACAAAAAAAAAAAAATTAAGCTTCATGATCTTGTGAAAATAGACGTGAGCTACTTCATGATTTATTAAAAATCAATTCATTATTATGCAAGTAGATAAATGTATATGCATATCTTTCAGGGGATTCAATTTTTTTTACTAATTTATTAACTGTTACAACTTACATCATAGATAAATTACAAAGTATTTGTTAGATTTAATAACTTGTTTGCTAATGGATTAATCAAGAGAATGTAGTTTTACTAAACAGAAAATGAAATGGTTTATTGCCGGCAAAACTCAAAAGAAATCAATAATGAGAAAAAAGCATAAATCAATAAACAATTTGAAAGCAAAGTGGGAACATGGGATGGACGAGCGAATCTTGGCGGCCGAAAATGAGATTTTATGCCAATTGGGTAGCCCAACCAACCTTCTCCACTATCTCCATCATTATTTTGCCCATTTTTTTTATCAGATGTACATATAAACCAGGTTCGGATCATTTGAGGAGCTGAACTGGTAGCTTTTCATATAATCCAATCCAACATTCTTCTCTAACCTGAGTTCCACACAAACTCCATTGAAGGTTTGTAAAAAAAAAAGGGATTCAAACTAACTTAAACATGTTACATGATTAATTTGTCATTAAATCTACAGGCTGCGATCATTTGATTTTCTTGAACTAGAAACTTGCAAGATTGATATGCGCACAGTCCTATAAACCATTCATGTGATCGAAAGCCAAAAATTATCACACTATATAATCCATGTACCTAATTGCTTTGTATGGTGGGGTTTTGGTGTATTATTAACTTTGTATCCTCTAACTAACGCAAAATATACAAAATATATTGATCAAAGTTAACTATTTGAAATTAAGGTCGCCACAAATCATCTAAGTAGAAGAGAATAAGAATGTAACTCTTCAGTAAAGTTTTTTTTTCTTTTGAAACTAAAAGGGTTAAACCCGGATCTATTAAAGACACATACCTAACTCCCGGAAAGGAGGTGCAGCTCACGGATAGACCATTTCCCGGATATTCAAATGAGCCCTAAAACATGGACCCATATCCGTATGGTGACCATATACATCGTGAAGTAGTTCTCTCCGGCAGGGTTCAAACTTATTACCTGGATATAGGTAGGAGTCCGGTCCTTACCATTAGGCCACGATGATCCGACAGGGTTCGAACTCTTCGGTAAAGTTGTATATGTATTTTTAGTAAATATGCATGATCATCAGTTCTACATAAAAAGACCTATAAAAAAGAAAAAAAAATCTATCATCCGAAGCTGATTAAATATGAGTATCTGTTCAAAGTAAATCATTCAGGAACCTTTTTTCCTTAGAAACGGTTAGGAGTTGGAATACAGTATGACTTGGGCATAGATTCTCATAATACACCATACAAAATGATTAAGTGAAACTAACTATGATGCGTCCATGGTTCCAAGAAGGACCCATGGATGCAAACCAAAAATCATTCCCCAACAACAACTATGTTAGATGATATTCTTGTAGCAGCATATATTATGTTGTTGTCGAACTATGCTGGAAGAATAAAACAACATGAAGTGAACTTAATTAAGTTTATTAAAAATGATGATAAAGATACTAGTCACCGTGACAAAGATTTGGATAAAATGCAAGTTGCTATCAGTGATAACTCCATGAATTGGAAATAAACAAAAACAAATATCATACTCTTTATTTGTTTTTATGCCCTTATAAATATGGAGACGTCGGAAGGTATATAATGTATATACCATACAACTTATATAATATAAAGTGTGACGAAAAGGAGAGAGGGGATAAGCTAGAGACAAGTGTGCACTAGTGGACGGAGAGGTAGGAAGCCAATTTGGCCCTCTTCCAACCTGTATTTTCACTTATGTGATCATCACCATTACACATTTCATAATATAAAAGTACTCGACACATATATTTATATTTTGTCTGGATATCACTTCATTTTCATTTTTTGATAAATTTTTTCCGAAATAATGTTACCATTAACAAAAAAAAGCCTTAGAAGATTGAAATCTTTCCACCATTCATCCGATCTCTTCACAAATTTTAGAACTTTGGAATTGTCAAAATTTACTTTTTAATTGAACCAATTGAAAGAAAATGTCTCACTTTTGAGTTTGGTTGCAGACTCCTAGTTTTCTTTTACCAACACGATTTCAATAATATATTGTAACCACTTAACAAAATGTGGAGAGTAATAAACAATTTTAAAAAAATGACCACAGTAGTATATATGCATATTAATTTGTGTGCATCATCATCATTTCGCCGTTGTTTTCTCTCTATAGTAAATGTGTAGGTATTGATCTATAAATCATTCTCTTTCTCTCTGGCCGTTTCACCCTTTATAGAAAAACCAGTGAATCATCATCATCTTCTTCTCCAAAAACAGGTTAACAAACTAACTAACTTCTCTCTCCATTCTTCTTTTTTATAATCTCTTCTTTTGGTTGCCTAGAAAACGCAGGAAAACTAATTCTTGAATTAACAGTTAGTTCACAACATCGTTGCTTGTCTTTTTTTCTCAGATTATCGGAGAACATCTGTTTTGTCCAAAGCTTAATTATTATTATTATAATTAATGGCGGAAGAACACCGATGCCAAACGCCGGAAGGCCACCGTCTCTGCGTTAACAACTGCGGTTTCTCCGGCAGCTCGGCCACCATGAATCTCTGCTCCAACTGCTACGGCGATCTCTGCCTCAACCAACAAGCCTCCACCAAACCAACCGTCGAATCCTCTCTCCCCGCCGCATCTCCGCCCTCCTCCTCGCCGGAGATCATCGAATCCGTCTCGTCGCCGTCTTCGACGGCGGAGAAACAAATTCCGACGGCGACGGAGGAGAAGCAGGAGCCTCCGCAACGGCCTAACCGGTGCACAGTTTGCAGGAAACGGGTCGGGTTGACCGGATTCACGTGCCGGTGCGGGACGACTTTCTGCGGGACCCACAGGTATCCGGAGGTTCACGGATGCACGTTCGATTTCAAATCGGCGGGGCGCGAAGAGATCGCAAAGGCTAATCCTTTGGTCATCGCCGCGAAGCTCCAGAAGATATGAATCTGAGCCGTTGGTTTTACGTTGACCTTCTTCTTCTCTCTCTCTCTCTCTCTCCCGCGTTTTACCGAGACAACAACTCTCTTTATGCTCTCAGGTGTAATCTCAGCCGTTCATTATATTCAAAAAACATAAAACTTTGTTGTTATGGACACGTGTTACGTGATTAAAGGTTGAGATGGTTGTTACAAATATTCACCTTTCAATTATTTTCCCTTTCTTCCGAAAGAATTTAAAGTTTTTATAAAGTAATTGTATGGCTTCTATGCTTGTGGAAAAAAAAAAGATTTTCTTTTGGGAGAAAAATATAATAAAGTTGTGTCTCTCGGTTTTTATTTTTATTTTTGTTTGGGAATGTTTTATTTACCGACAGCAGAAAGACGGGTTGGTTGCCAAATTATAAAAAAAAAAAGAAAAAGACAGTTTCATCACCATTTGACCGGTTAGCTTTTGGTAGGACATCTAAAGTCAATGACATAAGGTCCAAATGGTTGTATATGATAAGATGAAAAGGAGTTTACTTATCAAATTTAACCAAATGTGGAGTTTGAACAATATGTTTATGGTTTGAGATTAATCCATTAATTCATGATTACTTGAGTTATATTGTATATAAATTATATTTTTTTATCAAAATTGAATATCTTTGTATGCCAATGTCGTGATTGATTGGGATTCACTAAGTAAATTGATACTAGGGTGAAGAGAAAACAACTTCTACTGAGAAGAAGAAGACACTCTTCAGTGGAAGTTGCAACCTCTAAGTTATGATGTGATGTTTCTTTCTTGTCAGTCCGGTTGCTGCTGAAGGTGCTATTGATGAATGAATGTACTATATTCTCTATGCTCTTATCTTCGTAAGTTGTTCTGTTTTTTTTGGGTATGAGAATAATGGATAATAACAATATGTTTTCTCTTGAGGATGAACATTATTATGATATAATTGAGGATGGTCATGATGGTAATATAGTTCAAAATGATCATGATATGTGAATATGTAAACACACAAAAAAAAAACTTTAGCTCCACAACAAAATTGGCGATACTTTTAATGTAAATCACATCTTTCAAATATATAATATTGCAGAGATACATTTCGCAAAGAAAAAATTATATTTATAGTCCAACCTTAGTACAATATGAAAAAGCATACAAACTTTGCCTTCCAATGATTGTCATGTGGAGAATATATAAATTTAAAAAAATCAAAAATAAATTAGTGAAATATGAAAAACTGAAAGAAATTTTCTTCCATTATTATTTTACCTTTCTAGTAGTGAAATATTTTCCTATAAATATGTTTTACTATTATTTTTCTCAAGTGTGAAATTTTTTTCCATCAGTTTTATTGAAAATAGTGAAATTGTAGACGAAGTAAAAATCACATCCAAATTGTATATTTTGTATTATTATTTTAAAAGGAAAATGTGAGAGAAGCCAGTTTTGAAAAACTTGCATATAAAAAATTTACTTGTGAAAACAATGAGGTGGATAAATTTCATGTCTTGTAAGCATTTCATTATCTTTTGGTTCCTCTATATCTAGTATCTGACCATAATGTCTTCTCATTCCGCATAGTATGCAAATGTTGTTTCAATAGCCTACTATTGTCTACTCACCATTAACCATTGTTTTACTCTCTAATATCATAATCACAAACAAATCATTAGTTAAAAATACCACATAAAACAATATTTTCTTAAAGTGGCTAGCTTAAAACAAAATCTTTTATCTATACTATTGTTTACGAAGTGATTTGGATTATGTGTCTTGGCTTATAGGTTCTTCAGAAGCGACGTCAGTGCAGAAGAAAACTAGAGAAATCCTCCTGGTTGAAATTACGTACGGCATGACTCTGTCTCAGAAAACCCTAGGCACTGAAGAGATTTGTAGTTTCTCCGAAGCTGCTGCAGCACCATTGGTTCGAATACAGTGGGAATTTAGCGGTGGTCTCGTGCGTGCGATAGTCAAAAAGTTTCCTGCTTCAGAGGCCGAACTCTCCATTCATTTTGGTTTTGGTGAAAAGGCAGACCTTGAACGCCTCCGTATCTGCATCTGCGTTCCTCTCTGCTCAAATTTCAAGGTTTAAGCTTTTTTTACTTTTCAGCTCTGATGTTACAATTTGATTCTGCAACAGATGAAAAAACATGAAAAAGAAAGAACTTTCTCGACTATTGGTTTGGATTTGCCTTCAACCACATGAAAGGCGTCGACTTTAATCTATTTACATTTGGTTTAGGTTTGCCTTCAAAATTGTATATTTTGTATTATGATTTTAAAAGGAAAATGTGAGAGAAACCAGTTTTGAAAAACTTGCATATGAAAATTTTACTTGTGAAAACAATAAGGTGGATAAATTTCATGTCTTGTAAGCATTTCATTATCTTTTGGCTCCTCTATATCTAGTATTTGACCATAATGTCTTCTCATTCCATATAGTATGCAAATGTTGTTTCAATAGCCAACTACTGTCTTCTCACCATTAACTATCGTTTCACTCTATAATATCATAATCACAAACAAATCATTAGTAAAAAAATACCACAGTAAATAATATTTTCTTAAGGTGGCTAGCTTAAAACAAAATCTTTTATCTATACTATTATTTATGAAGTGATTTGGATTATATGTCATGTTCTCCATAAGTTAAGTTTATTTGGCTTATGGGTCATGTTTTAAGTAATTTTGCTATTTGTTATTATCTATTGTTTATTTGTCATATTATCCATAATTTTAGATAATTTACTTATTTATTATGTTTAAATAATTTTAATCTTGTTTATTTTTATTATTCTCTATAATTTATATTATTTATTTAGTTATCATGTTCTTAATAATTTTAATTGGTAATTTTATCTATTTGTCAAATTTTAAAATAATCTGATGTGGTCATTTTAGTTCTACTTACTTTGTCATGTTCTGCTTGATTTAGGTTATTTTACTCATTTGTCATGTTTTATTATTTTTAGAAGCTTATTTGTCATATTCTATGATTTAGGTTGAATCATTAATTTCAATAAATAACTTTTGAATTATTAGTTTTAGTGATTATTTAATAAATGTTTTACTATATTCAAAAATTATTATTAAAAGTATTATTGAATTTCAGCAATAATTTATAGTTTGTTCATCTTATTTTTACTTTAATAATATTAAATTGTTTAATATTTTTATTTGTTATTTTTAAAAGAAATATTATTTCTCTTTTATGTCATCAAATTATCTTACCAATAAAAAAAATATGAGTCCAAAGAATACAATCTCTCGCCGTTAAAAAAGTAAAAATCCAGCTCTTACTAAACATATATAATTTATTAGTTTTAGTTTATAAAATTTTAGTTAAATAGAAGTATGTTTTAATTATGGTAGATTTTGTTAATAGGTATCATTATGAACTCCGATGAAGATAAAATTCATATAAAATGCAATTAAGATTTTGATGAAGAAGGGATTGATTTCATACATTTTGTAGATTTATCTTTTATGTTTTTTTAAAAATATGAATAAAATTTTATTAAGTCAATATAATGATGATACATTTTACAGATGTAGTTTGGTGATAAAATAATTAAAGACATTGCAATCATCAAACAATTATTTATGTTGAGTTGTAATGAAAAGGTAAATTATATTTTCTGATTAATTTAATATTTGAAACTAATTAAATAAATTAGATTGAAATTAAAAGTTGTGTTAAATTTTGAATTAGTTGAATATATATTATTCCGCACAAGTGTGTGGACTATCATCTAGTTATAAAATACATATGCAACAAAAAAGGTCCAAGGAGTCTTTATTCTTGAAATCAATTTCAGAAGAAGTTGATTGCTCTGACTGAAATGGATGAATGTGAGCTTTAGTGATTCAAGACAAATAGTGAGAGCAGACAGATATTGAGCTTCAAGGAGTAGGCTTCATCTGCATGATATAATCATTTTGTGTTATATCTTTTTATTCTTTTTTCTTGGCACAAGCCACACAACCAATGGACGCAGTTGTGCCAAACATAAAACATATCTTTAAGTTGTTGTAAACTAATGTGACTCCTTACTTTCATTGGGAATTTCTAGTTTGTCAAGAAATCTACGAGCATCTGCAAAAGTCATTGACATATATTTTTTTTAAAAAAGAAACAGACTTGTTTCCCTCCTAGTAGAAACTCCCACATTCTCTTCAGAGTATTTTATAAAACCATGCAAGTATAATAAACACATCAGTGGAAATAATACAACCCTCAATATTTTTATTTAGGCCATGAGGTTATGTTAGTCAGAACCATACTTTTGTGACATACCTCGTCAAACTTGAAAAGAAGAGGTCGTGAATCTCTTTTTGCGGTTGCTCGCTTTTGTACATCCTCTTGATCTTCATAATTTTCCTCTTGTTGTTTGTTCCATGGTTTTGTAATCTGAAACGCATCTTAACGATAGTTTTTGTAATCTGGAACCAAACCAAAAGGGGTATAATAACAAAAACGAAACTATAGGGGCAGAATACAAAATACCAAAAGTAATGGTGCGGGTTATTAAATAATAAAAAAACATAACCAAGGACAGTAAACTAAAAAGACAAGAGACTTCAAAAAAGTCTTCTGCTTTCTTCTGTTAGATACTTTGATTCTTCGCTGTCTTCTTCACTTTTGTTCATTTCACGCTTTTTTTTCCCCTAAATTCGATTGCGTTGCTGTTTGTGTGATCATTTCCTCATCCTCAAACTTGTCTCTCCGATGAGATCTCCACCGAAGTCGATGTCACCGTCTTCTATCTCAACGGTGAAATCTCCACCACCTCAGACGGATAACTCAATGGCCATAGTGACTTTCGATAACTCCACAAATCACTACTCTTCCTCCTCTCCTTCGCCTCCACATACTCTCAGCGAATCGGATGAAGAAGAGAGACGTAGCAGCAGGAGAAACAGCAAGAACTCTTCGGTAAAGGAAGAGCCTTTCGCTTCTCTGGCTCGTGAAACTCCGTCTCCGATCGTCGTTGTTCACAACAACTCTTCTGTGAAAGAGTTCGTTCCTCCTCCTCCTGTTGCAGCGACGGCGAGGAAGAGTGCTCGCGTTGGGTCCGGAGGAGGAAGAAGAAGCGGTGCTGGTGGTGGTCAACGATCTGGAGCTGTGTTGGCGATTTTGAAGAGGTCTAGGAGGGAAGAGGTTGTAAAGTATTCGGCTTTGGGGTTTAGGTTGAGTGAGGTCGTGTTGGCTTTGATCTCGTTCTCGGTTATGGCTGCTGATAAGACTAAAGGATGGAGTGGTGATTCTTTTGATCGTTACAAGGAGTACAGGTATGTATGCTCGTGTTCTTTCTTGAATTGGTTCAAGATGAGTCACATGGAATGTCTTATGCTTTTGGTTTGAACTTGTGGCAGGTTTTGTCTGTCTGTGAACGTGGTTGCTTTTGTATATTCTGCTTTTCAAGCATGTGACTTGGCATACCATCTTGTCAGAGAGAAGCACTTTATCAACCACCACCTTCGACCTCTCTTTGAGTTCATCTTAGATCAGGCCAGTCTCTCTACATTCACTTCACTATCGTTTCCCATTCCAATTATTCTTGTCTTTCGTTTTTTTATTTCTATCGAGATTACTTGGTTGGTTGCATCTCGGTGATGACAAGACATTGTTTACTTGGTACTTACTTTAAGAACTGGTGTTGTTTGTTACCCTGTCTCCTCACTTTTGTGGTTGATTGTGAACTTTTTCTTTATGCTTTAGCGTACTCGTCTAATTATGAATAAGAAATCGGTTTGTGTCCTGAAGGAGACTGGTTGCTTTGTTTTTTTTTGGCTGTTCAGGTACTTGCATATATGCTTATATCAGCATCAACAGCTGCAGTCACTCGTGTTGATGACTGGGTTTCAAACTGGGGAAAAGATGATTTCACAGAGATGGCGAGTGCCTCTATTGCTATGTCTTTCTTGGCCTTCCTTGCCTTTGCTTGCAGTTCCCTGATCTCAGGATATAACCTCTTCAACCAAGATTCTCTCTGATCATCCCTCCCCACTTTTTTTGTATAGTTAAGAGCCAAGAACACACACTCCTTGTGTCAAATATATATTTGGGAAATAAAAAGATCAATACATCTTTTTAGCATTGTAGTTATTATACTATTTATGAATTTTTGTAGACATAAATATACCAGGAAACTGTGTAATATTTGAGGTTAATAAGAGAGGCATCAAAGACCTTTTGATTTTGTTGTCAAAATCGTTACAAAACCTGAGAGCAGCAGATTCCAGTTCTTGAGTCGTGTGCTTGTTCATTTTTCTTTGCGCATCATTTTTGAAACCCTCCTGAGAAAGATCAGAAGAGTGAGGGAGTTGGTGTGGATTCGTTTTGTAATCTGCATGAGGTAGATATTGTAACATTGATTCAAAGTTTTAAGTGAATATCAGCAGAAGGGTCTTGTTCAGAATTTGGAAAACCTTGGAGCTCAAAGAAGAAAAGAGCTAACCGCGGAAAGGATTTGCTTGTTGAGGACATGAAATTGTATGACAAGAAACTGGCTTCTTTATACGCAAAGCTAGCAAAAAGCAGCAGGAGATTCTTTTTGGTTTAGGTTCTTGGTAGTAATGATTTTGTTGTATTCAAGCCATCTTTTGAAAAGGGTTGTTGTGGCTTTAGGAAGTGACCAGTTTCGTGTTAATCAGTGACCCTGTGTTGTATGTTTCTGAAATGAGTCTTGAGGATCATTTATTAGTTCTTATACTTAAAACAATAAACGAGTGCAGTGTGAGTATTGGACTAAGAGAGAAAGAAACTTTTTTATAGACTTTCCACAGTATAGACTCGACCAAAGAAAGTTCCAAAAAGGAGATGAGTTGAAGTTAACTTCTCTGTTCTCTCGTCTTTAGCTTTGACCATCTTTGGGCTTTGCTCCTTCTTCTCTTGGGCCTCAACTCAGGACCACAGCCTTTCTGTAAACAGAAATCGATTCTTCACAAAAAAAAGAAATGCAAAGCTTCGTATCCTCAATTGCTCATAGTCATTAGATAGGCTCACCACAGAGATTACAAAGATAAAAACAACAAACACACATCAAATCAAGAAGGCACATATCAGGCACTCGTCTAATTTCTGACAGTTTTGTTCCCTCAATTATTGTTAGGTTTTTGTCATTTATAAGTATCTTTTATTTTGAAGAAAAAACAAAACTCTAACGTGTGGCGGGCAAAGATGTACTGTTGATGATGTAGTTGTATGGAATATAGAGAGATAGATACAAAGAAAGAAAATCACAAACAGAGTTTCTACTTTTTTACATCAAAGATCCAAGTGTGAGCCAGACACAATATCGACCGAATGTAAAAGAGCCTAGACAGCACTAACCAACACCTCATATTAGTGTTATGATCGGTTTGGTCGTTTAATCGATCCTAAGATTCAAAGTAGGAAGTAGACTTTTAACGAGATTTTCTTTTTTTTTAAGTTGTGATTCAACATTTCAACCATAATTTGATTATGGAATATCAATGTGACATTTGCGAGCATTTCAACTCGTTTTTATATTTTCCTCTGTAATACTACTTAGAGACAAATTTTGTTTCAATTCATCTCTATTTTCTTCTGAAATAAAAATTAATATTTTAATTTGTGAAAGAAGCAATAATATTCTTCTATATTTAAAGTAAGAAATAATAATATATTACTTTAGAAACATACATTAGAGTAAATTCTAACTTTATTTTTAGAGTTTTCTATTTAGTGAAAAACAACAAATACATAGAAAATGTTATTATATGTTTAGAAAATATATAGTAAATTCCAACTTTATTTTACAGTTTTCTCTTTTATAAGGAAACAACAAATACATTTAAAATGTTATTATTTGTACCAACTTCTATACTGTATATTGAATGCCCTTTTTCAGAAAAAAAAATTATATACTGTATTTCACCCAAAAAAACTTCTATACTGTAGACAATGTTTTTTTTTGCTGATATATAATTTGAACATATTAAACAAAAAAATGTTATTATTTGTGGAAGCTTAAGCAAATCACGTAAAATAAGGAAAAATTAATTTCCTTTTAGGTTATCCGGTCGGCAAAAAACAAAACAAAAATGCTAAAAATAATTATGGAAAAGAGAGTTTTGATGTGAAATGTAATAAAGACAAGTAAGAAAAAAATAAAAAGAGAGACGTAATTTTCAGCAGCGTAACATGAGACCCGCAAACACATATGCTTTGGGGACCCACTCACGCCTCCCAACTTTATCATCACACAAACAAACATTTTCTTCACTGAACGCTAAACACCAAAACAAATAAACAAGACATTTTTACACACTCTCTGTGGAATCTCTTCAAGCTCAAGCCACTAGGGTTCTTTTTGGGGGGGAGTCTCCATGAGTCTCTGGAACTTACTCTGCCTCCTAATGCTCTTCTTGGGTACACCTTTCTTTCTCTTTCAACTATCTTTTATTTCTGGGCATGTAGCAATGTGTATATAGTGTGAGCTTTGAGCTTTTTCATTTGTTGTTATACAGTTTGGATTTGATGTGAATCACTTTTAAGTCTCTTCTCATCTATCTTTGAAGTTGAATCTTCACTTCAGTGACTGTTATTAGCATTCTGCTTTAGCTTCATGAGATCTGGGATTGAAACTGCTAGATTTGGTTTAATATTATTTTATTTTGTTTTCTTGATTCTTCATCTCTCTTTGTTTGGTTTCTTGACTCTGTACTTGATTGGTCCATCTCCATCTCCATAAATAAAAATGTCTTCTTTCTGTTTATTAAAGCTTTTTAAAGTAGCTACCTTTACTTCTGTAGGGTTCATTATTTGACTTTACCTGTTCATTCCCCTTTACTTCTCAACCTCCTTACTTTGATCATTGCATTTTCTCTGTTACATATTCCCTTTTTAAACTCAATTAACATTGCTCTTTGTCTGGAATATTGTTGTAATCAAATGTTTGTGGCTATTACAGGATGTTAGTATGAATCAAGGAAGCTGAGTCTCTCATGGTCTTTTCAGAACAAAGTCCTTACATTATCTCTGTAGCGCCGGTTTGGTTTTCTTAGCACTTGTTGTGGTGGCTGAACTCTGGGACTGATATCATCATGAGAGGTTCCACTGGTCTCAAGCTGTGTTGATAAACTAACTCATAGCTAATGGGATCGTTTGAGGGTTCTTGTGAAATTATTGAGGAGAAGGATGTGGTGAGGCTCTCCAAACATTCTAGCAGATACTGTAAGCCAGCATTGGGATCAAGCAAAGATATGGAGCGTCCTGCACTAAAGCAAGGTTCCATGGAGTATGATATTGATCAGCTTTTCCAGTCTATAACTATAAAACCATCACCAGGAAGAGTCATGGGCTCTTCTTCTTTCCATCATCTTGAGACGAGTGCAAGCGCTGGCACGAGCAGGAGCACAAGCCCTTCGAAGAAGAGTGCTATGAAAAAGCCATTTCCCATGGGAACCCCTAGATCACCAAGAGTTGGTCTTTCTGATTCAGTTTCACTAAAGCAGGCTCTGAGAGATCTTTGCATCTCAAAGGCATCAGAGATGGCTGCTCAGAAACGGTTGTCAAAATCTGCAGCTGCATCTCCGAGGGTTTCTGAAGCAGACAGGATAAAGAGTCTTTACAGACAAGTTTTGAATGAATCTGCTGGCAGGGCTGGCCTTCCTGTGGACAAGGGTAAGAGCTTGGTTGAAGTATCTTTGACGCCTGTAGACGACATACCCAGCTCTTCACAGAGTGTGTCTCAGAGGTTTGGTGTCCTTGAGACAAAGCCTTCTAAATTCTTGTCTGAATCATCTCAGTCAATGAGAGAGACTGTGCTGCTGTATAAGTCCAACAACTCTGGATCTTCTCTCAGTTTTGGTAGTGGAGATTTTGAGATAGAGATAGATGAGTATGCCACATCTCCTCCTCTTCATGTGGTCAGTGAAGATGGCGTGGTAGAAATAGACAAACATGTTACCTCTCTGCCTTCATGTTCTGGCAGCAAAGTTGTTGCTGAAGAGGAGCTAGACAAGAGCATCGTCTCATCAGCCAGAGTGAAAAGTGAGCCAAAAGCTGTGAACTCAGGGCTTGAAGGAAAGCTGGATAACGTACCTAGTTCAGGAACAGAGAACATCAAACTGGTAAACAAGGTAAGAAGAAACATCCCACGTCCCAAACCGCGGCCGAAAAGGAAGATTTTGGTTAAGAAGAAGTTAAGAGTCGCTGTAGCTTCTGCTACAAAAATGGTCGAGAATGTTGATACTTCCTTAGAGCCTAGTACAAGCCAAACCCTGTGCCAGAAATGCCACTGTTCGTTAAAGAGCATCACCACTGAAAACCATCTGCCAACAAACGGTACTGAAGCAAATCAGGAATCCTCCAATTCCTGTGAGGTTATTGATAGCAGAGAAGCTGACATTGTCATGCAACAAGATGCCATTCAAAACAACTACAGTGGACAAGGTGATGCGAATGAACATAAAAGAGAGAATCCAACTTCCAGCGAAAAGATTATATTCTCTCTGAGCTCAAAGGATAGCATAGGAAACTACAGCAGCAGCACAAGCATGAGCGAGGAGAGCAATCTGAGCAGGTTTAGCTGTGGCAATAAGCCTCACATGTCTATGGACGTGAGATGGGAAGCGATTAAGCACGTCAAGTTGCAATGTGGCTCTTTAGGACTCCGACATTTCAACCTTTTGAAAAAGCTTGGTTGTGGAGATATAGGAACAGTTTATCTCGCTGAGCTGGTCGGTACGAATTGCCTGTTTGCCATAAAGGTCATGGACAACGAGTTCTTGGCTCGGAGGAAAAAGACACCGAGGGCACAGGCGGAACGTGCAATCCTCAAGATGCTGGACCATCCTTTTCTGCCTACCTTATATGCGCAGTTCACTTCAGATAACTTATCATGTCTGGTAATGGAGTATTGTCCCGGTGGTGATCTTCATGTCCTGAGGCAGAAACAGCTCAGTAGATGCTTCTCCGAACCTGCAGCTAGGTAAGATTACTTTTCACATTGTGATGATCTCTGATAAGCAAAATTGATGATGATTTGTTTTGTTCACAGGTTCTATGTAGCAGAAATCCTCCTTGCGCTTGAGTACTTACACATGCTTGGAGTTATATACCGTGATCTGAAACCAGAGAACATTCTAGTCCGTGAAGATGGTCACATCATGCTTACAGATTTTGACCTCTCACTCAGATGTGAGGTGAACCCAACTCTTCTCAAAACAACTTCTCTTGCCGGGAAAGATCCAGCAAGGATGTCTGGTCCATACAACGCATCCAACTGCATACAACCTCTATGCATCGAACCATCGTGCCGTGTCCCATGTTTCAGCCCTAGGCTCTCATCAAAACCAAGAAAACAGAGAAGGCCTGATCTTTTGACCCAACAGTTCAGATCATTGCCTCAGCTTGTGGCTGAACCAACCGAAGCAAGATCAAACTCTTTTGTAGGAACGCACGAGTACTTGGCTCCTGAGATCATAAAAGGAGAAGGGCATGGTGCTGCAGTAGACTGGTGGACTTTTGGGGTTCTTCTCTATGAGCTTTTATACGGGAAGACACCGTTCAAAGGTTATGACAATGAGGAGACATTGTCCAACGTTGTGTTTCAGAACCTCAAGTTTCCTGATAGCCCGCTTGTGAGCTTCCAGGCAAAGGATTTGATCAGAAGGTTGGTGATGAAGGATCCGGGGAGCCGTCTCGGGTCAGAGAAAGGAGCTGCAGAGATCAAGAGGCATCCTTTCTTTGAAGGATTGAATTGGGCTCTCATCCGCTGCGCCATTCCCCCTGAGCTGCCTGATGTATATGAGAATGGTGCAACGGAAGCAACGTCTCCTAAAGGGAATAGTAATGGGTATCTTGAATGTAAAGCCATGGGAGATCATCTTGAGTTCGAGTTGTTTTAGGGGATAGAGAAAAGACAATACGGGGGTCTAAGCAGACAGAAACTATGTGGTTTAAGTTATCAATAGTACCGTTGTTGTTGTTGTAGTAATCCATTTCTAAGTATAAGAGGTAAATTTTGCATCTTTTTCCTTACTTTCCCTTTGGCTTCAAGGCAAATCAATCTATTTTCAAAGCCCAAACAAGAAAAAAGAGCGAGATATGGATTAAGTAAATATAATGGAAATCTTACATATGGGTAAATTATCTTTTTGTTCTTGACTAAAGAAGTTGTGCATATCTTGTTGTCTATAAGAGATGATTCTCTTGAGACTTTCTAGCTTTGTTGTTTGCAATGGTAATGCTGATAGCAATCTTGGTGATCTTGGCAGCTACTTGATGAGTTTAGAAGGGTTTTTGTATTCTCCTTTGAGTTTCATAGCAGAGCTCCTCAATCAGATTACAAGGGTTTTGTATTCTTCCAGTAACTTCGGGATGTCATCCATCCGCAACTGAGAATAGAAAATGTAAAGCTTGGTATGTCAGAGAACATGTGATGTTTGATAGATTGGTGTCAAATATTCAGGAGAGAGGAAAATATGCAGTAATACCTCGGAAGAACTTTTGATATGATAAAATGTAAAGGTCTTCTTTCCGGGGAAGCCCAAATCAGCAGATGTTAAGCTGCTCTGTGCTCTGATAGAAACCCGCCACACCAAATGAAAACAAACATGTGTGAAGGAAAGGAAGAAGCAAATGTGAAATTTCATAACATGTAATAATTTTCAGAGGGGTACAAAACAATGCATCTACAACATTAAGAAACAGTTTTGGCAATTCTTGGATTAACGAGTCTCAAGGGCTTACTCAAGAAAGAAGAGTAGTATCGATATTGAGTTCTATATGTCACTCCTAAACTCTCACGAGATTTGTCAAAATTACTTCAATGCCATGTGGTGTTTCCATGGGCAATCAAGGAACCACCACTTGAATTGACATTCGAAAATAATCTACATAAACGAGGCCGAGTCTGAATAGTTAGAATGGGTAAGAACTCACGTGTATTTTCTGGTAACCAGTCGCTGATAATCTCGAAGCAAGGAACCAAGCTCTTTTAATTGCAAAGTCTCTGGAGTGGACTCTCTCCAATGTTGACGAAGTGCTTGAGCTGCCATCTTTTCATTTGGACGCATTTTCAGTACAATAATAACACAATCACACATCGCAAAATAGACGAGAAAAAATTAACCTGAATCATGGAGGCTCGATTATCAACTACATCTCCCTCAATCAATCTGGTTCCTAACTCAACGAACTCTTGGTCTTCTGACTCCTCGGGGATTTGAAGGCGTAATCCTGATGAAACAGAGATTCCCATTTTCTTTTGCAAGGCAACGATAGTGGATCCCTCTTGTCCCCTTTCCTGCTGTGATTAGAGTCTTAATGTTTAAAACACGTGGAAAAGCTAATTTAACTGCATCGACGAGAAACACATAAGATGACAAGCAGGAACTTCAATTACCGTATCCAGTTCACTCTCTGACTCCTTAGTTTCAGGAGGGTTTTTAAGTTGAGGTACAGAAGACCTCTTGGCTATCGGATCATCTGAGAAAAGAAAAAAAGAGATAGGGTGAGCGTGAGGTTGTGATGGAAGTGTGAAGTTTTGAGTTAGATCCCTATCTAGCGTTCCACATCCATTAATCCACTTCTTTCTTTCAAAACGAATAAGAACATTTTTGAAGGCTAAACAGTTCAGAAAATTCAATCAGATGTGTAAAACTTTCAATACAAACTTGATAAAGAATAAAAGAGTATGCTAGAAATTAAGTGTCTCTAATTGCCTACAGGCTGTGACCAACACCAAGATTAGTTCGTCTAAAGACTTTCCAACTATAAGTAACCGATGATGGGTGTACACAGAATGATAGCTAAGTTGAAGGTAAACCATCAGTACAAATAAGAGTAAAATACCTTCAGGAACCAACCACCAAAGATCACCGAAGGTTGATTTTCCATCAAAACCACCAATCAAAAGATGACGAGCTCCAATACTAGTCATGGTATGATAAGCTCGAGGAGGAGGAGGCTCATCATTGCTTATCAGTAAGCGCTTCCACTGAGCAGTTACTAGTATGTGAAAATATAAACTTAGCGACAGCGCGTACAAGACAATGCACAGTAATAAAAGTGATAAATTTACATCACAATTTTATCATCTCACTTGTGATCCTTTAGTAGAGGAGAAAATTCTTATGAGATGAGTAAGCAAGAATATACCTCTATCCAAAATTATAGTGTCATTATAATAGACATCATAACGACTCAGCCATCCACCAGTTCCATGTCCCCCAAATAACAGAAGCTTCATACATGAAAATTAATGATGTGAGAGTGATGTACGTCACGCAAAGCTATTTATACAAAAGAGCAAAAGGAAGCTGAAAAAGACATACGTAATGTCCTCCGGATGTGACCGTGTGACCACATCGAGCTGATGGTGCTTGGCCAGGAAGCTTGAGTTGTGTCCATCCAGGTGTTTCACGCTCTTTCTTGCACAACAAATAAAACGCCACAATAAGATCAGCAAACAGAACATAAGAAAGAAGACAAATGAAGAGAATACTCCTCTACATAATTCAATGCACTTTTCAAGAAATGTCAGTAAGGATGAACCTTCATCTATTAGACCCTTCAAAGCCCACAGATCACCCATGATAGGGCCACCACCTCCTGTCAAAGATAACCATAACACACACCATAGTCTCAGTTTAGTTGTTATCAGCTGAAGCAAAGCAAAGATTTTGGCTCTGGTATACCTCGGCCACCAAAAACAAGCAAACGTTTCTCAACCATGGTGGCTGTATGACCACATCTAGGAGGCGGCAACGACCCCGAAACCGTCAGCTCCATCCATTCAAGGGACACTAACAAATACCAAGAAAGTTGTAATTATCAGAAACTAAAACCAGTTTATTAATTATTACAAAACTGAAGTAGAGGAGAGGTATAAGGTTTTACTTGTGTCCATAACATACACATCTGACAGCCATTTTTTACCATCCCAGCCGCCACACCTGCCAATGGTAATAGGTTAAGCCAATGCAGACAGCAAGATTTAACAAGCTGATGAACGTCTAAATTTCTGATACTCACAACACAATCTTCTGGTTACCAATAGCAGCGGCAGCAGAGAAATCACGAGGCGTAGGTAAGTCGCCAAAGCTGGTTAGCTCAGACCACTGCCATATATCTGCAGAAAATGTCATCAGCCGTCATAAATAGGCGTCTCATAAAAGCGCCAAAGCAGAGTATTAAGAGTTCTCAGGCAGGTCTTAACGACACTGTTATAACTTAATTACCTGTATCTAGAACCCAGAAGTCACCCAGCCTGAAATCGATTTATAGCAATAAGCTATTCCGGTGAAAGTAGAAATGTATAAACGCTATAACTAGAAAATATATAGTAGTGCGTACCTCTTGCCACCAGAACGTCCACCAAAGATGAACATATGACAATCAATAGTGATGGCAACATGAAACGCGCGCGGTGTAGGACCAACTTTTCCTTCAGAAACGCTGCCAGTACACTCTGGCTCAAACCAGAGTTTGTTTTCTAGCCGACAGGATAAAGAAGAAGCAATCATAAGACAACCAATTATCACATGATTAAGAAGCTGATCATATGATACTTAAAACAAGGCCAAGGATGGGACAAAAGATGCTCAGAAACAAAACTAACAAAATAAGAAAGAGAGTATCCATCTAATTCCTCTTCAACAACACCGAATTGAATAATCTCATGGCGAAGTTTTCAGCTTTCTATAGTTTTTGAAAAGTAATTAGCTTTGATGTAAGCATCAGCCTAACTAAGCTTAACAGACAATAAACTACTAGAAACACTAGTCATTACAAGCAGAACAATCCAAGACAGTAACTCATAAGAAAGAAAGAAAGCATCTTTCTTGGATCAAAGAATCAATAATCCTAAGCTGAAGTATGATTGGTGATTACCAATGTCATAGACAATTATGTCGTTAAGGAACTTCTTGTCGACGAGACCGCCGAACACCACGACCATAGATTTTCCGACATTGACAGCTGTATGTCCACTGAGTGAACAACAAACACCAATAAAAATCATCAGCTGAAATTAAAATCGAAAATTGAATCGAGAAGAAGTAATTAATTTACCTCCTCGGCTGTGGAGGAGTTCCGGTGAAATCGGAAGAGGAAGCTCGAACCCAGTGATGCATACGGTGGCGATTGATGTCTGAAACGCACGGATCACCGCGTTTTGGATTCGCTTCAACTAGTACACTTCTTCTCCTCTTAGAGTCAAAAACAAATTTGCAGAGATCGAAAGGACTCTTGTTTGGTAGAGAGACTCGAGTTCATTAAACCATCAATATGTCCGGTTTGGTAGTGATAGACAAATTACAGAACTGGATGAATTAACCGGTTTATCCCGTTACTTAAAATTTTTGGAAAACTCAGGTTCTGTTCGGTCCGGTCTAGGATCTATCATTGAGTTACTGCTTGGTTGTACATTTATCAATCATAAGTGCTGATCACTTGAGTGAAAACTGGATACGTAATAGGGAACCAGGTCGAGCCAAGAGACTTTCTTGAATCTTCTGAGGTGTATATGTGATTTGATTGCGCCATTGAGGTGTATTACGTCCAGTAGCTAGTTTCTTACCTCTCTCCGGTGTAAATCTCTATTGTGTATACTATACAGGTTTACAAGATAACCAACATGGTTTAAGTTTCCTTAATCTTAACCGTGTATATATATATACTTGTTGTAACAAACTTTACTATATATCATTTCATTTTATTCAATAATCTCTTTGTAAAATCAACTATGAGGAGTTCCATTATGGTGAAATTCTTGGCTTTGGTTTCAATAAACTCCAAGGCTCTATATATGTAAAAGGGATTAACTAGATGTTTCGTTAAACCAAATGATAAAATCATGTTAAGAATGATGTTCAGTGATCACTATCAAAAGCATCGTCTACCTCCAGTTCCGAGTATACAAGTCAACTAAGCACACACAATGGAGACATATCGAAGAAGATATGGTTCAACAACATACAAATGTATTTCAAACTTAGCATAACAGCGAATGAGCATGCAACTTATAAACGGAATATCGCAGACAAGATAACTTTATACAGCAAATACAACAAGAAAACGACTTATATCACATATCACAATTAATAGTGGGTACTGATTCTGAGTAGGTTCACCTGAAAACCGAATAATAGATAGTTGAGACTTTCACACAAAACTTCAAGGAGAATATATAACAAACAAATGAATAATATTGACATTATACCAAAAATATATATATGTGAGACAGTTTTATTCTCCTTATCTGTCGCTGTCATATGTATGTGCAGCTCTAAATGCTTTAGATGAATGAAATTCCAAACGAAATCCACATCGGATCAGTTGAAACCAATCAAGTTAAGCATCTCCATGTTTCTTTGTTTACAGAGAGATGGCGCTAGAATTTCAGAAGTATAACTGCCTTTGAGAAATACATGAAGAGTCTTGATGTGATGCTACCGTATTCTGATTGGAAGCAGGTCAAGTACTTCATGTTCACTAGATTACCCAATTCCAACTTTGTTTTAGCGTCAACATATTGGGGAAGCATTAGGAACCTCAACTCTACTATCTCTTTAAAAATACTTGGCAAATGAATTATTTGGAAGGAGAAAATTCTCAAATAGATTAGAAGTTTTAGATTCCGTAAAGAAAAATGTACATGAGTTGTACAACCCATGTCTAAGCTCAAATATCTCAAATGAATGAGCTTTCCAATGCTGGAAGGTATTCTCCATCCTCCTCTATGGTCGTTTATACCATGTAACTGTAAACTCAGATCTAAGACCCTAAGTATTTGTAAATTTTGGAGTCCTTGAACTGACTGCTTCCACAAGTTGATGTCGAGTCCAAAACTCAAAACAAATCTAGCTTTTTGATTGCTTTTACGTCCCAGCATATCAAGTGCACTACCACCATGTAGTACGAGTCTGCGAGATCTGGGAGGAGTATGAGCATTTATGGTAGAGGTGGAAGTAGTAGAGACTTACGATAAACTGAAGAAAGTCTCTTCTTTGGTTTTATATAAACATACTTCTCTTATCATGTCATGCATTTGACAATACTCCCAACTGCAACTCAAATCCTCTTTTACTGCACTAACCATATTTCTCCTTACTAGCTCGTCTATGTAGTCTTCTCCAACTTTCCTAGTGGTTTCTCCATCGCAACTTGACGTTATTATTCCTTCTGCTTCCCTGTAATAATACAATCTATCCACTTGTATCTCGTAATCTTTGGGAAAATGAGCTAGGTAAAGGAAGCAATGCTTTACTCAATTTTTTTTGCCATAACTGTAAATAATCCTTTACTCAATGATAGGATACAAGTGGATTGCAGCCAAACTCTTCTGATTCTACTAGCTACTACATGTTAACAAGCTTGATGCTTTGTGGCCTTGGCACCAAATCATCAAATCTCTGTTATCGCATGTCCTTCTTCCTCAAGTCTCTCTGGAATCTTTTTTTTCCAGTACATCATCCCAAATATTAGTAAAAATTACTAACCAGCTTACATAATCATCAAGTGTATTTTCGATCTTTTTTTTTTGTTATGATGAAAAATGTTTTAGAACTACCTAACTTTTAAGTTTTTTTGAAGGGGAATCTCAAGTAGGAGACCAAGATTCAATAGTGCAGAACACTGGTCTCTGGGGCACGGGTCATAAAAAGTTGCTCAAAGATGGATCCGAGTTCGAACATGACTTCTTACCAGTTGCAGCTGCAGTCCACATCGCGTTGATACTGTTGTATGTCTTTGTCTTCGCTTATTGTATCAAGCTCCTCAACTTCCAAAGAAGGTGAAGAACCTGTGATTAGATAGAGTTGAAAATCTATGTAGAATAGTGTTGAAGGTTGTTGTTGTATTCATGTAAATTTTCTAGTGTACTAGCGTTTTATTATTTTGTTTTCATTTGGTAAGTAATAACAGTAATATAACACCAACAATAAACATTTTTCGAAACTACTCTTGCCTCTTGGTATATCTCTATAATATTATTTGAGAAGTCAGTTTCCTACGTGTCGCACTCACGTTAACTCTCACAATGGTTGATTACGATGATATCCTTAATGAATTAAAATATTATATTTAAATACTATTATTGATTTTTTATTTAAATTACTTTTAATATTTTCCAAATAACATATATAATAAAAGGAAATATTACAAAGTTTATAAAGCGCATTAAAAATGAAAATATATGTATAAATAATATGATTTCATTAAAAGGAAAGTTCACAAAATAGTAATATTCCATTTTAATATATATATTTTTGAACAACTCTATTATAAAATATTTTTAAATAATACAAAATATACTAATATACTTTCTTTATATTTATATTTTCACAGATAATCTTGATATTAGAAAAATATATAATTTATTTTAAAACATAATTTTAAACAGTACAACAATATATATTTTCACAGTAACAGAAATATTTGTAATATATTTATCTTTTTTGATAATTACATAAAATAATTAAGTAACATAAACTGATATATGTTTTATTGACTAAAATATTTTATAATTAGTATTATTGAAATGTTATTTGTATTTTCTTATATTTATTTGACCATAATATCTTTCGATTCAGAAAAAATATCTATAATTTTTTTTACTTATATAATAAGATTTCTCAAATACAATCACAATTTTTACTGCTTATTTTAAGAGATATTAAAACGAAAAATAAATTTTAACAATAAACATCTTTTGATCAAATAACAAAATATTTTAAAATCACACTATACACTTTAATGAGATAGAAATATTTTTGCATTATTAAAATTATATGTTTTCTTAATCTTAAATTTGCTTTTAAATTTAATGTTTTATGTTTGTGGAACTTAATATAACCATAACCAAAAGGCATAAAACATTTATAATTTATAAAAATATTTTAGTTATTGTAAATATCGATCGTGTTCAAAATTTTAATATATTTTGAATAAATTTTTTAATGAAAATAAGAAAATTAATCAAAATTTTAATATATTTGAATAAAAATTTATAATTGAATTCAGTGAAATAGTTGCAACCTAATATATTCAAATGATTACTAAACCGATTGTAAAACAACAAACTGATTAGATATAACATATCTGAAATTATATGTCTAATTAAAGTAATACAAATTATTAATATAAATTATGCAAAACTATAAATTAATTTAAAATTAAAAGTAAATAGCAATCAATTATTATAATATATATTTCTTTATAAATATTTATCCGATGAGGAAAATCACCTAGTGCTAAATATTCTCTAATGATTCTCATGGGGATATTTGTGAAACGTTTTGGACTCATCCCCTAACAACTGAAGAAAAAACTTTATCAGTTACGAGTCTGAATCTGACAATGACAACACAAAGTTATAAAATCTTTTATTTTATTTATGGATCTCTAGCATTATTTTTTTCATGAATATTTATTTTTTGGTAAGAAGATGCAATAATTGAGAGATACAACTTTCTTTTTGTGGATACATATGAAGGAGACGGACGAGAAACGCTTGACGGGGGACCCACTGAAATATCTGACATCGTTACACGTGGCGAACTACGCTCCGTCCCCTAATGAACTCCGTGCGATATTTATTTAATTAATTGATATATCTCCTTATTTAGATTTTATTTCCTTTTAAGCATTTCTCTTCGCTTCCTCACTCTCTCTTCTCCCAAAGTTCCTATACAATGGTTTACACGATTTCAGGCGTACGTTTCCCTCGCCTCCCATCGATCAACAAGAACTCGTCTCTCTCAAGTTTCAACGACGATCGGAGAACCAACGCCGTCTCCTTCTCTCTGAGGAAGGACACTCGTTCCTCTGGTACTCCTCCTACATCCATCTCTTCTCTTCTTTCCTTACACTGCACGCGTTTCGAGATTGATGATTTTGATGGAGTCAATGCGTGGATTTGATGTTTTGTTCTGTGATTTGGTGCATGAGATTAGCTTTTTGAAATCAAATTTGATAATGCTAATTTGTCTTATTTTTTACATCGACTGTGTTGATTTTCTTTTAGGGAAGATCTTTTCTCGGAAGCCATCTTATGATTCTGACTCTTCTTCCCTAGCTACCACTGCGTCTGACAAAGTAGAACCTCAGGAAACTGTCTCTGGAGTAACTCAGGTTTGTTGTTTTTGTCTGTCTACTTGTTGGTTCTGTAACTATGTACTAAACCTATGTTGTGTGGTTTATGTGTACTTGTGTTATCCTTCTGTTTTGTTTTTTTAATAAACCATTGTGTTTCATGTTCTTGTTTTTACTGGGTGATGACATTTTAGGAAGAGAAAAAAAAAAACATTTCTCCTGGATCTGATGTTAATGTCTTTGGTCCTGGTTCTCTGTTTCGCTTAGCTTTATGTTTACGTTATTTCTACGCAGATGCATAAAGTTGTGTTCTTTTGTTTTCTGGATCATTAAATATCATCAATTCTGTGTGGTTCAGTTTCTCTGTATGATCACATATGAAGATATGTATTGAACCAAAAAACAAAGTTGAAAGAACTTTCCTGCTCCGTTACGTATGCATCTGTTATATATTATTCAAGAATCTCTCTTAAAATGTGTCTGATTCTTGGATGACATTCTTCTTTCAAGTGCATTTACATGGTTTCTTGCATTTACATGCTCATGATAGATCATTTCTTCCCTTTTATTATTAGGTACATGACGATGTAGCACAGAAAGTTGAGGCACAGGGACGAGAACAAACATCTGCACTTTCAACATCTGGATGCCAGAGTAATAAAGCAGATATTGCAAGTATGTCAGAGTCTCTCGACCAAGAAGTTGTACAGAGGAGGATCCCACCTCCTGGAGATGGGAAGAAAATATATGACATTGATCCTATGTTGAAGAGTTATGATGGTCATCTTGATTATCGGTAAACAATCTTATTATATAATATACGTTTACTTGTTTGCAAAGGGTAAAAGTCTCTCATCATTGTTTTCGTCATCAAACTAGTAAACTCTGGATTTAGTTTTCATGGACGGGACATGGTTTCATGTCATATCTTGATATTGATCCTTCTCCTAGCTTTAAAACTTGTGTTTCTATTCTAATTTCACAGCATGTCGTTGTAGATATGGACAGTACAGAAAACTGCGTGATGAAATCGACAAGAATGAAGGTGGATTAGAGGCATTTTCTCGCGGTTATGAAATATTTGGTTTCACTCGAAGGTAGACATCATTTAAATATATTCAAGTGCTGTTTCAATATCTTCAATAGTTCTTACTATTACATTTTCAGCACTCTAGTCACGGTAAATGTTAAGTAAATACTCTACAGATAGTTGGTATTGCAGTTGCTAATTATTATTAACTGCTTTGCTAGCGCTACTGGTATCACTTACCGGGAATGGGCACCAGGAGCTAAGGTTTGTTTTATCTCAATTCTCAACCTAATAGAATTTGTTTCATTTTTGTTCCGTCATTGGAGTTTCAGAATTGGTCTTTTATATGTCAAATGCAAATTTTCATACCTGAAAAGAATAGAATCGTGGATCGGGACTCATGTTCTCCCACATTCAATCCGGTTAACCATGCACGTAGTGCCAACTAGATAGATATTTGTGGTGGTATATAAGTTTTTCTTTGGGCTGTTGGGGTTCTAGAGTTGAAACTTGTCAAAGTGGTTTTGTATTTAGCATAAGTATGAACGACCAGCTTCGGCTCACAGCTCACTATGCAACACCTCATGAATGAAAGTAGAGTAGGGCTCTTTTGTTGTGACATCGGTTTTGTCCATTGAATATATTTTCGATTACTGTTTTTACTCTAACAAGTCGTTTGGCTAATTTTTCCTTCCCCAGGCAGCATCACTGATTGGAGATTTTAATAACTGGAATTCTAAAGCTGCTGTCATGACTCGGGTATATAGTTACTCTTATGAGATATATTTTTACAAAATCTAGTGATTCTTGTTGGAAGCATGCTTTGCTCTGTTATCATTCTGTTCCTTTCTGGAATTTTGATCTAAGACAGTCTTTTCACTGAAATTCTGAGCAGAACGAGTATGGTGTGTGGGAAATATTTCTGCCGAATAATGCTGATGGCTCGCCAGCAATTCCCCATGGCTCCCGCGTGAAGGTAACATGATAATAGTTTTCAAGTCAATGCTCAGATGTATAACACTTTTGACCATTACAACTTACTGCTGCTGCACATTCCATATATCAACTTCAGGAGGAAATCCACAATCATTTCCTCATTTATTTACAGTTGTTAGAAAATATAGAAAGAAACATATTATTTAGAACAGACAATTCCAACAGCTTATAATTTAATTTAAGTTTTAGAGATAATTTGTAGTGCATTTCCAAAAATCTCACGCGATATATTTTATTGGAAGAGAATTAATACTGTGCTACATGTATCCTTTTGGAATAGCATACAAAGTTTTCACCTTTTGTAACTCTTCCCACAACTTCTATTTTATATTATGCGTTGGTAGATTCGCATGGATACCCCATCTGGTATTAAAGACTCCATTCCAGCTTGGATCAAGTACTCTGTTCAAGCACCAGGGGAGATCCCATACGACGGAGTATATTATGACCCTGCTGAGGAGGTACAAACCAGTACTCATTTTACCTTCTCATTTGTTTTTGTAGAGATGATCTAAACTCTTCAAGGTGTAGATATCCAACAAAGTACATTATATTTAGTATCTAACTCATAATTGGTTTCCAGCATTAACGATGTATATATGTGGTTTGATATATTTCTCCTTTTTTCTGGTCCTGTGATTTCGCTAAGGCCTAAAGAGTACTCCTTTGTTTCAGGACAAATATGTATTCAAACATCCTCGTCCAAGGAAGCCCACATCTCTGCGTATATATGAATCACATGTTGGAATGAGTAGTACGGTCCGTTTCTGTCCTCTTTTCTTGGAATAATGATAATCACTATAATAAGTATTGAAATAAATATTAATATTTGAGAGTTCTTTATCGTTTCAGTTCACTTTTGACAATATGGTAATAGGTAATGTAATCTTTTATCTGCAGGAACCAATGATAAATACATATGCCAACTTTAGAGATGATGTACTTCCCCGTATAAAAAAGCTAGGCTATAATGCAGTTCAGATAATGGCCATTCAAGAGCATTCCTACTATGCCAGCTTTGGGTATCTACCTATTCCAGATATAGCTTACCTATCATCCAACGCATTCCTGTTATAATCTTTTTCTTCAGCTGATGAATGAGAATGTGACTTCGCTACGTGCAATGCAGGTATCATGTGACAAACTTTTTCGCTCCTAGCAGCCGCTTTGGAACACCTGATGACCTTAAATCTTTGATAGACAAAGCTCATGAGCTGGGTCTGGTTGTTCTGATGGATATTGTGCACAGGTATTGACCTCCTGTTAACACTTTCCAGAATCATCTTACATCAGATACTTAGTTAGTGGAATTCGTTTAAATGAACTTTTGCATGGATAATCCACATTGTTTTAAATTAAACCAGCCATGCATCAAAGAACACACTGGATGGTCTGAACATGTTTGATGGCACTGATGGTCAGTATTTCCACTCTGGAGAGCGGGGTTATCATTGGATGTGGGATTCTCGTCTTTTCAATTACGGAAGCTGGGAGGTATCTCTCTCTCCAGAGTCGATACTGCAATATTGATATGAATTTTTTTTAGTGTTACAACCATATTGGTAGATACGTCTGTCTCTGTATTAATTTATTTTCCTTGTCAATTAAGGTGCTTCGGTATCTTCTGTCCAACGCGAGATGGTGGCTGGAAGAATACAAGTTCGATGGGTTCAGATTTGATGGCGTGACTTCCATGATGTACACTCATCATGGACTGCAGGTGATACTTTTGCATGGCATTATATATGATAGTATCTATCCTTTGTATCAATGTGGTACTAATATGTGATGCCAAATGTGTGACTTTCTGCAAGCTAATTACATTCTTGTTTGTGGCAGGTCGAATTTACTGGGAATTACAATGAGTACTTTGGATATTCAACTGATGTTGACGCTGTGGTCTATCTAATGCTGGTGAACGATATGATTCATGGGCTATACCCTGAGGCTATTGTTGTCGGCGAAGATGTAAGTCTTATGCACATACGTTTAGTGTGTAAACTAAATTATCACCTCTCTTCCGTTCTCTCAATTTGGTTTCGTTACAGGTTAGTGGGATGCCAGCTTTTTGCATTCCTGTGGAAGACGGTGGTGTGGGTTTTGACTACCGTCTGCACATGGCAGTGGCTGATAAATGGATTGAGCTTCTCAAGTATGTCCTCAGGAAATCTTTGCAGGAATAAATCATTTGATCTGATTTCGTGTGTTATAATATTCTGTAGGAAGAGAGACGAGGACTGGCAGGTTGGTGATATAGTTTTCACGCTTACCAACAGAAGGTGGGGGGAGAAATGTGTCGTCTATGCGGAAAGTCATGATCAAGCTCTTGTTGGAGACAAAACGATTGCGTTCTGGCTGATGGACAAGGTACTAATAAGACTCGGCAAACAGCATAACTAACATCTTACTGTCTTGGAACTCTTTAAGTCATGTTGTATTTAGATAGATTTTTCTGACTCAATCTTGTCTTTGCATGAATCTGTAGGACATGTATGATTTCATGGCGGTGGATAAACAGGCCACTCCACGTGTAGACCGCGGGATCGCCTTACACAAAATGATTCGGCTCATTACGATGGGACTAGGTGGAGAAGGATACCTCAATTTCATGGGAAACGAATTTGGACACCCTGAATGGATCGACTTCCCAAGGACTGACCAGCACCTTCCTGATGGCAGAGTCATCCCTGGGAACAATGGTAGTTATGATAAATGCCGACGCAGGTTTGATCTTGGAGATGCAGAGTATCTTAGATACCATGGACTACAAGAGTTTGATCGGGCGATGCAACACCTAGAGGAGAAGTATGGTTTCATGACTTCAGAGCAACAGTACATATCCCGCAAGGATGAAGGAGACAGAGTCATTGTATTTGAGAGAGGTAACTTGGTCTTTGTCTTCAACTTCCACTGGACCAACAGCTACTCTGACTACCGTATCGGTTGCTCTGTTCCCGGAAAGTACAAGATCGTTTTGGACTCGGATGATTCTTTATTCGGTGGATTCAGTCGGCTAGATGACTCCGCCGAGTTCTTCACCTCTGTAAGCGCATTAACTAAAACAAGAATGTAACAGAAAACTCCATAGTCATTTTCAATAAAAAAGAAACTGACAATTTGCTATTCAGGATGGAAGGTACGACGATAGGCCTTGCTCCTTAATGGTGTATGCTCCATGCAGAACTGCTGTAGTTTACGCTGCAGTAGATAGTAATGAAGATTCTTCTCTGGTGCCCATAAGCCTTGTTCCTGAGGATGTTTAGGAGCGAGAGAAGAACGTCTGAGTTTGCCTACTGTAAGCTTTCTTTGTACTACAAAGATATAATCTCTATCTCCTCCTTTAGTTTCAATTGCAGCATTCTAATCACTTTTAAAAGTAGCTTATATATGCTTCATCACAGATTGTACTTAGTGATATGAACACTTCCTTAGTTTAAATATTTGAGAGGAAAATCTGCAGAGAACTGTAACAGATGCAGGGAAAAACCTTAAGAAAAAAGGAAGATGACAACAAGAGCCTTTTCTGTTCATAAAGCGAAAATTTGAATTAAAAAAAAAAAAAAAACAGTAGAAAAACTGAAATGTTGTGTTGGTTATACACTGTTCAATGAAAGGCTTGTGTTGATACACCGAGCTGATGGAGAACACTAGTTGGGGAAGACGATGAGGAAGATCTCAGGACTTCAGCCAATGGTCCGCCCATGTGGTGGTGGTTGTGATGGGACCCTCCACCGCTCCACCAGCTCATGTTTTGCTGGTCCCTCCCATTGTTGTTGCTCCTAGCTTCCTCCTCTTCGTTGCCTGTAGACAGCTTCAGAGAGACGTCGGAGGAAGAGTTTACAGGCATGGAGATGGAGAGACAAGTGGTTGAGCTCATCATGGGGGTTGAACTATTGTCGGCTTCAGAACGAGGCCAGTCGTCAAAGAAGTGCCTCAAAGTGTGTCCCCCGTCTGAGATGTTGTTGCGAAATCCATTATGGGATGCGTATGGCCTCTTATTGTTGCTTCCTTGCTTCAACTCTGAACTGTTAACAGAATCCACATCTTATCATTTGAGTGAAAGATGAAAGAGATTTTAAAAAAACTATAAAGAAAAAAAGAGCACAAAGCAACATATAGTCAAAAGAGGTTCCACAATTAGGCTCAACAACATCAACATAGTTGGAACCCTTTATACTGTGTTTAGGTTTTAAAAGCACCTTCTTAATGCATGTTTTAAGAATTAATTACTACATTACTATTATTTTATGAATTTTCTATCATGTGATCATTGTGATGTGTATGGATAGGGGAGGTGGGTGCAGAGGAATCTAAAAGCTTTAACTTCTCTGCAAGATACATATGGGCCTGCTTTCACTAGGGTCCTACCATTTCACTACTGTACCTAACTCTCTCTCTTTCTTCTATTTCTCTGTTTGAAAAGTCTCACACCTAGATTAAAGAAAAGATTCTATCAATTCCAGTGTTACCATTATCTCTCAATAGTAGATATTTTTCTTCACAAAGAAAACAAACAAACAAAGAACCCTGAAAATGATAAGGATGTGTCTCTCAATTTCAAACATTACCCCTCTCTCCACAACATTGCTTCACATTCAGTGTATGAGAACATACAAACCATCCCAAGTTGTGTAATGTTGTATCATCATTAGTTTCATAGTTACCAAATAACTGCTTTAAGGTGAACATTCAATTGCAGATTTGGATAAACTTTGACTCATTATCATTCAAAAGCAATTGTCTCGAATCTCAACAAAAATCTTATTGGCTTAAAACTAAAGAAAGAAAAGTCAACGTGTTTACTGCTTTGACCAACAAGACCAACAGACAAAGAAAAACACAAGTGTCTTTTTATTACCTTTGACTAAGGTTGAGAAGTTCAGATGAAGAACTGGAAGACGAGCCAGAGAAGAAGAAACAAGAAGATCCTCCTTGACCCACTTCCTCACCACCACCGCCAAAAGCAAACAAAGATGTTGTTGCGGGGGGTGCGGAAGCTGGAGCAATGGGAGTAGAGGTAGTGGCATTGACGGTAGGAGTTTCCACAGGCTTTCTTGAACGGTTGCGGCCACGGTGCATGTGGCGCTCGCAATACTTGTTGCCAGGGAAGACGTCCCTTGAACATCTCCACTTCTTACCATCAGTTCTCCTGCATCTCCCTGGCTCAGGATCCATCGCCCCCCTCCCCATATACCCTATATGTTTTTCCAGTTCATATCACATATCAGCATCAAGAACAGAGATCCTATAAACTATGCAACTTTCATTACAGTCATAGATTTTAGATCTCCAACAGAGGCACACCATTTACTAGACAAAAGCAAGAACCCATCACATGCTTCTTCAAAATTTGCAAAAACAAGATAATACTAAATCCAAAGTCTGAATCTTGGGAACACAACTTCAACAACAACAAGCACAAAACCCATATGCATCCCATTTATAAAATAGATTAAACTTTCTCTTCAAACGAGAAGTTATTATAAACAATAAAAAAGAAGCATATTCTATTTGATGAATTGAAACCAAGAAAGGTGAGAAAGAGAGAGATATGGACTCACAAGTGGGCTGGTATTGAAGAGGGTGGTGAAGAAAGTATGAAGGAGATAGATGGAGAAGACTTTTCTTGATTGGTAAAAGAAGCTCTTGTGGAACTGCAGCTCCAGCCATCATGTACCTGTAGATCAGTGCCTGTAGTTCAAGCTCTTGCCACTGTGCCCAGCTAAAAAAGCTCCCCATCTCTACAAACAAACAAAAAAAGACAAAACCCACCTCAAAATCTACAACACATATCTATACTGAGTGAACAGTTTCATCTCTAAGTTTCAGAAAGACTCACTTGGGAACCTGGAAGAAGAATCATGAGACAGAGAGGAGAGTTTAGAAGAGGTAGGCTCAGAGGAAAAGAGTGGAAGAGCAGTAGAAGTTGCAGTACGGGACTGAATCTGATCAAAGATATGTTTTGGTATCTTGGCTGCAGAAGGCTGTTCTTCTGACTCTGTCTGATGCTGCTGGCTTCTCCATTGTTTCAGTTGCAAATCCATGGGAGACAGAGAGAGAGAGAGAGAGAGAGAGAGAGAGAGAGAGAGAGAGAGAGAGAAACAGAGGAGAGTGTTGGCTGCTTTTTGGATAATTGTTTTTTTCAACCTTTTTGTTTTGTTTCCAGGGTCTAGCTATGGTTATAACAGCAAAGTGTTGTTGGGGGTTGTGAAGAGCAAAAGAAGAAAATAACAAACTTTTTCCCCTCTTAGAAAAAAGCTTTGTTCTTTGTAGTCAGTTTCTGTATCTGAGCTTCTTCTGCAGAGAGAAGATAGAGAAGAGGAAAGAGGTTTTTTTTAGGGTAAGAGAAAAAAAGACAGTGAGATAAGACAGATGGGGGAGGAAACTATACAGTAAAAACTCAAGTATTTAAGTTCATAAATCTTGATTAGTCTCAATGTTAATATAAATAATATACTAGTATTAAAAAGTCAGGAAACCTAGAAAGAACACTCTCTGCAAGATAAAGATGGAGAGGTAATAACCTGGAGTTTTACTGTCTAGCTGCCTTGGAAACATCACTTGCATATTATCTCCATTTAATAATTAAATAACTCTTCCTTTTAACTAGTTTACTGAGAAAACATAAGGCCTGTTGCTGCGAGGAGATATTTAATTAGTGATAAAAGTCCTTATTAGTGATTTGTTTGAAGGTTATTTAACGAGTGAGCGTTACGTCCTGATACAATTTGCATTTGGTGACAAAGCGAACGCTCCTTTAAATTTGAGTTAGTAAAGTTCGTTAAATTCTTATTTAATCATACGGAACTGAAATGTACTTTCCACTCTCTCTTTCATTTCTTTGTGTTTGACCTTCAAATTGTGTACTGTCGTCCATATCTTCTGTTCTATCTATATAGACTACGCTCTAGACTGTAACATTATTTCAGTGGAATCGGTTGAACAGTTAGTGGAGTCATTTGAAATTTTTTTAAACATAGTTTCATATAAAATAATTACTTGATGGAGCTAATGGCCAAGGGATGATAAACAAAGTTGTCAAGAACCTATAAAAGTTTAAGAAATGCAATCTATTTTATCGGAATATAGATCACAAAATCAATAGCGTAACTTTTTAATACTATCTCCGTGTCATAATACAGTAGAACATCTATAAATTAATACTCGATAAATTAATATACACTAAAAATCTCTATAAATTAATATAATTTTATAATCTCAAATTGAGTTTTTGGTTCAATTAGTATCTCGATAAATTAATATCTCTATAAATTAATAAAAAAAATATAATTTTGGTGTAGTCCCAACATTATTAATTTATAGAGGTTTCACTGTATATGATATTTTAAAAGTTTTTATTCTTTCTAACTATAAGATGTTTTGACACAATCGTATTATTTAAATTTTTTGAACAATGTTTAACCAATTATAATTAGTTAGACTGTTTTAATTTATATTTTAAAAGTGTTTTAAAAAATTCTTAATCCTTTATATTTAACTCAAAACATCAATACATCATACATTATTAAACAGAAGGATTAGTTAGTTTTTGTGTTTTCATAACATATCAAAAACCTATATAATTATAAACCAAATTTTTTTAACAAAGTTAACGAGACAATGCTTTATATACAGTATTCAACTCTGACCTCATTCATATAGACCATTATATATCAATGAGCTGCCTAAGTATGGTCCAATAAGGATTGGCTGGAAAAAAAATTTGAACCAACACAGAATTGGTAGAAAAATTGGTAGAAAAATGTGGGTTGTGAAATAAATTAGGAGTATTTATGTTAAATTTTAGGGATCTTTTAATGATTTAATGTATGTGTGGTATAAAAGATGTCGGCTCTACTGCATGGCTAGCAAAACGTACGAATGTGACTTTCAAGTCCTAAAAATACTTGCTGTAAGATTCGTTTCTTCAGGCCATCTTTCCATTTCATATAATATGGCCATTGTAGTACTAAAATGACTAAAAAAAAATTAGATGGCCATGTTAGTTTTCAAGCATCTCCATGTTGAACCGTGTCTTTGTACAGACTGAAATTATATATTGGGCTACCAAATCACTTGTTAAACTTAACCAAGAAAATCTACTTTTAAACAAGTTGATATATTTTGTTGTCATTATCTTTTTTTTTTGGTAAAAATGTTAAATTCTCGAATTGCTAAATGTGCCTATTGTTGCCATTATCTTTCGATGAACATCAATAAGAATGCCTTCCACACTACTCTATATGATCTTGAAGACACATCATTAAGCTAGCATTGAGTTCGGAGTGAATAGATAAAACAAAACAAAACAAAAAACCCTTTGTTTGTCGCCGTTAGCTCCCATTTGAATTATGTCATCAGTTACTCTTTATGCACCCCCGATTAAAAAAAAAGCTGCTCTTTATGCAGTTGCCATTTTTGGAACCAGAACCAGCATCAGCAGAAGTTTTGGTTTAATATTTTTATCAACGGTTTGACTTTGTTTTCTATTCATATACAGTTCAAGTTAATTTAGACGTTTAAAATCAGCTCAATGGAGTGAAGAGAGAGAAGTAATAATGAGTAAAGAGAAGCAGGTGGACTGTGTCAGAAGTGGTAAAAGCATAAAAGTGTGTAGTAACAAGTGGGTGGTGAGGGTTATTTTGCTGGTGTGCGACTCATCTTTGATTTGACTACTCATAGTAGCTCTCCCTTTTTCACTTTTACCCCCTCATTTCTCTATTCTATACATAGCCCTCGTGATCTCTAATAACGTTTCACTCACACCAAATAAATATATTTTCCCACTAATAATCCCTTTTCATATTATAAACCGAGGGTTTGCTTTCAAAGAAGTGAAAAGACAGAGAGAGAAACCAGATCTACTCCGACGTACAGCCGGCGCGTGAACGTCCGTACCGCCGCCGGAGCACTTACCTTATCCTCTCTGTTTCGTCTTCGCAGTCTTGTCAACAACCGCCTTGTCGGAGCTCTGATATCGCATCCATCCACGGTGGATCGGGTTTTGGAGTAACGACGCGATTGATTGGAGGTTCTCGGTGGAGACGGAGCGGTTTGCATGTTCCAATTGTTGTCCGGGGGATGGAGGCTAACCTAGATCCATCGACGCCGGTTATTTCGCGGGAGGTGGAGGCTCTCTCAGATCCACCATCGTCGCTCTAGCTTCCGGGAAAGAGAGGTTCTTTCAGCTCCGTTTTCGCCGGCTTTTGGTCACGGAGAATGGAGGCTTGCAAAGTTCTGCGCTATCGTTTAAGAACCCGGAGTCCTATGGGTTAAGGTTACTAGTTCTTGTTCTTTCTAGGATTTGGTTTTATTTTTTCATCTTGTTGTTTATGCTGTTACGGTGGATTTGGTGGATGAGATCTCGTCGGAGGACAAGAGAAGCTCTCTGATGGTGAATGGTGATGTGTTGTGCGAGGCCTTCTTCTCAGTGATTGTAATGAATGATGGCGGATGAATCTCGAATTGCCGATTGATGTTCTCCGATATAAGTAACACTAGAGTTGAAGGCGCTCGGCGGTAAAGATGGTGTGGAGTTCATAAGCTTTGGGATACTCCGGTGAACCGACAATGGGTTTTCGGGGGTGGTTCGAAGTGGGGGTGATGTCTCTGGTGGTGCTTCGAGCCGGGAAGGTCAAGTTAAGGCGGCTGGGACAAGTCTGCAAACATACAGCCGCTAGGGTTTTCGTCGGTATGGGTCTTAGGCCCAGTCCGTTTTTTTGTTTGAACCATATGTATGTGGACTTCAAGTTTAGATTGCCTATGGACTTTTAAGTTGTATTCTCTGGACTTGGTCTTTTTAATTAAAAACTTTTGATGGAAAGAAAAAAAAAACCGAGGGTTTTTTTTTTGCTTGAATTTTGGAACGTAGTTCGCTGGTGTTTCTTTTCTAATCTTTTAAATCCTCTTTGTTGGCGTTTGTTACATGTTCCTTTCTTACGATTTATCTTGTAAACCGTATATGACAAACCGTTAAGTTTCATTGTATAAAACAAATCGTGACATATCAAAAGTTAGTGGAAGAGTGGCTTTTCTCTTTTTACGTTCGGCAAGAGACGTTTGTTTATGTCATGCTTTCGGTTATGAATCTTCTTCTATTAATTTCAGAAATTGATGGTAGCTTTTTAATAAAAATTGACAAAACGAGGTATTATAGTACAATCAAATCTGAAACGAAATCGTAATATATAAATTCGAGAGGAACAAGGACAGAGAGAATAAGAAGCAAGAGGCAAAGGAGGAAGGCGAGAGTGTTCACATGTCCAAGTGAAGACAAATACGTTTTTCTGACACCATATGTCCTGACACTAGTTTTTAATAAATTCATATTTTATACTGAACTATATTGAGTAGTTTTTTTCGACAACTATATTGTAGTTTTTGATTGTTTTTTTTTTGTTCTTTTTTTTGTTTTTAATTATGTCGATATTACAAAACAGAAGGATTTAGATTTAGTCCACCTAGGTCCTACTTTTTTTTTTGGACCCAATCTTATTTTTGTTGTAGTAAAAGGCAAGTCACGCCGGCACGCGAGGGCCTCACGTGATTCCACGTGCTTTATTGCTCCCTCTTTAATTCAATTTTCCTTTTACTCGAAAAATTACCAAATATTATCTTTTATTTTGCAAAATTTTGGTTCTTTCTCAGTGTTTTAAGAGATGAAATTAGCGAAAGACAAATCTAGACGCCTACGAAACATATTTCTACCGGTCCACTTATGCTTCGATACCATATACATTCACGTGATTGCAAATATAAATGTTTATTTAGGCGTAACACTGACGCTTGCTAAAACTCTACATAAGCACATGCCTAGATATGTAAATCTAACCATCTACATAATTTATTAACTACACAAAAAGGCTACTACCAAACTCGGGAGCAACATGTGTATTTAAATTTCATGAAAGAGAGAAAAGAATCAAAAAGAAACAAAAAGGAAAAAGGAAAGAACAGATCTTTCTGGTGAGAAAACACACATATGACACAACACAGTAACACAAGGTATCTAAGGGCATGACTTCACGTGTCAACATGCAAAGATCAAAGACATACGATCTTTTAATGGTTTCATATTTTATGTTAAAAAAAAAACTCAAAAGAATCCAATGTAAAAGACTACTTTGCCTTCATGTCATGCCAATCTCGGTTTTAAAATCATTATACTACTAAACAAGTTGTTTCCAATAAGATTAACCGTCTAGTAAAGTCTGCTCGAAGGTTGTAAACTGAAATTGCCATGTGTATTTATTCCGAAAGAACTATAATTTTTACTGGTTAGCATATTATTGTAAGACCACACAAAATTCTCATCGAAAACTGTAAGTTAAAATCAATCTATACTATTAGTACAAGGTGAGTTTTTATATTCAACATCTCACGTTTAAAATTAGACTGGTTAAAATTATTGTTACACTTAATAAATTTTATACCTAATTTATTAAATAATTAAAACTAATTTTATGTTATATTAGATAATTGATGTTAAATTAATATAATAAAACTGATAAAATAAAATACCTTTTTAAAATAAGATAATTTAGATATATATTGTACTTTTACTTGGAATAATATCTTCTAAAATTTTTAATATATAATTTTATTTTAAACATAATAATAAGTAATAATATATAAATAATACAATATTTTCATTTAAATATTTTAAAACATAAATAATAATTTATTTTATTGATTTTGAGTTAATAAGACATAAACTAATAAATATTCGTAAGAAGATTATGTCCATTTATGCAGATAAAATATCTAGTTAAAACTGATAATACAAATGATTATAATTAATAGTTGAAAGTTTATATTAGTTTAATAAATTGTTGTAAATATGTGGCGGTTCTGTATAATTTCAAAACTGTAAAATTCAATGTGTAACTATTTTTTTATACCTACCTGAAAAACGTTTATTTTGGATTGTAAACTTTTATGGATGTTAGTTGAGCGTGAAAATTACATTGCATCTGAGATCTGAGGTTAGTGATAAAAGCTTACTTGGGTTTTCAGAGTATATATTTGACGGGCTTTCAAAATTTTGGTATTCAGTTATCAAAATGTTCATCCGGTATAATAGTTTTCTATCTGACACTAACGCAACAGAAGTTTCTTGCTCCGATAGCCCATTCAAGTCACTGGTCCATTGTTAAAATCATAAGTCCAATTAATAGTTTTCTCTTAAGGCTCAAATAAAACCTTTGTTATGGTCCAATAAAAGTTTTTCTACAGCCCAATAAAAGTTAAAAGATATCAAATAATACTCTGGAGTAACCCACTAACGCTATTGCACGTGATTACGCCGAAATTATTTAAATCTCTTATCTAAGAACGTTTTTTCAGTTAAAAATTAAAAGACAATTTCTTATATTCTGCTAAGAACCCCAATAATCATGTTCTTATATCCTTCATTTCGTTTTCTGTTGCATATTGATTTCTTCAAATATTTTAGGTGTTTTTTTTTGAAGAAAGGTTTATTATTTTAGGTGTCTTTAATTAGGGTTATTATGTTAAGGCCACATACACGGTACACTCAAGTCGAAAGGCACCTTAGGATTCTGAAGGAGTCTCATGAGCTTTTATGCCTTGAGCATCTCTTCCATTCTAACTTTTACACTCATTCTTTTCAACGTCACGTCGAGCGTCTCCGTTTGGTAATATTTTAGGTGTAAAGAACAAAAGATCTAAAGTCATATCATGATATTGGTAGGAACTTGAAAGAAATCAGTGTCGGTTTTATGTATTTTCTTGGTAAGAACAAAAAGCTTAAAAGTGCTCTATACTTCTGTTCATTTGATTTTGAAGATGTCATGATTGAAATGTGGACCAAAGCTTATGTTTAAATATGGATATGTGTGAAGAGAGTTTGAAAGCATGTATATTCAACGGTAGCTATTGGTTAATCTAAAATGCTATAGCTGATTTTACTTGATGAAAGTAAGAGCAACATTATCAATGGCAACTCTTAGCAAACATCTTAGAATTTTTAATTACTATTTTTAGTGTAAGAAGTTTTCTAAGATACTTAAGTAAAATACAACATTATCAATAGAACTTTTCGAAGATTCTTAGGTATATAATATTTTTTTTAATTAATAAGTAGTAATTAAGATATATTCATTTATATTCAATACATTAAAAGAAAAAATTCATTAAATTAAAATTACAAACATTTTATTATATTCCATACATTTAAAAAAAATTCATAAATAATAGCAAACAATTATTTTCCACTCTTTCTGCTCAAGTACTTGTTCAGTAGTTCAGCACACTCTTTCCTTTCCGGACATACACACAGCAATGGAACAGTTTTCCCATCTCCAACCAGATTGAACACAAGTAAGTCTCCTATGTCGCATCTGTTATCAAGAGAACTTTTTCAGCCTCTTTCGATGTAATACATGCCGTCTGATTCGCTAAATCGCAAACTTACAGTCCATGAATTTCCCTCTTTGTTCACTAGTATCATCTCTTGGCATTGTTTGTTGAAACCAGGTGAAGAAGAAGCTACCACAGGAAGATACTGCAAACACAGAACGTAAAGACATAAAACAGATCAAACCATATATTTGACTAACTAAATATGGTTTATACGTATGAAAATTGACTTACAAGTTTGTCTTCTTCTAGATTTGAAGCAATAAGCTCAACCAAAAAACAGTAGTCGAATGAGATAAAAGACATTGCTTATCGAATGATGGAGGTTCTGGACGAGTTTGGTGAAGCTTTTGGCCAACTTTATTCAAATTAAAGGAGAGAATACAAATATGTATGATTTTGAACTAGTGAGTACTGGTAATATAAAGTAAGAAGCAAATTGTAGAGAACTTGATGATCGGAAGTAATATAAAGTAAGAAGCAAATTGTAAACAAAGAAACTCGGGAGAGCAAACACTTTAATATAAGAAAGGAGACTACAAGTTATGATGATCGTGAAACAAAGCTTAAGACATTACATATATAGCAGTGAAACAAAGCTAAAGACTACAACAACCCGTGACTTTAATCACATGTCAAACAGAAAAACACTTCCACTTGCACCCGTGACTTCATGGTACTGAACCTGCAAAAAAACAAATAAAGCAAGTTAGGATCTTTGTCTTGACTGTGAAACCAAAACCAACAGAGAACACGATGGATACTTAACTAGAACCATTTATGAGATATACAAATACAAATACACAACTATACGTGTCTATTTAAAAGAAAAGAGAGTAGGCAGTTGTGGTATCGCATCTAAAGAGAAACTCGAGCTTGAAGCCGAGGGAATAAAACCCATTAGCGTCTAGTAGATATCAGAGCTGGTAAGTGAACAATAATCCTGCACAGAGAATCCTCATATCATACTAAAGCAAACGCAAGCATAAAATACATTACTCAGAACTCCATCAGGACATGCACTAATACCATTGTGATTTCAAGTTTAGAACATTCAAGATTACCAACTCTAGGCATGAATGAAGCTCAACAAGGTAAACTATGAACTACTCCTAACTATTATAAAGTTTCGGACTCTCCCTTTCATTCTTGGGTGCTTCCCTTGGTATGTATTCAAACCTAGACTAAACATCCGTACGGCTACCCAAGAATGAAAACGGAGAGTCTGAAACTGGTTCCTCTCCCGTGAAGAAACCAGCTTCATCAACCCCTTGATGTAACCTAACGAGTAATCTTGTCCCATTTTTGGTTAACCTGAAAGAAACAATGTAAAGCAAACAAGTGAGACGATGCAAACCCAGATCAAATACCACGCATGCAAAAAGGAGGTTGAATGGCGGAAGGTTGTTCGAACAAAGAAGACACAAATGCTATTGTCATAGGAAATGTTAAATTGTGAAAAGGAACTCATAAACACACTCAAATGCTCAATCTAAACATAGAGGTTGACAAATCAACAACCAAAGAAGTGAAGTATCACAAAGTCCCAAGATCAAGCAAACATATCGAAACAGCAAGGAAAAGAAAGAAAGCCCAGCTTGAAGATAAAGCAAGCAAGGTTAGAAAAAACCAACAAGACAGAACCAGAGATCATATATATCATCAATAAACGTAAAGTAGAGAGCTTTCTATCCAAACAAACAAATTTGATAGAGATCTATTCAGATGTTATCACCAGGACCTTAAAACCCATCTAAAGGAACCAACTTTACAATAATCGGTTTCACCTCAACAGATTTCTGCTCAATTCCTACTGATTAGTCCCTTGAAAAATATAAAGCTAAAATGGATGAACCTCACCAACAGACGATCCAGCTTGGAGAAAACAACAAAACCAGAAATAACAAAATCAAAACCCAAAATAAAAAAATATAAACAGAGATACACAATAAGCTGAGAGAAGGAGCACGAACCTGAGGAGATTAGAGACGGCTGTAGAGCTTTGGATCGACCGGTGAATCGGTGTGATTCAGCGGAGAAATCGCTTCAGAGAGAGAGAGAGAGAGAGAGAGAGAGAGAGAGAGAGAGAGAGAGAGAGAGAGAGAGAGAGAGAGAGAGAGAGAGAGAGAGAGAGAGAGAGAGAGAGAGAGAGAGAGAGAGAGAAGCTTCCTTCCTCCTATCACAAGACGTCACGTGAGACCAAGCAACGCCCACAAAACTTCTAACGTAAAAATCGCTTCCTTATTTCATTTTGCTTTTTCATTTAAATTTGGACCAAAAATTCATTAAGATCATACACAAGATATGGCTTAAGAAGCCCGATATTGTTGGCCTAAGTCCTTGTCTACCTCTAGTCTCCTTTTTTCAACAAATAGTTTTATTTCCTCTGTTTATGTTGCGGTCTATATTAGAGTGATAACCGGTAATTGTGATCTGGTTTGCACTAGTTTAAGTTTCCTTTAACTTAACCAGCTAATCTGAAACACTTGAGCTAAATAATACATTTTCACATTTTTTCTAACAACCATCGTCGTCATCGTCATCTTCCTTTTCTCTCTCGATTCACCATCTTCAATTCATCTAATAGTCTAGATAAAAATCTCTGTGATTCGTTATCTAATCCTAAATAGGGTGCAAGTATAAAAGATTCCTTAACAAGTTCTAGTGAATGAGATGTTGGTTAAAAGACATGTTCCCTGATATATTTTATATTTACATATATTATAACCTACTAACATTTATGGACCTTTGATTACGTCAAATTACTTCTATCCTTCATTTCGTTTCTGTTGCTTCTAGTGAAGTATAAACACACAGATTTACGAAATAAAAGAAGTCTATTTACAATTTCTCAACTCTCGACCACAAACTATGGTTATATCTAAACCATGAAAATTTCTAAACAAGATCATTTAATAAATATGTGGAGTGCAACACATTCATCAAAGCCTACGAACTATGATTCGTCTGTAGAAGATTTGTAAGTCAGAGCCCAGAGGAAAAATATATATGTGAAAATAGCTAAGAGGAAACGAATTTGCAATTTAAAAAATTTCAATTACCGTTAGGAAGAAGTTATGGATTCTCGATCCATTTTATGACAGTTTTATTTGTTGAAGTACTTTTGTTTGATTATCCATGTGCACGTTTTGAATTTTTGAAAATTCTTAGGTGTCTTTAATTAGGGTTATTATGATAAGGCCGCGTACCTCAAGTCGAAAGGCACCTTATCCCTTAGGATTCTGAACGAGTCTCATGAGCTTTATGCTTTGCCTGTCTCTATATCAAGGACAAGTTGGCTCTCTTCCATTCTAACTTTCACACAGATTTTTTTTTTTAACGTCACGTCCAGCATCTCCGCCATTATTTCAAGAACAAAATGTATAAAGTCATATCATGAGATGTTAGGAACTTGGAATATAATCAATTTCGCTTTTATGTATCTTACTGGTTAGAACAAAAAGTTTACAATTGCTCTATACTTCTGTGCATAAGATTTTGAAGATGTCATGATTGAAATGTGGACCAAAGCTTAGGTTTAAATATGGATATGTGTGAAGACTCTTCAAGTTTGAAAGCATTGCTCGGATCTATTGGTAAAATGCTATAGCTGATATTTTAGTAGTTGATGAAAGTAAGCCCTTGTCTTCCTCTCGTATGCTTTTATTTTATCCCCCTTTGTTGATGATGTTGGCAAGATAAAGATCTCAGTTATTCGTTATCTAATCTCAGGATAGGGTGTAAAAATACAAGTTTCTGTAACAATTGATTCTACTCTAGTCGGTTGATGGCGTTGTGTTTTGTGTGCTAAAGTTCTGGAGAGTGGCAATATAGACGTGATGTGTTAAATATGACATGTTTAGCAAATTCAATCATTAATTATTTACTAAACTGAATTGATTTAAATATCCTAACATATTTAAAGTAGGATCCTTATATATATATATATATATATATATATGAGTATGAGTTTACACTATATATATGAGTATGAGTTTACACTATATATATGAGTATGAGTTTACACTTGGATTTTAATTATATGTGGTCTCCTTTACATTTTTTTTTAGGTTTAATCATTACCAATTTGGAGTATCACTTAAAACTTTAGTTTACTGAGAACTTGGTAAGTGTGTTTATGGTTTTCATCTTATATGTTTTTCGACTAAAACCAGCGTCAATTCAGTATCATGAGATAATAATGCTAAAACAATGAAATAAGACAAGTCATGAATTATTCGTCTAAGGACCGTTTCTTCTGCTTTATTTGTTGGGCATGCATATTGAACTAAATATTTAGAATACTTCGTACTTTGCTTTTTCTTTTTCATATCTTCCTTTTGTCTTGTGGTATTCGTTACGTTATGTATATGTAAACAAGACAATGAAAAACAAAATAACATCGGCATGCAATGCAGGTTTGTGCTTTTGTTTGATTTAGGACATATAATTGAGCGCAACAGTATTTAAATTTCATAGTTGTCATGTTTTATGATCAGAAAATCTTTTCTTGTTTTTTCTTTCTTAACAATTATACAAATCATAAACCATGAGTTTTTTTCTTTGAAAGACTTGAGTCGTTTGACACGTAAACCAAATACATATATGTTCCATGTAGACCATGGACCCAAATGACAGTAGAAAGCTTTCAAAAAAAAGACAGTAGAAAGCTGAAAAGTTAGTTCATTATTTTACTGAAGTGGTACTAAACTCATTTATCTTATTTGGGTTTAGTATAAACTTTTAGGCTTTATGATTCTCGCAATCTTTGGTATAATTCGAACTTTGAACGGCTTGATTTTAAAACTTTTTAATTTATGTTGCCACGTTATTAAAAATGGAAGAATAATTTTGTTTATATCGAACTGTTTATAGGCCACGTACACTCATGTCCAAAGGCGACTTAGCCCTAGGATTCTAGACGACTCTCATGATCTGATGTTTTGGCTGCCTCTAATTTATTGACAATTTGGCTGTTACGTTGATTCTCTCTTCGATACAAACTTTTTCACTGAATAGTTTTTTTTTTCTTGTCATTTCGAACATTTTCAACCACAATATAGAGATACCTAGGGCTGGGCACAAATATCCGTTACCCGCCTTAAACTCGCTACCCGCCCCGTATTTGCCCCGTAAATACAAGTACTCGTCTTAATCAAGGCAAGTAACAAGTTAAGAATTTTAAATATTTGCAAGTTCAAATCAAGTAACAAGGCTTAAATTTATTTTAAGTATTTGACTCGTTTTGACCCGTTACTTGATTTTCAAAATATATTATAACATATACATTATTATTTTATCTAGTTTAATACTTATATAATATATCAAACATGTGGAATTAAATAATTTTCTTTTTTTTCTTCAAATTTTACGCTACATTATCTTACATCGGTGTAGTATAAGAATCAAACAAATTGTTTTGCTATAAATATAGATAATCATCTAATCATAAAATCATTGAAATAGAATTTCTATTTTAAAGGCTCGACTACAAAAAATTTAAGTTAAGTGAGCAAGTACAAGTACAACAAGTTAATCGCAAGTATCTCATATATAGATGAGTACTCGCTTAATCAAGTATTTGGTATTAGCAATTACAAGTGTAAGACAAATTTTTTACTACTCAAATAAAACAAGTCGGGTTACAAATATAGCAAAAATCCCGGATATTTGTCTCGTGTCCAGCCATACTAGTAAGTAATCGAACAAGGCAAGTAACTTGCAAGTAACATGTTTTGGGACAAGTATTCGATATAACAAGTACTCGTTTCCGACAAGGTAAATACCAAGTCCAAAAATTCATTACTCGTTCAAGGCAAGGCGAGTATCAAATATACGTAAAAACGCAAGTACTCGCCTTGCGCCCACCCCTAGAGATACCAAGTTATCATGAGATAGTAGGCGCTGGAAGAAACCCAATATCTGCTCATCGCATATTGTTAGATGTTTATGAAGTTATTTAGTTTGACTTTATACTAAGATGTTTAACAAATTTCTATGCATATTTTAACGACATTATATTTTAACTCTTGAAATGCTAGAGTCTTTTATGATTGGTATAAATGTATCTCTGTTTAATTGATTGGTAGAGATGTATTTCTAAAATCTAAATACAACTATGATCAACCTAATTCTACATCCAAAAACTACTGTATTAGAACTCCCGTTGTATTTTTTGTTAATACACAGGGCGGGCCCAGAGGGGAAGCCACCTAAGCCGTCCATTAGGACATCCAATTTTAAGGAGCATATTTTTATAATTTTTTTAACTAGATTTATAGATAAAAAGAAATTGATAAGATTATTAATTGAAAGTATACTTATTGGACATTTTCACTTATGATAATTTGAAACCATAATTCAAATACTGAAAATTTCTTTAAAATAATATTCATTCGAATATAATTAATGGTATTTTATTTATGGAACTAATACTCTACAAGAATCAATGTCAAAATAGATTAGAAAGCCTACTCTAATATTTGTTTGTTAAAGAATGATTGTTATGATAAACATAAATTGTTAAGTGTGCATTTTTGAATATAAGAATATTGATCATCACATATAAAAAGCTTTTGAAAAATATAAATAGTTATTTGTAGTATAACATGTTATCTAAGAGATTACCTAAATTGATTTTATTATCGATCAAAACTGTTATAAGATTTGACTATATTTATTTAATGAATGCTTTTACATGGAAAAATGCAAAAAATATATTTTAATGTTTTAGAGTTACTGTTTTAATTCAAATTTTAATTTACTTTTATATTAGTTTTTTTTATAATTTCGATACAAAATATTAACATGCATAGTTTTAAAATTGGATTAGGGCATTGTTAAATGTTAGACCGTCACTGTTAATACAATAGCATATTTAGAAAATAATATCGAATGTATTTTATCTAATTACTGATGGGATTTTGATTATATATTACTCATTCTATTTCACAAAGAGTGCCATTTGAGAGTTTTTCATGTATATTAAAAATTACTTTAAAATTCCATTTTACCCTCTTTTCAAACACTAAATATATTTTCCTTCTCTAATTAATACACCAACACAACTTGATTAAGACTGAACTTTTATTTTAAATTATGTATTAAGAATAAAAAACAACATTTTATAAAACAAAAATAAAAATATAAAATGTCACTCTTTATGAAACGGAGATAGTATTTTAAAATACTACATCTGAAATATAAAACTTTGGTTTAATTTTTGTATAACAAAACTTAACAGCATTTAATATGAATCACTGAATTGAGTGGAACATGGGGATACAATGAAGAAGAGAGCATGGAGATCAAGGATGCATGCTAAGAAATACAATTTGCAATGGTCCCAGTCTCTTGGTAAAACAAATGCTGAGGAACGATGGATAAGGTACAGTTAATCTGAATTGAGGGACAGTGTTCACTCATTTAAAACTCATCAAAAATGTTGTTACAGTATTGATGGGTATTTATATACATTAAAGTCTAGCGTTGTTGAAAATAGTACGTACCACATTCCATTATTTCCCTACATTTTCCAAGTGTTTTAAAAAGCATAAACTGTACTAGTGTTTGGAGTTCTTCTATGTCAGTGTATATAAAAATGCTTTGGGAATTCGTTTAAAATTTTCGAAGCATTACAAATATGTATCAACCAATTTGAATAATTATTAAGAACATAAAGATAGTTTGTTTTATTATATTTCGATAGTTTGTTTTATTATATTTCCTTTACAATATAACAATAGGACAAGTATACCAGAAGTACTTGTACAGTGGTTATCAACAGTTGCCAACAAAAGCTGGTTTCCAAATAATTTCAAAATAAAGTTAATTTATCGAATATGCCATATATTATAAAGTCAGTGTGCATTTATTTTTTCCACTTACACGTTTAGATAACGACCGTCGTATTATTTTATTTTGTATATATAAAAGGAATGGTACACTCGAATTGCGTTAATGTAAGCACATAATCATTCCCGCAAAAACTGCACATTTGTAAGAGATGATTAACTCCGGTTTCTTGCCCCGGATTCTTAACTCATGATCTGACATTTTTTTAATATTTTTCGGATAAGAGACGATTTTTATATCTTTTATATCTCTTATTTAAAAGTTTTTTTATATCTCTTATTTAAAAGACGTTTCTCAGCTTTTCTTAATTAAAATTTAAAAAAAACTAAGAATCATCTCTTACCCGAAGCTAAGAATCTCTCTTAAAAAACTGAGGATAATCATGGTCTAATGTTTTTTTGTTGCCCCCAATGTCCCTTAGTTCCTTTTTCTCACTTAGTTTTTTTTTTTTAAATTATTTTTCCCTTAGTTCTTTCAATAATACCCAGTAACTTTCGTGTGTACGTGTTACACAAATGATACTTCGAAAACGAATTTTCTCCGTGTATTTATATAATTTCTAAAAACAAAAAAAAAACATTCATCGACGTCCCATTTCTTTTCTTTTCAACATGTATTAATTACTCCATGTATATAAATAAACAGTTATTTGTTGAATTAATAATACGTACTTGAGCATGTAAGAAGATTGTCTACGTGTTTATTCCTGGAGAAAATCATAGCAAAGAAAACTCAACCTCCAACGGTTTCACGTAAGAAGTTTTAACTCGTGGTATAATTTTAAACCTAATATATTATTCTACATAGTGTTTAAGTTCATACGCAAAATAAAATGTAAAAGTTTTGATGTTTTTTTTTTCTTTCAATACTCGTTAATTGTGAGCCTGTGACATGAATGAATAATGTCTCGAAGATGCGCGAAATAATTCGTTTAGTATCCACATACACTAACATAGCTAGAGTTAAACATGTCAATTAATTAGTCTATCCACGTTCAAATTGGTTTGTCCAAACGAACCATTTTTTTGGATATTACTCACTAAAGATGAAATATGATTGTGTTGGAGTATTTACAATTCTTCCAGCGTTTAATCCTTTCTATTTTTTTCGAATGCAGTAATCCTTTCTACCTTTTCATGCCGTTTGCTTATAAAGTTATAAAAGTCTATTTACAACGTTATACAATAGAATGAGCAAATACCAATAAAATAATAATTAGCTGAGGGCTTTATTAAGCCATACATAGTGATTTCGTTGAGTTTTGTTTGCAATTTTTGCTTCATAACATGAATAAATAATGTAATGTATAGTAAACCTGCAGCGAACTACGTATATACGGTTTTCAAATTTCAATTATTATATACAGGTTTTTTGTTGCAATATTTAAATAAGTACATACATAAATAAAATCCGTCGGTATATTCATAAATTGACATTTCATGGTACGACTGAGGAAATATATTTAATTTATTGGTCGATACAAAGTTTTGTCATAATAATAAAATTAGTTAAAAGACAAAATCGACATACGGTGTCGTTTTACGTTCCACGCGTTCAGCAAAACCTTTTTGTCTGCTGCATGCTCAGGTGATAAAAACGTTCTAGATTTGGCTTATTAACAAATAATTAACCAGAATAATCAGCTGTAACTTTAACTAATACCACAGCTTTGTATTTCTTTTTCGTTTTGTATATTTCAAGTTGATTAGGTTAGTATTTAAATCTCTCATGGTGGCATCCGAGAACAAATGGACCCTACAATGTGCTCTCTTCTTAGCTAATAGAGTATACTTGGTTAATACAGTATATTATTACCAAATTGCAATTAATTGTTTTATATACGTTGTTATAATTAGTGGACTTCCCTTTTTATGAAAGAAATCATTCATATTGAGACAACAAACATAATAAAATAATCTTTCTTATTATTAAACACACAGATTTGACAATTATTAGAAATGGGTATGAGTGGATGAACAGTAAACCAATTATAATACATCTGATCCACAACTTCTCTTTAGATCAATTTTCAATATTCAAGCCAAAACTAAACTGTAGTGCCACATGAAATTACAGGTCGAACCATAGTGAAAATATCACCTGTCTACTATATAAATACATAAACCTAAAGTCTACAGATGCTGAGAATTTAATTAAAGGGAGTACCCAGCTGTAAAGCCTACAACTTTTCTATCTCATTTATGGTGCGAACCTTTATTTGTCCTGCCCAATGCATTTTTTATAGTAAGAAGTTAGTACTAATATTTTTTTCATTGTGTAAATTCAATTTTCAAGATACAATAATTCGATGTGTATATGCATATTATTTTGTGTATATTGGCAAATTTTCACGTGTGGACAATATATAAGTACGTAGGACAAATTAGTCGTTGGATTAGTAGTTACCAACAGTCGCCTTAATTAATAAATTACTATTCTACTTTTGTTTTGAGTTTGTTAAGGTGAAGATAATATAAACATCTATGATCTTAATCATAGATATTATACGACAAAGATATGAACCTGTTCATTACTCAAAATTTATATGAAGACGAAATATAATATGCTTTAATTTTTTGTCATCAATATCCGATCTATAAATGATTTAATAGTTTTGTTCTTGCTAAAATATTTATTATTTATTATTTAATAGTTGTGATAAAAATGATTTGTCTTAGTCTATATTATAGGTATGATTTATTTTCTTGATTTCAGCATCGTCAGATACCACTTTCCGGATGAGTATAAGTTAATATTCCGACCACTGATATACTGAGAGATTTCTTGAAATAAATAATCAACGATAGATTTCGTGCCATGCCCGGTAACGTTAAATGTGGAACATGGGGGTGTCTTTCCTTTTGAATTATCTATCACTAAATCAGATAGATTCGGATTAGGAATTACGTCAAGTGCCAATGAGATTGTTATCACTAAAACCATATATTTTGTTTGCTTTCAAATCCAGTTAACGTCAGTCCATCAATATAAATAAACACTGAGTATTTGATTAAACTAAGGTTATTCTTAATATTACGAAAATTAAACACTCAGCTTGTAAAAAATTTGTTTGAACGTTATATACTCCCCCTAGACCAAAGCTCGTACAAAATTCAACCTAAAGTGTATATAGTGTGGCATCAACATCTGGTTCAGGTTTAGTGTTCTTCTTAAAACATGTCTCATAAAAAAAGCATGTCGCATATATTCTAAAAATCTAATCACAATTCCAATGAAGTACAGGTAAATTGACATTTTATAGTGAAGAAAAATGAATCATTTCAGTTTCAGTTTTAATTCATAAGAATAAAAAAATTAGCATACGGGAAGTGCTTGTGTGTGTTTAAAGATAAATTCCCATTACAATACAAGGATTGTATTGCTATAGAATTTGGGGTGGTGTCACACAAAAACTTTCATCAACTCTTTGTTGTACTTGTATGTATAGTCTTAATTTATGACTCGCGTACCGATACAAGAACTTCAAGTCTTCAAGCAAGACACATGGAGAAAATAAGTGCAAACCAGCATCCCAGTTTTCATCTTCCTACAACAGGTGGACCGGCCGTACATGAATCATGACCAAAATCTGATCCTTACATGATGAGAAATTGATTGTGCTTACATTACTCGAGTGCATTTACAGTCCAGGTGACTGAAATTACTTACTGCTCAGTCAAATTTGTCTGGCTGATGCAAAAAAATTGATTAATATCACGATCCTACATCATTAATCCACCAATAGACTATTTGAATTTTTACACGTAAACTCTACTTTTTTCAGGAGCCTTCAAGGCCCCCCTCTGAAAATAATATGTCAACTAAATTTTTCTTTAAACCAACAAAATTACCTTGCACAAAGACACATGCCCATTACATTTCAATATGAAGAAATAAAAAATATAAAGAGACCAAAACTTTATTTTAGTTTTAATTTTCAAGATGCTAGGAAATAGCCAAATCCAAGCATTGACTCTTTATCCAATGTCTTACCCTTTGTCTATAACTGTTCCTCATCTTTCACTCTCTTCACAAAACCTCTCTCTTTCTCTCTCTCTCTTCTTATAAGAAAGAGCACACAAAGTTTTGAGCGGTAGTTATCTCCATGGCTGGTGAGAAGATGAAACACTTACATGAGCTTCTTGAAGATGACCAAGAGCCTTTTCATCTCAACCACTACATCTCCGACCTTAGGTCTCAGATGGGTTGCTCCGCTTTGCGTGTCAAGAAACGAAAGTCTGAAAACGTCACCGTTCTACCTCCTGGTTTCTTCTCATGCGAGCGCTCTTGTTTCTTCGCGACTCATAACAACTCTCCCGACCCTAGAAAGTCTCCTCTCTTTGAACTCCGTTCTCCGGCGAACAAGAAGAGTCGTGACGGTGGAGTTTTCCTTCAGATACCTGCAAGAACCGCCGCAATTCTGCTGGAAGCGGCGGCTAGGATTCAGAAGCAGCAGTCCGAGAAGGCTGACAAGACCAACAACAGAGCTCGGAACAGAGGAAACGCGTTTGGTATGTTCGGGTCTGTTTTGAAGCGGTTGACTAACCGTAAACCGAAACCGTGTCTGGATAACGCTGTTTTGTCTGAACGCGGCTTGGAACCGACGAGTGGTAGCAGCAGGCGAGAGCGGCTGGTGGAGATTGATGATAAGTGCTTTTGTGAGAGCCCTTTTCATTTTGTACTCCATACAACTCCTTCTACTTCCGGTCACCGGACTCCCCACTTCACGTCGACGGCTACTTCGCCGGCGCGACGCAGTACAGAGGTTTGTCTCAACCTCTTAATTAATTATTTATTACCTAGCAAATGCTTAAAAAATAAAATGGCAATTACGAAACTAAATTTATATCAGATTAGTAAAATACTCGTAAATTAAAACCATAAATATAAACTATATTCTGAAAGCTAAATTATAAATCCATAATCGGAAACCATAGCATTTCAAATTTAATGGTGAATTTCCAAACGAAATGTTCTATTACTTTTTATTAAAAGCAACTTTTAATATAAATTTTTATATATTTCAAGAATGACTAAATAAAACCACTAGCAATTATACGAGTCATAAATTAATATCATACAGTAAAAAAGAGAGCAAAAGACATTCTATGGAAAAACATCTGATTAGAGCAGTGACACATGACCGGCTGAAAATTGTCTGTCTGATATTTGACTGAATCATGTAAGTTCTTCAGGAGTACGGTTAAATATGTTTTTAGTTTAGAATGACGAATATGCTCCTATCCTCGACTGAACACATGTCGTAGAGCCTCAGTTTGGTGAGGGTATTTATGTCATTGTCATTTCCCCACTATGCATCTCACTAGATATTCAACTTCCAAGATTTCAAACCAAAAGACATTTTCTACCTTTAATTCAGTAGGTCAAGTCTTAAATTAAATGTAAACCAAATCTTGTGTTAGACTTAGAAAATGTCAGTATCAAGGTTTGTCAAAAAGGTGAAATCTTTTTAGGGAAAGAAAAATCAAATGTAAAATCTACCCACCTTGTGAGTGTACTCTAAAGAAATTGCACAGTAAAAAGTCATGTAAGTGATAGAAGAATAATGAATGTAGTAGATAGATAGCTTAAAATACAACCTTTCATGGATATAAATTTGAATACCTAAAATTAGTTGCGATCCAAGGCCTAAAATAGTAAAAGACAAAAAATGGTGAAACCAAAAGTGTATTAAATGAGGTGTAACAGGACGAAGATAGCGATGAGACAGAGAGCTTAGAGAAAGTGAGAGGACAAGAAGAAGAAGATAAAGAAGAGGAAGACAAGGAACAATGTAGCCCTGTTTCTGTACTTGACCCTCTCGAGGAAGAGGAGGACGACGAGGACCACCACCAACGTGAGCCTGACCATCTGAATCACCCCTCGTGCAGCTTTGAAGTTGTACAACGTGAGTCATGGCCCAAAGTAGTTGGAAACATATCTTAATTAGGATTGGTCCCCAAATGGTTTTTAAATTAATGGCTGCATGTGTGTTGGACTAAACAGGAGCGAAAAGGCGGCTACTCAAGAAGCTACGTAGATTCGAGAAGTTAGCAGGGCTGGATCCAGTAGACCTCGAAGGGAAGATGTCAGAAGAAGATGAGGAGGATGAGGAGGAGAGCGAGGAAGACGATAACGTAAGCGTTTATGATTCGGATGTGGATGATGCAATGGCAAGAGAGAGCGGAAGCGTGGAAGAGGAGAGGAGGAATAAGAATGCTGAGGAGAGGCAGAAGAAGTGGAGGATGATGAATGCATGGAGGGTAGGAATGGGTGCGGATGAAGATGTGGACGTGGTGGTGCAGAAAGATATGAGAGGAGAGGCCGGAGAATGGACAAAACACGGTGGAGAAGTGGAGGAGGCCGTGTCTGATCTTGAGCTCTCTATCTTCTTCTTCTTGATTGATGAACTTTCCCATGAACTTGTCTCGTCTCCTGTACGAACAACAACTAAGGAATTTTATTAGAGTAGGTTTCTAGATATCTTTGACTTGATAAACCAAACTAACTTCCATAACGTTAATCCTAGATGTACTTCGTTTCTTATCACTTAGAATGCATTCAAGAAAATATCACAAACGGTATAACATTCAATCGGATAACCCTCGGACCGTCCTGATAAAGACCACATGTTATGTTATTATCTGCTGTTTTAATGTTGTAATTCATGTCTTGTAAGTACAAAAAAAGTTGGATTGACTTGAATTCGTGTGTCACTGAACAACAATTTGTAATCTATGTATCTATTAACATCGTCAACATGTTAGTATATGGATACAAACCCATGATCCGATTTGTTTTGTGTACATGAGCTGTTGAAAAAACACTCACATTGAACGTAAAATACTGCGTAATTGTCCCAAACAAACCGGGATCATGCCTAATCAACTCTCATGCCTTATTAAAATACTCACATTGAAGGATCAAGAAATGGATCCACGTCTAGATAGCGTGTTCTTCACGAACGAATCAAGTTTCAACTTGGTACAAGTATACACATCTTATTTCAATAAGGCATATGAATATGATCGCAACATAGTACATCAATATATATATTACAACATAAATACTATTCTATAACCAATGTTTCCTGTACTAAAATGACCATTTTTTACTCAAAACCAATTAACAATAAATTAGTAAGTTGACTGATCTACGCTTTATATATACACTGTTGTAGTTATTTATCTTTTCAAATGTGAGATTCATAATCGGATAGAACCATACTGCATGAAATATTTTGAAGTTTTTTTCGGACTTGGACATGAATGACTCGATTGACACCTGTGACACCAACCAATACTTTCTAGCATTATTCATTTATTTGTATATCTTCTAGATTGATCACTTGAATATAATATGTATGGAAAACCTTTTTTTTCTTTGGAGCTATATAACTCAAACGTAAAATAATCAGAATCACTGCTAGTTTCTTCAAAGAAACTTCCGAGCAGCGAAAGATCATATTATTGGACCAAGTCATGAAACATAACTGCTAATCAATCCTTCATTGAAAAATACACATCTAATTTTAAAATACTCGAAATAATGATGGATCAACCTTCATTATGTGACGATCAAGTGGACCAGCAAATACTAATCACAAACACTATTTTAGTTCCTAAACTACCCCTCATCACCTTTTAATAGCTCATTTTTTTCTCAAGTCCACACCAACAAAAATGGTGGACATGGCGGAGCAACCGCCTAATGTCTCCGCAGACGACGGAGGAGAAAGCCTCCTCAAGATCCGCATTGAAAGTATGCATAAGAAGCTAAAGGAGCCACCGAGGTTGCTCAGCTCAGCCGCTGGAAAGCCAACTTGCTCCATCTTCCGAGTACCTCAGAGCATGATTGATTGCAACGGAAGATGCTACGAGCCGCGAGTGGTCTCGGTGGGACCATACCACCGAGGCCAAGCACGCCTCCAAATGATGGAAGAACACAAATGGCGTTACCTAGATGCTCTTCTCACTCGAACCCACCAAACAAAATCCTTAACCCTAGAGGATTACATGGAGACCGTGAAGACCGTTGAGGAAGATGCAAGAGAGTGTTACTCCGAGAAAATTCACATGAAGTCAGATGAGTTCAATGAGATGATGGTTCTTGATGGTTGTTTCATTCTTGAGCTGTTTCGCAAAGTTAGTCAACTTGTTCCTTTCCAACAAGACGATCCACTCGTGGCCATGGCTTGGGTGCTTCCTTTCTTCTACAGAGACTTTCTACGTATTGAGAATCAAATCCCTTTCTTCGTTCTTGAAACTTTGTTCCATCTCACAAAAGGAGATGATGAGAAAGAGACCAACGCTTCTTTACCGTCTCTAGCGTTTACGTTTTTCAACAACACCATGCATAGAACAAGCCAAGATCTCGCAAGATTCAAAGACCTAAACGCTAAACACCTCCTTGACTTAGTCCGGTCAAGCCTCCTCCCGGAGAGTGAGCTTCACGCGAGATCAATAACCAATCCAGGGAAGAAGAAGATACCGTCAAACATCATCCACAGCATCTCGAAGCTCCGTAGAGCTGGCATCAAGATCCGTGAGCTTAAAGACGCAGAGAGCTTCATCGTTGTGAGGTTCAGACACGGAGCCATCGAGATGCCGAGCATCACGGTCGACGACTTCATGAGCAGTTTCTTACAGAACTGCGTGGCGTACGAGCAATGCCACGTGGCATGCTCAAAGCATTTCACGACGTACGCTACGTTATTAGACTGTTTGATGAACACTCACAAAGACGTTGAGTATCTATGCGACCAAAACATAATAGAGAACTATTTTGGAACAGAAGCAGAGGTTGCTGGTTTCGTGAATTGTCTAGGCAGAGACGTTGCGTTCGACATGGCAGAGTGTTATCTTAACGACTTGTTTAAAGATGTGAATGAGTATTACAAGAGTAGTTGGCACGTGGAATGGGCTAGTTTCAAGTACACTTACTTTAGTTCTCCTTGGTCTTTTGTCTCTGCTCTTGCTGCTTTTGTTCTTTTGATCTTGTCTATTATTCAGACTATCTACACTGTCTCCCAGGCTTATCAAAGATAAATTTCATTTCATTTATTGCATTTCAACTAATCTTAACTATATAAAAAAAATCAAATAATTTGCTGGTCTATGATTGAATGGCACATGATACAATTTATGGTAATGTTATTATATTAGTGGAACTAATTACTAGTGTATTATTGAGTACAATAATTGGTTTGTTGGAAGCTTTTGTCCAAACATATCATGCTTCTAAGTGTTCGGGTAATTGTCTTGGAGATGGATTATATAATATTTTGCCTAGAACATCGAATTAAATTATCCTCTTTTAAATAAATACTAGGGACTAATATTAAGAGTGAGTTAATGACAACTATTCTGGAATTAATTAAATATAAGGGTTTTATTTTACAACAATACGAGATCGTTTGACAGCATTGACCGTAGGAAATGGTCAACTCAATAGAAAATATCAACGATTCTCTTGGCTCTGTGGATTAACTCATTCCACGTGACAGCTCATGATCAAAGTCTATAGTAAAACTGATCGACCTTTGGTAAAATACCTAATTAACATAACACCTATTGTTTAATTTAGTAAAATATGAAAACTCTCTGGTCCATATATATATATTTTTTGAAAAGATGCTTTTGAAAATATGAAAACTCTCTGGTCCATATATCAAGGGCTTTTAACCACATGGATGTCATGGAGTACGATTTCAGAAAATATAGCGTGATCATGTGTTACAGAAACTATATATAATGTGAAGATAAATTTACTAATGCACATACAAAATGTATTATAAAAATATCTACATTAGATGATTGATAGATCTACCAGTTATAAGTAGTAGATTAAGTTATAGTCCATTATCTTTTGAAAAAAAGTTTATAATCCATAATTAATACTCTAAACAAATGTACTATATATATGGCAGATGACATTCTTTTTGTTTCTTTGAAAATATAAACATTTTAAATGGTATTAACATGAGCAAAAAAGGAACATGCGAAAGAGGAAAAACAAAATCTACAATACGAGTAGTGAAAGACTTTTACAATTTCAACGTCTCTAGTACCTATGTTTTGATATTTTCTTGTTGGCCAAGTCTCTCGAAGAAGACTCGGTCATCGTTTAATTCTTCTTCTTTAAATCATGCCTTCCCCAACTGCATATATAATCACATTAACACACAATCCAACATACACATTTTAAACATCAATTACCAAACGAAACACCGATATAGTTTTTCCATCTATTGCTTTCAAGATCGTTATTTTGCGAATCATTCTCGATTTACACGGAACACTTTAATGAGCGACAAAACATTGGTCTCTAAACCTAGTAGACCAGGCAAGACACCTAAGCTACTGGATCCTAAAGAGAATCAAGGCATGATAGAAGATGACGAGCGTTCTAAGCTTGACAGCCGCGTTAATATTCACACGACACGCTCTCGAGGGGGCAGTCTAGTAGAGGAGGTCATCGACAAGCTTGAGAGATTCAAAGTACGTACGGTTAACATCTTGGTGGGAGGAGAAGCTGATGAACAGAAGAAATAAACGAAGTTTTTGAATTCATTCATTCAATTCTAACCATCATATTCTGTCCATTGGTCGTCATGTGCAAAGATATTTTGAGTTAATCTTCAAGCCTATATATGGGCCTGTAAGGGCCGGGTCACCAAAATTGTGGGCTGCATAGGTCAAATATGTTCCGGCCTTTCGTATGTGTGTGTGTATCATATCTTCCATAAATGTCAAAGTGTTCTAGTTTGTCAATTATTAATGTTATATAAGCTGTTTCTTTGGAAACATATGTTGATTTAAACTATTTTATGCATAACTTCGGATGTATTGTGTAGCTGACAAGCGTCTCTCGTGCTCGAAAACAAATTCAAAAATTTACCAGTATGAGAAACTAATCTATTAAAATGGAAAATGGCTTATTTCCCTTTATTTCCCTTTGAATTTGGATGTCTTAGTTTTTTTTACACACGAACTTTTAGACCATGCCAAAACCTACTTGAATTATTCTAATTTTTGAATTAACTACACGGACTATTGATTTTAAACTAGTTTCCACGAAACCGTAAACGGAATTATCTAGACGTTAACTGGGTTATAATGTGGCTAATCCAGCTTAGTAACCCAATTAATTTCAGTTAAAGAAACCAGAATACAACATCGTTTTGGTCTTCTTCAGAAAACGACATTGTTTTGTGATTCATCAATAATTGTGAATAAAATCAAATTAGGATTTGCTATTTCGACAGAGCAAAACGAATGAGAAAGTCAAGTGTGAGAAATGTGAAACAGAGCAAATCATTGCGAGAAACAGAGACCAGAACATCAATGGAAGAGGAATTCCGACTAACTGCAGATGGAGAACGTGTGAGGCTGCCTATGTTTCAAACAGCAAAAAATCCAGGGAGGCCATGTCGTAGTTCTTGGCATTGTTTTCTGAAGAAGAATACCAAAATGATGTCGTATTTTGTTTTTTTTTTTACCGAAATTAATTGAGTTATTAAACCGGATTAGCCATGTCATAATCCAGTTAACATCTAAATAACTGCGATGTTTATTATGGCTGGCTATTTTATATACATTTTACATGGAAAAATGTTCCTATAGACATCAATTTTTCTTGTAAATATATTATTTTGATCGTAATTATTTTGTTATATACTTTCAGAACAATTCTAATGGGGAATTATCAACGTAGAATTTTCAAAATGCATATTTATGTATGTATATATAAATATTAGTATTTAATTGTGAATATATCAAAATTACATAACACTTAACTGAAATTTTTTTTTTTAACGAATTTATTTCGAGAATCCGTGTTGAGAATTCTCCATTAGAATTGCTGTTACCAGTAGTACATCAAAATAGTGGTAATGTCAAAAAAATCCCACCCAGTTTGCAAGTAGGTCAATATTTATTTAACTATTAGATAATAAACATACATTAAGATGATAACACAACATTTACTACATACAACTTTTACCACAACTTTGTTCGGACATTTACTATATACGATTTTGATGTATTGAACAAGAAAAGAGATCAATAACACAAGTGCAATGTTGAGCAAAGATTGAACTTAAAAAAAAAACTAATTTCTTATAGCTTTAATATAACAAAAGATCTATATAAGTATATGTATGTTGAAATGTGTAAAGGAGGGCTACCACTACCAGTTGTAGCCACTTCTTAAAATGGTCGTATGTTGGGCAATTGACATGTCTACTACTTGTAGCAAAGATATTACACGTTGGCTCCAAAGTTGTAAACCTACCAAACTGATACAGATTTTATGAAGTGGCTCATTTATTAAAAGGTTTCACAAGAACAAGACGCCTCAGAAAATGGTTTTGAAAGGGTCTTTCAGTTTACCATTCTTCTAAACAAAACACAAACCAAAGAACAGAAAAGATGAATTCCTATTGTTTTTAAGGGAAGACACAAACACAAACGATGATATTGAAAACTACGGATCCTCAAGACTCATCCGTCAGAACTAGTAATCCTTAACGTAAAGTCTCTCCGAACCTTCACCGAGCTGAGCAAAGCACCAAGTGTAGCCTTCCGAAAAAAATAACTTATTTTCTTCAGAAGAAATATTTCCGTCCATGTTTTAAAAGATGGCGTTTAATGATCGATAATCAATTGCCCATCATACAATCATTTTAAGAATAATGGTCTACTTTATTGACACCCACCACACTGCATGCAGCAACTTGGTAGATAGGCAGGGCCGGCTCTGGACTAAAGCAAGAGGGCTTTAGGCGCTAGAGCCGTTATATATTTTAGGGCGCCAAATTGTCCAAAATTTTACATTGGTATAGTGGTTTGTGGAGGAACCTTTACACCTACTGGTTGTGCGTTCGAAGTCCCATTCTCTTTTTTTTTTTTTTTTACCTTTTATCCTTTTCTTACTTTTAATAAAAATACCAAGTACTTTAGTTTATTCCCTTTGATCCAATATACGATCGTTTTATTCGTAAAATCTTAGTACGTTTGTATTTAATGAGTTCCTGTGTATTATGAGTATAAATTTATAAGTATAAATTAAATACTAAACTATTATAAAGCCCTTTTTCAGAAAAAAATATTGTACTCTAACCTAATTATATGTCTTTCTATCTATACTCTGGCGCTCTTTCCCTTTGATATTTATGTCCTCGTCTATTTTGATGGATTGTTGAATCATGTAAGTTTTATCTTCCATAATTTTTTTTCTTATACCTTTTTGTGATTGATATAATTTATTTTAGGAATATTTGACGATAATTTTTTTTTAAAATCTAAACAAACGCAATATTATTATAAACTAGATTCTGCTTACTGATTTTTTTTCGAAAAAATAAATACACTTTTATAAGTTGAATGGATGATTTTTATTCAAATATAGGATTTTAAATCATACATTACTAGTAATTCCAACTTAGTTACATTTTTTTAAACTAAAGCTCATAAAAAAAGTAATGATGTTTGAATATATCTCATACACAATAAAATAAATTATTGATGATATCAACAGAATATGAAATTTTTTAAAATGATATTTTGCATGATTCTGATTGCATATCAAAAATGCAAAGAATAACATTATAAGGGAGCAGCTTTTTTAATGCGCTTTAGGCGCCAATCTGATCCGGACCGGCACTGTAGATAGGTGATAACTTTGTTTGTCGCTCGGAGATGGGTTTGAAATGGATTTGGCTAAAATTAAGCAAGTTCAAATTGGTTATAACTTTTGAGATTTTTCTCTATATAGCATACATAATTAGGAACGTCTGTCTTAAACAAGAAAATCGATCTACTTCTAATATCATCAAAACTTCTAAAATTTAAAAATCAGACAGCAAAGAGTTATGTCAAAGTTAAACCATCCATAGGAAACAAAAGGTTGCATCAGTAATAAAAATGTTTTATTACTTTTTAGAGACACAAATGACAAGAGAAAACGAATGTCTGGCTTCTCTTACTCCTCCAATCTTCTTCTTATTCTCTTCTTCGTATTCCTCGAGCCACAACTTGCTATCCAATCCACTCCTCCTCCTGAACATAAACACGGCACTCGGAGGAGAAGCCGATGAGGAAGAAGAAGAAGACGATGAAGTGGAAGATGAGGACGTCGTTTCTCTGAAGAACCAGTCGTGTAAGTCCCACATCATGTCAACGAGCATTCCATCGAAGAACATCGTTTGGTTCCCTCTGAAGTTCCATTTCAGCTTCTTCACCTGAAACACTTTCCTCTTATCCACCCAAACCGACATCGTTTCAGGACTTCTCGTTTTCCACAAATACCCTTCTTCTCCACCACCACCACCACCACCTCCTCCTCCGCCGCCGCCGCATTGGATCTGAACCTCGTGTTTAGCTCCGGCGTCGGAGAACTGAGCCTTGGTGGAGAGCCAGCAAGTTCCAGAGTACCTCTCCGTCCGGGAGACGCGCCAAGAAGACGTGTCTCGCACGTCGCCGACTCTGAGTGTGATCTCGGAGTTAACCACGACGGCGACGGAGAAGCCTCTGGTTGGTTCCGGTCCGTTGTTATCGTACTCTGCCTCAGCTAGATCCCAGAGGATCTCACCGTTCAGTGAAGTCAACTTTCTTGAACCTTTCGGTTTCTTGAGGGAGACAGAGTAAGTTTTCGACGGCGTGATGGAGATTACGACGGTGAGACTATCCGACCAGGTGAGCGAAACAGAGACGAGTTTGTCGGAAGAAGGGAGATTGGATTTATAAGTGGTAGTTACGGTGTCGGGGATCGAAGGAGGTAATGTCGGAGACACGTAAGAATGATTCGAAGGACCTAATGAACAGTACGCATCTGATACGTTGATGGCGTGTTCGCTGTAGCATGCCGCGATGCCTCTCATGATGTGAGAAAGATAGAGAGGAAGAAGCTTTGAAAGAGATTCTCTGTCTTGGGAGATAAGAAAAGGACGTTGAAGAGCATAGACTTGACGTGCAAGAAATTGTTTTAGGGTTTTAAAAGAGTTTGGTAAATGGAAGTTGCAGAGAAGCAATATGAAGAAGAAAGAGATGACTTCTTCTTGTTGTTGTTGTCTTGGATGTGAACATGTCTCTCTTCTGACCTTTTTTTTTTAGTTTCGTCCGCTCTGTAAAATATTTTATTTTTGTTTTATATTTACAATCGAAATTAAAAAGCTCAAAGAAATTCAACCATTAAATGTAAGTTAGATATGGAAAAAGAAGATCGAGAGACATTTAATTTTAGATATTTTGTAACCATGTTCCTCTTTTTTTTATTGAAACTGGTCATGTTCCTTGCATTATCAACATGTAATAGTTTAATATATACTCCTCTCTTCGCTTAATATATTTTTTTCTCTGAGAGACAATGCTTGATTTAACTTTGTTTCCTGATTTTGTCAATCATGTATAATCCAACAAAAGAGTTAGACTTAATACATATTTAATTGTTGAGATCAGAAAACAAGTAATCACGACTCAAACAAGCAGCAATGATGATATACTATACTATTCAGTTTTCGTTTTATTAAAAATCCATATTATAAATAGTAACAAATTATCTTGGGTCGTAATAGAAACGTCGTTATGGAAACTCAAGGAACGGAGCACAAAGGATTAGTGATAAAAAGGCAATAGTAGCCCTCAGAAAGAAACAAAGAAAGATTTGATGTATGGCTTGTTGCAAGAAAAGAAAGTAATTCAATAATTATTTGATCTGGATTTTATACAGGTCAGGTTCTTGTAATGAGATGTGTTTGTTTGGAATTTTATAATCGTGATCAGTTTATAAGAAAATTACAAAATAGTATGCCAGTGACGTCTTGGAAAGTATGACGATTATGCGATCGTCAGGCAAGGAACGACTTGAGTCACACTGGACCTTGATCGACAAAGTCTTAAATTTAATCGAATTTATCAAGACATCACTTTGATAGCAACGTAAAACTATGGTCTAAAGCATAAATAAAAACAAGATTGGCTAGTGTTATAAAATGTTAACAAGAGCTTAGAAGAAGACGACAAAAAGTCAACCTAAAGAAACTACATAAAGACAAGAAATAAAACATGATGATGGATTGGACTTGCATTTCTCAAAGTCTAATTGATAATAAATGGTTAAAATGGCATCATGGGTTATCAAAGACGTTACGAAAACGAATCGAGTCTTTTATATAAAAAAGAAAAAATTAGTTGGATAAGGTCATTAAAGCTTACTAGGCAATTACTCATCTTACCTACGCGACTGCATCAACAAGAATAATGAAAAACACACGATTGCTTAATGTGGCTCTTGAGATAGAACACGCTTTGAAAGACTCCCATCGTTGAAAAAAACTCTTGCTAAGGTTCGGTTGTTTAAGTGATTTTGTGGTAGTTTATTTCTTCGAGCCAGTATACACAATTAACTTGTAAACCACAGTGACGTTCTCAAACATTTGCGTTTCTAAGCAGTGACTAGTTGTGCATTTATGACTAATCAAATCCATAGCTTATAATCGACAAAACTGAAAGAAAAAAAGTTGAAAGAAACAAAGATCAGCATATCCGATTCCACATTAATATTTGACCAGCTATTGTTCACGTGAAAATTGGGTTTTCCCAAAAGGAAGGACCGTCCCCTCCTGCTTCTCTAGCTCTCTCCCCACCTACACAGCCTATAATAACACTACATTCAATTGAACTCTCATAAAACCTTTTGCCACTCTCTCTCCAATTAATGTTGATTGAATCTGCTCTTTCCCAAATATGCAAGCTAGTAAAGGCAACTTTTATTCTATGAGAATTCACATGATAACCATAACTACACTCAAAATGAGTCAAATGTATGATTAAACAATCTTTCAACAGAAGTAAACACAGTTCATTGCTATGGTAACATATATGGTCACCGTTTGTTGCTTTGGATGTTCATAATACGTAGCCTGAACAAATCTGTGTTCATAAGAAACCTTGTGAAACATGAAAGAATAGAATCTGGAATGTGCAATATTGGGAAGGCCTCTTTGCTCTTTTGTATTTTGTATAGAATGAAGAAAGTAGAGAGAGAGAGAGAGACAAAGCATATATTTCTTTTTTGTAAATACTGCACATCTTTCTTTCTTTTCCTCAAACTCAGAACATGACACTTTTCTACAAAAACTAGCATCACGAGAAATCACCAAACCTGTTTCCCCTGTGATGCCACCGCTTCCTCCAGCATAGCTTTCTTTGGCCTTCATATGGAGGCTACTCAATAATTTCCTAGCAGAATGGAACCAAACGAGATATAAACACGTAGAGGTGGATTCATGCTGGATCAAAGAATAGAACAGCGAGCCTTAGAGATTGACTGTTAGAACTAAGTTACCTGTTTGATTGCATTCCCAACTCCCAAGCCCGGTAAAGAACTCTTGGTCAAACAAACTGCATGCACGATCGGTCCATTGGCTTCACTTTCGTCCGGAGGAATGGTAAGGTAAGTAGCTCCTTTGAACATCCATTGATCCATTTCTTGACTGAAATAGTCCTCAAACATCTCTCCACATAACATACATGCGCTCTGGTTCTCATCAGCAGCTACGGCTGGACCATCCTCAGCGGCACTCTCGGATTCACTCAGTTCCTCAAATTCAGGTTCTACCTCTCCAGATTTTGCTGCTATCCAGTCATCAGCCTTCGGAAACCAAACCCTACATTTACTGTTCGTGCCACTTAACTCGAGCTTCTTCTTATCGTGCAGCTCCTCCATGTGCCTGTCAAGTTCTTCCTTTTGCTTAAGGCGAACGCCACAGGAGGTGCAGAGATGTGGAAGGTCATCAAAGAGGCTACTAATCACCGAGGGGTGAAGTTCACGGATTTTATCTGCTCTGAACTTCAATCCTATGAGGTTTTCGGGTTCCAATTTCTCTGTTTCCACTGGTGCTACCTTCGGGGCAGTGGAAGAATCCTTCTTCACCAGAACCACTGGCTGAGCATCTGATGGAACCACAGACATAGAGCTACTGGTAGAATGGTCAGGACTATGGTCCTGTGAAACGGAAGGAGCCGCACATTGAGCGAGAGATGGCAGCTCCGTCTTTGAAGCAGATATCAAGCCCTTCGAAACTAAGGAGCTCAAGAGGCACGAAATAGGATCTGAGGCCTTACTATTCTCTTTTGATGTCTGTGCTGATGTGACACCAGTAAGGGAAGAGGACTGTTCAACTTTTAAACGAGCTAGTATACTGTCACCAGCCACTGAAGTTGGCAAAGTCTTAAGCTTAGAGACTGCTGACAGACTTAGCGCCCTTGGGTCAACTTCGTTTTGAGACATCTCCTCCTTGCTTCCACCAGAAGTTGCATTATTAGAAAGGATTCCACTCTTCATGACAGCTGCCAGCAAATCATTCACGTTGGCTTGACCTCGAGCATTTTCAGCTGTCGACTTAGAGTCAAACTTTCCAACTTGAGATGCACCAGGTAGTTCAAGCGTGTTTGTGTTTTTAGACTGGCTACTTGAAGATAAGGGCCGTATGGAGTCGCTTTGAGATTTCGCTGGAAACCGGGCTGCCCTAGGATCGCGTTGAGGGAGGGAGTGAGCTCTTCCAGAATCTTGCTTGGTCACATTCTGTTTAGAAGTTGACTGCCTATCTGACATTGGCAAAATTCCAGAGCTAGCAATCCTAGATTGAGGCTGAATCCCCTTTCTAGCTGCATTAGAGGTTGCACTAACAGAAGGAAAAACTTCTGATTCATGCAAAGATCTAGGAGAAGACGTCCAGGGGCCAAGAATACTTGGATCTTTTTGCTCGCTGGAATACTTCTCCGGATCAAGCCTTGGGTCGATGGCTGAATATCTCGGTCGTTTTAAGAGGTGATTTTTAGAGTCCTACAAGATGGGAAGAGGTTAAAAGACAAGAAACTATATGAGATCCATCATAACAAAAAGTAACGCAAATTACTATCATAGCTCACCAGTCTCTCTGATTCATCTGAAGCCTGAAACTCAATTTTTGGGTTGATAGTGGCCACATCTGTTTCTGATAACCTTGAGTGCATGTCCCACATAAACTCTTCTTCCTCTGAGTTTTTCCAACTATCATAAGGCACGCCTATATTTCTACTGGGACCACTTGATTCCAAATTTTCTAGTCTCGCAGTAGCGTAGTTGGAAATTCTGCTTTTGGTGTGCAACCCTTCCCTCGGGTCAGCAATCAGATCAGGACCCCTGCTCATGGTTTCGTACCATTGTTTTTCACTCCCATCATCAGTAACTCTTGAACCAACTTTCTTAACCACTGGTCTAGAATTATGCGGTAGATCAGAACCATAATCATATTCCTCTGCTATTGACTCGATATCTTTCCCATAGAGAGGTTCACTGAGTAAGTCTTTTTGAGGTCGTCGAATGGTCTAAATTTCAACATACAATGTCACAATCAGACGACAGAACATATGTTAAACTGTAACCAAGCCAAGGAAAAATCATCTTACATTCACTTTAGCTGGACCTGCCCACAAGCCTCCTGATGCTGTGCTTGAAACTCTCTCCAGTCTATCTGGATCCCTAGTCAAATTGGATGCGATCTCAGGGACATCCGTAACCATTACTTTTGTCTGCACAAAAAAAAACCCAAAAAGATACTCAGGAAACTTAAATGAAGTTACTATGGCCGCAAGTTTTCTTGCTTACCCGTCCTGACTGTTGGAGTCGTTGCCTTTCTAGGTATTTGGGATTCACATGGATGCTATTTGGTGGTCGCTGAGATTGCAGATCAGTTCTGCCAGTGGTAACAGCAGCTGCTGGGCCATCACTTCTAGCATTAAAGCCAAGTTCTTTCTCAATTTGCTGAAGTATTTGGGGATGAAAGACTCCTTTCCAGGTTCCAAAGAGATGCCGCATATTAGAACGCATAGGAGGGTCAACTTGTCTGTAAGCCTTAACAAATACCTGCACAGAAGTGAAACGAGAGATATCAGATAAAGTTGCTAGGCAAAAGAAACTATGTAAATACAGCTATCAACAAAACGCCAACCTCAGGCAGCCTGGCAGCAAAGTATTTAATGTAATCCCTTCCAATGTTCTTCACAATGCTGTCCAACAGGTACAATGTTGGCAGCTTCTGATCACTTGGTACCTGCATAATATTCTTAAAATCAGTTACCCAGGAAAGGACCAATTTTATATCATAGACTGTAACATCAAAGATTTCCATAACATAGAGGGCCCAGAAGGATAAGAACCAAATATCAATAACTTAGTTTAGCTAGACTTCAAAGCATAAAATATGACGCCATTCAAGCTACTACTAACATATATCCTGCTGAACAAGGAATCTAAAGATGGGAGACAGGAAGCCACTAAACAAATTTGGCAAATCCACATGCACAAAAATGGTAGAGCAACACTATAAGCAGTGTCCATCTCTAAGCTAAAGTGACAAACAGTGAAGTAGCAATCCTTGTCTTCCCACCAACTTCACTGAACAGGCAAAATGAACAAAAATGGTTTTCGCTTCCTGGAGAGAGCTTTCGGTAAGCAGAAGCCACTAACAGAAAATACAACCTCACTTAACACGGAGCTTACAGAGCTCTTGTCAAATGGCAAAGTAAACAAAAAAAAAAAACAATTGAACAACTCCAACGTTGTAAGAGAGACTACACACTCCTACAAGCAAAACTCAGTACAATGACAAGAGGAGCTCATATATGCATCCTTACAAAATGAATAAGGACCAAACTGTTGCATGGGCAACAGCTAATTTGAGATAGTTAATAACATAGTGTTCCAATAGTTGGCATAAGCTAAAAACTTTGATTCACAAGAATGATCTGCGACTTGATGAATAAGTATAAAAAGCAAATAATTTCCAGAAAAGACACTAGCGTTGATTTAAAAACTCGATTTTTTTTTCTCATTAAACCTCGTATACAGATCACAACCTCAACCACCACCTTCACCTTCTTTAACTATACAATGACACACAAACATGGATTATAACAAGTGGGTATTCACCTCTATGATGTTGTTGCAAATGGTGGACACAACGGCCTTGGCCGCATGAACATTCTCTCCAGCAATGATCGTGAGGTTCGTAATTATCGGCTTCGAGTTGAACGTGAGCTCGGACAGTGCCGACTTATACTGATTCACAAGCTCGTAATGTGGATGAACCAGCTGCGGCTCATACGCCTCGCTACTACTCTCCGTTTCTCTCCCACCACCACCACCACCACCACCAGCAGCTCGAAACCTCGACGACGCAGCCGGTGGAACTCCCACCGCCGCGGCACCACCGAGTGGTCTCTGCGACGGAAACTGCCGCGCGTTGGAATTCACGGGACGGATTGATTCATCGCTGCTGAGCCTGGGTTTCTTAATCGGCCCTGGATCTCTGGATCTATCAAACGGTCTACGCGAATTCTCCATCTCAAGAGACTGTATCAATACACGAATCGAAAGAAACTACGCGAGTTCGCCCCTAATTCAAACCTAACCGGAGAGAATGGATCAATAGGCAGAGCATTACAGGTAGATTGAAATACAAATCGATAGAGGAAAAACCTAAGTTACAATCTACAACTGAGATGCGAATCTCCGAGGAAGAAGGAGAAGAAGATAGGAAAGCTTCGAACAAGGCAACAATGGCAGAGATGTGGAGAAGCTCCGATCAATTAGGGTTTGTGAATTGGGGATTTTAAAGAGACGAGAGCAAACGCTAAGATCGGAGTTATGAGGCCCATTTAGTGGCCCATTATCGAGAGAGTTGATCTGAAACGGACGAGAGGAGGGATTATTTGATCCGGTTAAACCATCAAAAACCGATTATTTTAGTTCGGGTAAACCAGTAATCAAAATCTTAACCGCATACGTAGATTGGAAACTAAACAAGTTAAAGTTGAATTTGAACACATCTAGGCAAAGACATGATTCAAATCTACATAAAAGACAGAAGACAGATTCAGATAGCTACTAGTTTGGTTCTTGAAAGACACTAACACGGAGTTTAAGTCTACTTGACAGAGAACAATACACAAAGAAGTACAGATTCAGCTAGCTACTAGTTTGGTTCTTGAAAGACAGACACGTTAACATAAGAGTTTAAAGACCTGTTACAACTCTATTGTACTAGATGTTTCATATCTTACAGATAGGCATGTTGGTAAAACCATAGGCTGAGTTTGTTTTCTTCCCCTATGCATCATCATCCGGATTAACCTGTGACTTCATTTTGCTTTTCGGGAAGTGCAACCTCGCTATCAAAGGCCTTGGTGCTTTTGTCTTCCTATCAATTCCTCTCACACATACATACCCTACAAGTTTTCACGATAAATTAGACTATGTGAGTACTAATCTTCTCTATAGCTTGAGCAAAATGTTATGCATTACCTCTCCAGAAACATTGTTGAATTGTATCAGTATTTAAACCTGAAACAAAAAATAGCTTAAGAAGTTTAGAATATCGTTACATTAGAATCTAATCATGGTGAAGATCAATATACCTTTAAATATTGTTGGGATAGATGTGCCAAAGTAGACGGTTCTTCTAGTTAGGTTCCATAACATTTCTCTTGGAACATCAATTGGCGTTAGGCTAGACTCATGATCCGCAAACACCTACATTGACAAAATACATCAGAGAAATTTAAGTGCATATAAACATATGATGAAAGATTGGATATTTTGAGATGAAGAGTATAACCTCGTTGACTTGGAAGTATGTCCCGTTGAGTGGGAAGCTACCTCTCATTGATGTTCTACAAGGTACCTACACGAAATTTAGACCATATCATTTGCAATTATTCGTCAAAAAACATGTAACAATTATAGGAAAATGAGTTGGATGCAATTTTCTTTACCAAGATGGTCCCTCTAACAGTTTGTGATTGCGTCTCCCTAATGTTGTTGCATGAGAAACAAGTTGACTCATTACACATTTTGCCTGCTTCTTGCCAAATGCATTTGCTTCTGGCTGGTTGTACGGAATCAATCGTCTCACCTAGTTTAAAACCATAGTGATAAATGAAACAACTCTGTTTAATTGATCCAAAACTAAATGATTTAGAGGTTACCTGGCGTCCATATAGCAAGCAAATACGAACATGGATCATCAGCTTCTAGCTTATCAAACTGCAAAAGCAAACACAAACATCTAGTTAGATTTTCGATGTTGACATCACTACAAACTATGTAGCTACCAAACATCAATTATAAGTTGTATTTTCAACTAAGATAGAAATATGTATAAGAACGTATCTGACATACATCAGCTAGAAGTGGATTGTCATCGTTAAGTTCATAGCTGCATATACATGAAACAAAAACAGAGTAAAATGTTAGAAAAGTCAAGTTTAACAACACTTTCAAATCTTAGCATTTTTAATATTTGGTCTGCAACTTATTGATGAGAGAATGTCTTTCCTGTTAACAGAGAAAAATGGACACTTACACTTGATGTTCTGTCCTCAGCTGGCTAATATTCTTGAGCTTAGGCATTGGAATAGATGCAGCCTCAGCGGTAAGTGCTACCAGAGCGCTAGACATGTTTCCATCTTGTAGTTCCTTGCTGTGTTCAAAAATTTTCTTCAAGTTATTTGTAAATGCATCCATGTTCAGCCTTATCGTTGGAATCTCTTCAGGATCCTCAAAGAAAGCATCCTCTATGTCAGCCATTGATACTTCTGCGCACTCTGGCTCTGGTGATGCTGGCTCTTCAATTATCGGTTCACAACATGCGACTCTATTTGCTGCTTCTGAGTGGTTGACTACTTCTACCCCCTGCTGCCTCCGCAATGGCTCAGGCAGGCTCTGTAGAGACATATCAGGTGTTTCCATGGCTTTCTCTGAACCGGGTAAAGAAAGCCTCGCACTATGAAACAAGTAAAAAGGTTACTAAATTATCGGTACCAAATGAATCAGAGCTACTTTAGAAACTGACCATGTCCATTTACTGAATCATATAAATTATAATTTAGATCACTCATGGTTGAAGGCAAGAGGTTGTAACAGTATCACCTTGCAAACGCACTAGCAAAGTGTCTACATTCTCCTCTCATAGGACATGCATTGCAGTTAGGTTTGCTCTTTGTACAGAACACCTAAGAGTCAGGTAGATCAAAAACTCATTATTTGTCCTGCCTGTTTTCTTCACTTAGATATGTGTATAGTAAAGCATTTATGCATACCTTTCCAAAAGTAATCATTTGGTAATGCAATTCATACCTGAAAGATAATATGGCGTTAGACTAATGAATGGGTTATTCGAATGAGCAATAATAAAATATAAGGTAGTGACAAACATGATGAGAGGTCTTACAATGTTTTTTGGTCGAATTTGCATAAACGTGGCCAGAGATACTTCTGTATAGACTCAAGCACAGGATACCTGGATAAACCAAACTCAAGATGTATCAGGGAAGAATAAGAATAACAAGTTACCAAACTGTAGAGTTCTTTACATTTCTAGAAGATGCAGTTGAAGGGACTCCGGGAGTGGTTGAAGGGGTACCCATCCGAGTCTAACCGCTATGCGTCCAACATTCGTATCAACCTGTCAATAAGTTGTACAGAATACGATCATATAATTCACTTGACAGGAACCCAAAAAAAAATCAACAAAAAAAAGAGATGATTCGAGCTTACTGGAAAGGCAAGATGGTGCAGCGTTAGAAGCCTAACACACTCCACACTCTTTAGGCCTAGTCCATTGAAGCTCAGAAGATATTCTCTGCATGGTTTGCATAATTTATGAGAAACTAGCAGTGCAATATACAAAACATTGACGCTTAACTGCCTGTGGTTAACAACAAACTCACTTTGCTTTGTCTGGTGGAACGTCTCTTAGCCATTCGAGATCAAGACTCCCATGGTCTGTTAGCAGTCGGTTAAGGAAGCCCTGGGATTATTTTCATGCTCAACATTAGATAATCAAAATAGAGATTTATCAATAAACTTGGTAAAGTTGTGATAAAAAGATGCAAACCTGTATACGTTCCGCAAGTTTATGGTTCATTCCACGGCTCTTAATGGTTTCAGCAACATCCTTAACATCAGCTGTTCTAATGGCCTCCCAGTCCACAGAGTCCAATGTCCTTGATGTTTTCTCTCTTTTGCCGTGTCTAGCTTGTGCTTCTCTTCTTAAACTGTCCCAATCAAACTCCTCTGTTACCTCCTTTAAAATCTTTTTCCCATTGGCATTGAAAGTAGCCTTATCCGTAGGATTGATCTCTTGCATTGAGTCAGGAGGTAATGGTTGTTTTTCTGTGCCTTGTTGGACATCAAGAAGACAGGTGGTGCTTTCATTAATATCTGGAATTGGAGTTTCTATCACCAGTTTTGCTGAAGGAACGCTGCTAGAGCTTTCAGGCATCTCTGGTTTCTGGACATCCCCAAAGAAGCAACATGGTTCATCGTTTGTGTACCCTTTCAATGATTTGAAGAACTCTTTAACCTCTGAGCTACAATCACCTGGAGATTCTAGTAAACTTCCAGGACTGCTTGAAGCCCCAACTTCTACTGAGACAGTATCAGCTGTGATAACCTCTTTCCCCTTCTCTTGTAGCTGAGCAGACCCCTGCGACTCTAGGAGCTTCACAAAGGATGTACCATGCTCTGCTTCTGAATTGATCTCAGAGCTTGATCCTGCTCTCTCTATATTTTGAGGAGTACCAGAGGCCAATGACTTCTGAAATGTGAGTACAGAGTCTTCAGATGGAAACAGCTCTTGGACAAGGAACGTCTGATCTTTCTTGCTAACTTCTTCCACGCTTGAGCCAGTTCTGTCTGAATCCACCTGCGCCTTTGAATCAGTGATTTTGACAGCTGATTCATTCCCTGAGCTGACAATCTCGCTACTGCTGCTTCTTGAGGCGTCATTGCTGTTCACATATTCCTTCTCCTGGTCATGCGGCTGTGTGTTGTTTAACGTAGCAGAAACCTCATTGTGAACGTGTGGTGGGTTTGAGATTGATTCATCTGAGTCCAAGTAAGTTATTCGGATACTAGGCATGGAGCTTGTTCCTACTTCAAAGTCACTGCTGGGTACTACTGGTGCAGGGTACTCCGCAGCTAGTGACATGAACGCAGAGCTAGAGAGAAGAAACAAAAAGAAGTTTAGTTTCTCGTTTTGTTTCTTGTCTTAGATTAAGTATAGACATAGAATCAATGTAAGAGCTTATTATACCTTGAGAGATGGTCAGAAACGTTTTGAGTGAGAAACACTCCAACAACAGAATCAACAACTGATCCTTTCCATGGTGTAAAACGCCTATCCCCTGTTAGAAACCAAAGACCATAACAACAAGTTATAACTAAGAGTCACATACAGTTCATAGAACATGTGGTGTATATGTACCTTGTACAAGATGCATTCGTGCTATAAATGAGTCTGCTCGTCCTCTAAACACATTACGTTCTTCCTCCCACCATTTCGCCTTCTTCTCATCTGATCCGTCAACACCTTCGCTATCAATATTCTCCATCAAAAGCTTCCACACTCTATCCGTCTCATTATCTATATGAACCTTTGCTCGTTCGCGCCGTGGTTTTTTAACACGAGTTGAAGGCACAATTGCTCCAGAAGCGCCACCGTTGAAGAGTACAATCTGGTTGCCTATGCTGTAACTGCTGTTCATTGAATAAGGAACAAGAGCAGTTTCTGAGTATTCTCTGTTGATGTCTAATAAACGCATTAGCTCACTGATTGCTTCAATAGAGTAACGCTGTCTCCAAATTGCATCTGGAGAAAGTCCTGCTGAAAAGATACATCACCATTAGCAACAAAATAGTTACATATACAGTGGTTGTATGTATTCATTACCAGCAAATAAAGGTGGAAACTGGCAATGTTTAGGGAGAAGAGTGAGCTGGTTGGTCTGTGATTTCTGAGACTTAGTGGTTCGCTTCTTTCTGCTTGAGGTCTTAGCAAGAGCGTTCCTATTATTCACTTTTGTAGCTTTATTTATGGAAGACAAACCCCGGAATCGAGCATGGCCTGTAGTTCTCTTCTTCGTTGGGGTGTCTATCTTATCCAAGCGAGCATTAGACTCAAAACTCTGCCTTCCTTGAAAGGTTAGGAGTCTACCAGCACTGGCCTGAGATGCATAACTGTAGCAGCAAACATCCTCCTCTTGTGCAACAAGTTGTTGTCCAGCGAATGATGTGTTTGGATTGGTTTGAGATCTCATCCCTTTCTGCGTCCAATCTTGGAAAGACAACAATTGCGCTTCTTTGTACTCGAACATAGCCTCGTATTGCCTCCCTGAGAAATATATGTCACTAGTTGTCTCTTTTCCTTGTCTTCTCTTGGTGGCTTGTCCGTCATTATTCTTCACATGTTCCTTCCCCATTCTTCTAGGTTGGCTGCGCTTTCTCTTAGGCGTGCTAGGCACTGCCATATGACAGTCTTCCAAGTCTTGATCCTGCTTTTCTCTGCTGTCTGGCCCTGTCTCATCTCTGTGCTGTATCTTTTCCTTCTCGGGTTTGAAACTGACATCCTCAAAGTCCAAGGTTCTTCTACAAGCCTTCTTGCCATGAGTTGAAGCTTCTCCAGCTGCTGCTGATTCTTCAACTGGCGTGTATTCTTCTTGACCCTCATCAACATCCTTTTTCTTCCTCACATACTTCCTCTTAGGCGTTTTGCTCTCTTCACCCTCAACAGCAGCAGCAGCAGGCTTCTTCGGAGTTTTGGGTTTAACATCTCTCTTTGGTTTCACTTCTCTAACAACCTTTGGCCTATGTTTCTTCCTCTTTGGCTTCTCAGGAGTCTTGATGACATGTTCTGCAAAAATGACAAATCATCAGATGACAATCTTTTTCAATTTCAACAAATCAGTTTCAAATTCATCTCTCTTTTACCTTTATCAATCCCAGTCTGGCGGGATAAAAACACTGATGAAGCATTGTTGGCTAGAGCCAGCAAATCTCCAAAAGACAAATGGTCAAGATCACTCTTGTCCTTGTTCCCAATGAATCTCCTGCATGCATCACATCCTTTAGCAAATTAACCAACACAAATCTTTGAAAAAGTTTCCATATTTGGGACAAAAGATTTTACCTTTCCTCTGTCTGACTCTGATCTGGGTAGATCGGAGTAATTGGCTTGATGGGTGTCTGAGGAACCCATGTAGTAGTATCTTCTCTCACTTGTTTATCCATTATCTACTTCAGTTCTGTCTCTTTTACACAACTTGTTCCATTGAAATTTGCAAAGTTTCTATTTTTAACTGCAAAGAAAAAGATTAAAAAAGGTTGAAAATTTCTTCAAAGATTCTGAAATGTTTAGATCCAATTTTTTTTTTTCTGTTGGGGGTTTAGAGAGATCTCCGGGAGTCATTGATTTTAGGTGAGTTTGGTTGAAGAAGACTTTTCATTTCACAACAAATTGATGAAAATGTAAAAAGAAAAAACAACAAATAATCAAAGTAAGAAGATTTACCTGTGGAGATCAAAGTGATAAGAGTTGCTTCGGTGGTAGGTCTGAGAGGATAAGAACACACCGTTTCTCTTGGTAATGACGAAGTTGAGTGATCTTAGAGACGAGTTATATAGAAAAAAGCTAAAAGCATTTTTGGCCTTTAACTTATGAAGGAGCAGAGGAGTTTGTAGTGATCGTGATTTATGTCTTTGTATTTTTATATAGCCGTTCAATCAAGCGCGAAAGACCGTTTGATTGGCGGGAAAAGTTTTTAAAAATAATGTTTGAACATGTCTTCCTTAGTCTCCTGGACTATTGGAAAGATGATTTGAAAAATAATAAAATATTCGTCAACTTCTTATTTTATTCTATATCTCTTTTTCTCTCTCGTCTCTTTTTCTTCTCCTGTGTATATGTAATATATAAGCTTTTCATCAACAAATTAAAATAAGAAGTTACATTATTTATGAAACACTTCATTTTTCTTTTAAATTTTTATTATTGTGGTGGATTTTTAGTAGGATTTGAATTCAGATGAAGTTTTGACCATACGTTTAATAGATGAAGATGTCATATTATCTAAATCATGTTATGTTCATTGCATTTGAAAATCATTGTAAATACTTCAAGTACGTCTATGGTAATTTAGAGAAATTAAATAAAATAGATTTGCATGTGAAGATGATAAATATGTTTTCAAACTCTTCACGTAAAATATGTTTATTGTTCATTTTTAAAGTTGGGTTTTCAACTATTGCAAAAATTGAATTTGGATTTTGTTTAATAACATATTTGAATGTTAGTAGGTAATATTTCTTACAATCAGTGTTTTAAAACCAGACCGGCTAACGAACCGGAAATATTTTAGATCTTGGGTCATTGTGGTTCGACCGGATTCGAACCGGATTTGATCGGTTTGATTAGATTAAACTGAATTAATGATATTTTGTAAATAATATGTGTATTCTTACAAAGATAGATCATATCGAATAAAATGTTTAGAAAAACTTAAGAAAATAACAGCTAAAATGTAACAAAAGTAATAAAATTTAATAGTTCAAATCTAAAATCAATAAAAAAAGCATATTTAAACTTTATTCTGCACATCTTTATCACTCTAAATCTTCATCACCTTTTAAAAAATTTATATACATTAGTTAAAATTTTATATTTTGAAATAAAACAAGTTTTTTGTTCTTATAAATTATATAAATTTCAAAAATGTAAATGTTTCAATTATTAAAGTCTTCAACACAAGTGACCATAAAATTAAATGTTTCAATCCTATTTTTAGTTTAAAAGAAGAAAAGTTAATTATTTTATTAACAAAATTTTGCTTTATATACGACGCAGGGTTTGGCCAGTTCAATGGATCACCGGTTTCCGAGTTTTTGACGGTTCGATAAGGGTTTTTAGCCGGTTCAACTTTAGTTGGGTTTTGAAATTAACCCAATTTGGATTATTTTTGGTTCATGGTTCCACCTGGTCCGACCGCCAGTTCGGTCCGGATTTAAAAACACTGCTTACAACAATTATTTTCCACTAATATTCGAGTAGGTTATAAGGTGATCATTAAGCTATTACTTTTACCTCTACTTAGGGATGTTCAATTTAGGTTTTATTTTGGCTAAATTTTTATTTTTATTTTTATTTTTATTTTATGGTATTTTAATTTATTAGAATTAACTATTATATTAAAACTATATCTATTTTTCGCTTGGTTTATATACTTGCAGTTTTCAGATTATTGGTTTTATACCAAAAACCATAACTATTTTATAATATTTTATGAATTTTAGTTTATATGATTACAAATCGAATTTATTAAACATATAGTCAAAATATTTTCAGTACTCAACCTTTTGAATATAATGTTCTATTTTTACTTAACTGTGAAAAAATAAATAGTAAAAATAAGAGTTAATAAATATGATAATTTTCATAAATATATATATATATATATCATAATAACTATAGTTAACACAAATTTATGTCAAGAAAAATATGTTTTATTTAAGATGATGAAACAAAAAATCAAAACAATAAATTATTAAAATAAATATTTTAAATATCAAGATCTATCAATAAAATAAACATGTATACATATTATTAATTATTATATAATTTGTATTTAATTATACCATGATATTTTACTTAATTATTGTCAGTTTTTTGGTTTGATAAATTTATGTACAAAAGCATATTATATACTGTAGTTTTATAAAAATAACATTCATTCAATTTGTTCGGTATTACTAAATCCGAATAACTTTCTCTATTTTATTTTGGTTTGATAATTAATTTGGTTGTACCGGATTGGCTATTCCTACCTCCACTAGTCTAACCCTAGTTGAGTATTATCTTGATAATATTTATTTTTATTTTAATTGATATTGTGATTATTAGGCAATAATTTTCCAACAATATGGAAGCAGGGTAAAAAGCAGACTCTATTCTCTGTACCTAGCCACAAAAATAGAAAGAAATATTGCCCATGAACTATTTTACAAACAAAACTTGAAACCACTAAACTTTTATATAAATTTTGGCGCCTAAAACTAATACGTGAACTTCAAGTGACAACCACAACCAGTCTTGTCATAAGACTGAAATGTTGACAACTAAACTTTTGACTATTTTCAATGTATTTTACTAATTTCAAAAACGGAGACTGTGTAAAAAATTTCAGCATATATTTTTACCTATTTTGGTTGAGGATAATAAAAATTTTACAATGTTTGCCCCCTACTGGATGGAATAAGCAAAGTAGAACCGTTTGTTGAATCCTAAAATCGATATTGTAGTTTATGCACTAATCGAACAATAATAAAAAGATTTTAGGGACTAAAATCTCTTTTATTAAAGTGTTTAAGCCGTAATCAAAAGAAACACAAAATTGATAAATAAGTAGTCAAAAGCTCTCGAATTCATAGTTACTATGTATTGCTCTCTTTCCCTCCTTTTTCATTGAATACTCTGATATAAATCATTCTCTACCTCTCTATCAGACCATGTTTATCCTTGGTTTTTTAGGGCGGAATTCTTATGGAAATATAAGAAACTGTTTTTTAACTTTTAACTAAAAAATTAAGAAACTGTTTCTTAATATAAACATGCTCTCATCTCGTAGTGGTCAGTCGTTTCAGCAATCATCATCGCATTTTATTGTTTGTGCAGGTCAAAATAGTTATTATCGGCTATGGACAACAGTATGCACTTATTAGAAATAGTCCATTGTTCAAGTTGTCTTGGTTTACCTGTCGAGGCATTCTCTTCGGGGTGAATAGTTACCAAAAGCTAAGCATCTGAAAAGTGTGCTAAGAAAAGTTGTTATATTGGGTTTTTATACAATAATTCATTAATAGCATAAGAAAAGGGTATTATTGTACATACAAAATTCTTCCGGTTCTTACGTTAGCTTTTTTTACCAGTTAAGACCATCATTATCCCAGTTGCTAAGGAAGATTGCTTATGATAATTGTAATTAAAAATAAAAGAAAATTACCTTTTAAGGGAAACAACGTTGCTTAATTAAGCAGAGGAAGCAACGACGCTTAATGAGACACGCGTCATATCTTGGTCTCTCCGCCTCTCTCTCATCTCTATCTCTCTCCCTACCTCGTGAAATCAGAAGCTTTCAATCGATTGATCTCCCCCTCGTCTGATGAATCAGTCCGATTGATTTCTCACACCAAACCAAACGACCAATAACACTTTCGATCAAAACCTTCTTGTGTCGGAACCGTCGTGAATTTAGCTCGCAGACGCCACGACGTCGGGGATTATTAGTTTCTGCGTGTCTCTCTTCGCCGGATTCTTCATCTCCACCGTCTTCTATCTCTGGTCCGAAGACGAAACTGTATGTGAGTGGTAAGCTCTCTTCCCTTTCTCTCTCTGTCTCTGGCTTTTCATCTTTTGGTTGGTGTCTAAGTTCTGATGAACTGGTGAATTGGATTTGCAGTGTGTTAATGTTCTGTTTATGGTTCTACTATGTTGCTTTGATTCCTTGTTTGTCTACATGAGACTTGATGACAAAGGGGTTTGATTCTGTCTCTAGTGTTTGTTATTGTTTGGTGATTAAAATATCGATCACTACTGTCTAACTAGTTTAAAAACCACTATCTCAATATGGTTAGGTTTAAGTCTGTTGTTTCTTGGTCTTATAATTTCTGGTTATGTTTCATGTTCTTGTTTAATTGTTCTGGTTGTTTCATGTTGTTGCAATGTTCTGGTTAATGATATAAAAGGTTTTAAGTTCTCATGTTCTTGTTCAGTTATCTTTTGAGTTAATGTTCTTGTTTTTGCTGAGTTCTCTTTTGAGTTAATCTTCTTGTATTGTTTTCTTCTTCTTATGTCTTGTAGTCGTTGGGAAGCATCCGTGTGTCGTTCGTCACATTTCGTTGGGAAGCATCCGTTTTGTACATTGTACATCGTTGGTCACATGTGTCTTGTTTTCTTGTATCTTTTCTTGGTGAAAGTATAAATATATAGAATGTCTTGAGGCAAAGCGATAATGGCTTTGTTTGCAGGTTTGAGACTAATATGCTTGCCTTTTCAGGCTGCATACTCTTCGAGTGAAAGAGTCTACCATTCTCATCAGTCACGGGCCTTTCTAAGCAACAGCAGAGCTCATTCTCATCAGTCACGGACTCTCTCGTAGTCTAGTGACTTCTGTACTCTGGTTTGTAATCTTCTGTAGTCACTGTTGAGTATCAAGAAGCTTGTAATCTTGTGTATCAAAATGTGTAGTCATGAAACTTGTGTAGTCATTTGTATACTAGTGGGTGTTCTCTATATAAAGTTTGTATTGTCAAAACATTGAGCATTAACAAGTTCATCTTCTCTCATTCTCTCCAAACAAAACGACCATACACATTTCGATCAAAAATCAAACACATTTTGATCACACTTTTCTCTCATGTGCTATTCATCTCACCAAACAAAACACACATATTCATCTAAACAAGTTCATGTTCTCTCCTTGTCTTGATCACAAATTTTTATCACAAAACAATCAAAAAATTTTAGCACCTTAAGATAAGAGACTTGCAATGGAGGATAAAAAATATCAAGTTGCTTAGCTAAGTCTCTTACCAAATTAATTCCTTAAATACTATTATAATATGATTAAGCAATCCATCATGGATTGTTAGGATAATGATGCTCTAAGTAGTACAATGTATCTTATTGCCCGGTGTGGCGGATCTTTAATTCAGTAGATAGAAAAAATTATTAGTAATACGTAGATGAGTGAGTGAGTCCTCACTGATCTGAGCGATTTCGATCACCTAGCAGGCCTTTTTTAATTCTTAATGGATCGTTGTTCTTTTACCCAACTCACGAAAAGGTCGAAGACTCATCCTCCGACACGTTCACCTACAACTTCATCAAAACCAACAGTCTGACATATTCCACGAAATATTTTCACATCCAAATTGTTTTGGGTAAATTTCTAAATTTAGTCCTATAAAATAATAAAATTGTTGCGAATACAATAAACGTAAACTAAAAATCCTATAGTTTCTCACAGGGTCCCTCTCCATGTGTGGTAACCGTCGGTGGCAGGCATCACGTTTTACGCACTGTGTGAGACGTGGACCCAAATGCTCCTCAAAGGCCTCATCTCCTATCTAAGATTCTTTGTATATTTACATTTTGCATCAGATTCGTTTAACTTGCTTATTAAATTATTCACTCAAAAGACAAAAAATAATACATTAAATTTGAGGGGATTCGGGACTTCAATTCTCACCCTACTCTTATCCTCCTGGGCGGCACTGGTTAATGGATCGTCTCAGCCACATAAATATGCAGTAGGTTTCTTTAGAAAAATGTAACGCTAGTTATTAAATATTGTGATGTCATTAATTTTGTTTGTGTTGTCAATATGATATGATCCAGATAAACATGGGGAAACTTAATCAATGAGCCAGAGACCATAGTAATTTACTTACTTCTCTCATGCAAACTGAGATAGTGCCAAGTGGAAGCCAAATGCCATCTTCCTCTTCATAGAGTTCAGGGTCATGGGGAACAACACTACGCAAAGTATATAGAAAGCTTAATTTACTAGTGCATGCCTTTTCCAAACGTACTTTTCCCCATGTCTTTTGAATCATATATTCACATACAACCATTGTTTTTTTTTTTCACATAGAACCATTGTTCTTTGATAAAACAAGATAAAGTGTGCACCATCTAAACACAACAACACACATAGGCTATTGTACTAACGTAATGTCTTTTTTTTGAATTTTTTAAAAGATAGGTCCACGAGTTTTGAGCCCGAGAAAACTCGCAAGTTTTTATGTCGTAAAATATTTGTATAGAGGACCTAAAACACTCTCTGATTTCCGCTAACTTAATAAACCCTCCGAATTTATATATACTTGAAATTCGAGTTTGGTATAATATTCAGAAGTACAAAGTTTACAACTAGCAAGCACGTGCAGCCGTGCACGACCCGCACGTGGTAGTACATAACCTCTATGTTTTTTTTTTAACTAATCTCTAACTTCTATGTATTCTCGCATAAAAAGTATCATACACGTAACCTGTCGTCAGTATACGTACATTGACATTGCAACCTCTAGACGTTAATCATGTAACTAACTTGATAAAAAAAGTCATGTAACTAACAAAAATCATTCGTGACCAACCTTAGTACGTAAGTTTTTCTGTTTTGGATTTAATTTACTGATCGGAGGAAGATAAAATATACGTTTGAAATTCTATACACTAGCAAATAAGATTAAAAGATGAAAGCAGGTGACTTTTTTTTTACATTCTAAAGTAAAATGACTAAATTTCTACAACGTAATATTTATATAAGTTTAGTATTATTAAATCTCAACTAAATTGATTATAGCTAAGATGAAATGTCAAAAAGAAATCATAAGATGTTGGGTTAAAAAGTGACATAACAACGGCTGGGTGTTGGTGCATGTTTCATATAATATTAATATGCTGGTGTTTTAAATGACACATATCCTTTTAATTAAGCTTTTTGTCATTTCTTTTAATTCACTTATCAAGTTATAAGTCTTAGAATTTAAAACCATCGTAAATTTTCATTTACTTATTATTATTTGTTAATTATTAACTGTGTATGAAATCACTGATAATATTATGATCTCTTTGCATATTGTATCCTTTTCTTTTTTCAAACACACAATTTTATCCTTGAAAATCGAATTACGACTCAGATAAATCAGGGCACCAAAAATTATTATCTACTAATTACACCAACTAGAAAGTTCTTATTAAAAATCGAATTACTCCTTCAGATAAATAAAGTCAACAAAATTAAAAAATACACTTATTACACCAAATAGACCGTTCTTAATAGGATAGCTTAATTAGCAATAATAAAAGAATGATTGTATTCAGCTTCTTGTTTTTTCGGGGGTGATTGGCAACACCACCACCACGCACCACCAGACACGTTGTTAAGGAAAATAGAAAATAGCTAAAAAGGAGAAAAAACAAACAGATAACAAAGATCAATCCTCATTTCTGGAAATCAAACCTTTATGTATTTTTTTCTTCTTAAGATCAAACATATAAAATTCAACCTGTTCAAGATCTTCACCATCAATCTTGATCGCCGGTCAGTATCCTCATCTTCATCATATGCATTTCATATGTTTTCATTCTTTCATTGTTTTTGATGTCTGCATCACTTTGTCTGAATGTGATCAAGATCCAACATATTGTATTGGCATATAAAAACATATATACATATTCCTTAATGCCATGTGTTGTTTTGTCATTCTTGTTGAAAACGTATCCCAGTAAATGGTTTTGATTATTGTATCTAAATTATGATTCATGTGTATGTTTTGCATCTCCTTTTGTGTTTGCATGACAACTAATTGTAATAATTATCTTGTTTTGTAGATTAATGGGTGATTAAAAGGATTCTTCATAGTCCTAAACATGACTTCATCTGGGAGGAGAAGCATAAGGAGAGGATCATCAGCCTCCAAGAAACCGGTTCTCCACACCCAAGAAAGCGGAAACAGTAGCTTTAACGAAACAACCTCCCCCAAACCCGGTTCACCTCTCCCCGAACCGGTCTCCGACTTGGAAAGAACCGTCAAGAAGCTACGCTTATCCAAAGCCCTCACCATCCCCGAGGGAACAACCGTCTTCGACGCATGTCGAAGGATGGCTTCACGCCGCGTCGACGCGGTCCTTCTCACCGACACGAGCGCTCTTCTCTCAGGCATCGTCACGGACAAGGACATCGCAACGAGAGTGATCGCGGAAGGGTTGAGACCAGACCACACTCTGGTCTCCAAAGTCATGACGAGAAACCCCATCTTCGTCACGTCTGATTCGCTAGCCATACAAGCTCTAGAGAAGATGGTTCAAGGGAAGTTCAGACACTTACCAGTCGTGGAAAACGGCGAAGTCATCGCTCTGCTAGACATAACCAAATGCCTCTACGACGCCATCTCTCGCATGGAGAAAACAGCAGAGCAAGGAAGCGCCTTAGCAGCTACTTATCCATTCATCGAAACGTTAAGAGACCATATGTTCAAACCAGCCTTATCCACAATCATTACAGAACACTCGAAAGTCGCACTCGTCTCTCCTTCGGATCCCGTCTTCGTAGCTTCCAAGAAAATGCGTGACCTAAGGGTTAACTCAGTGATCATTGCCGTGGGGAACAAGATACACGGGATACTAACATCAAAAGACATTCTAATGAGAGTCGTGGCGCAGAATATCTCCCCCGAGCTAACACTCGTCGAGAAAGTAATGACACCGAGCCCTGAATGCGCGTCGATGGAGACAACAATCGTCGACGCGTTACATATCATGCACGACGGTAAGTTTCTGCACCTTCCGGTTCTAGACAAAGACGGATACGCAGCGGCTTGCGTAGACGTGCTGCAGATCACTCACGCGGCTATCTCCACCGTCGAGAACAGCTCGGGAGCTGTTAACGACATGATGCAGAAGTTCTGGGACTCGGCTCTCACATTGGAGCAGCATCCACCTGAGGATTACGAGACGCATAGCGATATGTCGGCGACGTTGTTGAACTCAGAGGGAGGAGGAGGAGGAGAGGCAGGAGGGAAGTTACAGTCTCAAGGGAGTAGTGTGATGAGTTTGTTGTTTGCTTTTAAGTTTGAAGACCGTAGAGGGAGAGTGCATAGGTTTAACGCGACGGGGGAGAGTTTTGAGGAGGTGATGAGTGGTGTGATGGAAGGGTGTAATGATGAGGTTGTGGTGCAGATAATGTATGAAGATGATGAAGGTGATAAGGTTTTGATAAGTGGGGATAGTGATGTTGTTGCTGCTGTTGGTTTTGCTAGGTCTTTGGGGAGGAAAGTTTTGAGGTTGCATTTGGATTTTGCTGAGACGATGTGTGTTGAGATGGTTGGAGATTTGTCTGAAAGAAGCTGTAGTGGAGGTGGTGGGGGTTTGGTTTGTTGGTGGAGGAGTGGTGTTGTGGCTGGGGTTATTGTCTTGACGAGCATAGGGTTTCTTGTTTTCTTGAAACGTTCCAAGAAGTGATATGTTCATGCTTCTTGTCTTTTTTAAAAATTTTGGTCAGATTAACTTTGTAAAGCAATTATAAAACTTGTTCCTGGATAAAAAGTCATAAAACACATGAACACATGATATGTTTTCAGTTATAAAACTTGTTCAAGAAATCATATGTTTTCTTCTACACATGATTATCATTGTCCTCTTGATCGTAGATACATTGATGTTCAATGCTTACATGAAAAAAAAAAAAAAACAAACTATAAGAAAATAGTAGTTGCAGGCTGTGGGGTTCGAACCCACGCGCACTTATGTGCAGAAGAACTTAAGTCTTCCCCCTTAACCACTCGGGCAAACCTGCTATTAATAAGATCATGCATAGATTATTTTTGTAAACCTGATAATGTTCAACAATCAAATTCAAGAATATGCTGCTTCAGGTTGTGTGAAATATATAACCAAGAATACGGATGATTCTGGTTACAACTCAAATAATCTTCGATCAAGTTTGGTTTGAGTTTCACATTCAAACTTTAAATTGTTAATGATAAATTTTAAATTTATAGAAAAGAAACGAACATACCCAAACGGACTCGGGTGTTCCAATTATAAGTTGAAAGGAATGATTGAACTCCTTCAATAGCATCCAACCAGCTGCACTATACCCATCAAACCTACAGAACCCATTTACAGACAAACTACATGTCTGTCACTGGAGATCATAAGTAGTGTCAGTCGAGAGAAATTAAGAGTAAAGCCGAAATCAGATTATATTAAGAAACGCTGCTGTCCTCCAAAGAAAAAGGCAGAGCTATCTCATGTTTCTCTTACAAAAAGTAAAGCAACTTTCCCCCCTAGAAAGGGTTAAAACCATAAACAGAAAATAAAAAAAACCAACAAAGAAGCAAACGTAAATTTTTATTCAAGCAAAATGAGCAAACACAACTCTGATCTTCTTCTTCTCGTCACAAAGAAGCTTGCACTTGTCTAGTACGGCTCGACAGGTTTGCGGAAGTTAGCTCCAGCGTAAACTGCCTCTGATCCCAACTCCTCTTCAATACGCAAAAGCTGTTAATAGTTACAGCAAAAGCAACAAAACATATTAGTCCATAATAAAGTGCACTATGCTCTTGATTCTTGTTAAGATCATTTTTGGGTTTAGGGATGATGTTTTTACCTGGTTGTACTTGGCTAGACGCTCGGATCTGCAAGGAGCTCCTGTCTTGATTTGTCCCTGGCAAAGAGAGAATCAAATTAGAATCAGACAACCAAGGAAATGTTGCAAACGAGTATTTGGCTTTTTAAATGGTTGTTTAAAACTTACAGTAGACAAGCCAACAGCTAGGTCAGCAATGAAGGTGTCCTCGGTTTCACCACTTCTGTGGCTGGTCATCACTCCCCATCCTGCTTTCTTCGACATCCTCACTGCCTCAATACTCTCCGTCACTGACCCGATTTGGTTAACCTGTTCACCAAAAGATTTAGTCAGAAATCTGTTGACAGGTTACATAATCTGAATTAAGATTATAATCTGGGATGGAGAATACCTTCAAGAGAAGAGCATTGCAAGACTTCTCTGCGATTGCCTTTGCAACCCTCTGAAAGAAGAGAAGAGTAAAACAGATATATAAGCACTTTGAGTGAGAGATAATCTAATGAAAACATACCGAAAGAGGAAAGACCATCTAGTTATGTCACAAACCTTGGGGTTGGTGACCAACAAATCATCACCAACAATCTGAACATTGTCTCCACACTCAGCAGTCATCTTAGCGTAGTGCTCCCAGTCATCTTGGTCGAATGGGTCCTCAATAGACACGATTGGGTACTCAGAAACAAAGGACTTGTAGAGGTCCTTGAGTGCATCACCAGAAATCTTCTGAGAGCCATTGTTGTTCTGCAGAGAAACAAACAGAGCAGGAGCTCGAAGTTAAGAGTATAGTCCTTGCGTTTAATCAATTTAGAAAGAGAAGGTCCACCTCTTCTTTGAAGTTCAAGTCGTAGGTCTTGTCTGATGAATAGAACTCTGAAGCGGCAACATCCATTCCAATGACAACCTTGCCAGTGTAGCCAGCCTTTTCAATGGCGGTCTTGAGCAATTCAAGACCTTCCTTGTTTTCCTGAATGTTTGGTGCAAAGCCACCTTCATCACCAACGTTTGTGGCATCCTGGCCATACTTCTTCTTAATCACAGACTGGAAAAAAGCATAAAAAGATATGTTAGTTTAGCTGAAGTAAGCTGTAGTAGGAACACATAGTTGCACATCACTTTATGAGAGCACCTCAAAAGACCACAAAGATTTGAGGTTTACCTTCAAGTTGTGGTAAACTTCGACACCCATTTTCATGGCTTCTTTGAAAGAAGAAGCTCCAATAGGGAGAATCATAAACTCCTGCAAACATCAATAGACAGTCAGAAATATTCAAAGCTGCAAAAATTTGATATTGGAAAAGCAACGAAAAAAGAATCACAACGAACGTGCCTGCATAGCGAGCTTGTTTCCGGCATGTGATCCACCGTTGATGACGTTGAAGGCAGGAACAGGTAGCACAATCTTGGGGTTACCAGCGAGATTGGCAATGTGCTGCACACAAATACCACGGAAAAGGAAGAGTTTAGAACAGCTAGTACCAGGAAGAACAAATATCCAAAGTAGCAGCAGTTTTCTCACAAGTCTCAAGACCGCCCTACCTTGTAGAGAGGAATGCCACTGACAACGGCTCCAGCCTTGCAGACAGCAAGAGACACAGCAAGGATAGCATTGGCTCCAAGCTGAAAACAAAAATAGATGGTCAGAATCGTCTTTCATTATTGAGTGAATAAACAAAACATGAATTTCTTTATTAAAGAACCTTTTGCTTGCACCAACCCCACTCGTTCTGGGTTCCATCAAGTTCATGGACCATGAAGTTGTCAATAGCAGTCTGCTGAGTTGGGTCCTGCAAGAAACAACATTAAAATACACGAATCTCAGATAACAACAAACATAACTAATGCACTGAACGTAAAAATTTAAATAGAGATACTCACCTTTCCAATCAATGCTGGGCCGATGATGTTGTTCACATTTCCAACAGCCTAATCACATCAAACAAAATAACAAATCAGTCAAAAAAGATCCCATTCATATCAAAACACAAAAATAAACACCACGACGCAATCTCTCACCTTAGAAACACCCTTTCCAAGGTAGTCAGAACCACCATCCCTAAGCTCAAGAGCCTCGTAGATACCAGTGGAAGCTCCACTTGGAACAGCTGCTGTAACCTTCACACCAGTGGATGTGTGAATATCAACCTTCATCACATAAAACAAAGACAATCATCAGCTCAAAATCTTTCTCACTATCAAGTTCAAATACTATATCACAAGACAAACGAGGTACGATATAAACAGATCCGTTGCAAGAATCATGTTAAAAACAAACACACAATCAACCACGTAATCGAGATTTGGAGAAAGGTATAATCATAGTTCTATTCGCGATCAAAAAAAAAAACACCGATCTCATCATCTCTTCTAACAAAACAAGCTCAAAAGGGGCATCTCAGATCCACAAACGAATAAAACAAAGTAAGAAATGAACCTCGACGGTGGGATTGCCACGGCTGTCGAAGATCTGCCTAGCCTTAACAACGGTGATAGTGGCCATGGTTCGAGAGTAGATCTGGAAGATAGGCGATGAGTACGAGGGTTTTAGTGTGACCGATTGATTCACAGTAGATGGTGAATCGGTTGGTCTGGTTTGATATATATAAAGAGGAACTGGGGTAATGGACAGCCGTTGGATTGTTTTGATATGCACCGTTGGATAATAAAACGATGTGCTGCACGTCTTTTGCAAACGAGGAAAGGTTTCTTATTTTCCTTTGCTCCTTGTCCAAGCAATGGAATATTCGAATACGACTAGTTTTAAATTCTAGAAACAAATATTTGGGTCTAGATTTTATTCCATTTTTTCAACATATGGGCCCAAAGCTTACGGCCCATATAGTATGATACTAACGTTTTGACTAGATGCCCTTCGAATAATAGAATCTGTGACGCAGTATCCAAAGAGCCGCATATAAGTAATACAACGAAACAAATGAGCTTTGACCTCGTTAGGGTAAATCGCATACAAACTTGACATGACTTTGACTCTATAAAAATCCATCATATTTTGACGATCATCATCACAATAACAATGGTTGATGAAGAGAATGAGAAGACCCTCGTTGTTGTATCCGAGGATGAGTGTCCATGTGACACAGAGGCAGCAGAACAGGAGACAGAACTGAGTTCGATTCTGGATAAACTTAGTTTAGAACCTAAGAAAGAGAAGAAGAGGAAGAAACTGTTGGTGTTAAGTCTGAGTGGTCTGCTTCTTCATAGAGTTCATCGGAAGAGTAACCGCAAAACTCCCAAGAACCGATCTCCTGATGCTTCTTGTGGCCCAAACCTAGGTAGCTTGACTTACAATATTTACATTTAATTCTGTAATTAGCTTAACTTGATTTGTATTGATTAGTGTATAAGAGGCCATTTGCTGAAGATTTTATGAAGTTTGTCCTCGAGAGATTCGAAGTTGGGGTCTGGTCATCTGCTTGCGAGTTAGTCTCTCATCATCTTCCATCTTTTATAATTCAGATTATTATTATTATTATTTCATTTTATGTTATTTTTCATGGTTTTGTCTTATAGGAAGAACGTTGATATAGTTCTAAACATTGTTCTTAAAAATCTTCAAGATAATCTTCTTTTTGTGTGGGTAAGACTCTTATGATATTTTGATTAAAAAAGACTCTTATGTGATATATATGTGTGTATGTGTTTATATTCAAGCATTTTTTTGATATACTCTTTTGCAATATAGGACCAAGAGGAGTGCACTGACAGTGGAAGTACCACATTACATAACAGTGATAAACCTATGTTTTTCAAGGAACTCTCTAAAGTGTTTAAGTACTTCAAAGGGTTTTCTGCTTCAAACACTATATTCATCGATGATGAACCATATAAAGCTCTTCTTAACCCTGTAAAAATGCTTTCCATCTCTACTAGTTTTGTTTTTACTCCTTGCTTTAATTAATCTATATGTGAAATTGTGAATGCATGCAGGACTATACAGGTGTGTTCCCAATGAGTTACGATCCTACAGACAAGAAGGATGACTTTCTTGGTATGTGATTGTTTTTTAAACCCATGACGTTTCCATTTCTTATCTTTTAGCCCTGATTTTTTTGGGTGATTATGTTAGATCCAGAAGGAGAGTTTTGTTCTTACTTGGATGATCTCGCGAATTCATCGGATGTTCAAGATTACATTAAAGAGCATTCTTTTGGTCAGCCCATGATCGAGTCTTCTCATCCAGACTGGTCTTTCTACAGTAAAGCCATAAAGGATTATTATCTTGAATATGGACATCTGCTATTTTAGTTTAGTTTTATCAATATTAACTTTATTCTCTGGCTTACTATTAAGTATTGAACACATTCTAATAATAATGTTAACATATTGTGTTTCTCATCAATTCTTTTATCCTCTCGAATGTTTTGTTATCTCCATTGGATTATAAAGAACAAAAACCAATATGCTAAATGTTTGATGAAAGTAAAAAGAAAAAGAAAAAAAGATTACAACACTGGAAATAAAACTAGGACCAAATAAACTCTTGTTTGATGCATCTTGGTAGCAATCTTACACTCTCCTAAGAACTTGCAAAAGCACCTTTTGTAAGGGTTAAGTTACCCGTACCAGCCTAGGTGTAAATAGAGATAAGGGTCTCTCATTTATGGTTGCAATTGTCTTGTGTATGCGGAGCCCAATGTGTTTCGTAGTGTATCAGATCATATGGAGGATTAATCAAAACAAAACATTTGAGAGGAAACATTAAACAGTTGCACTTGCTTGCTAGTTATCTTAGCCTGCTATCAGTTTTGTCAAATAAAACATAGAAAAAACAAGTGTACAGAAACTGAAATGACATGTAGGATTATTATTTACCAAGTCTCGTATCATCAATATTATTACGATATAATTATGTTACGCACCACACTTTACAAAAGCGCCCGTGGCCTAATGGATAAGGCGTTTGACTTCTAATCAAACGATTGTGGGTTCGAGTCCCACCGGGCGTGCTTATAGTTTTTTTTTTTTTTCCCCAACCAGCTTCAAGTACAAGATGAATCAGTATGCGGAGTTTTCCTCATAACTGTAGAATATTCTTCATTTTAGCAAAAGGAAGTACATGTCAAGGTCATTGCAGACTTGGTTTGTGATCGTTTCATCAACTGTTGGTTCTTGATACTCAGTTTTTGCCAGCGTCTAGAATCTTTGAGGAATGCTGCTTCAGAACAACTCTTCAAATCTTGCATGAGTGTTATTAGTTTGATTAGTTGTCTTTCTGAGCTTTTAGGTTTTGATTGATGGTTGTTATGAGTGGTCAATCAAGAATGGTTAGGGTAATGTTTTAAACTTGAAAACATAAAGAACGGTTGTTTTTGGCATATGTCAATGTTTCGATGCTGTTTTTTTATTCTTCTTGGCTTTGACAGTTCGATGCTGTCGCCTACTTACAGCAGATTTGGTGGTTTAAAGTAGATGGGATGGTGAAAGCTGATGTGTGAAATAATAGTTAGAAAAAGAGATGCACATCAACACTATTGCATATATAGGAATACTTGGAAGCTGTAAACTGTTTGTCATCTTGAGCTAGTTCTTGAATTAGGTTATAATAAATAGCAAATTGTGAATTTGATCGAGTATGTTGTTTTTACTTCCTACTCCGTTTGGTTCGAGAATCAAGGGTGTTTCTAATACGGAAAAGTGACGTGAAAAATAAATCATTGTTCAAGACTTCATTTGTGATACATAACATGACACTTAAAGGACACATCTAAGGAGATCCAAAATGTAAGGTGGGTTCAATACAACTACAAGTTGTGAGATGCTTCAAAAACTGAAATATATTGGGTTTGACTAATCTAACCTGAAAGACTACAAGGGTTCTTGTTCAATGGTAAGGACCATTTATTTTCTCTGAAAGGGTCCATTAGTAATAACTGTTACAGAACGTGTATTCTTGTTACTTAAAAGTCCATTATCCTATTGAATGCTAGTTTTAATTTTCACCATGGATATAGGAGACAATGACAACTTCGACTTAAATTACCAAAAAGTAATAATGGCAGAAGGAAGGAAAGTCAAGCTATGTCTTCAGCACTTGGCAGTTTCAAAGTACATGTAAAAAACATAGAGATTTCATTTCACCATGTTCTCTTCTATTTAGCAAGTATATATATTTCAGAAACCATTGACCGTTGGTTTTGGTTTTTAACGAACATGGAGTTTTATTGGTGTAACTAGCAGAGAAAGTAAAGCTAGAAGGAAATGAAATGTGCTCTGCTTTATACTAAAATCTTCACCTATGAGTCTATGATACAGACACACACACACACACACGCATTACTCTCTTTTGAGCTTTATTTCTGTGTAGCTATAGCCTATATAGCTATATGGACCACGTTTAAATTTATCATTATGGTTTTTACCATTTAATCACTCTGTTTATTACCTTTTCTAGCTCAATTAATTGTATGGTGACAAAAAAAAATTGTATTGTGACCAAGTACTCCAATCCCAAAGGAACTGCAACGCATTGAATCCAACAGTTATATTTTTACTTTTTAGTTAAACAATTCAGTAGGGTTTACCATGAATCTACATTTGTTTTTTTATAAGCCTCCCGACACCCCAAAGTCCATATGGAATTCATTGTTGGAATGACATGATAGTTTCATGTCTTTACATTCTAATCTACTGTCCGAATTAACAAAAAATAATTTCACATTTAACAATGCCATATAGTGTTAGTGGTTTATGTAAGTTGTGTCTCTATCCAGATTCATTCTCAAATATTGTATAATTTAATCTATACATACATGACTAATACGTAAGTTATATCAAGTCGAGTAGACAATTAATGTTATTATTGTATAACTTGATTTATACAAACAAGATTAGTGATATAATTTCTAGCTTGGCCCGACCATATATAACCTCATAACAACATGATCAAGTGCTGTTATAGTGGTAAAAACATTGTTGGTTTGGGGCTTTGGCGATACAAGCACAAACCCATAAGTTTGGATCTACTTTGTCACCATGTATGAACGTTAAACTGATGAAATTAATTGTATGGTCCAGTAAAAACGCTTTTCAGCTATAATTAAATATCAAACAGGTTGGGAAGATAAGTCATGACCGTAGTTACTTTTAGTCTTTCAAGAGGTATAGGTTCCGAGAAGCTATACATTTATCTATAGGAATGCGAGAAATTGAGAAAGAGATAGATCGTTCGAAAAAGCCATCTATTTCCTCTAGCTTTGAGAATAATGAGATTTCGTGATGATTTATGAGTCTATCCAAAACGTTTTATCATTTACTGAATAACTTTGCATGTTCAGATTTTCCTATCCAATACCTTTTGAACATTTTCATGGTGGTATGTTCAAAAAAAGTTTTTTTTTTCACCAAAAGGCCATTTATACCAATCAACAACTTGAGTTTTTCAAGCTGGCTTAGCTAGACAACGTTCCAGTTGCTCACAAAGATTAATTAGTTTGATAGACATTTGAAAACAAAAACCCGTTGCGATCAGTCCCTACTTTAACACCGGATCAAATACATTTCAACATTGAAAAACAAAACTCGTAGATCGATACGATGATACTATTTTCACCACCTAGTTCACTGTGCTCCAAAAGTCTGTCAGTATTCGAATTGGACCTTTCTCAGCTCTGATCTTTGTGTTTTGAGTAGTAGCACTCCTGCAGCTCCACAGTGTTAAATAAAAGACTATAGGGGGTCACTTATACTTACATATAAAGAGATGAAACTGGGAGGCTATGTATATTGATTGAGAGTAGGAGTTTGAAATGGTGTCTGTCAGATTAGAGATTGATTAAGGTAGAGAAAGTGATAGGCATGTGTACAAAAGTAGAATCTGGACCATTCTCTGTTCGTTTATTTTCCCTCTATATGAAACTGTTCCTTTTCTCTACTCAGTACTCACTTCTTTTTTTCTCTTCATATACTAACAAGTCTAATATCCACATACCACATTAGCTATTTTTGTCGACAATATCAACATTAACTGTTGATCACCAATTCCTTGTTTACAAATTTATGAATACTCACTTCTTTTTTTAAAGGCTTTGAACACTCACTTTTCTATGTGATTTACCATGATAATACGTATACGAAAAACGAGTGTTAATTTCTTTTTTTTTGTAACCCACACATTTGCATTTTTATAATTGTCATCAAAACTGAATATTATATATATAGAGTTTTAACTTAATTTAAGTCATCGGTCCAATAACACCCCTCGAGCTATTATTTTTTAGTCTGCAGTAAGATTCAATTGGCATATTTTTCTCATGCTTGGTGAGGAGACATGCATGCAGAGTAACACATTTTAAGCATCTTTTGTGACAGATATCATGTGAAAATTCTACCAACATGTACTGATTTATCAACATGTACTGGTTTATCAACATGTACTCATGTAAATCATTATTGAAATATATATATATATATATATCTTTTTAAACGATATATACTATATATAATCATGCATTGCATTGGTTGGTTTTTAGACGGTAAAAAAGTCATGCATAAAATCAAGAGGTCATGATAAGTGTTAACATATAAATCACTTGCGGGTTTGGTTTCTTAGTTTTTCATTTACATTAATAAATTTAATATAGCTCACTGGCCAATAAAATCTCTCTTAAATATATTCAGTAAACTATTTCAATCACCTAAAATGTCAATCAAATATTGATGACTATAGTACAAGAATCAAAATCACCATCATCCAACTATTTTTTTTATATCTTTTGTATCGTTCTGTCATCTACACTAACACTAACCACACTTTTCGTTTCAAACCATTTACTTAATGCCATTAGTTGGATCTTTTGTTACTGGTTCAACAGAGAAAGTGAGAAACCATTCATTACATATATTTGCTCTTTCTCTTTACTCAACACTTAACAGTGACTCAATTAATTACACGAAGTTAATATCAGAAGACCTAGGAGGTTTCAACACTATATATTCTGCATATATGTAGTATAACATGTCCATAAATATAGACAACCTATACTCCAAGCTCCAGATCATGTCTTTGCTTGGCTAAACCGTATCTCTTGGAACTGATTGTTGTATGCAGATATAGTCAAGAGAGGAAAAAAGGAAGAAGACAATATGGAATATTGGAGCAGCCCTTTCATCAATGGCCACTCTTCTTCCAACTTCATCTATCCTTTCCATAGCTTTGACAATGTTTCCGGTACGTATATATATATGCACATTTACTTGGTTATCGAGGCTAATGTGTGTGCTTGGTGCTTATTCATGCAATAATAATCACTGTCTTAACCATATATAGCAAACTATGGTCCACTCAGGAATCATTTCCAAGAAAACAAATGTTTTTCTTTCTTCAGGTCCAATGGTGGAGACACAAGGAGGTCCGCTTCATGAACATTATTATGCGGCCCCTCCAGCAATGGCAGAGAGCAGTTATGGAGAAGCGAGCAACACTATTAATGGATATGAAACCAAGAAGAAGAAGATGACTAGCGAGCAGCTAAAGTTACTAGAGATAAGCTTCCAAGAGGAGATGAAGCTGGATCCGGACAGGAAGATGAAGCTGTCCAGAGAACTCGGACTGCAACCTAGACAGATTGCGGTTTGGTTCCAGAACAGGAAAGCCAGGTGGAAGAACAAACAACTCGAGCATCTCTACGAATCACTAAGGCAAGAGTTCGATGTTATCTGTCGAGAAAAGAAGTTGCTACAAGAAGAGGTACGTTTGAACAGCTTGTTTATTTCAAGTGGCAATTACTTAACTTGCTGTCACTTTGTTTGAACAGCTTATACAACTGAAGTCGATGATCAGAGAGGCTGGTTCGAGCAAGACGCAGCAAAAGTGGGAAACAACTTGCAGCGATGCAGTATCAGCTCACTTCCCACTCAACTAGATTTTCGATTTGGGTCCAAAATAGTAGCTTTGATACAATGTCAAGTCTTGTTTTAGTTTAAGTTACATTAAAGCCTTGAAAAGCCATGAACTGATAAGCAATGTCCTGGATCCAAATTATTAATTCAATTTCTAGATAGCCAAACAAAAAAAATTCATAATCGTACAATAAAATCAGACAAGGGGAAACACTATAAAAAAACTTGTAACAAAACAAATGTCGAAACAAGTAACAAAAGATAAGAGCAGGGAGATGAATGAGGGGCTAATCTATTCAACGTCTGCCACCACCACCACCCAACTTAGCACCCTTGGGTGCGGCGGCAGCCTTGGGGACATTGGCCTTGATTTTTTGTTGCTTGGAAGCAAACTCGGCCTTCTTTGCCTTCTTCTCGTCCTTGGTCTTCTTGATCCTCTCCTTGATGTCACTGCAACAATCATCAAAAACTCATTTCAGTCATATGAAAATTTTCAAACATTCAAAAGATTTGATAAAGCTTAACAAGGAAAACTAACCGTAAGGCAGCTTCTCTGGCTGCATCACGAACTTCAGGCTTCTCAGCTCGCTTCTTCTGAATGACCTCCAGAGTAGCACCAACGATGGACCTCGAGTAGGGCTTCTTGGTTGCACGTCTCCTCTTCTTCACAGCCTCTTGAGCAGCGTCCTGGAAGAGATCAGAAAACACAAAGTTAGTATCACTTTCACAGACCTAAAATTAAAAAAAAAAACAAGAAGCAAGAATAAGAGTTTGGTTAACCTTCTTGTGCTGTTTACGGTACATGGCGGTCCATGCAAGCTTGGAAGGCTTCAACTTATTATGAAAATAATGCTTACATTTGGAGTTGATGAACAAAAACACCTGAGAGATGAATCATGAAGGTAACAATCAGTATACAGAGACATGGAGCAAAAAAAAGATTGCAAAAAATGGAAGTAGATTTACCTGAGAGTCAGATCTGATGAATCTGATACCCCTGCCTGGGTATATCTTATGACCACTGAATCGGCAAAGCTCAGTCCTAAACGTCATTAAAACATAATCAATGAGTTTTAGAGAATACCACTCTTAACATGTCACAATCAAAACCAAACACAAAACACACATAAAGCTCCCACATTTCTTGAAATGTTACAATGTAATAAAATCACAATGGATCATAAGGGCAATGAGTGAAAACAGAGACACACGACTACGTCTAGTTATTACCAAACACTAACCATGTCATGTACAGGAAAATCTCAATTTGCAGACCATTTTGACCATACAGTAAACAGAAGAATCAAACAAGATCGTTTACAGTAAAGCCTACGAGCTGAGCAACACGAAGAAACGAAAAGAGAGATGAGATTGCATTACTTGAGAACCATGGTTCCGCCGCCGCGCTGAAACTTTTTTTTTACAATGGAAGCCCTAAAAATTTAAGCTTCAGGTAACAGATTTGTATTTAAGGCGCAGATGAGTTTGTCTGAACCCTAGCTTTTTTTAAGTGGGCCTCTTAGACCCAATTATATGTTTTAGCCCACTTCATTAGATTTTTAGTACGTCCAAGCCCATTAAAGAACATTTGTTGGTCTCTCAATTGTACAATGTGGTATATCATCTCTATTGTGACTGAAGCTAACAGCACAACATATCCCATGTTTGTGTTCAAACGTTATCCAATGAACGTTTCTGTCAGTTTTACAATTAACCGAAGTGTAATGGACACGGAACAGCTCACCTCAGTAGTAATCACCAAAAAAAAATCAGTAGATGGTAATTAAATCTTTTAATAAAGGATCAATGTCTAAACAGACATCTAGGCTGCACCTAGACCAATTTAAAAAAAAAAAAAAAGAAATTGAGGTTTAGATCAAAAATAAATTTTCAAAAAAAATATTTTGTTTATGACCGATTTGCCTTCTAAACAAACACCTAATCATCGTCTAAACTGATTTTTAGAACACCTGTGTGTTTCAAAAAAAAAAAGAACACCTGTAATCATTATTAATTAGGTTACAACAAGTTGGCATCCTACATTGTGTCTAAAGAATCAGTTATCAGGGTTGGTTGGACTAGGATTTTAATTTCATGATTTTCTTGTTTTTGAAATAGACGTTTAACTGCGAACTACTTGCTCGGAATATCACAACAGTAGACTTAAATTTCGCAAAAGAAATTAAAGATTAAACAGTATAGACGACTATCCATGTGGTGTTTGGACCAAGAGAGTATAAATCAATCTACTGCAAAATCTCTTTTATAATTTGGTAGTTGGCAAAAAAAAAAAAATGTTGGAACCCCATCAATTATTGTTTTCTTAATCACTCAAAATCTTGTGGCTATAGAAAGTGCAAATATATCTACAGCCAAAACGTTTGGAATCACACAGAAGTGATGTGGTGAGAATGAGATTTGTCTTAAAATGTCCTTTTCTCAGTCAACTGTCTGAAGATGATGCCAAACGTCAAGTGTCAACAACCTTGCCAAAAGTCCAAATCTATTGCTCTCTCAGAATACGAAACTACCAAATCATGTTCTGTTTTCTTGTTCTACTTTCATTGCACATGTGAGACTTGAGAGGCTTTTTTTGTCATTCTGGCAAGCATCCAAATATGCAATAATACAACGTTTGGTAGACAAAGAAAATGCTAACATTTTTAAAAATAATTCAAGTTTGATACAACTTTTATTTCTCTAGATGGTCAACTGATTCACTGGCCAAGAAAAGAGATCACAAATGACTTGGGTTACAAGTAACCCCCACTCAACAATACAATCTGATTTTATAACTTATAAAAATGATAATGTTGGACAACCGAAATTATCCAATAAATCAAAAGAAAAATACTTTGTTCAAATATTCTTCAAACAAATGGAGGGTGATTCACTGACTGCTGCAGAATCCTAAGAATCCCATGAACTCATGGTTTTGTATCATCTTAATGCTATTCTCTATACCAATCACTCCCATTGTGAGAGCACTTGCACAAATGACTCCTGATAGGACGAAGACGATGATTGAAGCTCTTTTGAGGATTGCCACGAGCTTTCTTATAAAGAACTGTCCCCAGAAACCGGCAAGAATCGATACAGACATCAAGTACATTGCTGCAAATGAAACATAAGGCCCATGAGCTTCCCTTATTTTTTTGCTTATTCTAAAACGTTTTCTTCATGTTGTGTGATTATAAAGAGATGTTACCGTATGGGATTGGGAATCTCTTGAGGAGATAGAACTCAACTACGGATAAGGATGACGAAAACATCATCACAAATGTAGCTGTCGCGCTAGCAACCTGAGAGATCAATGAAACAAGATGGTTGGTTCCTATTTAAATCATCTAGTGAGAGCAGCAAACTAAATCTGATCAAACCAATTATATTTTATTTTTGTAATGACCCACTTAAAACATTAATTCTCTATAAGACATCTAACTACCACTTAGAAATTTCTTGAACATTGGATAGGAGTGAGTGAGTGTGTGTTACCTGTGGGATGACTCCAATCTCAAGAAGCAATGGACCGAGAACAAACCCACCACCTGATCCAAGGAGACCACCTACGACCCCTCCAACGAGTCCACATAGAGCACAGAAGATCAGACTCAAAGGAGTCCACTCTATTGTAGCCTCACAGATTGATTCAGTGTTTCCACTTCTTAGCCTCTTTTTGTTCTCTCTATACAATCTCACTGCTTCAAATCCAAACACCCCCAAAGCAACTGGGAACTGCAAAACCGAAAAAGGTTCAAAAATTGGAGATCTAGCTAAATGCCTGAGGATAAAGGTGTAACAACCCGGTTCACAAAGACGGTTGAATTCAGTTAATTCGGTTTGATTCGACATTTTAGCGTAAGTAGCACACATTTTAACAGAAGTAGCACGTTGTTCTCGAGAGATATGAGAGAGGTGTTGCAAAAGGAACATATAAATTACCTGTAAGATGAAAAGCACCCAATAGATTGTGCTGCAAACCTTGATCTGGTTCTGTATATAAACCATAGGATTAGACTAATCAGAACTCATCAACATCAAGATTGAAAACCAAAAGCTACAAGAAGTAGGAGATGACTTGCCTTGATGACTTGGATGAGCAAGAAAGCAGACCACAAGGTTACCAAAAGTAGAAGCCGTTTCCACTTGAGGTTGGACCTTATTATTTCCTGTAAGCAAACAAAGAAACCAGGTAAAGTTCTTGAATCTTTATACGAGTCTTAAAGAGGCGATAAGTAGCTAGTATCAACTTCCATGCCTACTTACCAGTTCTGATTTCTCTTCTCTCGGATAAAGCGGCTCATACTGAGTGTCGATTAAAACTACACAGAAACAACAAGAAAGTTAAGAGAGAATGTGTTGTAAGCTCAATATCAATAAACATTTATCACAGTTGTGTCAGGCTTTACTTACGTTCTCCCCGTGAATTAACCGAGGAACCGTGGTGCTGTTTCTCCAATTCATTCTGTAACCAAACAAAAACATTCAGTGAAACCTCGACATAGAAAACAACCACATTACTCGGTGGAAACGAGACCTAACCTTCAACAGAGTCTCTTCCTTCCACATCTCAATGCCTTTGAAAAAAGATCTTGAAGAAGTACCAACGAAGAGAATGATGATGAGGACGGTGATGAGCCAGTAAGGGAACACAACACTTAGAGAAACACCAACGGTGATGCCGAGGAGAAGCATCGGTTGAAAGAGGAGAGCAAGATCGTAGTCTAGGATCGGTACTTCTTTTGTCGGATGACGAACTCGTACATTGTACCAAACTGATGATGCTGATGCTCCCATTATCATACCTTTTTACACACACACACACAAACAACAACAATAACATTAAACCCATTAACTTTGTAACAACATATCATTTAACAAGAACTCTCTTACATTTTGAGATGGCAGCTGCAGATTTTGTGTCGAACCCGAGGAGGAGAGTGAGCATAGGAACGAATATTCCACCGCCTCCAACGCCACCAACGGTCCCACAAGCAGATCCTAGAAACCCTATAAGAGTAGCCACCACAAGCCTCCAGCTAAACTTCAAATCCTACTTTTCAAACAATTTTCACAAACAAAAGAAAGTCAAAAAGTCAAATCTCTTTTTAGATTCTTCCATGCTGTTTGAGTGTACCGTACGTAAGAAAACAGAACACGTCCATTTATTGTAATAAACACGTATCTGTTTATTCGAAAGGGTTATAGCTGTTATGGTTCCATGACGTCATTGAAATTAAATAATCCAACGAATATTCTGATGTTGAGAAGATAAAAAGGATGAGAACTTATTTACCGGCCAGACTTTTTCGGTGACGGAGAGCGGAGAGGATGATGAGAGATGATGATGATTAGGGTTTGTCTCTCCGACGTAAGAAACAGAGAATAAGGCGACGGAGAAACCCACGAGAAGGTATAGGAGGAAGCCTCCGGTGCCTCTTTTCAACGACAATCCCATCTTAAACCCTGGATAACCGTCAAACTCGTTACGTTCTGTCTGAAAAGTGAAAACGCTAATGAAAATGAATTTTTCGGAGAAAAAAATGATGTTTGGTGGTTTGTATCTGGTGGTGGTGAAGCAGAGGAGAAGAAGCGGCTTATAAAAAGCAGAGTATGGGAGGTTAAGACGGGAGGGAGGGAGAGATAGAGTTTTTATTATCGACTATACTCTTGCGTATATTATTACGATACCACCTTTTGTATGAGCCTTACACGTGGAGGATTTTTGTGTTTTTTTCGAAATTTTCTTTCTGATTCTCTATTTAATTTTTGACGTTGTGATCTTGCCTAGTTTTTATCCATAAATAATTTCGAAGAAGCCGACAAAAAAAAGAAAGAAAGATAAATTCAAAGAATTTTTTTAAAAAATATATACAGAAAGAAATTTGGAGAAAATAGGATAGTTATACGAATAAAGATAAACAATGTATCAAACAAAGAAGATTTTATTCCTTTTTTTACTCAAAAATAGATTAGGATGGTAAAATCTGAAATTAATTAATTTTCCAGGATTTTCTGTTAGTTTTTTAAACAAAAATTATATTAATTTTGATGTTGTAAGTTATTAGGCTATATGCTTCTCTTGTTCTAATCGATAAATATATATTAAACAATTGCCTCTTTCATGGAATACGTACAAAATATTCAATGAATTTATAACCGAGATTGTGAAATTGTGATCAAACAAATACCAGAGTCTATAATCTATTGAATTGTTCTTTCTAACATTTCCATATCCATTGTATATTTAGAATAAAACTAAATCCAGCAGTAGACAACTGGAATAAATAAAAACAAATAAACATGTGATATGAGTGTTAATTACTAGGTGGGTTGATATATATATATGCATGCTCCATATAAGCAGATAGGAAGAAACAAAAGGAGTCCGATGTCAGTGGTTGGTCGAGATTGATCCACAAGATCATGCAAGAAGATGCTAATCGAAGCCATGTGCGGTGGCCACCTTCAAGAACAAGACAACCGTACTTAATTGTGGCCATATGTGTCTTTTTTATGTAACACCAATCATAATGTATCAAGTGGTTGTAAATCGCCGTGTCCAAACACAAAGATTTCATCAACGTCGCCAATATCTAAAATCACATACTGTTTAAGTAGTTTTGGACGTACATAAATTCAGATGCACCGACTGCTTTTGGTGACATGGTTCTATAGACTTTAGTTGTATATACTACATGGATTATAACTAAAATACACATGAAACATTATTTCCACGATATTGTTATGTACCAAATTGAGCCTTTATTGTTGTTAACTACAATCTAGACGTGACCGTATGTTACTATGGCGTGTTGTGAACTTATGGTCAGTCACAATAGTAAGAAATTTTAGAACCCAAACTTTAAGGAACCCATTTATTTGGTTAAGCTAAAAATAGAAAAACTAGGTCGTAATTGTCGACTCGAGTTGTTCAGCATGATAGCTAATCCTCTTAAAAAAAGTCACAATGAAGATTCGCTTCCATAACCACTTGGGGGAATTAAAAACATAGTCAAGAAAAAATCAGAAAACTCCATTTGCTATACATCATATCCATCCAAAACGAAGGCCCAAAAAGTTTTTTTTTCCAAGGCCTGATACAGGCCCAAAAAGCTCTGAGAGTCTAATCATCCATACGTCCAACGTCGTTGAATGTTTGTCCGAACATCTGAGTCCAGATGATCTGACCAGACGCCTCCAGGAGTCCAGGTCCAGGGTAGCCGCCACCTTACCAGGTTTTGTATCTTCAACTTTGACTTCAACCACCGTTCTCCCCGTGTCTCCATGCTCACGTGTCTCGCGTTCTTTCTCTCCAGCTTCTTCTTTGAATTCTTTTTTTTTTTGGGTCTAATCAATTCTTTGAATTCTTTACCTTCTAATCTCATCTCCTCCATCTTTCGTCTCGTTTCTTCTCCCGCTTCCTCCACTTTTTCCTATATTTAAACCAATAAAATTAACACACATGTTACGGGTCCGATCTACACATGTTTGTTTACTTGATTCAGGTTAGCATGTTATTGACAGAGACTACGCTAGTATATTGAAGATCTAAATTCATCACGTTAACTTTTTTTTAGATAACAAACTGATCACAGTAGTCGTGTTCGCACATTATAGTGTTATGTTAATCACATAAACCAATCACGTTAAAAAGTGCTCTAATGTGTGAACGTCTCTATATTTAATTATCAAACGTCGCTCCTTTTTCTTATTCTCCGACAACATCATGACGCGTAATTCATCTTCGACTCATCTAAATCAGTCACGTTTTGCATATGATTTATCGTTAGTTATGATCTTATCATTTATCCTCAGATTAAATATAACCTAACCGTGGATTACCCACATCACACTTTAGTTTTGAGTTATATGATCAACTTTATATACTTCTTGGTTTTGATTTGAGTTAACCTTAACAAGATAATACTTATTGGTTTTAATTCGAGTTATGCTCCGTATGAAGAAAATTCATCAGCTGATTTGTTAGTAAAAGTTCTAAGTTCTTAAATGGAATTTGTTTTTACTGGTTATTTTATTTCGATTTGGTTTTCCAAATCACTTCATATTTAATCAATAAAATAATTTTTGACATAAAAAAAAGAAAACAGCATAGCATGCATGCACACATAATAGTATTAACATGGACATCTAGGTACGTTCGTACGTGCGAGGGAGTAGACACGTGTGTCTTGTAAGTGGAGAATCAGATGCTCAGGCGAGTAAAGCAAGCAATGGTCAAAAAGCAAGCAATCTCGATTACTTAAAAAACCCAATTAAAAGTAAACAAAAGGCACACCCTAAAGGAAACGAATAATCTTACAAGACATGTTTCTTCCACAACCAAAAAGAATTGTAATAAAGTCATAATAAAAAGACATTCATTAGTATAAAAACCATAATAATCTGATCAAAGCCTTACAAGATCCATCAATCATTTCTATATTCTGAGCTTCGATCATATAATCAAAAGAAGGAAACATTATTAGAGAGAAAGAAAGCTTTGGGGAGTATAAACGTATAATTTACAGATGGATGGTTCAGTTTCCAGAGAAGGAGGAGGAGGAGTTATGAAGCCTGTGATTCTTAGAGTTGGTGTTGCTCTTGTATTATCAGCAACTGGTTTGATCTTGGCCAGGTTCGTGTCTCGAAAAGAAGATAATGATGTACCTTCTTCTGCAAGCAATCCCGAGTCTACTTCATCATCTAGCAGAAGAAACGATGGAGAAGAACAAGAAGAGGAGACAGAGATCCTAGGTGATCATCAACAGCAAGAGATTCTTGGGTTAAGATCCAGACTCGAGGAGCTTCAGAGGAAGGAACACGAGATGGAGTTGCGTTTTGAACGTTACTGTAACATGAGAGAACAAGAAGTCATGCTTATGGAGCATAAAGCCATGTTGAGTCTTGAGAAAACTCAGTTAGACTTCCTCGGCAGAGAACTTTTGAAGATGGAGGAAGAACATAAGAGGAGCCAAGATTTGGTGATTGTGTTTCTCAAACTGGTTGGAGAAATCCAAGACTTGAGATCAGAAAACTGGTTTCTTGAGGAGCAAGCAAAGAAGCTCAGGAGAAGAGGGAAGCAATTATACCACGTTGTAAACGAGAAGAGCAGGAGAAGCATTCCCGTGGAGAAAGAGTTATTGAAGTGTCTTGATGAATTAGAGATGAAGAACAGCGTTGTGAAGGAGCTTGAAGGTGAAGTGGAAGATCTGAAAGCTAGGGTTGGTGTATTGCAAGAGGAGAAGGAAGAAGTGTCCATGAAGTCATCAGAGGTAAGTATTGATTTTGAAATCCAAATCCAATGATTCTTTTATGTTGATTTGCATTTTTTTTGTGAAGATGGTGAGTGAAGAAGATTATAGAAGAGTGTTAGAAGAGTATGAGGATCTGAAGAAGGATTTTGCTAATGGAGTGAAGGAAGTGATTAACCTGAGATGGAGCAATGCTTGTCTGAGACACAAGGTGATGACGAATGAAAACAATTATGAGGAAGTAACATTTTCTCCAAATAGAAACTTGCAAGAGTACTTGGAAATGGAGGAACAAGCAGATGCTCTTGCATTGACAGTAGTTGCTGATCATGAGCATCATGAAGAAAGTAACCATAATGATCATGAAGAAAATAACCATCATGATGATGAAGAGAACAACCATCATGATGATGATCATGAGCATCATCATGAAACTTCAAGGAGGAAGAGGCTGATAAAGAAGCTAAAGAGATGGGTTGAAGGAAATGAGAAGGGGAGATCAACAAAGTTAGAGGAAAGATGTTTTGGAAGGCCCTCTCTGACGCTGGAGCCTGAGGATGAACAGATGTTTCACTCGAGAAGATCTTGTTCTAGCGTGTAATTGAAACAGTCTCTTGCAATAGCTTTCAGTGTCATGAAATTTGATTTATGCAATGTATCCAAGAACTGACATACAAAAAAAGTCTATATATATTAAACACTAAAATAAAAATAAACCAAGGTTTTACAGAAAGTGGACTTCTAAAGGCTACAAGTAGAGCTATCTACAATTAAAAAGACACTACTTACTACAAGAGACAGAGAGAGATGTGTGAATGGCCAAAAGAATCAGCTGCACTACTCTAAAACAAAACCACAAAAAAAACTTGAAACTATAATTTTTACGTTAAGGTAAAGAAAGTACAAATAAGTAGAGCCAGTAGGACCCTAGAGAACAGTTTTAGAAGCATGTCCTTTCTTGAGATCATCAAGCATGGTTGCCCTGAGTTTACTATATCCTTTCCTGAAGTTACCGATACATTCACAGACATCGAACCTGTTCAACCAAAACCAAGTTTTGACGAAGTTCAGATGAAGATAACCACCGATGAGATACTTGACTAAATGATGTGACTATGGTAAAGAGTTTTACTTACAATCATAGTTAGCCCATCCAATCCGTTGCCGAGCAAGATCATACACAAACACTTTATCTTTAAGGACAAGATCTGCAAACCAAAAGAAGACAGGATTGATATATATACACACTGTTGGGAAACAAGCAAATCATCAATAACTTAAAGCTCAGTGTCTGACCTCCTAAAATGTTTTGTTCTTCAAGAGCTTTCGAAAATCCAATGCACCACATCGACGCACCATCCTGATAAATAGGAGAAACTAAGTTAATAGATTACGTATAAAAGCAGAATGTTTCAGTGCTGCAAGCTTTTATGTACATATGTATAACTAGTGGAAGAGCTTACATAGAAACCATAATGAAATAAGTAGTCCTGAGGTCTTAACATCATCGATGCACCACCAGCAAAATTCAGACTAACCGGAGGAAACATGTCATTTATGCTGCAACAAACACACCAAAAAAACCAAGATAAATCTCTCATAACTTTGACCTATAGAGAGAAAGAGAATGAATTGAACATTGCAAAGGCATACCTAGTGGAGACCAAATAGCACTGCTCTCCATTAGACATGATCGGTGTTACCAACTGCGACACGCTGTTTGATATCTGGAGATGATACAAGCACAACGACATCATTGATTTGAAAGACAGATTTTCATAAGATTAAGCTCACAAACTTACAGCACTGAGAAAGGGATCATAAGCCTCTTTCACCAGATATGTCAAAGTGGTTCCCGTGTCAACAATAGTACCACGTGTGTTCGATGTTTCAAACGCCACTGCATCGATGGGCAGTATCTGTCCATTCACGCTAATGCTCAGCAGATTTAAGTTGTAGTGAGGCCTGTACCACGTAATCATAAGATGAAAAACACATTCTTAATCATTATCACATGCCACACAACCACCTCTGCTACATTATAATGCTTATGCTCTAGACTAATAAAAAGGCTTAGCTTGTGACAAGCATAACACAATCAAAGAGTGAGCTTACTGTGATGGGACAAGAGGACTATAAACCATTCCTGGGACCAGTATCTCGCCAAGAACAAAGACCCCTCCTCCACTACCATCTCCTTTCAAGCAATGAGAAAACACTGGAGGTGTAATCCCTCGTGAAGACAGCTGAGAAACAACAGACAGCTTTCCCTTGCCAAAACCAAAGATTCCATCTACAGCTTTGTCTGACTTTGTCAAGTCCCCAGATTGGTAGGTACTACATCTGTTTGAGAAAACCAAAGCTCAACACTCTCATTCAAACAAACACAAGTGTTTTGACTTTAAAAACAAAAAGCCTCTCACCCAAAAACAATGGGAGCAGAAGAGTTTGCAACCAAAGACTCTCCCAAAATAGCATCAAAATGGAACGTGTCAGTCATGTAGTAACCGGAAGTCCCACTTCCATCGCCATAACGAAAAGAGTAACCGCACTGGTTATTCTCAGAACACTGTGCAGCTGTTGTCTGGAAAGCTGAAGAAGAGCAAATGGGATCTGAACAAGTGAGGGAGGCAGCAGTCAAGGAACCAGGAGCGTCAAAGAAATGAAGCTCAATCTGAAATAGAAAAAAAAGAGAGTCAAAGTTTAAAGCCCTTTGATCCCACACAAGAAAGTGAATAACTAACTTACACCAAGTCCACTGGAGCGAGGGCAGTTAGAGCAAGAGCCACAAGTAACCCACAAGATGTCGCTTCCAGTATCAATCTGAACATTGAACTCTGTAGGAGGAGAACCCAATTTGACCTTTGTGAAATAAAGCCTAGCCAAGAAACATTATTATACATCACATAAAACGAAGATTCAAATCCACAAAGAGAAAACAAAAGGCTGATAAAATCCATCAACAGAGACTGCAAAATGTGACATACATAGTCATCTTGGAGCTGCAACAAAGATAAGAAAGGAGACAAAAGTGAATAACATCTTCTTAAGTCAGCATGATAAAGACAGCAGTTGAAACCGATCTTAAGCTGAAGACAGAATCATGACAAAGGCAGAGATGGAACCAAGAAAGTAGACTACTTTCCAAAAAAGGAAACCCCTTTAGAGTAAGTTAATTACCCGACGAGGAAAGGGTCGGAAGACCCTTGAACTGGGAAGTCCACGACGCCGCCGATCGAGCTCTGGCGACCGCCTCTGCCCAGTAAGATTCGCGCGTGTCTGACACTGTCGCGCGCTCTGAGCTCGCTCAGCTCCACTGGCTCGTCTAGAGGAAAAGCCCTCTGTAAAGGAAGAATCTTGAGAGGCGTAGCTGCGTGATTGGCAAACGGCGACGCGAACGCAGTGATCGCCGCCGCAAACGCCACCGCCGTAGCTAAGATCATCGTTAGGTCGCGAGAAACAGGCATTCAAGTAGCTCGTTCGGATTCTGGTTGTGTTCTCAATACAAGACGAAAGTTAGAAAGAGCGACACAGTTGCTCGATTCTTCGCATCGAGACTCGAGGGGGAGAGACAAGAAAACAAAAAGAACTGTCAGAGAGAGAGAGAAGAGAAAAGTAAGAGAGAGAGAGAGACGTTCGTAAAATGTTTTAGATCATCTCCATCGCTGGCTTTTAAGGGGTTTATAGCCCAGCCTCTTACCCTGTTTTGATTAAAAAAGTAATATAATTAACTGGGATGGTTAGAGGTGCCTCTTAATTAACGATTTTTAGGGGTGAGTCCTAAATGACGTGGCATGTCTTCTTCTCCGTTGCGGGTTCTGTCGTTTCTGCTGGTTGTTTCGATTTCACAACCTGAAAAGAAAATTAAGCTGATTCTGCTGCTACTGAAATTCGATAAAAGGTGGAATTTGAGGGGGAGAAGGAGTGTGTACCCAAACCACGTTTGATGAATTCTTTCTCGGTGCTATGTTTGCTGATTCCAAAATCTGTAAGATAGATTGAAGTTTCTTTGGGTTTAGTAAAACAATGAATTAATAAACAAAGACTCCAAGAACAAGTACTAGATCCGCCTACAAGAAACAAAGTTCCAACCTGGATTAGATGTTCAGAGCTCTAAACCATCGCCTTCTCCGTTCTCCCGACCATACATTGCCTTCTCACTTTGGAGTTCACCAATGGACACCCAAAAAATTGAAAGTCTTTAACTTTTCAAAATTAATTAAAATAATTAAAACAAAATGCTAAGAACCACGCTTAAGGGATTCACCAATGGAGTTGCTCTTAGCGGAGATTGTTGAGGGGCTTAAATCGAAATATATATAAATCCGAAATACCGGTTTAGTTTCGGTTTGGTTTGGTTTTGGTTCGATTTTGGATCTTGTTTTAGCTATTTTATAAATTAACGAAATAAGTTTCGTATTTCCTTCATCTTCTTTCTCTTTTATTACATACTTTTAGTTTTCAGTCAGAGATTTAGAAGAAAGTGATTAGAGCATAGAAACCGGGAAAACAAATTTAAATTAACGGATGTTGGTAAAGAGCATGTGATCCGGAGCAACTAAGATTCTTTGTCTCTTCTTCTTTCTTTTATAAGCAGATAAGAGTTTCTTGTACTCCAGTTTTATTCAAATTTTCGACCATTCGAAAGTTAAAAAAAAAAAAAGATTCACAACAAGGTTAATGTTCACGAGTCTTATTAAACTAGTCACAACTTGTAAACAAATAAGAGGAAATGATAAAATTCACAACAACATGAAATGAATTATAGTTAAAACTTTAGTATTAAAAATTGACTTGCAGGTGAGCCTCGCGTCTTAGTCTTTGATTCCAAATTGCACGTCAAATAACGAGGTTGGTCCATTTGTGGAAGACTAAATTGGATACATGCCACGTCAAAATACATTTCCATTTCTCTCTTTGTAACATATACTGTACTGCAAGTTTCACACCCATGTATATAACAAAAGAGATTCAAACATTACAAGGTGCAGATTCAGAGATCATAATAGAATGATTCTGTAATACAATCATATAGGCTTTTTCAGAGAGATCTCAATATTGATCTGTTTTTTAAGTTGCTTCTTTTTTTTTACTTACACAACGGCTTAAGGAACCAACCAAAGAGCTTTCAACCGGTGAATGAAGTTTTTGCAGAGAGATGGATTAAAGCGCGACGATGATACTGGCTTCTCAGCTTCTTATACTTCTGCACAAACGCTGCTGTATCAATCTCCTTCTCCATATACTTCTGTTGCAGCTCCTCTGATTCTTCATCTCCCTTCTTCATAGCATCTAACAATGAACACAAAAAATAACCGGAAATGCGTTTAGAAAGCAATCTCCATAGTTTTGTTACACATACTGAGTGAAGGAAACCTATGTTTTTTTTTTTTTTACCTTGAAGTCTATGAAGAAGAGAACCAGGAGAGTAGAATTTGAGGATCTCCTCTCTTTGATTCTCGAGCTCATTGAGTTTCTCTTGAGCAGTTGCAAGCTCACTCGTACGGATAATTCTGCACTGTTATAGACAAGTAGTTCAACAGATGGTTGAGAAAGATTCATATACTCAATATAACCCACTCAAAACTATGAATAATACACCCACTTGGTTTCTGAGCTCCACTATCTGTGGTTCCTTCTCCAAGTTTTCTCCTGTTAAATATCAGCATATATGTTTTAGTTTTTTTTATGAACCTTGACTCTAAGTTGCTAAGAAAATAAAAGTTTTTACGAGAACTCACTAGCCAGATGTAATGTCTCTTTGCGAAGCTCTTCTCTGATCTGGTGAACATTAAGAATCAAAAAACAAATGGTTAGTTATCCAAAAAAAGATGTAAACAGTGAAGAGGCTAGAATTCTAAAGATAGAATGATGATGATATTTGAGACTTACGTTGTTTTGAATAGTGACCTGCTCAAGCGAGTTCAAGAACTGTTGGTACGCATTCTTGTCAGTCAGAAGCTTGCTGAGCTCATCCACACTAGAGCACAAATTATAAAGAACACAAAATATGAATGGTAAAGAGAAAGATCACGATATACTGAAAAGTCCAGAAAAACGATTCCTTTTATATATGTAATATCTGTAAAATCACAGAGAGCTTCAGCAACAAAACTATCAGAACAAGTAATAATCTAGTGTAAGCTCTGAAGTTAACATAAATGTCCCAAGCCTAAAAAAAGGCCCTTTAAGTCATACTGAAGAAGACAATTGTATAATATACACCACCTTCACACATGTAAAAGAAGCAACGAGAAAGAGTAGCTAAACCTTTTGTCTTTCAAAAGTGAAATAATGCCGGCGGCTTCACTTGGTGAAACATGTGATGGAATCTGCCTTCCTGATGATTGAGGCCTGGATGAGCTAGGAGAGGTGACCGGAGAGGGAGAATACCAAGGTGGTGGTTGTTGAGATGGTTCTGAAGAAGGAGGACGAGACTCCCCAAGCTGCTCCTTCGATCCCCTGGGTGGTGGGTTTATCACAAAAAAAAACATCCTCAAAATACTATCTTTAAAGTGTTCATTATCTTATCGATATGCAATAACTGCAAAAACTGAACTTTGCAACCAAGAAAAAAAAAGCTATACTTTGTCTTTATCAGAATCGCATCAAATCATTTGATATGATAAGGCTCAAATCTACTACAAGGAAGATTATATATATATATATAATATACCAAAATTTGATAGCGGAAACTATTAGAAACAAACTCAATGACTTTAGGAGGGAATTTAAGTAAGCAAAGATCAACAATAACCGCTATTAATCAACAGTAAGTAAACTCCAAAAAAAAGCGAACTTCTTTAATCAACACGAGACATGACTAGAACAGAAAATCTCAAACTGATCACAAGGTCACAAACGTAATCGGGAGGACGGGAAAGAGAGCACAATTATGAAAAAAAAAATAACAAAATGAGATCATGGAGTTTGATGATGTTTACCAGAAATTGAACATGGTTCCTCGATCACCCGATTTCGAAGATTACGAAATATCGCAATCAGATGATCCCCGATCGCTGATACAAGAAACAAAATCGATAGACTTCAGAGCAGATGAAGGATCGAGGCAGAATCGGTTTTTTTTCTTCTTCTTGTGAATCAACGAGGAACACTTTTCTCTTCTTTAGTATTTACTTATTAACGGGTCGGATCCACTAATTACAAATATATGAGCTTTTATTATCGGCCCATTACTGATTTTCTGTCATAAGAATCATTGTTGGATAGATTATTAAAATTCGGTTATTGGTTTATGGATTATTAGAATGTTAGTAAAATCAATTGTTATTAGTTTAAAAATTTATTAAATCGATTTAAATATCATGTTATTCAAAAATATTAGTTATTTCTAATTTTTTAATCTATACTATACTATACTATTATTTATGAAGTGAACTTGCTGATTTGTCATGTTCTCCTTAATTTAATGATTAGTCATATTTTATAATGCACTACTAATCTTAATAAATAATTTTAGTGATTTAGTTGATAATTTATTATTATCTTAATAATAATTAAAAATTTGAATGATAATATCATAGTTAAAATATTTACTTTAGTAATATTAAAATATTATATATATGTTTATGTTTAGTAATACTAAACCAATTATATATAAATATATAAATATATATCACATAATATATAATAACCCATAAATTTAAAACGAATTTCATTAATTTTATAATTATGATTATCTAAAAGATTATATTATGTTATTCAAAAATATTTTGTATTATAATATTTTAAAAATAAATATAAATCTATATATGTAGTTTTATGTATATATGTGTATGTCCAAGTTTATTTCACGTAATAAAATATATTTTATTATAATATAAAAATGATTTTATATAAAAATTTAATATTTAATAAATTATTAAATATCATGCTTCCTATAAATTTAGTCATATTTTATGATCAATTATTAATCTTAATAAATATTTCAGTGATTTAGCTGATAATATCTTAGTTAAAATATTTATTTTAGTAATATTAAAATATTATATATTTATTTATATTATATTTGGTTTAGTAATATAAACCGATTCTATATTAATATATTTCACTTAGTATATAATTACCCATAATTTAAATAATTTTATAATTATCATTATTTAAAAATATTTTTATACAAAAATATTTTACATCATAATATTTTAAAATAAATATAAATCTATGTATATATTTTATTTGTATATTAATATTTTCAAGTTTATTTTACGTTATAAAAATATTTATAAAACATAAAAATACTGTATATAAAATTTTATTATTTAATTAATTAATAAATATTTTATAAAACATAAAATAATTTATTCTAATAAATTTTGAAATTGATTATTAATCTATTTATAATTTTTGTAAAAATATTAACCTCGCAAGTGAACACCTAATTTAATTTAAATCTAATGTTACTAAAAGATGAATTATTAACATTTTACCCATAAGATACAACTTCTAAAATATCATATTTATCTATGATATTTTAAAAATCCATATAACTATTTTTAACAAATATATAATACATCAACCTAAATTCTATGTCCAAATTGTAATATTTTATGTATTTGCCTTTTTAACACATAATTCTATTTTTCATCCATAATTTTTTCATGACTAAAATAAAAATAAAAATAATATGAAATTTCATAAGCAAACATAATATGGTTAAATATTATTAATATAACATTTTTTTTTTTAATTTAAAGGTTCACATTTTTACTTTTCATCTTTTTGGGATAAGTGTTTGTTTCTACAAATAATTTCATGTTACAAACATATTCTAAGAAAATGTTTTTATTTGTATTATTATGTCAAGATCGGTAATTTCTGCTTATAAACTGCTTCATTCTTGCTAAAATATTCCACCAAATTTATTGCAATAACAAATTTATAGTGAAGTTGTAATAGTATTATACCAAACATTAACTTAACAATAGTATATTGTAATTATCAATGTACCACAATTAAAAATCTTGAAAAGTGGAAATAATTTCATAGCTCGCAGCATCAGCTTCATGGTAAGGACATCATGATCAACACTTTAGTTTTCTTTTCAGTGTAATTGTCGCTTATGTTTGGAGTTCTTATGCACAACAATTTGTTTTTGTTTTTCAGTTTATTAATCCAAAATTGATTTAAATCTACCACTATTTTTGTCTGTGATTTTAACAATTGTTATTTTATGTTTTTATCATTTTTTTTCAAAATGTGTTATTTGTTTGAAATAAATTTTAAAGTAATATGTGTGATTTAATAGTATAGATATTCTATCCTGAAGAAAAATATGTTCTCATTATTGAAATATAGTAACAATATGAATTGTCGGTTTAAATTGAAATTGAGTTTCTCTTGTCATATATTTGTATCATAGTTCTAATCATCAATCTACACTATTTTTTTAATTTTTCCTATTCGATTTACAAGATGCTATTATTTTTGACCTATTTTTTCAAAGCGCGGATATTTTGTTGTTGATCATTTTAATAAAATTTGTATAAATTTATATCGTTTTGTTAGAAACCAAATAATTTAAAAATTGTTATATTATAATGTTGAGTTTTAAGTAGTGGTTTATATTCAGCTTAGACTCCTGATCGAACCAGTAGACAAGATGCTCTATATATAATCCATTTCTGATTTAGTGGAAATTGTTAATTAAAAATCCGATAGAACCTAAAATCCAAAGACCCGCTATTAACCAGTTGGAGGTAGTTTTTAGAAAAGATGACTTGATCCTAACAAAAGTTTTTTAAACAAACATGCGACCTCCAATAAATGAATTTGATTTATAAGCTAATGACATATCACGTGGTGGAATTTGATATGAAAAGTACATTCTAATATTGTAATTTTGATTAATTATGTTTTAAAAAATAAACACACGTGATTAAAGCTGTTTTCTACTAATGTGTATAATAAAAGTATCGTTTGTGTGTAACGGATTTTCAAATAGATATAGTTCTTAATAAATTTTATGTGTATAGTAAAGTATGACCACTAAAATTTTTAATTTTATGGGCTATATTTAAGATTAGATGTTATTTGTGTATTATAAAATGTTTTTCTCAAATGACACTAATGTGTTTTCAAATTTGGATATTTATTTAATAAATAATCTTGATTATTATGATCTAAACCCATGGTCGAAAAAAAAACGCATGATTTGATTGTGATGTATTTATAGTTATAGGTCCCAAACCAAAATAGTAAATTGTTATTACTGAGAATTAAAATTCCTCTAGAAAAATAATTTATACGACTTCGATGTGGTGGGGGTCATTGAGCTATTTTTATGCATGTGTTTATTGTTTGGAGTCTTTGGACAAAGAATATAACAATGAGCATACAATACTAAGACATTAAGCATGCGTTGATGTGAATAGAATATACTTCAACTTAAGTCGATATTTCTTAATGTAAGTTTCTCACACTCGTACATAAAATATCCACCAAATATAACAAAAAGCTGACGAGCATGTTCACACGAAAAGGAATGAGACAGCGATGTAATGCGGACTAAGAGGGATGGTTGCCTCTGGTAGGACGACACACATGGTTACGTTTACGAGCATGCTCTTCGTTGTGGTGCTGTGTCCTACACGTGTATCCGTACCAACAGTTTTCTCTCTCTGCTGCATCAGCTGGGAAGTAATCTACGGTAAGCGTTACCCGGTACCAATACAAAAGGAACCCCACCAGCTTATCATAACACTCACTGCAATGTACAACAAACAATCTTATCATCACAGTAGGAAGAAATCAATTTGAGACAGAAGAGTCTCCACCCTAGACTAGTAACTTACTTGCAAACATGTGTTGATATAGTTATCGACTCAGCATGATTGAGTGGCATTCGAGAGCGGTCTGCATATAAATACATCATTACAACTTAGGTATGTAGACATAAGAAGTGCAAATGATAGGTTTTGATTTTGTAGTTTTCGAGCTCAAGGATGGAGATCAAGTTTTCAGTTTACTTTAACATTAGTTTTTGCACAAATGATCTTATTGATAAAACAATCTTGAACGGTTGATAATTGATCTTTAAGATTTTACCGATTTGTCTATCGTTGAAAAGCCTGAACCACTCTGCTACAACATCCTGGACGGTTCTTCCCATCTTAGCAATGCATCTTTGTGTTATCTACAAAAACCACAAAGAATGTCACAAAACAAAAGAGAAATCAATATAATCTGTTAAAGAGTCACTTCCTTACATCTTGTTCATGGCGATTCATTTCATGGGTTAGAAAGGGAATCCTTGTCACAGTGCGTTCCGAGATCTGCATATACACAAAACCATCTTGGATCATAGCAATTCTAATCACAGTGCAAATTCTTTTTGTTGCAATGCCTCAGTGATGGAAAAGAAAAGCTAACAGAGAGCCAAAGTTCAAAGAGAGTACTCTTAACGAAAACTATTCTAATCTTATTTAACAAACAGTTTTACCAACATGCCTGATATGAGTAAACAATGAACACTATTGATTAGATCATAGCTCAACCTACAGGTCTGAAAGTGTCTCGACTGCAGACTGGAGTAGATTCACCATGTGTAACATTTTGGGAACTCCAGTAAGCACCACAAAACGGCCTATCACATCCCATGCCTGCAATAAACTTTCTTAGCTGAGTAAGTGAAAGCAACAACAGCAATGAACTTACAGTGTCAAGGGTAGAAAGAAAGAAGATAGCAACTAGTATTGAAAGCTAGATGGTAGGTGATTTTAAACCGTAAACAATGCAAACTAAAGAAATGTGTACTATCACTTACAGTGTAACGGCACTTGAACATTGGTTCTATTAGGCATCATTCCTCTACACAGGTGGCATTGCAGATGTGCACCATGGCGTTCACACCGATAACCACCAATGGTAGCAACTGACAATACAGCCATTGGCGAACATATCATCGTAAAATGTGAGGTTAAATCGATGAGTTTAGTTCATCACAACAAATTAGTCACACCGGTAACCATCAACGATAGCATTTTACAATGATACCTCTAGTCCTCATTTTTTCGATTTCTTTTTCTCAAGTACACTCTGTTCCTTACTACAACTATAATCAGTTTGGTTTTGGTTTCCTTCGATGAACTTATCCAAGACTAGCAAATTCTAGTCTCAGAGTTCCTTTGTTATCAACAAAAAAAATATAAGAAGCAAGCATCCAGATAAAATATATTACCACATTGTGGGCATTGCAAACGCAAGCTATCTCTTTCTTCAAGTGTGGGCGAGACTAGAGTACTCAAACGACGTTTTCTCTTGCTCCCAATGATCTAAAAATGTATTTAAATTGTAGTATAAGTTATAACTCACGACTAATTGCACAAGAAATACAATCAGCGTGTGGTAATGATTCCTTAGCGGCATACACCAATTAAACAGTGTGCTGCAAGGCAAACTCATAACAAATGCTTTACATATTTACAAAGTCAGTTACTTAATAGAGAATATTCCAGAAAATACTTACAAGATTTGATTGTATTGATGAAGATGAGTCTAACACTGCAATATCTTCAGCTGGCCGCCTCAGTCCTGTATCCGCTTTCAGTATATCCTAACATAACAGGATCTGATATAGTCACAAAAAGCTCAAGCATATATAAAGCACAAGGGTATAGACATATATGTAAGTGAAGAAAATGCTCAGATAAATACTAGTACTACCTCTTGTATGTTTTGCAGAAAATGATTCCTCCCGACAAACTGTACAGTTGTTCTGCACTGTGGACACAGCACATGTTGATGTCTTGCCTCAGATCTCCGCATCCATTCTGAGAAACAGCCATTACTGCAGGCAGAACACACCACCATCAGTTACCCACCAATATATTTTTATGTACGGATGAGAACTGCACAAGACCAAGGAATGGGCAGACCAGAAATTATGAAGGCAAGGCGCAGCTGTGACAACATCATGCCACACGTTTAAGCAGATACTGCATTTGGCGTGATCAGGGTCTATGGAAATCTGGAAATCAAAATCAAAGAGATAGAATAAGAAACTCCACTTGAAATGTCTCAAAGAATTAGAATCATCAACTATGAGTAGATAACATAGAGGACCTTCAGTAGCTGGAATTTGGAGTCCGGAGCAGGCATTACCGTAAATCTGTACTGCAGGTAACCTACAAATTAAATTAAGGAAAATTATGTATCTCGAAGTTTATTGTCTTCTTAAAAAGTAACTTAACATACAAACGACACAAACAGTAACTTGAAATAGAGTCTGCAACTATAGCTTCATTATCAGAAGCTCAGAACTAGTTCAATAAGAGACATTTGTATATCAATACCATTGTCCATATATTTAATCTAATTTATTAGCCTTCACCTAAATGGTTTCATCATATAATACAAAGCAACAAGAATGCACCAATATGAAGTAACACGTCTTTATTAACCATGCCATTTTCTAGATGAAAACAAAAGAGTCTTGCTTTAAGAAATAAACAGACAAACTCAATAGTCAATAGACATGAAAATGAAAGCAAGGTCGAACCTTGTCCTCCAGGGCCAGGAACAATTTCAGATCCAGACATGATATCAACAGCACCATCTTTGGGGATGATAGCCTCGTCAACAAGTATAGCATCCGAACTAAGCAAGTTACCAAAAAAAATCAGAAAGCAGAAAGGGTAAACAAAAGAAAACAACACAAAGACTCAACCTTTTGTTATGTAAAGTGGCAGAGCCTTGACCCAAGTTCTTTGTGATTCTGCACCATTCACGTCTTTCAGAGGAAGATGGTTTAATCTCCGAGCATATCACCATATCATTGCACCTAATCTCGATGTCCGAGAATCTAGTGTCCAACGGAACTGCAAATTTCGAACAGAATCAGTACTGAAAAAAAAAGACCCAAACATGATGACAAGTGCATTAGCTTAAACAGGAAACAGAGTAAAAATGAAGAAACTTTTTAATGTCAACGCAATGTAATGAGAATTATAAGTCGTAAACAGTAAAATTTAGTTTTTTTTTTTTTAAAAAAAGAGAGATCATCAACAAGGAGACAAGACAGAGGGATGGAGAAGGGCAGACCCAGTTTGGCCCATGCAACATCATCATCATCGGAGGGTTTAGAACCAGAGGATTGACCAGTTTCCGTCGTCATCGGAGAGCTCACTTGCGAAATCAACGAAAGCTTTCAGAGAACGACTCTCGTATTTTTGTTTTTTTTTTTTGGTTTTTGTCAAAAGAAGAAAAGACTTTTATTTTTGCATAACCGCTCCACTTATGGGCCTTTATAACGTATGGGCTTTTATCGTTTGCGCATCGTGATATTCAGCCCATACACAGTTTCTACACCATCGAACAAACTACAGAACTATACGCTTTTTTTTTTTGTACGGTTTTCATTATTTTAGCTAAGCTTTCTAAAAGTAAAATTGAGAACCAATTTGGTTCTTGTCTGGTTCCAGTTTTTCGGGTAATTTTGGACAATATAAAAAAAACATCAAATAAATCTGGGGGTTTAAGTTAAATATAGGAAAATTTGGGTTGTTTGAATAAAAATATTTATTGGGTAATTCAGACAGTTTTATATATTTTAGATAAAAAATATTCAGATAATTTGGTTTATAAATAGTATTTTTAAGATATTTGGTTATTCAAAAACAAAATATCGTATCTTAGGTATATAATCTGTAATTTAAAATTTTGGTATCTATTCAATTTTCAGTTCGGTTTTGATTTTCTGGTTCCAGAAATATAGGATCCCTCCAAACGTTTATGAAGTTTGATTTAGTTTCAATTTCTATTATTTTGGTTTAGTACGATTCAATTCTTGGTCCGGTATAAATGTGACCATGTCTAATAGTACCAATAATCATTTTTCGACAAAATAATAGTCTTTTGCTGGTTTAGATCCTTGATTAACTAAATTAGTTATACAATAATCGATCAAGTTGAATAACATCCATGCAAATAGTTGCAACTTTCAGTGTTTAATAATTATTACGTAAATTGTACTATCTCTAGATTAAATTATTAAATTTTACAGCTAAGTATCATTTGTTTAAGATGCCACCAGCATAAATAGTTGAAAGCAAAGTTTAGAACATGAAATTCGTTAGTTTCGTGTCTTGTCCACCTTAATGATTTTGAATAACGTTATGGATGCAACTGCTCGTCAGCAATATGTCCTTAACTCTCGTACGTTTTATATTATTTGACTTTATACATAATAATAAAAACATTTAATCTTTTGACTTGGGTTTAGACAAGGTCCACGGGTTACTTTATCACATACTGAAGGATGTTAACTCACAATGTGCATGCATTAATTTATACAATCTCTCTTATACCTACTCTTTCATCAATTTCAGATAAAAAAATTAACGTGTCAATATCTCATAACATTTTCAAAATATTTGAGATAAGTATCACGTAAATACACTCTCATTTTTCTCTTATTGTGCCGTTTTAGTTTTTTTTTTAAGTTTAACATTTGGCACAAAACATTATCTTCTGAATTTTATGTTACCTCTGTGTGTGTAAAAATATTGACAACTAAAACAGTCTTGAAAAAACATTATTTTCAGAAAATTCAGTATAGAATAGAAACCCATATTAAATAAACCTTTTTCTCAACAAATTAAACGGAAATTTTTTGTCGTGGAAAAGCTGAATTTTCCTCCCATTTTCGTCAATGATTTTCTTCTGAGCGAAAAGCAAAAATTAGATGCGGAATGATACAAAGAATACAAAGAAATAGAGAGCATGACATGTCCTACAAAACCAGTGCAACGAATGGAGAGAAAAAAAGTCGAAATGCATGCAAATACTCTTATTTATTATTGAATTTTGTCTTTGACTTCTCGAGTTTTACTAACTCTCTTCTAAATTATTTATTTTTGCCAACTCATGCAACTGTTTATAAAATTTAATCTTCAAGATAGAGGTAGGAGAGGCTTCAACTAGTTGTTGTCTTTCTTCATCTTGTTTTCTAGGATTCAAATGTGAATCTTTATCTAGGGTTTTTAAGCCCTCTTGCTTGTAGCAAACTTTATCAGACTTATGAGTGAAAACTCATACATGTATTTTCTGCATTTTAATTTGAAAGTCCTTTTTCAAAAAAAAAAAAAACAAATAAGTTAACCTTTTTTTTTTGAGGAAAGGCATCAAATAAGTTAACCTTCCTATCCTGATTTCTGAAAGATTTATTTTATGTAGTTATCACTCGATTAGATTTGTATGGAGACTAAAACATGGTAAACACTAAACACTAAACAATCGTTAACCAAGTCGGTCGATGTTTATGAATTTTTTTTGAGTCCATGAAATTATGTGTTTAAAAAACTTCAAATCTATAGATCAATTTGAGTTCATAAAATTAAATCCACGCAAGTAAAATCCACTATCGAGCATAAGTATCGCATGCAGTTATCTACGCCTAAAAGGTTTCAAGTTTCAGTAATAAAAACGGAAAATTACTTATTAACACTGTCTTTAGGTATCGATCCAGGAAAATGTCTCTAACTCTTGGAACTTTTTGCTTGAAAAGAAAATAAATAACACACCAAGGGGCACTTTGTGGCTTAATCTTACGTCCAATAATTTAGTTAGCTACGTGCCCTTACATAAGCTTTGATGTGGATTTCGTGAAAACCAACCAATATTGTAGAAGATGTCATCGTTTGACTTCCATAAAATATCCGATAACTATCATTTTCTCACACATAATATAGTTAAATCATATTTTTTTTTCTTAAATAAAAAATTTATATTTATATTGTAAAGTCGAATGAAAATATTAGTTTCTTTAGTTTTTTTAATGAAATAATGAAAATATTAGTTTTTATTTATTTATTTGTAAGTACAAGAAAATATCATGTATTAAAATAAAAATAACTACTTGGCGTTGTTTGACTTATCAATTGTTTTTACTAATGAACATAAATGAATCAATTATAAGTGATATATTTATATAAGCAAATGGGAGTTTTCTCTTTATATATATATATATATATATTGTTTTCTAAATTGACTAATACATAAGAAAAATAATGAGATCTTATTTATAAATAATAAATTATTTTGTTTTGAATTCCAACTAATTTTCACATATTATCAATAATTTACAAATAACGTGATTTACAAGTAACAAATAATAAAACTAGGCAAGTAACTTTTAAATTCATCAATTTTTAGCAAGTATTTAAAACTTTAAGCATTCGGTTTTAATAAATTAATTACAAGTTCAAAATTTTAGTATCTGTATAAATCGAGTATAAGTATACTAAAAATACCAAATATTCTATTTGTGTTCATTCCAAAAGTCAAGTATATTAAAAATACCAAATAATATTGCATGTGTATTAAATATTCTTGCGAGCTAGACCCACCATGCCATGGTCTTATCAACCAAAACTATAGAATAATGAGCTGATAATATGTCAACGTTTTTATTTTTTTTGGGTAAGGAGACGAGTTAAGAAGACGAAGTCAGTGTCCAAACATTTGACTGAGAACAATACAAGTGCTGCTTTTGCTCGTCAAAGTAGCAATTCTCGCTATTCATTTCAACGTCGCATCATCAAACACGTATATATAAACACCTAAACCCACCAACATGAAAAATCCACCACAGCTTACCAAGTCCTCAAACATCGATTCCTCGCATTTACATATACACATATAATATCTGCATATTGTAAAGAGAACATCGAGATCCATCAGGTAGTTACATGCATCACTTGAATTTCCTTTCTATTTTAAGCTTTCTGTATATATTGTTTGCATGATGAATATATATACGTGTTAATACCTCAAAATTTGCAGTGCAACAGAGAAGAATGTCGCCGTCAATGACAGCTCTGGTGGTGGAAGAAGAGAACAAGAAATACCAAAGAGGTGTGAAACATCTTTGTGACAACGGTCTGACTAAAGTGCCAACCAAATATATATGGCCTGAACCTGACCGACCCATCTTTACAAAATCCGATAAGCTCACCAAACCAAAACAGAACCTAAAGCTTCCCATCATAGATATCTCCGAGCTCCTTGGACCTAACCGGTCTCATGTCCTACAAACCATAGCCGAGGCCTGCGAAAACTACGGATTCTTCCAGGTTGGTTCTCAAAACCCTAAATTACATTGATTGTTATCAGAGCCGTGCTCACCCTTATAGAAACGGGACAACAGCCCCAGGCCCCATCTTTCTCATCTAATTTTAGGGTTCCGTTTATTGTATTGATTTTTTTACTAAAATAAATTAATTGATAAAGAAAAATGTAAACGAGCTATTTTAAGTTTTTAACTAAAACAAATACCAAATTATACTATTTTTTTCTTTACAGAATGTTACTAGAAGTATATGTATTCATCATATGCATATGGTAGATTGTCTATATAAATATGTTATTAACCTCTAAAGAAATTATATTCTTCATTAGCTTCAGTTCCGTTGTCTTCATTTTTATAATGTTTTAATTATTTTCTTAACGTATAACCTATCAAATTACTAATTGTGTTTCACAAATTATTTGATGTAATAATTCATATATAGCTACCGTAAAATACAAAGTATTGCATACACATATATAAAAATATATCTATATATATAAACTAATCTATTAAATTTTTCTTTGTAAAACAGAAAATCATTAGTATGAAGTTGTAAAATTTAATCTTGTATAATTTTTTAAAAATCATAAAATAAATTTTATTTTATTGTAATATACATAACTTTTTACTGTTTATAATTTTATTTTTTCTAGCAATAGATTTTTTTGAAATATTTTTCTGCCATAGGCCCCAGAAAACCTTCGCACGGCACTGATTGTTATAAAGATTACTTGCTTTCTAAGCTATGTTAATGGGCAAACAGGTGGTGAATCATGGAATGGAGGGAGATGTGAGCAGGAACATGATAGAAGTATGTAAGAAATTCTTTGAGCTTCCATACGAGGAGAGATCAAAGTACATGACGGCCGACATGTCGGCTCCAGTACGGTACGGCACGAGTTTTAACCAGAGCAAAGACAATGTCTTTTGCTGGAGGGACTTCTTAAAACTCTCTGCACATCCTCCACCTGATTATCTTCCTTATTGGCCTTCTTCTCCAACGGATTTCAGGTGAGATTTCTTCCCACATTTACATTTTATAACTAAAAATTTAATTAATCATATGCTGATTTTTTTTTTTCGTTTTCTCAAGATCAATACTATTAAAACTAGAAATTCCATCAAGAAAGAAAAATATAGCACATGTGTGTTCAAGTATTAAATTCAAAACGGGTAGTTCAACATTACCTATATGATTCTATAAATATTTTAAATACCTCTGAAGAAAAGATTAGCTAGTCAAAGTAAAAAGTTTTGCTATTACATGTTTAGACACAACTTTAGAATCTTCTGGTCACAAAGTGCATACTCAATTAATAAACTAGGGTCAGCGATGGTGTTATTTGATTTAGTTTTGTAATAGATATGTAAGTGGCGGCTTGTGAATCTCTAAAGATGGGTGGAATAAAAAACTGCTAAATAACTAAGAAAATAAAAGTCCATCTATATTACAACTTACTTATCATTCTAACTACACCATACCACGCGAAATATTAATAAATGTATATCTGATAATATAGTAATTAAACAAATAATTACATTAGCCTGATAACTAAACTTATAAAAATTTAAAAAATGAAAACAGGAGTTTGGCGGCTATCTATGCTAAAGAGACGAAAGACATGTTTGATAAGATGGTGAAAGCCATATTAGAGAGCCTTGAAATCGACGGTGACGGCGACGACGCCGCTGAGGAGTTAAAAGCAGGTAGTCAGTTGGTGGTTGTGAACTGTTATCCGCCGTGTCCACAGCCGGAGCTGACGCTGGGGATGCCACCACACTCCGATTACGGCTTCTTGACTCTTCTTCTGCAAGACGACGTTGAAGGGCTACAGATTATGTATCGTGACGAATGGGTCACAGTTGATCCCATCCCTGGCTCCTTTGTCGTCAACGTTGGTGATCATCTCGAGGTATTAATCATCTTATTCATAAAAAGCTTTCTTATATATTTTTGTTTACTAAATTATGAAATTACATTCAGTAAATACATTTTTCAAAAGAATAGATCTTTCACTTTTTATATTCTAAAATTGTTTTTTATAAGATAATTGATTTTAAAATTTGAGGGTAAGTGCTCTTAGCCTAACAATAAAGCTTAATAATATATATATTTTTGATTGGAATAATAAATCCCTTCATTTTTAAAAAATGTTAAAGATAATAATGCACTCGTATACAAATATTGGAAAGGACAAATCCCAACTGAGATTGATTCGGATACAGTCATAGAAACGTCTATATCCCTAAACATAAATTAATATAGCCTTGAAACTACTATTTCAGTTTGATTTGGATTAACTTTTGTCATATTTGTGTAGATCTTTAGCAACGGGAGGTACAAAAGCGTGTTACATAGGGTATTGGTGAATTCCACAAAGCCTAGGATATCGGTTGCGTCACTGCATAGCTTCCCTTTCACATCCGTCGTGAAGCCCTCGCCGAAACTCACGGACGAGCATAATCCACCGCAGTATATGGACACCGATTTTCCCACTTTTCTTCAGTACATATCTTCTCGAGAACCTAAGTGGAAGAATTTTCTTGAATCACGCAAGATTCACCATATAAGATGAACGAAAAATCTGATCATCTTTCTTCTTGTAATGTTAATAACGTTAAGGTGAATTAGATTAAGTGTGGTATAGATCTAATTAAGTCATGGTTAAAAGATAATAAATAATATTAGCCTCTAGCTTTATTATTGTAATCGCATTTGTTTCATATAGGGGTGAACATGTAACCTAAACCCAGACCGGAACAAAATGTCTCTAAAATTAATCTCCATTTACTTGTTCAACATAATCCTTTCTTTTAACAACACTTGTTAAACATAATCTAAGAAGTCCATAAGAATTCCAGTTGATTGGTTTGCTTATACATGTTAAGTGGTCCAAGTAAGATCTTGGTTTACCGGGTTGAGAAATTTTAGTTGGCCTGAAACTTATGTATCTCTTTTCTCCTCATTGCACTAAAAAGAAAATGAAAGGGACCACAATACATGCTCGGATGGATGAAGTTCGTTGGAAATGAGGGTTCGGTTAACTAGACTCACCAAAAATATATAGTTCATGTCGATCAAATAAGGTCATTGAAAATCGAGGGTCGTTGTCCTTTTTTTTCAACTAGATTTTCAATTCACAACATATTAGTACGTAGTAATATATGTATGATCAAGGGTTTTGACAGACATATCCCCTATATATTATTTTAGAAGCACTCTAAACAAATAACCTTCACTTCATGTGTGATTTACATGAGTGCCATTTACACTTGTCAACTCCATAATCACTTTCAACCCCTATATTTAAAAACCCTTAGTTAACTAGCCTAATTACATCAATTGCCAATGGTAAGTAGTTTATATAGCTTAACATAATTATATGGTTTTTGACTACATTAAAGTGAGCTTCATAATATGGACGAGCTTCGTGTTCTCTAGGATTACGAACGTATGACAATATTTTCAAGACCTCACTAAACATGAACGTAGACTATATATATATATATTTTGTTTATATTATATATTCCATTCATCGTAGACTATATTTCATTCATCATAGACTATATATATATATTTTGTTTATATTATGTATTCCTTTCATGTATTGAATTGTGTCATTTGTAATCAGATTAAATTCTAAATAACACATTATTGACTAATTTTAATAATATTAATCACTTTAATCTAAATTGCTATATGATTGTATATATTACTATTAAAATTTAATACATCAATTTCAATTAATTTATCACCGTGATTTGGAGGTTTTTAATTCTATTCTCTTTAAATTTATCACACATTAGGAATCTATATACCGTTATGCCTATATTTACACTCTTTTTAAGGTATTAGAGTATATCAAATTTTAATCACAATCGTGTTATTTGTAATCATGATTAAATTCTAAATAACACATTATTGACTAATTTTAATAATCTTAATCACTTTAATCTAAATTGCTATATGATTGTATTAAATTACTATGCTGGTTCTACATTATATTTTAACGACATGTTCAAATTGATTAGTTTGTAAACGTTTATGTTTTTAAATTCGAAAAATTAATATAAAAAAGAAGTTTAATCAAAATATCAAAATCACATATAAAATCAAAATATGTAGAGCAGAGTATTTTATATGTCATTTTGATATTTTGATTAAACTACGATTCATTTAGTTAATCAAAATGAGTAGAATTTAGTATATACTGTAAAATTTAATGCAGTTGGTCAAAAAATAACTTAGCCTGTATTATGGCATTGCTTGCCTTAATTATGCCTCTGATACCGTAAATTAAAATTTAATACATCAATTTCGATTAACAATCACCGTGATTTGCAGGTTTTTAATTCTATTCTCTTTAAATTTATCACAAATTAGGAATCTATATACGGTTATGCCTATAATTTGTATTTATTCTTTATATTTACACTCTTTTTAAGGTATTAGAGATTCAATGTCCACAATCACTCTCACCAATGATTGCTGAAAGAGATTAATTTGCGATTCACATTAATCGAGTTGCTTCCGAATTTACAACTAACAATTGTATAAAATTAGGAACAAGGCAATCAATATATTCGGACAGATATTTCGATTGATTAGCTATTATTATGGCTATTAATTGCGTCGAGTTAACCCTAAGGGTAGGTGCCTTGCACATATATATATATATATATATATATATATATATACATGTCCCTTAGAGCTACATCTCTTCACACAAATCTCCTTCTCAATACTACTTTAGCACTACATTCTATCTATCACAACCGTCATGGCATTGTTTAACTCCGTCGCCGACTTGAAGCCCTTCAAGACCATGTGGAGAGTGAAGGTGAGTATTGTTAAACTTGGAAGCAATACTCTGCGTGACTAATCATTGAGATGGTGCTTATTGATTCTAATGTAAGTTTTCATAATCTAATTTCATGTGTCAAGCTGCGCCTGTGTTCTATAATCATATTAAAATTACATCTGCATTTGGAAAATTAATTGGGGAGCAGGTAATGTATTGTAATTTTTAGTATCGTATATATATTCGTAGATTATATTATCTGTTATTTTGCTATTATTATTTTAAATTTCAGAAAAGGTCGATTAAAGAATGTTACTAACATTGATGGTATTTCCAAAATTGTCTTTGAGTCCAATGATGTTCCAGAAATCGATGCTTTCGAATGAGGTAATTCATTTCGTTCACAATTCACTTAAATCATATATTTATTGCTGCAAAGTTGTCATTTTTTAAATAATCATAATAGGATTGCAAATGGAGAGTTCTGAAGGCACTATTACGCAGATATTTTTCTCAATTTTTAATTCTATCGCTTATGTTTTGTTTTATCTATACTTAATAATAATTTATATTATTTTAGTTTTTGCTTTAATATTATGATTCTTATTTACTCTCTTACATTATCTCGAGGACAAATAAAATATAATATAAACAAGTTATGTAATGTGTTTTTTTTTGAAATATGTACATTTTCTATATTTAGTATACCTTTATTTAATCTAAAAATTAAAATTAATAATTTCATCTAATCTACTCACCCATGACATGAGACTACAAATAAAATATAATATAAACAAGTTATGTAATGTGTTTTTTTGGAAATATGTAAATTTTCTATATTTAGTATACCTTTATTTAATCTAAAATTAAAATTAATAATTTCATCTAATCTACACACTCCGTGCAGGGCGCGGGCGACCACCTAGTATATATTTAAAGCAGTGTTCAAGAAATTACTAAGCGATAATTAGGTGTTCTGTAAAGGATTAGCAATTAAATGGATTATTCAAAGTCTAGACGAAGTTTAGGTGGAATAATTTTTTTTAATGTATTTTATATTTATATAAAAATTTAATTTTAGTTTTAGTTATAAAATTATTTTGATGAATTATAAAAAAGATATATAAAACAATATACAAAACAAAAAGATAATTTTATGGATTTGTAATAACATTATCAATTAATTTAAACAATTTTAGAGTAATTTAGATTGATTTAAATCAATTTTAACCAATTTAAAACAATACTGATTTGAGCCTTATAAAAATGACCGAGTTGTCGTCTATGCGGCACCTACCAATTTTCAGAACAATATTTTAAAGTCCTCGTATATATATATATATATATATATATAGTACACGAAACCAAAATTGAAAAACACATGAATGCAACTATTACATGATGTAATCAACAAAATCATTAGGTTTGTGATGGGATTCTTTGCTTCCAATGACTTTGGAAAGGAGGTACAAACACAATTTTATTCTCATAATTTTCAAAGTCTCTAATCACTTATATTTATATTTAATTAAAAAATCTCTCAAAAATCAATATTTTTAATCAACCATAATTAGTCCTTGCTTGCCCAAACTAAAATAAACCTTCAATTTTTCTTTGCTTTTTAAAAAAACTTCAATTTTTTTTTTTTTGGGAGCAAACAAAGGTCTGTTTTTTCACAGTGATTCAAAAGGGATTTGTTTAACTAAAATCAACAGTTTTTAGGATTTCCATTTCAAAAGACAATGTAATTATTGTAACATGTTTTTGAGATTATGCTTGGTGTTTTTGAGACAATGTAATTATTGTAACATTTCAGAAGATATTTGGGACTTATTCATCTTTCATATATGATTGGTGTATTACATTGTTTTGTTCAGCTTTGCACACTTATCTTACTTAAGTTCTTTCCTTTTTTTTGTTACATTCTAACAAAATATATAAATGCTCATATTTTGCTTTATTATTTTGGATATTTGCTTCAAAAAGTGAGAACTTTTACTTGGGAAAATTTTATAGAAAACCTAAAATGTTACCAAATTATACCAAAATCAAATAAAGTTACAAAATTTTAATACTTCTTTGTGATGGAAAAGAGATTGATGAGGTTTTCGACATCATATTATCGAAATCACAATTGCATTACTTGTCACAAACCAAACAGTTTTACAGTTTTTTTGTTTGTATTTGAAAAATGTCTTACAAACTAAAAAACATAATTGACATAGTTCAATTTCCTTTTCATTTGTTGATTGATGCTATGTTCGACATAATTAATATTTTCTTACCGAGCTAAAGCAATCCTTTATTTTTTATTTCTATTTTTCATAAATATTTGGGTTCATATGATCGATTTGTGACCAATATCTGTACTGATAACATATGAACCCAAATATAATTCAATTATTTGATGTAACAAAATAAATACTTTGTTATGTAGTTTATAACTTAAGAATATGTTCCTATGAGTGGTGTCATCTCATGACACTTTCAACACTTATAACAAGAGACCTTGCATTACCAAATATGAAGTCAATGGATCCTTCAATGAAACATTCTTTGTAAAAGTGTCTTCCTTGTTGGTCTAGAAGGGTGTCTTGGTTTCCATAGAACCCACAACCATATAATGCAACTTTGTCCCCAACAACCCTTTGAGCAAGCTCTTGTTCATCCTTTTCTGCCAGAATTTGGTGCTGAAGCATTGTTCTTGGCACCAATCAAATGAAAACAACAAGTCAAATGTTTATAATAATTGCTCTAAGGTTTTCCATAACACAATCACAAAGCAGAATCTTGACATAAAAACAAACAACCATAAACTCAATACCTTGAAACTTATGTTGAATGCTTTGAAAGAATCTCATATTGCAACATAGAAGCTTGAAAATATTTCATTTAAAGATGTTGTTGTGTTGTTCCACTCTATGGAAGTGCTTAAGTAGCTCATTGCGTTGCATGATTGGATCACTACATTGATCTTGTTTGTAGGAATAATGACTCCTTCCTTAACAAAATCAAGATTTTCATTAGATTTTTGTGTTAAAGAAAGTCAAAAATTATGGTAAACAGAGCATAGATGAATCTTTATACTTACCTAGATTCCATAGTCAACAATGATTTGAAGATCTAATGAAACTTTTTTGGCTTGGTTTGATGGAGGAATAACACCAATGACTTCTTAGTTCTTACACTCTTGTGAACTTTCCACAAAGGTATCCATTGATTGTGAATTTGAGAAATGATCACAACTGGGAGGATTATGATCATATTGGGTAGCCCATGAAAAAAAGTGACTAGATGAAAAGATCACTGACAAAAAGAAATAAGGAGATAGAGATAACTTAATGAATAAGAAGAGAAATGGTTTGTCAAGTGTGAAGATGAGCTTTTAAAATGAGGAAGAAGTAATCTATATTATATGTCATACTACTCTCTCACTTTTAGCTTAGTATTGATGTTTAATGTCATTATTACTTGCTTACCCAAACTATAATAATCCTTCAATTTTTCTTTATTCTTCTTTTAGCAATTATCTCTATTTTTCTATCATTAGTGTAACAAGAGTTTATGCTTTTGAGATTATATTTAGGACCATATACGTTTTGCATAAGGTTGGTGTATTGCATAATTTTGATTATGGTTCTAAAAGTTGATCTAGATGGTAAATCAGTCATAGCCGAAATGATTTTCTTAAAATCTAATTTATAAAACTTAAATCGGTATAAACCTTTCTAAATCAGTATGAATTGGTTTAAATTGATCTAAATTAATTTTAAATTTGTTAAATTAAGTAATGATGTTATTATAAATTCAAAATTTATCTTATTTCTTTTTTTATTATCTAATTTAGATAATTCATCAAAAACAATTTATAATTAAACCATAAAATTAATTATCTTACATAAATATAAAATATTTAAATAGATAATTCGGTAACACATTTGTCCCGCATAGACCTCAAATGATCTTACTTCAATTTTTTTTTTTTTTGTTATAGTCTGATAAAATATATAAATGCTCAAATTTTCTTTTTATTCTTTCCGATGCTTTCAAATTGAAAACTTTGAACTTCTGCTTGGTAAAATTTTACAGAAAATCTAAAATGTTACCAAAGTATACAAAACTTAGCTAAAATGTGGATATAAGATATCTTGTGACCAAAAATGGAAAACACATAAATGCAATAATTACATAAGATGTTGTCAAAAAAAAAAATCAATAGTCTTGTGATATGGATTCTATCCCTTACAGATTCCAATGTCTTTGTAAAGGAGATACACACACAATTCTTATTGTCGCATAATTAAATCATAAGAAGATCGATAGAGTCGGAAAAGGATGATGGTTTGTAAGAGTTTTGTTATCGTTCTCGTAATTATCTCTCTCTTTGGTCTTCATCAATGTAAGAACATGTTTAGTCACTTAAATTATTTAGTCCCCGGTTCGTAATCTTTAAACCTATCGGAACGGTTCTCAAATATTCATCTTCGAGTCTTATTGGTTCAGCATCTTCAAACCGAGCAGTTCGGATTAGTTTTTTGAGTTGCTTGTCTTAATGGGCTTATGATAAACGAAACTAGGCTTATTATTAATGTTTTTGGTCCATTAAATAAATATACAGGACTTTGTCGTTTCAGTCGGCTAAAAGTTCAAAATGATTTGCATCTAATCATTTTCATATTGGAATTATGGGAGAATACCCTGTTTAATTACAATATTGTTATAACCTAATCGTTTTTTTAACGACATAACCTAATCGTTTATGATGCCAAATGTTAAGCGTTCAAAAGAAGTCAAACTAAAATTTAAATTATATTTTTGAATGTAGATGAGTGAACATACTGTTTATGTATTTCTCGTAAAACCATACCAGTGCCAAATATGGAGTAAAGAAGTTTAGCGGGGACTGCGTTTTGCTTTGCTTTAATCAGATTTTGTAAATTAGAAATATTATTTCATTAGGCGCCGAATCAAACTGTCAGTCTTTATCATTAAAAATCAACGCAAATTAAAAATATAATAATTGATTTCGTAATGGTTTTGTTAAGCATCATTAGCCATCTTGGCGTACAATTTCACCGTACCTCCAACTCGCTCGCTTGTCGGTTTGAAAATTCTTTCTTTATAGTCCCAACAACTATTTCACTCCAAATCATTTAATAATTTTTGAACATCCTTTCTAGATACAAGGCTTGTAAAATTAGTTTGTTTCATAAAATTTATATAATATATTCTTTTAGATACATTGAGTGGTACTTCTTATTCTTTAAAAATGCTATGTTTCATTAAATTTTATATATTCTTTTAGGAGACTTTTAGATAGATTGAGTGGTACTTCTTTTTCTTTAAAAATGCTACTTGTAAACAAGGAAAATCTATTTTTAAAAGTTAAAATACTTCCTCTATGTAAAAGCATCGGTAAGAATTCATACTTTTCAGATTGTTTCTTGTTGAAGATGTATTTTATGAAATTATCTTCTATAATTTTATTTGAACTACATGAAGCTGGAGATTTTTCTTCAAAGTATTCTCTTAATTAGTTGAAAATATGAAAATGTTAATTCAGAAACGTCACTGGAAGTTTGATGCAATAATAAATGCTTATATAGAATCCCATATCCTTCATTTTACTCTCACGCCACTCCAACTCACACATGTATAAATAGCAGCCAACATTTACCCAGCTTTTTAAACTACTCCCCCTTGATCCTAACCATGCCCATCAAAACGGTTGTAACCACCGTGATAGTTCTTTTCTCCACCATTCTTGCTCTATATACAATCCCATTGCCCTCCTCTCTCTCTTCTATAGCTACAACTATCATAACCAATTCCCAACTCGGACCATTATCAATATATTCAGCATTCTTTGGACATAGACACCATCATCATCACCATCACCACCATCATCATTACCACCATCATGTTCCAGTCAAGTGCTGTGAGAAATGGACATCAAGGCTTACACACCTGTACAAGGCTTCGCTTGTGTTGACTGTTGATTTGAATGGTTGTGGTAACTTTAGCAATGTTCAAAGTGCCATTGATTCTGTGCCGGATTTAAGCCCTTCCAAAACTCTCATTGTCGTCAATTCGGGTGTTTATAGGTCGTCTCTTTAACTCCAAGCTTTTGTTAATAACTCTTTATACTTCTCTTGTGTAATATCAATTAGTTTTAGTGATGTTTGGTTAAATGTAAGTAAGCAGGGAAAAAGTTACAGTTAATGAGAACAAGACAAACATTGTACTGCAAGGAAGAGGATATCAAAACACATCCATTGAATGGAATGACACAGCAAAATCTGCAGGAGGCACTGCCTATAGCTTCTCGTTTGCTGTGTTGGCAGCTAACTTCACAGCTTACAGTATCAGCTTCAAGGTAAGAAAATAAAAATCGCAACATATGAATAATTAAGATGATATGATTAGTTCTCAAATGTGTATTTGTTTTGAGTGGTGGAAGAACAATGCACCGGAACCAGATCCTGGTGAAGATGATGCACAAGCAGTAGCTCTAAAGATTGAAGGAGACCAGTGTGCTTTTTATGGATGTGGATTCTATGGTGCTCAAGACACTCTTCTAGATGATAGAGGAAGACATTTCTTCAAAAATTGTTTCATCCAAGGGTCCATAGATTTCATATTTGGCAACGGAAGATCACTCTATCAGGTTAAAATTATACAATACATACATGAGCAGTTCAAAAATGATCATAACCAATATAAATGCTTTAACAGGATTGTACTATTAATTCGATAGCTAAGGAGAATACATCAGGGGTCAGTGGATCTATCACAGCTCATGGAAGGCAATCAGAAGATGAACAAACAGGATTCTCTTTCGTTAATTGTAAGATAGATGGAAGTGGCAACGTGTGGCTTGGTCGAGCTTGGGGAGCCTATGCTACTGTAGTGTTCTCAAACACCTACATGTCTGGAATCATCACTCCAGAAGGTTGGAATGATTGGGGTGATCCTACCAGAGAAAAGTAAGTCGACTAAATAAATTCAAATCATGTAAAGATCTTAGGTACATTGTCCTAAATGCATTTTATTTTACAGGACGGTGACTTTTGGAGAGCATAAATGCTATGGAGAAGGAGCAAATTACAAAACAAGAGTTTCATATGGGAAACAACTAACCGATTCTGAAGCATCTTCATTCACGGACATTTCTTACATAGATGGAGACCAGTGGCTTAGTCAAGCTAACATACTCTCCGATCCTACATCTGAAGATAACATAGATGAACTTATCGGATTTTCCTAACATATATAATGATCATGACGCATAGATACAAACACACAATATTGAGATATATAGAAATCACATCTTATATATTAAAAGAGAAGTGATGATTTCTTTTATATGTGATTTTGTTAATTTGGATTATTACTAGCAAAAATCATATCATTATGTTTATTAATAAATACACTAACATATCTAATATATGTATCTTTAGTTTTCCATAAATATAGGAAACATACTTAATCAATGCTTTCAACAAATCTTATATATTAAAAGAGAAGTGATGATTTCTTTTATGTGTGATTTTTTAATTTGGATCATTACTAGAAAAAGTCATATCATTATGTTTATTAATAAATACACTAACAAATTCATAACTAACATATCTAATATATGTTATCTTTAATTTTCCATAAATCTAGGAAACATACTTAATCAATACTTTCAACAAATTTAAAATGTTTATATTAATAACAAGCAAATTCAAATATTAGGTTAATAATATACCATATCGGGTAATGACATTCCATCAAAGTGATGAACTTGATATCAAAGCTAATTATTCATGTTGTAACCAATTGAGTCACTTATAATTAACTTGAATTTCTAATGTTAGCTGATCTCCTTCATTATAACTAACCAAAAATATCGAGATCTTCTTTTTTTTTTAAAAACATATTGTCACCTTCTCTATATAAGCACCCACCATCTGATTCATCTTTGTGACCTTACATTCCAATATTCCTTTTCAAAAGTACCCAAAAACAATATAGGTTTGGAAAGATTTTTTATTTTTTTTACTTCTTATAAAGCAGACTATACGAGTAGTTTAAAGAAAAAATTGTTAAGATAAACGAAAATACAAAAAAAAATTCAGGTTTGTTTGTTTTTTCTTTAAATCAAGCTTTGGTTAAAAGATAAAATAAATACACAAAATTAAGAACACATCCACGCGGTTGCCCGGGTCAAGATCTAGTTCATGTTTAGTTTCCAAACAAGACCAGATTCCTATATATAATAAGATTTCATGTGTTTAATTATGATCTTCCAATCCTCATTCTATATCTATTTGCTTTAAGATTTTTTAAAAAGTAGTGAATCTATTAAAGAATTTTACCAATCTACATAAGTAAAAGACATTTATTAATGTGTCACAAATCATAGTCATTGCTTAACTAAGATAATGTGTATACTTTAAAAGTTCAATACTTTTCTCGTTCTATTCACTTATTTGGTATAAGTATTATTAGTAAATTATTAGTTTGGTTTTAAGTCTAAAACTTTTGATATCACCTTTTCTTTGCTTATTTTTGCTCATATTTTGCTGTTTTTCTCATTTTTCCTAAATATTTGTTTATTTTATTCAAATTTCTTTTTTCATTTTTTCTTATCTATAAGTAACCAACATGGGGATGAAGTATCAAACACTTTCCTAGATGAAACAACAAAACAAAACTGTTAATTGAATGATGTTAACAACCAATTTCATGCTTTTCGTATTAATAAAATAATTGATTGATTAAATTTGTTAATGCTTTTCTAAAAGTTACACCGATCAAGTTCAAAGATAAAGTAGAAATTCAACTCACTCTTATCCAAATTTGGAGACCGAGAGTTTGTCACTCCAAACACTCTTTAGTAACGGCTCTAGATCCTACAATCATGACGAAGACCATAACTCATTTTCATTACTTTGTTTTACAATACTTATAAGTATAGTATAGCATTTGAATAAACATAGGGTCCATGAGCATAAAACTGAACGAAACAATATCAGATATAAAATTAACTTTGAACAGATCTTGTCTCTACCCTTACAAAATGTTAATATTTGAGCCTAAACAAACTAAATTTTCATCTCCATTCACATAGTTCATCTGGATGGTGAAACGAACAACCCCTGAAAAGATGGCTTTCGACATGTAAATATTCGAGAATACAACAGTTGCATAAGCTCTCTAGGCTCGCGCTCAAGCCAAATCTTCCCGGTTCCAGAAATGTTTCAGTTCACAAACGAGAATCCTGATGGCTGAGATTCTGAATCCTTTCCTTGAGCTGTAATATCCGCTTATCCCCGAAGTAGTTTCCTTAGCGATTGACCTGATTGTACAATCCTGTTTCACTTTCACATTGTTATTTCATATACATATGTAACTTTAGTAGACAGGCGTGTTCTTCTCTACCAGCGCCGTAAATAAAATCTATTGCCCCCTGGATGAAACATCCTTTGAAGAATGTCTTCCAGCGCTGTCAAGGAGCATGTCATGTACACTGTAAAAGCGGCAACTTGATAATCTCACAATTGTGATATTAATATGTTATGGTTTTCTAGAAAACTAATTCAATTTCACGACTCATAATTTAACAATCTTGGTATAGCAATGCAGATTAGGCCAGCGAAAATTAACCAAGCTTGCTTAGTCAAATAAAAATTTCTGTTTTCGGTTAAGGGTTCGGTTCAAGCAATGATTTTTGGTTTGGTTTGAATCGTTGACGATCGGTTAGTTCGATTTCACCTTATAAAAGAAAATTATAACTAAATCCTACTGGTTTGTAATAAACTGAAACCACACATTCAAATTTCAAACCAAATTAATTGAATTTAATCTATTACCTAAAGTTTTAACCAAATTAAACTAAAATCAAACCGAGTTTGGTAGAATTTAGAGAGAGAGAAAACAAATTAGACTGCATATCAAAACCAAACCGAACCAAACTTTAATTTGATCAATTTCATTAGATTTTGCGCAAACAAAAATAACCAAAAATCAAATCACTCGAACCGACCTTACCGTCTAAACCGAGCTCGCAGCTAATCCCAAACTCTGCAAGGTAAAATAAACCAAATATATATAAATAGCTCTTTAGATTCAGATTCAACCGCCAAAAAGATATGAGTTCAAGCTTCAAATCCAAGAAACATCAATGCCTTGTCTTCCTCAAGCTCCGTTCCTCCATCAAACATCTCTTACAGATCCATGCCCAAATCCATCTCTCTTCTCTCCAATCCGACAGCTTTATCATCAGCGAGCTCGTACGTGTTTCTTCACTATCTCACACCAAAGACCTCACCTTTGCTCGAACCCTTCTCCTTCACTCCTCCGATTCGTCCCCTTCGACTTGGAACATGCTCAGCAGAGGCTATTCTTCAAGTGATTCCCCTGTCGAATCGATTCGGATCTACTCTGAGATGAAACGACGACGAATCAAACCCAACAAGCTCACGTTTCCGTTTCTTCTCAACGCTTGCGCTTCCTTTTTCGGGCTCACGGCGGGGAGACAGATCCAAGTCGACGTTTTGAAGCATGGGTTTGATTCCGATGTGTACGTCGGGAACAATCTGGTTCATTTGTATGGTTCTTGTAAGAAAACTTCGGATGCTAGGAAGGTGTTCGACGAAATGCCTGACAGAAACGTTGTTTCTTGGAACTCGATCATGACTGCTATGGTTGAGAACGGGAAGTTCAGTTTGGCGAATGAGTGTTTTGCCGAGATGATCGGTGCAGGGTTCTGTCCTGATGAGACGACGATGGTGGTTTTGCTCTCTGCTTGTGTGGGTAACTTGAGTTTGGGGAAGTTGGTGCATTCACAGGTTATGGTGAGAGAGTTGGAGTTGAACTGTAGACTAGGAACTGCACTTGTTGACATGTATGGAAAGTCTGGTGGATTAGAGTATGCTAGGTTAGTTTTCGAGAGGATGTGTGACAGAAACGTTTGGACATGGAGTGCGATGATTGTAGGGTTAGCACAGAATGGATTTGCGGAGGAAGCTCTTCAGCTTTTCTCCAAGATGAAGAAGGAGTCATCGGTGAGACCAAACTACGTGACGTTTCTCGGTGTCTTATGCGCTTGCAGCCACGTGGGACTTGTGGAGGAAGGGTACAGATACTTCAGCGAGATGGAGAGAAGACACAAGATCAAACCGATGATGATTCACTACGGGGCAATGGTGGATATCTTGGGACGTGCAGGTAGATTAGACGAGGCGTATGACTTCATTAAGAAGATGCCTTTTGAGCCTGACGCTGTTGTTTGGAGGACTCTGCTCTCTGCTTGCAGTGTCCATCAGGACGAAGATGGTGAAGGGATTGGAGAGAAGGTGAAGAAGAGGTTGATTGAGTTGGAGCCAAAGAGGAGTGGCAATTTGGTGATTGTGGCGAATAGGTTTGCGGAAGCGAGGATGTGGGATGAGGCAGCAGAGGTTAGGAGAGTGATGAAGGAGAATAAGATGAAGAAGATTGCTGGAGAGAGTTGTCTCGTGCTGGGAGGGTCAGTTCATAGATTCTTCTCAGGGTATGATCCTCGTTTTGAGTATGTATCCATGTATGGGTTATTAGACTTGTTCAAGTTGCATTTGATAAGTGACAATCATATGGTTAGTGGTACAAGTTTATTTTCTTGACTTCTTGAAACATGACTTGTTCAAAGTTTTGTAAGGGTGATGAATGGCTAGGAAAAATAAATTCTTATTTTCTATAAGTTTTGACGGAGCAATCATCAGGCTAAACTTTGATAATTGATATATTTGCAGAAGTTGTTAACTAAATCATAATTTACAACATATAATCAATCATAATATACTTTCTTTGCCAATTTAGGTAAAGAAAGAAAAAAAGATGACAATTGAAATATGGCATATCCAGTGGAACATCCTTCGATTCACCATCTTATTATAACCAAAAGAGATGAAATTTGGGAGAACATATGAAAACTCACTCTTCATTGACTCAAGCACCACCATAATCTCCATTCACACCTGCAATATAAACTATAATGTACCACACCATCCTTTACAAATAAACACAAAGAAACTGATTGACCAGAAGAAGAAGAAAATGCATGCTGCAGTCAAAAATGAAAGCAAAAAACATTGATGTACTGAGGAAAGGAAATGAGAAAATACTTATTGATAAAGCCATCAAAGAGTTCCAGTCCAAGAAATTACTTCTGGTGCTCTATATGACCTCGACTGGACGTAAGAGAATATGTAATCTGTCTCGAAACAGCTGCAACCAATTCACATGTAGCTTTTGACCAATATGTTCTGAGGTTTCAAATCACAATTTATAAGTCCAAGGCCATGTAAAAGTGCTTCAAGGCATTGAATAGTGATTGACTGTACAAAACATCCAAAAGAGATTAGGAATAGGCTAGTATTTATTGATTTTTAAATTATATTTAAATATAAATAGTATTTATAATATTTGGATAAAATAACTGAATATATAACATTTTAAAAAGAGTGTCATGCTCAGAAGAAAATTATTGAATATACATGTATATCATCCAAATAATTTGAAGAAGACAATGTTTCTTTCAACGAAGAGAAAAATCTGGTACACCATAAATAATTAAATCGATAAAATTAGTGATAGATTTAAAGAAAACATGATGTTGTTTTAAAGAAGTTTGAAAAAAAAATGATCTAAATATTTTATTTATTATTTTATTTCATGACATGTTTAGCCTAAATGATTTAATCAGATATCTTTGTGTGAAATATTTTGTTTATATGACATAGATCAATCCAGTAAAACCAAACTAATCAAAACTAAATGGAAATAGAAAAATAGTTTAGTTTTAGTAAAACAATCCCCAAGGCCAGGTTAGGATTTCCCCTTATAGTAAAACAAATCAAGACCAGATTTTGCTTTAAATTGGGTTGTTTAACAGAGGCAAAGAACTGAGGAAGTCAAAATGCTGAGATAAAAAGAATGGTGAATGGTGTTGAAACTGTTAAGATTTTCTTTTTCTATCTTTTTCAAAAATGAAAATGTTAAAACTCATATACATTTTCAAAAGTTGAACAAAATTTTCAAAACTACAACGATTTTTCCTCATGTTGTTGTATTGTCTCTTGCTGTGAAGCAGGCACTAACTCGTCCTCTTCGTTGCTCTGCCAAACCCTAATTGCAAGAGCAGGCCTAAGATCCCCTTTTACTAATTTCTGATACTCTAAAGTACCTTCATTTCAACATCAATCGACAGTACTCCTTTTCTTCTCTCTTTTAAATGTTCCAGTTTGAACAAAACTGCTTCTCTCTTTCTTATCCTCAGTTACAACCATTGCGCCACGTCCTCCCGCTTAGATTTGACCACTGAAGCAGGCTTGTGTGATGTGAATGCAGATTCTCTCTTGTTATACACGTCTCCAAAAAGTCCTGATAAATCAAACCCAGTAGATCACTTTTATTTGGTGGAGATAACAATCTTCAAAATTAATGTGATTCGATCCAACCAAATATATAATATCAGAGTAATAATAGTTTATATACAAACACAATGATAAACTATATCTTATATGAACCGTTTTCTAAAAAACCATATTCATATATTGGTAACTAATATAACACACAATGCTCGTACTTCTTTTGATGGTACATGTTTTTACTTACCTTTGGGTTTCTTATTCTTTAGACAAATAACCAGCAACAACAAAGTCATGAGAACAGAGAACTCTAAACACATTATATTGGATGTGAAGAGAGTTAAACTACTGATCGAGATGAAATCATTCCCATCTTCCTCGTCTAAGCTACCACCAGGATCAATAATCGGTACGGTATCACCAATCACCTTCAGCTTATACTTTTCCCAGTCATGTTATTAGTTAGTTATCCACCACTATCTCTTAGCTCAATCATCACCTTGTCTCCAGTAGTACACTCGTCGCAACCTCTAACGTCTGACTCAAGCGGAAATACCTCTCCCGTAGCTACAGTGTTACGGAAAAGAATATAGTCATTGCAACATCAATAAATACTCGTCTTACCTCAACATAATCACTAATCGAATTATAGAGAAATCTAGCTTTTAGTTTCTATTCCTACATTAAAACCGAAGGAGAAAAAGCAAACATAATTTAAGACTTAGTTACAACTTACATGTTTAAATGCGACATAAAGAATTACATGTTTATTTATATTTCTGGTAAACTTTTTAAATATGGTAATAATCATATATCATTATTAAAGTAAATATATTTGAATATAATAATAAACAATATGTTAATTAGAAATATAACAATATATTTTTTATACACTTTATATAACTGGCTGATAACTTTCTGTTACTACTTGACTTTTGGTGATGAGAGTTTGTTGATTTCTCCATGATCGGTGTTTGGTCGACGGTCTCACAGATTCAATGCTGGACAAATACAATCTCAGAAATCAGCTCGACAGGTTCTGAAAATCAAAACATGGTAGCTATTGACTTCCAGTTTGGGTTACCCTAAATCACCACCCAAATTGCGACTAATCCAAAACCTGAAATCGTATCGATTGACTAACTCTTGTAAGAAAGAAAATAATTAGAGATGCATTCTTTACGCTGTGAACTTAAATCAATACTAATATAATCCAAGTGAATCAGGCTTACTTACTTTAGGTCTACCATGCTTATCACCAGAAATTACGCCATGTCTTATGTTATGTTTAAATGCGACATAAAGAATTACATGCTTATTTATATTTTTGGTAAACTTTTTAAATATGATAATAATTCATATATCATTATTAAAGTAAATATATTCGAATATAATAATAAACAATATATTAATTAGGAATATAAAAATATATTTTTATACACTTTTATTACTAAAATGTTTTCCAAATTTTATGGATTTTTACAAATAACTGTAAGATTTTAGTCCTAATACATTAATTTCCTTTTGATATCTACAAATTTTAAAAATACTATTTGGTTTTACTTTTGATTTTTATATCAATATTTCTTAATTTTGTACAAGTTGATTTAATATGTATTAACAAAAACAGAAAAATATATCTAAAATTATAATTTTAAATATATAAATATCTATTCTTAAATATTCATTTTAAATAAACATATTCTTTATTCGATCTTAATTTTAGGTTTAATTAATTAAATAATATACTAAATATTATTACTAAAAACCAAAATTAAAATATAAAACAAATTAAAAATAATAATTTAAATTTTATTGGAAAATACTTAGTTATCAAATATAGTGGCAAGGTTAAGTGTTTATTATATAACATGATTATAATAGATGAAAAATTGTAAGAATTTTTTTAACACCGAAAAATACATTGGAAATGATCCAAAGAGTTTTGAGGTAGTACAACTAAAAATTAAAATCCAAATTACCAGTAGACAGCAAAAATAATATTTGAGAAAATCGGGTTTAAAAGAAAAAAGAAAAACATGATGAACTGTAGTTTTTGTCTTAATAATTTAATTAAATGATGTGAGCATTTTATGAATTAGATTTGGTATAGATTATGGATCAAAGATTTAGTGAAGACTAGATTTTGACCCGCCCGACTGGACGGGTGTTTCCTCTATGGAAGGAATCATAACAAATTATGGAGTTATGTAAAGTATGGTCCACGTTCTTTGCTATCATATAATTGTTATTGTATTTAATGTATTTGTAACACGAAAAAATACTAATTGTAACCCTAATATAGAAAAAATGTAATTTTTAAATTAATAATTACATATCTATGGTATTAATGAACAACATTTTTTTTAGAGAACTATATGTTTACTTATGTATTATATATAAACTATAATTAACAATAACTATAATAAAACAACCAATAATTACAACATGCCAATAAATAATCAAATTATCAAAATGAATCATAATAGCAAATTAAATATTGTGGTCCAATTCTATAAGCCCAAGATAGACGTTATTTTTGTGTCCAAACAACATTTTAATTTTTTTAGTTCTGCAATTCATATTGTCAAACAAAATCAAAAGGTACTTCTACTTTAATAAGATAGATAATTAACCGATTAACATAAATATCTAAATTAGTGTTAAATTGAGTAGTATTTTTGTAAAATCACTGGAAGTTAAAGTTTTGATTAGTTGAAATAATATAGACATCACTGACAGGTTGAGATAATAAATATAAATTACTGCATGCAAACTATGAATTTTTTTATGTGTAAAAATATCATATCAAACAATTATTAGTATGATAAGTGTTAAAATTATATATCAGTAAAAAAAATACTCATATGAATAAAAAAGAAAATAATCACTCACGCAATTGTGCTAGATTTAGTTACAGTTTAAAACTACAAACAATACATTAAAAAGCCGAGATGATTTTAAATTATCTTATTAAAAATATAAAAAATAGTTAGAATACACGATCAAAAGGTCAATGACATGGCACTTTATATGTAGCATTCTTTTCCAGGATCTTTGGAAGTAAAAAGCCAAGTCACTTAAAACAGAGCTAGTCTTCTCTCTGTTGTTGGCGGGAGAGATTCAAGAAACGGCATTGTGAGCTTTCCCTTCGCGTCCGTCTCTACTGAAAACTAGTCCAAGAAGACAACAACGAAGGTTCTTTATCCATAATCGAAGGTCGCGACGTTCTTCTGTTATTGGTGTTTCGTTACATTGACGGAAGGTAATCGGACGACATCTCTTTCCCTCCGCTCTTCTCCATTGAAACGAGCTCGAATATCATACGTATTTTTCTTTTTGTCTGCTGTTGTTCTATCGTATAGATCTGAAGAAAGATAGTCTGCCATTCTTTTACTTTTTTGCTGTTCCATTGAAACGACTTCACGTCTCTGTGTTTCTTCGTTACAAACAGGGAGAGATGTTTAATGGTAACGGAGGTTGGGGCGACTTTAACGGTAACGGAGGTTGGGGAGGCGTCAACGAAGGAGCTGTATCGGATGAAGAGGTAGAAGAAGCCCAAGATGTTGAAGTAATCCAAGAACTGGGGGCTTTTGATGATTTAGAACCATTCTGGGCTAAGGGAGATGTGGAAGAGATGTGGAATCTTTTCAATATGAATGAGATTCAAGAGATCATAGGCAACAAGAATCATCTCGCTTTGCATCAGATGGAGGATCATCTCGGGTTGCAACAGATAGAGCAAAAACCCGGTTTGCAGCAAATAGAGAACAATGGGAATCATCTCGGGCTGCCAAAGATAGTGCACGAAAAAATACTAATACCTTAGTATATATATATTTTTGCATTGTTTATTTGATATTGTAACCCTAATATAAAAAAAAATGTAATTTTTAAATTAATAATTACATATCTATGGTATTAATGAACAACATTCTTTTAGAGAACTATATGTTTACTTATGTATTATATATAAACTATAAATAACAATAACTATAATAAAAAATCCAATAATTACAACAGGCTAATAAATAATCAAATTATCAAAACGAATCATAATAGCAAATTAAATACTGCGGTCCAATTCTATAAGTCCAAGATAGACGTTATTTTTGTGTCCAAATAATATTTTAATTTATTTTTTTAGTTCTGCAATTCATATTGCCAAATAAAACCAAAAAGTATTTCTACTTTAATAAAATAGATAATTACCCGATTAACATAAATATCTAAGTTAGTGTTAAATTGAGTAGTATTTTTTGTAAAATCACTGGAAGTTAAAGTTTTGATTAGTGTTCATGTTTTACTAACATGGACATCACTGACAGGTTGAAATAATAATTAAATTACTGCATGCAAACTATGAATTTTTATGTGTAAAAATATCATATCAAACAATTATTAGTATGATAAGTGTTAAAATTATATATCACTAAAACAAATACTCATATGCATAAAAAAGAAAATAATCAGTCACGCAATTGTGCTAGATTTAGTTACAGTTTAAAACTACAATACATTACAAAGCCGAGATGATTTTAAATTATTTTATTAAAAATGTAAATAGTTAGAATACACGATCAAAAGGCACTTTATATGCAGCATTCTTTTCCAAGATGTTTGGAAGTAAAAAGCCAAGTCACTTAAAACAGAGCTAGTCGTCTCTCTGTTGTTGGCGGGAGAGATTCAAGAAACGGCATTGTGAGCTTTCCCCTTCGCGTCCGTCTCTACTGAAAACTAGTCCAAGAAGACAACAACGAAGGTTCTTTATCCATAATCGAAGGTCGCGACGTTCTTCTTCTGTTATTGGTGTTTCGTTACATTGACGGAAGGTAAATCGGACGACATCTCTTTTTCCCTCCGCTCTTCTCCATTGAAACGAGCTCGACGTATTTTTCTTTTTCGTCTGCTGTTGTTCTATCGTATAGATTTGAAGAAAGATAGTCTGCCATTCATTCTTTTACTTTTTTTCTGTTCCATTGAAACGACTTCACGTCTCTGTGTTTCTTCGTTACAAACAGGGAGAGATGTTTAATGGTAATGGAGGTTGGGGAGGCGTCAACGAAGGAGCTGTATCGGATGAAGAGGTAGAAGAAGCCCAAGATGTTGAAGTAATCCAAGAACTGGGGGCTTTTGATGATTTAGAACCATTCTGGGCTAAGGGAGATGTGGAAGAGATGTGGAATCTTTTCAATATGAATGAGATTCAAGAGATCATAGGCAACAAGAATCATCTCGCTTTGCATCAGATGGAGGATCATCTCGGGTTGCAACAGATAGAGCAAAAACCCGGTTTGCAGCAAATAGAGAACAATGGGAATCATCTCGGGCTGCCAAAGATAGTGCACAATGTCGATCATTTCGTTTTGCCACAGCTTGAGAACAATGGTGGTTTGCAGCCGATAGAGAACAATGGTGGTTTGCAGCTGATGCTACAGAATATTGAAGAGCAACTCAATTTGGAAGATGATCCTGGTTTGCAACAGCCCCCGCATCACGTTTACTTGGAATGGCTATACGTTCTCACTACGATGAATCATGAAGCAGGACCCTCTGGCGGTTTACAAGCAGCACATGATGGCGGAGTGAATGTTGATTTCAACGGTTTAGGGGAATCAGATGAGGACGAACATTTTGGAGAGATTGCAGAACTAGAAGCAGAAGCATTGGAAGATTTGGAACCATATTGGGTTGACGATGTGCACAACGGGCAAGAGCAGTGGAATCTGTTGAACATGGATCCTCCTCCTGATGAGTTTTTTGATGGGGTCGACAATGATATTGAAGGAATGTTTGGTGGAGAAGACTGAAATACATATATCATTATTGGTTGGATGAGAGCATATATAGTACGATTTTTTTTTTTCTTACAGATTTTACCTAAACTGAATGATTTGGGTTACAATAGCTTGAGACCATAATACGATGGTGAAACACATGTTGTATCAAAACAGACTATTCAGGATCTTGTTCTATATTTTAGCAGATTTACATGTATGCTTACCCCAATTTTTATCAACCTACGGACAGAGAGTTTCGACGCTACTCTAAAACCCTTTTCCCCCAAGGCTTAGCAATTCATCAGTCTCCAGCATAGACAAAACATGATCCATCAAACTCGTGTTACTTTTTGCCTCCTCTTTTTTAAACTGCCTGATTTTTTGTAATATCGAATGCATGTGGCATATCATTCTCAAGTGGATAGCTTCTCACTGAGAGTGGAATGTTAATGCAGACGACAATTGCGTACTACTAGGAATCTCACCAGCACCTTTTATTCCAATGCACATTCTCAGAATATGTATATGGCGCTCACTCATCACAGGGCTGATTGGCCAACTCTTACTCAACTCATCTCAGAGTCTCAGAAGACTCTGTTTTTGGCAAAAACAGAGAGCTCTTTCTTCTGCGTTACAGATTCAGGCTTTGTTAGTGCACACTGTGTGTGGCAGGAAAGAAATGACAGGCGCCATGGGCGTACCCCCCCCTCGGAACCGGAACATATGATCGAGTGGTAGACAGAAACATCCTTAATAGGCTCCTCCTCTCTATCCAACAAATGGGAGATGATAAATTGGAAGATGCGTCACGTACGTACATGGTTTGGAGCAAGACCATAAGACAAATCATCATATTTTGTAAACACAGCCGATGCCACCCACCTCTTGACAGAATTATCTCCATTACTTTGAAATGTTTGCTCATGAGTTGATACATATTAGGTAACAAAAAAGAAAATTAGGCAGAGCTCCACATTCTTGTACTATATAAGAGTGGTAAAATACAGAGATGGTGGACAACGTTGACAGCAACAAGCATAATTTTGAAATTAAAAGTCATGAATAAGCGGGATACCAAGCTGCAATAATTCAGTCAATACATTAAAAAAATCCAACTTAAAAAAAACTCTTATTCGGTTGCACAAAAAAAAAAACTCTGATTCATATTAGTAAAGAAGCAAGGCGCTGGCAACATTCATTCTGGTTAACTTCGTTTCCAACAGGCCCAAACAGCTCAAGAACTCTTGTGACAGGGTTTATCACTTCAGGTGTTGTTCCAAAGAGAGGTTTCCACACCTGAAAAATGTTACACTTTATCACTTCCCTCACAAATCCATTCGCCTCGGAAACATGTTTGGAATACCCTAACTTCTCTTCTAGCTTCTTCAGCTCTTGGTTGCAGTATCCGAAACCAGAAATTTTCACTAGGCCACCATTTTTTAGAATCGTAACAATCCGATCCAAAACTCTTAATACAGAGGCGAAATTTGGGTACAAGGCTTTGAACTGTTGCCAGTGGATTGATATGCCACCATCATGGTAGATTCCATTCTTGGGTTTGATATGTGTTGTAAACACATAATCAACAACACGAAATAGCCTTCCAAAAACCGGACCGCTAAAATTTAGCTTCCCTGGAAACTTAAATAGCCAAAAACAGAAGTACAATGTAGAACGTATGTCATCAGATAATAGGAACATTGTTTCAGCCACAAAGAGAGAGAGCTCAACTCCTAATTTCAAAACCTCCTCTTTCTGATTCTCCTCGGTAAAACTCATCCTGAAAAATATGGGGAACTAAAACAATAAACTCTTTTTTTTTTTTGTCATTGTAATTTGTAGGTAAATGCAGAATAAAGCAAATTCTCTCACTGACCTTGTAGTGTAAGGTAAATATTTAGGCTGTTTCGTGTTACCCGGTAAAACTCGCTGCATCATCGACACTATGCCCATTCGTTTTTTGATGTCAGTGGAAGTCATCGAAGAGAGCTCCTTATGCAGTCTTTGGGGGTTTCCAATCCTTTTTTTTGTTTAAAAATATATTATTATATATATATATTTAGAAAGCAATCAAGCAAATTACCATTTTTCCCCGGCCCCAAGAAAAGAAAACTGAGCGAAAACCCTAGATCATCATAACTTTAACACTTCTAATTGAAACCATTTAATTGATTAATCATATCCAAAATAAATAGAAATGTGTTTATGTTGCACTCACCTTGTCATCGTCTCTGACCCATTGGAGCTTATTTTAGGGTTTATCCCATGTGGTGTTGCTTGAAAAAGGGACATCCACATCTGCACAACTGTAGCCTTTATAGCATCCATCTCAAACCCATTAGCCTCTGAAATTAGATGCTTGGCAGACCTCAACTTCTTCTCTAGGTTCTTCATTTCTTGGTTGTAGTATTCAAGACCAGACGGTTTCACTAATGCAGCACCATTATTCTTGAGAATCGAGACAATGCGATCCAAAGCTAATGGGATAATGTTAATATTCCTATACTTTAGTGATTTAGGCAAATCTACACTTTCCTTTTTCTAGTTTGCATATACGATACTCTTTGTATATATACCATTCTTTGGGTTGATGAATAAGACAACACATTACGATATATTTTATGGTATCAGAGCTAAAGATCTCTTTGACCTAAATTTTTTTCTACTTTTTCTTCCCCATCACGTAACCATCACAAACGATGGGTGATGATAATTCTTCTCTTACTACTACCCATACTCCTTCTTCTCTCACGGATCTATCACCATACTACCTCCACCCATCTGATAACCCTGGAGCTTTGATTACCTCGGTTTTACTTTCCCATGAAAATTACACCGAATGGTCGACTGAACTTGAATTCTCTACAAGCTAAGAAGAAAACCGGGTTTATAGATGGAACGATTGTGAAACCCGAGACAGAACCAGATTTGTCTCGATGGCTTGCTGCAAACTCCATGATCGTCGGGTGGATCCGCACCTCTATTGACTCAAAAGTGCGCTCTACGGTTACCCATGTTCCTGACGCATACAAGCTTTGGGAAAGTTTACGCTTCCGCTTCTCCGTGAAAAACGGAACACGTCTACATCAACTACAAGATGAGATAACTAACTGTAAACAAGATGGGAAGTCGGTTCTCGACTATTATGGAAGACTTACAAAGCTGTGGGAAGAGTTACAGAACATGAAAACTTCTCGTTCTTGTACTTGTGCTGCTGCCAAAGACATAGAAAAAGAAAGAGAAGATGCTAGAGTTCATAAGTTCTTATTTGGTCTCGACGACTCACGCTTTGCTTCCATCCGTTCGCGCATTACCGATGAAGAGCCTCTCCCAGACCTCAACATTGTCTACTCGCGGGTGATTCGCGAAGAACAGAATAATGCTTCAACCCGTTCCAAAGAGCAACAAACCGAAGCACTCGGATTCTCGGCCAAGACTGACCATCCGAAAGACTTGTCTACAACTACAGTTGAACTTCTACCACCACGATCTAGAGATCCACTACGGTCGTGTACACACTGTGGACGAAGAGGGCATGAGTTATCTGAATGCTTTCTCGTGCATGGCTTTCCAGAGTGGTTTCATGAACAACAGCGTCAAAACAACTCATCAGACAATCGAGGTGGTCGTGGAGGACGATTTAACAACAACCGCGGCCGTGGACGTGGCCGAGCTAATGCAACTCAGAGTTCTCCATCGTTTAACTCTGATCAGATTGCTTCCTTGATCTCGCTCCTACAGAATCAGCAAAGCAACTTATCTTCAGAAAGATTGTCTGGTAAAACAACTTTGACTGACGTTATTATTGATACAGGGGCTTCTCACCATATGACCGGTGACATTACTCTATTACATGATGTCTATGACATCCCTTCTTCGTCTGTAACATTTCCTAATGGGCGAGACTCTCATGCGACGAAACAGGGCACTCTGCGCCTTACTAACGATTATTCTCTCCATGACGTCCTATTTGTCCCTGATTTTAACTGCACTCTCATATCAGTTTCAAAATTACTAAAGCAAACTGGATGTATTGCAATATTCACTGATACTTTATGTGTTTTACAGGACCGTTTTTCGAGGACTCTGATTGGAGCAGGTGAAGAACGTGAGGGGGTTTACTACTTTACTGGTGTCAAAGTTGCACGGGTTCATGGAGCTTCAAAGACGAAATCTTCTTCTTCAACTCTATGGCATCGCAGACTTGGACATCCTTCCTACAAGGCCTTATCTACTCTACCGATTTTTAAAAATTTAAAGCTAGATTTTACTACTTCTACTCATTGCGACATTTGTTTTAAAGCCAAACAAACAAGAAAGGTGTTTCCTGATAGTCTTAATAAAGCTGCTACTCCTTTTTCTTTGATTCATTGTGATGTCTGGGGTCCCTACCGTACACCATCATCGTGTGGTGCTCGATATTTTTTGACAATTGTAGATGATCATTCTCGAGCGGTATGGACATATCTTATGCTTGAGAAATCGGAAGTGGCATCTCTACTACGAAATTTTTGTGCCATGAGTGAAAGACAGTTCGGCGAGAAGGTCAAAATAATCCGCACAGACAATGGAACCGAATTTATGACTCTTGCACCATATTTCCGTGAGAAGGGCATTATCCACCAAACTTCTTGTACCTATACCCCTCAGCAAAACGGTAGAGTGGAAAGGAAACACCGGCATATCTTAAATGTCGCCGAGCATGTTTGTTTCAGTCTCGCTTACCTGTGGAATTTTGGGGCGAAAGTATCCTAGCATCTGCTCACATGATCAATCGAACTCCTACTCATGTGCTCGACGGTAAAACGCCATACGAAGTTCTCCATGGAACTCCTCCTATTTTTGATCAGCTTCGTGTGTTTGGTTGTCTGTGTTATGCCCATCAACGACCTCGTGATAGGGACAAGTTTAGTGCCAGGAGCCGTAAGTGTATCTTTGTTGGTTACCCCTTTGGCAAGAAAGCTTGGAGACTATATGATGTGGAATCTAATGAGTTCTTTACATGTCGCGATGTGGTCTTTCTTGAAGATCAGTTTCCCGGAGTTGATAATTCTGTATACGTCACGCCTCCAGTAATGAATGCTGCCGTACCTCTCGATGATTGGTTACTTCCTGCATCATCATCGCAAACTGAGCATCCAGCTATACCTACACATCTCCTCCTCCTCCTACTCCGGCGCACCCTACGCCTCCTACTACTACGAACCCTCCTACTACTCCTACTACTCCCGTTAACCTTACTCCTCTGCCTCCTACCACAACCAACCCTCCCATACCCGATATACTACCGGAACAACAAAACCATGCCTTTCCTACGCCACTATCTTCGTCTCCTGTGTCTCCTACGTCACTCTCTTCATCTCCACCTTCGTCCCCGGTATCTGATGCCCAGTCTACGTCAGCTCCATCTCCAGGTCTTCCTGAACTTCTTGGGCGAGGTCATCGAACTAAGAAGGCTTTTATTCTGCTGAAAAATTTTGTCACTCACGCGGCAACTAGTACAAACCCCTCTCACGTTCTACCTACGCCAGATCAGAGTACTCGGAACTCGGTTCAAGGTAAGACTTTGTATCCTATTGCTGATTATACATCTACTTCTGCTTTTAGTGTTAAACATCAGGCTTTTCTCTCGGCGATTACAACTGACTTTGTCCCTAAGACATATAAAGAAGCAGTCAAGGATCCCCGTTTCAATGGAGCTATGACAACAGAGATCACTGCTTTGGAGGCTAATCATACTTGGGATATAGCGACGCTACCACCGGGTAAGAAGGCTATTGGCTGTGGCTGGATTTACTCGAATAAATACAATGCTGATGGGACGATTGAACGCCCAAAAGCTCGACTAGTTGCTCGTGGAAATCGTCAAACAGAAGGGTTGGATTACACGGATACTTTTGCACCTGTGGCAAAGATGAATACAGTTAGATTTCTGCTTAAACTTTCGGCTGTCAAAAGATGGGAAATACATCAGATGGATGTTCACAATGCCTTTCTACACGGTGATCTCGAAGAGGAGATATATATGCAACTTCCTCCTGGTTTTAAGACCTCAGATCCTTCCAAGGTTTGACGCCTCCGCAAGTCTTTATATGGACTCAAACAATCACCTCGGTGTTGGTTTGAAAAACTTAGAAAAGCATTGCTATCATTTGGGTTTATTCAAAGTTACGAAGACTACTCACTATTCTCTCTTGTACAAGGCGATGTGTGTCTTCATATCTTGGTCTATGTGGATGACTTCATCATAGCTGGCAACGATGTCTCCACTATTCAACGGTTCAAGGACTATTTACATAAGTGTTTCAAGATGAAAGATTTAGGAAAACTGAAATATTTTCTTGGCCTTGAGATTGCTCGTGGTCCTGAAGGAATTTTTGTCTCTCAACGGAAGTATGCACTAGATATCATTGCTGAATGTGGACTACTGGGTGCTAAGCCGTGCTCGGTCCCTACTGAGCTGAATCACAAATTGGCGCTTTCCAAATCACATCTTCTCACGGATCCTAGTCCATATCGCAGGCTAGTTGGACGCTTGATTTATCTCACTTTCACACGTCCTGAGCTTAGTTATATTGTTCATATCCTGTCACAGTTTATGCAGAAGCCACGTCATGATCATTGGATGGCGGCGTTAAAAGTGATACGATACTTGAAAGGTTGCCCTGACCAAGGTATTATGCTTACCTCGACCAGTGATTTATCATTGACGGCTTATTCCGACTCCGACTGGTCGTCTTGTCCTATTACTCGGCGTTCTTTGAGTGCTTATGTGGTATTTCTTGGTGATTCTATTGTTTCTTGGAAGACAAAGAAGCAAAAGACTGTATCTCGTTCTTCGGCTGAAGCCGAATATAGATCTATGGCGGATGCAACATGCGAATTAAAGTGGCTCAAGCGTCTTCTTTTTCACTTTGGTTTTCATCATCCTCGCCCTATGCGCCTGTTCTGTGATAGCCAGGCAGCAATACATATCGCTCAGAATCCTGTGTTCTATGAACGTACGAAGCATGTTGAAAACGATTGTCATACTGTACGAGATGCAGTTGGTGCTAGACTACTTACTACTGAACATGTATCTACAAAACATCAACCCGCAGATTTGCTTACGAAGGCTTTACCCACTCCAGCATTTCAGTTTCTTTTGTCCAAGTTGGGAATTCGAACTATGGAATTACCACCTTGAGGAGGGGTAATGGGATAATGTTAATATTCCTATACTTTAGTGATTTAGGCAAATCTACACTTTCCTTTTTCTAGTTTGCATATACGATATTCTTTGTATATATACCATTCTTTGGGTTGATGAATAAGACAACACATTACGATATATTTTAAAAGCTTCGACGGTAAAAGAAAAATGCTGGGTAGACGTAGTGATCAGTTCCCATTGCTTTGAACTATCACCAGCGTGACACCACGACGCTTCCATTTTGGGTAAGATATATGTTTCAAACACGTGAAGGAAAACACAAGACAGCCTTCCGACAACCGGACCTTGGTAGTTTTCGTTCCCTACGTTCTTGCATAGCCAACAACCAAACGAAACCGCAGAATATATGTCATCAGATAATAGGAACGTTGCTTCAGCCACCAAGATTGAGAGCTCAACTCCAAATCGTATAGCCTCTTCCTTTTGCTTCTCGTTCTTCTTGCTTAAACTAGTACTGCAAAAAAGAAAAGAAAAAATGAAAAAAAATAAAAGTTCACTATGTGAACTGATGAAAATAGCAAAAGAATGGTAACAGACCCTGAATTGTAAGGAGAATATCGAGATGGTGGAATCGTTTTCCTACGACGGAGAACACCATTTGTCATTGACATCGATTCCATCTGTTTGGATATGATCGAGATAGCTGAGGAACATATTGAGGAGGGCTCCATATGCATTTTTTTGGTGGCAACAGAGATAAAGAACCCTAGATGGTAACTTTAATATTCAATCTGAAATTACCAGAGAGGAAAAAAACGATGATGCACTCATCTCGTGGTTGTTGTATCTAAAAAGGCTGAAGAATTCCATAGACCAGATTAGGCCCAAAACGGTTATCTGTAAAATTTGGGCCTAATTACATAAATGGATACAGAAGAGATTGTGTTTCAAAAAAATAAAAAATAAATAAAGAAGAGATTTCATCTTAAAATCTGATCATCTGGGCAGCTGAACAATGCTCGATTTCACCACAGCCTCACCGTCTCTCTTGAGAAAATTACCTACACAGATCACATATATGAATCAGCAGAGTGTCTTAGTGAGACAACAAATGTATTTCTATCATATATTTTCTTTCTGATGTATAAAATGGCCAAATATCTATCATTGTGGGATGATGGGAGAGAGAGGGAGAAACAAGTAACCTCTTGTGGAGAGAAGATGGATACGAGAACGAGGAGGACCTTGGAACATCCAACTGTCTTCTTCCAATGATTTGTCTAGCGCTCACCCATCAAAAATCACTTTTCAAAACTGCATCATGTAAAAAGCACACAATTACTAATTAGCAGAGTACCAACCAAATCATCCACTAAACAGGTTACAGTCTAACACGGAAGATGAATGTATGTCAAGGTGAGTGAGTGATTCTATGGATCCCAATTCAAAGACGCGATCCCACCACATCTATGAGAAAATTCACCTAACAATCGAATAGAAGGGGAGGGACCTCGCATGACTTCTATATTTATGTTGATTATATTTCATAATCAGAAATTCAAAAAAAAAAAAAACAAACTACCTCCCTAACAACACACACCTCATAAACAGAGGATTAAGAAAAATAAGTCATCAAAATGAAAAAAAAAAAAACTAATGACATTAGTAGGTGTCAAAACAAAAAAAATGAACAAAGGAAACATGCATGCTAGGGACTCTACATCCAACGAAAAACCTGCGCCAATCTGTCACGGAGACTCCATTGGCAGCCTCTGCTCGGATAGTAGATTACTAGCTAGCGGAGACCTTAGTCGCCATATAAGATTATTAGTAGCAATGGGCCTTCTGCATAACGCTTATAGTAATGCTCGACCGTAGCAACACAATTATTATTAGCATGAGAGATACATGCTCCAAACTCTAATCATCAAAGGAGCTTATTGCTTTCACTCTATTTTTGCAAGTGAGACATATACAACGGTTACAAGATAGCAGCATCCCCAACATGAAAAATAAAGAGGTTTCATGTCGCATCTTTGTCATCATTGAAGAACCAAGATTAGGGGACAAACCATTAGAGCATAAGTGCAGATTGAGAAAAAAAAAATATAGCTATTAAAACCAAGTTATTAGATGAGAAGTTGTTGTTTTAGACTTGTCTAAGACAGTTTGTTACTATGATGTTTAAGAAGTTGTGTTGCTTTGATGTTTAAGAAAATGTGATGTTCATGATGTTTAAGAACATGATGTGTTGTTATGGTGTTTAACAAAATAATAAAAGAGATAGTTTGAACCTTTACATAACAAAGAAGATTGTTTAGAGTCAAATAACAAGAGAGGAGATGACAAAGAAATGGAACAAACTTAAACAAAAACAATACGAATAGATGTTCGATTGGAGCTACAATAATAATAAAAAAAGCACCAATTATGAAATATGGCATATCCGATAGAAAAAGAATTACCAAATAATTTGATTATAATTATTTAAGTAATTTCTCATAATTTGTTTAACAAAATCTTTAATCTACCGATTACCTACCGAGCCAAACATCAATTTTACGAAGAAAAAAAAAGGACATCGAACTGAACCGAACTTTTGACTCAAAGTTCATGATTGTCCAAAGGACTGTTATTTCATGATGAGGTTGACTCAAAGTTAAAAAAGTTTTTCCTATATTCGAACCAACCAACTAGGGAAGGTCTCGTTTGTTAATCTGAATCTGACTCTGAATCTTCTTCACTCGCTTCAGGAGTCTCAAGATTACAGAAACGAGCCGAGTTTCTGAGGGAAACTGATCTGCTCCTCGTCTTCGGAACCATAGTTCTCTTTCGTTTTGCACAAAACCCCTTGACCGCAAGTGTCTCAAACAGATCTCCCATCTCCATTCTCTTTCTCAAGCCATTGTGTTCATCCATGAACCTTCAGAGAACCCAACAAAAAAAAAAACACAAGATTCTAACACAAGTAAAAGAGAACGTGTTTGCAACAAACATTTGGTATCAAATAGCACCTTTGTCGTATTGCTTTGAAGGCGTCTAGAGTTGCATAAGCAAGACCAGTTTTTGGATCTCTATACCTGTCACCACCCATAAACAAAAAAACATTAAATAAAGTTACAACATAGTTAGCTGCCTTCTTTGAACATGAGCTAAAACGAATGTTACTTGGCAGGCAATCCAGTAATCACACATACAGCCTTTTCTGGATCTGCAAAAAAAGAGAAAGTAAAGATAGAGATCATCAATATAGATGACACAGGTAACAGAACACACTTTCATCTACAGACAGACATCACTTACAGGGAACAGTCTTGGTGGAAATCTCTGAACTGAATGATGCACCATTACAGAACTCTATATAGTTGCATCCTGCAAAAGTAAACCAGCTTTGTTGATTTGTACTTTTCTTCTGGAAAAGAACCAATGAGATGAGAAGAGAGATCACAGAAGAGCTTACCGTCTTTTGAAAGATAGCGAACCTGAGGACCCTTGTAAACCGCTTTATGCACAATCGCTTTCTTTTTCACTTCTTCTTCCCTTGCCAAGACACGTTCTAAGTTCCTCAAGTTCATGATCTCTGCCCAAAAAACAAAAACAAAATCACTTTTAACCATCAAAGTCTCTGAATCTCTGATAAAGAAACTCAAAACCTGTTTGAGCAGCTTCCAGTAACATTTCTTCTTGTGTCATTCGTTTCTCCTCTCCTACTTTTTTCCTTATTATTGGCTAAAAACAAGCACAAGAAAACGAGTTCTTCAACCTTTGTGTAGCCATTACTGAAAAAGCTAATGCACAAGAAAAGAAAAGAAAAAAATACCTTTGTTGTGGCTTGTATAGCAGCACGCAATGCATCTCTTTCGGCTTGTCTTACAATCACTGAAGTCCGTGTAGATTTTCTTATGACCTTCTCACCTTCCATATCTTCATTCGGTTCCTTTTCGTCTTCTTCTTCTTCTTCCTTGTCTCCCAATTCTTCACCTGGCTTCTCATCTTCAGGAGCGTCTTCCAGTTTCGAAACTAGCTTCTTCTTCTTCTTGCTTTTCTTTGGAGCAGTTTTACCAGGGTAAATCAGCCGCTTCTTCGGCGCATCCCTGCAACAAACATGCCAAAGTTGCATGAAACTAAAGAGGATAAAGATAAGTTTGGAGGATATGGTTTAAACTCAATCAAACCTCAATTCCTTCTCGTTTTCTGCTGCTGCTTCAGGTTCAGGCTCCTATTAGACAAAGAAACTTATAAGAATGGGACTGAAGAATAAGTAGTACTTAACATACAAGCAAGCAACAAAGTAGTTACATCGTCATTGAAGTCACTATCAAACTCATCAGCAACTTCAGCTTCTGCTTCATAGTTATCATCATGTTCTTCCTGCAGACAGCAAAGGTAAAAGAGATATATATAAATCACAACATACTAAGCTTCTGCAGACTATGGTATAAAGAAGACCTCTTTAAGAGCTTCTTGATTCCAGAACTGTTCATCTTCTTCTACTTCGTCATCAAGCAACTTGGTCATTCTACAAAACCGAAAATCAAACATTAATAAAGATTCCACACAATCTCATTAGCAAACCCTTTCTCTTGGTTGTTCATACCGTTTACCCCGTGTAGCTCGGGTTGTACGATCCAAGAAAACCATTTGCTCTTCTTCTTTATCGCTTTCCATTGGATAACTAACTTGCTCGTCTCTTTAACGAAATCTGACAACACACAGAAGGGAATCGAGATTTGAGTCTCTAAGGAAAGCTTACGGGTTGCGAGTTTCGGATTCAAAGGCTGAAACTTTATGAGTCTACTACCTTCGGAGGGTGAGGATGGATGAGTTTCTTCGACGAGCCGCGCGTCCTCGCCGGAGGGAGACTCGCCGCACCGATTAAATCTCGTGCAACTATAGTTAATGGGCTTTGATATATTATTGGGCCTTCTGGTAAGACGATTTCAAAGCCCATATTATAATAGTCACGATTGAAACTACCAATTTTCTTCATAACATGTGTGAAAAATTGTAGCATGTGTAATTCATTTCTTTGTTTCTTTCCATAATTTGGCTGTCATGTTTCTAAATTTGATATTAGATTAACTACCCATTAAAAAGTAAACAATATCTTCAGGAGGGTTGTTGTTGATAAGTCTTCAACAAGAAAACAAAAAAAAGTGTGTTGATTAGTCTAAATATTTAAATCAAACCGCGGATACCATTTCTAAGACTACTCCATTTCTAATCATGTCTTTGCATACATACATGTATATGTACAAAGTTGATGTGTTCTTGGCCAAAAAGAAAAAGAGAGAACAATAGCAAATTGGTTTGTTCGTTACAAGCTACTGCATGCAACTTTAAAATAATAGTTTACTATGGAGAAAACAGGAATATTCAAATCTAGTTTCCATATTTTTGTAATCAATCAACTGCCAAGAAAGGTACGATCAGATCCATTAAATGAAGCTGAATCTCCATTCTCCTGTCCTTGTGGCAAACTGGACTTATAACCTCGCTGCATTGTGAGGCGTCGTGACAATCGTTACCACGACACCACGTTAACACATGAAATGGAAGAAAAAGTGAATAGTATTAGTAGGATTACTTTGTTGGGTAGTATTGTTTCCGAGCCATGAGGAACTCTCTACGTTTTATTATTTGTCTTATTTTGATTTGTCGGTATTCCCATGAAAAAGGAAAAAGACTAGGAAGTCAAGCTGTCAAGGAAAGATAGAAAGTGATGTTTGAGAGAATCTGTAAGCAAATTGGCATATTGCTTACAGAACACACAGAAACTAGGAAGCCACGTTCCGTGGCGGCCACTCACATGTGTTTTGTAACTCATAAGCCACACACAAATAAGAGAATATTTTCAAGAGTGTTAGATTCGGGTTTATTATGAACTTCCAATTTAAAATCAATCGGTGATTAGTAGATTAACTTTAATCTTTTATATATTAATTAAAGTTTCTTAGAATTCCCGATGTGGGATATAGTATCCCTAATACCCCTCTTCGAGATTATGGCTTTTATCGGCCATAAATCTCGGAATTTTAGGACATTTATAATCGGTCAAGTGAGTTTAAGTACGATAGTTATACTCAGTCGAGAGGGTTAATATTAATTAGAGGTTTAGAGTGTTTATGATCATTGTTCTGATACCATGTTAGATTCGGGTTTATTATGGGTTTACAACTTAAAATCAATTGGTGATTAGTGAATTGATCTTAATCTTTATATATTAGTTAAATTTTTTTAAAATTCTCGATGTAGATATAGTATCCCTAATAAATAGCTACGTCGAAAATAGAGTGAACTGTCCACAGCCGCAAAAATAACCAAAAAAAATCAAACTTCGACTCTCTATTTATGTCTTTGGACAAGCACATTCTACGTACTAAAAAAACATCTAAAAGGGAAAAAACATCTCTGACAGGTAATAGTTTGGTAATCATTGGAAAATGAAACTAAATAAATAACTGTATAAAAATAAATAACTAAATCATTTAACAAGTAATAGAAATAGGTAACAATTACCAAAAGTAGAAAAATAAAAATGAGTAACATTTAAAAACTGTAAGCTATAAACAAATATCAGCCGCCTTTGGTAAGAAAAGCTCCACGTACGTTGTGACGATGGGGAAATGGTTCCTGTGACATTTACACGGAAACAAACAAATCTGCTGATAAGTCTGGAGCTCTGAGGAGCTGGTAGGAGCAATATCAAAGTTGAACTCCTCAGAAGCGAGGACCACTTTCTACACTCTACTACACTTTAAAATATATTAGAAAGAATTTTGAAATGATGTAAAACAGCAAACAATCTTAAGACAGTTTTAACATATTTCCATCGAAATGTTAAGGGTTTAGGCGGTTTTAACAATACCTCACACACGCTTAAGTAAAATACGGAAAATCTGAAGATAACAAATCACCTGCTTAGATGACGTGAATAGCAATTAACTATATAAATAAACTAAATGATCTACATAAAAATACGCACGATTATAATGAAAGAAGAAGAGCAACGTTCAAAATGTGCTTGTTGTCAACTCATTACCATTTGGCTAACTAACTCTATCAGAATGTGGCATTTCTATCTTTTTGACATATTCTATTTCATTTTCTAACTGGTTTTCATAATTTAATACGAGTTTGATAGCTCAATCTTGATTAATTAATAACTAACATATTACATGAACATATATGTGATCCGATCAAGAGCAACGATACAATCAAGTCATCATTTGTGCTTGTTGCATTATGTCTTCTAAGAGTAATGTGATGTTGGAATGAGAAGAGCCTCCTTCATCAACAGCCTTATGAGCTAATTCTCCAAGCTTTTTGACTCTTTCTCTTCTCTCTTTAGCTTCGTCATTATCATCCATCAATGCTTCCACTGCCTTCTTCACTCCTTCTCTATCCACCAGCACTCCTATCTTCTCCTCTTCTCCCCAACTCATGGGATCTTCAACACCTAATTGCACACCGACTTTTAATACCTCCACCGCCAACTTCTCATTACAGAATTGGTCTCCAAACAATGGCCATGTGAGCAATGGAACTCCCGAGGTTATCCCTTCAAGTGTCGAGTTCCATCCACAGTGTGTCAAGAACCCTCCAACGGCAGGATGTGAAAGGATAAGCACTTGTGGCGACCATCCTCTTATGAGAAGGCCTCTCTCTTTGATTATTTCTTTATACCCGCTCTCTGAGATCCATTCATCTAATTCATTATACTTCTCCCAACTTCTTATGACCCAAATGAAAGGTCGTTGAGATTCCTCAAGGCCAAGCCCTAGCTCTTTGAGCTGAGCCAGAGGAAGATTGCAGATACTTCCAAGGCAAACATATAGCACCGACCCTTCTTCTTTAGAATCAAGCCATTTGATACACTCGTCTTGATCAATGGCCGCCTTATTACCCCTCTCAGCTTTGTCTAACCCTACCTTGTTGCACAAGGAAACCGGTCCGATGCTCCATACTTTACCTGCCTTAGCCTTCTTGTAGTCTCTAACATAAGCTGGTTCAAGCTCTTCAAACGTGTTGACAATCACACCATAAGAAGTGTTATCCCCATCAATCATCCCGTCCAAAATCTCTTTCCAATCTCCATCACCAGCTACTAGGGGAAGCTGAGCTTTTGTGAACTCAACTCTGTCAGGAAAATTTGGAATGTGGAAGTACTCTTTATTAGACTCTATGGTTTTCCAAAACTCGTAGTTTTGCCGCATGATGTGCAGACAAAGAAGGTTGAAGCAACACATGCCATGAAAGATGATCTTTGGTATACCAAAGTTCTTGGCGATTCTGTTTGTAAAAGGCAAACACATGTCGGCGATTATGCAGTTTGGCCTAGGTTGGATCTCTTTCAAGAGCTTTTCCACGGGTTCCTCGAGCATATTAATTTCTGTAAAGAAAGATGCTAACGGCACCGATGAATCAAGCAAGTCCACATTCTCGTGTCCTTGTGGTGAACCCAGTTCGTGAGATGGAAACTTCACTTGCACAAGATTGATGGGCAAACCGGACTGAATGGCCCGGTTAAGAACGTTCTTGAACCGGGAAGCGTTGTGAGGTGTTGTGACAATGGTTATAGTCACACCTCGCTGAGCCAAGAGCCTTGCAATATCGACCATGGGGATCATGTGGCCTTGAGCCATGAAAGGGAAGAGAACAAAGTGAAGAGGATGATGAAATTGTTGAGATGTTTCAGAATCCATGATTAATTAACTCTCTTTAAGTTTTACCAAAAAAACTCTCTTTAGTATTTTTTTTTTTTTGCTTTGATTTGGATTGTGTTTGTGTGTTGTGTAGTGGCTCTGCTACATATACGTATATTTATAGACTCATAAAAAATGGAATTCAAGAAAAAATAAAATAAAAATTGTTGTAAAAGAGAACAATAACAAATTGGTTTATTCATTACAAAACACAATATGGTTCACACGTACATTCCGTGGCGGGGAGTCATGTGTCGTTTTGTATTCATATTAACTATAAGCCAAAATGAACTGGAGTAATATTCTTGAGAACTACAACGAAAAGATAGCGTAGAGTACACAACCTCAAGAAACAAATTTGGATAAACACAGAATACATTAAGTCCTTGTTTTGAAGGTTCAAATTTGGATTAAGATAGCGTAAGTATTTACAACAATCATCAAAGCACAAATAAAATGGCATAAAACTTAGTCCTTGTTTTGAGGCTTCATATTCTGTCTAGCCACGTAGCTTTACAGACTAATTTGCATATCGTTTTTTTTTCTGTTAACCAACAACACCCCAGATCAAACTCTAGATTTATCTATTAAGCACATTGAGTTTTCTTGTTTATTTAAGACATATATACTGGCTGACTGGTATTGAAATTTTAGTGGGAAATTCTAATCATGGACCCCTATATTCTCTAAAAAAGACACAAAGTACACATGCGACCTATACTATTAAAGCCAAAGCTGTTGTTTACGTAAATATGAGCCTAAGAAGATTGTTCGAATTTGGAACTGATTAAAGAGTGTTAGAAATGAACTGAAAAAATGGTGGAACTAAGTTCAGGTTTCACCCATTTATCATTTTGTTTCATTTATACTACATCCCTTCGACTGCAAGTTTTAGGACAAATTTTTGTTTTGCAAATGTATAATTTTTGTATGTTCTGTAAGTTTTATATTATTTAATAATAATATATCGTGTTTTTTAAAAAACTAAATTAATTAAACTATTATTGGTTTGTTGACAAAAAAAAATTATTGGTTTAACTTTATTGCAAATATAATCATAAAAATAAATATATTTTAAATTTTAGAGTGTCTCTTTAATAAGTGTAGATAAAAAAAAAATGTATGAAATCGAAGTAGTAAAAACTAAAAAAGAAAAATAATCCTGGTAAAAAAATGGAAGAACACGTTCATAATATATCATGACCATCAAAAAATAATTAAATGTACGATACTTTTGTGCATTAAGTCCACAACCGCCAAATTAAACTTGTCTATTTTAAGAAGCATCAAAAATCTTCAACAACAAAAGAGGATGCCATGCAAATATATAAATGAAAGCTTCGTCGTACGACTTAACATTTTATTATTTCACATATCGTTTATCTTTTCTATGATAAACTACATTATTAGAGGAATGATAAACTATAGTTTATTTAAGAAAGACCTTATTGGTACCATTTATTTTTATAATAACTTTAAGAAAATATTGACGTAATCAGTTCTTGGATTGTGCTAACTGCAATATGTCTTGTAAGAGGAATGTGATGTTAGAATGAGAAGAGCCTCCTTCATCCACAGCCATGTGAGCTAATTCTCCAAGCTCTTTGGCTCTTCTTCGTCTCTCCTTAGCATCATCACCATCACCCATCAACTCGTCTACTGCCTTCTTCACACCTTCACTATCCACCAACACTCCTATCTTCTCCTCTTCTCCCCATTTCATAACCTCTTCAATCCCAGCTCCTACACCGACTTTAAGAACCTGCACGGCCAGCTTCTGATTGCTGAATTGGTCTCCAAACAGCGGCCATGTGAGCAATGGAACACCCGAAGTGATTCCTTCCAGAGTTGAGTTCCATCCACAATGTGTCAAGAATCCTCCAACTGAAGGGTGTGAAAGGATAAGCACCTGAGGGGCCCATCCTTTTATGAGAAGCCCTCTCCCTTCGACCCTTTCTTCAAAACCGCTCTCTAAGAACCACTCAGCAAGCTCATTATACTTTTCCCAACCTCTTATGACCCAAATGAAAGGTCTTTGGGATTTCTCTAGCCCTATCCCTAGCTCCTTGAGCTGAGAGAGAGGAAGATTGCAGATACTTCCAAGGCAAACATATAGCACTGATCCTTTTTCTTTAGAATCAAGCCATTTAAAACATTCTTCTTGACCAATGACCGCCTTGTTTCCCCTCTCAGCTTTGTCTGATCCTACCTTGTTGCACAAGGAAACAGGTCCAATGGACCATACTCTCCCATCTCTAGCCTCTTTGTAGTCTTTGACATAAGCTGGCTCCAACTCCTGAAATGTGTTCATGATTACACCGTAGGATGTGGTTTCTGCTTCTACCATTTCGTCCAAGAAGTCCGTCCAGTCTCCGGCCTTTTCATTGGTTCTCACAGGAACTTGAGGCTTTGTAAATTGAACTCTGTCAGGAAAACTAGGAACATAGAAATACTCTTTGTCAGACTTTACGTTCTGTAAGATCTCTATGTTTCCTCGTAAAACATGCATACACAAAAGATAAAAGCAAGAAGCTCCATGGAAAACGATCTTTGGTATATTGAAGGCCTTGGCGATTTTGCTTGTATAAAACAAACAAAAATCAGAAACTAGACAGCTCGGTCTAGGTTTCATATCTTCTAGTAGCTTCAGGACCGGCTCTTCCAGCATGTTAGCCGCTTTAAAGAAAGGTACCATGAACTCCATCGAGTCAAGCGAATCGATATTTTCTTGTCCTTCTGGCAGCCCAGCTTCTTGATATGGAAGCTTCACATGCACTACGTTGATGGGCAAACCAGACTCGATGGAACGGTTTAAGACATTCTTGAACCTCTCTGCGTTGTGAGGTGTCGTGACAATTGTGATGGTCACACCGCGCTGAGCAAGGAGCCTTGCGATATCAACCATGGGAATCATGTGGCCCTGAGCCATGAAAGGGAAGAGAACAAAGTGAAGAGGAGGGTGAACTTGCTGGGTTTTTTCGGAAGCCATAGTGATTTCAACTCAATGAATACCTTTCGAGTTTGTTTTGCTTTGTATTGTGAGTGTGTGATCGACTGACTGATCGTAAGGTTATATAAGATGTATAAGACCAAAATGATGTAGTAGCTGACGTCGAGCAACACATACATAAAAGAAAGATTATTACGTTCAATAAGACGTTTCGTGGCCAATACTCTCTTCCGTTGTAATTTTGTGACCATTCTGCGTCTCCTAGTGTCATTTATTTCCCTTAAAAGTTACTAAGAGGTAATTAAAATACTTGATGCGCAAGACACATAATCAATTTTAACTATCTCGGACATTACCAAAATCATATTGTCTTTGAAACTTCAACGTTCTATTATTCCAAAGCCTTCAAATCAAGCTTCGCCCACGGTAATATGTTTTAGAAGAAGCGAAAATCAAATTCAACAAAAGGTTAAGAACAAATGCGATTTAAACACGAAAGAACGTAAGAAACTTAGAAAGATAGCACGGTTGAGGTAAATACGCGTTAGAATTAGTACATTAATTATGTGAATTGACAATTTATAATTGTTAAGGTGTATATTTATATAATCACAAAGTTCTAATATTCTTAAAACTAAAAATATATATATATAGGTAAACCATTTTAGCTACCAAGAACATTTTTTAACTCTAAAAATATACTGTATTGTTGAGTTAAAGCCCTCCGTATCATTGTGAGTTTTTAGCATGTGCAAGTAAAGTTGTCGAACATGGTTCGAATTAATTTTTTTTTTAAATAAATATATAAATTATGACATAAACTCTAAGATTCTAGATATATTTATAAATTTAAACCTCACAATTTAAAAGAAACATTAAAATACTGCATCATTATTTCAAAATATATATAGTTAGTGTCTTTTTGAATATTGCCTTGAAATAAGTTGAGATGGCCCTACCTCTGATACCAATTTTGATAATGAGCCAATCGGCCTTGCGTCTACAGTGGTCCAATGATTATGTTATTTTACTGATACACCAAATTTAAGTCACTCAAGAATCAACAAAATCTAGTCACATGTTTAAGACAGTTTAAAGATTTTTTCAAGCATATTTTATCATTAATATTCATTACTAATTCTAATAATGATTTTTTATTTTAAAACTTACATATTTTACTCAAACATAATTTATTTTGACTAAATTTTTATTATATACATAAATTTCGTTTCTAAAAATATATTTATTTATATAAAATTATAATTGTATTATGAATAGATTTAGCTTCTAAAAATATACAATGATTTATATAAATTATAATTGTTTTATGAAAATATTAATAATTTGTTAAAAGATAAAACTCAATATTAAATATTTTTAGATATAAAACAAAATTATATAAAAGTATAATGATCAATTTATAAATTAAAATATTTGACCTTGAAAATTGAGATAGTAAATATCATATATTTCTTCAAATTTGAGGTAATATTATTCATAAAATCATTTTCCATCATCACAATTAGAAAGAAATTCCTTCAATTTTGATGTTTTTGCAACAAAATGAGGGATCATCTAGCATGTAATTCAAGGATTCTTGTGTAAACATTATACAAGAGCATCTACATACAAATGTACTTTCTATATATAGAAATAAATCTCCATGTTGTAAAATTGAATAAGAATCTAGTAAAAACCACTATATAAAGTTCTACTAGTGGAATTTGTATGATATAACATTATTTTACGTATCTTTTGAAACATTTGATGACTTGATCTTTCGAAGGTGAGCAATATAAAAAATGAGTGAACGAAAACAAAAGGAAGCTGACGATAACAAAAGGCTCAAACTCGATTTTTTCACCATCTCAAAACATTATCTCGTACAATTTCCCTGAAAAAAAATTTATATTGATTACTTGGTTTAGAATCCACCAAAAATTCTAGACAATCTCACATGTTTTAGGGACGCAATGAGGTTAACTCAATTTGATAATACTTTTAGTTCATTTATAAAAGTTTACAGATATGTTTAAAAGAAGTTTAACCTAACTTTTTGAACTGACTTCAGAAAGTGAAAGTTATTATCAGTGACTTGTCTTTTGCTGGACGTGTTGGACTAAGTCACCTTATCCTCCAAATAACAATTGTTTGTATTCCTTTTAACAAAGACAATAATCAATTATTGGATTGTGCTAGTTGCATTATGTCTTCTAAAAGGAAAGTAATATTAGAATAAGAAGAGCCTCCTTCTTCCACAGCCTTGTGAGCTAATTCTCCAAGCTCTTTCGCTCTTCTTCTTCTCTCTTTTGCATCATCACTCTCACCCAATAACTCTTCAACTGCCTTCTTCACTCCTTCTTTATCCACCAACACTCCTATTTTATCCTCTTCTCCCCATTTCATAGTTTCTTCAATCCCAGCTCCTACACCGACTTTAAGTATCTGCACAACCAGTTTTTGGTTGCAGAACTGGTCCCCAAACAATGGCCATGTGAGCAAAGGAACACCCGAGGTGATTCCTTCCAGAGTAGAGTTCCATCCACAATGTGTCAAGAATCCTCCAACAGAAGGGTGTGAAAGGATAAGCACTTGAGGCGCCCATCCTTTTATGAGAAGCCCTCTGCCTTTGACCCTTTCTTCAAAGCCGCTCTCTAAGAACCACTCAGCAAGCTCATTATACTTTTCCCAACCTCTAATGACCCAAATGAAAGGTCTTTGAGATTTCTCTAAACCTAGACCTAGCTCCTTGAGCTGAGACAGAGGAAGATTGCAGATACTTCCAAGGCAAACATATAGCACCGACCCTTCTTCTTTAGAATCAAGCCATTTGATACACACCTCTTGATCAATGACCGCCTTGTTTCCCCTTTCAGCTTTGTCTGCTCCTATCTTGTTGCACAAGGAAACGGGTCCAATGGACCATACTTTCCCATCTTTAGCCTCTTTGTAGTCTTTGACATAAGCAGGCTCCAACTCCTGAAATGTGTTGATGATTACACCATAGGATGTGGTTTCTGCTTCTACCATTGCTTCCAAGAACTCCTTCCAGTCTCCAGTTGCATTGATTCTCACGGGAACTTGAGGCTTTGTAAATTCCACTCTGTCAGGAAAACTAGGAATAAAGAAATACTCTTTGTCCGACTTTAAATTATGCAAGATCTCTAGGTTTTGGCGTAGAACATGCATACACAAAAGACAAAAGCAAGACATTCCATGGAACACAATCTTCGGTATATTGAAGGCCTTGGCGATTTTGCTTGTATAAGGCAAACACAAGTCACAGATTAGACAGCTTGGTCTAGGTTTCATCTCTTCCACTAGCTTCATGACCGGCTCTTCAAGCAAGTTAACCATTTTAAAGAAAGGTACCATCAACTCCTCGGAGTCAAGCGAATCGAAATTATCTTGTCCTTCTGACAGCCCAACTTCTTGATATGGAAGCTTCACATGCACTACGTTGATAGGCAAACCAGCCTCGATGGCACGGTTTAAGACATTCTTGAACCTCTCTGCGTTGTGAGGGGTCGTGACAATTGTTATGGTCACCCCACGCTGAGCCAGGAGCCTTGCGATATCGACCATGGGAATCATGTGGCCTTGAGCCATGAATGGGAAGAGAACAAAGTGAAGAGGAGGATGAACTTGTTGAGGTTTTTGGGAAGCCATACTTGTTCCAAATCAGTGAAGAAGTTTTTTTAGTTTTTGTTTTGTTTGGAGTGTGGGTGTGTAATCGTTAGCGTATATAAGAAGAGTAATAATTATTCAAAAAAAAGCCTTCATCAAAATGATGTAGTAGATGACGTAAAACAACACATGAAGTTGTACGTAAAAGATTAGATTATTACGTTCAAGAAGACACAAATTCAAATTGAACTCTCTCGGACATTACCAAAATCAAATTGTCTTTGAAAACTTCAACGTTCAATGCAAAGCCTCACAATCAAGCTTGGCCCACGGAAATATCTATCAGAGGCAGCAATAATCAAAATCAGTGTACTAACATGTTATTCTATGATTCTTGTATAACATCTAAAAACTATTGTATAACATTCTACTAGTGCAATTTGTATGATATATATGTCATTTTACGTTTCTTTTGAAATATTTGCTGACTTGAATCAACAACTTGTGTCTACTTTATTTTATAATTATACGATCATATATTTAAAAAATCTTATATATGTAATGAGATGATAAGATTTTTAATTTTCAAACAAAGATTAGAAAGGTGAATACAAAAGGAGCAATATAAAAATGAGTGAACAAAAACAAAAGGAAGCTGACTAGGTCTGGGCATCCGGGTCCCGGGTCGGGTTCGGGTCGGGTCTTGTCGGGTCCGGGTCTTTCAGATCCTAGAAATTTAGATCCATTTAGGTATCCATAATTTTTCGGGTCGGTTCCGGATCGGGTCTTGTCGGGTTCGGGTCGGTTCGGGTCTATAATTAAAATAACCATAATTTTCGGATTTGGGTAGGGTCCGGGTCGGGTTCGGGTATTTAGGATATAAAAAAGAAATGAAATATTCAAATTCCATCAAATTTAGTCAAAATTTATCATATATATCTAAAATTTTACAAAATAACTTAAAATAAACTATTAATAGTTAAAATAGAACATTTTTAATTCTATATTTTACATTTCAAACTTCATGTTACCTAGAAAATTACAAAATAATGACAAAGATTGGTAATAAAAAGATATTTTAAAGTTTTTAAGTCGGGTTTAAATCGGTTTTTATCGTGTCGGGTCTATTCGGATCGGGTTCTTTTCGGATCCGGTCTATTCGGGTCGGTTCTTTTCGGGTCCGGGTCCTTTCGGGTAGAAATTTTTTGGACCCAATAGGTATTTGTAAATTTTCGGTTCGGTTTCGGATCGGGTATTTTCGGGTCGGTTCCGGGTCGAGTTTTCGGGTCCAGATTAAAATACCCGGGCCTAAAGCTGACGATATCAAATTTATATGACAGGTTTAGAATCCACCAAAAATTCTAGCTGTTTCATAAAAGTTTTTAGATATGTTGAAAAGAGATTAACCTAATCTTTTGAACTTGGATTCAGAAAGTGAAAGTTATTATCACTGACTTGTCTTCAACTGGACATGTTGGACTAAGTCTCCAATCCTCAAAATAAAGCAAATAAAGAATAATGTATAAATGTGCTTATATTTCTTTTAACAAAGACATAAATCAATTATTGGATTGTGCTAGTTGCATTATGTCTTCTAAGAGTAAAGTGATATTAGAATGAGAAGAGCCTCCTTCATCAACAGCCTTGTGAGCTAACTCTCCAAGCTCTTTTGCTCTTCTTCTCCTCTCTTTTGCATCATCACTCTCACCCATTAACTCTTCCACTGCCTTCTTCACTCCTTCTTTATCCACCAACACTCCTATCTTCTCCTCTTCTCCCCATTTCATAGGCTCCTCAACCCCTACTTTCACACCGGCTTTTAGTACCTGCACCACTAGTTTCTCATTGCAGAATTGCTCTGCGAATAGCGGCCATGTAAGCAGTGGTAGACCAGAGGTTATCCCTTCAAGAGTTGAGTTCCATCCGCAGTGTGTCAAGAATCCTCCAACAGAAGGGTGTGAAAGGATAAGCACTTGAGGTGCCCATCCTTTTATGATAAGACCTCTATCTTTGACCCTTTCTTCAAAGCCGCTCTCTAGGATCCACACTGCAAGCTCATTATACTTTTCCCAACTTCTTATGACCCAAATAAAAGGCCTTTGGGATTCTTCTAAGCCTAGGCCAAGCTCCTTGAGCTGAGACAAAGGAAGATTGCAGACACTTCCAAGACAAACGTACAGAACAGAACCACCTTCCTTAGAATCAAGCCATTTTAGGCACTCATCTTTATCAATGTCTGATTTGTTTCCCCTCTCAGCTTTATCTTCTCCCACCTTATTGCACAAGGAAACAGGTCCAATGGACCATGCTTTACCTGACCTTGCCTCCTTGTAGTCTTTGACATAAGCAGGCTCCAGCTCTTGAAATGTGTTGATTACCACTCCATATGATGTCTTATCCGCTTCTATAGTTCCATCCAAGAACTCCTTCCACTCTCCAGGAACATATGTTTCCACAGGAACTTGAGGTCTTGTGAATTCAACTCTATCAGGAAAATAAGGAACGGTGAAGTACTCTTTGTCTGACTTCAGATCCTCCAAGAACTCAAGATTTTCTCGTAAAATATGCATACACAGAAGAGAAAAGCAACACATGCCATGGAAGAGAATCTTTGGTATGTTGAACGTCTTGGCTAGTTTGCTTGTATAAAACAAACACATGTCAGAGATTAAGCAGCTTGGTGGAGGGCTCATCTCTTCCATGAGCTTCTGGACCGGTTCTTCGAGCATGTTCACCGCTTTAAAGAATGGTATCATCTGCTCTATGGAGTCAAGCAAATCTATATTCTCTTTTCCCTCCAGCAAACCAGCTTCTTGAGATGGAAACTTCACATGCACTACTTTGATGGGCAAGCCAGACTCAATGGCACGGCTTAGAACATTCTTGAACCGGGAAGCGTTGTGAGGTGTAGTGACAATGGTTATAGTCACACCACGCTGAGCCAAGAGCCTTGCGATATCGACCATGGGGATCATGTGGCCTTGGGCCATGAAAGGAAAGAGAACAAAGTGAAGAGAAGAATAAGATTTTTGAGATGTTTCGGAACCCATGCTGATGATTCAAGCTAAAATAAAACTCTCAAGTTTTGTTTTGATTCTGGATTATATCTGTGAGAGCTTTATATAGAATGAAGATGCGTGGAGAGCAAAAAAAAAACTGTGACAGAAAACGTAATAGATGACGTAAACAGATTTTACTTGACAAACACTTCCAACCAAGTCCACTGATTGTTGTCACTACAGGACATTCTTAGCCAATCCATAGTTTGTCATTTGTGACCCTATCTTGCATCCTCTAATGACTTTCCCATACAGGAGGAAGATAATTCTCAGACACAAAAACAACAACTTGGAGGCTCGCTGATAGCTACATTACTAAGTAAAGACATCTAAATTAATAATTTAACCCGAAAGAGATATTGAATTTGTGTTTGTACTATGCAACCAATCTCATTTTCATAATGAAATTCATATACTTATAACAAAATGTTATTCTAGGATTCTTGTATAACATTTTATGACGACTTCTGTATACCAAATATACTTATCTTATTTATAGTAATTTGAAAAGTGGAAACTGATAAAACCAATGCAGAATATCCTTTTCGGGTACATAAAATATTAAAACTATTGCATATCATTTTACTTTACGTATCTTGTGAAAAAATTTGATAACTTAAATGAATAATTTGTTTTTTTATTAAAGCTTCATATGTGGAAAAACATTTATAAATAATGACATTTTAGAAAGGTGAATGGAAAAGGAACAATATATAGAACGAGTGAACAAAAACAAAAGGAAACTGACGATATCAAATTTATATGATAGGGTTATGTTGATTACTTGGTTTACAATCCACCAAAAAGTCTTGCTGTTCATAAAAGTTTTTAGATATGTTTAAAAGAAGTTTAACCTCACTTTTTGAATTTAGACTTCAGAAAGTGAAAGTTACTTATCATAGACGTCTCTCCTATCCTCCAAATAAATCAAATGAAAAGAATGGTATAAATGTTTGTATTTCTTTTAACAAAGACAATAATCAATTATTGGATTGTGCTAGTTGCATTATGTCTTCAAAGAGTAAAGTGATATTAGAATGTGAAGAGCCTCCTTCTTCCACAGCCTTGTGAGCTAACCCTCCAAGCTCTTTGGCTCTTCTTCTCCTCTCTTTTGCATCATCACTCTCACCCATTAACTCTTCCACAGCTTTCTTCACTCCTTCTTTATCCACCAACACTCCTATCTTCTCCTCTTCTCCCCATTTCATAACCTCTTCAACCCCCACTTTCACACCGGCTTTTAGCACCTGCACCACTAGTTTCTCATTGCAGAATTGGTCTGCGAATAGCGGCCATGTAAGCAGTGGTAGACCAGAGGTTATCCCTTCAAGAGTTGAGTTCCATCCGCAGTGTGTTAAGAACCCGCCAACAGAAGGATGTGTGAGTATAATCATTTGAGGTGCCCATCCTTTGATGAGAAGCCCTCTGTCTTTGACCCTTTCTTCAAAGCCGCTCTCTAGGATCCACACTGCAAGCTCATTATACTTTTCCCAACTTCTTATGACCCAAATAAAAGGTCTTTGGGATTCTTCTAAGCCTAGGCCAAGCTCCTTGAGCTGAGACAGAGGAAGATTGCAGATACTTCCAAGGCAAACATACAACACAGAACCACCTTCCTTAGAATCTAGCCATTTAAGACACTCATCTTTATCAATGTCTGGTTTGTTTCCTCTCTCAGCTTTATCTTCTCCCACCTTATTGCACAAGGAAACAGGTCCAATGTACCATGCTTTACCAGACCTTGCCTCCTTGTAGTCCTTGACATAAGCAGGCTCCAGCTCTTGAAATGTGTTGACTATCACTCCATAGGATGTCTTATCCGCTTCATCTATTTCATCCAAGAACTCCTTCCACTCTCCAGAAACATTTGTTTCGATAGGAATTTGAGGTCTTGTGAACTCAACTCTGTCAGGAAAACTAGGAACAGTAAAGTACTCTTTGTCTGACTTCAGATTCTCCAAGATGTCAAGATTTTCACGTAAAACATGCATACAGAGAAGACAAAAGCAGCACATGCCATGGAAGAGGATCTTTGGTATGTTGAACTTCTTGGCGAGTTTGCTTGTATAAGACAAACACATGTCAGAGATTATGCAGCTTGGTGGAGGGCTCATCTCTTCCATGAGCTTCTGGACAGGTTCTTCGAGCATGTTAACCGCTTTAAAGAAAGGCAGCATCAGCGCCATGGAGTCAAGCAAATCGATATTCTCTTTTCCCTCCAGCAAATCAGTTTCTTGAGATGGAAACTTCACATGCGCTACTTTGATGGGCAAGCCTGACTCAATGGCACGGCTTAGAACATTCTTGAACCTCTCCGCGTTGTGAGGCGTCGTGACAATTGTTATGGTCACCCCACGCTGAGCCAGGAGCCTTGCGATATCGACCATGGGAATCATGTGGCCTTGAGCCATGAAAGGGAAGAGAACAAAGTGAAGAGGAGGAGGAGGATAAGATTTTTGAGGTGTCTCGGAACCCATGCTGTGATGATTCAACTAAAACAACTCACAAGTTTTGTTTTGGTTCTGGATTATATTTGTGAGTGCTTATATAGAACAAAGATGCGTGGAGAGCCAATAAAAACTGAACATAAGACGTCACAGATGACGTAAAAGAGAGTTTGCCAAATACCTACAATACAATCCACAGAATGATATGTGTTACTACAAGACATTCTTGGCCAATCCATAGTTTGTCTCTTTGTGGCCCTATCTTGCATCCTCTAATATCTTTCCCGTACACAATGAAGAAGATAATTCAATGACACAAAAGCAACAACTTGGAGGCTCGCTAGCCACATCTACTGCAACTCTTAAGAACTGCTGCAATGAAGGCACCTCAAAGTGAAATTGAATGTGTTTGAAACTTTAAAGATGGATTAAACTCTAATATAAAACAGTAGAAAAGATAAATACAAATTTGGACTATTTCAAAACAGCTATTATGTACCAAGAAGCCTCCAAAATCACAATCAACAAAAGAAGAACAGAGGTCCAAAGCCTACAACAACTTCCGTGTGAATGTTTCTTTCCTGAGCTCGGTAATGGAGATGACCACAAACTAGCCGCAAGATGAAAACATAAAACACTTTACAACAAACACATTACGACACATAAACCTGGACGGGTTTTACGTTGGCCATGTAAGGATCAACTCGTTCTGACTCTTGAAACAAGTGCCTTAAGCCAAAAGTTATTCTCTAAGCCAACCATAAATATAACAGTTACATCGACAAAGCTTAAACGAAATCCATGTGAAAGATGCTTCATTATTGATCCCTTTTTGAATCTCTTCCACAAGGAATAGGGAAGAACATCTAACGTAAAAGCTTAAAGAACATTGGAAGAAGCTTTAAAGCATATCTTTAAAAAACATTAATTCAAACCAATCGTCTGATATCATATATAGATTTTGTCTGTAACACAAGGAGATAATAATCCTCTATACATTTGACACACCATAATCAACTTTGCTCAAGATCATATATTTCTCTGCCTGTAATAAGTTGTGCGCAATTCCAAAACTCAAGCCGTAGAAGCTTCACCAGTTGTGCTTAACGGTCGATGAAAGACTTATTCATCAGGTCAACAGCATTATCCATGAACTGCATATTATCAGGTACAAAAGAGAGAACAGTTGTTAAATTACAAGCTAAAGATGATAGAAAACATGAATGAATAATCTCATAATCTTACAAAACAGTAAAATATATACAAAGTTCTTCTTTACCCAATGCGTTCATGCTATGTTCTGAGCACCTTTCATTACTGCTTACGATAAAGAAGGCTAGACTAGAAACGGTCTCAGGGTAGGGTTTGACTCACACTAAGCCCCACCTGTTGAACCCCATGGATATAGAAAAAACCTAAAATACCTCTAAGAAAAACTTCAATACCACAAACTAGCCTCAAGCAAACAAGAGCCTTAAAATGTTCTGTAAGGTACTGACTAACAATGGCACAAGTAAATACATCTGATTCTGATACAAAGCAAAGAACACGTCGTGTCTTTTTTACCTTCCCAAGCATCTTCAGCTCTTTTCCAATTGGTTCCAAGAACTTAAGATCAACTTCAACAGGCCACACCTATACAGAGATCAAACAAACATTATTATAAAAAAAAAAAATAACTGTTACACAAATCCAAACCTCAAAAACCTTTCCTTTTACCTTAACACCAAGAAGACGAAGAGGCGTGACTTGACCAGGAACAACACATTCAGGTCCTGCAGATTCAAGCACAGCTTCCATCGCCAAACCACCTCCTACCGGATTCGGATGCTACAGAGAAGAACCACGCAATAACCAATAATTAATTGAGTGTCCAAAATCTATTAACAATCAAGCAAAAAGGCAAAACCTTCATGACGGCAATGGCGTAATCGGTCTCTGGGCTTTGAGAGATGGAGAGAACCGGTGAGCGGCTGATTCGAGGTACTGGTTTTACTGACGAGACACGCCACGGTGCGTCCTCGGCGAGTGTTGTTGCTCCTCCTCCTTTCTTCGCCATTTTTTCACGATTATCTTCTTCTTCTTCTGGATAGGATAGGATAGGATTAGAAAGAAAGGATTGCGAAAGTGAGAAAGAAGCTTTGTGGTCAGCTTTGGGATTGTGTTCGTGTGTTTGTAAAAGAGACTCCATTTTTTTCGGTTTCTCCTTCGAACTATTGACCCCTCGGTGAGCATTTAATTACGGAACTGCCACTCTCACTATTTGGCTTAAACTCGGCCCATTCAGTAGAAGAGAGGAAGCCGAAAATAGACCATTTCACTATTAGGCTTAACCTCTATTCACTGCAAAACTTACAATCACTTCAACCATATGTTTACATATTAAAGCTTTTGATATAATGAAGTTACAGTCATATAGTCTTGCTATGTGTCTGAGGTTAGCTGATGGTCCTCAAATCTGGAAATTTCACTCAAGTACTCTCTACACTTGTTCATCTATCTTTTGCTTCTCTGGACAGGTAAGCTGTCCTTTTAGTTGATCAACACTTTGTACACCACCCATCTCTGTCTCCCTCCCATCAAGAGTCTTCCCATTACAGCTGTTCGTGGAATTTAGATGATAACAAAGGTTGTTTTGTTATGAGCTTGAATGGTGTAAATAGATTGAGTTATACACGGAGAAGATCTTCTTCAGGGCAAGTGTAATGTAGTGGAAGAGTTGTGTCCGTCCTTTTCCTGATTAAACTCAACAGGGTTTATTACCACTCAGAGGTTGTTAAAAGCTCTGCTCTGCTCTTAAACTAGTAGTCAATGCATCTTTGCTTGCTTGAGTCAAGGATCTACCGACCATCAGATTGCAAAATGAACAAGTCGATCTCACAGTTCTTTCTGTTAAGACCATGCACAAACCTGAATGTTGAAATCCTTGAACGTTCTCATGATATCATAGATAATGCCTTTCTGATCTTGACAAGTTATAGGCTAATCGCGGATAATATAATCCTTTGGCTAAGAACCGATTAAGCCGAGTAAGAGAAACCAATTTACAGAAAATCAAGTCATCATCAATCAATGCATAGTCAAAACTCAGTAACACAAAAGATTCAAGCTTAGAGAAATACATAGACAAGATTCCAAAGAGGTTGTAAAAATCCAAGTCGAAGAGCTTTCAGTGACGTTCTAACAAACTCTACAAAGCTCATTTACATTCCCAACAAAATAAGTTTCTTCTACTGCCACACTAACCTCTCAAGTCTCAACATTCGCTCTGTTACCCGCAAGGATAATGGAGATCTCGAGTCCACGACTGAAGGCTTGGTTGAAGAGAAGACGAGACTGGAAAGTCGAGATGAACGGGAACCAGGAGAGGAGAGCAATGGGAGCAAATATGAGCATGCCCATCGCAGCATCATAAATGCGTCCAAACTCACGGACTGTCTCCCACAAACCAAACAGCTTGATCAACCACTTCCATGTGATGGCTAAAGACAGTATTGCCCAACCTGTCGGGATGAAGGCGAGTACACATGCAAACATGTCTGGAATGGAGAGCTCTGTAAATGCAATGGCTAAAGCGATGAGGGCGATGACTGTGAGTGAAACCACTCCCTGCAGGAAACGCAGAGCCAGCAGAATGTTGCTCGACTTCCTGGGGCTATACCAGAATAGCTGTGAAGTGACAAAGAGACAATGATACAAATGTTAGCTGATGAGTTGGAAAAATACAACATCAAATCTGGAGATGAAAAGAAACTATAGAAAATCTTAGCACATACCTTAAACAGGAGCACAACTGCAACCAACACTATCCACGAGTAGCCATATATCTGCAAAGGAAAAAAACAAATTTAACTTTCTTGGAATAATAGTTAAGGTATTGCATAACAATTTTTCAAATACTCGATTAAACTGAATTAAATACAAGCGAATCAAAAGTTAGCTTTACCGCAAGTGAGGTGTCTTTCCCAGTGAGATTGAGCTTGTACACAACGCCATACTGAAACATGAAGAACCTCAAGCTCAAAATGGTCTCCAGAATCCGTCCTCTCAATGTTTGGATATGCATCTGTGAAGGAAACCACAATATTTACAGAAACTAAGTGAGGTATTGAGTTCAATAACAAATACATTAAAACATAAAAAAAATATTGGACAAACCTGTTCTTCCTCCCACCACGACTCCCAACTTAGTTCTCCCTTTACTCCTACTCCACCTTTGTACATCAGCCAACTGACCCAGTTATCGAAATCCTCGACGGTCCTAAGTCAAGCAAGCGAAAATAAATGTCAATACTGAACACAATGTAAGATGTGGCACCAGATGTAATCAAGTGAATACGAAATGAAATGAAGACCAAACAATAGGAACTTTACTTACTTTTGCCATTCGAATCCAGATGGATTGAAGATGTACGGTGCAAATAGCCAGGAGATTACCAGGAACCAACTGCTGATAGTAAGCAGAACGAACGAAACAGCACCTCCATCCGTATACCCGTAGGCAATGTAGACAATCAGCAGTAGAGCTACTTCAAAACTGCACCGAGAAAGAGGTTAACATCAGTCATTTCACACTGTAACCGATACTGAACTTTGGAAGCTCTTATTACCATTGTGAACATCAAGAGCATGCCAGAGGACTTACGCTTTCACAAAATGACTTCTGGAATAGAGTCTGTAGTTATCCGCAAACTTGATGTGCTGAACCACAAAGCCTCTGCCAGTAGCTCGATACTGTTGATAAAACAAAAGAATGAACACACGTTTGGAAAAATTTACAAGCAGAAAGAAGGTAAATGTTCATTTTCATGTATACAAGGAAAAATACCTTTGCACCACCGTGAAGGATAGTACGTCCAAAGTAATGAGTCCTTGTCCCAAGTGAAAATGTGAAAAAGACCGAGCAAAGCTGAAACTGCATCGTAATAAAGCTGAAAATAGCCTGTGACATGAAAAACATTACGCTTCATGAGACTTCAGTTAGAAAGCACGCATTCTGAAAGTTTAAAACAGAGAGAATTGATCAACCAACCTTCAGCAATCCAAGTTCAAGTATGAAACCCATAACCATAGGAACGGCAGTAAAGACTCCAATCTGGACCAAAAACTGTGCATTGAGCGCAGCATCTAATGCAGTGTTACCAGAGAGTTTGGCTACTCTTGAAATTGCACGATCAGAACCGGAAAAGGCCTGGAAAGACCAAGAAGTGTCAAAAGCTTCACGACTATAGAGAAGTAACTTAACAAATAAAAGAAACACACATAAATGAAATCACTGCACAGATGCTTTTGATTTTCAAAAGGGTGGGTTATAGAGTACCACACATCCACTAAAGCTTTAGTACATAGAGAAATAAGCTCTAGGATTTAAAGTTATAGTGGACAACAAAATCAATGTTGGAACAGTATCATTCGCTACTCTTCAAATGGGTGAGAGAAATTACTACTCATCATTTGATAAAGAAGAAACACTGAAAAAGGCTTGATGGCATACCAGATACACTCTTCCGTATAGAAACACGTACACAGTAAGGACGGTCATCTGCATCAAAGAGAAAGTTTTACTACATGTGATAATAAGGGAAACATAAGTATAGAACACTAGAGAAGGAACGTACCATTGTGCAGACATAGAATCCAACCGTTGTGAAGTAGAACGACATCATTCTAAAGAAGTCAAACAGCTGCCCAATCCTGTAGACATCCCTACTAAGAACTTGTTCTCCATTTCCACCCGCTACCTTACCTTCAAATAGGGCAATCTGGTTGAGTCCTACATCTCTTCCTTTACCAACCTACATGAAAGAAGACATACAGATCACGTTTCAGATCGACAGGAGATACTGGTCAAGTAAAAACGTATTAAATCTAAGCAAGTCGTTGACCTGAATGTACTCATGGTGGGTGATATTTCCCTGCCTGAGTGTCGAGTTAAATCCTACAAAATATTACAGAGTTGAGCTCAGTCAGAGATGGTAACATTTGAGTGTATTACAAACAATTAGCAAACACGATAAATATAATAAAGTAACGACTCGGCATTTATGTAATGAATAAACCTATATACTACGCATACCAGCATATATATCTTCACTGATGTTAATAACACGGGATGCTTTGCTGATTCCACCGCGAGTTATATGAAATACTCTATCGAACACATCTGGATGCCCATAGTGCATTCGAACTCTGCAAGATTAGTAGTTTTGCACAGATTAAAACTAAGCTGTCATTAAAAATGGAAACAGATTGAATTAAAACAATCCAATAAACCGGAAACAAGTAATAAAATCACGTTAAAACATGTACAGGCTCCACAACAAAAATAAATAAAATGAAATATGTTCCTATTGGGCAAGTTGAAAGTCTGAAGCGAGTATACTCACTTAAGTGGATATGCTAAGACACGTTGGCCCAGTGTCACAAAACTGGTTTCTTGATTGGACATAAACCACGCCAATGACGAAACACTGCAACAAAGAGTTTAACATAATGTAAAGGAGATAAATAATATATAATGTAACATAACAACTAAATTTCAAGGAGACGACTCCAAACCTTCCCGTGAAAACATGCTCTCTAACGCCCAAAATGGTAGGACGTCGAATTCCATGTTTTCCATGAAACTCTTCAAGAAGATTTCTCATTTTGATTGCCTCCTCGAGGTAATTGTCCTGAAGACAAAAATAGGAATATTGTGGATCAGCCAAAAGTACTACAATATGAACGACGCCAGCATATTGCTGCTACTTAATTTTACCAATTCTTGTTATATGGGAGAAGAAAAGTGATAATTGGCCATGTAATGATGGCCAAAAGTGGAACTTAGGAATCTAAGACAATGATTATCCTAGCATGTATGGTTTAGCTTAATTCCAATACGACTCACACTCAAACACACAAGTTTTACGACGCTAAATTTTCTTAATGTTAATGCCATGACAGAGAAATGATGAATAACCTGATTCATATCTATGGTCTGGATGGCTTCTCCACGCGTGAAAACGATTGCATGATTTTGATTCTCAGGCTTTCCTTCTCCAAGTTTGGGATCTCCGGGAAGTTTAATAGAATAGATTTCCTGTAGAAAAAGTGGAACTTATTGAGTGCTGTTTATCATTACCCAGGTCAGGAAAACATGAAATTGGACCAAAACCACTATTCGTTTTCCGTGCATTACAACATCCAAAACCATTTTGCCAAATTAACCACTGCAAGCCTCGACAGAAATATCATGTACCTGATCTTTTCCGTGAATGTCAGCTTTTACTAGCTTGGAATAGAACTCCTTTTTCCCTTCGACACCAACATCCTCTGAGTGTATGAAAGCGACTCGAAGTGCCTCAAATCTAGGTGAGGCAGTAAATAGGGATTAATAGAGTTTCTGTAAGATAATAGAGGCCCTAAGATAATATCACTAAAAGATGTTCCACTAAAGACTGAATACAAAGATAACAACTGTATCAAACTCATTTCACTCATACAGTAAAATTATTGCAAGGTTCCAGGTCAATCTAGTATCTCGACACCAAAAGAACAATCAACAAAAAATGCGACGAACTGAGAATTATTTAGCCATTCCCATAAGATATTGAAGTTTATGACAAACAGAATGATTATAGCCTAAAAATTTATAGATATAAATGATTGGCGGGAAAAAAATGCATACCTTTGCAACAAAAGTGCGATATCAGTAGCCTCTGGTTTCTTTTGCTGTTTCTGTTGTCCATAAATTTGGCATGACACAACATATGTAAATTTCAGGTCTGCTTGAGCTCGTGCTTCAGGTGATGCTTCAAACCCTCGTGGCATGTTGGTCAGAGAAACATCATCCACTGTAGGAAAAAAAAAAATTGCTGTTACAGAGCACGCCTCTCCCTTGAAGGTATTACTGCAACAAAAGTTAGAAACCAAGTACCTCCCAAGCCTCTTCTTTCTAAGAAACTCTGGAGCATCAACGCCCTTCGGTAATACATCATTCCTCGCACTTTATTAGAAAAAATAAATTTGTATCAGGCACTTAAGCGTGGAATACCAAATTCTCACATTAAACCCCAAACGTAATGAACGTAGGAGTCATAATTAGCATATAGATAGTTTCTAACCGGTCCTTGCTAAAGTCTGGCCTCGAAAAGATACCCAGAACCGAAGCTCCAAAGCATCAGTTGCACTTTCTTGAAGATCTACATCCCCTGTTGAGTCAGACCTACCAATCCTCTCCAAGAAATTCTCCCATTCATCTATGTAAAAAAAAACAGATCTCAGCGAAAGACTATGGACTAAGGAACAACCTCACAATCCCAGAAGTAGTAACTATTTACCAGGAAATATCTTCTGAAGATAAAAAAGAGTTGATATCCCATCTTCATTCTCACTTCGCAGTTCTGAGGAGCTATAGATAACTGTCTCACTGTAGTATGGGGTGAAAACACTGTTCACAGAAAAAGTTTAAGAAAGATATATTAATCTATTAGGCACAAAACAAAATACGTTAAAATATAAAGCAAGTGAACACATACCTAAATGGTACCATTTCAGCAACCGGCCTTGCTTGGGGCATATCCATAAATAAAGAATTTGTAAAAAACTCCAATCTTCTCCTTGCTTCAAGATTTTTTGGGACATTAGCAGCAGCATCCTTCACAGTAAGAAGAAGGTGTAGCCGCTTGACCTGCTCTATCTGCAATTATACACAATAATATTATTGCATAAGACCACAAAATCAGTATTTGGAATGAATTTCGGCTTGCTTCTTCTAAAGAGGCTTACAATTTCTGGATCCCTAGGCCACTCAATCCTAGAAAAGAGACGCCCTTCGTTTCTAGCCCGTGCTAAAATATTCCATGTATCGAGCTGCTCCCTGATGCATGCATAAGTGAAACCATAAGGTATTTTCTCCAGGACGATTCCAATACAGGTTGATATTTGTGTGAGCAAGTAAACCTTCCAATATACCTCAAATCATGTGAAAGAAGGTCATGTGTGACCACCTCGTAAAAATCAAACATAGCTTTTGCCGCACCTTTTGCAAGATCTGGAGTTTCCTTTCGAATCTGGGACATGTCATTTATTCATAAGGAATGTTCAGCAAACCAAGGCAAACACAAGGTGAAACAACTGAAATTCTAACAACCAATTGTATATATATACATGTCCAGTTGCAACCTGAGTATCAGATTTTTAAATACCAGATGTATAGACAAGACACTTCTCTATGAAAGAAGATAAATCCGGTAGAATTTATTGAGTAGAATTTATTGACACAATAAGACTACACTTACCGACGCTACCTAAAATCCATGATAGAAGGAAAGATATAATTTAAGAGAAGCTTTGATCAAAAAAAAAAAGAGAAGCTTGTGTGCATCCAATAAGAACTGAAAAAAGGGAAGTCAAACCTACCCAGTAGAGTAAGAAAATTTTGGTAAGAAGGATCATAAATCTATTAGGGAAAGAAAAAAGTCTTACTGGATACAAACAAAAACAGACATGAGGAAGGTAAAGAAAGATTGTCTAAGCGTGCCCTGGTTCTAATAAGATCAACAGGGAAAATCTTCCTTCTCCACATTTAGTGCTTATTAAACCAACGTCAGAAAATGAAGAACAGTAAAAACAAAACTAGTTTGGTACATCCAATTTGTTTAAACTTTCAAACAAAAAATTACTAGTCACGGAATTAGGCAGAGAAGCGTACCAAAAGCCCAGTTAATGCTGTAAATCTGGAAACAACCAACTGAAGCTTCTTAAGATTCAGAGTTATAGCAAGGGAACCCTCATGTATACTGTTGCTTATCTCCATAAAAACTCTTTCCACCCTATTACCAGTGTGAAAAATGAGGCATCAATTAAAGTGTCAAGTACAATTCCAAATCATCGATCTGTGGTTAGCAGAATATTATATTCGCAAGTAAAACAAACGTTGAAAATCAAACAAATTGAAAGACTGTACCAACGTCGCCCTTCACCATCAATCATAGAATTCAATATGTTCTGAACGCTGTAATAGCACTCCTGAACAGCATACGCCATGTATTCATCGTCGCATATTTGTCGCCAAAGTACATCCTGTGTTTCTGTGCACTCCATGGCTAAATCAATGGCTACCAAAATCTGAAAAACAGAAGGAATTTAGAATAGTTTACACAGGAGAGAACAATATCACACCTGATGAAATTTTAAACAAGCTGACCTTACTGCAGAGAAGAAACAAGGGCCATTGGACTAGTCCGAGACTTCCCGTGTTACTGGGTATAGAAAGCAAATCCATCTCCCTACAACCACAGTATTCAAAAGTATAAGTTAGAGACCTTGCAGAAAATGGCAAATAAACCAAGAACAAGAAAGCAAGAAATACGTATTAACCTGTTGCTTATATAATCTTCCTCTCTTAAGCTTTTTATTATCTCATTCCAAAACGGGGAAAACATGGCAGCATATGCTTTGTTCATGTCTTGACCATCCTGCAAAAACAGTCGGAAAAGAATCTTATAATATATCATTACCCTGAAAAAGAACTGGTAATCAACATTGCAATATTTCGGTAGTAGGATCCGGCCAAGGAGGCAGTCTGGGTTTTGGAGATTTTAATTTAAGTATGTGTTTCAAAAAAAAAAAAAGACTGGTAATCAACATAGGTGTTCAAAAAAAAGACCGGCAATCAACACATAAAACTTCTACTACACAAAGTAAGCAATAGACAGAGAGAAACAGTAATATAACAGTTAGCGAGATGCACAACTATCAATGAACTAAAAAGGGAGGTCACTTACGGAAAAGAATTAGGAGAGAACGATACAGTAGGCAAATAAATTTACGGATACAATCACAAGCATCACCTACTTTAATTTTTCCTATCAAGTAATTAAACGAATTTTCAGTGCAGCCAAAACAGCCAGTTTAAATATCTACTTTTTGCGAACACATTATCAGTTCAAACTGTCAACAGATACAAAGCCCCAAAACTCAACAGAAGATCACTGAGCTAATTTTAGACAAAGAACTAACAATGGAAGGCCTGCAAAAATAGTTCTTTAAACACCAAGTGATGAGACAAATAGTTAAACTTATTACTAACCTGAGAAGCATGTTGGCCGAATGGTACTCTGAAATATAAAATTACAACAGTGATTAGACGGCCAAGTGTGCCCAACAGACAAAACTTAGAATATACTAGTAATAAAAAAATTCTTGTTTTAAGTGTCAAAGGAAATGGTAAAAAACAATAATAGATCCAAATTATAACCTTTTCACAACAGGAGAGACAAGGTTTTTGGCAAAAGCTTCTGGAAAACTCTCGAAACGTTTATGAACCATCTCAATGGAGCGTATCTATAATGGGCAAACTGAACATGTTTAGTAAAAGGACAAAGAATATGAAGAGTAACACGTTTCTTGTAAGAATAGTAGAAATTCCAGTAGAATAGTACTCAACATTACCTCGCCAAGACGAGCTTTTGCTCCCATTACACCACCAATGATTGCAGACAAAAGTGTGTACCAAATATGAATATCCATAAGATATATCTGGACCATTAATATGCGACAATTAGTAACATTTAAGCCCGCAAGTTGATTACAAATAAGTACGGCCGATAGCCAGGGTTCAAAGAACAAGGTAACACTGAAAGCTAAGACCGTCCTCTCAAACTATGAGGACGGTATGGTAAATACTCACCGCCACAACTGGAGCCCACAAGCTAACAATGGTCAGCGCATGATCGTTACCTGCCAATTTTATAATGTCGCAAAGCCATTGATGTCAGCAACATTTTGAAAGACGGCACTCAACAAGTTTAAGTCAGTATTATGGTTTGATCAAATACGAATCTAGTATTCTTCTCTTGAGGTTCCACCGGCCACACGAGATTTTGTAGCCGAGGAAGTAGGCGAAATGATAGTTAAATACATTATTGAATTATTTGTTAAAGCGTGTGGTCACATCATATTTATATTAAGCCCAGTAACAGCCAGCCAATAATTTCGATTTGAGTACTTAACCATACAGGCACTTACTTTTAGAGATAATATCATGCCATGAATAATCAAATGAAGGAAGACGAATAATCGTGTGGGTGGGTTGAACAAGTGGTTTGATCTGCAACATGAAGGATTATCCGTCAGTGCATTATCATACATGCGCTTAGGTAGTTAAATATGTACAGTAGCAAAAATATATAGCTGTAGCAACATCCTTGCCTGGAGAAAGTATGCAAATGTGAACTTGGAGGCCAGGACAATCAACCAAAACGCCACATACCTGAATATTACAGGAAAACGTTTTGAATAAACCGAACTCTGGAACCGTACGTGTAAATAAGAAATTCTTAAGAGCCTAAATCAGTTGTAACCATCTAAAGCAGCCACTAAACCATCCAAACCATTATGCGCAGACTCCCGAATAATATATCAGGTGAAACTGGCACACTGACACTCAGGATATTGACTCTCAACAGCCAAGTCCCCTACCAGTGATATATGGCAATAGCTCATTCGCATTCCAAAATTTATTTTAAATGAAGCAAATATATTTCAAATAGCCAATGAGTACGGAACTCTTTCTGGTAATGATATATATAGTTTGAAGAGGCAGGTAGACAAAACCTGCAATAATCGCTAATGTTCTCAAAGAGGCCACGGCCAACGAAGTAACGTTCCTGAAAGAGAGAAGAAACGTTAACAATGTGCTTCATTGTGCTACTTTTTATGATATCTGAAGTCTTACTTAATGAATACCTGATATATCCACTTGAAAAACTGGAAGAAAGATTGATCTGACATTTCTGACAGAGCATGGCATGCTGGAAGTTTGACTAAAAGTCCAAAGATGAGGCGAACAGCAGCATAACTACCCAATACAAGAATGTATAAGCGGTAGAAGAACTCATCTGAGCTTCGTTTATTTCTTTCCTGCAGAACTTGCCTGCAATAATTTTCTCAAAATAGTTTAGCTGTTCTGCATACAAATTTTATCAAGAAGAGATACCTCAAAGTAGACAGATTGGATACGTACACATAAACATATACCACAAATACTGAGCCCAAGCCCCACCAGAAAAACTTAATAAACACCCTGGATATAGCCATTCCTCTTGCCATGCTGTAAGCGCCATACATAAGCACAACATCAAGAAAACCTGCATAGATCACAAACAAGTAATGCTCAAAAACAAGGTACAGTAGAACTTTACAATCTGATTCTGAGTTTTCTAATAGTAAACAGAGTCAATCAGAGAAATTTACTTTCGATGAAGTTCATTATAGCGTATGTAGCCCCAGTACTGAGCAAGATCTTGAAAGTATCTTTATCGAGATGCTCTTTCCTGAAGGCTATAATCGCCAAAGCCTGAAAAAGGTAAAATAACAATAATAGTTAAGTAGAATTATCAAATTAGGCAGAATACTGTTCGTAAATTGCCACACCAACCTGGAACATTATAACCATGAAGATCCAAAGTCGGTGAAAACTTCTGAAAAGGTGAAGGTATGTCCGATGCTCAACAAAGCTGCTTTTACCAGTCTATCATTGAATTTCAGAAAAATGGATGTCAAAAGACTTTGTCGACACATGGAAATGAAAGAAAAAGATAGAAGATGCTGAGACATCTTTGGAAGTGAAAACGAAAATGATTCTTGACAAGTATATGCAATGCTTTATAATTAAAATGGTTGGAAAATAATTCTCATTGAAGAAATGCCCTATATAGACATAGAAGAGAAAAGTAACTCTGAAGCAGAGGAGTACTCATAAAAAATGAAGCCAAAAAAATTAAAAGGTCACAGGTGATTATGGGGAAGAAGGAATAATACATAATTCATGGAATATTATCCGCAAGAACAAGACTCACCCTTTTCCGCCCTTTGGGCCCAGTTAAAAATTTTGACTCTGTTTTCATAGGCCAGCTTAACTCAAAGCAACCAGGTGTCCTGAACATAATAACACAGTTAGTGGATACTCCTCGAAATGCGATTATACCCAAAAATGTAAAAAAATAGTAGCAAACAACAAACCAGAAGTATTCATTGAAGTCATCATAATTCCGCCACTCAGAATGCGCAGCTTTCCCATTGTTGTTTCGAAGAGTTTCCTACATGAATATCAATTTCAAAACTAAGTTAAGATCTTGCACGACCATGTAGCATATCCATTAAAGGAACACACCCCTAAAAAATCCACCTTTCAAGTTTCAAAGATAGGATGTTACGAATTCCTCACAAACATAGAAATAAGATCTGAACTTAAAACGAAGTAGGGATGTTTTGTCAAACACAGAACCAAAAACACTTGGATACTAAGTCAAGAACCTGATTAGTTCTGCTAGGAGATACTACAATAAGCATTATAAGTAATATGGAAGTTTAACACACAATCTTAGATACTAAATATACTGAGCAATAAAAACATACCAATAACTGAGTGAGAAACCATCAAAAGAAAGCTAATTTGCAAGAAAAAAAAACAAGTTATGATGCATAAATGATTGTAATAGCAGGGACTCACCGCTGACATTGCTGCATATATAGGGGAGATAACTCGATCAAGAAATGATACAGAACCATTCTCAATTACGCAACTGTCAGCACGGACAGCTTCTCCGTGATCCAATCTCGCATCCAATTCCTTGGCCATCTAACAAACAAAGGCAACTGCGGGTGAAAAGAGCTATCGAACAGGATACGGGTCCTTTCTAAATTAAATCATGTCAGGCTGGTGCTTTAACAGAAACTAAGAGCCAGATGCACAGGGAATCAAATGCCACAGCAGTGCTGACAAGTCTCTTCTTGGCTTGGTTGTGTGGGGTTTACAGGAGGATAAAACAAAAATGAACAGCATAACAACACTAACCAAAAAAAAAGAATATATATATATATATTCACTAAGCAACTAGAAAACAAAACATGAGTACACTGATAGCGGAATGTAATTAACAGTAAGATGGTATCTTACATTGTGAAAAATATAGCAGATACACTCTGGAAGAAACCGGACATTAGCAGCTTCACCCCAGATTAGGAAGTACAAAGAAACAAGAAACAGCTTCCTGTCCCTGTTAATGGCTTCTAACCTAAAAGAGATATTCACATTTGATCAATTTACATAAATTAAGCCACCATTTCCATATCAAAACTAGACCAAAAAAATTACTTGTTGTAAACAAGGCGTATCCTCAAGTATTTGCACCACTTGATGTAGTTATCCAAAACCTTCAAGAAAACCTCATTGACTGCTTTCTCATCAATTTTCTACACATAAAGGTGAAAATTTTAAGATGACAATCACTACACCAACGAGACAATCATGATGTCAAAAGGAAGAACTCACTGGGTCATTTGGGCTGGGTAGACTGAGCTGAGATTGTGCATTTGAAAGTGTGAGAACCAGATGCTCCCTTTGGTTCCTAACATTATCTTTCTGAGATAATGTTCAAGAAAAAAAAAATATATAGTGTAAGTGACAAGAATCAATAGCAATCAGGGGAAGATTTTGATCCAATAATAACAGTATACCTGAAACCCGAAGATGTACTCCAATAAATCAAACATGTCTGCATCACGTTGTCCGGAAATCTCATAATCATCAGGAAGCTTAGGGAAATGTTCAGTGTATCTAATCGCCTGTATCGCACCACGGACCTAAATAAAGACAAAATAGTCTTTCCTAAGCAAGAAAAACTTGGCAGGTAAAAAAATAAAAACAAAAAAAATGAAAATAATAGTTTTCACTCTTGTCTGACTCACTTCCGGGAAAACACTTATTGCATTGGTCATGGACTGCGCTTCTAGCGGAACAATGTTGTAAGGAGTTAGTTCCGCAGACAAAGTTGCATCAGCTTTTTTAATTCGCCCAAGCTGAAAACATAAACAACTCAGTTAGCTCATATAATATAAGTATATAACATGCAACTTCCAATGACTGATATAATGATATTAGGAAACAATTATAACCATTCAGTAAGGTCTTTTGAATGGCATCACCAAAACAGGAAGCGCGAAGCAGATTAAATTTCTTTAGAATTGCAAGAGAATTCATAAAAGCAGTACCTCCTCTCTGATAGACCTCCCAACACCATTTGGATCTGCATCTCTGCTTAGCACCTCTAACACTTCAACTAAGGCCCTCAATGTGGCAAAGACCTTCCTCATCTTCAAGATCCTAAGAAAGAGGCAGAGAGAAAAAAAAAAGCACTGGTCAATCAAAAAGGATCCAAAGAATCCAAACACGGTCCAATAAGAAAACCACAAGGATAAAGAATGCACATACTCCCCAACATTAGACGAAAAAGCTGTTCCTGATTCCCTCCATTTTTGCTCTTCCCTTTGGATATCATCCACTCTATGCCGTCTTTTATACAGTTGGTAAAACTGCCATAGTCGTTCAATATCACGATCACGGTTTATCGAAGCCCCATCTCTCTTGGCAAGTTTTTGCTGCAAAAGTAAATAAACCCCTTCGATTCAGAACAAATAAACCCACCAATCGACATAAGATCAAAAGAATGATGTTTGCACCTAAAATCTCACATAAAATGGTAACCAGAGAGAAACAATCATACTACAACCATAGATTAAGGATGCATTTACACATGTGGTCAAACAAATTCACATTAAACCAATATTTACAAATCAAGAAGATGAAAAGCACCTTAATCACTGACATCAAACCAGTTTTGAATTGAAGAACACCTCTACCATCACTGTTAGGGTCCAAGCTCTGTGCCATAGAGTACGCTTGCTCACACACTGCATCACACAAGAGCAACGTCAAGATGAGTTCAATCAATTCGAAAACAATCACAATCACTTCCTTCTTCATTCATTCAACAGCAAAAACCCTAACGCATAAAGATCCATCATCTGTTCTCCTTAACAACAAAAACAATGAATCCCACACCAAAACCTCAGTAACGACGAAAAAAACAACTTACGGATCCTCGCGACGTTAGGATCTTCGGATTGAATCTCATCAGCAGCTTGTAAGATAGCATCGATGTTCGTAGCTCGGCCAAGCGACGGCGGAACAGCTCCGGCGAGACCGCTGTTGACACGCTCATGGCCTTGGCCTGAATCTCGTAACTGCTCTCTTCTCAAGGTGGCTCGAACCAGCCTATCCCAATTACTGTAAACCCTAGCCATTCTCTCGATTCAAAATCAAAGCTCGGGCCCTACCTAAACTGGCTGAACCAGCATGGGGGTCAAGCAGGGAGAAGACGAAGGAACGCAAACGGCTTGAGCAACGAAAAACCCGACCCGAGGTGTGCGATTCGAACCCGGATGTGGCGGTATTGTGTCGGATCTGTGAATAAAACGAGTCGATGAAGATTCCTTCGTATAGTGGGTTTTCAAGAAATAAAACAAAAATGTAAAAAAGAAAAACAAAAGTGGATTTGACAGAAGAAAAAGTGGAGCGTAGGGGAATTACGATGTTGACCCTCCGTTAACGGTACGTGTCCCGGTTGAAAATATAACCGTCAGGGTCAAAACACGTCTTGACTACTAAACGATGTCGTTTTTTATTCTTTGTGAAACCGCGTGCTTGATACTTCACACGCTACTTTCTTTACTTTGACCGTTTGAGAATTTTATCTCAGGCAAGGCTATATATATTGACTTATCGGCCCATGCTTTATGACAAGATTACTAAGGCCCAAGATAATTATAAACCCCAAAAGAGTAACTGAAAACCAAGTCCGACGTATGAGCTTCGTAACCTGAAGATTCAGATCTATATATGGACTTTTCAATCCATGATTCCATACAAGATGCAAGGCCGAGGATTATAGGGTTGAAGCCCATTATATTTAGGGGAACAAAAAAAAAAAATGTAACAATATAAATAAAAAATCCGACCTGCCGGAATCGAACCAGCGACCTAAAGATTACAGCAACTACTACAGTCTTCCGCTCTACCAACTGAGCTAAGGTCGGTCTTGTTGTTCTGTTGATTTATCTTCTTTATAATTAACTAGATAGAAATATAGATGAACATCTGTGTTCACTATGCTCTAACTCATGCATTACTATTAAAAATACCAATCTCTATCAAATTTTATAAAATTCTTAAGAATAATACAACATATAAATTAAGTATCAAATATTTAATTACCAATGCTCCGAAAAAGCCTATCTGAACCATAAGAAACTGCATTGGAAATCATTTAAACGTAATCACCATTGGCTAATTAATTAGAACTATTTCAAAACAATACATGGAAAGATAGAGGAGAAGGAAAATGACATTTGCTTAAAAGGAGACAATGTATGTCGAAACTCAATGACAAGGCTAGCCCACTATAATCTGCTGATCTAAGCAATGCTCAATTAAATCGTTTTGACATGAAAGTTCGAAAGCCCTTGGCTTTTTTTGTTTGTTTTCTGATAATAATGCGTATTAGTATTTTTGATAATATTAGTGTTTCGAATGCTAAAAGTTACCATAATCTGATATATTGATGTTTTACAAATTCCATACCATGGACACTACAGACTATAGTGTTTTTGTTTCTTAGATGTTACAGGATAAAGTCTCTCATTCATTTAACAAAGTATTCTTTACAACTTACTCTGGTTGCATTAAATTTTTCTCATTTCGCAATTAGAAAGCACGTGAGAGAACACAAAGTAGAGTTGGATTTTTATTATCTTGGAAAATATTGAATCTAGTTTTCAGCAATATTTTCAATGTCTTTATTTAAAAAAGTTCTTATAGTTTTGATTAAAAAAGTTCTTATAGTTTTGAGTAGTTTGTTTAAACTTTTTATTGATTGGAAGATCTCTATGTCGAAGTCCAAATAATCTCTCAGAATGACACTGACGACTAATCTGGTTTCGGATTTTCAAATAAGGCATGATTCTATATCTATATCGTTTGATCAATCAAATGGTATCTTAATTTCTTGTAGAATTCGGATTCAAGATTGACGGATATATGTTTTATCTCAAATTCCCTTTTACCACCAATTCAACTGAAATAATACTTATAAGCATAACAAAAAATTTGGCACTGTATAGATGTATTCCATCTAAACTGCTTACAATCTATTTTTCATATTTTTTGCTAAATTATTTTTAAGGTTTCTACGATTATGAAACCACAATGTAAAAGAAACTGAAGTTATATTCGAACATCTACAACCACACCTGGGTTATAATTGAATGTCAACGTTCTCATAAAATACCAAAAGAGGAAAAGAGAAGCATGGGTCAGTAATGCTTGTGGGCTATTTTTGTAAACGAATGTTTGATGTTTTCAATCGTCTTGTACGCATCTACCAAATCCAGATGGAATGCTTCTGCTCATTGTTTAGTCGTATTCATCCATCATTTCAATTATTTATAAATGATACCCAAAAATATCACAGAAAATATTGTTTTAAAATATCGTAATATGTGATAAGAAATTCACTAGACTAATGAATAATAATGTTTTCGGATGTCATTCACAAAGAAAATTATAAAGTATATATCTAAACAATGTATCTACTCTAAGAAAATCATGAGAAATATATTTCTGTTTATAAGGGATCAAATTAATCATTAACGTGATTCCCAAAACATATAGAATTCAATTATTTACATGATAGTATCCACGATATTTAATTGTATGTTCAGGAAGATTTACAGCTGATTTAGATTAAAATTCCAAATTGTTTCCTAGCACTTTACTGGTAACAATAGTATTTTGGAAAAAAATGTGGGATTTTACTACTTTAAAGTTACTTCTTTTCTATCTAAAGTTTTTGATTGGTGGTTATATGTTATTTATTAGAATCCAACTATCAAAATATATTATACATTAGGAGATTAATTGACAAGTGATGTAGAATCTTTTCAATCACAACCATAATTTTTCTACATCAGTAAATATCTTCCAATCATTCTCTATGGAGATTTTTTATAAAGATTATTTTGCTACAATTTGCAAAATATCTTGGAAAAAAAACATTTTGGTATGAGAAATTGATGAAAAATATGATCTTATGAAAACATTTAAGAATAAATCCATGAAAAATGATTTTATTAATTTTTATAACATAATTTTTAACTAGTTTATTTAATATAATTCATTTTAAAATAATTATGGATCATATATTTTAATTATGAATTTTATAAAACCAAATAAACGAAAACTTTAGATATAAGTATACATAATTATGTTTACATATACGTTTCCAATACATATCAACTTCCTATTTTAAATCGTGTTTTCGCCATGGTTCTGTTTATCTGTTTAGCTTGGTTTAGTTGCACACAATCAAACTGTCTAGAAAGTAAAGGTATAAGTCACATCTAATAATATATATATATATGTGTATATATATATATATATTCAAATTAATTGAAATAACTTTTCTAAATAAAATAAAAGCAATTCAGATTTATATGAATTTAATATTTCCATCTTGATCAGTTGAAGTCTTACTTGTCATTTTAGTCTTGACATTTATTTCTTTGCAATGGATTTGAAACTCTGTCATTCTTTTCCCTCGTTATTTAAAGTGGATTTTTTTTTTCTTGTAAATTGTTATTCTTGAAAATCCACCACTTATATGTTATATGCTTCGCCTCATCATCATTTCCTAAGTACCATTTCCAGGCGATGATAAACTGTTATATAACTCTCAAAGACTCGAGGGCCAGAAATTAAAGAATTGGAACCCCTTTTTTTTGAATACTGAATTTTATAAAGAAGAGAGCAACACAACCCAAACTAGTTGATAGGAGCAGAGTACAATACAGACTTGGGTAGTGAATCTGCCACAAAGTTCAGATTTCTCGAAATGTAGATAAAGGAAACTTCAGGTTAAATAAGTTGTTATCTAAAATAATATTTCCCATAACTTTAAGTCTCTTACATCGATCTAGCTAGTAGCTTTGTAGTTTGTACCCTCCATTTTATTGATAATTGATATGTAAAAATTCTAAGATAAGTCTGATCATGGTATGTAATAACGAAACGACATTCAGACAAATTTCTTTTTGAAACACATTTGACCAACAATATGGTATTGGAAACATTTACATATTCGACAAGATGATAAGCAAAAAGAAAAAGAAACCTTTATTTTTGTGAAACAAGAAAAAAAAAACAGACAATAATGTAGAATTTTTCCAATTTTTGCAAAACTTTCTTAATGAAAATTAAAAATTTCAAACTTCGGAACATTTATCAAATTTTCTTCTAACGCCTACATTCCGGCGTCAGAGAATGGTCGCGTTTATAATCTTTGCAATAATTGTATACCATATTATGTGTTTGCACCCATCTCATTGCTTGATATTGCTTCCGAGTTAATCCGCCTGAACGGTATGGTGAAGCCGACAGTGGATGGCACCGTGCGGATGAGTAGGCGGTGCAACCAATCGCTTTAAAATTGGTGTACTTGGCAGTGAAAGGTTGATATTTGTAGTCAGCTTTGTATTTACCATTCTCAGTTGCCCAAGAAGAAGCATCCCATATGGAACCATAAAGCCACATTGGTCTTAAAGGAAATGTAGCAGCACTCTTTTTGGGGTATCTTCTTATAGGAATATCATCCACCAAAAATCTGAAAACACAAATGAAACAAAATCAATATTAGTTTGAATACTAAATAAGGAGTATATATATGCCCAGATAAAATATGTATGTTATGTTTTACAGTATATAGTAACATTCTGGTAAGAAAGTCCGAGATCTAATTAGAAAAGTATTTTTATATTTTAAATGCTTAGAATGGTAGGTAGATTCTGTATGTCCCATTGATGTGGTTGCACCTCATAGGTGTAAAGGAATCCTACTTGGTTAAAGGAACTAAATATTAGTAAAGCTGGCATTTTGGTTATGCCTAGAAACGAATAACATGAGAAAATCATTAATTATTTGTCACTAACAAAAAAATCAAGTATAGTTGTCCACTATCGTACGGTCGTTGTCTTTTCTTGTTTGTCTCTAATTATATACTCCTTGCACGAATAATGCAACCCTACGGAAGATCTTTTCCATTTATGAAATAAATTTTTTAACTATCTTTGTTTACTATATGGCTCTAGATACATCCACCTAGATCTGCGGCCATACAATAGTTTTATAGCTTTCTCTTTCCAGAACACGGATCTCTTATATAACTAGACTAGTTATTAACGTGTTAGGTTCAACAGAAACAAATCTCTAAATTAATCTGTTTATAAGAAAATTAAGAAGAAGAATGCTTACATGATTTCTCTAGGGCTCCAAAGAATAGCATAATGGTGAAAATCCGAAGTGGGATCAAACCACAAGCGAAACTTCATCTCACGACCAATGATTTTGCCATCACCACTTCCTCTAATGTACACATTTGTCTGAAGTGTGTAAGGCTTCCCAAATGTTGTCCCCAAGAATTCTATGTCCACCTCATCATGGAACCCTGGATGTGCCTCATTATTTGATAGCTGCAACAATTAATCTTAGTTAGTTTTAATCAAGGTCATTAAATGCAAGTAGAAAGGTACTTAAGAGTTTCTAACTCACATAGAGAGATGTAATGACTCCAGCAGTGTATCCAGGTTGGAGTCTGATGGATGCTCCAAAGTAGCCTGATCTGAATGGTTTCACCGACTTGAATCCACTTCCTATATACATACAGAGACCAAAAACATTATTAATAAAAAAGAAATATAATCTCCAAGCCAAATTTGAAATACCCACTTGAGAAAATGAAAAGCAGAGTTGAATCACAGTACCGGAGGTTCTATCAAGCCAGATGGTGAGTGCATTTTGGTCCATTCTCTGATGCTGAGGACCCCAAAGATTCCTAAAACCTTTGTAGAAGTTCAAGGAGCCAACCTTGGAGCTTGGCCAGTAACCAGGTGATGGTGGCCAATAAGCATTCACTGAGGATCCTAATAACACCAACAAGTGGAAGATTGTGAGAAGAGAGATGAGAGAGTTAGCCATGTTTTGGTTCTCTTCTTTTGTGTGGAGTGGAGAGAAGAAGAGTGCAGTATATAAATGCAGGAAGAGAGATGATGTGGGGATGGATGGACATCAGTATGGCATATATTATAAGCGTTTATGATGGAAACTGGAAATGAAATGGCCCCACCCAGAAAATTACATAATGAAAATTGGTGGCCCACTCACCTAAGACTCTGAAACGGTCCAAAAATATATAACATCACTAGCATTATTACGTTGCTCTCGTGGGATACACTTAAATTAATGGAAAAATCTTAGGCTAAGATTACATTCACACAAATTGACCGATCAAGGACAAATGGTTTCAACACCAATTGACATGGCCTACTACAACCACAATCTTGTATTATGAACTCGTTGAGTACATTAACGGAGACCGCATAATTTTTCTAAAAATGTACACATTAGTAGATATCGAAATTTTCTCGTTCGCCATTTACCACACTTGTTTTTCATTTATTTTGTACCATTAATTATGTTGTCATTAATTTTTTTTAACTTTATGTTGTCATTCGGACCATAAATAATTGTTTCCGCATGTTTAGAGAATTGATGATAATTGTCGATGTACCAAATGCCAATCAATACCAAAAAAAAAAAAATAGTACTACTGCTACTTAACGGAAACTAATAGCAAGATGATTAGTAGTATGGTTTTCGTCATCTTGCATCAGTTTTACTTTTTTCCCCTGTCATATATATCACAGTTGATGGCAATGTTTTAGAAGCAAGAAAAAAAACTTGTGGAATAGTGCGATAGTAATAAAAACAATTATTATGATAGAGCCAATGAAGTCGCAGATGCGTGTTTCGTTAAAGTGTATATGAATGCATTCATTGGATGTCGTTCTGCAGCAAAGTTTCATTATTGTACTTACCATAAGTGTAAAAAAAAAAAACAGTAGAAATTTCGATGGTATAAAATTACGGTGAAATCTTCTCATGACCGGCTCTGTCGGATAATTAAGCATGGAGCAATACCGTGTGATACAACGGTACCAAACTAAGTACCGATCGAACTAGTTAATTCTTCATTTCTCAATTCTTTTCACTAACTTCACCGTAATATATATTTTATTTTACGAGATTAAATGTGTCTTGACAAAAGTACGGAGTCCGTGGTAGATAGCTGTCTTTTGAAACTCTGTATTAGTATTATTTTGAGTTTTCTGAATTTATTTAAAATATATTTTCCATTAAAAGACTTTTTCATTTGTTTCAGAATTATTAAAAAATTAAATTCAAAAGAAGTCCAATACACAAGATGTCTGTGTGTTATAGATTAGGAATTAATCATAACGTGAAAGTGTGAAACTATTAAACATGCTTAACATGTCAGAGAAAATATTACACACCGTGTTTCTTCAATCAACAATGTCAACTAACAATAGTTTTGAACAAATGTCATTGCCACCGATCTACTCTCAGCCATCTTAGTAACGAATACTTTTTTTGTCGACATGACTTTAATATGCCCCACACAAGTTTTTGTTTACAAAAAAAAAAAACTTATCATATATCTAGCTTACCTTTTATTAGGGACAAAGGTCCCACATCGGGTATTGGAAGGGATCTTTAGTTGTATATAAGATAGATGAGCCACTCCACTTATCACCAATTGGTTTTAGGTTGGAAGCCCATCTATCTTAACATGGTATCAGAGCCCGATCCGAACAATCCAACCCGATCCATTATCGATCCAGCCCAAAATTGGTCCATCGATCCTTGCCCAAGCATTCCGAGATTGACGCTCAAAGAGCCATCATCTCGAGGAGGCGTATTAGGGACAAAGGTCCCACATCGGGTATTGGAAGGGATTCTAAACAATATATAAGATAGATGGACCACTCCACTTATCACCAATTGGTTTTAGGTTGGAAGCCCATCTAGCTTAACACCTTTGTTAGCGAAGGAAAACCGTATTCTAAATTTCGTCCACGTTTTTTAGATGGAGATTCGTTAGAACCGTCAGTGATTTGGGTCTCAGATTAAATATCGAGTCTGAATGATTGGTTGATTGCTATGATGTTTAAGTGAAGTGCTAAACAATCCTCATTTAGTTTCATATCAAGTGTCATTTTAGTTTTTAAAATTGGGTTTTATTATAAGTATCGTTATATATTTATAAACTGAATATTAAATATTTTTTTTTTCAGTTTTTATCATTACTTTTAACTCATTAATTAATACAAGAAAATAAAATAATGTATTAAAAGGATAAAATAGAAAATTTAATCATTTTCTTAATTAATGTGCAAAAACTTTAAACAATGCTTATAAGAAAATGGAGGAAGTATATATTCTGACCCGTATAACTATCCTTACTGTTACAAACATTACATTTAATCAACCAAAACTACATGCTGAAAAAAATATATTGAATTTTTAAAATCTTAATCAGCATATTTGTTGCCTACAGGAAATTTATGCTAGCAATAAACACTGATTTATATAAAATATCTTATACCAATTTACTTGTGATTTAATCAGATATAAACTCATTATAATCGATTTATTTTAAAAAAACAAATTGAAACATTTTTCTTACTGAAATTCAAATAATGTTAAGAGTATATATATAGGTGTTTCCTAATTCATTTTAACAAAATACCTTTACATGAATGTTGACCTTAAACAACACGATCATTAGCCTTAAACTTATATCGATTATAATATGTTAATATTCAGTTCTTGGGGAGACTGTAAATTGTACTCCTTCTTTTCCGAAAAAGATTAATGTGTTAGAAAGAAAAAAATATGTTACAGAAATACCTTTTTATATAATTTAATTAATGAATGATAACTATAAATTTTAGTAAATATAATTGAATTTATTGAAATTCTATAAGTTAAAAGTTATGGGGAATAGTTAGTTACAGATGTAATTTATAATCAAAATTTTTTTTAATGTGTAAAAATTTTAAAATATAATTTTCTTGAAATTAGTTTAAATATGGAATAATTCCAACCCTCTTAATTTTCTCCTACTGCAAGGGAGAAAATTAAAATTTTATATATGTATATACCAAATTAATGGGCAGATGTCTCTGAAAGGACAGGACTGAAATTTAAAAATATATTATAATTTAAATTAAATGAATGATTATTATGATATAAGTGAAATTTATTTAACTAGAAAAAATAAGCTTTCACTAGATTTGTCGGCAACGGTGATATGAGTCTTGATAGTCGACGGTTGTGGGTCCCTTGTGACCGACAAAAAATTCATTAGCCATTTAATTTTTTTGTCAACAAAACCAACTTCATTATTATTTTGTTTATTTGGTTTTAATAAATTCGTATCCATATCAATTAAGATTACATTCTAAAATCTGTTACATTATCCAGATCATTTAACGCAATCATATGAATAATAGAGCGAGTTCCTGAGTTTGAGTAATAAACAACAAAGCATGCGTTTGGATTTTAGATTTTTAAGATAATTACGTGCATAAATTTTGGTCGAAAATGGGACAGTAATTTTTTGTTTTTGTTTCTTTTTTTTAATGAAGTAAAAAATTTACATAAATTGGATTCAGAAAATAGAAGGCACATTACATTCTGTCGGCTGCCAGATAACTAAGGAAAACATAAAAACAGTAGAGAAAGAAAAAAACTTTTTTCTTCGGCTAACCAAGATCCAAAATAAATACAACGTTACAAATTTACAACATATGTTACTGTGTAAAGTAATCTACACCAAAAAAAAAAATCAAAAATCATAGTGAAAAGCTACTAACCAAGAACCAAAACTCAAAAGCTAAAACCCTAAAACTACTAAAAAGCCTAAACATCGATGTCCTAAATTATATGTCCTAAATTATATTGAATGGCGAAATAAGAAGGTTATACGGTCCTGATATTAATTGGCACTTGGTACTTAACTAAACACCTATACTGTTAACTAAACTAATTCATCTAACGTAAAAACCAAGTACCAATTAATATCAGTACTAGATGATTTTCTCGTGCTCATGCACAGATATAAATATTTATAAATAAATAACTATGTAAATTATTAATTTTCTAATTTCAGTTTAATTATTTTTATTTTTATATATGATTTATTTTAAATAATATTATATGAATTATTCAAACATGTAGTTTGGATATATATATCTAGTTGGTTTGATTACTATTATTTAGGTATATTAAATGGTCTTTACTTTTCTAGGTTAAAAAATAGTATTTTTTGTGTTGAAATAGATTAAATTTTGATATTTTTTTCTGGAATCTAGACTTTTGACTATGAGAATAACAATTTTGATTGTTTAAATTACTCATTTTATGGATTATATTGAATTACACATATTTTCTTCAAATCGAAGCATAATTACTTTTGATTCTTGTGAACCTAAATTTGATTTGTTTTATTTATTACATTAGTTTAGTTCTTCATCTTAAATATGTATATTTACTTGCGTAAATTATTTTGTATAATTTAATATTTGTTGATTTTTAAAATAGTATAAAAATGAAGTGATGATAAGTACGAATTTTGATAAACAACACTGAAAACTCATGGACAAATATCAACCTTTACAAAAATAAATTATAACAAAAGTCTAAGTAAATTTATACTTTCGAGTTTGGATGTATAAAATACAAACTTAAAATAATTATAAATAATCTTAACCAACAAAATTTGTATTGGTTTATGCATTCTTGTCAGAGGTATATTATGTTGTATAAATATATTAAAAATATGAAGCCTTAAATAACTGTTAGTAGTATAATATGTTTGATTAAATTTTGTAGATTTTCTATTTATGTAGTTTGCTTAATGTGAAATTAAAAATATAACAAAAAGAAATTATGCAAAATTAATAATAAACATCTTAATAGTAGCAATTATAAAATATTTTTGGTTCATCAATGATATTTTAGTATATTTTTTAATTATTTTTGTAATAAACTAAGTAACAAATTGATATAAATAAATTATTTTATTAATTTTAAATATATATTATGCTTTTAATATTATCTTTTAAAGAGATGCTTATTTTAACAAAGTAACTACTTTTGGTAAAATTTCCTTTTATGAAAATCATATTTTATATAAAATATATTTTCGTGACATATGTTTCCTTTCCTTTTGTAAATACAATTTTCGTTTTATTATATGAATATTTCCTTCTTTATTATATATGTTATTTGGAAAATATAAAAATAAATTAAAATTAAATATTTATTTAATATTTCTAGTAGTGAAAATTTGATATAATACATTTATTTATTAAAGGTACCTCTGTAATTAACCGTCGTAAGAATTAACGTGAGAGTGACACATAGGAAACTGACTTCTAAAATAATATTATAGAGATTGAAATACCTACACTGTTAATTAAACTAATTCATCTAACGTTAAATTATTTTTTTTCCTTTGGTGGGGTTGGGGGGGGGGTCCAAAATATGCTAATCTTAGCTTTTAACTTTTAATATAATATAGGTTTTCAATAGATTTTTTTGAAAAGATAATTTTCTATTTATTGTTAGAAGTTAGTTAAAAACTTAAAAGATGTTGGACAAAAATAACCAGTAGATATTGAAAGACATACAGTCGCACCAAATATAAACAAGAAGCTACATCGCAGTCAAGTATAATCCGTTGGGAATCTTCTCAAAAAATTACTAAACCACGCAAACACTTTTTCATATATGCAGCCAAACAAGTTAATACTATATTAGTCCGGACAACCCTGGACCCAGAGACATCAGAGACACCTATATCATCCCTAGTCCGACCGCTTGAGAAAGGTTGCAAGCAAATTCAGTCACTTGGGAAACTTCTCAAGTACTAGTTAATTAAGGTGATCACTTGCTTCGATCTGCTTATTCATTATTCTATACCCTGGTAGAAAAGGTTTTCATCTCGCAAAATAAATAGTACAGAAAATAAATAAAAATACTGTATGATAAGGTACACATGATTAAGTAAGTTAAAATTCAGATAACGAGTAGAGAATTTAAAGAATTTACTTCTATATATGAAGATGAAATCATTGTGTTACAAAAAAAAATGAAATCATTTTAAACATTAATAAGAAATTCAAGTTAAGATTTGTGTTAGTCGACCAAAACAATTTTTTTTAATTTGATCGAATCTACAATTATTGATCTTGATCTTATATATTAGTTTCTATGAAATATTTGTTTTTGCCAAAATTATGTTCGCAGACAATCTGATGCTCTGTTATAGAAAGAAAGAAACAAGACAATCTGATGTTCAAAACAATCTTAATATTTTATAGGAAGTTTAGTTATTTCTCATTAAAGAAATCTATTACATGAAAACAAGACTACATACTAACTTTGATGTTCGCAAGAATCAGCATGTCCTAAAGTTCCTAGTTTTGTAAGCATTGTCATAACTTTCTTCCAAATTATTCATATTGTAAATTCAGAAAACATGTAATGTTTCCATTTAAAGGTGGTTAGCTTGAAGGCTTGAAAGTACCATTAATTTTGATTTGTACAATAGTGACTTGCGCAACAGAAAATTAGATTACGGATATCAAAGTGAAATTAATATGCGAAGTGCTTACTCATTGGCATTCGTATGGTAAGAGGTCAACATCACAAGTCTTTACAACATCAACATCTTTATTCTTTGCTAAGAAACGCAATATGCGCCTGCCTAGTACTGGGTATCCAAAAATTAAATTCACTTCCTTAGCCTTCAATTTTTTGTGCATATGGAAATGTGTAATGTGTTAATGCAGGAGATAGCTCTTTGACATCTTTTTCTCATGTTGCCTTTCTAGATACTTGTTTATGTTAAGTGTTTCACCAAAACAAGCTTGAGTTCGATAGAACGCAAGTTTATTACATAAACAGTATTATAAACACAACTGTAAGGAGAGAGCGACGCAGGGATAGGAAACTCATATGAAATGACAAGTCACCGATGATAAGTGGTAACAGCCATGCCCAAAGAAAAACGTTAGTGGACGTGTCATTGTGTATATATGTTTCATTATTGTTATTTTCCGGTGTTTGATACATATACGTGTATCTTGTACGTATACAGATTATTGTAAGGTATTTATTGAAGTATGGTGTGTAGCGTACGTGGGACTCTGAGAGTGTCTTGATTTACACATACTTTGTATATAATAACATATACAAGAATCATTTGGATACGCATATAATTGAAGAGCGTTATGTCATTTTAGTTATGATAATAATTTATCCGACTTTGGATGCTTGCACCACAATACATGCCACACGACAAAAGCAATGAGTTGAGTGATCGATGGCTTTCTAATCGAATTCATTGCTTATCTTCTTTCTTTTATCTACATCTCATATCTATTTTAAATTTCTCATAGCTTTTCTGCCAATGACTTGTGTGGAGTCCAAAAACGATAGATCTGAAATCTTAACTCCATGCTACACGTAGTAACTAGTAAGTAGTGGGTGAGAAATTTTTGTTTCACATACGCAGAGCCGGCCCTAGACACCAGCAAAAGAAACAATGGCTTCCGGCCGCCAATTAATATAAATTAAACCGGTCACATTTTTCCAAAAATTGTCTTTAGTATAGTGGTTAAAACACCAATATCCATGACTTCTAAACATGAGTTCGAACCCATTTATTATAAAAAAAATCCGGCTATTTTTTTATTTTGGGCTTCTAACCTTTAAAATCCTAGGACCGGCTCTGCACATACGCACATACATTCCAATAGCTAGATTTTTGGCTAACAGAAAATATGATTTCTGTTTAAGAGTCTTTTTTTGCTTTTTGAGACTTTTACTCACAAGCTAGCATTTGTAGCAGATTGGATTGCAAGTTCATCTTGTACGGTTGTACCAAACCTTCAGTTTTCATTATTGAGGTTTACATAAAAATGACTAAACTTTTGACATGATTACAGTCCAGTAGATTTTTTTAGTTATAACGAAATATATGATTAATGTTTTGAATCAGCTATAGTTTTCAAACATTAACATAAATTCCTTCTGTGTTATCATTTTAAAACTTTGAGTTTTATCTGATTCTAAATTTCTTTATGTTTGCAATGCAATATTTGTCTAATTTTTAGTTTTATTTATATTTCTTTGTTTTATTAATTATCAAATTCAAACAAAAATACATATTAATAAGAGATAAGATAATATTTAATTATTTTCTAATAAGTGTAAAAAAATTAGACAACATATAATCTAAAACAAAGGAAATAATTGTTAAATGAATTAAAAAGGGGAAAACCTAGTCATTCCCAAAATACGATGGCATGGACCGTGAAGTCACCGGACCGGATGAATTGCCGAGTCTACTTTGTATTGTTATCTTCGGCCCTTTGGGCCTTGTAGAATTGAATGATATGAAATTTATTTCCAACTATTGATTAAACTGGACATACAAATACAAAGTTGTTCAGTAGCAACAGTGTGTTATATAATAAACCATGGAGTGTATAGTAGAGAAAATGTACATATGCATGATTGTGTTTCAAAAAAAAAGAAGGTACATATGCATGATTGTGTTTCAAAAAAAAAGAAGGTACATATGCAGGATAATAGTTTGGATAAACTACAATAAGTGAAGTACTGAACATTCATGAATTTTCGATTGCTCCTTCAATATAAGAAGAACTGATCAAAGTCTACTCACCATTATTCACCACACTAAAGTCTTGTAAATCTCCAGTTACTAGTTTCTTTTAACACACTGAACTTTTTCATTGTGTATTCTCTTATCTGCTGGCTGTTACTAACAGCAGAGCTTCCTGGTAAGACTTCACTTTCGTGTTTGGTGTCTCCTTCAATAAATCAAACCACATATTGGCTTAGCTATATTGCAAACAACCTCTGTGTTGACATGTTGTAACTTTCAAGTGTCGGGTTTGTGGCCAGAGATTCTCCTTGTGTTCAACAAACTTAGTTTTGTCTACACGGTGTCCTGATTACATACCAATTTTAAAGCTTCACAGAGACTGAGAGAAAGTAAATGACAAAGATGGACTTCTTGATTACACAATCAAACTTACAATACAAGAGAACAAAAAGAAAAAAAAAAAGACAGACAGGAAACTCAAAACATAAAAACTCAAATCTTCTGTTCGTTCACTAACACATGGCCTTGTATTCGAACTCCAATGGAACCAAAAACAAATGTATGTGAATTATTCAAATCTTTCGCAATAATAATGGTATAATGGATAAGTTCCCAACAGTGAGGCGAGAGTGTCTCTCAGCAACTCAGAGTTCTTGCAACCGCCACCTTCTTGTTTTCAAGCCTTTGGCTTGAGCGGCTTGATCACCTCCCAAGTGAAATCAGGATCCTCACGCCCGAAATGCCCATACGCAGCCGTCTTCTGGAACCTGAAGTTACCTCCTCTCTTCAAATCAAGGTTAATCGCCATCATCCCCGGCCTGAAGTCAAACGCCTCCTTGATCAACACCAAGATATCCTTATCCGGAATCGTCCCGGTCTTGTACGTGTCAACAAACACAGAGAGCGGCTCAGGGACACCAATAGCATACGACACCTGGACAATACATCTGCGAGCAAGTCCAGCAGCAACCACACTCTTCGCAGCTTGCCTAACAATGTAAGCACCGCTTCTATCAACCTTGGTGGGATCCTTCCCGGAGAAAGCACCACCACCGTGAGCACCCCAACCACCATAAGTATCAATAATGATCTTCCTCCCGGTGAGTCCAGCATCACCATGAGGCCCTCCGATGACAAAACGACCAGAGGGGTTCAAGTGGAAGATGGTGTTGTCATCAAGGTACTTAGCAGGAATCACCGGCTTGATCACATGCTCCTTCAAGTCCTTAGCGATCTCATCGTTGGTCACAGTCTCATCATGCTGCGTCGAGATGAGAACGGTGTGGACACGAATCGGAATCATCGCTCCACCATCGTTCTTGTACTCTACAGTAACCTGCGTCTTCCCATCAGGCCTCAACCAGGGACAAGTCTTGTTCTTCCTCACCTCAGTAAGCTTGGCACCAAGCTTGGTCGCAAGAACATGAGTCAAAGGCATAAGCTCAGGAGTCTCGTCGGTAGCGTAACCAAACATATGTCCCTGATCACCAGCTCCGATATCCTCAGGCTTCTTGGTCAAATGACCGTGAACTCCCTGAGCAATGTCGGGGCTCTGCTGCTCGATGTTGACAAGGACGTTGCATTTGTCGGCGTCGAGACCGACGTCGGCGGAGACGAAACCGATCTCGCGACAGGTGGATCTGACGATCTTCTCGTAGTCTACTTTCGCGGAGGTCGTGATCTCGCCGAAGACCATGACCATGTTGGTCTTGGTGCACGTCTCGCAAGCCACTTTGCTCTCGGGGTCTTGCTCGAGGCAGGCGTCGAGGATCGCGTCGGAGACCTGGTCGCAGAGCTTGTCGGGGTGTCCCTCGTTAACGGACTCGGATGTGAATAGGAACGTTTCCATGTCTGAAGAGCTACAAAAACAAACAATAAAGTCTCAACCTTTGAATCCACCGACACGATCGTAAAGGTTCGAACTTTCGTCAGATCTAATCGAAATTCGAACTCGGGATAGCTAAAACAGATCTAAGCGAACAATGGGTCGAAGAGAAACGAACCTGGTGACGAAGTGTAGAGATGAGATTCAAGATCTGGAAACGAGAGATTTTATTGAGGAGAAGAGTGAGAGAAACTCGGCGGGTGACTCGGAGTTCGACTCGCTCTGTATGTGTTTTGCCCGCTCTTCTCGTGGGATTATATGGTTGGAGGAGATGCGATCGTGTGTTTTGAGTGTAGAATAGTGTGATTCTGTAAGGCCGTTGAATCTTTTGTTGAGGAGGAATAGACGGTGAGATGTAAGTTAGCGATGATCTCCACCAACCTCCGTGTCGTTGGTGTGGAGTGTGGTTGGTGAGACGAGGACCCGACCCGATATAGACATCGTATTAACTCCGGCCCGGGTCATTTAGATTTTTTTGAAAGACGGACCATATCTGTCACGTAAAATGATTTGTCATTTTCATATTTAGATGTTTGTTGGTAGTCATGAGCTAACTCAAACAGATATCTAAACCGAACTAAAACCGGATAATTTGAACCGTATAAAAATACTTGATTAGATCTTTTAGGATTATAAAATATCTGAGTTATCATCCGAAAAATATCTGAAACCTAAATAACTCAGATACTTGATTTCATGTTTCATTTAGATATTATCTAGAAGAGAAATTAAATGAAAACGGATCCAAAATAGATCTCAGAAAAAATTTATAAAATTTGTTTGAACCCAAAATCTTGTTAACCAAAAACCCAAACACCGAGATGTATTGGCTGGTATTAGTTAAAAAAAAACATGAGCATAAGTTTATACAACATAAAATTATAAACAAGACAAAACAATGTTCAAATTATTTTACAAACTTTTTGACTCTATATATATATCTTCTCAAGTCATTACACGGTTGTGGTTGCAGCTGAAGAATAATACGAAACAGATGAGAGGAAGAGATCAGTAACTGAGACCAAGCTGAAGTCCAAAAGCAGCATGGACTAGGAAAAGCGCCATTATCCCACTCCCCAGGATCCCGTGCACTCCCCTCAGCTCAGGCTTGTCCTGCACATATTTTGAAACAACAACAACAACAACTAGTTTCTTGATCCCAAAACTATTAAGATCAAAAACTATATAATAAAACTATATGATGCATAACACTTCTTTGTACCTTGAACAAAGTTGGTAAGACTGTCTGAATCGTCAAGAGAGCAAGACCTATGAATCCTGTGACAGCGTGCGGGCTACATTGCACAAAATTCACAACAATACTTATTCACTGTGTTTGAAAAAAAAAATCTCAATACTAAGTTCAAAGAGGGGCATCATCTAACGTTGTTACAATGAGAGTTTAGTATGTAAGAACATTAAAAAAAAAAAAAAAATACCTTTCGAAGATGGGTTTGTCAGAGGTAAGAAGCGATGTGATACCACCGGTTGCTCCAAGGGAGAAGAAGAAAAACATTCCTGCTAGGAGCTTCGGGTGCAGGTCTTTTGCCTTTGCCTTCTCCTCCTAAACCATTTCAAAACAAAAACAAAAACAAAACAATCTGTACTCAACAACAACGGTTCTTGTAACATTTATATATTTTAGTTAAACATATTTTGTCTTACAATGTCGTCTGAATAACGAATCCGGAAGCCTAGGTATGTTCCATAACCACCCATAGCAAAAAGAACCACTGCCTGAGAAGTAAACAAGTAATAAACACACAAAACAAGAACAAGTTCATCCGTTGAAACAGGACATATGTCTCTAAAGGAACAGGCTTTTCGAACACAATGTTTGTGGGTACTTGCAAACGAGGAAAAAGAATGAAACTTGGTGTGGAGGAGGAAACTCACCATGTTACCAGGATGACCCCAGTGAACAAGCCAATCAGGTAGATTCAGTGACTTGACAATCTCCACAAAGGGTCCAATAACAGATCTTACAGTTGCAGCTGCCACAAGCAAAGATAAACATTGGTCATTTACACAACTTTATTGGTCCAAGTGTTCACATGTCTGCGAATTATATGGATCGACTTCAACATTTGTCACAACTCACAAGGCCACATCTTGATACAACTAATGAAATGAACAAACACTTTTTGTCGCTAATGGTTATTTAAAGTTGATAACTTTGAGGTGAGGAAGCTGTGAAGGGTTTACCTCCAGGGAGAGAAGCAACGAGGAGGAGAGGCAGAGGAGAGACTGATAACATCAGAGTCTCTCTACTCTCATCGTCATCATCACTTCTTGCTTCGTCAACCGCTTTATCTCCTTCTGTAAAAGAACAAAACGCCGGCATCATTGGGGTCCTGCTCCGGCGAGAGGTAGAGAGCGCGGAAAAGGAAGATACGTTTGGGAATCTGGAGAGACACGGAGGGGAGTTAAGTAAAGGAGACGCCGTAGGAGGAGACATGGGGCTTGAGAGAGCAGAGAATGCGGTAATGGCAGCCATTGGAGAAGATGAGTGTGGTTAGTCTTTGGTGTGTGTGTGTTGGTAAAGGTGAGGGGAAGTGGTAGAGAAGGAGATAGTTTGAGACGATGGAAGAAAGGCAAAGAAAGGGACACGACGTTTATGTTAATACGTTGTCGTTTTGTCGCTTTTTTCTCGTGGACTCAACACGCTCCATGTCCTCCCATTCTTGAAAAAAGAATAGACTTAAGTAATCTAAAATAAATATTTTTTGTACAAAAATTTAAAATAAATCTTACAAGCCAGAGAATATCCACATGAGGAAGAAATGAGAGTTTTCATTAAATAAATCTGCTATTTGATGCAAGAAAATAAGAGGTTCTTACAAAAATACATTTAAGTGTCTGAATGTAAAGTAGCCGTATAAGTATTTTTAGTTTAGAAAAAATACTACCAGATTGTCTTATTGGTTGTGAGATAAATGTTTCATTAAGTTTCTCAAAAATAATTTTCATTTGGGAACTTTTTCTTGCTTTTCCTCTTTTTATATTGCTTTTATTTTTGTAGAAAATTATGAGTTATCATCTTAGATATCTTCAATAGAAGTTTTCTTATATATGTCTTCAGTAGAGGTGTTCTTATGTCAACCGGCTCTCCAAAACTAAACTATAAGACCGCCAAATTTATTCTGTTTTACTTTTCTGCGAAGTAGATTTACGTGAATATAAATTTCTGATATATCCCTACTCTGGCTAAAAGGTTTCGCGGTTGTGACAAGGAGGAATACTCCTACTATCAAGTTTCATATACTACACGTTGTATTCTCTCATGCTGACATGCTCTCGTCTCTCAATTTTCATATTGTAGACTTGGACACCGGTATCCAGCTTGATTTGAGTAGGTGCATTAGACAAAGCAAATTCACTCGTGCGTCCAACAGGCCTAACCTTAAATAGTAAGCGTTAAGACATCTCCAACCCCACTCCATTTTCTACATTAAAATGAAGTAAAATGGTATATAGAGTAAGAAATGCTCTAATCCAGCTTCGTATTTTATTTCATAACAGAGTTTACTTTATAAATGGAGTAATCTACTTTTTATTTGTTCATTGCTCCATAAGATATCAAGTTGGGTTGAATCAATTTTATTCTATTTTTTCTTTTACTTTATTTTAGAGAAAAAAATGAAATTTTAGATTAGAAATGCTTTCAGAACATAAACCATCTCACGTCAACTGTTCTAGAGGCTTCCCAACACAAAAAAATGAACAATTCTTTGGAATGAGTTTAAGTTCACTTCTTCTTGAACCAAGTAGGGTTCTTCACAAACTACATAGCTTAGCTATGATATTAGGTAAACAAACTGTAACCTTCAGCTAGCTTCTCTTTCTGTCAGTTATCTTCATATATCAAATCACATTTGATCCATGAATCATGATAGGCTATGACAAAACCGTAGTTACTAACTAATCATGAATTACAAGAAGAAGAATTATGTAATGTTGTGCTTGCGTTCTTGTCGCAAGAAATCATCATAGATATATTTAGTGCACGCGAGATTAAAGAAAAAACTGAATACATCAAACTGGTATTTATAAATTTACAAAAATAGTCTGACTTGAGATCCTTTTTATAATCTGCATCAGTATATATAGTTGCTTTCACAATATACTGTTGTGATCTTATTTTCTAATCGATAAAAAGTATTATCATTAAAGTAATATATGGATCGAATCATCGAAATACTAGCTCGTATTATATATTAGATTACATGTCAATAATTCACAATTGTGAGGGTTAACATCTTAAAGAGATTTTCCATTACCCGTCTACATTCAAAAGATGGGCACCTATTTGAGTGGAAAATCGTGGCAGAGGCATAATATTGTATGTTACTAAAAGACCCACTTTATCAATTATTGACCTGTTTAATATAATACGATAGATTTCGACCTCTCGGTATAACCATGAAGTCACTGATGAAAAATCTTCTCGGGTAGGGACTCCATCTCAACAATTAATTAGAAGTATAGATAAATCATGAAATGTAACAATATATAAGAACTTGTTGCAATTCACCTTTTATAAACTTTTATTTTTGACTAGTTATTTCTAAGTGGAGCCTGGAGAAGTCTATTGCTGTAATATATTCATATAAAACGTTATAACCGTGTTATAGAACTTAAAAACTACAATCAACAAGTTGATAATTAATATCGCAGAGGGATGCAAAATGAATTGATAAGTATATATCAGTAGTAATGAATCATACATCCATTTTGTGACAGTATTAGCAGTGAATGCTCGCCAAGTAAACAGCACGCAACTGCTATTTGGTGTATGAAGTGAGGAGTACTCTTAAGCGAATTTACTGATTTGAGAAGTGTGTAGGCATGTAGCTCTCTCTAAAATAAGAAATGAGTGTAACCAAGTTATATTTTCATTTTCGGAAAGCCTCTTAAATATAGTTTTGAAAAGTGCCACACCAACTTACCAACTTAAACCGCTGCCCCATCAAATCCATTTACTTGTTGCTACTACATCTTTATTTGTATGAAAACACTAAATGTTTGTGTACATATATTCTCCTCCATGAGAATGTATGTATGTTGTGTATGTATGTGTGGTGGCCTCGGGATCAATCGCTTTGACAAAGTCTTGTGGGAAATGACTTATTATGTACACGTCACTTTCATGCTTTCTCTAATCTTTTGGTTTAATGTCAACTTCTCGTGTTATTTTATCTTATTTTTTCTTCTCACTAGTCACTACCTCTGGGCAGCGGCAGTCCATGAACTATTATTTCCTTCTCTTTTTTCTTATTGGTGAATAGTTTACCAAGAAAATTAATACCATGCATAAATGTTTGACTATAAAATCTACATGCACCATTCTTTTCATTTATGATAGTATTTATTACCATATTCTTAGACCATACTACTATGTAGTATTTGATTACTGTTTGAAAATGTTATACTTCTTTTGAAAGATGGGTTTTGAATATCAAATAAAGTTTATCCTAATTATGAAAATTATTACTAACCTAAATCTGCAGAATTAAAGCTGGAAATCATGTTGACTGTGGTTGGTTTGATTCGGTTTAATACAATGCAGACCATGAACCGGTAAAACTCGGTCGAGGAAGGGTTGTCTAGTCTCTTCAAAAGACAAACACGTAGGTTAAATTGAAATGGGGATGCAAAGGAACCTATAATCCATTTGTCCATTTGTTTTTTTTCCACAAACTATTTCTCCATTTTTTCAAAATAAAATAGAAAAGCATTAAATCACTTGATTAATTAAAATTATTAACAATAATTGTATTTTTTAGAACTTTCTCCACTTTCACAACTTAGACCAGCTGTTCTTGTTTTGTTTTGGTGACCAAAAACACACATCTATATTTTTGATACTCCATTGTTTCTCTCTTTCTCGCTACATAAATATATTTTATAAATAATGAAGTTAATCCAAATGGGGAGAAGAGGGAAAGGCATAATGGAAAGAAAATAAAAAATAAGTTTTTCATTGACTTGGGCGTTTCCAATACATATAGCAATAAATATATGTCTTCCACCTCTGATAATTTTTAGAACCAGAAGACAACCTTTTCTTTCTCTTCTTCTCTCTTCAAAAACAAAACCAAGATTCCTTAAACAGAACACACATAGTAACTATAAGGACCGAGAGAGATCGTAGAGAGATGGGGAGGGCTCCATGTTGTGACAAAGCAAATGTGAAGAGAGGTCCATGGTCTCCTGAAGAAGATGCAAAGCTTAAAGATTACATAGAGAAACAAGGCACTGGTGGCAACTGGATTGCTCTCCCTCACAAAGCTGGTATTTTTTATATCTCATGATTCGAATGATTTGATTTATTGAGAAACTTTTTTTATTTGATGGTCTTTTTGGATTTTAAACCCTTGGTGGCTCTTGGCTGATTTTTTTTTATCTTGTATAATATGATGAATAAAGGTTTAAAGAGATGTGGGAAGAGTTGTAGACTAAGGTGGTTAAACTATTTGAGGCCAAACATAAGACATGGAGATTTCTCTGAGGAAGAAGACAATATTATCTGCAGCCTCTTTGCCTCCATTGGAAGCAGGTTAAAAAGTCTAGCTTCAACATCTAATACTAAAACCGATATGATTCCAATATTAATAATTTTGTTGACATATCGGATCTTTTTTTGGTCGAAATTGACATATCTGATCTTATGATGAAAAAAGACAACTCTTGTTAAAATCATGGGGAAGAAATGGAGACCTTAAGTGGGTATCAAAAAACAAGAGACTTTGCATGTTTCAAGGAAATTTTAATCTCTTTTTTTTTTCTTACGAAAAAATTTGAGTTAGCTTTTGCATGCCCACATTTTGTGCAGTATAATTGCCTCCTTTTGAGGGTATATTCTTTAGTTCATAATCTAGGAAAACAGATGGGAGCAAATTCACTTTGACAACTATTGAAGAATAAATTAAGGAAAAAGAATAACATTTACTCTTTTTTACTTTTCAAAACAAAAACTATTGAAGAATAAGTAAGGATATCTTTTTTTTAAAAATTATTGTGGCTATATAAAGGAGTAAATCATGTTGAAAATGCAGGTGGTCAGTAATTGCAGCTCACCTGCATGGTAGAACTGATAATGACATCAAGAACTATTGGAACACTAAGCTCAAGAAGAAGCTCATTGCCACTATGGCTCCTCCACAACCTCATCAACACTTAGCCATTGCCTCATCATCATCAGCACCATCATCATCAGCACCATCATCATCATCACATTACAATATGATCAATAGTCTTCCTCCGTATAACCCATCAATATCTACAAATCAGCTGATCACACCTCATCAGGAGATGATGATGACAATGATGGACCAACAACAACAACAACTATTATACCAAGAAGCCATGGACAGTTTGGTAAATTCTCCAAATAGCAACAAGCGTATAATGAGCCATCAAGAAGACAGCCAGGAGCAAAGTACAAACAAAGGAATAATGTTGTTGAGTGATGTAAGAAGTGGGTCAAGTACAACAAGTACAGTAACAAGAGTGAAGATGGAACAACATGATCATCATCATGAAGAGAGATCAATGGAAGATTATGGAATGGAGGAGATCAATCACTTAATAAGTAGTAGTTGTACGAGTAGTAGTAGCAACAGCTTGTGGTTTGATGAAAACAAGACAGAGGATGCGTTCATGTTGTACTATTGATCTCTCTTACCAACATTGACTTACTTCCCTCTCTTTTCTATTAAAACTAAAAATAAATTATTGTGATTTGCTTTTTAAGAGGATTTTAAAAGTTATTCATTAGTTTCAATTTATAATTTATTCTGAATTTCCTCTATGTTTTGTCAAACCTGTTGCTTAGTGATCAGGAAAGAATTGTGCCAAACAGATCGATTTCTGTATACAACCAATATTCTTATGATCTACACGTTACAAATGATGTACAAAAGCATTTTCCTTGAATAAATATAACATTATATTCACAAAAAAAAATCTTATGATCATTAAGCTACAGTTACATGTTGTTTACCTTTTTGTCTCTAATAATTCGATGCATTAATAGAGAGATAAGGTTTTGGGTTTATCAGCCTGTAGCAATTGTAACCAAGTGGGTACATTATATAACTCAAGCTTCGGGACCTAAAAACTAAGGAGATTACATGTTAACCATGAAAAAGTTTTATGGTATCTACTTTGAAAAAGAGTGATACAAAAATATGCTCATATCATAATAATCTCACAACCTTTTCCAAATATTAATCTTAGATTATTTTCCATTTTGTGATATATTTTACTTAAACTATATAGCTTTGAGATTTCTTACAAAATTGAACTCTCAAAATACGCACAAACTTATAGAAACAATGATGGTTTGTTGTTCGAACTTGGTTTCATCACCACCACAAGGACAACGACACGATTAAGGGATGTCAATCTCAAGTTTAGTTCCAGTTCGATGGGCAATAAGTCAACAACATATATGTCAAATTGTTTGCTTACCAAATAACTACCTTTACAGAATCCATAAAACAACTTTGTTATAATAAATTTCAAAACATTACAGCTTTTTACCAATAACGACTATCTATCAACATCAAATCAATATAATGAATCTAGCAAAATCAACTTTTCAAATAATTTCCAACTAGTCTGCCAACATACTAAAAGAGATGAAAGTCTGTGAGCAGTTGTGGAAACAACATGAGATGATTTATGATTATGTATGTTAGTATGCCATATTATCGATACACTTGTTATTAGTAGACCCTACGGATAATGGGACAGACTTGGAAATTTTAAGCTGAATGTATTCTGCTACTAATTTGATATAATTGGATTAGTCTGCCACAAGTCTGGTAGACTAGCTAACACACTTACACTTAATTTGTTATCATTTTACAGCAACACGCCTACATTAATCAATCAGATTGATAATATTTTCTTATAAGATATAATTTCACTTTATAAAAAGATCAGTGTATTTGGTATGCTACTTTGTATTGTTCCCCTCACCCTCATTAGGCAATCTCAAATCTTATCAATAAACACAAAATAAAACACATGCAAACACTATTCCCACCTGTATTTCTTTCTTTAATGCGATACTTTTTTAAAAAAAAAAATTCCATACTCTTTGCTTATACTTGAGTCATTGATTAATCAACCAATCTGATCAAAGACCAAAAATGTATATATGTTATATTCACATCCCTCATCATCTATTATATACAGGGGATTTCAAATTTGTATGCATGCCAAAAATGTCTAAATCACATTAATTTAAATATTACCGATTTAAAAGGTAAATCATATTCCTCCATCGAAACTGGTCAAAGATATATTGTATAACTGGTCTTAAGATCTATCTGAAAAAATATTAGAAACACTATATATAAAAACATGCATAATGTTATATCATCCACTCTAACTGCTGAAAGCTTGGATTATATCATCCAAATTTAATATCATTGAAAAAAAAAAATCAGATCAACTATAGATAAAGAAGAATGCCCTTTTCAAAAATGAAAACTACAGAAAAAGAAACTAAACCATGAATATTTTCGTACACATGATATAGTATAAATAAAATTACCTTTTTGTTTTCTTACTCCACCGACGACTTATAAGGAAACAAAAGAATCTTTACTATTGTTTATTGAAAATTCTCACTGACGTATATACATTGTGCATGCATCATTACAGATGTGTTATTTTAAATAGTCTGCATTAAGGGAATCAGGCATGAGGAAAGAATGTCTTCTTTGAGTGGAGAGGAAACTGACAAAAATGTGACACTAATGCCTCTCTGTAAAAGATATCTATCAATGAATCGTTGAATTATTCAAACACTAATAGACCGACTGATAAATAATAGTATTAGTGAAATGAATGTTTAGGGCTACAATTAAATTAGTAAGATTGGAATTAAGATACAAGGAATAAGTAAATAATCTAGTAAATACAAAAACTAGTGTTTATTAAGGAGACTGTTGTAAATGTTTGAACTTTGACTATTTGCAGTTATCATGAATGGCAAGAGAGATCAGAGTGATAACAGAGCTGAAGCTGACTCAATGTAGGAAGAATGACCTAAAGTTAAATTATTCATATGTGCAAAAGTTTGGGCACAACTACAATGATCATAAAAAAAATCTTTGTTCATATATGCAAAAGTTTGGGCAAAATGTGTATGACAATTGAATTTTCAAAAAGATTATAGATATTTAGTTTTGCTAATTTATTCAATTAATGAAATAAAAATCTAAACTAACATCGGAAAGAAAAACATCTAAAATGGAATTAACTCCAAAAATTAGACGCTATTGAAGGTAAGCTTGCTGTCAGAATAGGTGTTAGAATCTCTCTCTCATTGGTATCAAACCAGTACATTCTTTCAGCCAGCTTGCCTCTTTCTGTTCTATATTTCTGTTCTAGCCACTTAACCAATAGATAAACAATCCATGAGACATACACAATCCATTACGTATGTTGGCTGTAGAATCTCTCTCATTGGTAAGAAAATGGCTTTATCAATGAATAAGCAAGGGAAATGGGGACAAACTTTGATGAACTATATAAGATGCAGGAAATGTCTTGCAAGAGTCGCAAACAAAACAAAAAAATGCATCCTTTACCCCCGCACACAATAGCTAAGGACCACGCTCACATATCTGTCTCTAATTACAATCTGTGTAACTACATTCCTCAGATTCAGCGTGTCCATTTTATGAACAGATACAAGATGACAATTGTAGCGATCATACCGGCGTACTTGATCCAGGTGTCCACACGATTGCGCCTCTCAATGAGCCTGAGTACAGAGTTGGAGAGCCCTACCGTGTTCAGAACATCCAAAGCTTTACGCTGTGCCCTCTGAGTATTCCAAAAGAAGACAATGTTAAATGCATAAAAAATGTGACTTAATGCATATTCTTAAAAACTTTGGGGGTAGAGGAGAGGACCCTACCTTCAGACGATCCCTTTGCTCAGCGTATTTGGCGAGGATAGCGACTCCACTCGAGAACGAGTCTTCTAGCAATCTCTTTGAGTTCTTGACAGAGTTCATCGCCTGAGCCTCATCATCAAATATCTGCAAGATGTGTGCTCCTTCTCCGCTCCCTCTGTTTAACAAATCTGCCCTCTCTTTAGCTTCATTCATCTTCCTCTGACTCCTCCACGTGTATTTCTCCAGACTTTTGTTCAAATACTCAGCCTCTTCCCCAACTTGTTCAGTCTTTCTGCAAATTCCATTGACGATTTCAACACAGAATCTAATGAAACGTTCGACAACTACTAAACAGATTCAGATCACCAATCAGCCATTCGAATAAGGATTTGCCTAATTCGAATGATCCCTAGTCATCTCAGATCATCACCAATGACTAATTCCTAAATGCAAATTCCTTGATCTACGATTCTCCGATAACTATGATGAATCTGGAGATTCAATTTCATGTTAAATCGAAGGATTTTTGAAACAGCGATTGCTCACCTTCGCCAGAGATCGCGCTGGGATTTGACGGAGATCGAGCGCCAGAGAGCATCCATGCTGGCGCAGAGAGATTGGACCTCGGTGATGTCGCGTTTCACGGAGGAGGTGAGATCGGAAGAATCCATTAGAGCAGCGGATTCGAACCTCTCCAGCCTCTCGATCCCGTCGCGAGCCCTGAGCAGAATCTTTTTCGCGCTACTGTATACCTCCGACAGTGATCCGCCTCCTCCTCCGACGGTCCCAGACGCCATTGTGTATTACTCGAATCGTGGATCTTCTCGTTCGCCGAAGCGTTCTTTAGAATCAGAGGGATACGAGATGCAGCAGACAAAGAAGAAGATTGTTAAGGCTTGTGTTGTGGCGCCTGTTTTGTTAGGCCCACTAATGCATAATGGGCCTTTTGAGTAATTCTCTTTGTTTTTTTTTTCTTGGGGCCGTAATTGGCGAGATGGCTAAAGTGACAATGATAATTAAACGTATGGCAATGATTGTGACTTTATTAAGTAAGTATCATTTAGACCTCAATTCCTCCGGTTGTGCCCCTAACAGAAACCGGTTGTCGGTTCAAAAGGAAGAAGCAACGAAGGGAAGAAAGATGGCCACGTGATAGGAAGATAGGAGACCACGTATGCGGACGGGGGAAGACCACGTCGGCTCAGTAAAATATGGATGGTATTTACCTTTAACTGTAGACAGTAAGTGGTAAAATAAATAACCGTCATGCTTTCTTCGATAGCATAAAAGGTTCTTGTTTCTAATGGGATATGTGGCGGTTAAGCGAACAACGAGAGAGTTAAATAGTGTAGTCATTTTCAGTTGGACAGTCTGTCCACTTCAGTAAAAACAGAGAAAAATACAGTGAAGAAGGTTAATGCGAGCGAGTTAATGCTCGAAGAATGGATCGGTTATGTTCGAACTTGGTTTAAATACATCTTGATGAACTAAGAGTACAATTTAACATGTTTGTTGAAGATAATTTGTTGGATATGGACATACTATCTCCACTTAATAGTATTCGTTTATATATTTTACAGATGAGTGAGGAAGATAGAGTGTCTCTTGTACATGGAATATGGGTTCGGGATTCAAATCGATGGATATTTGAACGACATAGTGTCTTGGTGACCATCGATCGGAGTTCATGCCGACATGTCTTCAGGGATCTAGTAACTTCATTAGGGAAAGACTAGACATAACATCCAAAGAAGTGTCTCAAACTCTCTTATCAATACCGGAGTGGGTTGCAATGGGAGATGCCGAGCTTGATCGCCTTACCGGGATATTGAGGTAGGGATCTTCGTGCGAAGCGAGCCATTGAAGAGGTTGATCTTTACGTCTCCATTGTCAAGAGCTCACTGGTAGAGCGGTTGATCCACCTAGGGAGTTAGATGGTATTGAAGCTGAATCGAAGAAGACGAGGGGACAACCGCATCAATAACGATGAGTGGCATGATTTGCGATCTCGGAGACTCTTGACGATCCCACCGAAGAATCCGGGGTGATGACCAGGTCGTTCCCAAGTTTAATGCACTAAGGAACCCGAATAGTACGATCTCCCGCTATACTATTCCACGTCGTCTAAATGGAATAGAAATTTGGGAGCCTGTCGGACTATTCGCGATCCTCCGATTAGAGGAATGACTGATAAAGCGAAGAACAAAAGGCCAGCCAAAGACAATTCGACACATCATCGACTCGGATGATGACATCATTGTCCCGTCCTCGGCTCTTCGATGCAAGATCTCGGAGATAGATCTAGGCGGTTGCAAGGAGGTTGATTTTCGAGTATCGGAATTCCGATACCGCTGGGATGGATGCAGATTCTGGTTCGTCATCGAGGGAACAAATGACGTCGAGCGAGTACTTGAATCAGTGGAGTAAATTTGATGAAGCCCTCCACGAGATGTTAAACGATCCAAGTAATCCAGCACTGTTTGGAAAGGATGCACCACCGTTCAACGACCGGCGTGGAACTGGTAGATGTAGCTCTGGTCAGTTTTGCATTGTCTAATACGTGTGGTATACTATGTAAGCAACGTGGACTATACTAACTTAATTAATAGTATACTATATAATTAAACATTTAGTTCTAACAGGAGTGGACACTGCACTGGCTGATATCCAGTACGAGGGAGATGAAATTTACGTGGGACGTGTATTCAAATCAAAGACGGACTGCAAAATCAAATTAGCCATTCATGCCATGAATAGAAAGTTCCATTTCAAGACCCCAAGGTCAAGTCCGACAATGCTACTTGCACAATGCGTGGGGACTGCATGCCCATGGCGCGTGTATGCAGTACTTCTTGATGCCAGCGGAAACTTCCAAGTCCGCCAGGCCAACCTCATACACTCCTGCACAGTAGATGAGCGCCGGAACTATCACAAACTCGCAACCACTCAAGTTATTGGAGAGATATTGCAATCTAGGTTTGTTGGCATTAAGGTTGGACCCACCGCTGCAATAAGAAAAATACTACTCGATGAGTTTCATGTGAATGTCTCCTACTGGAAAGCGTGGAGGGCAAGGGAGCTTGCATTGGACCATGCAATGGGAACTATGGTTGGAAGCTACTCACTTATGCCAGCATATCTGGCCTTACTTGAGTCGTCGAATGAAGGCACGAGATGCTTCTTGGAGAGTGAAGAAGCAGAAGGGGGAGAAAGAAGATTTAAGTATTGTTTTGTGGCATATGGTGCTTCTATCTCCGGCTATGCTGCTATCGTAAAGTTGTTGTCGTTGATGGGATGTCCCTGAAAGGAAAATTTGGTGGATGCTTACTCTCAGCTGTAGCCCAGGACGGAAACTTCCAAGTATTCCCTCTTGCATTCGCGGTAGTAAATAGCGAGAACGACAATGCTTGGGAATGGTTTTTTCAGAAGCTACAAACCTTTGTCTTGATGATCCTGAACTCGTGTTCATCTCAGATCGACATGCAAGCATTTCCACTGGACTTGGAAGGTACTATATGTGTGTATGACATACATAACTTTGCATATAAATTCTATACTATATGAGTGTAACTATTCTATTAATAAATATATGTAGTTTTCAATGTTGTGTCTTAATGATGGGTTTTTTTCATATAGGTGTACACTCAAGCTTACCACGTAGCATGTGTAGTGCACCTGTGGAGAAATATCAAAGTTATCTTCAAACGAAACAGGTTGGCTAATCTGATGTCTGCTGCTGCAAGGGCATTCACAATCAACGAGTTTAATAAGAAGTTTATTGAGATTCAAAAAATCAGCCCTGCATGTGCTGCGTACCTGGTCGACTTAGGTAATATGGGAAGTTTAAAAGATTATTCTATATAAATTACTTCAGATAGTACACTATATTCATTTACGACTATACTATATATACATGCAGGTTTTGAATACTGGACCAGAGCTCATTTCAAAGGACAGAGATACAACATCATGGAGTCCAACATAGGGGAATCATGGAATGGGGTCATAAAAGAAGCAAGAGAATATCCACTTATCACAATGTTTGAGTACATACGGTCCATGGTGATGGGTTGGCTAGCATTGCGTAGAAGCCAACCGCGAAAGGAACACTGACACCAAATGTCGTAAACTTGTGGAGGAGAACTATGAGTTGTCAACCGGTTTGGCCGTCAGAGATATTGGAGAACTAGAGTTTCAGGTGCAGGACAGCACCGGCGAGTGCTTCACGGTATTGCTTGCTCCTGGAAGTTGCAGCTGTATGGAATACGATCTTATAGGGATACCATGTAGTCATGCTCTAGCCGCTTCAACCAGGATTGGATTCCCTTCGATGCATTTGTGGCCCGGCTTACTATGTTCCAACATGGAAAAAAGGATTTGCTGGTAAAATATATCACGTACCTTCAGTTGGTGGGTTAGAAATAGGTGCAGGGACTTCCATTGACCTACTTCCACCGCAGGTTCGCCGCCCACCTGGCCGTCCTCGCAAAGTTCGCATTCTCTCACGCGGGGAGAGTAAGGTACAAACTAAACATTTTATTAAACATGTAATGTTTTACATATCGAGTCCACCATAACACAATATTTTTTAGATAGAATGCATTTTCATTTTGCAGCGTATTTCCGGATAGAACTTAGGGTTTCATGTACTAAGATAGAATAGTATATGATAGTCTGCAGATGAAATAGAACAGCACAGTTTGTAATTTGTAGTATGGTTTGAAATGTAATATTTACCCTATGCTTCTTACTTTTGTTTTGCAAAGGAAATTCCTCCAGCAGGAAATGCAAGCGTTGTGGCCGTTCAGGCCATAACAGCATCCTGCCGAAGCTATATAAAAGTATTAAATATGGAGAAGGCATGAGAAGGCAGTTCGCAGCATCTTTTTGGGAACTGGGTGAGTACTCGGCAGCCGGCCTCGTTGAAGGACTCGGCTTCTATGTTGTGTTTAGATGAACTTAAGCAGTTTGTAACTAAATACCCGAATATATGATGAAAAGTCATATATCGTTGTATTTAGTATGTATATAGTATGCTAGTCATCCTCCTTCTATGCATCCTAATGTGCATGATGTACTGAACACCATGGTCCTTCTCTTTTTGTGTTAATATAAGGATGCCTTTCTCCAGTTAATGTATACTTAGTTAACCCAGATAGTAGGGTGAAAAGTAGTTGGTGACTATACTATATTTTAAGCCAAATAGAATTCTTTTGTCCCAAAGACCCTTAGGGGAATATTCCGTAAGTTGGAAAGTAATCCCAAAATAACATTTGTAAACCCAAATCTGAGTGGTTAACAAATAGTGAATTCTAATGGAAGATATAAAATTGTGTTTAAGTTAATATTTTATGACTATACTATATTGCCAGATAAATAGAATTCTATTCTATAGGATGAACCACCGGGAATCTATTCCCTTAGTTGGAAACTAATCCAAAAATAACAAATGTCAAGCCAAACTACACAACTAACATAAAACATTAACTTAATGAAAACTATACCCAAACTTGGAAATGTCAACCCAAATCCTATTGGTTTTACACTAGAAACCTAAGTTTATGAAAACATTATATTGTAATGGAAGAAATACAATCACTTATGAATGTCTTCCCAAATTGGAGTGGCCCAACGAACCTTAGGGTACAACACTATGCATATACCATGCATAGTATTATCTTAGATATCCTAAACCCTAAACCCAGATTTGGTAATGTCAACCCATATCCGAATGGTTATACAAGCGTAAGTTTTAACAAACAGTGAATGGAATAAATACAATCCCTTATGAATGCCTTGAAATATGGGCGTATCACGAAATTTACATACTATACTAACCTTTTTAAACAAATAGTATGCTATTTAAACCCTAGATTTTCAAGACACTATACCCAAACTTGGGAATGTCAACCCAAATCCAAGACGTTGTACAAACATATTTTTAACAAGCAGTGAATTTTAATGGAAGGAATACAATCACTTATGAATAGTGAAGAATTGGGTTGGTCATATAAAACTTACAGACTATACTAATCATGAATCACAAATAGTATGCTATTTTCACCGGAACATATTAAAGACACTATACCCAAACTTGGAAATGTCAACCCAAATCCGAATGGTTATACACTAGAAACGTAACTTCTAACCAAGCTTTCATTCTAATGGAAGGAATACAACCACTTATGAACGTCTTCACCAATTTGATGGTTCAAATTCTTCCACTATTATCCATCCATCAGACATGGTATTCTATCTCACGATAAGATCTTTAAGACGCTTTACCTTAAATTGGAATTGTGTACACAGTCCACTTGGTTTACGAAGGAAGGTACTTGTATATATGGAATACATATAGTATAACAGATTCGTACATATAGTATAGTCATAGATTCTAACCTTTTTTAAAAAATAGTATGCTATTTAAACCCTAGATTTTCAAGACACTATACCCAAACTTGGGAATGTCAACCCAAATCCAAGACGTTGTACAAACGTATTTTTAACAAGCAGTGAATTTTTATGGAAGGAATACAATCACTTATGAATAGCTGAAGAATTGGGTTGGTCATATAAAACTTACAGACTATACTAATCATGAATCACAAATAGTATGCTATTTTCACCGGAACATATTAAAGGCACTATACCCAAACTTGGAAATGTCAACCCAAATCCGAATGGTTATACACTAGAGACGTAACTTCTAACCAAGCTTTCATTCTAATGGAAGGAATACAACCACTTATGAACGTCTTCACCAATTTGATGGTTCATAATAAATTCTTCCACTATTATCCATCCATCGACATGGTATTCTATCTCACGATAAGATCTTTAAGACGCTTTACCTTAAATTGGAATTGTGTACACAGTCCACTTGGTTTACGACGGAAGGTACTTGTATATATGGAATACATATAGTATAACAGATTCGTACATATAGTATAGTCATAGATTCTTCCTTATTGTAACGGGTTATATGACATTATGGAAACTATTAATATTAAGTTCATAGAGGTTAATCATCCATAAAACATCACACATCATCCTAAAGAAATAATAGAAATTGTAGTTTCAAAGTACAACATAACACAGATACAAACCAAATTCAACGAGTTTGACTAGACAACATACTTAACATGCCCCTAACAAATAAAGCTGCAATGGCATAGTTCTCTGCAGCTTGGCGTCGTCGTCAGTCCCTGAAATATCCGTCAGAGGTTTCCCAGCAGCAGCTACTTCAAGCAGTATAAGTGCAGCGACGGCAGAGTACCCTATAAATATAACTTCAACATTAACCTTCCGTATTTCTCCTACAAATGTTGTATAATATAATGGAAGGGAAGAAATATATATCCATTACCTGGGTGTTCAAGCAACATTGGGACTTGAATGCGAGAAATGGGGAATGGAATGAAGTTGGTCTGCCGAGTCCCCGGGATTATGCAGTGCTTGTGGATCAGGTAAGGCAGCATAACAGAGATGGGGGTGAGAACGCCGACAACATCAAATTCAGATGGACATGCCTGGTTGAAGTCAACAACATAGATGGCGGCCATATGTAGATCTATGATGACACCGACCCAGTGGGAATTTTTAATAAGAACAGGCGTGTACACGAAATCAACTTCCTTATACGCAGGACGCTCGTGAAGGTGTGCCAGGACAGTCGGGGAGAAAGAAAACCTTGTCTTATCAATGGCGGCCTCAAACCCGCTGTGATTGCGAACAAACTCGACATAGAAAGAAGGTGGGAAAAAGTCAAATCTCGGTCCAGGAAGTCTGTCTCTCCGCATACGGAGGGTATGGACTACACGATCCAACGCCTAGAAGGAAAAAAACAGCCCATTAGTGGATATTACTTGTGGCATGGTTACCTCATGTAATTAACCTGATAATGAAACCATTTTTACCTCATGAGTACACACCCCGGTACATTGGAAGAGATCTTTTAAACCAGCAAATGTGGTAGACAATGGGCTGTTCCACAAATAAATATACGGGTCAGTGGACTATGCTACATAGTATACTATGCGATATAGCATACAATAGCAAGATGAATAGTATAAAAGATAGAATACTACGTAGCTATATATGGTTCACTTGGATACTTACGTTGACCAAGAAAGACGCGTGAAGAAGGCCTCTCGGTCCGCAGCTGAAGGGATGTGAAAGCATTAAACCCACCTGAAGGCGGGTAAATCAGTCCTTGGCGGTCGGAGTCGGTTGAGATGACTCAGCGGCGGCCTTTTTTGATCTCTTTGCCGCTTGTGCATTGGAGTCAGCCGGTTTCGGAGGTTTTTTGTTTGCCCCCTTCTTCGGCGGCGGTGCAGGTGGAGTAAATTTCTTGGTTTTCCTTGTCGTCCGGGTGCTATGACGTCTCTCAACCTCTTTGCTCGCATCGCCATCATCCTATAAGTAATTTTATAACAAATGATGGTGGGAGAAGTAAGAAATGATGAGTAGAGTAGAAGTAGAAGTAATACTGATGAACGGAGACGTTTCTTGCTTCCACCACCAACATCACTGACCTTCAGAGCTCCCACATCCGACTTCTCTTCAAACCGAACTTGGCTGCGTTTGACCCACAGCTGGCGATTCACTAACGGCCTGCAAGAATAGATATGTTTAAATGTTAACTATGTAGTCAAATTTGTAGACGAAGCACTGTTTAAATAATGAAAATTGAAGGAAATCTCGATATGACGTACTTCAGCATTCAACGGAACATTTGGATCATTACTAGTCGATTGTCCACCAACCTTACCGGATGGAGAACCTGCTTGAGGAATTTCCTGCATTCAATAATAAGAATGGACATGAGTAGGACAGTATGAGATATTTCAGATATTAGGAGGAAGTTGTATAGTTTACAATTTAAGACAGACAAATAGATGAATTTATAGTAAACTATATATCAAACTCATACTCGACAGCATACTATTTATAAAGGTTCATATTACATACTTGTGCTTTCATCGGAACCTTTGGATTACTGCTGCTTGAGACTCCACCCACCGTACCAGACATTGAAGTAGATTGTGGAATGTCCTGTGGCAAATAATAAGTCATACATAATAGTACTTAGAACAAGTCTACATGAACTACAATACGTTTGGTAGTGTAAATAAGATACTATTCAGAGAAAACAGAATACTATATAGGAATTGACATAGTGAATAATAAAATAAACACACATAGGATACTATTCAAAGATAAACAGGATACTATATACGAATTAACATAGTCACTTATACATTTACCATACACATTGAAGGAAGAGGACTTACTTTACTGATGCCGAATCTGCAAGAATCTTCGTGGCGACCTCGAGGCGTCGGAAATATGGAAGATTCAGCGGTGGGATCCTCGAAAATGGACATTTAAGATTAATGTGTATCACCAACTCGAGAGGACTAATTTAATCTACTAATTTTGTCATCTTGCAAATTCTATTGTACATTTTCATCAGTAAATGAAAACAAACCTCCTGCTCTTTTCGGACTGAGATTCATGAGGGATCGGTTCAGTAGGGAAGCAATTTCTTCGTCACCCCGGGTTGAGGGAGGAGGATGGACTGAAGTAACCTTTGTGGGATGTGCTTCCGCCTCGGTAGATTGAACCTCCTTGGTTGCATACTGGACATTGGTTGTATCCTTTTGAACCTTCATAATTATCCACAGCGAAATATAATAACATGAATGACATTTGCAGGATAACTCTCATTTAAGTACAAGTAAATGAAAGTGTAATAGGGATGTATAGGTGTAATTATCTTACACTGGATGGGTTTGGGGAACATTTGAATCGTTCCACGAATCAGTGGTCACTCCTCTAGTGTCTGGCAGGTGGGACCGTGTCAGGGTGGAGAATGCTATCTTGAGAAGGAGCAGAAACATCCGGAGGAGAACTGGATTCTCCACCACCCGGAGCAGGATACATTCGCTGTGATGTAGAATAGTATAAATCGATATAGAATAGTCCACAGATAAAATAGTATAAATTGTCACAATCTGAGGTGAAGAATTACAAGTAGTTCAAAGGAAAACGGAATAAGTTACCGTAGTGTGTTGTGGGGGAACGAATGGCGGAGGAAGATCATCAGGACCACTTCCGTAAGGAGACGTCTGTCGATATGGACTTGTTCCACCTACTGGTGGATCATCCTCGAGTAACCACCACACTTAATCAATGTCCTAATTTTTTCAAACTCAGTTGACACCTTTGCATCCAAACCACGAATGGACTTTGTTACAGTTTTAAGATCGGTCGAGTACTCCAACCGTTGTCGAGATGGGCCTTCAGACTGAGCATGTAACCTTGAACATTGGGATCACCTTTTCCTCGTATGCATCCGCCGCCTCAGCAACGTTGGGACATCCAGACCAATGTTTTCCTCGTGTAAGGGATCAGCTGAATGTGGGACTTTGGATGACCCCATCTCGCTTGACATTTACCTTAGCACCTACACCCGTATCCTTTTCCTTATCACCTCAGGAAACATTATCAGCACTAGATTGGGGAGATGCTGGAGGAGCCTTCTTCAGCTTCACATCTTCAGCTTTGACTCCACCTACGAATAGGTTGTGTTCAAAAGGGTAGTCTTCCAGTATCATAGAGACAAGGTTGTTAACAGAAGCATCATCTCGGTCTCCCGACCGAGAAGGTCACCCTCGGATCATCACATACATAGTACCTAACATCTGCGGATACATGAAATAGTACATGTTAACTTACGCGTATTATATAGTATAGTACATGTCGACTACACTGTATAGAATAGTACAAAATTGACAGAGAAAATATAAACATAGGAGATATATGATATTTACCAGGCCTAGTTCATCTACTTTCTTAGCGTTGTTGTGATTGACGTTGAGCTTTCGGTCTACCACATGGCGGATGATCTCCGACGTTGAAAGCGTAGCATCTGCTAGGGGATCACCACCACCCTCTTTAACAATTATCGATGGACACGCAGTGATGGCTACCAAAATCATTGCATGTGAAAAGCCTTGTACAGCGAATGTTTCCTGAATATAATTTTCAGGAGTTTTTGCTTTCGCACTTCTAACAGTGAGAATGAAGGACTCCCTACCCCATGGGTACTTTAGGAACTCCTCAATATCACCCAATCGGTTCACCACCTCTGGTCTTATATTAGTTACCCCACACGTTGGACACACAATACCTTCAACCAAGACCAAGAGGGCTAGGCAATCGGGTCAACGGATCCTTGTACCGTTTACCCTTAAGAAGTCGATCCATAATCCAGACAACGGTGGGCTTTTCCTCCCCTTTGAACAACTCTTCCCAAATGCCCGCGGAGCTAGAAGCTTTGCCTTTGCCAGTACCTTTCACTCTCCCCATACCTCTTTCATTAGACTCACCTTGGAGACCACCACTTTGGCCACAGTTCAAACCAGTAACAAATGCAAAGTCTTGTATCGCGTAACGGATTGGTTTACCCACGAGGACCCACCATATCTCGAACTCTTTCTCTGTCACCAACTGACGTGATAGAAGGTAATGGAGAAACATTACTGAGAACGTGTGTCCTCCCATCTGCATAATCCGTCCAAACTGGGAATTCATCAACAGCTCCAGATGTTCATTTTCTAGCGCACCCTTCAATGTATCAATCCATCTCAAGTGAAAGTAGCTGTTTACACGCTTACGTCCGGTTGGCTCATACCCAGACTCGAACAATCGACTTGGGAGGCCTAAGTCATCCATGATGTACCTGCTAAAATTATAACAACACATGAGATAGCAAACATGGATGTCGAACTTATTGATGTTGATGACAAATTGAAGATAGTTTACTACACCAATATAGGATACTATCCGAAAATAGTTTACCATTTTCCCATTAATATGAGAGAGTGGAGTGCCAGGTCATACAAAACTATATGGCAGACCCATACAATGAGGTAAAGTGCACTGCAATATTTAATGATCGAATAACATAGAGGAAACAGACAGCATTTGTGATACAACTAACATATGACGAGTAGTGTAGCCAAATCAGCAAAATCAAAGATTACAACTATATAAATTTATATGGTACCTTTATAAATAGTACACTAACATAGTATGGCGAAATAGTATAGGATCTTTATAACATACTTTATCCTATATTTGAATATAATATGGTACACTATATATTAGAATCTAGTATGGTACAAAACTATATGGCAGACCCATACAATGCAAATCAGTAAATCTGTAAGGGATATCACAGATATGAACTAAGTAGTCTACACAATCCAGGCAAACATAGTGAACTATTCGCATATATGCTACTATAGTTTACTATTCAAATATAGGCTACCAAAGTTTACTAAGCCGTATACTACTTGAATATAGTAGGCACTCGTTAGATGAAATAGCATAGAGCAGCATAGTCGATAAATAGTATAGTCTGAATCTCATATAAAATAGAAATTACAATTACAAGAACATATGATTGTACACGTAGTAAATGTTGTATCTGACAGTGCATTTGGATGGTATTTGTCTTCATAGATATATCTATTAAGTACATTGCAGTTCTTTATCTATGAATCGATCATATCACAATCAGTTTGGGAAAATTAAAGGAATAAGCGAGATATCGGTATAAGGACTGATTTATCGACTCACCCTACAAAACACGGAAGACCACTACATGCATTGAAACTACGAACACAACGACATTCACTGAAACTACTGTTCCCGAATTGTACACCACGCGAACCGGAAAGAAAAGCGGAGAGGAGGAGGGGACTTACTCGATATAGAAGTCACCGTGGAGTTGAAAATGAGCCGATAACGGAGATGAAGAAGGCGCGAAGTCGGTTTCTCGTATTCTTCGGATGGTGGGAGGAGGCGAATTTTGGAGCGGTTACGGAATCAAGAAGTCGGACGAAGAAGAAAGGGGAAGAAGACGACGTTGAGTTCACAATTAAATGAGAAAGGTAAAGTAAAAAAGGTGATGGGTGAAAACGGAACGGCCACGAGGGCAAGTGGAACAGTTAGACAGTTTAAAAAAATTTAAAAATGGAAGCGGTTTCCCGGTGGTTATTGGAGGGCAAAACGGCTATTATTTATAATGTTGGTTGGGTATATGTGTTTTGTAGGGCTTTTGGGTATATGGTGAATTATCTTTTTTTTTGTTGATGTACAATGCAATTTCCCTACTATTAAACCAACCAAAGTGATAAAAAAACGATGAAAGCCATTGTTCTTGTTTACTTAATTCTGGAACAACGTTTCAGATTTGATGGTAAAGTATTATAAATTATGATTAATCTATTTGTTCACCTCTGTAATATCCACTAATCCATGATCAAATCTAAGAGCCTTTCTTGTGAAGTGAATGTGCAAATAATCTCGCCATTGGCCATTAGCTATTAAACGTTTGCTAACTTTTGACTTACATCATTGTTATTAGGCAATCAGAAAAAAAAACCTTACATTAATTTAGGAATTGTAGTAAAGACCATCTTACAACAAGATTCCATCAGGTTCCATTAACTGTGAACTATTCAGGAAAAAAAAACAGTAGTAAATTCAAGCAGCCATGAGCTTTGGACCATTGTCTGGCATTCCCATTCCAGCAGCTAAATCTGCATCGAGTTGTGAGTGTGGCGCCGGTCCATTCATTAACTTCACACTGCAACAATCCAAATTGAGAAATCGATTCAGGCAAACACATGTGATTCAAAACAACATCACCTATTAATCCCAACTCAGGCAAACAAACAAGTAGCAAGTAGATCAAACAATATAATCAATGAAAGGTAAGCTAAAAAATAGCAATTACTCATAGTTATTCAGCTTCGACATCAAAAAGCGCAGGACATATATAATGTTCAATGTAAGCAAGACGAGGAAGAGACCAACTCACCGCTTCTTGTGTTTCTTTGTCTTAAAATGATCATCTCTCACAGAAGCATTAGAGAAGTACCGACTGAAATATAGAAACACTGAATCAGAGAAACCCACATGACCGATTCAAACAAACAATTGATCAAATACGGAACAAAAAGACAAAAAAGCATCTATCTAAGTAAATCATACTCGCAGTGTAAGCAGTAGAACTGGCCCATTCCAGGCAAATCCTCGCTAAGCTCCAAAGGCTTTGTCTCAGTCTCTGGTTTACGCAACTCAGTGTACACTAGATCGTCGCCTTTTACTTCGAATTTGTCACGGCGAGCTGTTTTGTGAGACAAACGCCTCTTCTTCACCTTCCTAGTCGGGCATCTTCCCATCTTTATATATACTCCTATCAAATGAAATTGAATCATCAATTTGCCGAAAGCTAATGGATTATCGTAAGAATCTAAAATGAATTTGTAAAAAAAAGAAAAAAAAAAGACTTACGATTTAGATTAGAAACTACACGAGGAGAAGCTGGAGACGACGATGCGGAAGAGAAACCCTAGAGGAATCTCGCTTTTCATTTATAAATAAACCTAATTTTGGCGGGTTTGAATGAAACCAAAAGCGGACTGACGCGAGGCCCATCTTTCGGAGTTTTAAAGCCCACGAAGAGTATTATTAAATCACTAGCGCTTTTCGTTAACGAGTCCCACATCGGGAAACTGGGGGGGATAAGCAGCAGAAGTTGAAGGATAAATATAGGTCGCCTGCGTTGCCACAAACCACGCAGCCATGTTGTGAGCACAGAGCGAACTATTCTTTCGCCTTTTACTAAAGAATACCGTGTGCTCTTCACGCTTAAGTGGCATACGCCTATTTTTGGAGGGTCCTGCTTTCGAGTGAGCCCCAACAACATTAAGTTGAATTATTTAAGTCGGTCTTGGTGCAAATTCTTAATAGGCTTGGTGAACCGTTAGGCTGAATTAACAATCAATTTCAGTGGGCTTCTTTTTCGCATATACATTGTGGTTTTACCATTTCTTAGGATGTTATCGTACTAGAAGTAGATGACGATAGTATTTGTTCTTTGAAAATTAATGATAGTTCGATTAATTAAATATTAAAACTAGATGAAATTTTAATGGCAGTTGTTCCTATGCGATTATAGATGAGTTTTTTTTTAATGAGCAATTTTTATTTTTGATGTGTTTGTTTTCCACTTGTTTCTCGGCAAAAACGAGTGATTGTTTCTCAGTGAAATGAGTGATTTTTCACGTTGTCTGACTCAAATTTGGAGTACAGTCTAACTAATGTCAGAGAGTGGACCGATCATCTGTTACGGCTCATCATATTAACCATCTGAACTGAAACCTATTTCAAACTGACCAAATTGTGATAATTTCGAATCTTTTTAGGAATCGAATCCATAACTGATATAGATACACACCAAGACCCAAAAAATTACCACTAGACTGCAACAATTTGGTTTAAATGAGTGATTTTAGTGAAAGTTTGTATATTCTGTGTTATTTACAAACGTACGAAGAGAATCGTATTTAACGTAGATACAGTTGTTAGATCCTCAAAACAGGGAGAGGATATCTAAACAGAGGAATATACGATAAGACCAAATCTTATACGGATTATTCTTTCACCCTCCCGCAGTGAGATCGTTGACGCAGCCGGATCGAAATCTGTGGCGAGGTTGGAAGCCCTTTTGTGAAGATATCCGCGTACTGAAGTGAGGAAGGAACATGAATGACTTTAACTTGTCCTACCGCAACTTTTTCTCTTACAAAATGAAGATCAATTTCGATATGTTTGGTTCGTTGATGCTTCACGGGTTTGAGGACAAGTATACCGAACTGATGTTGTCACAAAATACCAAGGTTCTTTGTCGCATAGGACAATGCATTTCGAGCAATAGGTTGCGTAGAAACAAGTCTCAACTGCATTTGCTATTCCTTTGTATGCCTCTGCTGGATCTTGATCTGATCTGTTGTCTCTTTGATGACCAAGATATCGAGTTTTCTCAAGGTAGACAGCATAGCGGGCGTTGATCGTCTTGTGTCGGGACAACCAGCCCGGTCGGCATCCGAGTAGGCTGTGAGAGTTGTAAGCTTGGACTTGAAGATTTGAAGGCCATGAGAGCTGGTTCCTTGGATGTATCGATGATGATTCGACGCGGGCTCATATGCTGTTCGGGGATCGTGCATGAATAAACAGATCTGTTATCTGCATAAGCTATGTCGGTCAGCGTAAATGTGAGATATTGAAGAGCCGGCGAGACTTCTCTGTTGGATTTTGAGTGGATCGCCAACGTTTCGGAGAGCTTTGAATTGACATCCACGGTGTTGACAGGCTTGCATTCACTCATACCAGCTCTAGCTATTATCTCTTTCATATTGTTGTTGAGATAAAGGACTCCCATTCTGTTGTACTCGACTTTGACTCCAAGAAAATAGCTCAGTTTTCCCATATCGTGATTGGAAATTCTTGTTTGAGCTTTGTTATAATTCCTGAAATCAATTCTTGCGACGAACCGGTTAGCACAATATCATCAACGTAAAGTAAAAGATAAGCTAGATGCGGTCCATTCCGAAGTACAAACAGAGATGCGTCGGACTTGCTTGACACAAAGCCAAGACGAGAGAGGTAGGTAGCAAAGCGAGCATTCGGCGCGAGTGCTTGTTTAAGGCCATAAAGTGCCTTATGTAACTACAGACATGATGCGGTTTGGTCTTGTCCACGGCGGGTGGTTGATGCATGTAGATTGTCGGTTATGGAGCCGTGTAGGAGCGCGTTTTGACATCCAGTTGCCTCATATCCCAGCCACGAGACAGCTACGTTTAGCACCGTACGGATAGTTGCTGGCTTAACTACTGGGCTAAATGTCTCGTCGTAGTCCACACCTTGCTGCTGGGACTTTCCATTGGCAACCAAGCGAGCTTTGTGTCGTTTAAGCCATCTGCATCATGTTTAAGCTTATACAACCACAACGAGTTAATAATGTTAGCTCCATAAGGTCTAGGTACTAAACTCCATGTCTTATTTTTAATCTGAGCATCATACTCATCCGTCATAGCTGGGTTCCAGTTCGGATCACTAAGAGCTTTTTGGTGGCTTGTGGGAATCCTAGAAGCTGATAAAGTATATAGAGAAGATTTTCTTTGGCTTGTGAATTCCAACTTGGCTCCTCGTCGTCATTCTCGTAGCCGGAAGAGGAGGTGGCTGAGCGAGATTTGGAGGAGTGACAGTAGTCGACGGGACCGGAGGTTGGAGAGGACTGGAAGGAGGCTGAGGATGAGGAGCTTGCAGAATGTTCTTGAACACAGCAGATGGAGTATCTGTATCAAGAAAGTCAAACACTCGAGAATTTTGAGATGCTTTTTCAGCTTTAGGAAAAGTATGTTCATCAAAGACAACATGTCTAGAGATGATGATACGATTTGTTTTCAAGTCTAGACAACGGTAACCACGATGATGAAGAGGATAACCTAGGAACAAACACGGAGTAGAACGAGGTGAAAGTTTGTTGGTGTTGGCTTGGTGAATATTTGGGAAACAAAGAGAGCCAAATACACACGAAGATGATCATAAGTAGGTTTTTGATTGAAAAGCTTGAAGTGAGGAGTTTGGTTACCGATAGAAGAGGAAGGTAAAATGTTAAGCACGTGAGTTGCAACATGTAACGCTTCTGCCCAGTAAGATGGAGAGAGAGGTGAGCTTGAAATAAGAGAGTTCGAATGGCATTGTTAAGCGTTCTTATCATCCTTTCAGACTTGCCATTTTGTTGAGAGGTGTGAGGGCAAGAAAACCTGAAAGAGATGCCATGGTTTGAGAAATGATCATGAAAAGCTGAATTATCATATTCTCCACCATTGTCACATTGGAACATCTTGATGCTCGTTTTGAATTGGTTCTTGACATAGGCGCTGAAATGTAAAATTTTGAGAAAACATCGCTCTTCCTGCGAATCGGATAAACCCATAAGTAATGAGAAAAATCACCAAGAAAAAGAACATAGTAACGACAACCACTGATGCTGGGAACCGGAGAGGTCCAGACATCGGAATGAATGATTTCAAATGGTTTATTACTTTGAGATAAAGATTTCTGAAATGGAAGTTTTAAGTGTTTCCCAAGTTGACAAGCATTGCAGCAAGATTGCAATTTGTCTTTATTACATGAAAGCAAACCAGAAGAAATAAGAGAATTGAGAGTGTTATTATTTGTGTGAACTAAGCGCCTATGCCAGATAGAAGGGGACTCGGTGGTGACAGCCAGCGCCGTGTGCTTATTGAGATGAGAGGGCACTGGATAAAGATCACCTGTACTGTCACTGCGGAGTAGTACTTTCCGAGTTTGCAGATCCTTCACAGAAACCAAGCGGGTCAAATTCAACAGAGCACCAATTATCAGTAGTGAAACGGCGAACGAGACAAGATTTTGACAATATTTGGAGCAACAAGGACGTTTTTCAAGTGCAAGAGACGAGATTGAGATGGGAAAGAGGTATAACCAGTGGACTGGACTGGTATGGTAGAACCATTGCCAACAGTGACGGACTTTCCGGTGTTCGTATTAAAAACAGAATGGAGTATACGGCGAAGAAGCTAAGTGAGCAGAAGCTCCGCTGTCCATGAACCAGCCGTTCTGGACGGATCAGAAAGCGTCATTGTGTTAAACGCTTCGACGAAGTCTTTCGTTGGCTGGAGTGAGGTATCAACCATGTGCGCTTGAGCAGGAGCAGGTGTCTGAGTTTGTGGAGCATAGTAGCGTGGAGGGTAAAACCCTTGTGGGAGAGATTGCCACGGTGCTGGTGGTGCTTGCTGCTGAGGCTGATAACCATACCAGAAGGGTGGTGGAGTCCAGTTGTTGTAAGGCGGACGCTGGTGGTAGTTGTTGTTATTGTAGCGTCCTCTACCTCGGTTTCCACGTCTGTTGCCACGGTTATTGTTTCTGAAATTGTTGGACTGTTGTTGAGGTTGAGAGGAAGGATTGGTAGCAACAAGTGCTGTAGAAGACGATGCATGATCGTTGTGGGAAGCAGTCACTTTGAGCGTCTTCTTTAGTCGAGTTTCTTCCATCTCCAACATGTTCTTCGCATCTTCAAACGACGGAAATGGCTGCTTGATCACATTAAGCACATAGTCAAACTTTTCATTTAAGCCATTAAGCATATACATTACCGTGTTTTATCTGCCCGGTGAGTCGAGATTGGCCAAAAGATCCGACTGATTTAAGCTGCTGGCAATACTCATGTACGGTGAGATCGCCAATCTCCTTGTTTCGAAGCTCGCTGTCCAGCTGCATCACACGAGCTTCTTTGTTGTTTCTGAACTGATTTTCTATTCGAGTCCAGACGTCATGAGCATTCCCTCCTTTCTTGAAGGTTGATTTGAAAGCGGTGGTGCTAGAGTACCATAGAGCCACACTTCACAATCGCATCACGTTTTGCCAAGCGGCATCGTCATCGCCAGTCGGAGTAGAGCTTCGTCGACATGGCGAGTACATCGAAGGTGAGACAGTGCATCAGAAGCAACTCTCTCCACGCATCATAGTTACATTCATCGAGATCCAACACAAGTGGTATGTGGGTTTTTATGTTCGTGACTCCAAAGGCTCTCTCGGTCGAGGTGTTTTGATCAGCCATCGATGGGGAAGAAGAGCTAAGGATGATTCACGATAAAAGAAAAGAAAAGAATAAGGATCAGAGAAGAGGCTCTGATACCATGAAAGTTTGTATATTCTGTGTTATTTACAAACGTACGAAGAGGATCGTATTTAACGTAGATACAGTTGTTAGATCCTCAAAACAGGGAGAGGATATCTAAACAGAGGAATATACGATAAGACCAAATCTTATACGGATTATTCTTTCATTTAGAAACCCAAGAGATACAAAATTGTTTTGTACTCGCTAGAAGTGTACACGAATCCCACCTAAGCTTAGTTTACCCATCCATTATCAACATCCCTTTCTTATTAATCAAGAAGCAAAATAAAAAAATAACCTTTAAAATGTAACATATTTACATAGATGCCATTTTGGTGAGGTGTCATCACGAGAGTTCTCCTCAGCCTTCTTTTACATATACCCTTTCATCACTAGAGTAATTACAAACAATGCCATTGATATAACTTTTATGTAAAATGTAATGTATGCGACAGTTATAAAGTTGCATATCGTTTGGTTTATTCTAATTTCTGTGTGCTTTCACACACATGATTCCAAACCTATAGTCCATTATCTAACCTGCAGAAGAACTCCTACATTACATGAAATGGAAAGGCCATCACTTAAAACTCCATTGTTTTTGAAACTTGAACGGCTGCCAGACGTTTTATAACCTGCAGACGAAATATTCATTTATTTAAAAATATTGAATTATTTAACTACCACAAAAACCTAACATCAGTTGTCATGGCCATATATAAAGTCATAAGATGAATGTTGGCTAGGCAGAGCACTGTCGAACTGGTAATATATAAACATATAATTATTTAGTGAGACAAGTTATCAATTTTGTTCTGCTAGGCGATTGGCTTAATCAAAATCTGACTTATCAAAAAGATGTGTCCAGTATAACTCTAGGGATGAAGGATACTTCATCATAAACTTTTGGCGTACCACATAACATGTAGGTTATTACAATATAAACTCTTCAAAAAAACATAACATGTCCTTTACATTATGTCGTTTTCGTTTAAGCATGGCAAAGTTTATGAGTACATACTATAAAATTAAATTTATGTAAATTTAACATTTTAATGTTTGCATATAAGTTGTTCTGTTCTAATGGCATCGGGTAGGGAGATCGATGTTTGTTTATGAATTCAGAAGTTTGGTTTTCTATAGCAACTTACAAGTTTAACAACTCAATCTACAAAGGAAAGTAAATAATTTTTTAAAAATAACCTAAATTTAGGTCTGTCATATACTCAGAAAATATGAAATAACTCATTAAGTGTAATATTTTAAAATTGATATTGGTAAACACGTAGATATGGTAATCAATTCAAAATCTACCTACAAAATATACGGCAATTCAATACTATTACGGCGATCCTTGCTATGCAATTCATATATTTGCCTTATATGGCATATTCATTCAATGTAATTCATTACTATGACAATTCAAAATATTATTATCGGAAAGTCTTTGTGTATACTGATTCCTTATATATGTTTGTAATATATAATTTCGCTAATTTTCGTTTATACATTTAATGAAATATATTAAGATCGCTTAATTGGATATATTGCATTAATAACTTATTCACTGGTTCTTCTATATAACCACCATCGTATACGCACCCAACGTACTATCCCAACATAAATCTTACTACTGCCTACGTTTATTAGCGAACCAAGGATAAAAATGGATGGTTTCGATTTTGTTTCTGATTTGAAGCCTTTCAAATTCAATCTGGAAGATAAGAGTGAAAGTAATTTGTCTGTGCAAACAATATTTTGGTGCTGTGGGAGAGACCATTGAGATGGTGTTGGTCGATCCAAAGTATATAACTGATATATTAATACCTAAAACGTTTTAAGTTTTCTCATACTATTTTCAAATTTTTAAGATGTAGGGAGATATGATCCATGGTACCGTGAAGAAAAATCTGGTCAGCCAGTTCGATCCTTTCATCAAATAAGCTGTTTCAAAATTGATTGTCAGTTTTTCATTGACATACTCATGTGGCTTTGTGGGGATCACTACAAAAGATTCTCTAGGCGGCTCATTTTGTGTAAAAAGCATAAATTACACGAACATATTCAACCAGTGAATGAAGTGGCCCTCTCTCATAACCTTAATTTGGTTCAGACATTGGAGCCGATCAATACATATCAAACAAGGCTGTTTCTAGGGGAAAAGGTTTTCCATTTTTTTTTTAATTTTGAAATAGTCGTGCATTCTTTATGGTTCCCTATATTGTATATGGCAGTGTCAAAACAGCCATCAGAGCAGCGTTTACGGAAAATGACATTTTGACCCAGAAATTCAAGCATTTAAACAAAGGTACTTTGTGTTTCAAAAAAAAAACAAAGGTACTAACATCATATATTCCAGTTTTTTTATTGAACTTCGTGAAATGTTTAACATGTGCAGGATTCCAAGTATCGCTTATTGAAGACATAGGAAAAGATTTAAAGAAACATAGCAGCTTGACTTATGTATTTAAAATTGGCAAGAATTTGGTTTATATTTTATATCTTAAGTTTTTTATATATTCAGTCTACATACTTTTAGCATCTTTTAAGATACGCCATTGTTTACTTTTAATTTATGGTAGCATCAGTACCAAATCTATTTTAAACTGCAACTACTAAGGGAGTCGTTTGCTAACCTTTTGATTGTCGGCTTCTGTTGTATTTCAAACATTAAGAGCCATGGAGTATAGGTAAGAGAAGCGCTATGTTATAATGTCCTGTCCTATTGAATGTATCCGCTGTTGGAAGCAATCTGGTTCATATCTTCTTCATACCTATAATAAAAACAGTAAACAATGATGGTTATATTTACATATTTGATTCCTTTATTAGAGAGAATATTATAGTCATGTTATATGTTTTGAATTATAAAAGGTTTTAATTTGTGCTTAAGAACATAGTCGTTTGGTATAGAACTTTGGAGAAACTCATACTTTTTCTCAGAATGCTTCATGTTCTATACTACAATCTCTTATGTTCAACGTTAGAGACTGACTGTTCTAAACCATGATTGACTCGCAAAATCGTTTTACATCACCTCGAGAAAACAAATTTACATGGCTATTTGGTATCAATAATTAATTAGATAGAATACCAAATATGGAATTGCAAATAACTTCTATCTGAAAAAACAAAATTTATTACCTTTTCTGGTTACACAATAAGGAAGACTGGGCCAAGCTTGGAAGTTTAGGGACGTTAATCAACCGACCTAATATTAACTTTTAAGACCGTCGGCAAGAGATTGTGGATTGAGACTTTTAGCGACAAATTTGAGAAAAGGAACTGAGATAGATGATAAAACTATCAATTCACAGAAGATTTTATGTGTAAAAATCTCTCAGAAGGTGTGTGAAAAAAAGAACATATTGAATTTAATCGCGTTTAACCCTAATCCCCTTTTGCAGAAAGACGATGGAAGAAATAGAATTGTTTTGTTTTTCTGGCCTACTTTTTTCTCTTTTAATTAGTTAAGGCCCAATAAATTGTTTTAATATCTATAGCCCATCAAAACATTTGTCTATGTAAAAAGCCTTCCCATATAGAAGAAGAACGTCTTTTGTCATATTAAGTCTTTGTGTAAACCTTTGCCATTTGACGAGAATAAAGCTTTCCCATATGAAATCATTCATATCGAAAACTTTGTTGTTTACAATACATGGCTAATCAAAGTTTTTTTTTATATAAAAAAGGTTTTAATCAAAATTATTTTTATAAAAAGGCTTTAATCAAAGTTTTTTTTTTTCACTGTTAGGAACTATATGCCTATTCTACACAACCTATTACACATGTTTAAATTTTATAAATTTATGCAAAATATTCACATATATGTATATATATTATTATAATTTCAAATTAACACTCTCACCCCGCGCAAAGCGCGGGTCTCTATCTAGTTTAAATTATTTATAAAGAACTGTGGGAATCGTATTAGGCTATTGAAATATGATTACAACTACGAAGAACGCGTGACCACGTTGATATGTTAAACCTTCAAATTACAAAACACAAACCTTGGGATTTCTAATGCAAACACAAAGGACAACTTAATCTCACGTTTGACAGTGTTAAGCGTTAACTTTACGAATGTAGAGAAAAAAATAATAATAAAAGAACTTTACGAAGTAGAAGAGATATACAGTAGAAAAAGAAAGTTATCGATCATGTTAAAAAAACATGTGCCCACCTCAGACATTACGTCATTCATTCATAGGATCACATGAAAAATTCAACAAACACACAACAAAACCCGATGTTGACAAAATGGACCCGTAAAAGGAGGAACGGAACGCAATCACGCAACTCTTTGAGACAATTTTTCACCATTTGTCACCTTGTTTCTTTTTACTATTCTCCCAGTTGAAAAATTAACTTACTTTTTAGTTTTACTCGCAGAATTCAAAAGGTTAATTTGGCTGTTCCTCGTGTCTTTGTCTCTGTTATGCTGCCCACGTTTTTTTATTGTATATGCAGTTCTTAGCTGCTTCCATCACTCTATGGAGGTGAGATACAAATCAAAGTGATTTAATTAAAACCAATAATTGCTCTGCGATGGACCAAACTAATTATTTTGTAAAAATGAAAACATAATTATATATGCATTAAGTGCTGTACGAATTGAGTAGAGTAGTGTTTACGCATTGGGCAGGTGAAACGAATAGTATATGAAAACACAACGTGGAGATTACATTCTTAATACTGAAATACATACAATTTCATTGAAATGTGCATATATATATATATTGATTCATGCACATTCTTTTTAGGTAATTTACAAATATATACATGTTACACACACAGATCTAGAATTCTTTATGTACTAGTACCAAGTATACAAATAGGTCAAACTACTTGACAAATTACAACCATGTGCGACTGTTTGTTTCTTCCTGTGTTGTAAAATATAAATATGATATTGGGTTAAATGAGCTTATTCCAAAATACCACACATATATATTTGAAGTATCACATATATATTATAAAAAGTAGCAAAAAACTATAGAAAGGAAATGAATTAAAGTACGATTATGTTATTTTGTATTATAAAAAGTATCGTAAACGTTTCAAGTGGTAATACTATTTTATTGTCTACAAACTTTATAACTAATTAATGTGGATTTCTGAAAATATACTTCCTTTTAAAACAATTGTAAATATATTTGGAAAATTAAAAATACTTCAAAAATTGAATATGTAGTTGTTTAAAACTTTTAATAATAGAAAACATAAAAGAGGGTTCCACCAACTTCACTTAGAATAAGACAAGACAATGCAATTGGAAGAATCAAACTTGAGTACCATTTTTAAGTATGCTAATGATGAAAAAAACATACTACAATATTACTTTTTTTAACAAAAATATTGCTTTATCTTTTATCGTTTTTCTATCACATAATTTCTACTGGTTATTTTTGGTGATATATCATACAAACAAAAATGTGTCGCTCGTAAATTTATCTGGTGGCATATAATGATATAATTTTGAAATGTTCTCTTCATCTACGTGATTTTTTGTCCAACTATCTGGATTCGAATCTTTCAATCATAATCGCAACAGCAGTTATTTAAGACAGCTAAAAAGCATTTACTACTTTGCTTTTGTGTTTAGTTTGCATTTAAGAGCGTAATTCTTAACTGAAGTTTGTTTCTTATATGGTAGGATGTAAATTCGTTGTTACTAATTTGTTGGATGTATGTATATATGTTTTACCTTAATTTGATTCAGGTTCAGCTAATCTAGACCCTAGTCATCTACTAGTCAAAACTGAGAAATGACACCCCTTTTGTTTTCAAAAGCAATAGAGTACATGACTAGTTAACTAATGTTTCGTGAAACCTAAAAAAGAAGTAAATCATTAATTAATGTCTCTTCTGAAACTAGGTGCCTTCGTGTCTCGTACCATCACTTGTGTTGAACCGGCGTCAAACGCCCACTCTCGCTGACCCCAGGCCATAACAAACACGCACATTATATCCTCTATACACAACAAACCATATAATAATCAGTACAATTCTGTATCAAATAATATAATAACGATAATCTCAACGCACAAACCAACCCCCCTTTTCTCTATATATACACACATTTGCCTCCACTTCCCTTCGTTCAAACATTTCATAACCCTTCGACTAGTATAAAAAATATAATCCTTATCTTCAGCCAAGAATGGGAGAGGTCAGTGACTTTCTATTACTTTTGCTTTATTATTTTTGGTATACAAGACCATTCTTGATGTATTTTCTATTGTGTATGTAGAAACAAGAAGGTGCCAAGGTTGAACAAGAGAATAAGGCCTCCATGGTAGTCTCTACTGAGACAACCGACAACAAGCCAAAGAGCGGCGGAGGAGATGCAGCCGCAGCCCCGGCCGCGGCGGCTGCCTCTCCCTTTGTTTACAAAGTGGATATGCACTGCGAAGGCTGCGCAAAGAAGATCAAACGAATGGTGAAGCACTTCGCCGGAGTGAAAGATGTGATGGTGGATATGGGTGGGAACAAGCTCATGGTGGTGGGAAAGATTGATCCGGTTAAACTACAGGAGAAGTTGGAGGAAAGAATGAAGAGGAAGGTGGTACTGACAAACCCACCGCCACCATCACCGCCTAAAGTAGACGCATCTGCCACTCCCGCCGCCGTTGGAGAGAAGAAAGACGCCGGTGTAGATAAGGCGGCGGCTCCTGCTCCTCCTCCTCCGGCTGCTCCCAAAGAGGTAAAAATTTAATTGAATAAGGACAAGACAAAATATGCAGTAACTTAAAAAGTGATAAAAAAATGTTCTACGAAAAAAAAGTGTTTTACAATAGCTAAAACGTAAAACCAGTCTAAAAATTTGAGTATGTAACTGATTGAGCTTTAAAATGTTTTTGTTCAGAGCTCGGTGGCTTTAAAGATCAGACTTCACTGCGAGGGATGTATTCAGAAAATCAAGAAAATAATACTGAAAATCAAAGGTAATTAAGGAGCTTAATAGACAGATGAAAGTTCTTTTCAAAAAAAAAAAAAACAAATGAAAGTTGATTTTTCTTTTCCTTACACAAGTTAAAGCCAAAAACAATTTAACTATGCTAAAAAATTAATATTTTGCGTCAGGCGTCCAAATGGTGACTATTGATGCTGCCAAAGACATGGTGACTGTGAAAGGAACGATGGACGTTAAAGAACTCGTGCCTCTACTCGCTAAAAAGCTCAAACGAACCGTCGAGCCTCTTCTTCCGGCTAAAAAAGATGACGGTGCAGCCCCTCCCGCCGCAAAGAAAGAAGTCCCAGCCGCTGGAGCTAACGAAGCAAAGAAGGAAGGAAGTGAGGTCGTAGAGAAGAAAAACGAGGGTGGAGAGAAAAAGAAAGAAGCTGGAGACGGGGGAGAGAAGAAGAAAGACGAGGCTGGCGATGGCGGAGAGAAGAAGAAAGAGGCTGGAGACGGTGGAGAGAAAAAGAAAGAGGCCGGAGATGGTGAGAAGAAGGAAAGTGGCGTCGTGGTAGGAGGAGGAGGTGCGCCGGTGACAATGGTGAATAAAATGGACTATTATGGATACTCATATCCTACGGCTCCGATGTATTGGCAAGAAGGACACGTGTACGGTCATAGTTATTCGATCGAAGGACAGGCTTATCCAGTGGGGGGTCAGAGTTATCCAGGTTCAGGATACAACTACTCGAGTGATAGTTACGTACCGTACTCGCATGGGAACATGAACACGCCTCCTGGAATGTTCAGCGACGAGAACCCTAACGGTTGCTCTGTTATGTAAATATGCTATACTTGAAGGGTCGACACCTAAAATGTAGAACATTCACAATAATTTTTGAAACTAAGATAACATTGTTCGGTGCAGAAAAAGATAACATTGTCCTTTTTCATCAAAACAAATAACAAAACAAATGTGCAAGTTAAAGCAGACGAACATAAATTCATGACTTGAAGCTAAAAATTTGAAAAATAAGAATTTTCCAAACATAATATATAAATTACTGTAAAACTTTAAATTTGTAGATATATTATTAAAGTTTAAAATTATAATTTCAAAATACATTAATCATATAACAGTAGATATTTGTTCGATAAGGATTATTTTGGTAGATGATCACTGTTCTTGATTTTTCAAGACGGATTTTGTGGATTTTTTTTTGATCTTAATGAAAGATAATTCACTAGGAAAATATTTTGGTTGATTGGTATATGTTGATAGATAATTTCAAATGATAATATTGAACGAAATCTTGAAAAGATGAACACCAATTAATGATTTTATTTTTGTTAGAAAGCTAACTAAAGCCATTTTCTCGATCAACCATGATTATATGATCTCCATGGTAATTATGCTTACCCTTTATGTAAGTAAAGTTTATCTTTATTTTTGAACTTTTTTTTTTTTGATCAAACTTTTTGAACTTTATAAAGTTTTATCTTTATGGCATTGATTGAATCATTATCCTCTCCTTCAATAACTCATTAGTGTATTAAAAAAAAAAAACTCATTAGTGTATTAAAGAATTGTATAACTAAGTTACTAGCTAACTAAACAATATCAAAGGTTTATTTTCATAAGATATATGTTTCTCTATTAAATAGTTGAAAACATAGCGAGCGAATAAAACTACAGTTTGAGAAGATATTATCTTTGTTTCCACATAGAATACAATTTATAAAATCGAATTGAAGTGATGTAATTCGAATATTTGACCTGAAAGACCCATTATTTCGTAGTATCTCCATCTCCTTATACAATATTTTAACATGTTCTTGGACGGAAACACAGTAACACGCATACAAAATAATTTCATCTTCTTGTTGCGTATAGACATTATTTATATAATTAAATACATGATTTAGCATGATTAATTGACTTAATCTTGACAGGATAAATAAATAGTGACTTAATCTTTACGTATATCTCTCCTAGAGGGATGAGAACGACAAAGACAAACCAATAAAAACAAAGCATGTTGATAATGATTCCGTCTCTTCCTATTTTGTCTTTTCTAATCTTCTGTTCTTTGTATTGTACCTATGTGTAATTGTATACACATTTAAACTCTGAAATCTGAAGGAGTATATTATGCACTCTATTTCTGATCTCTCTCAAAACCCATGCAATAATTCAATCATTGTATGTTGAGGATAAATCAAACACGTACGCCCTATTTCGAGGTTTAAACATAGAATATATCCTCTATATATACACCATAATCCACGTATTAGAAAGATTTGTCTTTGGAAACATATCAGATTATAATATGTACGTACATATATCTAATTACAACGAATATAAGAACATACTCTATAGGCAAATAATTGCATGTGTACATGTACGTGTTGTCAAATTGATCACTTTTGTTGAAATAGAGATAACATAAAATAAGCAAACAATTGATTTCCCATGCTCCCGTCAACTTTTTTTTGTGTGTGTGTGTGTGTGTATATGATCCAAGTATTGGTCTCACGAAACGATATACAACTATACAAGGAAGTGGGGATATAACAAAAATAACAATACACATAAAGTAAAGAAACAATACAAATAAATTAAATAAGTTTTATTAATTATATTCTATGATCTATCATGCATGGTTTGATATTTAGTTTTTACTCATATAACGAGGCAATCAAATATGCTTAACTGACTTTTAGATCACAGACTTTCTATCTAAATATCAGTATATCACTCATAATTTTTCACGAATGTGCCTCAGATTCTAACAAAAGCAAACATCATATATTCGTATACGTACTGATATGAAATGTTATAGTCAAATCAATGATAAAAGGTATTTTAGACCAAACACGAATGGTTTTTCCAATAATAAACTGACTAGTACAAATGAAAACGTCATATTTGAAAACATCCAAAGTTTTGCGAGTTAAGTCTATAAAAGGCTGGCCAGTGGTGACCGATTTTATCACATATATTATTTAGTCCTGTTGGATTATTAAACGTTTTCCTTGGTTATTTTTATTATAAAACTTTGTTTTAGCCTAGAAACTTATTTGGAATTTTCTAAGATCTAATTTAAACTAGAGGCGTCGTATTAAATATCTAAAACTATATCCGTTTATTAATTAAAAATACCATGCATTTGAATGATCGTTTAATCTATTTATTCAAAATGGGAATCCACCTAAGATGCTATGTCATTGCTCACTACCATTATGCATTGAAAATATAATATTGATACCTAATAAGTATAATAACAATGGTGATAATATGAATTAGGTGACAGGTTGCAAAATCCAATCAAAGGCCACCTATGTCTCCTTCATGGAGATGGATCTGGCAGCAGAAAATACAAGAAACTCAGCTATTAAATAAAAGCAAAAATAATGGATATCTATTGTGTGGCTGCAAACCAGTGATATATATATATATATATATATATATATATATATATATATATGATATATCTCTATTTTACTGTGATTGCATTACTATATTGCCATGTAAATACTCATCACGAATCTATATTTTTACTAGTAAAAGAAAGGAAAACGTATACGTGTGACATGAAACATTCAGGAATAAAATTTGGAATAAGTGTCATTACTAGTATAGAAGAATTATAGCAAAAAAATTTATAGCAAACATAACATAGCTACAATGAAATATATAGTAATTAAAAAGAAAAATGGTTGCTGACAAAAAGGTAAAAGATGAATAATAACGCTTGTCAGTTATACAAAATATAAAATGTCATGTTGTATCTTTTTGAGTTATACAATTATTCATGGTTTTACAAAAAAAAAACAAAAAATTATACTCGACAGTATGTACGTACGTTACCACGTAAGATAATTGATATGTTAATACGGGATAAATAATGTTAAATGGTGTCCACGCCAAAGTTAGGTTTATGTCCACAATCTGAAAAGGGTTTGGGTTTGGAATCTCTCGGTTTGACTTATATGATCCGAGAGATGATGCATCTTCATCAATCACCATGTAGGGGACATGTCAGATCTTGACGTTTTGAAAATCTAAAGCAGTAGTAAAGTTATAGTCACAGTTAACTTTTATGATCATCATGGCCTTGTGACCAATTGACTCTCACTATGGTTCTATATATAACAGAAAGAAAGCCGTCAGTAAACCATTATACAAAACTAGTAAGAAAACTATATCTCCACATGTATATTATAAATTATCATGCAATATTTCTCGGGTCAAATCTCTACGCTTTGGCGTAACAAATTGAACTTGTCAAAAAATTTGAGCATCCAAAGTCATGTGGATTCATCGTATATTGACTTTCTCCATTCGTTGTACTTAGTTTTTAACAAAAGGATAAGTCAAACTTTAACGAAAAGTAACTTAAATTCAATCCATTTATTGCTCTTTATCTAAAGACTGCGTGCGTATACAAAACTGGTTACATGGGCAGATCTCAACCATAAGTCGGACTAGATGATGGATCTTATGGATTACTGTCGGGCTTAATAGAAAGCCCATATATGTATTGGATCAAACTTGAATCCTATACAAGAAAAGTGTTTAAAAAAAAAAAGAATATGACAAGAAAAACAAAAATGAAAAAAAAAACTCGTAAATTTATTTTCGGTCATGCGACTTGCGAGATGCCAACCCGTGCCACGTGCATTACGATTCAACCAATTTTTTTTTCTTTAAAAGAGAAGCAAAATAGCAGAGAACATTAATTTATTTTTCTCATTAAATTGTTGAAAAAGATCCCTCCATGATGTTAATTTTCGTAAATTATTTGTTTTTAAAATACTTAGCGTAATGAAGGCAACTGGCAAAGTTAACTTTGTATTGATTAAAAAACAAGCCTAAATCAATTATAATGATTTTATTTTAGTTTTTTATTTGCTAATAAATAAATTAAGATTCATTTATTCTTTGGAAAAGTAAAAAAAAAAGTTTATTAAATACCTGTACAACAAACAACAAAGCAAGGTTAAAAAGGTATTGTATACATTCATATCTTACATAAAGTAATTAATTAATTACATTCTCATTTTATTTTCCTTTTAATTTTAATGTGAATGTAAAACAAGAAAAATAAAAATTCCTTTTTTTTTTCCTCCCCTCTCTCTCTCTCTCCGTGTTCAACCGTAGATGTTCGTCGGAAAAATATCTTCGCCTTCAATTTAGTTAGATCTTTCCCTAAATCCTCGACTACAGTTCGCGAATCACAGGCTCTCAAAGCTTTGCATCTCTCTCAGGTTTGATTTTTCTCTTTTTTTCCGTATATTTTTTTATTGTTTGGGTCAGACATGTTTCTCTCTCGATTTTTCTATTGAAAGTTCGAAATTGAATGAGTATGAGTAGGTCTGAATTTTTCAAATTTTCTTGCGAGATTTGGATGCAAATACGCCGATTGAGCTAATTAGGGTTTCGAAATTGGGCGTTTCGATTTGATCTGGTGAAATTGAAATTTAGGGTTGATTTGTTTGTTTTTTTCGAAATTAGGGTTTCGTGTTTTCACTATAGATGTATAATTTGTGATTGTTATGTCTATGGAGTTTGATTATGCATTCACATTCGTTTTCTGAGTTTCGCCATTTTTGGGGGATTTTGATGTTCATTGTTTAGGATTCACTGCTCTGTTTTGAGGATCTCATAAGCATATGAATGCTTAAAAAACCTTGTGCAATGCAAGCTGAGAAGGAGGTAACGTTGAGCACTCAAGGTCCTATAGAAGAGGGCCTGATGTCAAACCAGAACAGCAACCCTAATATAGCTTCTTCTGCTTCTATCGGTGCTGCTCAGTTCCCTGGTATGTATGTTGTTGCATTCATTCAGAGGTTTTGTTCGGTTTGTGAGCTGAGTTGATTCATTCTATGTGAGTGCAGCTAAGAAGCCAACTAGGCAATGGGCTGCTTGGACGCATCAAGAAGAGGAAAGTTTCTTCACTGCGCTTCGTCAAGTTGGAAAGGTATCAGCGGCTTTTGAAGTTTGTATGGGTTTAGCCTTCTTCTTTCTCTCTTTTTTTTTTGTTATGTATAAGTGACATTTTCTTCGTGTTGATGTTTTTTCAGAACTTCGCGAAGATTACTTCTCGTGTACAAAGCAAAAACAAGGACCAGGTTGGTTGATAGATAGACCACTGAGTTTTGTTTCCTTTTCACTCGTACTTGCTGCTGTTTGCTTTTAGTTTCTCATCGTTGTGGTGGAAACTTGCTGTGATTTTTTTCAGGTTAGACATTACTATTATCGTCTGGTCAGGCGTATGAACAAGCTTCTAGGTCCGGAACTGAGTCTTGATGCCAAAAACCCAAAGGACACAAATGCTGCAATGCTACGATGGTACATTTCTTTTTATGTTATGTTATGCGCTTTGTACTGGTATTGTAGATTGTTGAAGTACATTATCGTAAACAAATGATGGACACCACTCTCTGTGAGGTTTGTCTAGATAACAAGCTATATCATGCTATGAGTATTAGGTAGGCGAGGTCACATTGACATAAGTGTTCTGTTCGCCTAAAAAAAGTAGTACGGGAATGCATTTCTTGTTAGTGACTGAAGAACGTTTTGAAAGTTTTATAGTTTCATCCTGTGTATCGAGAGTGACTGAAGAACGTTTTGAAAGTTTTATGGTTTCATCCTGTGTATCGAGAATGTCTGCTAGCGATTTCATACTATTACACATGATTATATAGTAACAACTGGCCTATAGATCTTGAACATCAAGCTCTTTTTCTTTGTTCTCATGGATGACATGAATTCACATATCATGATCTTAGTTATCATTCGTCTTTTTTTTTCTAACGAAAACTTGCTTTTTTCATGTGTCTTGCAGGTGGTCTTTACTGGAAAAGTATAGCTGCAAAGCTTCAAAACTTCACCTTAAACCCCGGAGATTCAAGCTATTCTTAGAGGCTTTGGTTAGTTTGCAAATGAAATTTTTGTTTTATTCTTGGATATGGCAAGAACTGGTTTTCAAATAATTTTCTAACAAACCCTTCATCGTGAAGGAACACCAATTGCTGAAAGACCGCAGAAAAAGCTCAAGAAAACGGGCTTGCCATGGAGAAAGTTTCTCTTCGGCCTCCCTTGGAAACATCTCAAGTCATAGCAGGGAAAGAGGATTGGATAACAGTCCATTTAAACTGATTCTTTGCGACAGCCAAAATGTTAGGCCTGGAAGAGCATCTACCAAACATGGTGAAAGCTTAGGTGTTAGAATTGGGGATGAAAAAGAAGATACAGCCGTTGGAAGATGTGGAAGGCGACGAAAGCAAGGTATTTTGAACATTATCTAATAGAGGCGGGCTTACTTGACTCTAAGCAGTTCTTCCATCTTCAGCAGGTTTAAGAAAATGGGAAAAGGCTGCAATAGATGGGGTCTCTTTGGTTGCCGATGCTGCAGAACACTTGGAACGAACATCAATCGACAAAGATATGGATCGCGAAAAAGGTTTAGCTGCTAGTATTGGATATTTCATTTTCTTAGATGTTTGTTTATAAAGGACTAACAAGTGCAAATTCTAAAGGGGATTATCTTCTTATCTCAGACTTAGGTCCCACAAGATATTTAACCGGAAAGTCTCCACTTTCTCTACCCTCCTCTGGTGAGGTTCCTCTCAATGATGCCAATATGCAGTTTTCTGCCAAGTTGAAACTTCAGTTGTTCCCAATTGATGAATCTACACGAAGATCCTTGGAAGTGGTAATCTTCGAATAGGAATTATACTGATTGGATCAATATTCTTATGAGACATGATGAAACAGAGCTTGGTCTATTAACAGGATACGCACAATCCGCATCTGGAACTTACTCTAAGTAATCGCAAGAAGATATCTTCTGTGCTGGAACATCTCAACCGCAAATGGGGAAGTTCAAGTTGTGCATGTGGAGAGCTAATGCTGTTCCCTTACAATGCAAGGAAAGAAACTGTAGCTTGTCATCAGAGGTGGACCAGTGACTCTTTTCTATGTGCAGCAGAAGTGTATTCAATGGTTGGAAGTCCCTCACTTTTCCGCTTAAGGTTTGCTCTCATAATCTCCTATTCTTTGCAGGTTTATTCTCGTCAAGTTACCAAACTATATATACCAATTTTTTTATATATATTTATTTGCAGGTATGGTTGGTTCGTCCAAGATGCATCAGGTTCTTTTATTTCTCAGGTTCCAACTGCAGCTTCTTATCCTTCACTCGAGGATAACATGAATGTGGATGAGGCGAATGAGGACAACATGATCCTTACTGAAGCTGGACCTTTACCTAAGCATTCAACTTCTGAGAAAGCAACTGTAGTATGTGCATCTGGTGATCGTCCTGCAGAAACTAGTGATAATTATGAACCTGCTTCAGCGGCTATTACTCCATTTGACCATTTGAGCAGCGGTAATGCACTGTCAGCAGGAGCATGGGCTGATAGTCTTACTAACATAAGTATAGGTGATCTACTCTCTGAAGCGCCTGATGACATAGATAGTGATTGTGTGGATCCACCTGCCACTGAGGGTTCACATTGCCTCCTTCGAGATGTCCCATTTGCCTCGGACTCTTTTGATGCTGCAATTGCTGCTCATATCCTAAGACACCAGAACAAGCCAAGTGGTCTTATATCGATGACTTCTGGCTCTTCATCTCTATGGGATGATGAAGATACACGTGATGCCTTCTCCTTCCAAAAGAATCGTTATGCAAAGTCTTCTTCAAAGTTGGCTAATGTTGCTTCTCCTGGAGGTACCGGCAGAGTAAATGGAGAGCCTTCTCAAGTAGTGGAGGTAAACTATCAATCACAATGTACTATCACAATGGTTTACAGAACTAAACCATCTGATTTTAATAAAACTTTTTATCAGGCAACATCTGGTGATGAGGGGCCTTGTAACCTTCCTGATCAGCAGGGAGATCCAATGGAAGAGGGTCCAACAGACCCTCTTACGATTGACTCTCCAGGGAAGACCATTTATGGGCTTGCGGATGTATATTGGGTAAGTCTCCAAATCTCACATTCTCTTCCTCCAAAATGAACAATCCGCACATATTCAAAAACACTTGTTTTGCTCCTCTATTTGCAGCCGGACTCATTAGGACCACTGGATCTAGACATCAGATCTTCAAAGTATGCAGAAGATTTGAACCTCAGCGACAGCCTCGGGGGTTTGAGCCGTCTGATAGCGACCAGCCTTGATGCGTTTCAAAACTGTTCGCTTTTTGGTTTCGACAGCAAGAAGGATAAGTCTAACATGGTCTGAAATGAGAACCAACGCAAAAAACTTGTGGGTCAGAATGTTGATAGTTGAAAAAGAATAGAAGAATCTTTATCATAACTAATAGCTTCACTGTACAAAAATCTGATGTAAGTTTTTAACTCTTTTACACTTTCTTCTGTGTTGATACATATGTTTCTATGTTTACACTTACTGTTGTTTACATGCTTAGTTTCCCTTTTGGTCTCTTCTTTTGTTTATAGAAGTTTCGTGGCTTCATAGTAAATAAGCATGTCGAATAATATTTTTTAATTTTCACTCTGTAAACCGTTCGAGTGAAAGAACAGTAACTCTGATCAAAATTTTCTACCATAAAACTCCATTTTAGCGTTCAACGTCTCCTTCAAACCAAACAGTATTAAACCATTTCTACTCTTGAAAATCAAAGTCTACAATGACTTGGTTTGGTTTGAACTGAACCACATCGGTTACCTCATTACAAAAAAAAAAAGACAACAGTTATCCCATTATTCCCACCAAATACCTCAACACAAAGAGTTCTCATAACTGGTTGATAGAAGACAATCTTATCCACTGTAAATAAAAGTTTTAGAGTCTTGATTGTTATCGAGATAAAACATGTCTAGATTCATTTCCTTCAATGTTATTCTACACGACAAACACTATCCAACATTCAATTTCTCGTATTCAGCAATTAGTCCAAGTCAAAGCTAAATATTAACACCAGCACTCTTCATCCTAATTACTCCCTCTGTCCTACTTTAAATGGGTTTTTAGGGTTTTTCTTTTGTCACATTTTAATTGATGTTCTCTTTATCCTAGATACAATTTATTGTTGTTTGAAAATTTTGACCAACTACAAAATACTACATTTTTTTTTATTGGTTGAATTAGTTTAATTTAATACTAATACATAAAAATTTGTATTTTCTTAATATTTGTACAAAAACCTAAAACACCACTTAAAGTGGGACAGAGGGAGTAGTATAATTCATTAGCTAAGTTTGATTAAATAAACCAAACCATATTGGTTTCCTCATTAGGAAGAAAACAACCACTCTTTTCATCGTGTTGTAAGTGAATATCACCAGTTTTCTGTCCTGATATTATGTATTACATATAAGGGCTTGTGCCAAATGGTTAGTCGCTTATAGCAACTTCTTGAAGTGCCATGTTGCCATGAGTAAACATCTAAAGTTATAATTACAAAAAAAGAAGCTATAATTACAATTATACAAAAATGATGTAACTCCCTTACAAAACTGATGTAAGCCAATTATACAAAAATGATGTAACTCCCTTACACAAGTGATGTAAGCCCACTTGTCATAAAATGACAAATCTGCTTTAGTTACACACTTACACTGGTCCTCTCGTTCTCATCATCTCGTCCTCGATCGTACACGAACAGACTGTCTCTACATGCCCTTTGTCATCCTCATCTTTTCCCCAAAACCAAATTTGACGGCTTCTGTTGTCCCAATATATTTTCCAAGATAATTCATTGTATATTTTCCAAGATAATTCATTGTATGTTTGTGTAAAGGCATATTCGAGTTCTGATATACACTGTATGATGAGTGAGTAAGGATTGGGAATTCTAAGTTGGGATTGAGATAAGATATAGAATAAACGATAATATAGTTCAAATTATTGCCACAAGTTGTGTGATCGGTAATGATAGTTTATTTTCTCCACCGGAACAATATGACGATATGCTCATAAGCTCATTATATGTTGTTGATCCAAAGTAGCCAATAGTTGAAACTTTGAAGGGAGATTATCATGTTAAGCTAAAAAGGAATTGGTTTAATTGGCAATTTGTTTTAATTTTCTTCAAAAGAAATATCCTTACAAGTTTTTTATTGGCAAAAGAAAAAGAAAAGAAGATCCGTTAAATAAAAAACATCTTACCAAAAAAAAGATCCATTATTTTTTTATTTTTATATTTTGTCTCAGGAAAAAAAAAAGATCCCTTAATAACTCACTTACACCATATATAAATATCAAGTCCGTATATGTGATCTATACCACTCAAATTACCAAGAGAATAAAACTCTTCCAAATATAGAAATCAATGGAGAGCGCAAAGTCGAGAAAGCCTCATGCCATGATGATACCATTCCCACTTCAAGGCCATGTCATCCCTTTTGTACACTTAGCCATCAAACTCGCTTCTCACGGCTTCACCATCACTTTCGTCAACACTGACTCCATCCACCACCACATCTCCACCGCTCGCCAAGGTGACGCCGGAGATATCTTCTCCGAAGCTCGCACCTCCGGAAACCTTGACATACGTTACACCACGGTGAGCGACGGCTTCCCTTTGGAGTTTGACCGGTCGCTTAACCATGACCAGTTCTTCGAAGGCCTTATCCACGTCTTTCCTGCCCACGTTGATGATCTCATCACCAAAATCTCCCGCCTGGGTGACGATCCTCCGGTGACTTGCTTGATCGCCGACACGTTTTTAGTTTGGTCATCTATGATTTGTAACAAGCACAACCTCGTTAATGTCTCGTTTTGGACCCAACCTGCCTTGGTCCTTAATCTCTATTATCACTTGCATCTCCTCATATCCAACGGTCATTTCAAATCTCTTGGTAACACTCTTAATTAAATAATCCTGCCAGTGATGTGTTTATTACACATTATTTTCACTTAGCTGTGTATTAAAATTAAATCCATAAAAAGTCACCAAAATTAGGTATATGACTTCATGATTTGAATATTTTGTTGAAGTGAATTTATGTAGAATTTTTCTTATATATTAAATGGTATTAGTTACATCATTTATTGAACATTTGTAACTACTACTGTATATGCTAGATAACCGTGAAGACGTGATCGATTACATACCAGGAGTTAAGGCAATAGACCCAAAGGACTTGATGTCATATCTTCAAGTGAGCGACAAAGACGTTGACACAACCAGAGTGGTCTATAGAATAATATTCAAGGTCTTCACTGGCGTCAAGAAAGCAGAGTTCGTTTTATGTAACACCGTGCAAGAGCTGGAACCAGGCTCACTCTCTGCTCTACAAGCCAACCAACCTGTTTACGCCATCGGTCCCGTTTTCTCAACCGAATCGGTTGTCCCCACAAGCCTGTGGGCCGAGTCAGATTGTACAGAGTGGCTCAAAGGCCGGCCCACCGGATCAGTCCTCTACGTCTCGTTTGGTAGCTATGCACATGTTGGTAAGAAGGAGATCGTGGAGATAGCCCATGGGCTTTTGCTAAGTGGGCTTAGTTTCATTTGGGTTCTACGTCCAGATATAGTTAGCTCCGACGTGCCGGATTTTCTCCCAACCGGGTTTATGGACCGTGCCCAAAGTCGAGGCATTGTGGTCCAGTGGTGTTGTCAGATGGCAGTAATGTCAAACCCGGCCATTGGAGGGTTTTTGACACATTGCGGGTGGAATTCGATTCTAGAAAGCGTTAGGTGTGGTTTACCATTATTGTGTTATCCGCTTTTAAATGATCAGTTCACGAACCGGAAGCTTGTGGTGGATGATTGGCGTATTGGATTGAACCTTTGTGAGAAGAAGATGGTCACAAGGGATGAAGTCTCGGTGAATATTAAGCGGTTGATGAACGAAGAAACTTTAAGTGAGCTGAGAAGCAACGTTGAGAAGGTTAATCTTCATATCAAAGATGCGGTTACAACCGATGGATCTTCAGAGGCTAATTTAAACTTTTTCGTTGGTGAGGTCCGAGATAGAATAGAAATTAGAAACTAAAGTGTGTCATATAAATGAGTTATATTAAATCGATTAGACGAAGCTATGTAATGGTGTAGACTAACTGATATCTTCACTGTACAAAAAAACTGATGTAAGTTTTAACTTTTTCACACTTTCTTCTGTGTTGAGTTGATACATGTTTCTATGTTTACAATTGCTGTTTTTTATATGCTTAGTTTGTTATGGTTTCCTTTTGATTTCTTCTTTTGTTCATAGAAGTTTCGTGGCTTCATAGCAAATAAACATGTCGAATAATATTTTTAACTCTTTAAACCGTTTGAGTAAAAGAACAGAGTGACTTCTCGTCAAAAATTTCCACCGTTAAACTCCATTTTAGCGTTCAACGTCTCTTTCAAATCAATTGAATATTAAACCATTTCCATTTTAGCGTTCAACGTCGCTTTTCAAACCACTCTTTCACTATAATCACTAAGTTTGGTTTGAACTAAACCAAATCGGTTACCTCATTATTAGAAAAAAAAACAACAATTATCCCATTATCCCCACCAAGTTATTCTCCAAAACATATAACCTCGAAAAAAATAGAACATGTCTAGACACGACAAAACACTATCCAACATTCAATTTCTCGTATTCAGCAATTAGTCCAAGTTAATATCAACACTAGCTAGACTCTTCATCCTAAGTATAATTCATTTTTAGTAGCTAAGTTTTGATTCATTAAACCAAACCATATTGGTTTTCTCATTACGAAGAAAACAACCACTCTTTTTATCATGTTGTGAGTAAATATCATCCAACTCACCAGTTTTCTGAACTGATATTTATGTATTAGATATGAGGGCTTGTACCAAATGGTTAGTATCTTAGAGCATCTATAAAAGACATTTTATAACTTCAAATATGAAGTTTTTTTGCTCTCTAAGAAGAAACTTCAAAACTTCAAATTTGAAGTTTTTAGTAGTGAAACTTCAAATATAGAGTGTTACTACTCAAAATTTCAAATTTGAAGTTTCATATTTTTATTTGCATCTAGGTCCTTACATTTATATATTTACATTTTATGATTCTTAAATATTTTGTTGTTTATTATTTAATCTTTAAAAAATTTTATATCTCATGAATATTTTAAATTTCTTATCATAAATTTAAGTCTTACACATAAAATTAAATAAAAACCTTAAAATAAAACTTAAAATATTTTAAAACTAGAATCATACAACAACATTATTACAAAAAAACTTAACAAATGCACTAATTGATCATATATGAGAATATTACATAAATATTTTTACAGAATAATGTGATATTTTACTCAAAATTTAGTATTTAGCTATGTATTCTATGTAAAATTCTATATATTTTGTGTAACTTTTTATTAATTAATATTGATGTTGTATTTTTATATATGTGCTAATTATTTATAAAGTTGTGTGAATCTATATTAATTATGACAAACATAAAGACCATAATATAAAATATAATTATTTTTGAAGTTTAGTTTTTGGAGAATAACATCTTTAAATTTCAAATATGAAGTTTTGCAAACTTCAAAATAGTGTGTCTTTTTGGAGATGCTCTTATAGCAACTTCTTGAAGTGCCATGTTGCCATAAGTAAACATCTAAAGTTATAATTACAAATTTTATGTAAGCCAATGATACAAAAATGATGTAACTCCCTTACAAAAATGATACAAGCCAACTTGTCATAAAACGACAAATCTGCTTTAGTTACAATGGTCCACTCGTTCTTATCTTGTCGTCTTCGTACACGAACAGACTGTCTCTACGTGCCCTTTAAAAATTCCTTCTCCTCATCTCTTCCCAAAACCAAATTTGACGGCTTCTGTTCCTCCAACATATTTTCCAAGATAATATAATATAGTCATTCATTATATCTTGATGTACTACTACTACTGTACTAGGCATGTTTGAGTTCAAATATATTCACAACAGAACATGTATAGTGAGTGAGTAAGTGTTACGAATTCTATGTTGGAATTCTGATAAGATCTATAAAATAAACGATGCAGAAATCAATTGTTAGTTTTTTTTTTGGACAGAGAAATCAATTGTTAGTTTTAAGTTTGAAACTTATATAACTTAACATGATAATAATATATTTCAAATTATCGCCACAAGTTGTGTGATCGCTAATCATACGCTCTTTCTACATGTTGTTGATCCAAAGTAGCCAATAGTTGAAAACTTGATGGGAGATTGTCATGTTAAGCTATATAGGATCCATTATCATGTTAAGCTTTAAAGGAATTGGTTTAGTTGGTAATTTGTTTCAATTTTCTTCAAAATAATATTCTTACAAGTTTTCTATTGTAAAGAAAAAAAGAAAAGAAAAGAAAAAAAGAGAGATCCATTTGTAATTCACTTATACCATGTATAAATATCCAGTTAGTATACACACATATACCACTCAAAAGACCAAGATAATAAGATTCTTCCAAAAATTCAAAGATCAATGGAGAGAGCAAAGTCGAGAAAGCCTCATGCCATGATGATACCATACCCACTTCAAGGCCATGTCATCCCTTTTGTACACTTAGCCATCAAACTCGCTTCTCACGGCTTCACCATCACTTTCGTCAACACTGACTCCATCCACCACCACATCTCTACTGCTCGTCAAGGTGACGCCGGAGATATCTTCTCCGCCGCTCGAACCTCCGGAAACCTTGACATACGTTACACCACAGTGAGCGACGGCTTCCCCTTGGAGTTTGACCGGTCGCTTAACCATGACCAATTCTTCGAAGGCATTCTCCACGTCTTCCCTGCTCATGTCGATGATCTCATCACCAAAATCTCCCGCCGGGGTGATGATCCTCCGTTGACTTGCTTGATCGCCGACACGTTTTACGTTTGGTCATCTATGATTTGCGACAAGCACAACCTTGTTAATGTCTCGTTTTGGACCGAACCTGCCTTGGTCCTTAATCTCTATTATCACTTGCATCTCCTCGTATCCAACGGTCATTTCAAATCTCTTGGTAACACTTTTAATTAATCAATCACGCCACTGATATTTTTGTTACATTTTATACTTACGTAGCTGTATATTAAAATTTTAGGGATCCATAAAATCACGAAAATTTGGTATATGACTTCATGATTTGAATATTTTATGGAAGTGATCTAACGTAGAACTTTTCTTATATATGCTAGATAACCGTGAAGACGTGATTGATTACGTACCAGGAGTTAAGGCAATAGACCCAAAGGACTTGATGTCATATCTTCAAGTGAGCGATAAAGACGTAGACACGAACACAGTCGTCTATAGAATAATATTTAAGGCCTTCACAGACGTCAAGAAAGCAGATTTCGTTTTATGCAACACCATACAAGAACTCGAACCAGACTCCCTCTCGGCTCTACAAGCCAAACAACCGGTTTACGCCATCGGACCGGTTTTCTCAACGGAATCGGTTGTCCCTACAAGCCTTTGGGCCGAGTCAGATTGTACGGAGTGGCTGAAAGGCCGGTCCACGGGATCAGTGCTCTATGTCTCCTTCGGTAGCTATGCACATGTTGGAAAGAAGGAGATCGTGGAGATAGCCCATGGACTTTTGCTAAGTGGGCTTAGTTTCATTTGGGTTTTACGTCCAGATATAGTTGGCTCTGACGTGCCGGATTTTCTTCCAACCGGGTATATGGACCTAGCCAAAGGTCGAGGTCTTGTGGTCCAGTGGTGCTGTCAGATGGCAGTAATCTCAAACCCGGCCATTGGAGGGTTTTTGACACATTGTGGGTGGAATTCAATTCTAGAAAGTATTTGGTGCGGTTTACCATTGTTGTGTTATCCGCTTTTAACCGATCAGTTCACGAACCGGAAACTTGTGGTGGATGATTGGTGCATTGGAATTAACCTTTGTGAGAAGAAGATGGTCACAAGGGATGAAGTCTCGGTGAATGTTAAACGGTTGATGAATGAAGAGACTTCAAGTAAGGTGAGGAGCAATGTTGAGAAGGTTAAAAGTTATATCAAAAATGCGGTCACAACCGCTGGATCTTCAGAGATTAATTTTAATTCATTCGTTGGTGAAGTCCGAGAAAGAATTGAAATTAAAAACTAAAGTGTGTCATATAAATGGGTTACATTAAGTCGATCAGACTAAGCTATGTAATTTAGTCATATGAATGTTGCTTACGAACCCTATAGCTCACATTAAGGAGCTTTATGAAAAAAACTACCTTAAACATGAATGAAAGTTTCTCTTATGCCTGGTCGTGGACAAAATAGCTGGATACGAAGAAGAATCAAAACAGAATCGAGTTGATTGGAAGGTATTGAATACTTAGTCATGACATAGATTCATATACTTGAAAACGAAAAAACCAAACCAAACCTAAATCAAATAAAATCGAGTAATTATCCAAAATATTAAAAATATAAATATGTACTAAAAACGGTCATATTGATTTTTAATAATAATAATAAATTTGAATATATTAATTATTTTAAATATATCTGAATAATTAAGATACAAAATAATTGAATAGTATCTATAGTTATTTTCTAATAAAATATGAGCTGTATTTGATGGGTGTTCGATTAATTATTGTATCTCAAACATATTATCGCAATCAACTCAAACCACGGTAAAAACGGAAAGAATCAATTCCAATCCAAAAGTTATTAGATGAAATATCTTTAATACTGAAATGCCTAAAAATCATGCAAATATGGTTAAAGTAAACTGTCGTAAATATGAAAAATGATATTGAAAATGTAATAGTTTAGATAATTTCTCATATTTAAATATAATGTAAATTTTAGTTCCATTTGTTTTGAACGTTTAGCATCCTAAGTACAAACCACCATACGAGTATTATATAGTTAACATCATCTATTCTATTAAAACATAATCATCCTATTGATAAATGTTATGTCAAACTATTATTCTCTTTATTTAAAAGCTCTCTTATCTACTCTATTAATTTAGGGTCATAAAATTTATCTACTATTTAGAAGTTATCATTTAAATTTGGACCTTCTCTAGGATAGTAGGTGTTTGGATAATTAAATCTGTTTGGTTCCTTGAATATATAGACATAACTAACAATTTAATTTAAACCAACATATAAATACATATTATAATTGATTTAACTAATGGAATTTGGAAAATTATTAAAATTATGTTGATTTACAAATAAAGGGTCATACGATTATGTAAACCAATTTACATTAGGCCTTATAAATATTGGGTTTTAACCAACTAACATTGTATTTGAAATTTAAAAATAAAAAGACTATATAATATATCCACAAACAATATTATAATAAAAAATATATTAATTTTTTTGTGGAATTAAAGTTTATTTGATTTTTTTGTTTTCTCAGTAACAATTAAAAAGCATTGTGTAAATATTTTCCTTATAAATTTTGGATCTCACACATATTAACGTTTATATACAGTTTAACCTTTTAAATTAATACTCTATAAATTAATATACACTAAATTTTCTATAAAATAATATAATTGTATAGCCCAAATTAAATTTTTTGGTTCAATTATTATATCGATAAATTAATAACCTCTATAAATTAAAAGAATTATAGTTTTAGTGTAGTCCCAACATTATTATTTTATAGATGTTTCACTGTAGAAGTTGTAATTAAAAATGTATATATTTTATAACCAAAAAAATATTATTCAAAATTATATATATAAAAACTATTATTATTTTGTTATAATTTGTATATTCTAATCTCGGTAACAATTTAAGTTTGTTTAAATAATTTCCGTCCTTGAAAAGGGCGGGTCAGTATCTAGTTATTTTATTAATATTAACCTCCACCTTAATTCCATGATTTTAAGGATCCATTTCTCTTAACTATTAGTTATTTTAATTCCATAATTCTAAGAAACCACTTTTCTCAATTAATTATTTCCTGATCGTATTTTGATAGTAACACTTGATAATAATATAGGCAAATATAATACATATATTAGTTCACGGTTTATGTCAGATTACTTTCTTTTGACTAAGGTTCTAATGCATTTATAAAACCTATGTTTTATTTTTTCACCTAATAATATTTAAATATAGCATTAAGATCTACATTTTTTAATAATACACAGTTGACTTAACGGTTTGCTTAATAGGTTTAACAATTAATTTATTGTATTATTTTGTAAGTATATAATATGTAAGCAGTTATTTAATGAAAATCACCAATATGTATTACATATCGAATCTTAGATATGGACATAGCAGTTTTTATGTTTAGTGAAAACAACTAAAAAAATTTAGAATATATGCATAACTAAACTATTGAGTTGGCAACAAAAAAATCCAAGAACTTGGTAAATCGAAGTATTTTTAAACTGATACATGTTACTTAAAAATTTCAAGATTTGCATTAACTTAAATATATGGTCGACTCCTAAATCTATCTTCTAAATTAGTGATAGCGTAGAACGGGTATTTTTAAATTCTAAATTTTGAGATTTGCATCAACTTAAATATATAGCCGACTCCCAAATCTTCTAAACTGGTGATAGCGTAGCACGCATATTTTTAAATTCTAAATTTTGAAATTTGCATCAACTTAAATATATAGCTGACTCCCAAATATATTAAATTGGTGATATTTATAAATTTTGGTTCAGTTCATATTTTTACTGGTTTAGTTCGGCCTTGACTACCCCTTCAAATCATATAAAATTTTAAAATTAAAATATAAGTTAAAATTCTCCAAATTCAAAAATAAAAAATTGACATATAAATTTTATAATACATGAACGAATACCAAAAATTTAACATGAAAATTATTTCGGTTTGATATTTGGATTTAAAAACTAATAAATAATTTTAATATCTCCACTATTATAAGCATTTTGGATTACCGTTGCAAGTTTTACGGATTATTTTGTAAAACCTACAAAGTATTTGTAGCTGCAAATGTATTTTGAATTACGATTATAACTTTTATGGGCTGTATATAAAAATAATTAAATAAATTATATAAATAAATACAGAAATAAATTATGTATAAATATAAAATGCATAAATTTCTAATTATTATCAAATATATTTTTGTAACCAAATTAATCTCGCGCTTTGAAATCGCGAATCAAAATCTAGTTAATTTTTAATTAAGAAGGGACTATATTTTTTATATTACGGTTTTGAAAATCTTTGGACTGATAAGCCAAATCGATAATCCTCAGAAGGAACTCTTGTAACTTCGGTTGCCAATATCAGTCCCAGCCTATAATGTACAGTTGGTAATTTCTAATAGAATTTTCACTTATCACAACCATAAAATACAATCGTGCATCTTATCCTTGGAATTAATCTGAAGTCAACCATAGTTATGTAAATGTCTATTGAGAGGAATCGGAAAGCATGAGTTTAAAATTAGCTTACTCTTTCAGTCATAAAATTTCTGATGTATCCATCAAACGAAACAAACAGAAAAAAAAAATTCAAAACAATATGATTCATAGTTTCAAGAAAAGCGGATAGAATCAGCATAGCTATAAAGCATCCACATGCAACTTCTTTTATCAAATATGAAAAGAAATTATAGACTTATAGTAATCCAAACGAAGACGGACGGAGTGAGAGTGAAGAACCAAAAAAACAAACTATTAAACAGAAAAGCTAAATAAAAACGATATGGGATAGATCATCATCAGGCCCGTCTCAATAATTTTGTTCCTTGTACAATAATCAATTGTTTAAGAACTGGTTGAACTGGTAAATAGTAAAAGTCTACGTCTTCGATTGTTGTCGGGATAAAACATGTCTAGATTCATCTCCTTCAATTTTATCTACACACGTCAAACACTAACCAGCAATCAATTTCTCGTATTCAGCAATTAGTCCAGGTCAAAGCTGAATATCAACACTAGCTAGACTCTTCATCCTAAGTATAATTCATTTTTAGTAGCTAAGTTTGAATCGTTAAACCAAACCATATTGGGTTCCTCATTAGGAAGAAAAAAACACTCTTTTTGTCGTGTTGTGAGTGAATATAAACACCAGTTTTCTGAACTGATATTATGTATTAGATATGAGGGCTTGTGCCAAATGGTTAGTCGCTTATAGCAACTTCTCGAAGTGCCATAAGTAAACATCTAAAGTTATAATTACAAAACTTACAAAATTGATGTAAGCCAAGGATATAAAAATGATGTAACTCCCTTACAAAAATGATGTAAGCCAACTTGTCATAAAATGATAAATCTGCTTTAGTTACACTGGTCCCCTCGTTCTTGTCATGTCGTCTTCGTACACGAGCAGACTGTCTCTACGTGCCCTTTGAAAATTCATCCCTCCTCATATCTTCCCAAAACCAAATCTGACGGCTTCTGTTTCTCCAGCATATTTTCCAAGATGATATAATATATCATTCATTATATGTTGATGTTTTGGCCATATTTGAGTTCAAATATATTCACAACAGAACATGTATAGTGAGTGAGTAAGTGTTAGGAATCCTATGTTAGAATTGAGATGAGATCTAAAATAAACCATACAGAAATCAATCGTTCACTACAAATTAGTTTTAAGTTGGAAACTTATATTAACTTTTTTTTTTTGAACTGTCTTATATTAACTTAACATGATAATATAATTCAAATTAATGCCACAAGTTGTGTGATCGCTAATCATAGATTCTTCTTTTCTTCTTATGCTCATTATATGTTGTCGATCCAAACTAGTCAATAGTAGAAAACTTGAAAGGAGATTATCATGCTAAGCTATATAGGATCCATTATCATGTTAAGCTTTAAAGGAATTGGTTTAATTAGTAATTTGCTTCGATTTTCTTCGAAATAACATCCTTAGAAGTTTTATGTTGTAAAAAAAAAAGAAAAGAAAAAGAAGAGATCCATATGAAATTCACTTATACCATGTATAAAAATATACAGTCAGTATACACATATATACCACTCAAAATAGCAAAGATAATAAGATTATTTTCCAAAACTCAAAGATCAATGGAGAAAGCAATGTCGAGAAAGCCTCATGCCTTGATGATACCATATCCACTTCAAGGCCATGTCATCCCTTTTGTACACTTAGCCATCAAACTCGCTTCTCACGGTTTCACCATCACTTTCGTCAACACTGACTCCATCCACCACCACATCTCCAACGCTCGTCAATGTGACGCCGGAGATATCTTCTCTGAAGCTCGTAGCTCCGGGAACCTTGACATACGTTATACCACAGTGAGCGACGGCTTCCCCTTGGAGTTTGACCGGTCGCTTAACCATGACCAATTCTTCGAAGGCATTCTTCACGTCTTCTCTGCTCATGTCGATGATCTCATCACCAAAATCTCCCGCCGGGGTGATGATCCTCCGGTGACTTGCTTGATCGCCGACACGTTTTACGTTTGGTCATCTATGATTTGCAACAAGCACAACCTTGTTAATGTCTCGTTTTGGACCCAACCTGCCTTGGTCCTTAATCTCTATTATCATATGGATCTCCTCATATCCAACGGTCATTTCAAATCTCTTGGTAACAAACTTAAGTACTTAACTAATCATGTCAGTGATATGTTTACTACATGTTTATCCTAGCTATTATATTTTTTAAACAACCACGAAAAATTGGTCTATATATAATATTTTGAAAGTTCGTGTAGTTGATAAAATATTATAACTATATGGTTTTAGTTACATCATTTACTGATCATTTGTAACTATATGCTAGATAATCGTGAAGACGTGATCGACTACGTACCAGGAGTTAAGGCAATAGACCCAAAGGACTTGATGTCATATCTTCAAGTGAGCGACAAAGACGTAGACACAAACACAGTGGCCTATAAAATACTATTCAAGGCCTTCACAGACGTCAAGAAAGCAGATTTCGTTTTATGTAACACCGTGCAAGAGCTTGAAGCAGACTCTCTCTCGGCTCTACAATCCAAACAACCGGTTTACGCCATCGGTCCAGTTTTCTCAACCGAATCGGCTGTCTCCACAAGCCTTTGGGCCGAGTCAGATTGTACCGAGTGGCTCAAATGCAGGCCCACCGGATCAGTCCTCTACGTCTCGTTTGGTAGCTTTGCACATGTTGGTAAGAAGGAGATCGTGGAGATAGCGCATGGGCTTTTGCTAAGTGGGCTTCCTTTCATTTGGGTTTTACGTCCAGATATAGTTGGCTCTGATGTGCCAGATTTTCTTCCAACCGGGTTTATGGACCAGGCCGAAGGTCGAGGCATCGTGGTCGAGTGGTGCTGTCAGAGGGCAGTAATCTCAAACCCGGCCATTGGAGGGTTTTTGACACATTGTGGATGGAATTCGATTCTAGAAAGCGTTTGGTGCGGTTTACCATTGTTGTGTTATCCGCTTTTAACCGATCAGTTCACGAACCGGAAACTTGTGGTGGATGATTGGCGCATTGGAATTAACCTTTGTGAGAAGAAGATGGTCACAAGGGATGAAGTCTCGGTGAATGTTAAACGGTTGATGAACGAAGAGACTTCAAGTGAGCTGAGAAGCAACGTTGAGAAGGTTAAATGTCATATCAAAGATGCTGTAACAACCATTGGATCTTCAGAGATTAATTTTAACTCATTCGTTGGTGAGGTCCGAAATAGAATAGCAACTAAAATGTGTCATATAAATGGGTTAGAATAAGTCATTAAGTCGATCAGATTAAGATATGCAATGGTGTAGTCATGTATGTATTTTGCTTTCAAATCCTATCAACCACATTAAGAAGCTTTAAGAAAAACCTACCTTAAACATGAATGAAAGTTTCTTTTAGACATATGTGCAAAATCGCTGGACCCAAGAATCAAAAACCAAAACCAATTTGATAGGAAGGCACCCAATACCCTAATATGAACTCAATTCTTGTATTTGAAGATCTAAAAGCTAACTCGAAACCAAATTGAAATTCGAATGAATACCAAAATAATATATTTTGAAACATAAATATATATTCAAAATACATTAGTCATATTAATACTTAAAATAATTTAAATATCCAAAATTACAATTATTAATTTGAATATACTAATATAAATATTTGAAATGTAAGCTATCTATAGTTATTTCGAATAAAATAACTGATGTAAATCAATATTATTAAAACACAATCATTGCTAATATTTGCCTCTGTTATTACCGGGCATATTACTTTTTTGCCACTGATTTTCAAAGAAAATTATACCCTTCTTTATAGGCATAATGGTAATTTAGCTAATTGGCCCACTTCTTTCAGTTGTATAAGAGCACCCCATTGAAGGTTTATGGGGAGAGTTCACACAGAAATCAAGAAAAAAAACAATAAAATAACTCAATCACTTGAATCCCTCTCTCCTAAAGCTCTCTCGGCTGAATCCTTCTCTCCTAAAGTTCATCACTGTATCGCGGACCCCATATGTCGTGGCGGCCCACAATTGATCTAGTTTTTTTTTTTAAATCAAAAAGAAAAAAAAAATTAATAATAAAAAATTGAAAAGTTCATTGATGGGGGTGCTCTAACTGCCTTTTCCTTATCTAGATCTTTCGGAGTATTCAATCTAATCCCAAAATACATGGGACCCACTTCTTTCAGTTACATATATTGTTCGACGGTTTCAGATATTAATAATTAGTCCTTTATATTGTTTATACCTTATACCAAATGTTTGATGGTATTACGTGAAGAAATTGGTTACGGTAATTGAATTAAGTTTATAACAAACACATTTACTTTCTAACATAAGAAGTAGTACATGTATATAATCTATTAAAGCCTCCATTACCATAATTTATAAACTTGCATAGGACTACGTTTTTCAAGAATATCGTAGATTTGATTTATGTTAAAACAAAGAATATCTAAATCTGAAATCCATGCCAAAATCTCCAGAAATTAATTAGTATATTTTAAGACAAGTATAACAAACACATAAATTTGTTATACTAAAAATTATGAAAACTAAATTTGATCAATAAAAAATAAGTTATTTTCCTATGTTTCGATTTTAATTTGTTAAACATAAATTAAACAAATATATTTTGATTATCTATTCTATTAAATTAGAAACATTACCTATTGATATAGGTTTAGTCCAACTATTTTAATACAATTATTAAAAGAATTTACTAATCATTTAAAAAAATATTTTACACAAATATGACTACAAAGAAAATAACCGTCTTTTCTGACCCAATATATAAAGTTATAAACCGTTATTAAACCAATTTTGCCACTTTACATTAATTTGGCGGCAATGCTACTCTTCGCTGACCCCAAAACCCCTTTCAAAATTCTGGTGATTGTTGTAAAAAAGGGACTTTTGCTTATGCAATTGTTGTAAAAAAGGGACTTTTGCTTATGCAACTATGTTCGTAGGACACTTGATTGTGTTTGCCAATGACGCCGGAAAATGTTACTCCACATCTGATCAAAATCACTTTTCATCACCAAACTTCACTTTCTTCTCTGTTTCTTGATTCTACTTCTCACCGCTGAAACAAAGAAAAAAAAAAAACAGAACCGATACGAGTTCATGATCCTACCCAAATGTCTGTTTTGTTTCGTCTTACTTCAAAGGTCGCGTCTTTGGCGAAATCAGGTCTTATATCATCCGCCCGCCAGGTGTTCGACGAAATGCTTGAACGAGACACGGTCGCGTGGAACACAATGTTAACGAGCTATTCCCGGTTAGGTCTACATCAGGATGCTATCTCGATCTTCACCCACTTGAGATTCTCCGACGCTAAGCCTGATGGTTACTCGTTTACAGCGATCTTGAACACTTGTGCGAGTCTACGTGATGTTAGATTCGGTAGACAGGTTCACTCTCTTGTTATCCGTTCTAGGTACGATGCTTCGTTGGAGGTGAACAATTCGCTTATTGACATGTACGGTAAGTGTTCTGATACTCTTAGCGCTGACAGAGTGTTTAGAGATATGTGTAGTGATGTTAGAAACGAAGTAACTTGGTGCTCGCTTTTGTTTGCGTATATAAACGCCGGAGAGTTTGACGCTGGCTTTGATGTTTTTTATGAAATGCCGAAAAGGGTTTTGTATGCGTGGAATATAATGGTCTCTGGTCATGCCCAGTGTGGAAAGATTGAATCTTGTTTCAGGCTTTTCAGAGAGATGTTGGTAGAGAGTGAGTGTGAACCTGATTGTTATACGTTTAGTTCTCTGATGAATGCTTGTGGTGATTCATCAAGTCTTGTTTATGGACGGATGGTTCATGCTGTTATGGTGAAGAACGGGTGGGACTCTGCGGTTGAGGCGAAGAACTCTGTGTTGAGTTTCTACGCGAAAGTAGGCTGCAGAGATGATGCCATGAAAGAGTTCGAGTCTGTTGAAGTCTTGACTCAGGTATCTTGGAATTCTATTATTGACGCGTGTATGAAGACAGGAGATACAGAGAAGGCTCTTGAGGTTTTTAAACTAGCTCCTGAGAGAAACATCATTACGTGGACTACTATGATTGCAGGGTATGGTAAGAACGGTTATGGAGAGCAAGCTCTGAGGTTTTTCGTTGAGATGATGAGATCTGAGGTGTATTCAGATCATTTTGCATATGGTGCTGCCCTTCACGTGTGTTCAGGATTAGCCCTTTTAGGACAGGGGAGAATGATCCATGGTTGTCTGATCCATCGTGGCTTTCAAGGCTATGCTTATGTCGGTAACGCTTTGGTTAATTTGTATGCCAAGTGTGGAGATATCAACGAATCAAACCGTGCGTTTGGTGAGATATCTAGCAAAGATTTGGTGTCTTGGAACACGATGCTTTTCGCGTTTGGTGTCCACGGGTTAGCAGACCAAGCTCTAAAGCTCTATGAAGACATGATAGCGTCAGGTCCTAAACCAGACAAGGTGACATTCATTGGACTGCTGACAACTTGCAGCCACTCAGGACTTGTGGAGGAAGGATGCGCGGTTTTTAAATCAATGGTTGAAGATTATGGAGTTCCATTGGAAGTAGATCATATAACATGTATGATAGATATGTTTGGGAGAAGTGGGCATCTAGAAGAAGCAAAGGAACTGGGTACAGCTTACAGCTCGCTCGTCACTAACTCTAGTAGTAATAATAATAGTTCATGGGAATCTCTTTTGGGTGCTTGTTCTACTCATTGGCACACAGAGTTAGGGAGAGAAGTTAGCGAAGTTCTGAAGATAGCGGAACCAAGCGAGGAGATGAGTTTTGTTCTGTTGTCTAACTTGTACTGCTCTAGTGGGCGGTGGAAGGAAGCAGAAGATGTGAGGACAGAAATGATTGAACGAGGCATGAAGAAAACACCTGGATGTAGCTGGATCGAAATAGGAAGCCAAGTTTCAGCTTTTGTAGTCGGTGACTGTACTTCACACCCGTGCATTGATGAGCTTTCTGAAACTTTAAACTGCCTTCAATATGACATGAAAAACCCTGTAACGTTTGGACCTTGAAAAATATGAAGCAGACACAAAATCTGTTTATAAACATACTATGGATCATTAATAAGCAAATGAATTAATTTTCTTTTCAAACAAGTAGTTTGATGCAATCAAAACAAACAATGTAATGTCTACATCTCTCTGACCTACTAGTCAAAATTACGGTAGATTGAATTTGACTAAGATCACGTGGGCTCTTGTAGCTCGTACTGAACTTGTGCATAATGATTTTTCTATCCCTGTTTCTCCACTACCCATTCTTTAGTTTTCTATGATTGGAAATTTTCTGTATATTCAGAAATTTGCAGCCGCACTAATTGATTTGTAAGCGTGTTCGAAAAAAAGTCCTGCAGAATAGTTTCTTAATCTCCATAAATAGAGTAAAATAAAAAGTAAAGCAAGTGATAATATTACTCTATTAATCCACCTTAAGATTAAGAAAACCATACTCAATTACTGTTTTTTCTACATGCTTTCTGATTACGGCTACCTAAGTGATGCTGCCATACTTAAAAATTAAGTGAGATTAAGAAACAGTCATTGAGAATAATATCCTAACCTCAATTAATCGAGTAATATGATTTTTAGTTTGCTTTTTTTTTTGTGTGTGTCAGCATCAGTAAGTTTTTTTCTCATGAATTGTTAACATAATATTAATATGTTATATAATTTTGCATTGATGTATGCATGCATAGATTCTAAATGGAGTTATACGAACATAAATTACATATTTTACGACCCTTATAAAGTTTATGCTTATAAAGTTTATTCAGAATATATAATCCAGTGGTTTAATATTGTAATGTCAATATTGCTGCATCAATTTCCAAATTTAAACCAGCCTGCATGGTGAAAAAAATCTTCAAGGTAAATTTGATTCACTTGTCTTGGTTTTAAATGGTCCCCTTATCTACTAGTAATATGGAATGGGTAAATCTTCAAGGTAAATTTACAAATTGATTTTGACACATGTTCTCTGTAGAATCACTTTTACTAAATAAATGTAACATGACATATTAGAAATGATGACATAGCTTATAACTAAATGTAACATGAACAATTAAATTTAATGTTTATTTATATTTTTGGTGAACCTTTTAGAATATGGTACTAAATTTTACATCATTATTAAAGTAAATCTATTCAAATATGACTTATATTAATATAATAGTAGAAATATACTGATATTTTAAATTTTTGAAATATTAATTATTTCTATTTTCTTAAATTATAAAATTTATTAATAAAAGATTTTATTTTTTTTTACAATTAAAAAAATACAAAATTTTAATCGTAATATTATTAGCGTCTTTTATATTTCTAAAAAAATTTGAAATACTGTTTAGTTGTACTTTTTGATAATTATACAACTTTTATATCAACTTTTTCTTATTAATTTTATCCAAGTTGATTTAAAATATTTTATCCAAAAGAAATAGATAAAATCTAAGATTATAATTTTAAATATATACATATTTTCTTAATATTATTTAAAATAAACAAAATTATTTATTTTATCTTAATTTTATGTTCAATTAAATAAAATGTATATCAATATATTGGTAAAAATAATAAAATTAATAATAACAAAATTTTACATTTAAATATAATATAAATTTTTAAAATTTTATCACTGCACATGGCTAAATATGACAAGGACAATTTTATTTAATGTTGATTTCTATTTTTGGTATACTTTTTAGAATATGGTAATAACTCATACATAATATCACTAAAATAAATTTATTTTGATATGACATTAAATAATATAATAATAGAAATAAAAATTATTTTCAAATTTTAAAATATTTTTTAAGTCTATCTTTTATAATCATATATGTTTATTACTAAACAATATTTTTAAATTGTATACAATATTTTAAAAAAACATTATAAAATATTAATCATAATACCATTTATTTCCTTTTATATCTACTAATTTAGAAATTCTGTTTAGTTTTATTTTTGATAATTATAAAATTTTATATTTTTAAAAACTATACAAGTTGATTTATTATATCTTAACCAAAAAACAAATGAAAATTTATCTAAGAATATAGTTTCGAATATATACATATATATTCTTTAATATAATTTAAAATAAATGAAATTGTTTATTTTATCTTAATTGTATGTTTAACTAAATCAATATTTATATTAAAATATTGGTATAAATAATAAATATTAAATATTAAAAATATTTTTAAAATATAATTTAAATTTTATTGATGCACATGGTACAAACATCTAGTCTTATTTGAACAAAAGAACATAAGAAATTATACATAGCTTCCAAATAGTTATTTATAGGAGGAAGCGTCATTTGCGTGTCTAGCTAGAGAGTTTAGGAAAGGACAAGAACACATTCGCAGAAGAGACGGAGTCTGTGCATGACTGTAAATCTGTTGATGACTTTGATGTGTTATATATTCTGAAACACAGAATTTTCTATCTTTAGAATATAAGACAGCGTCTACTTTTATTCTTATTCAGCGATTTAAACATATTAAACATTTATTTAATTCCGATCTGTAATTAACAAATAAAATACAAAAGGCCAGAAATATTCCACGTTTAACATCTATTTCCAACACTTGGGCTGTTTTGTTTTTGTCAGAAAGTTCATCATCTGTTTTTGTCTAATTATTCTCTTGAATTCAACACGAAAAAACCGTCTATCTTATCTTATAACGTTCTGACCACCCACGGTTAATGGACCACCTACACCTGTTTATTCGACTTGTGGATTCATCCTGTCCGATAGACACTGCGTTAACTTTTTTCCAAGTCCTGAAAGTTTTGTATACTGACCCTGCAATCACCACATGACTTTCTCCCGTGGTTTTTCTTCACTGACATGCTATCGCAAATCACTCATTAGACTATTCCAGCTCAAACACATTTAATTCTGGAGTTCTAAACGGATGTGTGCCGGAAAAGGTAACCGTACATTGGTGATATAGGTAGTCAAATCAATTCTCTTAAACTTTTCTATATATCACATCTCGGGATGTTACAATTCATCCTTTTTAAAGAATGTAACATCTTTGTTGCGCTCTACGACAAGTCTCAAGACGCTTTTCGGGTCAGAATTGAGATGGCTAACCAGCTTTGATACTACTTATAACGCCCCGATCGTCCACGATTAATGGGCCACCCATACCCGTTCACTCGGCCGGTGGGCTCATCCCGTCCGACGGATGGTGAGTTAATTTTTTTTCCAAAGCCTGAAAGTCTTGTTTACTGACACTGCAATCACCACATGATATTTACCTTTGTTTTATCCTCATTCACATGTTATCGGGAAGTGATCCATCCTTAGACTATTCCAGCTCAAACACGCTTAACTCTGAAGTTCTAAACGGATGTGTAGCCGAATCAATTCTCTTAGACATTTCCATGTATGACAACAGAATGTTACACTTTTGTTGCAGATTCACGTTGAAGATCAGCCATTGCCAATACGTACAAGTACACCAGTTCCAGTTAATTTCTATATTGCAAATATTGTTTTCTCTAAAAAGATATATAAGCTATATATAGATCCGATAATCATATACAACTTAACGCTAGTTGTGTAACCATATTTATATAATTCATACATATTGATTAAAACGTAAGCACGTTGAATATATATATATATATACATATGTATATATATGCGTGTGAATTTACGAAAAGGAAGATGAGAACAAATATAACAAGAAAAGTGTGGCATGCATTATGCCAAGTTTGAACTCAGATGGTGATGATACAATTAGTACACTAGTAAAAGTTACTAAATTACATGTCTTGAGCGGAAAGAAAAGAGACTAAAACGCTAAGGAAAAGAAGTTTTTTAAGAAAAAACAATTAAGATTCCTTGCGGTCGTGGTTGTTATCACGCCAGCAGACTAACATGGCGATACAACGGCGAAGAATATAAAACTTGGCTCTTTGTTTCTTCACGACATGACTACACTTCTGCCCAAAAGTCTTGCAAGGTTCGTACGTGCTATTCTCTTCTGGTGCCATTGATCCGTTTCTTCCCTTTGTGAGGCCGATACAGTATAAAAACTTTTAAAGAGCAAAAAAGAAAAACTGCAAGAGTTTGTAGGTTTCTGCTTATGAGCTTTGATTTTTTAGAAGAGATAAAGATGGAGGGTTTAGTATATAGTGGAGGGGCAAGCATTATCAAAAGCTTACAGTATGTTTTTCACTAGGTAGTTGTCCAAACCAACCATACGCGGTGAATAATACTATGTTTATAATTATATGTTTGCTTGATAGTAAATCTTATTTTTTAAATGGTCTCGAAAATATTATAGACATTTATGCTGTTGTGTGCGTTTTGTTTTATTATTATTATTATTATTATTATTATTTTGTGTGCGTTTTAATTTATTCTTGTTGGGAAATCCACAGAAACTTAAAACAAACACAAATACAATGAGCTCATTATCATTCCTTTTAAGGTTACAAATGTTTATTTGAATGTTATTCATCCGAATATATATATATATATATATATACATGATAGTTGTTTTTGATACTAAAATGTGAATGTAATGTTTATGTAAATGTATTTAACAAAAAATTAATATGAAAGCAAATTTGAATATTTTAGTTTTTGCCAAAATAACCCAATAGAATTCTTCGTACGTGCAAAACTCATGAAATAGATGTACTATGCAAGGTAAAACATACATGACTATGAAGAAAACAAAACACTGACACTGTTGGAAAAAGAAGAGTTACACTGTTATGTTATGTCGTAAGGGAAAGAAACAAAACATAGTGATACACAGTTAAATTTAAAATTCATATTTATATTTATTTTCATTCTGGTCAAACTCTAATGTAAGATCAATATTTGAGCTAATGGTTGAAGCATTTGCCGTATTGGCTTGCACTTGAACGTGAGTGGTCGTCCGTGGAAGCCGAACCCTACCATGTGTAAGAATTGTCGTCTTCTTTGCAATTTATTGGGTTCGTACTATATTTTACCTTTTACTCGCTTTTTCTGAAAATTACGTATCAAATGACCTTTAGATTTGAAAAAAGTATAAAAGATCGTAACTTATTTGTCTTTATTATAAGTAAATCAAACTTGATTTATTATTTTAAAATGAACAAACTGAAACCTCAATGTTAATCTTTTTAACACAAACACATCAAAGTTTAAAATTAAAAAAAATTACATAACATATATAAAAGTATTAACTAATTCATGCCGATCTACTAACGTTTACAAAATCCAGACTGTAGGACTATTGTTCGAGTTGTCGGTTGTTTCATTAAAATTTCAGTTATGGTTAAATTAGTCACTTTAAATGCTTTCAACTATAAGAATATCCAGTTACTTCACATACTCTGAAGGACAATCAATATTTCGTTATAAGATCTGTGATTATTAATCAAAAAAGGTAAATAAATGTCGATATATTCGAAATGCAAAAGAAAATGATCACGTTTAATGTTTGTTAAATATCATTCCTTTTGTAGAGAAACTGTGTATAATTACAAAATACTTAGGGCTTGATTGGTAAAGCATTAGCATGAACATTATGTTCCTTACTATTCAATCAACAATTTTGATCAAATCATTTAGGATAGCATTTAGAAGATGCAAATGCTCTCAAATACTCTTCATCAAATGCTCTCATATGAAGTTTTTGAGAGAGCATTTGCATTTAGAATATATTAAAAAAACAATTAATTAATTTATTTTGTTTAGTAATATCACAAAATTATATTACGATCCAAAACTAAAAATTTTATCTTTAAAATAATTTTAATTTTAAAATAAATGTTAATTTTAAAAGATAATTTTTATATTTTAAAAATAAATAAATTTCTATTTTCTAAAAATATTTTTACTTTTTAAAAATAATTTTTTAAATAAATAATTTGCTTTTTAGAAATATTTTTTTTGTTTTAAAACAATTTACTATTTTATAAATTAATTTTTATTTTTTTTTAAAAGCTTTTTAGTTTATGAAAAATAATTTTAATAATTTTTTAATTTTCAAACAAAATATTTATTTTATTTTTAAAATATATTTTTATTTGTTAAAAGTAAAATTTTATTTTAAAATAATTTTTATTTTCGTTAAATTACTTTTATTTGAAGAAAGGAAAATTTTTATTTTTACAAAAAAATAAAATATATATTTAAAATTTTAAGAGAATGATATTTTACATTCATAATATGACATATGTATAATTAAATATGATTTATTACTGTGAATAGAATTATAAAATTCATATATATTATAAATATATATACTATTTAGAAATAAATAATATATTGTATACTAATTTTAAAATAGTTTTATATATGAATTATGTACTTCTGTAACTACTCTGCCAATCATCTTATTAGCTAGATTTGTGAAAGATATCTACAGATACAGCTTCTATAGCATATTGCTACTGCTTTGTTATCAATTGTGCCAATCAAGGCCTTAGTAGTGAGATTTAAATAGACAATATATTGAAACCATGAGAATTCCAACAGAAATATTACAAGTTCGTAAATTTCTAAAGATTTTCAGAGGAACCTTAATATTGTGAAAATCTATTTATACATCGAACAAACAAAAAATATAAACGTTTTATAGTTTTTTCATCTCCAATTGTTTGTATCAGAATGAAAGCGGTGGATGTTAATGTAGATGTAGGCCAGTAGCTAGGGTATAGCCGTGTAGATATGGAACCAGGAGTATCTATTTACTATAGAATGAACATGTGAAAATGTTGCGTCATTAGACAAATCAAATGTGGTCTATATATAACATATTTATTAGTTTACTCAAGAGTTTGCAACAGACTATGGACAATATCAATATATCAACCTCAAAATGGCTTGACAAAAAATATATATGTACATACTATTGAATATGAACATTATATATACTACCAGTATATTTGTAAAGATTGTAAAGAACTAATATGATGATTATATTTGAAAAAACTGTTGACTTATATAAAGTAATGTCTATCAATCTATATTAGATCATGATCTATCTATGTGTGTTAATACTATTAGAATCATAGAATGCAATCTAACCCATAAAACGTATGTGTTATGTTATGTTATGTTATGTTCCTTCGCAATTTATGTGAATCCATAGGTCTGTCTACTATATCTTGATTAATATGATTTACTAATGCATGATTGGTAAAAACAAAATTGTTTTGTACTTTGTACTTAGCTAATATAATAGATTCACCAAGCCTACATATTGCATGATTGGTTTCTGAGACAAATTGACCTAAATTGGTGAACTATGTTTAAAATGTATAAATGATATTTCTCTGTACTGATTTGTTGTTTTGTTATAATGCCTGTTACTAGTTTTGGCAAAAACCTAAGTTAAATAATTGTCGTAGATTCATAAAGAGTGTTCTCGTGCAACCCAAGCAATCATCAATGACATGCTCCTCCAATATAGAGCCACCTGTTTCTATTTTTGCTTAGACCAATTATAAAATAAACCTCTCATTTTTCAGCCATTTTTTCATTTGCTAAAAACATGGATCTCCTTCCATGGCTCTTACGGTGACTATTCTCAACTCTCTTTTTTCACACAAGTCTCTCATTTTTCACCTTGCCAACATTGATCTCTCGTCGTTACCATTTCAAGTTTTCTTATTTTGTATTGCAACAAGCTCGTTAGCTTTTATTTTAATTCTTTCCTTTCCAAACTTTTGTTTTTCTCTATCTATTGTCTTTTTATAAGACGAATAAACTTTTGTTCTCAAGACATGATAGAGAGAAACATATTACGTTTCAACAAATATTTTTATTGGTAGCTTCCAATGTATCCATTCTACTGTTTGTTCAAACAATTCAAATATTTTGGCTCGAACAGTTCTGTTTTTTTCTCCAAAACTTTGATTAAGAACAATGAGACGACTTCGGATTGATGTTGGTTGGTTGCAATACATCTTGTTCTTCTTCGTTTGTGGCTTGGGGTTTGTATCGCTTGCATCCTGTCTAGATGGAGATGATTACAGCAAAACAGGAAATCCAAAAGTTCTTGTTCCCGTTACAAACCTTATATATAACCGACTTCAGAGTCTAAAGAATGTCTTAAAGGCTGACATTGACCGGGATTTAGGATATTGCATCAAAAATTTGTAAGTATACATTGTCAAACAATTGTAAGTAATATTTGATATTTGAGCATATACACACATAATTACATATATATCTCGCCTATAATTTATTGATATACCTCAGGAAGGACGACTGGGATGAAGCATTTGATTTTGATAAGAATCTGGACTTCTTAAGCAATTGTATCAAGAAAACCGATGGTAAAAAGCAAAACTAGTTAGTTTTTTAATAAAAATTTATTACGTCAAATATTTAAACATTGAGATTTTCATATTCTTGTTATGCAGGTGACATCACACTTAGACTATGTTCAGCTGCTGAGATAAAATTCTATTTCAGTAGCTTTCTTAGAAGGGATGAAGTAACAACGGTTCATGTAAAACCTAATGTCAACTGCAATTTGGCTAAATGGGTTTCTGGATGCGAACCGGGATGGAGTTGTAATGCAGATGATGATAAAAAATTTGATATCAAAAATGGAAAAGTTCTTCCATCTAGAACTCGTAAATGCCAACCTTGTTGTGAGGGCTTCTTTTGTCCACAAGGTCTTGCTTGCATGATACGTAAGAAATCCATAGTCGTACTTGTTAATGTTTTTTTTTTTACTTGTAAATATTATATCAACATTATATATGTACTAAGACTTTAACCTAACATCTTCATTGTTGTTTACCCTTTTGACTTATGTAAACGGAGCGTGTCCATTAGGCGCATATTGCCCACTTGCCAAGCTTAATAAAGCAACAGGAGTTTGCGAGCCGTAAGTTGCTCATTCATTAGGTTAATTTACTACTTTTATGAAAAATAAAATTGCATGGTTGATTAGAGAGTTTTCCATTGCAGATATAATTACCAAATCCCTCCTGGAAAGTTAAACCACACATGTGGTTCTGCAGATAGTTGGGCTGATGCTGAGAGTAGTGGTGATATGTTTTGTTCTCCAGGTTCATATTGCCCAACGACGATTCGAAAGGTCACTTGTGGTAGTGGGTATTGATTCTCTTATCTCACAACTTATGCTTTGATTGATTTGTTCACATATGAGATATTCCTCAAATTTGTTACGTTAAACATGCAATGTGACGACAATAACATACACACATAGTTAATACACATAGTTTTCCTTTTATATATATAGTTAATGATCTGATCAAACATTTTCATGTGTTATTCAGACATTACTGCAGAAAAGGTTCTACTTCACAGAAACGTAAGTTTCTATAAACCAGAGAAAATGATTTTTTATTATAAAGTACATATGACGTTTATATGATTATTTATCTTTTCCCGGTGACTGTTTTAGCATGCTTCAAACTCGCAACTTGTAATCCAAATACTGCAAACCAAAATATTCATGCATATGGAGCCATCTTAATTGTAAGTTAGTTGATGAGAAGAAAGCTATATATATGTTCACTTTACTTTTATTTGTTTTTTTTTCCTTGTTTAAATTAGAATTTCTTTATTTATTGTTCATGTAGGCGTCACTAAGTCTTCTGATGATCATGGTTTACAACTGCTCCGATCAAGTTCTTGCCACTCGAGAAAAGAGACAAGCCAAATCTAGAGAAGCAGCAGCGAGACAAGCAAAAGAGACAACTCAGGCTCGAGAAAGGTGGAAGACTGCTAGAGATGTTGCCAAAAACCCAAAGATGGGATTGACTGCACAACTATCTCAAACATTTTCTCGTATGACATCTAAGAAAGACACACCTGATAAAGCATCTGGTAAGTCAAAGGACAAGAAAAAAGGACCAAGTAGCTTGACCAAGATGATGAAGTCGATGGAAGACAACACGAGTAACAATGAAGGGTTTAATGTTGGATCTGGAGGTAGTAAACCTGGGAAGAAGTCGCAAGCTCCAAAGGGTAAACAGCTACATACTCAGAGTCAGATCTTTAAGTATGCGTATGGTCAAATAGAGAAGGAGAAAGCTATGGAGCAAAACAACCAGAACTTGACATTCTCAGGAGTTATCTCCATGGCCCAAGACACTGAGATTAGGACTAGGCCTGTGATAGAGGTTGCGTTTAAGGATTTAACTCTTACTTTGAAGGGTAAACATAAGCAGATATTGAGATCAGTTACCGGAAAGATCATGCCTGGCCGTGTTTCCGCAGTTATGGGCCCATCAGGAGCTGGAAAAACTACATTTCTTTCTGCTTTGGCAGGCAAGACAACCGGATGTACAAGGGCTGGTCTAATCCTCATAAATGGTAAAAATGAATCTATAAACACATACAAGAAGATTACTGGATTTGTGCCACAAGATGATGTTGTCCATGGCAATCTTACCGTTGAGGAGAACCTTCGTTTTAGCGCAAGATGCAGGTATCTTAGAAGTTAGAACTAATGTTATACTAGAATACATGTTGCATAATGTTCTTTTGGTTCTAGAATAATAACTTAAATTTCAGTGCACCAGTAAAAATTCATAGTTATTTAATGTGATTTAAATTCGTAAGTGTTCTTGTTTTCTTCTTGCTTGATTCGCGTTTGTTCAAAACGTGTTTCTTTTACATGCAGGCTAAGTGCTTATATGCCAAAAGCAGATAAAGTGTTGATCATTGAAAGAGTGATTGAAAGCTTAGGACTACAACATGTAAGAGACTCATTGGTTGGTACGGTAGAAAAAAGAGGAATCTCCGGAGGACAAAGGAAACGAGTTAACGTTGGTGTAGAAATGGTCATGGAACCTTCTCTGTTGATATTAGATGAACCTACCACAGGTTTAGATAGTGCATCTTCTCAATTACTACTTAGAGCACTTCGACGTGAAGCCCTTGAAGGGGTTAACATTTGCATGGTCGTGCATCAACCCAGGTACGATATATATATATATATATGTCCATAATGTATTAGTATTTTCCTTTTAACGTTATAATCACAACATAAATAACTTGTTCTTTGTCTTGTTTTACCAGTTATACGATGTACAAAATGTTCGATGACATGATATTACTAGCAAAAGGTGGCCTTACCGCGTACCATGGATCTGTCAAAAAAATCGAAGAATATTTTGCTGGAATAGGTATCACGGTTCCTGATCGTGTCAATCCTCCTGATCATTACATAGATGTTCTCGAAGGCATCGTGAAACCAAATAGTGATATCACTATAGAACAACTTCCTGTGAGATGGATGCTTCACAATGGTTATCCGGTGCCACATGATATGTTAAAGTTATGTGATGGACTCCCATCATCATCTGGCTCAGCTGCTCAAGATGATTCCACTGAAAATTCTTTCAGTAATGATCTATGGCAAGATGTGAAAACTAACGTGGAGATACAGAAAGATCAGCTACAAGACAATTACTCCAATTCTCAAGACAATTCTAATCGAGTAACTCCTACTGTAGGTCGACAATATAGATATTTTATGGGAAGGTATGATTTTTTCTATAGAATGAACACCTAGTAGTGTTCATCATGTGTACATTAAATCAATTAATGTTTATATGTTTCAGGATTGGGAAACAAAGACTTAGAGAAGCAAGACTACAAGCCCTAGATCTTCTAATACTATTAGTTGCAGGAGCTTGTTTAGGAACTCTTGCAAAGGTGAACGATGAGACGATTGGTTCACTTGGCTACACATACACGATTATAGCAGTCTGTAAGTTATAAACACAAATACTGATTTAAATTCATAAGAATTTTCATTTTTTTTTAACTAAGCTTTATTTTTTTTGTAGCTCTTTTGTGTAAGATTTCAGCGTTGAGATCATTCTCTGTAGATAAAATACAATATTGGAGAGAAAGTGCTGCTGGAATCAGCAGCTTGGCACATTTTATGGCCAAAGACACAATGGATCATCTGAACACAATTATAAAACCTTTAGTGTACTTGTCCATGTTCTACTTCTTCAACAACCCGAGATCTAGTTTCGAAGACAACTACATTGTACTAGTATGCTTGGTCTACTGCGTGACGGGCATGGCTTATGTATTTGCCATATTGTACAGTGCAAGTGCTGCCCAACTGGTTTGTCCTCATGACTTTCTAATAACTCATAAGAGTTTCAGAAGATTCCATCAACCGTAACCAATTTTTTTACTAACCATGTCGTATTTTCCTCGCAGTTGTCGGTGTTAGTACCTGTTGTTACGACTCTCATCGCGAATCAAGACAGAGATAGCATTATTCTTAAGTATCTCGGAAGTTTTTGCTACCCTAAATGGACTCTTGAAGCTTTTGTACTTTCCAATGCTCAAAGGTATAATATAAAGGTTTATATATGTCTTCATCACATAGTATCATTCAAAAAAATTTTAAAAACATGTTTTGGGTTATTTGGTTGGTCCTTCAAAAATATTTAAAAATTATTTTGGATGACTTGGTTGGTTTAGGTACTCTGGAGTGTGGGTGGTGACTAGATGCAGTTCTTTGTCTCAAAACGGATATGATCTTAGTGATTGGCTCTTATGTCTCATAGTCCTCGTTCTCATGGGTGTTATATGCCGATTCATAGCTTATTTCTGCATGGTTACCTTCAAGAAACAGTAACCTGTTATGTTCCCTGTGATTAAAAAGCGTACATATTGTATAAAATCTTGTAACAAAGTTCTATTTTTGATACATATATGAAATTAAATTAGCTATATAAGTAGTTTATAGAATTTTAAAAAAGATAGTATAGATTTTCTGTTGCACATACTTTCATTTAGTAAAGGGTTTTCAGCAAATCAATCTGTCACCACAAAACAAAAAAGAAGTTAACCTTCCACTAATCAACCTGTAATACATCTCTCTCGTCTGTGTATTTTAATCGTCCAAGCCCAAAGACTTTGTTATGACAAAAGGAAAACGGCAAGGAGTGTGGGTGAAAAGGGATTAGTGTGATTTATTACCGTACGATCAAAATGTGGGCCTTGAAAGCCCATGTTAGTATTCATATAGGCGGTGTTAAAGTCGGCGTCAATTTGAGTTTTTCCCACTATTTGTTAACCTTTTTTTGGTTAACCTATGTAAAACCAAATACCGTATGATATTATAGCAGGAAGATACATCATCTGACGATCAACAAACTTCATCAGAGAGCAAAGATGACATTTCTGTAACAATCAATTAATCCATAAGCAGAAGTAACAAGAGAAAGCACATCAGAGGATGTGGACTGTTGGTGAAGTGGTGAAGTTAGTTGATGGTATTTTCTCACTTTGGTATTAGCAGATGGACAGATATAAAGAACCTCTTCTTTCCTTCTGCATCTCACCGCACGCCTGTCGATATCAGCGTATTTCATCTTTTACCTCAAAAATTAAACTATCTATTTACTATTTAGTACTTTCTTTTGGTGTCTCAGTTCCTCGAGCCTATGCAGGACAGATGGCGCGTAATCTACTGAAAGCAAGTTATACTAACAAGCATAATGATACTTTTTTCTCTTTACTTTTCTTTGGTCAACAAAGATTCGTATTTCAAGAAATCATCTGTTAACAGAACTTTGAGACTATGCAGGCTGAAGAAAAACGAAGGCCAGTGGCTCGCACTATCTAAGGATGTACTACATCGTGTAAGAGAACTTGCTTCACTCCACTCCAAATTATTGAAGAGCTTGTGTTCTATTAGTCTAATGTAGCATTATGCAAAGCATTTCGGAAGTACTGGGTTCAAGTCTTTGTGCAAAAAGAAAATCACTAATTCTTTTTTTGAAAAATTATGGTTTTGATTATTTTCTTGTGCGTGTGTTGGTTTTGTTGTGGTCCCCCTACAAAAAGAATATAACTAATTTACTATTTCTTGAAAGACGAAATTCATTAATTGAATGAAGCATCATCCTTAATGTAAAGTACTATCTGTATACAGTAGTTTTAGAAACCTAAATGCAGACAACATATTCGTAGTGATGCTGGGTCCATTATTTTAACTAATGACCCCCGAGGCTGGAACCATCAGATTCAAAAGTCCAAGTTTAGATTCTTTTTTAGAATGACCTTTAATAATCAAATTTTTATTTAGATTGATTAATTTAGTCAGTGATATGCAAAAGCAAAACCTTAGGAGATAGTAACCATAGCTTTTTTTTTTGAAAAAAAAAAAAAAAAAAAAACATGTAAGTTTGACCAAAAAAAAAAAGCTTTACATGTAAGTATGTAACAGAACAACCTCGCTTATTGAAATTTGAATCATGAGATATATCATTCATTAATCAAAGGCTTTTTTTTTATAACATTGTATCTGTATATAATAGCAAACATTCTCACTTCCGTCTTCTGCTCAATTCAAAGAGACAGGATGTTCTGCTTGCTGGTCCATTTGGGGAATCCAGTCACTATCGATGTCTGTAGTTTGCAAGTTCAAACCAAAGACCACCGGTATGCGAACCCGGTAGGGATCGTGCTCGTCCGTGGAGAAGAAGTCGTCGTCTAACGTCCCCAGGCGCGTGAGCTGGAGAAAGGGAGCTCCGCGGCGATGGGGATGGTGATTGTGGCGCGAGGGGGATTGGGAGTTGGGGAGGCGGGAGAGGAGGGAAGGGTTCGGTGTCGACGAAGGAGGTGAGGAGGAGGGAGAAATGGTCGAGGAGAGAGTGGAAGGAAAAGAGGAGGAAAGTTAGGAAGATGAAAGTGAGAGGCTGGGAGGAGAAGGATGTGGTGGTTTGACGGAGGAGCTGGGAGGCGCGTGGTGGTTGTGGTGATCGGACATGTCGGTGTTGTTTTACTATTCGCTCCCGCGACTTTGGGTAGATCGAAGGAGAGAGAGATGAGAGACGAGATTTTGTGTAACGCATCCTAATCTCTATTGTTGTAAACGACTCTGATGGGCTATATGGGCTTCAATTTGGGCCTTAGAGACAATTCAAATATCTATAAGAAATGTGTTTGTTTGAGATATGCATCAAGACGCCCATTCGGTAGCCTCTGATGGGTTTTGATGAGGTCGGATGGCTCACACTGTCTCCTCTACATGCCGATTTTGAAGTGCTTCTTTGGACAATTCAGCATTCCAACATTCATTGCATTTAGGATGGATTGTCGAAATATGATTAAGATTAATTACTAGCACAATTTCTCAACAGAGCTTAAAAAACTTTGTTTATAGGTTCAAAAAGGTGTATAATATAAGTTCGAATGACTTTTTATCAAATGAGTATTGTAATAAACCAAAAAAAGCACAAGATTAAACAACAACAACAAAAAGGCAGCAATGTAAGCATCAACCAATAAGTTGAATGTCAAATCACTCTTAATGATCCATGTCCACATAAATTTTGGTAGTTTGGAGGACCCGTCATCATCATGTGATTGTCTTCAAAAATAGCAGGTTTGGTGTTCCACATAAACTTGTACCGGAACACAAGTGAAATGGGAGGGCTCTACACAACTTACAAGAAAGTCCACTTAGTGTGATCATCACTATCTTTGATGTGGTTGTAGAGAGTTGCAAGACACTTATATTCGTGGATAATCTACTAGCCACCAAAGTTCCAGCCACAATCTTTGTGTGGCTCTCAAAGAAGCTTCAAGCCTAATTGACCAAAAATTAGGAAAGACAAAAATCAACAAAGCTAATGAGTACATGCCTAATTTTCTTTCATAGATGATCCCCTCGTTTTGGTATCCATCGCGTTTGTAAATGTACATTGTTACACAAGAAAAAAAAAACACCATGTTAGTTGTTTTTTTGGGTTTTCTTGAAAAAGATTTTGTGTGTTTATGACTGTTTATATTACATGTTCTTAACCCTACTTATAATTCAGAGTAAGTGCAAGTGGGATCAAACGAGCAGACGCTTGTTAGGGTGTGGATTAAGACAAATTCAATACAGTATGGATTAAGGTAATTAAGTATGGTAGATTATAATAGAGTTGAAAAACATTTTTCAAGTACTTTTGTTATATTGTCCACCTATGTTATATGGTCCTCCCTATGGTGGAGACCTCCATTATTACCGAAAAGATAATATCATTCAACACTTTGTAACAAGAAAACTGTTCACTTGAGAACTTACACTGAGTTTAATAACATAAATTTGAAATTAGAAAAATAAAAACCACTTCACAAGTATCATTTAGTACAAATTATTCAGACATTTAAACAAGAAAAATAACTTTGATAGTAAAAAAAAAAAAACAGAGGATCTTTTTCCTCTTAGCATATTGGAATGGGAGCTCCGTTCCACTCACTGAGACACTCCATCAACGGATCAATGATCTTCCCTTCACAAATCGCCGTGAAAACCTTGTCGAACTCTTCTCCCGGCGACGTGACTTTCTCTCCGGTCAAAAGCTCTGTTCCAAGCTCTTCCCTCACGAACCTATACAAAGGATACGACCTACACTCCTTGATCCGGTTCGGGATAGCAGATGTCCCGTTATCGTATGCCACTCTAGCCGCCTCCACTTCATTAGGAAGCGCCACCTTGAGCTCCTCCTCGAAGGCACCAATCTTGTGGAAGATCGAAGTCATAACGTTCTTCTCGCTCTCACCGTTGACCAAAGCATGGTCAACGATAACTTGTCTCAGCTTCTGGATCAACGGGTACGTGGCGCTGCATGGATCGTCCGCGTACGTGAAGACTTGTTCACGGTCCACGACTTTGAGTAGATCTTTCTCGCAGAAGCGAGACGGGTGAAGCTCACCGTTGACACCAGTGGTTAGAACTTTTTTAGCCACTTGAGAGACAGTGTTCTTCACGGTTTGTTTCAGATTCTCCTCCAAGTGTCTTAGATCCACAGCTTGGCAGATTCCGACGAGGAACGTCGTCGACATGAGTTTGAGAATATCGACAGCTTCTGCCGTCTTGCGAGATGAGATTAGTCCCAAAGAGTTCACGTCTTGGTTATGTTGCTCCGCGGACTGAACATGGCTCGTCACTGGATTGGCCAAGTACTGAAGCTCCGAACAGTAGGAAGCCATAGCGATCTCCGCTCCTTTGAAACCGTAGTCCAGACTCGGGTTCCTCGAAGCGGTTAGGTTCGAAGGAAGACCGTTGTTGTAGAAGTCGTTGACGAGCTCGGAGAACTGAGCGAACATGAGCTTCCCTATCGCTGCGATCGCGAGACGCGTGTTGTCCATGGAGACACCGATCGGTGTCCCCTGGAAGTTACCTCCGTGGATGGCTTTGTTTCTCGAAACGTCGATCAAAGGGTTGTCGTTGACGGAGTTTATCTCCCGCTCGATGGACTTGGTGGCGTAACGGATCACTTCGATCTGAGGACCTAGCCACTGAGGTGACGTGCGTAGCGCGTAACGGTCCTGTTTAGGTTTCTGTAACGGATCCATCTCGTGTAGCTTCTGAGCTAGCTTCATGTACGAGCTCCCGTCGAGGATGTGTTCCATGATCGCCGCCGCTTCGATCTGGCCGGGGTGGTGTTTCAGCCGGTGAGTGAGATGGTCGGTGAACTCCGGCTTCCCGCTCATCACCTCCGCGAAAACCGCTGAGAGAACCTCGGCCAGGACGGAGAGTACGTTTGCCTCGAAGAGCACCATCGACGCCATGCCGGAGCCAACGGCAGTACCGTTGACTAGGGCGAGACCTTCCTTGGGCTGCAAGTCAAAGAATCCGGAGGGGATTCCCGCCTGTTTAAAGGCTTCCTCTGCGTTCAGGGTTTCGCCGTTGGGACCGGTGGCTTTGGAGTTCGGACGGCCGGTGAGGAGGCCGGCGATGTAGGAGAGGGGGACGAGGTCTCCGGAGGCGGTGATGGTGCCGCGGAGAGGGAGGGAAGGAGTGATGTTGGTGTTGAGGAAACTGGTTATGGCCTCGAGGATCTCGAAACGGATGCCGGAGTAACCCTGGAGGAGGGTGTTGATACGTACGAGCATGGCGGCTCTTGTGGCGGTGTGTGGCAACGTGTGGGATGTTTCTTTCGTGCCGCCGAATATTCCGGCGTTCAGGAATCTGCAAACCAAACAAGAACATATGAGTTGCGTGTGGATTAAGTTAGCTAATTTTATTCATCAAGTTTAGTTAAAAGTAATAACCGTAAGGCTTAAAGAAGTTGTTTCCGGGGATTTAATAATTTAAAGTTCATTACTATTAAATTATATGTTATTTAATTTTACTATACATATAAATATTCTTATTAGATAATATTTTTAAAAACTAGTTAATTGGAGTATATACTAAACTAAAGAAATCTCTTCATAAATCATTATTAAAGTTTATGTTAATTTATTTAAGTATTCATATATACTTTCCTAAATGATATGTTGAAATCCAGTTAATTGGAGTATAAAATATTAATTCTATAGAATTTTTCATACATATAAAGAAAATATATTATACTGCACCCAATTATTAACCGCCACGTATCAACCTAAGATACTAACCCTTTTAAATTTTTATCTTTCTAATTAGAGAAACAAGTAAATATGTTACAATCAAGTAGTTACCTAATCTGTAAAAAAAAACAAATTAATTACCTTATAAGCTCCTTCTGAAGTGCGACGCCGTTTTTGGTTCTCCTATGAGAAGTAGCACCAAAACCAGTTGTAACACCATAGCTATCAGTGCCTTTTCCCATACTCTCCATCACCCAATCACTGCTCGCCTTCACCCCGGCTCTTGCCGTCTCCGACAACTCCACCTTCACACCATTTCCAACGGTGGAGATCGCTGCCACTTGTCCGATCGTCAGAGTCTCTCCTCCGAGGTTCACCACAGGCTTCCTAAAGTCCATAACCATTCTCTTCACTTCATCCAAATGGCTCCCTTTCATTTGCTCCGCCGCAGCCCCCCAGTTGAGAGGATCCGCCACCGTGACATTCTTGATCTCTCCACCGCATAACATAGCGTCGACTTTGTGTGATGATCCGTTAATCTCCATTTGAATATTGAGTTAGTTAAATGGAGGAGATTATGAGGGATCTCTAAGGTGAGAGAGGTCTTAATATGTTTTTGTTTGTTCGTTTTAGGAGTTTGGTCCTGAGGGAAAAGAGATGAATGAAGGGTGGTTTAAATAAGGTTGTAATGTTTGATGGTAGGTAAGCAAAAGAGAGCTAATTTTTTTTTCTGTAGTGACAACATTTTATACATAGAAACAAAAATGGAAATTAGTGAGAAAGGAGTTGGTTGAGAATTATTTATGACCGTTAGATGGAGTGTGAGAGATTTTAGTGGTGTAGATTAAAGTTTGTGGATTTGGTTTAGAGCATTTGTTATGGTGAGATATTAAAAACAAATTTATCACTAATAATATATTATTATATATCTTAGCATTATTAGATATTGTTATTAAGTTTTGATTTTTTAGAAATAATTAAGTTATTTATAAATTGACATACGGAAGAAGAGTATCTCACAATTAAACATCTCATGGATTTCATTTTATTTTATTTTTCAATACTTAAAAAAACTCTTTTATTGAAATTACTCTTAGATCGCAAAAGGAGATTTTCTTAACGCGGTGTTCATTTTTATTTGTTCTCGTCAACATCGCGGTGGTAAAAGTGGTCGTGGCTGGTGGCTGATGATAGTTGCATTCCGTGGTTGGTGAGACTGTGAGATTTTTTTTCTTGGGTTTAAAGAGTGTAGTTTTTTTTGGAGTAAAGCGTTTCATTGTGATGGGAGTAGGTGTGTAATGTATGAACGTAATTGACTCAATTAACGCCCCCACCATAACACTCTTTCTTTCTTTTATATTTTCTATAATTTTTTTGACATTTTGGATATTGTTTCAGTTTTAAGATATTTCAAAGGGTTTAGTTTTCATTTCAATTATCCTGTTGTGTCTTTGTATTCTTTTCTTTTATGTTTTTAATAAACGTGTATTTTCTATTTTGTTTCAACTGACGAATCACCAAAATGTGTAATGTCATTTTTCAACTTTGTTTCGTTTGTCTTGAGTAACAGTTCGTATGCACTTACATTCAAAATCCAACGAGACAAATGATAAAGTGTTTGTCCCTTGTCTAAATGCATATACACACCAATCATTAGGTTAAAGCTGAATAAAAATATTTTGAACATGAAAATTTGACACATTATCATCATATGTAATCATATGTTGATCAAAAAAATCATATGTAATTATAGACACAAATTTACATGTTTCATTAATTTTGGGTTGGGTATAAAATTTGTGTGTGAAATAGTTCTTACGTGGAAAGATTTCCAACAAGAGCAGAGTGACGCAACACGCCGTTTGCATGACAAAAGCAATTGCTTTGTGTAAATAAAGTCTCCATTATATTTCGTTTGTTACCTAATCTCAAGTAATTAAAATATATCAACAAGAATATTACAATGAATTTCTTTGTAATTGCCGCATCAGATTGTTTAGAAAGTTTAAATTTTGTTTATAGCTATATCCCAAACCAAGTATGTATACACTTGATTATATGTGTACACTTGTAGTCGTGCAAAATATTAATTTTAATGTAAATTTATAATACCCGTAGATGTGATTGTCTTGAATATTTTCAGGGGTATGATAGGGGAAAATAAATGTAGCCATTTATTTGCTAATATATAAATTCATTATCAATCTCGTTATTTGGTTTATTTTATGAACTATTACTAATCGATAGCTAAAATTAAATAGTAATGGACGGACAAAAAAGAAAAAAAAAAACATATGGTAGAGATGATACGGGTGGAAGAATTGGTGGGTTGGTATGGCAGGGCGCCTTCACTAAAGCACCTGCATGTGCATGCGTTTTTTACTTCCATCGCAGCATCCGAAAGTCTACATTTAATTAATACACAATTATCTCTACTTTTTGGTTAATTTCGTTTAGATGTTTATTATTTTGTTCATTTAACCATCTAGGCAGTGTAGCAAATTAGCAATAACTTGGGAATGCGCTTGAATTTTAATTTGTTAGAAACAAATGTTTATTAGACACTTAAAAACATTTTGTTGGCGTTAAAATATAGCTCGTTTTCAGCTGTTTTGACTATTTAGGATAAGGTCCAAACGATGCAGGTGGATGTCGGCCAATGTGAAAGGAAACTTATGCAAATATCCGATTTTGGTTTAGTCAATTGATCGGTTTACTCTTTCTCTCTTTCTTACCGTTTCTTATAATCCTGTAATTTAGTTATCTCCAACTCTTTGTAAACTATACACTTTTATTTTGTTGTTAAATATAAACAGTATCGTTTCAAAGATTTAAGCGCATCGCATCTTGATATGGCCGATAGGTTTTGAAATTTTTCATTTGATCGATATTGTTCAGATTTCGAAGAAAATTATACGAATTATCACTTAAGACGTTTATAATGACAGAAGGGATATTACTGAAATCCGTATATAAACTGGTTTAGTTGTGATTCACGTATATGCATTAATACATACTGTTAGTGTAAAATGCATACAGATCTACCGTACCATTAATCTGGTTTAGTCTTTCATCACTTCTAGTTCTAACTGAAAATGCATATTACAAAGTAATTAAAGGTTATATATCTTCGTTTCTGAACACGACTCTATAGTCTATATGTCTATTGGTGGCTCTTATTTTATCCGCCTAGTGGCTAAAATAGATATTAGATAGCGTAGGTAACTGGTTTAACATTAACTATAACTGGTTGCCATATGTTAAGCCAACGTCCGGAAACTATTAATGTAGGTGTCTGAATGATCTTATTCGTGTATGCACATTTACACACCTAGATCTGCCAGCAATGGCAATTTGTAGTTTCTTATGCAAAATACTACATACTATCACAAACTATACATAACTATATGTAAGTTACCACAATAAAAACTACATAAGCTAGCGTATTCGGATAAAACAATTTAATATGAACGACCAATTAAAAAGGGATTTGCACAATTATGACTGACACATTAATATGAACGACAAAAACTCTGAGTGAAACTAAAACATAGTCTTTCATATTAATTTGGAGTATACAAACCGAAAATAGAGCAAAATACTCGTTCAGTTCTCCTCCTTGGATCTCATTGAGTAGACCATCATATCTATTACTTTTTCTCCTACTAAAGGGGAATGCACACTTTTTCTGATAGCACTTCTTTACCACTCCCAGCAGTATCTAATTTTCCTCGTATATGTCCAATTTTGATTGGAGAAATCCAGCATATATAGTTCCATAATCACTTTCTGAACCAAGATTTTTCATTTCTTAGCTAAAAATGGAAATTCCAACACAATATATCTATCTAGAAGGTGGAGTACTACTAATGTTTACTTTGTAATTCGATGCATGAAAGTCGTGTTGATTTGTTATCTTGTCCTTTCAGAGTAAAAACAAAAGTGTGGGGGGAGAAGAAAAAGAAGAATTGTTGGCGCAGTTGATGAGAGTTGCTGCCACCAGGTCTCAACTAATGTTCTAAGATATTTATGAAAAAAATTTCGGACAACAGTAATTTCTTATATATACTTTAGTATTTGAAATGTTAGAGAAAAGAAAGTTTGGGAAAATTTATGATTACCTATTTTTTCATGATTTGAGCTTTTTAACTGTTGAGATTTTACCCAGATCATCCGATTAATTTTGATTCCCATTCTTCAATCACTAGCTCACAATTCCCGCTACCTTCGGTTAATATTTTAATATTCAGGAGAATTAGATTAGAACAAAATGTTCCTAAATTAACTAAAGCTAATTATGAAATATCCATCTAAGCTATACAATATAGATCCACATATTAGTTTTATTGAAAGGCTTTTCACAACAATGTTTTTCTTCTTATACTAAGTCTGAATAAATTGGAGTCTTTGAATGAATACATTGCTTGCTATATAGGTCTAACGTTTGAATATTTAAGAATGTGGTAAGAGTACAACAAAACATTTATTATATAGAACATGACTGGTCTCTGTAATTAAATACTTGTCTTTTATAAACAAACTCAAATCAGAATGAATTTCTTCGATCTACCATATCATACCAACCACGTACGTAATAATGTATTTTATATATGAATGATTTCCTGACCTTTATTCATCGTCCTTCATGTAAACTTTTTTATTTTTGAACTAAACCTTCATGTAAACTTAATGATTTTTCTTTTGTTTTTGTCATGAGTAAATCAGTTATTATACTTTAGAAGATTATAATTAAAAAAAAAACACGAAGGAAACTTTGATTGATATGATGATATCTAACGATGGAATTATGGAAAGAAGAAAAAAAACAAAAAAGAAATTGTGATAGATTATCATCAAGGAAAATACAATCTTTAGAGAAACATATATATATGTAATTAAAGTTGTTAAGCGAATTATTTGGTGAACTATATTGTTATTTTACTGATTTTTAGATGTAACGGATGTGTCATCCTTTTACTTAAGAAATTATGAAAAGGGAATGACTTAATATTAGGCCACCAAACAACCACAGTAGCAAGGATCCATCGCACACCACTCGTCTCACCTAACCTTTTTTTTCTTTCTTGAGAGCTCACTTAGGCCCCACTTTACATTTTCACCAAACCCCTTTCCTCTTGCTGTCCAAATCAGACACAACTTCAAACACACAAACCTAATCAATGCAGGTCAGCTGATTATATTATTATATTATATATATATATATATGTGTGTGTTACTCGTCAAGTAAGTTTAGAAAGAAAATGGATTCTGTAACATCCCCATCTAAAGCATACCACATTTTGTAGCCCACGAGGTCCAATAGAAGACGGGAAAACATAGGACTTCAATAACATGATAATCAGAAAGCCCAAGAACACTGAAATTTTCGTAAACCAAAATTCACGTAAAGCTTCAACTAATGCTTCAATTAAATTTAATCATACCGATGTTATTGATTTCACGCTCATTGTTGCCAGTGCATGTCATTTCACCACAGGAATATAAACTGTAAAGTTGAGATGCATTACCGTTAAAAAGAGGGCACAATTTTAACTAAAGAAAAAGATAACAATAACAATACTCTCTCTCTTTGTTCCAAAATATCTATATTTAAATGGTTAAAACGATAATATTTTGAATACAATTAGGTGTGCAACCTACTAAAAATAAAAGAAAACGAAGAGAAGATTCGATTGCCTTTTGGAGAGGCAAAATAAATTGCGTTAGCTCATTAGCCGATGAGACAATGTTCTAGGAAGACGATAAAACAGTTAAACACTCAGATCTCAAGCTTGTCTAATTTTCCAAAACCCGGTAATGTCATCTTCTCAACTTACATTCTACATGTTTGTTATTACGACGATAACATTAATTATTGCACACTTAAAAAAAACATTGTATGCGTATTTTGGGAATACCATCACGTGTGTCCCACTCTGTTGAGTCACTTGATAGCTAAGATCATTTTCAACTCACTAGATAATATATTTCAAAATGAAATTTGAAATTTGAAATGTTCTATTCTATTTTCCATTATATAATGGAGTAAAAATGATTTACTTCATAAATAGAGTAAAATGAGTTTTCTTCATAAAAAGAATAATATTTTTTTTGTTTATCATTATATTTTTTTTGCTCCAAAATAGAGTAGAATTAGAAGAAAAATCAATTGCATTATAAACATACACTATTTTTTTTTTAAATAGAGTTTCACATTAGAGATAAGATCATTATATTAGAAGCTATCTAATGCCAATTGACAAAAAATATAACTAATGTTCTAAACATTTTCAAAAAAAAATTGTATTTTTAAAGTTTGGTAAATTTTAAATCTGAAATTTAACGATATTTCGTTTCAATAGTAAACTGTAAATATAATTATAAAAAAAATTCTATAAATATTCAAATGAAGCCCCAAACATAATCTTATATATGTGATTACACAAGTTTAGTGTTTTATAATTTATTTCAAATCTGAATTTTAAAAATCTTCAAAATTGTTCAAAAATAAAAACAATTACATATCTTTTATGAATAATAAACATATATTAAAATATATCATAAATTATTAACATTATATTATAATCAATAAAATTATAAAACATGTAAGTTATAAGTCAGATTTTAAATTACTCAGGATAATGTTCTAATGGATGCCAAAAACAAATTTCTAATGTATGATTGATTAATAAATTTAAATAATTTATTGACTTAATTCAATTACATGTACAATTTAAATTTACTGAATCTGACATTAAAATATCGGTAAAATATTTGTAAAAAATATTAATTATAAATCAAAATGAAAATATAAAAGTTAACAGTTAACATAGTTATTTGAAATTTTATTTTTCAGAACTTAAAATTTAGTTTAAATGTTTTTCTTTGGGGAGTAGACAAAATCTTACTTATTTTTTTCTAGAAAATTGAAACAATCATTTAAACATTATCTGTAATTTAAGGAAAATAATTATTGTGTCAACTCCACAACCATTTCTCAAAATATAAAGAAAATGACTTATATAGAGATAACATCAAATATTATTTTGAAGAATTTTAATTTTTTTTGTATTCAAACAAAATCTTACATTACTATCTATCTGTTGAAAAAATTATTCAAAGTATCTTGACCAAAATCAAATAAAGAATAAAGTCAAGTATATCTGAATAAAAACTGAATTTCGAGATAATCAAGATATCGATCACATTCGTTTTTAGCGTATGATAAACCAGAATCACGTAGTTTTAGAATATTATTATTTTCCCTGGTTAAATAAACACTACAAAATGTTCTGAAAGGCCAGATCTGATTTAAAAACTGCAGAGAATGTCGTTCATTAAAATCCGGAAATAAAAACGACAGCGTTTCTATGATTGATAATCGTCTACAACATGGAAAGTTGACCACACATCAATTGTGCAAGGATCTGGACCATTAGATTGAAACTAAAAACCATATGAACCGTTAGATGTTAACTAAAAACTCGAAGCTAGGAGAGAGTCCAGGTCCAAGATGGACCCCACATTCCACCTTTGAAAAGCTTTAACCTCTCTCTCTCTATCTCTTTCTCTCCCACTGGCTTATGCTATGCATTGCAAGCTGCTCGCATTAATTTAAAAAAAAAAACAAAAAAACACTTAAACGAAGAAGAAACAAACTCATCTCTTCACGCTTTCAACACTCGTCTATCGTGCATAATTAGATCTCTCTCTCTCTCTCTCTCTCAAGAGTTTAAGACAAGCTGCAGAAGTAGTTAACTTTAGGTTCTGTCTCTTGGAATTTTTGTTCCACATTCACTTTTTTTTCTTTTTTTTTTCTCTCGTTATTTATTGCCATTTTCATGTAAAACTGTTGCAAGATGGTGAGAGACACACTGCTTCTGTTGTGTCTGTTAGTTTCCACTTGTCTCTTCACTTCTTCATCAGCCCAATCTCCAGGTAATTAATTGTCTGTTTTTGGAACACACTTTCTGATGTGTTGTGTTCTTACTTGTAATGGATATAAATGTAACAAGGATTATAGAAAAAAAAATCTTGCCTTTTAATCACAAATCTTCAAGATGGAGTCTTCGTGGGGTTTTGAAGTCAATTCTAACATAAAAAATGAAACTTTACTTGTTGTTGTTGATAAGGGCAGGTTTTGTGAGCTTAGATTGTGGAGGTGCAGAGCCATTCACAGACGAACTCGGACTCAAATGGTTACCTGACACCCATCTCCTCTTCGGATCCACCGCTACCATCTCTTCCCCTAACCAAACCAAAACACAGTACACAACTCTAAGACACTTCCCCGCTACCGATTCAAGAAAATACTGCTACACACTCGACGTCACAAGCAGGAACCGTTACCTCATCAGAGCCACGTTCCTCTACGGTAACTTCGACAGCAACAACGTGTACCCCAAGTTCGACATCTCCCTTGGCCCCACTCACTGGACCACCATCGTCATCTCCGATGCCTCCGTTATCGAGAAGGCAGAGCTTGTGTTTCTCGCTTCGAGTCCCACCGTTAGTGTCTGCTTGTCCAATGCCACCACAGGGCAGCCGTTTATCTCAACTCTCGAGCTTAGACAGCTGAATGGCTCGATGTATCTCACAGAGTATGAAGACAGGTTTCATCTGAGCGTTGCAGCGAGGATCAACTTCGGTGCAGAGACTGAGGATCCCGTGAGGTATCCAGATGATCCGTACGATAGAATATGGGAGTCTGATATGCTGAAAAAGGCTAACTATCTTGTGGATGTTGCTGCTGGGACTAAACGAGTGTCTACCTCATTGCCTATAGAACCAGCTGGCAATGACAAACCGCCGGAGAAGGTTATGCAGACGGCTGTGGTGGGGACCAACGGGTCGTTGACTTACAGGATGAATCTGGAGGGCTTCCCTGGTTGCGGTTGGGCGTTCACTTACTTTGCTGAGATTGAGGATTTGGCTGACGACGAGTCGAGGAAGTTCAGATTGGTTCTGCCTGACCAGCCTGACTATAGTAAAGCTATTGTAAACATAAGGGAGAATACTCAGAGAGCTTACAAGGTTTATGAGCCTGGCTACTATAACATAACCCTTCCTTATGTGCTGAACTTTCGTTTCGCCAAAACGGCTGATTCCTCTAGAGGACCTATTCTGAATGCTATGGAGATTAGTAAATATCTTCAGAAGAGTGTTGGCTCGGTAGATGGTGAGTGTGTAGCTTACTCTTAGTGTTGTGGTGTTCACATTTGATGACACTCTAAAATGATTTGCTTGTGTTGTTGCAGCAACTGTTATGGCTAATGTGGCATCTCTATATCCTTCAACCGAATGGGGTCAAGAAGGCGGCGACCCATGTTTACCTTCACCGTGGTCGTGGGTGGTATGCAACTCAGATCCACAGCCAAGAGTTGTTGCTGTGTAAGGATGTCTATCCTAGTAGCTTTAGTTGTTTCAACTGCGTTATGGTTCATTTATTTTCCTTGGGTCTGTTGTTAACTGCAGAAAGCTGTCGAATAAGAACTTGACAGGAGATATACCTTCTGACTTGACAAAGTTAACTGGTTTGGTTGAGTTGTAAGTGTACTTATCTCTTGTGGACTCTTGTTGTGTCTTGGAATGTTATTGATGTTTCAACTTTTGTGGATGGCAGATGGCTTGATGGGAACTCTCTAACGGGTCAAATACCAGATTTCTCTAGGTGCAGAAACCTGGAGATAATGTAAAGAAAACAGAACACTCTCTTTTGGGATTTTGTATTGTCTATATTGGTCTTATATAAAATGTTTTTTATGTGGCAGACATCTCGAGAACAACCGATTAACTGGAAAGATCCCTTCCCCGTTGGCTAAACTCCCAAATCTGACGGAAGTGTAAGCTACTTAGACTTATTGATATGGTGAGAACATTTTGTATGCACCTAACCTGCATGAGTATTGCAGGTACCTACAGAACAATATGTTAAGTGGGAAAATACCATCAGGCCTCAAAACCGTGGTCTCGAAGTAAGTATCTTGTCCCATTCATGTACAGAGTTAAGTAGTTCCTAGTAGCTTTATGAAGTCCTCTATCTTTGTGTGTTTGCAGCTTCACTGGGAACATTAATCTTAAAGAAGGTGGAGATAAAGGGAAGAAGCTCGGTGTCATCACTGGTGCATCAGTTGGTGCTAGTCTTCTGCTTATTGCCACAATCTTTTCTTGCATCTGGATGTGCAAAGCTAACAAGAATAGTAAGAGGAAAACTTCAGGTACTTGTCAGTTTCTTACAAACGTACCTGTTTTCCTTGTGTATCATATGATTTTTTGTTACTTACCTTCTCGTTTTGGTTAAATTTCAGCTGAGTCAATGAACCGTCCCTTGCATGTTCAAAGAGCGTCATCTACCCTGAGTGATGCTCATGGAGACGCTGCACAATGCTTCACTCTATATGAGATAGAGGAAGCCACAAAAAAGTTTGAGAAGAGGATTGGGTCAGGAGGTTTTGGGATTGTATACTACGGGAAAACACGAGAGGGGAAAGAGATTGCGGTTAAAGTTCTTGGGAATAACTCTTACCAGGGAAAGAGAGAGTTCGAAAACGAGGTATACATTGTCAACATGCACCACAAGCATTGATGTTTTGTTCTAGCTTAGGATGTAAACACGAGTTTGGTTATGGTTTTTGTTCAGGTTACATTACTCTCAAGGATACATCATAGAAACCTTGTGCAGTTTCTTGGTTATTGCCAAGAAGAGGGAAGAAACATGCTTGTGTATGAGTTCATGCACAACGGAACTTTGAAGGAGCATCTCTACGGTAACAACATTACATTCCCCCACCTTGTAGTGTGTAGCGTTTTGCTTTTAACTTTATACTATAAGCGTTTTTCTTATTTCAGGAGAGAGGAGAATCAGGTGGATTAAACGGCTTGAGATAGCTGAAGATGCAGCCCGAGGTCCGTGAAGTGAACCTTATTACAAAAACAGAAAGTGTTCTTGATCCCTTATCTTGATTGTGTTTTTGTGTAGGGATCGAGTATCTACACACAGGGTGTGTTCCAGCGATCATACACAGAGATCTCAAGACAAGTAACATCTTACTAGATAAACACATGAGGGCAAAGGTTTCAGACTTCGGTTTGTCCAAGTTCGCAGTTGATGGAACCTCACACGTCTCCAGCATTGTCCGTGGCACAGTTGGATATCTAGACCCCGAGTACTATATATCGCAGCAGTTAACGGAGAAGAGTGACGTGTACAGCTTTGGAGTCATGCTTCTTGAGCTTATATCAGGCCAAGAAGCCATATCAAATGAAAACTTCGGTGCCAACTGCAGGAACATAGTCCAATGGGTTAGTTAGTTAGTTAGTTTCACTCTTTGTTCTTGCAGTTCGGTTCTTGATTTATTCGGGTTTTATGTAGGCCAAGATGCATATAGACAACGGAGACATCAGAGGGATCATTGATCCAGCACTAGCGGAAGATGATTACAGTCTGCAGTCGATGTGGAAGATCGCAGAGAAAGCGTTGCTGTGCGTGAGACCTCACGGTAACATGAGACCGTCCATGTCAGAGGTGCAGAAAGATATCCAAGACGCGATAAGGATAGAGAAGGAAGCGTTGGCGGCTAGAGGAGGCTTATCAGATGAGTTTTCTAGGAGCTCTGCGCATTCCTCGTCACTCAACATGGGAATGCATGACTTGGCTGGTTCGCAGAACTTTGTGTCTATCGATGAGTCTGTCTTGCAGCCAACAGCTCGGTAGTAGCAGGATTTGGATTTTGTACAGACGCATTCACTTTTCACTCATGTTTTTCTTTATCCTTTGACTGGTTTTTCTATACGATTATATTTTCTGTTTAGGCATGCAGGTTCTGAGTAATTCGGTTTTCCGGATAGTTTGGTTCGACCAAAATCTAGCCGAATTGAATTAGAAAAACGTTTGGTTTTTCAATTTTTTATTGAAACTAACCAAAGTTTTTGGTTTTGATTATATTTCGGTGAAAATTTAGTTCTAGTCAACTAAATTTGGATAATTTCGGTTAGTTCGGTTCGAAATTTTAGTTAATTATGTTAATTCAGTCCATTTTTTTGACTGATTACTATACCGAAAACCTAAGTCTTTTTATAAACTCTCTAATTGAATCGAACTCGTAACCGAACAAAACCTACGGCTTAGGCTTCGAATGGGTGATGCAGATCAAAAAACGCAGATCAATCAGAAATGCAGATCATGCAGATCAAGCAGAACAAATGCTGATCATGCAGATCAAACAGAAAAAATATAGATCAATATAATTTAATAAATTATTGTACTAAAACAAATGTTAAAAAAATTAATGAAAATTAATTATCTAAGAAATAAAAATTGTTATAAATAATAAATATCATGTTGACAAAATAACAAACAATATCATCATTTAATAATGAAATTTAAAATTATATGAAAATTCATCACAACTATAGAACTAATATTGTCGATTTTTATATATATTATTGTATTAACAAAATATTCATTTAACATAATGTGTATAATATGTTTTACCTAAAAATTATATGAAATTTTGAAATATTTAAATTAAGTATATATGTGTATATGAAATTGTATAAAATTTAATATATATATATATATAAAGAATATGTCATTTTACATCTTTTTATAAAAAATGTACTCACTTTTAAAGAGAAATTTTGGTTGTGAAAAATTAAATAGACCGATTAAAATCTGGTAAAACCAAACCAAAACCGAAATAGGAAAAATGGTTCGGATTGATAATACTGAATAAATCGAATATATGTATTTTTTTTATAAATCTCATTGTAAACTAAAGAAGCCAAATCATTTAAATATTTTTTCCGTATACTTATATGTAAATTTCTAATATAATTCATAATATATATTTTATTTCTTTTATTAATATGATATTCGTAATTAAAACATTGATTCTAATAATTTTTATTTTGTTTTAAATTAGAAAGGTTATTTTGTTTTATTCATCAAATAAAATAAAACGTAAGTTCTATTGCAAAATATTTGTTCTAAAATATAGTTATTTAATCATTTTGTGATATTAATATTTTCTTATTTTATTTTAGTAGTAAAACAAAACAGAAAATGTTATAGTCAAAATTTTGAATAAGAAATATATATTTGTTTTAATAAAAATGATTTATAATCATATAAACTAAAATGTTTTGAAAGATAAATATAATTGAACATGTCTAAAAAGACTATACAAAAAACATGTAAATTTATTTGATAAATAAATTTATTAAATTATCATATTTTGAAAATGTTAGAAAAATCAAAAATAATTTTAATGATATATCCAAACTGAAAATATAAGTTCTTAAATACATATAATAAACTTTAAATTACCAAATAACATATATGAATTGTTAAACTAAGTTATATAAAATATTATAAATTAATAATTTATACACAAGTATTAGTTATTTTAATTATATTAATTATTATCAAGAGTAAAAATAAAATGAACTATAGTATCTAAAAAAAAATAGATGTACAAAAGGTAGACTGTTTATTAATAATTAATAAAAAATAAATAGATTTTCATTCATTGGTCATCTGCATAAATCCCAGCATTTTTTCATGAATTTTGCAGATCAACAATTTCCTTTGTAATATTATTCTGCATGCAGATTGGACTGCAAATTAAATGATCTGCATTTAAATGTTGATTGGCAAATAAATGCAGTATGATCTGCATTTTAATTGATCTGTATTTCTTCTGCATTTTATCTGCATTGCATTCAAAGCCTTAATTTTGTTGTTGTGTTCTAAGTAAACAACAAAGTTTAGCTTCATAAATGTTGATCAGAGTTTGAGCTTAGTCAATAGAAAACAAAACAAAAGCAGTTCACAATACAGCTTGGAGGGAACTAAAACATGTCTACACATTTGAAACTTCACGAGAAAACAACAAGCGCAAATTAAAGACAACAATGATAGTTTAGTTTTTCTTTTCTTACTTCAGTTATCACTTCTGACTCTTCTTCAGTAACACACCAAACTTCTTTAGCATACTCCCATGCTTCTTCTTCGGCGAAGAAGAAAAATCATCATCCGTTTCATCCCTATAAGGAGACATCATGTTCACGTTCCTCCTCAAAGGACTCTCCAGCGACCCTGTTCTCTCCACATACTTCCCGTTACTGTTACCGTTGTTATTACCACCAGAGAGCATAGAAGCTGCGGCTTCAGCTGCTTTCCTCCACTGATCACACTGCACCTTGAGTCTTCTAAGCTCAGCTTCTAGTTCCGTGTTAGTGACTTGTGCTGCCCCTAGCTGTTCTCTTGCGTTCTCTGCTCTCTTCCCGCTCTTATCAGCTTCCTCCGTCAGACTTCCAAGCCTCTCCAAGGCTTCTGCAATAGCCTTGTCCTTCTCGCTCCTCAACTTCTCCATTTCGCTCCTTAGACTCTCGTTCTGGGACATCACACTCTGCAGCTCCATCTCCTTGTCCATTAGATTCCCTCTCAGCTCCATCATATCAGATTCCACCTTCTTGAGCTCGCCCCTAACCTCCTCAGCCTCTTTTTGGTTCACTTCTTCTGCTTCTTTGAGTTTCAAGTTCAGTAACTCGTTTTCATCGGCTAGTATCCTCAGCTTAGCTTCCTTATCCATCAACCGATCATGCAAAGCCTCTCTTTCAGCTTTGGTTCTCTTCAGCTCTTCATCTAACTCAGCCTCTCTCTCCGCGTATCCGGACTTCACTACCTCCACTTGTTCATAAGCACTTCTTATCTGCAACGTGCTCTGGATATACTCTTCGTGGTACCTTCTCTCAGTTACTTCCACTGCAGACTTCAACTGGCTAATCTCCTGTCTCGCAGCGTTTATCTCTTCTTTGAGCTCTTCCACTGATGATGATGAGTCCTCCTCGTTAGTGTTATTACCTCGTTCTTCCTCCAGCTGTCTCACAAGCTGCTCTAGCGACTTCACCTCGGACTTGGACTGCTCTAGCTCGGTTGTAAGGGCATTACAGGCTTCAGACACCTTCATCCCATCTGAACGCAACATCTCCAGCGTCAGGTTCGCTATCTCTAACTGCTTCTCAGTTGCTGAAACAACTTCATGCGCTCTTGCTTCTCCTTCCTTTGCGTCATACACCTCGCCTCTAAGCTCCTCAACAAGAGACAGCGTCTCGTTGAGTTCCATCCTCAAGCTCTCAGAGGACTCGGTTTCAGACAGCTGCGCTTTCAGTTTCTGTACCTCGTTCATTGCAGAAGCTAGCGCAGCGGAGTCCATGGCGTGCTGTCTCTGCATCGCTTCGAGTTCGGACTGCCACGCTTTGTCTCGTTCCTGAGAGAGCTTGCGAAGCTCGTCGATTCTTGAGTCCTCGGAGGCGTTGATCTCCATCAACTGCTGTTTTGTTTCGTTTGCTTCGTCTTGAGCTTCTTTCTTCGAAGCTTCTGAAGCGCTTAGCTGCTCCTTGGCCTTCTTTAGCTCCTCTTGCAGCTGAGATAACTGAGATGCCGCCGCTTCGGGTGTTCCCCATGTTTTCCTCTTCTGAATCTTGCATGCATTAAGCAACAACAAATACACAACAACTCAATAAACAGAACAAACTATACATGCTCTTGCACTTACTAGAAAGACCTAAGAGTTACTTTAGCATGTCGCAGCACCAATAATGATTCTCAAGCTCTCTACAACACGTACTAATGTCCAAAACTGAGACTAGTGTGCGTTAAAGCATATATAATGATCAAGAAAATCATTTTGTAAAGCTACTAATACCTCATTTACAGGGGTTCTTGGAGAACGGCGATCAGCAACTACTTTTGGGCTCTGAGTTTTAGGCGTCCTGATTTTTGGGTTGGGGGATGAAACAGGGTCAGCTTCTGCAGTTTTGAGCTTGCGAGCTGTTCTAGGAGTTACTGTAGGAGACTTCTTCTGAGGCACCTCTAACGATCCAGGCCTATCATAATCACAATGAAAAAACAACCAACAACTCAGTCCCAGTGACCATATCAAAGACCGTAAAAGAACAGAACAGAGAAAGCTGTGGACAAGAGTGAGGATTATTATTATTATCACCTCAGTTTTGGAGTCTGCATTGCTTGGGATTAGAGTTTTGAAAACACTCCCTTTGAAGAAGAACCCTGGTAAAAGAAGAAACTGTGTATGTGTGAGAAAGAAGCAGGGAAAACACACACACACACACACACAAATCTTGTATTATAAGATATTATAATAAGCAGCATATACAACAAACTCAACCGAAGTACAAAACTTAAGCAAGTATATACAACAAGAAGCCCTAACAAACTAAAACTACACAAATATATTAGCTTCAAAGAGACTCCATTTGAAACTAACTACCACTACCACCAAACCAATGCAACAAGACAAACATTAAAAATAACTGTTCAAAGTCAAGATAAGTTTCCATCTAATCATAGAGATAAACCCAATTACAAGCAAAGAAAGTACATTTATATTCAAGATAAAAAAAAAAATTTAGTTGTCAAGTCATCAGTTTTAGATTTTGGAATCTTATGTGGGAGAAAATAACATTATCTGTCATTTAGTTAACGGTGGGTTCTGTTTTTATTAGGTGTATTTTCCCCAAAATAGAACATAACAGATCTTAAGAAGAGAAAAACCAAAAAAAGAAATTCTGAGAACATTTCCTCAGAAAATAATTTTGAAAAACTCTTTTTCTTTATAAAAACAACAGCAATTCCTGGAAAAAAATATTATTAAAAGTTTTGGTTGAATCTTCAACCTCACCAACCCAAAGAGAAACATATGTCTTATTTTCATAAGAGAGTAAACATAAAATAATTTAACAAAACCCTAAAGATTTACACTTTCTGCAGCTTAATAGTAACTGATAAAACCCCAGAAAATCAAGAAAAATTTTAGGTATTTTAAACACATGAAAAATGAAATCTTTTTAACAAAGGACAGAAACCCAATTAGTCTGTGAGAGAATCATTTGAAAGAAAATTCAAAGAAGAAGAGTTGTTCAGTGTTCATCACCTGCAAAACTGTGGCTTTAGCTGGCTGCTTCACTCTTTTGGTCCAAAATGCTCCAAGAACAGAGAGAGAGACCGGAGATGCCAAGAAATAGAAATGACGAGAGGAAAGGACCAAACTTTGAAGAGTCTTCAGACCAATTGAGCTTCAGAAATGACCTTCTTCTCTCTTTGTCCCTAGTGTTGTTCTCTTACTGGACTCTACTCGTTTCCCCAAGTCTTTCTTTTTTTCCACCGAACTGTCTTTTTTTTTAACATTAATATCCAGAAAGAGAAATAGAGACCTGTGCAGAAAATTAGATTTCCGTGAAATCATGATTTTACCCCTCAATAACTTTTGATTTACTTCAATAGTCCTGTTTTATTTACCCCTTCTCTTTTCAACCTTAATGATATACTAAAGAGAAAGGTGTATTCAAGTGATTTCATTAGATGATTTTAGATTAATTAGAGAATTTAATATAACTTTTGTTAAACAATGTGATTTTTTTTTCTTATTTTTTAAACTAAAAACTCTTCTAAACACTTTAAATTCAGTATAAATTTTTTAAATTTTACAATTTGAATTTCCGGATATCCGGATCCGTTCCACCTCTATATAGTATATCAAATTCATGGTTGTCAAATCGTTAATTAATTAATTGTGAACACATACAAAAGAATGATTGTGGGGTAAGAGGAATAGGGTTTGGAGTTGTTTTATTGTGACCCCTGTAAGTATATAGATGTTTTAAATGTAGCTTTTGTTTGTTTTTGCTTATCTAGTCAGTTAAATGCCATTCACTGATCAATTTTAAAAAAGAGTTTGATTTGAACCACCTACCAACAAAAGAACATATAAGCAAGAAACTACACTGAACTCGAACACAACCTTCAAATTTCAATCTGTTTGTTATAGTTGTCTGAAGGCATTGTATAGTATATACCAATACAATGTCGCCGAATAGTCTTTTCGAAAAAGACACTACCAGACTACCAATTCAATAGGTAGGAGCATGTTTTATCACCTTGACTATAAAGGCATTACCTTCACTCTAATTTGTTCTTCTTCTTTTGTCCAACAAGGTTCACTTTTGAATATTTACTTTGAAAGAATACAACTCTCATGGGATAGAGATAGATAGTTGCGTCAAGTTTAAAGAAACGAGGAGTGAAACAGTAAAAAGATGTCCATATATAAAGTGAAAGATGGTGGTAAAACAGTAAATAGCTTGAAGACGCGCCAGTCACGTGACATTGCTCGGCTTCATCGGCTCATATGACTCTTTAATTGCCAACGGTAATATTACGAGTCACAAGCCCCTAAAGTTTTCTAATTAAACTTTTTATTGTTTGAATAAATTAAGATTTAGGATGCATTCTCTATATACTATATAGTTTTTATAATCCCATCCCCTACCTTTTTGCTAAGAAAACAATCCCTCAGTACAGTTTTTTATAGAGTTTATTTGAATCACATTGTTCTCGCAAAGACTATCTCTCTCTCTCCTTCATGCATTAGTAACACTGAAATAAAACTTTTTAATATATCAATCCAACGGCACAAAACAAATCCAACTCCACTATAAATGTCAAACTGTTAAGTTAAAATAGACTACCACTGATTCAACAACCACATGTAACTACCATTGAAAAACAAATACAAAAACAAAAATGACAGTGGGCTTGTACTAGCTCATTTTCTGATTTTGGTTTTGAAGTGTGTACACTTTGATGGAGTAGTGTAGTGCTCATATAAATTAACAGACTATAGATTATGTTTGACCAAAAAGAAAAATATATAGATTATATATTATACTAGTAGTTTTGGGAGTCCATGCATTACTGTTTTTATCTTATCGGGGATCCTAGGAATGCCCAGTTGCCACCGCAATAGGTTACCGGGATATAAATGCAACCTGCATATTTACTATTTTATACATATATACTATATGGTTGTAGTGCGTAATTTGATTTATGGACATTTGATATCCCCAAATTTTGGTCGGTCCACGTCCCTCACATTACATTTAAAGATTTTTATTGGGACTATTATTCCATGTGCACATGCTGCTTAGACGCTATTGACGTTGACTGTCCATATCGAAATTAGACGATTTAATGACCAAAGTGTCTACAAATATTATAGATAACCGGTGAAAATGGGCTACCTATGCGACTGTAATTATTGTGGACGCTAGAATAGCTAATAGACAAATGTATTTATTTGTATACAGATTGTATCTATAGATTATTGAACTCAGACAACTCAAACACGAATATGATCGGCTTGGGGTAACAGAACTCACCATACGAAAAACAAAAATTTCGAGAGATACAAATGGTTTGTAAAAACATTTTCCGTTTCTTAGTTTACACGACACACGTTAGAGAATTCAAAAACACGTTCTTATACTTGTCTCTCAGCAAACCAATTTTTCTTGGAAAAATAATATACGTTTTTTTTTATCAAATGAAAAATAATACTATACGTTATCTCAATCATATCTGCAGTTACATGAATCTTAAAGACTATAAAAGCGTATCATAATAAGAAGTTGTTTTTAAGTTTTTTTTTTAAAATATTCTGGATATCATCTCAATCATTTTAGCAATTCCATACTTGAATAATATACGGACACCGTTGGATCATGTCCTATGAACCCGTCATGATCGGATGTGCATGACATAAACACTTGTGCATGTGTCTTTTATTTAAATTAGTCTAAGGTTCATAATGATGTTTGCGAACGTGTTGCTTCGCATCGAAGATTCATATCTATCTTATTAAAGTAGAAGTACTTTAAACTTTTGTTTGGCAACAAGGACAAGAATAAATAAATAAAAAATCTGTTTGGCAATATTGATAGGAATAAAGAAAATTAAATCTGTTTGACATGATAGAAATAGAAACAAATAAATGAATAATAATTAACTTGGGAACAAATATATAAACGCTTGGGTCTATAAATTGACGGATGGGCCTGTATTTTTTAATAATGTTAGTTGTATTTTCGGTGTAAATAATCAAACCAATCAAACCATACTTTGGTATAATGATAACTAATTATTCTTTCGATAGGAAATTTTAATTTTGATTATGCTTATACCATGGTCCATCATAATCAAACCACACTTTCATATAATCATAATCAAACCAGACTTTGGTATAATCATAATCAAACCATACTTTGATAACCAATAATAATTTCGATAATTAATTGTAATTTTGATAACCAAATAAGTAACCAAATTTAATCTCGATAACCTATGAAAATTTATTGGTAACCAATATCATAGCATACCAGTCCATAAACCACAACTTGTGCAAGTTACCGTTCTCCATGTATATTGTCATATCATAATACTTATCAAAAGGAATATTCTATTCTCTCGATTAATTTCTCTTTTCTTCCAATAATTTAGATAGATTTGGCATGGAGATATCTCCTAATTTAAACCAAGATCCCAAACTTGGTGCACAAAAATATCTTAGAAGTTCATAACGCATTGCCATATCTTTTCTTTTCTATATTAGGATTACAATATCAAATAAACAATGCAAAATATATATATATTAAGGTATTAGTATTTTTGTGTTACAAATACATTAAATACAATAAAATCTATGATAGCGAATAATATGGATCCTACTTTATATTCCCTTTGTTTCACTTTATTTGTCGTTTTAAGCTTATGCACATGGATTAAGAAAACATTTAATTTTGTACATTTTTAAAATAAAAACATCATTACCCGTAACTAACCATATTTCAACTAATGAAAAATAAATAGAAGAATCTTATTAATAAATTTTGCATTGAAATCATAAAAGACATTTATTTTGAAACGAAAATTTTCCTCCAGAACGATATTTAAAATGAAACGGAGTGAGTACAACCCAATAATTTTCTATTGGGTATAAATTGATAATATTTTTACGGATTTTTAGTAATTTAAACCCTCAACTAAAGATTAATCGTAAAATAAACCCTCAACTAAAAATCATGTAAAATAAACCCTCATCTTTATGTCCGTTAATGTTTTAGCCCTCAGTAACCTTTGTCGTCACTTTTAAAAACGTTAACTGTTGACATAAAGGTTACAGAGGGGCGAAAATATTAACGGACATAAAGATGAGGGTTTATTTCACATGATTTTTAGTTGAGGGTTTGTTTTGCGATTTATCTTTAGTTGAGGGTTTAAATTACTAATAATATTTTTTGAGCAAATCCTGTAAGTATTGATTATTTAGTAATTATTTCAAGATTCATAAATTTAAGGACCGACTCTACTATTAATACAAACTCACTTTTCTTTGTCAATGAGACCTCGCACTCTTTTGGTAAATTTAGCTCGTAGCTATTCTTGTTTTCCCTTGCTCTCACAAAAGAACTTGTTTTGAGATTAGTGTTTGGTTTGGGTTTTGCATTAGTCAATTCGTACAAAGGAACAACCTAATATCGGAATCCAAACTTCAGGTATCCGATCCTCATTCTGTGAGGAATCCACATTAGCTCAGACAACAAACCAAGTGGATCAATCTCCATCAGCTCGTTCTTTCTTCGTAACAAATCATCTCGGTCTCTCAATGCTATGGTAAAACCTCCCTCAGCTCGTTCGTCTTTCAATGGTCGTCCTATAAGAACAATGCATTTAATGTCATATTCAGTGGCTAAATCACTCAAATCAGTCGCTCCTACCTTTCCATCCGACGCACCAACCAATCATAGAAAAGACAAAAGGTAACTAAAGGATAGCTTTTCCTAACTTAAGTTATAGATATGTTAGAGGACGCTCACTGAGCCACCATTCTACATTAAGTTTGGTCTTATTTATGTATGTGTTTATCTTAAAATTAGTAGGTTCTCCATTAATTTGGGAAGTTCAGGCAACTTAAGGAAGTTAAGTAGTCAACGTTACACTTTAGCTTTACAAGATGAGGTTTGACTGTTTTGCATTCATTTGAAACATTTTAGAATATATATATATATAGTGAATGAGTGAGTTTAATTAATATTATTAGGTTTACATTAATTAATTTTTCTGGAATCTATGATTTATTGTATTCACTACTAATATAAATATATTAAAACCGTTTTATAATTGTTTCTCTAATATCATATGTATTTAAATGTATATTATCAATTTATATAAGGATTTTTAGTAATTTAAACCCTTAACTAAAGATCAATCGTAAAACAAACCCTCAAGTAAAAATTCTGTGAAATAAACCCTCATCTTTATGTCCGTTAATATTTTCACCCCTCTGTAACCTTTATCGTCATCAGTTAACGTTTCTCCGTCGAAAGTTGACGATAAAGGTTACGGAGGGGCGAAAAAATTAACGGACATAAAGATGAGGGTTTATTTCACAGGATTTTTAGTTGAGGGTTAGTTTTACGATTGATCTTTAGTTCAGGGTTTAAATTACTAAAAATCCTATTTTTACAAGTTAAAGTAAACACCCGCCCAGTCGGGCGGGTCAAAATCTAGTTCATTTTAATATAAGTTTTATCCTTTCAATTTCATGTGATTAGGACGCCCAAACCAACAAACAACCCAAACCAACAAACAACTTGCGGTTCACATTTGCAATAATCCAAGAAGGTAATTAAGATACGCTTTGTGGTTGTTTTTTTCTTGTATTCCGTGATGAAATCACCAATGGCATGCATGCATGTATGTTTATCACCGATCATCCGACTCATCCACAATCAAAATCCGAACTGTATTTGTTATTATTTACTTTAATTTGAAACAGGAAAGGGACTAATTTGGAGGATATTAGAATAGAATAAAGCAAAATCAGGTGCTAAAACGTGTTCTTGTGGGAAAATTGAGACGCCAAAGCATAACCTTAGAACAGTCTTGTGCCGGAAGTCCCTTCAACTTTGTATCGTCCTCCAAAACCACTTGCTTCACATATTTAATCGAATCCTATGCATAGTATAAAAAATAGTGTACAAAAGTTATATACGCTATAATCAAAATAAATTAAAATAGATAAAACTTTGAAGCTGATCAAGTTAATTACCTGTTTGGTCCCTTCAACAGAAGAAGGACGACCCCATCTCTCGGGGTCCCAAAGTATGGAACTATTAAAAGCAAAGCTTGATATATGAACCGGCGGCTTTGTCTCTGTCTCGTTATTAATTTTTCTCAAATGCCACCCCAATACTTGTGAAGATTCACAAACCGGCCCCTCTACTATCACTCGTTTCCTATTAGCTGATAGCAACGCCATTGGCCAAGTCCCGAATACCCTGCCAAAGTGAACAGTTAAAAACCATTTATAATATGATGATTAAAGCAAGTGTGACGTAACGTTTCATTTAATTTACATACTCGATATCTCTAATCTCGTCGAAAAAATCAAGATCATAGATGTTGTTTAGCCCCGCGAAGTGAACTATTCCGCTTAGTTTGTGATGCTCAATGTGTCTCAACGCTAGGTTTCTCTGATGATCAAGCTCTGATTCCAAGCTCGTGAAGTTCTCCTTGAAGACTATACGTCTATACATTAAACCAGTCTTTCTTAACATCGTAGACGAAGAGTTTACGTCAGCCTCCGAGTGTTTCTCCACGACTATCCACAGTAAAGGAGGCGGAACTAGCCTCAAAGTATTGGCCATTCTCCTTAGAAGAACGTTTTTGTAGCGATCTTTCGTTATTACTGGAGTTACAACAATCACCAGCCTTCTTGGTGTCACTTCGTCTTCTGTCTCGGAGAGCGATCTGTTTTCTGGTTCAGCTTCTTGTGACTTCGAAGGAGCAGGGGCTTGGTCTTGGGAGTTGTTCAAGGGTTTATCATCGAGGGAATTGGGTGCATAGGTAGAGTTCTCAAAAGGTTGGGGAGGGATCTGAGATTTGGAGGTAGTAGAGGGGGTGGTTTCAAAATTAGAGAAAAGTGAGGCCTTACCAGCAGGAGCAAACCCAGTGAAGAAACCCATTACAAAACATAAAGAGAAATGGATCACAGCTTTCTTCCATACTGGAGTTTTCTTCTTTGATCTCTCCAGAGATCCCATCAGAATCCAACCTTTTGTCTAAGAAAGAGTATTTCTTGAGTGATTTTCCTTTGTTTTTTATTTTGGGGGAAAACAATGTTTGAAGAGTATGATTTATAAGATGTTTATCACAATTGTATAGTTTTTGTCTTTATGTTTTTGGTTTGTGATTGAAACTGGTGAGCTACGGCGATAGTATTTTGATGTTTGGTGATTGCTTGTGTTGGTTGTGTTCTGCAACAACCAGTTGTTGGGATTGGAACTCATTAGCTGAAACATGCTTGAGATATAAAAAAGAAAAATATATTAAAATAAAAAACTTTGCTTACTAATGAATCTTAATGCTAAACTCTTATTGTAGTGGTTGCAATGAGTATGGTTATGATCAATATAGGAACTTGTCATTTTGTAGGATAGATAAATTTTGGCGGTTGATATATGGAGCAGTTAAATAAAAAATTGGATCGCAGAATCTTATCAACCATTATTGTTTGCTTGAATCACACATATTCTCATATTGATTGAATCACAATAGTGGGTCTTAACTAGATTACATCATTTTGTATGTGGTCTTTTGCTATATTATAATGTGTATAAGACCCGCATGCCTTGGGCCAATCTTGGTGTGCCTTAGTTTTAGAATGTTGTGATGGGCCAAGACGATATACTTTATATTTCTGAACTCTAAAGTAACAATCTTCTTTCATTTTCAATTTTAGCATTATTTTATAAACTCTTGATCAGAGTACCTTTTTTTTTTTTGGAACACTTTTTTTGGAACACCGATCAGAGTACCTAATAATAGAAGATACTCTTTAAGAAGTGAGAAGTGATGAAATTGAAAAATTTGTAAGGAGCAGTCCAACGTCATAGAATTTTTGTTATAGTTCACGTGCATAGCACAATACTTTGATTGTAAGCATGTCATTATGGTTATTGGTTATATTTGTGGCGTTATATCATGACATTCAAACACATAATACAAATATGCCTTTACCATTTATACCAAGCCACTATAGAATGATGCCAAACTTTTCAATCTCATTGAAACAACATTTTGTAGGCATAGGAAAGCAGTAACCTAATCAAGGAGAACTGAATGAGCAAGTTGTATGCAGTCATCGAAGGACAAATAAGGGACGTTCACAATACTATAGTAAATACATTTCGCAAGTTCTTTCTCATTTTTGAAAATTTTCACAATCAGCATGTAATTGTGGTTGGTTCCATATAATGTACCATGTTTTATATATGGTGTGACTGTAAATTGTCAGCGCGAATTAAGAGTAACACAAAGAAGAGAATGACCATAAAAATGAAAATGAGAGTAAATGTTTAACCTACTCAAAACAAGTAAGATAATTTACACTATTTTTACTTGTATTCAGCTGAAAGTTAGCTGAATTATTTTTCAACCTGATTAGTAGATGACTATCACCATTTCAACTTTCCGTGCTGCTTTTCATTCCTTAAAAAGAGTGTCAGGACATTGATTTTGAACTAAAAGCAAGATGTTCCGAAAAGTGAATCCAGCAAGAGATGATCTTAACAATTAAGTTTAACTCGAGAGCATACAGACAAAAAGTACAACACCTTATTGTAGAAAAGAACTAGACATGCAGAACCATCGATTTTTAATAAAAGATCCTGGCCGTTAACTTTCCCCAACCAAACGTGTGAACATAAAAATATTATTAAAAATTACACAAGCTTCGATCTGAATCATATAGGGACCAGAGAAGAGAACACATAAAAAAGAGTGAGAGCTTCAAAAAAAAAAAAAAAACTTTAGTCAACAAGAAGATGAGTTTTTCTTCAAGACCCGTGTCTAGTCCGGGTCGAACAGAGAACCCGCCTCTACTCATGCGTTTTCTACGGACCAACGCCGGAAGCAGAAGCAGACATCGCTCCCGTTCTCGCTCCCGTTCAAAAAGACGACCTATCTTTTTCCGGCGGAAAAACGCGACGGAGACACAAGAACCGTCTTCACCTAAGGTCACATGCATGGGTCAAGTAAGGATAAACCGGTCGAAGAAACCCAAACCCGGAACCAACCGGGTCAACGGAGGTCACCTGCATGGTGGTGGTGCAACGGAGAGCCGCCGGCAACGTCGACGGTGTGGATGGGTCAAGAACGCGTTTTCCTGCCACCCTTTCTCCGGTGGGAAACTAAAACCGACTTGCTTTACCCCCGCTTGGCGCAAATGGAAGTCGTTTACTAATGTTAGTTTCTCGAGAAAGTCAGAGAAGAGATCAAGCTCGTCGAGGAGCGAGCCTATCTTCAGCAGGTCAACGGTGGAGCCAGAAGAAACAGAGGAGACTCGAAAGAAAGAACGTAAACAAGATCAAGAGGAAGAAGAAGAATCTGATTCAGATAAGTCATTCCCAGCTACGCCACCAAGAAACGCTTTCTTGCTAACTCGATGCAGATCTGCACCGTATAGATCTCCTTCATTGGGTGATAACTTTTTGGAAGAAGAGACAAAGGAATCTCACTTCCAACGACATGGTAATGACGTCATTGCATCGCCGGAAGATGTGTCGGTTTCGAGTCATGTTACGGAAGAAGTGAAACGGTGCGTTTTGGGATCGCCACAACGACAGTGTATGGTACTCACGCGCTGTAAGTCGGAGCCTGCGAGGCTCGGTGAGAAACTTGTATCCGAGAACCGAAGGTTGGGCTATACGTAATAATGGGTTTTACGTTTTTTTTTTTCTTTTTTTTATTGTACTTTCTTGAGACATTAAAATGGATACGAATACTATATTCTTTGTTGGATTTTTTTACTCTGGAAAATTTCGCTGAAATTTAGGGCATTAAAAGTTTTCTTTACCCTAGAGAATCTTGTGGTTACCCTGCAGGCGATGTAATATTTTTCTAGTGTCCCTATCTATGACATGTAATTAAACAAATAATTTCGTTCGTACAATTATATTGAATAAGTTTTGTGTTATGATTATAGTTTTGTATTTTTAGAATCCTAGATCTCTATGAGCATCTTTATATTGATATTTTCCATACATGGTGTTATACATTTGTGAAATACAAAACCGGGATATTCCAAACCTCCAAAGACATCCCCAAAACAGGAAAAGCTTATAAGACTTAACATTAGAAACAAAAACTGATTTGCTTCAGACCGGATAAAGAATAGCAAAAACTGAATAACTCACAATAAAAGTCTAAAACAATAACGACAACACAGGAGCAATCCTTACATAATCTATTAACGAAAAGAGACGGAAAAAGTCTTATTATATTGCTATATATCCACAGTCTTCTAGACATAGTGAGCTACAAGAAAACAAATCCAATCTAACCATTAAAGGAATATGTAACAACTAACAACTACAACTACGAGCCATCAAAAAGCGCAGACATAAAATGGATCCCGACTCATGACTATCAGGAAAGCAAAGCTTGATTGATTTGAAGCAAGGGTGGCCAAAAAGTTTGAGCTACTCAAACCAAATGAGCTCAGTGATTTCTGGGATGATGTGAGATGAAGAGTGGATCAATGTGTACCCTACAATTTGTGTAGACTTGTAGTAAACACAAGTTTCTTAAGCTAATAAGGTACAAGTCTCAAACTAAGTAAAGAGAGGACAAGTTTTATTTCATGAGGATTTCGAGTAAATAGGGGGGAGGTGATTTAATAGAACTAAAAAAAATTAAAGAAAAGATTACAACTTCTGAAAACTAAGAAAACATAAACCTCGGCCTAGGAGAAAAAAAATACAGAAGAGTTAGTCAAGTTAGAGTATATATGAAAATAATTCAAATGACTCAACCTTTCTTACCTCAGGACTCGGGTTCAGGAAAAGGAAAACGTGATTTATCTCACCTTGACCAGAAGTGTGTGAAATTGGATTTGTCTTGACAAAAGGGACCACAAGTTTTGTTTCTTTGAGATTTGAGCAACGTGGGTGGTTCCAGTTAACTCAATCACTGGAACAACATCATATTAGTTTTGAAAGGAAGTCCTGTGAACATCATATTATTACGTTCAGTTCATACCATAGAGGCTAACGTGAATGAAATGAAATTCATAAGTTCAAGTGCTAAACCAATTGTAGATTATTTGAAATTTTTAATCTTCTAACATTTATATTTGAACATGGTGATGATAGTAAACCAAAAAAAAAAAAAGAGGCAAAAACAATTTGATTTTATTGATTGTTTTCCCCTCGAGTACACAAACATTCACATATCCCACAATGAAGCCAGAAATTAGGAAAGACAAAAGGAATAAAACAGAGCATATATTTTAAAACCAAAGTTGCCAATTTTGTACATACATAATAACAATCATTTTGTAATTGCTATTTTGTTTTGTGTGGCTAAATTCAAACGTTGGCCGCACTTCTGAAGGAGCCGAGGGACTTGGAACCGGAAGCTCTTAGGACAAATTGGTGATAAAATGCAGCAATCGCAGCTCCGATGAATGGTCCCACCCAGAAAATCCACTGTAATCAAACGAGACCAAAGCTATTCAGTTATATTATCCCATTACAAAAATATAACTATCGTTAGATTAGTTAATATTAAGATACATACGTGGTCATCCCACGGCTTGGACTCATTGAAGATAACCGCAGCTCCGAAACTCCTGGCCGGATTAATCCCTGTTCCGGTGATTGGAATAGTGGCCAAGTGAACCATGAACACGGCAAATCCAATTGGAAGTGGCGCCAACACCTTTTATTTCATAATTCATAACAACAAATTAATTAGTTATATCATATGTTCACTAACTATATCTTGTAACTGGAAGTAAAGTAACTGATGATAAATACTTACGGGAACGTGGGAGTCTCGTGCGTTTCTTTTGGGATCTGTAGCGGAGAAGACAGTGTAGACAAGGACAAAGGTTCCAATGATCTCTGCTGCGAGTCCAGTCCCTGTGCTGTATCCGTCGGCTAGAGAGTTTGCTCCTCCACCGTAACGGACGTAGTAAGAGCTTTGGAAGGCTTTGACGAAACCAACTCCACAAATAGCACCCAAACACTGAGCCACCATGTATAGCACCGCTCTAACCAACGATACCTTCCGTGCCAAGAACAACCCGAACGTCACCGCAGGGTTTATGTGACCACCTTCATAAAGTTTTGGGGTCAATATCAAATAAACAAGAAACCAAAGACTAAGTTTATAGTATTAAAAATCTGAACCGATATGAACCGGACCGGTTTGTTATATTAATACCTGAGATACCGGCGGTGCAGTAGACAAGAATGAAGATCATGCCACCGAAAGCCCATGAGATGCCGAGGATTCCGACACCTCCGCACTCGTCACCTCCGGCCTTAGTGTCGGATGAAATCTTGTAGCCTATGACAGTCAAAACAGTGACGTACAAGAAGAGGAGAGTGGCTACGAACTCGGCTATGACGGCTCTGTACAAAGACCACTTTGTCAGCTCCTCCGCATCGAAAAACGGAGTTGGCGGAGGGTCTTCGTAGTCCCTCGTCGCGAATCCCTCTGCTCCTTCCACTTCTTTCGCCATTTAATAACTCAAGAAAATGTGTGTTTTGGTTATTATTCCTGTTTTGTGATTGTGGAGGGATAAGGAAGGGTTTGTTTATATAGAGTGAGTTCTTAGTGACTGCTCTTATTAATCTTTATACATGTTAATAATTGTAAGCTCGGCATATTATATTACAAATAATGTTTTCCATGTTAATAGTTTTGTATCCTATTATTAGTTTCACTAAAATGAATATAGAAATGTATGTGACGATTATGATTAATTTTGTGGAAACTAGCTTCCACTAATTAATTACCTAGCAAGCTGTCATGATATACGATAATCTAAACCAATCTAATCATTGCTTCATGATTAATATATGCCAGTATTGCGTAATATATTCCCCTTGTTTTTTAAAGTTTATTTATGCATTAGTTAGCACTTAGCACATTACTTATTTTGATAATATATTTAAATGTGTAGATCAATATGTTATATTTTCATCTAAGTTACTATTTGTCATATCAAAATATGATTGGAAAGTTAACCGATGGTAGTTAATATAGTTCTTGTTTTGATGAAGAAATTAGAGCTCAAGTTTATTTTTGGTTTCAAGTAATGTTGCTGTTTTTTTTTTCGAAGCTATAATGTTACTAATCTCTTACACTTAACTAGATTATTTGAGATTTCGATAATGTAAAAGAATGGTTGTGGAACTATTAAGAACAGCGACCCCTTAATTTTTAAATTTATGGTAGATAATGGAGTTTCATGGTTAAATTAACTTAGCCTCGCCGCCCCACACCTAAACGTAGCTTTCACTTGGACCGACGCTAATATACTATATGCGGCTATATTTTCTTTCCTCTTGTCCATATGTCATGAGCCTTGTCCTCTCCATAGAATAATATAGATTGTCACTCTTTTACACATAAAAATAGTATATAAATGTTATCAATTTGGAGATAGCTAGATAAGATTGATTAAGGGTAACTATTTGATTAAGTCTACGCTACCATCTTTTTATTTGTACTTTTAATCTTGAATCTACAACACTCTCTTGAAAAAGGCGAGATATAAACCATAAATATTATATATATATATTTAACCTAACCTACCATTACAAAAATATAATTATTACATGAGCACGATAGAAGGTACGGCGTCGTTTTAGTGGCTCTATTTCCATTAAGGTCAAATCTAATGGAACTGGAGTAGGTGACGTGGAAGGTGGGGTTCACTAGGCATGAGAAACCGTCCAAAAGCTCCGACAAATACATCGGCACCGTCCGATTAACTCCAACTCCAACTCTGTTCAGCCGTTGGTTCAACTCAACCACTCTTATCGTGCCACGTAGTGAGACCCACAAGCCGTCAACAATCATTTCCTATCACTCTCTCTCTATCCTCAATTCCAATCGCAATTTTCTTACGTCGAATGTATATACATATGTAATGTATGTATTGCCGCAAGAAAAAGGAATTATATAATTCACAAATTATTTACTGAAAATGAAATAAAAACATAAATGTGAACACAGACAAAAGGAATGTGGCGTATTGTGGTGTTCGTGGCTATTGTCTTGCCATGTCACACTAACCTTATCGTTTTAGCGACGTCCCTCTGCTTTTATTGGACGAAAGGTAATATATATTTGCTGACAATGAATCCACAATAACAAATAAGTACATTGATTTACGCATACTACATTACATATAAGTAAATGCATCATAGAGTCATAGTTAATTGATGTAGTGTTCTATGACAAAGTTTACACTAGTAGGTCGTTTTGTGTATACATTCTGCAGCTTATTGCACTAGTTGATCGTTTTATCATATGTATGCGTTACACAAAAAGATTCAATATTAAGTCTATATAAAAAATATGCGAGAAATTTACTACTTACTAGTCTAAGCATGAAAAAGATGCAAAAGTGATCCAGAATGTGCTAGAAACGGTAGGAACACACACGAATATTATGACACGATGGAGACAAATACTTTTCATGCTTACAAATGATCTTTAATATTTATCAGATTTAATAAAGTAGCTATGCAATTATGAATGGTGGGTACAGCTTACAGATAAGCTATGTTTGTTTTCGAATAATATGCATTTTGTAATTATATATCGTTATTGTTTGTGTTCTCTTGAACATTGCTCACGTTTTATTGGTTATTGCTTGGTTTGTCAACGGTCGCATTTTAATAAAATTTAGTGACGCGACTATAGGACGTTTGATCGCTCGGTAGCAGTAATGGAGCTATTTGGAAATGTTACCGTATGAGAAAGATATCATTTATTTCCTGTTTTTAGTGTTGACCAAGGTTAAACAAACTGGAGTATATATTATTTGCAAATACAGAATCAGCTAATAGAATTTTATGCAGATTTATATGTGCTCAAATTACAACTCGGTTTAATGTGTTACCGATGATTAAATCCAGAAAGATTATTACTATTTTCGTCATTAAATAGTCAAGGTCAATTTTACTACCAAAAATGCAGAGCCTCCAATAGAAAGAAATTACCAACGTTCATTTCCTTACAAAAAAACATTTGAAATGTGTTGATAAAAAAGTGTCAGATAAACGCACAGTAGCACAAAGCATGAACTCACTCTATATAAAGAACCCTTTCGCTCTAGCTTTTTCTCACAACCAGAGAAAGAAGTAAAACAGTTCCTGCAGAAACACTCATTACATATAATAATCCTATATGGCCAAAGACGTGGAAGGAGCAGAGGGATTCGCGGCGAGGGACTACGAAGACCCGCCGCCGACTCCGTTTTTCGATGCAGAGGAGCTGACGAAATGGTCTCTGTACAGAGCCGTCATCGCCGAGTTCGTAGCCACTCTCCTCTTCTTGTACGTCACTGTTTTGACTGTCATCGGCTACAAGATTTCGTCCGACACTAAGGCCGGAGGCGACGAGTGCGGAGGCGTCGGAATCCTCGGCATCTCATGGGCTTTCGGTGGCATGATCTTCATTCTTGTCTACTGCACTGCCGGTATCTCAGGTATTAATTTAACGAACCGGTCCGGTTCATATCGGTTATCAGATCTTCTTAAAAATGTATTAAAGTATGAAACTACAAACGTGGTCTTTGGTTTCTTGTTTATTTGATATTGACCCCAAAACTTTGTGAAGGTGGTCACATAAATCCTGCCGTGACGTTCGGATTGTTCTTGGCACGGAAGGTATCGTTGGTTAGAGCGGTGCTATACATCGTGGCTCAGTGTTTGGGTGCTATCTGTGGAGTTGGTTTTGTCAAAGCCTTCCAAAGCTCTTACTATGTCCGTTACGGTGGAGGAGCAAACTCTCTAGCCGATGGATACAGCACGGGGACAGGACTCGCGGCAGAGATCATCGGAACATTCGTCCTGGTCTACACTGTTTTCTCAGCTACAGATCCCAAAAGAAACGCACGAGACTCTCACGTTCCCGTTAGTATTTATCATCAACCAATTCCAATTATATAAGATGGTTAGTTTAACATGCTATATAACTCGACTGAGTATTTAATTTGTGGTTATGAAAGGTGTTGGCGCCACTTCCGATTGGGTTTGCCGTGTTCATGGTCCACTTGGCCACTATTCCAATCACCGGAACCGGGATTAACCCGGCCAGGAGTTTCGGAGCTGCAGTTATCTTCAACGAGTCCAAGCCTTGGGATGACCACGTATGGTTCTTCTATATCTCTTAATATAAAAACTAATCACTATATATTTTTAGTGGGAAAATAAATAGTACTAAGTATCTTTGGTATCATTTAATTACAGTGGATTTTTTGGGTTGGACCATTCATTGGAGCTGCCATAGCTGCATTTTATCACCAATTCGTTCTAAGAGCTTCTGGTTCCAAATCCCTCGGATCCTTCAGAAGTGCTGCCAATGTTTGAATTTAGCCACACAAAACAAAACAAAAAGGTGGTTACTGTTATGTATAAATTGGGCACGTGATTTTAAAATGTGTCCTCTGATGTCTTGTTTTCCTCCTCTGCTTCTATTTGTGTGGATTCCGGTTTGAGTGTTTAGCGTTTCAATGTCAGTAAGTTTGTTTATTGAGAAAAAAAGATGACTACATTGCTTCGCTTATTGATCTCCTTCTCCTCGAAACCCATTCCTCATCAGAATCTCCACTAATCATTAAGTGATAAATCACAGAATTGAATCTTCAATGTAACGGGGAAGATAGCATAAATAAGAAAAAACCTAAATTGTTATCCCTTTGACCCGTCTTAATTTGAGGCCATAACTAATCAATTTGGGTAATGTAGATAAAGTTGCAGTGAAACAAGACAATCATTGTCTTTGTTGTTACTCTCATTTCTAATATATTACATGTCTACTCAAAACGACAACAAAGTTTGCAAAAGGTTCATAATTCATTAGACATGCCAAGGCTAACCAATATATCATTTCCTCATCATCAATACCTAATAAGCTTAGGCATAATCTTGAATAAGAAGTTATGTAGAAGTGCTTACACCATTTGATGGAATATGGATACTAAACTCAACTTAGCAAAGCATACTATAAGATTGGGATTAAATAAAATCGACAAAATAACATAATTGTTTATAACTGAAACATGAAACTAAAATCTCAAAAACAAAGCCATTTTTAAAAAAATCCTCAGGTACTTCAACCTCACCTTTTTGAATCTCTTGCCGGATATCCTCGAGATCTTTACCATCAAAAGTACATATAGCTGTTGATTTTGGGGCGTTTGTTGTACAAATCAAAGAGTCATCTGAGAAAAGAAACACATTTACCTTCAATCAAAAGCTACAATCATAACATAAGATGTCATTTCCTTACCAGAAATATATATTAACAATCCTTATAAAGATTAAATGCTAGTGGCTTTAATCTTACCAGGAATCTATATTAACAATCTATGTTAAAAATCGACACGGGTATGTCACCTTGGGACCCCCTGGTTTCTTACCCAGGATCAGGTCAGCTTTGCTTCGATGGAGGCTTACGTCTGTTACCTCTTCCTTCTTCAAGATCACTGATATCCTGCATATTTCCACTGTTTTACCTTATCATCCATGTGCATCTTGATCATTTAGACTAGGATTTAGCCATGCCTAGATTGCATTTTGCATACATAAGTCCTTATCAGGTATTGGAGTATCACATGAAGTTCTTGGAGACATTTGAGTGCATTTGTGGCTCAAAAGAAGTGATAAAAGTGATCAAGAGACGAGCAGCTCCTGGAGTGACCTACCACAGTGACCCTTACTGGTCACTCGCCTGCCAACACCATCCTAGAGTGACCTACCCCAGTGACCCCTCCTGGTCACTCGCCTGCCGATGCCATCATGGAGTGACCTCCTGGAGTGACCCTGCCTGGTCACTCCGTGTTCCGTTTCAGCTCAAAACTTAACATTAATCAGGGGCATTTTGGTCATTTGTTATGCACGTTTTACTCTTCTAAAACCTAAGTTTAAGTACTTTGTAAGCCATTAGAGGCTAATCTATCTTTTACACTAAAAAAACATCAAAAACCTATTGAAAAGGTTCATCTTTTGGATCATTGATTCTTGTGTTCTTACTGTTTTTGTTGATTGCTTATTATTATCTCTTTCATGATTAACCTGAAATCCAATATGGGTTTAAGGGGAATCATGAGTATTAGTGAGTGATCACCATTTGAATTCATGGGATAGGAAGATTGAGGGTGATTAGGCTAGATCTAGGATGTTTAGGTGTAGATCATTCTTAGTCCTTGCTAGTAGAGTATCCATAATGCATCTTCTGAGTTGGCCACTCAAAAGTTGATGTTTAGGCATTTCCCACCCACAAGGTGTTCTATAAAATGCATGAGACAACTCTCCTAAGCTTTTAACATACTTTACCAAAGACATTTGTTGTTAAAGGTGTTAAGATAGCCAATAGACTTGTTAGTAATGATTGCTTTCATATTATTCAACCAAAGACATTTGATGTTTGAAATGTGTTAGCAAATGAGCATTCATCTAGACATAGAGCTTGCTTAGAAATGTGTCTAGGCTTAAGGTTGATAGTTTGATTGATCATTTGCCATCTTTAGTTCGAAACTTGATCACCCAAGGTCTAATCCCTATACCCATGAGTTCTCTTTTCCTATAATCAAGAAAGTTATTTCTTTTATTGCATTCTATTATTAGTAGTAGTTTAAAACCATCCAAATTATCGGTTGCACTTAGATTAAGTAAGTACTTGCATTCTTGATGCTCAGAACAACTGATCTGACTGTGTGTATTTTCCATTGGCGTTTCATTTCAAAAAACTTATGCTTTGTTTGGATTTGACCTTTTGTGTTTTCACTTCAATAACTTCTGGTTTGTTTTATTTTCTGTAAACTTTAACAATTGCATTGTTTTTTTCCAGTTCCAAAGAAACTTATAGTTTGTTTTATTTATGTGAACTTCAAAATAAGACAATCTTGCTGTAAGACCTCAATATGAGAGACTATGAATATTTGCTTCCATATTCAGATAGTTCACCAAAATCGAAGAGTAGATGGGAAAGGTATTAATAATTTTGCTTTACATACGACAAATGAGCCTACCTGCCAATGCCACTAGAATCTCTCCAACATATAAATGAAGAGTAGCTCCACGGGTATGTCTCCTAACTGCAACCTTATTGTTTCAGTTTCAAGCACATGAAACAATAAGGTTCAGTGACTAAGTAACCAAACTCTTCCATTAAGTAGAAGAGACACATCCCTTTCTTATTAATGGAGGAACATTGGGGTAAACTAACCTTAAAGTTGTAAGTTATTTACAAGTGAACCAGCTGATGTGTCAATCTCTCAGGACTTCTCAGCATCTATTACGAAATACCCTTTAAAGACTAGACTAATTACATTGCGCTGCCACTAGAATATATTGGACTGAATATACATTATTTGGCGTCATTTAATGGTATTGGCAACTCCTTTTTCCTTTTCGGATTACTCTAATTCTGTCTCACTTATTTTTTCTCTAAGAGCTAATCTATCATCTCCATCGTTGTCCATATATTTTTCTGTCGTATAAAATTAACATTAACAAATATAGTATTTTTTTTTTATCCTGGGTACCTGTCAAAGAAACCAATTACTTTGTCAAACAATTGTAAATCCTTCATCACAATCCTAAAGTATTATTTATAGAAAGACATGAAACTTTTCAATTTAGCCGGGTTCATGAGTATAATCGCAATAATCAAAGAAACCTATACTCTTACACTAATCGTTCCTCATTTTTTCGGGAACCAATAACTGATAAGTTCAAACCATTTACGTACCAACATAAAAGTATAGCATAGATAAATTTGAAGAAAATGTAGTATTCTATTTCATCTCGGTTTAAGACATGATTTAGTTATTATTCGTACCGTTTGTTTATATGAGTTAGATGCCGTGTCGTTTAACATAATGTAAAATACCATGGCGTCTATGCAAAACTACAAGATTTTGTTGGAAATAAATAAATTTAATTTGTATCTAGATTAATGTAAGGAGAATATATTGCTATGAAGAATGATATAAATTAGGCAATCATTAGAATCATGGAATTCGAATTCAAAATCTTCCCCTGTGATTGACAAGTAATTGTGATTCATATTTGATATTGCAACCCGAAAACATATAAATTAGGCAAGCATTAAAATCATATAATTAGACTGCAAATAACTTTGCTGTGATTGACAAGCAATTGGGAATCATTTATGATATCAATATTTTGGTTTTCGGTGTCTATTCCGTTTTCAAACAAAAGTTGTAGATATCTTTTAACTGTAATCATTGAGTATATTGGTGAATATTTTATATTTAAGAGTATTTATTATGTAATTAATGTGTATATTCGTAAGAATTGAAAACCCAACGCATTGGACCCTAATTTTTTTATATTATGTTTACTATATATAGGTCATCTTACTCTCTTAGTAACATAACGCTAAAAAAAATCATTCAGAAAACACTTGCTGTGATTAAAAAAATGACTCGGTTTTGATCAAGTTTCTCAATTGAAATCTTACAAGTCTATGTTGAAAATTAAGGTGAAGGTTGTTCGCCTATGGAAGCAATATTCTGCTCAGGGTGGTGAAACCCTCAAATTGGTTTTGGTTGATTTCATCGTGAGTTCATCAACTATATGATTCGTTTTTCATATTTTTTATTAATTACAGCGGGATAAAATCCATGCGTCTTAAAAAAGAATGGTGGCTCAGTTTGAAGACAAACTAAATGAAGGTGACTCAAAGATTATGATAACAGCTGGATGGTCTTCTCTAATTAACCCAGAGTATGTACCCATACTTTTCCAATGTTTGTACTCGTATTAAAAAGTGTTCAGGTTATGTTTGTTTTCTACAACGAATGACAGGTTCATTCAAATATAATGCATTGCTTATGGAAGTAATGCTAGGGAATTGAATCATTATTGGACATCCACAAATGCTAATGTTGTTCAATGTGTTTTAACATTTTGGCAAATTCAGTGGGGTGAAGGTAAATTCTAACTATATACCTTCAATACTTCTTCATGATTTAGTTAATATATATTTTCCTGTAATAAAAGTGTATAATATTCTTATCCTAGGTGGCTTCAAGTTTTGTTATAAAAAAAAAAGTTGTGGCTTCAAGTTCATAACAAACATCGAAAGATGTTCAAAGATTCTGTTTAATCCAAAATGCCTGAAATAAAGCTTTCAGAATCGGTAAGAATTATTCTGCCTCAATGTTTCTAACTTTACACTCTTTAAATGAAGAACCATTATCTTATTACTCAACATTTTGATTTTTTCCAGGATTACAGCCATATAATTTTCATAACAGAGACCAAGATTCGAAGTTGAGTTCCGTTTGAGTATTGAGAAAACTATGCAGGTTTACCTTTCTATTTATTTTGTTTCGCTTTTCAGAATAGTATGCAGTTTTCCTTATTATTTGTTGTTTGGCTTTTTAGAATATTATGCAGCTTTTCCTTACTATTTGTGATGTTTGGCTATTAATAATAATATGCAGGTTTCCTACTTATTATGGTTTACTATGAATATTACCATTAAAATCTAAGATTAATTGCATAAATTCTATATACCAAAGAAATTCTAAATCCTAAACCAAGCTTATGTCACGATAAATTCTTAAAAGAGTTTTGTTTTGTGTTTGATTTTTAACTGTAATATTTTTACTACACAACACGATCAGATGATCCAATTGTTTTGATGGAGACATTCTTAATTTTAACTAACCGTTTACTGTTGGAGTTGTTTAAACAGAAAAAACCGGTAAAGCAACAATTGTAAGATGTACTGAATAAACTGAAAACAGTTAACTAACCTCGAAGGGTACTGAAGAAGTAGACTGCAAACACGAACTATCATCAAACCTACTCAGCGTCAACTTGGATGTTGTTATAGGGGAAGGAGTTTCATATGCTCAGTTAATTTCAAGGCTTTATCTTCAAAGTATATTCTGTCCTCCGCTTTCGATTTAGATTGTATGCCAAATAAAAATTAAAAGCAATTAGATGTTTCAATGAACAGAACGACAATCTATCTGAAGAATCTTACTAAAGAAATAAACGAAGGAACATAAACGATAGAAATCACCTGGAAAATCTTCGCTGATTGAAATTCATGAGGTACCCACCCTAATCCCCTTTCTCCATTGTCTCTGCTTTTTGCGTTGTCAACTTATTTTTTTGACAAAGCGATGTCCAAAATATTAAGTTACACAAGGTTTGGGTCAGTAATATATGGGCATGCAAAATTTTTACGAAAGTCCAACTGAAATCTTTATAACAAGCCCAAAACTTAAATAAGAATTTATATAGTTTTCTATTTTATTCACTTCGTAATTAATAAACAATTAAAATGACTTGACCTCTTATTTTGTCACATATTCACGTAACCGAGAAACCTTCTCATTTATATGTTCTGTTAATCCCTTAAATTTTAGAGATAACTATACCAGAGTTATTAAAAATAATATTATGTTCTAATTTTATTAATTAGTCAGCATAGTCATCAATAATATCACATTATCTTATTCAAATTAATTGAGACCAGATGAATAAAAAATAGTCTTACATACTAAATTGAATTTACTATTATAATTTCAGACAGATTATAAAACTATGCACGACCGACTATTGACTTACATATGCATAATGAACGAAACAAAACAAAATTTCTAAAACATCAATACATATTTTTTATTATTAAATAGTAGTTTCATTCCGCGCAAGGCGCGGGTCTGAACCTAGTTCTTATTAAAACCTAAAGAATCAAAACCGCAACCAAAATCCAAATGAACTAAGACATAAAACGAGATATGTCAATGGAGCCATTGTTCGCCAATAAAAGCTGTGTATTAGCTCACAATCTCAGTTGTATTCTAGTCACTTGTAGATAAAAACCAAATGCATCACAAGCCTTAAAACCATTAACAAAAGAATTACATCAGCCGCCAATTAAATATAATTTAACTTACAAAAGTGTCTATTCCCTCGGTAGATCCAACATCTTCTTGAATAGCTTCAAGAAAACTGGTTATGTAGGGAAGAATGACGACAATTAGACCAATCTAACAAAAAGAAGAAAAAACTTGTGAAAAAATGTTAGATATTAGATAATGATATACAGTAAAAGAAAGACAAATAATTTTACCAGAGCTGAGTACATGAACAATGCAGAAGAGCTCAATTCCTTTGGTAGACGCTTCATTACATGTGTACACAAAAATCAATTATGAAAACAAATTTTAGTCAAAATGCCCACCTAAAACAAGAAAATAAATACTAAAACCTGATAGAGAATAAGAAAGCTAGCCATGAGCACACCAGATACATAGGAAGATATGCAATAGAATGCAATCGAGTACTGAGTGTAGAAAGCCTAGGTGAGTAGACAGGTTCCAGAAACTAGGAATCCTAGGCGATGGAATGACGAGAGACTCGGGAGCATAGATGAGAGACGCATGAGCAAAGATGATTTCGAAGACGCAGAGAATACAGCGATATATTGGTTGTTCCAATGACCTGAAAACACACAAAATAGACTTCAATACCAAGTGCCACTAAACAGCCAAGAAAACTACCACACCACCAACTAAGTTATTAGGTAAAGAAAGCTAGGCTCTAAAGCATAAACGCAATTCTCATCAACGGGACTATTCCACGTGATGAATTTGAAACGTGAAGTCAGCATATCACGGTAACAATTCAGGACAAGTGTGGATTTGAGATATCTTTAAGAAAGTTCTCTCCCTTCTCTATTACGTAAACCTAAATCCAAGTAAACATGAATGCTTCCCAGACTCTCTCTCTCTATGCTTTTCTATATAAATACAAAACCTAACCAGTGATAACTCACAGTCAGAAATATGAAACTGAAGACTCAACGATGATTGCTTTATTAAAAAGCCATCAGCTTAAAACAGCGCCAAAGATATTTACCACATTGTCGGAAATTCTGGCTTTGCCGAAGGTCCTGCATGAGTTAGTAAAATATAAAAATCAAGTAAAACAAGTAAAGAAAGAGCCGTGGAATGCAGAACTTGTATACTTGCATAGTGACATTGGATGAGTCAGCCAAATACATACATCAAGGATTCTATTGCGGAATGGTGACATTGTGGCAATGCATGAATCATTATTCATTAATGACTTGTCATCATAGTGAGGACACATTCCAATAGCAAGTGACAAAGACTCACCTATGAAAGCAAACACTTGTTATCCAAGAGGTGATTGAGGCGTTAACAATCATTAACCTCATAACTCAAAGGTATGTGTGACGTGAAGCTCACTCCTAATAAGAGAATTTATCCTTGCACATGTTCCGGTCTAATAAGAGATTGATCTTTACAGGTTTAGTTTGTTGTTTTCACACTTTAAGTGCCGTTCAAGAGAGGCACCCTTAGTCTGCTGTCATTGTTTGATTTAGTTTTTGTTGCTGGTAAGAAAATCTTGAATACTCCATTCCGGTGTGTAAGAATAATTGTAATATAGATATAGTCAGGCCAAGAACGCAGTGTGAGTTCTTTAACACTATGATTATCTCGATGTAACAATATCTGTTTCAAAGCATTGGCTAATTCGAAGGATCATTATACTCCAACCTTTATTTACATTATACTAAGAAAATATAGATAGATTAGATTCCTCTGAACTTTTATCTTTGTATGCTATAATTAGAGGCTTGCTAAGGACCAGAAGTTGAGAATAAAGGAAGGAGACACCGCGAACCAGCTGATGAAGGCCATTGCTACGGCGGTCTCGAACCTTGCGCAGTGGTTGACGCTGCATTTATCAAGATCGTTGATGAGTACGGTTATTCCAGCAGACGCGGATGCAGCTGCAAATGTAAGTGTGGACGTGACCTGCAACAGCAAAACAATGTTGAGTCAGTCACTTTGTTGCCTCAGTAGTAGCTATCGTGTGGTGGTACTTACTCCATCTCCAACTGTGAAACATTGAACAATCAAGTGGTTCCGAAGGCTTCTTCTCACAAGCAGAGCATAAGCATCGATGATAAACAGAGACAAGCTCCACAGGCTTTGCAAGCTAACCGCAAGAACCAAGCAACTGTCACATATGAGAGTTATTATAAGCAAATGAACAAGAAGGATATAAAACGTGGACTACACTCCAATTAGATGATCAAAAACCTAATTTCGATAGATCATCAAAGATTGATAACTTTTCCAGAATCTCAGAACAGACTTGGGGGGATCTAGAGTATCGATACCAAAAAGCGGTGGCGGAGCGGTAATCGGAGGTGGTGAGCATGACGGAGACGGAGATGAGAGCGGGGACGAATTGAGAGAGGCGGAGGATGAGGCCGCCGGTGGTTCCCGGCATGCCCTGAACGTCTTTCATCCTCGCTGGCGGTCTATCGTTAGCGGGAGGAGATACCGGAATTGTATCCACCGGGTGAACGGCCGGTCGGCTCACGTTCATGATACGCCGACTGACGCAAAAAGTTCAAACAGTTTCAGACCATATAAAGGCGAGAGAGTTGGATACTTGACTACTTCTGTCTGAAACTGGAATAACTTTGGTGGACTTGTCAAACACATTTACTCTCTTTTCTTTAATGGTTAAAAAATGTTTATGTGATTTATTAATATATTTGTATGCATTAAATTTTAATAGATACATTTATAATATTTAATTATTATTATTATTAACTAGAAGTTATTAGCTGAAAAATTATTGTAAATTTTCCATTATTTTGTATCATTATAAATTAAAATTTCGGAAATCTGAACCTCATAGTTCCAAATGTAAAAACAGTAATGAATTTTAAATCAAATCATTGAACTAAAAGATGTTTTCATTATAATTTGAAATAAAATCATATTTTAGATTTCTTTCTTCTGTTTATTTCTGCCTTTCTTGAAGTATTGAGTATTGATGTTTTTTTTTTTGGAACGTGAGTATCGAATACAGAAATTAAATAGAACAGAGTTGGTGGTCTACTTACATACAACAAAAGACATTTAGTTTTTTTTTTTTGACTGCAGAAAGACATTTAGTTTGGAGTTAAAAAGACAGCAACTAATAATAATTTACACAAACAATTTCCCCCGTAGTGGAAATATTTTTTACTTACCCCAACTAATCAGAATCTATTCCTTCCCTTTTTAGTAAGATTGAAATCTTGAAAATCTCCCACATTTTCATTACCTATATATAAAATATTTAAATAGTTATATAGATAGATAGAAATATTAGATCTTGATCTTGATCTTGATCTTCAATCCGTTATGTCTCCCAACAAAGCTTAGACGCAACACTTTCACGGCAAGGTGCGTATTCCTGCAACAAAAAAACAATAATGTATGAGATAATGAAGAAATTCAGAAACAATTCAGTTTCTACAACTTTACCTCTAGCTTCTTCACAAGCTCTTTAGCAGTAGGAGCAGAGACGATGATCTCACGAGCAGTCGTGCTGATGAATCCTTCTTCAACTGCTTTATCGATGAATGAGAGTAGAGAGTTGTAGTATCCATCAACGTTGAGCAAACCCACCTGCAGAACATTTTTTTTTTAATGATTTTGGGTTCTTGAATTTTTATTTGAAAATCTGAGAGAGAGTGTATATGTTTTTAACCGGCTTTTCGTGTATTCCAAGCTGAGCCCAAGTTATGACTTCAAGCAATTCTTCAAGGGTTCCATAGCCACCTGTAATTTTCATACAGAACCTTTTACATTTGATTTTTTAAATAGTAGATTAATCTGTTAATATCTTATGGTCAAGACTCAAGTAAATAAGCGTTTCATGTACAAGAGAAAACAAAATAACAGACTCTCTCTCCGTCTTTGTTACGGTTTGTACTATGGTATGAATATGATTACTAAAGCAGGATCTTAAAAGAACTTGACTTTCCATTAATTTCAGATTCAGTGTGGGAAAAAATATGCTATTTGTGGGACTGTTTCAGGTTTTGTCTCTTAACTTGAAATGGGTAAGAAGAAAACTTTGGTCACGGTAAGATTACACAAGCTATACAGAGCGTACCCCTAAGGTCAAAAAGCAGAGCAATAAACAGAGTAAAGAGAAGAGAAAAAGGTATAATTTTAAGTGCCAGATGTTGATGGGTCAAGGCCCTTTATCTTAGACTCTGGTGACTTATTATTTTAGATTTTCTATACGAAAATAAATAAACTTTTCACAGTAGCTTTCACACTGCAGCTTGACCAAGAAATCATGGTTTTTGCCAAATTCTTTTCTTCTTTCTTTTGCTAAATCAGTCAAAAAAAATTCTTGATCAAAAATTTCTTCTTTTAAACTTTGATTTCCCATTCATTAAGATGTTGATAATAAGACCTAAAATGGTGTGTTCTGAAGTTCCTTGTGTAACTAGAGTTTGACTAGTTTTTCCTTATCATCATTACTTTGTTTGAAAAAAAAGCAAAATTCAATAGCTACATATATAAAATATGAAAATGATGATAATATATTGGGTGGATGGGGTTTAAAACAAAACCTGGTAAGGCAATAAAAGCATCAGAGTGCTTAGCCATCTCAGCTTTCCTTTGGTGCATATCTGCAACTGCCCTTACTTCTCCTACTGTTTCACCAGTCAACTGCAAAGAGCATCCACCAATTTTTTAAATAAAAGGAAGTAATAATTAAAAGCAGTTAAAGGGAGAAAGCAACTTTGGACTCTTCTACAGGCAAAAGCAATGATGGCAATGCAAGTAGTCGTAATATTTGGATGTTTTTGAAATCCCCTACATTTTTTCACATAACCCTAATCTAGGTAACCACCTCTTTTAATCATTTTCTTCATATATCTTTTAGTTAAATTAAGGTAGAAAATGAAGATATTTGTATTATAGGATAGCTAAAGGAAAAGAAGATGAGGCAAAAAAGAGAAACTACAAATGATCATGAGGCTGGAGAAAAAGTAATTATAAGTAGGGAGAAGAGTAAAACCTAAGCAAAGACTGGATAAGTGGAGACTAAAATGGGGTTGAATTGGGATTTGGAAAAAAAGAAAACAGAACTTAAAGATAAACTAATAAACAAATAGCAATGTTTATTCGAAAAAAAAACTAGAAAAGTTACCTCTCTAGGCATGAGGGTCTTGGGAATAATTCTGTAGAGTGACAACAAGATGACAAAAAAGAGGTTGAATTAGAAGTAATCAACAAAATTACCCAACAGTTTTGTTCCAACAGAAACTTATTAAAATCAGTTTTTTTTCTAAAGATCTTAAAAGGACAAAGATCACAGAGTAGTTAAGTGGAGATTAAACAGAGTCAATAGTTTTAAGTGATTTGACAAGAGAAAAAATAGTTACCCAATAACATGACGACCACCATCATGAACAGCTTGTGAAACCAAACCCATCAATCCTATGCTCCCACCTCCATAGACTAGATCAATATTCCTTGAAACCTGCAGAACAAAAGGAACAGAGTTACACATGAAGCCTAGATTTGGTAGCAAATAACTAGAAGGAAAAAAAGAAAAAAAATCTAAGTTTTGAGATTAAGACCCATTTAACAAAACAGGAACCAGAATATCCTAAAGTTAAATATCATTTGGCACGTTTCAAAGAAGAAAGCAAAAATGCTCTGCATTTGCAAAAGTTACACAAACACACATTCAAAACCATCTTGTGAATATGTTTGATCAAAGCTCAAAAAGAATGTAGTTTCGCAGAACATAATGAAAGCAAAGAAGTATATCATCTTAACTCGTATCCACCAGCATAAAAAAATAAAATAATTTGAAGTTCATGTAATACCAGTTCGTTGCCAAGCTCAACAGCAGCATCTTGGTAACTACTTTTCTTGCCTTGGCTGCTTCCACAGAAGACACAGATTCTTTTGAACCTTGACATTTGCATCTTTTCAGCTTTGATTTCCATTGATTCTGATCAAAAACTTTTGAAAAAAAATCTAAACTTTGTCTGGAAAGAGAAAAGGTAAACAGTTTTAAGGTTTCTTTGAGCACAAGAATCTAATTTCTTAAGAAACCTAATTGAAATCTAGAACTCTTTTTTTTTCTTGGTATTGTAGTGTATCTTTACCACTAATGCGTCCTGGCTCAAGGTTTCGTTGTTATATAGTGCGTCTTCTCGTCATGCTGGTCATCGATTTAGTATAATCTTTTAAAAATTAACTAATATTTTATTTGGTATTTTCGATAGTGCGACACTTAAAACTATAATCTTTTTAAGAAAAGGATTAGAAGAATTTAGACAAACTTTCGCGAGGATTTCCTAAAAAGAAAAGTAGTATGTTGAAAAAATGATTTTTTTTTTCTTTTTTGGAATCTGTTTAAACATCTTTTTCAAAAATATTTAACTAAAATTTTAATTTCTACGAAAATTTACTACAAAATTATGGGAAAGAAAAGAACATGTTATATTTAAAAATATTCACCTCTTTATATTAGTTCTTAAAATTTATCTATTATTTTATGGCGTTCCAAAAAAATAAAAATTGATCTATTATATGTTGAATTGTTGAGGTCTTCGCACGTGAGAGATTAAAGCACGCGCGTCTTTCACAACCCGCACATACAGCTCATGTTGGCACGCCTGACCAAAATCTTTCCTTGTGTTAGTTTTCAACAAACTGGTTTTCCTTTCCAAAATATAGTCTCGTCAGACAATATACATGTATATTATAGTACCAAAAACTTCGTTATGGTTTCAAGACAAGCTTATGTCCAACCTATTATATAAGAGTTTGTGCAAATGGCGTACGAGGGGCGCTGGTTATGACCCTATGCCCGTCTTTGAGTTGTATACAAATTCTTGAGATGCAACAAAATTATTTGATGAATGCTTATGGAGAGTTTGTAGAATGCTTACTAATTACTTGAATATTTGAAATCTTACGTGAATTTCTTGGATGGGATCTTATTTTTTTTGGAAAGGAATATGGGATCTTATTGTTCTAATACAAGTTTTGAGGATTGATTTTGATTTGTTCATCAGTTAAGAAAGACATTCACCTTATTGGAAGATATATTCATGTTGTATTTAGTTTCTTTTTTTGGGGGGGAGGGGGAGAGAAACTATGTTGTATTTAGTTGTGTATATCTCGGTGATTCACCTTGTTGTACTTGTATGGATTTCTCCTTAGATTTATGTATGTATGTAAGCAAAGTAATAAGCTTTGAATTAATAGGGAAACCACTTAATACTTCTTAAGTTTTTTTTTTTCTTCATAATGTTTGTTAGCCATATCTGATCTAAGTAGAATTAGGTTATTAGAATTGATTCAGTGATAAAGCTTCTCACTTTCTTCCCTTTCTCGAGAATAGGACAAATAATTCATTTCCTGTATTAAAAAAGGACCAGAAAATGGACAGTTTATATCTGGACAGTGTAAGATGGGTACAAACGTTATTTACTCATACTCATGCACAAAAAATTATGAAAATGACCAAAAATATCCAAGACAAGAAAAACCCACTAACATAATTTAATGGGAACCATGTATATGTTATGGGTAGACCAATACATATTTACACACACATTATATATGAGGATATACAGAATAAAGAAGTTAATGGATGATGATGTCTGGGATATGGAGCAATGTGCCATTGATGATTGAAATAAGAAACATAATGTGAGTTATGGCTTTTATTACCAATGTATCCCAATTCACCCTCCCTATGTAGACAACCTTCTTCATGTTCTTTGCATAGGAAACATTTATTCTATTTTCTATTCCTCTCTATTCATTTTAACCTTTTGTGTATTTTATGAAAATAAAAATATAGTTCTTAGCTTCTCCCCATCTTCGTGTGTAACTAAGTTGTCGTTCTGATTCCACTTGATATTATCGATCCATATAATATTATACGCCCTAGATGGATCATCCATTTGTTTTTGGTAATTATTTTAGTCTGTTTCATTTTGAAATAAAGAACTCATTCAGTTCATCAGTTCAATTTTCTAAAGTTATTTTTCTTAGAGAGAAATAATATTTTAAACAAAAAGATAAATACAAAGAAATAAAATACTTGTTATATTTTTCTTTACACTGGAATACTAGTTTGAATGAAATATAATTTTCTTTTATTAAAAAAACAAAAAAAACAAAACCTAAAACTAAAAGGTGATAGCATAAAGCCATAGACTAATGAAAAATACTAGCTTCATTCGAAGCCTATATCATATAACTCCCTTAAATTGTTAGCTTTGAATGCCAGTAACACCCACACTCTTATACAGTTATACTTAATTGTAAGCAGACTCTTTACAATATAATTAAGATCATCTTTACTTGTTTATAATTAATATGTGTATAAGCGTGTGAGTGTTTAACTAAGAAAAATAAAATATTAACTGCAATCCCTAGATCTGAGTAGAGGCTGCCCATTCCTTCTATGTAGGGTTTTTGAGATTATAAACAAATAAGTAAGTTTGTAAATTAATGTGTACTACTATCTGCATGCTTGCATGCGCATCTATCTTCTTCTCTAGTTTCCCTCAACATTCTTCTTGACCTCTTACCCAATTTTATTCTATTATAATAACCATGACGATGGTAGTGATATCACAATTTCAGTTGATAATACTAGCAGTCTAGTTTATATTGAAAAGGTTATATATGAAATTGGTACATTATGTTTCATACTCGAACGTTTTTTATAAATATGTACAGAAAAGCAAAGTGGAGATTTGAAATAAAAATTATCTTTTTGGACAAAAAGGTTAATATTTCAATCGATTTTTACATGATGATGTCAAAGACTTACATAGTAACATAGCATTAATAACGAACACCTAACGGAATTTCAAATCACTTCAAAAGTGTTCTGATTATTTTCGTAAAGAAAGTATTAGTTGTCATAGAAGTAGTTCATAAATAAAGTGTTTTGAATGTTCACCTTTTGTAATTAGAAAAGTTGAACATTTTTGAATTTAGTAAAAAGAGTTTCAGTTAAATATATAATTTACAAAAGTTCCGAAAGCTAAAACTTTGATAAGTTCGGCGACATATTAATTTTTGTTTGTTGGTGAAACATTGACCGTTCTATGATTATTACTTTCAGAGTTTCAGTTAATGTAATTCCTTCATATTTCTTGTAACTTTGTTATAAAGCGAGTAAATTATTTTACCGACAAAGTGGCTGGAAGGTATTAGTATAATACAAGCTCAACAATTTCTATACATATGAAGGAAAGGTTTCACACTTTCTATCTGACAGAATATTCCTGTCTTGGTTAGAATATTCATCCCTGATTACAAAAATAATTGCTTAACTTGATTTTATTTATTATTGATGGAAAAGGAAGATTTGATTACCATATTAATTTTTTTTCAGAAGTACATCTGAAAAAGAAAACAATACATTTCAGCTATTGCTGGGATAGTTTTGATGGACCTTTCTAATAATTTTTCTATGGTTTATCGTGGGTAAGCAAATATTTCGAGGAAAAATTATATTTTGATTTGGTATATTTGTATTATTGTATATTCGATGCAAACGGCATATGTTATTTCGAAGGCACGTGAAATTTTTTGTTGTTTGAATTATTTATCAAAACAATTTTTGAACCGAGTTGGATAAAACATAATGAAAATGATGTTGTACGTTTATCTATTGAGGATAGTGTTTGATTCATTAAAAGTAAGGTAGACGTGAGCGGATGATAGTGTCCTACTACACTCTACAATATACATGCATGTGCATTGGAGTTTATGAACTATCGTTATACGGGTTGATTGGTCGACTAAAAAACTATAACGTTTTGGAGACTCAAAAATATACATGTTTCTTATATTTATAATTATGTAATTTATTCTTAAATTATATAACTTTCTTTTAAGGACAGACCACGTAGGAGAGTATGATTACCCGGGTAAAAATCTTGAATGCATAAGACGTCAAACTTTTAAAGCATAACCATCAGCAAAAGTTGATATGATTTCCGACAATATTTTTTAATTATGGCTTTTACGTGAAATTATTTACCGCTATAAGTGAAAACAGAACCCCCAAACATGTTATTTTCCCCATACGAACCGACGCTAAATCCACAAATTAAGGAATTGAAGAAAAAAGGAGACAACAAAACAAGAAACAAAAAGAAAAGAACATGGATTTGAACATGGTCAAAAGGGGGCCAAGTCAATGGTCACAAAGTGACAAATCCGTTGTGTGGTAGTTATCTTAAGGTGTCGGACAGTTAATACCGTTGTCAAATGTGTATGTCGTTTTCACTTAATCACTAATTAGTAATTAGTAACAAATTAAGTTACCATCCCATCAATCAATCTATATTTTGGAAAAATTGTGGTAATTTGAAAATCAATCTAACATTACAGGCTGAGATTCTGTTTTTTTTTTTCCAAATAAATGTGCTAGATGTTCAAAATTTTTAGTGATAATTACTTTCATTTATAATAGTATTAAAATGTTTGTATACCATTCTAACAATTGTTATTTCCTTGATTGTACCAAAAAATAGGGGTGGTACTTCAGTTATTTTATCGGTTCGGTTAATTCGGTTCTATAATTTTTTCAACCGAAGTAAACGTTAGTTGGATCGATTTCGGTTCGGTTTGTATTCGGTTCAGTTTGTATTCATTTCATTTTGTATTTTGATTCAGTTTAATTGACTTTTCCTAGTTTAGCTCTTTTAAGAGAAATTATGTTTTAAAACATAAACGCATAGTCATGAAATCACCATGTTGATAACTATAAAAAATAAATTATGTAAACTAAATCTAATATATAACCGGAACAAAAACATAAAGTTTATAAGAACACAATCAAATCAAAATTAACTAAAATAAATAGAAAATTTAAAACAACATCGTGAATAATGTCTTTTAAAAATAAACTATGTAAATTAAATCTAATATAAAACAGAAACAGAAATCTTAAAAACCACAAAAAGTTTATAAGAACATAATCAAACCAAATTTAAGTTAATTAAAGTAAATAGAATTTTTTTAAAGAAAAACATCGTTAATAAAGTTAACATTGATTTCAGTCTTAGAATTTTAATATATTGTATATTGCTAGTATCTTTAATTCAAATAATTACAAAAATACATTGGTTTATCGGTTCGGTTTAACTCGGTTCGATTCAGATCGGTTTTGGTTTGGTTGGTTCGGATTGGGAAAATCTTCAACCAAACTATTTTGATAATAGACTTTAGTTTGGTTTAGATCAGTTTTGGTTCGGTTTGACTCGGTTCGGTTTTCTTGCCCACACCTGCGAAAAAACAAACGACTATTTGTAATTATTTTTTTTATGTAAAACTTGTCACCCGATCTTTTTTTTTTTATCAAAAACTTGTCACTCGATCAAACTTTAATTTTCGTGATTTCAAGTTACAATCTTTTTGTGTTTGTGTTTGTGTTTGCATATTATAATTTTTCAACCGCTAATTGGTATGAACAGAACAGGTATGGGTTTAATAATGGACGGTGCACGGATTTGTCAAAACAGTAGCGACGACACATATGTCTGGAAACGTAATAGACTAATAGGTATGAGAACGATATGTATACACACATACGTAAGTTAGTTGATGAAGACAATATGAGGAAAAGAGCTAATTTGCAGGCAAGAAGAGTGGTGAAAGTATATGATGAACCAAGAAGCAAAGAGACATTCATTTGTGTTTTTTTTTTTCTTTTGGGAATTAAATTTTATGTTCTTAGTTTCTGGGACATTATCTAACATTCATTTCAATTCCCTCGACCTTTCGGCCGTAGCTATACCCCATTTGTTTTACATTCTTTATTTAAAAAAAAAAGAATTATGAAGCTCATATTGAGCGCCTACTATTCCAAACATTTAGTTGGGCTTGTTTACACCATGTGAATCACATAGAGTGTGACTGGATGTTTACCCTAATTTTATTTATACTTTGAATTCAACTTTTTTTGCCAATCAATGAAATAAAGTTTCCAACCTATTTACTTTAAAAATGGAGGAAAATTGATATAAGTAGAGTAATTTTTCCGTCCATTTAAACAAGTGAAAAGTTTTACTCCAATTTTTTTAAAATTTATTTCCTCTCATTTTTTTCCAATAAGATTTTTTTTGAAAGATTGGTCGTGTTTTCCATAAGACACAAATAATATATAATAATAAACTTTCTTTGTCAAAAAAGATTGGTAGTGTTACGCAATAAGTAACAATCAAAGTACAGTGAAATATTGCACGTCAAATCCTCTTTCTGAAATTGTAAAATAGATTTTATATTTCCTTTTAAACATGAAATTGAATTGAATAGACTTCGAAAAGTATTGCGTCGACATAACTTTACTATATATAGTGTTAAAAATATGGTTACTAAGAGGGTAATGGAATTAAATTAATATGATTTAACGAAGGAGCAAACAATGAACATGTTCATGTCCAATGTTTCGAGGATTCAAAGCTATGGCCTACCATCACATTACCCTGGTTCAAAGTCCTCTTTCCTGTTAAGTTATCACAAGATCATTGTTCAGAAAAATGATTAAGCAGTGTATTAGTAAGTTTAGTACCTATCATACACGTGAAGCAACTTTTCTGGAAAATCTCCTCACTATGCAGACTGAAAACACGTATTCTGGATATGTTTCAGTTGTTCTTGCAACAACCTCGTTACAATAAGGCCATCCGTTGTGAGATTACGATATCCTTAATTACACTTAGTTGCAGTTTCCAAATTATATATGCTTTTTTGACAATACTCATATATACTTCTCTTTTCCATAACAGTTTCGTATCAGCAACTCATTTCTTACTTATATTTATATATACTTCTTTTTCCAAAACATTTTTAATTCAATCATATATAACAAAAATGTTTGTTGTAAGAGAATGTATTTATGGAACAACATTAGGGCGACACTAACGTTTTGTGGATAGCATCATTACCAAGAGAAGAACGTCAATTGGCATTGGTAACAAGTGATGCCTTTCATCATCATTAACTACTCTACTTCCAAAGTGTTATCTTTCACGTTTCTGCATAAAATATTATTACGCCTATGCTTATGCATATATGCTAAATTTAGGTTTATCATGAATTTTCAACTTAAAACTAATTACTAATTCACATTAAATAAATTGGTCCAATTCTATTATATATTAAAATCTATTATATATTATTTATGTCTTAAAGAAATTCTTGATGTGAGAATTTATATTCTCATGCACCTTTCGAAATGATAGTGTTTTTGACCATTAATCTAAACAAACATTCTACTACATGATTCGGGTCAGACTGGAATTTATATTCTCACAAACTTCTCGAGATGATAGTTTTTGGCCATTAATCTAAACAAACATCCTACTACATGATTCGGGTCAGACTGGTAGAACCCATTTTTTGGAACATATACCGGTTCAAGATCAACCAGACTTTTTTTGGATCTGAATGATTTCAGTTTCAGTTGGTTAACGTATGTTCGAACTCTGATATATCATATTAAATTTGAATTTACCATGAGGTTTCAATTTAAAATTAATTGGTAATAAATAAATAGACCCAAATCCCAAATCCATTATATATTATTTAGTCCCACGAAAACTCTTGATGTGGAGTTTATATTCTAACAGTTTACGATTATACATACAACAATTTTTATCCACTTTTTAAAACCAGATTGGCATATACCACGAGTATTTGGCCTATGCTTGAAACTGAAAACATTCAATTATCTGGTTAATCCCTTTGTTCCATTACAAAATTAAGCATTCAAAATTCTTTAGAGGAGAGGAGACTTTAAGATCTTAGTATTCTAACTTTCATAGAATAGATGGAACTAGCCAATGTATAGCAGTTGAACTGACATTTTGTGTAGGACCACTAGAGCTAATTGGACCAAATGCTTTTAAGATTAGATCCATAACATTTGGCCCATAACATTCAAACAATTGGGCTTTGTGAGAACACCCATGTCAAGGAATTGGCACCAGCTGGGCAGCTATGCATTTGAATCTGTTGATCAACTCGACTCGTACGTCTCAAAGCAAGGGACCAACTAAACAAACTCTCGAGCCAATTTGTTCACTCCACTTCATAATGTATTGGTTCGGTCAGATAGCGTGATTTTAGTGTTTCAGCGGTTTTTTGTTCAAATGTGTTCATCATTTTCATAAACGCAGAAGATAAAACAAACTAGACTGTCAAATAGAGAAGCAACATGAATAGAGATAAACTTGAATCAAACCAAAGCGAAGCAGTCAATAGCAGCATTCAGACAGACAAACAACATGTTCTTCACTTATAATCTTAATTATATGTTACTCAAAATAAAAAGACCATCCCGTGCATCCAAGGCACAACAAACATAGGTGAAGAAGAAGAGCTTTAGCACGGGTCCGAAACTGCCATCCTCTCACAAAACTCTATATGCTTCGAAGCGCCCTCTAAGAATATGCGTTTTTGAGAAAAAGGAAACCATCGTTTGGGGGTGGCTCAAAACTGGCGTCTAGGAGGCCTAGCCTCAGCTTCCGAGACTCTAATCTGTCTCCCATCCAAATCCTGTAAAAACATTACCAAGAGTTGTTTTTACTGATCTCATTACATATTAGCAAGAGACAGAACGGGAAGAAGATACTTACAGCACCATTCAAGGTTTGGATAGCATTCTGGACCTCTTGAGCAGAGTTGTATGTCACGAACCCAAAACCCTTGGACCGACCACTGTCCCTATCGTAGATGACTCTAGCCTCAACAACCTTTCCTTGCTCCCCAAACAAACTCTCTAGAGCCATGTCATCGACTCCCCATGAGAGATTACCGACGTAAACACGGTTTCCTGAACCAGCACCAGCACCACCACCTCCACCTCCACCGTATCCAGAACCTCCAAAGCTGCTTCTGGGTCCTCTGGAGAAGGAGTCTTCCCTCTTTGGTGGAGGAGGACCTGCGTTAACTCTCAACTGTCTACCATCCAACTCCTGCCATAAAAAGAAAACAACAACAACACAGAGGTTTCACATTTTATATCAACAAAGGAATTTCACACAACACAAGTTTGAAGATTTTCATTCGTCTAGAAAAAAATATTTACTTTCCAAGACATAATAATATGCAGCTTATTGGTAAGCATATTATATAACATAAACAAACTAAGCACCCACGGTGGAAATGAATACAAAAATGCACACGCATGACCAACAAGTAAAGATAACATCATATCCTTAAGACAAATCATTGTTTCATTACCAACATTCAAAGCTAAAGAGTAAGGTAGAGAGATATGTATTCTTACATAGCCATTAAACTGCTGAGCAGCTGCTTCAACTTCAGAGACAGAAGACATAGTCACGAACCCGAAACCTCTGCTTCGTCCTGTCACCTTGTCATAGATCACCTAACAAAGACAAAGAAACTAATCTCAACTCAGCAACAACAAAAACATATCTCTCTCTGTCTCTTGTCGGAACCGCTTAAAAATAATAAAGAATAGTTCTTTCATACCTCAACCATCTCAACGTTCCCTGCGCTCTCAAACAGCTGAGCGAGCTGAGCGCTGTCAACGTTGAACGGAAGGTTGCCGACGAAGAGTTTGAGGTCAGCAGAGAAGGACTGCTCCTGTGGCGGAGGCGCGGCGTCATCGGCGAAACTGCCTTCTTCTTCTTCGACAGAGAAGTCTTCCGTAACGGCGACGTTACGGAGGAAGCGAGAGGCGGGAGAGCTGCATTTGGCGGAGGAGGAGGAGGAAGAGAACACGGAGAGGGAGTTGAGTTTGAAAGAGACGGAAGGAGGTAAGAGGGAAGAGGCGGGTCTGGAGATGGAGAAAGGAAGGGAGTTAGGGTTGAAGGTGGAGAGAGCGAGAGACGAAGCTGAAGCAGCCATGGTGAAGTGAAGAGAAGAGAAGAGATAAGGTTTTCGGCTTTAGGGATGGATGCAGCGTGTTTGATATTTATGGGCCAAATGAACTCTTTTTGAGATTGCATGAAATATCTTAACATGATTTTTATTTACAAATTTAATCTGAAACTATTATTCTGGTAAAATTATGTCCAGTTTCGTTAATAAAAAAAATTCAATTTCTCAAACTCTCAAAATAGTATTTCGAAATGATATTGTTTTTAAAAATATCACTCAGTAGAATAGTTATGTGAAAAACATCTTATTTCATTGGTTTTAATTAAGAGTTTATTAATATTTTTACATCGTAAAATTTAAATTTAAATTTTTTAAAATAGTTTATTTATAATTATTCAAGATAATATTTTTTATACATTTGGTCATCGTATAATTAGAATCGTCATTGATTGATTTTCATAAAAGTTTAGCATATTATAAATAAAAATTTAGACGTAAATGATATAAAATATGTTAGAATTTTTGGTGTTCAAATCGTCTTTGTAATATTTTTTATTATTTGCAATATAATAATAAATCACTGTTAAGAATTATTAAAAAAATAATTTAATTTTATATGCTTTTCTTATTTGGTTTCTTTCTTACATTTCCAATATTTTTTTTGTGATTATGTGCTTTTAATTGGTTGTGTTTGGTTATGGTTTCATTGGACGGTCTCTACTAACTACTTGTCATAATATGAAGTCAAGTGATGGGTGAGATGAGATCTGATCCGTCCAATTTTGGATGGACAGTTGAGATGGCACGTTTCGTGCCAAGGCAAAACAAAAATCTATAGAGAAGATAAGATATTTTAACTACAAGCCAATGAAAGTTGCAACTCTTGTTCCAGCACAGATCTCCCATCAACATGCTCCAGAAAGAAGTTAAAAAGTGAAAATCCTCATCAAATTACCTTTTAACCATTTCAGGAAAAAATTAAGTATCTGAAACGTTTAACTCAAATTTAACCACATTTTCGAGCATATAACTTTGTTTGATCAAAAACACTGCAACGACCAGGAGAGATATATATACACTACACCAACTGTATTTGGTTTATGTCTTACAAACACCAAATGAACACGTTTTATTGAACGAATGGTTTGGAGTTTTGATTCATTTTGCTGTGAACCACATGAAGAGGGGAGAGTCTGACTCTACTATTAAGGAACAATGATGTCTTTTACGCTTTGCTTGTAATTCCTTTAACCGCAACACGCTTCGCTTGTGATTCTTTAAGCGCAACACGCTTTTAGGATCTCTTCAACAGGCGGGTCATCTCCAGCTTCTTTGTCCTGAAAATGTTCCCACCAAACAAATCCTTGAATACAACCTTGTGAGTGACTGACTAATTATTACCTCTTTAATCACAAATATCAGTTATTATTAAAGTATTTGCACAAGAAGAAGAAGTACCTTGCGGATGTAAGAGATATTATTTTTCCCAGGGCCAGCAACTAGGATTCCACCTTGTTGCCTGCACGAAGTACGAGACCAATGTTCAAACACATTGTTTAATAAGGAAACGGGAGAGTCGTTCTCCAACCAGAAGAAAAGATTCAGACACTCTTTTCAACTTACCAGCCGCCTCTTTCTACAGTATCTTTCATAAACGAGAGTTTCCAGTCTTGGCGGTATCCTTCCATGTAAGACTCTATTATCTTCATAGCAGCCTACAATAACAACAACACCACAGAAAGTCAACGAAACCACAAAGACATGTAACGTTTTGGCAACCTAGTTAAGAGGAGAGAAGTCACTCTACTTTGGGAGTAAATGTCACAGAAACCCCTGAAGCAAACTTAAGCGCCTCGTATGATGCGTGGTTTGGATCTGCGTACACCTCTGAGAGAGACAAAACTTGTTTATAGATTAGAATGATCTCAAAATCATGTTTATATAGAACTGAGAAACATACCTCCTTCAAATTTCGTCTGTTCCACAAAAGTTTTAGCCTGCATAGACACGAGTTATATATATCATGACAATCCGTAACATCTAAATGGTTACAAGAAGTGTAGTGTTTGCGTTGTTACCTGATCGATACTTCCAGGTCCAATGAGAACAAGAGTAACACCAGATGCATCCATCACATCCTAACAAAAATAAAAAAATCCGTTGTCATATGAAAAAGGGACAGGTTTTGATGTAGTTGGAGATGCTTCTAGTTATAGTCTAACTAGAGGAGGCAGACCAATTAAACCAACCCAAAAAATTCAAGATATGGAATGGACTAAAGCTAGAGGAAAAGGCAAAAAAGGTCATCGTGGCCGAGGAACCTCATTCAATAGTTAGTTTATTTCTATTTTATCATTTCAGATTCATTGTTGGATCTTAGTCTAGGATCTTTATCGTATCCTTTGCTTGTTGCAGTCTTTTTAAAACTTATGGGTGAAAACTCATACCTTGTATTACTTATGTATTTTAATTTGAAAGCCCTTTTACAAAAAAAAAAAAAAAAAAAAAAAATCTCAGATATATTTTATAAACGACTAAACAATTATCAACAAATGGATGAATCATTTACCTTCTTTTCTGCAAGATAAGCTGCTCGTTTCCGACACAGCACGCATCTGAAACACATGACAAAAAGCTATTGATACTTCTTAATTCTTACACATAGTAACCAGACTCATCGAATCTGAACAAGAAATATATTAATCACCCGAAATGACGAGCGAATGCAACAACGGTTTTCCTATCCTTCCATATATCAGAGATCGGAACCTCGTTTCCTCTCAAGTCCGAGACTTTCACTGTCTCTAGCAAATCAGCAGTTTCAGTTCCTGTCGGAGAATCGATACAGTCACGTAAGAATCTCAGTTTCTACAGAACAGAACAGAAAAGAAGTGAAGGTGTTTAAGCATACCTGAAGCGCCGGTAATGGCCGATACGACCACCGCGCTACGCCGCCGGAGAGAGACACCGTGAGAATTCACCGAATAACCGAAGTTTACTGTTCCTAAGCCATGAATCGGTTTCAGTTTCGTCGGCTGCAGAGTTATGGGAGTGATCGTCGACGAGAGCGAAACCGCCATTGTTGGTTTCTCTCTTCCTCCGGGAAAAGCTGACGAATCCTAATTTAACTCATACCGTTGGTTAATCTCGTGGAGTTGGTTATTCCACGTGGCAGATGATGTAAGCATGATATGTACGAGAAAGTAAACGCCACGTCAGCTCAATTTGGTTAAGAGCCATCCGGATTCAAATCGGATTTATACTTGGGTTCTTCGACTAATACTTTTCTTTTTAGTTTGGACTATCTCAAGTTTGGTGAATGACTCAGACTAATTCTCAAACGAAGATGCAAATTAACAGATGTATTACTTTTCCGAATATCGTAAGCAATAGGTCAATATTTATATGACCAAATATATTAGGGTAGTGTCTTTAAATCCAAATTGTTTAACAACTCATAGTTCGCCTGCTATTAAACCATCATCACGTGATTTTCAACTAATATTTCAAATTTATATATCTATATTATTAAAACTGAAATACAAATTAACTTTGTTTGGAAATATGTATAGCAATTTTAAATAGAGGTATGTTAGGAAACATGAATAATACTTAAAAACTTACCAATTTCTATACATATAGTGTGCAAATCTAGTTTTAAGTGGGATGAAATAGATGAGGTCGTTTTCTGATAACACTCCTGAACAATGCCACGTAGATGTCCTCATCCGCTTCAAACGGAAACCCCATGGATAGCTTGATCAAGAAACTTATGTCCATGTAGGACCTCTGCCTTTGCAGACTTGAGTGCAGCCAATTATTTTCGATCACGGTTCCACTCATTGTCGACTCTAAAGAGTCCTGGAGTGCGAAAAGGAATGAGAGTAGGATTCACAATCTGAAACTGGTCTGCGTTTTGAAGCAATATAACCAATTGGCTGGCTGTTAACCAATGGTCTTCCAATCGGTGCAGTATGTGCTGCAGTACTGAATTATCTTTTCAGTTTAAGCATCGGATCTCATCATATATAAATATTCAGACTTTTCTAAAAATTTATTACCGTTGTTTTCAACCAACTGATGCTGCAGGTTTAGCTGCAGATTTTTCTAAAAATTTCTTACCGTTGTTTTCTAGTATCTGTTTACATTTGAATTCTTTTTTATAAAATTTGAACCTGACACGTTTATCCTAGAAAAGAATGGTTTACCAATATAGCTAGAAACTCTGGGTTTAGTCTCTTTGTTGTGTGACTTAGAAGTATTGTCTTGGTATATCTGTGAAACCTCTAAACTTTAATAGTTTCAACAAAAAAAAACCTTTAATACTCAGAACGTTGTAATGAGCGTAACAATCATATCGACACTTGAAAAGTTGTTCTTCACAAGACGCAAAGATATTAATGGATTTCTTCATTAAAACTATAACTGTGCACAAGGGTATTTATGAACATTGATTAAGGCTTAACTAACTTTGTATTTAACAACTCTTGACCTAACAAAACTGTTTGCTGGACCGTTAATTAGTAGTGTCTAACACCGATAGTTGCTGCAAACTAACAATTACTTTGATAAATGTTTCTATTAGCTGATATTTCAATAATTTTTTATTTCATAATAATATAATCTAGGCTTTTAATGTTCCATTTTTATAAAAGATGTAACTGAGAGAAGAACAACGTGACAGTGATTTTTTTCTTCATCCTTAGTGAGAATGAGTGAGGTGAAATCGAAACTAACCGGTTTTAATTTCGGTACGGTTGAGCTCACATTTTTTATTTTTCTAAGTAATATTAAGTTGGTATGGTTCAGTTAACGTGTTTACCTCGAACAGAACAAGCTCGTGCGCGCGCCACCAACAACCAACTTAAGTCCCTTTATGTCGCTGGCTGGGCTGGCGCGCTTAAAAACAATTGGGAACGACGCCGTTCCTTTCCACCTAACATTCAAAGGGCGTTCTACTAAACTCAACTAACGTTCAACGAAACTATTGGTCTCCTCTTTTCCTTTTCATCGCCTTCTTCATCACCACTACAGACAAAGCTCATCTTAAGCACGGACCTCGATCCATCCAACGCACCTTACATTGACACGTGTCCCTTTTAGTGTCAACGAGTCTCAGCGAACTGATCTGATACGAGGGATATACACCAACAAGCCACAACCATAAACCGGATACGGATGATCTCTCCGGATCCTTCTTAATTCATTAGAAGAAAGGGTTTCTTTCCTTAAATCCTTTTCAGAACTTCAGGTTTTGCATGAACTCTCTGAACGTGAGTACTACTTTTACCATCTTCTTTGTCTCTCTTTTGTCTGATCATAAGTGTATGTCACATGGGTATATATCATAAAGTTTCCTTCTTTATGCTCTTTTGTGCATCCACTTTTCAAGATCATGTATGATTGAGTTGATGTTGAATAATGGATAATTATTTTTAATTCGTGTGGAGCTTTCTTTCAGGTTGATTTCTTATTTTTTCGGGAATCATGGAGGTGAAAGAGAGTGATAGAAAGGTAATAGCAAAACCAATGGCTTCAAGGCCTTCATGCTCTAGCCTCAGGACATTCACTGAGCTTATGACCGATTCAGTTACCCTATCTCCCCAATCGAATTGTCAAGACACTGTAGACGCTTCTATAAGACCAAATACTCCTAAGTTTAAACAGCCAGCTGCAGCTTCTGTGTCATGTCCAAAGGTGATTAATCTAACCGATCGAGTAATCTTCTTTCTGAATCTTCCGCATTGCATTCGTGACACTTCTCAGTCTATATGATGATCTTAGGTGGAAGGAAATGGTAATGGAAAGTCTTGTGATGATTCAGAGAGCAGAAACTACGTCGTTTATAAACCTAAAGCACAGCTTGTCTCCCAAGCAACAATCTCTCTATTGGCTAATATGGTATGTTGCTTTCTCAAGGCTACAAGATCACGATAGTGTTTCAAAACTCCGTCTTTTAACTCTCTTTTGTCTTTTTAGTTTCAAGGAAATTGTCAACAGACTTGGAGACAAACCGAAGCAGTAGCACATGGGAAGAGTGTGATCCAAGGCACGCAACGAGCTGGTCCTAACCTAATCCCGAGAGTTCCATCCTTTACAGAATCAAAGACATCGATAGGGGACGGATACAAATGGAAGAAATACGGACAGAAGCAAGTCAAAGGAAGTGACTCTCCAAGGAGTTACTACAGATGCACACACCCTAAATGTCCGGTTAAGAAGAGAGTAGAGAGATCAATGGGAGGTCAGGTTTCAGAGATTGTGTATCAAGGTGAGCATAATCACTCTAAACCCTCTGGTCTTCTTCCGCGGCGGGCTTCATCTTCATCCTCTTTAGGGTTTCAGAAGCCACCAAATGGGTTAGTTTCTGAAGGATCAATGGGGCAAAATCCTAGTAACATTTATTGTCAACCTCTTTGGAGCACTCAAGAGAAGATGAATGAAGATTGTGTTATAACACCATTCGAGTTCGCTGTTCCTGGTGGAACTTCGGATTCCGGATGCAGAAGTAGCCAGTGTGATGAAGGAGAGCTTGATGATCCAAGCAGAAGCAAGAGAAGGTAAAGAGATTATTTTTAGGGCTTTTGATTGTTTTCAAAACACCACTTTCTGCATGCTACAGTTAACATTTGAGTTTGTTGATAATATAGCAAGGAGAACGAGAAGCAGTCAAGTGAAGCTGGAGTATCGCAAAGCTCAGGGGAATCAGACAGTCTCGAAGATGGATTCAAGTGGAGAAAGTACGGACAGAAAGCGGTTGGAGGCAATGCGTATCCGAGAAGTTATTACAGGTGCACGAGCGTGAATTGTAGAGCAAGGAAACGCGTGGAGAGAGCAAGTGATGATTCAAGAGCTTTCATTACAACCTACGAAGGCAAACACAATCATCACCATTTGCCTTCGAGACCTCCAACTTCGTCTACTGTTCCCACAACATTCTAATCAAAAGCCACTTTTGTCTTCTTCAATCTTCATTACAAGTTAAACTTGCTTTATCTTTCTTGTTAACCATTGTGGATTTATTTTCTTTTACATTAATGTTACCAGGACAACAAAACATTAATGACATTTGTCATGTAACAAACAAAGAAAAGCAAATAGAATGAGTGTTGAAATTCAAACTTATTTTGTTTATTGCTTCCATTTACTATAATTGATTTTGGTTAAATATGTAAATGAAAATATTCTTAATTATGAAACTGTCTAATCAAGATCCCAAAGTCGATAACTTCATTAAAAGATAGGAGAAATATTTTTAACATATCGAAAGCTAACGAAAACAGCACAAAAGCTTATTTGAGATATAATGCAAAAAAACTAAGGAAGAACCCTTAACGGTTGGCCTTAGCAACTCTCTCAATCTCATCTTTCTTCTTGATGGCATAGCTGCAGAGAGATGGCAAGATGCTAATTATTAGCTAACACAAAATGTGAAGAGACAAGACAATGTAGAGAGTTTTGTTTTTATTACCTGTTGGAAGATCCTTTAGCAGCATTGATGAGCTCATCAGCAAGGCACTCGGCGATTGTCTTGATGTTTCTGAATGCAGCTTCACGTGCACCAGTGGTGAGCAAGAAGATGGCTTGGTTCACACGTCTCAGAGGAGAGATATCAACGGCCTGCCTCCTGACCACACCAGCAGATCCAATCCTGGTCGCATCTTCACGTGGACCACTGGTGTCACCAGATAAACAAACATGATGAGAATATGGCTCATAGATAGCATTACAATCAAGAAAGTACCAAGCTTTGGGTTTACCTGTTAACAATAGCATCAATGATAACTTGAATAGGGTTGGCGTCAGTCAAGAGGTGGATGATCTCCATGGCGTGCTTGATGATCCTGACAGCCATCAACTTCTTACCGTTGTTCCTTCCGTGCATCATGAGAGAGTTTGTGAGCCTCTCGACGATAGGGCACTGAGCCTTCCTGAACCTCTTGACAGAGTATCTCCCAGCAGTGTGGGGGACAAAGGTGGCGTGTTTTGCAGGCTGAACACCAATGTAGTCAACAAGACTAATGTCTGTGACCTAAATACACAAACACAAAATGTTAACCTAATCATTAGAAACACTAAGAACTTTAGAGTTGATACCGGTTCTAGAGATCTTATATACAAAAACTAACAAGAAGAACAAAAAGGTAACACTTTTGAAACAAAACGGGCAGAGTATATACATTATTCATTTCCATGATTTACATCTAATTCACACAATGGACCTAATGTAACTATTGTATAATATCAGACCAATTAGTAAATTTGAGAAAATACAAAGGACTAGATTTCAAATGAGCAGAACCGATGGAACACACAAGTAGTAGACTAATGTCTGTGACCTAAATACACAAACACAAAATGTTAACCTAATCATTAGAAACACTAAGAACTTTAGAGTTGATACCGGTTCTAGAGATCTTATATACAAAAACTAACAAGAAGAACAAAAAGGTAACACTTTTGAAACAAAACGGGCAGAGTATATACATTATTCATTTCCATGATTTACATCTAATTCACACAATGGACCTAATGTAACTATTGTATAATATCAGACCAATTAGTAAATTTGAGAAAATACAAAGGACTAGATTTCAAATGAGCAGAACCGATGGAACACACAAGTAGTAGAAACTGAAGAGTGGGAAGACAATTACAAGACACGAATCACACTCTTAGAAGTGAAATTAGTAAAATGAATCGATGAGGGAATTTACCGAAACGTCGTCGAAGCTCCAACGGTTGAAGAGCTTGACCTCGTTGGTAAGCTGCTGCTGAATCTCAGCGTCGATTTCTACGGCGGCGGCCATGGCTGGAAGACAAAACAGAGGATTAGCTAAAAACAGGCAAAGGTAAAAGAGAGAATCTAAGAAGAAAGGAATAATACCTCAAGCTCTTATGTGTCGCGTGGAGAAGAGAAGAAGGTAACTTTGTAGCCGCGGCTCGAAGAAGGTAGCTCTCAAAATGAAGAATCAAAACCCTAAATTTCTATGCTACTTTTAGAGCTATTTGTTTTATTGGGCCCAAATGTGGTGCAATAATGGGCTTTTTGAAATGTATTCTTTCATTTGTTAATGGGTTTGTTTTTTTCTTTCTTTTGTTTCTCTCAGACTTGGATATAGGTTGACTAGAGGCGTAAACCGGGTCAAAAATCACTTGACCCATCATCTACTAAAATTATCCTAATTTTTTATTCTGAAAACCCAAAAATCTGATATTTAATTCAAATCTATTCTATCTTTTTAATCCAAATTAATTAAAAAAACAAACGAAAACCAAATTGGATCCGAAATTATTTAGGATGTTAGTCGGTTCCTAACTTTTGAACTTGACCTAAACCGAAAATCGAAATAAATGAACCAATTTTCTGAATACGTGAATGGATCCTATCTCTTTAAAATCGAAAAATCAAAAACTGAAATAAACCGAACAAACTGATACTCGCAATGGCCATGCCTAGTCCCACCTAAAATTATTTACAGTCAATGGTCCAAGACGTTCTGCCATAAAACATGTATGAATAAGCTTAAAACTTTACACCCACTTTTTTTTTTTTTTTTGTTGGAGAAAGTTCAAACCTAAATCTCATAAAGTCATATACAGCGTTTACAGAATACATTAATAGAAAAATACTGCTTTATGATAAGATATTTAGTTCTTGATCAACTGTATTTTATTGGGTAAGGAAACCCAAGAGTAAGTTAGGTTTATAGTCATTAGCTAAAGAGCTCTTTTCGTGCACGATTTTATCTCTTCTGTGTGAAATATCGATCATCATACTAATTTGAATAAGTTCTCAAACTGACCAGTTACCCACCAACCTCGTTCTTACGCGACAATTATATCATTCTTAAAACGCGGACAATATAAGAACAATACACTTTCTTTGAAATCGTGACTACACAGTCATCATACTTTTGTCACTCAACCATCATACTTTTGTCGTATAATAGCTTACTAACTATTTCTATATTATATTACTACCGACAACAACGCATTAATTGGGCCCGTTAACAAATGTGTTTGATACTATGACGTGCGTTTTGGGGACTTGATTAATAATACAAGGAAGGAGCGTATCATCGAGAAGCTATCACACATCACTAGGTTTACGATACACGTTATTAGAGTAAATCTATTGGATATTAGAGTAAATCTATTGGAGTAAATATAGCACAAATAGTCTGGAGGCTTTTATATACAAATCCGTGGTCTCACACAATCGAAAACTACTACCAAAGACTATTGTGCTAAGACATCATCGTTTTTGTTTCAAATGTGAATAAACGCAGGACAAAGCTAGAAAAAGTGATCAAAAGAAAGACAGAAAAACATCGATCATCTAGCATTAGTTTGACGCAATGGTAACATATAATAAACTTGTAAAAAAAAACTTCTAATATCTGAAATAACCTTTGCTCAAACTATCAACTATTAACATTCGCCATAAAAATACAACCCCTGAGGAGAGCTTGCCACCTGAGCATAAAACCAGCAGTGGATTATACAGACTGATTATTGCATTAATTAAACAAAGACTATTTCTTAATCCACTTAAGAACATTAACCATCTCAATATTTTCTATCCATTCTCGATAGTTTGTTCATCCATCACTTTTTCCTTCGCAACACTAGAATATATATAATTCTCAAAAAAAAAACATTAGAATATATATAGAATATGTATATTGACAATTGATGTAATTGTACACATGCGTAATAGAAGTAGTAGCTCGAAATAAAATAAAATGATCACTTTTTCAACAAAGGGATCATTCAATTTACTATTTGGTTTCAAAAAGTTAGTTAATAGTATTATAATCTTTCTCACTTTGTTGACCACACAAAAGATACAGTCTACTTTTTAATTATAAAATTTGTAGTTATTGTTAGATGATACTAGTATATAATTTCTCAATATATATATATATATTTAATCTAATTATTATTATCGTCTTTTATTAAGATCTTTATTGAGCGAGAATATGGTGCTTTTAACAGTTTAAATTAATTTGCTTTCCGACAGTTGGAATTATTTGATGGTTAAAAAACATAATAAAGGATAAACGACGAAAAGAAACCTAAATTTTAGATAGTCTGTACGTAACAATTACTTTTAAGTAAAATCATGATGTATAAACACTACCACTCATCACCTAACTATTTGTTAATGTGAAAAGCACAATTACATGTATTTTACTATTAGTATTATAGACGTTACATAAGAAGTAGACGATAACTGCCATATCTCATAGTTGAGCTCATCTCAATAAGAGAAGACGCCAAGAAACTCACTGAGGTTGAAAGACTTTTCAAAAAAAAGAAACTCACTGAGACATGGGTGGAGAAGAGTTGAGAATGGAGCTTTCAGAGATTAGAAAGAGTATGGGAACTAGTTTCAGGAGCAGCTCTTCTTCAAGAAATGAGTCTGAGGATGAGGCAGAGCATGCTCTCCAATGGGCTGAGATCCAGAGATTGCCCACTTTCGAACGGCTGAGATCATATTTGGTCGATGAAGAAGGCGAGGCCGTGGAGAAAGGGAAAAGGGTGGCTGATGTAACCAAGCTTGGAGCTATGGAACGTCATCTGATGATTGAGAAGCTGATCAAACACATCGAGAATGATAATCTCAAGCTGCTCAAGAAGATCAGAAAAAGAATACACAGGTGAAAGATGAGATAAGAAAACAAACCTTGTGAGATCTTGATTAACTGAATTGTTACTTGCAGGGTTGGTTTGGAGTTTCCGAGCATAGAGGTGAGGTATGAGCATTTAAGTGTTGAAGCAGAGTGTGAGGTCATTGAAGGGAAGGCTCTTCCAACTTTATGGAATACCTTGAAGCGTGTTTTCTTAGTGAGTATACTCAATCCATATGGAAACTTGACAGTAGCTAGTGTTGAAAATTATATACTCTTCTTCTCATGCAGGAAGTGGTGAAGCTGAGTGGTGTAGTAACACGTGAAGCTAAGATACGCATACTTAATGATGTTAACGGCATGATTAACCCGGGAAGGTTAGTTGCAGAAGTATCTCTCTAATGCTCTAAGCTTTGAGTTGTATGTAATCAGGACCGAATCTGAAATTGAAGAGGCCATAATTTAATTTAGGATACATGTATATAATAATTCATTAAAATTTTGGGTCCAAATGTGAATGTTGTTATATCTGGATGTGCCTAGAACCGGCTATGTATGTTGTACAGTCAGCTAATGCATCTTCTTGTTTCTCAAGGTTAACTCTGCTGCTTGGTCCTCCTGGATGTGGGAAAACTACTTTGCTTAAGGCTTTGTCTGGAAACTTGGATAAGAATCTTAAGGTTCCAGATTCTGTTTCTAAAGTCCCTTTCTGATGCCTTTGCAGCATATGTGTGTATCATGTCTCTTTCTTTTCTCCTATATCTTCCACAGCGTTCTGGTGAAATCTCCTACAATGGACACTCACTGAACGAGTTTGTTCCTCAGAAGACATCAGCCTACATAAGTCAACAAGATCTACACATTGCAGAGATGACAGTGAGGGAGACAATAGACTTCTCAGCTCGTTGTCAAGGTGTCGGTAGCAGAACAGGTACATGTGGTCATAAAACTTTAACAAGGGTCTTTTTCTAAAGCATTCTCTAAACCTTTTTTTTTGTAGTAATATAAACTTGATTTATGATATTTCACACATGGTCTGCAACTTTACAGCATTTTAGTACATATATAATCTAAAGGTTTCTTTGATCAAAAAAAAAAAAAAATCTAAAGGTTTCCTAAAAACAAAGACTTCCCAAAACACAAACCCACGTAATATTACAGATGTACAAAAATTAGTCACTTGCTTTCCACATGCAACTCATACCAAAATAGATTACGTAATCACTTGACCACCTTGCAACATCTTTGACTAAGGCCCTTTCCAACAGTTTTCATGACAAACATATCTTTATATCTGTGCTGAAACAGATATTATGATGGAGGTCAGTAAAAGAGAAAAGGATGGTGGAATCATTCCTGAACATGAAGTAGATGCTTACATGAAGGTTCACCCCTGAAGCTAATGCTGAGAATGATCTTTTTTTAACTCAGACGGTTTATTACTAAAACCTTTCTTTTGTAATGCCATTGTGCAGGCAATATCGGTTAAAGGACTTAAAAGAAGTCTGCAAACGGACTATATCTTGAAGGTAGCCTCTCTGACACTATTTCAGACCTTGACTAGCTTCTTGATTGTGTCGTTTATTGCATTTTCAGGTCCTAGGGCTTGACATTTGTGCAGAAACATTGGTTGGTAATGCGATGAAAAGAGGCATATCCGGGGGTCAAAAGAAACGTCTTACCACAGGTTTGGTTCATAAGAATCCTGACATCATTTTGGTGGCATGGCATGTTTTTCTGATGATTTTGCTATTGCAGCCGAGATGATCGTTGGTCCAACAAAGGCTCTTTTCATGGATGAGATTACAAACGGCTTAGACAGTTCCACTGCGTTTCAGATAGTCAAGTCTCTTCAGCAACTAGCTCACATTACAGACGCAACCGTCCTTGTTTCCCTTCTTCAACCTGCTCCAGAATCATATGACCTCTTTGACGATATTGTGCTGATGGCTGAAGGAAAAATAGTGTACCACGGTCCACGCAACGAGGTCTTGAAATTTTTTGAGGAATGTGGATTTAGATGCCCAGAAAGGAAAGGTGTTGCAGACTTTCTACAAGAGGTAAGAAGCCAAACTTCTGTTTAAGGCCGGTCCTGAACAAGTGAAGCATTAGTCTATGCCTCCCAAAATGTTAGAAACAAATTATATATATAGGCTTCCAAATTTGATATATTTTTTTTATATCTCTTACAAAATTGCTTCTGAAATCTCAGGACCGGCCTACTGATATGTCATTGACACTGTCCTTGCAGGTTATATCTAAAAAGGACCAAAGACAGTACTGGATGCACCAGGACTTGCCATATAGCTTTGTCTCAGTAGATACATTTTCCAAGAGATTCAAGGACTTAGAGATTGGGAGAAAGCTTGAGGAAGCTCTGTCAAAGCCATATGATAAATCAAAACCACACAAGGATGACCTTTCCTCTAAAGAGTATTCACTTCCAAAATGGGAATTGTTCAGAGCATGCATCTCAAGAGAGTTTCTTCTCATGAAGAGAAACTACTTCCTCTATATCTTCAAGACGTTTCAGGTTATTTATTCTTCGTTTCTTCTTTAGACATATCTCTCTCCTTCTGTCTTAATTCTAAAGAGCCCTTCTCCTTGCTGTGCAGCTTGTTCTGTCTGCAATCATCACTATGACTGTGTTTATACGAACAAGGATGGGCATGGACATTGTTCATGGGAATTCTTACATGAGTTGCCTCTTTTTTGGAATCGTTGTACTTATGATTGATGGTATTCCAGAGATCTCTATGACTGTTCAACGCCTTGCCGTGTTTTACAAGCAAAAGCAGCTGTGTTTTTATCCAGCTTGGGCTTATGCAATCCCAGCAACCGTGTTGAAGGTCCCTCTCTCCTTTCTCGAATCTCTTGTTTGGACTTGCCTCACTTACTATGTCATTGGATACACCCCTGAAGTCTCCAGGTGAGAGCTTTTTAAAACCATCTCTTGCTTGCTCCTTACTCGCATAACATGTCAGAAGAAAGTAATGTGTCCTTGATGTTTTAGGTTCTTCCGGCAATTCATTATGCTATTTGCTGTTCACTTCACATCGATATCGATGTTTCGGTGTATAGCTTCAATCTTTCAGACAGGAGTTGCTTCAATGGCAGCTGGTAGTTTTGCTATATTAGCCACCTTTGTCTTTGCTGGTTTTGCCATCCCATACAGTAAGACTTTGCTTCTCTTTTCATTACAATCTTGTTCCAAAGTTCTATTAAAACATGACATTGGTCTGGTGCAGCTGATATGCCAGGGTGGCTGAAGTGGGGTTTTTGGGTGAATCCTATAAGCTACGCAGAGATTGGACTCTCTGTAAACGAGTTTCTTGCTCCAAGATGGCAGCAAGTGAGTCTCTCTTCCCCTAACTTATCTTCTCTTCATCCTCCAAAGACTAATCAGTTTTCTGGTTATGTTTGCAGATGCAACCCACAAATGTTACATTAGGTAGAACCATACTCGAAAGCCGAGGACTGAACTATGATGATTACATGTATTGGGTCTCATTAGGTGCCTTGCTGGGTCAGACCATTATCTTCAACGTCATTTTCACTTTAGCTTTGAGTTTCTTGAAATGTAAGTTACTAAAATACCTAAAAAATGCCGCGGACAAGAGTACATACTGAAGAGATTATTCTATAACACATGACAGCTCCCACATCATCTCGTGCCATGATTTCCAAAGAGAAGCTACTTGAGCTGCAAGGAACAAAAGTTCCATCAGTGAAGCAGAACAAGTCAACAGAGACAAACGAGGATTCAGGTGAAACGTATTTGTCTTTCTTCTCAAACAAGCAAATCATTTTTTCTCAGTTTCTATAAACCCTAATTTGTTCAACAGGGAAGATGGTCTTACCTTTTAAGCCACTCACCATAACATTTCAAGATTTGAACTACTACGTGGACGTTCCTGTGATGAGAGGTCAAGGGTACACTGAGAAGAAACTTCAGCTTCTCTCCAACATCACCGGAGCTTTCAGGCCCGGTGTTCTAACGGCGTTGATGGGAATCAGTGGAGCCGGGAAGACCACTCTGCTCGACGTCCTAGCCGGAAGAAAAACAAGCGGATACATAGAAGGAGACATCAGAATCAGTGGATACCGTAAAGTCCAAGAAACGTTTGCAAGAGTCTCAGGCTACTGTGAGCAGACAGATATACACTCACCAAACATCACCGTTGAAGAGTCTCTAATATACTCGGCTTGGCTCCGTCTTGTTCCAGAAATAGATCCTGAAACCAAAATAGTAAGCCCTAATGATTCAAAGAATCAAACACTGTGACCTAGAAATGACCTAAAACTTCGCTGCAGAGATTCGTGAAGGAAGTTCTGGAGACGATAGAGCTGGAGGAGATCAAGGACGCGATGGTTGGAGTCGCCGGACAGAGCGGACTGTCGACGGAGCAGAGGAAGCGTTTGACGGTGGCGGTTGAGTTGGTGGCGAATCCTTCCATCATATTCATGGACGAGCCAACGACGGGGCTGGACGCAAGAGCAGCCGCCATTGTGATGAGAGCTGTGAAGAACGTCGCTGAGACTGGACGTACCATTGTGTGCACTATTCATCAGCCCAGCATTGATATCTTTGAAGCTTTTGACGAGGTATCAAAATACAAGTTATTTATTAGGTTTTCTTTGCTAATTTTCAAATAAAATATTGGACAAATCTTATAAACAACATTTTTAGTTTTTATTACAAAATAACATTTGAAGAGAAAAATCTTCAAAATATTATTATTTTATTAATCAATAAAAACATTAAATTATCTTACATTGTAGACCCTAACTCTAATTGTATCTTATAAATACTAGAGAGGTCTAAATACTAAACTTTAATTCTAAAACTATATTATATATATATATATATATATATATTACTTTTAATGAATTTCTCAGGAATTTTAATATTTTATACTTTATGCGGTGAATTTTTGAACAATTTAAATTAACGGTATTTAAGTTAAAAAAATTAACGGTATTTGATGGCATTTCTCAAAAATATGTTGCTGTTTTCATGATGTATATAGTTGGTGCTTCTGAAGACAGGAGGTCGCATGATTTACACTGGACCACTTGGACAACATTCTTCTCGTGTCATTCAGTATTTCGAGGTTAGCGTGCTTCACAAGAAACAACTATATATTTAGTTATTTACACTGCTGCACCGACATTTTAGTTTCTATATTTGTTTTCTTTGGGTGTTGAATTTTTTATGTCAACTCTTTGGGTGTTAAATAAACAGAGTATCCCTGGAGTTGTTAAGATTAGAGACAACTACAATCCAGCAACATGGATGCTAGAGGTTACTTCACAGTCTATAGAGACTGAACTCAACATTGATTTTGCAAAAATCTACAACGAATCTGATCTTTACAAGTAAGTTAAACATCTCAAAACAGCTAGAAATCAACTCATTCATGGTTTAATGATCTCATGTGTTCTTTCCCTAGGAGCAACTCGGAGCTTGTTAAAGATCTAAGCAAACCGGATCCCGGGTCAAGCGACTTGCATTTCGACAGAACATTTGCGCAGAGCTGGTGGGAACAGTTCAAATCTTGTCTATGGAAGATGAGTTTGTCTTACTGGAGAAGCCCTTCTTACAACTTGATGCGTATCGGTCACACTTCAATCTCTTCTTTGATCTTCGGTGTACTCTTCTGGAAGCAAGGACAAAAGATGTATTCATTTATCTTACATACAAGGACTTTCCTTTCTTTCTATTCATTTCTTCTTGTATGTTTTTTTTTTGGCAGAGATACTCAACAGAACTTGTTCACAGTTCTTGGAGCAATCTACGGCCTTGTGCTCTTCTTGGGGGTAAACAACTGCACTTCAGCGTTACAGTATTTTGAGACAGAGCGTAACGTTATGTACCGTGAAAGATTCGCGGGAATGTACTCCGCGTTTGCCTATGCGTTGGCTCAGGTTGTGACCGAGGTTCCTTACATTTTCATCCAAAGCGCAGAGTTTGTGATCGTGATATATCCTATGATGGGTTTATACGCATCTGCTTCCAAAGTCTTTTGGAGTCTATACTCGATGTTCTGCAACTTGCTCTGCCTCAACTACCTTGCAATGTTCCTCATCTCCGTCACTCCAAACTTCATGGTGGCAGCTATTCTCCAGTCCCTTTTCTTCGTTGCTTTCAACCTTTTTGCTGGTTTCTTGATTCCACTACCGGTAAAGATCTTTTTGAACAATTCATCAACATCTTTTACCTATACTTATTAGTGTTTTCTTGATGTTGAAAAAAATGCAGCAAATACCAAAGTGGTGGGTATGGCTTTATTATCTAGCTCCAACCTCTTGGACGCTCAACGTGTTTTTCTCGTCTCAGTACGGTGATATACATGAAACGATCGATGCATTTGGAGAATCCACGACCGTTGCAAGATTCTTAGAGGACTACTTCGGATTCCATCATGATCGTTTGATCTTTTCAGCAATTATTCTCATCGCATTCCCAATTGCACTGGCTTCTATGTTTGCCTTCTTTGTTGCCAAGCTTAACTTTCAAAAACGATGATGATGTTTGCCATCATACACCAACTCAAGATTTTCTTTATATATCTTTGTGTTAGAATACTTATCAATTAGTCACAAATAAGTTGATGAAAAGATATGTATACAATGTATGGTTAAAACTATAACCAGGACACATGCTGCCAGCGCCAACATATGACCAACCCAATGGTAACCTACTAGTGGCTTTAGCTTTCAGCGACAAGATAAATCTTGAGGTTTCTGATACTTCTTTATCATTTCAATCAGTGTGTTTTTGACTCAAAAAGTTTTGATAATTTTTGTCAAACCACCCAATCAAAAACTGCAAAAGAAAGACCGGTCTCTGTAGATGACCGGGCGCTTTAGCTCCCAGCTATGCACTGGAAAGTATTAAACTACAAAATGAATAAAATTTCCGACCAAATGAAAGGAACACCAGACAACTACCTTTAGTTTTGAGGCACACACACAATATGTCTTATCTCACTTATGAGATTGCTAGGATTTGAACTTATCCATAAAAGATGATGAAACTATCAACTAATAGTAGTTCATTTTGGAATATGAAACTTACATTTAATTTTAGTTGCTTACAGATTACCAGTATAATACAATAATCTAATTAAGTGTTTGCTAATCTCACTTTGCAGTAAAGAAAAGGAACTTCAGTACAAGCTGGTGGGTCTTATAATATACTTTCATTAAAACATTTTAACACCTTTATACCTTCCACCACCTCACTATCCTACAATGTATTATTATCAAAATAAAAAGCATACCTCACATATTTGATCTGTAGGCATTTCATCAGATGGGTGGAGAAGAGTTGAGAGTGGAGCTTTCAGAGAACAGAAAGAGTATGGGAACTAGTTTCAGGAGCAGCTCTTCTTCAAGAAATGAGTCTGAGGATGAGGCAGAGCATGCTCTCCAATGGGCTGAGATCCAGAGATTGCCCACTTTTGAGCGGCTGAGATCATCTCTTGTCGATGAAGAAGGTGAGTCTGAGGAGAAAGGGAAAAAGGTGGTTGATGTCACCAAGCTAGGAGCCATGGAACGTCATCTGATGATTGAGAAGCTGATCAAACACATTGAGAATGATAATCTCAAGCTTCTCAAGAAGATCAGAAAAAGAATGGACAGGTGAAAGAAAGATGAGATTAAGGAAACAAACCTTGTGAGATCTTGAACTGAACTGTTACCTTGCAGGGTTGGTGTGGAGTTTCCGACCATAGAGGTGAGGTATGAGCATGTAAGTGTTGAAGCTGAGTGTGAGGTCGTTGAAGGGAAAGCGCTTCCAACGTTATGGAACTCCTTGAAGCACGTTTTCATAGTGAGTATACTATTAATGCATATTGAAACTTGGCAGTAGCTAGTGTTGACTCTTTTTCTCTTACAGGAACTGGTGAAGCTGAGTGGTGTAAGAACACACGAAGCCAAGATTAACATACTTAACGATGTTAGCGGCATCATTAACCCTGGGAGGTTAGTTGCATCAGGGAGCATCTCCGTTTTGATCCAAGCTTTGATGATTTGTCTAATGAAACTCAAGTCTCTTTCTTGTTTCTCAAGGCTAACTCTGCTGCTTGGTCCTCCTGGATGTGGAAAGTCTACACTGCTTAAGGCTTTGTCTGGAAACTTGGACAAAAATCTAAAGGTTACTGGTGAAATCTCCTACAACGGACAAGGACTGAACAAGTTTGTTCCTCAGAAAACCTCTGCGTACATAAGTCAACATGATTTGCACATTGCAGAGATGACAGTGAGGGAGACAATTGACTTCTCAGCTCGTTGTCAAGGTGTTGCTAGCCGAACAGGTATATGTTTCCAAAAAGAAAGCATTCTCTATACAGTTTTAGTGACAAACATAACTTATCTCTCTGTCTGAAACAGATATAATGATGGAGGTCATTAAAAGAGAAAAGGATGGTGGAATCATTCCTGACCCTGAAGTAGATACTTACATGAAGGTTCACTACTCAAGCTACATGCTGAAACTAATCATTTAACCCACTCAGCTGCTTATAAACCTTTCTTTTGCAATGCCACTATGCAGGCAATATCGGTTAGAGGACTTAAAAGAAGCCTGCAAACAGATTACATCTTGAAGGTAGCTTCTATGACCACAGTTATGATTTCTTGTCCTGATTAGCTTCTTAAGTATGTCTTGTATTTTCATTTTCAGATCCTAGGGCTTGACATATGCGCAGAGACATTGTTTGGAAATGCAATGAGAAGAGGCATATCCGGAGGGCAAAAGAAGCGTCTTACAACAGGTTTGGTTAATATCTAAGAAACATGCAAAAACTGGTCAGCTTTTTTGCTGGCATGGCTTGTCTCTGAAACGCTGCAAACTACTTTTCAGCTGAGATGATCGTTGGTCCAACAAAATCTCTATTCATGGATGAAATAACAAACGGCTTAGACAGTTCCACTGCGTTTCAGATAGTCAAGTCTCTTCAGCAGCTGGCTCACATTACAGACGCAACAGTGCTTGTTTCCCTTCTTCAACCTGCTCCAGAATCATATGACCTCTTTGACGATATTATGCTGATGGATAAAGGAAAAATGGTGTACCATGGTCCTCGCCACGAGGTCTTAAACTTTTTTGAGGAATGTGGATTTAGATGCCCAGAAAGGAAAGGTGTTGCAGACTTTCTACAAGAGGTAAGAAGCCAAACTTTTGTTTAAGGCCGGTCTCGAACATAGACAAGTAAAACATTAGTCTATGCCTCCCAAAATTTTATATCTCTTACTAAATCTTCTACAACCGCCAAAATCTCAAGACCTACTCCTGATACTAACCTTTTAGTCCCATGGTCACTACACTGTCCTTGCAGGTTATATCTAAAAAGGACCAAAGACCATACTGGATGCACCAGGACTTACCTTATAGGTTTGTCTCAGTAGATACATTTTCCAAGAGATTCAAGGACTTAGAGATTGGGAGAAAGCATGAGGAAGCTCTGTCTAAGCCATATGATAAATCAAAATCACACAAGGATGACCTTTCCTCTAAAGCGTATTCTCTCCCAAAATGGGAGCTGTTCATAGCATGCATCTCAAGAGAGTTTCTTCTCATGAAGAGAAACTACTTCATCTATTTCTTCAAGACGTTTCAGGTTACATTCTTCGTTTCTTACTCAGACATATCTCTCTCCTTTATGTCTTGATTCTAAAGAACCCCTTCTTGTTGTGCAGCTTCTTCTGGCTGCAATCATCACTATGACTGTGTTTATACGAACAAGGATGGGCATGGACATTGTTCATGGAAACTCTTACATGAGTTGCCTCTATTTTGGAATCGTTGTACTTATGATTGATGGTATTCCAGAGATCTCTATGACTGTTCAACGCCTTGCCGTGTTTTACAAGCAAAAGCAGCTGTGTTTTTATCCAGCTTGGGCTTATGCAATCCCAGCAACAGTGCTGAAGGTCCCTCTCTCCTTTCTTGAATCTGTTTTTTGGACTTGCCTCACTTACTATGTCATTGGATACACACCTGAAGTCTCCAGGTGAGAGCTTTTTAAACCATCTCTTGCTTGCTCCTGAGAATGACAGAAGGTTGTCATGGAAAGTAATGTTTGCTTGATGTTTTAGGTTCTTCCGGCAATTCATGATGCTCTTTTCTGTCCACTTCACAACGATATCGATGTTTCGGTGTATAGCTTCAATCTTTCAGACAGGAGTTGCTTCAATGGCAGCTGGTAATTTTGCTATATTAGCCACCTTTGTCTTTTCTGGTTTCGCCATCCCATACAGTAAGACTCTTGCTTCTCTTCTCTTTTCATTTCAATCTTGTTGCAATGTTCCATTAAGACATGACATTGGTCTGGTGCAGCTGATATGCCAGGGTGGTTGAAATGGGGTTTCTGGGTGAATCCTATAAGCTACGCAGAGATTGGTCTCTTTGTAAACGAGTTCCTTGCTCCAAGATGGCAGCAGGTACTTCTCCCTTCCCTTACTTGTTTGTCTTAATCATAGAGTTTCATCAATTCATTGTCCAGAGACTAATCAGTATTCTGGTTATGTTTGCTAGATGCTACCCACAAATGTTACATTGGGGAGAACCATACTTAAAAGCAGGGGACTGAACTATGATGATTACATGTACTGGGTCTGCTTATCTGCCTTGTTTGGTCTCACCCTAATCTTCAACACCATCTTCACTCTTGCTTTGAGTTTCTTGAAATGTAAGTTACCAAAATATATATCTAAAAATGCCAAGGACAAGAAACACATACTTAAGATTGTTATTCTTAACACATGACAGCTCCCACATCATCTCGTGCCATGATTTCCCAAGAGAAGTTACTTGAGATGGAAGGAATAAAAGATTCATCAGTCGAGCAGAACAAGTCAATAGAGGCAAACAAAGATTCAGGTAAAACATATATTTATTTCTTGTCAGACAAGCTAACTATTTCTTCTCAGTTTCCCTCAACCCTAATTTATTAACAGGAAAGATGGTGTTACCTTTTAGGCCACTCACCATAACATTTCAAGATTTGAACTATTACGTCGACGTTCCTGTGGTAGTAGTTCATTCATAAGTATCTTAGCATTACCATTGAATGATCATCAAAGGGTATACTGTAATCCATTGAATGATCATCAGGAGATGAGAGGTCAGGGGTACACTGAGAAGAAACTGCAGCTTCTCTCGAACATCACCGGAGCTTTCAGGCCCGGCGTTCTAACGACCTTGATGGGAATTAGTGGAGCCGGAAAAACAACTCTACTTGACGTTCTCGCCGGAAGAAAAACAAGCGGATACATTGAAGGAGACATCAGAATCAGTGGATACCGTAAAGTACAAGAAACGTTTGCAAGAGTCTCAGGCTACTGCGAGCAAACAGATATACACTCACCAAACATCACCGTTGAAGAGTCTCTAATATACTCCGCTTGGCTCCGTCTAGTTCCAGAAATAGATCCTGAAACCAAACTCGTAAGCCCTAATGATTCAAATGATCAACACTGTGACCTAGAAATCGAAAAAGGGGAAGAAATGACCTAAAACTTCGCTGCAGAGATTCGTGAAGCAAGTGCTGGAGACAATAGAGTTGGAGGAGATCAAGGACGCGTTGGTAGGAGTTGATGGAGAGAGCGGACTTTCCACGGAGCAGAGGAAGCGATTGACTGTGGCGGTGGAGTTGGTGGCGAATCCTTCCATCATATTCATGGACGAGCCAACGACGGGGCTGGACGCAAGAGCAGCCGCCATTGTGATGAGAGCTGTGAAGAACGTGGCAGACACTGGACGTACCATTGTGTGCACTATTCATCAGCCCAGCATTGACATCTTCGAAGCTTTCGACGAGGTACAAGTGTTCTGTATTTTATTTATAAAGTTTTCTATATCTAATTTATTTTTCTTACAATATCGTTTTCATGTTCAGTTGGTGCTTCTGAAGACAGGAGGTCGAATGATTTACACCGGACCACTTGGACAACATTCGTCTCATGTCATTCAGTACTTCGAGGTTAGCGTGTTTCACAAGAAACAACTATATATTTACACAACCGACTTTTTAATTTCTATATTTGTGTTCTTTGGGGGTTAAATAACAGAGTATCCATGGAGTTTCTAAGATCAGAGATAACTACAATCCAGCAACGTGGATGCTTGAGGTTACTTCACAGTCTATAGAGACTGAACTCAACATTGATTTTGCAAAAATCTACATCGAATCCGATCTTTACAAGTGAGGAGAACTACTAAAACCTGGCCTACACGTTCATAAGTCTGATGAGGTCATGTCTTGTTTTCGCAGAACCAACTCCGAACTTGTTAAAGATCTAAGCAAACCGGATCCCGGTTCAACCGATTTGCATTTCGAGAGAACTTTTGCGCAGAGCTGGTGGGGACAGTTCAAGTCTTGTCTATGGAAGATGAGCTTGTCTTACTGGAGAAGCCCTTCTTACAACTTGATGCGCATCGGTCGCACTCTAATCTCTTCTTTTCTCTTTGGTGTACTCTTCTGGAAACAAGGACAAAAGATGTAAGCTTCATCCATCTCTTAAGAAAAAACGTTTCATTATAATTATCTTTAGTAATTCATTTCTTCTTGTATGTTTGTTTTGGCAGAGATACTCAACAGAACTTGTTCACAGTTGTTGGTGCTATCTACGGTCTAGTGCTCTTCTTAGGTATAGACAACTGCACTTCGGCGGTACAGTATTTTGCGACAGAGCGTAACGTTATGTACCGTGAAAGATTCGCTGGAATGTACTCTGCGTTTGCCTATGCGTTGGCTCGGCTTGTGACCGAGGTTCCTTACATTTTCATCCAAAGCGCAGAGTTTGTGATCGTGATATATCCTATGATCGGTTTCTACGCTTCTTCCTCTAAAGTCCTTTGGTGTCTCTACTCAATGTTCTGCAACTTACTCTGCCTCAACTACCTTGCAATGTTCCTCATCTCCGTGACTCCAAACTTCGTGGTCGCAACTATTCTCCAGTCCCTCTTCTTCGTTGCTTTCAACCTTTTTGCTGGTTTCTTGATTCCACAACCGGTATAAGATCTTTAAAACAAGTCATCAGAGACATTATCTTTCGATCTTTTAGTTAATAGTGTGTTTTCTTGATGTTGAAAAATGCAGCAAATACCCAAGTGGTGGGTCTGGCTTTACTATCTAGCTCCAACCTCTTGGACTCTCAATGTGTTTTTCTCGTCTCAGTACGGTGATATCCATGAACAGATCGATGCGTTTGGAGAATCCATGACCGTTGCAAGATTCTTAGAGGACTACTTTGGATTCCATCATGATCGTTTGATCTTTTCAGCAATTATTCTCATCGCATTCCCAATTGCACTAGCTTCTATGTTTGCCTTCTTTGTTGCCAAGCTTAACTTTCAAAAACGATGATATATCATTATCATACACCAACTCAATCTTTTCTTTATATATTTTATGTTAGAGAATACTTATCAATTAGTCACAAATATATTAATGAGAAGATATGTCAACATTGCATGGTTAATATAAAACTATAACCAGGATACATTGCTGCCAACATATGACCAACCCAATAGTAACCTAGTAGTGGCTTTAGCTATCAGCGACAAGACAAATCTAAAAGTTTTTGATACTCCTTGATCATTTCAATGAGTGTGTTTTTGACTCAAGTTTTGATATTTTTTGTCAAACCGATGGAGCCACACACTCGGAAACTGCTAAAGAAAGACAAGTCTCTGTTAATGGGCCGGCCCTTCGGCTCCCACCTATGCACTGGAAAGTGTAAACAACAAAATGAATAAAATTTCCCACCACATGAAAGGAACATCAGACAACCTTTAGTTAGAGGCAAACACACACCATGTCATATCTCACTTACTGAGATTGCTAGGATTTGAGCTTATCCATAAAAGATGATAATAGTATCAACTAATAAGTAGTTCATTTTGAAAATATGAAACTCACATTTACTTTTAGTTGCTTATAGATTACTGATAAAGGTGTTTTTACCGATTTTGAACATTTGTTTTTAGTGGCCATTGCTTTAGATTACCAGCATAATTGAATGAAAGTGTTTGCTAATCTCACTTTGCAGTACAGAAAAGAACCTCAAAACAAGGTGGTGTGTCTTATAATATATTTTCATTAGAACTTTCTAACACCTTTATTCCTTCCACCACCTCACTATTCTAAGTTTTAAAAGTACATGCTACATGCATTATTAATAAAAGAAAAAGGTATACCAAACATTTGATCTGTAAGCATTTCATCAGATGGGTGGAGAAGAGTTGAGAATGGAGCTTTCAGAGATTGGAAGAAGTATGGGAACTAATTTCAGGAGAAGCTCTTCTAGAAATGAGTCTGAGGATGAGGCAGAGCATGCTCTCCAATGGGCTGAGATCCAGAGATTGCCCACTTTTGAACGGCTGAGATCATCTCTGGTCGATGAAGAAGGTGAGTCTGAGGAGAAAGGGAAAAAGGTGGTTGATGTCACCAAGCTAGGAGCCATGGAACGTCATCTGATGATTGAGAAGCTGATCAAACACATTGAGAATGATAATCTCAAGCTGCTCAAGAAGATCAGAAAAAGAATAGACAGGTAAAAATATAAGATAAGGAAACAAACCTTGTGAATCTTGAACTGAACTGTTACCTTGCAGGGTTGGTGTGAAGTTTCCGAGCATAGAGGTGAGGTATGAGCATGTAAGTGTTGAAGCTGAGTGTGAGGTCGTTGAAGGGAAGGTGCTTCCAACGTTATGGAACTCCTTGAAGCACGTTTTCATAGTGAGTATACTATAATGCATATTGAAACTTGGCAGTAGCTAGTGTTGAGCTCTATACTCTTTTTATATTTAGGAACTGGTGAAGCTGAGTGGTGTAAGAACACACGAAGCCAAGATAAACATACTTAACGATGTTAGCGGCATCATAAACCCAGGAAGGTTAGTTGCATCAGGAGCATCTCTGTTTTGATCCAAGCTATATTGTGTAATGAAACTCAAATAATGTCTCTTCTTGTTTCTCAAGGTTAACTCTTCTGCTTGGTCCTCCTGGATGTGGGAAAACTACTCTGCTTAAGGCTTTGTCTGGAAACTTGGACAAAAATCTAAAGGTTTCTGGTGAAATCTCCTACAATGGACAAGGACTGAACAAGTTTTCTCCTCAGAAAACCTCTGCCTACATAAGTCAACATGATTTGCACATTGCAGAAATGACAGTGAGGGAGACAATTGACTTCTCAGCTCGTTGCCAAGGTGTTGCTAGCCGAACAGGTAGATATTGTCGTAAAGCAAGCATTATCTGAAAGGTTTTAGTGACAGACATAACTTATCTCTCTTCTCAAACAGATATAATGATAGAAGTCATTAAAAGAGAAAAAGATGGTGGAATCATTCCTGACCCTGAAGTAGATGCTTACATGAAGGTCCACTCCTCAAGCTACATGCTGGAACTAATCATTTAACTCTGCTTGATTATTATAGACCTTTTATAAATCAAATCTTGCAGGCAATATCGGTTAGTGGACTTAAAAGAAGTCTGCAAACAGATTACATCTTGAAGGTAGTTTCTCTGATACAGTTTCTCCTTCTTGATTAGCTTCTTAAGTATGTCTTGTATTTTCATTTTCAGATCCTAGGGCTTGACATTTGCGCAGAGACATTGTTTGGCAATGCAATGAGAAGAGGCATATCCGGAGGGCAAAAGAAGCGTCTTACAACAGGTTTGGTTAATATCTAAGAAACATGCAAAAACTGGTCAGCTTTTTTGCTGGCATGGCTTGTGTCTGAAACGCTGCAAACTGTTTTCAGCTGAGATGATCGTTGGTCCAACAAAAGCTCTCTTCATGGATGAAATAACAAACGGCTTAGACAGTTCCACAGCACTTCAGATTGTCAAGTCTCTTCAGCAGCTAGCTCACATTACTGATGCGACAGTGCTTGTTTCCCTTCTTCAACCTGCTCCAGAATCTTATGATCTCTTTGACGATATTGTGCTGATGGATAAAGGAAAAATAGTGTACCACGGTCCACGAGACGAGGTCTTGAAATTTTTTGAGGGATGTGGATTTAGATGCCCAGAAAGGAAAGGTGTTGCAGACTTTCTACAAGAGGTAAGAAACCAAACTTTTGTTTCCTGAACACTGACATGGTCATGAGTTGTTTTGCTTTGCAGGTTATATCTAGAAAGGACCAAGGACAATACTGGCTGCACCAGGACTTGCCTTATAGCTTTGTCTCTGTAGAAGCGTTTTCAAAGAGATTCAAGGACCTTCAGATTGGGAGAAAGCTTGAGGAAGGTCTCTCTAAGCCATATGATAGATCAAAAACCCACAATGATTCTCTTTCTTTCAATGCATATTCTCTTCCAAACTGGGAGCTGTTCAGAGCATGCCTCTCTCGAGAGTTACTTCTCATGAAGAGAAACTACTTCGTCTACCTCTTTGACACGTTTCTGGTTGTTACACATCTCTTTCTTTTTTGGTTTTCTATCAAAGGTTATATAGTGTGTTAATCCTGAAGAACCTTTATTTCTTGGACAGCTTCTTCTGTCTGCAATCCTCACTATGACTGTGTTCATTCGAACAAGGATGGGCATAGACATCGTTCATGGAAACTCTTACATGAGTTGCCTCTTTTTCGCAACCGTTGTGCTTCTGGTGAATAGTGCTCCAGAGCTGAATATGACTGTTGAACGCCTTGCCGTGTTTTACAAGCAAAAGCAACTCTGTTTCTATCCAGCTTGGGCTTATGCTATCCCAGCAACAGTGTTGAAGGTCCCTCTCTCTTTCTTTCAGTCTCTCGTTTGGACCTGCCTCACTTACTATGTCATTGGATATACTCCTGAAGCCTCCAGGTGAGAGAGCTTGAAACCTTCTCTTCACATCTAAGCCAGAGAATGTAATGATCTGTGATGTTTCAGGTTCTTGAAGCAATTCGTTATGCTCTTTGCTGTTCACTTCACAACGATATCGATGTTCCGGTGTATAGCTGGAATCTTTCAGACAGGAGTTGCTTCAATGGCAGCTGGTGGTTTTGCTGTATTAGTCACCTTTGTATTCGCTGGTTTCGCCATCCCATACAGTAAGACTTTTGCTCTGCTTTTCTGTTTCAAGCTTTGGTCCAAAGCTTGAAACATGACACTGGTCTGGTGCAGCTGATATGCCAGGGTGGTTGAAGTGGGGTTTCTGGGTGAATCCTATAAGCTACGCAGAGATTGGACTCTCTGTAAATGAGTTTCTTGCTCCAAGATGGCAGCAAGTAAGTCTCTCTTCCCTTACTTGTTTGTCTTAATCACATAGTTTCATTTCATCCTCCAAATACTAATCAGTATTCTGTTTATGTTTGGAGATGCTACCTACAAATGTTACATTGGGGAGAACCATACTCCAAAGCAGGGGACTGAACTATGATGATTACATGTACTGGGTCTGCTTGTCTGCCTTGTTCGGTCTCGCCCTTATCTTCAACACCATTTTCACTCTAGCTTTGAGTTTCTTAAAATGTAATTTCCAACATATATAAGGCAAATAAATGCCACATACCAAATACTAAAGAGATTATTCTATAACACATGACAGCTCCAACGTCATCTCGTGCCATGATTTCTAAAGAGAAGCTACTTGAGCTACAAGGAACAAAAGATACATCAGTCAAGCAGAACAAGTCAATAGAGACAAACGGGGATTCAGGTGAAACATATTTGTCTTTCTTGTCAGACAAGCAAACTGTTGCTTCTCTGTTTCCATAAACCCTAATTCATTCAACAGGGAAGATGGTGTTACCTTTTAAGCCCCTTACCATAACATTTCAAGACTTGAACTACTACGTCGATGTTCCTGTGGTAATAGTTTTATTCGTATAACTTAACATTACCAACGAATGACCATCAAAGGGTATATAATCCATATGGATCTTTGCCAATATCAGGAGATGAGAGGTCAAGGCTACACTGAGAAGAAACTTCAGCTTCTCTCGAACATCACCGGAGCTTTCAGGCCCGGCGTTCTAACGGCGTTTATGGGAATCAGTGGAGCTGGAAAAACCACTCTGCTGGACGTTCTCGCCGGAAGAAAAACAAGTGGATACATCGAAGGAGACATCAGGATCAGTGGGTACCGTAAAGTCCAAGAAACGTTTGCAAGAGTCTCAGGCTACTGCGAGCAGACAGATATACACTCACCTAACATCACAGTCGAAGAGTCTCTCATTTACTCTGCTTGGCTCCGTCTAGTTCCAGAAATAGACCCTGAAACCAAAATAGTAAGTCCTAGTGATTCTAAGAATCAACACCGTGACCTAGAAATGACCTAAAAATTCGCTGCAGAGATTCGTGAAGCAAGTTCTGGAGACAATAGAGCTGGAGGAGATCAAGGACGCGTTGGTAGGAGTTGAAGGAGAGAGCGGACTGTCTACGGAGCAGAGGAAACGTTTGACGGTGGCGGTCGAGTTGGTGGCGAATCCTTCCATCATATTCATGGACGAACCAACGACGGGGCTGGACGCAAGAGCAGCCGCCATTGTGATGAGAGCTGTGAAGAACGTAGCAGACACTGGACGAACCATCGTCTGCACTATTCATCAGCCCAGCATTGACATCTTCGAAGCTTTTGACGAGGTACGTACAAGTGTTCTTTTATTTATAATGTTTTCTTTCATGTAATTTCGTTTATCAAAAATTGTCTTCTCTTACAAATATTGTTTACATGTTCAGTTGGTGCTTCTGAAGACAGGAGGTCGTATGATTTATACTGGACCACTTGGACAACAGTCTTCTCATGTCATTCAGTATTTTGAGGTTAGCGTGTCTCACAAGAAACAACTATCTATTTACACTACCGACATTTTAGTTTCTACATTTGTGTTCTTTGGGGGTTAAATAAACAGAGTATCCATGGAGTTGCTTTGATTAAAGACAACTACAATCCAGCAACATGGATGCTCGAGGTTACTTCACAGTCTACAGAGACTGAACTCAACATAGATTTTGCAAAAATCTACAACGAATCTGATCTTTACAAGTGAGTAGAACTACTAAAATCCTGCCTACACAGTCATAAACCGTATCAGTTAAGGCTAATGAGGTCATGTCTTGTTTCCACAGAACCAACTCAGAACTTGTTAAAGATCTAAGCAAACCGGATCCCGGTTCAACCGATTTGCATTTCGAGAGAACTTTTGCGCAGAGCTGGTGGGAACAGTTCAAATCTTGTCTATGGAAGATGAGTTTGTCTTACTGGAGAAGCCCTTCTTACAACTTAATGCGTATCGGTCACACTTTATTCTCCTCTTTAATATTTGGTCTACTCTTCTGGAAGCAAGGACAAAAGATGTAACTTACCAAAAATTCATACAAACCCAAAGTTTCATCACACTATCTTTACTAATTCACTTTCTTTTTTTTGGCAGAGACACTCAACAGAACTTGTTCACAGTTCTTGGAGCAATCTACGGCCTCGTGCTCTTCTTGGGAGTAAACAACTGCGCTACAGCGTTACAGTACTTTGAGACAGAACGTAACGTTATGTACCGCGAAAGATTCGCTGGAATGTACTCTGCGTTTGCCTATGCATTGTCTCAGGTTGTGGCCGAGGTTCCTTACATTTTCATCCAGAGCGCAGAGTTTGTTGTCGTGATATATCCTATGATCGGTTTCTACGCTTCTTCCTCTAAAGTCCTTTGGTGTCTCTACTCAATGTTCTGCAACTTACTCTGCTTCATCTACGTCGCCTTGTTCCTCATCTCCGTGACTCCAAACTTCATGGTCGCAGCTATTCTTCAGTCCCTTTTCTTCGTTGCTTTCAACCTTTTTGCTGGTTTCTTGATTCCACTACCGGTATAAGATCTTTTTGAACAATTCATAATCCATCATCTATCTCTTTGCTTATGCTTAATAGTGTGTTTTGTTGATGTGGACAACAATGCAGCAAATACCAAAGTGGTGGGTATGGCTTTACTATCTAACTCCTACCTCTTGGGCGCTGAACCTGTTCTTCTCGTCTCAGTACGGTGATATACATGAAACGATCGATGCCTTTGGAGAATCCACAACTGTTGCGAGTTTCTTGGAGGAGTATTTTGGGTTTCATCATGACCGTTTGGTGATTACAGCCATTGTTCTTATTGCATTTCCAGTTGCATTGGCTTCTATGTTTGCCTTTTTCGTCGCCAAACTCAACTTTCAAAAACGATGATGGAGATATAAAACACCAAGACCACAAGCTACTAGCATATGTCAACAGTGAACTATACTATACGCCAATAAGAAGAGAGTTAGCAGGTTTCCTGTTTTCAATATTTAATTCTATCAAATTAAATGTACTTAATATGAACTGCTCTTTGGTGCAGAGTTTTGAACTATTCTACTTATATTTAATAAAGAAACATTGAGCAAAAATTTGCTCCAGATTTAGAGTTTGCAGGTAAGCTCTTGAAGTTGAAAGCCTTTTGTGCAGAGTTTTTATGTAAGCTATTGAAGTTGAAAGCCTTGAGAAACAGCTTAGAGTGACTTCATCAGAAAAATGATTTTCCGGCAAAGCATGAGCCTCTTCAACGATTTGTCTAAACAGAAACTGCAAGAATATACGTTAGCAACTTCAGGATCTTGAGAAGACCAAATGTGTTTAAGACTCCATAGACACCACAGGGTAGTTACAGAAATCAACACTGATAGTACTAAATCTCTTTAATTATCTATGCTAAACTCATTTGAGTTATAGCTCACTCCATCTCTTACTGTAATTAACTGCTAAGCAGAATAGAAACTCACAGGATGGTGCATGTGATGCTAGGAGAGATTTGAAAATTTTACCTAAATGTTATGGCAGTATAAAGGACTCTTTGTAGGTTAGCATTTTGTCTCCGGATTTAAAGGATCTTCGGATTTGCTTTCTTCAGGAGATTTGGCTTCAGATGTTGCATTACTAGTGCTATCACCATTTGTTTCTTCAGGTTGTTTTGCCTGATATTGAAAACATTGCATTAGTAGGTACGCAGAGTTCATAACATTATAAAACAGAGTAGATGCTAAGCTGAATACTTCACCTTGTTCCTCTCTCGCCAGCCAAGCCCAAATGATAGAAAGCCTGTCTTCTTTTTCAGTGTCTCCTGCGGAGCAAACCTATATAACATAGAAGAAAATAATTTTCATCAATCATATGGACCTGGGCAGTAGTACCTAGATACTTATGAAGGCCCACAACACACTAAGCATGTTATAAAGAAAAGAGAAAAGAGAGAGCTATGTGGTTTCCTGTATAAGTTTTGGAAGATCTATAAAAGGTAAGAGCTGAGTTATGATATACCTTGGAGATGATAGTGCTTTGTTTTGACCCGACTCATATTGCAAAGTAGCTTCTAGCGTTGTTTCTGCTGTAACTACTCTCTTCTCCATTTGAGCGAGCTGAGCCGCAAGCTTCTCATTCTTTTCCTGTATAATGAAGACATTGCGCATATAAGACTTGTAATTCTTCAGGTAACAGCCGCAAAATAGCATGTAATGTAATGGAGTTTGCAGTAACTAAAGCACCTGAAGGACGTGTACTGCATATTTTTGTGCAGCTGCATCCTGCTCTGCACTCACCCGAGCATCTTCTGTGAGCTTCTGGTCTTGCTCAACTTTCATTAGGACCTGTAGTATGCATCAGAAGGTATATTATTAGCTGCACCGAGCAAATATATGAAACAGAGTACTTAACAGACCTGAAGCATGGCTGTTTCTTGTTCTTTTTTATCAGTAAGGGCTTGCTTTAGATCTCTGACTTCCTTCTCCAGTTCTTCAATCTGTAACATGTAAAGGTTTTACTTTTATAAGACTTCCCTGATAACAACTTCTAGAGTAGGTCTACAAAAATTTACCCGTGCATTTAGTTCAAGTCTGTTATCTTCTTTGACAATCTCCATCAAAGCAATCTCTAGCTCCTCAGCTCTGTAAAGAGGCATAACACCTAAGATTAGTACCCGCTTGTTGCAACAAATGAAGTTGATAAAGTGAAGTAGAGTAATAATAAGTCAGTAACCTTAATACAGCTGATCTTTTCTCCTCCAAAAGTCTGCATAGTTCAACCTTCAACCATACCGCCTGCACAATAACTGTTATGGATGAAATTTAAAAAAGAGTTGCATATTATAATAGATTTCTCATACTAATCATCTACACAAGATCTTCCTTGATGAAACTCAACCATCTTAGCAAACAAAAAAAAATCACCTGCTCTTGAAGATCTGGTAAAGAGTCTAATTCTAATTCAACATTTGAGCCATCTTCTAGATTCTCACCATCTTCCTTTTGAGTTGAGTTTTGCTCACATAAGATAGAGCCTTCATGTTTAAAGCTATATAACTTAGAAGCCAACCCCTTCTTGTCTTTCCAGACACGACCTTTCTGCATTCTTTCCTCAACGATCTCTAACACCGCCGGTCTATGTACTACTCTAAGCTCCTCCAGTCTAGCCTCATTCGTCGATAAATATCCCATGCATGCGGTCAGAATAAGTTGGCTGCTATCAAATGTTGAACTAGCAAGTGCTTGTAGTGATGTAATCGCATCTCCTGCATCTTGTGTGGCAATAATTGCAGGACCTAAGGGAGATAAAGATAAATGCAATCATCACAACACTTATAGAGTGTCACATTTGAAACGTACATAAAAGTATTAGTGAATACCATATAGTTCCATTAAAGCAAATGCTGTTCTGAACAAGACTACACGGTTTCCTTCAAAGAGAAGCACATCCCACATCCTCAGAACTGGGACCACAACAAACATACAAGATGAAATCACAATTTCAGATCAGGAAAGGATGAGAAACGAAACTTCCTGAGTTCTCACCACATTCCCAAGGAAGTATATTCACAAAAATAGATAGAAACCATGGCCCAGAGATCCATGCTACCTGCACTCCCAAGTAATCCAGATGATTAACTGCATCAGGAGCATTATTGGAACAGAAGAAACGATCATATTGCTCTGTATAAAGAGGAAAAAGTGCAATTCAAATGAAGAGATAAGAAAAAAAACGAACCAAGTTTTGGGAATCTTTCTCTCATCAGCTCTTCAAAAACTAGTTGATCAACCTAAGAGAAAAAAAGGAAATTTGGAACTGTGATTACAACACATCTTCCAGAAAGGTTGTTAAAAGAAAACAATCCATGAACTGGCACCTGAGATTCTATCATCTCCTCTGTATAGTAGCCATCAAAATAATCATCAATGACTCCAACCAAAGTCCTGAAAATTTTTCAGTAACACATAAGTCAGCATCATTGTAACATACCAATGCATGCCATAATGTTTTTATCAACCTACCAAAAAGCATTTTCCTCTGGCATCAACAGAAGCAACAAGCCAGCAAAGAAGTTCATAGCCTGCATATTTCCACAGGGTCATTGTTGGCTTAGACATGAAAAATTGTGACAATCAATTGTTAACTGTAATGATAATACAGATGCATTACAGTTACCATATATTTTCAGATTATGTACTCAGTTAAAATAAATGCACTACAAAAAATAAGTGCATTTGGAGCCTATATAACCTGGCAGTACCCAACAGATGGGTTGTGACAAGCATAAGCTAAAAGTATCCGTCTTAAGGAATCTCGACCATTCTCATTCAAAGCAGGGTGACCTGGGAACGTCCTAGGTATATCCTGAAGAATCATCAAAAAAAAACAAAAGGAAAATAAGCAAGAAGAGTGATCATGATGGCACACTTTCAGAACCAAACATAAGCAATAAGCATGCATCTAATCAACCTTTTCAATTTGTTTCTTCCATTTCCTTTGAACATCATGTTCCTTGCTTTCATCAAAGTTAGTTATGTGGTCCAACAAATCATGATAGTAATTATCCACTCGTCTTGCCTTCACACCTACAAAGGCTTGCCAGACCTGTGATTGCAGAAGTTAGGCAACAAAAGTGAAATCTATTCCAAATATTTGGTGAAATGAGAATGAGATTAGTATACCTCTCCTCTGAGATCCTTTGGTACTCCTAAACGAACAAGTACCTCAAGTTCCTCATACCAAGGGAAGAATGGCTTTGGAGTAACACTACTTTGTTGAGCAACATTTTCTTCTTTTATTGAATCCGATCTACCAACGGAAGTCTCACTGTCATGGTCAGTTTCCCCGGACTTTTGTTCAGACTCTCCAATGGAAGACAGTGATTTTTTTACTGGGGAAGCATGGTCTCTCTGGCTGTTTTTCATATACATTATGTTCTTAACACGAGTGCACATCATATCTTCTATGGAGGCAAGACAAGGTCTAATGTCAGCCCATTCTATGACTGAACGGGGCTTCTTTTCTTGTTGTCTTGGTTCACATTTATCTGCTTCTGCCAAGGGCTTTTCTGGTTCGTTTTCTTGTTGAGGAGGGTCTACATGATCTTCGGTTTGTTTTACTGATTGAGATTTTTTCTCTTCATCAGATTCACTTTCGTCTGAATGCTCCTCCTTCTCCTTGTCCTTTTCAGATTCAAGTTGCTCGTTAGCATCCTCCTCCACAGGTTTGCTGTCTTTTTCAAGACTCTTCACTCTCAAATACTGTGCCTCCGTGTCTGGTTCACTCTCTTTTGAAAGCTCATCAACTGTTTCAGGGCTACCTTGTTGCTGCACTTCTTTACCATCAGGTTCAGATTCATGCTTCCCGTTTCTTGAATCCTCCCCTGAAGCAGTACTCTCATCTTCAGATTCAAGTTGCTCCTTATCATCCTTCACAGGGTTGCTGTCTTTCTCAAGACTCTTTACTCTATGCTCTTCAACAAGCTCTGCCTCTTTGTCTGGTTCGCTCTCTTTTGAAAGCTCATCAACTGTTTCTGAGGTACATTGTTCATACTGCTGCACTTCTTCATCACCAAGTTCAGCAGATTCATCATGTTTCTCGTTTCTTGAACCTTCCCCTGAAGAAGTAATCTCCTCTCCAGATTCTAAACCATCATCAGCAGGCAATGTATCCTGGAACTCTTCTTCGGAGGAACAAGATTCAGGGGAATTGTCAAGCCGGTCAAGAAAGTTTTTCCATTTCTCTCCCCTCTCTGTCTCTTCCTCCTATTCCAGTAAGTAGTAATATCTCAATTAGCTTGAGTTCATAGCTGATAGAGCTTTACTTATGCGAGAAATCAACAACCATTCACTAGCTTCCTAAACATTTTAACAATAACCCTCTGTGACATCTTGCATGTTGCTATAAGTTGACAGTTATATCACCCATATCATGGTTTCTCGATGATGCATCAAACCAAATGATGAAGCAACAAAAACATTGACATACATAATTCAAGTAATGATACCACATAGATTTTTATCAGGAGACAGCAAATGCAACATGAGGAGAACACACTCACCGTATAGATGCTAAGGTATTCGTGATATCTTTGAACGTGTTGAGGTCTCAAGGCAAATCCATAGGCGTCCCTGCACATCAAATCAATCCATCTTCATTTCTCTGTAATATTAAACCACAAAAATTTGAAACTGATCAAGAAACAATAAATCTTACCTGGAATCTACCTCCAGTGAGCGCTTGCTCACCAAAGATAACAACATATTTCACAAGTAAAACTATTTCTAATTCCCATAGCTTTTTTTATTTTAACATTACACCGATCTCACAAATTTCGAACAATTTTTCTTTGTTTAATTAAATCTAATACAAAGCTTAACGATGCAACATAAAACCACCGATATCAACAACAAACCATTCTGGAAAATACGACAATAAGATCAAAAGAAGAAAATAAAGATTAGGATCAATGGTTTGGTGCTTCGAGAAAAAAAAAATTGAGAACAACCCCAACCCGCAAATGGCAGATCAAGAAATGGTCAATGTTAGATTATCGATTAATCAGGAGATAATTAAATAATATATTTAAAAAGACGAAAAAAAAAAAACAAAACAAAAAATGTTGAGTCACCTGTCTTTGTCTTTGAGATAGTTGTGGACGACAATCAAATGTTTAGCCGCCATGATCGGGTCATATGCACGATCACAATTGTTTTTTTATTTTTATACAATAAGATAAACAATCAAGAGTATCTTCTAACTTTTGCATTCAGAAATTTTGAAATGTTAATGGGAAGAAATCTTCGTAATTTCATAATATTTATATTTTTAATTTTGAAGATCCAAGAAAAAAAAATACATAACTGAAATTGATATAAACAAATAAAATGGAGAGTTATTAGGTTTATGATGAATCGTTATTGTATTCACTCTCTCTTTGAATCGTTTTTCGTTACATGATTACATCTAATTCTAACCATCGAGGCTTTAATCATGATCGTAGACATGCAAACCGGTTTAAATCCGCTAATCTCAATTGCGATTTTTCATACTTATCGACAATGCTTGGATTTACAAATTACCTATACTGGCATGCACGTACCCATTGTCACACTTTTTATAACTTGGTTTAGTGTTATAAGAATGTTACATATAATTCACCGTCCTCAACTAAACACCTTAAAAATGTAAAATTTATTCATAAAATCATAAGAGAATTAGATATACTAATGCATCAAAACCAGAGCATTATAATGGCAAATTGTCAGCATTAACCATAATAGTAAGGACTTAGGACAACCCACTTATAATGATATGAAACACAACATTACTTAAGATGTATTTTAGCGCGTAGAAGTATTATTACCAGCTTGTGATTCTCCTTCATGACTTGACGTTGAAGCAACAACACTTGCTTCACTAGAAGAAACATCTATGAGCTTTGAACTTGACTCTTTTCCCATGGAGTCAACATTTTCAGTTGCTTGATAAACTTTTTCTTCCTCCAAAAATCCATTTCCATGAGTTTCTTGTTCTTCTCTTTCTTCTTCCTTGGATGATGAAGTGGAAAATGATGACAAACAAGAAGCTTCAGATGATATCGATTGCTCTGATTCCTCAGAACTTTGTGATCCTTTTATGAATTCAAGCTTTTTCGTCAGAAACTTTAGTCTCTTCTCTGCTTTCTCCCTTAATCTGATCTCTTCTTTCAGATGTTTCTCCAGCTCTTCCATCTGTTTCCAAGAGAATTAGTCTTTGAAAACAAAATCAGCTTTTAACCAAACACAGGTGATACTAAAAACTAAGAAACAGCTCCGATGTTATAGCATAATCATGAATAAAAGAGAACAGAGCAAGTGAATCTCTGATTGTACTTGAGTAACAAGAATGAATCTTTCATAGTTCTTGATCATACCCATGTCTAAAAAAAAAAAGAGAAAGAAAAGGGTTTCCTAAACAAGAAGTTTACCTTTCTGGTAATGAGCTCTGCTTGCTCTTTTGCAGACCTTGAAACTTGCCTCTCTGCAAGTAGTCTCCCTCTTAGACACTCCACAGTTCTCATATCAATTGTCATATTGTTTTCTTTTAATTCAACAACGCGAACCAAATTGGTAAAAAGCTAATAAAGCTCAACTCACAAGTATCTGCAAAAAGGTAAACAAACAATAATAAGACCAATGTGTTGCTAGATCATGTCATTGTGATTTTAAATTTATTGTTAATTTAATAAAGAACACATCATATCTTTAAAAAAATCAACTTACCACGACAATCTTCCAAAGAAGAACTTAAGATTCTGAAGTCTAAATTGAAAAACGATCCAAATCCATTCACTTCAGAGAGAGGAGTGAAATGAACCTAAAACGCTCCTAATATGTAGGGACAGTAAAGAACTCTGTTTGTAAGCAAAACGACAGTGTGTGTAAGCAAAACGACAGTGTGTGTAAGCAAAACGACAGTCTGTGTAAGCAAAACGACAGTGTGAGATTGGGCTTTTGTTACCTTTGTTAATTTGGATAACTAAGAGACAGAAATCTGCAATTCTCGTGAGTTGAGAAATCACTCACATCAAGAAGACCTTTTCAAGAAAAAAGTATAAAATCAATTTTTTACTGCAAGGTTTTATTTATATTATATTACTTGATAAAATACTCATGTGAGTGAACAAGAGGATCAATCCTATTTGCGAATACAATCACATATATATATATCCTTAATCAATGTCCTTTGACGTTAATTCCAAAGGAACATTCATTATTACACATTGTTATTGTTATACGATTACAACTTCACCAAGTGTCACAAGTCACTTTGACATAAAGATCACAACAAGAGGCAATTTAGTGGGCTTTTTAATTGGGCTTACAGCCCATATGTATCGTCTTAAGTTTTTTTATCCGCAGTGAAGTGAAGTGTCGGAATCGACAAGGCTTGTTGAGTTTCATGTCTTGTCTGAGAAAGTATCATTCTCGAGTTGTACGTTCACTGAATCGTGTTATAGCGAACGACGCAAGTGAAGTTGAGAGACGAGCTCGCGCTCTGAGAGTTCTAGACATCATATCTTCGAAACCAGGTGAAGCTTCGAGTCGCCAGAACCATCTTGGAGAGTTTCTGCTAACAGATTCGAAGCATCTCAGAGACGAACTGATTCCCGAGGATCTTGGCGGCCTCTCGAGAACCAAACATGGAGTCTCAAGCGTGCTGGAAGAAGCTCTGCTCGAGGATTCCTCAAGTCTCAAATGTAGTTTCGATGCTTACGGTTTGTCTTCCGCCGTAAGCTCTTGCGGGTCGGATCGTGACTTTCGAACCGGTTACGCGTTTCATTGCTTAGCGTTAAAAAGTGGGTTTGCCTCAGATGTGTACGTAGGAAGCTCTTTAGTCGTTTTGTACAGAGATTCTGGTGAGTTAGACAATGCACATAAGGTGTTTGTGGAAATGCCTGAGAAGAACGTGGTTTCGTGGACGGCGTTGATCTCAGGGTTTGCGCAGGAGTGGCGTGTGGATATCTGCTTGAGGCTTTATTCAAAGATGAGAAACTCAACCTCTGAACAACCGAATGATTATACCTTCACTGCTCTCTTGACCGCTTGCACTGGAAGCGGAGCCTTAGGGCAAGGAAGAAGCGTTCATTGCCAGACGCTTCTGACGGGTTTCAAGTCTTGTCTGCATATCTCAAACGCTCTCATCTCGATGTACTGTAAATGCGGAGACTTGAAGGATGCTTTCCGTGTCTTTGACCGGTTTGTTGACAAAGATGTTGTCTCTTGGAACTCTATGATTGCTGGTTACGCGCAGCACGGACTTGCAACGCAAGCAATCGAGCTTTTTGAAGTAACGATGCCTAAAAGTGGTACAAAGCCTGATGCAATCACGTATCTAGGAGTCTTGTCGTCGTGCAGACACGCGGGTATGGTGAAAGAAGGAAGAAAGTTCTTTAATTTGATGATTGAACGCGGCGTGGAACCACAATTGAACCACTACTCTTGTCTTATAGATCTTCTCGGGAGGTTTGGTCTGTTGCAAGAAGCCTTAGAGCTGATCGAGAACATGCCGATGGAACCAAACGCAGTCGTATGGGGATCTCTGCTTTTCTCTTGCCGTGTCCACGGAGATGTCTGGATGGGAATCAGAGCTGCGGAGGAACGGCTGATGCTTGAACCTGAATGTGCAGCCACGCATGTCCAGCTAGCGAATCTTTACGCTAGTGTCAGGTACTATAAAGAGGCGGCGACGGTGAGGAAAGCGATGAAAGATAAAGGACTGAAGACGAATCCAGGGTGTAGTTGGATTGAGATCGATAACGATGTTTTCATGTTTAAAGCTGAAGATGGTAGCAACTGTAGAATGCAAGAGATTGTTCATGTTCTTCATTGTCTTGTTGAATACATGGAACTCCACTAAGACAACGCATAAGAGCATCTTCTACTTTATTTTTTACTAGTGGTATTCCGGAGCTACGCGCCGGGTTCATATGTTTTATTCTTACATGAATTTATAATTTATTTATGGTTTTAGTAAATACAATATGTTCAAAAAGATGAAATTGAAAATATGTTGAAAGAGGATGATATATTTCCGATCCATTTGATAGTAATTAGTGATTATAAGGTATTACTTTGTTTTGAAGTTGCTTAGTTCAAAGCAAAATAACATAAGTGGTTGTGACTAATCGATTCAATAAAAGTAGAATATAAAATTGATAGTCGTAACAAAGTTAATTTAGTTAAAATTTAAACATAAAGTAAAGTTGATGTTTTAGTTAGGGAATATACTTAGACTGTTAAGTACCATGTGGACAGTATACAGAAGGAACAACATTTGAAATTTTATTTTATTTAAGTACCATATAGTACCTATGGGTGAGCAAATAATATAAATATTATTTAAAGTTTAACAAACTTTTGAAATTTTAATTTATTTTAATTTAAATAGTATTAAATTTTACTATGTGTTGTTTTTCAAAAAATTACTACCTATCTTATTATTTCATTTAGAGATTATATACTTGTTGGACCATTAATGTTTTTCATGAAAATGAATTTGTTTTAATTTTATGTTTTCTAATTTGACTATGATAATTTATTACAATAAAAATGTCTTTTCTTTCTCCACAGTCCACCACAGCAGGGAGGCTTTCGCGCGGGTTGTTGTATACAATTTTTAGTTGGCGATTGGGTTGGAAGTGTGTGTTTTGGCTCGACATTTCCATTATGTTTATTAGATCTTAAGTTCTTTCTTGTGTACTGTACCAGCTCTTTTTAATGACGTAGTTTCTTTTCCACTCTTTGATTTGTTTTATAAGCTCCTGTTGAAAGATATACATTTAAGACGGTTGTTTGAACCATTTCTTGTCATGCCCACCATTCTTCTCTTTGATCCATCCAATAGAGACGATGACCGATGCCGATCAAAGTAAGGCTCCAAATCTGAATGATTGTTTTCATATGATATTTATTTACATATATTCTCTGTGTTCTTACTCTCGTTTTATTTACTTCTTTTTGGTAAAAGGTATGGAAAACATTGATAGTCTGAATTTTAATAGAAAGTATAATATGAATAAAAAAAGTAAAGTAATTATATTATTTTTTTGATATTTCAACTTTATTATAGAGTTAAAGTTTAAGTAGAATTACAGAAAATTTCAAAACCATTTGAGTACAACCATTGAACAATCGTATGTTAAAAGTATAATAGTAAAATATTATTCGCATGACTAATGTAACAATTACATTTGTATTGCAGGTGAACTGTAGGTTTTTTCGATTTTCAATGAAACATATCTGTTGGAGTTGTTGGTTGGGTTTTAAAAAAAAATAATAATTGAAAAATGTGGATAGTCTGGGTGCGTGAAAGTATACGTTTTAGCATGTCCATGTGCACTTGGGAGGAGATAATTTGCGCTGATAAGTCTTCGGTTTGCTTATCGCAGGAGAGTTAACAGATCATATTTCAGATCATAGACAGAGAGAGATATGGAGGCTGATGACTAAATGGGATTTCTGAGGTTACAAATTTTGTAAGATAAACATGTCTTCAATGCTGTAAGTTAGGCTTAAAGCATGTTTTCGTCCTTCATTGTCAAATAAGAACAATGTTGTGTGGGTGTCTAAGGTTGTCTCAGTTATTGAAACTTAATTCATAACCAATGGCCTCACCAAGGCTATTAAAAAAATCAAAAAACCAACAGTGGAGGTTTAAAATGTAGTTAAGCCCATTACAAATTATTGAAACATTTAAAAAGCCGAAAGCAAAAGGAGTAGCAGCGGTGATCAGTCATTATGGTAGCTCACTAAGTTAAGGAAATAAGTCTTTCGAAGACTTTTTCCACCTGGCTCATCTTCTGGAAGTGACATCATCTCAACATATTCCACGTGGAATAGGTTCAGCAGGTGAAGGTGCACTTGCAGAAACAGCTCCCTCAACAATCCCGGATACATCCATCCCTACCTGGCCTCAAGGGTTGCTCTGCTTACACTAAGGGAGGGATTTTTTATCACAGCTCCAGCTCTAGGCATGTCAGCACCTGGGTTATTATCATCTCCCTGGTCATGGACAGTTAAAATATCTCAGTACTAAACAGAGCGAGGTGAGTAGAGTTGCAGAGAATGTATGAAAATAGATTCTCCTCAAAGTTAGGTTGTGGCAGACATTCATTGTGGTCAAAGGTCCGTGCTATTGTTAAAGTTGACGTTTCGTAGTAAAGTTGAATGCAGTCAGCTTTAACTGGAAAGTGATAGGTCATCCCCACTAAATCCTTTACGCATTGTGGAAGAGATCACATATCTGGATCTTCGACACATGGGTTCTGTTAGCAGTGTTCATATTTGGTAAAGAGACTAACATATGTGAAATTGTAGTGTTTGGGTGATGTTACCATTAGATGTGCAACCTTTGCAGCTGCGATATTTGTCAACTTGGTGACTGACCCATCGAAAGCCAGAAACACATCAGATCTAGAGGCATCAGAGACGAACATTTGCACACGGTACCTGCATAAGTCACATAATAAGAGTGAATAGATGTAGTTGGTTAGAAGGTACTCTCCTTATACGCCAAAGAGTATTAGGATGTTCTGTTTTGTATGAAAACCTCAGAACTCCAACAGCTTTCTCGGTCTAATTATTACATGTTGTACATGTAAATGATAAGAAATCTCTTTGAAGATTTCTTCAGCATTTAGAACATGACATGTAGCACTATCCGTTCTAACTGTCAATATTGTCCACTTCCAAAGTGCAGAGAAACTCTTCTGCCTGTGGTTGCATGACAGCGAAATCATTAACCTATTTAGATTAGAAGTAAAAGTAATGGATGAGAAGAGTTGAGGTTGCGTCTTTGGCTCCGAGTTTAGGACATACGCATAAGCTCCGCAACTGTAACAGATTCCAGTTTCTGGACACCGCCATACTTGGTTGAGGCTGATGAAGAACCAACATCTAGCAATGTCCATGAGTAATGTTTAGTTTATGTTACTGGAAATTAAAAATAAAAATGTCCATGAGTAATGTCTAAGAAGCTTTGGCTAGTGAGACACTAAATATAAATGTGTAATGAAGTAGCATTTAGGAAGAGTCGACCTGGGGATATTAAAAAAGATTTGCAATTTCTCAAATTTGAAAATATATGAAACGATAAAATTTACTGGGAGAAGTTGTACCTCCAACTACTATGGGTTTATGTTTGTTGCTACAATGACCTTATGCTCATCACCCGTGAGTACCAATTTCTCATCAAGCTTGTTTGCGAGGTTGTCGAAAACACTGAAGCAGACACTTGTGCCCTGCAGAGTGGCGACGTTGCTATTTAAAAAAATGTGGAAGCAAACCGCTAGAAGTTTCAAACCGATCAACATAGCTAAGGTGGTCCAGCTGGTACGTATGGCGTACCTCTCTATTCTAAGGTTGAGTGGTTGACCATGACTCATTGGACCTTTTGGCTTTCATCGTTGTACGTGGTCTTGATTCCCCTTACTTGCCGAACAATACCTGAAATCAAAGAAACAGCATGTGCATCTGGTTGGTTTGTGTTGGTTAAAAAATAAATTAGATGACAGCGGGGGAATGTTTGTAATTGAGACCCACCAGGTAAATATGTGTCTGTTGGCGAGTGATATCAATTCTTCATGGTTACAGATCCTGATTAACTTTGTATGGATATGGTTAATGCTCTCTGCAATCTCAACAAAGGGATCTTCTCCGTGAATCTAACAGAAACGGGGCCGTCGAGACTATAAAGTTCTGATACTTCTTGTTACAATCGAAGAGACTGAGCTCATAAAGCGAACCCTTTTTGAGGAGGTGTTGAAAGGTGTTCAACCGATGTACGCTTATAGATCACTTGATGAGGATTGACTGCGACACAGTAAAAAGAATCAGAATTTACAAATAAGAAGCTTTACTTTCGGTGCAAAATATCAGAGTGTAGTTAATTAAAATATACATTCTCATCCACCAAGATCATATCAACAACACCCATGAGATCACCACCCTTCTGCGCACTCCGAGCTTCCCAAATCCGCAGAAGCCTTGTCACAACAGTCTCTTTACACCTACCAGCATTCAATCGGACACCAGAAGTTGCGATTACGCCAATAGTGCACTGGATTTGATAGTGAAAAATTATAGGAAAATCTGATGCATCGAGGGTTTCAGAAGGAGGCACATTTATAGTGAAAGAAATAAGAAGTTAAGGATGGGAAGTCCAAAGGATGAGCAAGTAGTGCGATGTTATTATCGATATTCGTCATTAAGAACAATGAGTAAATCGCATGAAACTGGCATACAACCGTAACGGCAACGGTTGAGCCAAGATAATGGTGTTTGACGACCTCAAGACATCTCGAGGAAGGAGATGATGGATTTGGTTAATGGGCTTTAAATATATCTTGCACAATCTATTATCCACTACGAAAGTCGGGGTAATCGAAAGTTGCGTCTTTGTTCAAAAAGATAGGATGACGTGTCAGCAAAAGCCCCTTGGTTAATGATGATGTGGAGAGCTGAGAAGCCATCACAAGTCTATTTTATATATTAAAGACTACAAACTAGAGGTTAGAGACTAGAGTAGAAGTATTCTAATGTTTACTAGAGTAAAAAATAAGTTTACTCTCTATATAGTTTGTTTATCTTTCGTACATCACTTTATTTTTGCCTCGAAAATAAATATTTTTAGAATATAACTCAGTTTTGTTATAAAGTTAGTTTAATTTTTATTTTAAATAGTCAATGATAATATAACAGCTAGACTTTATCTTTACATGTGCATCTTTTTTGTTTTAACATTTTCAATTGTACCTTTTATTTGAACGTTTTCAACTGTACCTCTATAACTATACCAAAAGACTTTGAATAAATTTACTAATCAAGAAAAAATCAAATGAATATAGCTGTATAATGTGGTAAAATGCACCCAAGAGGCCCAAGAGTTCTATATAATAATTTAAGTGAAAATAAAATAAAATAAAGAGAAGAGGAGTCAATCTTGCAATAATTTTGTTGGTTTATAATTTAACTTCTGAAGAATGAGTTTGCACGATTGATATTTTATTTAATTCATGTTTGGATCACGATCGTTTTGAAAAGTCATCTTATATGCAATGCAAAGCTGTGTGAGAGCAATCCATCACTAGTTTCTGTTTAACACGTAATGAGTTAACCTCTAAAATATAGATGAACACATCAACTGTGTTATTTATGGTAGGCGGCAGCAGAACTTATCGTATTCATTTTATTACATTATTTTCTTCATAATTCATATACTATTTACTGCTAATAAACTAGAATTTTCGACTAAACATCGAATTTAAAATTATTTATCTGACAATGCAGAAACAAAGGTATCACAAGCAATCGAATCAAATCCAACTCATGCGCTGATGTAATAAAAAGATGAGTGGAAAGTGTCTGCTTTTTCCACTCCTTGTAACTTGTTGTCCACTATTCCTAATTCCCACCTCCACCACTCCAAAGACGACAAAAGAACAAGAAGAAAAAAAGCGAGAGAGAGACATGGATCTAGACTGGTTAGCAGCTTTTCTCAACGACTACGAATGGCTGGTCATGTACCTCAACAACATGGTGAAGCCTGCGGCGGCCCTCGCCGTCGTGCTTTTAGCCGTGGCTCTCTCCTACTGGCAGAAACTCTCTTTGGAAGGAGAAATGATCTACTCTGTTTTCAGATCGTTTCTTCAGCTCTCCGTTATAGGATTCGTTCTTCAGTTCATATTCAACCAAGATAACGCCGGATCGATCATCCTGGCTTATCTCTTCATGGTCTTCGTCGCTGGTTACACCGCCGGACAACGTGCCAAGCACGTGCCACATGGAAAGTACGTGGCCGGGGTGTCTATCCTCGCCGGGACTGGTATAACAATGTTCTTGCTCGTCATCCTCAACGTGTTTCCTTTCACTCCGAGGTATATGATCCCTGTGGCCGGAATGGTGGTCGGAAATGCTATGATGGTCACCGGAGTTACAATGAAACAGCTACGAGATGACATCAAGATGCAACTAAACCTGGTACATGTCATTACTTTTACCCAATGTTAAAACAATTGTTAGACTATAGTTAGGTGCTTAGAGGTTGACAAAAAAAAAAGTTAGGTGCTTAGAGAACTAATGATTATGCAGATTATTCGGAGTGTATCAGATTTTTTTTTAGTCTAGTCAGAGTCTAATTGTTAACAAATTATGATTTATTTTTAATATTTCACATTTATATTAAATATTTTAATTTTTAGGTTTAATTATAAAATTGTTTTGAAGAATCATAAAAATTAGATTTACTATAAAAAGAAGTTAGACAAATTTATGGATTTGAACTAATATTATTGTTTTATTTATATTAATTTAGATTGATTTAAACGGATTTAAATTATTTTTAGCCGATTTATTTAGATTTTTTAGAACATTTCTTTTAACTAGCTTAATCGAACCAAGTTTCCGGTTTTGTTGATGTGTCGAAAACCATAGGTGGAGACGGCTTTGGCACTAGGAGCAACACCAAGACAAGCGACGCTGCAACAGGTGAAGAGAGCTTTGGTGACATCTCTGTCTCCGGTTTTGGATGGCTGCAAAACCGTTGGTTTGATCTCTCTACCAGGCGCGATGACTGGTATGATAATGGGCGGTGCGTCACCTCTTGAAGCTATCCAGCTACAGATAATTGTGATGAATATGGTTGTTGGAGCAGCCACGGTTAGTAGCATCATGTGTTCGTATCTTTGTTGGCCATCTTTCTTCACTAAAGCTTACCAGTTACAAACCCATGTCTTCTCAAGTTGAAGTTTTAATCATCCATTTACTTTCTCAGATGATCATATATGGCTTTATTTTTCTCAAATGGAGATTAAATAAATACAACTTTTAGTTACTTGATTAATTATAACAGAGAAATACAAATATATATATATATTCAGCTTAAAAAATTAAAATAAACCTCCTTTTGTGATTTTAGACCAAAAAATCATCGCATCACCTCCGTTTGTTCTTGCTCCCAATCAACAGCGTCAAATAAAACAAAACCCTAAAGAAAAACCCCCAAGCTACCGTGATCCACAAGCAATTCCATTTACTGATCTCCGTGATCCCTTGCTGCTTCAAAATATCAATTCCCGTCGTCACACACGTCTCCACCGTCACATTAACCCCCAAAACACCCCTCATACTCTCCAGCAGACTCACTTTCACATCGTTCGAAACTCCCCCAAAGGGCGAGTTATCAAACATCTGAATCCCTCTAACAAAACACTTCGCTGGATCAACTCGTTCTGCAAAACCCCTTCGTAAGGGTACTTCACCAGCGAAAGGTAATAACGGTGGTGAAACCTAGCATTATGTTCGATACGACGCCGGATAGGAACGTTACGAATGAGCTCCAGGCCCAGAAGGAAGCCAAGATCGCAAGGAAGAAGAAGAGAAAGACACTAGCGCCTCCAGCGAGTCCCACCGCGATGTAACTGGTGGCTGCGAAGCTAGCCGCGAGGAAGATGAGTGAAGGGATGGAGATTATGGACTGCGAGAGGACGTAGGATGATCTGCGGTACGCGTTGTAAGCAATTTCTCTCATGAATATGTAACGTTCTTGTAAGAAGACAGAGATGGCTTCTGCGTATGTGTAGAACGTTGTGGACATTGCGAAGGCGAAGAACCCTAGACGTTCTTGGACGCCTTTGGGAGAGTTGTCTAGTTTCGTGAACATTGTGGCTAAGATGATTCCTGTGACCATAACAGCTCCTAGACGCATTCCGAATAGCTCTGGTTGTCTCCTTGAGCTGAGTATAGCACGTTTGCCTATGACGATCATTTCGATCCAGAAAGGGTTTTTGCGAAGCTTGTTTCTTGGGAGACAAGTTTCCCTCTTGAGATACTCGCGGTGATGGCTTCTTTGAGAGAGACGTTGTTGTTTGTATTACCGTTGGTTACGTGCTTCGCACGCCATTCCTTGTGGTACACAACAAGCTTCTTAGTTCCTTCTGGCGAGTTCTCCAGCTCCCGGATTAGGTCTAACGCGAACTCTGTTTTGTTCTCGTGTTCAGGAATAGGGTGGTCGAGCTCTGAAAAGAACCGAGGGAGTTGTGTCGTCTTGCATCACGTAAGCTGATATGACTTTATGGAGTCTGGATTCAAGAACTTCGCCGTTTAAGGTGATGGAGCCTTTGAGGCTGTCTTTGGCTATACGGTTGGTTAATGCATCGATGAGTGTTGACTTCCAGACCCACTTGCTCCAAGAACCGCCATCGTCTCTCCTTCGTGGGCTTCACCATGAGATACCGTTCAGTAGTATCGAAGTGTTGATGGCAGAATCATTTGGAGCAAAAGGGTGAAACTTCTTCTGGGTCTTGACGCTGTAGGTCAAGTCGTTGAAGGAAAGAACAAACGGGGAGGATGATATAGAAGATGCAGAAGAACTGAGCTGTGAGGCCATTTCCAAAGCCTGTTGATCATTCCTTATATCCTCCACATTCATCAGAAACTCAGCGAGTGTGGCAGTAGCTCTAGGCTTGTCTCTTGGACATCTCTGAGGCTCCATGGGAGTCTGGTTTGTCTAAAACAGAGGAAGGTCATTGTTATGTTTTGCCGGAGATAGTTTTCGGAGTAGGGCAGACATTTTTTTTTGTGAGGTCATTGGGTTTAAGCTCATACCCTCAAAGAAGATATGAATAAGAATGAGAGATTATATGAGGAGGATTTAGATAGAAACGTGAAAGAGATACGAAACGGTCAATGTGAGTGGGTGAACTCTAGATAATCTAACGATGGCTTTTTCTAGTTTTGTATATGTTTGTGTACCTAAAAGTAAAAGGGTACGTGAGATTTGGCGGAGTTGTGCAAAACCCTTATGTTTATGTTAATTTCTTGGTTCTTAAGGTATTGCGAGAACTCATTATTTCTTAGCGATTGTCCAATAATAAGTATATAATCTGATATATAATCTGATTTTAGCCAATAACACATGATGTTGGTGGCAATCTATTGAGAAATAGTACTAAAGCCAGTTACAAAAAAAAAAAAAAAAAAAAAATCTATTGAGAAATATTAGTTCATCGACATTTACGTGTAACTGTGCTATCGAGTAGCTGTTCAAATCGTTGTAGACTAAACTAGGCCTAGTGATATATCACCAATTCTTGAAAATTATACACAAATTACACTTGTTATAATTATTCTATATATGTCTAATGTTAGCCTATGGTAACGTGTGCAACATATATGATGACTTTGAGAAGTTGATATGACAAAAAGAAATGAACTAGAAAAGTCACTGGAAGAAAATGTAGAGACGACTTCAATAGTAAGAGCGGGCTTACACACGAAAACCCCAAATTCTCATTAGAAAATAGATGAAATATAAAAGCTTAACGTGAAGAGCTAGGCATGTAAATACCAAAACAAATTGCATAATACACGCATAACGTGGAGAAGTAAGCATATAAACGTTTGGTGTGGCTGTTATATCTGTTTTTTTTTCAAGACTTTATACTATACGCTTCGTATATCTATTATTATAAAGTTGAGTTTCCTCACTCCTAAAGCATGTCACATGGGCGTCCACATCACTAATTCGGTGTTTGTGGTGGCGACACGTGTCATGGTCAATCAAAACTTAATGTTTTATTCATTCTTGAGTTTAAATGGTTTTATGTGTTTATTACGATCCAAATGCATCTTCTCCAGAAAACTGTATACAAAACCTAGGGAAAGTGGCCATCGTGCAACAATTTCCGTTCAGTCTTGGCCATCGTGTAACAATTTCCGTTCAGTCAACTGTCAATAAAAATCTAATGGTTTCACCGGTGACGACGATTCCGATCAATGTCAGTTGGGAGCTGAATAAACTTCTTTCATCTGACGCCGTTACGGAAATTAACTTGGTTTCACCGGTGACGAACGATTCTGATCAATGTCAGTTGGAAGCTGAATAGACTTCTTTAATCTGGCACCGTTACGGAAATTAACTTGGTTCATGCATCTTCATTAACATTTGCATTAATACATATTTTCTACTTCTCACACGACCTTACATTCAATGAATCCCTTCATTCATTCTTCTGTGTTAATCCTCCATTATAAATATGAAAGTTTTCTTCCAACAAGATCATCAGTTCATTTCTCTTAATAAACAACACAAAAGGTGATGAAAAGAGATATGTTAAGTCCATAGTTGTGCTTAACGGATTGTGACAGAAAAGTGATAAGAAACAAAAGAAATGAGATGAGAAACAGAATAAACAAAGAATAAGAGAAATGAGGAGCACGATTGAAGAGGGAGATAACTTTTTTTTAGTGAACCTTTTTTAAAAAAATCTATTTATCTTTAACTCATAATAATTTCCAACATCTTGGTGTTGATTTTTCATTATTGTGGCTCCCTAAAAATCTTGTGTGAGTATGCATGATTGTGATTTGTGAGTATATTTCAGTTACATCTTTTCCATATCAAATACTGGACTGTGAATCCTATTTAAATTGGCTGCTTCTGTGTCTCCAAAATGGGCTGAGTTTTGATATATACGTAGAATGCATTTTTTTATAATACTTCTAAGTTTGAGTTTGCATATATCACAATAAAATGGGGATGATGGACGAATGAGCTGAGTGTGGAATACTAAACATGTTCTTACATGAAATTAAAGCGTTTTAGTTTTGTCCAAACATTAACTTATGCCTTATTTAGAACACTCACTTCCCATAACATATATACTCTCTTCTCGACAATTTGACACCTGCTAACCTAATAAAAAAACAATAGTTTCAAATTTAATAAAGATGAATCCTTTATTTTCGTGATGGCATTTCATCAACAAAAATTGTCTAAAAATTTAACACTATAATTTTTAAAATTTTATTAAGTATTCCACATTTTAATTATCTTTTGTTTAAACCAAATTTATTAGTAAATTATTTAATAATCTAGAATTTATTTTTGATTAATATTTTATTTTAGGTCTTAACAAAACATTTGATATCAATCTAAAATAATATTTTATCACATAATTAACAATATAATATCAAATATGTAAGTTTTTAAAATATTCATAAGAAAAAAAAGTAATGTAAAATTTTTGTATCAAAAATTATTTTACTTATTATAAAAAATTATCATAATTACAGTAGAATAAACAAAGATAATATGTAAAACTATTATGTATCATGAACATTTTAATATTAAGATAATCATAATCTATAAAAGAATAACAAAACATACACAATAAAATTAATATCACCTTAAATATACTCTTTAACTGGTATATTTATATATTTTCGGTTATTAACACACCGTAGAGTGAAGAGAGAGAGAGTAAATTATGCTAATAGTAAAAATTAATTGTTTGGTTAATTCTAAATTAAGAAAATAGTATATCTCATATACATCGTTTGTAAATGTAAACATAAAACACAAACCACAAATCATATAAAAAATAATAATCTTAATTACAAGTTAAGTATATCCAGTAGCGACCGATCTAGTTTGACCTAAAATCAGTACATTCCATGATTTGCTCTGATTGAAATATTCGGCAGATTTTAGAAGTGTGCTAGTCAACGCAGATTTTAGGAGTGTGCTAGTTAACGCAGACGAATAGCATATTTTATACAAGCCATGCTATGATTACGACAAACATACTGAGTCTTCTTTGATTTAGGTAGACTTTTTCGTGAATATGCTATGATTAGGAAAAGTTCTCACTTAAAGACGTTATTGATTACAACAGGTTAACATCAACCTATGGTAAATTAGCAAAGATACACGATATATAGCAAAGACTTAGCTATTGCTAATTTGTCATGGATTAACACTAATTTGTTGTCGTTATGGCTACAGAATGATTAAAAACACAACTAGCCGCTGAATATACGAACGCAAAGTTACCTGACATAAATGTAATCCGGTTAAGTAACAAGAAAAAAATGTAATCCGGTGCGAAGATTCATGTCATGAAATTGGTAAGCCTCAGCAAATCTGGTACACCCTAGCCACACAACTTATCAAACCCTAATTAAAATTTGGGATATATACAGGAAATTTCAATCCCTACTTGATTCTTAATTAAAATAATAATTATGAAAAAAAGTCTATCTGCATAAATCTATAATCCCTAATCTTTAAATTTTAGATTTATCAACATAAATTCCCATTTTTAAAAGCTTAAAGTTGGATAAAATCAACAACATACATAAATAATCAATTATTGAAAACATAAATCATAATGATAGATCCTATATTTAATTTTTTTCATCTTATCAGTAGCAGAAATTATACCAAAAAAAGATAATTCATAAAAATTACCTTTTCACTATTTTAAATCAGTGGGGATTTATGTAAAAAAAAGCAATAAAAATAGACTATGTCATAATATTAGAGATATATACAAATACTATCTGGCTTTGAAATAATCTTTGTAATTGAATAATTAATAAATTAGTCAAAAACAAACAAACAATTAAAATAAAATAAAACAAAGACCATCATCACCCGGGAAAAATATTGTAAGAGAAGGCGAACGTACACGGTGCGTCTGACTTGTTCTCCTCTCTCGAATCCCACTCCGTTTAATTTTCTCGCCATTGCACTCAATTTTATTTATTTTATTCCTGATTCAAAATTCGAAAATCCAGCTTTGTGATTTTTTTTTGTAAAAGGAGAATCAATAATGTCGTGGCTGAGATCGGCGGTGCACAAAGCGGTCGAAGTCGGCGGGAAGAACAGCCTCACCCGCACCGTTCGCGGTTACGCCGGTTCCGTCGTCCTCACCGCCGGTAATGCCGTCTCCGGAGGAGCCAAACTGATCCAGGATCGCATCGTACGTAATCCTCTCTTTCGAAACTCTCGCTCCCTCTCGAAAAAATTCAAATTATCGCCGATGTGTTTGGTTTACTTACAGGGATCGAGGAACGTGCAGAGCTTTACTCTCGCGGTGAAGAGACTCGAAGAGGTCTCGGTTTCGTCACGAGGCGGGGAGAGAGTGCAGTTGCTGAGAAGATGGCTTGTTGCTCTCAGAGAGATCGAGAGGATGGCTTCTCATTCGTCGTCTTCAGAGAGTATCGACGATCAGAATCAACCTAGTTCCGATGAAGCTAAGGATTCTCCCAAAAGTTTCACCACCGTGAGTGATGATGATTCAGTCACATATTGTTTTTTTTTTTTTTGGCTTATATATACAGGGTCGGATCTGGGTATAGGCCAAGTGAAACATTTGTCTTGGCCCCCAAAAATTTTGGAGGTTTTTTATATAAATATTGGCCTCCAAATTTTGAAAAAAAAAAATTTTACTAAAATTTTTTAAGAAATGTTTCAAGTTCTCAAAATCTCAGATCCGGCCCTGTATATATATGATAGTGTTTTTGAAATGGGAACAGGTTTATTACGTTGATCCTGATCTTCCCGGTGAGCCGATGACTTTTAGAGATGTGTTTCTTCATAGTGAGGCTCTTGAAGGGATGGTTTTATCTATGGTAAGTTAAGATTCTTCGTGTTCTATTTGATTCTGCAACACAAGCTGAGTTTTTGGTTGTTGATATTAGATTCTGGAAGCACCAAAGGAAGAAGAAGTAGAGCTGCTTCTGGAACTGTTTGGGTGATGCTTTCTCTTCCCACCGAAAGTTCCACTTCAGTAATTTTATGATGGAGCCGCTCATATGATCATTGGTTGATGCATAACAGGCTCTGTTTGTCAGGAGAGAAGGAGGTTCACGAAGCATTGATTCAAAATGTTCAGGACTTAGCGATTGTGTTTTCAAAATACAAGGATGAAGTTTTGGTAAGGATGTTGTTCTGTCACCTAGGCTCTCTTCCTTTCCAGTCTGGATAATCTCATAGCACACATGTTCTTGGTTTGCAATGTCAACAAGCTCAGTGGATTTTAATGTTCTTGAACAAACCATTATAGAACTTGCACTCTGTAGTGATGCCTCTTTCTGGTATTCCTTTTTTTTTCCTAGGCAAAGCGTGAGGAACTTCTTCAATATGTCCAGAGTGCAATTGGAGGGCTAAAAATCAGTGCTGATCTTGCAAGGTATTATTGGATCAGAACCCTTTTACACACTCTCTAAATTTTCATGTGTTGAAGCGAATGTATGTCTTGAGAAATTACTAATCTCGTTTCAATTATCACTTGTGACTGACTCAGAATAGATACTGAAGCCCATGCACTTATGGAGAAACTTGATAAGACGAAGGTCAAGGTTCTTGAGCAGGCTTCAAATGACGATAGTTCAAAAACCGCTGGAACCAATGCTGCATCAACTGAGGTGAGATTGTCTCTCCTACTTTCTGCTGCCTCATTGTTCTCTCTAAGTCTCACATTAGATATGGTCTCGGATTTTCAGCTATTATTGCTTTTACCTATCTTGTATAGAACGGTTCTCAAGTCTTAATACTACTGTATGTAGACTGATTGTTCACATATAAGCCAAGCGAAAGAAAATTCCTTAAAGCTTCTAGGAGAATCTTTATTGCACTGTTTTATTTCCTAAAGTATTTTCATGATTTTTTGAAAATTTTCTGGATCAATCAATCTATGTGAGATGTACTGAAAACTTGGGTTGCTGCTCCAGGCTCTCCGAGAAATTCTTGAGCAAGTTCGCACTTTTTCGAAGCTAGAAGCACTCTTGCTGAAGAAAAAATCATTGAGAAATGGTGATTCTCATCAACTCCACAATGAGAAGGTGAAAACACAACTCTGCTTTTGTTGGTTTGTTTGTAATTGTCTCGTACATGATCTTCCTTACCACGGAGATGATTTTTAGCTTGTTTTGTTCCAAAATATTGGAAATACAAAGATTCATTAGGAGTGATAAAAAAAAAGATTCATTAGGCCAAATTTTAACCCTGTTTTTTTTAAATATTATTGCATTGATGTCTCTAGTGTACGACCTCATGTACCTAATTTCGGATTGAAAAGTTGGGTTTGGTGCTCAAAGCAGGTCAAAAAATTTAACTCATTCACTCATTGTGCAGGTTGATAAACTCAAAGTTCTGTCAGAATCTTTACTCAGTTCTACCTCGAAAGCTGAAAACCGAATAGTGGATCATAGGTGACAGCAAAACCAATGCAGAATCTTTAGTCTAAAATGTTATCTGCCGCTTTCAATACTATCATAGTTCACATATCTATCTTTCTTTCCATATCTAAAAGCAGAAGTCAGAAAGAAGAAGCTCTTAGTTTCCGACTTTCCAAAACTACTGAAGTCAGCCAGCAGGAGAAGGTTTGCAACCCATAATCTCTTTTATCCTTGTTAATGAAGTATTGACTCAGTGCTTTGGATGTTCTCTTTTCATGTTTATTATATACATTCCTTTTCAGGATGTAGAGGCAGAATTAAAAAACCTTGAGATTATGAAGGATGATCTTGAAAATGAACTGAACAGGGTAACTTCCATAAGAACTTATTCCAGATCAATTTACTGAAATGGTAGAGATTTAGATTTGTAGGTCATGTTAGAGTTCACGTGTTCTTTGCAGGTCAACACCTCAATAACATCTGTCCGGGCTCGCCTTCGCAATGCCAGAGAAGAGAGAGAGCAGTTTGATAATGCAAGTAATGAAATTCTTTTGCACCTGAAGTCAAAGGTAACTTAACTACTTACTTGTTCTAGTTAGCTAGATTGAACGTAAGCAAGGTGGTAGTATATTAATTATCCAATAAGAATAGTTCGTGATGTTTGGCTGGATTATGTTGTAGGAAGACGAGCTAACTCGTTCGATATGTTCATGCCGAGTAGAGGCGGATGTTGTAAACAAATGGATCAAATTTTTGGAAGATACCTGGACTATCCAGTCTAAATTTGATCAGCAAAAGGAAATACAAGTGAGGTACGTCTTACCTCCACTATGCAGAGAACTCAGCAATTATGTTGTTTCCTTAATTACTTTGCATGTGATCCGTCTTTTTTTTTTTTTTTCCACCATGGATGGATATTCAAGTGGGGAGATGGAGAGATATGGTGACCATTTCATCGACCTGATTGTTCAACTCCTCTCTTTCTACAAGGTACTTCTAAATGTTTAACTCAAAATTAGTGCTAATTTTATCATATACAGTACATAATTTTTTTTTTTTTTAAAACACAGTACATAATTGTGTATAATTGTATACTGTTTAATTTAAATATTTCATTTCACTTCCTATTATGTCAGACCTTAGACTGTAAACCAAAGGTTAATCTCACATTTATACTCTTAATATCAACTCAGGAACAGTTGGATCCTTCTATACCAAAGATCCGAAGAGTTATTGAAAATTTGGAACCAAGTAAAGGGTAATCACTTACCTGTTCCTGTAGATTATATTTGACCAAGTTTAGAACTGATAGCTTTGTTTATGGGGAAATATCAGGTTAGAAGCAGAAAAAAAGATAGACGATAAGAATGCAAAGCCAATTGACTCTAGAAAACAGCTTGAGAAGGAGTATCTGGACCTCGAAGCTAAGGTAAGTAGCTTTAGGAAAATAGACGTGTAGACCACTTTTCTTAAAATTGTAAGACAAGAAAGTGTGTGTCCTTTATCCATAACCTATCTTATGATTCTTCTTTATTAACTTTACCAGTTTGTAACAACACTTAGTGTGGTGGATGCGGTGAAAAAGCCATTCTATTCACAGACGGAAGGTATCTCCAGGTAAAGTAACATTTTCAGCTATGGATGTTGCAACTTTGTTTCTTTACAATTTCCACTGTTGGAGAAGTATGAATTATGAAAACTTTACTCTCCCCCTGGTTTGGTGCAGGAAAGACGATAAAAGAGTAAAAGAACTATTTGAGGCATTGGAGAAAACAAAAGAAGAGTTCGAGTCTATCGAACGCCCGCTTCTAGATATAGAATCTCCTGCGAGAACATCTTCTTCTTCACGCTCACCGTCCATTAAAACGACGCGCGACACTCCACTTTCGGACACAGTCCCGAAAAAACTTGCTGATATTGATTCTCCAGACAGCAAAAAAGGGTCTTCAGAGAAACAAGACGCGGCAAAGAATCAGCTGGAGTTGGAACTGGACGATGGAGAAGAGTTATTGGCAGATGAAATCAATGATTGGGAATTCGATGCTCTTGATGTGACACTCACCTCAAAAACCAATAGCTGACCCATCCCATATTTTGCAAAGGTAAAGCCACCTAAACTCATGCTTAGCTACATAAAACTTTCAAAGGCAAATAGATATTACTATTGGATAAGTCAGTCATAATTCATTATAAGCAATAATAAGTAACAGTTGATATAAGGTTATAATGTCAACTTAATGTTAGTAAAGAGACTTATTCGATGCTACATTTTGTTTTGGTGTTGTGTAATGTAGCATATGATGGAGGAAGGTGGGGGGGAGTACATCAATTACTATTCAATTAACTGGAAGGTTCTGGCTTTCCAGAGTTTTCTATTAAATATATAAAGAAATTTAGCAAGTTTTTTTTTTGAAGTTCTAGTTTTAAATATGATCAAATGTAGATATTATATTATAGATCCCCAATAAGTTTAAAGTGAATTTGTCTTTCTTGACAGGAGTTAAGAATTATTTTTGTTTGTTTATATGGATTTTTCCTTTCATTTCAGTTTCTATGTGGTACATATTTTAATATAGTTGTCAAAAAAAAAAAATATTCCTGGAAAACTATGAGGGAAAATGTGCTTGCCTTATTGGTAAGTTTTGTTTGAAATTAAAAGTTTAAATTGAGAAATGCATTCATTGCGGTTGTTACGTTCGAACGAACTAAATGCACTTTGTTACCTTCACACAGAACAATGTGTTTATTGCACACTGAACCCACCAAAGGAGTTTGAACCTTTTTTGGTCTTGCCAGTGCCATCGCCCACGACTTGAATATATATATATATATATATATATATATATATATATATATATGTAAGCAATATAATCTGAAGTTTAACTTAAAGAATCCAATTGTTTCGGACGTAATTGTTTATGTTCTTTTATAAGAAAAATAATGTATACATTTTACATGGGAAAGAAAAGGAAATTTGGACATGCCCATAGTCGATTTAAATTTAGCGGTAACCATAGTGAGCGGGTGCTATGATATTATACATATTATAGCGTGTTGACAAAATGCCCTTATCTGCGTGGAAACGCTCTATATTCGGGAACCGAGAAGTCGCATTTTAAATTCTTGTTGAAGTCGAAGGAGAGAAGGATCGGCGAAAAGGAGAAGAAATTGTAGGGCTTTTATCGGAGAAGTCAAATCCGACCACGGCATTAACAGATAAAGGGATTTAGAGGAGAAGCGGAGGAGTCGCACCGAGATCGACGGTTTCGTGTTTCGGCGGCGGCGATAGTGAGTGAAAGGTAAAAGCGATAGTGTACAATTGATATCAAATGCAAAGGGGTACTGAGCGAATTGTATAAGCGGATGGTGTATCAGATTAAGCGGTGGCGAATTCGACGGTTGCATAGAGGAGTCTAGCAGCGAAGGGAATCAACGAGTAAGAAAGGTATGTACTTGACTTGGTTGCAGATCTTCAATAACCTACTGTCTTCCTTACATAAAAACTATACTACGAGTGCATATAGTCTAGTATTGTATCTTGTGGGATGAGGGAGATGGGTAAATAATCTGATTACATGATTTGGTAGGATTAAGCGGAAACGCTACTATTTAAAGAAATGATATAGTTTGATAGGAAAATAAACGGATTGTTTGTTAATTGTAAACTACATATGACCGTAGTATAGTATACCTTTGCTTTGTGTGAAGTTTCTGTGTGCGGGATACGGCGTAGTTAGGGTTTAGATGTATATACTATATGACCATATGATAGTAGTCTTTTGGTTCTGATTTGTTGCGATTCTGATTGCATTGTTATGTGGTTTGTGTACTATTGATGAAAGTAGTTGAGTATACTTCGCTTTATTTTATTGCACTTGGTAGCAGATTCTTATGCATTATACTATAGTTTATCGTAGTATAGTATGGGTAAATAATACAGTACATGAGTTGGTAGGATTAAGCGGAAACGCTACTATTTTAAGAAATGATATAGTTTGATAGGACCATAAACGGATTGTTTGTTAATTGTAAACTACATATGACCGTAGTATAGTATACCTTTGCTTTGTGTGAAGTTTGTGTGTGCGAGAGTGCAGTTAGGGTTTAGATGTATATACTATATGACTATATGATAGTAGTATTTTGGTTCGATTTGTTGCATTGCATTGTTATGTGGTTTGTGTACTATTGATGAAAGTAGTTGAGTACATACGCTTTATTTTATTGCACTTGGTAGCGGTTTCCTCATCATTATACTATAGTTTTCATAGTATAGTATGATATTGCTTGCTGTTTGTGTAGCTTTCACATAATGAATACTGCATTGTCTATTAATGTGGGGATGGAAGAGCTAGGGTTACGAGCAGTTGTATCGGCAGAGTGCGAACCAACAGTAAGCAATTAATAACTACTTCAATTTGAGGTGGATTGAGGTGATCAAAGAAGCGGCGGATCGCGCGGAGATGTTAGCAGAATCTCAGTTCCGCCTCATAATGCGATGGGGTCCCATACATTTTCAGTTATGTTTGCACACCAGTTGTTGGCCTTGATTGGTTACGGAAGAAGTACGAACTATGGTGGCGTTTTGGAAAACCAATAAGGTATGGGATTGGAGACTTTGCTTTAGCAGCGGTCTTAACTGTGGGATCCTCCATCAACTGGTGTTGGTAGTCAGGCTGCGATGGCGGGAAAAAGGGCAAATCCAAGGGCAAGCAAGTCGTTCGAGGGAGGGTGTGGATGTCGTTGTTTGGGAAGGAGGATAAGATTACTCAGGAGTGGATTATAGGCGGTTGGCACAAAAGACAAATGCAAAGATGAAGAAACCAAACTACGTTTGTCACCACTGCTAGTAGAAGGGATTTTGTGTCCAACCAGTGGGTGTCGCAGATACGACCTGAAGTTGTGGAGATGCTTGCGGATATACAAAAGTTCCTCGACTATCCATGGGGCCGGGAGTCGTTTGTTTTAACGGTCTCGAGTGCGAAGCCAAGATCGGCAGCACAATATGCGCAAGACACAGTGGCAATTCAAGGATTTGCACATGCTATTGTCCTTGTTACGATATGTTGTTGTCCGCAGATTATAGTCGATTCAAGGGCAGCTGAAGAATTGTTGGACGACTCCCTGCCAGTAGAGGACATAGTTGATGGTGTGTGTGCGCGGAGTGTTAGGATAAATGTTGTGACGGTCCAAACTATGGAGATAATTGGCATGGTATGTTGAATGTTTCCATATTGCTTGGCTAGTATTATAGTTTGCTACTAAGTGGTTGGATTTGAATTCGTACCTCTTCTACAACAGTATACTATAGATGGATGTAGTTTAGTCAGATGCTTCTAGATTTTGATTGCAATAGGTTGTGTTCTTATGTGAGGTATACTATAAATGCATGTAGTATAGTATGATGTTGATATATGGTTTGTCTCGTTATTTATGTCTTTTGGTGTTCAAACATAATATACATGGGTGTTGTGTGTTATGAACAGGCTAATGTGAGGTCACTCCTATGCGAAGGTTCTGACATCCCCCCATTTCCTGATGAAGTCGACGATTTCGAAGTGGGGAACCTGCTTGCATTGATTCGGGAGGACTTCCCTTTCGAGCTTAATACATGGCGGGGAGGTGTAAAGGCTACAGATGCGCGTCAGGGTAGAGGGGTTGGTGGCACATCAGGCATCGACGGTGAGGATGGAGTTGCAGATGACCCGCGCTCAAACCGAAACTCAAACATCCCAGAACGCCGGATGCCTCGTGATGGTGTTGATGTCGACCATATGGTCCGTGCTGCGGATGCAGTTGTGGCTCAAGCAATGCCAATGTTTGAGGTTCGCGGTTAATATCAAAAGTCAGTTAATGCGAGAAATATCGGTGTTTAGGGATGCCATCTGCGGGGATATGCAACGTGTCAACCGCGAGCTAGTTCAATTACTAAGCTCTACTTCCACAATCAGTTCGCGAGAGGAACAACAATGTATCAGAAACAAGTAGAGATTCACCAGAAGCGTCGCGGCATGAAGGTTGCTTTTGTTTTGCATTGTTGGATACATATGTTGCAATGGTTAACAACTTATATAATGTTGTAGGGGCGCGATGGTGGCACGAGTAACCCGAATAATATCAGCAAGGAAATGAGGACAATGCGACGAAGGAGGTGGAATCCAGGACATTGTCGACGATGATGGGACACCGGCAAAGAAGGTGACCAAGAAGGTTTGAACCCCGGAAACTGTCGTGGTACTTAATTTATATGCGGCTTACCGGCTTATACTGGAACAGATGTGATCACGAGGACGCAGTGGTGGCTGCGTACGGTTAAGGAAGCCAACTGATGGACCTTCGACACTCGCATCCGATGATGCAGTGAACATGGTATTGGATTCCTTAAGAGTTGAAGAGGATGTCGGTGGCAACGCGTTGAAGCGAGCATTTTACGTGAAAAGGTAACTAACCATATATTGGTATAGCTTATCTATTGGATCTGATACTATTATAACCAATAGTATGGAACAATATGGGCCTCACTGCCTGGTTTGTTGTTCATAAAGGGACTCACTTAATTGTGCCCTCCTATGATCTGTAGGTCTCGCAGATACAAGCTGTGAAGCGGATGCTGCTAATCCTGATGTGGAACAGCGTGGAGTTAGTTACGTTGCATCCCGAGCGGTGAGAAACTGTGTTTACGTCGAGAATGAAACACCACTGGAAGCAGCCAGTGTGGAAACTGACGTGGCCCCTCATGAGACATTTCAACAGATCCGTTCGCGGTAAGTTTATTTGAAACCATACACTTATTATTATGTTCATATACTATTCTATGTTGGAAAATAGTAATTTTTCGTATAGAATATGGCACAAACTGATTCATATATATATTTATCAGGAGGTTACCCAACTAAAGTGGCCCCATCCGCACATTTCAACAAATGCGGTGAAGCGAGTAAGTTTATTTGGAGCCATACACTTTTAAATATATTTAAAACTATTCTATGTTTGCAAATAGAATAGTATAATATCGAATAAGTCACATCCTCTAATTCATAGATATATTTATCGAAGGTTACCCTCTAGAAGCATTACGGACGTATGTGACCAAGCTAATCCCGGAGGTCCCCATTGCTGCTACTAATGTAAGTGACATCATGCATGATTTACTGTCAAAGTATTTGTTAGAGGTCTATTCTACATAACACACTAGTATAGTTTCGTAGCCTATGTCCAACAATTTTTTTTCGGTTCTAACGTTTGCTTGCTTGGAACAACATCATGAGTCGGCTGGTGGGGATGGGATAGGAGAAACAACTCAGACATAACGGACGCTTGTTTGGGATCCTCGTCTTCGTGCGAACTTCCTTGTCGCAACCCGGTTGCTGCAGTTGATGAGGTGTGTTCTGCTGAACAAAACATACAGTAAGATATATAGTAAGCTATTTTCTAAACAAAAGTACATGTCGGGGAACATTGGTGCACGAAGGTGCTGAACCACCTCATCAACCGGAGGTCACCAACTTCGAGCGTGCTGGTAAACGTCGAGAACTCCTACATCGGATATACTCGGAAGAGGCTGTTACAAAGCAAGGGTAACCCAAAGACCAGAAAAGGCGGGCTGGTGGAAAAGCGTAAAGCGAATAAGGTTAAAAAGTAGTTGATAAGGGAATGTTCCTTTTGAAGTGAGCACCCACATCGGTCTAACTACCGAGGCCATATTGGACCTCTTATTGGTGGATATTCCCTGTTCCCGGGCTTAATGGATTCCGACTGCAGCGTTTTCAACGCACATTCTTCTGCAAGGTACATAACAAGGCCTATAATTAACTTGCATTTTGATTATAATACAAATGTTCGCAACGGGGATTACACATTGGGGAAGGTCTTGTTGTTCCTATCTGATCTTTGAGATTTCTTTGAAGCGCGCATCATGAACAGCTCAGGTAACACGAGATTTTTGAATTTTCCGCTGACTATACCACACTAATGTGTATTCTAAACTGCAGGCAGCTGACATGGTGGTTAGTTTTATTGAAAAGGGTTCGTGATGCGGGAGTAACCACCTATGATTTTCTGCCGCCTCTTTCCTGATTTATCCCGTCTTGAATATCGCGATACGCTCGTGTGAACGATATTGCAAAGTTCAGCTTCTCTAGATGTTTGGCAGTGCAGCCATGCCTGCAATCGTGGGAAAGTTCGTTAATGTTATATATTGTCCTTTTCAATTGGGCGGGCCATTGGGTTGGGGTCGATTATCGATATAAACGATTAATCGGTCACCATTTTAGGCTGCAATAGTGTGGTAGTCCCAAGTGATAGAATGGAAGCCAATCTCCAACCCATTCTCCACCTCTTCCCTATTTGTTGCCGTAAATGGGTGTGCCCTAAGATGGAAGGGGAATTGTTGCACCGCTTTCACTTATCGCGTTGAACCCGATGTTGGCGAGAACCAGCGGTAATTTTCCATACTATGTTCGTGTTTGGAATAGGATATCTGTTACAAATACTTTCCAAACAATGTCATGCTCGTTGTTTGAATGTCCTTCAGGTTTATCCTGTGTTGCTAGTCTTCTACTCCTCGAACTACATGCATCAGGTTCCATGCATCAGGCTGCTAGTTTGAATGTTGATGCAATTGGTGGCGTGAAGTCTTCTGCATTGCTGCATTGGAAGCATTTAACCCGACATCCTTGCGTGATGGGAATTCCTTATGAAATTTTCAAAACAAACTTTCTTACTATGTTCGTCCACACTGTTTCACCCATGTTTCGACTTTGAATCGTAGAATCTACCTTATCTCATTTGACTTGTGTTTTAAATTTTTCTGTTTGCTACTTTAATTTCTCGATATATTGGTTTAAGCTGTTTCAAACACCAGCGATTAAATCAACTTAGTATTGCTTAACATGTTTAATTTCTCGAACTGTGGTGGTCATACTAACCAGTTGTATAGTATGAGTCGGACTTTCTTCATGACTCTGCCTCTTGAGAACATACGTCGAACTTATACCATAATATGAACAATATATTTGACTCCTCGCCAAGCATTCATGGATAAGAGTGATGAGTTTTACGTTAATGATACTAGAAGAACAAAAGCCTCCTACAATATTGACCTCTCCATAGTACACTCAGTTAACGTTGTTTCGACCAAACTGTTTTATAGAAAGCCAAAAGACTCTTCACGTGGAATTCCCCTTTATAGAAGGAAGCATCGCCAAAACAAGCGAACCACATTTACTATCTTTAGAACTATACTATGCTTGCATACTTATATAGTATAGTCATATTGTGTTTCTCAGAATAGAAGACATATCCCAATTTCGAAATCTTTGTTGTCGCATCATCGTTTAGCTACATCTCGTTTTATACACTTTCATAAGAAACTTTGTTACAATGGTTTGCCAAACTTCTGGTTCACCCAGGTTTTGGCTTTGAATTTATAGAATCAACTTATGTCATTGACATGAGTTTTAAATATATCTGTTTGCTGCTTTTATTTATCCATATATTAGTTAGCGGTTTCAAACTCCATCAACTAATTCATCTTAGTATTGCTTAACGTGTTTAATTTCTCGCGGTTTGGATCTATACTAATCGGTAGTATAGTATGAGACATACACTCTTAATATCTCAGCCTTCGAGACCTGAGCGATGCACTATACTAGGCGTTAGTGATTCCATAAGATAGTCAGCTATTTCATTCTCGAGAAGAACTCATTTGCCAATTTCGAAATACTTGTTGTCCATCATTTGTTTAGGTACATCTTGTTTGATATCGAAGTCCTCGGTAACTTTATGTTTTGTTGAGTTACGTTTGCTTAAAACATAAGTTTCATATTTAGTACATTCAATGGGCATTTCATTTATATTACACAAAACATAAAAGTACGAGAAGGCTTAGGTATTTTACAAACACAGGACCACTTAAGTCAACAAAGGAAAACTTCGAAAATATTTCTGTATACTTCAATTGCAGAAGTATACATCAGTATTTTAAGTGATGAAAACACCAAATGTTGGCGCATCATCACACCATCGTCTAAATGGGTGGAAACTTTGATTAACCTTCTCCAGAATACTATACAGCTCACATGCTGTAAATGCCCCAAATTGTCACCAGGTTACTCATATTGGACGACTGAGGAGGCCTTGTTATAACCTTCACCCTCTTGCATTTTAGGTGGTTGGTGGTGGCTGGATCACGCAACGAAAACCGATATAGAGAAAGACTATACTATGAACAACCTGTAGTATTGTCTACACAATTAGAAGAAGTTATTTTCACCTTATCTTCGCCGACTGAAAGGATACGCTGCTTCTTGGGTCTTCCGGAGGACGCTTTGGCGGGGAGTAGAGATTCGAGTATGTCTCTCCATTTCAGTTCGACCCACGTAAGAAATTGGGTAAATTTGGCTTCATATGCGTGTGCCATGTCTCAGCGAAATAGGCCTGCAACCATTGCTTCAGTTCCCATCCTGCTCTCCCTGCTGCTGCAACATGGCTGCATGGAATTGAAGGCTGCTGAAAAGACGTGCAGGTGCAGGTTCCAGCATGTAAGTTGACCATGTGAAACTCGCCAGTGGAGGACTGAATTTGGAATTCCATTTCACTGATTCTGTGACCGCAAACCCGCGCGTCGATCGTCGTAGTTTGCCACCATTCGGCGACATTTGGAGTTAGGGTCCCCTTATGTTCCAAGCTTTTCCACGTCAATTGCAAACCAGCACATCATTTTTGTGCGAATGTACTCGCATTATGGAGATAAGGGGAACTCCCTTGCTTCATCAAACCGCATTCCGATTCTCGCGATATGGAATCCATAATATTGAATCTCTCTCAAATGAAATGTGCCCTCGTCCAATGTTGAACCACTATGAAGTGAACTTCAGCTATACTATACTATAATGTACGTAAAATAGTTTAGAATAAGGTAGAAATTACCTATTTCGACTAGATACCCAGCACATCTTGGGCTTACGCGTTGAATGTCGAGGAGTTTCTTATTGAACTGCTACCGTGTAGCTTCGTGCTGCTGCTCCCATCAAGGATGCCAGCTTGGATTTGAATCTGGCCTTTATGTTTCTCCGGATGCACAGTGCAAGAGGCATGATTAGCTTTAGGGTATACCTAATTTGCAAACATTTACCATATTAGCCCGGTATACTATTATAGTTTGTTAAATAGTCGGACATCACCAATCTGCGAATCGTACCTTCTCAATTGCATTGTAAATGCTTCCATATGTCGATCACGAACACCAGGTGATCTTCATCGAAGCAAATGTTTTCAGCTGGGTTAAAACCAGGACCACGCCTCATCGTTCTCACGTCGGCTATGGCATATCGCGAGGAGGAAAGATTTGAAAATTGCCGTCTTGGCGAGGCCGACAGCAAACAACCTCCATAGCGTCCTTTCAAACTTGTTCCATCAATGATTATGACTTTGCGCATGTACCTGTACCCTTTGATCGATGCATCCAAAGCTATGAACGCAAACTTAAACACCATGCGACCATCCGTCGTCTCCTCAGTGTGCAGCTCGCAGATGGAACCGGGATTTGTTGTTTGCAACAGGCCCATATAAGCGGGCATTAGTGCGTAGCTTCCTGCCATAGATCCTAAAGCCAATTCCATTGCAATCTCCGACCCTCCACGATTTCCAGTACGATACATTGACATGGAAGTCGTCGAGAAGCATCTTCCGAATTGTCGCCGGCGTTGGACCGCGCTTAATGGCAATGAATCTCGATTGGATGAGCTCCCCAATGACTTGAGTTGTGGCCAACTTGTGGTAGTTCCGGCGTGCATCCAGTGTACAACAGTGAGTTAGTGTGGCTCATCGATCTGGAAATTTCCTGTGTCATCAACCGTGCGTATACTCTCAAGGACAGTCGGTTGCAACGCATATAAGTACCATGAAGGTTGGTGTCGACCTCTTTGTTTTGAAATGAAACTTCCGATTGATTGCATGAATTGCAATTTTTATCTTGCAATCATTTTTGGACTTGAACACCTGCCCTACATACAGATGATCTCCTTCGTACGGCACTGCCTCCAGCGCATCCTCTATCCCTGCGTATAAAATTTGATAATGTTACCTCGATAAATTTGTACATGTTGTACTATACTTTACTATTATGTAGTATGGTATATTAGATAATGTACCATCTTTCTCAGAATTCTCTATGACAGGGGAGCATCGGCGTCAAACAGCACATTTTGGGACGTTTCATCATCCAAATTTCGTGGAGTGCATCTTGAAAACGTGACCAATGAGTTAGGCTGCAGATTCCTCACCCACGCGACCGGCGAACAGAATTGGAGCTTGCAGATGTACCGTCCGACCCCAGCAACCATATCAACGTCTTCTTCAATTCCTTCGGTGGAGAACAACCTCCTTTTAACTCCCCTTGGTTCGCCATCCTCACTAATGGTCATCAGCGAACTCCATTTCGCCGTAACGCGACCATTCTCGCTTCTTGTCATGTTCCCTCGGATCGCCTTTCCTTTTCCACGATTTCCTTCGCGCGGGGTGGGCTCCTAAGCCTGATAATAGGCTGGTTCTCCCTATTACTATACCATTTGATCGCGATGGTATAGTCTCACGCACAACTTCTCTAAAGCTTCCTCCAACTGCGTTCTAATCGGGACGCGTCAAAGGGGTTTCGGACATCGCAAACTCCATCCACTCATCCTCCGTTGCCACATCGTTGGTATCATTTTCGGCCCTCCGAGTACCGAACGTTTGTCCTTTCACATTCGCAACATGTGCCTTGGCGTGCCGTCGTTACACCATCGACGCGAGCAATTGTAACAAAGAGATTCACCTCCTCTATTTTTCGCCTCATTTGCACATAGACCTCTACCTCGTGGTCGTCTGATATGAACTGTGGTGTTGATCCATCTCCGTCATCTATCAGCATCCACGAAGGGTATTGGTATGACATTTTATTGTGGCGTTCAGCGATTCGATACCAAGTCGCTCCTTCACGGTCGACCATTATCTCAGTATTCAAGCCGGATTTGGCGAACGTACATTATCTCTTCCTCGTTCTCCGTGTCGAACACCCATGTTCCACTAGACTCCGCGGACCCGTTCCGTGAGTATACGAACATAGTCTGTTCGTCATCCGCAATCACAACCGTTTGCTTTTCCATGAGTGTACATCAATGGATCATTGTTTAACTTAATTTTTTAAAAAAAATCTAAAAATGTTCGACTTCCCTGAAACTCAGATCTACCCATTTTCTCCATATATTCTCAGATTAACTATATATTCTACATAATCGATTAACAGATACTCCAGGAACAACAAAATGACTGAGCTACTCTGGTTTCAAAAATATATCCTTTCTATACATATCAATGGAAAGGTTTTTCTCATGTTCTATGCGGTTCCCCTTTATAGACTCAAATGGTCCCCATTTATTGTTGATGCTTTTATGATCTCCATTTATGACGAAAAGTTGTGTAAAGGTGAAGATAAATACCTCATTTGTGGGCAGTATATGCTTTAACTTCGCTGCTGTCTTCTTCTTCAGACATTCTTCTTCTTTATTCTCTCTGTGTTTAATTAGAGAAGATAAGCACATGGGCTATTAATAACCATACAATAAATGCTAAGCAGTATAGAACCGAGCGGGAAGGGTTTCTTTTCAAATTAGAAGCAATTAGTGTTATGTTAGAGATTGGACAGGCTAAGACTATGCCATAGGTTTGGTATAAAAGAATAGAACACATGGGTTTTAAGGGGAGCCACTTTCCTCACGCGTCACGCGCAGCCAGGGAGCGAAAGGGAAAAAGTGGACCGAAATTGTCCCATCCCCCGTGAATCACTGTGCTATGGCTATAAGCTTAATTAATGGGCTTGCTATGAATATTCATCAAATTGACCCTTTTTACATTCTACAAAGAAACATAAGATTTTGCCCTTTTCATTAAACATGTAAAAAATTACCCGAAGCTACAACTGAAAGAAAGCAAACAAACAAATACTACAATAATTTAACAAATAAATATCAATGGAGAAGCAAACAAAATAAGCGATCAAACCACTATCCTCTATTTTAATTTTATCATCCAGTATTTAAAAAAAAAAATCATTTGTATGCAACTGACATAGAGCTTGTTTGCTTCAGCGATCACAAAAACTAACCTAGAGAAGATGATTATTAAAAGAAAAGTCAGACAAGTCATGAGACCCCAATTTGATTTGATTGACATATATTTGGTGGAAACTGCAAAAGAAGTCGAATGGTTTTTGTTATCATTCAGTGTCTTGGCTTAGTCCTACCTGAACAGTTCGATTTCCATATTACATATTTTACAATATTTTCAAGAGGTTCAAATTCGAATTACGTGGTAGCTAAAGATACGGCTGCTCATTAACTATTTCAAGTCCACTTATTAGTAGGAGACGTAAATAAACAATAACAAAAGAAAGAAACAAAGTAGGTCCACTTTCATACGAAGTGTAGTGGTTTTATGGTGTGCATATGTTTTGACTGAAAGGTTTTCCACTACTCTCACTCCATTAAATCAACAATGGGATATAAACTAATTAATGATTTGTTTATAATATGCGGTGTCATTGGCATTATCATTTCCTTATTTTCTAAAAACATTTTGGGATATTTCAGAATGCTAAAGACGTTATGTTCTTACTTCTTCCTGGAAAATGAGAGGAAATATTTAACAAAAAAAAAAGATGATTGAAAGTGGTGAGCATTTACTTTGTGAGTTGTTTCAATGATTGAAACAGAGAAGAAGTCACTCTGCTTTTTAGGTACTTCGCTGTGTACGACAGAGTTCCCACTTCACTTCTCTCCAACACACACTAAGACAGTAATTTGCACGGAATTATCAACTAATTAAGCATAACTAATTAAAATTCCTTTCTGTTACTATAAACTAGATGATTATCCGCGTCCTGCGCGGAGTGAATATTTTTAGAATATATTATATTTAAATGTTATAAAGAATATACATTTTGTTATCAATACTATTCTTTACAATTGATTAGAGGTAAACATTTGAGCACCATTTGATTTGGTTTGGGCCGGATCATTGTGGTTTTGGTTCGGTTCAGATTTTCGTGGATTTGGTTCGATTTTGGATTCAGATAACCTATTTAAAAATTTTTCAAAAAGTAAAATTCATATATATTTTAAATTTTTCAAAGTCTAAAAATCAAAACAAGATATCATATATATTTGAATAATGTATGCCAAATTACTTAAACTTAACATAAAAATTGGTTTAACTTAAATTTTTAGATAGGAAATCAAAAGATATTTTAATTATTTTGGTATTTTAAGTATCAATTAGTTATTTTAAACATGTACTTATAACTATTTGTATATATTTTCAAGTATTTTAAATAACTTAAAACATCTTATATTTTGTGTATATTCTTTTAGATATTAAATTTAAAATAATTAATATATTTAAGTTTATAAATCTGGTTCAAATATATTCGAATACCCGGAATATTTTTGTTGGGATTGGGTTTAGTTCCGGTTCTTTAGATACCAAAATTTTGAACCCATTCGGATATCTAACCAGTTTTGGTTAAAGTTCAGTACTATTTTTGGATCAGACTTGGTTCGTTTTTTAGATTTAGATTTTTTCCCAACCCTATATTTTTATTGTAACAAAATTTTAAACGAAAATGATGATGGTTCATATTGATTTTGGGTATGCAATAATTTTTAAACTAAAACACATTTTACTGTGCACGTGACCCATTTAGTTAATCACTAAAAAATGTTCTATGTCAATTTGAGGAAAACAATGGAGTGAACTTAAAAAAATATTACCATTTCAGATTGTCAATCTACACTTTCAAATATTCCATTTTGGTGTTGTGATGAATAGAAAGGGGGCTAGGGTTAGGAAAACAAATTTGATACGCACTACATGTCTCGTTAGGTGATTTCAATAGCTTATAAATAAATCTTCGTTGTATTGATCTCTTGTAAAAAATTTGAAAAATATTAATTAATAAAATCTTACACTTGCTAGAGTAATCAATTGTCAATTAATATATAGGAGATTAGAGTAATCACATAAATCAAAACAATAAATCTTGCTTATTTACAATATTTTTATGGTAAATAAATCAAAATAATCATTTTATTTATTTTCTATGGTATATAATTAAATTTCAATGATGTTAACATAAATATATAGTATATTTGACTATAGACATTTATTTTGAGACTTCCTACTCATATGGTTTTATTAACATTTGTATATTCTATTTAACAAAAAATTTAAATCAATGATTTCAGAATTTTTGATGTGATATTTTTTCGATGAAAATTTCAAAATTAAATATTAAGGTCTCAATACTTTTTCAATGCATTCCAAAATTAACATATTTGTGTATTTTTAAATGGTACATATAAACGGTATTAAAATTGATATATATATATATTATTTAATGTGAATGTCTATTACACAAAAATCCCAAAGGATTTTCTAGGAATTAGATGGAGTTTTTCAAGGATTAAATTGGAGTTTTCTTGAGTTTTTCTATCAGCCAGTGTGGAGGCCACTAGGGATGGTCGCTAGGGACTCCTCAGACTCCAAATTCTTTATTTTTCCACTTCATCCCTCTAAATGCTCCATTTCGCTTAAGTACCTACCCCAAAGGTTCCACAATGCAAATGCACATGTAAAGACACTAAAATGCACCTAAATGTATGCAAGATGAACCTAACACAAGAGAAATGATAAGGTTAGAACTATGAAAATCACAAGATATCACAACCCAAAATCTCAAACGGGGTCTTTGTATACGATAAACAATTGATCTCAAATACATCATGGAAGTCGGGTTCAATGACCAACTCATGACCTGAGACACTTCGAACTTTGAGGGGGTTTATTGTTGGATCCCGGTTTCAACCAGCTCTAAACCCGGTCTGATTTCCTGCATAGAGAGCAATGAAGCCCCCATGAAGAAAACATAGGCCCACAAAGGTTAAAACCCACTCGGACTCAAGAAGTCAAACATGCCGAGCTTGGGAGAATCAACCAAAACGTAAATGAAAGAATGGTATTAACAACCATCATTAAGGCACCAGATCCACACCGGGGATGACGTCACTACGATCTGCTAAGGAGACCTATAAAAGGAGAAGGAGAACCAAAGAGAGCGGAATTTTCTTAATATCAAAACTATACTTTGATTAACATTCAAACTTTATTGTTGTCTTGCGTTCCCTGTTTTCATCTTCGATACCATCAATAAAAAATCCATTTTTTCATAGTTGATTGTAGCTTAAGCTTACTTCTTAATAATTTATTACTTTTGCAAACACTATTTGTAAATAAAATTTAAAATTTATCATTTATCATTTATCATTCTTTTTCTTCCTCGAACGACATCGAAAAAGATGTGTGCATACGTAGATTTGACAATCGTTGTGGACCTCAACAGTTTAGATGATACCATAACCTTTTGTAATGTTATACTTTCTCGTTTTATTTAATTGATGGTTTACGTATTTTAAACATATTTGGAAACAAAATATTAAATATCTTAAAAGTAAAAAAAAAAACTCAATAAGAAATTTTATTTTGACTGTGAGATTGCTAAGCTGTAAGTAAATTAAGTTTATTCAATTTTCATTTTAATTTTAGATGAAATTAACAATTTATTCTAGAATAATATTTTGTTAATTTATGCAATTTTACAAAAAATAAAAGGGAAACACACATATTTATATTTAAATTCAGTAACATAATACACCTTATTACGTCAAAAACACCAGCTAAAATTTATATTTTTTTTGACAAAAATGTAGTATTGTTATAAATATAATCTGAGTTTTAGTGTAGATAAAAAAAAAATCAAGGAGGGCAACGATGTATACATTCGCAGTCCACTTTTCCTTTGTCTCCACGAATGCACCTACCAGTCGCTTCTATATTAAACTTTTTTACACAGCGGGCTGTGCAGGCGTCTATTGTACATTTTCCTGTTATCATTGGATAAGGTGTATAACATGGATAAGTTCCTTTCTTAGCAATCACCGTTTCTCCTGTTATTATAACAATCAAAACATAACATTAGCTTTCATATTTAAAACAGAAAATGACTTTTGTAAAACATATGTTTAGATAGTTTTTTTGCATACTTATAAGAAAAAAAGAACTAAACATCTAAACATCTTCTTTCTAAATCATTGATTATTCTTGAAGAATAATTAAACTCAATATTATATAATTAGACATTCAATTTATATAGATATATAAATTAATACAGCATCATTTGTAATGATTATATAAGACATTAATAAGTTGTAAATGTAAATACAAACCGAGCAGAAGAATTGTGAGCATAACAAAACCAATAAGCGAAGGTTTGAACGCATTTTTCATCGTAGATAATAAAATGGTGGTGTATTAAAAATTAGAAAGACAAAGAAGTACATTTATAGATGAATCATAAATTGAAACATATCTAATTTAAGCTATGTATCTTTTCAAATTTCGATATAAAAGGATCTACTTTGACCAAAAACACTATTTTAGTTTTTATTAATTTAATAAATATAAATATTTCGTTTATTTTATGTTTGACCAAAAAACAATATTTCTAGTTTTTTATTTATTTAATAAATAAAAAGTTTATCTACTTCTAGATTTTTATTCATTTATAAAAAAACTCGAGAACGTTAGACCTTTTATGCAGTTTTAGAAGCTCGATTGGGCTAGAAACAGCTTTTGTCTAACTTTGTTTAACTTAACAAGACTTTCATTTCACGCCAAAGCGTCCAAAGACAGTTCTTTCATTGTAAGGGTTGTGTTCAGTTATTGGTGTTAAATATCACTGGCTTAAACATAGTTCTATGTGTTGTTGAGCTGACAAATTTCTTGGTGTGAACAATGATGCTTCATGGATTTCTTTGGTCAAGGGTGGGAACAAATAACTTTGGCATGTTCTATTGGCACAGCTATGGTGATAATTAAACATTATTTGTCCCTAATATCAATTACTCTTTGAGAGCAAATTATGCCATCTGTCATATTTAAATGTTTTTTTTTGTCAAAATGAATAATCCATTCAAGGTTCAAAGTCAAAAGATTTAGGATACAACCAAAGTAAAGCAAAGGCAACCAATAGGTGCTGAAAACTTTAAAAAAAAAAAAAAACCCGAGGAGTGATAAGAAGAACTCGACGATCATGAAAGTAAGGTGATGTCAAGTTCGCCATTCTTAGTGATGATGCGCCAAAGATTCTATCTGGCAGCTATTGCTTCCTGAATAATACGAGCTTCAAGCCACACCAGACCTTTATAAGCTACATACGATTGTGTTCTGCGGTCCCTAGTGACGCTCGTAGCTATTTCTGTAGCGAGGGTATTAGCTTCAGTCAAGACCAGGTTAAAGCATCCCATTTCAAAGGAAAGAAGTGCATTGTGCACTTCTAGAGTCCATGGAGATTGGTCCCGTATTCTTCTTGGATTAAACAGAATGTCCTGAATCAATGGAGAGGAGACTTCCATCATCACCTGTGGCCACCTTAGGTCCTTCATCGCTTCCATTGCCCAAGAGAAAGTGACCTGTTCCACCTGGAGGAGAGATGTCATCCCGTAGAGCCGTCTCCTACTATGACAGAGAGCTTTGCCATTTTGTCTCTAACATGCCATGCCCCTCCACAAGTTTTGGACACTGCTGACCAAGAACCGCTTACATTGCATTTCACCACACCATCCGACGGTTTAGTCTAGAGCTGAGGAGGACGTGTAGCTAGAGATGTGACTGGCGTACTCATTTCTTGCTCAAGTTTTGTAACTTAAACCAGATTGACACTTCTTCTTCTGCTTTGGCCAGGATTTCTGATGCTGAAAGTTTGACCTGTTCAAAGCAAAACAGGTTCCTTGCTTTCCATATATGCCAGAGGATCCAAGGAAAATAGCATCGGAAATTGTGTTCCAGGCCCTTGTTCTTACTACACGAGAGCAAGTAGTGCATATTTAAGAAAACAGAGTTGGTGGAAAAGCTTGCTGGTGGAGGAGGAAGCTCGGAGAGAGTCCAAACTTCTTTCGCTCGAGGGCCATGGAACAGTATATGGTTTATGTTTTCTGGATCAGACCCATATATGGAGCAAAAAATTTTGTCGTGTGTGTTAAAATGCATGTTACTTGCAAAAGAAACCAGATGTATCGGCTATCGGATAAATGTGTTTAAATCTATACACAAACTTATATAGAAATTTAATTTAATTTCGACGACAAACCCACATTTTGGAAGCGTGAGTCAAAATCTAGTTGTAGATTAAAAACATAACTTTTTAGTATGGGGAAACAAGAACTATGCATTTTGTAAAACAAAAGTATATAAAAAAATTATATCAAGATTTTTTTCTTCTTCTGTCTTTATAAAAGATTGCGACTTCTGTCAGCTACCGTTAGTGCACTTTTACCATTCACGTGGCCGTTGTTACTGTGGCCAATGAGACACGAGGGAAAGGATAAAATAAAGATTTTTCTTTTGTTCCAGGCATGGCTACGAGTCTACGACCGTGAGTTGTGTGGTGCGGAGTTATAGCCATTTTGTATCTCTCTGTCTCTCTTTGACTGTCGTCAGCTTAGTATGGTTGGCTAGTCATAATTGCCTTACTTTAGCTGGTATTGCATGCTATGCTACAATGTATATTCAGTTCAGAATATTTTCTGTGTAATCAACTTGTGCTAATAGTCTGGTGTTGAGAAGTTTTTGGTTTACCGAAAAATTGTCATCCACATAGGTTAGTTTATTCATTATGTTTTTTTTTTTTGGTGCAAAATGTATATCTGATAATCAATGTGTATATAAGTAATGTTTCAGCTTTTCTTTAAATTTTCAGAGACTTGATATATAGTAATTTAGATTTACATAGTTGGAATATTAGGTTTAGTAATCGTGTGGATCAAGGTGGACATTTAGTTTTGTAGTTGGAATCGGAACTTTGGTTTTAGTAAAATTACTAGTAGCAAAAATGTGTATTTATCGAGAATTAGAGAGAATGCAAGTTGAAGGTTGTAAAAGAGAAATAAAGTACGAGGAATGTGAACATAATCTGTGGAGAACTTCAAAATAGATCAGCAAACTCATTAGTCTTTTTTGTGACCAGTCGATTTAGTTATTTGTTTCATAATTTGATTGCAGCATAAAATATCCAATCTATATGAACTTGGAGCCTTGTATCATAAAATCGTAGTGGTTTATTTTCGTGTGGCAGATTTTAATTTGATAGTGTGCTTAGATGACTACAAAAATCAAATCCATGTGACTCTAACATAATACTAAAATAGAGCGTCCTACTATATATTTCCAACAAATTAAACGTGAAATTATTCATCACTGTACAGTACTGCTAGTCTGAGCTATTACTGTACTTCTACATTCATACTCATTTAATTATATCACCAGATTTATCCTCTCTCTTTTTTTTTTTACCTCTTCTCGCATTGTTTCATCACCATTCTGCTTTTTCTACTGATATTACTCTATTACACGCCACTAATTAGTAATTATACATGTAGTAATAACTTAATAGCCAAAATATGCAAATTCCCACGCTGCATAACACAAATGGTTGGTTTGATTAATTAAAAAAATGTATATGCAACGGTAAAGTTTGAGATCGTGATATCAAAACAAGGAACTAACCACTAAAGAAACTGGTGGCCATAGACACAAATCTTTTCGAAAACATAAAAGAATTACGTAGTTTGGATGTACTTAACAAATCTCTGTAATAAAAACTCAGAATGTTATAAATTGGGGGAAAAAGTAACACAAATTTTAAATGTATTACAACTTTACATGGCGTTTTATTTATATTTATCTAAATAAATAAAGAAGAAAAAAACAATAAATTAAAGAAAGAGCACTTTAAAAAGATGCTCTTTCCCTCCTCCCAACCTCCCATGAGCTCTTTCTCAGTTCTCTCAGTTCACAAACAAAGAGAGAGAGAGATTTTCAGACACATATACACAGTTACATACACCGTTACATACATACACACACAATGGATTTGCATGGACCTGAATCAAGAACACAAGCCATGTCCAGCGACTGCGACGACGATTACATAGACATGGAGGTCAACCTCTCCTCCTCTTCCTCCTCTTCTTCTCGCTTCATCAGCTTCGCCGTCAACTCATCTCCTCCGCATAGCAGCAGAGAGTTCGAGTTCCAGATGTGCTCCTCCGCCGCAGCTTCCGGCGAGTCCGCCACATCTCCTGCCGACGAGCTCTTCTACAAAGGTCAGCTCCTCCCTCTCCACCTCCCTCCTCGTCTCCAAATGGTCCAAAAGCTTCTCGCCTCCTCCTCCTCCTCCTCCGCCGCAATATCCACTCCAATCTCCCCACGCGCCGCCGCTTCCTCGCCGAGGAGATTCAGTAGCTGCGAGATCCAAGAGGAGCACTGTTACATCGAGATTTCCACAGAGCTGAAGAGATTCATCGATGGAAACAGTTGGAGCAAGAAGATCAAACACTCATCGATCACTCAGAAGCTCAAAGCTTCACGAGCTTACATAAGATCTCTCTTCTCGAGACAAGGATGCTCGGATTCGTCGGAGATCCACCCGAAATTCAAATCCGACACCCTAAAGAACTCTAAATCCTCCAAAAAGAAGAACCCTTCAGAGTCTTTAAGCAGCAAGAACCCTCCACTGATTCATAGGAGATCGTTCTCTGGTGTGATACAGAGACATTCTCCAGCAAAGTGTTCTTCTTCTTCGTCTTCTTCTGCGTCTTCGCTTTCGTCTTCGTTTAGTTTTGGATCAAACGGGTCTTTAGATCTGCAGACGCTGATGAGAAGCAGCAACGCGAGTTCGGCGGAGATAGATAACTCCATCGAAGGAGCGATCGAGCATTGTAAGCAGTCTTTCACCACTAGGAAGAGCAATGCGGGTGAATCTGAGAACTCTTCTTCGAGAACATCTGTTTCCACTTGTGGTGACGTTGAAAAAGGTTGAGACTTGAAGGATCTGTGACGTGTTCTCTGGCTCTGATTCTCATTTCCAAACGAAAAAGGACATAGAAAGTTCAAAAAAGGGAACTTTTTTCTTATACTCTGTTTTTTTTTTCTTTTTTATATTTTAGATTCTTTTTGTGTGTGTTTTTTTCTCTGTAGAAGTTTGCTGAAACTGAGGCTTCTTTCTGTGTTAATGCTATAAAATTACTAATTATTTCAAGTTACTTGGATTTGAATTTGGCTTGTGAACAAAAACTCTGCTTTCTTCTTCGTTTGGGACGTAAATTCGTTTAACTTTTAGAATTAGTAACAACTACTATCTCGTTTTTCGTAACCTTGTTCTTACTTCTTAGTATAAACTATTTAATCATATGATATTTCGAAAGATAATGACAGTTACCAAAAACATTCTATGAAGAAAAACATTTGACCTAAGATAAACTGTTTTGACTTTTTAAAAAAAAAAAAATTTGCGTTTTTATGAAATATTAGAGTATCTCCAATAGAACCGTGACAAAAAAAGAGTATTTCCAATAGAAAAATATGCAAAAGTAATTTCTCAAAACTAAAACATTATTATTTTAATAATTTTATTTAATAATTAAGTTTTTATTTTTTAAATTAAATGTTGTAATTTGAAATGTTTTTCCTTTTGCTCTTTTAGTTTTGATGTTGTAATTTGAAACTCTATTAGATGTTTCCATAGAGTTGCTTTAATATGACGTTTATGCATTTATGATATAGTGGATGATTCTAGGTAAACATCAACTTGTTACAATTATTTCGGTTTATTGTGGATACTCTTTACTCCTAAGTTTCTTTTGCTAAGCTAGCAATAGTAGCAAAATTTCGTGGTGTTCTTGATCTATGGTGCTAAGACTTCTAAATTTCTTTTGCTAAACTCTAAGACCTTCTGCATTTATGTAACTCATCAGCTAGAGCGTAGGGATCACATGTCACTAGTTTTTTGACATTTATTATGCTACTATAATTTCTCTTATAAACTATTACAAGTGCAATAAATTCCTATGGAATTATACAATTGCATAGTATAATCTAATGGTTTGAATCAGTAATTACCGCCATTCGAGTTTAAATTTAGTAAAAAGAAAAGTCTTGACAGACAATGAAAAATTCACCAAAATAATTGTATGTACTAAATATTTACGGCCATTTTCGATTCATCACCAAAATAATGATAGGAAAATAGTTACATATTGTTATGGTCACCGATCGGCGATCACTATAAAATGCAAAAAAATATTATCAAATGCAAAAACTAAAAAACATCTGTTATCTTGTAAAATAATTTGTATGTACGTTGATTAATTGCTCAAATATTTCAAACGAGTTAGACTTCTCATCCCAAAATCTTACACTATCTAATTTATGGCTTTCAATAAATCAAATAAATCAAATGGGACCATATCTCTTGTAGGGATAAACTTCAAGAAGCTCAGAATCATTGAAATCTTTATACCTATTTGGTCTGTTAAAGAAATATTTATATTTGAAATTATTATTTTTAATAAAAAGATATTTAGTTATTCTTTTTTTTTTGTGTGTGTGGGGGATACATTTAAGATTTATATGAATGTAAAGTTGGACCCCTAAAAAATGGGCCTGTTTTCGCTTTTCTCCTTCTATCTGTACTCACTAGACCATTTATATAACTATAGTAAAATAATTATAGATATGGCCTATATTTTAAAAAATAATTTCAGAGAGAGATTGAGAGAGGATCCTCACTTTTGCTGTAAAGTCACTTTTATTCAGTTGTCTTCCTCCTTTTTCTTTTGAGTCCACTCATTCTAATAACTTAAACCCCAAAAACAAACTCCAACGCAGTGTCAAATTTTTCATGGAATTTGCTAATGGAGTTATAACTATTGAAATAATGGATAATTAACGTTTGAATACCACAAACCATAAAGCCTTCTATGATGATTTTTGTCAACCAAAGCTTTCTATACTGTTAAATAGTAAAAAGGTGGTAATTTTAATTATATCGTGAAACTTAAACTGATATAGTGATGTATCATGAAGGTAGTCAATGATTTATTCTGAAACCTCGCTATTGTTTATTCAGTTCATTGAATTCACGACATAAAATTATATTCCATCTCTTTCAAATTGTTATGTGTTTTGGATTTTCTTGCTTTGTTTCACAAAGTTATACTATATACGTTTCCTGTTTGCTATCTATAAGTATACTTATTCTCAATAGATATGTACTAGTGATTTTAAAAACTAAAAATTCACATATATATATATATGTGAGATTCTTTAATTAATGTGCGTGGAGAAACTTATAACATCTATAATTAGAAACTTAAAGAGAAATAAATGTTATTAAACTGAAAAGTGCTACCAAAATTTGCAATTTGCACAAAGAAAAAATTGCTAGGTACCACTTAGATTACAAAATGTTGCTCAAAAGTTTACCCAACGCTACAAAAGTTTGAATTTTCTAATGTAATTCAAGTTCGCTCGATCATTGGAGACATTCCGGTCTGCTAATCTAGTATTTGTTCATCTGTTTTCACAACCGGTATCTGCTTTCCATATTTTAAAATTTGATATTAAGCCCAAAAGCTTGTCGAAATAAAGTGATATCAAGAGTTAATTATTAAATCCTAATTTCTCAAACCTAGCATTTATATTCAGAATTTTATATATCCAAGTTGTATCCTCTGATGTCGCCTTTTGTAATTCGAACTGTCGTTCGACTGATAGCCAAAATTGTTAGCTACAGGGATATACCATACCATATTAAAGGTGCGGTCCTTGATCCATAGCCATTTGGCCATGCTACCATATTTGAGTTTTATGATGGGTTTGTTACTCAGGGAATTTTCATCCTATATATATCAGAATTTTTTTTTTCACATAACAGTTTTATGAATCTCAAGATTAATGTTAAATTTAGCAATAAACAATTAAACACAATAATGTGATGAAAAGTTAAAAGCACTATACTAAAACTTCTCCTAATCGAAAATGCATGGGTCTAGGTTATTCATTCCCAACTTCATCAAGTAGTATACATCATTTTTTGTTACATGTTTCTATTTAAATCGCGAAAAAGAGAATAGAATATACACCATTCTTACTTACACTTGTATCAACAAAAACGAAGCTTTACAGCAAAGAGATCACAGAGTACTATATTTTCGATTAATCAAATAGATTAACAGATATCCGCGTGGAGGAAAAAAATCTCATTGAAAATCTTTGAGTCCATGGAAAGCATGATGAGTGTCAGCTGCATGAAAGTGTGTAGCTTTCATTTTCCATGCATGATAGTTATAGCTTATAATATGTCACTGAAACGATTAAAGTAGCTTGTAATTATGAAAAACACATGAACTTTAATTGCTACTAACGTGCGACTAATTATTATGAAACATTAAACTCAAAAACAACACCAATAGTATTATAAAGTTCCATCTCAAGATCGATGAGTCCCTAAATTTAAACAGTAAAACAAACTTACACTTATATTATACCATAAAATTCAGTAGACCAAAAAAAAACACATGTCCGAAATCATTGTACAATATAATTTGGAAGTTACAAAAGTATGTTAAACAAAATCGATCATTTTTTTCTTGGTACAAATCAATCATTTATAATGTAACACTGTTACACCATTCTAAATATAATGAATACAACTTCATGATAATATTAATAATAAAGTACCATTCGTATCCCTGCGTATCAGTAAACTGTTCCCCTCGTAGTAAAGTCCAAAATCCACATGATATGATCTAGAACAAGAGTCAGAAGGTGAAGCGAGCCTTTCCACAGTTTGAGCTTTGACCCATTCAAAAGTTTCAGTTGACGACTAAATCTTGTCAGTCTATTCGTACGACTAATAATAAAAAAATAAAATTACAAGATTCAGAACATGTGACATGGAACTGTAGAAACTAAAATAAATAAATCAATATAAATAAATAAATTCTATTTGGGGACAATTCAGAAAAGCAAAGACTCATAGAGTTATCCTGTGTCTCCAACTAAAATGGAAATAAAGCAAGAACACCAATTATATCTGTACATGGAACCCACTTCACTTATCACATAACTGGTTTCAACTGTTTATACACTTCTCAACTCTCTGAATAGTAAACGCTAACTACTAACATCCAACTCATTTGTACAAAAACTCTTCATGTTCTGCTTCTCAATCATCCATACACCTAACAAACATGAACATAGCCTTTAGCTAGATCAGCCACATTCTCGTGAATTAGTTAGAATTAATATGACGACGTGCAATGAGACACAAGTGCATTGGAAGCAAATGGACAGAGAGACAATGACAAAAGGAGAGAGTCTTTTCGTAATCACAAGCAAATATGAATCTTTGGACCACTTAACTTGTCTGTGGATAGTTGTCTTCTTCTCTAACTTAGGGATTGCTCCGTTTGATACTGTGTTACATGTAGCTTTTGTCAAGAGTTCCGACCCAACACATACCAAACTAAAGAAAGAGCATTGCATATGTATTGCAATCATAAGATCTCTATTTAATCTTGTTATCCTCCAAACTGTATTGTGAAAGCAACCATTTGAATATCACTAAGGTCTAATGTCTTCAATAATGCATAGACAAAATTAATTGTCTGTAAACAAACATTCCTCAATAAGGGATGTATTGGGGCAAAGAAGAGACATAAGATTCAAAGTAACCAGATGATTAACGTCACATCACTTTATCTTTCCAAAAAAATATGCTTGCATCAATAAGCTTATCCAAAAAGGACAGAACATGCTACGTGAATGTTGGTGTTGATCGAATGTTTGCCTAACATTTTCTGTTACAATCACAAGTAAAAGCAAACCTGGTGCTTTGTGAGCTGTTTGCAAATAGATCAAAGAGAACATACGTTTGTTTCAGCTGAAACATGATATACGTGATAACCGCTACGGTATTACGTATCAGAGAAAGAGAAAGAAGATAAAGAATAAGTAGTTTTCCTTTTTAGTCTCGGGAAACAGAGTTTTGGTGTTTTTCCTTTATAAGCATTTACGTTATTTTCCTTTCTTATCTAGGGCTATGATTTGTGTAGTCCTATATAAAGAGATCTAATTAGTAATAAAGAACTATCTTCCAACATTAACCTTATTCTTAAGAGAGACTAGGGTTAAAGGAAGTTTTGCAAACAAGTTATCTTTTTTCGTACCTGCAATCACGGCACCAGTTACACGAGCACAAAAGGCTCGTATCAATTTGGTATCAGAGCCGAACGATTCGATGGGGGACACTGAGGCGCTTTCAAAACAGATAGCACAGATGATGGAGATGATGCAATCGATGAATGCAAAGATAGACGATAACATGAAAACTCAGAGTGCTAACATGAAAACTCTACAAGAGAGAATGGTGCGTCACGAAACTGCTAACGAGGATCGCGGTAAGGCGATCAAATTCTCACCCGAAGAACTTTCTGAAGCGGAAATATTAAGTGGAAGTAAAGGGAGCAAGGGGGCGATATCATCCAAAGCTGAGAAAGATATTCTGGTGAGGAGTTGCGGCTTGGCAAACGAGCCCAATTATGGATTCTCCGGGGGACCGTGGCCAAACCGACCTGTAGGAGGAGAACGAGGGCATAGGAGAACAGATGGAGGAGGAGACTGGAATGTCAGACCAATTGGAGCGGCACCACACGACTCTCATCCAAATTTTGGAGATTATCGAAACTCGGAAGGGTTGATGGAGGGGGGATATTACGAAACTCGTGAGGACAGAAGCAACAACTTCGAAAGAAGATGTGTGAAAGCAGCCAAAATAGAGTTTCCACTGTTTGATGGGACAACCGATGCTATGGAGTGGTTACAAAAGTGTGATGATTTCTTTGCGGATCAAAGAATATTCAGTGATGATGCGAAAGTTAGACAAGCAACTTTTGTTTTAACGGGACAAGCGTACCACTGGAACCTCAACTTGCGACGATTGGTAACACATAGGCTTGGATGAGAGGAGTTTAAAAGGATCTGCAAAAGTAGATTTGGAAAGGCAGATGCGGTAAACCCAGTGGGAGAATTGTCAAATCTTAGACACACTGGAACAATTGATGAGTACTGCAGTCAGTTTGAAGAATGTCTAAGCCGACAAACAAGACTCACGGGTGATCAACAACTATGGCAATTCTGTGCCGGGTTGACAGATAACTTACGGAAAGAAGTTGAATATCTGCGCCCTGAAACGATTTTTGAAACCATAGAGTATGCTAGAGATAACGAGTACAAGATTGACACTGATAAACGCACCAGGACGTTTGGTGGTCATCTAGCACCTATCACTAAGACCCTTGGTGTGTCAGCTAGGCAAGAGAATCGAGGTTCAGAAGTAAAAACTACAAAACCAGGACCTCAAAAGCAAACGGGCCAGAAAATTCTGGAAAAAATTAACGCCAGCAGAGATGGCGGATCAAAGAGCGAAAGGGCTTTGTTTCAATTGCGATGACTTATACACGCCTGGCCATGTTTGTACTCCAGTTCTCTTTCATATTATGCCAGTCATGGAGGGAGATAATCAAGACGATGAGTGGCTTGAGGAAGACGAGTTAGAAATCTCCATAAACGCCATGAATGGGGAACAGAACGAGCGAACCTTTCAAGTACAAGCTGAGATCTTGACAGGAAAAGGTTGGATATCTTTTCTCGTACCTGCAATCACGGCACCAGTTACACGAGCACAAAGGGCTCGTATTAAAACATTACAGTTAAAAGCCTGATCAGAGAACATCTGTTAAAGCAGCAAGCACGAGAACGACTGACCATACCAAGTATACGAAAAAAGGTAAATACAAAATAACTATAGTGAATGCATCAATGAACGTCAATTAATTGATTTTACTGAAAACAGAGGATAAACTAATCCATTAACTCTCAATCAACCATTAACGAGCACATCAAAATATATTATGGACACACAAAATCGAACATACTGAAACGCTTTACCAAATTAAAAAAACTATACAGAGAGAAAGCAACTTATTTCAAGAAGCGAAGCGGCAGCGATAAACGGAAACATCTCTGCTACAACTTATTAGAACGGTTCTATGGGCTTACGCGGGAAAGTCACAAGTAGTCTAAGGGGCTTTTAACCGATGCTTAACCCAAACTGTGAATAACCCTCGTTTCTAACAAATAAAGCCCATATTTACAAAGCCTGGAAGGATTTTGTAGAAGGAAAAACTTTGAACTCAAATAAATGCATGCGTTGCTTCATAAAAGGAAAAGATGAAAGAGTTATTCAGAAATCATTACCGAGTGAGGTTTAAATATTAATAGTTTGGTAACCAAAACTATTAATATTTGTCATTTGACTCATTTCAAGCTAAAACTGGAAAGTTTCAGGTAAAACTGAGAAAATAAAATTAATATTTTCATTTTAAATTATAGAAACAAACAACATTTTTAGGTTTTACGGTCTTAGAGGTAACTACATATACTTAATTTTGTACTAATAGCATGAGTTGCATGACTTTTATCGGAAGATTAAGTTGGATTTTAATTTGATCTAAGTTCTCCTGATTAACAAACATATGTATGATAAATCTTCTTAAAGCCAAGAAAAAAATATATGATATAAATCTTATAGAGCATCACGTTGAACATGATTTTAGCTTGAGGATTAGTAGCAAAATGATTAGAGTTTTATACAATGAAAAGATTAAAACCAGATATACTCTACATTATCCAATGATCCAAACGCAGAATATTCCTTATGTTCCTAATTGTTACAATATCAATAAAAGATTCATATTAGTTAATTACTAAAAAGCTGAGCAAAAAGATATATAATAAATTGTGGTAATCACAAAAGCTCTGTCCGGCTCTAACATTCAAGCATCACGTTGTCCATCTACACGGAAAGCTCCATTACAACTCTTTTCTCAAGATTTTATTTTCTTATCTGTTTTTTTCAACCGTTGCCATATGTCTCGTCTCTTTCTGACGCAGATTCAGTGTTTATTTATATGATAAATGAAACAAAACAGACAAGCAAACAAAAATGAAATAAATAAGATTGAAGTAGGATTTGGAAAATGTCTCGTGAAGAGGATGTCCCACAGTCCACGCCCGGCATTATGCATCCAGTGACAGTGAGCATGCAATGTATTAGCAAATAATAATTGTGGTTAACTGTTGCTTTCAGAAAATATGTGTTTCTTATGTGTGAATGTATAAAATTTGTCTAGTATTATCTCATAAAATTCAGTAACGGTATAGTAACATAAGTTGTTGGTATACTTGACCAAAAAAAAAAAGTTGTTGGTATGCAAATAGTTTGAGGGTCAACCAAGAAAACAAACGTCCACTCTCTAAACTCCCAGCTGAAAAGTAAACTTATTATCAAGTTACTAAAAAGGTAATTTATTATCCCAAGTTGTGCTTCGGGCTACGATCATATATCATCACGATATGAAATGAAACAAGCCATTGAGTATTATATAGCTTGTTAAATGTAATATAACAAAATGGGAAAATTGCAAAAATACTACTAATATATTATATATACTGTGCAAAACTACTATTACCCAAGTTCATTTTGAATTTTGAAAAATGCATTAATATCCCAATTGTTATTAGGAATCCAACATGTAAGTTTAAAGTGAAATAGAATCTAAAATAACACAAAACAAGAACCATTCCTCTAATTATTAATTGAATGTGTTGGAAATTCATAAAAATTGACAGTTGTGAAAGATAATAAAAACCAAAATATAGGACATTTTGTTTAAATAACTTTGAAATAAAAGACGCTTGGTAAATTTTTTGTTCAGTTTAAATTATAATTGTGTTTTATTTTGTTTAGATTATATAATGTACATTTTTGTTTCCACATATGTGGAAAGACATATTTGTAATTTTGATATGAAAGGATTCTATATACTTAGAGGTATCATATGGTCCATGTCCATCCAAATATAAATAGTCGTTTGTTTTTCTCCAAGATATGTAACAATGTCTTGTCTCTAACATGTTTGGTCACGTAGTTATCATAATTAGTGAGCCACATATTGGCTGCGGCTTGATCCGAACCATAAAACACATATAATTTCAGTTCAGCCGTAATTATAATACAACAAATCGAGTATTGCTGATGTAACCAAGTATAAACATTCGAGTGTTGCTTTCTTTTTTGGTAAAAATGTACAGAAAGGTTTTTTTTTTTAACTTGTAATGATCGGTGAATGCAACGCAATATATATATTTTAAAAATACAAAATGTAAGATATACATAGGGAAATGAAAAAAGTAGAACATGAGTAATATATAACGAATGTCTCAACAACTATAGATTATACATATATATGGACAAATAACTCATATATACGAGCGTTACACTCCTTAACTCTTTTTGTCTCTAACCCAACCCAATCCTTTCTCTATATGAGTAAAGATATCCTCATATGATATGATGCACATACACACATTCTAGCTTTCAACGTTTCCTTCAAGTTCTTACAACATTTCAGTACTTTTTTATTTCTTTAGTTTCTTATTTTCAAAAAGCCAACAAAAATGAAGGGACCTATGTTCTGCGCTTCACAAGCATCAACAGCCATATGTTCAAGCATGGACCACATTCACCAACCAACCACCGCCACCGTCGCCGACAAAGATGACAAAAGCAGCGGTCGAGCTATCGACCGTCACAACCCCATCATCAAAGATGGCCGGAGATCTTCTGTCGACGACTATATCAGAATACCTGCTTCCCCCGCCGAGGGAGAGATCAGTAACAAGACACTAGAGGTCTACAAGGGCAGGAGGAGCTTCGCTGGCAGAAAAAGCACAGGCAGCGGTGGAGGTGGAGCTGCGGCGTTGTTGAAGCTCATCACAAGTGATATCAGCTTGGCGAGGAAGAGTTTCAGCTGTGTTGCGAGACCCGCATGTGATCTTACCAAGACTCCTCCCGGTTCTACAAGGTATCTTTTGGGAGGATCCGGCCCGGTTTCTCTTACCGGGTCTGCGGGTCAGGATCCGGTTAAGGCGGTAGCTCCTAGTCCTGAACCTCCAGCTAGTGAAGAGATAGAGCCGGTGTCGTCATTGACGGAAGAGAAGACTTGTGGTGGTAGTGGTGGTGGTTCAGACCAGGTAATAGTTGTTTTTTTTGGCTGCATGATAAGTGACATAAATTTAGTAAATGATGAAAAGATGGGTAATGATTGGAGTTGCATTTTCAGGAGAAGAAGCAGGTCGTTGTTGTTCTCAAAGTGTCTCTCCACTGCAGAGGCTGTGAAGCAAAAGTTAGGAAACATCTGTCCAGAATGCAAGGTGATTGATAACTCCCGTATTTACCTGAATGCCACTTTCTTCTTCCTTTATTTGGTTAGAGACCGGTTTACTTTCAATTTGTTCCGGTTTAGAGAAAAAAGCTTGGCTCCGATTTGGTTCACATTTTTGTTCAGGGAAAACCAGATAAAGAGCAAGTCTAGTTCATCACTAAAACCAGTTTTGGTCTGAAGCTGGTTACTAATGAATTTGATTCATTTGTAGGTGTGACATCGTTCAACATAGATTTTGCTGCAAAGAAAGTGACAGTGACAGGAGACATCACTCCCTTGGAAATATTGGATAGCATCTTAAAGGTTAAAAATGCTCAGTTTTGGACTACTCCAACACTCCCAATGCCAAATCCGGATACTCCAAAGCCTTAATTTACCTTTTACAGTCTCACCTCTCTCTCTCTTGTTGTGAAATCAGTCGGTAGAGTTTCAGAATTTACCGCACCTATCTTCCAATAGAGTCCACTTTTGAACTTGTGATATAACTCAGCAACACAGCTGAAACTCTATAATCCAACCGCATCTTTATGAATTATGATAATTTAAACTTGTTAGAAACGTTTGCATTTTGTTCACAATGTTTTGGTATAAAGTGATAAGATATTAACTTATCTAGAACAGTCTCTTATCACTACTAGCTCTGCTATGAGTTCATCTGTCAACATTTCTTCAATCTCCTCACCTATCACTTCAATGCCATCTTCCAAGCTTGGCAACTGCAGCTCTTTCTCCTTTGTATCTCTACTTTGTTTCATGTGTTTTCTAGTCACGAGCTCGAGCAGTGTTTCATGTATCCTGCTTATATCCCATTTTGGGTTGGTCTTTGTGGGTCTGAGATCAGTGAACTGCTCGAAGAACTCGAGAATCTCACTGTTGATCCTATCAAACACAAACTTTCTTTCTAACCGGGTTGAGGTTTTCAGACCGGAGTACTTCTTCTCAAGATCATCAAACAAGGATGAATCTAGAGGTGATTCAGAAGAGTGCCATGACGCCATGAAGCTTGTCGGGTTCAAGTCACTGAACCTGGAGTTTGCTAAGATATCAGACAAGTACAGAGACTTCCAGTTTTCTACCAGCTCAGGGATGATCATCGTCTCATCTGTTACTATGGATGATGATTCCTCTTCCTCTTCTTCTTCACTTGAAACGAGCATGTCGCCTTCGTTGTAAGTATCTGACTCGCGTTTGAGTAGCTGAAGTTTCATTCTCAGCCCTGGAAACAAAGAGAACTCAAATTCTAACATATGAAAAAATGAACTCAAAACTGTGAAAGAAGCAAAGGATTATCAATAAGATATGATTGAGATACCTTGGAGATCAGCGCTAAGACTCTCAAAGCACTCGGAGTTAGATGAAATCTCATCTTGTGAAGAAGTTTGTGGACTTGGTTGATTTCTTTCCTCTGCACTCTCCTGAGGCTGTGAGGGACAGAACAATAGAACATCTGTCAGTAAAACAGACGATAGAGTGGGATCTAGACCACAAACTAATGATGTTGAAGCATTACTTGTCAGTGATTGTCACTTACATGGTCAGTTAAAGATGATGTAACTGCTGACAAATCAAGTGGTTCTAAGGATGGGGTGCTCTTGGCATCTTCATAGTCTGAACCACTTTCAGTATCTGAATCCGCATGAACTGATAAGCTTCTCTGTGTTTTTAGAGCAGGAAGCTTCTCTTTGAATAACTCCCCATCCAGTTTAAGACTTTTATTTGAACTTGGTCTGTTGATCTCTGACGAGCTACTGTCTGAGAAAATAGAGTTGTTCGACAAGAAACTCCCCTTCACTAATCCATCTCGAGTGGTTAGCTTCTTAGGAAGCACAATCGTGTGACTACTACAAGTTCTGTCCTTATGCATGATTGTTCTGGATTTTGAAAAGTTTCTTCTGACAGTGCCTTTCCAACCATCTCTACTACTGATTCCAATGGGATCTTGCAACTGAGACTGTCCAACATTGCTCCCAAACCTTGTACTGAGCCCTTCTTGGAAAGTGGTCCCATTAAAACTTGCTAGTCTCGCTTCTCTATCTGAAGTTGCAAGCATGTCAGCCAATGTGTTTCTTCTTCTAATCTCTATCTCTTTCTCAGAACTGTGTGCGAGCTTCCACCTCTCCGACATTCTCCTCATGGCCTCCTTACTCGCAGACTCCGGTGACATGGAAGACAGAGACCGTCTGTGATTCTTGCGGCTAAAGTCAGTTCTTGCTCTTGAAGAATCACTCCCGGATGAGCTTTCATCCCCTGCGTAACCTCTAAACCTTGACATATCAAAGTTTATGGAACTCTCATTGCCACAACTTGCCTTTAGTTGTCTAGATACTATTTTGGCAATCTCTCTGGAGTCTCTTGACTTGTTTCTTAAAAGAAAGACATCTTCATTACCTTTCGAACTGCCAGATGCTTTAGACCCCTGGTTGCTGGTGCATGGAAGCATGAGATCTTCCCTAGCCTCATCACAAGAAGAGCTTTGAGATGGAAGAGATCTAGCGCAAGTCTGTGGCTTCCCAAGATTAGGTTTGAGAACAACAATCTCGGTTGGTTTCAAACCACTTCTTCTTTTCCCACTGTTTAGAGTTATGCTTTGAAGAGCAGTAGGCAAGTGGTTTGTGAATAATGAATCTGGCTGATGGAGAAACTTCAACAAAAGGTCCTTATTGGAGTCTAGAGCTTCAAGAGTCTCATTAAACTCTTTAGAGTAACGGAGTTTCTCATCAGTGGATAGACGCTTAGCCTCCATGAACTTGTGGCGCATAAAACCCATCTCTGCCTCAGTTAGATTAGCATTCACTACCCTCCTCTTCTCATACAAACTTGTACTGCTCTTCCCTTTATCTGCGTCCAAAACTTCAAAAACGTCTTTGAATCTCTGCTCATCCATTGAGCCCTTCCTAAAAGATTCATGATCACCATATGTTTGCTTCCCACGAGCTTTATCAGATGGTATCGGCCTGCGTTGCATATTCCCCACAGGCTTGAGGTCTCTGTGAGGAGGCAGCACATCAAGACCCATCAACCTTGCTATAATGCTAGGTGAACTCCTTTTAGATCCATTTTGCATTGACATTTCTTGTGTTATTCAGTGGAACTCCACTGGTTTAACACCTTCTTAACTACAAACACCAAACAACATGAAGCTAGTCAATACATAATGTGTGTGTGTGTATGTGGATGCAATGTCTATATGACCGTTGTCTTAAAGAAAATGGTTACCTTTGTCTACACCACTACACTTAAAAGCGTCTACAAGTACTAAACATATAAAGACATGAGCTTTCTCAACAGGAACAACTTTTTCTAACAACTGGTTTATCTGTGAGTTTTAATCAAAAGAGTGTCTGTTCTCCAGAATCAAAGCTAATAAAAATAGTAACTTTTGAGTACATTCGTAATCAAATAAGACAATTAGATTAAGATGATGAGGCTACATTACACAGGAAAGAGAGAAACTTTCACATGAATTCTAACCTTTTGAGAAGAAGTGCCTAGTGGCTACTGTGTGGAAACGAATCGGTCCTCCTAAATTAGATTTTCCGAGAGACGAAAAGCCTTCATCTTTCACTCACTCATTGAAGACAAGAAGATATTATCAAAGAAGGTCAACTAGATCGAAAACATTTCCCAGAAGGCATTAAGGAAGAGAGAGATAGAGAAGCAGACAACGACGACTCTTGCGTGAGAGAGAGAGAGAGAGACTGAAGAGAAGAGTGGGTTTGGTTGATTTACTCTTCATTTTGAATGTTCAAACTTAAAAAATTAATAACTAATATTTTCTTTTAATTTGTCTTCCCCCCACAGCTCACTGAACCGGCCGGTACAATTTGTAATTATAAAACCATTGGAACACTGCTCTCCCTATACATCATTACTACTTCATTGGGAATCAACTACGCTTCTCTTAAACCTAAAACTGCTAATACTAGTTAAGCTAACAACTCAGAGTAAACTGCTAATAATAGTTACGCTAACAACTCAGAGTACAACTCAAACTAATCTCATGATTTCACCTCTTTGATCTACAAGAAGATTGAAAGAAAGGCGCCTGACCACTTCACTGCGCCTTTGAACTTTTGTCTACATGAGTGTGACAGTGTTTGAGTTGTTGAGTGAAGAAAAACTCTTTGAAGAGTGACTGTAAGAAGAGACAGAGAATGCTCCAAATGAATTCATTTTCATTGCTCAAACATTCCCACTATGACATATCTAAAACTACATTATTCAAAACCCAACAAATAAATAGTTGTGGAATGATTTCACAATAAGCACAAACAACATTAAAACATAAACTTTAAGCCAAGGAAGAGACTCGTTCTTCCAAAGAACAAGTATATAATTCTGCAGAAACAAATTGACAGATAGATCGACTATCACAAAACAGAACACAGACTTGCTGAAGAGCCAGTAGGCAGAGGAGGATCCACACAAGCTTTACTTGTACTCAAATGATGGCACTGGAGGCGCATCAAAACTCTCCAACACCTTTGTTTCACTTCCACTACTCGTCTGCGACTGCGTCTCATCATCCTTCTTACCAAAAAGACCTCCCAACCATGACACTGGTGATGATGATGATGATGATGAATCAGTATTCTCCTGCATCACCTGTGCTTGTGCCTGATTAGGCATCTGCTGCCCCATCTGCATCCCCGGAGGCATCCCCGGAGGCATCATCATCCCCTCCTCCATTTGCATATGCTGAGGCTGAGCCAACATCTTGTTCAACGCAATCCCCGCTCCTTCGATCAACGCAAGCAAAACCCCGCCGAAAAGCGCAGACCTCACAGCCGAGCTAGGCCCCTGACGCATAGCAAGAAACCCACCAGTCGCAGCGCCTGCGAAGATGGAGTTCCAAGGATCCTCCTTCTGCCTAAGGTACACCATGGAGCAATCAAACGTGGAGAAGAGACCTCCCCAGACGGCGAAACTACCTCCCAGGCGAGGAGCGTTCATGGTCACCCCTTGTCTCCCTCCGATAAAGCGGCTACCTTTGGGGGAGTTGTAGGTTCCTTTGATGAAATGATAGGCTCCTCCTCCGACGGCTCCCATGCCGAAGGCTCCACCGATGTCGTCGAGGATACGGTCGGGGCATGGCTCGCGGGATGACTCTGGAGTTCCCATCAAATCTGTAAGAGGGAAGATTGGTTTGATCGTTAATGATGAGTAAGATCCTTGATTGGTTCAGATTGGATCTATAATGTTTGTAAAGGTTAAAGCTTTTTTTTTTTTTATGATCGAGCGGAGAAGACTAGGGTTTATCGAAACTTAGAAAAAGTTGAAAACTTTGTGTATTGGAAATGAATCTACGAGAAGGGTTTAACAAGAGGAACATCGAAGCTTACCTGGAGAATCGATAAGATGGGCGAGTTTGAGAGAGAGAGAGAGAGAGAACCGTGACGGAGGCGCGAGCGAGGAAGAAGAAGAGGAGACGGCGTTCTCAAGGCCTTGTATTAGGGTTTGTGCGGAAAAGAGAAAAATATAGAAACTTTAGTTTTTTTTTTTGAAACACAGATAGAAACTTAGTTGCGTTGCGTCTTCAAAGTTTTTTCTATTTTCCAGACATTGTTAACGTTTGATAAAGCCGGGTAGACCCGGTTGACCGATGATCAGGAATTATTTAGATTTATATATTGTAATATCACTTAAAATATATTTTGAATTTGAACTTAGAAGTTAATAATATTTCGAATTCGAATATTTTTAGATATCATCTAAAAAATAAATATGAAATTTAGTGTTTGACATAATTAGTGAGTTTCAAATTAACTATTTTAAAATACTATATATAAAACATGTAATTAAATATTTAAAATAAATATTTACGTTTTGTTAATACCTGTTCTGTTAGGATTTCATTAATAATATTTCAGATTTAGATACATTTTAAATCATTTTACCAATTTCATTCATGTATTTTTACAATTCAAATTTGATATAGATTTTAAGTTTTTCGGTTTGGATTTTGGTTTTCTGATTTTATTTGCTCAACAGGAGTATCGTAAAGTAACGTTTTTTTCTATTTGTGGCGTTGCGTTTTAAACGTTTTTATAATTCGCCTCAAAAAGACGGTGCGACCCGGTTGACCCGTGATCCGAAAGGCCAAAGTGCAGACTCTCTTACAGAGTTCAGAGGGAAAGAAACAAAAGAACGCCAAAGCATCGATGGAGATAGCCGCCACGAGCACTGTCACTCTCCCCTCGCCGCAATCGCGCCAATTCTCACACACCTTCTCCAGGAGCCTCGGATCGTTACCTTCTCTTCGTTTCAACAACTTTTCCTTCAAAAGCACTAACCTTCGCGTCTCGGCAACCTCCATGAGCGCATCCACCGCCGAGAAGCTCTCGCCGAAGACCTTCCTCGATAAAAAGGAAACCGGAATCCTCCACTTCGTCAAGTACCACGGCCTCGGAAACGATTTCATTCTGGTAGACAATAGGGACTCGTCGGAGCCTAAGATCACTCAGGAGCAGGCTGTGAAGCTCTGTGATCGAAACTTCGGCGTTGGTGCAGATGGAGTCATCTTCGCGATGCCAGGGGTTAATGGCACTGATTACAGTATGAGGATATTCAACTCGGATGGTAGTGAACCTGAGGTACAAAGCCTTTGGCTCTGTTTTGACTAGTCCTCTGTTTTTGTTTATTAAAAGACTCTGTTTTTTGGACTCGGAAGCTATAAAAAGACTCTGTTTTGGTTAATCCTCTGTTTTTGTTATTAAAAGACTCTGTTTTGGCCCTTTTGGGATTCAAAAACTAAAAAAGACTGTTTCTTTTGTTAGATGTGTGGCAATGGAGTTAGATGCTTTGCTAGATTCATTGCTGAGATTGAGAATCTGCAGGGGAAGCATAGGTATTTGTAATCAGATTTATTGATTAAAAAGGGTCACACTTGCTCATGCTTTTGTTCTTCATTGCAGTTTTACAATACATACTGGTGCTGGCCTCATCGTTCCTGAGATTCAAGATGATGGGCAGGTAAAAGTCACCACCTTTCGTTATATTCCTGAGTAAAGCTTTGTTTTTTATTCTCTGTTTTTAACTGGATTTGTACTGATATAGGTTAAGGTTGATATGGGGGAACCGATTCTTAGAGCCGAGGATGTGCCTACGAGGTTGGTAGGAAACAGAGGTGAGTCTGTTGTTGCGGCGGAGCTGGTTGTTGATGGAGTGAGCTGGAATGTGACGTGTGTAAGCATGGGAAACCCTCACTGTATCACATTTGGGACTAAGGATGGACAGGTGCGCGTTTGCTTCTCGTTTGCACTATGTATCACATTCTGCATGTAATTGAGTTTGTGATTTTCTGTTGTTGCATCGGTCCAGGATCTGAGAGTTGATGAGCTGAAGTTGTCAGAGATTGGTCCTAAGTTCGAGCATCACGAGATGTTCCCTGCTAGAACCAACACAGGTTGGTGGAGATTCATTCATACATTATACATAGAAGTTTCACTGGCGGTTTCAGCGATATCTCTTTGCCAGTGTCTGTTCTCATATCTCTTTAAACTTTATCTGCAGAGTTCGTGGAGGTCTTGTCACGTTCACACTTAAAAATGCGTGTCTGGGAGCGTGGGGCAGGTTAGTAAATAAAATCAACAATCTTTATGTATATCCGTATCATATACTTAAAAGCATAAACTTCAAAACTGCAGGAGCAACTTTGGCTTGTGGAACAGGAGCTTGTGCTCTGGTTGTTGCAGCAGTCCTTGAAGGTCGAACAGACAGGGTAAGTTTGAATCACTTCTTCATTTAAAAAGTATGATATGTAGTTATTAAATGCAACATGTTGCATTCAGTTTAAAAGCATGAACTTTGTCTTTCAAACCAATATTTTGGTTCAGTATAAACACATGTTTCTATTTGTGGTGGAACAGAAATGCACGGTGGATCTACCTGGTGGACCGTTGGAGATAGAGTGGAAAGAGGAAGACAACCATATTTACATGACCGGTCCTGCGGATTTGGTGTTCTACGGTTCGGCTCTTCTCTAATGGAGGTAGCTACTGTGTTGTGATTCAGTCTTAATATGCCATCTTGAGCTCTGTTGTCTTTCTGCATTGTGTATCATTGAGTACTACGAGAGATGACATGAAACATTTGATGGCACTTATCTTATTGTGTCTGTTAATTGTGTTTCCCTATTATTAAAACAGATTTCTGTATGGTTTGCCATAGAAAAAAGGTTATTTTGTGTGTTATGTATTTCTTAAAACGAAACCACCTTTTCATTTCATGTTAATTCTTAAACTAATGGAGATTTGAACAACTCGATTATTGGTCAATTTTCTTCAATAATATGTATATTATAAACAGTAAAGCTTTTCAATACAATGACCATGTTGATCAGCGAAAGAACGAAACGCCAAAGAAACAAGCCACAAATGTGTCAAGATTGGCATCGATTGAGAAGATGAGGACATTGTTTCGAAGAATATTCTCAGCGAAGATCACACAAGCATGGAGAATATATCAACTAAATAGCAACAAGAAGCTAGCAACATAACAGCATTCTTGGAAGTAAACATATGATTAGTTAGACCTTAAAAAAAATTAGCTTCACGCTTTGGCAGTTTAAGTTCATTAACTAGATTAGCCTACAAGATTAAGAGTGTGAACGTTATATATCGTACGCAACCTTACATATGTTGCTATGGATTAGTTGGTTACCTATACTCTTGCATGATAAGACCGACGATCAACCAAATATGAAAAGGAAAAGTAAAGAGAGAGACAGAACGAAAACACCCAAGAATCCAAGACTTTGTTTGCTTTTTTAATAAAACATAATAAAGTCAAAAATAAGCACATGTATATACATATCAAATCCACCACTTACTTTTTGTTTGACTTGCTCATATCTCTCACGTATTATTGATGTCATCACACCATTACATCACTGATGACGTTCTCAGTGATAAAAATTATAGAGAGAAAATTATTGAACTCTTACCATCTAGATAGACAATGACTTAGTTCGATACAATGTATCCAAGGCTTTAAACTGGTCTTCATACTCCAGTGCATGTGTTTGAACACATTTAGTTATGATGATTTGTATTCAAATCTTAATGAATTTTCTCTTCAAATTTAGTTATGATGATTTGTATTCAAATCTTGATCTGACTTTAGATTAACTTGTTTGTGTAATTAAACGTCATCCAAGTTTTAAAATAATATAAGAATTCCATTGGATGCATTTTTTTAACTTCAACCATGGTATAATATACATGACGGCTGGATTTTCCAAATGATTAGTCTATGTTTCTTCTTGGAAACCTTTAGATTAAAGAAAACAGAAGATAATGAGTGTGTAATTAAAGTATGTATTGATATGGTAAGATGTTCATATTAAATTAGTGACCATGGCAAGCAAGTCCATGAGAAACCAAGTTGCTGGATTTATTCTGTGCTGTGCATATTTGTTGACTCTACTCTCTTTTTTATACGATTCACATTTTTAGTAGCAGTTTCTAAGAACCACGTATGTGATGATGCAACACCAAAAGACAATACAACCCTTGATGTTCAACCCTCGTGGTATACATTGCTTCCGGCGGTCAAAGGGTGAAACTGAAAATGTCAATTTTGTCCCAAAGTCAAACAATCAGTGCTACTTGTTGTTAGAATATTAGGTTAGTACACAACTTCTTTTGTTCAAAGTTCAAACTACAAAAAGTCGAACTTTTAGGTATAGCGCTTGTATATATACGTGACTCCTATGTCCTTAACGTTCATTACAAACTCTCTCGATCCATTTTCATTTTCCTAACAAACAAAAACACACTTTTGCTTTCTTATTCTCAAAATCTTTTTTTTTTTTAGTTCTCGAAATTTTACCAACCCAACAAAAGTATGAAGAGAGAAAGATCTGAGTTCGAAGAATCCATCAAGAATCTCGACATTGCTAGATGTTTGATGATACTATCACAAACGTCCATGGTCAAACAGGTCGATGTGAACCAATATACCGAGCGCAATACAAGTAACCAGTTCGAATGCAAAACGTGTAACCGGAGATTTTCTTCGTTTCAAGCCCTAGGTGGCCACCGGGCAAGCCATAAGAAGCCAAAGCTATCGGTTGACCAGAAAGAGGTGAAACATGTTACCAACAGTTATAAGGGAACTCATATGCACGAGTGTTCGATATGCGGTCAAAGTTTTGGGACCGGACAGGCTTTGGGTGGTCACATGAGACGGCATAGGTCAAGCATGACGGTGGAGCCATCACAGCTCATACCTCCTGTGATTCCTAACGTGCCGGTTCTAAAACGATGCAGTAGTAGCAAGAGGGTTTTGTCTTTGGATTTGAATCTAACTCCCTTAGAGAATGATCTTGAAACTATTTTTGGGAAGACGTTTTTCCCGAATATAGATATGAAGTTTGTTGTTTAGTTTTATTCTTTTCTTTTTCTCAATCATTTATGTGTCATCATAATTCTTTTGTATTGTAAGTCTCCATTCTTTTCATTAATTCTTTAAACGTCATGTTCATTGTTGGTCGTATGAGAAATATTAAGCTGAATTGTTTCATTTTCTGCAACGAGTACAACATAATCACTACTGGGCCAAAAGGTAGGCTCAACTAACCCAAGTAGGAATGTGAAACATGATCCTCCACCCAAATTGTGATGAAGAAAAACTGATTTTCATCCACAAAGTTCTTATCTTAGGAGAAACTTTTTTTTCTGGAAGAGTATATTCAATCATTCTTCGTATCATTATACTTGTAGATTTATTTCATAACCAAACATACCTATATACATCGAATCATAAACTTTATATTTCCAAAACCATCATGTATTCCTCTCTCTAACACGACAAAACGAATCCATGTTACGTAAAAAAAAATGTCAGTTAAATTACAAATATTAAGATTAGCTTTTATTGGATCCTAATGTGACCAGATGAATTCGATTAACAATAGAGCCTTAATATTAGTTATAGCTAGCTCAATCATTATATATGTACCCAGAGTTTTAAAGGTGTATCTAATGTTTCTAATTTTCTCTATAAGTTGATTATAGAGCTCTTCTGTATGGAGAGACATAAAAATAAATTTTAGTTAACCTTCAAGGCTTCAAGTAAGAAATAAGGAAGATAATCGTTGTAGTATTAGCATATAATGACTTTTAAAATTATTCAATTTCGCTCCTAGACAGTCCTACGTATATATACTAGTCAAAAGAAAACAAATGATGGTTGATATAAATAAGGCAACAATTGATCTGCAAGGCATCTCAGAGATTATTCATTATTAGTTGTTTTGCTGCGAGTTCATAAGGTATCCATACAAAAAATCGACAATTTTTATTTCTTCATTCCTAAAGATTGGACTTGGTTTGGTTTTGACTTCTTCTTTTCTAGATTACAACTGACTTATTGTCATAAACAAATCTTAACTCATCCCTAAATATGACGGTGGTATGTAATACAAAACATTACAATAAGTAGTACTAATACGAATAAAAGAGCACTGACGTCTCAGTGTAATATATGTATTTTTCTTCTTTTTTTGATAAAAAACTCACTAATATAGTTGACTCTGACTCTGTAAAGGTCTTCTATTTTAACGAGCGCACACAATTAATTGCAAATTCTAGCGACCAATTAAAAGAGCTTCAATAACATGTGCTAGCCACCACTTGTCATCGACCACCACCATCACATGGTCCACATCTGCAGTTTACAAAATATATTTCATGCGATCAAGTACAAACATATAAAAGACAAACATGTTGTATATGCATGCGCGCCTTTAAACATGAACAATACTTTTAATTTTTATAATAATGTAGAATTTAGTTCGATGTATCGAGTTTTGGTTCTGAAAATTGGGAGAGTGTATTTGAATGTCTATATTTTGCATGCATGTGACCCATCGGTTCAGCGTGTATGTATGTATGTAAATGAGGATCAATGCATTAATCAGAGGGTACTCGCTAAATTTGGGCACTCCATTCTATGTTTTAACCTAACAAATTACTGAGGGATATAGAATTCGTGTGTTCAAAAAAAAAAAAGATATAGAATTCCAATATTATCTTATCGCAGATTAGATTCATGATGAAATGATAATATATATATATATATATGAAATATTTACAATTGGACATATATAGCCAAACACGTATTCATCGTCCATGCATATGAGATAACAGACTTGCTTTCTCAGCATCCTATGCATAATGCACTATTTGGGATGAGCATATTCTCCACTCATCTATCATATGCTGGTTATTGCTCAACTCTATTGGCGCTATTAATGGGACAGTTTGCGTTTGATCACTAAAATTGCAATTTTAAACTAGTTAAAGATATAGGATGCATGATAATGATAATGATATCACATTAACGTGTATATATTATTCTTATTTTTTTTTTTGGCACATTTAGCATGCATGTACATCAACACGTATCAACTATTACGCGATATATTCTTTTTTGTTGAGCAAATCATTGGTTAAACAATTACCTAATTGGTTCTAAAAAACAAATTAAAATGTCTTGGTTGTATTCTTCTGTATTTGGGCCGGTGGTGATGCTTTCCAACATTTTAGGACACTAAAAAAGACTGAAATTAATCCCAAGGAACCCGATTGTCCAAATTCGACTAATATCAGCATTAGAGAACGTAAAAGCATTAATTATTGGTCTAAGTGAAATGTTGAGTCATCAAAAGAGTTAAATTAATGAGATCAATGTCATGTTTTTAACTAAATATAATACTCTATGATTAATATCAGTATAATGCGTAACTATGTTAATAATACGACAGTTTAAATCACATTCTGCTACGGCGTGAAGTGCAGCATTGCATGTGAATCTCGTGAATTAGCAAATGGACAGTAGATTATTCACGTCATTTCTCAGCTAATTAATTACTAGTATTAAGCAATTGTCAAATTATGTCTTATTAAAAATCCTATAATTATTTTGCCAAATCAGTAGAATCGATAACAATTTCATTGGGTAATCGTGCATGATATAGACTATATAATATAGTATATAGTATGTATTTTGTGAAATATTTTCTATACTAGAAACTTCTAAGAAACAGGTGAACTAGACTCTTAATTCATTGTTGCCAACAAGGAAAAGTATTAATTAACCAATTAGCATAACGAAAAACACCGCTAATTATTTTCAGATGGAAACTTCTAACAATATCTTGTATTGAGAATTAATTTTGTAATTAATTATAGTGAGAGCGATATTAATCACTATCCACACAGATTATTGATTAAGAAGGGCATAATTATAGTTAAGAAGCGTAGGTCATTAGCCTGCCAAAGCTGGCCATATGAGAGCACTTTCTAGGAGAGTAGTGGTACCAACTTCCCCTCTTCATACAATATTACAATCCAAATCATTGATATCTCAACTCTATCATCCAAAGTAACATTCATAAATTAGCTTTGTTTAGAAAAACGATAAGAATTAGAAATTATGAGCTTTACAGAAATGTTATGAAGCCTTAACAGCGAAAAGCAAACTAAACAAGAGATTGCATTATTCTTTAAAGGAAAAAAAAAACGAAAAGCTTTGGAACAAAGTATTAGTATTAAGATTAAAAAGTAGTAGTATTAAGATAGAATGATGGCATTGCGAGTATGCATGTCTTTCGAATGATTACTTAGTTTAGCAATCATTTGCTAACATTTTTTCTAACAAGAACCCGAATTCATTGGTTTTCACTTTTTAATTTGGTTAAACTCTCAAATTTATTGATCAACAAAATTACTTATTAACAAAAATGAAAAGTTCATCAAAGAATAAATCAATTTTGTAGGAAACTGAAAAAAAAAACAGCTATGTCCTCAAGATCAGAACCATTTTTTGAAATATATTTGCAAGCAAAGGTGAGTTCTGATACTTGCAAGCAAATCATTACATATATTTCTAGTTAACTGTGTATATAAGTAAAATCATATACTAAAATTAAGTCTTTTTTTTTTGGATATTGAGTTCGATGTTCACATCGTCAGCATTGATTTACAATATACTACCGAGTCTATCATGCATGCATGGAATGTTATATAAGTATTTGATATATATTTCCCTTTTTTGTTCACAATATATTTGATATTTCCCAAGATCATCATTACCATTGATTAATGTTTTTCATTCACTCGTTTGAAGAATATAGATGGGCATGTGCATCTTTTTGGGTACTTAGCTTTTCGCAAGTGAGTTTAATTATTAGAACACTTGATTGTACTCACTAATCAGTAATCACTGAATCACTAATGATTCATATCGTTACAACTCAAATAATATGACAACACTTTAGTTCTTTAGCCTTTTCTGATTTTTATTCGCCGTTTGTAGATTAACTAACCAACCCCACTTACATTGTTCCACCACATCTCAAACGGTCTTTGTCTTTTTCGATATTTAATTCATTAACATATTCTTCCAATCATATCTTTATGGTATCGGGATTTCGTTGATGTAACAAAATAAACATATAGATTTGGTAGTGTCTTAAGAAAATTTGAGTACTCGTAATTTAGAAGTCGAGTGCAAGAATCGTTTTAAAAACCAATTCAGTGTTACTGAATGGCGTTTCCTTAAATGATTGATATCTAGTTTTTTTTAAGCATTTAGCATTAGTATAATGGGAGTAGATGAGAATTAACTCAAGTGTGTGAATCATTCATAATTCAACTTAACTTAATTTCAGATTGTATTCACTTTATATTACGAGTGTGTGTATCACTTTCACTTGATCTCACTTATAATTAAGTATTCTATCGATCTGTAGAAAGTTTCAATTTTACGGATTCAAGATCTTCCTATAGCCTACAAAAGAGAGTACAAAGCTCACATACTTTATCAACAATATAATTGAGCGGATCCATTAACATTTTATCTAGTCCCTTTTCTAAATATTATTCAAATTAACTTTTATTAATATGTCGTTAAAATATATATGGGATAGTACCAAATATATGTATGTACAGTATATGTGATGATACTGAGATATGTGTTACACTATAACCATGGAGTCGTTTCATGATTTAATCAGCCTAAGCTCACAATATATTGTTTTAAACCCTATGATTCCGTGTGTTTATTAATGGTCATATACTCTAGTACTCTTGTAACTCGGATCTAAAATTTCAGGACTAGATGACACCTAGGAAATATTTGTAATCACGACTCAGTATCTTCCCTAAATTGCACACTTGAATAATCCCCAACTAAGCTTATAGTATTTGACTTTTTATGAACTTTACGTGTTTTAATCCCTTTTCTTTTTCTGCATAACCACCTTATGTTTATTACTTAATGGCCGAAAGTATGACTTTATTGACATCACACATGTTACAAAGAATTTAACTTTTCTTACTAAGCTTATAATATTAAAAACATTTTTGTTATCAATTTCATGTCTGTACGTTAAGGACAGCTAAATTATTCACACGGCGTTGTTATCTGCGTAAAGTCAATAAAAAATTACAGATAGTTAAAAACATTATATCTAATAATATATGTGCATAAGATCTTGAGCGATGCTTTTTGAATTATTCGAAAATATCAGTCTTTATTTGCAATTCTAAAGTTGTAAGTGAAAAATTCACTAATCTATCCTAATGCAAAAACTTTATTTATTATTGGAGCAAGTTATAATCTCTGATAAGTTAGGGTAAATCCATAAGTCAGTGTACAAAACATTACTTTTGTTATAGTTTTGCGGGGGAGATAAGGGGTGTATTAAAGCCTTTTCAAAAAAAAAAAAAGAGATAAGGGGTGTATTAGATTGTGTTTAGATATGTATAGTCATATAGGTTATGTCATTTTTATTTTTCACGATAAGAAATCCACTTTTAAGCCAATACATAGCATATAACATTTACATTTTTATAAAGAAAATAAATTTTCATTGATATATGTATAGTTTATAAGATGTCTTAATCCTTTACCTCGAAAATGTCTGGTGAAAAGTTAACTAATACACTTTCTAAAGATAACGGGCTTCATAGTCATATCTAATTCTTTCTTATATTCGTACACATGGAGTCATTGTATTATTGAGCCTCGGATGCAAACGAAATGTATGTAATGATTTGTAGAATGGCTGTAAGTAGAGAGGTCAAGTGATGACATTTACAATAATCAAATTGTAAGAATCGAAATTTGGATAGTGTGACGTATTGAATTCTAAGAGGTTTAAGACAACTAAACTTTACTTACTTGTCGTTTGCTGTGAGTCTAAATTCCGACGTGCATGTTAGGTCGCCCGTATTTTTTCAGTTAGTATACGTAGACCCGTAGAAATTAGCCAGAGATGCAAAAGGTTAAACTCTTTTGATAGTTGTTTAACCAAAGGGAGAGATAAATAAGCGGTAATATACACATTTTTGAAGCTTCTTCGACTAGTCAAACATCTAAAACTCCGAAAGAAGAAAATAGAATAATTAGCTAATCCGCCTTAGAGGAGAGGTTAATAGTTGTTAATACCTTGGGGAACATGAATCTTCATCTTTCCTTTTTAAATGGATCGATAAGATCATATGAATCATATCAAGGGTGAAAGGGACATGGGATCAAGAAATGCGATAATTTTACCTACCTCATCTGTAAATGTTGGGTTAATATTCGGACCGTAGATAAACCAGGACGTGTCGTCTGAGATTATGTGATCTAGTTATATTAAAATGCTTGTTTTGTGGGATTCTGATTTGTACTCGAGACTATAATAATAAAGGAGTTGGAAAACACGTCCAAGTTTGAAGCAAGATGACGATTAATTCGTAGGTTTTTTTGTGGGTTAGTCAAAAAGGGGCATTCAAAAAGTTTATTTTCTGAGGTTTTTTATCAACACACATATATCTGTTTCTGTCTGGCTCAAATTAAAATTAACAATAAAATGTTTAAAACGTTCTAAATAATAGTATCAGTTTTGTAATTGTTGTTAATGGTGCATAAATATATATACTAACGTTAATATTTATGAAAGACAATCCACTAGCTAGCATCGTATTGACTGTTAATATAAATAATTGGCTTAAACTAAAAATTCCTTAGGACTAAATACACGTTTTAACTATGCAAACAATCCCATAACGTGATTCATTTCTTCAACGTAAACTACTCTTTGTTTAATTAAACACTTAACAATTTCAGCAGAAATGTAAATTATTTTTTCGTTTGTAAATAATCAATGTATCCTCAACAAAAATGGTTCCAATTTCTATTGAATGTCACAAACGAACACTTAAATTTTTTTTTAAAAAAACACTTTGCTACAGTACCTCTTAAATTTTATTAGGGGTTAGTGAGAGTAGAATTTATGTAGAGTTGGTTGATTCTAAGAGTCAATACATTTGTTAAATTTCTAAAGAGTTATAAAGAGTTTTTTATATTTAAAAATTTTATCAAAATTTGAGAGTGTAACTATTTTAAAAATTTAAAGGTTATATGCAAGATTTTTGAAATTTTGTTTTCTGAATAAAATTGTCTAATAAATCCCAATAACACTAAATTTAATAGGATTATAGAATCATTAAAAACCAAGCTTATTGAATAACATGAGATTTTGCAGGTCATTAACGATCATGAAACCAATAAGACTAGATTTGAGTAAGAATGTTAGAATTCTTTAACCAATAATACTAGAATTTAAAAAACTTAACAATCATGAGAAATTCACATCCCACTAACACTCCCTTAGTTATTTATGTCAGTAAATATGTGAATAATGTATGGTTGAGTAAGTTAAAATAAAAGCTTTGCAGCAAAATTGGTTCTATTTGTTATCATTTATGGAAAATAGCAAGTTACAAGTTCCATTTTGTTTGTGCAACAGAAAGTTTGAAGATAAAGATAGAATAGTACACATTATCAAAAAGAACTTAACTGATTTGACCAAGATATTTATACCGTGCCAAATTGCAGTTTAATTTGAACTACTTTTTTACCACGTCAGAAAAGGTAAAAAAAAAAACTAATGATTTGTTAGTATTTCGAACTCCAAGTATTTGTGAGAATTAAAATGTCACATGGTACACTGATGAAAAGTAACTAATTTTGATCTCTATCTTCATTTCATTTAGATTTCTATTTACCAAGGAATTTAATAGTCTTATAAACAAAACACTGGAGAGGAGGACTAGATAATTTCTTATCTTGAATAAATAATAGTTGTTTGATCACATTTGTAAACTCATTGCTAAACAAAACCGTGGGCTATGCGAGAGAGATGCGAAAGAGTTGACCGGATTAATCTATAAATCGTTAGAAAATGTAATTCATGTATTTTAGAAATAACTTAGGTTCTGTGATTTAAAGCGACTCCCTCTCACGCATTATTACTATTGAGTATTGACCTTTCATTTTAATATTAGCTTTTTGGAATCGTGTTTTAAACCCAGACTGCTAATACTTTGTGGAAACTCTTTTAAGTAGTGCCACAAAAGCCTACAAGCTGTAAGATAATACTTAAAAATAGAGCAAGGCTAGTAAATTTTTAATTGGCTAGGGTTCCACGTGCCGATATATAGTTATAAATTTTTATAGGGTAACTACTTCGCCCAAATTTTTTTTTTTTTTTGTAACTTAAAAAAATATTTATAGCCTTATAGGGTAAATACATGGAAGCTAGTTTCCTTTATTTTCTCCATACAACGTAGTTATCTTTCTTAATCATAGCCTGTTTTGTGGAAATTTGTCTTATCTTCGATAAATTTGATAAGATTGAATATCTTTTACAAATAATCTTTTAAAACAAATATTTGAGATAAACCTCATTTCTCGAAATTATTCTAAGAATTTGTAAGCTTTTCAAAGATAAGTATTACACAACGACATTTAATTTCTGTCTGGTACCGCTTTTTATTATTATTCTACGAGTATAGCAAAATCTTTTTAAACTTGAGTTGATGGATACCCTAAAGTTGTAGTCTGATCAACGTGTTAATTAAAGACCTGATTCTGCAAATTTAATGATCTACGATAATTGCTTGTTAATTATCTATATTTTGTTATAGACCTGATTCTGCAAAAAAAAATTTTGGTGTAAGTGATTCTGCAATTTTTTTTTGGTGTAAGTGATTCTGCAAATTTACGTAAACATAACAAACGATAAAAATCTCTATAATATTATTTGAGAAGTTAGTTTCTTATATGTCACGTTCACGTTAACTCTCGCGATGGTTATTTACATTGATACTCTTAATGAATTAAAAATATTACATTTAAATACTATTATTGAATTTTTTTATTTAGTTTCCTTTTAAAATTTTCAAATAACATATATAATAAAAAGGAAACATTTATAAAGTTAACAAAAATATAAACGAAAATATAAACAATATATGTATATATAATATTATTCATTAAAAAAAAGTTCACAAAATAGAAATATTCTAAATTTACAAGTTCACAATTTGTTTAAACTGCTTATTTTAAGAGATATTAGAGAAAATAATTAAGAACAAATATCTTTTGATCAAATAATTACAAAATATTTAAAATAAGTAACAGTATATACTTTAATGAGGTATATATATATATATATATTATATTTTATCATTATTAAAATTATTTGTTTTCTTTATATTAAATTTGTTTTAAATTTTAAATTTTTATTTTTTTGGAACTTAATATAACCATAATCAAAATACCAAAGCAAATCCAAATTCTAATTTTAAGATTATTTAAAATAAATTTCAGTTTATCATTTAATAAGTCTAAGACATTAAATTATTTAGAATTTATAAAATGTTTTAATTTTGTAAATATTGATATACAAGCTTCCAAAATGTATTAGTTACTTATGTATGTAACTTTCCATTGATCATCACTTTATTTTTATAATGTTTTTATAAAATATTTTTTTTAAAAACAACATATAATTTGATAAGTATTATGAAAAAATACATGCACATTTAAACGATAAATAAAGTTAATTTGGTTTTACTTAATAATAATAAAAATAATTATACTTCAATTTGAATTTGAAAATATATGTAACTCAATATACTCACAACATGAGTGACTGGACTAATCCAACTTATATCTAAAATCATAGATTTAACTTCAATAAGAATATATAATTTTATAATGATAATTTTATTTTATAAATTTAAATTATAGGATGACTCAAAACATATTAATAATGAAAATAAAATATTAACCAAATGTTACAATTTAGTTCTTTTGTAAAATTTATATATATGCATGAGACGGTAGAATATAATCGTTATATTAATTTATGAACTTTGAAATCAGACACTTTAGTTTATTTTTTTATTTTAGTCTAAGCACAATATATCTTAAGCTATACATAATCTTCGTCAAATATATTTGCATATCTAAGACAACAACTAACGTAAATAAAAATAAGAAAAATTAATCATAATTTTAATATATTTAAAATAAAAATATCATAGTTAAATTTAGAAAAATAGATATAATCCAGTATACCCAAATGATAACTAAATCGACTATAAAAACAACAAAACTGACTAAATATAACATATTTAAAATTATATGTCTAATTAAAATAATATAATATTATTAATATAATAGTGCATACAAATCATAAATCAATTTAAAATCATCTAGTAATGTAGTAAGCGTTCAGCTGATTTTCGTAAAGTCGAGAAATAAAAGATGTTTCGGAGCTTTGAAGTTTGAATAATCAAATATCTCGTGGGCGGGTACAAAAGTAGAACGTACCTTCTTCTTGATTCACATAATATCTAGATCTACCAAAAGCCAAGAATATATGGGTTCCAAATCCTATACATATTGCCTCGGCGGTTAATGTTATTAGATCCATGTTCGAACACAATCAGTGAATTCTACATAGATTTTCATATCATACAAGAGAATTTCAGTATAAATCAAATAAAATTGTACAAGTTCCTTTTCTGTACCTGCTAATTAAAACGATTACCATAACTTTCTGCTAATCTTCCATCCCTTTTCACTTTTTTTATTAACCCTGCTTAGGTTGTTAATGTAAAGTATCATTAAATATTAAAATATCACACATTAAATACTGAATATATTGGTCCAATCAGTCCACCTCGCACCACAACACATCTTTTATAAATTCCATAGACAGACCCGGCCATTTGCACTCGTTCTTCTTCTCCACAGACCACGACCCCTCGAAACGTCGCCGTATAAGTTCATCTCTCTTTCATCCTTCACAACTTTTCTCTGACAACTTTCTCTTTTCAAAAGATAAAACACCCAAAGTTAAACTGGCCCTTCTCCATTTTCGTTCACAAAATCTTGCTTTATATAGCACATACTCATGTAAGTATAGTCTTCACTTCAGGCCTACAATTATTTACTGCGGCTTATAACTCGTGCAGTTTTTGGATTTTGTTAGTTGACGAAGTCGTTTTCAGACAAGCTGTTTATTGTCTGAACTCACTAATGTCTTCGCTTGAATTTTCAGCGTGCTTTTCGTCTACCTTACTTGCTCTGTTTTTTCCTTCTTCATGACAGCTCTGTTTCCTTATTTTCTCCTTTAACACCTTACCACATAAAAAATGGTTTTGAGCAAGTATTTTTCTTTTCATTTCATTATCATTCCTCTCATTTATCTAAATCATTATATCGATTTTCGTTATTGGAAAGATGGGTTCTTCTAGTTATACATAGGTACACACATGTTGTAGAACATGGCTTCTTCCTCTTCTTGACATGTGTTGATTATAGTATACAACATGGTTCTATATAATTCTTTTTAATTAAGAGATTAATACTTTACAATTTGATTGTTTTTCTAGTTTTTAATTATGTGTCTCAGATTCTCATGCAACTAGGTTCTTTTCTATTTCCGTTGAACTTCTTTGCTACTAGTATTATTTATCGGTTCGTTTTGTTTGTTTTTCTTAATTTATGTTTTAGTTTCTGTCTTTTTGATCTTTGATTGGAACCAAATTGCTCAATAAGTAATATTCTTATTGTTTTCTTCATTATTTTTCGATTAGTTTCGCTTTCTCTTACGCGTACTAATATCGTGTTTGTCTCTTAATTACCAGATCCTCATCCTATATCATCCTCAGATTCTGGTTCTTGACTTTGTACAAAACAACGGTGGCGCAGAAACGGCAGAGCGTTAGATTATAGAAATATGGGGAAGATCTTGAAATCTAAGGTACGTTCTTGAACTACCTTTCTTCTCCTCTACTCTTACTCTGTATCTCTTTTGCTAAAAAACGGCTGCGTTTTACAGTCTTCTTGGCCAAGAACCGTCGTTAGGAAGTGGCTAAACTTACGTAGCGGCGCTTACGAGTTTCACTCTGATTACCCAGTCAAAGGTGAGAGATTGACTCGTGCCGTATTGGATCTTCGCCTCTGCACACCGTGCCGTTTTAGATCTTTACTTCTAGACATCACGCCGTTTGTTTAATTTCTCGTGGACTTAACGGAGGTTTTATTTGTTCCAGGTAAGATGGAGCCAACTCAGTCGAGGAGAAAAAGTTGCTCCGACGGTGATTACAACATGATCGTGCCGGAAAAGTTTGCAGGTAAAAATAATTGCTGATAGTAGTAATAAACAGTTCATGATTTTTTTATTATATAGTTTTGGGGCATCGAAAAAGGCGTCGTATCTATTGTCCTTAAACTGTACCTGAATTAGAAGTCTCCGTACGAAGACTTTGGGTTCATCGCTAGCCGTAGGATTAGACATCTGTGTTAAAAACAACGGCAAATAAAACGTTGAAAGGTAACCGAGATTTTCCTTGAAAATCGTGTTATAAAGTAAGTAAAAAATGGGAGATTAGTTGTAACGTGTGGTGTGAGAGATTAGGTTTAAGATCGTGTTATAAAGTAAGTAAAAAAAGTCTTCAGTTTTAGGTGTACTTGCTATTCTCAATTAACCAGTTTCTGTTTTATACATACCTATCTTTGTCTGATTATAATTTCTTAAAGACTAATTATTCAGTAATTAATTGATTTTGTTTATGTTTTATGGTTGGAATAGGTTGGTTGGGCCAAGCAAATGGCGATTTTAAACAATCAAACGGTGAACATGTGACACGCGTTGATGACAAACTTGATCTCAAGTAATAAATAATTTTCATGATTGATCTATCTATATATACTTTTATGTTTATAGTTAGCTATGATTAGTAACTTTGTTATTTTTTAATGGTTGATGATTAGAATGTTCGTCGGGACATGGAACGTGGGAGGGAAGTCGCCACATGATGGATTAGACTTAAAAGACTGGCTTCAATCTCCTGCAGATGCCGATATTTACGTGCTAGGGTATGCATATAATGATAATTACACTTCTCTTACTTCTAATAGTTTTACATAATCAACTATATTATCTTTTATTTGTTTTGTTTAGGTTTCAAGAAATCGTGCCGCTAAATGCTGGTAACGTACTTGGAGCCGAGGATAATGGTCCTGCGGCTAAGTGGCTGTCCCTTATCCGAGAAGCCTTGAACAACAATAACAATAACTTATCAAAAAATGACCTTGAACTTTCTAAAAACCACAGAACCTCCTTCGAACTTACGAAATCATCACAACAGCCCCGGCTCAGCTTCTCCAATATTTCGGATGATAACCCACTTTCATGCAACACGACTACACCTCAAGGCTATTCCCTGGCTGCGAGTAAACAGATGGTGGGGATCTTTTTGTGTGTGTGGGTTAGAGATGATCTCAGGAAACGTATTACCAACCTCAAGGTTTCATGCGTTGGTCGGGGCATCATGGGATATCTTGGAAACAAGGTCAGTCTAATATATGAACATTAGAAATTAAATTTGTAACACCGTGTCTCTATACTCAATAGCTAACGATGCAACCTTGTGTAGGGCTCCATATCTATCAGTATGTCACTGCATGAGACGAGTCTATGCTTTGTTTGTACGCATCTTACGTCTGGTGAAAAAGAAGGCGACGAGGTCAGAAGAAACTTAGATGTGACCGAGATATTAAAGAGGACAAGATTTTCACGTTCTTCTAAAGATTCTCGACCCGAAACGATAATGGACCATGAGTAAGTAAAGTCAGAAATGTTTTTTTTTTCATATAAATTAAGTTCCATTATTACCTTGTTTATTGATACGTTGTATTACAGTAAAGTAATATGGCTAGGAGATTTGAATTATCGGCTAAGGGCCAGCAGTGACGTGCATGAACAGCTTAATAATAATGATTGGGAAGCACTTCTAGAGAAAGATCAGGTTAATACTTATCTTTTTTTTGGTTTATATAATTACCTGTTTAAAGGTTAAAAAAAAATAATAATAATAATTACCTGTTTAATTAAGAGGAATTGAGCTAACACATGTTTCTTTTTTTTTTTTCCTAATGCAGCTAAAGATAGAACAAAGAGCTGGTAGAGTTTTTCAAGGATGGGAAGAAGGAAGGATTTATTTCGCACCAACATATAAATATCTTATAAACTCTGACAATTACGTTGCCCAAACTGAAAAATCAAAGGAAAAGCGAAGAACACCAGCTTGGTAAGGTTTCATTATCGAAATAAAACGTTGAATGAATTTGATAATTATGTGGTTGTTTATAAACGTTAACATTATTGTTCCTAATCATTTACTTCAGGTGTGACCGAATATTGTGGAAAGGTGATGGGATGAAACAAATATGGTACACCAGGGGAGAGTCGAGATTCTCAGACCACAGACCGGTTCAATCACTCTTTTCAGTTCATATTGACTTAACTCAGAACCAATCAAACCGGAAAACCAAACCGATCAACCAAAACCATCGTCCCAACCCGGTTTTGCCATACACATGCCACGGGAAAGTCCAGGCTGAAGAGATCTTGTTGCTCACACGAGCACAAAGTTGTATAGACACACAACCTAGATTTATATCATCTGTTTCTTAATTTATTACTTTTTGAATGCTTTCATATTTCCAAAGAAGAGATGACACATGGACTCCGACGATTGGATGAATGAAGCTTTCATATTGGCAAAAAGCAAGATTGTTAATTTAATTTTTAATATTGGGTTAACTTTGATTCTAGTTTCCCTATATTAGCTAAATTTTGTGTAAAAACAGGGAGTTTTTTTTTGTTTACAGTTGTTAACTTTGTTCATAAAATAAAAAAGAACATAATAATAATATTATTATTTTTCTGTTTTAAGACAGACAGTTAGACAAACTTCAAGATGGGCCCAAACAAGAAAGCCCAAAATCACTTGAGCCTCTCGAATAGTCGTGCGGAGCAGTTAATAAAATTTCAGAGCCGAAAAATGAAGTCAAAAAGGTTATTATTCCGAGACGACTCATCGAAGTACAAAGAAACTATTTAAAATCGCAGTGGTGGTGTTCACACTTCGCCGGCGATTTTCCCGATCGTTCTCTCTCTCTAGTGAGCTTTCGCGACAACATCGTGAAAATATCTCACTGACCACAGGTGTCTGAAATATAACAGTGTGTATTGGTTTGTATTAGGGTTGCTAAAAGTCTATGTCACTGTTTCTTGATTTCGGAGTTTTGATGATATCTGGTTATGTTCTCTGTATGTTATTTCTATTAAAAATGTGAGCTTTTGATTATGTTAGTCGCATCGCATGTGCTTCAAGCTATTGGAACTAGTTCGAAATTTTTCTGTTGAGCTATGATAGCTATCTGGTTTTCTCTCCATTTGTTTTTTTTGTTTTGAAGTTGAATCAACTCCAAATTTGGATTCTGAAGGTCTGCATTGCTGGTTCAAGGACAGCCTTGATCCAAGTGACATTAGAAGAAAACTACAGAGAACAGTTGAGAAACATGGTATTGCTCTTTTATACTCAAGTTTGTTGTAGCTTCTCTGGTTAAGATATTTTAACTTCTGTGTGTGGGGGCAGAAACTTTACTACAAATGAATAATAATTTAAGAGGGAAGCTTTTTTTTTTCTTCTTGGAAAAAAGCTTTATGATTGGCCATTGAGTCATGTGGGTATCAGAGTTTCACCCGGGGTCCACAATTCGTTATTTTGATTATGGAACTTGTATGATTTTGTGAGTTTGAAGCCAGTTTTTTTTTTTAATTGTCATAAGCTCATTTCTATCTTTGTGGCAGTCTTTTCCAAATCAAAGTTTTTGGATGGCTAAGAGTTCTGGGATTCCTAGTGACGGCGAGATGGCTTCTTATGATAATAATGCTTCAAAGCGTTCTCATCAGTGGCTTTTGGATGGCTCCGAAGCTGAGTTGCTTCCAAACAAGAAACATGCATCTGAAGTTCCTACCAGCAACTTGTTCTCTGGACCGGCTTGGGGGAACACTTTCTGTTTTCAGGCTACTCCTGATCAATTTACTGAACGGTTGTTCGACACTGAAACCACCAGATCAACTGATATAAATGATAAAACCGAGAAGGCCATTCGAGGAAGGAGTGAGGTTGAGGAACCTTACAGTGATCATCCCTCGTTTGGCTTGTCAATGTCACACACACTTGAGGATCCACAGACTGGAGTTAGCTTCGGTGGAGTCAGAAAAGTGAAAGTTAGCCAGGTGAAGGATTCTGATAGTTTTGTCTCATCATCTTCAAATGCACTGAACTACGACAGGACAGACACCAGAGCTGTGTCGGCAACTAGCTCCTATAGGGTTGATGAGAATGCCATGTGCATGGGTCTTGCATTTGGTAAAGAAGAGGAGAATATGATCGCTGAAAGTTACGAGAGGGAGAACAGCGTCTTTATATCAATGGGGCAACCATATAGCAAGGGAGATGAGAATATATCGTTGGCTTCTTACAATGACAACAACAGTTTTGCTTCTGATATTGCTTTTGATAAGGTTGACAGTAATTTAATATCCATGGGTCAAACATACAACCATGTTGACCAGAGTGCTGCATCAGAAGGTCTTTTTGTTCACAAAGAAAGTACACTTGTAGGTAGAGATGGTGTATATAACAAGAACAGTAACGTTGTGCAAGATTCTTGTAACAAGGGACAGAGTACAATCATATCTTTTGGTGGTTCCAGTGATGTTGATGCTAATAGCTCTGGCTACGAGTTCTTGTTGTCTCAGTCCACACCTCAATTATCTGAAACTCCAGCTAACAAAGATTTGGTTGGATGTAGAACCAACGTGCTTGGTAGCAGCGATGCTACCTTCTCTTGTAGTGATGTCTCTGTGAAGAAAGAAGAAACAAAAGTGTCAAAGAAACTTCAGAGCAATAGTTTTCCTTCTAATGTAAGGAGTCTGTTGTCTACCGGTATGCTTGATGGAGTTCCAGTGAAATACATTGCTTGGTCACGTGAGGTAGCTGATTTGCTTGCGCTCTATTATCCAAAAGATTGCAGTTAAGGGCATTGGCTTATAATTCTTGTTACCCTGTTTTCAGAAGGAGCTTCACGGTGTTATCAAGGGCTCAGGATACCAATGTGGATGCGACTCATGTAATTCCTCTAAGGTGAGCTACATTTTATTGGACTATATATGCAGATTACAAATAGATCTTGCCTCTTGATAGATAAGGTTTTTTTGTCCAGGTGGTGAATGCATATGAATTTGAACGGCACGCTGGTTGCAAGACGAAGCATCCGAATAACCATATATACTTTGAGAACGGGAAAACCATCTACGGGATAGTTCAAGAGCTCAGAAACACACCACAGGATTTGCTGTTCAATGTTATCCCAACAATGACTGGCTCTACTATCAACCAAAAGTCTTTCCGTCTATGGAAAGGTATATAGTTTATGCTATTTTGAGCAAGATATATCAATTGCTTAAACGAATAGCAGCTGGTCTTCTGTATTCTAATGCTATGTGCTTGCATCTGTATCTTCAGAATCCTACTTAGCTGCTACACGGGAACTTCAGCGTATCTACGGGAAAGAAGAAGGATACCTGCTCTGATAGTCTTGGCAGAGTCTTGTACTCATTGCTGGTAAATTCAAGTATTCAACCAATGGAGGATTGATGTTTTTTCCTCATTTCATTGGAGAAATAATAAGAGCACAGGTTTTAACATTATATTCTACATTTCATCATAAAGTAGAGATGAATGAATATATCTGTAGATATTCACAATTAATCATCATCTTAATCCTAAAGGTGAAGTTATTTTTCAGTTCTCATATATAGTATGTCAGTCTTTACTTTGCTTCTTAGTTTGTTCACCATATATGTTTCTAACCTCTGGTTTAGATGGCAATTTAGGCCATAGGCCATCTACTCAGCTTCAAAGCAACTATTGAGTTCATGTTCCTAGACAATGGTAACCCGAATGATTGTGCCTAACATGTGCTGAATTTTGCCATTACTTATCTTTTTGGTAGCACTAAGTTCTTTTATGGGAAAATGGTAACTTCATGATATATTTTATGTAGTAGAGACTGTAGGGTACAGAAACAATCTTGTTTTCGCAAAGACACTATCATAAATCATATTCATTGTCTATTGCATGAATCCATTTGTTCCATATCTATTCCTCTTTGACAATTATTTTCTTCCCATGGTAGTTAGCAATTCTATCCTACAGTTGCTCTGGAAACATAGTGGATAACATCTGAAACTGGAGAACGTTCAGACTCCTCCAGTCAAAACATTTGTGTCCCCACATAGTACAGTTAGACTGTTTCTACAAATGTTCTTCTTTGTTCTCCTTGATTGTTGATAGCATTGACTCCATGATCAACACAAATGTTTCTGCTTAGTTCCAACTTTGGTTGTGTTGATTCATCATCTACTTGTGGTGTGGAAGGATAGTCATAATCTTTCCCCTTGCCCCATATCACAAGATAGAGTCCTGCACATATAACCACTGCACCAAGAACCCTGCCAAAGAAAAAAAAGAAGTTAAATCCTGATTAGTAAAACTAGTGCCTGGTGTTATTGTTTGGCGTCTTGCTTACCTTCCCAAATACATCTGCTCAGCAAAGATGACGGTCGACATAATCGCCACTATGATCATGCATAGAGGACTAAAGGCTGTTACAAACACAGGACCTCTAGTTTTCATCACCATTCCTCCAACATAATAAGCAATCGCAGAGCACACTATCCCCTGCATCCATTTTATTACCATTATTAATCTACAAGACAGTCTGTGAGTCACTGATTTACTTGGACATGTCTGAATCTTACACTGTATGCGGCTGTAAGGAGTTCAGTGTCCCAACCAATGGCCCATGCGCCAGGGTTTCCCTTCTCCATCACTAATGCCACAGCAGTTCCTTCTATTGTTCCCATAAGGCATATCCATGCAGTGAGTGAGAGTTCTGCTTGGTAAGTCCTCAATGTAACAGCCTGAAAAGAATTAAATTCTTGTAAAAATAAACACTCAGTAAGTATATTATTATTATTTTTCTAAATCTTACTTGGAGAATCATGAAACATGCATAGCTGAAACACCCAATAGTGACCAGAACTGCGCCTTTGATGGCACTGTGAATATCAGTACCAGTTGTGTTTGGTGCAGAGACTCCTTTGGTCCAGAAAAGATCAAGAACCGGGCCTTTTACAAGAGTCATGATCATAGCTCCTCCAACTGTAGCCAATGTCCCAATCACCTTACCCGCGCTCCTAATGCACCGTAAGTTCACTCTTTCAAGCCCAAATAAATAGGCAAGGACGAAAGTGATTGCAGGTAGGACATTGTACATGGCGGTTGCAAATGTAGCCGTTGTGTATTTCATGCCTAAGTAGTATAAGTTCTGATCAATCACTGGCCTATTGTATTACAAAATACATGATACGGAAACTAAATTAGATTCAAGTGAACAAGAAGATAGATTTGTGGGACAATTAAAGAATAAAAATAAATATATTACTCAAGTAATCCAAGAAGTGTTATCTTGCCAAATATCATTAACGTCATCTTTGGTCTCACTTTCCTGTTTTTTTTTCACATCATAACACCATTAAATTACATTAGAAAGTTGGACAATTATTCAGTCAAAAAAAAAGTTGGACAATTATTTTTCAACCACAAATACGATAATCTCAATACAAAACATCAAAACCATTAATCTTAAGTTACATTAAAAAGTTGCAATTATATTTTTAACCATTTTAACACAATTCGAATCATTATAATCTTTTTAACAAGGGACTTGCTTATTTGAGAATTGTTATCAAATAAAAAATCTTATACGAATTGGATTTCTAATCCGTGCATAGTTACTTGTTTACAATCATAATCACTGAAGCATACACGTTGAAGAGAATTGTTAAAAGAAATGTGAAGGACTCACATTCTATGCATGACAGTGACATAAGCCATAAAAACCAGAGATAAAGACCGTTACAAGTGTTTTGTCTTTTAACATATGACCGACCACTTCTTATCGTATAACTACGTCACAAAGCCTCATTCTTTCTTTTTGCTACTTTCATCCTTTCAACACACGAAACGTCTATGCACAACCACACAAATAATATTAAAAAGGTATCATATAACATGGAAACACAAACGTAAAAGAAACTTCAGTAATGCATTGCAGACTCGATTTCCACTTTCCAATATAGATCAAACTAGATGATACTTTACTTTTATGGTTTTGAAACTACAAACTAACGATGAATTGTGTTTGTCAAATAAGCTGTGATCTAAAGAAGGGAAAGTAGAAAATACTTGTCAAAATAGAAGGCGAACGGGGCCATAACCACGGTAGCAACCGCATGACGGTAAACAACAAGGACATAAATGCTCATGCCTTTGTTCAGGACAGCTTTTGAGAGGATGTCCATTCCTGCTAAGCCTACTTGCAACAATACTACTGAAATAAATGGCCTTGCCTTCTCCATACAATCTCTCTTCTTTACTTCCTCCATCTTAATGACCTAAATCAACAATCTCCCTATTACTCTCTTTTGATTATGTTTAGAAGTAGTAGCAATAGAGATATGGAGAGGTTTGTTTTCAATTGAATGATGTGTTATGATGTCTTGGTTCTCTCTTTATATAGGGCCAAAGATAAAGGATGTGATGTGAACATTCTTCTCTCTACGGAAACTTATACGTGTATATTAGTGTAAATGTTTATGATATAAATATGTGTATAATGCTATTTTTTTTGTTTGTTAAGTCAAGTTGTTATACCCTACCCTGAATTCATGGGCCCTATTTCTCTATCTTTTCAACTAGAACCAAAGAGGATGCACAAAAGATTTACACAACCTAACTAAATGAACAAAATAGTTTTTATATATTTATGGTTGCCTAATTCCAGGAGAGGCGTTGATGCATCGAGTTTAAACTATGTAAATGATTAATGAGTCACGATATAGTATACCGACACTGTTGAGTAGAGTGACTATTGGTTAGATTTTTGCTTTTTCCTTTTTTTTCATTAAGTTATTTTCTTATTTCTTTTAGTTCATGGAATAGCTATTGATGTAAGTGCGTATAATTACCAATATTTTGGGTCCTTTGCACTGTTCCCATTTTCCCACTTAGTTTCTGGTGGAATAACTTTCATTATTTTCTTTGCATATAATTTTGTTTTCTAAAAGAGAAGGATCGGTTCTCTATCAACATAATTTTTTTGATTCATTATTTTGTAGTTGGCGCTTGGCAGGTATGAATACTTCACGATATAAGGATAACAAAAGTAATATACACATTTCTACAACATAATTACATAACAAAAGCCATCCAAACCTCTAAGCTTAGGGATGTGAAATTAATTTGAAAACAGAAAGACTGAATCAAATCTGTTAACATATTATATATATAATTTTTTTACCGAAGCATGAAATATGAAAGTTCAAACGGAAGAGATGATTTATAAATCCAATATAATCAATTGTGTGGACCAATTCCTTTTCTATGAACCTAAATTGAAAATATAAAAAACTAGGAGCGAAAAATGCTTTCAGGCCGAAAATAGGAAATATCTCCTAAACATTATTCGACAAATGATTTTGACAAGTGTCACCACTACATTCTTTTTCAATAAAAAATGATGACATAGCATCAACATAATTATGACATGTAAAATTTTTTATTTTAATATTTATATTTTTTGTAAGATTACTTAAATATGTTTCTATATACGGATTTAGATTTCTTTATGAATATTTACTTTGGTGAGATTTTAGAAATATGGTAATAGCTAATATATCAATTTATAAATCATATATTTTATTTTTATATATATATACTAATATACTATAGAACTAAGTATAGTTATAATTATATATTTTATCAACTTATATAGGTTATTTATATTGAGTTTGTATATATATATATAATATATATATATATATATATATATCTATTTAGAACTAATTTTTATATTTAAAAATAAAAGTAATTAAATAAATTATAATATGAATAAAATATTTATAAAATGCAAATTATTTTTACTAAAATTTAATTAAATCAAATTCTAAAATTAAAATAAACTTAAATATACAGAACTACAAATAGTTACATTATGGTTTTATCTTTTACCTACAAATTTTAAATATAAAAGTTGAAAATTGAAAAATTTATTTTACATAAAATACTTATATTTTAAAATTTATTATCTCTGCGTGTGGCGCAGGAAAACTCCTAGTGAACAAATGTTTGGAGAGAATAGGACATGCTCGAACTGAAATTAAGGTTTTGTAGATGATCTAATCTGAGTTAGTAGAAAACTTTGGCTTGGTGTCTGGTAAACTAGATATGCCATTTTGGTTTGAAAGTTATATTTGATACAAAGATCTTTTATATGACACCTTCGTTTGCCCTCGCTTCACTGGGCGAGGTGTGCCCCTCAGACTCGTGGCTAATGGCATGAGTACTAGGCTTGTACCGCTGCCACAAATGAGATGCAAGTTCGAACATATTGCACTTCAAAGTCATATTTGCATCCACAACTAATATAAGTGCTTCCAGTTCCAGGATAAAGCATCATGTGAGCTGTATACGTGTGGGGTGTGGGGTGGGGAATTCTCAGGATGAAAGAATTTGAGAATAGCCTTCTGAACAGTTTCTTTCCTCCTAAAGTTGCTATGTTGGTTTGATTGACCATGTGGCCCTACGTAGTTGATTACTCTCTTATAAAAAAACTCATCCCCAAAAATATATTGCCAAATAAACAATTTTTTAACTACAATCATAAAATAAAGCAACTCAACACATTGTGTTACAAAAAAACCAAAAAAAAGCAACTCAACATAAAATAAGCATATTCTAGTTAAAGACATTTGTAACATCTTTTATTGATCAACCGTAATTAAATATCGAAATATTATAGTCATGAAATGACATAACTTATTTCTTAACTGGCTTTGAATTTCTATTTAAAAGAATGGACTCCTAATCAGGGGCGGTCCTGAAAGACAAGGAGCCAGAAAGAAAACAAAAATCGGGGATCCATATTTATATCGTAAAAACATAATATACAAGGGAAAATTAAGAATAATTAGAAGAAATAAAAATCGTGGAGAGATGGGAAGAAAAACGATTAAATCAAATGCAGATCTCATGATAATTATGAGTTTTTCTTGTTATCTTTTCGATAATTGCTTCAAAATATAATTGTATAAATTTTAGAAGAAAAAAAATGGGAGCCTATAGAAGTGGAGGCCCTAAACCCAAATTTCACTGCATGCACTCTGTTCAAGGATGACCCTGCTCCTGATTTCAAAGTTGAGTCAAGCACCACATGCATAAATAAATATATATATATATATATATATATATATGTTAATAAGCTACTATCTGCATACATATACGTTAACATATACATAATATTATACATTTGTGATGTATGCTTATGAAACAAATCTTATTCATATAATTATAGTTTCAAATAGACCAAAACCTTAAATGTGCTTTTGTAAGAGCCAAAATAGGAGACGTGCAAGATAACATTGGGAATTCTATAAATACACATTCTTTCCCTTTTGGGCTGACAAAAAGTAAGATTCCGTGTGGTGCACCATTTTTTTTCTTTAAAGGCAAGAGATTGGGGATAAATTACTTGCAGTTATTTCAAAGAAAAATTATTGCGCGCTTCTATTGTTAAAGGTACTTTGATGAGTGTAAATAAATATTTGTTCAATTTTATTGATTGGGGCTAATCTGGACGGAAGCCAAACTAAGCTTCCAGAGAGACTTTTTTTTTGGTGTACATCAGAAAGACAATAATGACATCTAGTCCGTTCCAGATTATTAACGAGGTCTAAGATATGGATCCAACTTCATCTAGCCAAACAAGTAACTTAATTTATAACAGAACTCGAATATAGAAACGACAAATATACGTCCATCACTCTAAATTTTCTTTTTATCAACATACTGCCACAATTTGATTCATACATTTTTTTAGTTTAAAAAAAACTAGAATGCATATATGGCTTAATTTGTCTTGAAAATTACTAACAAGCTAATAAGAAAGTTATCTTAATGACCAAACCTTAACAAGGACAAAAATCCCATGAACCAAAGTTCATTTTCTGAACTTTTAAAACATGGATTATCTTACAAAATATCTACAAGAAACAAGATAAGAACTCATAAGATCCTATACATAACTCAATATAGGATTGTAAAATCTAAATGCTTTGGTGGAAAAAACTCGCATTTAGATTTTAGAATCCTTTTTTTGGTGCACAAAAAAAAAAGGATTGTAAAATCTAAATGCAAGTTTTTTCCACCAAATCACACATGTCTAAAATCTACAACGACCTATAATATCTACTAGATATATATATGTGTGGACGTAGGATACGAAACCGCTTATTTTAGGCTTTTTGAAAGCTCCATATTGAACGTAGTCGTCAAAAGAAAAAGATGAAGAATGGGATCCATTAATTTATATGGTCAAAGATACAACAAGCGAAAAGACGTAGTGATCGTCTTCTTCTGATCAAGTTTCCCAATTGCTCCTTTTCTTTTAACTTGTTTTCTAATGCTTTCTTCCGCATTATTGTCTATTAATGCTTTTCTCTGCATTATTGTGTGCTAATGCTTTGGGCGGTCCTCATTGTAATACATATGTGCACTGTCTTTTATTTAAATACTTTCTCTTTATCAGAAATTATACGATGATTACGAATTTTAGTGTTTTTAAAAAGAAGTTTGTGAACATTTATTTAATTACTTGAGTTATATTAAGTATTTTCTCATTGCTCAAAGTTATACCTACATAGGTATCAGAAATATATATTTGGAGGGGCATGCTTTAGTGCGATTACATATGGTGTAATTGGAGAGTATCAAAATATAAAACTCTCTAATAGCGCTTTCGAGTGCGATTGTAAAGAGTAGCCTTTTATTCAACCTTTTCTTTATGAGTCTTTTCCTTAAATAGGAATTTTTAAAGATACTAATCTACAATTATTGATCCTAATCTTTTTAGCATGACTGGTTTCTCCACCTACAAACGCAGTTTTTGCGGTTGCTAGCGATTGTTGGCGTTTTGCAACAATCACAGAAAATACTACAAATCGCTTCAAATCGTTTTAAACCTCTAAAATTCAAAGCTGCTTTCAGTTAGCGTTTGCAGTTGTGGGTGGTTGCGGAAAGGTAAAACAAATAGTTTTTTTCAAAAAACTATATAAATATAAAAATAAAGATATTCTATTAAAATTTTAAGTTGACATAATATAAATACCAAAATATATTATATTTTAATTTGACTTATTAAAATTTTAAACAAAAGTATTTTCTATATTTTTAAAAAATTAAAAATATAATTTTATAAACATAAATTTTATATTTATTATAATAATATAATTTTAAATATTTTTATAATCATATAAAATATAAATATTGTTAATTTATTATTTAACTACTGGTGCATTGGTAGTTAACCAATCATAAGTATCCTGCAAATGTACCAATTGTATAAATCTCTTTTAATAACACTTAAATCCACAATCACCCGCATCCAAAAAATTCCGGAACCACATCTGCAACCACTGCAGTTACACCAGTCAATCTGTGCCGAAACATACCACATATTTCTTTTTTACCTTTTCCTGGTGTAATCTATGAACAGCGTTTCTGATTTCTTGTCTTGTTGTCCACTTGTTCATATTCTTGCAATTATAAAGAATTTGACATATGATACAATAAAATATTTCCAATATAGTTTGAGTTGAAAAATTAAGTACATTAGCATAGTGTTAAAAACCGATAATTTCACTACGTGTATGTTGCATTTGATCTGCCATATTTTTCATAGTTCTTTATCTTACATGAAATTCCTTGAGTTTAAAAACCCTGTAGTCTCTAGAAACCAGTTTCCTGAATCTAAAATGAAGTTGCTTTTTTTTGGTCGAATAAAAATGAAGATACTGATATTATAATCTAAAAGGAGTAGTTTAAATGAAGTTACTAATTAAAATACGGTAGAAAAAAGCACAATTTTACTAAGTAGAAGGATGAGAGAAGACGAAGATGTGTGAGATATGGCGAACAGATCTAAGTGATGGAGTTGGTGATTGGTCGGAACATTAGTTTGGAATGTGTCTGTCGATATATAAATGGTGTAAGTCGACTCAGACATCAGTCTTATCACCACTTGCAGCTTTATTTCTTCGGTGCGTTCTTCATCAGATGTAATTAACCTCCATGCTTCTTTCCCTCTTATCTATAATCACCACGCATTATCGTTTTTGATAAATAATAAATAGTCTTAGTTATGACAGAAGAGATTCCTTATAGATTTATGTTGTAGCACTAATCATGAAAAAGCTCATTCATAAATTTTTTTTAAGATATATAGATTCTAATTGGTTTATTCGTGTTTAAAAAGAAAAAGATATAGGGTGAAGATAATTTGTGTTCTTCTAAATGCTAATTTAAGATATATAGATTCGTTGCTTTATTCATATATATGGAATAAGCAAAAATAAAGGAGAATTAGGAGATGCAAGTAAGTCTTGATCTGAGAACTATAAAGCAGAGAATGGGCATCACTTATTAATGCATTGTGACAAAAAGTAAAAGGTGAAACATAACAGGAGACGTGCAAATCATTTCGAATCACATACCAAAAGAAGTTTCAACAATCCTAACCTGTCTTCTTTTTATTCTTACTGAATCATTAGATATGGTTCCCGGAAAACATAGATATGGAGATATGTATCAGTCACATTTGTTATCGCAGTTCCCAACTCATCTAGGTAAATAAATTGGCATAAGGGTTGTCTATGGATGGACTGATTTTTGCTCGGATGTCAACTAACACAACTAAAGAAAGTAGTTCTAATCATACTTATGGGAAACAAACATCGTAGCAGTACATATTTGTTTGGCTCGTATAGACTAATTGCTTATACTTTTAGGCATCAGCGAGGACGAGAGAGATATTTGTTTAGCACAGTAAGAATAGTTGATAATATTCCAAGACTTATCCTGAGTAAACTTGACGTCCTCTAGTCTCTAGAAGTTGGTTGCTTTAGAAACCTCACTGAGCCTTAAGTGTACCGCATGATAAGACAGTGTATCTGCAAACTTTTAATAAATATATTTAACAGTTGAATTTGAAAAGAAAACTTCTCCACATTCATCTTGGTACTATGCAAAAGAAACCCATCAAGGTCGGCCAACGAAATTAACCAACGGTGCGTATGTACGGTATATTCCAAAACAACAACAATACTCAGAGCCATGACAAACTTTGATTCCATATTCATCTGCAAGAGCTTGGCCTTTGGCACATCCTAAAAATGAGAAATAAAGTGACGTCTTAAAAAACTCACGTGAAGAAAAAAAGAAGAATTAAAATTACTACACATGGAGAAAGAAGGTAGATATAGTGTTTTTCTTTCGTCCATATCATAGTTAATAGATCATAATTGCTAACTAATCACAACAGAAGTAAGGAAAACATAGAAAATAATGAATCATTATGGATAGGGCTGGAATTATTATCCGAGATCCGGATCCGATCCGAGATCCGATCCGGATCCGCTCCGAAAATAGGATATCCGGAGCGCCCGGTTCCGGATCCGGATATTAAAATGTCTGATCCGTCGAATCCGAATCCGGATCCGGATATCTAGATTTTTTAGGTCCGGATATCCGGATTCGGATCTGTTTTTTTTTTAATATATTAAATTTAAAATATTATTAATAATTATAGTTCATTTATTAATATTTATACATAAAATTAGTCTTATAATATTATATTTTAATTTTAATAATGTTATATGCATAAATACAATTATAAATTTTGTAAAATATTTAATTTATGTAATATTTATAGATTTTTGTATTTATTTATTTATTTTTAATTATTTTGACGGATCCGATCCGAATCCGATACTCGCGGATATCATGATATCTAGACGGATATCCGGAACCCGGATATCCGGAAGGCACGGATCCGGATCCGGATCCAGATACTAAAATCACGGATCCGACGGATACGGATCCAGATCCGGATCCAGATACTAAAATCACGGATCCGACGGATACGGATCCAAATCCGGATCCGGATACCCGAATATCCCGGATATCCGGATCCGTCTCAGTCCTAATTATGGAAGTAAGAGAAAAGAGTACACGGATCGCTGGATCTGAAATTTTTTAGAACTTTTAACTTTTTAATTTTGAAATTTTGAAGCTTTTATCTATACAAAATCTCTCCAAAAATTTTGGAGGCCGCACCTGCTCGCAAAACTTTCTTACGTTGCACATAGGCTCAGAATCCACCTCTAAAATGCCCATAAGAGACTCAAAGTGTTAAATAAAAACAGAACATATCAACAACAACATGTACCAATTGCATGAACGACAACAAGCATACCAAAAGTATGATGGCCTAGTGTGTCGTGCAAAAAGACACTGTTTCAAAACGTCGAAGCTATACAAATAAACAAGCACTTAAAAGTATCAACAAAACCCAAGAAAACTAATAGACCCTACAAAGTATATACATTACTGTAAACTCGTCGAAAACAAAAGTAGTGGCGTATCAATTTATTTCCTCCGACGGCCCATCAGTGTATAACATACAAAAGACCCAATATAAAAATATCAAGGCCCATAAAGAAAAGTCATAACCGAGATACACGTGTACAGCTGTGATTTAGTCTACACACATCAGTCACCGTTGATTATACTTTTCTATTTAAGACGTCATCATCTTCTTTTTTTTTGATCAAACTAACATACATTAACTTCAAATGAGTTTACTCTCCCTCACGGGAGTTGCTTACAATCATAGAGATAGCTGACTTTGCCACAGCGTCAGCTTCCCCATTAAAGTTTCGAGAAATGAAATGAAAGGAAATAACATCAAAGAGAGACAAGTAATGATAGATATCAAACATGATACCGAAAAGTTCAGGCTGAGAACCACCGCTCTTCAAAAGCTTGATGAGAGATAGAGAATCAGAGAGAACTGCAAGGGATCGGACGTTTGAATAAACGGCAGTGGCTACCGCGAGACGGACAGCAATGGCTTCGGCCATGAGAGCTGATGAGACATGAGCGCTAGTTTCACAAAGATTCGGAAAGCGCCGGGTGTTACTACCAGTGAAGATTCCCCCAATACCACATGCTCCAGTGTTCGCATCCCATGCTGCATCCACCTTACAGACCAAAGTTCCAGGAGGGAAGGTCGGGGGCGGACAGGGGGATCGAGCGAGATGATGGGCGTGCGGAGAGCCCGTTTCCAGTATAAAGGGAGTGTGGGGTTTACTCTGGGCTAAGCTCCGTTCCTTAGCATCCTTGATACTTTTCAAAGCCACTTCTTGAGCAGAGAAGATCTTGTTCTCATAACAGCGAGCGTTTCTCGCCTTCCATAGATTCCATAAGACCCAAGGCCACAAGGGAGAAGTCAATCCTGTTGGGGGTAGGGGAGTCATACCATGAGTACCTGTAAGAAGCTCCGCCATGGACGATAAGTTCGTTGATGGTATCACTTGGATCGGGATGAGGCTCCAAACGTTTATCGCCATCGGGCATGTGAGGAAGACATGGCGATCAGATTCTGGTGCTCCACAGTGTTTGCAGCCAAATGCTTGGATTCCTCTTCTTTCCAAGTTTGCGCTTACAGGGATTGCCTCTCTGACTAGCTTCCATAGAAAGTCTTTCAGCTTTGGTGAGGTCTCCACATTCCAAATGTTTTTTAACCAGTTAAAGGAGGGTTCTGTTTCATTGATTTTCCATTTATCACACATACCCAGTCCATAGCCAGTTTTGGTTGAGTAAACTCCTGATTTTTCAGGGAGCCACACCATGGAGTCGTTCGCCGGGACTGAGCTCGTCTTGATTTTCAGAATAGCCTCCTCATAAAGTGGTATATGACACCGTATTTTATCCACCTCCCAGGTGTTAGTGAGTGGGCAGAGTAATTCGCTAACCTTCAGGAATTGTGTTTGTGAGTTCGCCGGTCCAATAGGTTTCCTCGGCGATTTAAAAGAGAGCCACGCATCTCCCCAAACGAGAATCGATTCCCCATTGCCAACCACCCAACTTAGACCTTTCTTTAGAATTTCTCGGCCTGCCAAGACACTTCTCCAACCATGGGAGGCGGTTGTTGACGTAGTACAGTCGAGGAAACCAGTATCTCGAGCATATTTTCCCAGTAACACTCTTGCCAAGAGTGACTGTGGTTCTTTGATGAGTCGCCAGCCGATTTTCGCAAGTAAGGCATCATTAAAAGTCTCGATGTCCCGGAAACCAAGACCGCCTGCGTATTTTGGAAGGGCCATAGAAGTCCACGCAACCCAACACATCTTACGTTTTTCCGGGTTTGAATCCCACCAGAATCTGGTGAATAAAGATTGAATCTGCTTGCATAAGGAGGCTGGAAGTTTGAAACATGACATCGTATAACACGGCATTGCTGCTAACACTGATTTGAGTAGTATCTGTTTCCCTGCACCCGAGAGAAACCTTGTGGACCAGCTGTGAGATTTTTGCCGGATTTTATCAGCTATGGCCGCAAAAATATCTCTCTTTTTGCGTCCAAAATGCTCGGGAAGACCGAGGTATTTCCCAATACCTCCCTCCGATTCAATCGCCATGGTCTCTTTAACCCGTGCACGCACCTCCGGCGGAGTCCTAGCTGAGAAGGTGATAGCCGATTTGAGAGGGTTGATCCGTTGTCCGGAAACTGTCTCATATATCTCTAGGATTTTCATCAAGGCGGTGACACAAGAGGCTTTTGATTTGCAGAAGAACATTGTGTCATCCGCAAAGAGGAGGTGATTGATTGCTGGGCAACCCCGCGCCACCCGGATCCCCGGCATAGAGCCATCATTCTGGCCTCTTTCACACAGAGCTGAAAGTACCTCAGTGCAAAGGATGAAGATGTGAGGCGAGAGAGGATCTCCTTGCCTTAAACCCCGCGACGGTTTCACCAAGCCTTGGGGCGTCCCATTGATGAGGAAAGTGTAGGACACTGATTCAATACACGCCATTATCCATGAGACCCATTGCGGGTCAAACCCGAGAAGCGTTAGAACTTCCCGCACAAAGCTCCATTCAATCCGATCATATGCTTTACTCATGTCGGTTTTTACCGCCATAGAGCAGTATTTTTTGGCCTCAGACGTCCGGAGATAGTGTAACGTCTCATGTGTAATGAGAACATTATCGGAGATGGCCCTCCCGGTTACAAAAGCTGATTGCGTGTTGGATATGAGCGATGGTAGGAGCGGTTTCAGTCTGCGGGTGAGGATCTTTGCTATAATCTTGTAATGGGTATTACAAAGAGCGATGGGGCGGTAATCAGAAACTGCTCGCGGACCAGTAGTCTTCGGGATGAGTCTTATGTGGGTTTCATTCTGCTGAGCATCCAGGGAACTCGAAGTAAAGAAACTCCGAATGTCCTTTTGCACATCCTCTCCCACTATATGCCAATAGGACTGATAGAAGGTAGCGGAGAAACCATCGGGTCCCGGAGCCTTGTTCCCATTGATTGATAGCACTGCCTCCTTTATTTCCGAATTACTCGGTATTGTCGTAAGCTTCTGGTTCATCTCAGGTGTTACTTTCCGGGAGAGGAGGCCCCGGATTAGAGAGAAATCTTCATTGCCGTTTGAGGTGAAAATGTTCTGGAAGTACTCTGATATGACACGAGAGATGTCGTGCTCCTCATAGACAACATTCCCCTGACCATCTTCTAGAACTGGGATCGAGTTTATCGTCCTTCGTATACGAGTAGCGGCATGAAAGAAACCAGTGTTTCGATCTCCTTCTTTTAACCACTGAATCCGCCCGTTGGCGCCAAAATAGCTCCTCCTCAAGATAAGCACAGCGAAGTTTGAGTTGGATGGAGTCAATGAGGTTCTGATCAGGTATAGGATCTGAGAGAGCGGCATCTAAGGCCGTTTGATGCTGTGAGATAAGGAGGTTGCTCTTTTGCTGCTGCTCTTTAGCCCACTTGATGATACCCCTGCGACAAGCATTCAGTTTTAAGATCACTGAATCTAGCGGTGAGTGGTTCCAGGCTGACTCGACGATTTGGGTGATCTCTTCCTTCTCTGTGAGAGTCCTGTTGAATCTGAACATACCCCGATGCCTGTGTCTATTGGAGTTGAAATATGTCATGACGGGTCTGTGATCCGAGCCTTCAAAGCGAAGATAACAACATCTTCCAAGAGGGAAAGCTTCTGCCCATGAGCAATTACCCATTGATCGATCCAATCTAGAGCGAATAAAATGGGAGTGGCGATTTCCCCTCCAAGATAAACTATCACCTGAATGCTTTAGATCCCATAGTCCATTCTGAGCAACAAAGGATCTGAAGGTGGTGAAAGATCCTTCCAATCTGGGTGGTCCTCCAACCTTCTCCGAATTGTCGAGGATCTCGTTGAAGTCTCCAGTGATCAGCCATGGTGTATCACGACCAAGCCCTGTTTGCTTAACTTATCCCTTCTATTTTCCATTTGCGGAGCACCGTATATAAAGGAAACAAAGGAGGTGACGCCCTTATGTATGATTTTTGCGTCAATCATATTCAGAGATGAATCCAGTACTGTTATATCAACAGAATCCTTCCATAACAAGGAGAGCCCTCCGCTCAAGCCATTCGGGGGTACAGAAAAATAATTTGAGTACTGCAAGCTCTGCAATTTTCATTAACAAACGCATCGTCATTTTTTGTTTCCATGAGGAACATTACATCAGGAGACATGCTACGATAAATCTCCTTGAGTCGACGAATTGTCAGGACGTTCCCCAGTCCTTGACAATTCCAACTCAATATCGCTAAGGAAGATCCTTTGGAAGGGGCCGAAAATCCACCCCTCCTCTCGTACATCCCGGTATAAACACCGGATTAGAAGGTCCTGAACGAGTGCGCTTGGTGCTGGGACCAGTCTTGTTGCAAGGTAGCTTAGGATCTTTATCCGTGATCAATTTCCTCCGAGTGGCTGAAGATGTCTTCTTGGTTGCAGGCTTCCTTATGTTGAGGCCTTGTAGGGGGCTCCTAGCCACTCGTCTAGCAGGCTTTGAGACTTTCCTATTTCCCGTCGCTTTGCTAGAGCAAGAGTACGGGGCATTTACTGCTCTCCCGTTGTGAGACGATGGGTCAGAACCTAATCGTGACTGAGCAGGGATTCGTTCCTGAGGTTCTACCGGAAGAGCTTCAACGATATCATCCATTTGGGCAACTTGTTCTTCCCTTTCTGGGGGGTTTTGGAGTCTACCCGATTCAAAGCTAGGAGGTACTCTCTCGCCAGATGGAGCGAGGTGGGTCTGACAGTCTAGCAAGAGCAGATCGTCGCTCTCTAGAGCCTGAGTTATTTCCTTCTCGATTGTTCTGGGAACCCAGGCGCTCTTGTAGAGAAAGAGCCGGAGGAGTAAGGATCGAATTGCGATCAACAGAAGAGTCCCCATGTGCAGAGTTTGGACTCTGGGCTGCATTTCCATCTGGATGACTGATCACTTTGTGATATCTTTGAGAACTTACACTCCTCTCAATTGTTCGGTAATGACCAACAGAGTCACCACGCCTTGACTGGTGGTTGGTGGGACGAACATAGCTTGTCGTGGAAGGCTCACGACGATGTTCTTTATCCTGGTGGTAGTATCTATCTTCATGTCTATCCCTTCTGGGGGGGAGAGCAGCGATGTTACGGGCAGATTGATGCATCTCGGTCTTCAGAGCCTCGCCTCTCATCATGCCGTTTTTCTCAGCCGATTCGCTCCAGCGCAATTCTCTGCGTAATCCCCAGACTCTATCTTTGGGAGGGAGGTCATTAGGAGCTCTGAGGGGCAGCTATTCTCCTCGTGGAACAGGGAAAACATGTAAAAGTGTTTTTCGATCTTTTGGTATTCAAGCTCCACTTCAACCACTTCCGGGGGGAGCTGTATATCCATCTTCATTTCCGTGGGTTGCATCCCATTGAAATCGACCCACTTTGGCTTCCTCAATCACTTTGTCTGTCCTACTTCCAAGCACATCACCGATGGTGGTGATAGTCTTCTCGACCAGAAGTGTAAGGGTATTCCATGAATCTTCACCCAAAGAAATGTTAGATGGGAAATCATCAGCTACAATGGGTTCCCATCTCTCGGAGCAACATCCACCTTTTGTAATGGTAAGGGCCTTTCTTTAGAACCATCGAAGCTCAGTCTCGATTCAAATTTGAATTGAAACTTATCAAGTCCCGAGTACGACCGGTTACTCTTCCCTCCAAGTTCCGACTTGGGGCATGAAGTCAATAACAGCGAGGTTTCGAACAGAGGGTTTGTGACCGTCCGATGATAGTGAGGTTATTTGCAGCAATAAGATCTTCGTTATCATCATCCATCGGTATACGACCGAGGCCGTTTGGTGGAGGAGGAGCTGTCCACTTTTCTTTTCGCTTCGGTGAAACGTCGAGACATCTTTGATGTTGAGAAGAAGTAATCAAGTCCGCCGGAATAAGTTCCTGAGCTGTTAAAACCTTCGGAGGATAGGCGTAAGAGGCAAAGGAGATCTCACAAATGGGTTATAGCAACCAAAGAGATAGTTCACTCTAGCTTTCAGGAGCTATCTTTACTTTGAAGGAACTGTAGATTGTCTTGATGAGGTCGCCGGTGATGATGGCCATGGTTGACGGCTGTCCCTCCGACGAAGTCGGGGGTGAACCCGGTGTATTTTCCGTCAAAGCTGCCTTCGGACCGATGGATATAGACCAAAGCAGAAAGAATTTGAAACTAGGCGGCGTGTTGCAGTGGCTTTCTGGCCAAAACCGGGAAAGATTTGGTTGGTGGAACAGGGGAACCACTTAGTAACCAGTGGGTAACGACTTCTCTCGAAAAGCTCGCCTGGGAGAAAAAGTGCTCTTCTTTAGAATCTCATCATCTTCATCTTCTTAAATTAGCTTGTCTTCTTCGTCTTCCTCCTCACACGCAAATCTGGTTTCCATGATCTGAAATTTCAGGGTTTCGTGGTCTGCTCGTAGAGAATCATCCTTCTCTCTCTTTTTGGTGTTTCCCTTCCCCGGATCAAAGTCTCAGAGATCTCTGTTCTGGATTCGAAATTAGAGAATTAGGGCGTTTCCGTTGGGTTAAAGGGTTTCGAAGAGCATAAGATATAATGCCTTCGGTGCCCTCTAAGCTTCTTCTCCTTCTCCTTTTGGTTCCTTCGTTGACTCCTTATCATTCTGGTTTGTCTTCGCATCGTCTTAAACCTCTTGAAAAGTCTGATTGGCGTGGTAATCTTAGTTAACATCTCCTTCTTCTCCTTCCTCCTCTGGTCCTTTGTGAGATTTGAGATTCTCCTTAGCTCAAAAGACACAAACTTTACTTGATCTTTGGTGTGTTTGATTTGCATCCCCACGAAAGGTATGAACATTCTATGTTTAGTATCTTTTTTTATCTCAAAGGTGATAACTTTGAACTTGTTTGTGGCAGTTACTACTACTAGTAGTTGGATATGAGCTCTGTTTCTGGTAAAGATGCAGACTTTGACATCTCGGCATCGAGTCACAAGCATTCCTCGCATGATGGATCTGAAGAATCTCTCGAACCTGATGGTGATGAAACCGGTTATATAAACCAAACTGAGAATGAAGAATCAGATACGAAGAATGAGCTAGAATCAGCTACCGAGGATTTTAGCGAATCCACTTTAGGTTCTTTACCTTTCAAGTCTTCGGATGATGAAGACAAGGATGGGAACGTTACTACAATTGTAAGTCCACCCTGTGTTAACTCGACATACTGGTTTATATACGCATGTTGTATTCTCTGGTCTATTGGATTTGTTCTTTGTTTGTGTGCAAGCAAGACTATCTTATCTGTATAATCTGGTCTTTCATACTGTTCTATTGCCAAGTTACAAGTTGTGTAACCATCTCTTGGGGCTTGAAGAATCACAGTAGTTAACTGTTCTGCCTAGGCTCGTTGTACATTTATATTTTCCCATATGTAAGTTACTAGTTAGCAGTTCTGTTGTGTCTTCCTGAATTAAACTGAAGAAATGTCAACAAGGGTCAGTATATATTATTCAAGCAAGGAGAAATCATTTGATAGTCTATACTTTTATTAAAGAGTCCTTGAATTGGGCTGTGTGTAGTGGGTCATCTCTGTCGACAAGGCTGTGCATTTTCTGATTGTCTCTCATTCTTCACTTGTTTGTTTAAATTACAGCAGGCACCAGTTGTTCTCATCCCTGCCATAAAAGGCAGCCGGGAGAAGCACGGCTTGACACTGAAGAAGACGAGTGTTTCATGGGCGGCTGACGTGTATGATCCTCCTCCCTCCATAGCCTCGCACACAAGAAACAAGAAGCAGCAGCAGCAGCAGCAGAAATCAAAAAGCAAAGATAGCCACAGGAAGAACGGAAAGAAAGGACAGAAGGGTAAAGACAACTCTAATTCCTCTCGTAGTGGCAAGGACAAGAAGCAAGCTTCTCGCAAACACAGTCGCGAGAAGTTTGATTGGGTTACTCAGATGCCTATAGTTGCAGCATCTTCTTGAATGGCATTGGCTGCTAATAATAACCAAGGCACATCTTCACACATCAATGAGATGTGCTCCCTCTTTGTTTAATAAATAATCAAAATCACTTTGTGTGTGTGTTTTTCTTTCTTATGTGTAATGGTTGATCCAAAGTACTATTGTGAAGAATTTGTTGAAGCTTTTTTTCTTTTTCTTTTTGGGATTCAGTTTCACTTTTGTGAAGAACTCAATGGAGCTTTGTTATCTGAATTGATGTTGTCTTATTTGAAGCAAACTTGGTTATTAAAATAGAGATATAAACACAACATTACATGAAACTCTGCCTACGAGGTATACTCAGCGTTGATCTTGACATAGTCATAACTAAGATCACACCCCCACGCCTTCCCTGTGGCTGCACCTTCACCTACGGATAAATCGATTGTAACAGTTCCGTGTACCTCCCCAGCTTTCTTGAGGTAGTTACTGGCTCCATCCCTATGCATATACATATCTGTGTAAGAAGATGATTTAACTTCATTTCGACACGCAGACAAAACCAGTTGTAAGATAAGAAACCTGTCAAAAGGAAGAGGTTGACCACTCTCCATGAGTGAAAACTCGCCGAGTGATATCTCAAGCTTATCCATCTGGAAAGAAACGCCAGCGTAGCCAGCAGCTGCAGCTATGCGTCCCCAGTTAGGATCTCTCCCATAAACAGCTGCCTGTCACAACCAGCAAAGACGTTAGAAACAAGAAGAATGATCATTCATGTGTCTTTCTATTTCCATTCTCATACTTTGACCAGTGAAGAGGAAGCCACCGAGCGTGCAATTTTCGCTGCTTCTGCTTCAGTTTCTGTTCCTTTAACTGTTACCTGGTGAGTTTGTGTTGATACGTTAAGTCCTGTTTTCAATCAGAGAGTTGGAAGAAGACTTAAAAAAAAAATTGTGAACCTCAATGAGACATGTTGCGCCTTCGCCATCCCAAGCTATCGATTTGGCAAGACCTTGCATCACCTATTAGAGTTCCATGTTAAAGTCCAGCTTATGAACCACTGTTAGAAAGATAGCAAGAACATGCATACCGCATCAAGGCAAGCCTGAAGCTGTACAGCTTCCTTACAGTTCAAAGAAGATATAAACGGTGATCCAGATAGCCCGCTCGCCAAAGCAATCACTGTGTCGTTAGTACTCGTGTCCCCATCTACCTATAAGACCATGCTTTTTCATTAACCAGAGCCTGGAGACTGAATATTAATCAATTTGTTTGGAGTTTTGTAACGTACAGTGATCTGGTTAAAGCTTCGGTTTACTGCAACCTTTACCATATTTCTCCAGATATCACTTTCAACAAGAGCGTCTGTTGTGATGACCTGAGAAACATAAATCATAGATTTGGAAACATCAATGTGTATGTCTTAAGGCTGGGCTGCCAAAAGAAAGGAGAAACTAAGAGAACATACACCTAGCATAGTTGCCATATTTGGATGGATCATCCCAGAGCCTTTAGCCATACCCCCTACTCGGATTGTGGTTCCTCCGACCTGAGCAGTTTCATTGTAAGATATATAAAACTGCAAGAACCAGAATGCAACTATGTTCGTTGAACCTACCTGTGATTCAACAGCCACGCTCTTGCTTACAAGATCCGTTGTGGTGATTGCTATAGCAGCAGAATCTGCCCTGTATATCAAATCTGATTTGGTTCCAGTGGCTGATATTTAAAGTGAAGATTGTAACTTAAGAGCTGAAAGAGACAGGAAGATTACTGTTCAACAGAGTCTGACATCGAGTTGACTAGTATTGGAAGTGCTTGGAGAAGTTCTTTCTGCAAAAAAACATTATTGAGATGAGAAACACAAGTGATGCATAGTTACTGAGAAATGTGTTGTACCTTTTTTATCCTGTGACCAATAACCCCAGTTGACTCGATTAATACTTCCTCTGGATTCACTTTAAGTAGCTGCAACAATGAAGAAAAACGAGAGAATATTGAAAGATATGAAGTTTTCGGGAGATTCAAAAGACATCAAGGCGTACCGTCGCGAGGGAACCAACACAATCTAGCATATCTTGGTAACCAGCATCACCCTGGAATAGAAATGATCTCAATCCACAACACATATAATCATAATGAGTGTACATAGCTATAGGATACTTATTGAAAGCAACAGAGGTATCTTAACCGTAGCTGCATTAGCCTGACCGGCATTGATCAAAACTGCACGCGCCTGAAACATTTCAAATCTCAGAAGGCTACAAAATGCTTTGGTTAATCCAAATAAAGAGGTAAAGAATTACCGTATTCGAAGTCTCAAGAACCTTTTTACAGTAAACAACAGGAGCAGCAGCAACCACATTCATTGTAAACACTCCTGAACCAAATCATCAATGAAAGAAAGTCATAAACTTTTTTTTGCCAAATAGATACATATTTAAGGACCACCAAAAGAAGAAGCAAGAGCAAAGGACCTGCAGCAACAGCGTCGACATCACAGGTTACGAGAGCGAGATCAGGCTTCTTCCCTGAAGCACGTAATCCAGCGTACATACCAGCAGCTTTAAACCCTTTCGCAGCTGTCACTCCACCACCTATCTACACAACAGCAAGATTTAATCAATGAAAGCAAACTCAGTAGCCAAAACAATGCAATTGTTAGAAACCTGTTTCCATGAGCCTTCAGGTAGAGAGATCGGAGCCGCCGGTATGTTACCAGACGCCTCTTCCATTGCGTACACTCTTAACTCTCTCCTTGAAGACGCCACAAAGCTCTGTTACAAAAAAAAAAAGAACTAAAGTTTCAAACTTTTCTTCTTAGTTGGTGACTAATGAGGCGCATAAAGTAAAAGGGCTTTCTTAGAAGTGATGGACGGTGAGAGAAGAGAACCTTCGGGGCGAAGAAATGTGGAAGCTTGAGGGAGGAGAATTGAGTATGGTAACAGGAATGCATCTTTTCTTGAGAACAATCGCCAAACTCGAGATCACGAAGCTTGCAGATTTTTGTACTTGTGGCTGAAAAAACCAAGTCCTTAAACCTAGAGAGAGACCAAAGGCAGCTTTGTCCGACTGTACAGTGCAGAGAGAATGGTTATGCTGTTGGTTTGTGATTACGGTTTAAAGTTTGAAACTTATCCGGTTTTGTCAAATCTATTGCATCATTATGATTGTCTCAAAAACATAAGCAAAAGTCTGAAATGAATTTGCTTCCGTCTCAAAGACAAAAGCATTTGTTTTTTTTTTGTTCATTTACACCACCCAATGGTTTTGTTAGTAGTGAAACCGGATCCAGTGGAAGAAGACTGAGGCTGATCTTGCTGGAGAGGCCGTCTTGGTTCTCTGGGTCTCGCAGGATCCACAAAGATCACCCAGCCGTCCAAGAACTTTGCATTCATTCCTTCCTTAGCTTTCTCTGCATCTTGTATCGTTGCATATGTCACAAAACCGAAACCCTTTGATCTTCCAGTCTCCCTGTCTGTGATCACTCTAGCTGCATAAAAAATATGTGACTTGAGTAAGTTGATGCTGTATATGTTGTTTGATCAGGAAGGAGGGAGAGAGAGAGAGAGAGTAGGCGTTACCATCAACGAGCTCGCCAAAAGGAGCAAATGCATCCTGAAGCTTTTCATTGGTTGTGAGTCTGGAGAGACCTATTCAAATGCATAAAGAGTTTCAATTCATATAATGGAATAACATTCTCTTATCTATAGCCATCCAGACAAATAAAAAGGAGGTCTTTAAAGAAAGACACAACTCAAAGAAACATAGTAAGATTTCATGTTGATTCCAGACACAAGTTGGAGTACTTGTTAAGTATCCCACACACCTACGAATCTATAACAAATATCACCAATCTCATCGATAGCATAACCATTTCTTCTCTGAGTTTTGTTCCTAAAGCTCATCTTTTTATTTATTTATTTTTGGGTGAAAATGAATGAGAATTTGAATTCAGAGAAAAGAAATATTACCGCTGACGAAGAGCTTGGGAGATGAAAGAGTTGAACAGTGGCGAACCCAGGAGGATGGTGACGACGAGAGGCTGTTGTTGTTGGATCCGGCTAGGATGCGGCGAAAGGTGGGAACCAACGCCATTTGTTGTAGGCAGCAGCAAGTGAGAAATGAAATCGGATTTGAGAAAACACGCCAGTGTGTGTAGCCAGAGTATTAAGGTTTCTACTTATTACTCGAAAGGGAAGCCCAAATCAGAGCAAACAAAGCCCAACCGTTATCACCAAAACGCTGCGTTCTGTCTGGATCTACATCACTATCACTTGCACTTTTTTTTCTTCTAAAAAGAAAGAAATACTTTGAAATAGGCCTGAAATAATCTTTTTATATATATATATATACTCTATCAGCTGATCCAAAATCGGTCACGGGAAAAACGTACTCAGTTTTATATAATAGACTACCCTAAAGCGTGATGTACTGTCTAACTCAAATTTTGATACCTTTGGACTAATGTTAAAAGGTGTACTGATCATTTATTTCGGCCTACCATGTTAACCACTTGATCAACCCCAAATCGACTAATTAGTAATAATTTAGTTTCCATAAAACATGAAATCCAAAACCAATAAAACATCTAACTCAAAACCAATGTAAGTACACATCTATTTTCTATAAGCTAACAGTCTACAAATCCTTCTTATGGGTTATATGGCTGTTCTATAAATTTTTTTTTTTAATTTCTCTTTGGTTTTTTTACAAAAGTAGAACTATTCTGGAACTCTTTTCTCAACCTACGACCTATTTAAAAAGAAATCAAATATATAAATACTTATTTAAGTTTCAGGTATTTATTTGGACACTAATTTAGCTCTCCAAAATCAATATTTTCAAGTATTTAGTACTGATCCGAATTTGGATTATAAATCGGTTAAGGATTAAGATTGTTCAGTTCATATGTTGGTTCGGATTTTGGGCTCCATCACAAATGCTATAGTATATAATATAGGTTGTTAATTACATTCGGATAAACAATTGATATATTATTTAGACATCTCTAGTTACATTTAATTTATTTTTCTTTTTACAATGGTGTTTCTGATTATAATTTAGTTCCATAAACAAATATGTGGTGATAATAAATATATATATATGGTGATAAAAATTAATTGAAAACATTATGGAGTACAAATTTGTTTAGATATAGACATATAGTTAGGGAAGAGAATCGATGAGTTTTGTACTGAAATCCCAAAGTTTATCGGCGAGGGTAGTGTCGATGGCGAAGTTACTTGGAGTGGTGACGTTACAGTCGGCGAAGTACTTCCCGGTGACGCCTTTTAAGTCAGGATGAAGTGCCACGTAGCATGTCGTTGCTGCTCCCTGGACCATTGCCGCAAAATTAATAACAGAATTTTAGTTTAAGAAAGACCAAGAAAATAAATTTAAAAAAAAAACTAAAAATGGAGGGAATTTAATTCACCTGAGGTATGTTTTTCCACAAGAAGAAACTCATAGCCTTGAAGACCGCTGAATAATGTAAAAATGTCGATTTTGATAAGAAAGTCTAACGAAAATGTTGGAATATAAAAATAGATAACCGGTCCGTACCCATTCCTAAACCGGAGTGACGAAAGAGATTAGTAGTTATAAGTCCAGGGTGTACCGAGTTTACTGTGATGTTCACACCTTCCTCCTACGCCCCATCATGTTAAGATATATTGTAATATACTAATATTAATATCCCAAAATAGTTTTTGTTTTGGTTTATAAAAAAAAAATTATGAAGAAATAGTTTTGGTTACTTAACAATGAAACTTGTTTACCTGTAGTTTACGAGAGAGTGCATTGGAGTGCAATAAGTTTGCCAATTTTGACTGTCCATAAGCTTTTTTCTCAGAGTATCTAAAATAAGAATAGCCTAGAATGAGTTTTTACATAAAATTTTGATTATTCATCTCATTTCAAAGTATTAGAAAGTTTAAAACTTACCGATCAGGGTGGTTGATGTAATCGAACATGATACCTTCGGTGTAAGTATAAGTATGAGCAATAGATGACAGATTCACAATCCTTCCTTCGATCCCACTTTCTCTTGCACTACGCTTCATTTTGTCGAGAAGGAGATTCGTCAACAGAAAATGACCTGAATTGCATACTAAATAAATTAGTGATAAATGGTTTATTTATTGTCATCTTAAAAATTAATCATGTTTTGATACAATTATTACTTTTCGAGATTTGTTTATCTGGATCATATGGGAACCAATTGGTACACAAGGCAGTACATATGATTGTTCTACGATAGTGACACAATGCATGCAGTACATATGAGTATATGACCTTTTCAAAAATTCATGTACCATAATAGATTTTTGGTAATAGAATTTACTTTTTCCGTTGAAAATATAATTAACCATAATATAACTAATTCACCTAAGACGTATCTATATATATGAATTAATTTGTGTCATACATAATGTAGTTTTCTTATAAGGAAACAAGGAAGATGACATTTTACCAATGTGGTTTGTTGCGAATTGTGACTCAATCCCATCTTCACTGAGCTGGAAAGGACAAAACATAACACCTGCATTGTTTCTAACATTATCATAGACAAACACAAAGTTAAACATGAAAAATCTCAAAATTGTATTCACTGCATAAGAAAGACAAAATCATTATACATACATGAGTATGTTGAGAGGGACATTAAGGGCAAGAAACTGATGGACGAAGGATCTGACGGATTTGATGGAAGAGAGATCAAGATGAAGACAGTCGATGCGTGCATTTGGGTACATCTGAAGGATCATCTCTTTAGATTCGTTAGCTGCTTTTGTGTTTCTTGCGGCGATAATGACATGAGCTCCTCTCATTCCCAACACTCTTGCTGCTTCCAATCCAATCCCACTTGTTCCACCTTATTTTTGTTGTTTCATTTTAATATTTTTGTACCAGTTAAGGATATTGCAGGCATAAAGAATAACGGTACAACACTATTAACGAGTCTACAATAATATTCATAGAATGAGTCTAGAAGTGAGTCTTATACATGCATAAAAGTAGCTGAAACAATTGTAGATAAATGTATACGTTTGACTTATATAACAAAGAATATATTTATTTAACGTTCAAAAAAAGACGTTAAAAGAGAATATCTATGTTTTTTTCTTTTAACTAAAAAGAAAAGAGTATATATAGATATGTTGCTTTATTGTTTCACTTTGTTTTAAAACCTGGTTTACATATTAAAACGTAAAAGCATTAGAAAAAAAATTCAAATCCAGTCCGGGTTATATTATTCATGCTTTAAAAATAAAGAAAGGTTAAAATAGAACAATAAGCAACATATATATGACATAAGTTTGGTTTTGATGGTATAATATATGAGTATGTAAGCTTCAGGTTTCATTGTAAAATTCCTCCAAAAAACAAACTCAGCTATTTTATTAAATGTTAGCTAGAATACTGATATATATAGGCTTCTGATTCTAGTTTTAGTCCTAATCAGAGACAAGATACAAAATTACTGATATTCACGATAAAAGGAAAAATGATGGTTTTGTATAGCCTTTTAATTGTTTTTTTTAATGAAATGGATAGTAAATAAAACTTTGATGATTGGATGCTTGTTATAATTTGGAGAACATAAAACAAAAAATTAAAGCTAGCTTAACTCGAAATGCTAACTTTAGCTTAACCTTTGAAATTTGACTTTCTCTTCCGTATTTAAGGTGCGATTGGTATAGAACGAATTATAATAGTTTTTTTTTTGTGGGAAGTTTTCAACTCTGAAAAAGTCATTTGAAAACCAGAAAAAAAATTCTCACTGAGATGGCAAAGGAGGACTGGAGGAGTAGGTCACAGAGGAAATTACCCCTCCTCTTACTACACCAATCACACCCTAAAATATTTCATGTTACATTCACCGAGCTTATAGTAAATTTGAATAAACTTAGTAGTGTTATTATCCTTTTGGCAGAAAAGAAAAGTTGATCAGATTCACGTCACGGAAAATGTAAGATAGTTTTCTGTATGGCCATAGTGGATTTGTTTTGTTATTTCTTTCACGATTAGTAAAAATATCAGATGGAAAAGAAAAAGAAGAACCTGTGATGATGGCAGTGAGATGTTTGGCATCAATGGAGTGAGTGACATCTTCAGCTGTTGATGCTGATCCGTATCCACTCTTTCCTGCTTTTCCTGTAACCATTCCATATATCTCCATGATGTCTCTCAAAAGTCAAAACTAATAAACCCTAATTAAAAATGTTGCAGATTGTGAAGAAGAACAATGTAAAGGAGAGAAGATAAAATTGAGTGTTACAGATGGATGGTAAGGAACAAAGAATAGCTTTCTTGGCTTTAAATAGTCTCACGCGTGAGGCGATAGAAGAGTTGCTGTTGACAGGTGGTCCACAGAGTTTTTAGCGGACAGCTAATTTAATTTGATGCTAAGAAGTTTTGTTGAGCTATTAGAAAAGGGACAGACATTTTACTAATAAAGTAAATACTAATCATAAGGAATCTCAAACTAGTCTAATCTACAGTTTTCATCTTATTCCATGAGATTTGCCACTAATCTTATACTTTATTTCTTTGTCAAGCCCATCATTGGTACCGATTTATGATGAGATTCACAAATTGTTTTTAGCAACAACTTTAGCATAAAATATTATATGAGATATGTTAATGAATATATATACATATGTATATATATGTATTTGTTTGTGCTGAAGCCATATTATCATTGGAAACACATAAAATAATGAAACGTACGTATCATGAAACTATGGCATGATAACGGAGTAGAGGCTACGATTGATCAAAAGTTGACATGTAAATCATAAGAAATAATAATAATAATAATAATAATAATAATAATAATAATAATAATAATAATAATAATAATAATAATAATAATAATAATAATAATAATAATAATAATAATAATAATAATAATAATAATAATAATAATAATAATAATAATAATAATACAAGGGGAAACAAAAACAATTGCAAATGGAGACCAACATTCTTGGGGTAGGCATTCAAAGAAGGAATAAAAGAAGAAGAACCTTTATTTGAGAAAATGCCAAAAGCTTAGATTGATATCAGTTTCTTTCATTAGCTAAACAAGTTTCCAACGTCAAGATATGAATTATCTATTAATGTTTGAGTAATTCATTTGATCCTGATAATGTGTTATGTCCCTTTTGCTTTGATGCTGATATGTATTGCAAAAAGTTGTTTTGCTGGTTCATACATGAACTAGATAAAGTACTCACAAGAACATGTTTATTGGGAGGTTTCTAGGGTGAAGTTCTTAACGGAATATAAGAAACTGTTTTTTAACTTTTAACTAAAAAAGCTAAGAACCGGCTGTTAAATATTTTTTAGTTAAAAGTTAAAAGTTAAAAGACGGTTTCTTATATTCCGCTAAGAACCTCACCCTAAGAACTCCCAATAAATATGTTCTAAGAAATTAATGATTCAGAAAGTTGATAGATTAACTCGAACAGATATTTTTAAATACTATTTAATACAGTATTTCTCTCCATTAATTGGATCCAATGCATTGCCATCTTTTGTAAGTGTGTATATAGGATTTGATCATACCGGGTTCAGGATGCTAAATTATTGAATTGAAGCGTGAACTATCCGGTTCCTGCGACAGAGCCATGAATCAATGACAACATTCCACATAGCACATCGTTGTCAGGTGGTGTATATAAAACGTCCGGAATGATCTTATCCCATTTGGATTATATGTCGGTTTGGCGTGTCAAGTGCTGATTATGGTTTTAAAATAATAAATGTTTTTCTGATAAGAAAGTTCTGACGATATTAGTCAAAAAAAAAAGTTCAGACGATAGCATTTATTTTTACTTTTTTCTTTGACAAAGATGATAGCATTTAACTTGCATTTTATAATCTAGTTTTTGATAAATTAAAATGTACAAAGAGAACCTCCAAACTCTAAAACATATATTTAAAAAATAATGGTACCGTACATAAAAAACTAACAATAAATGAAAATGTGAAATACGTAAACATGGAACATATATATACACCCAAGATGAACGCACATGTGAATTCATATGTTTCTTTTTGACTAAAACATGAAATGAGACGTAAAAATGAAATATGAACTTATATAAACCAAGCTGAATCGCATACGTTAACCAAACTTAGCTAACCATTTTATTATAGTCTTCCTTACGTTTCAGATTGTCTAATGAGACAACGAAGAATATCTAGACATAGAATGTTTTCCACTTCTATTATCTATTTATTTTTCTTCCAAATACAAAGGAAATTTGTATAGAATATCTTTCAAAAAATTAAAACTAACAGACCAAAATGTCATTACAAATTTTTAAAAAAAAAAAAAAATCAAAGTTCGAACATCGAAAAAGAACTGAAGACTAACCCAAAGCGATTAGCAAGCAGTCCCCTATAAAGCTTGTACAAATATTAGGAAGATCTAAAAAAACTATATTGTAAGACTAAATCATGACGCTCACAAGTCACAAGTTCAAACGCCAAGCAATTGATAATTTGAAAAAAAAAACAGACATGTAAATATGTAATGGCTTACAATGGTTGAGATTACCAAGCTTACCACTATCTGCTCAGTCTCTTTGTGTCAGAGAACAACGACAACAAGTCTTTGCTTTTCCTTAATTGTACAACTTCATTCACCATTTATCCTGGCACACCTGTGGATTACGAGAATAGTGTTATTACACCATTGTATCAATCTCAAAATGATCGATTAGATCGTGCTTACCGCCAGTGAAAACCTCCACCAGTCCAAGCAGTGTCTGATTTCCCATTATGACCTACAGATTTCTTATCCCCTCCAGCATTTTGATATATAGTAACCATCATCATCATCTTTAGCATCATTATCATCCCATCCAGCCCATCCATCATCATCATCATCCTTAGAAGTCGACACCTTTGGTGCTGCTTCCTTCTTGGTAGCATTGTTCTCTTCTCCCCAGTCATCCAAGAGTTCGAGTTACCATAACTGTTGTGGTGACCACTTGATGATTGTGACAGTTTTGGTGCCGCTACCTTTTTTGGTGGTATTGATCTCTTCTCCCCAGTCATCCCAAGAGTTCGAGTTACTACGATAATTGTTTTGGTAACTTGATGATGATTATGACCCTCCAAGAGATGAATTAGTTGCTCCTTTGTTCTGGTAGTAACCATTGCTCTCACTTATATTCTGTTGATTCCATGTTGATGCTTCTTCTTTAGTGAACTCTTCAACTTTTTGTGAAGCAATTGTCATTACTCCTTTCATGATCCCCCATGTCCTCTGTCCTATCTATGTTGTCTTATTCGCAACAACATTAACAGTCTCACTCACCGTGTTATCTAAGCCACCTTCTTTGACCTGCAACAAACAAAGGCTCTTTTATCTCAATTTGGCCCCCTCCACAAGATTCTCAAGTATTTGGCACAGGAAATATATATCGACTTAGAGACCAGCCAGCATTACGCTCTACTTCAATTGATCTAACTAGGAGATTACGCATTTAAAAAAAGACACTAGCTATATGGTACATCACGTTCTCGAAAATGTTGAGTATAAGGCAATGAGAAAACGAGACTACAGATATGCTACCAAGAAGTGTGTCTTGACTTTTGATCAAATGCAGATTGGATACAACCTAAGACACTCAAGCACAGGATAGAACAGAGTGATAAAAGAAATAGCTTGGAAGTGAACTCCATGGTTCCTCTTTGAGTAACAATAAGCTCTAATCATAGTTTTAGTAATCTAACTAGAAGATAATGCAGCTACCAAACATGAAAAATGAGACTAAAGATTTGCTACCAACTTGACTTCAATTCAAAAGCAATCTTCAAGGGCTATTGGACATACAAACTAAGCCAATCAAGCACACGACAGAACAGAGTGATAAAAGAAGTACCTTTGAAGTGAACTCCATGGTTTCTGTCTGAACAACATTCGCAGCAGATGCAGCAACAAGAGACAATCTTCCAAATCCCTACGAGTAAAACAAACACAATCAACAAACAGAGAGAGAAGTCTCACTCACTCAAAGCAACATCCACGTTTCAAAAAAAAGCATCAAACTTTACCTCAGACACAACAGAGAAAACATCACCACCACCACTCTGTTGATTACTTCTGGGAGCAGGACCAGGACTCGATCCAAACCCCACATTCTTTCCTCCTTTCGAAGGAGGAAGCCCCTCAGGCTTAGACTCATTCTCTGTCATCCTCTTCGCGAAAAAACTCTCTTTATTCGCAGCTGACGCCTCAAGCTGCGACCTCGAGTATATATCCTCCGACGACTTCGATTTCGCCGGAGTCCCACCACCACCACCACCACCTCCATAACCCCTGAAATCACTCGCTGACTGGTTCCTCCTCGGTGACCTAAACACATCATCGTTATCCCAATCATCCCATCCGCCGCCATTGCTCCCCTGAGATGGGCGAACCAAAAGTATGGGATACATAGTAAAACTTTTACATAGATTAGGGGTATGTATGTAAATAAATTTTAGAAATAGTTAAAAAATGAGGGTGGGATCGCACGTGCCACGCACCTGAAACGGAGGCTTCTTATTATTCACCACCACCTCGTTGACAACCGGCGGATCTCTCCACCCCCTCCCCTCCGCCAACGCTTGGATCCGATCGCGGTACACCGACGCCGCGTTGGAGTTGTACTTGGCGACGATCTCCGTCTCCTTGGAGATCCCATAGAGAGCGAGGAAGGTGTTGAGCCTCTCGTTGCCGCCGGATTCCATCTTCTTGATCTGGATCTCGGACCACGAGTCCATGGTGACGGATCTGACGAAGAAGATGTGGACGCCCAGGCCTCGGTGCTTGCCGGAGCACTCTAGCCACATGAAGATGCCGTAGGAGATCGACGCCCATTGGGGGTTATTTTGGGAGCAGTCGACACAGACTTTGTTCTCCGGGTGGGATTAGAGCGTGCGGAGTCGCCTCGCTGCCGCCATTGATGGAATTGTTCTCTCCTGCGATCTGAGGTTTGACCCGACCCGAATAGATCTGATCGCGGTGGTGCAGAGTGATGAGGCTAATGCGTTTTTTTTTTTCTTTTTTTTCATCGTCTCGTTTGGTGTATTGGTAGCCCGCGTTTTCTTTGTACGTGTTTTCAGGCACGTGCGAGTTTTCTTTAAACATGTTTTAGGCATGTGTGGTATATTCACTAAAACATTTACACCTATGACATGAACATTCTTCACTCCGAGTTTTTGGTTTTCGGTTCTCTTAGATATGGAGCCATGGAGGTATAGAAACCATTTAAAATTTTGGTTTATTTAAATTTAGTTATTTTAATTTTTGGTTTGTTCCGATATTAAGAACAAGTTCCAAGTTGGATTTGATTTGATTTCAGTTTGGTTTAGGTTTTTATGTAATTTCGGATAATTAAGATTGTTTTGATAAATACCGACAATCTAAACTATTTTTTATTGAATTATCAAATAATCCGAATAGTTTTATATCATATAATTCAATTTTTTATAATTTATTTATTTGTGTGTATAAATTTCGAATTATAAGTTGTTCTTTTAAATATATGGTTATTTTAATACTAAAAATAACTGATAATTTTGTCTATAAATTATTTTTTATTCATATATCTTTTGGTTTTTATTTTGATTTGAATACATTTCCCTTCCTTTAAATAGAGAAACAATAACAGTTAAAATGAATTTTAATTCAGTTTGATTTGGTTGGTTCTTCGAGTTTCATTTAAAATGTCAAGACCTAGTTCTTCCACTAGAAATTTGAGAAACATTTATTGAAAGCAACACTGTAAACTAAAATACTCCAACAAATTATCTTACAGTGATTGATTATTTAGAGGGTCACTATATGTACATAAGGTTCATCTCCTCTTCCCTAGTCTCAAACATTATCTCCCACAATAGTTTTAGCTCTATCATTTTCACTGCATCCATGAATGACTAGTGTTGAAACCTCTACTCGTCCCATTTCATAGTAACTTGTTAAAACTTGTCGATTTCCAATTATCACAAGCTCATACTCCTTCCTCCCCATTGCCTCTATAATCCTTGCTAGATTTCCCTCACCTGATATCTCTTCATACTCTACCAATACTCCTTCACATTGTTTCTTGAATTCTTCCACGGCTACTTCATCAATCTCCTGCATCATCCACAAGGTTTAGTTAGTTACTATCAGAGTGTAACCATCAAGTCTAGACTCTAGAATATTAATTTGTTATCAATTAATTAGTGGTAAATGATTTTGTCACCTTTTCACAATATGGAGAAGTTATTGTGTTATCCGAGAATCGCAAGAGTGTTACTATGATCTTGGGGTTTTGGGCCATTTTGCTTCCAATCTCAAGTGCTTTTCTATCGTTGTGTCCACCAATGAACACAACTCCTACCCTTTTTGGCCCCTCGCCGCTACTAGTACTGCTTTCTCCAGCCTCTTGATGGCTTAGAACAGCGACCGCGCATTTAGCATTTTCCATCACTCTCTGGTTAACCACTCCCCATCCCATTACCATATGCGGTAATACAATCATCCACACCTTCTTACGTTCCGCAACGTTGCATATGTCCTCATGCATAGTTCCCAACGCCGACACACTTTTCAAGTGGCGTACCTTTATCCGCTGTTTCTTGTCTCCAATTTGTTCGTAAATACTAAACGCATCTTCTATCTCGTCACGTGACCTCCTATTACACAACCTGTTTATGAACGGCACACCGTTTCTCCTTGTTTGCTGGACCACTGATATGGAGGATGGTCGGTCATTAAGTTCCATCAAGTGCATCACATATAGTGTGACTGATCCGTTGGACGTACCAAAAGACTCGACGAGTTTGATTATACAAGGGACGTCTCGGGGACTACGTACGCAGGCTAGTATATGTAACTTTCCCTTACCACTAGATGTAGTACTGTCCAAACCGCCATAGTTCAATGGTTTGTATATAGCCACGACTGAGGGAGTCGTCATGAAGGTTGTGACGAGAGCCATCAATACTAGTATTGCGAACATCTCCTCGTTTAGTACCTGCAGATCGATGATATTAATTATCGCTATAGAGTTTATTTAAAAAATAAAATAATTATCAGCTAACATGTTTGTATTATGGACGGAAGGACCAATAAATTAACATATATAAATCCAAGAATTTACTGTCATGTGTTTGGGTCATTGAAGCTTAGGGCAATATGAAAATTAGTATACATACTATGTATTACATAGCAACAACTGAAATATCGTCTGTTTCAACTTTTACCTTTTAATTAAAGATTTAGATAGTATATTGCCATGTACTCTAAGATATAAGAGATCATTAATTCTGATTTAAAATCAATTAAAAGCACAAGAATTATCAAGATGGGGTGTAGTACACTAGTAGGTACCTTCTTCTCCCTGCCGATGTTGAGTACAACTAGCTCAACGAGCCCTTTAGTGTTCATCAAAAACCCTAAAGTGAGGGATTCACGCGCCGGTATGGTGCACATCATCGCCATGAGGAAGGTACCAATGATCTTGCCTGCGCAAGCCGTGGATATGACCAGGACCAGTATCCCCCACGCCTCCCCACCTCTTATCTTATTCACATCCGTCTTCAGTCCACTAGATGCAAAGTAGAGCGGAAGCAGCAGTCCGGAGACAAAGTCCTCTATCCGCTCGACGAGCCGTTCTCTGAAAGACCCACTTTTTGGTATGATTAGCCCAAAGACAAACGCCCCGAAAATAGAGTGTAGGCCAATTATGTCAGTGATGAAACCCGAGACCAGGACTCCTGCTAGTGTTAGGCATATGCAAGCCTCGTGCATGGTCCTGTCATAGTACTGGACTATCCATCTCATGGCGGGTTGAATCACAAAAACCATGAAGACTACAAAGGCGACACCCGAGAGGAGGACCCATATGGATATCAATGGAGATGCGTGTTTTTGATGGTTGTGGCTACCGGGGAGAGCCACAGCTAGGGCAAGGAGGATCCAGGCGGCTATGTCGTTGAAGGCTGCAGCAGCTAACGCCGTTTGTCCAACGCTTGTGGTTAAGAGCTTGAGCTCGGCTAAGATACGAGCAAGGACTGGGAAAGCTGTGATGGAAAGAGCAACACCAATAAAAAGAAGGAACTGCCAATACCCCGCTGAGCCATGATCCTCCTCCACGTCTCTGCGGAGGAAGAGAGAAATGCCGGCGCCTAAAGCAAACGGGAGACAGATTCCAGTGAGTGCTATAGCAAAAGTTTTCTTTCCCGTCTGGCCTAGAGCTGCGAGGTCCAGCTCTAGACCGACTAGGAAGAGGAAGAAAAGGAGACCGATACTTGCCACTGACTCAAGTATCGGTGTGCTCCATTTCGGAAACACCAGTTCAATAAAGTCTTTGTTTCTCCCCAATGCTGAAGGTCCCAGTAATATCCCTCCCTAGAATTATGTAACGAAAACTCGACGTTAATGCGACTATTTTAAGTATAAAACAGAGGCATATGCATGTATAGTGTGTATTTGTGTATAGAGCTTATAAACATAAAGGCATGTGATGGCAAGTGTAGTGTATATGTAGTATAGAGCTTTTACGAGAATCTCGGCTACGACTTTGGGTTGACGTAGGGGTCTGAGGAGGAAGGCAAGGAAGCGGCTGCTGAAGAGTACGATTACTACTTGTACTATTAAAAGAGGAAAGGCACAACTGAGAGGATTGTCTCCTTCCCATACTCCATCCGACGCCGCTTTGATGTTTGTTACATTCACAACCATTTTTTTAAGAATATTTTTTTTTTGTCAGCTTTTTAAGAATATTTATCTTTTTGCTTTATAGATTTTGTTTTTTTTTGGGTAGATAATTGAGAAATTGTGACAAGTTATGAAAGACGGATTACACCTTTTATAGACGAGAAAGTAGAGTGGTTGATGACAAGCCAATAATTTTGCAACAATTTTTTTTAAAGAATATTCGCATTTCATTATAAAGATTTTTTAACATCATGCAAAACATTCCTTTTCGTTTTGGTCAACAACATTCATGTTTTCTTCTGATTTTGTTTGTCGTTACTATCGATCGTGGTGTCACTGACACACTTTAAAACATTAATTTAAAAGATTGTCACTCGCTGTCAAAAAAGAAGAAGATGTCACTCACATTAATTAAGAGAATACCGCCTAGCTGATGTTTATCCAGAAACAATCGACCAATCATCAAAATTTACCAAAATAACTAAACACCTAAAACATAACGAGGTCAAAATTATTGGTTAAGCACGCACGAATGTGAATATGTATGTTAAAGATGAAGAGAAAATGCATCATTTATATAGTAAATACCTAAACCCGAGTGGATCGTAATCTCATCTGATGGCATTTTCATATATACACATTGGTTTGCATCATAGGTAGCTTCAAATGTAGTGTAAGTCGCGTATATGTCTCATGAGACTATACATAATCATATCTCCGAATTCAACTTTTTGCCACTGATTTAACATGATTACCAAAAAAAAAAAAACTTTTTACCACTGGTGGCTTGGTGGATGTTCTCTAGAAGTCTAGAACACAGTCGTACATAAAATAACTAGGTGGAAATCTTTCACTCCTCAAAGAATTTTACCCGCACAGATTTCTAAAATCACTCCAACTCGAGGTTATTCGTTTTGTAAATATATGCAAGACTAAGAAGAAAAGATTCCAGACCATGTGTGATAGTGGTTGAACTTTGAAACACAAAGAACAAAACATAAATATAATAAAATAAAATAAAATTAGTTCGAATAAATAAAATTTGAGAAAATTATGAAAGCTGGCTCTCGAGGAAACTGTGTCATGCAAATCATACGAATTCATAACAAAACTGGACAAATGATCATTTATGATATTTTGGATGTGTATCTCTACTATTTGTGAAATCTATTCTTCACGAATCTTCCACAGTTACACTTAATTACAACTTTAACAATCACAATTCATGACAATCATAATTTGTTAAGGATATGATTTTACATCCCACTAAAACATAATCTTTTTGTTTTTGGTCAAATTTTCTTTTACAAACGAGTTATTAAACTTCAATCCCTGAAATTTTCTTTTCTACAATCCTAAGATTGATAGAAGCGATTCGCTAAACTCGTAATAAAAATGTTCATCTCACTAATTGCGCAAGTACATAGGTTAGCTAATAGCTGGCTAGCCACAATATCGATGGACCACGAAAATGTTCTCAACTCAGAAGAAGAGTATATCACCTGCTGTCGCGATCTTAAAATAAATAAAAAACTTTGATTATTTTTATCATTCAACCCAAGAGATCCACATGTGTTGACTATTGTAGTGGAACATAGTGTACACTAGCTTTGGACCAATGATACGATTACGAAAGCTATATGATGACTGTCAAAGAAAACAAAGTAGTATAGTGGACAGAAAACATATACTATGATTTTTTTTTTTTAAACATATACTATGATTTACAATCGTCTGGGTCCTTATTTCTTAATTTAAAACCATAATCGTAATAGAAAGATATATGGTTGGTGTCGTATCTTCACTAATTAAATATCTGAAGGTCCAAAAAAGGTTTCTTCTTCTTTGTCAAAAAGTATCTTCTTCTTTGTCAAAAAGTATCTTCACTAATTAATACTTTAACGTATTATAATGTGACTTGTAGACTTAGCTTGTAGATAACATTTTTCATCCGGTTTCTAACCCACTATTATTTTAGGTAATTTATTATGAAACTCATACACTCTATAACGATCGACAGTTTAGTTTCTCACAAAGTTACAAACTCAAAAACATTATATGTGCGTAGATCATGATTCTTTTATTTTATTTGTTTGGTGTAACGTAGGTCGTGATTCCTGAAACCTGAACATAATCATCTATCGTGTATATACGACTGTTAGCCTGTCTACACAAGACCACATTAGTAGATTACAAGACGCATTGTCCTATCATCAACTCAAACGGTCAAACACTGCCAATTTAACTAGTCATTAAAACATTAGTGTGAAAGCTGATTGGCGTGTAAATGCCCCATTAGAATGGAACGAATTTGCTTTAGCCACTACAGATGTATATTTTAAGCACTCGTCGCTTTTAATAGCAACGTGTCGAACCCCCGTAATATGGCACACAACAAAACAAAAATGATTATGGCACAAAATGGCATGTAGGAAATAGTAAAACTAAACACCAAAGAGAGCCGTGCGTTGTTTGAAATTCGAATATGGCTCTCACTTTCAGCCTTCAGAGGGTATTTTCATATAAATATAGAGGTAATTAGTTGATTGGCAACATAATATAGAAAACAACAAAGACTTTCTATTGAAAATTATTTTTAAAAATTTAAATAAAGAATCAATATTAATGGAGTACTAACAGTACAGTAAAACAGTTCAAATGTTGTAGTCACTTAATTAATTTAAACTACATATGTATAAGTTCATGCTAATCTACATATGTATAGGTTCATGCAATTATTAATATATGGTATTATTGATGCTCATTCAGAACAAAACACTATTCTGATTCATGGAAGGGGTGAAAGCTTACCCAAAATGAACTATCTTTGGTTGAATGCTTAATTGTTGAGTTTGAGCAGCAAATCATGCTTCTTTTACCAGAGGCAAAGGAGCAGCTCAACTACAGTTTTACAACACTTCATTGTGGGCTACCGCGTTCAAATCAACAACAATTCTTTTTGGGGTGATTTTTTTTTTGAATATCTAGAGGTTCTAGATCCGAAAACCCTAACATCATCTAAGGCGAAGCTTAAACCATTTTACATTAATTTTTTAGGAAAATATATCTTTCTCAATAAAAATGTACTCATGACCTTTTAAATACCCTACTAGATAATCTAAAAAATTTAATCATTAACTCCTAACTGGTTGATTTTTTTGGTAATCATTAACAACAAATTTTATATAATCAAACAATAGTTCTCACAACACTTCATTATTCAAAAGTTTTTAGCTGCAAAACATAAACCACTCAAAGATTTATCGGAGAATTAATCAGTAATCACACATGTATAATCTAGTGGTATGCGAATTCCAGTAAGTTAAGGATGTAACTGATAAACTAAAAATAGAATTAATGGAATAAAACAAAATGGAATGATATGAACAAATTTGTTATGGAATAGTTTTCTTTGTATTTTATCTAATTATTTTTGGAATTAATGGATTGATCTATTCCACATATTCTAATTCCAAATTTCGTTGATGCAGTTACAGCCTGTGATCCGAAGAGTTCAAAATAATCTCACGACACTAAACATTGTGTGGCTAGATGCAACATGGATATCTAATTATCATTGTGAACAACCGAATTTGTTACGACACTAAACATTGTGGCTAGATGCAACATGGATATCTGATTATTATTGTGAACAACCAAATTTGTTTGGTCACAGTAACTAAAGATTAGTCAGACTTAGTCCCCCGGACACCTCTCACTATTTAAAGAAGAAAAATAAATTTATGGGAGAAGAAACGTAAAGGAAACAACAGGAAGAAAATATGTTCCAACCAACACGGGTTGGCCTAGTGGTAGTTGAGGAAGAAAATCCAATACGCTCCCCGCAGGTTCGATCCGCGTTGGCCACCGGGGTTTTCACATGGTCCCTCCGGCCTCAGGAAGCCGCTGCCGTAAAAACCCTCCGGACCCTTAGTGGTTCAGATTGTGGGGGCGGTGGTCGGCGCTAGTCGGGTTCCTATGGAAATCCGGACATCCAGGTTAACAAAAAAAAAAGTTCCTTCTTAGCAAAAAAAAAAAAGTAAAATATGTTCCAAAGTTCATTCAAAAAAAAAGAGAAAATATGTTCCAAAGAAATATTGACGTGTATAAAGTTGAGTCATGCCTTCGTAATTAATGTGAAGCCCAAGATAAGCTCTCTTTCATAGGCCTTGGACCATATTCATTATATAAAGCCCATATGGCAACTCTACCGAGGTTTCCATTCATATCAAATTCATTTCGAACATATTATCATATCACAAGCATAGGTTATACACAGACCACAAAATGCTTCAATTCCGTTTCTTTTTGAAAGGAACCATTTTGGGTTGATTACTTTGATTTAAACATTCCAGCTAATCATTGAACATGGCAAAGACTCGAACCGTGCGGTAGCCAGTTAACCACTAAACCAGTTGATGTAGCTCGACCTTAGTTTAGTTTGTTCTTAGTTAACACGGTTCTGCTTAAAGATAGCTAATCAAATCGTAAAAGGCCGAAACTAAAGATAAAAGCGTTTTCATTCAATTCAAAATCACCGAAACATTAGAAACGAAACCCTAAAAACACCTTAAAAGGTCTTAAAACAAACAGACGCGACGATTTACATTAATCTCGACTTCAAATCCGCCTCAGCCGCCGAACCCGTACAGAGTCCTTCCCTGCCTCTTCAACGCGTACACAACATCCATCGCCGTCACAGTCTTCCTGCGAGCGTGCTCGGTGTAAGTAACGGCGTCGCGAATCACATTCTCGAGGAAGATCTTGAGAACACCGCGAGTCTCCTCGTAGATCAAGCCGCTGATACGCTTCACGCCGCCTCTTCTCGCTAGACGACGAATCGCCGGCTTGGTGATGCCCTGGATGTTGTCTCGGAGGACCTTCCTGTGCCTCTTGGCGCCTCCCTTTCCCAATCCCTTTCCTCCCTTTCCTCTTCCTGACATTTTTTTTTCTCCTCGGAGAAGTTTTCTAAAATCAGAAAAAAATAGAAAGTTTGTTTCTCACACGTGTGAAGGAGAGTGCGATGTGTGGAGCTAAGGGGATTGTGAGATGGTTATATAGGAGCACACATCTTTGTGTTTTCTGTTTTTTCCATTTCTCGGGGAAGATATAGTCCGTTGGATTGGATCTCTAATCTACGGTTGTAAATATCGATCCGCGTGATTTTATTTTATTGGCTAGCGTTTGTGACATAACATGAGAATCGTTCGATTGTATTTTAATCCTACGGCTGTTAATATCGGTCTGGGTGATTTTAGTTAACACATAAGAACCGTTGGATCTGTTGGTATTGGCAACCTGTGAACCGTAGATTTTATATTACTAAACGGCGTCGTTGAGGTTTTACCGGGAAGATGGAAGAAAAACGCGCGGGAAAATAATAACTGCATTTTTTTATCAATCGTAGGGCATATACTATTCGCCGCCGGGTGCTTCCATCTTCTCGTCGGCGTATTCTCACCGACTGAATCTTCATAACTTCATCAATTCACTTCGCTGAAAACTGAAGGGCACAATCGAATTCACGATTCTGTGAAGGTAATTCTCGTTCTGTTGATCTCATTTGTCATCGGCATACTGTTGATTGTTCTGAACGATCTCTGTGTTATGATTCATTGAACTGTATTGTTTCTGGAAACATTCAGTCACGTGGAACTATGTTTGGTTAATTTTGATTTAAGCTGTTTGTTTTGGTAAATAAGACAAAAGCCTCTTCAAAAATCGGAACTTTAGTTTGTTGATTCAGGAATCAAGCTTTGCTGATTAATTTAAGGTTTTGATGAATTGGTTATAGAAAATTTCAGTAATATGTTCTGATGTTTGTTCTCTCAGGAGACACTTGAGTTAAGGTTTCATTGTTTCTTTACGACAATGGAGGACATAGACAACATAGAGGAAGACGAATGTGGGTTCTCAAGAAACTACTTTCTGGCTAAAGAGTTGAGTGGCTCAAGCAAGCGGTCAGCGCGCAAACTCTCTGATATTAACATTGTTGATGAACAGGTTGGTATTGTCTCTCCAATATATGTTTGCTGTGAAACCTTGCTTTCCTTTGACAATCTTGATTCTGTCTCAGGAGCTTAGAGAAACGGCGTGTAATATAGAAACGAAGCATGAGAAAGAGATTTATGAGCTTCTGAACGAGTACAAGACTATGTACCCGAAGTGGGTCTTTGAGCTAAGGTGAGAAGTCTCTTGGTTTCCTATAAATATTGTTTAGAAAATATTGAACAAGGTTTATCTCTGTTTCTGTTGCTTCTGCAATTGTTAAAGACATTGATCGCTCCTACTCTTTGACCTTCTCCTATGTTCCATCAGAGTCACCATGCTGTTGTGTGTTCTCATTTCATTTTGCTGATTCCAGGTGTGGCTTTGGCCTTCTTATGTACGGCTTTGGATCTAAAAAAGGTTTGCTTGAAGATTTTGCTTCTTCTTCTTTGACTGAGTATTCCGTTGTTGTCATCAATGGCTACCTCCCTTCAGTAAATCTAAAGCAGGTACTCTCTTTTGTCAGTTTGGATGTAGCTATTATATCTCTGGTTGAAAAGAAAATGTTTCTAAGAAAAACAAAATCATCTCTGGTTTGCAAATTCAGGTTTTTTTAGCGATAGCTGAACTATTGTCTGAGCAGTTGAAAAGTAAAAGAAAGAGTTCTGCGAGCTTGTCTAAAGGTCAAGAAACATTTCCTTCACGCTCCATTGATGATATACTTTCCTTTCTACATGACTCACAGTCGGAAGACAAAGACTGCTTCATATGCGTTGTTGTTCATAACATTGACGGCCCTGCTCTAAGGGATCCTGAATCACAGCAAACTCTCTCCCAGCTTGCTTCCTGCTCGCACATACGCATCATTGCCTCCATCGACCATGTCAATGCTCCATTATGTAAGGATCATTCTCCATCTCTCTAGCCTCTTCTTCTACTTGTTCTATCTCTCAAAGTGTTGTAAAACCTTTTGTATGTTTCTTGTATATATTGCAGTGTGGGACAAGAAAATGGTGCACAAACAGTTTAACTGGCTATGGCACCACGTTCCAACATTTGCACCATACAAGGTCGAAGGCGTATTCTTCCCACTGGTTCTTGCACAGGGAAGCACAGCCCAGACCGCGAAAACAGCCGCCATTGTCTTACAGAGTCTAACACCAAACGCTCAGAACGTCTTCAAGATTCTCGCGGAGTACCAACTTTCTCACCCGGATGAAGACGGCATGCCCACTGAAGATCTTTATTCAGCCTCTCGTGAACGCTTCTTTGTGAGCAGCCAAGTGACTCTCAACTCTCATCTCACGGAGTTTAAAGATCACGAACTGGTTAAGACCAAGAGAAACTCTGATGGACAAGAGTGTTTGAGCATACCACTCTCTTCGGATGCACTTCGACAGCTCTTGCTTGATCTCAATCAGTAGCCTCAATTGTATCAAACTCTGTTGTATGTTTCATCTTTATTGCTTGAAGGGTGAGTGTAATGTGTTACACATTTGATTAAAAGTTATAATCAGCATTCAGAATCCATACAGTAGACTAGTACCATCTGAGACCACAACAATTTTTCTTTGTTCAAACTAGACCTACGGATTTGAACCGAACCAACCGAATCGAAATTTTTGATTTTTGGTTCGGTTTCGGCTTTGTGTTAGGTTTAGTTCGGTGAGCTTTTTAAATATGTTTTGATTTTTTCAGTTTGGCTCGGTTTTTGGTTAGTTTGGTTTTCATAAAACAAAAAGAAGAGAAGATTAGTTATCCAAAATTAATCGATATAACTAAACCGAACTAACCAAATTAACCAAAAATTGTATTATTTTTGCCAAAAAAAACTGATATTAACCAAAAATTGAACCGAATCAATTTTCGGTTTATTTTGGTGGATTTATTTTTGAACCGAATTACCCAAAACCAAAACTACCCGACCAAATTAACCGAAACCGCATGGCTAGTACAAACCTAACTTCAATCTACGGGTAGGATTGATTCAAACACAACGTACACAAGACTGCAATGTGATGAATAGTCTCATATAAAACAGTGAAAACGTCTATATTTATCAAATGGCAAACATCAATGACATATGATGACTCCTATAAAGCTTTCTACATAACGATAACACTGTAAACAGAATGCCTTTCTCTTTTTTATGTCAACATAAGATCGTTTCCTCCAAGATGTGGACGTAGACACACCCTCACCTCATGCTCTTCCGGACCAGCTCTCAGTTTCGGGACAAGTATCTCAAGAACCGAACCTGGTCCATCGTAATACGCTTCAATGTTCGCATCTTCAGGGATACGAGTCGATAACGGGACCTCTCTCACAAACTCTCCCGGTGGGCAATGCTCGGAGTTTGGATCGGTCAGCTTGAACGTTCTGTCATGTCTCTTGATGAAAGGCACGCGCGACGTGCTGACGCACGAGACTTTTATGATACCGTGCGTGAGAGTGTTCCTCCACGAGACTTTGACGCTGTTCAGATCCACGAAAGGAAGGGTTATTATGATCAAGTAGCCTTCCTCGTCTTCGTATATGGTCTTTGCAGCAGTCACAGGTCCGTGCACGTTTTTCATGGCTCCGGTGAACTCGTTTGACCAGTTTGGTGGTGGCTCGTTCTGGTGGGATTCTACAGCAGGAGGTGGCGGCGGGTTCACGGTTAAGCAACACTCTTCCTCATGGATCCCGTTAGAGAACATGTCCTTTCTCTTCTTGTGGCTAGAGGGAGATAGATCAGTTCCTTCACCATTGGCAGCAGTTGAGAGATTGAGTCCAGAGCCATTGAGTAGCTTCTTGGAGTGACTTGCAGCAGAAGCATTCTTCAACGTAGTCGGAGGATGCCTCTCGAGCTCAAAGTCAGTGTTGGGAAGGTTCCTCCACGAACCAAAGTCGCTAGCCTCAGGCGGAATCGCAAAGTTCAAGTCCCTCCCCGTGAGCTCCATCCACCTCTTCCTCTCTTCCTCATCAAGACAAGCTAAGTTCGGTGAAGGAACAAGCTCGATCCCATGAACACACTGCGGATTCGACAAGCCTCTGTAATGCTTCCTCTGCATCCTGTGAGACCTCACGAAACCTTTCTCGACACTAAACGGAAACAAACGATCCCCTTGCCTCGAGTGCCCGTTCATGTAACTCCTAAGCTGCATCTTCCCGAGCGCGTTCTCGGGTCTCTCCTTGAAAACCCACATGTACATGTTCTCCATATCGTGCTGGACCAAAAACACATCGAGCTTCAGATCCGTCTTATCAAACCCAGACAGCCCGTTGCTGTCTCTCACGATCTTGGCCTTGGACTTGTCGTTTAGAGCAGGCTTGAAGTAGAAACTGAAGAAGAACCAAGCTCCCCAGACACTATCCACACGCTTAGCGCATTTCCGACCGATTTTGGGGACGACACTCATGTAGTTCTCGGTCTCGTAGGCTTGCGAGCCTAACCCGACATCGAGAATGTCGCAGGAATCGAGGCTCCACGGCTGAGGAGGAGGGCTTCGCTCGGCGGAGAGAGGTAGGTTGATGTCGGGAGGGCCGGAGAGGAGAGATTGACGGTTGTTGTTGTTGTTGTTGTTGTTCATCTCCAAATCGAGCTCCTCATGTGAAGAAGCGCTTGAATCCATTGATAAGAGAGTGGAAGGGTGGTGATTCTCCATGGCTAACACGTTAAACCAAGCATCTACCATTGACCCTCATAACAAAAGGTACGATCTTGAAACTCCTAACAACAGAAAGTTCCTTCCTTTACCCAGATTAGGTACTGATGAATCGTCGCAAGAAGAAAGGATGTGAGATCGGATTTGTGTAGATAAGGACAGACGAGAAAGAGAGAGGAAAGGAAAGTAAACGACTTTGTGAAGGAAGTGATAAGAAGAGATGAACAGAGAAGCAGAAGAAGCTAAGATGGAATCGTCATCATCATTACTCTTTTTTGTGTATTGACCCAAACACAACAACAAACAAATCTTAGTTTTTCTTCTTCTTCTTCCTCCTCCTCTTTTTTTTTTTGCTAGAGAGAGAGTAAACGCCTGCCCTGGATGAAACCGTGGAAAGGTTCTGCCGTTACTTAACGGTGACGTTTAATCTTTATTTTATTGGCTGCTTGTTTACACAGCGTTAAATAGATTCTCTTTTTGTGCGTTTATTAACAATGAAAAGAAATATCATATGATCCCTAAAATATCTGTACTTCATGTGGCCTAAGCCTCGTATCTTGCGGGCTTAGTCTCTATTAATACACCTAAAAGCTTAATTCACTGGCCCATTAGCATACGACCCAAACCCGATGTTTTTGGTGGCACCGACAACCACCTAATGAAGATTTTTTTTTGTTCATTATGTGATGATAACATGTCTTACTTGTCGGAAATAATCCGGTCTGGTAATGAGAATCGCAGCGGTGGCGGTAACCGCCGAGTTTCGGAGACCAATAGAGATGACGTTTGGCGTCACGGTCCACCTGCTGATTCTAGCTTAGTTTAGTTTGATTTTTCTTTTATTTTTGAATTCTTGCGATGTAATTATGATTTTTGAGTATTTATTGTAACTGTAAACAAAATTTAAGTCAATCCGAAAATAATATGTCTCTTTAATCTATTTTATGTTATTTTCTTAGGTTGCTTCGTAACTCCGTAAGCAACAGTGAGTGGTGTCTGACGTTGACTATCCACAGCAAGTTCATCCAACGGCGTGTAAAGATCCGACAAGAATCGTACGGTTCACATTCATCATAATCTTCTAAATAAAACGACATCGTTTAACCATCACAAACGTTTTTTAAATAATTAAAACACCAAACTTTCGTCTTCTTCTTCCCGGCTTCCCCTTCTCTATCTCTCCACCACCGTCGAGCTCAGATCTGACTTTCTCATGTCCCGGAGAATCGTAAAGTCATCATGATCACGAAAAGATCTCACATTTCTTCTCCTCGCTCTTGCTCTCGCCCAGCGATCTCACTCTTCTTCGTCATCCTCCTGTTCCTTCTTGGTCTAACACTAACCTCCCGAAAACCATCCGGTTCACCCCCGAACCGGATCCTAACCGGAAAATCAAACATCCCGAGGCTCGCGTACTTGGTCACAGGGACGAAAGGAGATGCGAAACGAGTGAAGCGTCTCCTCGGAGCGATACACCATCCGAGAAACCACTATCTTCTGCATCTCGATCTTCAAGCCTCGGATGAAGAGAGGATGGAGCTTGCGAAGTACGTGAGGTCGGAGAAGGAGAAGGGGAAGATGAAGAACGTTATGGTGATGGGTTTGGCTGACTTGGTGACGGAGAAAGGTCCGACTATGTTGGCTAGCACGCTTCACGGTGTTGCGATTCTGTTGAAGAAGGCTGAGGATTGGGATTGGTTTATTAATCTTAGCTCGTCTGATTATCCTCTCATGCCTCAAGATGGTACTACTTTTTACTCAAAATCTTAAACCGGTTTTATTGTAATTGATTGAGCTTGAGTGTGTGGTTGGTTCTCTTGTAGACAACGTTGAATTGTTATAGAATTGATGTCTTGTTAGCCAACATCAAATGAATATGAGCTTAGGATTCTGTTTATGTACTTGATTGGCTCATGTGTGTTGGCTTGAACCGGTTTTCTTGGTTAATGAATCTAAAATATGGTGTGGTTGGTTCTCTTGTAGACTATATTGGGTTGTATGCTTTTGATTATTCCCTTCATCTCTTGTAGAAACAAGAATTGATTAAGACATGTGATGTAGATATGTTTGATTGGCTTCTGTGTTGTTGACTTTTAACTAGCCAATGAACACTGAACTTGAGTGTAAAACATAAGAGTGTGTCTGAAGTGTTTTGTCTTGGCTTCGACTTATTGTACTTTTGGTTTTTTTTTGTCGGTTTCAGATATTTTGCATATCTTCTCATACTTGCCTCGTTACCTGAACTTCATTGAGCACACAAGCAACATCGGTTGGAAAGAGTGAGGGTGCTAATATTACGTATACCTACATGGAATTATCTCTGTTTTAGCATTTGTGTTACGCTTCTTGCGTTAACAGCTCTAATTGTAAGTTCTGCAGGAGCCAAAGAGCAAGACCAATCATCATCGACCCTGGCTTTTACCATTCGAAGAAATCTGGTGTGTTTTGGGCTAAAGAACGAAGGTCTCTGCCTGCTTCCTTCAAACTTTTCATGGGTAAGAAAAAAACACTAGACGAGATCTCATTGCTTGTTCATTCTTATTCCTAAGTGTATGGATTGCCTCCTCTTAATTAGGGTCGACAAGTGTGGCTCTAACGAGACCGTTCCTCGAGTTCTGCATCTGGGGATGGGACAACCTCCCAAGAACGCTATTGATGTACTACACCAACTTCCTTTTGTCATCAGAAGGCTATTTTCAGACAGTTGTGTGCAACAACAAAGACTATCAGAACACAACGGTTAACCACGACTTGCATTACACGCACTGGGATACGGTTCTCCAACAGCGAGCCCTGAATCTAACGGTTGAGGATTTTCATGACATGGTCCAAAGCGGAGCGCCATTTGCAAGGGAGTTTCGAGAGAATGATCTTGTACTCGATAAGATTGACGCCGAGCTGCTTGGTCAAAACGACGGCGGATTGGGACTGAAGACGACAGAGGTTGTTAAGCCAACGGTGAGTTGGAAGAGGCTTGAGAAGCTCATGGTTAAGCTTCTTGATCATGAGAACTTCAGGGCTAAGCAATGTAAATAGTTTTTTTTTTGTTTTGTATACTTTCTCTTGGTTATTGATTTTATTCTTCCAATCATTGATTTTTCATGGGAAGTTTCTTTGGCCTTTGTAATATATTTGTAATGTTTACTTATATATGGTCAATCTCATCAACATATAGTCAAATTATCAAAACGTATTCACCAGATTAGTTTTGTTTAGCCGCAAAGTGACAAAATATAGAAAATCAAATTTTCGGAAAGAATCAAAGAAAACTATTGGGAACTTGCAGAATTATTGCATATAAAAAAAATTGAACTGGTAAAAATCTTTGAGTCGCAGAGTGATTCTGATTTTACAAAATCAAAGCCATTAATTAAGTTATTTGTCAATTTAACATAAAACTCTGAGGTGAACAAAAAAAAAACATAAAACTCTGAAGTCTAAGCCACTCTATTTTGCAGTGTCTTTTGTTTGTTACATATCTCAAAATGATTAACCTGCAAAGTTACAAAATAGTAGAAAATTATTATTTCGAAATAAAAGCCAATAATTTGAACTATTTGTTTTTTTCTATTTTACCTAAAATCAGCGTCATATTTGTCTGTCTATTTTACATTTTATCAGATTGGTTTAAAACCAAAATAATATACTTTGTGGCATTTAGCTCAGATTGGTATAACCAAAATAGTTTCTTTGCGACCGTTCAGATTGGTAGTACTGCAAAATGACAAAATAGTAGAAATAAAATATGATATCTATCAAGTTTGCGAGGAATGTCTTTGCAGAATGTTAAGTATATAAAACATAGAAAAGAAACCTTGGAAAATGAACCGAAGGTCCAAACTTCAACGCATAGGGAGACGGAGAGAGTAAGAGTCACGTTGTTCGAGGGAGCGTGAAGATCAATCACATCTACCAGAGAGATATTGCCATGCAGAGAAAAAAAAAATCAAAGCTAAGAAAGAAGAGAGAGGGAACATGATGGACCGGTCACGATGCTTCGACTGTCTTCCAACGACCAAAGCACCCAATTTTACTCACTTTTCCTAATTTCAATCTCTCTGATCTTCTTTTCTGTTTTCAAATAATTATGTTAAATCATTATATGATCAACGATCCTATTAACAATCATTATGTAACACCTCGAAGTTCGGTCTACATAACACCTTTGTCTCCTAAATTCACTCCATATATTCTACTCGGATCAATCTAGACAGAAAGAACTATGCAATCACTCTTACCGAGAGATACTTCGTTCTATAAGTTGAATCAATCTATACAAAAAAAAAACACCTTGTGGTCATTATTTTAAGGGACAAGGGTTAACTTTATAATTTTACAAAGGGACAGCATCCAATTTGATTACATCAGTCTTTGAATGGTCAAAATATATTTTTTAGTTATCATGGATTTATAACGACAATTTCTATGAGCATCATAGTTGATTTTCTACTCTATAGAAAATTAGAAATCATATAGTAAGAATATACTTCTATTTATAAGATGACAATTAAACTCAGACAATTAAACATTAGTCAAATAATAAACGAGTATGAAGCGGGACCATAACAAGACAAAAAAATGAAAGCAAATGTACTAATATATATAGATATATATATATATATTTGTGTGTGAAACTATTGATAAGAAATTTAAGCCCTAACTAAAGCAAGAAAACAAAAAGAATCATGTCAGTCCCACCCCATATGGAACACAAACCCTAATAATTACATATATGCCAATTATTTTCTTATGCCCACACAAAAATATTGTACATACATGCATATATATATATATATGGACATAAATATATAAAGGTTCATACCCACTTTTAATCTTAGCCATCTTCATTCTCACACTCAACCTTCTCTTCTTTCCCTTCATTCTCTTTGTTTTTTTTTCTTTGATCTGATTCCTCTACTAAATCTAGTTCAAATATCACCTACCAAGAAAAAAAAAGAGAGAAGAATATAACTTTACTTTAGGAATTTTGAAGAATAAAATCAAAAGAGAGCATAACCATGGTTTTCTCCTCCATCCAAGCTTATCTTGATTCATCCAACTGGCAACAAGTAAGTTCTTTACTATTCCATATATGACAAAAAATATATATATATTATTGCTTAGTAAGTACATGCTCAAAGTCGGGAATCAAACTATAAAATAGATCTTAATTCAAAGAAGCAAAAGAAAAGACACACAAAAATCGTCTTCTTTGGAATTATCACGCATAATCTAAGGTTTGAATCGAACTCAAAAAGTGTTATTTAGCATGTTCTTGAATATTATTGTTCACTTTCAATAATTCCTTTTTTATTTTTTGTTTTTTCACATTTGTTAAATTATTTTAGGCTCCTCAGAGCAACTATAATCAGGGTGGCGCAGGAGCCTCAGCAACCGGGGGTCATGGTCTTCGTCCTCAGTTGCAGCCACAGTCGCAGTCGCTGCCTAATAGTAGCGGAGGCAGCGGCTCGATCCGACCAGGATCGATGGTGGACAGAGCAAGACAAGCAAACGTGGCCATGCCCGAAACGGCACTAAAATGTCCAAGATGCGAGTCCACCAACACCAAGTTCTGCTACTTCAACAACTACAGCCTCACTCAGCCACGCCACTTCTGCAAAACCTGCCGGAGATACTGGACACGTGGCGGTGCCCTCCGCAACGTCCCCGTCGGCGGTGGCTGCCGGAGAAACAGGCGTACAAAAAGCAGCAGCAACAACAACAATAGCAGCACCGCCACTAGCAACAACACAAGCTTCTCCTCCGCGGCCTCAGGGAACGCATCCACTATCAGCGCGATTCTCTCCTCGAACTATGGAGGAGCCCATGAGAATATCTTGAGCCAGATTTTGTCTCCAGGCAGGCTGATGAATGCTAATTATAATCATCATCTAGGAGATCTCACAGATAATACAAAAACAGACAACAACAACATGAGTTTGTTGAACTATGGAGGATTGAGTCAAGACTTGAGATCAATCCACATGGGAACTTCTGGTGGTGGCTCTCTTATGAGCTGTGTTGATGAGTGGAGAACGGCGTCGCATTATCAGCAGCCGCAGATTCTGGGAGGTGGAAACTTGGAGGACTCTAATCCTAATCCATCTTCAAATGAGCTTTACCCTTTTGAGTCGCCAAGGATAACTTCTGCGTCGCAGTTTTCTTCGGTTAAAGTTGAAGATAACAATCCTTACAAATGGGTTAATGTCAATGGAAATTGCTCTTCATGGACTGATCTTTCTACTTTCGGCTCTTCTCGCTGAGTTCAACAAAAAAAAAAAAGATGAAACTAGAGGGTACTTGTTGATGGAAAAACCCTAGTTACTAATTAATTAGGTTAATCTTGTCTTGTTTTACGTTTTATTTTTCTTTAGTTTATGTTGTTTGCGACTTCCCTTGTTCTGGATCTATGGTTATAGGTACGTAGCGCTAGTTATTGGTGTATCTGAGACTGTTCTTTTGTTGTGTCAACACTTTGTTATCTTATGAGTTTAATTACTACGATATCGAATGGTCTTAATATCCTAGATGGATCTCTATCGGTCAATCGTATTAATATCATGATATATTGAATGTTCACTACCAAAAACAAAACACTATTTTGGTCTAAAGGTGTCTTCCTAGTTTACTCTCCTCCCCTCTCAAATTTGAATAAAATATAGAACTGAAAGAAAATGGACCAACAAGGTAAAGGAAATATGAAATCTTTGACTAGCTAGCTAATCAACCTAATTTCATTATAATATGGCTTAATCTCGCCATAAACTGTTTTGAAAGTATCACTATAAAGTTGGTTCTGAAAGTTCTCACCATATCTAATTGTACATCGCCACCTTATCCTCTGCTCTAGATCAGTATAGGAAAAACTAAAAATGTTCTCGATTTTTTGTAGGAGTTTTATTTTCAATAAAAAGTAAGAACTCTTTTTTTGGTAACAATAAAACCTCACAAAATAACCTATTAGATTAAACTCTATAAAAGTAGAGCACTAAAACAAAGCAAACTGCGATCGAGAGACTTGCATGATGATGAAGGGAAAGGTTTTAGGAACCAAATCTTAAGACGTAGTCTTGATAGATGATAGGTACTACGAAGTTTGGCGGAAAGATCTTTAGAAAGGAAGAATAGACTGTCTCACATACACATTTTAATGAATCACTAAGAATATAACATTTCTTACTCTTATGTTTAAACGTTTTTTTGTGGTATAGAGTTCAAATATTTTATGTTTAAAAAATATCTTTAAATACTTATTGATAATCTAATCAGGATAATTGAGATGACGGCTGGATTTTCTTACATGTGACCATGAACATTTAAGAAGGACAGAAGAAGAGAATCAATGTCGGGACGAGAATTTTAATTCTTAAGAATGACAGTTTGACGCGCTTTGGAACGCGTGTACACAGCTCTACTAGGCGACAGATTTGCTTTTTTGTCAGTTTGTGTGGACCTCGTCTTCCATTTTTCACTGTTAAGTGTTAGAAGAGGTCATTCTCAAGTTTCTGCTGATTTGGTCATCATTGGAGTTTCTTCCCTCTAGTTCCATTGCCCCAGTGATTACTGGTTACTTCTTGGGATTACATCAATTTTTACGTTATAAACGGTAATATGTAAAATGTTAAAAGACGATAATTCAGCAAAAAAGTTTTCAAACACTTAACTTTGTCCTATTAACTGAATCTATCAATTTAAACAACATCATATAGGATATCATTCATTTTCTTATAATAATCTAAACAAAATTGAAATGAGAAATATATAGTTCTGTGTCCACCGCAACTATATAAATGGAATACAACCATTAGTATCTTGTTTTGGGTCCAAAAGTGGGGGGATTGGTTCACAGTGAAAGAAAGGAATCAAAATTAGATGATTGTTCTGCTTTTGCAAGTACCAAGGCTGCTCACCAATATGGAATAAAGCACATTCAAACCTATAAAGCTACGCCACATCATGAAAACCTGTCCGATCTCCCATAGTTGAGTTATTTTGATTTAAATAGTTACTACTACTAAACATAATCATCACCATAGTATTCAAAGTTATCTGTTTTCACTAGCTATCATATTGACATCGTTACAATTTGAATTAACTGATAGTAGCCAGTTTCCCACTGATATGAAATTAAAAGCAAATTGTTCATAATATAAAAGCAATGTAGAGAAGCGCTCGATCAAGATATATAGGATATTGTAACTTGTAAGGCAGGGTACGATATATATATATATGAAGAATGCACAACAGAAGAATTGTAGCATGGGGCTCAGAAATCCAAGCTAAATTTTGTCACCTGATAATGTATGTATTTCTGTGCATATCTATATACAAATCACCTATGTATTGATTTTCGAGAAGGTCTAGGCATATATAGACGAGGACCAACATATTTGTGTACTTCGGATACACCAGCTTCCACTTTACAGCATGTACATAACATAATAATTTACTCCCCTGTGACTATAAATAAAGCAACATCTATATATAATCTCAAAACTCTAAAGCGCGGGTATTTTTGAATTATAAATAACTTGGATATAAATTAGTATTTTGGAATCTTTCTACATTTTATTATATTACAAAGTGGTCTTATATCGAAGAAGAAATTTATTTAAAATTATAGAATTTTAAAATTGGTTTATTTGAGATTGTGTATGTACAATCTGTTTAACTCTCTTGTAGAAATGAATAATTTACCTGGACTAAAGAAAAATTACCAAAACCGATCAGAAAATACCGGTTTGGTTCGGATGAAAAATACTAATTTGGTAATTTTTGGACCCGCGGATTTATGTTTGTGTCCGGGTCATATCTGAAACTCGATCGAAGGTATCCAAAATATCCAAAATATTTTGTGTATATTAGGTTTATTTGTATATTTCAGATATATTGTCGGTATTAGATATATTTTAAAGTTTTGTGTTTCGGTTTCGTTTAAAGTTTTGGGTTTCAGGTAAAGTTTCATTTTTTAGAAATATATTTAGGGTATTTGGATAAAACTTTAGGTATTTTTCAATTCCTTTGATCAGATTTTGGATTCAAAAATGGGGTTTTAGGTATATGAATATTTTCGGGTATTTATTTGGATTTTCGGAATACTTTAAATTGTATGGATCCTAAAACCGGAACCGATCCAACCCGTTTATGTATCTAAAATTACTTGTATTTTATATATATATTTGAATTATGGACCCAAATCTACTCAGACTCGTAAGGAATCGATACAAACCAAAACTAAAAAGTTCAAATACCTAGTTAAGTTTAAATGTATTGGAGCTAAATGATCCAAACCCAAAAGGAATCAACTATTTTATTTTTACTACTTTAAGATGAAGTACATAATATAATCCATTTTTTAATCATTGCGCCCGGATCAAAAATTTATTTTGATGTATTTAAAATAGAGTGCTGTTAATATGTTTGTTCAACTTGTTTCATATTTGATAATTATTTGCACATCGTGAATTTATTCAGTTATATTTATTTAACATATGAAAATCTCAAAAAATTATTTGCACATCGTGAAAGGATTTTACATTTTATTTGAAATTTAATCTTAAAAAAACATAGAAATATCTTGTCAGTTATTTTATTTTAAAAGATTTATATATCTTTATTTTTGTGGCCAATTTAATGAAAGATAAATTTAACGGAATTATAAGGATATACTCCTTTTTCTTTTTTCTTACATTGATAGTTCAATGGAGATTTTAAAATTGTTAGTTGTTTATTAAGTTTTCATGATTGTATCATATTTACTTGGCCAAAATCTCGGTCAAGGGTTGTACCGATTAAACCTAAGTTGTAAGATGATGATGTTATCAAAAAATTTACAATATAAAAAGTATTAAGAATTTTTATATTATAATTTAAAATCAATGTATTATATGGTGTAAAACATTCAACAAAAGCTTCAAATCACCACCACTGACATTTATATAATCTAAGCGAATTCATACGTGCAGCTTATTATAGTGAATGATTTATATAAAACATGAAGAATATATATCCTTGTTAATATACCTTTAATACAGATCATGAGAATATAGGAAAGATAACGTGAATATAGTTTTGACATAGGAAACATCATAATGGTTATAGGTAATATAGACAGATAATATTTTAAGTAATAATTAATAGGTCCAACAACCTTGTTTAAGTAGATTTTTTCATAATGTTTCTCTTTTAATAGTATAGATTAGTTTTTAACATATACAATTACTTTTTAATCAATATTTGATTTATAAAAAAAATTCTTAAAACAAAAGCACAGTAATGGTATACTAGGTTGAGACCCACTCTTTGTGTGGGGTGAAACATGTATAAAAATTAAATATTCATAGTATGGTTTTTCAATTCGGATTTTAGTCTCGTCTCGGTTTGAATTTTCACATTTTGATTTATAAAACTTAGATACCTTATTAAAATAATATCTATTTTGGTTTTGTTCAGTTTATATAATGTTGGTTTTTAGTTTACTAAATTCAGGTCTAGTCTCGTTTCGGTTTTTCTATATTCTGGTTTTTAAAAATTAGATATCATATTACAATCATATCTATTTTAGTTTGGTTCGGTTTATATATTGTCGGTTTTTTGTTTATTCAATTTTATACCAAAAAAACTTAAACTATATTTATATTTTATAACATTTTATGATTTTAATTTTTTATGATCAAAAATCAAATTTATTAAACAGTACTCTAATTTTTAAATAGAATATTTTTCTATTTTATTTAACTATTAAAAATAATTGTTAAATAAATTATAAAAATATTAATAATATACTTAATTTTAAAACAAATATATGTCAATAAAAGCCTTTACTTCAAAATAACCAATTAGTCAAATTAACGTCTTCAATATTAAGATCATATCAATAAAATAAACTACATATATATAATTATATCATGTAATTCACATAAAAATATACTACTATATTTTAATTAATCAGTTTATTTGGTTTATATGGTCTAAACGGTTTATATACCGAACCATATTCATATACCACAGTTTTTTAAATTAACATCTATTCAGTTTATACAGTGTTACCAAATCTTTTTTATTTCGGTTTGGTTCAATTTTAGTTGGTCCAATTTTATTGAATTGAACACCTTTAATTCAAATAGCTAAATCATAGATAGTTTGCAAACATGTTTCTTGTACTAAATCTTACGTAATATTTGACCAAAAAAATAAAAAAAATCTTACGTAATATAATCAAAAAGTTTTTGTATTTTATATTTGGAAGTATATTTTAATTAGGTAAACATTAACTCGCACATACTATGTAGGTTACTCTAATCATAATGCATACTGTTTCTTTCCAGTTTGATATATGCTTTGTCAATCACGGCTTCCAAGATTATACGCCAATTCAAACCACAATATTCACTTACTTTATTTACTTTTCACTGGTAAACCTTTAGGAAATGCAAATATATTATTTGGATGCATCTCACTAGCTTATAAGCTAACTTATATAGTATAACCCCTTCAAATTAATATTCTATAAATTAATATACACTAAAAATCTCTATAAAATAATATAATTTTATAGTTTCAAATTGAATTTTAGATTCAATTAGTATATCGATAAATTAATAATCTCTATAAATTAATAAAAAATTATAGTTTTGGTGTAGTTCAAACATTATTAATTTATAGAGGTTTTCCTGTATCACCAAAAAAAAACTTATAAGCCAACTTATACATTGGAAAATCTAAACGAATCAATACATATTAAATACATATATATGTTCGCTTTTGATAATTTACTTCTTGTATTAAACCATCGATCCTCCCAGAAAAAATTAACTCCTACAATTCACCTCATTCACAATTCGTACAATGTAAACTGCAATTCTGTAAATCAATCTTAAAACACAAGTCCATTCATTTCAAATACACACTATCAAACAGGCCAAAAGCATATGTAGATACGTCAAAAGTATCTTACAATATTCAGTCATCAAAATGTGTCAAGGTAATCATATGTTTAGTAAATGATTCATACGCTGATCAGCTATGCTTATAAGTTATAACATATATTCTTAACCATTTCGTTAATAAGGATTCAGATGATGACACGGAAGTGTATAGTTTTTTTAAACATTGTATGATATACAATTGATTATAACTATAGTTTACTCGGTCGTCATAATTTATATAACTTAGAATGGTTCGTATGATCATAGTCGTATCATCATCCATATATGTTCTAGAGATCAGCTATTATGCAACAACATTGGCAACGATTTTGCATAAATGAAGATCCATATATTCTCATAAAGTGTATAGTTGTCTAACATCGTGAGGACATATGTTGCAATAGGGATTCTTTGTATATTAATTTTTTTTGTTGCTAAAATGTAAATATCATATATGAAAAGATGTTGTTACAAAGTAAGAACTTAAGTCTGAGCCATCTTGGCAAAAAAGAAATAAAAAAAAAAATGGATCATAGTTTATCCTAGGAGGACCTAATTATCTCAACCACATGACCATGAGTGAGTCAAAATGCTTCCTGTATCTCCTTGCTGAGATGATGTTTCTTATCTCCTTATCAATTCCATAGAACACAGTAGCAGCCGGAATGGATAATTGATTGTGTACTAGGTTGTTCTTTTGCTTCCATATGTGGAAGACAACAGCATGAGCCACGATCTTCCTTAGCAGAGAAAGCTTAGTTGATGATGCAGCTTTGTATATTATTATTAACTTTGAAATGATTCAATTGATCGTAGTCTATGGTTAGACCATTTGTCTCTCTTTTTTTTAATATTATGGTGCTGGTAAAATGTTTGTGAGTGCAGCATCGCATAGCCTGTCTTTCGATTATATATAAGGGATTATTCTAGAAAGTTTCGATCGCAAAGAAATGAAACATGTTATTTACGAATTCTTATTTCGGGATTGTTAAATATGAAGCAAGTTAAATAAAATGCAACTGCTGCTATCAATACAGCGTAACGTTATTTAATTTGATATATGCGACCAACGATGCTAGAGAGTATATTTTTAGACTATGGTTTATCTAAGGTGCTCTATAATTTTTTAAAATAGGATTTAGAAGGTATACACAACTGCCACATAGGATGAGGTTTTTTTTTAGTTCTTACAAAATTCAGGTTATAAGTATTTAAAAGATTCCCAATTAATATATAGGGGATATGAGTATGGTTAAAGTAATTGTACAAGCATGTGTTGAAATCTTTTGATGGAAAATGTGCCTGTTTTATAAGAAATTTATTAACCTTCTGAATCACGCTCTCGCGTTACTGCACTAGGTCCCCAACCCCAAGGGCCTTCCCAAGTTTGATAACAGCTTAGGGTAATGCGGTGTTTTATTAAAAACTGAAGATCTTGGTCATTGACTGACCGCATCACTCATAGTCGCGTCCATTTCGGCCTAAAGTGAACTTATCGACCCAACACTGAATGAAACAGCCCACTGATAAATCGAGACTGAATATAAACATAAAAAGAGTAGAGATGTTAAATTGGTTTCTAAAGTTGTTAAACATCTGATTTAAACATAATCTATCCAAATAATAATTTTCGCTTCATGATATGAAAATGTTTTTTGCGATTCTTACAACACAATTACAATTTTTTCAATTATTAACGACAACATTTACATCTAGCTATAGTAAATGTGGTACAAGAGAATGTAAGAATCCCATATAAAAAGGTTTGACTCAGACCGCATCAAGCCTATAATTCGACCTTACAAAAGATGGCTTGATTTTGACCCAGCTTGTATAGGCCTAGTTCCACTAGGTTGGATCAAACCATGCAGAAACATCAGAAGACAATATTTTATACTATGGTTTTATGGTTAACCATATAGAGTTTGTTCTGTAAAAAATCACATACTTGAACCGATTAGCCTTTCTCCTACAAGATTAAAATTTATACTAAACTTGCTCTATTAAGGGTGTAATTGTTACCAATGGAGATGAGGGCAATATTTTATTATATTTTCCTAATCTGAGAAAAAGGAAAATTCATGTGCAGCATTTGCATATTTTAGATCAGAACTGCATCTTATTGGTACCGGCGCTTTGTAGTGGAGTTATTATGTGTCTTCTAGATAAGGATACTGTGGCGGCTTAGACAATGACATTTATAATATGTAGATGCCGCAAGTTTCTAATACTATAAAGGATATCCTAAAGATTAAACTGAACTTTCTTTTTGTAAACAATTTTTTATATAAGTTTTAATTCATAGTCTCTTCCTGTCGGGAACAAAACATTTCAAACTGAATTAAATTACTTTATCTACTACCGGACTCGAACATGATTCGATGAAAATATCAGTACTATTAAAACAAAAGAACTTTTTATCTACTTACAAATAGTCTAGATCGGACCAATATATTTATTTAATTTTCTATTATTTCTCGAACAACTAATTTAGCTATTATTAAATCTATATTATATCTAATCAATTATTTAAATATTTACAATATAAGATATATAAAAAGATACTGAGTATCTTTTTGTAAGATTACATTTGAATAATATCTTTTAATATCTTCTATTTAAAATGTAAGTATACATCTATTTCTAATATTTATATTTAAATAATAAAAATCATAATTAATATTAACTATAATTAAAACGAATGTTAATCCATTTTCAGTTATATAATAAGAAATAACATTTCTGTAATATTTATAACTACATAATTTATATACATAATTAAATTACTAAACCAATTAATAAATATAAAGTAACTTAATCAATTTATTAACTATTTTATAAATTATAAAATAATATTTAATGTTATAACCAAATATTCTTTTTTCTAACGTATTAAATCTTACCATATTATCCATATCTGATCAAAATATTTAAATTCTTTTAATATTTGACAAACAATTTCATGTTACAAGAAATAATACTCAAACTATCAATAGGTCAATATTAATTTCTCAAAAGTTTAATAACGAGCACGGGTCACTATTTTTACAGTACATAAACTATTCGATTAATGTATTTAAAAAAATTTAGAAATATGATAAATATTTAAAAATATAAACCGATAGACATTTAAATAATATTCATTTATATATAAAATGAAAATAAGTACCGTCCAGTCGGACGGGTCCAGCTCTAGTATCTTTTAATATCTTCTATTTAAAATGTAAGTATCCATCTATTTCTAATATTTATATTTAAATAATAAAAGTCATAATTAATATTAACTATAATTAAAAATGAATGTTAATCCATTTTCAGTTATATAATAAGAAATAACATTTCTGCAATATTTATAACTACATAATTTATATACATAATTAAATTACTAAACCAATTAATAAATATAATGTAACGTAATCAATTTATTAAGTATTTTATAAATTATAAAATAACAGAATAAAATATATTAGTTGAAGTGAATTGATTCGGATTATTTTTTTATAATGAGAATTTTATATCTGGTGAGTTGGAAAAAAACTTAATCCATCACCATACAAATAAATGTTTTAAAACTAAAATTTAAAATTAATAACATTATTATTAGATATAATAAGAATATATAAAAATTAAAATTAATAAATATTACTAATATGAATAATGAAATTAAATTTAAAAGTTTAAAATTTAAAATAAACCAAAAACAAAACATCAACAAAATTCTAATAAAATGTAAACAATAAAAGTAAGCAAATAAATAAGTAAATAATTATATTTATTTCAAACTTAAATCACTAAATTGTAATAACCGTATATGAATCTTTGATACTCAAATCTATTTCTATTTTAGTATGCATCCTCTCAAATATTGATCTATTACGTACAAAATGATAAATTAGTTTGACTAAAAATTTGTATGGCTAACGTTGTAAAATTGGAGTATCACATTCATAATATATTCATCATTCATCTAAACATTCATGAATTATAATACTTTAAATATGACAATTAAAGTTAAATTATATTACATAATGAGTTATTCATCGGTTCAACCGGTAGCCATTCTCAGGTTTTAGCGGGGGTTTTGCGGGTTTATAAAGAAAATACCAAGTTTTTTTTAAAACTAAATCAGATTAAATATATGATCACCGGTTTTGCGGGTTTAACAGCGGATCCGGGTTGAAATCAAGAACACTGAATATAATGCTTCATGTTTGATATTTAAATGTAGATACACAATTAAAATAAAAATTTATATCATATAAATTTCGTTCGTTTCGAAAATAATTTCGCGCTTTTGAAAGCGCAGATCAAAATCTAGTCAATACTATTAAAAGAAAAATATTCTAAAAAATCTGATTAAACAAGGTTGTTGCACCTATTGATTAGTATTTCTAATACCAACTATATAATCTCCTTAAATAACTCCTAATAATTACCATATGGACGATTCTGAATTAGGAAACCATTAATATCCTTTTTGTGCAACCATCGATAACAACCTTAGAATAGCATATTATACATGAACGACAACTACATAAATATTCATTGTTAGTGTTACCTTTATTTTTCTACGTAATGGTTGCCATATTTCGACAAAAAGAAGTTACCAAATATAATACATTATTATATCACGAGAATTATAGTGTCTTCATTCTAATTCTAATCTACGGCTATACACATCACCCAAAACAAAATTATATCGAGACATAATCATATAATAATTTATTATTTATGTACATATGTGATTTTCCCATGCTCATACACGGGTATAAATATTTATAAAGTAAATATATATCATAATAATTATTGCTATTTAATTTTGGTTTTAAATTAATTTATAATTTTATGCATAATATATATTAATAATATTATATTACTTTAATTAGATATATGATTTTAGATAGGTTAGATTAGATCTAATCGATTTAACAATCATTTGGGTATATTGATTGCATCTATTTCTCTAAATTCAACTATAATATTTTTATTCTAAATCTATTAAAATTTTGATTAATTTTTTATTTGCATTTAGGTTTGTTGTTTTCTTAGATATATAAATATATATTAGGAAGATTATGTATAACTTAAGATATATTGTGCTTAGAATGAAATAAAAAAATAAACTAAAATGTTTGATTCCAAATTACGTAAAATTAGTATAATGATATTATTCTGAAGTTTCATGCATATATATATAAATTTTACAAAAGAACTAAATTGTAAGAGTTGGTTAATATTTTATTTTCATTTGTTAATGTATTTTGAGTCTTCCTATAATTTATATTTATAAAATAAATTATTATTATTACAAAATTATATTTTCTTATTGTAGTTAAATCTATGATTTTAGATCTAAGTTGGATTAGTTGAGTCACTCATATTATGAGTATATTGAGTTACATATATTCTTTTAAATTCAAATGGAAGTAGAATTATTTTTATTAAAATAAAGCCAAGTCAGCTTAATTTTATTTATCATTAATATTCATGTATTTTCATAATATATATCAAATTAAATGTTATATTTTAAAGATATTAGAAAATAAAGTGATGATCTATAGGAAGTTACATACATAAGTAACTGATACTTTTTGGAAGTTCATGAAGACATATCAATATTTATAATAATTAAAATATTTTTATAATTTTCTAAATAATTTTATGAATATTTATTAAATTATTTTTTTACTGTAAATGAAAGATATTAAAATCAACTAAATATAAGAAAAAATAACGTTTCAATAATACTAATTATAAACTATTTTTAGTCAACTGAACATATATCAGTTTATGTTACTTAATTATTTTATGTAATTATCCAAAGCAATAGATAGATATATAAAAAATATTTCTATTACTTTGAAAATATATTGTTGTACTGTTTAAATTTATGTTTTATAAAAATATTATTTCTTTTATAATATCAAGATTATATGTGAAAATATAATTATAAAGATAGTATTTTATTAGTATATTTTATGTAATCAATTTTTTTTAAATGGAATATTACTATTTTGTGAACTTTCATTTTAACGAAATCTTATTATTTATACATATAATTTCGTTTAAATTCGTTTTTAACTTTATAAATATTTTCTTTTTATTATATATGTTATTTGGAAAATTTTATAAAGGAAACTAAATAAAATTCAATAATAGTATTTAAATATAATATTTTAATTCATTAAGGGTATCAGTGTAAACAACCATCGTGAGAGTTAACGTGAGCGCGACACATAGGAAACTGACTTCTCAAATAATATTATAGAGATCAATACTATTAAAAAGAGAATCATTATAAAAATATATTATAAAAGATTGTTGAACCATATATAACTATTTATTACTTTTTGATCCTATCACTAATACAAAAATTTAAATATTTCAAACGATTCCTATTATTACATCTTATTTCATGTGATACACTTATTTACAAAAATATTTTATCACCTAACATTATAGTTGTTATGCAATATTGTTATACACCATAATTTATTTTCAATATAGACCTACAACAGTTAGACATTAATTATATTACCAAAATATAATTAAACAATTTAGAAATTTTACCGAAACCCGAAACTGTAACCAAAACTCAAATCAGAAATTAAAACTGAACCGACGACAGCTCAAGTTTTTTTTTTTCTTCTTCTTCTCCACAGTGTCCCAAAACGTTGAGTTCTCTTTTTTTTTCTTGAACTGATTTTATGCATTAAATAAAAATAAGCAGCAAAAGTGAATACAAGACCCACCCTAATAACTAGCCCTTTTAAGAAACCCAGTAAGAATCCTCAGCCCACAGGCAGTAAAACCAAAAAGAAAAATAAAAGCAGCCCATTCTGAGGCCCGAGAGGGAGGGATAAAACTTTTCCTTTCAAGTAGAGATACCTTTCTCTCGAATCCTCTTTACTGAGACGTCTTGATACCCTCTTCTCCGAATCTCCGGAGCAAAAAAAAAAAAAAACTTGTCTTTTTAATCCGAAGAAACCGCTGTTCTAGTTCTGTCCGGGGGAACTGCTTTTTTCTATCGGTTATAACAAGGTGAGTGTCCCCTTTTTCAACTTAAATCTTAGTTTAGATCAGTCCCTAATAAGTGTTGTCTAATGCTCTGAAAGACAAAACCTTTTTTTTTTTTTAATTCTTTATGGGTCTTTGGTTTCTTGTATTTGTAAGAAATGGACCGCATCAGTGGATTGCCTGATGAAATGTTATGGAAGATACTGTCGTTAGTTCCAACAAAGGTTGCTGTATCCACTAGCATTCTCTCTAAGCGATGGAAGTTTCTTTGGATGTGGTTGCCTATACTCGACTTCATTGATCGAGATGAGTCACTCCTCGTACTCAAGGATTTTATCGACAAGAATCTGCCATTACATAAAGCTCCTGTCATAGAAAGCTTGCGTCTTTCTTTATACGAAGTGTCAAGAGAGAAAAATATCAAACCTGAAGATATCAGACTATGGGTTGAGATTGCTGTATCTCGCCATCTACGTGAGCTGGACGTTTCTTATTCTTCGGATAAGAAAGAAAACATGGTTCCCAACAGCTTGTTTACTTGCAAATCTCTCGTGGTCTTGAAACTCAGATTCTTGACTCTCATGGATGTTCCCACCTCTACGGCTTGTCTTCCCTCTTTGAAAACTTTGCTACTTGAGCTTGTGGTATACGAAGATGACGAGCCCTTTCAAGCGCTTCTTTCCATATGTCCTGTCCTTGAAGATCTAGAGGTGTGGTTAGGTGAGTTTGAAAGTGTCCAAGAGTTCACTATTAACGTCCCGTCTCTGCGGAAGTTGTTTCTGCATGTATCTGATTATTGTTCCTCATTGGAGCGGTATGAGATAGATACTCCATGTTTGGAATATCTCCAACTTGGATTGGAGTGATAGTCCTTGTTTGGTTAAGAATATGCCTAAGCTGAAGAAAGCACATGTGGATGTTTTATCTTTTGCTGTCAAATATGTTATTGGATCAGTCACATCTGTCAAGCATCTTACAGTATGCTCAGAGGTAGTCAGTCACTTGGTTTTGGGGTTTATCAATTTTGCAGGTCTTCTTCAATCTTATTAATCATGTTTAGAATATTTTGGGGCAGGATGTGTATGGTGATGGTATTGTTTTCGACCAGCTACAACATTTGGAGCTATGTATTTGCCAAGTTGATTCGTCGAATCTCCTTGCACAGTTTCTCAAAGTTTCTCCTAACTTGAGAGAGTTAGGCATCTCTCAAATAGATGTAAGTTTATTTGGATAAATATCAGTAGTAAACAATATCGTTTTTTTAATCTTATTCTCTTCTTCTGCTTGCTGCTCTTCTTAGTTACATGCAGATTTAAAGACCAATGATATGGGTTTCTGGAACCAACCAAGTTCTATTCCTGAATGCTTGTTGTCGAGTCTTGAGATTTTGAACTGGATAGGATACTTTGGAAGACCACAGGATAGAGATATTGCTGTTTATATCTTGAAAAACGCTCGTCGTTTAAGGACAGCAACATTCTGGGCTACAACTGAACATGATGTCCCAAACCTTGAGATGATCAAGGAGTTGACACTTTCATGCCGTGCTTCAAGCACATGCGAACTTGTGTTTATTGAGGACTGAGGAGCTTTGAAACTTGAATCATTACATCTCTTTTCATTTTGTGTAATAGAATCCTAATTTGATCTGTTCTCGTGTGTGTGTGACAGTATAGTTGCCCATGTTAACACATGATTTGTGTTTCATCTGGTCTAGTGTGTGTCCAACAATGATCAAATTGTTGCTAATATCATGTATTAATCTTGAACTTATGCATTCAATCAACCTCTAGGACAAAAGGTTTTGCTGTTCTTCATGACTTGGACACTGGCAGTTCCAAGGGGGTCAGTCCTTATGAGCAACTTTGTGGCAGAGAAAGAAATTTAAAAGTTGGCCTGAGCATTGTAACAGAGGGTATTTTCTAAGCGAACGAAAGGGAACCAAACGTTGGCCTTAGACGTAGCGAGTTTTAGAACCTTGATAGAAATAGAGTGAAGCAAACATCAAAATCCATATTCCTAACAAAACACAAAGGTCTGATTTGCAAGAGCGAACAAAAACTTGAAAGAGTTTATAACAATGACAAAGCTCCCATAACAAACTTAAGATGTTTTACTTCTTCTTCTCAGCAACACCTCCACCACCACCAGACCTGCAACAAGATAAAAAATCAAAATCAGTCGAGAAACACAGTTTGTTCTAAAGAGAATCATGACAATTATTTATACTACGCAAATAAAACATCAACAAATGATTGTACCTCATCTTGCGGAGAACACTAGACATCTCCTCTCTCTTTCGCTTGGCTCTCTTGTGGGTACCCAACTTCCTCTTCGCGACCTTGAGAGCCCTCTTGTCTTTACCGACCTTGAGAAGCTCAGTGATTCTCTTCTCGTAAGGAGCAAAACCAGCAACTTCCCTGATCAGTGATCTGATGAACAATGTCCTCTTGCTCGTTTTCTACAAGATACGAAACAAACATCATTTCTCAAATGACGATGTGGGATCTTCTAACTAATATTCTATAAGAAAAAACTATGAATCCCACATGCTCAAACTACATATTCCGTAAGAAGATCAAACATAGATTCAGTTCAAAACTAAGCAAATCATTCAGACAGACTCTAGCGGAGGAGATCGGAGAGAGATTCATTACCCCTTTGCGAGAGTTAGGACGAGGAGCCAATTCGCGTCTGGTGACGACGTGTCCTTTGTTCAGACCAACGAACAGACCAGTCTTCACTTGTGGTGTTGCCATTTTCTCTCTCTCTCGGCAGCCGCAGCAAAAACTTAGAGAAAGGCAAATTTTTTATATACAGCGACAAATAGGAAAACCCTAGCATTTTCTTATAAGTGGGCCTAAATATTTATTGGGCTATAGATTTTTTTAAAATAGTGGGCCTAGGTATTTTGTTGTCCAAAAAAAAGTGGGCCTAAGTATTTTTGAGATTTTTAGAGTATACTTTGGATAACATTAGAACCGGTTTAATATATGATGGGATTAGCCACAGGCCCAAAGCAGGGTTTAACTGTGTTTGTCACACTATGAAACTATGTAGGTGGATCAGTTCTTGTCGGGTCTGGGTTCTTCGGGTCCTAGACATTTGGATCTAATTAAGTATTTAGAAATTGTTGATTCGGGTTTGGATCGGTTCCTGTCGGATCCTAATTAGTTCGGATCTATAATTTCAATATCTGTAAATACCCATAATTTTTGGGTATACTTTGGGATCGGGTATTTAGGACCCAAACTGGACTAGAAAATCCAAAAAATATTCGAAGAATCAAAAAAATACCTGAAAATACCAAATACCCGAATATTTATTCGAAATCTGACCTGGAAAACTCAAAGATACACGAATGTTTACCTGGATACCTAAATTGTATTTTTGAAAATCAAATTTTTTATCCGAAACCCAAAAACCTGAACCGGAAACTTAAAAAATATATGAAATACTAAAACTATAATAAAATGCCTGAATATTACTAATATATACAATAAGTTTTGGGTATTTCGGATATCCGATCGAATCTTGGGTAAGATCTAGAGCCGCACCGAGACCTACGGATCCAAAGAAAAAGAATCCAACAGATACTTTAACATGAACCTGGACCCGGATCCGAATATGTTTTCGGGTCGGTTCCAATTTTGTTTTTGGGTCCAGGTAAAATGTCTAGACCTAAAACTATGAATGACTTGAGCAAGTTTAATTTTGTTCTATATGGGCCGCTTCTTAAAGTTTCATGTTGTTGTAGACATGTGCGAGTGTTTTAGGTCAATTCATTTACCAATATCATGTTTAGGCAAGTGTTGTAGGCTCGTAAAAAGTTCAATTGGAGCGAACTTACATGTATGTGCCATTATGCCCATTATAGACTTATTATTGCCAGTGTTCTAGTAAAAAATGAGCAGCACATACACAAAGAAACGTTCACTTTTAAAGATGCACCAAGGGAAATTCGGGATGATATTTGTGAAAAAAGAACGTTTATAGCATTTTTTGGTAGAAACGTTAAATTATAGCATTTTTTGTCTTACCAAGAAGTTTTTGGCCAAAATCCGTAGTGTTCATGCTCAATCGAAATCACATCATCTAGTACTAATTTCGCTCCACATGTCCCTCGATTTTGTAACTAGGAAACCACGTTTAGAGCATTTGACTTAAGAGTATGAAACCACTTATTTGCGAATTTTATCGTAAATTAGTCGAATTGTTTTTTTTCAAGAAAATTTCATAACATATACAGCCTGGAACGAGGGAAAGAAACAAAATCTGAAGACTATATATTTTGGAAATTAAAGAGCTCTTATAAGATATGATATATCTAAACATCTAACAAGAGATGGCAAGGGTACGGCCAATATAAACTATCCAAACCAGCTGATCATATATAGGCCAAGATGACCAATGTGAGACCTATTTATATCATTCTATTTTCTCCATACATATGTGTGCTCGATATTTTACAGTTTTCTAGAAAATCAAGAACCTTTTCTATCTTGTAAAATCACTAATAAACATGTTCACTCGCCTAAGAATAATGCATGTCGCAAAGTTCTCAATGAAATGATATATATACAAACAATAGATATAGGTCTATAGTTACATGGAAGCTAGTATAATTATAAAGCAGAAATATAAAGAAAGAAACAGTATTAAGTACTTAGGTGGCTTTTTTTTTTTTGAAACATAGGTACTTAGGTGGCTACTGTTTGATTTTATCAGCATTCAGCAGAGCACATTTTAATGTGTACGAATACATCACGACTAATCTATGATGAGTATGTTGTTAGAGAAGAACAAACAGCATAAACTTACATTTATAACTGTGGAGTTTTATAGTCCGAGATATTTAGTTATATGCTTCTGGTAATCTTTATTTATTTATTTGGAAAAGTGCAGATATTGATCTCTTTTCCATCTCTTTTCTTTTGTTAATTAACCAAAAAACCATAACGTTTCCTTCAAGCTGCAATCAAATTAATAAAATAAATGGTCAATTAATTAACAAATTAGGAGACAGGTCAACAAAACCGAAAGCCACATAAAGGGAAGAGAGTAACATAGACGAAACGAACATAACGGCAACAAAAATAAAAGAATCAGCAAAAAATAATGAATTAAACAAAAAAGATTTTGAAGATCCATAAGAAAAAGGAAGAAGCTTAAGGCATGAAACGATTGAGTGTTCTCTCTATAGCCTTTTTTAGCATTGGATGTTCCAACTTTAGAAGTCGAAGGAACTTAAATAAGGCCTCGACCCCTAAAGCGTTTATAAAATTCTATATCATATCTCTTTTCTTTTCTTGTCATGTCTTCTTCTTCATGCTTCTCCCCCTTTTTGTCACTTTGATTTTCATAACTTTAACTTTACAGTATCATCTTCGTTCATTGTGACTGAATATTGTCAACAAATATGTTATGTAGCTTCCGTTATCATAAGGTTACTGGTTTTGTTCCATCGTTGACCAATGCAACCTGAATGTACACTTCATTAATTTGAGCTCTCATGTCATATATAAAAGCAATTTGAGGTTAATATATCATGAAAAAGACATATTTGAACAATTATATGGTATTGTAACCTATTAAAAAGAAAAACAACATACACATACTATGATACTAATCAAAAGTAATAAACAAATAAGAAAATAACAATGCACAAATAATCATCATCTCGAAACAGAAATCTATATTTGAGAGTGAAGAACTCTTAAAAACAAAATACCAGTTTAACCAAGTATTCTTTTGTTATCTATCTGCGGGGGAAAAAAACGTTCAGATATTTTCCGAACGTGACCTAAAAACGGTCATAATAAAATATAAAAACTAAGTTTAATATCTCTCTCTGTTAATTATTTCTTGATCCTCATTGACGTTGTCCTCCACTGCAAGTCCGTTATAAACGAGCCGACAGCATTTTCCGGCGAGAAACTCAACCGTCTACGGCACCACATTGTGTTACCTCTGTGCATCGCCGAGTATTCCGTTTTGCCTTTCTTCGGCGCCGGTGGGCATTGTCTGACCTCAGGGATTCTATTTTCCGGACGGGTCGGTGTTTTGAACCCGTCGTTGTCTTCCTCCACAAGTTCTTCTTCTTCTTCTTCATCTGATCTCTTTCTTTTCCGACAAATATCCAACACATGATTATTGTCCAAAAATGTGTCTTCTCTTGTCTCTGAAACCTCACCTAACGTTACCTCTTCTTGCACCAGGCTTGTGATCTTTGACATACTTATAAATTTACAAAACTCGACAAATTAAAAACAAAGTGCACCAAGAAAAAAAAACTCTTGTTCTTGAGAGAGAGAAGATAATGAGAAGAAGAGAAAGAAAGAAAATAAATGATTGATGGATGGATGTAGATAGATCCAACGTGGTTAAAGAATATTAATCAGGAAAACTGTCAGCTTTTATATTATTTTTTCTTTAGCATATTTTCAGGTTTGTTTAGAGATGGAGACTGGAACGAGTTTATAGTGTGTTGTTGGTTGGTTGTGGCAACAAGGAGAGTCTAAAGGCATGAATAACGTATTGGAACCCTCTAATTGATGCAGAAGCAACACCGTTACTATATAGTAGTATATACTATATACTATAATTTAACGTTTATTATCTTGGCGATAAATTAATAAAGGTATTGCCGATGCCTTTCTGCTTCTCGCAAGTTAAGCACCAAACTTGACGTCTGCCTTTACGTTTCCAAACTCCATGTGCGCTTTTTGCATTCTAATCTTTTATTCCCCTGAAAATAAAAAAGCATTGTTGCCGTTAAGACTTTAATTTCGTATCTAATTCTTATTTATTACCCACCTAATCTTATTGTGTTAATAATTTTTGTGGAACTGATACTATGGAATATAATCTAAAGTTTTAAACCGATATATATAATATATGAAAATATTTATAAATTACAATGGACATAAACTCTTATGGTTTGAGCTTTTTTCTATAGTTCATGATTTTTATTCAGTCTAAATAATACTTCTTTCAGCTGAAATAAATATTTTCTTATATATAAAGTATACTACGGTTTAGTTAGAGATCTAAATAAAATGATATCTTACCGATTTTGTAAGTTTTAGGAAAAATAAAGTAAATTTCAAATAATAATGACACGTACGACGATATGGAATTAGTTATTTCAAAGAATCCAAGTAAATATAAATATATACTATATGTTACAGTATATTATATGAAGTACATTTAAGAAAACAAATTTTAAGAGAATAATTGTAAGTTTTTTTTTTGCTTTCTTTCATATTTAATGATAAAAATATAAGAATATCCGCACAGTAAAAAAAACCTTGTGGTGTTTAAGAAAAATAGCAAATAATAATGGAGATAAACAAAATACTTGTTATGTGTTTTTGGCTAAATATATAATTTTGGTAGCATAATATTTTTAGCCGTTTTATTTATTAAATAGAGGTTACCGCTGAAGATTCTTAGTCTATAATGAAGCTTTGTTATAACATCCATTTAAATATATTAGACCTTCAAAGAAGAAACCTAAACAAAAGTTTCAAAAAAAAAAAGAAGAAGAAGAAACATAAACACCATACATTTCATTATAATCAAGTGAAAACCAGAACAGTGATATCTATTTGGTTCTATCAACGTTTACTTAATTTTATTTATCTCCTTACTATTTATCTAGCTAATCTCTAATTTTCTCTAAATAGTATAAGTAGATAACTTATATTCTAGTTTACAAAAAAAAAGATAACTTATATTCTTGTTTGTAATTTAAAAATCGGTAAAGGTAAGAAACATTGGTAGAAAAAGCTTTTTTCTTGTCAGTAAAAAATGTTAAAGAACAGAAAATTATAGATACTCTTCATATATATCATATTATATGATAAATACTATAGGTACATTCATATTTGTAATTTAATGATGGCAAAAAGTAAGTAGTCTCCTACAAGTTACGAGCATACACAATTACACATACACACATGTATCAATTCGTTTATGTGCAGTTCGGTGTAACGTATTCTACTATCAATTTTCACAATTATTTGTTTTTACTCTTTATACAGAGTAAGCATGTTACCTAGTGTCTGACTAATGGGGGAAAAAACTGAAATACAAGACAAAATTGGAACATGGTAAAGTTAAATTTCAGAAGAAAAAATTGATTAAAAAAGATGAAAAAAGAAACACAGCAATTAGTTGAATGAAATGAAACTGTCTTGTTTTATATTTTAAGTAGACATTGGTAAGTTTAATGGTATTTTCTTTCCATTACGAATATAAAAATCATGTAGTAGAAAGGGAGATTGGAAGAATAACATATTTCTCCATTTTTAATGATGATCATACAAACATTAAAAGGTTCTTAGATGATTAAAATATTTTTTAAAACCTTGTGAGGCTTGGTTAATGTTCTATATATTGACTAGAGATGCCATCGACGATAGTTATATACCTCCGTACATAATTTGCTTTTTAAAAAGTATATTAAGCAACAAATGATCGAATTGAGATAGAAACCTTAAATCAATTCCAGAACTGAAAAAACACATACACAAATTTAAATTATAAACCTTTAAATTATAAACGTTTAAATTATAATTCTTGTTTTTCTCAATTAAAACTACCTGAAAAAAATTGGAATCGGATTAGGAACATATGTATAATGGCTAAACTAATCATCAGTAAAACATAACTGAATCTTCTTGAGTGCATAGCAGGGATTATATGCCACCAAATTCGATATATATATATATATTATATGTCTCAACCGCGAATTCTCAAACACCAATTGTTCCATGGCACACACAAGATAGATAATACTAAGCCATTGCAAGGAAGAAGGTTGTGGTAAAGTTATGATTTGTAAAGGGATCATATAACGGTAACTGACGCACCTCTAACTTTGAAACATATTGAGATTGGCGTTTGTCGAATAAAAATTCGATTTGATCCATATCAGTAAATGAGAACTGACAAAGGTTAAAGGGTTGTTGGCGAACATCTTAGCATCTACAACTGTGTTCCAATGTTTTCAAGCGATTTGAAATCAGGCTAAAATAATAATAAAATTTCAAAAATTAATAGAAATGAAGAAACCTCGAATCGCAACTGAAGTCATACCAAATTACCAAAGGAATTGTTTTAGATTAAATCATATCAAATATGTAGAAACTAAAGAATCTGGACTTAAAACTAAAATCAAATTGAACCGAACCAAAATGCAAATGTACAATTACCGAGTTGTAAAACTAGTGGTAAAGGCAAAAGGTAAAAAAAGTAAATTACAATAAATTCAGAAGTGGAAAACGAGGTGATCCGAATTTGAAGCCTTTGGACCCGTTACTGTTCCATTAATTCATTCTTCATCTTTGCCTCATTTCCGCTTCTCCTTAAATCATTCCTCTCTTCTTCTCCTCCTTCCAAAATCTAATCTTTTGGTTTGCAGAAAAGTACCAAAAAATGGCTGATGGTGAAGACATTCAACCTCTTGTTTGCGACAATGGAACTGGAATGGTTAAGGTAAGTTCATTGTCAGTCATTAGATAATGTTTCTTGGTCCTATTCACAATGTTTAATCTTGTTTTCTGTTTTGAATAAGGCTGGTTTTGCTGGGGATGATGCACCTCGAGCTGTGTTCCCCAGCATTGTGGGTCGTCCACGTCACACCGGTGTGATGGTTGGCATGGGACAAAAGGATGCTTACGTTGGCGATGAAGCTCAATCCAAACGTGGTATTCTAACTCTCAAGTATCCTATTGAGCACGGCATTGTCAACAACTGGGACGACATGGAGAAGATCTGGCATCACACTTTTTACAACGAGCTTCGTGTTGCACCAGAGGAGCATCCCGTTCTCCTCACGGAAGCACCTCTCAACCCTAAAGCCAACCGTGAGAAGATGACTCAAATCATGTTCGAGACTTTCAATGCCCCTGCCATGTACGTGGCTATTCAGGCTGTGCTCTCCCTTTACGCCAGTGGTCGTACAACCGGTCAGTGACAAACTCTTTTGTCTACTTTTGGTCCGGATCATAGAAAAATGAAATATTGATTTACTGTCACCAAATTTTTAAATATAATCTATATAAACGTAGGTCCCTGAATTTATATTAAAAAAATTATTTTTCAAAACTCATAAAATATCTGAAATTGAAACCGGACCGAGACTTTCAAATATTCAAACGATTCCATATTTCTAAATCCGAAATAACCGAACGGACAGAATCTATAAAAATATTAATTATATATCATTATAACATAACTAAATATATATATTTATATATAATTTAAAATCTATGGAAAATATCGAAAAATATTTGAAAAAAACTAAATTATTATAAAGTATCAGAATTACCCAAAAATATTTGAATGTTTTAATTCAAAATATCCAAAGTAGTCCGAAATATCCGAAATTTTTATCTGAATCATCCTAATTATTTGATATTTTATCTGAAATATCTGATACTAAACTTTAATTACCTGAACTACTCAAAATAACCGAACCTGAACCAAATATGAACCGAATTTTTTTCAAGTATTTTCCGGTATCTATTTTTGAAATACTCGAACCGAAAATAGTTCAGGTAGCAAACGGATCTTCTAGCTTCCTATAGGAACAATCCAACACCCAAAATACCCAAGCAGAACCGATAATGCCCAACTAGATTATATATGCCACCAAAATCTCAGGCTTTATGTTTAGAATCTTTGATATGTGAAATTTTCTCGGATTATTGTGGTGTGGGTAGGTATTGTGCTCGACTCTGGAGATGGTGTGAGCCACACGGTTCCTATCTACGAGGGTTATGCACTTCCACATGCCATCCTACGTCTTGACCTCGCGGGTCGTGACCTCACCGACGCGTTTATGAAGATCCTAACCGAGCGTGGCTACTCCTTCACCACTACAGCAGAGCGTGAAATTGTCAGAGACATAAAGGAGAAGCTCTGCTACATTGCTCTTGACTACGAGCAGGAGCTCGAGACATCCAAAACTAGCTCATCTGTTGAGAAGAACTACGAGATGCCTGATGGACAAGTGATCACCATCGGTGCTGAACGGTTCCGTTGTCCTGAGGTTCTTTACCAGCCGTCTATGATTGGTATGGAGAATCCAGGTATCCATGAGACAACCTACAACTCCATAATGAAGTGTGATGTCGACATCAGAAAGGACTTGTATGGTAACATCGTCCTCAGTGGTGGAACAACAATGTTCCCTGGGATTGCTGATAGAATGAGCAAGGAGATCACTGCTTTGGCTCCAAGCAGCATGAAGATCAAAGTTGTTGCACCTCCTGAGAGGAAATACTCTGTCTGGATTGGAGGGTCTATCTTGGCTTCTCTCAGTACCTTCCAGCAGGTACACAGCCGTCTCTGGTTATCATGCAGCTTGAGAAAATCAAGCTAACCTGAGATTTTGTTTTTAACTTGTGCAGATGTGGATTGCTAAGGCAGAGTATGACGAGTCAGGCCCGTCTATTGTTCACAGGAAGTGCTTCTAAGTATGAAGTTCATCTTTTTTCAGACAAGAAGCAAGCTACTCTTTGTTTCGGTTCTTTTATCTTCATCTTATTGAGTTCAATTGTCTTTTGAGTTAATAATGATTAATAACATATCTTTCTCTTTATCTATTATTATGTAGCAATTTGTTTCATGTGCTCTCTCTTTTATATTTTCTACACTTTTATCAATTAAAGTTGTGAACTATATAAAGTTTTTCATGCCTAAATTCAACACCAAGCTTACATTGGAGACACCAAATGATTAAAGAAGAGAAACCAACACATACAATAAAAGCTGAGTAAGGAACCCAAAAGTCTGATTAACACTGGAGACATCAAATGATGGAAACAAAAAAACAAAAAGCTTACACTACATTACAAAACAAAGAGAAGAAGAGATCATAGTAGGTGTTTGGTGATTTGGTTTATGAATCAGGGCCGGTCTAATAGTCTCTGCCTGCAGCTCATGTGTTGTTCAAGAAACTTGGTGAGTCTGATATGCTTAGAGGTCCATTGATCAGCCAGTTTCTGGTCTTTGGCCTCGGCTTCTCTCCTCAACCCAACAAGCTGTTCTCTATACTCTCCTTCAATCTTCTCCATTGCCATCATCTGCTCTTCCCTCAGAGCCTTCATCTTTGCCTCGATCTCCTCTGTCTTCTCCCTTTGTCTACTCGTCTTCTCTGACTCTAGCTGCAGCTCTAATCTCCTTAGCCTCCAAGCCGCCTCCTTCTTATGATCTGCCCAAGCTCTGTGCCCTTCCTCCAACTCTCTACAACACTCCACAAGCTCTGACATGAACATACTCTCATTGCTACCGCTACAAGACGGTATCATACTCCCTAACGCAAGCCCTCCCGGGCTGGTCTCTGCTCCTCTCTCAGGCTGCTGCTGCAGCCACGGGATAGGCGTTTGAGGCGGTGTTGCAGCTACCGAAGGTGATAAAGTAAGAGTCACCGAGGGAGGTCTTACTACAACATTGTTCCCGTTGTTAGAAGTAGCTAACCAAGGCGGGATCACATGATTATTAGAAGGAGGAGGGGCTTGTTGAAACCCTCCGTTTGAGCTAGCCATGACCGCAGGAACAGAGACAGAAACAGAGCCAACGTTGCTACAACGCTCTTTCACAAGCTTCTCAGCGAAACTCTCGAGGATCCTATCGTACTTGCTCTCGTCGATAGGCTCAACTCTCTTGTTACTCTCTTTCTCTTCTCGCTGCTGCTTCTCCCTAAACACTTCCCACCACTTCCCTAACCGTTTCGCCGTCCTCCCAGGAACCTCCGCAGCTATCTTCTTCCACTTGTTGCCGTGTTTCTCCTGCAAACGTATCACGAGCCTCTGCTCTTCCTCGGTTAAAGACCCTTTCTTGATCCCTGGCTTAAGATAGTTCTTCCATCGTTCAAGACAAGACTTGGCGTCACGGTTCAGAGGTTTGTTCATACGCTCAGAGACGAGATGCCATTCTCTAGGACCGAACTGTCTCACATACGCGCGAAGCAATGCATCTTCTTCACCACTCCAACGTTGCCTCTCCTTCATCTCCTACTCCACCACACATCACTTCTTCTCCTTCCCATCTCACCACCATCCCTTCTTCATCTGCGTCAAATTCTCCATGAAAGTCAAAACTTTATCCAGACCCAAAAACAGAGCAGCCAAAACAGAGCATCCAAAACAGAGCATCCAAAACAGAGCAACCAAAACAGAGCAACCAAAACAGAGAGATCTGAATCTTGAAAACACCAATACACACTTCAAGAATCACCAAAGAGATAAGAGAGTGACAAAAAGCAAGGCTTTTGCATATGATCTCTTATCATTAACTATACAGGGGAGTTAATGCAGACCTCAAAGCACTAATCAGCATACAATAATTAAGATAGGGCAAGAGAGAGAGAGAGTGTGAAGGAAGATATTAAAATGCTCACCAAATAATCTTGCAAAGAGCAACCATATCACATGTAGATGTTATAATTATATCTAACTTCGTCGGCGTGATGGGGAAGAGAAACACGAAGAGAGACCAGAGAGAGAGGCTTTAAAAACCAGGACAACGTACATGATTAGACTACAGAGACGGCAAAATAAAATAAATAAAAATATTAAAAGAGAGAAAGAAAATTGAGAAAAGGGTTTACCGACTGCGACACTGGCTTCTTTCCTTTTTTACGCACAAGTGGGGAGGAAAAAAACTCTCTGACAGTGTGGCGCGTGGAGGTAAAAGTTTAAAGTTCCATTAAATATGATTTTTTTATTTCATTTTACATTGGGATCTTATTTTATTTTCTACTCACATTGGGATCTCAAATTCATTTTCTGATTACACTACGCAATTTTTCTGAAACAGAAAATCAAATTGATGATTATAGATTATTAATAGTTGGCCGAACGATAACTAAAAAGCAAATTAGCTAAAAGTGTATTATGCTTTTTCTTATAGATTATTTAGTTTGATATTTTAATGTTTAGTGGTGTGACATTATTTATAAAACATTAAAGTAAATATTTTGATGTTGTATTTGCAGTCTTATTCCTTCACTTGATAGCTCCTTTCACTCAAAAATAGTTTACCTTTTAATTTTGGATATATTTTTTTTAGTATTTGTTTTCGTATAAAACTTTACCAAACTAAAGTTTTCCGACAATAATGTTGCAGACAGGTTCCTTGCATTAGCACATCTATAGACTATTTCTTAGATCAAATTTATTTCTTCCGGCATTTCCAGTTTATAACGCTATTTTAATGTTAAAATTATATTATTTTAATGTGGTTTCGATACTAAAAATAGGGTTTTTCCTAACTACAACACCAAACTTAACACTAAATATATTTTATAATATTATATATATGTTTTTATTTGTTATTTAATTAATCGTATATTTTATTAATAAATACATGCATAGTATTTTAGTGTGGTGAATATTATCACACAAAATTTAGTATAAAATTATAATAATATTGCATTAAAATTGTGTAATTTTTAATGTTAGCATTGAGAAAAATTTTGTATCAAATCACACAAAAATAAAATTTCAATGTTGTGCTGGAAATGGTCTTTAAAACATCTACGATCCACATTATTATTTTATGTCAAAATCACACAATTCTAATATAATTTTAACATTGACAGTTTTTTTCTTTCACAACACCAAAGTTCACACTAAACAATATTTTGTTGTCATTTAATATTTATAATATAAAGAATTATTATATAAAATGCATTACAGTAAATATATCAGAATATTTCAATAATAGATTTAAACATATAATTGCAGTATATGTAATATAAATATTTAGTTTATTATGTTATTTATACTTATTTTGTTATTCTTAATTATAAATTTTATTAATAAAAATAAGTAGTGTTTAGTGTACTAAATAATATCACACCAAAATTGATGTGAAGTTATAGTATTATTAAATAATTACTTTAATAAATTATATTTTATAATTAATTTCACATCGTACCCATTATATTTTTGTATGATCACTTAGATTAAACAAAATTCAAATATTATTTGCTTTATACAACTTTATAATTTGGCTTTATGAATATTTAAGCCTGCTACAATTTTTAAATAATTTAGTAGATAAGTTTATGTAAGATTTGATAATGTGCCAAACTGCTAGAGCCGTGATGGAACTTCAACATAGACATGTTTTGTGCTATGTCATCTAAGTGAATGGTATTTAGACATAAGTGTCAAACTTGATCTAAAATATAGTTTTAGATAACAAAAAGGAAAAGTTAGATCAATATATTCAAAGAGAAGAAATCCATACTCAACATCAATTTTTAGTATCAAGGATTTACGTCAAGTATCATATTTTCACTCTGGAAACAAATATATTATCCAGAATAATATTATTTTTATATGCATATCTATTGTTATTTGTTAAATAACAATTTTGTAGGTTGGTTTTACAAATATTTAAGACTCTGATAGACAAGGCTATGTGGCTTTAACTCTTTAAGCTTTGATAATGTGTTTGAAAAATATGTTAAAAAAAAAGATTTGATAATGTGACCATACTGCTAGACTCGGGATGGAACTTCACAAAAACCTGTTTTTGTGCTATATATGTTATCTAAGTGAGTGGTATTAGGAAACAAGTGCCGGGCATTTTATTCGTTAAATTTGATTCGATTTGTTATTCGTTTCGATTCAATCCGAAAAATCCAGATATCCGTAAGTTTTCGAAGCAAAGCAAATATTAAAAATCACTATCCGTTAAAAATGAAACAAATTACACATACTAAAAAAATTAGAGACGAATATCCGATCAGCTCCGACTTTTATATAAATAGTTATATATCTATAGTTAAATAGAGTTTTAATGTATAATCTTATATAATTTTATTTATAAAATTACTTCTAAAAATATAATATGAAGAAAAAAATTATAAGATATTTATAAAAAAACTACAATTCTTCTTAAAACATTTAACTTATAAGAATTTTTTATGAATTTTTAAGAATTTATAAATAGACTCTTTTATAAGAATAAATTTGTATAATATTTTCAGATCTACTTGTATTAAACATAGTGGAAAAGGTATCCGTAAATATCCGTGAATATTCGCAAATATCCATAAATTTTCCGGATATCCGTAAAACCGAATATCCGTATTTTTCCGAAGCAAAGCAAATCAGAAAATCAGATATTTGTGAAGTCCGAAGCAAATCACAAATACTGAAAATACGGTAATATTTGATCCGTGCCCACCCCTAGTCATATATGAAAATTATATATGCGAATCTATTCAGAGAGAAGAATTTCACAGTCAATATCCAAATCTCTGGTCAAAATTCAGATTACATTTTCACTCTGGATACAAAAAATATTTTCAGAAGAATGTTTTTAATATGTATATATTTTGAAATAATACTCTTTTAAACTTTTGCGTTTAGGAAGTTTTTTTTCAATCATTTGTTTTTAAATATGAATTTTATAAATTAATCCAGAAACAGAGATCGAGTTTCGATTACAAGACAGATTCAAACAAAATTACCAATTTCGCTTAGGAAATTTCTGAAACTTAAGAAGTTGATTAAACCAAATATTGTTTATCTTTTGTGTGCAATATATAAAAGATTAATAAAATATAAAAAGATATAAGGGGTCAGAGTTTTTTCCAAGCTTTCTAGCATCAAATTTGTTAGTTGTACGGATTTACAATGTTTTGAAGATAAAAATGGCTTGTCAAGAGATTAGCACAAGTGATAGATGAAAAACTGGTTTACCCCAACGATCCTAATCCAACGAGAATAACAATTCCATGACTCGAATTCAGTTCAGCCTCATCAACGGTAAAATATATAAATATGACATTTTTTGTAACACTTATAAATATGACGTTATTTCACCGAAAAACATCATACTCTTTAATTCGTTGACATTATTTCATATCAATCATAGCTATTCTCTTATAATCTTAATTTTCAAGACTTTATCCACTTTTTGAGTAAACTTTTATCATTTCACGTTAAATTTTAGATTTCCACACCATAAAACATTACAATATTCTCACTTTACATTTTTTATTAGTTCTTTTTTGTGTGCACCACCAAAGTCAATCTAATTGTCGTCTTTAAGTATTCGCTAACTTGAATTCTCTAAAGAATCATTAAAAATAACCTTTTTGGATTTCCAAATATTGTAAGTTTTAAAATATATCCCAACAATGACCTTTAAATAGATATATTAGCATATTTATATTTATATAATAAAATTACCTTTCTGATCTATTTTCTCAAATTTTATCTATTGAACAAAAATTATTCAAAAACTTAAAATATTAGACTTTTAAAACTATATTTTTCTCTAAACTATATCGCTAAATTTAGTAGTTAGTTATTTTTTTATTCCAAAAATATCTGAATCTATGGAAAGATCCAGTTTAATTTTCAAAAGGAAATGTAACTCAGAAATAGCTTCTCTCTCTTAATATTCAAATGGATTCAAAGCAAGGAATCATATCCATAGATAACCATGATAAATTAATCATATAATTTAGGGTTCAACAGTTATAATGTGACTTAGTTTTTAAAATCTTGGTTCTTTAAAAAATGTTTGTGAAGTTAATAAAATGAAGATACTTCTCATCTAAGATTTTCCGATTAATTATTTACATGGTTGAGTGTAAATCAATTTTGCTATGATTAAAAACCCTTTTCACCTTTTAATTTTTGGTTTACAAATTTGATTTTGTTGTTTTTTTTTTCTGAAACACGATTTTGTTGGTTAATAAACAAGATTTGACGTATGAGTAATTGTGACTAAGTTGGACACGTTTTGAGAACGGTATCTTTTGGGAAAGCATGTAAAGAGTAATGGTCCCTCCTCGACTCTCGCTTTCTCACTCCATAACCCTACCAAAAAATCCTCTGTTCCATCACATCTGACTACCACTACTCACTATTACTTGTTTTGGCTACCATGCACTGAAACGATCTCCAGCGTATTTTAGAGTCTCCCAGAGCTATAACTAAGCAGGCATAACTTTCACTCTTTTTTTATGATTGACCTTGTGACTCTCTACCACCCCCAATATCTTAGCTTATACAAATTAGGCAACCGCATACATACATGGCTACATGTACACACCTTACATGCGACGTCACCATGCTCTTACGATATTTAATCAATAATTTTCATTATTGTAATAGTAAATACTAATAATGCATTGGACAATTCAGAGTTGTATTGTCTTATCTAATAGTTGAAATGAGGAATTTCGTGAGAGTTGAAACAGAGACATATCGTTATTAAGTCATGAATTATTATTTTAATAATTTCACACAGATATCTATTTTATTAATTCAGAAATACACTTTAAAAATATCCCTTAGTTTTTCAACTTATTTACAATGGCATGCCACTAAGACTATTAATTAAATTTCCTATTTTAATGCTTGTCTTTTTCAGTTCCATTAATGTGTTGTCTTAAAATAAAATTTAACTTCCCTTCTCTAATTAAATCAATTTTAATTTTATCTTTATTATTAAAATAGTTTCCTAATATTTCCTAAAATAATTTTAGCATTAATATGACGATTTAATAATTTCCTAAAATAACTATTTGTTATATAATTCACTTTTATTAATTCTTTACAAATCTTAAATCAATATTTTAATATATTATATATCCATAAAATCTGAATAAATGAATTGATGTTACAAAATCTATACTTTATTTATCTATTTCATGTATCTTACTAACTCATAGTTATTTTTTCACATATTTGAAATTATCGAAATTGAATAATATATTTCATATTATTTATTTGACATATTTGAAATTATCGAAATTGAATAATATATTTCATATATAATGTATCATTATCTATCTTTTATTTATTTTCCTTATTCTTTATATAATACTAAATATTCGTGACACATTTGATTGTTAATAAAAATGCAAAAAAAACTCAATGTAATAAAACTAACTATTACAAATGCATCATTGATATAAGCAAAAAATAATAAAAAATAAAACAAATACCCGCCCGGTCGGGCGGGTCAAGGTCTAGTTTTTCTTAAAATAGTTTACAATGGGTTGCATTTTCCATTATTACATTCCTTCATGCAGACTTAGACATTACAAGTTGTTTCCACAAAATTAGAGTGGTAACTACAAAAATGGTTGATAGATATTTTGTTGTCTATTTTGGAAGATTACAACATTTTTTCTTTTTCTTAAAGATATAAACAATTTTTTCGAAACACATAACTTAAAACTTTTAAACGATAAGGTCCGCCAAAGAAACAAACAAATCTACTATATTGGCTGTTTTCTTTTCTAATTTAAAATTGATATGCGATAGCAGCCACCTAAAAAGAAAATAAATGATTCTCTAAAAAGAAAATAAATGATTCTCTAAAGAATGTACAATAATAATAATAATAATAATAAAAGAATGTACAACAAATAATGCGGTAGTGTGAATTTTTTTTTTTAACTCTGGGTTTTCATCTATCAAAGAAAGTTTCAGTGCTTACAAACCATGATGGGAGCAACACAAAACCAGACCAAACGGTCGGTTAAAACACTGCTGCTAGGAAAAAAAACAGGATAAAAGCATAAGAAAAAAATAACACACTACCAATAGGCAGCTTTAGTGTGAGTTTAGTCAGATAAGAAAACAGCCATCATGAGAGGCTAGGGGTGGGCCTTGGATGGGGCTGCTATGTATAAATCAGCTGGGTCGACGATTTAAAATTTTCCCGGTTTTGAAAGACCAGAATTTTTAATTAATACATATATCTTAAACCAATCCTAAAATAGGGTATTTAGAAAATACATCCTCTAATGCTGCGGTTCGCTGGAGAAACGTCACAAAAATATAGGTTACAGCTAGGAAATATTACATCAATATATATAAATCACTTGACCAATTTTCCCATTATTATAGTTGTTAATGTTCAAATGTTATAGAAGTTTAGTTTTTTCGTTATTTAAGTTTGAGTTAGGCATGTTTCCAAGTTAGATATATAGAAATATATGATCAATCACATGTTCCCAATTGCTAGGTTATGATGAATGCATGCGTTCGAATATTCTTTGATGAAAACTGGCTGCCGCTATAGGGTGTATTATCAATCAATTTATACGTATACTCAAATACAAAAGATGTTGGATAGTTTTTTTTTGTCGAAGATGTTGGTAAATTAAAAATTCATTTAGTTTTTCTCACTTATACTTATGATGTAGTACGTATTTTCATATCACAATTAGTTTAAATCATGCATATCTGGCACGCACTTTATGGTACCACAACATAATCCACATCTCAGCAAACATTTGTATTCGAGTCGAAGTATCTCTTGAGAAATTGTTTTAATCTTTCTTTTCATGCATTGTTTGTTTTGTGTACACGCCTTATGGTATCTTTTCGGTGTACAGTGTACACAAATGCTGATAACAACTTGTGAAAACTGAACGAAGAATTTTTTTTTTTTTTTTGTTGCTAAAGTGGAAAAGTTCTCCTTCACAAACGAACTAATCCGCAGCGTTAGCTTCTAGGCCTGGGCACGGATCGGATATCCGAGTTTTTGAAGGTATTTTGTGATTTACTTCGGATGTCACGGATATCTAATTTTTTCGATTTGCTTTGCTTCGGAAAAATACGGATATTCGGAAAAACAGATATTCGGAAAATAAATAAATATTTGCGAATATTTACGAATACTTACGGATATCTAATCTATTTTGATTAATACAAATAATCTTAAGAATTTGATACAAGTTTGTTTTATAAAATATTTTTTACATGATATATAAAATAAAAATTAAAAGAAGTAGTGAATCTACATATTTTTAAAAATAAACTTAATTAACAATTATAATAACACAAAATTTAAGGAAAAAAATTATAATTATCATAAATTTTTCTCTTTCTTTTATGTAGTACTTTTGTACAAGTAATAATGTGAATATAATTTGTCAAATCATATGTTAGAATAATAATTATATAGTTTTATACATCTAAAACTTGAAAATATAATCAAAATATACATGTATTTATATATTGCCGGATCGGATCGGATATTCGCTTTCCAAAATTTTAATATTTGTGATTTGCTTCGGATCTAACGAATATTGATTTTTAGTATTTGCTTTGCTTCGAATGTTTACGGATATTCGAAATTTTCGGATCGAATTGAACCGAATAACGAATCGAATCAAATTTAACGGATAAAATGTCCAGCCCTATTAGCTTCTACCAGGGATGTTACATAGAGTTTTTAAGTCCACCCTGCCATTATAAGATATAAATTCAGTTTAATTGCAACCCTGACTTTACTTTGACTCTAATAGTTTATACATGAATAGGTTGAGCCAGAATAATTCATTTCATAATAGTTTTTTTAAACACAAATAAATAATATTAACCTGTGGAATAAATATAATATTTTTACGATTTTGATGGAAAAACTTGTTTTGGTTAGAAAAATCGATTTTACGGTTTTAGCAGAAAAACTCAATATTACAGTTTTGACGAGAAAAATTGATTTTTCAAATTAATGAAATACTCGTATTGGTAGAAGACTTGATTTTTACAGTTTTGACAAAAAAAACTCAATTTTTACGGTTTTGATAAGAAGACTCCATTTTGCGATTTCCACAGAAAAACTCGTTTTAGTGGGAATATTCAATTTTTTTTAATTTTGACAGGAAACCTCATTATTGTGGTTTCAGCGGTGAAATTTGATTTTACGATTATGTTGGGAAACCTCATTTTTGCAATTTTGATTTGACGGAAAATACATGTTTCACGAAAAAACTGAATTTTACAAGATGAAAACTCGATTTTGTGGATATTTTTTCATTTTACATTTCTGGTGAAAAATTGATTTTGCAGATTTGACAAAAAATATATTGATTTTGTGATTTTAAGAGAAAATTTGTGTTGGTGGAAATCTTGATTTTACAGTTTTGCCGAAAGAATTCAATTTTGCAGGTAGTAGAAAACTCAACAGGTTTTGGTCGAAAAATTGATCTTGCAATTTCGACGATAAAATTCAATTTTACTGTTTTGACGGAAAATTCGATTTTTCGGTTTTGATGAAAAAAATTAATTTTAGTGGTTTTGACGTAAAAACTCGATTTGTGATTTTGTCAGAAAAACTCAATTTTGCATAATGGAATAAGTTTTAAAATTTACTATATATATTTTAATTATATAAAAAGATGTGAATCAAAATCAATAAACTAAAAACTTACCCTAAAACTCATAGCTAATTATGTTCAAACCTATCTTAACCATATCTCAAAAATTAAGGTTAAATTAAAGATTTTGGTGCATGGTTAAGGGTAATCCTGTTAGATTGAAACCATTTTAACATCTCTAGCTTCTATTATCCAAAGTAATAAATTGACAACTGTAAATTTATTCGAATGTAATAACAGCACAGCACATATTACTGAACTATGTAAAATAATTTTGCAACAACTCTGTACCTGAATAGTCTCAAAAGCAATACATTACTTCATGATATTGCATACCTCCTATAACAATTATGATCCAAACATAGCTTATAGATTTTAAATTCTAGGGTCAATATCAATAAAAATAGTGTTAAATAGAATGTGAAACAGAACAAAGACAGTAAATATGAAAAAGTTAATTCTCATACAATCAGAGAAAAAGTGGGTTATGAAACAGAAAAATAATTGTGAGAGCTATGACATGACATATGAGTTGTCAAATTGAGGCAGATCCTTTCTCTGATCTTCCCTCTGCCACTTCTTGCCTTTTACCTCATGTGCTCCATCACTTACGGCTTTTTTTTTTGTCTATATTTTTTTTTTCTCTTTTTAATATTTATGATACTTTTTCCCTATGACAAAATTAATATTTTACATTTTGTATTCATTCCTTAGTTTCAGGGAAATGGGCTGAAAAACGAAATTTGTCTTTAGTGTTTGTAAATTTTATTATTTACTACAGGTACGCTAGTTTAGTATTATAACTAGCGTAGATTCTGAAAGTTGAATATAAATATCTCATATACGAATTATCATCTTTTTACTATGTAAGGATTTGTGGAACTGTTAAGAAAAATTATTGGTGATCTAATTTTGTAATGTTACATGTGTGGTAGATGTCATTCCCATAGCTATATATATTGAATATTGATAGAAGATATGCACGGTCGGTGTGGATTTTACCTTGTAATATCATGAAGTGGACTTAAGAATTGATTCAAACAGTCTCATGTGTTTGATATGATTATGGAAGATTAAGAACATGGGAGGAAGACAAACCCAGTTCCTGTGATTATTTTCGAAATTATTCGAAGCTTAGAGTATTAAATATCGGGGGATTTAAGGGTGGTTCTTAGGTGGTAGGTCCTAGGTGGGACCACCTTTTTAAAAAAAAATCACTCTCTTAACTTTTCCCTAAGAGGTAACTATTGTACTGTATACGGATTCCACGCACACGTGACGGTCAGCAATTAATTTAAAAAAAAAAATCGAAAAAGAAAAAGAAAAAAAACTTAAAAACCGAGACATGCGATACTAATGCTCTTAGTTACATTTTAAGACTATATAACTCGCTAAACCAAAACCCTTTCTTCCACATTTGAAACTTCTGACAATGTAATCCTCTATATATGAATTTATTGGCACTTCAACTTCACCATCCTCGTCAAATCATACGGATAATTGATGATGCTACCGTATGGCACCTACTAAGACACGTTTGAACATTCTATAACAGGTGCGTCGATATCTATCCGTCGACCTATATGTTGAGGCCAGCTCAATAATTGTTTTCTCTTTGGATCTCTCACGATCATTGGTTATATTTCTCGCCTGCTAGGTTAATGTCGAGGCTATGTAAGTTTACTGAAAACACACGTCATAGTCCTATCGTAAAACATACTTCACTACAACATAAAATTAATATACTACGTGACTGCAGATTTCTTTCGTTTTTTTTTTTTGGACTGCTTGACCTTCGCAACTTGCGACCACTGAATACTAAAACATTCAACGAATCTGGATCATCCTCATGATTCAACGAACAACAGGCAATGCTAACTTGGTAAGTAGTAAATAGTAAAACAAGAATAAAGTCGAAAGTAAAGCATAGCATCTACCAAATCAACACATGCACTAAATAAATCACAAGCACAATCAGTCATTAGTCATTACTTTAAAATATGCAATTACATGCATTGACTACATAACCTCAGAGGCTCAAATCCATCTCTTCTCACCTCTTCGCTCCGTAACCAGTTAGCACTCTATTGGGCCAATAAACCTTTAAAATCGCAACCTTAATGAAAATTATAACCGATTTACTCTAAGCATGGGGTCACATACTACTACTAGCAGTGGTTTCAAAAATTATAGATAATTTCAGATTTTAAAACACTATAAAAGAAACTTAGCCCAATGGTCCATTACATATTGGGTTGAGTAGATCACGGTCCATCCCAGTCGAACATAGACTGTTTCCACCTCTCACAACGTATAAAACGAAAGTAGATTCGCTTATTAGCGGAAAATGCCACCAACGAAACAATAAAAAGAAAAATAAACAAACCAAAAACAAACCACTCGTAATCGCAAACATTCAAAAGGGAAATACTTTCCCGAAGCCACCACAATTTTCCCAGGAAAATGAAGGAAAAACGCAGGGCTGGAAAATGTCTGATGACGATATCTTTCTCTCCTTCTTTGTCTCTCATACAAAAATTAAAAATAGCATGCTAGTATCGTTGTAAATAAACTCGATCTTTTGGGTTCAGACTCTGAAGTTTTTGCCAGAGAAGGTCTGGCCAAACTGCCACGAGGGAGGAGCAACGTTCCAGGAGGTGGAGGAGCGGCGATCAGAGGCGGTGACTCGGAAAGAAAGAGCTTGGCCGATGAGGACAGCGTTGGACTGCCAGTTCTGTCCCCAGTTCCGACTCATCCTAACCCAATCCGTCTTTGATCCCTTGACACTCACTCCATTAATATCTCCGGCACCAGCAACGTTGGTTACTAAAACGAGGTTGAAGTATCTGAAACCGTTTATTGTGAATCTTATCCCTCCTAGCTTCCGACAAGGTACCCTGATGAGGAACAGAACAGATTCAGACAAAATAATTAACAACAAGACAAGGGAAGAAAGAGATAGATGGATCTCTAGGTTATTGTGTACACATGTCCTGCTTGTTTTCCCGAAAAGATAACAAAAATAATATAAATAAATTTCGTTTATGTACAACTAATATTTTATTTGTCTATAGCAAAAAAACAAAGACTGATGAGAGTGACGTTCTCAGTTTCTGAAGTCTGAAAGGCCCGTTTTCCAGAAGTGACAGAAGCCTAGAGAAACACAAACACATGGATGATAAAAGATCCATGTTCTAGAAAAATATTTATTTCTAATTTTTTTACTTTAATGTGTTTTATTAAATAATAGTAGTAAATTGTAAATTTTCATAAATTAATTATGTTTATTAAAATTTTATCAATGAAAAGTATAAAAATAATTAAACACATTTAGTCTTTATTAATATGGGTAAATTTTTTAAAACATGTAGTTTTTAAAAAACAGATGAGGTATTTGATATAATGTATCACAAAATGCAAACTATATTTTTAACATTTTAGTTATAAACCAAATATTCGGAATGATATAAGTAAAAAATATATGCGTATAGCGTGGGTTCGTTTCTAATAGTATATTTAATCTTAACGCGATTTCGTGTTTTATCAACATTGTATATACATTTTCCTGAGCATTTAGTTTGATAATCAGGTCTTAACCTCCCGTTTTGTTATAAAAACACACAATTTATCTTCTAAATATCTTCCTGACACGATTTAAATGCACTAAATTTTGTAGAGTCTGTGCATTATAATTAATTTTGATTTATTTATTCTAAATTCTTATTGACTCCCCAACAATTGTGGGAACCGACAAAACACTAACGGTTCCGACAGGAACAGATTGAGAGAGAGATACCTGCGATAGGAGACAGGGACAATGCCGGCTCGGTACAGACCAATCTTGAGGAACATCGGCATGGCGAGGTCGAAGTGCTCTCGCGGCGGATTGCACCACCCTCCGTCATCACTAGCCTGCGCGAAATTCGGCGGACAAAAGTTCGTTGCCGTCACGAGAATCGACGGATTCCCGGGGACACACCACCTCGGGTCGTCCGTACACTTAAGCTCGAAGCAAGCACCGCAGCTGAAACCGTTGTTGAACAGCGCAGTGCTAAGAGCCGCCGTGTTTACACCGTATCCTTGGCTGTATAAGTTCCCGTACCCACACGCACCGCCTTTTATAACACCACGCCAAACACAAAAAACAGAGAATAAAAAAAACCATAAGTAAGGAATCATATTTTAATGGTTTATGTTCATATTTAACGAAAATGATAATGGTGGGTTTAGTAAGATTTAAGAGTGAATAATACCCATGGTGCCGGAAGCGTCACTGCCCCCGTAGAAGGTGGCGTGTGCGTTCTGCCACGGTCCACCGGTATAAACGCCGGGAATTTTGGCGTTTGTAACGGTTAACAGGAAGGAAGCCGTCACGATCAACCACAAGAAGCGGATCCCAAACGCAGTCGCCGCCATGAGAGAGAGAGTTGTGTGTTGGATAGGGCTGAGAGAAAGCGGGAAGGTCCGATGGTATTTATTGGCAGAGATGCTGGTTGGATCTTTTTATCTTACAATAACTTCAGGGTAATTTTAAGTTACAGAAAAAAAAACTTCTGGGTAATTTTCTGTAGTTGTGAAGATTTACAGGGTATAAAAGTAAATGCTGCCCATTTCGCTGGTTTTATGGGCCGTCCCGTCAGAACCAAACCGAACTACTGAGACTTAACTGAGTCAATATGTATCTTCTAAACCAAGCGGTGGTCAATTATAATCAAAGTTAAGTATAGTAAACTAAACTCAATACCAATTTCATATTTCTAATTGGAATAATTTTAAATTGATTTACTTTATGGAAAGAGTTTTATTTTATGTTTTCTCTTATTATCAAATCTAAACCAATTGTATCTTTTTTTTGTCAACTAAACCAATTATAAAAAAAAAAATCTGAACCAAGATTTAAAATCTATTCGGTATATAGTTTGAAAACCGAAATCCAAAAAGTCGAGAAAATGAAGCTAACAATACTACACTCGCTTTGTGTTATTTTGTTTGTTCTTTTTTCACATAGCATAGCTGATAGGTTCTGTTTTTATGTACACATTATCTACGCATGCAGCATGCAGCATGCACGCATGTTTATAGTTTATTTAATTAGACGCACCACAGGTTTTTTTTTTTTGCTTAAAAGCTTGCAAACTCACCGCAGATAATATACATGACTGGATTTTTCCTGTTTTTCTTTTTTTTTGAACATATATTATAAATGAACCAAACGAATGGAGCTTCACATTAAGAGCATGTGGGTAGGAGAATAGGTGAACATAACAATATATTAGGTTTGCAGAAAATATATATTGTTTATTATTTTTCTTTCTGAACAATAATAAAGTATTAAATTTATGAGATAGGGCCGCAAAGATTGAATGCCATGCTTCTTGAGTTATCGTGTTACATGAGCATGTGGGATTGTCTATGATATAACTGTTACAAACTTATATTTTCCCATGTGAGCTGCAAATATAAGTCTCTGGATAGATGATTTTAGAGTAGCTCTGCGTTACTGTTGCAATAATTGAGGTCGCTAGTTTCCATTTGAACCTCCATTTTCCATGTGGGATCGAGTACGCTCCAAAAAGAGTACACCTTTTGTTTTTCTTTCAGAACAACGACGTGATATGGTGAAACGGAAAAGTAAAAAAAAAAAAAAATTAAGATATATAAAATTGAAGGCTATATAACTGAAATAAATTTATCCACAGAAATGGCAAGAGCAGACGCATTATTAGATAAGCAAGTCACTCAGAAAATTGTAAATCTTACCCTCTCTACTTTTTAAGTTTCAACTCAAAATCTTTCAGATCTATATATATATATATATATACTGACTATATTCCAGAAAAAAAAACGATTATCCACAATATAAACTGTCTAGTAAGCTTTGAGATCATCTTATATTGGAAAAGTGGGAGACTAACTAAACTAACTCAAAAAAAAACTAAACTAAACTAGCTCTTAAAACATGACTCGTCAGGATATGTTTTTTTTTTTAAACACTTTTTTTAACACAAACCAGGATATGTTGTTAGCTATTGAGAAGTCCATATATAAAATTTTGTATCTAACTCATAATATAGATATATTTTTGTGTTGCACAAAAAAGCTATATTTTTGTATCGAACTCAATATATTAAATATGATATAAATAAATAAAATTTGAATTGTTCAAAAAGTTACATACATAATTTCAAAAGAGTTTTGTTGTTCAAAATTCTAATAAAACCAACTAGGACATATAATATTTTTTCATCGTTTTATCACCGTTCAAAAAAAAAATCAAAATTTATACTTCTTTTGTTTCACAAAGAATATTGTTTTAACATTTTTATTATTACAGAAAAATATTATTTTAAAATTTTAGCACAATTTATATTTACTTTAAATTTAATATTAATTATAGAACATAGTGATATTATAAATAAGTTTATTTATTTCAAATAATATTGATTAAATAAATATAATTAGTAAAAACATAATGTGTTTCAGTTATTTATTTTTTAAATCTGCTTGGAAAGTGTCAAAATGTATCCGAGTTCACAAAAATGAAAGACATGGAAACCCAAAAAAGACCTTTCAATGCATGGCCGCCGCTATTGCAAAACAAAATAAAAGCGACCTTCTCTTTGATCACACTTTTAACGATAAGGCGAATAATTGATTTAACTTTACTGACTCCATGAAGAACTTAGGAGATTCGAATCTTTGTTAACGCAAGTTGTCGATTAACCACAATGTTGCGTTATAAGTTGGCTAGTCTCTCGGTGTCTTGATTGCTCGGAAGAGTGCTGAATCATTTAAAGCTATCTGTACCCTAGTGATGTAAATATCAATCCAATCTTGTAGTTATTAGAGATCATATGCAATCAATGTAGGAGAAGTTTGTTTGGGTTTATTGCTAAGATGCATTACATGCTTAACCTGCATACCACTAGTCACTAGATACATCAGGCCTTACATGTTGAAATCGTATCATAAAGACAGAAAAAACTCAAGCATTGGCATCGCTGCATGCATAAGGTCCACACATTCTGCCACTTAATGATTTTGTGCTCTTGTAAGGCTGGAAGGGAAGAACCGTCATGGCTCTTTCTGTTGGGAAACCAGAGTCCAAGGCTTGACCTTGTGGTAACATAAAAGGGATCTGGTTCAGACAGACCGTCTTAGAACAACATTATTGGGATTTCTTGCTTTGGTATTCTAAAAAAATATATATATATATATGTATGTATATGTATATGTTATATAACATATATATACATATATATATATATATTTTTAGAACCCTAAAGCAAGAAACCCCCAATAATGTTGCTCTTAGACCATCTTCAATGGTTGTTTCTACATTTTACTTCTAATATATAGTAATCTTAAAATAGATGAGTGTTTTGTTCTGATAGTTAACTCTATTTTTTACTCTAAAAAGAGAATATTCTAAATTATATTCCATTTTTATTTATTTAATAATTTATTATACAATCTTTAACTTTTAAAATATTAAAATTTTATCTATTTATTTTACTTATAAGAGTGTACTATCACATTTACACTATTTATACATCTAAATGGTTATTTTAAAATTAGATTTTTATTATAATATGTAATTATAAACAGATGATATATAAAATATTATATTTAAATGTGTAAAGTTATACTATATAATTTTATTTTGGTAAAAAATGAAGACATATAAAAACAAGGGGTTATTTTGTAAAGAGAAAGTTCCACTCTTAAAATAAAGTAAATGAACAGTGTTACTCTATATTTGGCGTATTAATGTTCATTCCTCTATATTCAGTGAAACATATAGCGCACTATTGAAATGACTTTTACTCTATCTTTGGCGTTTATATGGAAAAATAGAATACAATTGGAAATGCTCTTAGTTAAATTATGGACCTTGGCTTAGATAATTTTTTCCCCAAAATTATAGCTATATAAATTCATAAATTAAAACCATAATCTTTGTAATATTTAACAAATTTGGATCCTAATTTCTTAAATTTTTTTTAAAAGAAAGACCCTGTGCAGGTGCACCTTGGGCACACCCCAAGAGCTGGCACTGGGTTCAGATATTACTGGTACAGTTCGCATTCATATCCCCATTGCCTTGTAAACGCCATCTGGTTCTTTCGAGACGTTGTACTGAGACTGTGTGGTCTGTGTTGCCTCTTTAGCAAATGAAAGACGAGAGTGTTGCAAGTTACATTTTATGACATATTCAGGTTCTCCTAAATTATTGTAGCTACGGATGATCGGAGAGTTTGTATATTGCTAGCAGAGTTAACTTGTCTACGTTGTAACACGTATAAGAGTAAGCTTAGAGAGAAAATATAGTTTTGAAAGGAGTTTTTTACTTCTCTGATGTACACAGGAGGACCAATGCTACATAATGTTATTAGTCGTGGTCCCTAATTGCTATATGCGAGTTTTGATGGTCTCTAATTATACTTCAAAGGCTTTGCTGTTACTTAGAATCTAGGGAAAGACCCCTTGAGGTATAGAATAAGCCGGTTCAGACACACAAAGAACTCATTCCTCTTACTGTCTAGTCCTACCACTCTGCTACAAGGACAAAGAGAAAAAAAAAACTCTCACAGAAGATCAGAAACGAGTGGTTACTTGAGCGAAAAGTGCCTTAAAGTCCTCTGTTGGGGTGCCTGTTCCTTCAGGCTTTGAGGCCAGGTCAAGTGCTTTGAATTTCGCCTCCTCAAGCTGCAGCGCCTGCACGCAGACTTCTGCAACATCGGCCCTTGCAATTGTTCTTGTTTCTGTCTCAAGAAGCTCATCATCTTTTCCCACGAGTAATTCTCTAATGCCACCTTCCTTGTCCTGCAAACCACCCGCCCTGATGATGGTGTATGGAATCCCGGAATCAGCCAAGTACTGTTCTGCTTTCCTCTTCCAAACCTATGAATCAGCAGAATGATGCTTAAAGATTATGAAACATTTTGCTATGAAACTCATTTTCTCTGCTCAAGAAAGCAAAGAAAGAGAGAGAGATCACCAGAATGTTGGCATTGCCAATACTATTCAAGGGGTGGTTAATGTTTGTTCCTCCCATCGACCCGACTAAAACAATCTGCTTAACTCCTGCAGCCTTAGCTGTTTTCAAATAAGTCAAAGATCATCACCACCACTTTGGCTATAAACAACACACAAACAGAAAACTCAAAGAGATGAATACACACCAGCATCTATCTGATTCTTCTGACCAATCCAATCAACCTACACACATTATAAAAAAAAAATTAATCAATAACGTGAATAATTAATTTACAAATATTTAAATCTGTATTTTATATAATATCGCCGCAACTTCTTACTGGTGCATAACCATTAGGAATAACAAAAACCAAACCATAATGTTGTCACCTGTTCAGGATAAGCTCCTTCATCAAAGTAAAACTCAGGTCTCCCTCCTTTGCTAGGATCAAAACCAGGTTTCATCTGCGGCACAGCGCTCGTAAGAATGACCAAAGCATCAATCCCTTGAACAGCCTGACCAATGGTTGCAGGATCTCTGATGTCTCCGATGAACACTTCATCCTCTCCACCGATCTTCTCCTTGCTCTCTTTCGTCCTCACTAAACCTCTCGCCACAAACTGATCCGTCCTCTCTTTCAACTTCTTGTACACAATTTGCCCTGCCACATTGTTTCCAACACAAACTCATCAAACCACTGAACACTCTTCTAATATCAAAGGATCTGAGAGAGAAAGAGAGAGAGAGAACCTGTTCTTCCGCCTGCACCGGTGACGAGGACCGTGAGAGGTTCAGTTGTTGCGGCGGAGGAAACAATGACGGATACTGTTCTGAGCTTTCCGGTGAATTTTCTCCGATCATAAACCGACGTTGAATCCGAAACAAGGGAGCGGAACTGGAGACACGATGAAGAGGAAGGAAGTGAGGCAAACGATGAGACCGCAGCTCCGGTTTTGTAACGGTTACAAGGAAGTAGTGGACTGAAGAATGTCGTCGTCGTCGCCATTTGAGTGGGAGTTTGGTAGAAGAGAGTGTGAGTTGAGAGAGACGCACCTTATCGTTCCATTCTCGCCACGTCACCTTTTAGTTTTTGAATTAGTGTTTTTTATTCCCATGCATGTTCGAGACGGGCCTCCTTTTAATATGGGCCACAGACAATCTCTTAAACTTGTATTAATTTGTAGCCCAATAGTATTTCTTTTGCAATTAAAACTTGTTAAAACGATTGGAACTGACTGAATTCACCATTACTATATGAAGATTGTGATTACTCCATGCTAATTTTCCTGTCTTTGTATGCAATTTGATATGTTTAATAACAAGAATATTAAAACATATAAATAGAACGAGAAAACATGTCATTATGTTTGTATAGACACGATAGAACTATCTATAGTAAACACCAAGTCTGATATGTTTACATACATTCTATGGTTTTTCCTGGATCCATCTGAGTAACATCTCATTTTGATATATTTTTTTTTAACTTAAGATTCCATATTTTATTTATTTATTAGCTCATAATAAGAGAGAAATAATATTTACAAAATTAAAAGGCAGAGATTATTACAAAATAGAAACTATAACAATCAATTCTCCGCCGGAATCTTCCAAACAAGGAAATGCGTGTTGATTACGCTATAACCGGAGTTTCAACGGCAAGCTTGCCAGAGTACCTAACTTTTTCAGGCTTAGCCTCAGATTCCCAGAGCTCAGGCAAAGCCTCTTTCAGGTTATGAATGTTCTCTACCGCATAATCTGCAAACTTCACTCTCTGCGAAGTCCCCACCTATTCATTGTTCAAATAACCCATTAATCTCGACCGTTCACTCACCATGATTGAATTATTTAGAGGAATAAACGTTTAATTAACTCACCAGAACAGTACTTAGACCGACGCGTTTACCGGCTTGAATGTTTCGAACACTGTCTTCGAAGAACAACTTCAAGACAAACAAAAAAACGGTTAATGTCTAAGTAAACAAACGAATCTCTACAAGATTCAAAGCTTGACACTCACGGTTCTTTTAGGGTCAATGTTGGCGATTTCAAGGGCCTTTATTATCGCGGTTTCAGACGGTTTGCAGATAATTGGTGTTTTAGGCAAACCGGAAAGTGGATGTTCATGATCAGACGATAAATATGTGATGATGTCGAAGATCTCATCATTGTCACGAATGTTGTCGCGGTTAGTAGAGTTTAATGACTCAAAGCAAACTATTCCTTCGAAACAGTCCTCTAACCCTAGCCTCTCTAGGGCTCTAGCTGCGTGTAACTTGTCAGCGTTTGTGAAGATCTGCAAAATTGTGACAGATTCATATAATCTATACGTGTAAATTTTGTTGGAATGATTAGATGTAGAAGAAACATTACGATCTTGCGAAGAGGCAGGCTAAGTAAAAGAGTTCTTAAAACGGGATCTGGCTTGATGTTATCATAAGACAGCTTCCCATGCACGTAACTGCTCAAAACATGAGATAAATTTCAGAATCATCATATAATTTGTTATATCATTGATAAGAGTTTATATATCTACCTGTGATACTCGTCATAGTCGAAGTCATAACCTATGGCCTGAAAATAATTATGATCAAACTTGATCAAGAATCAACCTATATATGAATAATTCAAGTGGTTGAATTGAAGTAAAGAAGAGAGAAGTAAATTTACTCGAAGACCGGCCATGGTAGTTCCATAATTCTTGTAAAGTGAGTTAGACAACTCCAAGATCTTACTCTTGTCGATTCCAAGCTTCTCCACCATGTAATCTACACAAACGCTCAATCCCAAAGCCTTAATACTCGCATGATTTTACAGAAGTCTTGGGAAAGAAGAAAGTCACCTTTGATGTTCTGTCCACATTCTCTAGCAATCCCTGAGCTCAATGGATAAAGGGTATCATCAAGATCTGCAAATATCCCACAAACATTAAACAAACAGAGTAATTTTCCGGAGAAAAACTAAACAGAGCAATTTGCCTCTTACCAAACAAAAGGGTATCATATTTGGTGTACTCCATTGTTAGTTGATGAGTCTCTGGTTTTACTCACTCCTCTAGTACCTTTTTATAATAGAGAAGCTTAATTCTGTGACATCATGCTTGGTTAAAGAAGAGGAGGAAAAAGAGATTCAGACAAAAATGGTGGGGAATAAAACAGCCGAAGTGTGCAAGTTAAAATCTCAGTGTGTTTGGGGATTGTGTTTTGTTTGACTGATTTCGTATTTATTAAAAACAAATCATGATTGAAACGTTTAAATAAAGTAAAAATGTTTAAGTGAAAAAAATAGAATAATATATTTTTATGAGAATTTCGAAACGTCTCAGGAAAATATATTTTTATGAGAAGTTCGAAACGTCTCAGGAAACAAAATGATATGTTTGGACTCAGGAAATTAAAGAAAAGAGAAATAATCAAAACGTAACGAAATAGTAAAGTTAAAAGTAAAGTTGGTCTAATATAAATATTGGTGTCGTTGGGAACTTATGTATATTATTAATTAACAAAGGCCAGTCACAATGTAGTTTTATCATATGAATTTATGAACTATGAAGAGAATTAGAAACAATAGTTACTCTTGAATAAATGCATATATAACCTGTTGTTTCCTAAAATGTAGATAGAAAATAAGAAAGAAAGGAAGAAGCATATTATATTATCGGACCTGATGCAAGAGAGACACAACTAATGAAAACGCAGATGACAAATGGTGAGAGCCAAACAAGGCAGTTAGGCAGAAGAAAGGGAAGGAGAAAGATTAGAGGCAACAGGCTTTATATAAAGACGAGAAAGCCATACGCGGTTTTCGACTTTTTCACGTTCATATGTTACGTGCTTGCGTTTTTTGGTGATTTGTTTAATGCTTTCTTTTATGTTACAGAATGCTTCTCTTTTTGTATTTCTCCTAATTATAAACTACTAATTCTAATAGTCTTTTATATGGATGCAGTTACGTAACGTATTCAATTTGAAACGAAATTTTATTTGCTTCAACCAAGACTATACGATGCCTTTTAACTATAAAAATTAGTTTTATCATCTATTATATACAGACTTTATCTAATAAAGTTTGTAATATGAAAAATTTACAGTTTAAAAATATCTAAACAACTACATTTGGTGTGCCGAACACAAATATGAAATACTTAGAAAGAATAATTGCAGAGAGTACTACAGAATTACAAACTAAAAAAAGGCAATACTTTAGTTTACCATCTTGCTTCTTGCGACTAGTACATGACAACTTTCACTACTTTATTTGATTGTGTATAGGAATTAAGAACAGCTATAAAGTATATACTCCTTACTCCATCCCACCGGAATCATGTGTGTGGTGATGTGGCTAGATACAGCTAGCTATTGATCATCGACCAAATATGAACAAAGGAAACATGTGATGATTGATGAGAGACCAATACAAAAAAAATTAAGACGATGAGCTGTCACCTTCGCAATCTCTTATTATTCTTGATAGTATTTTGTGTGTTTTGTTATCGAACAATCGCTTCAATAATTGATCAACAAAGCTATCAAAAGATAATTGATCAGTGAGAAGACTTGTACCACACGGTTTTGTTTCCTATGATAAGTTATTTTTATAGAACTCGGATAGTACAAATAACATTCATCACTCACTCCCAGTTAGTTATGGTTTTGACTTTCTGATACCCTAGTAATCATTCCCTTACCAATCAATATAATTTAGGCACCATTAAAATGTAACTTTTAGGATATTAGGGCATTGGTATGGGGTCCCTTAGGGGACCTAAATAAATGCGGGGACCGAGGGAAGGAGACAAAAAAAATCCCTTAACTAAGGGACAAATTCGGTTGGTCCTTGAATGTTCATGTTCCACGTCGCGATCCATGATTGACTCATTTTTAATATTTTTTTTTAAATCGGAAAAAAACAAAAAAACAAAATAAAAATAAAAATAAGGGATCTTGGGTTGAGTCCCACCAATACCATTGCTCTTAAGATTTCAAAATATGGATATATCAGGTCAGTAAAATGAAAATAAGATTTTATATTTTTGTAATAATAGATTGTTTGAACATTAAAATATAAATTTATATATTGTTTTGGATTTTTAAACATTTTATACTATTTTATTTATTCATTTCTTATGTAAAAATCGATCTTAATCCGAATATAGAAATATCTGAAATCTTGATAATTGAACATGAATGTCACGGGGTGTTTAAAAAAAGGAACATGAATGTCATGAATTCAGGTTTAAAACATAGTACCAATTATTTATTTCGAAATTTCAGGTCAGTTTTCACTTCTAATATGTACCATCTATCTATAACTTATCATTACATAGTTTTGGTGACACACGTGGCGTGTGGAACGTGTTAATTTAATTCCATTGTTATCATAACTCACAAGTTAATGAGTACGTGTATGTCTAATTACGCTTCTCGCAAATGACCATTGTCTTTCTTTCGCATCAATAATTTCATAATTTTCTTTCCTTCCTTCACAATCGCGACTTATGTAACTTCTACGCGATTGATGAAAAGGAAAAAATAAAGAAAAGAAATGCATACACACTTTTATATTAGAAAGGACGATTACAAAGGCTTTGATTTTTTTTTTTTTGCTAACTTGTTAATATCATATAATATGAAGGTTTAACACATACAAAGTACATCCGATGATTAAGCTGTCGAGGCAAAAAAGATAAAAACAAGACAGCAGAATAAAGAGGCCCGCAAAAAGACAAGATGAAATCAAGCAAGCCACAGAGACATGAGACCCTGAAATTTTTTCCTTTCCTTCCTGGCTAAGATCGAGTTGCGTATGTCCTTGTCAATAAGACGAAAGACGGCGTGAGGAGGGATGGAGTTGCTGTTGTGCAAGACGTTGTTGCGCTGCTTCCAGAGGTGGTAGACTGTTGCTTGAGCCGCGAGTTTTCTGAGGACGGCTGGGCACAAAGGCTTTGATTACGTACATGTGTGATTACACTTCTCGAATATGACCATTGTGTCGCTTTCAAATCACCAATTTCATAATTTTTACAGAAACAAAATCTTGTAGGTTGAAACTAGCTAGAGTTGCAAAGGGTTATTTCTTATCATCAACACAATCAAAGTATATGGTTTTAACTAGCATAACCTAATAAAGAAAAAGCATATGGTTGACGGAGAACAGAGAACATATAGGAATAGACATTAGATATCTTTTCCGGTTTTGTTCGAAGCCGGAACAAATTTTGATATAATATATTTTTTTTTCGGTTAATAATATTTTAGATTTAAATATATATTTTATAGATTTGTTTAAGATTAATTGTGGATCCAAATTTGTTATGAGTTGGGTAAATTTTGGTTTGATTTCATGTATTTTTAGATGTTATATCAAAATAGATATAGGATTGAGTAAGCCCGTTAAGATGAGGTATTAGATAAAAGCTATAGTTCTCTCCTTCTGCTCTGTCCTCTCTCATAAATCCGACACAGAGGAAGGATGAGAGAATTCAACCGCCGTTTTCGTACGGTATTCAGATTTCCGTGAGATCGGGTTTTGCTTCCGGCAACGATGGCTTTGTTGCATCGTTTGCTTGGCTTTGATTCCGGCAGCGTGCTTATTCCTTGGTGGCTGTCCGGCTCTGACTCTGGCGTCGTCGCTCCTCTCCTGGGGATGATGGCCGGCGGTACGTGTTGTTCTAAGGAGTCTTGTTGACTCGGGTCCAAGATGAGATCTCGTATCAAGCGATCGATGCTCTCCGATGGAAGTGGTGGTGGTGATGAAGACGGATGCGTAGCAGATGCATGCCGTAGAAGTGGTCCGGTGAAGCGTTGTTTTTGCGGCGTTTTATCCGGAGTTCAGTCACCGATGCAATCCTATACCTTCATTACAGTCGTCGGAGGTGGGTTTCGTCGGTAAAGATGGCAGAGCTGTTGATTCTCCGATTTGGATATGGTGCGATACGGGGGGCGGCGATCGGAAGTTTTCTCCGGCGTTTGGACCCCGATATGGTGAAAAGGAGACACGTGTCTCGAACGGTGGAAGGAGTGGGCACGTGGGCGGTCACACGAAGGCTTCCTACGCGTGTCTGGGTGTCTCACCGTCTCGCTTGTAGTTGGACTAGGCCCACGTTCGTTTGAATGCCTTTCATGTCGGGCTTTTTGTAATCGGGCCTTGATGGCCTTATACGTTTTGTTAGTTTGGGCTGGGTCCAATTTGGAACTTGATCTTTAATAAAATAATACAATAGACGGAAAAAAAAAAAGATATAGGATTGAGTATCTGACCAACAAAGCCCAACAAGATTTTCATCACGAAAGGACCCAAAATATTGACTCGAGGTTGAATATATTCATAGTGAAGTTGCAATGAAAGTTTGACCAAGCACCTTTCTTGAGATACTAGTGAGAGTACAGTGTTTTATGTTCTAACTATTATCTTTAACCAGTTTAGAAACATTTCAAAAAACCTCCCTAATCACTTTGAAATGAAGGTTTTATTGTTCACAAGAATCAAAACGATAAAGTGACTACCGAAACAAAATAGCTCTCTGTACACATCTTCATTTATGTTTTTGAGTCTAAAATTATTTTCTCACAGCATTAGCGTTGAGAAGTATTGCTCGAATTCTTGATCGATTGTAGGCTTCTTTGTGCCATGCTTAGTAGAATCTGCACACATGAAACCAAGTTAGTGAGTACCCGGTTCAGAAAATCAGTATGGACAAGACCAAAAATCGGTTTTACCTTGGTCAACAGTCCATCTCCCAGAGGACAGAACAAAATTAGCAGCATTATTACATCCTTTAGCTTCTTGTTCTTCATTATCAAGATAGATAATGTTTTCAATATCTTTGTCTGAAAAATCCTCTAGGTTTTGGGTGCCATAGATGAAATCAAGATGACTTTCAAAAGAAATCATCTTGTCTTCACTGCACGATCCAGATGATTCCTCTTTCATGTCAATCTCATTTTCGCATTCCATATTAGTCGAGTTCACATAAGACACTGAATCAAGCTCTGATCTGCCACTGCTACTGTTGGAACAAGCGACATTATCAAAGCAAGCATGCTTCGACAGAGGTAATAGTGATAACTCTGATTGATCTATCTGAAACTTCCTCTTCTTGCTTATCTCAACCGCTTCAATTTTCAATACATTTTTACTACTGATCATGGCATGGAAACTGCAAGAAACCAAACAACAATAAATGATCAAACTATAAGAATTTCACTGTAAAAATAAATGTTTAATTGATCTTAATCAACAAAAAGTGAATCGAGTTTATTGATTTTGAACTTGATAATTATTTAGAAAAAAATCTCTAAATCACATTTATTTATTAAAATAAAGCTAACATGACGACAACACTCTCAATCAGACAATCACAACAGTTGACATGATCACATGAATACATACAAAGTTATAAATCAGTATGTTCTTTAAGAACTGAGAAGAGGAAGAGATTTGATCTCTAAATTACAGACTAGTTTAAAGATTAATTGTGAGATTACATATATAGAGATGAAATATTTGAAAAACTCAAGTTTACCTGAGACTCGCTATTTAAGTAACAAAACAATAAGAGAAAAAGATTCAGAAACCAAGACCTGTTAACCTCAGATGGCTGCTTGTTAACCACTACCTCTTCAGGCATAGATCGCTTAAAGAGTTTTTTCCTCGTTAATTTTTAAAATGACGAAATAAATTGCTCTTTCCCCTTTCGGAGGTTCGTAATATCTAGAACTGGAAACTTTTTTAATATTAATCAGTCATAAATAATTCCAAACTTCACGTAGGTGCGTGTCTTCTACGTAGATAATATAAACCGTCGATTCCGTTTATGCGGTGTTTGATTCCGCGCGTGTACTACACTAAGAGAAGAATCCAGGCGCTGGAGAGGTGGCCCATCTCCTTTCACGGGATCCCTTTTCTTTTTTAACTTTCGCTCCATACAATTCTGTAAATTCTTTTACAATTGGCCCATAACGATCTTAATGGGCTTTGGATAATGTCTAAATATATTTTTTTTGGTCAACATATTTAAAATCCATTTTTTGTATATGTATAATATTTATCATTTAACAAGACGCCAAAATTTACTTTTATATTTATTTTCAAGGAAAATTTAAACTTTTTTTTTTAAAATACCACACCTTGTTGGTTACAACTTATTTTGTAAAAATCGTTTTTATAAAAAGCTTCATCCATCTAATATGGAGTATACAACTCATAGTCATACATGAAATGTCTTCCACTAAACTATCTATAAGAAAAATTTATGAAATACTAGTGATATTCACTGCGGATTCAGATGTTGTATTTTTACTTAAATTTATAATTTACTATATGGTCTTAGTAAAGAAAATATGTAAAAAATATGTAAAATGAAAATATGTAAAAATGATATTTTCTGATTTTTTTTATAGTGGTTTGCGACCGTAGTATATTATTTTGTTTGAAGTTGTTTAGTTCAAAGTAGAATATCATAAGTAGTTGTTACTAATCGATTAATAAAAATATAATAAAATCGATAATGTAAAAAATTAATTTAGTTGGAATCTTAAATACTCATGTCATAGTGAGCTTTCTTTCAAGAAATGATTGAAGATGTTAAACCTGAGAAAGTTGATTAACGCATGTAAAAACACCACCTGAAAAAGGAAATGATGCATAAGAAAACTACTACTTTAAAAGTAAGCAATCATTAACTGGTAAACTGAAATAAGAAACTGGTGCACCTTCCCATTAATCAACAACATATCAACCACAATATCTCACCCCTTTCTTAACATTTCAGGCTTGCCAAAATTGTTGTAGTCTAGTCTGAATATCTCTCCACCGATTTGTCTTCAACTCCGAGCAATGAAACTGGGAATTCGACAATGATTGAATTGGGAAAAGTAAAGGGATTATTATCCGAACTCTCACATCGTCTATACATATACAATGAAACTAAGAAAGTAGGAACTATTGAAATTAATAGGAGATAGTGGGATGAGTGGGATTTCTAGATTGATTATATGAACTATTAAGTAGATTGGTTTTGTATTTGATTGAATATTTGATATATTTTTGCATTTCAATTGTTTTTGGCAAATTCCCTTACGGTTATATAAAGATTGTTTTTTATGCGAAAGCTTCTCATTAAACCCTAGGGGCTAGGCATTGCTTATCTCACTTGCACAGAGCGGCGATTGTTGATCTGAGCTTATACTATAGTTAGTATTCTCTGTGTGATTGACTGATTGTCGTCGACCTAACATGCTTTCCAAAACAAAGGCAGAGGATGAGAAATCCTCAGAAGAACCGTCTTCGTCTCTGATTCTTACCTCACTTCCTGAAGATGTCATCATTGACATCTTAGCTCGTTCATCAAGATGCGACTATCCGACACTCTCCCTTGTTTCCAAGCACTTTCGGTCACTAATTGCTTCGCCTGATCTACACGCAAGAAGATCCTTGTTGGCCTGCACGGAGAACTGTCTCTACGTTGCCCTCTTTGACGTAAACAGCCCTTCTCTTTACCATTGGTATATCCTCTGCCGAAAAGCCAACGGTAGTCACTGCTTGGTCCGTGCCCCCTCGACGATTCCCTTTATGTATTACCCTGAAAGCTCTGTGGCAGTGGGTTCGAGGATATATGTTTTTGGTGGGGTTACAAATATGACGACGACAAATGCGTTCTGCATGGATTGTAGATCCCACACGGTGACACCCCTCCCAAGCATTCCTGTTGCTATGATTTGCAGATTCGCTGGCTTCATCGACGGGAAAATATATGTTATTGGATGTTGGTATCATGGTAGAAAGAGTGTGATGGTGGTGTTCGATGTAGAAACACAAAAGTGGGAGCATGCGATGGTTAAGCCAGAGATGGAGGCAGCTCTCAGAATAACGTATGCAGCTTATGTGGTGATGGCTGATAAAATATACATACAGAATTGGCGTGGAAGCTATGTGTACAAGCCAGTGGAAAGTAAATGGGAAACGGACTATATGCTGAGTAATTATATGCTGAGTAATTGTCTGCGTTATTTGAGGAATGCAAGTGTTGTTGATGATGTATTGCTCTCTCATGATCGGGTCACGTTCACCTTAAGAGCGTATGATCCAAATCAGAAGTATTGGCGAGTGGTGGAAGGCTTGAAAGAATTGTTGGCTAAGATATCAGATTCACAGTGGTCACGTATTGTGAATTACGGTGGGCATATGGCTTTGCTTTTCAGAAGAGCAAGTAAGATTTGGTGTGCGGAGATTTCCCTGGAAAGACGTCAAGGAGGGGAGATTTGGGGTAAAGTTGAGTGGTGTGATCATGTTCTGACTGGAAATTTTGGAATTAGGAAATTTCTAGCTGTTACGGTTTGATGCATGAACTCTCCTTCCTATAATACATAACTTGTGTTTTAAAAAAAAAAAAAACTAAACTAATTATTATGTCCAGCTTCACTTAAATGCCTTGGTGAGTTCTCTTTTCATTAATCTAATTGACCATCTGAATGTCCAGATGGTAACATATTGGTTTGGATTTAAGTTTGTAGTGCTACATTTAGTTATCTGTTTCAGTTACGTGAAGCTGTGTGTGATGATTAGAGCAAAATCGTGTAACTAAGGTCCTGATTGGCAAAGATGAAAAGATAGATATCTTGTAGAAGTATGCTTTTGCTAAATTGTTTAATAAATTGATTGGCAAAGCAGATGAAAAAGCAGTAGCAGTATGCTGTAGAAGCTGTATGCTTTTGCTAAATTGTTTAATAAATTGATTGGCAGAGCAGTATGGACATGCTATTTAAAACTATTATTAAAATTAGTATATAATATATAATATATTTATTTATAATGAATATATTTCTAATATATATATATATATATATATTTTTTTATTATATATATTATATTAATATATAAAAGATATATAATTATTTTATTTTTTTACTAATTTCAAAATTATGTTTATATCGAAAATGTTATTTTAAAAATAAATTTTACAATTAAAATATCTATTTTAAAATAATATTTCGCATTTAAAATATAATATAATTTATATGATTAATTTAATTATATTATATTTTAAAATTTAATTTAATTTATATAATTAATTTAAAATATAATTTATATAATTATTTTATATAATTTATATAATTAATTTTTCTAATTTATATAATTTAGTTTATATAATTAATTTAAAATATCATTTATATAATTTATATAATTAAATTATATTTTAAATGTGAAATAATATTTAAAATATATTTATATGGTAAATTTATTTTAGAAATCAAAATTTTATTTTCTGGATATAAAAATAATTTTATGATATTATTAAATCAAATAAATGAACTAATTATATATTATTCTTAAATTTATAAATTATAAATGCAAATGCTCTTCCAAAAGCTTCGTATGAGAGCATTTGCCAGAGAGCATTTGGAGAGCATTAGCATTTAGTAAATGTTTTTCTAACAAATGTTGATTGGATAATGTAGGGTATAATGCTAATGCTAATGCTCTACCAATTAAGGCCTAAGGAAAGCTATATCTGATGATATATAACTTGTCTGATGTGGTTATACATAAGACATTTTTTTGACATTTGAAATTTGGAACTATACAAAGCCGGTAGCAATTATATTCTATCTGCAAGTTAACCAGCTTCTATGTCACTTAACCGGTTCTTGAAGTTCTCTTTATCCCTTGAGGGGAATATTAATCCGACCTTGAGTTTACTTATCAACTAGTAAGCATTGACCTTGAGTTTACTTATCAACTAGTAAGCATTGATGGCGTAGGTACAAGCTTTCCAAATCTTCAAGTGTTGACACTATTTCGTTCCCGTCTTCGTATTGATGATGCAGCATTAATGGAAGAGCTAAAACTCTTAGAACACTTGAAGGTTTTAACAGCAACCATAAAAGATGGTTTGGTTTTGTAAAGTATCCAAGGAGAAGAGCGATTGGCGAGTTGTATTCAAGGTGCACCTGACGATGATGCATTCTTTAAGGAATGTTATAACACCAATTTACTAGGTCCTACGCAAGGTATGCAAGTTTTTGTTTTAGCTTTCGTTTTTTTCCCTCACGTATTAGTTCACTAAAAAGACCAGGTATTTTTCTGCACCTGCCTTATGTGCAGTGCCGGCTCTATACCTGTGCTGAAGGAGCACCAGCACAGGGTCCATAATTTTAAGAGTCCATTAACCTTTAATATATTGTATTTATGCTAAGTTTAAAAAGCCCAATTGTAACTATTGACCAAATTAATAACACAGATATATAATTGAAAAAAAAATTGATATTACCTCTTTCTTCCCTAGCAGCCGCCGTAAAGTCAGATAGATGGAGAATCAATTTTCAAGATCTGAAGGTAACCAAAAATCCATTGAACAAAACTGTTATCTTTTATCTTAATTTGACTTAGCCGTTTGAGATTACTTGTTTTCCTTTTATATTTTTATAATTATCAATCTAACTTGTTCTCCTTCTATTTTCTCTCCTTTTGTTTCAAGTTTCTCTGTACTTCATCAAAAGAAAATCCAGAGCATTTAGAAGATTGCAGTTGTCTTCATTCTCTTATTTCCTCCATCGTCACACACACTAATCCAGGTTCTATTGTTTTATTTTTTAATTTATAAATATTAGATTATTAGAATTGTTAATTTAAATATGGCTCCATCTGGTCATGCTAAAAGACAAAAAAAAGAACAAATAGAAAATTTCATTAGATCACAAAAAGGATCTATGGATAAATTTGTTGTGAAAGAAATACATGAAAAGGAAAAAAATGATGATATTAATATTGGTGATTCTTGTAATGTTAATATTGGTGAATCTAGTTCTCATGAAAATATCAATAACATAAATAATACTCAAGTTTTAAATACTTCTAAGAACCTTGAAAAAGAAGATGTTGATGCTGCTGGTTTTCTTGATATATATGATCCAAGAAATTGGGACATGCTTACTGTAAAAATGATAGAAATATTAGCAGTAAATGGACCAAAAAGAGATTTGTCTATTGTAAAAGGTCCTAAAAATAAGGTTCATAGAAGATTTGTTTCATCTTGCTACACTAGAGAATTGCCTAATGGAGAAACAAGTGATAGAAAATGGCTAGTTTATTCCAAAGAATTAGATAAAGTTTTCTGTTTTTGCTGTAAAATTTTTAAGAAAGGTATTAAAAAAAGTCAGCTAGCAAAAGATGGTCTTTCAGATTGGTCTCATTTAATTCTTAGATTAAAAGAGCATGAAAAAAGTAAGGAACATATGCTTAACATGAGTGCTTGGATTGAATTAAGACAGAGATTAAAAAAAAATGAAACTATTGATAAAGTTGCTCAAGAACAATTTAAGAAAGAAAAAGAATATTGGAAAAATGTATTAATAAGAATTATTGCTATTGTGAAATATCTTGCTAAGCATAATTTGGCATTTCGTGGAACACATGAAAAGTTATATGAAAATAGTAATGGTAATTTTTTAGGATTAATAGAGATGTTAGCAGAATTTGATAGTGTTATAAAAGAACATGTTTATAGAATTACCAGTGGTAGTATTCATCATCATTATCTTGGACATAATATTCAAAATGAATTAATTCTTTTGATTGCTTCAAGAATTAAGTCAAAAATCATTACAAGGATAAAAGAGGCAAAATATTTTTCTGTGATTTTGGATTGTACTCCTGATGCTAGCCATCAAGAGCAATTGACACTAATTCTAAGGTGCGTTCATTTATCCACAAATTTTTATAAGGTAGAAGAGTATTTTTTAGAATTTTTAAAAGTAGATGACACAACAGGTTTAGGACTTTTTGAAGTGTTGAAAGATGTATTAAAGTCTTTAGATCTTGATTTAGATAATGTGAGAGGTCAAGTTTATGATAATGGATCAAATATGAAAGGACATAAACAAGGTGTACAAAAAAGATTTTTGGATGTAAATCCTAGAGCTTTTTATACACCATGTGCTTGTCATAGTCTAAATTTGGTCTTGTGTGATATTGCCAATAATTCTGTGAAAGTAAAAGATTTTTTTGGTGTGGTGCAGCGTTTGTATTCTTTGTTTGCTAATTCTGTAAAAAGATGGGATATTTTGAAAGCAAATGTGAAAAATTTTACTCTTAAGCAATTATCAACAACTCGATGGGAAAGTCGTATTGAAAGTATTAAAGCTATTAGATATCAGATTTTAGATATAAGAGAAGCTTTATTTGAAGTGAGTGAAAATGATAATGATCCTTTAATTCAAAGTGAATCAAAGTCTTTAGCAATAAACGAACTTAGTAGTTTTGAATTTATATTATCTAGTGTTATTTGGTTTGAAATATTGCATGTGGTGAATATGGTTAGCAAAAAACTACAGTCAAAAGACATGCAAATTGACATTGCCATGACCGAGGTAAGTGGACTGATCTCTTATTTTAGAAAGTACAGAGAAACTGGTTTTGTTGATGCTATGATGAAAGCAAAAGAAATTGCTAATGAAATTGGTATTGAACCGGTTTTTATTCAGAAACGTGTCATCCGTAGAAAAAAACAGTTTGATGAAACTAGTAATAATGAAACTATATTGTCTGTAGAAGAAACTTTTAGGATTCAATATTTTTTGTATATAATAGATCATGCCATTAATTCTCTTGATAAGAGATTTGAACAATACAAACAGTATGAAAATATATTTGGTTTTTTATTTGACTCTGTTAAGTTGAAAATGTATGATGATAATAGTTTAAAATCTTGTTGTAGTTTTTTAGAAAATAGTTTAAAAACTAAAGATTTGATAGATATAGATGGAGATGAACTTTTTCTTGAGCTTAAGTTTCTTAAAGAACTTTTACCAAACAAAAAGATGGGTGCATGTGATGTTTTGAATTTCCTTATAGAATTTGATAATTTTCCTAATACTATAACTGCATATAGAATTTTACTGACTGTTCCTATTACTGTTGCTTCTGCAGAAAGGAGTTTCTCCAAATTGAAGCTTTTAAAGTCATATCTAAGAGCATCAATGTCACAAGAAAGATTAAGTGGATTAGCTTTAATAGCAATTGAGAACAATTTTTTGGAAGAATTAGATGTTGAATCTTTGATTGATGATTTTGCTTCAAAGCATGTAAATAGAATGGCTTTATTTGGTTGAGTGATTAGGAGAAAAGTTTTCAAGAATAAAGACTTGTTTTGTTTGTTTTTCTAAAATGTAATAGTTATGGTTTATTTGTTCCTGTATTTGAAGTTAGACAAAAATATGGATGTAAACTTTTTGTATCTGATTTTATTAGTCAAAGGTTTATTTTGGGGTCTTTCTTTGAGTGATAGCACCGGGTTAAATTAGTCACTGAGCCGGCCCTGCTTATGTGTGTCCCCAGTTACAGGGTACGCATTGCTAAACAGAATTCCATGGACTTCGTTCGCCATCTTGACAAATCGCAAGAAATTTATCTTCTTAAACATATGGTTACATATAATCTTACAACATATTAGTATGAGAACACATCAAAGAACTTTTCCTTAGCAATGTCAGAGTAAAAGGATAGCAGGCAAAACGAACATTTAGTTGATATCAATTTTGGTTAGCTTCAGTTGAAATGGGACCTTGACTTCAAGTTTATTTGAACTGACTGGAAAAAAACATCACATAAACAGAGATAAGAGGATTGTCTAACTAAAAGAACCTACCTTGTGGAATATGTAGCAGAGGCATTCAGGCATGAAACGGACATTCGATGCTTCACCCCATACGAGAAGATAAAGTCCAATATACAGAAGGCTCAACTGCTGTTCGTTGCAACCTGCAGGAAACCTGCCAACCATCCACCAATAGAAACTTTGAGGTAGAAGGGATGTGAAGAAAAGCTTTTCGAAGTCCCAAGAGCGTTAAGAACATGATTTATCAAAGAGAGAAGATCAGTATGATACCTGAGAAATGATTCAATCCGCACCAAGACTTGTAATTCTTGAAATATTTCTCATGTTTTTCTTGTAGCTGAAGTAAGGGTAGGCTATTTAAGAGCAGAGGAGATTGCTTGCTCGCCAAGAAAACTATCACCGGTTTGAGAAAGCTAATATACTCATCCCTGAATCTTCCGTGCGACCATGTCCATCACCTCGTTTCCGACCGCGATGTACCTGAATCTGACACCGTTGTAGCTCTTGACGTTTTGCTGGGCCCACGCGTCGGCCTCGGCTTGGCTGGAGGCGATGCGTGGGAGGTCTGTTGTGGGAACGTCGAAGATGAGCTGGATGTTGGAGTTGCGGAGAGCGTTGAGAGTCTCGTGGTCGGGGTCGTAGATCCGCATCCTCTGGATGTTGTGCTGCTTGTAAAGAGCCACAACGTCTGATGGATTTGGCCGGGGATTGCCTAACCTCCCGTAGCATACTCCGATTTGTGCAGCTATATCATTAGTAATAATTACTCATCGAAGCGTGGAAATATCGGCTGGTTTCAGAATGGCTCATCGGCTTATTACAAGAGCTCTGAGTGTTCCGGGTGCATCTGTGCATTGGTATGACAAGCCAGGTTAGACTTTTCTCCTCCTACATTTCTCATGAAAGCTTGTATGTGATGAAATCTTCTTGTATGAGATGAGAAAACAGAGGAAGATGGGACACATCACTCTTGTGGGGAAGTCTATGGGTTTTTTGGAACGAAGGTTGCAGTGTATATTAAGTGAACAAAGTCATCAAGTACATGGTCAGTTTCCATATAGCATTATTTGGTATCACTACTAACACCTTCATGAAATTTTTAATGTATCTGACTAAAGTTCTATTACATGTTGTTTGCACATTCCAGAGACACCTCGTGTTGGGATCATCATGGGTTCAGATTCAGATCTCCCTGTTATGAAAGATGCTGCCAAAATTCTTAACATGTTTGGTGTTACACATGAGGTTAAAGAATCATTGCTTCAACCTATTTGTATCTTGAATGGTACAATATAATAACTCATCATTGGTTTTTTTTAGGTAAGGATAGTATCAGCTCATCGCACTCCAGAGATGATTTTTTCATATGCAACCTCAGCTCATAGTCGAGGTGTCCAAGTGATCATTGCAGGTGCTGGTGGTGCTGCTCACTTACCAGTTATGTCTTAGACATGAACTCATCTTGTCCCTACAACCACATAAGAGTACTAGATTCTCTGAAACAGATGTGTGTCTTTTCTTTCTTATAAAAATTAGGTATGGTTGCTTCACTCACTCCTTTGCCTGTGATTGGTGTCCCTGTACGTGCTACCCGTATGGATGGAGTTGATTCACTTCTCTCCATTGTTCAGGTAAGCAACCAGTGCTTCATGAATTCACTTGAGCTTATAACTGTTTGCGTCATTTGAATCCACTTTAGTTAACAAAGATGCCTAGGGGTGTTCTTGTGGCGACAGTTGCAATAAACAACTCCACCAGCGCAGCCTTGCTTGCTATCCGGATGCTTGGGATCTCTGATACTGATCTTGTCTCAGGGTTCTTCTCTTCCTTCCTTGTTTCTTTTAACATAGAGTCAAACTGAACAAGACTAAATGAGAGTGGTGGGTTTTTCTTGGTTGGTCAGGATGAGTCAGTACCAGGAAGACATGAGAGAAGAGAACATGGTTAAAGGAGAGAAACTTGAGCAAGAAGGTTGGGAATCTTATCTAAACCATTGAACAGAGCTCTCATAGGTTACCGGATAATCGCTTGAGTGATTGATTTTGCTGACAAGATCTTGTTAATGCATCTGAGAGTTAGCTTCGGTTCTGGAGTTGTTGTTGTTGTTGTCACTTGTCAGGGGTGGTTCCGGTATAGCTTAAGGCACATATACTTGGGAATAATGAATCTTTTGAACGGGTTTAGCCAGTGGTTTCCGCACAGACGATATTCATTTTTATTATAAATGACCTTAACAAAAATAAATCCATAACCTTATTAATTATTTTTTTTAAATAAAGGAGGTAAGTGAAATGACAAATGCAACCGGTCGCCAAAAGCTACGGTTACTTCTTACAAAGTCTTTCCGTCTCTAGTACAACATTCAGTTCACAGATTACTAGTATCCATTGCTCAATCCTTTGGTCTCTAAAGACGGCAAAACCAGAGGTTTAAAACCATTTCGAAGAGCAGCTTCCCAAACTCTTGGAGGATTAACAACTGGACCATCAAGACCACACTCGTGTTCCTCCCACCCTTCAAGCGCATGCACTATCCCACCAACTCTCCATGCGCTCATCACTCTCCTCCCCAGCCAGTTCTATATAGTATACAAATGTGTTATATATCATAATTATATTAATATAGTTTTACTAGAGTTCAAGTACATGTATATACCTCACAAGAGTCAATGTTTTGAGCAGAGTCAGGGATGATCATAGCTGGAGTGGTATGGTAAAAGCAGTCTTTTCGAAGTTGTGTTGGAGGAAACTGAGAGAAAGGAAGAAAACGAGTTCCTTTTGTTGCCATTTTCTGCTCTTCTTTGCTTAGACCATCTCCCACCAACCAGATCTACATCATATATATATATATGTTACATGGTTTTATAATAATTGAGTATGATTTATGAGTCAGTATGTTATTATTTATTAATGTCCTTTGCAATTTACACGTACCATTGGGGAGTAATCGGTTGCGAGCACCAGATTTTGTTTACAATTCCCGCCAAGGTATCCGGCTAGCATGCAATGCTCTTCCTCACTTAACACCATCACCTGTTTATTGAAATGGTTTATTAATTGGTACCCTATTAAATTAGACCAAAGCGAATATTTTAAAGATATGAACTAACGATTACAGTCAAAGGTATAAAACATTAATTATGTATATGTTTTGTAACCTGAAACTAAAATGCTAGATTGATTTGGACTTAAAATAGGCCATGTGACATTGTTTACGAGTAAAAAAATAAGCTATCGAGGGACTTAATTAGATAGATAATGACATTACGTTTATAGGAAACTTCTTTTGAGGGCACGTGTTACATGCAGAGTCAGACGCGGTGCGACCGTATGGACCACATGCCCCTATTAATTTTTGCTTTTCTTAAACAATTTATGTTAATTCAGTTCAGTAAAATTGTCATAGTGAAGATTAATGAAAAAAAAAGATTTCTCAACCTATTTTTTGTTATTTTTATATTGTACTCCTAACTAAAACCTTTTTTCAAAAAAAAAAAAAACTTGAATCCCCCCTAGTTGCATGTTCAAGTTGCAGTATCAAACTTACTTTTTTTTTATTTACGTTCGATCATATTAACCTCTCACAAGCAAAGTATCATTATATAAATGTTTTTGGGTCAAAATATTCTATAAATGTTTAGTATTGAAAACTTGAGAATATAAAACATATAGTTATATATGTAATTAGTAGGTACCTTAATGCCATTTTGGCAAAGAGAAATGACAATAGCACGAGCAACTTTTGTGACTTGGCCCCGAAAGAGAACTTCTCTCGTGCTAACAGGAATACTATGAACCACCACCTCAGCTGCAAGACTGGTTCCATCTACTATCCTTATCTTTAGCTTTGGATGCTTCCTTACGTATAGTTCTCCGTACCCATTTAATTCTTCTCCCTAATCATATTATAATATTAATTAGGGTTTATGTATTGAGTCTCTCTCTCGTTAGAACTACAAATTTGCATTAGTTAATTGCATGCCTGGTTTAATAGCCCCAAACTCATTACTTTCACACCCTTCTTGTCCGCTTCAAGGATAGACGCCTCTATCATTTTGTTGATAGATTCTTTATGCTTCCGAGACATGTACTGTAGATTAACAAACTAAATCAATTACAAAACGTGAAGTTACTTGATGTATTGTAAAGACTAGAGAAGAGAGTGTAGAGATCCAAACATGAGATGAGAACTTGGGAAGGAGGTGGGAGTGAATGGTGAGATCACCGAAGCGGTTTCTCTCAAAGACAAAGGTTCGAGAAGAGAAGGTGGTTAGTATAAAAGACAGGATTAGAGTGAAGGGTCTCATAAGTAATAGGTAACACCGAGAAGATAGCGGGTGCGAGGAGAGGGAAGCAAAGCCAAGTCGGAGTTGGTAGATAGAGTCGAGTGATGTTAGGTGGGTGAGATGAATTGCGTCTGGCTTCTCTTCTTCTTTCTCCAGTGATGCTTCATACAATGAGTCACTGCACTTGTCGTTGGTCCCATAAATGTAGTCGTACATTGGCATGAATAGAGAGTAGTTTGTTCTGAATTGCGTGTGGTGGAGGGAGTGAAATCTGCCATCATTACATATTTAGTCTCAAAGTTGTTTCATTGTGATATTAATTACTTCTAGATAAACGAGATTTCCTTCATGTTTTGTCCCTAATTAACTCATTAAACACTAGATCTAATCTTTTTCCAACAATATATGTTTTGTATCTAGTGAAAATAATATTGTAACACACCATTATATATAAAAGTCTCCAGGGTAATAGTGATATACTATTCTAGAAAATTGTGAAGGACTTACGAAGGAGTATAGCATAGGAACTTGAGAGGAGGGAAAAGGGAAAAGAGAGGTTTTGGAATGAACTCGAAGTTGCAGTGACCCAAGTTGTTCATGAAATCTATGTAAGTTAAGTAGAGGAAAAGCGAGGCCACAGAGACCGTTCCGCATAGCAACGTCGTTACTAGAGGTATCCCCAAGATTAGTGTATAGCCAATGTGCTCCGCAAACGGATGTACCACCGCTGCAATCAAAACCATACACAATATTAATTGTATACATGTCATTGTATGCCAGTCTTTATATTTAAGAGACGACAATTTTTGTAAATATACAACTACATTAAATAGTTATTAAATGTAGAAATCTTGCTTTGTTGAAAATCAACACCACTTATATACAATTTTGCCATCACATCAACTAAGCTTGCAGATTTGGCAATCTAGTGCATATACCCTACAAAGAAAGTGTTGTTTTGAATTTTAAATGTAAAAATTATGATTAGAAATCATTTTAGCCTCAAGTAGTATTGTTCAAATAAATAAATAAAGTAAAAATGATTAGTAAAGCGAACATAATCCAAGAGTTTACTAGAGTTTTGAAATTTTTTAATTCTTGTGAAAAGTTAAAGTAGACCCTTTTTTATTTGTTTTAGGAGGAAGAATATATAAGTTATGTGTGGACGTACAAGTTATAGGCTCGGTGACAATGGAGGAGTGGTGGTGTGAATGGTATCGAGAATAGAGGTAGTGATGGTGAAGGGCTCGGTGAAACCAGTAGTAGGTGAACTCTACAGGACCCGTATGGAGGAGAGCGGTTAGAACCACACCATCAAGTCTCCAAAAGGGAACGGGAGTGATTCCTATGACGTAAGCTTTGACTAAGTAAACAGCAAGAGTGTTGAAGATGATCTGATCGTCCCAAGTTCGTTCTCGGTCGACTTGCTCAAACTCTATGGACTTGTTCACGATCCGTTTGGTCCCCTTAGCAGTTCGGTAACGGGAGAAACTTATCCAAGCCTGGCTATGAACAATACGCCATACCATTAGCGCCACGACCAAAAGTTTATCGTGATCTCGCAGTGTCGCGTACGAGTAGATGCTGTCGATAACAAGCGGCGCCAACACCAAGTACTGCAATATTTATCCATATTATATACAAACAAAATGACTAACGGTTGATAGAAACAACGGAGTATAAGTGCATATATATATATATATATATATAAGATGTTATGAAGCAGTATCGGTAATGAAAGAAACCTTAAAGCTTCCAAGAGGTGTCCATGGCCAGTCCGTGAGAAAACCTGGTCTCGACGCCATTCTTTCTCCGTAAGATGATCGATAATAATGACTACTCGCTCACGTCCTTCTTTGTGTGTGTGGGTGTGTGTGTGTGTATATATACACAAACACATTACTCATGCATAGATATAATAAAGGGCATCACACTCACATGCGGTGCGTATGTGAGTGTTTCTTTTTTTTCTGAAAGTCTATAATAAGATTCTTAATGCTAACTATGTTGTTTAACAGATAAAAGAACCAGCCTTATTGGTGAGGAGTTAGGAGGCTTCATTAAATAGCCTTGAATATGCACGATTCCCCAGTACTAAGCTATTGATCTGACTAGAGAAACTTAGCACCATATTTTATTTGAGAATTCCTTGCTGTTTTATTTTATTTTTCTTTCGTCGTCTTTTATTATTTAAACGAGAATTAATCTCAAAAAGCATGATCAATCGCTCGAACATGTAAAGTCTTGCACCCATGTCCCATAAATGGTTTCTTGTTGAAACTAAAGGAACTACTTTTTTTTTTGATCAAAATCTAAGGAACTACTTTTCCACAGAAACTGGGGTCTTTGTTTAATAACGTCTTCACAGCGCTCGAAGTGATAAACCTGGTGATAGACAGCCGAAAGCGAATCACTAAAGTGTCAATATGTAAGAGCATGCTTGCTGGTAAAACCTCCACCGAATATATTTAGTTTTGTTATATAATTAGTTTTTCTTAAGCTGCTAACCAAATAGCTTAGGCCAACTTAATGAAACACTAAAACATCAAATATGGTGTAATTTCATTTCCAAAGAACACCAAAAATGACACAATCTCACCAAATTTAATGTAGAGTAAATATTGTTACACCAAATTTGGTGTAATACTATTCATCGCACAAAATAATTAATTTTCATATTTTATTATGTTTCATTTAACACCAAATTTTGTGTCATGGTTGAAGATGTTCTTAGAAATAAAAGATTTGGAACACATCATAAATATGTCTACTCTGGATTTGATTTCTGTTGGAAACAAAATTGCTGCTATTTGGTTAGTTTGGGTTTTAATTTTGATTCATGTAATTTACATGATAATCCAATAACATATAATATGACTATCTTTTAGTATTAATTGGAAGATATTCTAATTTCGGATTAGACAATGTGATATTCATTCCACCATTAATACTAATCCCTTATATATTAATAGAGAAACATTTGAAAAGATGTAACCTCAATTTTATAATAATTAAAAAAAAAAGTTCAATGTTTATGTGTCAATCAATTAGGTAGATAACTGAAAAAAGGAAGCCAATTCAATTAATATGTCTCGCTAGATACATTAAAGCATTAACTATATAATATAATGTGATAGGAAACATTATATTAACCCAAAATTTTAAAAACAAGTATACCTTCCTTATATAAAAGTTACATAATTACCTAATATGATTACTTTTTTGTGACAATTAATGATTATAGATAATAAAGATTTGATAACAATTTGTGTATCATTTTTTCATTTTTGTTTAATTTTATATTATTAAAAGATAATAAATAATCATATTAACCATATACTAAAAAAAATCAGATTTTTTCTTACATGTTATATTTTGAATTTTTAAAACAGCTATAAATTGCTTTGAAAATTTTGTGATTAGTGTTTTAATTGTTTTATTATAACAAGATATAAATGATCATAAAATCGTATTAATATGATTTTTTATGTAATAGACATTCACATTAAATAATATATATATATATATATATATATATTTATATATCAATTTTAATACCGTTTATATGTACCATTTAAAAATACATAAATATGTTAATTTTGGAATTTGCATTGAAAAAGTACTGAGATCTTAATATTTAATTTTGAAATTTTCATCGAAAAAATATCACATCAAAATTCTGAAATCAATGTTTTAAATTTTTTGTTACATAGAATATACAAATGTTAATAAAACCATATGAGTAGGAAGTCTCAATAATAAATGTTTATATTAAAATATACTATATATTTATGTTAACACCATTGAAATTAATTATATACCATATAAAATAAACAAAATGATTTTTTTGATTTATTTACCATTAAAATATTGTAAATAAGCAAGATGTATTGTTTTGATTTATGTGATTACTCTAATCTCCTATATATTAATTGAGAAACAATGGATTACTCTAACAAGTGTAAGATTTTATTAATTAATATTTTCAAAAATCTTACAAGAGATCGATACAACGAAGATTTATTTATAAGCTATTGAAATCACCTGACGAGACATGAAGTGCGTATAAAATATGTTTTCCTAACCCTAGCCCCCTTTCTATTCATCACAACATTAAAATGGAATATTTGGAAGTGTCGATTGACAATCTGAAATGGTAATGTTTTTTTTTTTAATTTCAGTTCATTGTTTTCCTCAAATTGACATAAAACCGTTTTTACTTTTTAGTGATTAACTAAATGGGTCACGTGCATAGTAAAATGTGTTTTAGTTTAAAAATTATTGCATATTCAAGATCAATATAAACCATCATCATTTTTGTTTAAAATTTTGTTACAATAAAAATATAGGGTTGGACAAAAAATCTAAATCTAAAAAATGAACACGTCTAATCCAAAAATAGTACTGAATTTTAACCAAAACTGGTTAAATATCTGAATGGGTTCAAAATTTTGGTATCTAAAGAACCGGAACTAAACCCAATCCGAACCGAAATATTCCGGGTATTCGAACATATCTGAACCAGATTTATAAACTTAAATGTTTAAAGTAACTAATTGATACTTAAAATACTAATTGTCTAAAATACTTGGACATATATACAAATAGTTATAAGTACATGTTTAAAATAACTAATTGATATTTAAAATACCAAAATATTTAAAATATCTTTTGATTTTCTATCTAAAATTTTAAGCTAGACCAATTTTTATGTTAAGTTTGAGTATTTTGGCATACATTATTCAAATTTATATGATATATTATTTTTTATTTTTAGACTTTGAAAAATTTAAAACATATATGAACTTTATTTTTTAAACCTTTTTAAATAGGTCATATGAACCTAAAACTGAACCAAATCCACGAAAATCTGAACCGAACCAAAACCACAATGATCCGGACCGAACCAAATCAAATGGTGCTCAAATGTCTACCTCTAATCAAATGTAAAGAATGTTATTGATAATAAAATATATATTCTTTATAACATTTAAATACAATATTTTTAAAAATATTCATTCTACGCAGAGTGCGGATTATCATCTAGTTACAATATATCCAGGAACAATCAGCGGATAATACATATTAAAGCATCTACTAGAAGAAAGACCAATGATATCACATTTAAATAAATTTCGCTAGGTGAAAGATCTAAAATACTACTAATGTTATTTTTTACTTGTTGAAAATTTTAACGGTTTGTACTACGTTCAATAAACAGTACTAATATATTGTATACAATTATAGAGAATTTGGAATATACACATGTACAATAACATATATAATATGCCTTGGTGGGCAACATATGAATTGGGTAGTTAGTTCGGCTAGAAAATCCCTATTAACTTGTTTCCTTCCATCAAAGATTCAAAAACATTTAATATCAGACTTTTACTTGATAAACTTCCTGTTCGGGAAATATGCTAGGCGTAACGAAGGCCCTTGGTCCAGACGGCGATTTTTGAAAAAAATCTGAGATTAAGTGAGAAGTAATCGAAGATTAATTTTTTTGTTTTTAGTATATATAGTATTAGTTGAATATTTCTCCAAAGAATTTAGCGTGGCTTTGTGGTTGGTGACTAATTCATCCTAGTTAAGTCTTGTGTTCGAGGGCCAGAGTGCATTAATATTTATGTAATGACGTATTCTTCTTCCTACTTTGTCGGCAGAAAATTTTAAACATATGTTTCTTGCTTTTTTCCTTCAAGATTGTAACAGTTTCTACTCATGTTTTCTTATGCTTTTGCTTAGTTATAACACATCTACAAGGAATTTAGCGTGGCTTTGTGGTTGGTGAGCTTTTTTTTTTTTTTTGAACATAGTGTGGTTGGTGAGCTAATTCATCTTAGTTAGGTCTTGTGTTCGAGGGCCAAAGTGCATTAATATATATGTAATGATGTCGTCTTCTTCCTACTTAGTCGGCAGAAAATTTTAAACATACTCCCTCCGTTTCTAAATATAGGATGTTTTAAAAAACTTTGATGTTCCAATATATAAGATGTTTTCATTTTTCTAGGTAACTTTTACTTTATTAAAAACTATGTGATTAATTATATTTAATTATATATTCTATAATTGGTTGAATATCATTAATTTATTATTTTAACTCTATTTTCTAAACAAAAATTAATTTTGTCTTAATATGTGTGTTTTGTCCTAAACATCTTATATTTAGAAACGGATTGAGTATGTTTCTTGCTTTTTTCCTTCACGATAGTAACAGTTTCTACTCATGTTTTCTTATGCTTTCCCTTTATTATAACATATCTCCAACGTAACTTATATGATTTTAAGTTTCTGTTTTAGAAAAAAATGATTTTTGTGAAGAAGCCGAGTTTTGGAGCGATTTGTGCCAAATCGTTACGGTCAGCGGCAATGAGCACTTTTTAGAACAGAGGATCATAAACTTGATCAAACTAAATAAAAAATAATCCTATACTTAGCTTATATATTTGAATTTCCAAAATCACAAACCAATTTATAAAAAGAAACTTAAAGCTATTTCTTGAAAATTATAAACAATTTTTTTTGAACTACAAAAAAAATATAAACAATAAAATCGAATAATTAATGAAACTAAAAATGAACTAATCAAAACCATTATCCAAAAGGGAATAAGAAATTGTTAGATTGGTGCTCCATCATGTGGGGGATAATGTGTGATGGGGAAAAAGACATTCTCTTTGGGAATTGTTAGCTGGAAATCGAGGGATATAAGCAAAGATGATTTTCTTCTTCTCTTGCCATCATCTAGTCTTCTTTGCTTAGCCCACCTCTCACCAATATGCTCATAACTTCTTTCATATTGTCAACAATCCCTATTGTATAAATTTAATGCCAGATGGTGATACCAACAACATTAGAGCACCCAATAAATTGAAGCTCATGGTCATATAAAATTAGGTGACTGTTAATACCATATGTACAGTTTTGAATAGTAGATGCCATGTGTCTGCTTCGGTTAAGCAATTACCACCAGAAGTATTTATTCATATCGCTATCGCGGGAGAAATATTAATTGATCGTGAGCTCAATTTAGGCTTCCTTCTAGGGGTAGCATCTTTGGCCTTTTCTATTTATAATTTATTAAATGTGACCACAGAGCACAAGTGCACTTATTAAATGCATTGTTATGTTCAGTACAATACAAAAAAAAAAAAAACTCTTATTAGAAACATAAATATCATCGTGAGAGGCTTTGAATTATCTTTGTCTCCTTAAATCTAAGTTAGTGTGTTGAGAGTAAGCGTTTACTCGAGTCTTTGTCTCTGGGTGATAACTTGTATCTCGCCAGCTTATGGTTTTGGAAAGGTGTTCTATCTTTACCGACTTCGTGTAAAGCAATGATCAAAAGTAATAATATTTCAATAGATGACAAAAAAAATATCAAAGAGATTCATTTAAACATTCCAAATTAGAATTATAAGTTTGCAAGACAACTAAAGTTGTGTTTTCCTCATTTTTATGTAACATCTACACTTTCAAAATACATATTATAAAAGTAAAAAAAAAAAATTCAGCTACGAGTAGTTTTTGACTTTATGTAAACCAATATGTTTGAAACGGTTCTAAGTACAACACCAAGAGGTTACACCATTTTTATAGAAACACTAAACAAGGAAATAATATGCATAAACCAGGAAACAAAATAATCATTAAAGACCAAAGACAAGCACCTCTCAGACTCAGTTCTCCATAGTTTTTCCAGCTTGCAACCATTAATCGTAGTATTAAAACAGATCATCCAACTGCATTGTACTATAATAGTATTCAAGTTGCGAAACTGAGTACAAACATGATGCAGATTGCAATAATTTATATATCTCTGAGCTATACAACTTGTATTTGTTTTTCATTGTTATTACTTTTAAAACGATGAGATTAATAAAAATCATTCAATATATTTGACCCGTGTTTCTCTTAAACTCTTCAAAAGAAGCAACTATTTTTGATGAATTATTTTTTGGAATTTTTTTTGTAACATGGCTTTCACATTTAGGGGCCCATAACAGGAAAAATTTGTTCAGAATCTCTTTATAGAGTAAATTTCTATCTCAAACCATAAAGATATATAAAATGACATTATCAAGTACTATTTCACATTTAGGGGCCCATAACAGGAAAAATTTGTTCAGAATCTCTTTATAAAGTAAATTTCTTTAGATAAACAAAATCATATTATAAAATGAAAAAAATCAATATCTCAGATTTAAACTGTTCTATAAAAAAAAACTGTTCTATTAAAGTCATAACAATTGTTGGAAGAAACGAATTTCTTTTAATAATGTTTAGTTGGAATATTTTGCACTCGATTTAGTTTTGGTCTCTTTCAGACAAAACATCACTAATTTAGTAATTAAGTTTTAAAAAATGGTCATACGTTGAAAGAAAACAACGCTCACAGTATACAGTGTAAGCGCAAGATTGCGAATTAATGAAGTACTTGACAAGTCCAAGTTGGACTGTCCAACGGATACAAATCCGGTAACTTTTCATCTCCTCTTGTACTTCTTATGTTTCACAATAATCATATTTTAACATTGTTTTTTCTTTTACACAAAAATATTATTTTAGAGTTTTAATGCAATTTATACTTATTACTTTAATATTAATTGTAAACTGCATTTGATCTTATAAATAATTTTATTTATTAAATAAATATAATTAAGAGAAACACATATACATTTCAATTATTTTTTAATTTTTTTGAAGTGTCAAAATGACACTCAAATCTCACTATTTCATTTCATTTTATTATATTGATTTTGATTTCACTTATTCCATAATTACGAGTTACCCCTTCATAAAATCCGTAAAACGAAGTATAACTAGCACTGGACTCATTCTTGATCTAGCCTGTGGGCTGGGATGAGAGTACGCGAAACCTAGTTTAAAACCCTTTTGGACCTCTCTTGGGCCAAACTCAAAACCCATATTCAGATCTTTAGCGCTTCCTTTTAACAAGGTGTTGGTGGCTTTGACATACCAGAAAGACGAGAGACCTCCATAAGAGCTTCCGTTGTGTGACCAAACAACACATCTTTCTTAAAAAACAAGTGGAGACTTTCTTGACAGAACGATGAGTTCGATAAATTTTAAGTACGCCAGAAGCAGCACCACATTTCACAAATAACAATTTCAAAAGCTAGATTATTATACGGTCACCAAATCTATTTTATTAGATTGTATATCTAGATAATGCATGTATCATCTTGAAAACCTTGGCTACAATCTTAAGGAAAAGTTAAAACTATTTCACATCATCATCATCATACACTAATATAATTTACATGATGACATATCGCCGGAAAGTCTCTACATATGAAATACAAACACACACAAAACGAATTATAATATCCAAAACACTCACCTCCCACCGGAGAGGAGAGAGTCAGCTATAGAAGATCCACCAGTAAACCCTTTGAAGACCGAAGACGAATACGACATTCCTAATTCGCTAAACCCATCTTGGATTCCCAACATCATCCCACTCCCAGACAGATCCAAAGGAGACAGATCCGGTAACTTTGCATCTCCTCTTAGATATTGTAACACTTGTCTCATACTCGGTCTAGCCCTTGGGTCAGGGTGTGAGCACAAGAGACCTAGCTTCAACACCATTTCAACCTCTTTTTGGTCATACTCAGAACCCATGTTAGGGTCTACAGCATCCAAGATGTTACCCTTGTTCCATAACCCGAACACCCAATCCACAAGCAAGAACGTCTCATCTGTCTCCTGCTGGATCTCTATAGGACGTCTACCACATCCGACTTCTAGTAAGAACGCTCCAAACGCAAAAACATCGGTCGCTGTCGTGGCACGTCCTGTCCGAGTGTGTTCAGGAGCTAAGTACCCCAATGTTCCGACAACGTGAGTGGTCTGAGGATCCGACCCGTGATCGTACAACCTAGCTAAACCGAAATCTCCGAGTCTCCCGTTGAGCTCTGCATCTAACAAAACGTTGCTCGCTTTAACATCTCGATGAATCACCACTTGCTCCCATTCCTCATGAAGATAGAACAATCCAGAAGCAACGCCAAGAATAACATTGATCCTCTGTTTCCAGTTAAGCGTAACCTCAGGCTTGTTGTACAAGAACCTATCTAAGCTACCATTAGGCATGAAGTCGTAGACGAGAAGAAGCTCACCTTTCCTTCGACAGTACCCCAAGAGAGGGACTAAGTTCCGATGACTCATCCGACCAATACTCACGATCTCAGCCACAAACTGTTTCATCCCTTGTCTCGACTCGTGAGACACTTTTTTCACAGCGATCTCCAGCTTACTCCCAGGCATCACACCTTTGTAAACGCTCCCGAACCCGCCGGAGCCAAGAAGATCCTTCTCCTTGAACCCTTTGGTCGCGTAGTACAAGTCCTTGAACCTGAACCTGTTCTTACCAAACTCTTTCTCCCACTCCTCGTGCTCCTCCGCGAACTTCCTCCTCCGCCTCACGATGAAGCAGACGAGGAAGATCACGGAGAAGATCAGAAACAGAGAGATCAAAGGCATCCCGATCTTGAAAAAATCCGATATCGTCCTCGGAACGAACCGAGGAAGCTTCGGAAGTCTAGATAAAGCCAAAGGTGGAGCTTCGGTGTTCACACCGAAACTCCACCCGAGGATATAATGTTCCGACAGAACAGAGCCAGTCGCGGAAGAGAACCCCACGTACATGTCTGGTAACAGAACATTAGAAAGATCTCTCACGGCCGACACGAGTACCCTCCTAGGTTTATCCTCGTTGAACGGAGCCATCGTCACGTCGATCTTATGAGTACTACCGTCGTAGTCCACCCAGACTTGCATCGGCTTGCGACTGATCAAAGTCAGATTCTTGTACTCTCCTTTCTCGTTCCACCACCCAGCGTGCGCAGCTCTCTCTGACTTCAAACTGTTGATATCGATTCCGACGTGGTTATCGTCTGTGTCGTTGAACTCCGTGCTCCGGATCGTGTCCAGCTCGACAGCGAAGACGTGGTTCGTGGCGTTACCGTTGTTTGAGATGTTGAAGAGACCGATGTACTGGCTCGCGGTTGCGTCTGGGAGGCGTGGTTGAGGAGCGATGGTGAAGGCGATGCCGTGGCCGCTGAGTATGGGGATCTGGGAGTGGATAGCGAAGACGAAGGTCGTGGAGAAGGAGAAGGCCGAGCTGTTTAAGGAGTCTTTGAACCGGATTGGTTTGGTGAGGAAGGCGTGACCGGTTTTTTGGACTGTGAAGTTGGTTAGGAGAAGGAGACCGTTTTTTGTGACGGTGGTGATCCCTTGGAGGGATATGTCCTTGGGTAGTGGAGAGAAGCCATTGTAAGTGAAGTTGGTTCTTTGAGAAGATGATTCTTGAAAGAGGAGGTTCGAGAAGAAGAACAAGAAGAAAAGCTTCAAGAACATGGCTTCCTCTGTTTTTCTTTTTTGCTCTGTTTCAGATTCCCTTTGGATATTTTTTTAGTGTGAAGAAAGAAAGAAGATAATATATGGTGTGAAGAGAGTGGAAAAGTCATCGTTTTTATTATTATTTTTTTCTTGTCTTTCTAGAAAATAAGGCTATTTTTTTCTTTGTGGGGGAATGCTATTGAGAAATTTAATAAGGTAGGTGATATGTGTTCCATCTTTCCAAGATTAAAGTTTGTTTGAAAATTTTTAATAACATTTTAATGCCATCTATCACGCTCATGATGCCGTAACAATAAGGATGTTTTGTTTAAATTATCGATATATTATGCACCATTGTTTTATCAAGCTATCTATTTATGGCTGGTGATAGAAGATTCGACTATTAGAGTCGCACTTGATTTTTTAAAAGAGTTTCTAGTTGTAACTTGTAAGCTAACGTCACGAGAGGATCACTTGTTTTTTTGTTTGTGTCAACTTGTAAGCTCACGTCACTTAGTATTATGTTTCACACGATGCCATAATTCAACTAATGGTATGTGTAATCATTATGAAGTAATTTGCTCATTTAAATTTGATCTTTACCTAGATAAAGATGCAAATGTATGAATCTATGATTATGTAAGGGTGACATCGGAATAATTTCATTTGGTTTTGGATCCACAGTACACTGCACTGCATCTATTATTTGAGTTGATATCACATGCTATCATAGACTCACAGTCGTCTAATATGCCAAATAGAACGACTTACTTTTAACGTTTCCAGAAATTGTAATGTGAAAGTGATAATGGAACACGTAGTAATTGGGCAACGTCATCTGGGAATATATTTATACTCGAACATTTATGTGGACACAAACATGTTCTCAAATTTCTTCCTGCCAACGACATAACTCCACACCTCTTTTTCTTTTGGTTGATGAAGCAAATTTCTTACTTTTAATTTTGTAATGTATTATTGTAGAGGAAAACTAAATCGTTTGCATACATGTGATACTTAATGCAAACTAAACAGTTGAAACATACGGACCTACAAGAAGGTTTAACTCTTTTTGTAATATTATCGATCACGAGAAGCAGGGCCGGTCCTGAGAATTCGGGGGCTAGAGACGGTTTAATAAGGATTTTATAAATTTGGAGGCTGAAATTTTTTTTTGTATAAGTTTAGGGGCTTATATATATATAAAATTTTCTAAAATTTTGGAGGTTTGAGGCGAATATTTCATCCGGTTTGACTCAGGGCCGACCCTGACGAGAAGGTTTAAGTGGAGATTATATTAAAAAATTTAGCAATTGGTCATAAGTTATGATATGATTTTTTTCAAAAAAAAAAAGTTATGATATGATTATATATGGCACCTTGAAAGGCTGAGATGATTCTTAAATTATAGTCTATATAAAATTGCCAACCTTTTTACTTTAAAAATCATTGTGCCATACAACCATGTGAATTTGTGCTTTTTTATTTTATGACAACTTTTTATTTTAATATTTTAGGGTGTAGCATTTTACCATAATGATGAATTAGGTGGGGTGGAAATGACCTTAATGTCAGACTAGGACCCACGAGGTTATTGCACAACTGGTCAAATTTCATAGACTAGTTAGGGGTCCACTCGTCTTGGAAGCTTCTGAGTTCTGATGACTTGGATAAGCTTTGATTTTGTAAGTCAACTATGTGAATCTTTTCTTTTGATCTACTGGAGTCTTTGTTCAAAAAAAGATCTACTGGAGTCTAGCTAGCCCTGCTAGTTCGGTTTTCCGAAACAGAACCGAGCCGAATCATCGATTTTCAGTTAATCGAAATATCATGAACCGAACCAAACCGAGGCACTAACCGAACATCTTTTTAACAGTTTCTGATCGGTTTACCCTTGATAACCGAACAAGAACCGAATTTCATAATGTCCGACTCGGTTCGGTTCGGATCGTTCGGTTTTGTCTGAATGCAAACAAAGTCCAAACCATAACACAAGGCTGATGAGAGACGACTTTGTTTGCAAACAAAGTCGTCTCTCATCAGCCTTGTGTTATGGTTTGGACTTTGGAGAGAAGAGTTTATCACGTCGGTTGTGCTAGTAAGAGGTTAAAATAGAGATCCGAATGAATTTCTCAAAACATTTATTGATCTTATGTAACGGAAAATGCAGTATGTTTTAAATATATATATATCTATAAGCGAGTCATCTGGACTATTCTTCCAATGTTGACGAGTCAGTTACCCTAGACACTCGAATCACGGGAAAATAGTGAATTTGAAGAGATAAGATTGGTGTTAAGTTAACGTACGTGGAGGTTTGTGCCAAAGCTAAGTCGTTGCAGTAGTGTGTTTGAAGCAAGAGGACAAACTCTTTATGGGCTTTGCACTAAGTTGTTGCAATAGATTGTAAATAGATAAATACATTCTGCCAAGCTCTGTGTTCACAACTTTTTTTTTTGAAACTTTGATTCTGTGCTCACAACTTGATAATTTTGTTTAAGATAAAACACTAAATAACTAATAATCTGTGTACTTTTGACTTTATCCAAGTTCTGATCGTCGGTTAGATGATATTTACATAACATTTGAGAAAAATGTCGCTCATTTCCTCTTGAGACGAGAGGATAGAGTCTATCCATTTTGAAAACTTTCAAAACCTTTGGATGCTAGGACTGAGGAGTTACACTTTCGAAAGGATTGAAATGCCGTATCTTGACATTGATTACGTATTCCGAGTCTTCCTTGCCGTTGATAATTTCACAAGATTGCCTACGTGGTGCCTGCAAACCCCTCATCACATAATATATAAGTATAATATAGTCAAATACATCTTAAATAAAACATCTAATGCAGAAGTTATACTAACTATAAATCAAGCTACTAACTATAAGTCACGATTATATTTTTCATAACTAGTGTATGTCTCATACGGTCATACCATATCTTTGAAAGTTTTTAGTGTTGATCGGTTATTTCATATCTAATACGGTTTTTATATCTACAATCTTGTTATAGACAATGGACTTACATGGTTCTATATATATATATATATGCAAATTTTAAATTTGTACTTACCATTTTCCAGAGAGCAGGCATCCATTTAGCAAGAGAGATGTCGATGAACTCGACGGAACTTACGCGCGAATACTCGGGAGATTCACATTGGGTGTCGCTGACTTCAACATGCTTCCGATAAGTCGTAAGAGTCTGATTCGAGCCTACTTCATATACCCGGTCCAGGAAATAAACAATAGGCCTCTCACAAGGATCTTCGCTGATGGGTCGGGTATCGAACGCGAAAGGCTCGGAACTCGATGTCCGCCACGACTTGAACGTAAGGAACGGCGTCTCAAGCTCTCTAGCCGTGACTAGAGACGGATAAATCTGAATAGTGTAGCCCCAAGAAACGGAGACAGACCAGTTCCGGGTCGAGTCATGGCAGAAGCTGTGCTGGAGGATCCGACTTGGATCCGTTTTATAGGCGGATATGAGTCTTCTTAAGGCGTCGATTTGTGTCGTTGCCGGAAAAATTGGGTCAACGTAGTCGAGGTGGTGGAGCGATACCAGAGGAGCCACTGGATGCGCAGCCAGTATACCGTACGGATTGCCACGTATGTCAACCTGGATTGACCATTCAAAGAAAATAATTAAGTTCCGATATTGTGGTATCAATATTACAGAAATTTCACAAAAATAGTTACACCAAATATGGCGAGTAATTTATTGTGGAATTAAAATGATTAGTGTAGTAACATACATCCCATAATCGATATATCATTTTTAAAAAGGAATTATTATTTACGAAAAATAAGAGTGTAATAAAAATTATACGGACACTTGAAGCTTCTCAACTCTTGCAAATTTAAATTTCAAATTATTGAGCTGATGAAATCTTTAGTTGACTATTTTTAAAGTTTTAAATAAGATATTTGAAATTTGAAACTGAATATTCATATCAATAAACTGCAGTCTTCTACGGGGAATATAATTTTAATTTCATAGCTAAAAGTTAGATAGTAATTAAGTGAATTTCATTTGGTTACTAATTAGGTTATTCATTGAATTTCCAGTAATTAATTAGAAAAAAGGGAAATTGCCAAAGGTACCTGATGAAACCCTAGTTCCTTGGTCAATGTAACTCCAATCTCACTAATACAAGCTTCAATCTTCTGGTCAGATCCATATAACGGTGCGTATCGGTCAATGCATCCGTCGAGTATCTTTACAAGCTCGACAGCCAATGGGTAGCTAATTGCGATCCCCCCGCCACCGTAAGCCATGGCGTAGGAGTGAACAATGGCTTGTTCAACACTCTCCGAGTTCCCTCCGATGTAATACATTTGATTGTGGTCGTACTTACTGAGAACTGTTATAAGATTGTCTACAAAGAAAACGGTGTCGTCGTCACCCATCACGAACCATCTCACGTTCGTTAACCCTAGCTCAAAACTCTCTTTGATGATTCTCGCCATTCGTATAGCTGATCTTGTACCATACCTGTTACGCCAAGTAAAAAATCAGATCAGTAAAATTAACATTCATTTCATTCTAATAGATTGTCAGAATTTCAACTGATTTAAGGATCTACCTCAGTAAAAATAATTATAATTTATCACAAACCTAAATCCACGGCCGGTTTAGTTGGTTTATTAATATACTGCCTGACTAAAAAAATTGGTTTAGATAATTAGGTTAATAATTGAAATTGAAGTAGCTTATACCAGCAAGTGTAATTGAAACGGGAGGTGTCCGCCGAGACTTTGTACGGTGGATAAGTGGGGAGCCACGTCATGTTAAGAGGCGGTTCCTCGTCAAGCCATACGAAACCGCGCGTGTTGTTTGGTCGCCACCAGAGCTCAGTGTAGCGGCTGCGTTCTCTCCACGTTTGAACGGAGCCACCAATCCCGAAAAATATGTGGGAGATATCGGTAGCTTCCGAGGACTGATTTTTGGGGACTATGGTCGAGGAATTGGTGGTTGAGATCACAGTGTCACGGCCAAAGCGGCGGTAGTCGGCAAAACTTTGGTAATCGGAGCAACCGGAGAAGATGATGTACGAGAAGATCATAGCAACAGAGATTAAGATGCATATGGTGAAAAAGAACTTGGCGACGACAGAAAAAACATGACCAGTTTTAACAGCCGTCGGGAAAATTGACGGTGGTTTGTGACGGAGCTTAAACGGGTCGAAGATGGCCATGGTTGTTTGGTGGGCGCGTATAAGTTTGTGTATGAATGTTGCTATATGAGCTTTGATGTTACAATGCGGGGCTGGATTTTGCTTTTGTTCTTTATAAATATGATACGAATAGGGTTTAGTGGAAAATACCTCAGACTTTATATTTATCTGTTGCAATGCAAATCGAGAAAGTTCATATTCAACGAATATCCCTACTCCTTTATTTCAGTTAATGAGATATATGATCTCGGGGAAACAAATCTTGTTAGTTAAGATGCTGTCATCAAAATTGTCCTTTTAAAAGATAAAATACTTTTACCAAGGAAAGAAAAACATTTTTTGTGTGTTGATTAATTGTGAATTTGGTTTTGAATGGTGCCCAAAAATAACGAGAAAGAACATTAATAAATTCATTATCATTCATAAATATTACTTATAGTATTTTCATTCTTTTGGTAGAGAATTATTAAAAAAAATTGTTTATTGCACAAAATATAGGAAGAAACAATTGTTCTTCTTAAGTTCAAAAAAAAACAATTGTTCTTCTTTATTTTTATTATTTGATGATCTTATTCATCTTTGTCTATTCAATCATATTTTTTCTAGGTTACCAACTACACAAAAATCATAAAGTAACGCTAGTTTCTAAAAATTAACTTTAGAGATGAAGAATATCATTGTGAATTTATTTCAGCAGAACATGGGCTCAAAGTTGACAAGTATACAAAAAGCTAATTCGAGCAGCTATGAGGGATTTCGTTTCATATATATGAATTAGAGAGACGTAAGGTTTTGCAACTTTTAAAGTCTTGACAAACAATGAGCGTGTCCCTAATGTTACAATCATTTTACATAGTATACATGTCAGAGCAGTCATGGTGAACAGTTGTGCAGCCTAGTTAAGGTTACTCTCTTTGTGTGTGCCATGCTGATGAGGTCGTTAACAAGTTGACGAAGGTGTCTATTCAAAAAGGTGAAGTTTGGTGATGAGGACCAGCTTCCATACTTCCCCAGAGAACTCACAATCTTCCATGTTTTTATCTATTTTTAACTTCAGCCATATTGGATGGAAATATATGAGAGTGTATGACTACGATAGTAAACTTCGTAATTCATTTCTATATGTAGCTACTATAAATACTATAAAACTTCTTTTTCAACGTCAGAGTTAAAATACCCTTAAAAATACAACAAAAAGTTTTGACTTTTTTTTTTTGTAAAACTTTATATACAGTTAGGAGTCCTTCTACAACTAAAAGATATTTTTTTTCCTTGTTTGGGTCTAAGAAAAAAGTTTATAAGATTTAAGGAACTTTCCAAAATAATTTATGGTAAATTTCTAGGTCTCATTGACATTACCATTTCTGGATAGATTCTAGCTAGACTTGCCTCTTTTTGCCTTTTACTTTATATTTTGATAGATTCTAGCAGACTTACCTCTTTTTGCCTTTTACTTTTACAGAGTAATTGACCCATGTCGACCATAGACAAAAAAAAAATGGTGATGGACTCTGAGCTGTTGCACATCCATTTTATTCTATGGGCCAAACATGGCTGAGTACTACTGTTTCAAATTTTACAAAAGATTAATCATTTGTTCAGAATCAATTACAAATGAAAAATATACGTATGGAGACATTATCACATTTCCATACATTAAGGAGAGAGCCCCAAAATTACAAGCACTTGTGATTGGGTTGAGGGTGAAGGTGAGAGCCTTCACGTGTGAGATCAAACTTCCCAGGTTGCTTGCTGGCCTTTTGAGTTAAGAGTCCGTGAATTTTGTCTTTAATTGCTAGAGCACTGCATAACATTATTTTTTTACTGTCCAATCGATAATTATTAGAAAACATTAAAATTATCATATAGAAGATGCAAATACTTTCCAAATAGTCTTTGCCTAATGCTTTCATATGAAATTTTTGATAAAACATTTACATTTATAATATATATAAATATATAATTATTTATTTTTATTTAATTGTATCACAAAATTATATTAATATCTAAAAATTAAATATATATTTTAAATTAAATTAAAAAATTAAATATTTAATTTTGTAAAAGAACAATAGTTACATTTAAAATATAATTAAATACGATTTATTATTGTAAATGAAAAAAATAAATATTTATACTATTTAAAAATAAACAAATTATATATTATATAGTAATTTTATATCTATCTATAATATTATTTATGAAGTGAATTTGCTTATGTGTCATATTCTCCATAATTCTAGGATGAGTTATTAATTTAAATAATATTATTGTTTAAAACTCTAAATTAAATAATTTATACCTATCATGAAATTTTAAATAATTAATATGAAGTGATTTTGCTTATTTGTCATATTTTCCATGATTTTAGGATGAATTATTAATTTGAATAATACTATTATTTAAAACTCTATATTAATTAATTTATATTCATATTTATCATGTAATTTAAAATAATTAATAAATAAATATTAAAAATTCTAAATATAACATCATAGTTAAGTTTTTCTTATATTCAATTTATGTTATTAATTATCCCTAATTTTAAGGTAAGTTATTATTTTTATCAATAAAATTATTTAAACAATATCTTAATGTAATACTTAATAAATTAGTTAATCATTGAATATATATACATATATATATACATATCGTAAAATATAAATTTAGAATTATGTTAAATGTTTTATATTTTAATAATAAACAATTATATTCCTAACTAAAGTATTTATACATGACAAACGTTAAATAACTATTTTCTCTTGAAAATTACAAACATAATCACAATAATATATATAAATATAATCTATAATATTATTTATGAAGTGAATTTGCTTATGTGTCATATTCTCCGTAATTCTAGGATGAGTTATTAATTTAAATAATATTATTGTTTAAAACTCTAAATTAAATAATTTATACTTATCATGCAATTTTAAATAATTAATATGAAGTGATTTTGCTTATTTGTCATATTTTCCATGATTTTAGGATGAATTATTAATTTGAATAATATTATTATTTTAAACTCTATATTAATTAATTTATATTCATATTTATCATGAAATTTAAAATAATTAATAAATAAATATTAACAAATTCTAAATATAACATCATAGTTAAGTTTCTCTTATATTCAATTTATGTTATTAATTATCCCTAATTTTAAGGTAAGTTGTTATTTTTATCAATAAAATTATTTAAACTATATCTTAATGTAATACTTAATAAATTAGTTAATCATTGAATATATATACATATATATATATATATCGTAAAATATAAATTTATAATTATGTTAAATGTTTTATATTGTAATAATAAACAATTATATTCCTAACTAAAGTATTTATACATGACAAACGTTAAATAACTATTTTCTCTTGAAAATTACAAACATAATCACAATAATATATATAAATGTAAATAATAAATTATCTGACAAAATAAAACTGATTAAAATGTTAAGAATATAAAGAAACATTATAACTAAAATAAAATTATTAAATAACATAAAACACTCTGATATTAATCAATTATTTGTAATTTTTCTTTCAGGGTTTTTGTCTTTTTTGATAAATATTTTTGATAACTTTCAATCTAAATTATCTTAAAAGGATTCTTTTGTTCTGAATAACTTTACCACCATTGACTATACCACATAATATATAATTAATAAACTACCGCTTAAAACCATCAAAATAACTTTTTATAATGATTTCTTGAAAGAGTTGGAAATAGTTACTTTTTTTTTTGTCACTAGGAAATAGTTACTTTAAAAATTAAAAAGAAATATTAGATGCCAGTAAAAAAAAAGTCTTAGTCGATGAATTTCTAAATAGTAGTATTTTTTAATTGGTGTATCCTATTAATTTATATTTGATCATCAGTTCCTTATTCTAATATTTTGTATTGTAGACGTTATTAGTCAGATTTTGAATTGTTAGAACTCGAAGGATCTTATCACAAAATCAAAATATTCCACTAAGTTAGAAATATCTATTTGTGAGATAAAATAGTTTTATTAAGTGTTTAATTTGATATTCTATTTAATCTCAATACTATTTTGTATACTTATGCTAAATATTTTTTATATTTTGAATATAAATAATCAGATTCCTAACTAATGTTAATTAATTTTCATTTGTACATGATGAACGTCAAATTATTTTGTTATCTGTAGAAGCATAAAATTATAAAATAATATATTTATAACCAAAATAATATATAACATAGAAAAGACAAAATGAAACTTATTAAAGAACATTAAAAATACAAAGAAACATGAAAACAATGATAAAAATATTAAATAACATAAAAATAAATTACCAAATAATAAAAATAATATAAATATAATATAAAGGAATGCAGATGTAACTTTTTAATTTTTCTCAAAGTTTATAAAATCTAAATTATTGATGATATGTGATATTTATTAGTCATTGTTATTATGTTGATGTTTTATGAGCCGTGCCTGTTTCTAATGTTTTCAATATCGTTGAGATTATTTTCAATCTACAAATACAATAAATGTTTGATTTCAACTCCAAGTTACCTAATGATAATTTTGTTATCATTAGAAAGAAGATTTGCTTATCCAAAATTTACACTCCATGCATAAAAAATAGAACTAATACATTGATGGTCAGTATAAAGTTTAGATTTGAATAATTTATAAGATTAATTTAGATTTTGTATCAAATTGAATAATTTAAATATAAATTATATTAAATCATAATTTATATCTATGTATTAATATTTTATATACGAATCTTTATTCATCTACCAATCACTTTATTAAATGTATTCATGAAAGTATGGTTTTCAAAAAAAAAAAAGTATATTGGTTCTATGTCATATTGGTAGTGTTTTATCTCCAGCTCTTCAATGTCTTATTCCAATCCATAAACTGGTTCTATATCATATTGGTAGTGTTTATCTTCAGCTCTTCAATGTCTTATTCCAATCCATAAACTGCGAAATTAGGAGTTCATAGATCTGAAGTTATATACCAATACCCGACATGTTATCGGATTTGATATGTGAGCATCAACAAACTAGCAGATAAATCTCAAAAGAGGGTTAGACGCTAACTGGATTACTACTCAGCACCTAACACTTCAAATTTAAACGCATAATTAAAACTTTTATGGATTTGCTATTTAGGTGATAGATTAATAGAATATACTAGTATATAATATAACGTAATATTAACAAAACATCTTGATCTATAACACGATAAAATTACTAATACTATACTATAATTTACCAAAAACAATAATTCAATATGGTAAAGAGAATAAAATTTTGCTTACCCTTTGGGTTTATAATATCATAAATTTACATCAACCCCAAATTTTAATCGCTACAGTGTCAGAACCATTTACACGACATGCCGTGCTTCTGAATCTTCGTCTCTGTCTAAACCCGCCTCTTACGCTTTAATCACCACGGTTTAAAGCAACTTCTAGGTTTTGAACAGGATAATGACATACTGACTTCAAATTAACTCTTTCAGTAAGAATGATTTAGTCTGATAAATATGTAGTATCAAATAGTAATTTAATTTTAAAAATATATGATGATAATTAAAATATACAACATTTTACGAAAAGATACGGGAGGGATCTTGTATAGTTATATATATGAAAAGTGTGAGTGATACACTGATACTTGCATGTTCTTCATAAAATTTTTGAATAATATTTGTGAGTTAACTTTACAAAGTTAATGTGAGCGTGACTCTTTTTTTGGGTGCTCAGATTGGACTCTCTAGCTCCGAAAGATATTGAATAAAACAGGTCTCTAGGTATCAGTGATCTAGCTGTTTTTAATCTCAAAAGAGGGTCAAGCAAACTAAAAACATAAGTCATTGAATTAGTAAAACTTCAACATGAGAGTTGTATGTCATTTTTATAATGATGAAAGAGACCGTATGTTATACAAAATATACTTGCATTATCTCACTCGTGGACAACTGTGATTTATAATTGAGTATAAAATAAAATAAACAGATTGGTAAAGCGGACCAACCAAGAATTTTTGTTTTTTCTTGTTGTCAGGACCCTCTGTGGAACTTTCAGTTACGTATGTAATTGTGTGTATTATATTTTAGTTATTATTTGAGTCTAGTTGTTTATTATATTTGGCGACTAGACTAGCGAACAACTAAATAAATCTTAAATATGGTTTAATAAAGAACTATAAAATAATACTATTAATCAAATTTCCAATCAGAAACTAAAATAATGATAATTCAAGGTTTATCTTGACCATGTGATTCTCAAATTATCTGAGTTTATCAAATTAAACCATGTGAACTTCAAACATTATTTATTTATCTGTTAATAATTTATATATAGTACGACATACATAATTAATCGGTTACATAGATATTTAGCTGAATCCCAAAAATAGGAATGTAACTTGTTCGTACCAGAAATCGGACCGGAAGCTGAACCGGAAAAATTTTGGATCACGGTTCAATTTGGTTTGACCGGGTCAAACCTGATTTAATAATTTGGTTTAATATATTTTTAGTATATAAATTTTAAAATAATATTAGTAAATATGATATATAATTTAAATATAAATAAATTTTAACATAAAACATTATAAATATAGATTTTTGATAGTTTTAGTGGTTTTTATCAGTTCAATAACTTTGATATCCAATCCGGTTATATGATCAGTTCATGGTCGAACCAATTATTAAAACCAACCCGACTATATGACCGGTTTATGATCGAACCTGGTCCAACCATCGGGTGAGTCCAGTTTTAAAAACAGTGGTTCATACCAATCTTAAGGGTATAGAGTTGCCAAATCAGAAATACTTTTTTTAATAAAATAGCATCAAAATAAGGCTTTACACCGCAACAAATTATTAATTCTTAGTCTTATGTTAAATTTTATTTAATAATTCTTAAAAAATCATGAATTATTATTTAAAATATTTGTTTTTGATAAATAAAAAATATGTTTGTATTTCTCATTCCAATGTAGGATTTTAATTTTTCCCATCAAAAATTTTTTCAGTCATTATAATATTAAATTTATGTGATTAGATTATATTAGAATATACTATATATAGTTATTATCTTTTAATTTGGAGTGTTATTTCTTAGAACTGTTCCGGCGATTTCTCTTGTATATTTAGTAATTGAAGATCATATATTTTGTATTCTTAGAGTATTTTGGAATATATTACTAGGTAAGAATCATCCGGAATTCCGTGACACTAATTTAATTCTTAGAATCCAACCAAAAATTCTATTCACATATTGTATATATATTGAGTACTGACAAATATCTGATATTTTAAACAATAGTTTAACTATTCGAATATGTGAGTTACAGGGAATGAGATTCATTCCCCATGTGAAAGCTCCACTTCTAATCCGAGACTTCACTTCCACCTATGCATTGTTATAGTATATAGAGAAGTCAATTCAATAATTACTACATAACCCTAAACCGTAAAGTGTCAAGTGTGTATCTAACCGATCCTCCAACCGAGTTAAAAAAAAGAGTTGATCATAGCGTTCGAGTTTATTCTGATGGGTAATTGTTCTTTACAAATTTTATACTTGATACTCTGTAAATAATTGTCCGATGATCAATAATTTAACATTTCATTAAAAAATCAAAACACTAAAACACTCCAGTTTGTACTTTTAGACTTCTAGTGAAGATTGGAAGTTCATAGATATATTAGTCGCATAACTCTCTTGAAGATTATATATATGTCATGTATACTCGTTGATAAATCCGTAGTTTTGACAACTTATATATTAGCCGTAGCACCACACCTCACACCACCTTATCTATGCTCGTGTTCACGTTAGGATTTTCAAGACTCTCCTCTCTCTCTCTGGTTATCCCGAGTAATTGTTTTAATGGACTATATATCCTCTATCTTGTTTCGATTAGACTTTTATTTATTTTTTTGTTGGCTTCTTGAAAATCTTTATCTTAACATGTAAATTTTGGCTATAAGGTGAAAATTGTATGGTAGATAGAACGAGTAAAATTCTAAGTTTATGGGATCATACTGATGAAATAATTGAGTATTATTAGCAGAGTTTTTTTTTTTTTTTGAAACACTATTAGCAGAGTTTTCTAATGGTGTAAGATTTTAGTTTTGTTATGAAATACATAAATAGTTTAAGTCTACGCGATAGAAGAGTTTGTGACCCACGGGTCTAAAAAGTTAGGGTAGAGACAGTAATCAGTTGGAGACTTATATACTTATAGTTTATTATTTTAATTTGAATTTTCTTAAATATTTGTTGAGACAGAACAAGCGAAAGGGAATAAGTGTTGTGACATATTTGGATTTTTGTGCTCTTTCTCATGCTTATTTTTACAATATCTCTTTTCTTATGCTTGTTTTTATGACTTTCACAGAATGTCATGTTACGACTGAGAATCGAGTGTAAGTGGAAACGAGCTTATTACGACGTTCCACGACGAGGAATTATTTAATAAACATATAATTCATGATTGCCGTGGCTACATCATTGATCCGAAAATACTTTGATCGCAACATTTGGTTGATGCAGAATACTAACATTAATTGTTCGATTGTTGTTACTTTCTAAATCAGCGATAAACGCCTCTTGTCATGGTTTATTTATCTTCTGTACTGTATCATTTGCTTCATCAAATATTTCTAGACAAAAACTGTATATGTGAGTGTCCACACGCATAGGTGTGTTTGAAATTTTTATATTTTTTATGAGCTTTGGAATTTATAGGCCAAATTAACTTTTAAAGAAAATCCAGGATACACCTAATTTACACATTAATAATTTTAGTAGAGCCATGAAAACCCTAATTTTATAAAATAAGCAACTAAGATCTATGGGACAATTATTCAGTCAATCATCTCTCTCTCTCTCTAATTGTGACAGAAAATATTCCTTCATCATGTGACTTTATTTTGGATTGTGGTTACACAACATGCTTCTATAATCACGTAATGGGGGTATAGGCATAATCAATTGTAAAGCATTTCCTTTTGTTTGGATCAACATAGTTCAAAATACATGCCCAATAGTTAAGATTGAAATAACGTATACATAATCTTTTCAAAGACTAACGTTGTACTATGAAGTATGAACGCATATACTTGGTCGCTGCAGAGTTCCTATATACTGATTTTCATATTCCAAACATAATCATAGCAAAGTTTTGCCAAAGGAAAACTTAAGCATAACTTACTTGGCACATTCATCCTCATTAATCAAATCTTCTGCGAATATATATCTCAGTGTCGTATTAGAAACGATAAATTAATGAATGATCTTTTGATATGTAATAATCATTGTATATGATTTATTCGCTAGGAGAAATTGCCTTGAATTATAATTGTAATTGTAACGTGATTGACTTATGCTGCCCATAATTATGAAAGTGCTAAAAATTAATTACGAGAAAATGGTATCTAACAAGTTTTCTCAAGCCTCTAGTGCTTTACATACAGATGCTACTTAACACTTGAAGATTTTCACTTTTGTAAATTGTTAATTTTCATACAATTTCTCAAAATAATAGAAACAAAGTCTCAAAAATATGAATATATCCATACATTTTAGACACCACAAATTCAAGAATAGATAATACAAAGTAACACACATATCCATATAAAGTTTTGTATTATAAATAATATATAATTTGTTTTCTTTACCTCTTGCGTTTTGGTAGAAATTCATGGATCCATCAATCAATTAGCCTTTCGTGGATCGCCCCCTAGCCTAAGCTCAAGATCTAAATCCTCAAAATGACCACCCTTATGTTTGATCTCCTCGTTTCTTGTAATTATGGCACTCTTACAAGATAAACTTGAAATGAATATCGACGGCTGCGATGAACTTTCGCGCATTCGTCTTCTTTTATGGATCATATCACCCTTCCCAGTCTCTTCATCTCCCCCTTGAGCAGTAATTTGACAGTCCTTGTTGATCACCAGATTCATTCTCACTGACAGATCAGTGGTGTTTTCAAGATTAGCTTCTGCTTTATCCCCGTCCTTTGGTACATCTCTGTCGATCTTTCTCTTCTTGCTTCCTTCTATGAAAGGAACTTCATGAAGATCACACCCCTTTTTACCCGGGCACGACCATGGGGAAGAAGATATAATCTTTTTAGAATTATTGGAAGGTTCTACAACAAAAGATGGTGAAGAGGAAGAAACCCTAGGAGTCAAATATGGTAAAGAAGAAGGAGAAGATGAAAGATCAATAACACAGGAGTGTTGCTGAGACTCAAAACGATTTGGACTGGAGTTAAAAACCAAAGTATAGCTAGCAGTTTCACGAATATCATCTCTACTATTATGAGATGTATACTCCGGAGGCGAAGATGATTTGGAGAATAAGAATTGATCGTCAGATTGCTTAAGCCGTGCTCTGTCTCTTCGGTGAACGTTCATGTGGCCACCGAGGGCTTGAGCCGATCTAAACTCTCTTCGGCAAAAGCTACACGAGTAAGATCTCGGCGGCCACAAAGATCCGGCGGCATCGTCTTCCGCGAAGGCCAGCTCTTCCCATGATGATCCTTTGTTGCTTTTCTTGGGGGTCCAGACGCCACCTGGTTTCTCCATTCTCTAGGGACAACTTGGAAGTTGACGCCAAACCCTAGAAGAGAGTTTTCTTCTTCCTTTTTTTGGTGGTTAGAGGAACGAACCCTAGATGATTAATATTAGGTGGTGGATTACGGAAAAAGATGAAGAAATTGTGTAATGACAATAATGGAGGTCAATTGTGATAAATAAATTTAAACCAAAACGAGTGGATTACTTTAAACGATCAAAGAGTTGTTATTTAATATATTGATTGATCGGACCGTAGGGATTTTGTGAACGCAGCTGATATATACTACTTTGGATTTTAGTAAGAGTTAGCTGACTGATCTAAAATCTTTTATGTTTGCTTATTCCAAGTGGATACCTACAAGTAACGTATATTTGTCGTTTGATTTTTGCACTATATTAAATTATTTGTATCGTTCTTCGTTCATATAAAAAAGTATTGTAGTAGTATTACATAATCTTGTGAATCAACAGTATCTATAGTTTAATCCACCGTATAATATATACATTCTATACACACCTACGTATATACTTTTCTTTGCGGTAATATGATATTTTTGTTCTATCAAAACTTAAAAACTAGGTGCGACCCGGCAATGCAAGTAATTAACATGGGAATTTTGCAAAGAAGAATGGGTTATTTAAGAAATAAAGCAAGCTCAAGAATATAATTAATTAACATTGATAATATTGAAACACACATATCTATCTATTTATGAAGTGATTTTGCTTAGTTGTCATCTTCTCTATGATTTTATGTCGTTTTGTTTATGTTATTATTTATTGTTTATTACTTATTTGTTATATTTTCCATAATTTTAGGTTGTTTATTTGTCATATTCTCTATGATTTTATGTAGTTTTGCTTATGTCATTATTTATTGTTTATTTTCAAATTTTCCATAAACTTAGATAATTTGCTTGTTTGTTATGTTTTTAATCATTTTAATTTTGATTATTTATCATATTCTCTATAATTTAGGTTATTTATTTATTTGTCATATTTTTAATAATTTTAATTGGTAATTTTTTTTTATATTTTTAAAAAAATTTAGGTGGTAACTTTAGTTATACTTAATTGTTATGTTCTTCATGATTTTAAGTTATTTTGCTTATTCTTCATGTTTAATTATTTTTAGAAGCGTATTAGTCATAATCCATAATTTAGGTTGAATTATTAGTTTTAGTAAATAATTTTGAGTTGTTAGTTTTTTAAAACAATTTTAGTGATTATTTAATAATTATTATCATTATATTCAGAGATAATTATTATTAACGAGTATTATCAAATTTTAGCAATAATTTTATAATTTTGTTCATCTTATATTTACTTTAGTAATATCAAATTGTTTAATGTTTTTATTTATTATTTTTTAAAAGAAGATTACTTCTCTTTTATGTCACCGAATTATCTTACCAATAAAAAAATATGATTTTAAAAATACAATCTCTCACCATTAAAAATAAAAAATCCAACTTTTATTAAACATATATAATTTATTTATTAGTTTTAGTTTATAAAATTTTGGTTAAATAGAAGTATGTTTTAATTATTGTAGATTTTGTAAATAGGTGTCACTATAAACTCCGATGAAGAGGAAATTTATATAAAATACAATTAAGATTTTTATGAAGAGGGAATTGATTTCATAGGTTTCATAGATTTATCTTTTATGTTATTTTAAAGTATTAATAAAAATTTATTAAGTTATTATAGTGATAATACTTTTTACATGTGTAGTTTGGTGATAGAATAAATTAAAGATCTTACGAGTGTCAAAATATTATCTATGTTGCATCGTAATAAAATAAATATGTTATATTTTCTGTTTAGTTTAATACCCGAAACTAATTAAATAAACTAGACTGAAATTAAATTATATTAAAATTTTGAATTAGTTGCATATATATATATTAGTTCGCATAAGTATGCGGGCCATCATCTAGTATATATATATATATACACATACATTAGCAACGTATTATAAAACTAGTTCATAATCAAATTTACTTATTGTGTTAGTGGTATAACAGTAAATAGGTTGCTTAATTATGTTTTAGATTCAAATTTCTCTTGGTACGTAGTGTATTATTCAAATAAAATTTTCTTAGTGTTGATTCCAATTTCCAAGCATAAAGAAGAAAATGGTTGTAAAGCTCGTAACTCGCGCGATCTCTGAAAGGAATAGATCAATTCAATAGAAAGTAACAAATAGGACATATAGTATGGGGAATATTGGAAAAAGGATTCGAGGTAAGATAATATATATATATATTTGGGCTTCGGACGTGAGGACTAAACCACGTTTTGGATTTTAAATACCTGAGGCCCATATAAATATAGACAACTCTCAGTAAAAAGGACCAAACCACGTTTCGGGCTTCAACTACATAAGGCTCAACTAAATATAGTCAACTCTCAGTGAACAAGCAATCCACTTGTGATGGCTTGTGAATGGTCTGATGGTAAACGAAGAAAGGATTTCCAAGCAGCTTAGATTTTGGATTCATAGTGAATGTGAATTTTGAGATCTTAAGTAATCCAAAACTCTAATGCATCACATTGGTGTCAATGAAGACTACAATTAATTTTTTTTTTAAATGAAGACTATAATGGAAACTAAAAAAATGAAGACTACACTCAGTCTTTAGGTCTAGTCAAACTGGGCTATAGGACACAATCACAGTCATTACCAGACGAAGCTAATATTAAACCAAAACAAGTCCATCACACTCAAACATCTTGTTCTGTACCAAAGGATTAATGAATTCCGCAATAGCTAATAGTAGTCATTTAATATTCGAATATACCCAATAGCATATATAGTGGCCACTGGCCAAACTTCGTAAAGCTCTCTTATTATATTTACCCCAAACGTCATCATTTAACAAATCTATTAGACTATCTTTGAATACTGTGTTCAAAAATAAAAAGAATGCCTCACGAGATTTGTATAAACTGAAAGGTCATGCGATACCTGCCTCTTCTATAAATTATTTGATTGTAGTCTGGTTTGTCTAAGTACGGAAAAAGTATAGTCGAACATAATAATAGAAAAAAGTCCGCAACAAATGAATAATTTACAATCCTGCTTTTGAAAATTCATTTGAATGGTTTTAGACAACTGTAAATTTACAACTCGCCAGCAGTCTTAGCTACAAAACATTATTAAAATTGGATGTGGATAAAATCAATTATCAATTGTATATGAATATATTTGTTGAAGATAAATCCGTTGGACTAGCCGTGGTTTTCATATCAGTTCGAATGTAGTTTTCAGATTCTTTCTGTAGCCAATTTCACATTCAAAGGGATTGCTTCTCTTTTTAAACTTCAATATAATACTAAAATAGTAGTTAGCTCAATGACGTGGGAAAACTTGTGGATACAGCAACAAATCATGAAACACCATGTGGCAATTCCGACCTCCCTATAAGACCAGACGAGTCTGTTTCTTTGGCTGCTATAGCAATAAACATAAATGGAGGGTCTGATTCCGTTTGTTTACAGAGCCGTCATGCAAATCCGTTATGGCCACGAACGTTCTTCTTCTTACTACGTTCGTCTTCCGGGCGATTCAGGCCGGTTTGGGGGAACCGGTTTGGAAGTGTGTGGTCTCGGATCTTCCTCTAATATGGCGTCGTCGAAGACCACGGGCACGAACACCAAGTTTGCTGTTTCCACCGGAGCCCAGTCACCAGTTCATCGTCAGGTTATCATGTGATGCACACGCGTTCCAACTTCCAACTTCCAAGGGAACCCGAAGATGCTCGTGAGGGGAAAGGGTTGGTTTGTGACGACGTGATTAATTAGGCTTATTAGTGTTTTTTACTTTTATGAATTATATATAGACTTGGACCGGTCGAATAAACCTGATGTAATAATTGGGACGTGAAGATTAATCCTCTAAGCGTGGGCTTTTAACCCAAAGGGTATCTCATGCGGTTTGTGTGTGTGTGTGTTTCTATCAAGGAACTTAACTGTATAAAAATTATATGAATCTCTTGGTTTGTTCATGAGAAACTATATGAATATCTTGGTTATTCGTGAAAAATTATGTGATTGTCTTTTGCTTTGAATATTGTTAATTTACATTGTTTCTAATAAAATAAAAATTAGAACGAGGTATGTTTAGAGAACGAATCAGGTATGTTGCAAGGAATATGAGTATTTGTGTAGGTAAACAGACTAATAATTGTTAGAGTTTCTACTAAAAGTACGAACATATAAATATTTTGAGACTTTTATTAGAAGTTTTATGTTTTCAATGCAATATTATTTGTTTCTTCATTTTATTCATATAATCTAAAACTAATAATTACCAATAATAAATCACATTTGTGAAATCTATTATACTAAAATAGAAATCATGATTTTTTTCATGATTTTTCTATTTGGACCATTTATTAAAAAAATTAGAAAATGTATTCCATTAAGATTAACAATAAAATCTATGTAACTACTTTATTCATAATATCTTTTGATATCTTTTATTTTAAATATAAATATATATTTAAAAATTCTAACAATTTATTGAAACAAATTTTAACAAAATCTTAATTTTCACAAAAAAAATTTATGTATATATTTCTCTAATTTCGTGATTAGTAATGATAATTATTAACCATTAATATACATTCAATTATCGTTTTAAAATAAGAAATAAAATTCCATCCTATTTTATCTATTTTATAATTATTATTATCTATCATATTAAAATAAATTAAGAAATATATTATATGAACTAAATATGATAAATTTATTTATTTTTATTTTCATAAATATAAACATATATGTTATATAATATATTAGGGTTAACATTAATAAACTATATAATACATGTTAAATCTTTATATGTACAATAATATATTTCAACATGATAAATATAAATAAATGCTAAAAGGTGATCAAAATTTGAAACTTGGATCAAAATTCAGTATAAATTATATATAAAATAATTTTGAAATATGATATTTCATGCGATATTAATTTGTTTAATAATCAAATGTAAATTTAATAAGATAAATATATAATAAGAAGTAATAGATACATGGTTTGAAACAATAGGATATGTTTACATATCCTATATCTCTTATGCGTTAAAAATAATATAGAAGTTTTAGTTAGGTAATAAATCATAAGTTTTATGAGAAAACCAAAAACAAATCCAGTCAATACATTAGATGATTACATTCCAAAAACATAATAGTATTAAAAATGACACGTTTCACACAATACTTAAACTCATACTAAACGATGACAAAAAAACTCATAATAAACATGTGTTAGAATGAAAACTTATCTGTATTTTTTTTGAGAAACGAAAACGTAGCTGTCTTGTTTATTAGCAAAGAATGGTTAACAAGTTGACCATATAACCCAAGATAATAATGTTTTTTTGGTGGTAAAAACTAAAAAGATAATAATGTTTTCATGATTATAAATTTGTAAAAAAGAAACATAACGTACACAGTCAGGCTGACATGTTCACTACATAAAAGGCAAGTGAAACGTGTCATTGTTCTTACCATTTTCTGCTTTTGATTTCAGTGAGTTGCGTCTTTTTCTTTTCTTCTGCATCTCATCCCTTTTATATGATTCATCAGATCCACTCTTTCTTTCTTATTATTCAATAGAATTATCAGATTTTGAATAAAAAATGGCGACTCCGATTCGATCCTTCGAGCTGAACACTGGTGCCAAGTTACCTTCGGTAGGTCTCGGAACCTATGCCTTGGTCCCGTCAACAGTCGAACAAGCGATCAAGGTATTACACGTCATCGCTTCGGTTCCATTTTTTGAGCCTTTTGTCTTTGATTTGTACTTAACATACTCTCTTTTCGATTTTAGGTTGGGTACAGGCACATAGATTGTGCTTCGTTCTACGGTAACGAGAAAGAGGTAACCAATTTTCTTATATCACATAGTTTGAGAGAACAATATGATGCAAAGATTGTGTGGTTGACGTGTCCTGTCTCTGCTTGTTACGTTATCCTCACGCTATGATTCAATTTAGTAGATTGGTAGCGTGTTAAAGAAGTTAATAGATGATGGTTTTGTGAAGCGTGAGGAGTTATTCATCACTTCGAAACTCTGGTTTGTCTTTTTTTACTGCCAACTTCTTACTTTGACATATTTCAAGTTTGCACACACATAGGTTCATGTTATTTTTTTTTTTTGTTCTGTAGGTGTAATGATCATTTGCCTGAAGATGTACCTAAGGCACTAGACAAAACATTGCAGGATTTACAGATTGACTACGTTGATTTATATCTGGTACATACATATAAAAACCTAAAAATCCATCTTGGATTCTTACAATTTGCTTCCATTTTGAATTTGTATGTGTTTTATTTTTGTTGAAGGTACATTGGCCAGCGAGCTTGAAGAAGGAATCACTTATGCCAACACCTGAAACACTCACAAAACCTGACTTACCAAGTACATGGAAAGCAATGGAAGCTCTCTATCACTCTGGAAAAGCTAGGGCAATCGGTGTTAGCAATTTCTCGTCAAAGAAGCTTGAAGATCTTCTTAACGTGGCTCAAATAGTCCCGGCTGTTAACCAAGTGGAATGCCATCCTGTGTGGCAGCAACAAAGTCTACATGAACTATGCAAATCCAAAGGAGTTCACTTATCCGTGAGTATACAAAACACACCCAGATTTACTAAGTTTTTTAGCCGGTGTGATTAAACAAGATGAGATTATTTGTTTGGGATTGTAGGGTTACTCTCCTTTGGGCTCCCAAACTAAGGGAGAAGCAAGACTAAAGGTTCTTCAGGACCAAATTGTTACCGAGGTTGCTGAGAATCTTGGGAGGACCACCGCTCAAGTGGCTCTTCGTTGGGGACTCCAAATGGGTCATAGTGTTATACCAAAGAGCTCAAGCGTGGCTCGACTCCAGGAGAATCTTGATGTATTTGACTGGTCCATACCTGAAGATCTGTTTGTCAAGTTCTCTAACATTCCACAGGCAAGTTTTTTTTCCCTTTTTTGTTATTTTTTTTCTATGGGAGGTTTGAAAGTAAGATCTCAATTCTTATTTTGTTGCTAATGGTTTTCATGTCCATTACATGTTGCAGGAGAAGTTAGTCCGAGGTGTTGAATTTGCGCATGAGACGCTCGGCTTCTATAAGACCATTGATGAGCTATGGGATGGTGAAATTTAAGAAACTTCATCTAGACGTGAGGGTCGACCATCTAATTATATTATGTTTAAATAATCATTCATGTTTGTTCTTGGTTAGAAACACCTGGCACATTGATGTGTAGTGCTCTCGTATTTCGACTTTCATTTTCAGTACTCCATTTATATATGCTTAAGTTGGTGTGTAGTATGTTTTGGGCTTATTCTTTGCATAACATGAAAGTAATAATATTATTATCCAATCTAATCTATTAAAAGGGAACGAGAAGATCGATGATTATGAATTTCGCTCGCAGAAGATGTACCTTGATCCAAAAAATATGTCATCTCTTTGGTTCTCGTTAATGTTTGATTTCGTTTTCTAACCCGTTTTTTCATTATGATGGAACTCATGTACCTTTACAGTCATGTTGATAACTATAATTAAAAATAGCAAAGAATGGTTCAAATAAAAAGTTTGGTGAAAATATAAAATATTATAAATTTTAATTGAGCATTAAAATATATTAATTTAAGATAATAAGATAGAAATTCTAGTTAGATAACAAATCATAAGTTCTATGACAAAGACAAAAACAAAAACAAATCCATTCCAAAACAGCATAATATAAAAAGAAAACTACATGTTTTACAATACTTAAAATCATAAGAAAAATGTGTTAGAATAAAAACTTATCTGTCTTGTTTATTAGCAAAGATCTGTTACCAAGTTGAACAGATTAAGAAAGGACAATTATGTTTCATTGACTAGTAGTAGTAGATTGTAAAAAAGATACGAAGTATAGTGACAGGTCTGACAGACTCTATGCAAGAAAAAAAAAAGTAAAAAGGAACGTGTCACGTTTGGGTTTATCTTGAGTTACGTGTTTTTCTTTTCTTCTGCATCTTATCCTTTTATTTGTTTATTAATCAGATTCACTCTTTTTCTTATTAGTCAGTAGAATTATTTGAGTTTGATAAAATATGGCAACTCCGATTGGATCCTTCGAGCTGAACACTGGTGCCAAGTTACCTTCGGTCGGTCTCGGAACCTACGCCGTGGCCTCGTTAACAATCGAAAAAGCAATCAAGGTTACAGGTCCTTGCTTCGATTCCAGTTTTGAGCCTTATGTGTTTGATTTGCCCTAACATAACTCTCTTTCTATTTTAGATTGGGTACAGGCACATCGATTGTGCTTCTATGTAGGTCTGGACACGGATCGGATATTCGGATTTTTAAAGATATTTGTGATTTGCTTCGTATGTCACGAATATCTAATTTTTCGATTTGCTTTACTTCGATACGGATATTCGAAAAACCGGATATCCGGAAAATAAATAGATATTTGCGGATATTTACGAATACTTACGAATATCTCATCTGTTAGGATTAATATAAATAATCTTGAAAATTTGATACAAATTTATTTTGTAAAATATTTTTTGCAAGATATAAAAGATAAAAATTTTAAAAAGTAACGAATCTACATATTTTGTAAATTTTTTAAACTTAATTAACAATTATTATAACACAAAATATTTTTTTTAACAGAGATGTTCCGCAACCCGTAGTCATCCTAAGACTTTTCGTAACCCGTAGTCAACCCTGACCCGGAACCAGCCTTTGCTAATACCTTTAATTGGCGTAAAACATTCCGTGGCCATGTAGGGGTATCGAAGCCGGGGTCCATACTGGGAAGGAGAAATGTTAACTTTCCCTCAAGACCACTGGCCCACCAATGCGTGGTTAATAACACAAAACTTAAGAAAAAATTATAATTGTTATAAATTTTTTTCTTTTCCTTTTATGTAATACTTTTATATAATTAATAACATGAATAGAATTTGTCAAATCATTTGTTAGAATAATAATTATAAAATTTTATGCATTTAAAACTTTAAATATAATTAAGATATACATGTATTTATATATTACCGAATCGGATCGGATATCTGTTTCCCAAAATTTTAGTATTTTTGATTTGCTTCGATTTTAACGGATATTGAGTTTTAGTATTTGCTTTGCTTCGAAAGTTTACGGATATTCGGAATTTTCGAATCGAATCGAAACGAATAACGAATCGAATCAAATTTAATGAATAAAATGCCCAGCCCTACTTCTATGTACGGTAACGAGAAAGAGGTAAAAAATTTCTACTAATATTTACATATTTATCTTTTTGTTCTTTCTAATGATTAAAAATAATTTCACTTTTTAACTATTTCCATTTGGAAACATCAAAGCTTACGTTAAAAAAAAAATAAAAATAAAAGCTTGATCACTGCTTTCTCGTTCACTTCTCATCTACTAATATTGTGTTGTTAAAGTTTTGTGTGGTTGAAATGTCCTGCCTCTGCTTATTACGTTCTTCTCACGCTATATATGATTCCATTTATTAGATTGGTAGCGGGTTGAAGAAGCTAATTGATGATGGCTTCGTGAAGCGTGAGGAATTATTCATCACTTCCAAACTCTGGTTTGTCTTCTTTTTTGTCCCATATCAGGACATGCTATTTTAGTTTGAACAAACATGTTCATGTTTTTTTTTGTTCTGTAGGTGTAATGATCATTTGCCTGAAGATGTACCTAAGGCACTAGACAAAACATTAAAGGATTTACAGATTGACTACGTTGATTTATATCTGGTACATACGTATATAAACCTAAAAATCCATCTTGGATTCTTACAGTTTGCTTCCATTTTGAATCTGTATGTATTTATTGTTGAAGTTACATTGGCCAGTGAGTTTGACGAAGGAATCACTTATGCCAACACCCGAAACACTCACAAAACCTGACTTACCAAGTACATGGAAAGCAATGGAAGCTCTCTATCACTCCGGAAAAGCTAGGGCAATCGGTGTTAGCAATTTCTCGTCAAAGAAGCTCCAAGATCTTCTTAACGTGGCCCAAGTAGTCCCGGCTGTTAACCAAGTGGAATGCCATCTTGTGTGGCAGCAACAAAGTCTACATGAACTATGCAAATCCAAAGGAGTTCACTTATCCGTGAGTCTACATACACATTCCGAATTTACTATGTTTTTTTTAGACGGTGTGCTTAAAGAAGATGATATCATTTGTTTGGGATTGTAGGGTTACTCTCCTTTGGGCTCCCAAACTAAGGGAGAAGCAAGGCTAAAGGTTCTTCAGAACCAAATTGTTACCGAGGTTGCTGAGAAGCTTGGGAGGACCACCGCTCAAGTGGCTCTTCGTTGGGGACTCCAAATGGGTCATAGTGTTATACCAAAGAGCTCAAGCGTGGCTCGACTCCAGGAGAATCTTGATGTGTTTGACTAGTCCGTACCTGAAGATGTGTTTGTCAAGTTCTCTAACATTCCACAGGCAAGTTTTTCCCTTTTTTTTGTTATTCTCTTTCTATGGGAGGTTTGAAAGTAAGATAGATCTCAATTCTTCTTTTGTTGGTAATGGTTTTCATGTCCATTACATGTTGCAGGAGAAGTTAGTCCGAGGTGTTGAATTTGCGCATGAGACGCTCGGCTTCTATAAGACCATTGATGAGCTATGGGATGGTGAAATTTAAGAAACTTCATCTAGACGTGAGGGACCATCTAATTATATTATGTTTAAATATATCCTTCATGTTTGTTCTTGGTCAGAAACACTTGGGCACACTGATGTGTAGTGTTCTTCTATTTCGACTTTCGTTATAAAAAAAAAGGAAGACTTTCGTTATCCTTACTCCGTTTATGCTTCAGTTGGTTGCTCATTGTCCCAAGTTTCATAGTTCACTTGTCAAGATGTTTGGAGAATAGGCAAAGTGTTGTTGAGAATGAAGCGATAGCCTTGTTTGGTTTGGGATCTCATTTCTCTGTTCTCAGGTTCTTCAGTTGTAATTATGTTGCCTTGGCTCATTCCTTTCGTGCAGCATGCAGGGTTTTATATGTCTGTGTTTTAACTATGGAGGTGTATGTATTGTTTTCTAACCATTGGTGGCAATTTAGAAAGAAAAGCAACATTATTTACTTCCTTACATTGCATCCGATTTGTGTGGTCTCACAAAGATTTCGTTGCTCATTGTCATGGTATCATGACCTCAATGTCTTTGTTGCAGAGTCTCAAGCTCTTTTGGGCGTTTCTAAGCTGGTTTGCAAATCAGACTGCCATGAACTCAGTTGCCTCCTTTCAGAGAGTTGGTCTTTTGATGTCCATTGGATTTTATTGGCTATTCGATCCCTTATCTTATCATTTGAGAATTCACATATATGTTTTGTGTTTTCTTGTGTTTGTAATATGGCAAGTTGTGCCTTTCTCCTTTGTATTTCCTCCTCTGATGGAGGTTGAGACTTTAAGTTAATGGAATTGTTGTTTGACCCAAAAAATAAAATACTATTCTCCAATTTATTCTATTAAGGGTCCGACTGGTTTAAACACACGCGGCTGGGAGTTTGGTGGTGCAGGAGTTTGCGGATGCGGGTGATTGCAGTTTCAAGTGTTATTAAACGTTTCGTATGACTGACACAACATTTGAAAATTGTTGCGTTTGCGGGATATTTGTGACTGGTTGATTATAAGATATTGTAGCGGTTTAATAATAAATTATCAATATTAACATATTATAATATTATAAAAATATAAAAAACTATTGTAATAAAATATAATAATTATCAATATAATATGATTAATAAAATATTATGCTTATTTATTTAATTTTTAAATTAGTCGTAAGTTATATTTTAATAAAATTTGTTTTGAAAATTTATATTAAAACTTTTAAAAGAATATTTTATTTCGTTTTATATAAGTGTATATCTTTATATATGTATGTATATTAATTTTAAAAATTCTTATGAATAGTTAGTTTGAATTTTTCCAAAACAAATTATGATGATGTTTTGAATTTAAATTAATATATAAAATATGTATATATTTTTTATTTATAATATTTCCATTTTAAAACTTTAATATTAAATTTTTTAAAAAAAATTGAAAAAAAATTATATTTATTTATTCACCCGCAATCGCAACCGCTAGCTGAAACCATCTTTTGATTTTAAGAGGTTCGGAGCGGTTTGTATGATTGTTTCGAAGCGCTATCAACCGCTAGCAACCGTAAAAACTGCGTTTGCGAGTGGTAGTGGAGAAACAAGTCAAGCCGTAAAGGAACTAAGGCCGAATACATGTTATTAAGATGTATATATGAACTTATTTGAGGTGTTATGTAAAGTTTGATGTTAAATATAATTTGATCTTAATTTTTAAATTTGGTTTGTGATTATAATTTCAACTTTAATAAATTATAAGTTTCAGCATTTATGTTAATCTACCATTATAAAAACGTAAATAAAAACGTAATTGTCCAAGTTTATTATAGTTCTCTTAGAATTTTACATTGGTAAAGATCTTTTAATGTTCTAAAGCAAAATGTTTTATATGTTTAATTAAATAATTCACAAATATTATAACTTGAAAAATACTAACTGTAATTTGATTCACTATATAATTAAATAATATATTTTTTACAAATTTTTAATAACTATTTTTCTCTCAAGCTCTTCAATGTGAATACTAGAACTTTATGTTAAACTAAAATGGTAATTGTGTGCTATGATATCTTATCCTCCTTATGAGATCTTGCATTTTAATCAAAAAAACTTCCTTTTATACATTTGCAATGTATTCGAGTAAAATCTCAAACCGAAATGTGATCCCTTGCCGTATGGTTGTGAACATACCAATCGAAACCTGCATTCACATGCATTATTGCTAAGTTGTCAAAAAAAGAAAATTGAATGCTTCACTAATTGTAACTTCGATTTCGTTGTCTAGCCGATTTTATCAGTATGATGGAACTCAAGTACCTTTACAGTCATATGCCAAAACGGTGTTTCTTCTAAGAACTCTTGAGAGAATGAATCAGGTAAACTGCAAGGAAAATATGGGAATTTGTTTAGGTAAACTAAACAGAATGATCATTGCTAGAGTTGCTAACTTCATAATAGGCTTTCATTCGAGAAATATCAAGGCCCAAGTTGTATTATGGGCTAAGGCAACAGAGTTATACAGCCCACACTCGTTTCACTAATCTTCTTTCTCTTTCCTTCATTTCAGAGTTTTGATCATACAATCCAACCTCGCAGCTCTGATAATGGCGAACGAAATCAGGTTCTTCGAGCTCAACACCGGGGCGAAGATACCATCGGTCGGTCTCGGAACGGCTCAGGCCGATCCTGGTCTCTTCGCAAAAGCTGTCGAAGCCGCTGTTAAGGTTCGCCGCAGTCACTTGACCGTAAAAGTTTTAGTTATTTGTGGCTTAAAACCCTGATTCTAGTTACTATGCAGATCGGCTATCGGCACATTGACTGTGCTCAATTCTATCGTAACGAAAAGGAGGTAAATGCGCAAAATCATCATTTAGTTAAATTTGAATATATTTTTTTTGCGTTGACCTGCTTGATTGCGTTGACCATCTACGGTTCTGCAGATTGGGTTAGTTCTGAAGAAACTGTTTGATGATGGAGTTGTTAAGCGTGAGGAGATCTTCATCACATCCAAACTCTGGTGATTCTTCATCACTGTTCTTTTAATTACCTTATAGGTTATTTCTTTACAAGTCTTCTTAACCTCTTTCAAATGAAAGGTGTACTCATCATGATCCTCAAGATGTTCCAGAGGCTCTGAACAGAACTCTACAGGATCTACAGCTTGACTATCTCGATTTGTATCTCGTAAGTAAACATATTAGGAAACCTTGTCTTATTCTCTCATTTGGTGAATTTATCCATGAGTGTTTCTCTTTTAAGCAGTGATCCGATCCATACCGGTTTGGTGAACCTGAGTTGTGTGCTTTTCAGATGTTACTAGTGTCAGATATTGTTAGAACCATCTAAATCTTCTTTCTATTGACTTCTTGCGGAACCATTTTGAAGATTCATTGGCCTGTTAGCCTCAAGAAAGGTTCTACTGGTTTCAAGCCAGAGAACTTCTTGCCGACTGATATTCCTAGCACATGGAAAGCTATGAAAGTTATCATTGGTTCTAGCACTCGAGATTAAGAAAGAACTCGTAACTGAACGAATGAGATATTCTGTAACTGAACGAATGAGATATTAGGGCTGCCCATTTTATTTTCGAATTAAAGCAAATATTGAAAAACGAAACAAATCACAAATACTAAATAGTTTAATATAGTTTATTGAAAAATATTGTAAATATTTTCTCAAGTAATATCATGAAGTCACGGATATGGTAGAAGAAGAAAAGCATATAGGTGCTTACCAAAATTAGATTGTGTTTTGGTAATTTCCATGACTCTTTGATCTACTTCCTTAGAGTCTCTTTTTCATTAAATAAGATATGTCTATGACTCTCAACTGCAAAGAAGAGATGAATATACTCACTGGATTCTTTTTTTTTTTTGGAATAACTTGAAAACTACTCTGTTTGAAATTTTAATTTTGAAAAATACACTTGTTTTATTATTATTATTTTTGAAAACTACACTTTCTTGCAAGTGATATGACAATTTTCTCCAAATTCTAATTAAAATTATTTCAATAAATAGAATATAAGTTCGATAATAATAATGTTATTAGTTATGTTTAGGATAAACATAAGATAAAACATGTTAATTTAGTAGTTAATATTCTAAAACAGCTTTTATAGATCTTATGAAATGTTTTGAAAATGTTTTTTAAATTTTATATAAATAAACCTTTAAAAAAAAATCCTATGACAATTCTAAAAATTTATGTTCTTTTTTTTCAACAACAAATCACGTTCTCCATGCATCTACATTAATTGATATTTACACAAATAATGACAAAATATCACAATGACTATAAATATTTAGATTGGACAATTATGTTTTTTACTTATGCAGAAGGGTAGTTTTCAAAAATTTAGATAAAAGTATACTTTTCAAATTAAAATCTCATATAAGAGTAATTATCGAAATTTACCCTTTTTATTTGATCAGAAAAATACTATTTGATTTTTAATTAGACCATTTTATCACGTAGGTTGCAATTTATTGGAACAGAAAAAAATATATATATATATATATATATATATATAATTTTTAATAACTGAACCATTTATGGAGCAATTTAGTTTGCTATTAATTAGGAACAAAATCTCTGAAAATAATTTAATGGTGCTGAGTTTAGTTAAATAAAAATATAATGTTACTATTAATATAGGAGTGAAATTGGCGTAAATACTTGAAAATATTAAGGGAAATTTTAAAAAAGTACTTCAACTTTAATAGTATAGATATGTATACTTATAATTAAATATAGAATTTTAAATGTATATTCATATATAATTATTATTCTAACATATTTTCAGTAATAATAAATATTGTAGATATTTAAAAACATCTGTAATATTGGGATATCCGAAAAATCAAATATTCATATTGTTACTGAATCAAAACAAATCAGAATATTAAATACCTGTAAAAAATAAAAAAGAAGAAGATAATACTCAAAAATATAAACTTTTACTTTTTCTAAATTAATTTATATTGAAAAAAATGGATAAGGTATTTGTAAATATTTGTAGATATTTAAAAACATTTGTAGTATTGAGATATTCAAAAAATCAAATATCCATATTGTCACTGAATTAAAACAAATCAAAATATTAAATACCCGTAAGACACAAAAAAAATTAGGATAATGCTCGATATGGCTCACCCCTATGAGATATATATCCACGTAATGCTCAGCATTTGACGTGTGTTACTAAAGTATGCTAGAACGAACTCAATTCCCCCACGGATCTCCCGCGCGCCTCTGTCGTTTTCCCTTCTTACTTCTTTTTTGTTGTCTTCTTTTTCTATTGATAAGTGGACGTAGTTGAGAAACGTAGTGTGCATTTAAACCGACACAAGCGATATTTATCTCAAATCTGTCTGATAATGGCGAACGCAATCAGATTCTTTGAGCTAAACACCGGCGCTAAGATCCCCTCGGTGGGTCTAGGAACCTGGCAAGCCTCTCCAGGCCTTGTCGGCGAGGCCGTGGCTGCCGCTGTTAAGGTTCGTCTTTTCAGTTTTTTCTTTTTGTTTTTTTCTTGCCATAGTTCTTCCATGTTCATCGTTACATCCGTTGATCTCTTTAGATTTTTTAGTTGTAAATTAATATGTCATGCAATTTTTTTTTTTACAAATAACAAAAAAAATATATATATATATATATACATGGAAATATGTTATATTGACTCTGTAATCTCAAATATTTATTTAAAAAAAAAAATTGCCGAAAAAGAGATCTCAGATATTTATTTTAAAAAATTGCCGAAAAACGAGAATCTACGTACGTGTGATATCTCAATTTCAATTTATTTATTTTTTTGTTTTTCGTATGCTTCATGGTTTGCTCAATTAAATTTCTGTCGTAAGTAACTCTAGAACCTGAGAGATATTTTTATCTTAATGTTTGGTTGCAGATCGGATATCGTCATATTGATTGTGCTCAGATCTACGGCAACGAGAAAGAGGTAGAAAAACACACGTAGATTCTTGATTTAGCCAAATTGAATTATCTTCTGATCTTTTTGAGATGGATTAGTGAGTCTTCCAATGATATTACATTTACAGATCAAATTATTAACATCGTTTATTTTCCCTCTTGATTAAAGTAATGACAAACTTGTATATTGCTTTCCTGGTGCAGATAGGTGCAGTTTTGAAAAAATTGTTTGAAGACAATGTAGTGAAACGCGAGGAGTTGTTTATTACTTCCAAACTCTGGTATATTGTGTTTAATTTTTAGTGTTTATACAATTCATATTCTGAGGATTAAGTGTAACTTTAATCATTACATTATCATATCGTGTATCATCAAACTATAGGTGTACTGATCATGACCCTCAAGATGTGCCAGAGGCACTTAATAGAACTCTACATGATCTACAACTTGACTACGTCGACCTCTATTTGGTAAGCATCACTCCAACAGAGTGTTTGTGTGATTAATTTTAGATCTCATATTGATTCAGATGTGGGATAAGTAACATATATCAAAAAGAACTTAAAACCTAATCTGTATAGCACTTTTGCTCATGGGGATAGATTTAGAGAAGATTTAATGAGTAGCAAATTTCTTTATGATCTTCTTGAAGATGCACTACCCTGTACGGATGAAGAAAGGTTCTGTTGGAGTTAAGCCAGAGAACCTTTTACCTGTAGATATTCCTAGCACATGGAAAGCAATGGAAGCACTCTATGATTCAGGTAAGGCCCGAGCTATTGGTGTAAGCAACTTCTCCGCAAAGAAACTCGCAGATCTCTTGGAGGTGGCTCGTGTTCCTCCCGCTGTTAACCAGGTGGAGTGTCACCCTTCCTGGAGACAGACTAAGCTACGAGAGTTCTGCAAATCCAAAGGAGTTCACCTCAGCGTAAGCAACTAAGCATCACTCATCTCACCAAATCGATTTACTTTCTCTGCACCATACCCTATACATTGATTCAATATTTTTGCAGGCATACTCGCCATTGGGTTCTCCCGGGACAACGTGGCTCAAGAGCGATGTTTTAAAGAACCCTATACTAACTAATGTTGCTGAAAAACTTGGAAAGTCTCCTGCGCAAGTTGCGCTTCGCTGGGGACTCCAAATGGGTTACAGTGTACTTCCAAAAAGTACCAATGAAGGGAGAATTAGAGAGAACTTTGAAGTTTTTGACTGGTCAATACCCGATGACTTGTTTGCCAAGTTTTCAGAGATTGAACAGGTATAGTTACATCCTCACTTCAGTCTTTACATTTCATTACACAACTTTAATCTCCTGTTTTTCATTGGCTTGATCTAACTGAAGATTTTATGCATTAATTTGATGACATGCAGGCTAGGTTATTGACTGCTCCATTCTTTGCTCATGAGACACTAAGCCCTTATAAGTCTCTTGAAGAGTTATGGGATGGCGAGATATGATATATCAACTGATCTAATTGTTTTGTCAATAATGGGAAGGTTCTCAGTCTGCTGAACATGACAGTTTATTCATGATTATTATGTCACTCAAATAATTTACATAATAAGAATATTATGTCACTCAAATAATCTCCAATCATGTTTGTTGTTACAGTGAATTTTGTTATTCAAAAAGTTATTGGTCCGATTTTACATTCCAACATATTGTAGTCATCTAAAATAGAAAATGTAATATATGCAGATAGTTGTGACTTGCGACATACCAGTCAAACACCTAACATTGCATTAGTGCTAGATTTTCTAAACGAGAAATTAAATTTATCACTAAATTTTTACTATGAGATGATGTTGCTGACCACCGCATGGCCCATATGGACCCATATTAGCATAACAACATGTAAATTCTTAATTTATTCGAGTTGTGAAATTTCTAGGAACCGCAAAAGTTATGTGATAAGAACTCTAAATTCCAAACCCTTAAAATATGTATCAAACTCTAAGCCTTTTCTATTTAAGATAACATCATTGCTAGTCAAGATATGAGAAAAAGAAATTAGTTAGTTTTTAACAGTTTTAAATGGTTATTTACCTACGTAACGTGCAATATAGAACGATGTGATGGTGCAAATGTATAAATTTTTAAAAAAAAAAAGTGATAGTTTGGTGGTAAAAAAGATTTGAAGTATTAATCAAAAAACGATTTGAAGTAATGTGTAAATCCGTCTTTAAATTCTGTCAAAAACTTAGATACTACTCCTGTTCAGCTTAATGAAAATAAGATCATATCTTAGACTTTATTAGAAATCTAAAATCGGACTAATCTTTGATATTGTTTTCATTGAAAAATTAGTTAAATTTTAGTCCAGATATCTCTAGATTAAAAAATAAATAAAATAAAATATAGATTAGCTGAAACCTGTCGCTGATCATTAAATACGCTCGGGCCATGCAGTGGACCCAGAAATGTGTTATTTTGGACGATCCCATTCGAGATAGCAAAGAGGAAATCTAAATGAACGAATGATATACGTCCATGTAATGGTCGACATCAGACGTGGCAATACTAAAATCCAAGAAAAAAATTAAGTTTCCCTTCGAATCTTCGCTCTCCTCGGTAGCTCTCACTTTTCACCAACTCGTTTGAGAAATGCTGTGTGGCGTCGAACCAAAACCAGCGATCTAAAACTCACAACCACCAAATCTCTGTCAATGTCGAACGCTATCAGGTTCTTCGAGCTCAACACCGGTGCTAAGATCCCGTCTGTGGGTCTTGGAACATGGTAGGCCTCACCTGGCGTCGTTGGTGATGCCGTCGCTGCCGCTTCGATCTCTTTATATGCTCAGGTCTGATCATAATGAAGCTAAATTAATCTTAATTCTTATTGTAGATCGGCTATCGTCATATTGATTGTGCTCAGTTGTATGGCAACGAAAAAGGGGTCGGTGCATTAGATATATGCATATTGCATAGTTTAGTCAAGCTTATATGTTCGTGTATAAATTGATTTCCTAAAATACTCCCTCATTTACCAAAAGATAGATTTTCTGGATTTAGTTTTTATTTGACAAAGGTAGATTTTTAGATTTTAAATTTTTTTTTAGTAATTCATATTAGTTAGTTGTATAGTTTTTAAAAATATTAATTAAAATAATTGAATTGATTAAATATCATTGATGATAGTTATTGAAAAGTATATAATAAAAATAATTAATAAATTTAATTATAAACATATTATTTTATTAATTTACGTGAATACTCAAAAAATCTATTTTTAGAAACATATGGAGTATGTTATTGTTAGCTATCTTATGTTGAGCCTTATGTAGCCGTTAATCAACTCACATAATTAACAATTCTTTCAGCTGTGTATAATTACATTACATTGTGAAATCACCTCCTCCTATGCAGATTGGGACAGCTTTGAAAAAATTGTGTGAAAAAGGTATAGTGAAACGCGAGGAGTTGTTCATCACTTCCAAACTCTGGTATCTTGTGTTGTATTGTGTTTATCTGATGAATATCGAGTTATTAAAAATGCGTAGCTATCTAATCTTGCATTTTCAATTTGTATACATCGAAGGTGTACTGATCATGACCCTCAAGATGTACCAGAGGCACTGAACAGAACTATACAGGATCTGCAGCTTGACTACGCTGATATGTATTTGGTAAGCATGCATCACTTCAACGGATATGTTATTTGATAAGATGTTAATTAAGCAGTGTGACAAAAAAAAAGGGATGTTAATTAAGCCTCATGGGGGTTTTCACTAAAAAACAATTAGTAATAAGTTTATTAACTAGAGCATGAACCGTGCGGATGATTATTTTCCCTTTTACACACATAAATATTTGTTTTACATGATTAATTGTATATAATTTTAATATTTACGATATTACTAATTGTTTAATATGAAATTTTAAAACACAATAATTTTTTATATGATAGCATATTTTCAATGATGTGATACAAAATTCTAAATTGAATAATATTATTGGGTAAGGATCAAAAAATTAATTACAAAGTATTATATTAAATTAATATCGTAAATTTAATATGAAATTGTACATGAGTTTAGTTATAACTAAAAATAATAATTAGATATTTAAATGGTTTTTAGTTAAAATGAAATATAAATTTATTTATTTTAAATAAACAAAAAATTAACTAATTATTTAAAAGTTTTGTTTAAGTGAAAATGAAATATACATTTATATTTTAAATAAATGCAAAATTAATTAATTGTTTAAAAGGTTTATTTTTAATGAAAATGAAATATGTATTTATATTGTACATAAAAAATATGAAAATATTTTATTCAGAAACAATTTCAGAGAAAATATAGGAATATCTATTTGATATATTTGTTTATATTTATACAAAAATTAATTTAAACAACTTTTTAAGGGATTGTCCAAATTAAAAAAATCACACATGAATTAGGTCTGTTTTAATAGTATAGATGTAGTTTATATATGACATCAAATCTCATATTAATTTAGATGTTGAATTCTTAACAGATATATCTTAACTGAAATATTATTCGTTAACAACTTCTGTATGATCTTCTTGAAGATTCACTGGCCTGTACGGATGAAGAAAGGTTCTGTTGGAGTAAGTCCAGAGAACTTTTTACCTGTAGATATTCCTAGCACATGGAAAGCAATGGAAGCACTTTAAGATTCAGGCAAGGCACGAGCCATAGGAGTCAGCAACTTCTCTACCAAGAAACTAGGTAATCTCTTGGAGCTAGCTCGTGTTCCTCCTGCTGTTAATCAGGTCGAATGTCATCCTTCTTGGCAACAAGCTAAGCTACGAGAATTTTGCAAATCCAAAGGAGTTCACCTTAGTGTAAGCATCACTCATCTCACCAGTTTGATGTACATATCTATGTGTGTCTTACCTTATAAATTGTTTGGATATTATTGCAAGGCATACTTCCCATTGGGTTCTCCAGGATGGTTCAAGAGCGATGTTCTGAAGAACCCAATACTGAATATGGTTGCGGAAAAGCTTGGGAAATCTCCTGCTCAAGTTGCACTCCGTTGGGGACTCCAAATGGGTCACAGTGTGCTTCCCAAAAGTACCAATGAAGGAAGGATCAGAGAGAACTTTGAAGTTTTTGACTGGTCAATACCCAATGACTTGTTTGCCAAGTTTTCGGAGATTGAACAGGTACAGCACTTCGTTCTTCACATTTCATTGCGTTAACTTGGCTTGATCTAAATTGAGAATTATGTATCTTGATGACATGCAGGCTAGGTTATTGACTGCTCCGTTCTTTGTTCATGAGACACTGAGCCCTTATAAGTCTCTTGAAGAGTTATCGGATGGCGAGATATGAAATTTCAACTGATCTAATTGTTTCGTCAATAATGGAAGGTTTCTCTGTCTAATGAGTGGCATCATTGATTATAAAAATGTTGCCACTGGAATAAGAACAAAACTTGGGTTCATTCCCTAGAATAAATCTTTAAATTTAATTCACTTTTAATATTACCAATCAAAATGTCACCTACATTAATAATAAAACTAGATTTGGACCCGCGCTTTGAAAGCGCGGAATTATATTCAAAACAAATCAAATTTATATGATATAAACTTGTATTTTTGATTGTATATCTACATTTAGATGTTACACATGAAGCTTTTATATTCGGTATTCTAAAATCCGTATCCGGACCCGCAGTTAAACCAGCAAAACCGGCGATCCTATATATAATCTGGTTTGGTTTACAAAAATATATTATTTTAAAATTCTATAAAATCCACAAAAAACCATTAAAACCTAGGAATCCTTTACCAGTTAAACCGATGGGTGACCCGTTATATAATACTATTTGACTTAAATTGTCATATTTAAAGTATTCTAATTCATGAATGTTTAGATGAATGGTGAATATATTATGAATGTGATGCTCCAATTTTACAAAAGTCAGTTATACAAATTTTAGTCAAACTAATTTATCATTTTGTTGTAAACGTAATGGACCAATATTTGAGAGGATTCATACTAAAATAGAAATAGGTTTGATCATCAACGATTCGTATACGGTTTTTTTGTCATCTTCGTATACGGTTATTACAATCTAGTGATTTAAGTTTAAAATAAATATAATCGTTTACTTATTTATTTAATTTATTTTTATTTTTCACATATTATAATTTTCGATTTTTGGGCTATTTTAAATTTTAAATGTAATTTCATTATTCATATTAGATATTTAAATATTTATTAATTTTAATTTTATAAATTTTACTATATATAATAATAATTTTATTATTAGATTTTGACCCACACTTTAAAGCATGGGATTAATCTGTATTCAAAAAATTGTTTACTGAAAATTTGAAATCTTATAGATATGTATTTTTATAAAAAAAAATGTTTTCAAACTATATATAATTAAATTAAAATGTACATGAATATAATTTTATGAAAATAATTAATTCATTTATATAACCCGTCTCATATCAATTTTACTTATATTTTAAAACTTTAAATTATAGTACAAAAATTTAATTTTTATTTTTTGTATTGGTAAAAAATATTTTATTATTATATTTTCAGAATTATTATATAAATTAACTATTTTTATTCAATCTGTCTCATACTTGATAAATATATTAAATTATTTTTAAAATTTTAATTTTTATATATAGTAAAATATAAAATTATTTATTAGTTTATATCCTACTTAAATATTTGTTTTAATAATTTGATTTATGTTTTAAAATTGATGAATATATTTTGTTCTGTTATTTCATAATTTATAAAATAGTTAATAAATGGATTACGTTACTTTCTATTTATTAATTGGTGTACTATTTAATTATGAATATAAATTATGTATATATTAATATTATAGAAATGTTATTTCTTATTTTATAAACGAAAAATTAATCAATATTCGTTTTTTTTAATTATAGTTATTATTTATTATGACTTTTATTATTTTAAAGTAAATATTATAAAGAAATGTATATTTACATTTTAAATAAAAGATATTACCAAAATGTAATCTTAGAAAAGATACTCAAAAATATCTTTTTAGATATCTTTTTTGAAAATATTAAAATAGTTAGTTAGATATGATATATATTTAATAACAACTATGTTAGTTGTATGAGAAATAATAGGAAAAAATAAATGTAATGGTCCAATCTAGACTATTTGCAAGTAGATAAAAATTGCTTCTGTTTTAATAGTATTGATAAATTAATTTTTGTAAAAAAAATCTGAAAAAAAAAAATAATGACGTCAATTATAATGACGCTAACGCCACTAAAATCCTAAATATTAAATTTTAAACCCTAAACCTTAAATCTAAACGCTATACCTTAAATCTAAATCCTATATCCTAAATTCTAAACCCAAATTCTAAACCCAAATTCTAAACCCTAAATCTAAACCCTATGCCATAAACCCAAATCCTAGATCCTAAACCCAAACTGTAAACCTTAAACCCAAATCTTAGACCCTAAACTCGAACCTAGATCCTAAACCCAATTCTAGACTCTAAACTCAAACCTTAAACTCTAAAGGAACAACATCAACATTAACCCTAAAGAAACAACATCAACATTAACCCAAATCTTTAGGGTATAGGATTTGGATTTAGGGTTTACGATTTGAAAATTTGGAGTCTAGGATTTGGGTTTGGATATATGGTTTGAGTTTAGAGTTTAGGATTTGGGTTAAGGATTTAAGGTCTACGATTTAGGTTTAGGGTTTGGGTTTAGGTTTTACGGTTTGAGTTTATAGTCTTGGGTTTGGGTTTAGGATATAGGATTTGGGTTTAGAATTTAGAGTTTGGATTTAGGATTTAGGGTTTAAAATTTAGTATTTAAGGTTTAGTTAGTGTGGCGTTAAAATCAACGTCATTATTATTTTTTTATTATTTTAGCTTTTAAAAAAATTAATCTATTTTGTTATTAATTTAGATGGCATTTTGATTGGTAATAAAAGTATATATGAATTTAAAGATTCATTTCAAGAGGTGAACCTAAGTTTTGTTCCTCGGATAATTTATAATCAATGTTTGTTGTTATTTTGAATTATATTATTCAAAAATTTATTTGATCCGATTATAAATTCATTATACATTGTAGACTTTGTAGTCATCTCAAAAGAAAATGTGATGTTTGTAGTTGGTTGTTAACATACCAATCAAAACCCTACTTTTCACATGGAAAATTAGTGCCAGATTGTCTAAACGAAAAATTGAATGTGCCACAAAATTATTATTTTAAAATGTCATCTATGGCCCATATCTGTATAACATGAGTTCTTAAATTATTCGAGTTGATAAATTTATAGGAACCGCAAATATTATGTGATAAGAACTCTAAATTTCAAAACCTGAAAATATGTATAAAGTTTGAATATATGATCTTGCAAATATTTGTTTATCTTTACAAAAAAAAAATCCTTTTGTTTTAGTTATTGCTCTCCAAAGAATCGTTTTGTACAGTTAGCTAAGGTTTTTCTATTTAAGATAACATCACTGCTAGTTAAGATATGAGAATAGTTACTATGATTTTTAACATATTTCTAAGAAAATTATTTAATTATAGGTAACGTGCAACTTAGAAAGAGGTCGATCACAGCACAAAACCTAGTCAAATCGAGTACGAGATTCATACTTCAGACGACAAGACACCTGAATCTAACGACGGGAGAATCCTCAATCGTGACTTGTAGAACGGACGCGGCATGGAGTATTCAATCGAAGAGAGCTGGTTTGGCTTGGATATTCACTGATTCGACTGGTTCACGGATCACTCAAGGTGCTACCACAAAGGATCTTATTAACTCGCTTCTAATCGCCAAAGCTTTTGCTCTCCGATCGGCTCTCTTCTCCGCAGAGACTCTTGGGCTTCAAAAGCTTGATGTTTCTCTGACAATTCAACGCTCATCAGAACTATTAACACCGACATGCAGATAAAGGAAATCCAGATTAGACCGGCCGGTCGAACCGGTCCGACCGTGATTCGCTGCAGAACCTAAGTCCGGTTCGGTTTAAAACCCAGATTTGTGAAAAACCGATAAAACCGGCTGAAAACCAGTAAAACCGGTGACCCGGGTCAATTTTAAAACCCGGTTCTTAAAAATTAACATATAGTTAAGTGTTTTCAATTATTACTAGCTAAAATTTAATAGTGTTCAACTATTACTATTTAATTGATTTTTTATTTTGTCAAGAAACAATGTGAAAATATATTTTTGACTTCCATATACTATTTTTATTTTACCATATTCCTAAAATTTGAGATGTTAGTTATAAAAATAAATAAATATGATTATTTTAATTGTAAATCATATGATTTTATCAATTTCAGTTTATATAGTATTCACTATGCATTTTTTTATAGATATAGTTAGATTTATGTTTATTGTTTAAATTTAGTTAATTATAGAAAAGAATAGAAAATGTATTATATGTAGAAGTAAAGTTAATATAATATAAATATGCAAATATATATATATATACAATTTTCATAAATAGAAAACCGGCTGGTTGGACTGGTTGAACCGATCCAACCAGTCAACCAGTAGCTATACCAAGTCAGTATCCGGTCCGGTTTTCAGAACATTTAGGAAATCTATGGTATTTTCAAGGATATCTAGCACATTTCCTCTGCTTTAGTCGCTGTCACTTTTAGCTATTTCTCTAGATCGATGAATGTCGAAGCCGATGGCTTGGCAAAAGAGTCCCTTTCTTCATCTTTGTATTTGGACCCTGTCATGGGCTATTTCTGGGCCTGAGGCCTTTTAAGTTTTAATGAAGTATGTGTCACAAAAAAAAAAGAAAGAGGTCGATGACTCGATGGTACAAATGTATAGATTAGCTCAAAACAGCCATTGGTCGTTAAATACGCTCGGGCCAATGGATGCGTGGACCCAAAACTTTTTTTTTTTTTTGTGGACCCAAAAACATGTTACTTGGACAAATCTCATTCGAGATAACAAAGATGAGATCTAAATGAACGAATAACATAGGTCCATCTAGTGTCAGTATATTCTGACGTCGCAATATCAAAAATTCAAGAAAAAATAAATAAATTTTACGAATCTCCCCTCAATTCTCACCAAAACCAGCGATCTTAAATTCATAATCTCCAAATCTCTGACAATGGCGAACTCTATCAGGTTCTTTGAGCTCAACACCGGTGCTAAGATCCCGTCCGTGGGTCTTGGAACATGGCAGGCCTCTCCTGGCGTCGTTGGTGATGCCATCGCTGCCGCTGTTAAGGTTTGTATCTGCTAATGTGATTTGTATGGTTCATATTTGCTTTTGATCACTTGACATGCTCAATTAAATATGATAATGAAGCTAAAGTGATCTTAGTTCTTATTGCAGATCGGCTATCGTCATATTGATTGTGCTCAGTTGTATGGCAACGAAAAAGAGGTATGTATGTATGATTTAGCTAAAGATTAATTCCATGTTTGTGATCCATTTGATTTCCTATACCATACTCCATCTGTTTTCAAAATATATGAGGATTAAGGAAGTTTTTAAAGTTTCAAAATAGAAAATGGTTTTCTATTTCAATGTAACTTTTAATTTTATCAAAAAAACTATGTAACTAATATTATTTTATATTTTATTTTATAATTAGTTGAATAATTTTATTTTATATTTTAGTGATAATTTTAAGGTAAAAATAAGTTTCTTAATAGCTGTACACTAGTCTAAATTTTCATGTATTCTAGAACAGAGGAAGTATATGATTGTTAGTTATCTTATGTTGAGGCTAAATATTATCGAGGTAATTAATAATTATCTCCAGGCATTGCAAGATGTCGGCCTTATGTAGCCGTTATTCAACTATCACTGAATCAACAATTATTTCAGCTTACATGTCTGTGAACTAAATTTACATATTTGACTAAAGAGGGTACCCGACTAAAGATGAATTTGATTTGATCTTATATCTTATGTTGAGGCCTAATCAATCTTATCAATAATTTGATTTTCGTATTTGTGTTTATTAGCAAATTCTTCTTATAAATGTATGTTCCTCATGAAATTTAAAAGTTTCAGGATATTAAATATGTACGCTTTATATATATTAATCTTCTTGTCTAGTCCCAGTTAAGCGCTTTTACACTAGGCATCTTCCTAAAACTGCTTAAGGACATAACACATTCTTGAAAACTAGGAATCAATCATAGCATGTGTATTTTGCTTGTCAGTGATCTACTATATTGTTTGTTATTCTCAACATCTTCGATCTTGTTGTTTCCCTGTTTATATTTGGTTGTCTCCAATGGAGATACTGAGACCATCTCCGTATGCAGATTGGAACAGCTTTGAAAAAATTGTGTGAAAAAGGTGTGGTGAAACGCGAGGAGTTGTTCGTCACCTCCAAACTCTGGTATCTTGTGTTGTATTATGTTTATATAATCTGATTAATAAACCGTAGCTCTATAATCCTGTCTTTTCAATTTGTGTACACCAAAGGTGTACTGATCATGACCCTCAAGATGTACCAGAGGCACTAAACAGAACTTTACAGAATCTGCAGCTTGACTACGTTGATCTGTATTTGGTAAGCATTCATCCCCACAGTGTATGTAAAAATGTAAAAAAGTATCATGACGCTTTCAGCCAAGTGTATTAGCCCATGTAGTTTATAAATTAATTTATATCTCACATTAAGTCAGATGTTGGTTCCTTAACATATGTATTTAAGGAGGTGCTATTTGTTTATCTATTTGTGTAAACCTAATCTGTATAGCATTTCTGATCATGGGAATCGATCGTTAATGATAGAAAGATTATTCAGTAACGATTTCTTTATGAACTTCTTGAAGATTCACTGGCCTGTACGGATGAAGAAAGGTTCTGTTGGAGTAAGTCCAGAGAACGTATTACCTCATATAGATATTCCTAGCACATGGAAAGCAATGGAAGCACTCTATGATTCGGGCAAGGCACGTGCCATAGGAGTAAGCAACTTCTCCACCAAGAAACTAGGTAATCTCTTGGACCTAGCTCGTGTTCCTCCTGCTGTTAATCAAGTCGAATGTCATCCTTCTTGGCGACAAGCTAAGCTGCGAGAGTTTTGCAAATCTAAAGGAGTTCACCTCAGTGTAAGCATCACTCATCTCACCAATAGATGTACATATCTATGTGCGTCTTACCTTATGCATTGATTGGATATTATTGCAAGGCATACTTCCCATTGGGTGCTCCAGGACGGTTCAAGAGCGATGTTCTGAAGAACCCAATACTGAATATGGTTGCGGAAAAGCTTGGGAAATCTCCAGCTCAAGTTGCACTCCGTTGGGGACTCCAAATGGGTCACACTGTACTTCCCAAAAGTACCAATGAAGGAAGGATAACAGAGAATTTGGATGTTTTTGACTGGTCTATACCTGATGACTTGTTTGCCAAGCTTTATGATATCGAACAGGTAGGGCTAAATCCACATGCCGTTTTTTCACAATTTATTACGACAAAACCTTTTTTCTCTGTTCCTCTTCTTGATCTTGAATTAAGAGTTCGTGTATTTGGATTCAATGCAGGCTAAGCTACTGAATGCTTCCTTCTTTGCTCACGAGACACTGAGCCCTTATAAGTCTGTAGAAGAATTATGGGACGGCGAGGTATGATATTCAGCTGATTTATTTCTTCAATGGGAGATTTTGCTCTGTTGAACTTGTCCGTGTGTTCATGTCTCTACATAATTTACAATCATATTTGTTTTCACTGATTTTTTTTTTTAATTGAAAAGATAACACTGACCTAACTGTACATTTGCATACTAGTCACCTACATGGAATATGCGATATTTTTATATAGTTGTGACTTGTGAGTATACCCAATCAAACCCTACATTCACATTACAATCCTACAATAACAAGGAGTCAGTCGAAACTGAATGTGTCAACAAATATTAACTTTCAGAAAACATATTCTAAATCTAACATCGAAAAAGAGAGACATTTTTTCAAAATTGTTAAGATAACTCAATTCTTCTCTTTCTCTAACCGGTTTTGAGATGGAACTCAATTACCTTTACAATCATATGCTGACTCTTTCTAGAATTATCAGATTTACAATACCAAATACATACCTCAAGTCTCAAATGTGCAGATTGTTTGAGAGATTACGAAATGATGATTTTATTAATTTCATACTTTGTCTAGCCGATTTTGAGATGGAACTCATGAAGTACCTTTACAATCAACTCATATATATGCTGACAAATAGATTCGTTCTAGAATATTTCTATTGTTGGGACAGCACTACTCTCACTCGTGGAATCAAGTGCTGGATCTACTCTCGACTAATACTGTCTCAGGTGAAACCAAGTTCCTTCTCAGATATGTTTTCCAAGTTTCTGTACACACAATTTGGCTTAAGAGAAATGGTAGAAGGCACGGTACGGTCAACCTTATTATCCCCGAACCTTATTATCAAATTCATCGACAAGCAAATCAGGAATCGAATCAGCACACTCCGTGGAAGAGGAAGAAGTTTCGACAAGATGATGGCGGTTTGGTTCTCGTCTAGAGTTTAGGCAAGCTTAACCTCTTTTTGTTTCAAAAGATCACTTGTGTTTAGACTAAAGTTGCACTAGTTGTACAAAAGCCTTTTTTGATTTGAATAAATTTTACATTCTTTCAAAAAAAAAAAAATTTCTATTGTTAAGTATATCTTTGTAGTTGAGATCTTTTCGTATAGAAGATTTGAGATTTGATGTATTAAAACCAATATCGACAATTCGACATCAATGACACAGCAATTTTGCAATCATGCGATTATGTGAAACTGAGACACATACATACGTATATGTCTGCATGTAATGGAAAACAACACCAAAAAGTTAAGACACACCAACAAATAAAACTTCATCATCAAACTATTCTTCATCCAGTTCCAGTATACTCATCAGCCACCGTGGCAACGACCGCCTGGGCTGCTACCGTAGCAGTTACAGCTACCACAGCCTTGAGGGCTCCCATAAATCCTCCGCTTTTATTTTTCCCCTTGCTTGAATCTGGAGTACTTGGACTTGCTCTTGGAGAGCCCGGGCTCATGTGGGGATGCTGATGATGATGACCACCACCATGAGGATGTGCCCCATATCCATAGGAGTTTCCTTGACCATAGTGGTGCGGCGAGGATGGCTGCACCGCATGAGGGCTATGCAGGCTTCTCGACTTTGTTACCGTTTCAACCGGAGACGAGACATGCATTAGACCGTGTGTGCAAAGCGGGTGAGACTCAAAATTACAATGCTTACATTTGTAGAACATCCCTTGGATGTAAAAACGGCAAAAATAGCACACACGCTCGGTCATGTGGGCAGGACCGTTGAGCAGGCTGAGCTCATGACCAGGCGCGTGCCATGTATTGATGAGGGTTTCAGGACACGTGGCGCAATATTCATGGAGGTCGTAGTCGCAGTCATTGCACCGGTAGGTCTTGCCGTAACCATGAAGTTTGCAACCATTGCACGTATATGTGCCAACTCCGTTGACTTCAGTCAAGGGATGGTTATGCGTGAAACGCTGAATCGTGTGCGGCTTTGACATCTCTCACCTGCCGTTTTTGGGGTTTGAACCGAGATCGGTTTTTGATCTTCTTGGTGTTTGTTATCGATAGAGCTGTTTGTAAATATGCAATAATACATTGGTGTACTATTAATACAAATTTAGATGATTTTGGTGTTGTTGACTAATCATACGAAGAAAATGTCACTTGCATTATATATTTTTCTGTCTCAAATTGTTGATATTATATACGAATTTAAGTTGAATTGGTCTGTTATACATGCTGGTTTTCATTTGGGACGTGTCGTCAAGTTTTCAACCATAGCTATATTAATAGTGTTAATGAATGATTATATAGATATAAAATGGGCCGGCCACTGGCATATTTCTAAAATCTCTATGATGGTTAGTTTATTGATACATAGTACATACGATTTAATAACATCTCCAATCTCAATTTATCTTTTTCATTTTAAAATAAAGTTTAAAGTAGTAAATGTTTCCATCTATAACAGAATAAAAAATAATTTATTCCATAAATAGAATAACGCATTTACTTTTTGTTCATTATTCAGTTTTCACTTCAAAATAAAATAAGATTGTAATAAAACTAAGTTCATTACGAAATTATTCTATTTTGAAGAAAAATAGATTTTTTACATTACATTTATCCTGAAATATAGTTTATAGCTTTTGTGATGTTGATGTAATATCATCCAATGCAAATTTGCACAATGTATATTGTTGACATCGACACTTGAAAAAAGAATTGAATACACAAATCACAAATGAATAAAAAAGGGCAACCAGTGGATCTACATTTTAAAAATAAACATTTGTTAATTCTTAAACACAGCTAAAACTATAATTGTATCCATGGGGGTTAGAGTGATGTGTATTATATTTAAAAATCTTATATCACCTAAACATGATTTTTAAGAAAATATGTTATTGAACATATAATTTTTAAATATATTTAAATTTACTGTTACTGAAAATATTTAAGTAGTAGAATTTTTTTTAAAAAATTATCATGATTTTAAATTTTTTTGGTGGAGTTTTAGTTAAAACCCAAATTACATAGTTAGGGTTCTAAAATAGTTAAACTCAAATTGTAGTAATCTCTATAGTTTAACCTAAATTATCGAAAACACTAAAGTCAAAAATATCAAAAGTCTTCTAAATAATATACTGAACATCATTGCAGAAAAATATATTTATGTCTAGAAAAAAATTATGTCTTTAAATAATAATCATTGTCTAGAAAAAAATTATGTCTTTAAATAATAATCATTTTCGTAAATATTTTGAGTTTGTGATGAAAAAATTAAAATAATTCTGTTAAAACATTTATAAATATTTAATAATTATTTATGAAAGCTTATAAACTTAAGCCCAGATCATAAATATTAACTTCTATAAATTAAAATATTTAGAATAAATATATTTTAAAATAATATTAAATCTATGCTATTTCAAGCAATTTTTTTTTAAAAAATCATTTAGTTGAAATATTGAAGGCCCAGGTGGTCTTACTAACAAATGCATTACTACTTATGGGCCAACCAGAGACTCCATTATACTCAAACTCATTGATCTCCTTCTCTCTTTCTCATCTCACTCTAACTCTCACCAACTAACTTTCTGTGGCTCATGGCAGAGGAAATCAGGTTCTTCGAGCTCAACACCGGAGCAAAGATACCATCGGTCGGTCTCGGAACGTGGCAGTCTGATCCTGGTCTTGTCGGAAACGCTGTCGAAGCCGCCGTTAAGGTTCGTCTATCCTACTGATCATAAAGTTTTAGTCTTTATGGCCAAATATTGTTTTTTTTTTGTTAACTCCAAATATTGTTTCTGTTACTATGCAGATCGGTTATCGCCACATTGATTGTGCTCAAATCTATGGTAACGAAAAAGAGGTAACGTTTATTCATCCTTTTTTTTTTTTGTATATGCTTTGAAGATCTTGGTTTCAAGTGAAGTGACCATTTAAATTTCAATACTTTCTTCGAGCTTCTTGATTTTCATGGGTTTTAAAGCCAAAAAGTTACGTTCTTGGTTATTACAGTGGTTTGCTTAAACACTGCTTCATCTTTAGTTGCCTTGTTTGATCATACAACAGACACTATGTTCTTGTCATTAGTCAAAATTAGTTGTTTTGATATAACTGAAGTGAACCCACTTTGTCTTTATTTGCCCACCGACAACTTCTTGCTCTTGCAGATTGGGTTAGTGTTGAAGAAACTGTTTGATGATGGAGTTGTTAAGCGTGAGGAGATCTTCATCACATCCAAACTCTGGTGATTCTGCATCACTGTTCTTTTGATTACCTTTATATGTTATTTCTTTTCAAGACTATGTAGCTTAGCTTCTAACCTGTTCATATGAAAGGTGTACTTATCATGATCCTCAAGATGTCCCAGACGCTCTGAACAGAACTCTACAGGATCTACAGCTTGACTATGTCGATTTGTATCTCGTGAGTGATCCATTACTGGTTCCTGAGTTGTTTTAGATGTTACTGCATTTGTTATGAATCTTTGAACTAGTGTCAGATATTGTTAGAACGTCTAAATCTCTTTTGAACCATTTTGACTTACCAACAGTTTTTTTTTTGTGAACCTTTTGAAGATCCATTGGCCTGTTAGTCTCAAGAAAGGTTCTACTGGTTTTAAGCCAGAGAACATCTTGCCAACTGATATTCCTAGCACATGGAAAGCAATGGAAGCACTCTTTGATGTGGGAAAGGCACGTGCCATAGGAGTAAGCAATTTCTCAACCAAGAAGCTAGCTGATCTACTGGAGGTGGCTCGTGTCCCTCCAGCTGTTAACCAGGTGGAGTGTCACCCTTCTTGGCAACAGACTGTTCTCAGGGATTTCTGCAAATCCAAAGGCGTTCACCTCTCTGTATGTAGTAGAACAAAACATGTCCATATCCTTTTCATAAAAGCTGGCAATGTCAGAAAGTTTAAAACATTAGTTGATGTGTTTTTTTTTTGGTAGGGATACTCTCCGTTGGGTTCTCCAGGGACAACGTGGCTCACGAGCGATGTTCTGAAGAACCCGATTCTAGGCACGGTTGCTGAGAAGCTAGGCAAGACCCCTGCGCAAGTTGCATTACGTTGGGGTCTCCAAATGGGTCAGAGTGTGCTTCCAAAGAGCACACATGAAGACAGGATCAAACAGAACTTCGATGTTTTCAGCTGGTCCATACCCGATGACATGTTATCCAAGTTTTCTGAGATTGAACAGGCAAGTAGATTGCATTCCAAATAGGCCGTAGAAGCTTTTTCTCTGTATTGCTACTAAGTCTCAAGGTTATCTAAAAGTGTAAGATGTGTGTGTTTAAAATGCTGCAGGGAAGGTTGGTGAGAGGCATGTCATTTGTTCATGAGACGAGTCCTTATAAGACTGTTGAACAGCTTTGGGACGGTGAGATTTGAGACTCATGAGCAGTGGATCATGTGCCATATCATTCACGCATTTGTATAAGATATCAGTTTATATTAGTACTGCAACTTGTTTCTTATGGAGAGGTACAACATTTTACTCTCTAGTGGTCCTCCTACTTTTCAAATCTTCATAAAAAGACACTGCTGCTCCAGTTAAGATTGGATTTGGAATCGATTATAACGAACTTAAGATGCAAGTTATTGTGATATGTTGCGTATAACTAAAGATGATAATACGTTTACAATTTGTAAACCTAATTCAGAAAGGATCAAAGGCTAACATAAATAATAAAGAAATAAACACAATGGCATGAGTGACGTTATTTGAGAGAATGAATGGTGTTTTTAAACAATTTGTAAACTTAATATTAATTAGTATCAAATTTTCAGTTTGAGACAGAAGATTCAAAGAAACAAATAGCGGAAAAAAGAAAAAGAAAGCCTAAACGCAGAATCTAAGCAGTGAAAAAATACTAAAATGAAAGACATGAGACCATGGTCCATGGCAATGAATCGGACACCAACGAAGCAGGGAAGAACCTGATGAAGAGGCACGAGCGGAACGAGCATCCGGTTATCGCGAACTACCGAAAGAAAGGTGCGCTCAAACAAAATAATAATTTATGCTTAATCGCGTTTACAAAAAAAACTTGCGTTCACTTGTTCAACACAAAGATCAACTTTAACTCTGTTGTCAGAAATTATGAGAACGTGATAGAGCAGCCTGTTATTGACTTTGGCTAGTTGACTGACCATAACTTATTATTAGAATATATGTTGGTTTAGTATGGTTAAGCTCGGTTAAATGTTGACCGTTGTATAAGGCTTACTATATATACTCATGTATGCACACATTTTCTATTAACAGAAATAAACAAGAGTTTGTTAGATCATCTTCTTCTTCGTTTGATCAACTCTAAGATGGTATCAGAGCCTTGAGGCTGAAACCTCAAGCGATCCGTTCTTCAACTTCTTTCTTTGACCTCAGATTGATCGATGAATCTCTCGATCGATCTTTTCTCTGTTTCTTGATCATCATTTCGATCGAATCTTCTTAACGATGGTGTTGGTTGCTCGAAGATCGACGCGTCGTACTGGGAGGCAAGCCCCGTCGTCAGCTCGTCGAGCTCCTATTCCGGAAAGCTCGTCTCCGACGTCGCCTGCATCTCCGATCGTCGTCGATCTACCTCTGGATAACATTCACTCGCCTTTCTTCCTCACAAGCGGTGATAATCCAGGTCTTTCTATCATCTCGGAAGTATTAGATGGTACGAACTATGATAACTGGAGTATAGCTATGAAGATTGCCTTAGATGCTAAGAATAAGCTAGCTTTCACTGATGGATCTATTGGTAGGCCTATCGAATCACATCCTCATTCCCGGATTTGGTCTCGATGTAACTCTATGGTCAAATCTTGGATCCTTAATGTTGTCTCTAAACAGATCTATAAAAGCATTCTCAGATTCAATGATGCAGTAGAAATCTGGAAAGATTTAGAGACTCGTTTTCACATCACCAATCTTCCACACTCGTACCAGTTAACTCAACAAATATGGTCTTTACAGCAAGGATCAATGGACTTGGCGACCTATTACACCACTCTCAAAACGCTTTGGGATGAGCTTGATGGTGCTGATTGTGTAGAAACTTGTCATCATTGTGACTGCTGCAAAGCTACTGTGAAAAAGGCAGATCATGCGAAGGTTATTAAGTTTCTTGCTGGTCTCAATGAATCATATTCTGTGATCAGAAGTCAGATCATCATGAAGAAGAACGTTCCAGAACTTTCTGAGATCTATAACTTGCTGGATCAGGATTTTAATCAGAGAAACTTAGCTCCGGTGTTGAATGCGACTGCTTTTCAAGTTGCAGCTCCTGATCAATCTATGCCTCTAATCAATGCAGCTCAGTTGCCTGTTCCTCCTAAACAGAGTCGACCTGTTTGTGCACATTGTGGCTATAATGGACACACAGTGGATACTTGTTACAAGATCCATGGTTATCCAGTTGGGTTTAAACACAAGAACAAGCAACAGACTAATCTGAAGTCCAACATTGCTAAACCTCTGGTTGCTCAAGTGGGATTTGTAGATTCAGTTTCAAATGTGGTCAACAGTCTTACTAAGGAGCAGATCGAAGGGGTTATTGCATACTTTAATACTCAACTCAAGCCACAGATGGTGCACGCAAACTGCATTGCTTCTACTTCTGGAGGCACGATAACAATACTTCCTGGTATGGCTTTTTCTTCTTCTACACTCTGTTTCATTGGAATGTTGAAAGCCACCAGGAATGCTTTGAGTTCAGAGACTTGGATAATAGACAGTGGAGCTACACATCATGTTGCTCATGATAAGAATCTGTTTATTGATCTCACTGATTCTATTAGTACCTCTGTTACTCCTCCAACTGGTCTTGGCATAAAGATTGCAGGCATTGGCACTGTCCGACTTCATGATTCTCTGATCTTGCGCAATGTCTTATATCTACCAGACTTTCGATTAAATCTTCTGAGTGTAAGCCAGCTTACCAAGGATTTGGGGTACAGAGTTATGTTTGATCCGGGTGCTTGCTTTATACAGGATCCTATCAAGGGCTTGATGATTGGGAGGGGTGAACAGATTAGCAACCTATACGTTCTGGATGCAGTGGATTTGGCTGGTTCTACATTCATTCAACAACAATATGCTTCGTGCTCTAGTGTTGTTGTTGATGTAAACTTGTGGCACAACAGATTGGGACATCCATCTATATCTAAAACAGACTCTATTATAGATGTACTTGGATTCAAGCAAGTCAATAAAGAACCTTTTCATTGTGCCATTTGTCCACTTGCAAAACAGAAACGCCTTCCCTATAATTCTAAAAACAACATGAGTGAACACGCCTTTGATCTTCTTCATATCGACACATGGGGACCTTTCTCAGTATCTACTGCAGAAGGTTACAGATATTTCTTGACGATAGTTGACGATCACACTCGTGTTACCTGGATATATCTCATGCGCACTAAGAATGAGGTTTTGACAGTCTTCCCTGAGTTTGTTCAGATGGTAGAGACGCAATACAAATGTGCAGTAAAGGCAGTTCGCTCTGACAATGCACAGGAACTCAAGTTTGTGGATTTTTACAAGAAGAAAGGTATCATTCCCTATCATTCTTGTCCAGAAACGCCAGAACAGAACTCTGTGGTAGAGAGGAAACATCAGCACATCTTGAATGTTGCTCGTGCTCTGATGTTCCAATCACATGTTCCCCTTGAGCTCTGGGGTGACTGTGTCCTTACCGCTGTGTTCATCATTAATCGTCTTCCCACGCCTCTTTTGAAAGATAAGTCACCTTACGAGGTTCTTACTTCTAAAAGAGCTGCTTATGATGGTTTCAAGGTTTTTGGATGTCTTGCTTATTGCTCAACATCGACAAAGAACAGACATAAATTCCAACCAAGAGCAAAGCCCTGTGTCTTTCTTGGGTATCCTGCAGGCTACAAGGGATATAAGTTGCTTGACTTGGACACGAATACTATTCATATCTCCAGGAATGTGACGTTTCATGAGTCGATCTTTCCATTCACGACGGATCAGACTGAAACCTATGAAGATATTTTCTCCTCTGCTTCATTTTCTAATCCTACTTCTGCACCGCATAGTGACTCATCTGTACAAGTGAATGTTGAAACTATAGTTGAGAAAGAACCACTAGCAGCTGAGGGATTATCCAAAGCAGAAGGGAAAAAGCCTCTTGAACCTACTATTGCGAAAGAATCACTTGTAGAAGGGAAGAGAATTTCAAAACTACCTGCACATCTTCAAGACTATTACTGTAATATTTCAGAGAGTGACACTGAGATACCTTATCCACTCTCTGCATACACCTCCTTTGATAGTCTTTCAGAAGATTACAAGGCTTATATATGTGCTGTTGCCTTATATCCAGAGCCAACGAGTTTTACTCAAGCCAAGCGATTTGATGAATGGCTAAAGGCTATGAATGAGGAGCTCATTGCCTTAGAAAGCAACAACACATTTACTGTTTGTTCTCTTCCTCCCGGTAAACACGCCATTGGGTGTAAATGGGTCTATAAAATAAAGATTCATCCTGATGGAACTCTCGAGAGATACAAAGCTCGTCTGGTCGCTAAAGGGTATACGCAACAGGAGGGCATTGATTTTGCTGATACGTTCTCCCCTGTCGCTAAGATGACTACTGTTAAAACACTGTTATCTGTCTCTGCAGCGAAGCAATGGAGCCTTACTCAATTGGACATCTCCAATGCATTCCTCAATGGCGATTTACATGAGGAAATATACATGACATTACCTCCGGGGTACACACCAAAGGAGGGGGAAACATTGCCGCTGAATGCAGTCTGCAAGTTACGTAAATCTTTGTATGGTTTAAAGCAGGCTTCACGGCAATGGTTCTTAAAATTCAGTGATACTTTGCTTGGTTTGGGCTTTCAGAAGTCGAATGCTGATCATACTCTGTTCATTCGTAATAGAGAGGGTATCTACACTGCAGTTCTCGTCTACGTCGATGATATAATCATCGCCAGCAACACTGATTCAGACGTTAATCAACTAAAGATTGATCTCAGTGATGCTTTCAAACTCAGAGACCTTGGTCCTTTGAAATACTTCCTCGGCTTGGAGATTGCTCGTTCTAGCAAAGGCATCTCTGTCTGTCAGCGCAAGTATACTCTTGGACTTTTGGAGGATACAGGTTTGCTCGCCTGCAAACCCTCTCCTATTCCAATGGATCCAAATGCAAAACTCTGTTTGGATTCAAAGGAACCTCTTCTGGATGATCCTGCTGCATACCGACGTTTAGTGGGACGCATGATGTACTTGACAATCACACGACCGGATATCACATTTGCTGTCAATAAACTCTGTCAATATACCTCTGCTCCGAAGAAATCTCACCTCCAAGCTGCTTTCAAAGTACTACACTACTTAAAGGGCACTGTTGGTCTTGGTCTGTTCTACTCTGTTGACTCTGATTTGGTTCTTCAAGCATTTACAGATGCCGACTGGGCTTCTTGTCCTGACTCGAGGCGCTCAATGTCTGGTTATTGTATGTTCCTTGGTAACAGCCTGATCTCCTGGAAATCAAAGAAGCATCAGACTGTTTCTCACTCATCTGCAGAATCTGAATATAGAGCAATGGAGTATGGTTCTCGTGAAGTGATCTGGCTTCGGAATCTCTTGACTGAACTGCAATCACCTCAACGTGGTCCGGTTTCTTTCTACTGTGACTCCACTGCAGCTATTCATATCGCCACTAACCCTGTTTTCCATGAGCGTACAAAACATATTGAGCTTGATTGTCATCAAGTCAGGGAACGTGTTCTCCTTGGTTTCATCAAGCTTCTACATGTTCGTACTAACAATCAGGTTGCTGATATCTTCACGAAGGCTCTGTTCTCTCCACAGTTTTACTCTCTTGTGGGCAAGATGGCTTTGAAATCTATTTACTTGCCATCTTGAGGGGAAATATTAGAATATATGTTGGTTTAGTATGGTTAAGCTCGGTTAAGTGTTGACCGTTGTATAAGGCTTACTATATATACTCATGTATGCACACATTTTCTATTAACAGAAATAAACAAGAGTTTGTTAGATCATCTTCTTCTTCGTTTGATCAACTCTAAGACTTATGATATTCTTGCTAGTTGACATTGCCATAATTACATTTAATCATTTATGTTTATTTGAATTTCTTTTTACTAATGTTTATTTGATTTTTTTGGTTGATTACCATTACAGTTACATATTTTTGCAGTTCTGTAAACTTTACACGAATAGGCAGGAGAAATAGGCGAAAGATTTAGAGAACCTTTTTTAGTCAACAGCGAACTAGAGAACCTTATACAAACTGATTGCATGGGTTTGAAAGGCTGTTTTGGCAAAAAGTTATACATATGTTTCTATATTGTTAAGAAGTTGCGAAATTTATTGTCTAATTTTTTTCTGCCCACAAAAATAGTTATTAACTAGATAGATTTAATATTCTCAGATATATAAGGAATCTTACAACTGAGTTATATACTTTGTAGAAATAAGTTTCTTAGCTAATCAATAAGTTTGAGATAACCTATTACAGTTTCAAAGTTTCCTCCAAATTTTATTGAAACTTTATTCTAGGACACAAGTGGTAAGGTTATAAAATGCTGGAACAAAAGTTGAATGTTTTCACATTGGTTTGCAACTTCATATAATGAAAAGGAAATAAAGTATTACATTTTTGCGTTTTCTCTTTGTAAAAACTCAAAACTCACGCAAAGAGACTTTCAATGGAAAGCCCAAACAGTGCATTAGAAACCACCCCAACTGTTAGCTTCGATGCAATAGTAAACATTTTCCAGCCCTTACCCGGACTCGGGTTTTGACCCACTCCGGCCGCTTGTGGTACTTGACCCGGATTCATGTAACTAGAGTTATTAAAATTATGAGGATGATAAGATTGTTGCCCCATATGTCCAAACGCATTGTAAGGGTAACCAAAATGTGGTTGTTGACCCATCGGTGCAAACCCATAGGGGTAACCAACATGCGGTTGTTGCCACGGCGGTGACCATGATGGTTGTCCTCCTTGTGGCCTGACCCCTCTGCTCTTGGTATCCGATGCTTGAGGCTGGTCAGAAGGTGACGTGTTGCACACGGCTAATATACACTCCATATGAATATCGAACCTACATAACTCACACCTATACCTCCAAGACTGGCACGGGTTGTAACACACCATACACGGGCTAGCTCCTCCGAGACGAAACTCCAAGTGATGAGCAGGGTGAAGCACGTGCCTCACGTGCTGAGGAAGTTGCGTGCAGAGAGGGTGCACGTCGAACTCACATAGCTTGCATCTGTAGAAAAGCCCTTCCACCGACTCGTTGCAGATGTCGCAAGCGCGTTCGTTCTGGCGCGTGGACTGTTGTTTACGGACAACGAGGCTGAGCTCATGCTTGGAATGAATGAAGGTTGGTAGGGTGAGGGGACACGTGGCGCAGTAATCATGGAGGTCGTAGTTGCATGGTTCGCATCGATAGGTTTTGCCTGAGCCGTAGGTTTTGCAACCGTCGCAGATGAAGTCACCGGCGCTGTCGAACTCGGTTAGTGGATGAATATGCGTGAAATGCTGAACGGTGCGGCGTTTTGGTGTTCGTGGAGCCATCTTTACTGGTTTTGGTGTTGATGTTGGAATATAACAAAGACTTGTTTGAATAGTAAATTGAGAGTTGTACATTGTATAATCATGTTTACGTTTGTGACAGAGTGTGACACCGTTTGTTAGTTGACTTTCGACAAGTTGACTGACCGAAGTTCGGTGGAACAGATCTCTTCTTTTGTGGGTTTTGTTTTGTGTAATGTGCATTTTAGTTTATACAAAGATATAGGTGAGTTAGAAACACACACAAACGACGTATTACTTATAGTACCTACATGATTAGTGATGTTTCATCATGTACTAATGATTTATAGTTAGTGAAATTAGTTCCACTGGTTTGAAACTGTTATTCGAGTTAGGCTTGACTTTTTTGGGATATATTTTCAACAATTGATTCTAGTACAAAAAAATGCATAAGACAAAAAGAGAAGATAACTTGGCTTCTCTTCCAATTAATTTAATCTGTTTAAACTGACAAGAGACAAAACTTTATCAAACATGTCAAGCATGATTATGCTTTAAATGGAAGTTTGGTCAAGATATATAGGGTCCAACGACGACAACACGATCCAGACGAATATGCAGTACGTAGTAGACTTTATATAACTAATTAAGCACATACAGTTTCGAACGTCCAAAACAACCAAAAATTTATTAGCTTAAACCTTGACAAGTATCAACTAGTAAGAGTCTATAACAATAGTATAGTACTTATGTAAATATCCCCTCTGTTTCTGAAAGATAGACTTTTTAGTGTTTTCACACGTATTAAGAAAATGTGTTAAATCACTATAATAAAATTATCGTTTTCCGTAATTTTCAATTTTCAACAACTTTTAGCCAATAGTAATCTAATAAAACCAATTAATTTTCTTAAAATTTGCAACTTTTTCATAGAAAAATAAAATATACATTTTTTTGAAACAAAATATTTTTCCAAAATATATATCTTTTAGAAAGAGAGAGAGAGTACTAAAGATGGCTCTGTTGATAGTAAATGTTCTAACTAACTTAATTGGGGATGCTAGAGTTTATGCATAGATATTCATAAATGTTCTAATCTGTTCAAAATAGTCAATAATTTACGGTGTTCGATGTTATAGTTCTGCTTTAAAAAATTTATCATCCGAACTACATCATATATAGTGCTACTACAGACTACAGTATTAACATGTTACCCAAAATCACGAAAACATAATACTATTGGTCACATATATTATATATAGAGCGGTATTGCAAAATAGAACATCAGTGCAACTTCGCAAGAACTACAAATAATATACATAAGTAATAATCAACAAGTCTAATATATAATACTCCTTTCAAATTTTATATGCTACACAAAAGTAGTAATTTGCACAGAAAATAAATACTATGAACTTTCAGAGCATTAACTTCTTTCTAAAATGATCAACAACCACCTCCGCCTCCACCTCCTCCACCGCCACCTCCACCTCCATCACCACCACCACCACCACCGCCACCAAAACCTCCATCACCGCCGCCAAAACCTCCACCACCACCAAACCAGCTGCTGCCACCTCCGCCACCACTACTCCAAAATCCTACATGACCCCCAGAATAACCACGACCTCTTAGACCTCCCTCTCCCTCTCCGCCTCCGCCTCCGTCATCCTCCCCTCCTCCGCCCCCTCTGCCATCACGACCCCCAGCTAAGGCCACGATAAATATCAAAACACCAACACAAGAAGCAATAGCTATGATTATTATTACCCAAGGCTCCATCTTAAGCAATGGTTATCCCACTATACGTACGTATTACGTATATATAGTTTGTTGCTGAAGTTTTCTTGTAGACAATAACGTGTAAATTTTTATTGACTTTTGACTTTTACCTATTCATAGTTTCGTAAGTTTACTTATTAAAAGTTTTCATTGCGGACGTAAAGCTTTATTAAAAAATATGTTTTACGTGTTCAAAGTTGTTTTGTGATACATATGGTAAATGTTCAATGTTCTTTGATTCCAGCTATGTTTAATCTTGTACTAAAAACAATATAGAATTATAAATAGTAATATACATGCTATTTGTTTAAAGATTTAAATGGGTTGACTTGGTCGATTTGGCTTGAATTCAGATCAACGAATTTTTTTACGTTCAAACAATGTGAAATATTCACACGGTATTGACCAGATCCAATCATGAGAAGAAGAGTGCAAGCACATACGCACATACGAATATATCAGTTTCGATCCGAATCATCCGATATTGTAACTCGGTTTAGGAGAAAGCAAAAGTAAGAAGGAAAACAGTAGAATAACTACTACATGCAGGTTTGATCAAGACGACGATAAAACGTTTAGCTGAACTGATGAATAGAGCGTTTTGTGACTCATTGATCTGATTGTTAAATGGTGGATATAGTCTTTCAGTGGTTGGTTCATGAAATGTCTAGAATTTATTAGAGCTTACACTATAGTGAAATGTTTGAAATTTAGTGTTTGCTAGTTACACCACTTAACCAATCAGGTATAATATTTGCTAACTTAGTTGTTTAGAAAATCGGACAGTCAAAATCTTTTTTTTTTTTTTACGAAGTGTTAAATTTATTGATCACTTTAAAAGAAGATACGCACAGCTATAATGAGTTCAAAAAGCTAATAAAGCTGAAAACTACTCAGAATCTAAGGTGCATTCTCATGTGCTTCAAACCATCGAATCATCAGTCCATGGAGCCTAGGATTAAGAGTATAACTGAGGGAAGTAATGCGGTTTCTAATGGTCTTGTCTATCATCTTTGCTAGCTGATCCACCGACTTGTTGCTGGTATTGTGCTTTCTCTCGTTACGTTCACACGCCATATGAAATAAATGGTAATTTGCAAGGCCAGTCTCAGAAGGATGAAAGTGAGACGATCATATGGACCCGTGAGCAGGCGAGACAGAGTTATGTCCCAATCTGGATCCGGGTCCATTCTGAACAAGTTCCCTGCCACCTTCAACCAAACCATAAAAGTATAGGGACATGCAAAAAAAAAAGGTGATATCTTGTCTTATCAGGCTCTCTGCAGAAAATATAGTACTGCGGTTGTCCTCAACTACTTGTACGATAACCTGTGGAGAATCGATCACGAATGGCGAGCCAGGTGATGAAAGCATAGCGAAGAATCCCTTGCGAGAACCAGACCAGTTTGCTCCAATTCACACTAACCTTTGTTTGGTATGTTTGATTTTGTAGCGTTTTGTTGTTGACCTTCTTTCTTTTTTGGAAAAAGGTTTTGTTGAGCTAAAATCAAATTGCCCTCTCGCATACGTTGTAACCAAATAATACTATTCTGGCAAATATTTTGATGGAATATAGTTTTCACTCACTAAATATTTGATGAAATATAGTTTGGTTCTAATTGGTGACCATTAAATGAATAATATAAGTAAAATAAAAATAATAAAAAACAAGAAAAATATTTGTTATTTTCTGCAGTTTAAGAAATTCCTTTCCGAAATTTATAAATATATTTTATGTTATAATTTTTTTAACAAAAGAATGAAAAAGAAATATGTAAAAAATATCTTTAGTAAATTGTGTAAAATTTTAAGAAATTTAAAGGAAATTTTTTATCAAATACTTATCTCATACTTATACATTATTATTCGTATTCGCACAACCGTACAAACTAACTAGTAAACTACATTAGAAAGGACAAACAAGGGTTTCAGTTCCACACGTGTTTAGAAGTTACCGCACGTACAAGGGACCAAAGAGAAATAAATACAGTGACCCTAATCACTCTTGCAGTCACCACCACTCTCCGTCTCTTTGGTGGTCTATTTCTCCTCTCTCTGGCCAGATAACAAGGTTAGAATTTCATCCTTATCGACGAAAAGATTCCATTTTTTTTTTGAAATTTTCTCTATATGCTGGGTATCTTCATTCTCTCGATCTTGTCTAGATTTCTAGATTAAAAAGGACAAAGCTTTTGTGTTTCTTGATACATTTTTAGTTTTGTTTTTTTTAGCTGTGTCTTGCAGAAGCTTGTCTGAAAGAGTCTTCGATTGGTCTTCACACTCCTCTGTCGGTTTAATTTGTCGACGTATCCTTGTTCGAGGTTGTTACAGAAGAGGAGAATGGCAGGGTGTGCAATGAATTGTCAGTTCTCGAGCGCTGTGAAGCTACGAAACGACATCACTTCGTTGAGGATTCGCAATCGAGGTTTGGTTAAGGAACTGAAAGTACCTGTTTTGCGTATTAATGGTGTTTCCAGTAAGCAAAGGTCGAGGCTTTTGATGGTTAACATGTCTCAGTCTCCCGTTGAGCCGTTATCTAGTGTTGTTGCCTCTACTGAACCAACGAAAGAAGAAGGTGGTAGCATCTTAGCGAAAGGCGACAATGTTGGAAGCTTAGGAACCGATGAACCTGCGAAACTTGTAAGTGATGGTGGTGGCGGTAATGGTGGATTTAACAACGGTGGTGGAGGTGGAGATGGAAGTGGAGGAGAAGGTGACGGTGGAGAAGAAGACTATGAAGAGAAAGAGTTTGGACCACTTTTGAAATTTGAAGAGGTTATGAGAGAGACAGAAGCTAGAGGAGCCACGCTTCCATCTGATATGTTAGAGGCTGCTAAGACCTTTGGCATCCGCAAGTTGATTCTCCTTAGGTACTTGGATTTGCAGGTACACATTCTTCTCTTTTGTTTTAATTATCTTTATGGAGTTTTTAAGAGAAGGGTTTTGAGTTTCGGTTTCTTTGGAGTTTTAGAGCTCAGCTGGTCTGCTTGGGTTTGCTATAAGGTCATGGTCTATGCTTCGCAACAGAATGCTGGCTGATCCATCTTTCCTCTTCAAAATAGGGACTGAGGTAAGTGAGCTGTCATCTCAAAGAACTTCATTTTCAGAGCCGGTCTGCATTGGTTCATGTAAGACATTTTGATGTGCCGGTTGGTTTCAGATAGTCATTGATTCTTGTTGTGCCACTGTTGCTGAAGTCCAAAAGAGAGGAAAAGATTTCTGGGCTGAGTTTGAGCTGTATGTTGCTGATCTTCTTGTTGGAGTTGTGGTTAACGTTGCTCTGGTCGGTATGTTGGCTCCTTTTGTCCGTTTCGGTCAACCATCTGCGTCGAGTGGCTACTTAGGACGCATGCTAAATGCTTATAATGCGCTTCCAAGCAGGTAAAACAACATCCCTCCTATTCAAGAACATACTCAAATCTTATAATCTTCCTTACATTTATCATCTTGTAGCGTGTTTGAAGCTGAGAGACCAGGATGTAGATTTTCTGCACAGCAGAGACTTGCGACATACTTCTACAAGGGTATAATGTATGGCGCAGTTGGGTTTGGATGTGGCATTGTAGGTCAAGGCATTGCTAATCTTATCATGACTGCTAAACGGTAACACTCACCTCTTTCCACTAAATGGGTCAGTTACTTTTTGGATGTGGCTTAAGTCTTCTTTCGTCATTCTCTTGTCTCAGGAGCATAAATAAATCAGAAGAAGACATCCCAGTACCACCTCTCATCAAGAGTGCAGCTCTCTGGGGTATATACATACATATCTTGGATTATCTACCTTCACTTTTCACTAAATCATTAATCTCCATGACAATGGTAATTTAACTGCAGGTGTATTCTTGAGTGTATCGTCGAATACTCGTTATCAGATCATCAATGGTCTAGAGAGAGTGGTCGAAGCATCGCCTTTCGCCAAGAAACTGCCTCCTGTGGCTTTGGCGTTTACCGTTGGTGTAAGGTTTGCTAATAACATCTACGGTGGGATGCAGTTTGTGGATTGGGCGAGATTGAGCGGTTGTCAGTGATAAAAAAAAAAAGACCAAACAAAACTCGTTTCTCTTATGTATGTCTAATTTTATGAAACTATATATTGTTGTAGCCCACTCGGTTTGATTCCGTTATATGTTTACAGAACTCGCTAGGCGGTAGTTGAGCTGTAAAAGTAATAATGAATAAAATGATTAGAAACAGGGTCATGTGGTGAGTGAAATGTTGTTAGAGATAGCAAGATGGTTAACACATGGTGGAATCGAAATCAAAGTAACACAACCACCCCACTAACACATGTTACTACTATATAAGAATCATTAATGCACTAAGAGTCTAAAACACAAACACTAAACAAAATAAGAAGAAGCATGAAGTGTTTTAAGTTTATTGCCGTTGCTTTGATGAGTCTTCTGATCACATTGGGTTACGTTGAGGCGGCTGGTGAGTGTGGTCGGATGCCCATTGGTCAAGCTGCGGCTAGCCTAAGCCCGTGTTTGGCTGCTACAAAGAATCCAAGGGGTAAGGTTCCACCGGTTTGTTGTGCCAAAGCTGTTCCTAAACGCTGTAACATCCGCAACCGCCCCGCTGGCAAGCGATGTGGACGTATGGATTCAATTTTCTTAATTTCATGATGAGTAATGTATAATATATGTATGTTGACTTAACTTGCCTTTTTATTGCAATATTTTTTTGCAGGTTACATTGTTCCATGAAGAATTTAACCTTTGGTTTGGATCTTTTACAATCAAAGTGATGAGAAGTAAAAAAAAAAAAAAAAAGTGATGAGAAGTTCTTAAAGACTAAAAATAAATGTTTCCACTTTCCACTTACCTTTGTAGAGGAGAACTGTGAACTAATAATCTATGTTGTGGGACGTCTTCCTAATTGCCTTTTTGGGTATGACTTAATGAATGTTTTTCATCATAAAATAAAATTCTTGAAGTTTAATAATAACAAGAACCAAACAAAAGCAATAACGTTTTTCTTTCTAAGAATCAAAATTGATATAAATTCAATAGACCGGTCAAAAATCAAATGTGCGTAATGTTTGTATCTGGTCAGAGAGCGTGTGAAGGATGTCACATCGGTTCAGCCTAAAAACATCAATTGGAATTCAAATCCAGTTACAAAATCTATATAATATTTTGGCGTCAAAGCTTCACAGGTTACGTTTTATTCAAGTTTTATCCGTAACAGAATCTTTTAATAATTTTACAACAACCAAAAAAAAACTATATCGTTTCCTGTACAGTACATTTTAATGAGACCTGATACTTAACGTAGATTTCAATCATTACTCTCAGCTCAAGCCTCAAGGTGTGTTATATAACATGGAAGTTATAGCAATAATCGTCATTTCCTTATTTGTTGTCACTAGGTGCTTAGCCCCCGCGGGGTTATGGACATAATTTCATCTCAATATTTGTTCGGAATATTGTATTTGTGAATTTTGCGTTTTCGGTTGATCACTGTTTTTCAAGTTTTCAGAAGATCCATCTTCATATTCGCGACCGCACTTGTTAAAGTAAACCCTCTACTTTGAAATTTTGTGGGAAGACGTTCGTCGTTAGAGAAGACAACACGTCGTTGCAGATTATTTATTTCAAAATTTTTTGTCACATTTTTTCATGTCATTTTCTTCTAATAATTTTAATTTGTTGGCTGTATGTTTTAAATGTGTATGTTTCTAAGTTTGAAAATGGGTTTAACATGTACTCTCACTCGTTTTCCTGTATGTGCTAATATATTGTGTATATTTTTAAAAGTGTCAATAATATATGAGTTTTGATTTACGATGTTATATCTGTTTATTCGTTGAAAAAGAGCTGACTAAATTGTAGATATTTTATTAGATACAATAACTTTACATATGCAATTTATGTCATTCAATTGTTTTGGATGCAATTCTAACAAATTTATTTGGTTATATTTTTTTATTTATGTTCAAATTTATTTTCTAAAATATTGGTTGGTGAGTCAATATTAATTATTAATTGAGGATTTTCTTGAAGGTTTTTATTATTTTTTAACTTGAGTTGTGAAAGAAAACAATTAAAGATACATTACACTAAAATAATGATATATATATATATAGACAAGTAGTATCCGGTATTGTCGACAAAAAAAAGTATCCAGTATTTTAAAATGCTTAAAGTTTTTGCCAATTTTTTTCAGTAAATGTGATCTTATGAGGATGCATATGTACCATTTTCCATTATTTTGATAAAGTTAAACTCGTTTAACAATATATTAATGGTAAAGTATTTTGTGTTTCTTTCTGAACATGTTCAAATGAAATGACTTAAGAATATGATGAATTGTGTAAACCCGTAAACACTTCGGTTAAATTCAAAAGATAAAGAAAACCTCGTAAGAGATAAATATTTGCAGGAAAAAAACAAAATTTTAAGTGGGTGACAAAGATAATAGCAATTTTAAAAACTACACATTGAAACTACGGTTGACGGGCTGATAGGAATAATAATTTCCTATCACTCACTGTGGTGCTTATGGGTGTTTTCAACGTCCTCAATCTCTGGTGAATTTGTTGCTACATTCTATTCATACCTTCTTCCCCACATGGTGTTATTGGCTTGCTCTTGGTGGCGTCTCATAATCGGAATGATCTGTTGGCTTAGTTGCAGCCGGAGTGTGACTCATCATCCACCACAGCTAGATAAATCGTGCGAAACCATTTGATAAATCACTGAAAATGCCAGCCCAATCAGTGGCGTACCCAGAAATATTTTTTCGGTGTCATCAAATAAATAAATTATTTATTTAAAATATATTTAAATAATAATAATTTAAAATTAAAATTTTATTATATATTGATTATATATAATATTAGATTGTCAAAATTATTGATTAAAAATAAATACAAATCTTCAATTTGATGAGAAACAAAAACAAAAAACAATAACTAAATTAAATTGTCTAGCCCAAATATTAATGTGGATCCAAATAAAACGTAAAATATATTGGACTTTTGGTATATAACAAAAGAAACAAATAAAAATTAGAAAAATGCAAAAAAAAGATGCACTGAAGAGTGTTGAACCGAGGTTGGGAATTTTAGGGGTGATAGAAGAGAATTTAACCAACTGAGCTAAGATAGATGTTTGTATATGTTTTACAAAGAAACTATTTATTATTTAAAAAGTATCAGTGGGATCTACAAAAATGCTGACGTGTCGGCTCAAGAGGGAGTGAAGTCCCCCATTATATTATAGATTTTTGCTTTGGGGGTTCTTACGGCCATTTGCAATGGATGTGCAACTGAAGTCGCTATAGGAGGAAATGGTGGTGGGGATATTGAAGCTGGAGGCGGAGGTGGAGGTGGTGGCTGTGGAAATAGAGACTGATTGAGACATGTAATTATAACCAGGTCTTAGCTTGATTAGCTAGACTTCTTCTATGTCGCGGTTTGTCTTTGCCCTTTGGGGTTGATGCTTTTTTTTTTGGCTTCTTACGAGCCTATCTAAGTGTTGAAGGACATACAATTTATTTAATTCGCTTATAATTATTTTTAAGAAAGAATAGTAATCTGTATATCGTGAATTGTTGATAATTTCCACATATTTTAAATCTCCAAAAAATGTCAAATCCTTTTTAATTTGCTATTTCTGAAAATGTCAATATTACCAAAAACTGTTCATTTCGAAATAAAATATAAAATAATATAAATAGTTAAAATTAAAAGGTAAAAAAAATATAATTCACTTTGAGAGTGGGTAAATTGTAACATCCCGAAATATAATATATGGAAAAATCTAAGAGAATTGATTTGGCTATCTATGTTATCAAAGTGCACTTATGTTTTCGGAAGCACATCTAGAGAGAACTCCAGAGTTAAGCGTGCTTGAGCTGGAGTAGTTAAAGGATGGGTGACCTATCGAAAAGTGATTTGCGATACCGTGTAAATGAGGCCAAAGCACGGGAAAAAGTCGGGTGGTGATTGCAGGGTCGGTAAACATAACTTTAGAACCTTGAAAAACTAACGCACCGTTTTAACCTGGATGGAACCCATAGACCGAGAGAGCGGGCATGGATAGCCCATTAGCCGTGGGCGGGTGGAACGTTATAGAAACTTACATGAAAAAATACTTAATTATAAAAAAAATACGTAGATCAAATATAATATGCTCAGCTTTCGTATACATCTCAACGTTTTATGAAATTGCTTCCATATGTATATCCTCTTCTCAAAAAAATCATAATAATTGTTTTAGTGCTTCAATTTCTTTGTTTGGCTGCAGCCATTTCTAATTTGAGATTCTAGGTGCTATCCAGCTCCAAAATATGACAATTTTTACTTTGATAAAACAAAAGTAAAAAACATCACAGTTTTATGAGAAAATAATATAGTGAGGCAAAAAAAAATTGATCCGTGCGTGCACGGGCTATAATACTACTACTAGGTGGTCACCCGCGCCCTGCGCGGGGTGAATAGATTAAATGAAATTATTAATTTTAATTTTTAGATTAAATAAAGGTATACTGAATATAGAAAATGTACATATTTCCAAAAAAAAACACATTACAGAACTTGTTTATATTATATTTTATCTGTCCTCGAGATAATGTAAGAGAGTAAATTAGAATCATAATATTAAAGCAAAAACTAAAATAATATAAATTATTATTAAGTATAGATAAAACAAAACATAAGCGATAGAATAAAAAAAATTGAGAAAAACATCTGCGGCGAATAGTGTCTTCAGAACTCTCCATTTGTAATCCTATTATGATCATTAAAAAATGACAACTTTGCAGCAATAAATATATGATTTAAGTGAATTGTGAACGAAATGAATTACCTCATTCTGAAAGCATCGATTTCTGGAACATCATTGGGCTCGAAGACAATTTTGGAAATATCATCAATGTTAGTAACATTCTTTAATCGACCTTTTTCTGAAATATAAAATAAAATTAGCAAAAATAAAAGATAATATAATCTACATAATATATATATGATACTAAAAAATTACAATACATTACCTGCTCCCCAATTAATTTTCCAAAACTGTAAAACACACAATACAATTTCTGCATCTGTAGAATTCCATAAATTATGGAAATCATGAGCAAGTGCGCCATGAGCGATACACTTAATGACAACATTGCTGCAATAAAAAAATATTTCAGAACATCTTGTTACACCAGAAAGGCTCACATTTAGTAAAAATATGTCAGTCTCGTAGTATTTACATAAATGGAATACTTACTCCATGTGTAGAACAAAAATACGTATTTTATGGTCGATGAAACCATTATTCCCGTCCTCAGGTTCTGTCATGTATTCTTCTAGAAATCCCACTCCTACCACAGCTCCATAAATATCTAATCGAAATGCGACAACATTAACACATGTTACATAGCACTTAATGTTAATTATAACACATTCAATAGTATTAGGTTTCTCTCGGAATATATTAAATAAAGTATTAGGTTTGCTAATACTTTATTTATAAAACACATGAAATTATGACCTTGGAAGCAGCTTAGGATCGTAACATTTGCACTTAGAACAGTAGATTTTGAACTTTGACAGATCATCATCATCACGGTCACCGGATACAAGAGGTGGCTCGTACTGAACCTTCTTTGAACACACTTTGCAGCTTAAGTAGTACCAACCTATGTCTGATTCAATGGCCGCAATAGTGCACATAACAATACACTTTTCAACCTACATATATACGTACATTAACATTGACTTAAAACATGTAGATGTATAAGAAGCAAAAATAGCAATTGTAATAATATCATTTGGTAATATTACCTGACGACAATCAATCATCTCAGCAATGGTCTTTCTTGGAGTATGGATGAAAAAATCATCCTTCTCGGAAACACCAGCTGCAACAGCACGTGGCTTCGATTCCACAATGGCCAAGCCAAGATCATCATTTGGCAACCTATAATAATATAGGTTTACAAATATAAACAGAGATCTACTTCACATATACTATAACAATAGACGTATAGCAAACGTTGAAGTATGAAACAATACAACGTACATGTCTCTAAATGCTTCAACCTCGGCCATGTTTGGGTTGAGATGGACTTCGAGACATTATATGCATTGGCCACGAACGATCCTCTATAAATTAAAATTCATAGCTTGTTTAGAACACAATCGATATGTAATAATCAATGATATAAAATAACCAATGTGTACATTAATCAAAAATTTACCTTTCCAGACCTTAATCTTCCCAAATCTCAACACCAAGATCAAACGACCCTCACCAAGCAACTGATAGCGTTTGTGACATCAGATGCAAACTTCCTCCACAATACCATTGGAAGACGAACATCCCTAACACGCAAGATTACAACAAATTTTGGAAAAGTTCATATGTCTATTTATATGATATAAATTAATTTAAATAAAAATCGAAAAGTAGAATAAGGAATCTTACCCAGTATCACGAAGCTCCAATGAAATTTTTTGGGTTTCTTTTCCATTGACGGAAATCATCTCAACATGACTCACTTCAACAACATGTCCGATCACATCTTATATACAGAAATATAACAAAAATCATAAGAAGGAATTAAGGCAATAATGCATATGTATATGATCAACATAATCGGTTTAACTATACTAACCAATCAAAAAATCAGGGTTGAGACTTCCATCAAGAACTTCCTGGAAACTCACATGTGTGAATCTATTCAAACCTCCAGGCAGTTCCGCGCAGCTTCTCAGACGGTTGTGGCAAGGAAACTAAGCTTATAGAGATGGTTAGTTGTCCAGTATGACCCAAGAGAATGACTGACGGAGAAGTTGGTGCATGTCAATGTTTTCCCCTGTTCTAATAAATGATCGAATTGGTTGACCAATTCCTTCTTCACAGTTGCATGGATCTTATCCCCATATGCATACACAAAATTAATAGGAAACGTTAATATGATTATAGAACACAGGCGCAGCTTGACACATGAAATTAGATTATGAAAACTTACATTAGAATCAATAAGCACCATTTCAATGGTTAGTCCGCCGGCTGCAGAGTATTGCTTCCACAAGCGAACAATACTCACCCTCACTCTCCACATGGTCTTGAAGGGCTTCAAGTCGGCGACGGAGTTTAACAATGCCATGACGGTTGTGATAGATAGAATGTAGTGCTAAAGTAGTATTGAGAAGGAGATTTGTGTGAGGAGATGTAGCTCTAAGGGACATCTATATATGTGCAAGACACCTACACTTAGGGTTAACCCCAAAATTAATAGCCATAATAATAGCTAATCAATCGAAATATGTTTCTGAATATATTGATTGCCAATCACCGTAATTTTGTACAATTGTTATATGTAAATTCGGAAGCAAATCACGGTGATTGTTTGATGCCATAATCATAATATTGATTGATGTATTATATTTTAATTTACGGTATCAAAGGCATAATTAAGGCAAGCAATGCCATGATACCGTTAATTATAATTATTTTTTGACCAATTGCATTAACTTTTACAGTATATATCAAATTCTACTCATTCTGATTAACTAAATGAATCATAGTTCAATCCCATATAAAATTAACATATAAAATACTCTGCTCAACATATTTTGATTTTATATGTGATTTTGATATTTTGATTAAACTTCTTTTTTCATATTAAATATTTTTCGAATCTAAAAAAACATAAACGTTTACAAACTAATCAATATGAACATGTCGTTAAAATATAATGTAGAACCAGCATAGTAATTTAATACAATCATATAGTAATTTAGATTAAAGTGATTAAGATTATTAAAATTAGTCAATAATGTGTTATTTAGAATTTAATCATGATTACAAATAACACAATTGTGATTTAAATCTGATATACTCAATGATTGCATTAAATAGTGTAAATATAGGCATAAATTGAAAACCTCCAAATCAGGGTGATAAATTGATCGAAATTGATTAATTAAATTTTAATTAATGGTATCAAAGGCATAATTAAGGCAAGCAACAATTAACGGTATCAAAGGCATATTATTTTGAACATGTCGTTAAAATATAATGTAGAACCAGAATAGTAATATATACAATCATATAAATCACAATTATTAAAATTAGTCAATAATGTGTTATTCATAATTATGAAATACATGAAAGGAATGCATAATATAAACAAAATATTTATATAGTCACAAATAACACAATTCAATACATGAAATGAATACATTATATATAGTCTATGATGAATGGAATATATATGAAATACATGAAAGAAATACATAATATAAAAAATATTTATATAGTCACAAATAACACAATACATGAAAGGAATACATAATATAATCATAATATATATATAGTCTATAATGAATGGAATATATAATATAAACAAAATATATATATAGTCTACGTTCATGTTTAGTGAGGTATTGAAAATATTGTCATATATAATATAAACAAAATATATATAGTCTACGTTCATGTTCGTAATCGTAGAGAATGTGAAACTCGTCCATATTATGAAGCTCGCTTAAATGTAGTCAAAAACTATATAATTATGTTAGGCTATATAAACTACTTACCAATGGCAATTGATGTAATTAGGCTAGTTAACTAAGGATTGTTTAATTTTGGGGTTGAGAGTGATTGTGGAGTTGACAAGTGTAAATGGCACTCATGTAAATCACACATGAAGTGAAGGTTATTTGTTTAGAGTGCTTCTAAAATAATATATAGGGGATTATATAAATTCAAACCACAATTCAATAGACCGCTCAATCAAATGTGCGTGCACACATATATATTCTCATGTTTGTAACTGGTCAGAGAGCGCGTGAAAGATGGATGTCACTTCGGCTAAGCTTAATAAAATTAAACAATTGGAATTCAAATACAGTTTACAAGATTTATCATATAATACTTGGCGTCAAAAGCTTCACAGGTTACGTTTTATTCAAGTTTTATCCATGACTAAATCTTTGTACAACAAAAGCAAACTATATCTTTGAATGTAAACATATAAATATTAAGTAATACTAAATCTTTGGAATTCAAATACAGTTTACAAGATTTATCATATAATACTTGGCGTCAAAAGCTTCACAGGTTACGTTTTATTCAAGTTTTATCCATGACTAAATCTTTGTACAACAAAAGCAAACTATATCTTTGAATGTAAACATATAAATATTAAGTATAAGTCAGTGCAAACTAAATACGTTATTTGCTTACAAGAAAATATCAGATACAAAAAGGTGTTACATATATATATTATCCAGACTTAATAGTTAACGTAGAGACTGTTTGTACGGGAAACGGTAAAGTTAAGAGTAAGAGATGGGCTATGGCAAAGACGTTTTATTGATGGTCGGAGAACCGTAAGTCGATTACAAAGAGGGGAAAACAAATCGGGAAAGACACCATGAGATAGAGTTACATTCAACCCTAATCTAGCCGTCTGGTCGGTGTAATGATTTCTGGATCCCTTCTACGTTGCTACGTCCTTTCTTTTTATACTCGTTTTCCCTTGACCTAATTGTCTCCATGTTCGTGGCCTTCGCTCGCCCAGAGCATGCGTCCCTGCTACGAGTCGTGTTGAGCCGACTACGCTTAGCCGCTATTCGGCGATTCAACACTGTTAAAGAGCGCCGAGACTTCATCGTCTCGAGCCGCTAAGCCGCGAACGCTCTACTGGGCTAGCCCGTTATTTTTCGGGCCTTAAGAGGATGGGCAAATCCACCCTCTACAGTAAGTCCCCCCAGTTCATTGGATTGTTCGCCGTGCTCGATGAATTTTGGTTGATGGTTCGAGGGAATAACGGTCTGTCGGAACGGCGTGTCGCATGGCTCTTCGTGTGAGGCTTCTTTTATTCATGGGCTTGGATCGATCGGGATAACTCCCAGTTGCCCTTGCTTTAACCCCAATTTTCGCCTTAAATCCGGGTAAAATCGGTTATTTCGGGAGCTGAAGCGTCGTTCCGAGCTAATGGGTTAGCTTGGCACCGGCTTTGAGGCCCAAATAGGCCCATGTAGGCGCAATGATGACGCCGGAGCGAACCGTCTCTCTTCCTTATAAATAGTCCTTCCTCCTCCTCACTTTTCATTCTTCTTCTGGCCTACAGGTAGTTTCTCTCTCTTTTCTACTTCTCTCTCTAGTTTGTTGTACGATAGTGTGCGGAGTGTCGCTCGGTGGGGTTTTGTTGTACGATTCAGAAAAGAGAAGGATGACGTCGGGTTCTTCTAGTCCAGCGAGAGATGCAGATGGGAGCTCGCTCGATGATTTCGAGCTAACTCATCGCGACGCCATGATGGATACTCGATCCTTGGATTTGTCGCAGCGGCTACTGGTCTCCGACTCTGCGCGTCTGCATCGAGAGGAGTCGGAAAGAGCCGGAACTGGGGCCCGGGATTGCACGCGGGACGGCCAGAGCAGCGCGAGGAGCAGCGCCTCCTCTGCTGAGGCTGTTCCAATTGTATATTATCCCGGCGGAATTTTTGAAGAACTCCCAGCTATCGCGCCTGAGCTTCTCCGTTCTCCCGACGCGAGAGGGCAGACCTGGGGGAACGTTCTGAAAACGCAGTCTACCGTGGCCAGCGTGAAGAGGTTATTAAGGGCGATTGGAGGCGTCGGGGTGACGTTCCTTATCCCGACGGAGGATCAGCGGCCGTGGTCTCCACCGGTCGGCTACCAGTGCGTGTATGAGTCATATTTCCGCGAGGACACGAAGCTCTGGTTTCCGATACCCCGACTCGTCACCTCGTATGCGAGACGTCGCGACTCGGCTATTTGCCAATTCTTGAATGGTTCGTGGCGACTCGCGGTGACCTTGATGGTTCTGGCTGCCGAAAACGACATTACCATGAGTGTTCGTGTCTTTGAAGAACTTACGTCCATCAGCCCGCAGGATGAGGGTCTATGGTCGATTAAGGCGCGGCCAAATTATAACGTCGTGGGAGGGAATCCGAACAAGACGCCCGACTGGCAGAGATCCTACTTCTTCGTCAAATCGGACGACTTCTCTTTCGAGGATCCCCCGGGCGACGACTATCGCGTCCTGTGGAATGCCTTGCTTGGTAGACCATCTAAGTCCTGCTGTAACGAATGATCGTCTTTTAACGTTGATTTGTTCTCCCTTTTTTGCAGCTGACCATCCGACATCTCGCGAATATCCCGAAGAGTTTCTGGAGAATTCTCGTGCTATCGCGAGACTCGACCAAGAGCGTTGGGGAAACATTTCGAGGGAGAGGATCCGGCGGTGTCTCGATCGTATCCGTGACGTGAGCCTGTTCCTTATTTCGTGCACTTTGTCGCGACTTGGTCAGCTAGCGGTAACTGACTTTCGGCGGCGTCTTTTGGTGGGATTGGAACTCGAGCTACCTTCCTTCGGTGAACACCACGAGGCGACGAATCTCATTATTTTCCGGGGAAGAGCAACGGCGATTACTGAGCTAGAAAGATGAAAGGGCTGCCCGATCTCAGTGCGATGCTTGCCCAAGAACTTCGGTCTTTCGCTCCTATGCTCGAGGATCCCGGCTCGGCGGATAGTCATGTTGCTGACGACGCCGTCCGGTACCTTCCGTGCCATTCCTGTGCCGACACTCCTTCTTCAAAAAAGAAGGTTAGAAGAAGAGACCGTGACGACCATCCGCCGATGCGATTCGTGATGCTGAAGAGCAGGTGGAAACGGAAGCTCTAAAGAAGAAGAAGAAGAAGAAACGAAGAAGCGCCGAAAATCAAAATCTCCGGGAAGATGGGGTCCTAAATCCTGAGGGTTCGGGCGACGAGGGGAAAGCCGAGGTCGGGCTTCCTTGTGATTCTTCGAAGTCGTCGATGCTGGCTCGGTCCCCGCCGACTTCTCCCAAACCGAAGGCGAAGATTGTGAAGCACGGGCGAGTCCGGTGAATCAGGGCGAAACTCGCCCAGTTGAGACCGATACCGAGACTCGCGGGATACCGAAGCCCCGACCATGAGGAAAGTGCGTCCGTAATCTTTCCGACCACGCCTCGCTTAGCTATGATGAGCCGATGCCGCTCATTTATGCTCCGGGCGGTGCTGAACCGATGAGTCAGATCGAAGCCCCGACATCCCTTCCTTCGATGACCTGACTGATATTTCGGGACAAGTATGCCATGCGGCGAGGACCATTTTTGGTAGGATTGCCCTTCGCCTTCTCGCTTCCTCATTTTCTTGCTAAAGCTTTATTTGTGCTTTGATGAGCGACGGGATATGAACGCTGTCGTTGAGATAATGATACTGCGCGTTGAAGGAGTCGTATGCTAACTTCGAGGCGTTGGAGAAGAAACTGGCGCGCCGTCCTCCACCAAAGAAGGCCGAGTGGGAGAGTTCTTACAAAGAGATGGCGAAAAGGAACGAAGCATCGGCGACGGAACGTCAATAAGCGAAGCTGTCGAAGGAAGAAGAGCTTTGCGGATGCTCGCCGATATCGCGGTCCTCGAAGTCGCGATTGGGGCGGAGGAGTGCGCAGTGAGTGCCGATCATTGAAGAAGGATGCTAGCAGTCCTCGAAATCTCGCTCGAGGTTACGAGGGAAAGGGTCGGTCGGCGAGATGATCGCTGGCGCAAGACGGTTCGCTAACATTCAGCGCCCATCAAAGCCGTCAGTCCGATTCAGACGCCAACTGCTGTGGAGTCAGCGTATCGACGCCGGAATGTCTTGAAGCCTTGAAGGCGCTGGTCGCGACATTCCGCGAGGGAATCGATTTGTTTGTCGCCTGTGAGGTAGAATTCGGCCGGCTGCCAACTCGATGTGTGGAGAGATTCCGAGAGCTTAATTCGCCCCTCCTCCGTGCTCGATTCAGCTCGTCGATAAGCAAGTGATGACCAGTTTGGATCAGTTCGGTCGAATATTGAGTTTATCGACGCTCGCACGCCGCTGCTCTTCAGACTCTAAGTTCTCCCGCGGAGGCGCCGACTACCGGAGTCGTGGAACTTCGTAGTAATCCAGTCCCGACACCGAAAGCAAACCAATCGAAGTCCGAAGTTCCGCCCGCCCTCGCCGACGATCCGCCGCTGTTTTTGTCGCCGATACTAGGGCGGTAGCCGTGAGGAGAGTCTGACGCTGAGATAGACGCTGATGGTGACGAGGAGGAGGTTTCGCGATGCGCTGAAGTCCACGAACGGAAGCCCTCCGAAGTTCGATGCGGTCGATGGACTTCTCCGTATGCCGACCGGAAGATGGTGGTGGCGGCTCGCTGGACCCCTCGGTCGAAGATCGCCGAGGCTCCGGCCCCCGAGCAGACCGAGAGTCGAGTCGCTAAGGATTCCGGGCAGTCCGAACGACTCGAGAAGACTTCTTGTCGCTTTGTAATGTCATACTTTTGTATCATTTAGACTTTGTCTTGCACGCTATTTCGAATACCCGCTTGTGTTTATGACAATTTCATTTCGCTTTATGATTTTATGGGAAATGATTGCAAATATGGTCGCTTTGCTACTTGATTCGCATCATCGCTAAGCAGGTCGGCCGTTTGCTCTTTTGGCCTTATTATTTTTTTTTTAGTTTTTTTAACTTGGAATGTTCGATTTGGTACATGTATCTAAACAAGCGACAACGGTTCCGCGGTCGATTCCAACGTATTCCTAAGTGTTGGTCGGGCCAAGCCTTACTTAGTGAATTTGGAAAGAGACGGAGTTATCGATTACACTGACTTCACGCTGCAAAGGTCGGGTCCCAATGAAGTGCGGTTCGATCGTGACATGCTCAGTTGGGTCGTGAGTACCATCACGCAGCCAGGAACCGGTGCAAGGCGTGCGTAGCATCGACGCAATGAAAAGTTTTGGTTTTGTTTTGATGTTGTGACTGCACTCACGTAGAGCGCTCAATGCACTTCTGGAGAGGATCGCTCGCTCGTATTTGGCCCGGTGAAAGTGGTGGGGCCGCGATTCACCGGATGTTGTGACTGCACTTTCGCTGAGCTGCCTACGCACTTCGAGAGAGGATCTGTCGTTCGTATAGGGCCCGGAGTGAAAGTGGCCGGGTTGCACATTCACTGGAGCAAGCGAAGGCGTGCGATCGGTCAATTACAGTGGGCTGCGCCTAAACAGAAAAGCTGGAGGTGTTTCAATTCCATGCTGCGGACCGCTTCTCCTACTGGATGTCTCTAGACGATATGACGGCTCGATTATCTCGGTTATTTTGCAGTGGCTCCCGTTTGCTCGAGCTACCCAAGACCCCATTCCTTGGTATTTTCTAACACTTTTCGCAGGTACTTGATCTCCTGATTGGAAAGGTCGGACTTGACCTTTTGTTGCGTAGCGCTCGACTGATGCGGTACTTCAGATGCGAGTGCAGCTGGTCGCTACTGTTCCTCGATGCTATCCAAGGCGCCGGGAGCATGTTTCGGTTCATTTTCGCTATGGGCATTTTGGCGTCAGTAGATCGGGTGACGCTTACCTCGGCGGGTGCCATTGCCTCGATCCCGTAGCTATCGGTGAAGCGGAGTCGATTGTTGCGACTGCTGGAGTGGTTCGGGAGACCACAAGTGAGCCGCCGAAGTTCGCCGCCCAGCAACCTTTTTTGAGGTCAAGTCTTTCTTCGAGGTCCGCAATAATAATTACTTTGTTCGTTGACTCGCTGACCGTTTCTGTTTATGGTTTCGGGTCTACATGTCAGGTATTTTTCCACCTTCCGTGGTCGCGAATTTATGGAGATGAACCTGCGACCGCTATCGGTGACTATCTCATAACGGAGCCCGCGGTCCGCAGATGATGTTTTTCCGCACGTAATTGCTGTACCTCGCTGTCGTGATTCGCTGTAAGACTCCACCCCATCGAAAGTGAAGTAAGTCGGTAAGGACTAAGATGTACTTCTTTTGCCTAGAGCTGGGCAATGGCCCGATGATATCCATTCCCCACCGCATGAATGGGTAAGGTGCGTTTAACGTATGCAATAGCTTCTTGACCGTGGATCGTCGAAGCATGACGTTGGCATTTTGTCGCATTTGCGAGCGTATGCCTCGCAGTCTGTATTCATGGTCAGCCAATAAAACCGAAGCTGCTTGATTTTAAAGCGCGGGCTCGCCCCCTCGAATGATTGTCCGCCTTTCGCCATGGGTTTCCTTGTTTCGTCACGGCTTGGCTTTTATTTTGGAGAACTTTGGTTGCCGTCCATCGACGTAGTTCTCCCTCGGTGAAGACGTGACGCGTAAGCGCGCCGTTGGTATGACGTGCTGCCCACTTTTCGACCGAGTTTGCCGACGGAGGAAATCGATGAACTCGTCGCCAGTCGTGGTAATCTCGTCCAATCGCTATGCCTTCTTTGTTGACGATTGGTGCATCGAGGTCATCGGGTGGTGCCGCTGCATGGGTCGATACAGGGCGATGCAGGGACTTCAACTCGTGGATTAGATTGTCCGCCGACTACCGTGCAGTTTGCTTCCTAGAGCGCCAGTGCGTCAGCACAGCGTTCTCGCCGGGGAACTTTTGTTAGTTCGAAGAATTCAAACTCGCGGACAAGTCTTGACGACGCTGAGGTAAAGGCCCATGCGCTCGCCGGACATCATAATCTCCTGAAAACTGGCTGACGACGAAGTTGCGAATCGCAAGTAGCGCGCAATCGCTTTAGGCGATGTTTTAAGCGGCGCAGCCCGCGATCAAAGATTCGATTCGGCTTCGTTGAGGCGGGAAACCAAACTGAATGACTGCCTAATAAGTTCCGCCTGGGGATTGAAGTTGGACGCGACTGGTTCCTATTCGCCGACGATCCGCCGACGCAATACCCGCTTAAGGCTGGGTAATGAGGTCTTGCTCCAGTTCAAGGCAAATTCAATGATGAAGTCGGCGAGGACCTCGACTTAGCGGTCGCGTTTTGTAAATGATGTCATGCTCGCTGAGCTCCATTGCCCATTTAGTGTTAGTTCGACTGGGGTTTGTGTTTTGCATCACCGTCCGGCGGGTTATTGGATAAAACTTCGATGGTATGCGACTGAAAGTACGGCCGGTTTCCGAATGAAGTCACTACCGCGAGGGCCATTTTCTGGTCGATATCGCGCTTCCGGGTCCGCCATTCGCTTCGCTTGTGTAAAGATTGGTTTCTGCCCCGATTCGCTGATCAGAACGCTGCCGACGGCGGTTGATGTTACCGCGATGTACAAGGTTGGGTATCACCGCTTCGCTTTGAGAACCGGAGGTTGTAAGGTAGTGCTTCAGTGATGAATGCTTCTTCGCGACCTTATCGTCCCAAATGAATCGCTTTGTTTCCTCGCAGCAGTTCGTAGAATGGGAGGCATCGACTGTGGAGCGGAAATGAATCTTGAGGAGGGCGATTCGCCGGGTTAGCCGCTGGACCTCTCGCTGTTCTTCGGACTCGTAGGTCGAGGATTGCTGTAATTTGTTTGGGTTCGCCCGATACCGCTATTGTGACGATGTAGCCTAAGAATTCACCCGGCGTAACTCAAGGTACATTTGGCGTGGCTGAGCTTCATGTCAATTTGTCAAGGATCCCAAAACGCCTTGCAAGTGAGGAGATGATCCTCAGCTGAGTGACTCGACAAGCATGTCGCCGATATATACCTCCATATCAGGTCGCCAAGTTTATCGCTAACATGCGATTCACGAAGTCGCTGGTATGTGGCGCCACGTTTTAGTACCGAAGGGCATTACTTTATAAAGTAGTTCCGCCCCGGTGATGAAGGCCGCTTCGCCATCGCCGTGGTGCATGAGGATCTGGTCAGTATCCCGAGAACGCCCATGAAGGTGAGAGTTCGCTTCCGCGGTTGACTCCACCAGCGATCGATATGGGGAGCGGATAGCTATCTTCGGACATGCTTTGTTCAAACTGGAAGTCGCATTACAGATCCGCCCATTTGCCATTCTTCTTCGACTACCGTGGTGGCGAGCCATTCGGGTATCGAACCTCTGATGAAGCCTGCGGGCCGAAGCAGCGGTCGACTTCTGCGCCATTTGATCGCCAGACCGAAGCCTGGCCGCTTTTGCCGGATAGCTTGAATGTCGGGTCAACGCTTAGCTCGTGGAGGCTATCGCTGATCAATCCCTTTCATGTCCGACGTGGTCCAGCGTAAAACTGATGCGTTTTCCTTTAAGGAAGGTTATGAGCTTCCGCTGCATTTCGCTGGAAAGATATGCGATTCGTGCGCGAAGCTTTGTCGGATCGTCGCCATCGATGGCGACTTCACTGACCTCTTCCTTTGTGGGTAGATCTTCCGTTCATGCTCGACCACCGAAGTTTAAAGGGAGAGTGACTGCTGCTGCTTAATCGCTATGCACTAGCATTCCCTCTGCCGGCCTGATCACCGCTAATTGTTTGATCGAGCCGCCACTCGAACTTGACATTGGTGGTAAGTGATGGGATGGCTTTCATCGAGCGCAGCCACCGGGTACCCGTGATACTTTGCCTACCGCGACCTAATCCGTCAAATTTCGCTTCGCTACATCCCCGGCGTGAACCGAGTTTTATTGTGCCTATCATTTGCTCGCCATGAAACCGGTTAAGGTTCTAAGAGGGTTTCATATCCGTAGTCGACACCCATCTTATCGAGTGTGTCGCGAAGATGAGATCGACGGAACTACCGTGTCGATCAACACTTTGGTGACTTGACATTCCTATGCCGACATCGACGAGGAGAGGATCGTTATGCGCTTGGACCGTAAGTATCCGGTGAGAATGTGACGGGGTATCTTCACCGGCGAGCCATTTTGCTCCGTAATCGTTGACGACGATATTTCGACGGCCCGAACCGAAGTCGCCGCCGGGCGGAGTCCTCCCATGATAACGGTAATGCGCTTGATCCGCTTGCTTCGTTCAGAATTCAGATGTTCTCGAGATCACTGCCCTCGGTGGATCCGGTTCGCCGTTAAGGGAGATAAATTGGTGAGGGTCGATCGTTCGCTCGAGATGCCGCCTGAGATCGACTTCTTTTGTCGGGGCGATACGCAGATCTTCGCTCTTCGAGCTGAGATGGCACGTAAGTCGCTTATCCGTGCTGGGAGGACAGCCGTTGTTTCGTCGCGCACGCCGATCGCTTTGCCTTCGATCGAATGATGAATGTACGAAGATCCGTAGAGGCGCCGGGCGCGGATGACGCCCCGCCCTTTCATGAGTTTGTGTCGCAAGTCTTCGAAGTTTATCGAGCGGACAGCTGCGCTGACCGCTGATCGCTTCTTGTGGGGGTCTGCCGCCGAGGAATCATCGTAAGATTCCCCTTGGTGAGAGAGTATCACCTCGACCGTCAGCCGATTCTTAAAGTTGATCGTTTCGGATGAGTCGCCAGCTTCCACTTTGATGACCGCTGGGCTGACGGTCGTGGGCCTTCGGCCCCTGGAGTCAACTTTGGCGAGGTGGCAGCGACGGCTTTCGATACGCTTGTCTTGTTACGGCTCCAACTCCGTTATTTCGCTGCTTTTGGGCGGAGGTTCGATGACTACTTTTCCGCTTTTAGCCGACTCGGAAATGCCCGTGAAAGTACTTTTTACGCCTTCGTGGTCGCGGCGATTTAGCTTTATGGTATGAGCACCATTTATCCCGCTTCAGAGCTGGGATCCGCTGAGTCGGAGGGCTTCCGCGAAGCGCCATGGAGCTGCGATCCTCGCAGTGACTGGTCTCTTTGTGTTAATCGACGGAATCGAATGGGCTCGTTTTAGCGACGCCGCTGACGTATCCTTGAAGCGGCCGGTCCTCGCGCAGACGCATCGTCAAGGGTTCCGCCCTCGGCCGTTGGTCCGGGTTATGTCCCTGCCTTATCGCTTCCTTTGCTAACTTGGCTCGAAAGTCCTCCTCCATACGGATGAAATTGGCGAGCGCCATGGCGCCGGAAGGGATTTAGTCGCCTTTAGGGCCTCGCCAAACTTCGACTTGGCGGTGGTGCTCATCAATGCTTCAACCGCAATATTGTCCTGATGTCGGCCTTTGATACGACGCCTTGAATTCTCCATGAAATCGCAGGCTTTGACCGCTCGTGATGGGTGAGATTCCATAGTCGGAAGCCCGTAGTCTTTTGTGGGAGAACAAGATAAACCGTTGAGGAAGGCTGTCAGAGGTCGCGAAGCACCGACGTTGTTCTCTCGGACCGGTGAACCGCGAGGCTGGTCCTTCTGTGGATTCCACGGCACCGACGAGTACCGCGCCCTTCTTCGTCTGAGAAGTTCGCGCGACGCATCGCTGATGTTAAAGGATGGACGTGGATCAGGGTCCAAACTCCGCCAACTTCGAGGCTAAGCTCGCTTTCTCGAGCTGGACCTTGGTTATTTTGTCGGTAAACGGCGACGAGGGAGTCGGCGAGGACGCTCCGATTCAGCGCGAAGTCGCCACGGTGGATTCGAGTTTGTCGTCGACCGATCGCTTTTCAGCGCAGCTAATTCATCGCCGTTGTTCGCCAAGGCGGCCGTATACCGGTCCACATCCGCCAGGTTTGCAAAAGGTCGCCACCGGGTTTGTGCCCGGACGCCGCTTGCTGCGCCGCTGCTTTGACATTCGGGCGTAGTGTGGTTCTGTCCCAGACAACAGCTTGCCGACGGATTCGCGCCGCCGAGGCTTCCATGTTCAAGGGCGATGGGAGCGAATCTTCGCGAGAGCGTCTATTTGCTTCGGCCGTCACTTTTGGGCTCGCCTTGTCGCTCGAAGTCGCCACGATCGTGTCCATGGAAGCCGGAGGTACGGGCGTGGTTCCGCTGCTACGAGGCTGGGCGCGGCATGGCCGCCGCGACGGAGTTGTGTCATTATGAGCGCCTTGTTCGCCGCCTCAAGAATTACTGGCAGTTGCCGCCATCTTGTCGACGTTATTTGCATCGCTGCCCTACCGGTGGGCTTAACCGTTGTACGGGAAACGGTAGCAGAGTAGATGGGCTATGGCAAAGACGCTTTATCGATGGTCGGAGAACCGTAGTCGATTACAAAGAGGGGAAAACAAATCGGAAAGACACCATGAGATAGAAGTTACATTCAACCCTAATCTAGCCTGGCCGGGTAATGATTGATCCCTTCACGCTAAGCTACGCCCTTTTTATACTCGCTTTCCTCGACCTAATTGTCTCCATGTTCGTGGCCTTCGGCTCGTTGGGCCAGAGCATGCGTCCTGCTACGAAGTCGCCGCTGGTCGACTACTCTATTCGCTATTCGAGCGATTCAACACTCGTTAAAGAGGCGCGCCGAGACTTCATCGCTCGAAACGCTTAAGCCGCTAACGTTTCCTCGGGCTAGCCCGTTATTTTTCGGGCCTTAAGAGGATGGGCAAATCCACCCTCTACAGAGACTTCAATCATTACTCAATTTACTCTCAACTCAAGCCGCAAGGTGTGTTGTGTAATATGGAGATTATACCAATAATTTTCATAACCTTAATTGTTGTCATTATTTCTTTAGTAGTTCTTATGACCATTTGCAATGGATGTGCGACTGAAGTCGCTATAGGAGGAAACGGTGGTGGGGATATTGAAGCTGGAGGCAGAGGTGGCTGTGGAGGTGGTGGCGGCTGTGGAGGCGGAGGTGGTGATGGAGGTGGTGGCTGTGGAGGCGGAGGTGGTGATGGAGGTGGTGGCTGTGGAGGCGGAGGTGGTGGTGGAGATGGTGGCTGTGGAGGCGGAGGTGGTGGATGTGGAGGTGGAGACTGATTGAGACATGTAATTATAACCAGGTCTTAGCTTGATTAGCTAGACTTCTTCTATGTCGCGGTTTGTCTTTGCCCTTTGGGGTTGATGCTTTTTTTTTGGCTTCTTACGAGCCTATCTAAGTGTTGAAGGACATAATTTCTTTAATTCGCTTATAATTATTTTTAAGAAAGAATAGTAATCTGTGTATATCGTGAATTATTGATAATTTCCACATTATTTTAAATCTCCAAAAAATGCGACAACACACGTGTGTTTTACCGCTAACCAATTCCTAATCTATCTAAATTTTGTTTTCAAGAGTTTCTGTAATATAATATGCTACTTCATTATTGTTTTTTCACTACAACTTACTTTTTATCGAAATAAAATTATCTTTATCAGAAAGCTTTTTTAATGTGGCCATCTGTTTAAATACACGCTAAACTATTATAAATTTTAATTTTTTATTTATAGGACACATAATAAATTATGATTTTTATTTAAGATGCACATGTTTTATCATATATATATATATATATATATATCGAATTTTATAATAACTAATATGGAAAGAAATTTTCACTGCGAGATGGTGTATAAAAGACCCAAACTTCTATGTGTTGAAATAGACTTTTGTTACAACTTACAACACATGGTTACAAGTTTTAAAAACAGAAATGTTACTTGAATATGTGTTTTTTTTTGGGAAAATTGCAAAAAGAAAACAAATAAACTAGTTTGTTGTCCTTCTGGTATAAAATCATTTTTATCCATTTTTCTCCTTTTTAATCTTTGCATTTCTGAAAACTAATGAAATAAATAATTTTGTGAATCAAAAAATTATTAAAAATTTAAATAATTAATAAAACACCCATATACACACACTGGTAATTTTTTTTTGTTCAAAACCTTGATAAATAAAAATTTTAAAATATCGTTCTACTAGTAATCATGCTTCTTTAAAATGATATAGAAAACGATTTCTAAAATAAACATGTTTATCTACTTCTTTAGAACGTTCATTCTACTATTTACTAAATTTCTAAATAAGAGTAATGCATTCTACTAATCGTAAAAGGTATCCACTTTCCTTCCGAAAGCATCTTCTACTTTTATAAAGTATTCTAAATTTCGGAGAATGTGTTTTCAACAATGTACTATTATGTTTACTGGAAAGTGTATTCAGGATTTTTATCATTTTTCTAAACTTTTAAGGCCTTTCACAGATAAGAATATCTGACTTTGCTAAAATTAATGAAATTTCAGTTAAGGAAATATTCTAAAATCTCTAAAATATTATAACTTCCTAAAACGTGTTATCGCCGATTTTACTTGTGAAAAAATGGTTTGCATTTTTTTCTTCATCAATCTAAGATATCTCCATAGTTTGTCTTGTGATTTTCACAAACTCTTGTTCTATTTTTTAAAATAAAACTAAAAATTTATAAACGCCTTAAAGCTTTTAAAAAGACTTTTAAACATTTTTATAAAGTTTATTAAAGTGTTTTACTAAAACTTTTGTAATTTTATTTTATTTTTTATAAAGTTTACAATTTTACTTTTATTAAACTTTTATAAAAAAAAAAATTAAAAGTTTTATTTTATTAAAAGTTTGATAAAATTAAAAATTTACAAACGTTTTAAACTTTTATTAAAATAAAACTTTGTAAAATATTTTGTTTAAATTTTTATTAAAACTTTTGTAAAGTTTTATTTTTATTTTTATAAAGTTTACAAATTTTATTTTATTAAAGTTTTATCAAAACTTTTTAAACTTTTTATAAAATAAAAATTTGTAAAACGTTTTTATAAATTTTATTTAACATTTTTATTAAAAATATTTTGTAAATTTTTTATTTTATATAGTTTACAAATTTTATTTTATTAAAAACTTTTTAAAAAGTTTTATTTTTATTTTTCCTTTTTAAAATGTTTTAAGTTAATTTTAAAAAATTCTATTAGTTTAATGTGTTTAATTAGATTAATCAAGGGTTACTTTTGGGAATATGAGAAAATTATACTAAATGGACAACTAAACGATGGTTTTATACTATATGGACAACCATGCTGAATTTTTGTTCTGTTTTGGCAATTTTCCTTTTTTTTTAACTTGAATATGTGTTGTATAAGCTAAAATGATAATATGACCAGTTAGTTACTTTAACTCAAAGAAATAGTTGCCTAGGTGGCCGGGGCTTAACACACCTAAACTTCTATGTGTTGAAATAGACTTTTGTTACAACTTACAACACATGGTTACAAGTTTTAAAAACAAAAATGTTACTTGAATATGTGTTGTATAAACTAAAAATGATAATATGACCAGTTAGTTACTTTAACCGTCTGCGTCAACCGTCTGCGTCGAGTGGCTACTTAGGACGCATGCTAAATGCTTATAATGCGCTTCCCAGCAGGTAAAACAACGAGAAAATACTCAAACCATCTCTCATCGGTTGCTGAAGTTTGTGTGTGTGTGTTTTGAACTGATGTGCAGCGTGTTTGAAGCTGAGAGACCAGGATGTAGTTTCTCTGCTCAACAGAGACTTGCTACGTACTTCTACAAGGGTATAATGTATGGTGCAGTTGGGTTTGGATGTGGTATTGTAGGTCAAGGTATTGCTAATCTGATCATGACTGCTAAACGGTAATAAAACACACCTCTTTCCACCAAAAGGGTCACTTAGTTTTTGGATGTGACTTATGGTTTCTTATGGTCATTATGCTTCTCTCAGGAGCATAAATAAATCAGAAGAAGACATACCGGTACCACCTCTCATCAAGAGTGCAGCTCTCTGGGGTATATATATCTTGGCTTTTTTTTTCTACCTTATTTAACTTTCACTTTACTAAATCATTAATCTCCATGACACTGGTAAATATCATTGCAGGTGTGTTCTTGAGTGTATCTTCGAATACTCGTTATCAGATCATCAATGGTCTAGAGAGAGTGGTTGAAGCATCGCCTTTCGCCAAGAAAGTGCCTCCTGTGGCTTTGGCGTTTACCGTTGGTGTAAGGTTTGCTAATAACATCTACGGTGGGATGCAGTTTGTGGATTGGGCGAGATTGAGCGGTTGTCAGTGAAAAAGACCAAACAGAACTTGTTACTTTATGAGTGTATGTCTAATCTTATGAAAACATGTATTGTTGAGCCCACTCGGTTTGATTCCGATTTGTTTACAGAACTCGCTAGGCGGTAGTTGAGCTGTAAAAGTAATGAATAAAATGATTAGAAATTGAGAAATGTGGTCAGTGAAATGTTTTATGGAGATCAAAATCAAACGACTTAGACACTAAACACATGGTGAAATCTAAATCAAAGTAACAAAAACCAGATGATTACATAATGGGAAAAAGTTTAAAGATCCATTCTAAACTGTACACGTTACTAAAACACAACCACCCCACTAAACATGTTACTACTATATAAGAATCATCAAAGCACTAAAGAGTCGAAGACACAAAACAGAACAAGAAATACTTAACAAAGTAAGAAGAAGCATGAAGTGGTGTAAGTTTATATCTGTGGCTTTGATGAGTCTTCTGATCCCATTGGCTTCTGCTGAGGCGGCTGGTGAGTGTGGTCGCATGCCCATTGGTCAAGCTGCAGCTAGCCTAAGTCCAGGGCCGGCCCTGAGATTTTGGGGGCTGTAGACGAGTCAAGAAGGAATTCAATAATTTGGGGGCTGAATTTTTTTTTTTACAAATTTAGGGGCTTATATCCATGTAAATATTTTCGAAAATTTCGGGGATCTGAGACGAATGTTTCATTAGGCTTGGCTCAGGGCCGGCCCTGCCTAATCCCGTGTTTGGCTGCTACAAAGAACCCGAGGGGTAAGGTTCCACCGGTTTGCTGTGCCAAAGTGGAGGCTCTCATTAGAACCAACCCTCGTTGTCTTTGTGCTGTCATGCTCTCTCCTTTGGCCAAGAAAACTGGAATCAATCCTGGAGTTGCAATCGCTGTTCCTAAACGCTGTAACATCCGCAACCGCCCCGCTGGCAAGCGATGTGGACGTATGGATTCAGTTTTCTAAATTTCATGATGAGTAATGTATAATCTATGCACTGTTGACTTAACTTACCTTTTTTATTGACTATGTTTTTTTTTCTGCAGGTTACATTGTTCCATGAAGAATTTAACCTTGGTTTGGATCTTATGGGATCAAAGTGATGAGAAGTTGTTAAGATAATAAATAAATGTTTTCACTTACCTTTGTAGAAGAGAACTGTGAGCTATTGTATCCCCTTAATAATCTATGTTGTGGAACGTCTTCCTAATTGCCTTTTGGGCTATAACTTAATGAATGCTTCTCATCATAAAAAACAATATTTTCTTATTGTAATATCGTTCTACAATCCTGTGTTGAAATCTTGCATCGTTAGTCGTTACAAGCCTATTGTAGAAGCAACTCCAACTAGACTTCCCCAAAACCTATAGACTAATAATCAATGTTGAATCATCTGGCCTGAAGGATATAACCAGTTAGCATCGGGAGGAAAAGAAATACTCAATAGGCGAGTGCAAAGGTAACTTAAATCGTAAATTTGTATCTCTCGACGAAGTTTATTAATAACAGCAAGAAATAGAGATTGAGCCGCACGTAAATATGTTAATTTTTATTTTTATAAATTAATATTTTATTTTTTATGAATGGTGTTATATATTTTATATGTGTCATTATATAACTAATTGTATAAATATTTAAATATTTCCAGGTTCATATAAATTAGAATTAAATCCAAATCAAATCAGGTAATATGATTACTTTTGGTTATTTTTAGGTTGTTTTTAGTTCGAATTCAAATATCCAAAGGTTAATATGTTTATTTTTTGTACAAATATCCAAATATGTTTCAAATACATTAGTTTTGGATTTGTACATCAAAACAAACCCAACCGGTCCACCGGATTTGGAAAGATCCAACTCGAAACCCACATAAAAATTTATAATACCCGATTAAAATCTAATTTCAAAATTCAAAAAAAAAAATTCAAGATCTGACTCCTAGCTGAACAGGTACCTGAATGTCTATGCCACACTGATTATGTAAACAAATAAAAAAAATTGCTAACTATTTTGAATTCATGTAACAAATGGAGCAATTTCGTTCAAATATGTCAAATTATTATGGTTAATATGGAAAATAAATGTTAGAATTATTATTGTAAAGATGATTAATGAAGTAGCTAAAAGAGTGAGAAAATAAATATAAAAGATATTTTAAAACTATTAAAAATAGGTAAATTTTGTTTTGTACTTTAATAATAAATAATGTTGATTTATTTAGAAAATATAATGAATGAAGTAGTTAGAATTATTTTAAAATAGAATAAAAAGCTGTAAGAAATCAGTTAAAAATAAACAAATATTATTTTGTACTTCAGTTTTTATAGAATGGATTAAAGAAAATATATTACTTTTTTTTTTGTTTTTTTCAGGACCAAGATATGTAAATTCAAACAAATTTCAATAGACCTGTCAAAAATCAAACGTTCTCATGTTTGTATCTGGTCAGAGACCGTGTGAAAGATGTCACATCGGTTCAGTTTAATAAAACAATTGGGATTAGACATCCTGTTTTTTTTTTTTGTCAACAACTGGGATTAGACATCCAGTTACAAGATCTATCATAAAATATTTGGCGTCAAAGCTTCACAGGTTACGTTTTATCCATGACTAAATCTTTGTACAACAAAAGCAAACTATATCTTTGAATGTAAACATAAATATTTAAAAGTCAATGCAAACTAAACACGTTATCTGTTTACGGGAAAACATCAGATACAAAAATATCTGTTTTAAATATTATCGAGACTTGATACTCAACGTAGAGATTTCAATCATTACTCTCAACCCAAGCCTCAACGTGTGTTGTGTAACATGGAGTTTATGCCAATAATCGTCATAACCTTATTTGTTGTCATTTTTGCTTTGGGGGTTCTGTCGACCATTTGCAGATGTGCGACTGCAGTCGTTACAGGAGGAGGTGGTGGTGGGGATATTGAAGGCAGAGGTGGAGGTGGTGGTGGTGGTGGCGGTGACTGTGGAGGCGGAGATGGTGGTGGAGGCGGTGGATGTGGAGGCGGAGGTGGTGGTGGAGGCGGTGGCTGTGGTGGAGGTGGAGGCGGTAGCTGATGATTGAAGACACATGCAATCGTAACCAGATCTTAGTTTGATTAGTTAGACTTCTTCTTTGTCGCGGTTTGTCTTTGGTTTTGATATTTTTTGTTTGCTTCTTACGAGTCCTGCCTAAGTGTTAGTGTGTTACAAGACATAATTTTTTTATTTCGGTAGAAACATAAGTTTTCAGGCTTTGATGTTTCACTGGTGTTTGTTGTAAAACTAAGACCACCTCTAACGGGAGGTTTTAAATAGGAGTTCTTTGGAAAAAGGTGAAAAAAATAAATGAAAAAATAGATAAAGGTAGAGAACCGCTGCCTAAAACAAAGCTTTTGGAATCGCTAAAAATCCCATACGTGTCTCTTTATTGTTGGCTAATTATTTTTTGCTTCTCTCTCTTCCTCTTTGTCGTTGTTCTTCTTTTTGGTCTGAGAAATCTGTCCGAGAAATCGATGTTGGTCGATTAAGCTGTGGGATAAGAAATATCCAAATCGTTCTGTTGACGATTGAATTTCACCCTTTGAATTTTACCCTCTGTATTTGGCTTTCTAGGTTTCAATTGATGTTTTTGATCTGGGTTTCAATTTTACCCAGATATCCTTTGGTTTCGTTATGTCATACGGCGAGAAGCAATCCCCGGACAATCAGCTGCGTCACTGGAGCTTATCCCGACGACGGAGACAGAGAAGCGTCTTCTTCTCCCTCTACATCTATCTCTTCTATCTTTGTGAAGGGTACTTTCGATTTGATTCATCATATGCCTTAGGTTTATAAGAAGTTGAATCCTTTCCAGGGCTTGCGGATTCAGTGAGTGAAGGGCGTTTGAAGAAAGTCTTCTCTCAGTTTGGAGAAGTTAGCCATGGTGAGCCTCTCTCTCTCTCACATATTTTGATGAGCTTCCGATAGGATTAGTATGCAGTGAGTAATCATATGAAAAAGCATTGAATAGTCAATAGGTTACGTTCTTAAATAGTTGATATGCTAATATGACTTTGAGTTAGGGAGGTTTTTGGTAAAATTTTGAATCTCTTCAGTAGTTTTTTTTAATGCATTTCAATGGTTATCCTTAAAGCTCTCTTGGCAGTGACAAGCAATGATTTCAAAAGCATCTATCTTGGCTTTGATCCGGACCACGACTTGTGGAGTTGTATCAAAACAGACAAGTTCGGTGCGGACAAAAAAGAGAAGCTTTCTTCTTTTGGTGAGGGTTTTGTTACCACGGGTCGTAGATGGTCCGAATCAAAACCAAGATAGAGGATGGAAGATGTGTGCTTTTGATATACAAAGTGGTGTGAAAATAGAGGCTCTGATGCAAATAAATAAATAAATAGATCCTCCTGATCATGAGCTAATGAGAAACCACTGATTTGGTCATGGAGCCTTTTGATTGCTGAAGATTTAAATGTTTTCTTGTTGTATGGTCCTGATCTTGGATTATCAGATGTATAAACAAATGATTTGTTACTTTTTCTCTTTGAATATGTCACCATGATCTTTGTAATATAGTGTTTTTTCTTCTTACAAATTATCAAAGCCTAGTTATTGCCAATAGTCCCATTTTAAAAATCCCATAGGGCGTCTCACTCAACAAATATTGATGATGATCATTGATTCTGGCTCTCTGACTGTGTCTCTAAACTTGATCATGACTGGTTTTTGATGACTGGTTTTTTATGATATATTACAAGGTCGAGCTCCATAAGTGAATTACATTGTCAACGGACACGAGTGGATTTCACATACTCAATAGATATGTCTTCAAATCTCGGCAATATTATGAGCATTCGGAGTCGGGTTCGTGATAAAATAATACATAAACAATTGAAAGCTGATTTGGTTGAGCATATGTGGCAAAATTTTGGAACAAATCAAGATTTCAACTAATCGGTTTTTTCTCGTTTACGATTTGTATTTGTATTTTTAATATGCTTTTTATGTCATTTCTAAGAAAATTTTAATATATGCTTTTAAAGGTTTATCATTCTAATTAAAAAAAATTAAGAACCTCTAAGGAGCAAAAAATTAATTCCTCTAACTAAGGTTCTTAAGTTCACAATTCCACTTATTACTTATTAATTTAATCTAAAGAGCCTCTATTGGGCTCTTATGGATGGCCATGCTCTAATGTTTTGTGGTTGTGGATATCTAAATAATAAAAGTGACTCATCAAAATTATTTATTAAAGTTTATTTATTGTAAAAATATATTTATCCGTATATAATACGGGAGAGTTGCACCTATTACATATTTTAACTAAGCAGGCTATAACTGGAAGAAGTCTATAATTTGTGATGATCATTATTGTGAAGGCACAAAGAAGAAGAAGATACGTTTTGAACTATTCAGAAAATTAATTATTTATGCAACGAATCAGCTAAAGACTTGACTTGACTGCACGCTTTTGTAAGGAAATCTCTTTGCCACAATCATAAAGACGCATATATTGGCAGCCGTTAGACCACCTAGCAACCAGTAGAACCAGTCTAACCGGCTGCTCTTCAAGTTCTTCCCGAACCAACGCTTGCCCGAGAAATCATCCGCTAGAGAATCAACCCCTGTCAGTAGATTGTTAAGGAAAGCTACCTGCGCCTAGCACGCTTAGGTAAAACGCTATACCCAAGCTTCTCATAGAATCTGGGAATTGGTCGTAGAAGTACTCTTAAAGTCCAACCAGTGTGAAGCCCTCTGCAACGCCAAGTACTATGAACTGAAGAGCAAACCAAAACAGAATCATGGTCTGTTGTGTCCAGGCCTTCAGGGGGTACGGTCAAGTCGTTTTTTTTTTCTCAACTAGAGCTGCGAGGATCATCGTGATGATGCCTCTTTGGTTCAGCGTGATAAAATTATTGGAATTCTAATCCAGTTACAACTTACAAGATTTATCTTATATTATAACTTGGCGTCAAAAGCTTCACAGATTGCGTTTTATACAAGTTTTACCCGTGACTAAATCTTCTTACAACAAAAGCAAACTAAACACGTTATTTGCTTACAGGAAAACATCAGAGATAAAAAAAAAAGCTGTGTTATATATCATCGAGACTTTATACTTAACGTAGAGATATCAATCATTACTCTCTTTTTATTGGTCAAAATCAATCATTACTCTCAACTCAAGCCTCAAGGTGTGTTGTGTAACATGGAGTTTAAAGCAATAATTCTCATAACCTTATTTGTTGTCTTTTTTGCTTTGGGAGTTCTTGCGACCATTTGCAAAAGATGTTCAACTCAAGTTAAAGGAGGAGGTGGTGGTGGTGGTGGTGGCAGTGGCTGTGGAGGCGGTGGCTGTGGTGGAGGTGGTGGCTGATTAAGACACATGCAAGCGTAACCAGTTCTTAGTCTGATTACTTTGACTTCTTCTTTGTCGCCGTTTGTCTTTTGTTTTGATGTTTTTTGTTTGCTTCTCTGCCTAAGAGTTACAGGACATAATTTCATTTATTTCGTTCAAACATAGGGTTTCAAGGCTTTGTATGTTTCACGGGTGTTTGTTGTAAAACTAATGTTTTGTGGTTGCGAATATCTAAATAATAAAAAATGACTATCAAAGTTGATTATTAAAATTTATTTATTTATAAAAATATTTATATCCTTGTCACCTATTACATATTTTAATTAACCAGGCTGTGATTGGAAGAAGTCTATAATTTGTGACGATCATGATTGCGAAGGGACAAAGAAGAAGAAGATACGTTTTGAACTATTCCGAAAATTATTTGTTTAGGCAACGGACACGGACGAAACAGCTAAGACTCGGCTTGACTGCACGCTTTTGTAAGGAAATCTCTTTGCCACAATCATAAAGACGCATATATTGGCACCGGTTAGACCAGCTAGCAACCAGTAAAACCAGTCCAACCGGCTGCTGTTCAAGTTCTTCCCGAACCACCGCTTGCCCGAGAAATCATCCGCTAGAGAATCAACAACCGTGATCAGCAGATTGTTAAGGAAGCTACCTGCGCCTAGCACGCTTAGGTAAAACGCTACACCTAAGCTTCTCATACAATCTGGGACTTGGTCGTAGAAGTACTGTTGGCAGGCCTGACTGTTGGAGTCCAACGAGTGTAAACGCCTCCGTAACACCAATGACAATGAAATGAGGAGCAAACCAAAACACACTCATGGGTCTGTTGTGTTCGGTACGGTCAAGTCGTTTTTTCTCAACTAGAGCTGCAATGATCATTGTGATAATGCGTCTTTGGTTCAGTGTAATAAAACGATTGGAATTCAAATCCAGTTACAAAGATTTTATCATACAATATTTGGCGTCAAAAGCTTCACAAGTTACGTTTCATCCATGACTAAATCTTTGTACAACAAAAGCAAACTATTATCTTTAAATGTAAATATAAATATTTAAAGTCTAAGTCAATGCAACCTAAACACGTTATTTCTTTACAGGAAAACATCGGAGGCAAAAAAAAATCGTGTTTTATATCATCAATTAATAGTTAACCTAGAGATATCAATCGTTACTCTCAACTCAAGCCTCAACGTGTGTTGTGTAACATGCATTTTTCAGCAACAATCTTCATAATCTTATTTGTTGTCGTTTTTGCTTTGGGGGTTCTTACGACCATTTGCAATCGATGTGCTTCGTTTTCCTCTACTTTTATTAACGTTATTATCAGTCTCGATGGACTCTTTTTCTGGAGAGCCAGAGGAGTATTGATGTGGGTGCTGGGCTTGTTGCACTGATTTACATGGGCCACATAGCTAAACCAAACTTTATTAAAACACAAATAAAAGCATTAAATTGGGCTGAGGAAAATAGAGTGACTGGTTGAACACACAAAAAAAAAAAAGACTGACTGCTACAATGGCTTGAACATCATATTACGTTTTCAAAAGTTGCGTGGCAAGCTCGGGAATCAGTTAAGCTGAGGTGGCTCTTTAAGAAAAGAGAAAAGTCTTTATTAGTATAGATGTAAAAATAAAAATATTAAAAGTTATGCTATGCAATCTAAACACGTTATCAGATACAAATATATTGTGTAACATGGAGATTATAGCAATAATTGGGATAACCTTATTTGTTGTCATTTTTGCTTTAGGGGTTCTTAAGGCTATTTGCAATGGATGTGCGACTAAAAAGCGTGGGGGTGGGGGTATTGAAGGCGGAGGTGGTGATGGTGGCGGTGATTGTGGAGACGGAGATGGTGGTGGAGGTGGTGGCTGTGGAGGCGGAGGTGATGGTGGAGGAGGTGGTGGTGGAGGCGGAGGCGGAGGCGGTGGTGGAGGTGGAGACTGATTGAGACACATGCAATCCTAACCAGTTCTTAGTTTGATTAGTTAGACTTCTTCTTTGTCACGGTCTTTCTTTGGTTTTGATGTGTTTGTTTGCTTCTTACGAGTCCTACCTAATTGTTACAACTTACAAGACATAATATTTTTATTTCGTTAGAAACATAGGGTTTTAAGGATTTGTATGCAGGTTGGATCTAAGAATTTGAGGTATAAATATTTAGTAAGAATTTTAATAAAAATATACTTTTTTGATAGATTGGAGACTTATTGTATGTATCCACTGTCGACTTTTTATTGTGATGTGTTCAGATCTCGCCATGTTTGTATGTTTCATGGGTGTCTGTTCTAAAACTAATGTTCTTTGGTTGCGGATATTTTTTTTTTTTGTCACAGAAATTACATTAATAATAAAAAGAGAGAATGGGTTTAAAACATAACCCAAACTCAGTAGTCCATTACACATAAGAGAAAATTTGAAGTGCCTTTTTGGCTAAGGTAACAGCAATCGAGTTCTTTGATCGAGGGAGATGAGAGAAACCGATTGATGCAAATCCAGAGGAGATCGAACGGATGCTGGAGTCAATTCCGATGATTTCTTTAGACTGGATGTTGCCGGAAATAATCCGAACGTTGAAATGTCAGAGAAAACCTTGAGTTTTGGAAACTCTAGTGTTAACTCCAAGCAAAGGGCCGATCGCATCGCGATAGCCTCTACAATTAAGGAAGATCAAATGTAACAATGACCCAAGGATCCATGGACCGGAGCTTCAAGATCGTGGCCTGGGGGACTCTCCTTTACTTCAACCAATAAGAATGCAACTGATAAAACCATTGGAGGATGAGAAACATAGCTACGAGCTGTTGGGAAAGGCATTCTTTGCCTAGATTTTACAGTAATATTCATGAGAAATGGAGCAGAGACTGTGTAGACTCGGATGGCTTCTGATAGTTGAAAAAACAGTGGAACAAATCTAAACACAACATCACAGCATAGGGCTATGTGAACCCTGTCAACTGAAGCAAGACGATGGACAAGCACCATGAAAGTACCACAGAAGACCTTATACCACACAAGAGAAGTAAGCTGAACGGGATTTAATGATAGAGCATAGACTTTGGTTGCGGATATCTAAATAGTGAGAATGACTGTCAAAATTATCTGTTAAAATTTATTTATTTTAAAAATATTTACATCCATATATAAAAACGGGAGAGTCGCCTACCACATATTTTAACTAAGCAGACTGTATATGGAAGAAATATATATATATCATTTGTGATGATCATTATTGTGAAGTCACAAAGAAGAAGAAGATACGTTGTGATTTTTTTCAGAAAATTAATTATTTAGGCAACGGACACGGACGAATCAGCTAAAGACTTGGCTTGACTGCACGCTTTTGTAAGGAAATCTCTTTGCCACAATCATAAAGACGCATATATTGGCACCGGTTAGACCAGCTAGCAACCAGTAGAACCAGTCCAACCGGCTGCTGTTCAAGTTCTTCCCGAACCAACGCTTGCCCGAGAAATCATCCGCTAGAGAATCAACCACCGTGATCAGTAGATTGTTAAGGAAGCTACCTGCGCCTAGCACGCTTAGGTAAAACGCTATACCTAAGCTTCTCATTGAATCCGGGACTTGGTCGTAGAAGTACTCTTGAAGTCCAACCAGTGTGAACCCCTCTGCAACTCCAAGGACTATGAACTGAGGAGCAAGCCAAAACACACTCATGGGTGTATTGTGTTGGGAACGGTGAAGTCTTTTTTTCTCAACTAAAGCTGCAATGATCATTGTGATGACGGCGAAAAACATACCGATCCCGACCCTCTGGAGAATATTGATACCTCTTTGATTCTGTGTGTTGCGTCTTAGGAAAGGAACAAGGAGTTTGTCATAGACGGTGACGTACATGATCAATGTGAGAGCTGTGAGACAGTAAATGGATGCTGCAGGGATTGTGAAGCTGTTTTTACCGGATATGTGTCTGTCCATGACGGTTGCTTGTTTGATGAAAAAAGTCGTAGCTTGTGCAGCACAAATGCCAAAGACCAACACGGAGAGCCATATGGGGATCATGTTGATGATCAGCTTCGTCTCCTCTACTTTTGTTAACGTCGCCAGCCTCCATGGACTCTGTTTCTGGAGAGCTTGAGGAGTGTTGTCTTCTATTATTGCTGCCTTGTCAAGAAATCTGTAATTTAACGGAAAAAAAACCCAACACAAGAATCAGTTTCGATGTACAAACATGGACATATTACCAATAAATAAATAATAATTTTAAAAATCTAAAAATGTTTTGGTCTATTTGGTCTAGGACAATTATTGAACTGATACTAGTATATAAGGATTGGTTTTTATGCTTCTCGTTCCAACCACTTTTGAAGTGAAAGAGTATTTTTTAAAATCAGAATATCTAAAAGTTGGCTACAAATTTAAGAAAGATTGTGGATTTAAGGTCAGAAACTTTCACTCAACCAAAAAAATACATGGACATTTTGGGTTATGTCTACTCACTTGACATGCGTTGTGTGGGAGAGAAGCCGCCCATTACTAAACTCTGCCGTGGAAACTTCGTGAAGCAGAGAAGGATCTGAGGGATAAGGAAGCTTTCTTTTGGCAATGGCGGCAACAAAGACCTGCAACATTGGCGTAAAAGGGCTGCCCAAAGGTTTCCGGTAACGATAGAATGGTTTTCCCACTAGGAAGATGAGAAGTGATATAGTCATGACAGCAGTGAGTATGATACTAGCAACACCCCAACCAACCCGGTCTTCGATAAACACAATAACTGTCACTGCCGTTAGAATGCCGGCACATAGACCAGCGCTCCACCAGTTAAAATAAGACATCTTCATCTTTCTTTCTTCAGCATGGCCTTCGTCGAACTGGTCAGCACCAAAGCTCTCAAGGGAAGGTTTATGACCTCCAGTACCTATGGAGATCAAGTATATGGCGATGAAGAAGGCTATTTCGTGTGCTTTCCTAGGTTCAACGCACACTTCTTGATGACAAGGTTTCAAGCCCGGTATGAACCAGGACATTGTTAAAAGGACCAAACCCTGTGTTCAAAATGAAAATAGTTTAAAATTGTTTTGGAATCTTTTTGGGTTATGATTGCTTTTAAGTATAAAGTTAACATATATTATACCATAAGGTAAACGGTGGTTGCAACCAAGACAGTGGTGTAACGGCCAAGATAAGCATCTGCTACAAAACCGCCAAGAAGAGGCATCAAAGTAGTGACACCGGCCCAGTAGTTCGCATTTCTTATAGCCGTCTTCAGATCTTGGTGGAGAATTGTTGTTAGGTAGACCACTAAGTTCGTAGCTAACCCATAGTAACTCAATCTCTCGCTGAACTCGATTGCTGCACAGAGAAGATGGAACAAAAGGCCTTAATAAAAATTTAACTTTTGAGCTACTATACCTTTATTTTCTTAGTGTTAATTACAGATATATGCTATAAAGTTTTTGTATAAAAATATTGATGAAAGTTTTTGTTACCGATGATGAAGAATGCAGCTTTCCAAGCGCCAGTTCGAGCCCGGAGAGGAACATGTCCTTTACTGTCGAAAGAAGAATCAAGAACCCATTTCTGTTGATCATCGTACGAATCTTGATGTTCTGCACCAATCTTTTTATGCTCCATATGTTCGAATTTGACAAACAAAAAATAGACTACAAGAGAGATTGATTTCTTAGGAGTGTGTGTGTGTGTTGAAATGAGAAGCAAGCTTGGTCCTCTTTATATAAGCTTAAGTTGGCTGTGTTGAGTCATCATCCTCTACAGTTTTTTCTAGATTATGTGGTCATATATTTCCATATTTTCGATTTGATTGCTTGTCCAACAACTTGTAATTGTAAAACTTAACATCTTTGTGTGTTTTAAAAAAAAGTTTAACATCTTTTTTTGAAAGATATACATGTTTAACATCTTATTTTCATCGTATCCAAACATAAAGTGAACCTCAGGGGTTTCAGGCGGACACAAGTCACACAACAAAGGAAGATTCCCTTATAACAGATTATGGAAATAACTATCCCCCTAGGCCACCACTACCTACAATTTAATCATTTTTTGAGAAGCCAAAATGAAGAATATGGAATCAAAGTAAAGCCTAACTAAATTCGGTTATCCTTTTAGAATTTCTTATTTAAAACTCTTGATATTCTTCGTCTTGTCATAATCATCTCTCCAAGCCAATACTACCATTTTCTTTAAACCCTAGAGGCCTAGTCTCTAAACCCCACTACTATCTGAGATGCTTTGGTTCCTTTAAAAAAAAAATCAAAAACGAATACTTAAGCCAATAAGTTCAAACCCTCAATCACTTGACACTAGTTGTCAAACCATTTACTTTACTATTTAGTTCCAACACCTACTTAGCCAAAGTTTACATGGTCGCTTAACTTTACTACCCTACACTCATGAAAATCAAGAATCTCAGCTAAGCATTAATCATACAAGAAAAAATAAAAATAAAAAACAAAAAACATTAATGCTATAAACAGCAGTTACAGTACATAACATGTTAAAAGCAATCTTTCTACAGTGATTTGAGTAACTTTTCTGAAAAAAAAAAATAATTCTTAGGTCACGAGACCAATGAATGAATGATTGTGTGATCAGCCATAGGGGTCGGCACGGATCGAATATTACCGTATTTTTCAGTATTTGTGATTTGCTTCGGATTTCACGGATATCTGATTTTTCGATTTGCTTTGCTTCGGAAAAATACGGATATTCGGTTTTACGGATATCCGGAAAATTTATGGATATTTGCGAATATTCACGGATATTTACGGATACCTTTTTCACTATGTTTAATACAAGTAAATCTGAAAATATTATACAAATTTGTTCTTATAAAAGATAAAGTAAAACATTAATGAAACTGTTTAATTATAAATTCTTAAAAAATCATAAAAATTTCTTATAAATTAAATGTTTTAAGAAGAATTATAGTTTTTTATAAAGATCTCATAATTCTTTTCTTCATATTATATTTTATAAGTAATTTTATAAATAAAATTATATAATATTATACATTAAAACTCTATTTAACTATAGATATATAACTATTTATATAAAAGTCGGAGCAGATCGGATATTCGTCTCTAATTTTTTTAGTATTTGTGATTTGCTTCGTTTTTAACGGATAGTGATTTTTAATATTTGCTTTGCTTCGAATACTTACGGATATCCGGATTTTTCGGATCGAATCAAAACGAATAACGAATCGAATCAAATTTAAAGAATAAAATGCCCACCCCTAATCACCCATGGGGAAGTTGTCACCGTTCAGTAGATTTGTAATAGTTAATGAAACCCAAACGTATCTTCCAAATCTTTTTTACTTCTTAGTTGTTACGCCCCAATAGCATTCATTTTTACTAAACATTAAACTTTTATTATTAAGAGTCAGTCAACTACTACTATCTTGTATCAAATGGATCAACCTTTCCCCATAGTGTTGTAACCACTATCGACAGAATCAACAACAATAAATAATAGTGAAAAGATAAAGACATAATCTTCTGGCAAGACTTAGCGCAGTTGACTATGTAAAATTGTAAATAGTCGGCATCTTAACCAAAGCAAATCGGTTTTGCGTGGTACCACATCAGCACCTCGTATTTCTAATGAATGGTATTTTTTCACCAACTTAGCAAGAAAACGTGTTTTTTTTCTTCTACGGAGTAGGACAACATTTGCAATGAGGTTACTTCTTTCACATGAGAATGGTTCTCATTTATAAGAATATAAATAGAATACTTTCAACGATTTGAGATTTGCTGGAAATTTTTAACTCCACTGAGTATTCTCTATTCTACGAGCGTTGCTCCTCGTTAAAAAGTTTCCCATTATTATGCACTGCTAAAACAATAGACGTAGGTCTTAAGCCAACACAAATGGCTGTAAATGATATGAAGCACAATCCATATGGTTGATGAGTCAGATGATGTTACCTTCAAGATCTAAGGATGACAACATCGGTAAAACGGCTAACCAATCAGAAGCAGATCCCTATTGTCTTACAAGATGAACAATCCCATTTGATCTGATACTGAAACCAGACTACCTGACGGACTAGTAACAGTAGTTTGTTTTGAGATGGAATCCAATGTTTGCAACAATTGATTGATTTCAAGATAAACGCACCACTCAGTACAGTGGTTATGAGAAAACTTTTTTTAAGAACCAATAGACTTAATCCATCTCATTATCATATAGGTTTCCTCCATTTATTAAGTATGACCCATGTTGAGCGTTAATAACCAAAAAATCATGTGAGCAAAGCAAGATATAGTGCATTTAAAAATAAGTCAGAAGCTTGCTTTTGTCATTTTTCACGATGAATGTATTTATCCTTTCTTGCATAATCATATCCGTGAGCGAAAATAACAATATCTTATAATACTGGAAAAGCGATTTTCATGTGATGTAACTACATATCTAACACACCCAGGGAAATAAATTATCACAAACTCTTTCCATGTTCAAAACGAAAACTCCAATACAAACATATTGGTAGAAAATTGACGTCTTGGAACACCACATTTCCATCACAAGAGCTGCCAAAAATTTGATGAACTACATTAGAGAAAAAAAAATGGATAGCAAGATAAAGATGTATAAAGTTCAAAAAAGAATGAAAATGCATGTATATCTTGCAAACTAAAATTAAAAATAACCTAATAAGTTTATGAAATTCGTGATAAATAAATTAAAAGATTTAAAGAGCAAATATATTTTAACATATTTCTTTGTGTGTTTAGAAAGATTACATGAGGTAAATAATTAAATTATTTTAATTTTAACACTATATTCTTACATTTATTTTATGTTTTCGCATCAAACACAACTAAATATTTATTTTATAGTATTCTATATGGTATTAAAACTTCTGATTATAGGGATCAAAGTTAGCGTTTCCGTTTATAAAGAAACGAAATGGCCATGATGACGACGGTGATTTTTGGGGTTGATGACGTTGAAGAGGGTGATCATGATGACGATGAAGATGATGTGGCTGTGGGTAGTTGGGTTACACAGTCTATAAAGGAGTGCTGTTCTTTTTCAAATTGGAAGTTTTGTTTTTCTAATTTAGGTTAATGGTATTATGGTACGAGTGTTTCTTTTCGGTTTTATTAATATTTATGATAATTTTATTTTATTTTATGAGATTTTAATTACGATAAACCATGATAGGAGTTATTTTAGAATGTTCATATAATTCCAGTTATATCCTTTCTGGAATAAAGATGATTGTTTATGAAATTGTAATTTAACATACGGGATATATTTTTATTATCAAAATCAAAGATGATCTGAATGTGTTTTGATATTTTTTAAAAATTATTCTTATCTATAAAATATTAATAAGAGGCCTTCACCCAAAACATTTTACATTTTGGAACTGAGGGAGTAAGATACTGATAACAAAAAAAAAGTTGCAAAAAAAGATACTCATAACAAAGTATGGATAATAGACTCTCTGCAGGTTATGGTCTATCCAGGGTAATTGCAAAGTCCTCTCTGTCAATGTCTAAACAAGAAAAAAAAAGGAGACCATTACAAGATGATGCTTCAAACTTACATTCCAAACAATTTTTCTCACACAACAACCACTCTTCTTAAATAAGAGAAGGCTACCGTTTGGTCTAACATCAAAAGTGAAATCTTATTCTTTGATAATAGTTTTAGTCAAATATAAATACGAAGAACATTTTTCATCCGTCTAACAATGAGAACCAAAGAATAGATACCTCTAACCAACAAATAACACATGAGACAATTTATAAAAAAGGAACCCTGTCTGAGATAGTTGAAAGGCACTAGGCTTGTTGATCAAACATGGAGGTCAAAGAAGACGGCATGAATCTAATCATGCCTCAAAGATAGAGATATCCACTGATGTAGATAACCTACCCCTTACAACAGAATAGTTAGACTATGTATAATGGAGGTGTTGAATAAAAAATTCAACAGTTGAATCACTACAATGGGGGTGTTCAAAAATGAAATTTGATGATGTAGATTAAACTGTATTGGAAAGATTCAACTAGTTGAATAAGAAGAAAATAGGGACCACTAACGACATATGTCAATTTTTAAGGTTTTTTGACATTTTCATTTTCTCTTTGTTATTCAAAACTAATAATTTTATTATAAATTAAATAATTTATTTTATTTTTAATACAAAAATTTATCATTTTAAATTTTCTATCAATAGAGACTAAGTTTATTTAATTTAGATATTTTTAAAAAAAAATTGTCACTAAATTGTAAAATATGGTGTTAAATTTTATTAAACAAAACCATTGTAATAGGTAAAAGTTGAATGTATATTGAATGATGAGATAGAAGAAAGAAAAGATGATGTGGAGTGTAAGAAGATGAAGTGGAGGATGTCGAATCTTGAAACCATTGTAAATAGTCTTAAAGCGATATGACATTTTAACTAAGATGAGTGTTGTTTTGTCCTGCATCATCATCTTTTTCTTTTACTGGCAGAATCATTCATGTGTTCACAATTAAATATGCTAACTTTACAACAATCTCAGTGGCTCAGATGTATTTGGAACGTTATATAATTTCCTACCCACCACTAACAAATATTTTACAGTGAAAACCAACCACATCTAGTCACTCTATTATAGAGTTAATTATTGGAGCAAAACCAACTCTATAATAAAGTTGCTCTAAAATACAGTGAAGGAGAAAATAGTGCTCTATTGGACATGGTCTTAACCTGCACAACTGAGAACAAAGTCCTATTGGTGACAACTATAGTAGCACAAGTTATGATTTCGATCAATATACATGGCTCCACCGGGAGATCTCCCGGGAAGCTTCAGCAGTCTCTCCTCCTTCTATCTAGTAGGACACTCACACTCAACAGGCTTGTCCTCGTCGTGGTTTTCTTCTCACAGGCCGTTTTAGGCTTTCTCCTGTTTCCCTTCTGGGTTTCTTTTTCCCTTTTATCATTCTGTTATGGTTTTACTTTGTTGAGGAACCTTGTTCTTCCACCGGTTCGCGGTCTGCCCCTTCGGGCTTAATAATATTTTCAGTGTTAAAAAAAAAAAGAAGAATAGATCTGTTTCATGAACTCAACTCCAATACAAATAAAACCATCATATTGACTAACATTCTACAGAGCAGTGCATGAACCAAAATCCTACAGACCAATTGATCTATGGTTTAATGGTCCAAGGGCAATGGGCACCCAAACTGTTAAAAGTTGAGCATTTTTTAATTTGAGTATTTTTTTTATATTTTGAAAGAAAAGAAAATATCCATTTTTGATGGAAAACAACTTTATTACAAGATAATGTTTTTTTACCGTTTACAGTTTTATGAAAAACATAATTTTATGGTTTTCGCATGAAATTAACTTTAAATTTTTAGCGAAAAAAAAAACATTTTTTATTTTGGCAGAAAACGTAAATTTATGATTTTGCCAGTAAATCGCAAATTAGCGGTTTTAGCGAGAAAAAAATTAGTAGTTTCGATGGAAAACATAATTTTGCAGTTTTAAAAGAAATATAATTTTACGGTTATGGCGAAATAACACAATTTTATAGTTTTGGCATGAAAATACAAAATTATGTTTTTTGGTGGAAATATTTTATTTTACAATTGGTGAGAAAATGTAGTTTCGTGGTTTTAGCAAAAAAACACAAATCACAATTTGGCAAAGACTTGTAATTTTACTATTTAACAGAAAACACATAGATTTACTATTTTGAAGAGAAAACATAATTTAACATTTTTGCAGAAAAACTTAGTTTCACGGTTTGGTAGGATAGATTCAATTTTTTTACGGTTTTGACGGAAAAACTTCGTTTTACGGTTTTAGCGGATAAACTTAATTTTATGATTTTGACGGAAAACGTAAATTCACAAGCGAGAAAACCTAATTTTACTGTTTTAACCAAAAAACGCAAAATTCATAAAATTTGGCGGAAAAGACACAGTTTTGGAGGAAAAGTATAATTTTTCTCAACTTTTAAGAAGAAAATTCATAAACTAATAATTAATAAATTAAATGTAAATATTATTAGGCATTCATGAGTTCCATTTAGACATTGTTTTGATTAGGCTTGAAAAGTTTTGGACAACTATGTCCAATATAGACCGACCAGTTATGACCCAAATGAATGGATCAAGTGTGGACATCCCAAATGAATGGATCAATTGACACTTCTAAGTATTATTGAATTTTGTATTATTCGTTGAAGTTATCACAAAATAAATCAAATGAAAACCAAATAACAATCTGGCCACTCACCAAATTCAACGTCGTATCATAAAACAACTCTCTTCTTTCATTCATTCGAAAGAACACACAAATCAAATCAAATAAGAAAACAAATGACTTCAGTTCTCGTTGGGTTCGGTTAAAACCCAAAAATGCTGGATACCCCGACTCTTACCCGTCAACCCGACCCACTTTCCGAAAGGCCCGGCCACGAAAAACAACAAAACCAAAAGCATGCCCCAAAATAGCGGAGATGAAAACGCCACCATTGAACGAAACAACGGCTAAGATCACAAGGTAGCTAAAGCCAGACTTGACCGCATACATAGCCGTACGAAATGCCACCTTGGCAACCTTATCAGCCTCAGGTTTGATGGAAGCCGAAGCGTCAGAGCACCGAGTAAACCACTCAGCTAAGAAGGCCAAAGAGAAGACGAATATAAGTGCAAGAGCATACATCGAACGGCTAGAGCCAGGCCACCCATGGAAAAGCACTTCGCAGTTATAACTCCAATAAAAAGTTGGGTGTATCAGTGACGGTCTGTGCGGCGTCTGCACCTGCGTTTGCGTTGTGGTTGTGTTCCATGCCTCTACTACGACGTTGCTTTTAGTTGTCAACATCTCCTTTAATTTGGGGGGTAAAGGAGAATTGGGAAGTCGTTGTCGTAGTGGAAATAGGGGTGTCTCTAGTCTCTCCTATAAAAAGTGTTTCATCTTGAGGTAAAAGATTGGGTCCTACGAATTATATGCTATGTTCTTGTTATGAAGCAAACTCAAGATTTCCTTGTCGGATTTTTCTTTCAAAAAGCTACATCATGTCCATCAATAAAAGTATATGGCCTTGTAATTGTATATTTGTAACCAAAATTCGTTTTTAGCCTACAAACAAACATATTAATGATATATATATCGTATACTAAGAAGCTTACTACGTAAAGTATCTTTTGCACGTCAAATATCCTTTTTGCTAAATATTTTCATTATAAGTATATAAATGTGTTGTTTTTCACATTAAGAATAAGTTTCTCACAAGCCATTATACAAAAAGAACAACTGAAATTTCTTAAATAACTCTAACAAAATTGGGAAATACCAAAATTATTTGCATGATATTTGCTGGAGAAAAAACATACGACTCACAAATTGGTAAATACCTTTATTCTGAAATGGTAAATACATTATATAGTCTTATGTTTTTTCTTTTCGAGACCGCAACATAATAATATTAGTATCGTTTCAATGGTGTCACTCGAATTGATGATCTTTGACATAATAGTTAGGATTTTTTACAGTTGAACTAATTAGCTCAGGTAGTCTTATGTTTTTCTTTCTGTTTCTTCCTAAACTATATTCTTGTTCTTCTGTTATCTTAATTTTGAAAGAGGGGGACAGTTGGACAGACACATGTTAAACGATATGGTCTCTGGCTTTTACTTTATTTAAAACAAAAATAGAAGGGGGGTAAAAAGAAGAAAATGAAAGTAACGTTTGTTTTTTCTCTCCTTTCGATACATTGTGAGAGACCTACAAGTCGAGTAGAAAAAAACCCTCAAAACCCCCACAAGACGAATCTTCTAACTAGTACATTGGTTTTATCTGAACATCTTGCATGCTACAAAATTTACCAAAACACAAATTATCGTTCTATCCAAATTTCAAAATAATTACTAGAGTCTCTTGTAATAATTACGGGTTAGCACTTAATCAACAACAACAAAAATGTGGTTTAGCAGTTATTACATTGTCTTATAGATAGAATTGATTTATTTTAGATATGTTGGGCCAAATAGAAATTCTCCAAACTCTTCCATTTCATAGGAGGTCTATTGTGAATTTGAAGATTTAAGCATACCCGAATTGAGGTGAAAAGAATGATCTCTATGGAAGCTCACTCTCCATTTCATCATCACACTTTGTGTGTTATAGATATAGACAACTAGATCAACATTCCAACACTGGCTAAAACTAAAACCAACTTTACACTTTTGTGATGAGTTATCTCTTTAAGAACTACACAGTCTACACCTTTTCTTTAATTTATACATTTTCAAATTCCCACTTGATTGATGGTAAAGCGTATATATTTGAATTTTTTTTTTTTTTTGAATCTAGATCTAATCTCAATTCTCAAAGTACCTACAAACCAAAAGATCAATGATCAGTTTAAATTGAGTGCCTAGCTTTCTTTTTTCTTCAGCAGAAACAGTTCTCCAGTGATTAATAAAAACACCACAAAAACAGCAGGAAGCTTTATCCCGGACCACATCCTCATGTTGGCATAAGATGAAATCATCATCACCTCATGCGGCACCACCTTTGGACCACACAACTCGAATTCACACCCAATAAATTTCATCACGAACCAACGACAACAAGCTCTCGAAATATCAACTAAACGTGAGAGGCAAAGAGATTGTATTATACACAAATTTAGAAACCCTAGAGAATGTTTAGTTTTTAATGTTTAGATTGAAAATGTAAAATCAAATATTAATTTATTATAGGTTAGTTTTTTGAACAAAGAAAATAGAAACATTTTACCAGTATTTTTGGTAGTTTAACTGGATATTTAACTAAATTCGGAATAGTTAATTAACTGTATAGCTAATGATGAAAATATCCAAAAGAGAGGAATGACGTGTGGAACAAAATCATTAAAAGAAGCATATTATTAAATGAAGTAAAGAGAGAGAGAGAGAGAATGTGTACTGCTGTCTCGGAAGACAGAGAATCCGTTTGGACTTGAGTGGCGGTTTTTAAGTTCTTTGCTTCGGTTCTTCTTCTTTCGTCCTCCACTTTTTGATTTGGCGCCACCAGTACTCTCTCCCTATCTCGTACTCTCAGTTATCTTTTTCTCGCGCCACTTTCTCTGAACATCTCCGATCCGCCCGAGTGTTTCTTGGTAAGTGGTCCCCTGTCTACACACTCTTTCTTTCTCGTGTGAGAAACATGAAAAGGGAAAGTGTGAGTTTCGTTTGCTTTCACACTTTTGATGATCCATTTGGTTAGCAATCGTTGTTGACTTCTCTAAAAGGTTCTCACACTTAGATCTGAGAGCTTTGTTTTTGTTCTCTTCCTTGCTTGAAATCTGTAACAATTCTTTCAAGAACTTTGATGTTTGTTTTAGCAAAAAAAAAAAAAAGAACTTTGTTATTATCCTCCAAATCCATAGTTTCGTACCGTACTGTTGAGCTTGCTAAGAATTTTGGAGTATAAGAGTATCAAAGTGTGTTCAACCATTTCTGGACTCAATTTTGTTTTACCTCCTCGGTAGAATCTGAATCTTGTTACTCTATGTATTGACTTGTCTACTAAATTTCATTCTATAATCTTGTTTTCCCACATGTTATGTCTTAATTCCTGCAGAGTGTTCAGTCTAAAAGTGGATGAAGAATCATCAAAGATTTGACACTAGTACTACTACTGAATGAAAGTGATTATATATCACTATGGAGAGGCAACAAAGAGCCTCTAAGGTTCATGAGGATAGATATCCCTCCCGTGAGCATCATCATCATCGAGGCAAGGATGAGTTGGTGAAGCGTGATATGTTGGATCCACCAAGCTATCTCCGAAGAAAAAGAACTGAAGAAGATATCCGTGGGAAGGCGTTGAGTTTTGGTGTTCTGGATTGGAAACAGTTTGAACATTGCAAGGAGGTTTCTACTGCACAAGGAACCAAAGGAGCGTTGTGTAGTTCTGCTTCTTCATACACTGATTCCGTGGAAGCTTCTGCTAGCTCATTGGAACTAGATTTAGCAACCGGTGTTGTCAAAAGACTAGAGCTAGATTCCAAGCCCCAAGCAGCATCTGTAAGTTTCTCTCCTCCAAATGATAGTTTCTCACTTAGATCACAAGAGTATTTACCTCTGAGAAGGAAGCAGAAAGAACATCAACAATCTCTGAATAGGAATCGGATAGAGAAAGAACAACAAGATAGAAGACATGATGATGTCCAAGGTGAATGTTCAGTAAATGTAATGGAGAGGAACCAAAACTCTACAGAGAAACCATGCTTGTTGGATCAAAAGATACCTACTGTGACCACATCCAAAAAGGGAAGACATGCTTCTCCCAACCGTCGCTTCAGCTTTAGTTTCAGTCAGATGAGTAGAAGCTTCAGTTCCAAAGAAAGTTCATCATCAGTTCCAACATTGTCAATCGCATCTCATGCTTCAGCTAAATCAGGTCCTTTGACATTCAATGACTCAGTTTACACCCATCACTCCACCACAACAAAGCCTAGAGCTAGATCAGGCCCTTTAACAATACCAAAGTCCGAAAAGAACGTCCCGTTACAAACGGCTCCAAGACCACCAACCACGGAGAGGGTTCAGTGCAGCTCAAAATCCCACGCTATCTTGCAATTCACTTTGAGAAAAGGTATCAGTTTGTTTCAGTTTGTGGTTGACAACAACGTTCTCGCAGCCACCATGAAGAGTTCAGGTTCTTCCACACGGTCTTACACATTATACACCATCAAAGAAGCAAAGAACAAGAGTGGAAACTGGCTAGGCCGCCACAACAAGAACGACCATCCGTTTGTACATACCGTCATCGCTCAAATGAAGACTAACTCGGACTCAGCAACTCACAGATCAGAATCTGTTTTGTTCGGTGCTGAGAAAAACGAAGAGGTTGCAGCAGCTATTGTCCAGACAAGAAACAGAGTTCGGAAACAGAGTATAACTAGTGTTATACTCCCAAGTGGAGTTCACACGCTTCCTAAAGACGGTAACACAGCAACCCCTTTGCCGTTGATCGAGCGGTGGGAATGCGGTGGATCATGTGACTGCGGTGGCTGGGACATCGGTTGCAAGCTCCGTGTCTTGTCTAATGATTATCATACAAAGTCTTTCTCAAGTTTTCAACTGTTTGATCAGGTAACTCGTTACGTTCAATGCTCTTAAGTATCAGGGCACTGTTGGTCTTAACACTTTTGAAACTCTCATAGGAAAGAGATGAACCAGCGTTCAAGATGGTGACACACGACAATGAACTCCACTCGGTTGAGTTCGGTTCATCGGTCTCTCTCTTGGAAGCGTTCTTTATCTCGTTGGCAGTAAGCAGTCATCAGAAATGGTGTGAAGAGAAGGAGGAGGAAGCGGTTTTGATGGGAGATGATCTGTTGAAGAGACAAACATCGACTAAGTACGCATCAAACCCACCGGTTTCTCCCATCGGTCGGGTCTAGTGGCAGTCATCTGGCTGGGCTTTAAAACAAATGTAGTTAAGAGAAACATACTCGTTTAGAAAATGTATAAAAATAGGGAAAATGCATTTTTGTACCCTTTCAAAAAGAGTGAAAATGCATTTTTGTTTCTTGTTAATAAACACACAAATCATCAAATCATTATTGGTTAACTTGAGCTATATCTAACAAAATAACTGTAACTAATTGACGTAACTACATATATGTAGTATGAATCTACCTGTTATATTAGTTTATAGGTGATAAAATTAATTACTTGTTGTGTGGTTTACTTGAGAGTGTTAACAAACATATGAGGGTTGCTACTTCGAATTGAAGATTTTAAGATACATTTTTATTTAACATGGTATGAAAATTCTTTAAAGAAATCAGTATTTGAAAAATAGAAAAAAATAGTTTTTTTTTTTTTGATTAATTGAGGATAGACATGTAGACAGACAACTCAACTGATGTGAAGAGGATGCAACCGTATTTGACAGACATGCTTCGCTGCTTTCCCCAAACAACTACACACAGTCCCCCACATGCTCCTTCCTCCAAATCATGTCCCACCACGTGTAGTGTTAATCCTAAGTTAATACTTTTAAACCTTTGAATTATTTGATGCAAATTGGCCACTACTACTTAGCTCTAATCACCCGACATCACCTTCGGAGTTTTAAAATTAAAGCGTCAATAACGGTTGGTGGGTTCTTCATGTCGTGACCATTGACTACTACTTTTTAGTAATCATAATCGACATTTTACTGATGGATTTATCTTGTGTTGAGTGATTTTTTTACTGATGCATCATTAAAGAAAGCTAATCTCACCGCATCTTCTGTGTAAATATTTATTTACCTCTAATTTCTTCTTAAAATAATGATTTTTATTTTGTTTTGTTTAAAATTGAAACTTTTTCAGTTCAACCGTTTCTCCGGTGGCCTTTTTAAATCTCAGATTCTGCGAAAAGAAATCTCTTTTCTTCTTCTTCTTCTACTTGAACAATTTTTTTAACTCTCATCTTCGATCGTTCCCCTCGCTGCATCTCTGGTTCTCTTAGATCTTCGATTGACCGTCTCGATTGTTGTCCCCTGAATCGTTGTTTGGGCTAAAAAATCCGACCTTTTTCCCCTGTGTGGAGTGTTTTGGTTTTGAGCTAAATGATTGACACTCACACGACAAGAAGAAGAAGAAGAATAAGATGACGCTTTACATTCGTCGCGAATCTTCCAAGGTTTTATCTCCTCATTTCAACAACTTCAGGGTCTTTCACATTCTCTTGGCTGATTCGTTTGGTTTCTTATTATTAATTAGCTGTGGAAGAGGTTCTGCTCGGAGATAGCAACGGAGATTGGTCTTCTCGCTGAGAACTGGAAGTACCTTCTCGCTGGCATTATCTGTCAGGTGAGTTTCTCAATCTTCAAATTCTACAGCTTCTTTTGTTGTTATCAGGTTGAAATGATTTTTTAGTCAGATTCAGATTGAAAACTTATCTTTTGCTGTGAGTGTTAATGATGACTGCTCTCTTCTCTTTTGTTGAAAATCTATCAGTTTTTTATTTTAATTTATAAATGGTAACTTTTGAGAGAAAAGCTTGTGCGTTTGCCCAAACCTTTCCTTTTTCATCAGAAACAGTGTTCTTCTTGATTGTTTTTGGTCTTAACAATGTAGCTTTAATTAGCTGTTGGATTATACTTGTTTCTTGAGTTTGTGTTGTTTCCATCTGCTGTGTGCAGTATATTCATGGTTTAGCTGCTAAAGGAGTTCATTACATTCATCGCCCTGGACCCACTCTCCAGGATCTTGGCTTCTTTCTTCTTCCGGTTTTGATCTCAGACTTTCCAGCTATATATATATGCTCGTTCATCGGATCAGAATAGATGTCGTTTTATAGCTTTGTTTTTTTCCATTGTCTAGGAGCTTGGTCAAGAGAGAAGCTACATAAGTGAAACCGTGTTCACTACTGTTTTTGTTTCTTTCTTCCTGGTGAGTCTCTCTCTATATACATTCATGGTTTTTTCAATGGACTTCCGGTATTGATACTCCTTGAGTCTTTTATTTTCAGTGGACTTTCCATCCATTTATCCTGAAAAGCAAAAAGATATACACCGTCTTGATATGGTGCAGAGTTCTAGCATTCTTAGTTGTAAGTGCCTTATCTTACTAGCTAATATAGTTTAAGTTTGCTGAGTCTTATCCATTTTGAAGTTTGTCAATGTTTCTGTTTTTTTTTCAGGCATGTCAGTTTCTCCGTGTTATAACTTTCTATTCGACTCAGCTTCCTGGCCCAAACTATCACTGTCGTGAGGTAAAGCAAACTGAGATTCTATACACAAATGTCTCATCTGTCTAAGCAACGAAAGCTGACATGTGTTCCCACTTTTGCTACAGGGCTCTAAAGTTGCCAGGCTGCCATGGCCTAAAAACCCTCTTGAAGTTCTCGAGATTAACCGTGAGTCTTTACTACATATTTGTTCTTTCCCCCCACACACGTTTTCTTTGTTTTGCTTATGTTCTCATGTGATCTCATCAGCTCATGGGGTGATGTACGGATGTGGAGACCTGATCTTCTCATCGCATATGATATTCACGCTAGTCTTTGTCCTCACTTACCACAAATACGGCTCTAAAAGGTAAAAACTCTTTAGGCAATACCTTTTCAAAAGCTATTTTGTAAAAGCATCCCTGCAAGGCTCTTTTGTTTATACTCTTATGTTCTCAGGTTCATAAAGCTGTTTGGGTGGCTCATTGCTTTCGTGCAGAGCCTCTTGATCATTGCCTCCCGCAAACACTACACTGTCGATGTTGTTGTTGCCTGGTATGGATCTTTACTTATCACGCAGCAACATTTCTCTGAATACAAAGATAATGATTTCTTGTTTTTTGATTCTTTCTGTGTTTAGGTACACTGTTAATTTGGTGGTGTTCTGTCTGGACAAGAAGTTACCAGGTTTGATCTCAAAGCAACCTTTCTTCACAGAACTGAAACACTTGTTCTCTTTCTCATATCTTCTTTAACTTTCCGTACTTCAGAGTTACCAGATCGGACTACGGTGTTGCTCCCGGTAATCTCGAAAGAGAGGACTAAAGAAGAGAACAACAAGCTGTTGAATGGGAACGGTGTTGATCCTGCTGACTGGGTAAGCCATCTGAGCCTGTCTTTGTTTTTCTTCTCTATCTGAACCAATCACGTAGTTTGATCTTTAATGCTCTTTTTCATGTTTTTATCTTTGGGTTTTGTTTAGAGACCAAGGGCTCAAGTGAACGGGAAGATAGATAGCAACGGAGTTCACACTGATAACTCAATGAATGGCGCATGAAAACTTGCACAAGACTTGGGACAAGAACTCTATATATGAACACAGCTAACCAGTGGCGTCATGAAGACATGTTGGTCATTGTTCCAGAAAAGAAGAAGATGTTAGGGTGTGCCATTCTGTACATTTTTTTGAGTTCCTTGTTTCCCAAGTAATCATCTTATGTTGGATCACGCTGTTTTTTCTTTTAGGTCAATTTTGTTACAAGAAACTGTGTTTGATCTTTGAGACGATGTTATGCGTGTGTGTTTATTTACCACTCAAGCTTTAAATATTTATTATTTATAACAAAACGTTTTGGTTGCAAGAGCAAATGTTTGTTGTTGTTTACATTATACAAAAGGTCAAAAAAAAACTCATTTGATATAGTGAAAAAAATATTGTTTATGAAGAAGATGAGACATGAAAATGGAAGAGCCATGATATGACGAAGCCAAAGACCATACAAGCTAACACTATATTCACCACTCTCTGTGGCTGCCACCTGTTCTCTATCCCCGCTGTTGCTCCCACGGTCACCGTTTCCTCACCGACTCCACCGTTTCTCAACTCTCTTTCATCCACTGTTGAGGTAACCATTTCGTTCGCACCGCCCACGTTTTTGGCTACCGATTGACAAATCTCGCAGATTCTGTTTCAGTGAAAAAAGATGTTAATCTTCCTATAATCTAACAACATGGTGCATATGATCCAGCAACACAACAATTTCGTGCTTAAAAGTAATAAGATAATCCGTCCTTAGTTAAACTCTTTTATTTGTTTTTAAACTAATCATTAAACGTAAAAATATTTTTCTAAAGAAAATAAAGAAATCAATAAAACGTCCTAAAATGAATGAAATTAAACTATAACTCCAGAGTTACAAAATAACTAAACCCCCTGATTCACTGCAGAAAACAATATGATCTCCGAAGAATCCTAAGTCTTGATCACGTTAAAAGAATTCAAGATTTTGTTTTTCTTAAAAGTAATTAAAAACTCAATTAAATAAAAGTAGAACCACTTAACAAAAAAAAAACAAGAGAAGCTAAAAGTAGGTTACTAACTTATCGCCTTTGATCTTGAACCAAGTCTCAGCGCATTGTCTATGAGCAATAGCCAAATCTTCCTTACACGAACACCCTAGCTCCATCGCACCTCCACCGCTCGTTTCCACCACCCCTAGATGACATATCCGACAGTCTTTCTCCGGCGGCAACGTCGCATCATCATCCTCATCATAATCATTATCATCCATCACCGACGACACTTTCCTCGACTCTCCTCCTTCGTACTCGTACGGTCCTCCTCCCGTCGTCGAGTAGAAGTAAGAGTAGCATGACGTCATGTCCTCCCCGTCTGAATAATATACGCTGACGTCACTCCCACCGAACGACCGTCGGTGATAACCGTACGCGGCTCCTTGTTCTAAATCAATCTCTGTCATTACTAAAGCTGGATGATTATGTTTTTTTTTTCTTGAATACCACGGTAATAGAAATGAAATGATTTAAGGAAATAGGTTTAGGTGGATTTGGTGATTTTCTCCAACTTAAAAAAACTTTTAAAAATGATTTTAATTTGTGAGAAAGTGTGTAACGAAATTGAAAGAGGAGTGAGTGATGGTGGTGGAGCAGGAACGAGCTTGAGAACAGAGTGATAATGTCACTATGTAATGAAGGAAGAAGATATTGTTCTTGGATCAAGAATCAGTTGTTATATAATATAACAAAAAGAATAGTTAGAGAGAGATTAAAAAAAGGAAAAGGGAACAAGTTTCTACCGAGTTTAAGGGATGTTGGTTCCGAGTAGAGAGATTTTGTACAACGTTTAAGCGACGTGATCTTCTTCATCTTACTATGTGCACACCGCATCCAACGGCTGATATTGCGGGATCAGAGGATTATCTCTTCCAAAAAGTAATTTCATAGTTGAAAAACCCATCCAGTCCTCTGTTCTTGTTGAGAAACAAGCATAAATAGAAACAATACAGGGGTGGTTATGTCATTACATTATAGAATATATCCAGTTTTGGATTTACTTTGACCCATTCCTGCTTCTGACCAGTCTAATCACGGCCTGATCTCTTTGTATTGAATTGTACTTTGTACAATCTACGGTTTACAATTGGGTCTATGTAAACTCTCTCTTGGTTTTTAGTCATCTTTTGTAGGAGTTGTTGTCTTCTTTATTAGTTGAGCAGCTAAGTTGGATAAAATTAATATAACTACATTAATCTCAACATCAGGTGCATATTTTTCATATTTTTATTATTAGAAGGTTATTAGCCAAATAATTGATCTCCTATTAATCCGAAACTACATCATCTAATATACTTAGTTACATATAAGCTTTACTCAAATTTTGATTTTATAAGTTTTGCCTTGGATACTTTTTTAAGCAGGTAACAACACTTGTATGTTTTTGTCTAAGAGACAAGAGAGGCATGTATGTATGTCTTGGTTGCATGTTTATACACTTTGTCATATATCACTGTCAGGTTCTCTTGATTTTGTTTTTCAGGCAACTAATCTCATCCTCAATACATACTTCCTCCACAAGTGTTTTTGACATAACATTATATATATGGAAGTCATGCATATACCACGTAAATCTTGTATGAGTTTGCAGTGGAATATATATATAAAAAAAAGCTACATTAAAGTCTATCCAAGAAAACAGATCTAAAAATTAGATTAAGTTTTTTCTTTTTATGAGGAAGAAAGATATTTCAAACAAGCAAGGAATAACGATTTTTCATAAAGCCATACAGATTAAAATTTAAAATTTCATAAAGCAATACAGATTAAAATTTATAAAAAAAAAAGAAATGGGAATCTCATTTTCCACGTCAAGATGTTGAACCACCAAAGGAATAAAAGAAAGAAACAAAAAGAGTAAAAACGAATTTTGACGGGAAATAATTTAAGAAAACAACAGTTTATTAAGTTGGTGGGTCTGGCTCTAGTGGACAGACATACCTATTTCTTGTTTCATTTGAATCTCACATTTGGAATTTTCTTCTATAAAAAAATGTTTACAGATACGTTAAATATATTCATTAATCATTATCTTACGTGGGAGTTAACTATAAACTAAAAAGTATCAAGCTCTGACCATTCGTTGATTTAAACAAAAAGCTCTAGATGGTCATCAAAACTGTGATCTTAGACTATTGTGATTAGCAATAATGCGTTGGAATAAGCGGAGTTAGATGATTATGGGTACTCTTGGGCAGCTGTAAACAATTGTAGTCACAGTTCTAAACGTTTTCCCTTTTCTTTTCTTTTTGACTCTTTATTGTTTGTTCGTTAATGAACATCGAAAGGGACAACACAAGTAGCTGCTCAGTCTCAACAGTTTCATGCTCAAACTGGAAAAGGTTGTTTATACAAGACCAGAAACTGGACATGTCTAGATGTTAAGTCCTTTTTTTGGTCAGCAGAAACATATGACTGGTGAGCCAATTCAGGTGGACAGCTCATAAATGTTTTATCTAAGAAATTATATTAAAATGTTCGTCAGTAGTTATGGACTTGCGTTACAAGTTTCCCTTCATTTCTCTCTAAGGTCTATAATATTATTCAATTAAGTCCCCCAAATATCCCCACTGGTACTCGGCTGCACTCCATACAACACACCTAGGCACAACTTCTATTAATCTTAGATCCGTATCCCAAACTAATACTCTGCAAACTGAAGAGTGAATCATCTTGTATGTACTTAACTGGTCTTGCCATGTTAAAATACTCGAGATGCTATATTCTCTATGACTCTAAAGTCACCACATAGTATATGTCCATACAACTCTGTTAATGCTTAGTATAGGAACCAAACAAAGGAATGAGGTACTGCATTCTTACAGACTGTGTGATCTACATTACTGTTAAAGCTTTCAAAAAAAATAACTAGAAGCCTGCTTAGGCTAACTGAAAGGAACAGTTTGAGAGGGTTGTGGCAGGCAAGGGTCTGGCATTCCTTCACAAGCAATATCGAAATCGACAAGCACCTCCGAGAATGGAAAGTTCTCGCTCAGGAAATCAATGTCAAACAAATCAACTTCTGCTTCAGAGCCAGACGAGGAAGTTGAAACGAAATCTCCAGAGGCAGGTGGGTCTATGTTCACTGTGGCATCAGCATCATCGAAGTTGAGCCTTCCTTTCACATGATCTCTTTTACTCGACAACTTCGCACTAGACTCGACCGGGGAGAAAGAAGAAACCATGTGGCTTCTTTCCACAGTGTAAGAAGGAAACTGCTTGTGAGGACTGACTGTGATTCTCTCCTTAGTGACGATTGTGCAGTTCGTAGGAGTGATAGATACATCACTCTGAGAAGAGACTTGCTTCTGTGGTGTCCTCAGACAAGCTGGAATACTCGGAGGTGCCACGTCTGGTCTGGTAAACAAACACTTCGCCACACTTGATATATTAGCAGATGACTCGTTAGCTACATTGTTATCCACCGGTGATGTTTGAGACGTCAAGTAGTTAGTAGCCTCAGCAGCTCGTGGAATCTTTCTCCTCTCTGTAATAAAAGAAAAAAAGACACAAAACAGCATTTAAGAACTAATAATGGAGACTTGAAATAAAAGGGTAAGAACATGAAATGAAAAAAAAAGAACAAAACTTAGCAGAGTATAAGGACCTTTAGTAGAAACAGAAGGAGCAGCTCCTATAGAAACCTCAGAACTCTTTCGCTTTTTGGTTACAGACTGACTGCTAGAAGGAGCTGTGAAAGATCCTACTCTCTTGTTTCCTGGTAATGATGCTGCCATAAGATTAGGTGTGTTGTTGTACGTTGTGCCGCCTGGAAATGAGAACTATATCATTAGTTCCATTGGAAAACAAAAAAATCAAGATAGATCAAGCAAGATTAGTTTATTTTATATCATCTCTTTGGATACAAATGAACCAAGTCTATGACTTTGGCACAAACTTGAACACATATTGCAAAAAAAAAAAAGGAAAAGCAACTAAACAGTCAACTGAAGCAGCTTCAATCTCTAAACCAGACCATGAGGCGATCAATGTTAAACACAAACTAACATAGTGACCATTCGAAATTAGCAGAGTAGTACCTGAAGGAGAGACGTCGATGTTGTTCGGTTGAGAAGTAGAGGCAACCATTTGAATAGCCGCCGGAGGAGGAGGAGGTGATGCGGTGGAGTTGTAAGCGTTCATGACATCCTGCATCCCATGTAATAGATTCTGAACACGTGTTTTCTCCTGATCAAGCCTCGCTTTGTCTTGATCAACCGTCACTTTGTGCTCCTTCAGGCTGATGTATTCGTTCAAGATATCATCCAGAGGTATCAAACTGCACGGAGCCTAAAGAAACGGGGAGAATCTTATAAGCAAAAGGGATCTCAATAAAATAAATAAATGAAAAAGTTTTCAGGTGAGTATTATTACTTCGCGGAGTGGAGATTTGGAGATGAGAGAAGAAGCTTCGGATCTGAAGACGGATCGTGTCTCTAGGAATCGATTGTCGCAAAGGTATCGATCGACGAGGTAGGCGACTTGCACTGGAGTTACTTTACCCTTGCCTATACGCTCTCCACTCTTGGATCTGTTCGAGTACCTCGCCATTTTTTCTACGGTTTAAGATTCGTAAATCCCTAATAAGACCCAACTGTGAAGCGATTTAACAAACAAAACACGGGAGTGGAGATAATCTGGAATATATATATAGAGAGAGAAGAGACGATGAGATTATTATAGAAGACGTAAACGAAGGAGCGGGGTGGGGAGCGGGAGATTTTCGAGCGCCACTGGAAACTTTGGTTTAATTTCGATTTTGCGTCCGGTCGTTGTGGCGGTAAATCCTTTTTTTCTTAAAAAAGTGTTCTGTAAAGGTAAAAATTAGAGAACTGAACCGTTCGGTTTAAAATAATTTGGGCTTATTACTGGTTCTATTTGCTGTGTGTTTTAGATGGTTGGATTAATAATGCAAGCTGTCTACGAATATGTTTAACCAACTTTTTTAAAGATCATATGATAAAATTACGTTTCATATTTGTTTCAGTGATAGATTATGATTTCATTAGCTTGTATACATCTAAGGATTGGTATATAATTTTTACTTTTTTCACTGAATGATGCTTATTTTTTAATTTTAAATTGGTATTTTAAATGTATAACTATGATATGTTCACGGATTAATTTTGTGAATGTGTAGGGGTAATAGCTCTGTGGACATTAATAGGGCCTAACTAAATGTATAACTGTGATATGTTAACGGTTTAATTATGTGAGTGTGTAAGGGTAATAGTCCTTTGCAGTAGCCAAGCTCGTTTCTGCTCAATATCATCCACAAACACATCTGACTGATATTCTTTTCATCTGTATGCACACAACGTTTACGAACGTGTGGGTCGTATCCCAGATAGGAATTATGTATAGGGATATTTATTCTGACTCTGGACATCTAAGTTTAACAAACAGTTATGCTAAGGTTGTTCATCAATAGTCCCAAAACCAATTACCACAAACAGATTAGTTACGTTATCAGATCTCAGCGTTTTCTGTTTAGTATCTGCAACTCCTATTTCGGAGATTTTTAAGATAGATAACGCAGTTTTGTAATTCACATCATCGATCTGATTCTAAAATCAACCAAAAGCTATTCACATTACACCTTCATCAAAAAAAGCAAAACTGGATCTCAGTTTTTATGGTTTCTTCAAACTCCTTGAAGGATATTTGCAGATAGATAACGCAGTTTAGTAAACTAATGAATCATCGATCCAATCAGTGAATGCAAAACCAAAACGAATACTTGATAAGAACACGCAAACGAAAAAAAAAGAAGAGAGAAGCATCTCAGAATCGAAAACCCCATTTTTATCTTCACTAGCAATCAAAGTGCAAGGATAACAATTTTTCATGGAATTCATCACCGATTGCCCCACTACATTCGAACTAGAAAGAACAAAACAAGCTTCCAGAAGAAAAAAAAAATCAATCTAAAACTAGCTTAACCCATCAATAACCAGACGAAGGAACCAATAAAAGGCTTGCAGAAATATTTATACAAATCGCCGTAAACAAAACAAGACAAAAACCCTACTCTTCTGTTTGGTACTCTGAATGTGCCGTTTTTTGGCTTTCACATCTGCACAAAACATACGTGCCGTTCTGAAACAACCGAGCATGGGCCTTACCACCGAGCATATGGGCCTTTGTACCGAATGAAGAAACTCTCTGAACCACACAAAACAGAAACGTGTCAAAACTGCTTCTGTCTAAATCTTGTTCAGCGCATGCAAACAGTAACAAATAAACAATGACGCGTCGTTTTTACAAGCTTCTCGATGTTTTCCAAATAACATTCCATTTGAGTTTATCCCATATCTTCGTTATATACACACCACCTCTTGTCAAATGCTAACCACACATTTGCGTTTAACAACCGCAAGAACAAAACCTGTGGGAAAACGTTTTTTGGTAAAACGTAACATAATGGGAATGGTGTTTGGTAAAATCTCCGTGGAGACTCCCAAGTACACCGTGGTCAAATCCGGCGACGGTTACGAGATCCGCGAGTATCCACCTTCTGTTGCAGCCGAGATCACCTACGATCCCTCTGAGTTCAAAGACAACAGAGACGGAGGGTTCACGGTCTTGGCCAAGTACATAGGCGTGTTCGGCAAGCCTGAGAACCAGAAGCCTGAGAAGATCGCCATGACTGCTCCGGTGATCACCAAGGAAGGAGAGAAGATCGCCATGACTGCTCCGGTCGTGACCAAGGAAGGAGGAGGAGGAGGAGGGGAGAAGAAGACGGTGACGATGCAGTTTCTGTTGCCGGAGATGTACAAGAAGGCTGAGGATGCGCCGCGTCCGACGGATGAGAGGGTGGTGATTAAGGAGGAAGGAGGGAGAAAGTACGGCGTGGTTACGTTCGGTGGAACCGCGGCGGAGGGGGTGGTGAGAGAGAAGGTGAAGAAGCTGACGAGTGATCTCGAGAGAGATGGGTTTAAGATCACCGGAGAGTTCGTCCTTGCTAGGTACAATCCGCCGTGGACGTTGCCTCCTTTCAAGACCAACGAAGTCATGATTCCTGTTGAGTGAAGAAACTATAATCCAAAGTTTATAGCTTATGGTCTCAAGAAATTGTCTTTTTTTCAGAACAATAATGTAATACAATGCCATGTTTTTATTTAAATGAATCAACGACAAAGTGCTTGTTAGAATCTACTTTTTAGTTTTGTTTTTAACCGGAGAAAAGCTTGAAAACGATGACAATCAAGTTGAAGAGCATGAGAGGGAGCCTCATGTAGTGGCAGGCGTGGATGAGACCAACGATTTGGCCTTTGAGGGAGTTTCGTTTGCCGGTTTGGTGAAGCTCTGTGAGTGTCCATCCTCTGGGAGCTAAGAAACGGTCTTCGTTGAGGATAGCAAGTGCGTTTGCGAATAGCAACAACCCTTCCATCAGTGTCCAGAACCCCATGATGTTTCCCTCTGTAATACATACACAACACCAATAGTTGAGAACAATCAAGAATCATGCGGTGAAGAGTGGAAACAACAGAGTAATGGAGGAAACTTAAACGTTTAGTAGCTCAAGGCTTGTTAGGTAGGGATCATACAGATTCTGTTTTATCAATCAATCAGTGCAGAAACAAGAGTAAATCAAGTTTCATGGATTAAATGGCTCACATTCAATCGTAACTATACTAATCTCATCTCTAACCCTTTGATTGATTAATAGATTGATCTCCCTAACCTCAAATCTCGATACAAGATTTCAAAACAGAGATATGTTTACAGTTTCCACCATGAAAACTGAGAGAGAGATACTTACATATGTGAGTCCAAATCGACAGCTATGAGAATCGGATTGAATCGAGGTTGTTCAAGGTAAATAGATCTTGTCGAAGATCACCAAGCCTGCAAATATGATTAAACCAGGACCGTTATTTCCGAGAATTGACCCGACTAATCAGGAACCGAGAGCGGAGTTTTATTTGATTAAAAATGTCTTGTATTGTAAGTAATCAGTAAATCAGAGTGGCGCAGCGGAAGCGTGGTGGGCCCATAACCCACAGGTCCCAGGATCGAAACCTGGCTCTGATAAATTAAGTTTCTTTTTTTTTTCAAAACTAAAATATCCCAACACCCTCGCAAATTAGAAAAAAAGGCTGTTTCTTCCTCTGCTCTCCTCAATTTCAAACACTGTGACGGGAAGACATGGACATGGAGACGGAACAAATTCTACCAGCTCGATGTAGGAAATCTTCCCGCTTTCAATCCCAATCACCGCTTCCTTTCTCCTCCTTCTTCTAGGTTCGTCTTTCTCGTGTTGAGCTCTCTAGCGGCAGCTTCTTTTTGTCTGTTTAATCATTTTCTTAGCATCTTCTTGATTTAGTGGATTTGAGGTGGGTTTTATCTTCTTATTGATCGAAGACTTTTCGATTTGCTGAATTTTAGAAAGTAATGTACGCATTTTTATTATAAAGCGTGTCTTTTGTTTGCTGGTTGAACATCTTTCTTTGTTATTATAATCTTGTGTAATTAGGGAACATAAATGCTCATGTTACTTGTTACTGTTGTTTATTGAATAGAGAGGAGCTTGTGAAGGAATGCGTTACGGAGGGAACAAAACTTGTTCAGGCAATAGCTGATACTCTTTTCAACTTATCTTCTACTGAAACCAGTGATGGTCCCCTTGTCCAGTTGCCTCCTCCTACTACCAAACTCCCTAGAGAGAAACATGTACTCTCTTTTTTCTTTCTCTTTCACTATCTTGTTGGACCGTTTTGCTTGTCACTTAATCTTTTGAATGTACTACTATAGTCATATGCTAATCTTCTCTTTTTTTTCACTCCAGCTTCCAAGGCCTAAGCCTCCTACTAAGTGGGAAGAGTTTGCTCTCAAGAAAGGTAAAAGCTGATTTGAGAGTTTGTTAGAGGAATGATTGGAATCTTTATTATGTTCAGATTTGATGCGTTTGACGACCTCTTTGTTCTATAGTTTGATGATAAATTGTGTTTGGTTCTGTTTTCTTAGGTATACAGAAGCGCAAGAAGGACAAGATTGTATACGACGAAACAACTGATCAGTTTAAGCGTCGCCATGGTTACGACCGTGTTAACGATGACAACGATATTCCCATTATCGAAGCAAAGGCCACAGATGGTAGGTCTTGCGCCAAAAAAAAAAATTTCTTATATTTTGCTTTAGATTATGTTGTTAGCTTCTTGATGAAATCTTATCGTCCATTTACAAGTTCTTTTGGCTCACTGCAGAACCAGGAGAAGACCCTTTTGCCAAGAGACTTGATGAGAAAAAGAAGAGAGTTGGAAAGCAAGAAAAGAACCGACTACAGAATTTGAAAACAGCTGCAAAAGCTGGTGCTTTGCCGAGGTATATTAACAACTTCTTCGATTAGCGACGATACGGATACATCGATCGATCTTGTCCATCAGAATCGATTGACAGACCAGAAGAAGCATCGATCGATATGCAGCTCGCACATTGGAAAGAAGAATTCTCAAATGGCAATACAAGTATCATACCACCTTGTTTCATGGTTCTGTTCACTGAAGATACAAATGGTTTTTACGTGCAGCCATGTCCAACTTGCTGTAACTGCATTGCCCATATCAGGCACCAAAACTCAGCCACAGAAAATTGGAAAGGATGCACTTGGAGATGTAGCAGGTTTAGCTGCTACTTCAACCGCTAGTGGTGGATAATTCGATAAAAAGTTGCCTGGAGAAAAACCTCCTAAGAAGCAAGGCAAACACCACAAGGTTAGTTATCCATCATTTCACCTTCCCTTTTAGTCAATTTGTTCTAACTTGTGGGGATCTTTGCAGTATTTACCGGTTGTACCGAGGTACGGAGTGGTTGACGAGGAAAAAGAACAGACTAATAAAGTACTAAGCAAGTTATTATCAAAGCATTCACATGAGATCCTCAACGTTGGAAAGGTAAAACCGAAAAATTGCTCATCTCTCTCTCTCTGTCTCTCTGGTTTTCTGGTCTCTTGCCTCTGATATGTTTTGTATATGTGAGAGTTAGGCGATAAACATGTACAACGACAAGAAGGAGAAGAAGAAGTCTGGAAGATCAGACAAGTTGAAAGCTAAGAAAAACATCACCAAGAAGAAGCCTTATGCCAACAAAGCCAAGTGAAGAGCCACTCCACCTTGTTTTATTTACTTGTCTCTATCTCATAAAAAAAGGTTACAAGATTTTTGTGTTTGGTATACTATATTTATGTTACCTTTTAATTGTTCTGAACACCACCGGATAACAATTTAGAGCTAGAAGTTTGTAGAAAGCAATCTCTCTTGTAGGCCTGCGGGTTCGGTTAGTTTGGTGAAAAAGTTCGGTTTTTGGTTCATTTCTTAGAAATGGCAGACTGTCATGTTCACAGTATCAGACCTGATCAAACCACAATATATGTATCAACCACACCTTTACTGCTCTGTTTACATGAAATCACTTATTCTGTGTATCTTACATTCAAAGTAGAGGAGTTCAAAAGACCCAACTCTGTGTGTTTTCAAACCTTTAACCACTCAAGACAAGGACACAAACCCCAGCAGAACCTTGCTGGGTAATAATCTTTCATGTAAATCTCTTTACCAAAACCTATAATGTAAAAGTTGAAGGCCTTCCCACGATCTTCCATCGTGACTCGTGTCACAGGCACAACAGATATGGCGTGTCTCTCGCAGACCACATTCGCCGTCGGTGGAACTTCAGCTCTCAACGAGATGACCTCTGAAGAGAACTTGTTTAGGAAGTACGAGTCTGCAAAGTAAGCAGGCGTGCACTGGTAAGCTTGTGTGTTGCAAAGCTGAACACCTTCTGCTCTGTGAAACACCTCTTCTGGTACCGAACCAGCTCCTCTCGTTGCACTCACCTTTCGCTTGGACAGAGTCTTCCTGTCAAACACACAACCAGAGCTTTTCAATAGCCACACAAAAGGTCTTAAGACATATGATGAAATCTTACCATCTTACAACTGCGATACTGCTTGTCAGAAGAGAGCCAGTACCATCACAAGTCTGGCATTTAATTAACCCGCGAGATTGGCAGTTCGGACACGGAAGCTTTCCCTCGCCGTTACAGTCTGCGCATCTGTGGAGAAAAAAAAAGAAGGTTTAAAGTTTGCAAATGCAACCATCAGAGTGAGAGTTAGACTTACATTGAGTCGGATCCATCTTTATGAGCAATCAAACCTCTTCCATAACAAGCAGAACACTTCATCACCTGATTCTCCTTGTAAAACCCAGGCTCTCCATCAGCATTGCAAGTTGGACATACTACTTCTCCTCTTCCTGTGCAACCTATTAATCAAAATGCATGCCCCCATCAAGATTCTGATCATCCTAACGGTAACTAAGGACATAAAGATAGTGTTACCTGTGCACTTGTCAACAGTCTCAGAATGAGGAACCGGGACACGAGTTTCTTTGTAAGGGACAAAGAGAGTAGGAAACTGCGACCTCAGGTCCAGTTGCCATAACTCAGGTGCAGATCCATGTTTCTTCCCGTTGAAGTTCCCACCAGAGAAAGGCACTGTCTGTGTTAAAGCTTCCCTCTCTTCAATGAAAGTGTCGAGAGTTCCGACATAGACATTGCAGTCTTCGACCGCACGGATCTTCCACGTGCGAGCAGGACGGCTTCCCCAACAGCAACGGTGGCCGATGTGATCAATGAGCAGCTCTCTTATCTCAATCTCATCAAGCACCTGCCTGAAAGAAGTGTAGATAATTTCAACATATATGATTAAAAGTACAAATCTTTGCATCCTAACAAGAGCAATGATATTGAAAGTAGGAACCTTTTGTCAATGGGCTTACCTCTGAAGCTCATGACCTGCTCCAGATGCACTCGGATAGCCAATAGCTTCCGCTGTGAAACGCCAAACAAGAAAGTCAGAATCTTGAAATATATAGAACGATAAACAGAGCAAAGGATCATCAAAAAGGATGAAACTTTCACGTTTTAAAGGATCAAAGTCAACAGCTAGAGGAAGCAGCGAGTAGTCGATCATCTTAAGAATCAGAATATATAAGAAGGAGACGAGACTTACGAGTGGGTAACGAGACAGGGGTGGTTAGAACGGGAGGATAGAGAGGCGGAGGATCGGAAACAGCTGAAGCGGACCGGACTTCCTCGACGGTGACGCCAGCTCCGGCGAAAGAAACGTTGTTACGAGCAGAGGAGCTGTTTCTCTGAAGGTACTGGTATGAATCCCATCTCTCGGATTCCTTCGCTTTATCTGATTCAATAAGTGACGAGAAGGATTCAAAAAACAGAGGAGGAGAAAGTTAGGTTCTTTTTTTTTTTGAGTACCTGAAAGCAGAGGCTTCTCCATTGATCACGAATCTCTCTCTCTCTGTCTTTGTGCTTATCGTAAACCGATATAGAGAAGAATTTTTCTTACAGAGTAAGGTAAAGCCAAAAGTCAATCCAGATCATTTACACGAAACAGAGACAGAAAGAGGTTTTCATTTCATGTCGGGTCTGAGTCTGGTCGGATCCGGATTAGATCGGGTCATTACGTGTGAAACGGTTGAGGAATTTCAACCACCTCTGATTTTGCGAGTACGTGTAAGATCAGAGAATAATTACTGCACTTGCTACTTATGGTCGTCTTTATACCAAGACAATCAAGGAGGTTACGTTATTAACACATTCACATGGATGTATGGTAGCGTATCACATGGGTGGGTGCATTATCATTTATCAGCAACAACCAAACGATAATAGCATTTAAAATTATAGAATTTATAGAAAAAACCAAGAATATTTGGACCTAATCATCACCTAGCCCATAATACAAAATTGAAAAATAATAGTAGTTACTAGATTTTGACCCGTCCTTTCAGGACGGGTATTATTTTTCACTTTTATGAAATATATTATTTGTTCGTAATTATTGAATATATTTATCTTAGTAAAACTTTCTTTATAATAAATTTGACACATATGGTCTCTCTGGTAGACTATGTATTTTTCTGGCTTTGTTTTATTCCCTCTCCAATCAACATATTTATTTGGCTTGTTGTTAAAATAAATGATTTTAGAACGCAAATGTACAATACTTTATATTGATATTTTATTTAAACAATGTGACATATTTATATATTAATTAAATATTTACATTGTAATTTAAATTGTTATACAAATCAACATATTTGTGTAGCTTGTTGTTAAAAGAAATGATTTTAAATCCAAATGTACAATACTTTTATATTGATTTTTTTTTGTTATGTGCAGCCATTATTTTTTGTTCAAATATCCGATTCATTTTCAAATACATTCGTTGTTCGAATATTTTTAGTTTCCTATACATCAGAACAAAATTCATACAGACCCGGGAGGTTCAACTTGAAACTCACACAAAAATTTATATCCAAACATGGCCTAATTTTAAAACCCAAAAAATCTATACCCGAAAGAAACAATCAGTACCTAAATGGGTACCCAAATGTTTATGCCTAACGGATTCCGTAAACAAATAAAAAAAATATTTTTATGTGTGGCTAAATTAAGTGAAATAGAAAATTTTATTCAGTAATATTTGTAAAATATTAATAATGATCAATATATAAATATCGATTTGTTTAGATAAGTTTTGGAATTGTAATTAATTAATTTAAACTGATTTTAAATGCAGTGGTAGAATCTGTAAATAAAAAAATACAAGAAGGAAGTACCTAAAAAGAAATTTCAAAACCCAAAAATATATATTCGAAGGAAACGACCCGTACCTAAATGGATATCCGAATGCCTATGCCTAACTGATTTCGTAAACAAAAAAAAATATTTTTATGTGTTTGGCTAAATGAAGTTAAATATAAAATTTTTTATTTACTAATATTTTTACAATGTTAATAATGATCAATATATGAATATCGATTTCTTTCCTTTTATATTAACATATCAAATCATCAATGTTTATGTATTTCATTGGAGATTTAATTTCAACATATATAATATTGTTTTGAGCTACATAATTGTCAAAATTGTTCATGTTTTGATATAGTGACAATATGTCGCTATATTTTTATGTAATATGAAAATTTAAATTAATAGATTACAAAAAAATAAAAAAGATATAATTTTTTGTATCATATTAGATTAAAACTAATTACTATGATTAAGGAAAAACATATTTGTTTTATTAACTACATATTAAACTATGATCCATCTATACTATTAGTTGAAATTGTATGGAATTTTATTTGTATATTAAATAAGATATAAATTACTATGATAAGAAAAAATATTACTGTGATCCATTTTTAATTATTAAAATTTTCTATAGATTTTATTTTTTTAATTATAATTTTTAATGTTTCTATTATAAATAATTGATAATATATAGATTATACAGATCCATGGCTAGATTTTGATCCGCGTTTTATAAGCGTGGGATTATTCTCGAAATTTTTTTTATTTGATACCAGTTTGTATTTTTGAATTTGATATCAGTTTGTATTTTTGAATTTGAAATCAGTTTGTATTTTTGATTTTGTATCACATTTTGTTCTGTTATAAAGACATCATTATATATATATATATATTTGTATGAATTGTTTAGTATTTATAAGGGTTGCATTTGTGAATTTTTGAGAAGAGTTTTTAATCAAAAAAATAACAATTTGAGAAGAGTTTGGATAAAATCTAGATCTATTGTGTTTATTTAATGGTTAAATTTTTGAGATTTGTAATATTTATGTAAAGGTTACAAACTTACAATTATGGACTTTTAAATTGAAAATTTTAATTTAGTGTAAATGAATTATTTTAAATTTTACTACATCAGTTATATATCACTTTGTCAATGAGAATAATATTTAGGGGTGCAATTATATACATAATTTTGTTTCCTGAAAATTAATATACTACAAACTTAAACATTTCTTAATTTGTTAAAATCTGCTCAATTATAATGAACCTTTAAAAAAGTTAAAAAGAAAATCAGGCTTTCTTAACGGGTCACTGTAATTAATTGATTCAACTTGTTTGTGGTAAAGCCCTTTAGGCTCTGGTTTAATGTGACCGTTTAAAAAAAATCATTACATAAATCAAATAAAAAACCATAGCTTTTTCTGATTTATTTTGTCAAAAAAGTAATGCTATTTCTTACCTTCGAGATTTTAGTGACATGATTTTTTTTTTTTTGTTCCAAGACGTGTTGTAAGGCTCTTTTTTATAAATTAATTCCTTAATTTTTTTTAACCTGCTTGGATTTAGTTGTTCTAATTTGTCCTCATAGCCAGTTGTATAACTTATGTATAGTTGGAAACTAATTAACGATTGAGTTTACAAAAAAAAAATTAACGATTCTATTTTGGAATTGTTTTAGGAATTTTTAAACTGCCTGAAACAACACACATATGAGTCTCAGGATGTCTTATATAATGTTGTATTTGATATAATGAAACTACTAATGTTGATACAATATTGTTTTTGTTCTTATATAAAATTTTAATGTTCTGTAGGATCTGTAGAAGGAGCAGTGAAGTTTAAGTCAGATAAAGGAAAGCAATGAAAGTATTCTTTTTAGATTGTCACACCTTGCTGCAACACAATATAAAGTAAGTTAGTCTGATAAACTTATAATAATTTTACAATTTAGGGATAGAACTGATTATGTTAGTTACGAAATGAAAAATAAAAAGAAAAATATTATGGTGTATATATATGATCATTATTTGTAATGCAGTAATTAATATACGATGAATAAGACCTTAATATACCAAAAAACCTAAAAAGCGCACTTACATATGCAGATGAGAATATAATCTCCAAGCTTTCTTCGGATATGGCAGTGAATTGTTTCCATGAGTGAAGCACTTTGATTTGAATCCGCCAAAAAGTTTAAAAAGGTGTAATCTTGTTAAGAAAACAATTTCACGACTAATTAGTCTTTTTGTTATTTGTTGTGAATGCATTTATCAAGCTGTTGATGAATGTAGTTTTATAGCATCTATATCATTTCAACATATTCGTTTCTATTTCACAAAAATTGATTTGTTGAAGATTGAGAACTATAATGATTGCGTGCTAGTTTTTCTGCTTTAATATTTTTGATATTAATGTTTACGATTTTTTATTCTTCTAGTTTCTATCATTTGTTATTGATTTGAAAAAAGATTTGCAACTACAATAACAATCAGCAAAGTATTTGAATAGTTAAAACTTAAAAGAGAAATTGGTATAATAATATATTTTATTATTAAGAATATATATACATTTTTTAAAAAATTGGCTTTAATTTAATAGTTATCCATAGTTGTATTTTTATGGCCTATTTTCAGTAAATGAGAGGTAAAAAAATAGTGATTGAGTTATGATCATATATGTTAGGATTGCATAATTATGAATACTGCCAAGATACATTATATCAGGCTTTATGTATATATCTTACATGTCAATTTGAAAACTTTGAAACTTGAATGTGGTATGTTATTAGATGGTGTAAGTTTCAATTCGTAAAACCCACACAACACCATATACTTTAAAAAACATATGCTTTACGAATGGTTAGTGGTTACGTTAATAGAAATAATATAGTTAGATTTTTTTTGTATAGAGAACTAATATAGATTAGTTTGGTTTACGATAGTCTTTAATGATTTAATAGATTAGTTTGTTGCAAGAGAAAATTTTGTGGAATAAGTAAATGAAAACAATAGCCTAAAAATTAGCCTTTTTAAGTTTTTCAAAGCAATGATTTATTCAACTGAAAAGCAGCGATTTTCCAAAAAGAAAATATAACATTTAATAAAAACAATAGCCTAAAAATAAACCAGTGGCATTGAGTTGTAAATACTTCAAAACTCTAAGGTCACTTCAAAAAAGACTCTTTGATTTTAATAGTATTGATGTATTTACGATGCATTTCATGGTTGTATGGGGATAGTATAGTTATAAACGCGTATAAAAATAATGTTACGACATGGTTTAGAAAAAGTTAACTGACTTTTTCATCATCATACCATAGATAAATTAGTCATAAACACGATCAATTTAAACCAATATGAAACCATAATACATACAGAAAGTTTAATATAAATAGAAATAAATAAGGTTTGACAGAGTGTGGAGTTTCACTACCGACATCCACTCGCTTCCACATTTGAAACTTTTATTCTCTCTCTCTCTCCCACTCACGCGTTTGCAAAGTTTCAATCTTTCATGGCGGAAGATCTCTCACAATCACTTGTCGTGTTATAAATCTATCTTCTCCTTCTTTCAAACTCTCCAAAACATGGCTGTCTCACTTCCATTGTCGTTTCAGTTTCTCCTCTCTCTTCTTCTTCTCTTAACTAGAGCGGTTCTTTCGTCTTCCGAGTACTTAATCGGCGTGGGAAGCTATGACATCACCGGTCCCGCCGCTGACGTCAACATGATGGGATACGCTAACTCCGAGCAAATCGCGTCGGGGATTCATTTCCGCCTACGAGCTCGCGCCTTCATCGTCGCTGACGCTGAGCCTCAAGGGAACCGCGTCGCGTTTGTGAATCTTGACGCTTGTATGGCATCTCAGATCGTTACCATCAAAGTTCTTGAACGACTCAAGGCAAGGTACGAGTGTCAGTGTTTATTTTGAACCGTTTCTTGATTCTTGAATCTACGAGAATGTTGTAATAATGTTACAAGTCTTGTTCGTTTTGTAGATATGGTGATCTTTACACAGAGAAGAACGTGGCGATAAGTGGGATCCACACTCACGCTGGACCAGGAGGGTATCTTCAGTACGTCACTTACATTGTCACGTCTCTTGGATTCGTTCGTCAATCTTTTGACGTCCTCGTCGATGGCATTGAGCAAGCCATCATGCAAGCTCACCAAACTCTACGTCCCGGTTCTGTTTTTGTCAACAAAGGGGATCTTCTGGATGCTGGTGTGAACAGAAGTCCTAGTTCTTATCTGAACAACCCTGCAGATGAGAGGAGTAAATATAAGTATAACGTCGACAAAGAAATGACGCTGCTCAAGTTTGTTGATTCGAAGATGGGACCTATTGGTAGCTTTAACTGGTTTGCGACTCATGGGACTTCCATGAGCAGGACTAACTCTTTGATCAGTGGAGATAACAAAGGCGCAGCCGCGCGTTTCATGGAGGACTGGTTTGAGAGTGGACAGAAGATCCCTCGCCGCGTATCAACCATTGTCTCTGATCTGAGACAGAACCGTGAGTTACTTACCTAATGTGGCAACTCTATGACAAGACTGATTATGATGTAAGTTATGTTTTTTTTTTTGTTTTCTTTTCAGACAGTAGGCTTTTGGATATTGCAGCTTCTTATAAGTCATCTAGAGGACAAGCACTTGATGCTAAAAAAGTCCGAGTAAGAAAGGCGCCATTCGTCTCTGCCTTCTGTCAATCAAACTGTGGTGACGTGAGTCCAAACGTTCTTGGTACGTTTTGCATCGACACTGGACTGCCTTGTGATTTCAATCACAGTACCTGCAATGGAAAGAACGAGCTGTGCTATGGCCGTGGTCCCGGGTACCCTGACGAGTTTGAGAGCACACGTATCATCGGAGAAAGACAATTCAAAATGGCGTTAGGACTATTCAACAAAGCTACTGAGAAGCTGCAAGGGAGAATTGGTTACCAGCATGCTTATGTAGATTTTTCAAACCTTGAAGTTACTGTTCCTAAAGCAGGTGGTGGTGGATCTGAGACGGTGAAGACATGTCCAGCTGCAATGGGGTTTGGTTTTGCTGCTGGAACAACTGATGGTCCTGGTGCTTTTGATTTCAAACAAGGAGATGATAAGGTATAACTATCTAACTGTATTCTCTCTCTGAATCTTTCTTTCTCCAACATTAAGAATCTGCTTCCTTAGGGTAATGCCTTTTGGAGATTAGTGAGGAACGTATTAACAACTCCTGGTCCGGACCAGATCCAATGCCAAAAACCAAAACCTATTTTACTTGACACTGGTGAGATGAAGACACCATATGACTGGGCGGTGAGTGGCTCTATTCTCTGTTTTATAGACTCTGTTCAAAAATAATATTAATTATATATTAGCAGTATATACTAAAAATTTAAAGTTTTATACCATAATTTTTGTATATAAATCTTCGAAAAACAAATTTTATTTTTAGACTTAGCACCATTTGCATATGCTATTAGACGGTCCGTTTATGACTATTGACGGTTTGTTACTTGCCTGAACCATGCAGCCATCGATTCTTCCCGTTCAGATGTTTCACATTGGTCAACTAATCATCCTTAGTGTCCCTGGAGGTATGTCAATGAGAATCTCTTTTATTCTCATAATAAAACCTTCTTTAGCCCCTTAATGAAGCTTATTAACTGTATGACACAGAGTTCACCACAATGGCTGGAAGGCGTCTCCGTGATGCTGTGAAGTCTTTTCTCATCTCTCTAGACAGCAAACAGTTTAGCAACGACCTCCATGTGGTAATCGCTGGTCTCACCAACACGTACTCTCAGTACATTGCAACTTTCGAGGAGTACGAGGTTCAAAGATACGAGGGAGCTTCAACGCTATACGGCCCACACACACTCACTGCTTACATCCAAGAGTTCAAGAAACTAGCCACAGCTTTGGTCAACGGTCGAACACTCCCGCGTGGGCCCTTACCACCAGACCTTTTGGACAACCAGATCAGTTTACTTTCCCCTGTGGTCGTAGACTCCACTCCTTTAGGAGTGAGCTTTGGTGATGTGAAAGCCGACGTGCCTCCCAAGTCAACGTTCGTGAGAGGCCAACAAGTCAATGCCACGTTTTGGTCGGGATGTCCAAGAAACGACCTGATGACGGAAGGATCTTTCGCTGTTGTGGAGACGCTTCGTGGAGAGAAGTGGGTGCCGGTGTACGATGATGATGACTTCAGTGTGAAGTTTAAGTGGTCGAGACCGGGGAAGCTTAGCCCTGAGAGCCATGCCACGGTGGAGTGGAGGATACCGGAATCTGCGGTGGCTGGAGTTTATAGATTAAGACATTATGGAGCTTCTAAGTCGCTAGTTGGATCCATTACAAGCTTCTCTGGTTCTTCTAGCGCCTTTGTAGTTGTATGACATTTTACATAACGTAACATATCAGTGCATGATATATCATTTACAAAATAAAAAAGTGATGAAAAGAGATTTCAAAACACAATAAGTTAACCACACGGGGTGGACTACTCGTAGATGGACTATGGAGAAACCCGGGTTCGAACCAACCCCACGACAACACTAAAATTGTGTGGCTACGTAGATATGGAATCATGCTTCCATCCCTTTAAGGAATTAGTATGAACCTATTCGTAGCTTTTAAATACCCAAAAATAAAAGCAGAGTCTTAAGTAATATGAAGGAGAGCTTCATGCATCAAAACATAGCAACTAGAGATTCTATTAAGCAAAAATCCCCAACGATCACAAGATCAGACCACTCAACTTTACCCCAAATCTCACCATCTTGACGTCTTTCCAATGCAATCTCTGCACACCAAAGCTCTTCTATTCTAAAAATCCTTTTCTGATACAAGAAAAGCAGTTTCCCACCGTAATTCACAACGCGTGGCCACCCTACTACACTTTCCTTACCAAGCAGCAATGTTTCCACACCTTTCACCTCTATACAATACCAATGTTTTGCGTCATGTACTCTTAACTTGTTATAAAGATAATCATAGGAGTAGAACACATCATCAATGACACACACGTCCTTCCACTTGTAAAACTCCAGCCTCCAGTCCGTTTCCCAATTAGTATCCTTGGTACCATCATGGCTATTAACAGAACCATGCTCTCCGTGCAACACATGGCGTAGCTCGATGCGTGGCTTTGTCATCTCAGGCTCCCACGTTTCTGTTTTTGTATTGAACACAGCCGTGACCTTGTTGTAATAACTAGTATTCCCAAATAAGTAGATGTTCCCATCCATCATGTGAGCGAGAGGAGTACCAATCATGCGTTTAGGCATGGCTGGTAAGGGCTGCACCGTGTGATATCTACACTCTATGCTTAACGCACGCGGTTCTCTGCGGTCATGAAGATTAAACCCACCAAACACATGTATCCTTGAACCCGCGGCTACATAGCTTGCTTCGTGAGGTATAGCAGGAAGCGACGAGACAAGGACCAAGCGGCGACCACCGTCGGGTTTTCGGCGGAGATTGTATACACGGGTTTCGGAGTTCTCACCGAAGCTCTGGAGAATAACGTATAGACGATGTTCATTGCAGCCTAACAAGGATTCTTCTCGCCTCGCAAAGTTCGGGCGACGCAACAAGTGTTCTGAAACGCCTGCAGACGGCAGAGATGGACGGATGAAAGCGTGTGGAGACACGCGCTATGATGTCAACTACAACTTCGTCTGGGAGTGACATGATCGGACACGTCGACTCTGGCTTGGTCGGGGAAGACATCTCCAGATCTATATTCATGTCACCCAGTCTCCTAGATAAGAGAAAAGCACAAAACCCTAAGTGTGTTAGGTCTTACCGAAGAGGGTAGCTGAAAACCCTATTTTTCTTACTGATAGAAAATGCAAAGCTCATAAGGAACCATTGGTTGTGATCGTATGCTTCAAATAGAGCATATCCATTAAAAATTTATACATGTAGAAATGTCCGTATGCCAAGTCCAAGTGTTACTAGAATCTAATAGTTGTCAATGAATGTGTTCATCAATATCGCCTTTAAAAAAAACAACAGAAAAATATTACACAACTTGGGTAGAAAGTAACTCAACTTTTTTCCACATCATTGAATTTACTAGCTCGGGCAATTTTCTTACACACACTCTTGTGAGTTTAGTTACAATCAACAAAAAATCTCCAAATGATATATCGCTGTAACTTGAGAAGCACTCTAAAGCTCTAGGAGACACCTTGGAAAGGCATTTTGAGGGTATCAAAAATAGCATTCTGTGAAAAGGTTTTCCTGAATCTCTCCAGCAACTCTCCTCCATCATTTGCCTGAGCTGCTGCATCTGCCACTCCCTTGGCCATTCCAATACGAGCATAAGCCTGAGGAGACGCCACATAAACAAAAACTCACAATAAAGGACCTTGATAGATTTATAGAATTATCGAATCCAAGAGTAGCATATATGTTATATGCAAAGCAGACCTCGCCTCTTTCCAATGGATCTGACAGCTTCGGGATGTATTTTAAAGCTTCCGCTTTCTCATCTGCATCGATGCATGCCTCCACAAATGGACGAAACCCTTCATGATATAAATGCCAGTTAAAGCAGGATGCAAGTGATGACTAACAGAGAAACTGCTATCTTAAGGCTGTAAAAAGATCACCTGTAGGAGGTCTCTTTTTCTTTGAAAACTTTTGTAGAGCTTCCCAGTCTTTGATTGTAGCCAGAGAAAATGTTTTAAGCCAATACCATCTTTTATCAGAAACCTGAAAAATTCAAAAAGGTATTGTGGTGAAGACGGCGTTCTCATATGATCATTCATAGCACAAAATGGGGAGAAAACAACAAAATCCCATTAGACCTCGAATTCAGATTTCACTTTTGCTGCAGCGCGATTATTGCGCAGTACAGTACATGTACGTATAGTATCATTGATGCTTGAATCAACAAAGATAGTCTGCTTCGTACTAGCCTCTAGCTCATGTTGTATCCTAAAATATGTAGCAAAATAAAACAACAGATAACGAGATCAAAAGACCATGAGATGAAGAACAATTATCACAAAACATGTAATAAGAACTCCAGCAGAAGGTGAGCATCTTAGATAAGACAAACCTGTTTCGTGGAGCGTGGCTCATGTTCAACTAGCATTGCATCTAACTTCCGACGGCCACAGTTGTCAGCATGAGTGGCCACTGCAGCATAAGATATTCCTCTGCATAGTTGGAGATGAGAATTCAATGTTAACATCGTCCTTTTTAAGTCCACCTGTTTCCTCCATCGATCACTAATATAAAATTGAATATGAACCTTATCAAGTAAAATTTCAAGAAGATGAGCATCTGGAGTTGATGATGAAGCAGTTATCTTTGCACACGCACAATGCATTATCACCACTTCCTATACGATGCCAACATCAGAAATTCACAATCACACTTGGACGGAGCAGGTGACAGTGTAAACAAAAAGTAACCTCTAACTTACTTTATTCATTCCCAAGTATTCAGATATCCGGAGAGCAAGAAGGTGGGAATGAGCATTTATAAGGCGACTAATCAAAAGCACCGGTGTTAGTAACTGCAAGAGTAGCTGCAAAGTGTTTTCAACACTTTCTTTGTCAAGTAAAAATTATATAAATTGCCAAGACCTTGAACTGCTGAATGCTTAAAGGTATGCCAATATCAGGATCACGAACAGCATTTAGAACCCTTAAAGTTCTACAAGTCTCCTGGACACGGTCACGCTGAAAATTGCAGTCACAGGCTCACCGCGTTTTAGCCTCATACGTTAAATTTCCGGGAACTCAATTTTTTTAAGACTAAACCTGAACTTGCCGCTCGTAACAGAGCTCTCTGACGAGCTACATCAAATTCATGGCCAGCAGCATCAATACAGGACTCAACAACCTCAGACAATGATGATCGAATTAATCTCAAAATTTCATCTGCCAGACATAAGAAGAGCAAATCAACTTCATCACTGATTCCATTATATTTAAAAAAAAGGAAAATCACATCATAATGCACAAAATCCGCTACAGAGAACCATTAAGATGTTTTAGTTATCTGCAGTAATAGACCTACCTTAGCCCTTCGTCAGTCAAAATGATCCAAAGCATCATATAGCAAAGCAGCAGGCGATGTGCTTCTTATCTTAAAGATCGACTCAGTAGAATCAGGTACTCTTTGCAGAAACTCAAGGCTAGTGTTAGATAATATCCTCACTCCATCGCATTCTGGGATAAGAATCACAGGTTCATCATAGAAATAGTGGAGCACACTATCCATTCCAGACCACGCCATTTGCTGAGGAGGAAGAGCTGACTACAAAAAGTATGCAATTATAAATCACCATATTATATTAGAAGAACGAAGAAAGCATATCTAGAGGCAATGATGCCACCATACCTGACAACTGTAATCAATAGCAAGTTTTTTAGTTTCCATGCCAACGACACATTAGGCCCCACAAGCTCCGCGTGGACGTTGTAACGATAGACGGTGCCGTCTTGGACAATGCAGATTAGCGTCTTATCATCAGACCAGGACATTCCTGTAAGACGCCCACCAGGGTGCTTCCAGACAGTCTCGGAGAGGAGCAAACCAGCTGAGTTGAAGAAACGGAGCTTTCTCAGAGCAGATTCAGCGTATATAGCTGAACTATCTTGGAGTCATCTCGAATGACTGCCATAGGTCCACCGAAGGAGGCACAAGCTAAGCTACTTCGTTGCGGCTCAAGTCCACGTGTTTCCATCTCATTTGGTATATCTCGGGCTTCCTGTAGTATCGGTGTTGTAAAGAAGCTGCCACTCCGCAGCAACGGACCTGTAAAGCAATAAACTTTACGATCATCATCAAAAGGAGCAACCTTTTGAAATTTTTCAAATTTTCCAAAGCTAAAAGCTTTGCAATTAAAAAAAAAAAAAAAAAGCTTTGCAATTGTATGAAGAGAAATCTCGAAAAAGGGACTCACTTTTGGATAAAGAAATCAACGGTTGGAATTGAATGAAAGTTTATGAAGGGAGGAACTCATCCACCGGACGACGACGGAGTTTGAGCGACAGATGAGCGATCGGAGCTCAGAGCCACGATCCTATTTTCCTTTAAAAATAAAAACTAGATTTTTGACCCAATTTTTTTTTGTTTTTTCCTATATAAAGATTAACAATTCTTCGTTTTAATTATATAAAATGTGACATGATCAAGTTTTAATTATGCGAGATTGTTATAGTGTGTACAGTTATGACTAAATTTACAATGACTCTCACAACAGTTTTATGTTTCTAAATAAGTTAAACAATGGTTGTATCTGAAATTCGTACTTGGGCAATCATTTATATTTAATAATTATAAATTCCATAAAATATTTCTAAACATATAAAGTGGCCCAATAAATTTTTTTTTTAAGCGGTGAAATCATTTAGTTACAAAATTTCAATCTCTTATATTACTTTTAAAAATTATTACAAACTTTAATTTATTGTTATTATAAAAAACGCTTATGGGCTATGAAATGGTTTATATAAAAACATAACCCATTTAATAAAATTATTGTAGGAATTATATAAAAACATAACCAACTTTTATTCATAAAAACATTTATGGATTATAAAATGGATTATATAAGAACATAACCCATTTAATGAAATTGTTTTATGACCAAAGGACCCATTAATAAAATTATTGTAGGAAATCAAGTCCATTTAAATGTATTATGAGCCAAAAAAATCGAAAGACAATAATGCCATTAATGATTTTATTAGTTAGTCATATAATTAAGGTCAATTTTGAAAAAATTTAAAATTCCATTAAAGGTATATTTTGGGAATGATCCATTTTAATAGTATTGATTTGCTTTAATCTATAAGATATATTCCTTTTTATTTATATTTTAATATGTTAATTATCTATATGTTAGCAACAATCCGTCGTAGTCTAGCTGGTTAGGATACTCGGTTTTCACCCGAGAGACCCGGGTTCGAGTCCCGGCGTCGGAGTTTCTCTTTGTTTTTTTTTACATTTTTTTCTAGTCTATATTATTAAAACTCAAGTACAAAATTGGAATGTTTGGAGACATGAATTGCAGTTTAAAAAGTAGATTTGTTGGAAACATGAATAACTATATTAAATGAGAATTGTTTGGAAACATGGATAGGAATATATTTACTTCCTTTTATTTGCACGTTTAGTCATTGCATTTATAATAAATTAGATATTTCCTTTTTGTAATTCTTTTTATTTACAGATTCTACCACTGTATTTAAAATCAATTTAAATTAATTAATTAGAATTCCAAATTTATCTAAACAAATTAATATTCATATATTGATCATTATTAATATTGTAAAATTATTACTAAATAAAATTTTCTATTTCACTTAATTTAGCCAAACACGTAAAAATAATTTTCTTTAATTTGTTTATGGAATCAGTTAGGCATAGACATTTGAGTACCCATTTAGGTATGAGTCGTTTCTTTCAGGGATAGATTTTTTGGGTTTTGAAATTTCTTTTTAGGTACTTTCTTTTGTGTTTCTTTTTATTTACAGATTCTACCATTGCATTTAAAATCAATTTAAATTAATTAATTACAATTCCGAAACTTATCTAAACAAATTGATATTCATATATTTATCATTACTAATATTGTAAAAATATTACTGAATAAAATTTTCTATTTCACTTAATTTAGCCAAACGCATAAAAATATTTTTTATTTGTTTACAGAATCCGTTAGGCATAGACATTTGGGTACCCATTTATGTACTGGTTGTTTCCTTCGGGTATATATTTTTTGGGTTTTGAAATAAGGTCATGTTTGGATATAAATTTATGTGTGAGTTTCAAGTTGGATCCCCCCGAGTCTGTATGAATTTTGTTCTGATGTATAGAAAACTAAAAATATTCAAATAACGAATGTATTTGAAAATGAATTGGCTATTTGAACCAAAAATAATGGCTGCACATAACAAAAAATCAATATAAAAGTATTGTTCATTTGGATTCAAAATCATTTCTTTTAAAAGCAAACTACACAAATATATTGATTTATATAAAAATTTAAATTACAATGTAAATATTTAATTAATATAGAAATATGTACATTGTTTAAACAAAATATCAATATAAAGTATTGTACGTTTACGTTCTAAAATCATTTATTTTAACAACAAACCAAATAAATATGTTGATTGCAGAGAGAATAAAACAAAGCCAGAAAGATTCTATGTGTCGAATTTATTATAAAAAAAATTTAACTAAGATAAATATATTCAATAATTACAAACAAATAATATATTTAATAAAAGTGAAAAATAATAACCGACCTTCGGATAAAATCTAGTTATTTGATAAAAGATTAGTCCAATCAATATTCAATACACACCACTGGCACATAACCTACCCCCAACAAATCCACCGGAACATATCTAAAAAAAAAAAAAGAAATATTATAAATCTCACACGGACCAGGCATCACGTGCACACGTGCCAAAGAACAAGATCCAAACTTTATAGTGGTTTAACGACCCAACCGGATACTTCTGGCAAATTGGTAATAATCCAAAGCTGTTGTGTTCTTCTTCCCTTCGTCCCAATCAAATCTACATAAGAATTATCGACACAAAATCCACGCGCTCTCTCACGCTCACACCACTCGCCTACACTTGTTTCCTCATCTAATCAACGACGATCTCTTCGATGCTCTCGCTACCTCCCTCCTTCATTCCCTTCTGATTCCATCGTCTCTGGATCTCTCTAGTTTTGTCGTTTCAAGGTGAATTATTCATTTACTTGAGCTGGGTTTATGTTATTTTTTGATAAAGTTTAGACCTTTGGTATTGAGATTTGCGTTCTTCAGTTTGATCTCTCTTGGCTTCATTCATGAATTAGATTAATTACTCGATGATGCAAAAAAAAGTCTGATTGCTTTCGATTTTGGGCAGCTTTACTGACTCAATTAGAGGATTGAGATCTGTTTTGGAGTGGATTCATTCAATTAATTGAAGAAACAAACAAAAAATGGCTTCAATGTCTCATTCATCTATAGCATTGGGTGGAGCCTCTGCTTCTGCTTCGGATTACTTGCGTAGTTCGACCAATGGTGTTACTGGGGTCTCACTGAGAACCCTTGGGAGGAGAACAATGGTTACAGCCACCACTACAAGGAGTAACAACCTCTATGTGACAGCTCGTCTCAAGAAAGGTAAGAAGTTCGATCATCCCTGGCCTGCTAATCCTGACCCCAACGTCAAAGGAGGAGTCTTGTCTTACCTCTCCGAGTTCAAACCTTTGGGGGATGCTCAAAAGCCTGTCACTTTGGATTTCGAGAGACCACTTGTTGAACTCGAGAAGAAGATTGTAGATGTAAGAAGGAATATATATACTTAACCTATTGTTGTTCAGTTGTTTTGGTCTCTAGTTTTTTATTTTAACATTGGTCCTTTGTGTATATGCAGGTGAAGAAGATGGCGGATGAAACCGGTTTGGACTTCACTGAGCAGATTATCACTTTGGAAACCAAGTATAGACAGGCATTGAAAGATCTTTACACGCATCTTACTCCCATACAACGTGTGAACATTGCAAGACATCCCAACCGTCCTACTTTCCTTGATCATATACATAACATCACTGACAAGGTCTGCTCTCTCATTACTATGCTCTTTTTGTTTTGTCATACTCTCTCTGTTTCATATTAAGTGTCATTGTAATCTGTTTCATATTAAGTGTCATGGTAACATATTCGTTACAAATTAAACGTCCTTTTAGAATTTTAATACAAAATTTACAAAATTAAATGTTTTATTAATCTGTGTGCACAAACTTAGAACAACACTTGAAACTGAAATGGAGTTTCTGTAATTCATGACTGAGAGACTCTCTACTCTTGTTTCAGTTTATGGAGCTTCATGGAGACCGGGCGGGATATGATGACCCTGCAATTGTGACTGGTATTGGAACCATAGATGGCAAAAGATACATGTTCATAGGACACCAGAAAGGTAGAAACACCAAAGAAAATATAATGCGTAACTTTGGGATGCCTACTCCTCATGGGTAAGAACTTGCTGGTTTGCTGTTAAATAGAATTGTTAAGAGTCAACAACACTCTGATCAAATCTTCTATAATGCCAAAAACAGTTACAGGAAGGCACTACGGATGATGTATTACGCAGACCATCACGGTTTCCCCATCGTGACATTCATTGACACTCCTGGAGCCTATGCAGACCTTCAATCAGAGGAAAAAGGACAGGTACATGAAATGTCTTTTATGTTTGAGGTGTATTGGTTTATCTCCAGGACAACATCTTATGCTTCTCTGTATAATAGGGTGAAGCGATTGCCAACAATCTAAGGACAATGTTCGGTCTGACAGTGCCAATTCTTTCTATTGTCATTGGGGAAGGTGGTTCTGGTGGTGCCTTAGCCATTGGATGTGCTAATAAAATGTTGATGCTCGAAAACGCAGTTTTCTATGTTGCTAGGTAACCAGTTTCCCCCCAATATAGATATGGTGATATGATATTATTAAAGGTTGATTGAGTCTGTCTATTGTTTTGGCATTCATAGTCCAGAGGCTTGTGCAGCGATCTTGTGGCAGACTTCCAAGGCTGCTCCTGAGGTCTGTACACTCTTCTGCTACTTTTTTAAGTGTTTGTGTAGTATTTGATGTTATAATTGAACGAAATGTCTTGTACGCAGGCTGCTGAAAAGCTTAGGATTACATCCGGGGAGCTGGTGAAACTTAATGTAGCCGATGGAATCATACCTGTAGCTAAACCTATCTCTAATCTATTTGTTTTAGCCTTGATTACTTTGGACCAGTGAGTTACTCTCTTACATGTTTTACAGGAGCCTCTTGGTGGAGCTCATGCTGATCCTTCGTGGACGTCGCAGCAGATAAAGATTGCTATCAATGAAAACATGAGTGTAAGCATAGTTACACTTACCTCAACGCTTGAATGTTTGATCAGAAAGCTCTCTAACCTTTTTGATTTGTGATTATTCTTCAGGAATTTGGAAAAATGAGTGGGGAGGAGCTGCTGAAGCACAGGATGGCTAAGTACCGAAAGATCGGAGTGTTCATCGAGGGTGTTCCAGTAGAGCCCGAGAAGAAAGTCAACATGAAGAGGAGAGACACTGTAGCCTCCACCAGCCTGAAGCTGGAGGGAGAGGTTGAGAAGCTAAGGGAGCAGATTCTGAAAGCCAAGGAGACCTCTTCAGAGGATGAGGAAGTGGAGGAGCTTTCGAGTGAAGTTCTCAACGAGATGATTGAGAAACTTAGATCCGAGATCGACGAAGAGTACACTAAAGCTGCAAAGGCAATGGGTTTGGAGGAGAGACTAACTGCAACGCGGGAAGAGTTCTCGAAAGCGAATGCAGAGGAGCATCTTATGCACCCGGTGCTCATCGAGAAAATCGAGAAGCTTAAGGAAGAGTTCAATACACGTTTGAGCGAAGCTCCTAACTACGAGAACCTGAAAGCTAAGCTGGACATGTTGAAAGACTTCTCCAGAGCCAAGGCAGCGTCAGACGCTGCTTCCGTGAAAAAGGTGCTCGATAAACGGTTTCAAGAAGCTGTGAACCGCCCTGAGGTCAGAGAGAAGGTTGAGGCAGTTAAAGCTGAGCTCGCTAGCTCAGGAGCATCGTCTTTTGAAGAGTTGAGCGATGAGCTGAAAGAGAAAGTTCTGATGACGAAGAGAGAGGTGGAAGCAGAGATGGCGGTTGTGTTGAAGTCAATTGGTCTGGAGCTGGAGGCTGTGAAACCGAACCTGAAGGAGGTGGTAGCTGAGCAGAGTAGCCTTGTTCCGAACGAAAACGTTCAAGAAAAAATTGAGAAGCTGAACCGAGAGATCACCGAGAAGATTGAGGAGGTGGTGAGGACGCCAGAGATCAAGAGCATGGTGGAGTTGCTGAAAGTGGAGACCGCAAAGGCGAGCCAGACGCCGGATGGTACTCAAGGGAGTCAGAAGATCGAGGCGCTTGAGATGCAGATCAAGCAGAAGATAGCTGAGGCTCTGAGCATGTCAGGACTGCAGGAAAAACAAGAGGAGCTCGAGAAGGAGCTTGCAGCTGCACGTGAACTAGCTGGAGAGGAATCAGATGAGAGTTTGAAAGAAGATGATGATGACGATGAAGATGGTTCAGGATCCGGGAGATCAGAGATAATCAACCCCAGCTTCGCCTGAAGCGCATGTAAGTCAATAATCTAATCAAAATACTCATTCACAGAACCAAACAAATGCTAACACAAAGACAAAACTCGCAGGATATTGAAGCTCTTTTCGATTTAGACCGTAAGTGGCTTTTCTTAGAACTGGCGAAGATCTCAGCTATAATAGCAAAGAGAAAAAAGGGAATCTGTAGTGGAGAGGATTTGCAACTTAGAAGCTTGCTTTCATTAGTTTATTGCTTCTGGAATATGATTTCTGGTTTGGATCAAACTTGTGTTTGGATTCATTTTATGTATTTGTTATGTCTTTGTTTCGTTAGAATACACTGATTTTGTCTTCTTGAGTCTCATGCCAATACGTAACACTTTCACTCTTCTGTTCAAACCTTTTGTTAAGTAATTGTTAACCAAAGCAATGTGGCTACAGTTTTACTCTAAGCTGATAAGACATGCCACTGGCCGAATCCCAGTTAACGACTTCACGGTTTTCAAATGAGATTGAAAACATGATCTCATGCCGTTTAACTAAGCAAATGATAGTTTAATTTTTGGCAGGATTCGAATCCAAAACCGACAGATGTACGATTTGTCTCTAAGTTATCTTCTTATTCCCAGTCTACTACCGTTTGATAAAATTGGCCAACTGTGTTGTGTTAAAGAAAACAAAAAGATACTAATTGATATTTTCCAAAATTTCGATTGTTACTATGTTGTCGTTTGGACGGGTAATACCTTTCAAAGATTGTTGAGAAAATGACAATAACAAATTAAGTAACTACAACTTGGAGTCTTGGAGGATATTGACACTTCATCCGTTTTAACCGTGACAACTCATCAAATCATCTGTCGGAGTCGGATTAAGTGCTTAACTGCAACATCTCCTGTGCGACCAAAAAATAAAACATAATCATAAGCAATTCGACCACAAGTGTAATAAAGTAAGAACATATCTTAGGTTCCTACTATCTCCATTCCACACACATATCCAATATCGTGTATGAGCAAAACGGCAAAAGTGACACGCATTTCTCGTGTAACCTTAGCTTTGAAACAAACCCAAGCAAGATAGAGAGAGAGAGAGAGAGAGAGAGAGAGAGAGAGGCTGTCTTTGTTGGGTCATTGTTTACAACGACGTGAAAGCCCTTTCTCAACTAGTTTACTGTCTTAGTTTCTAAGCATTCTGATCTTCACCTCACTTCACACAGCTTCTAAGCCACTTTTTAACAATATTTTTAACATTATGCCGACTATATTGACTCCACTATCCAAATTTCAAGAATTTACACATCAATCTAACTTTATGTGATTTTTTTTCTTCTATTATCCATTTCTTATAAAGACAACAAGTATTTGCCTTGAACCGGCAATTAGATTAATATTTGGGAATCCATTCATAGTTTTTTGAGAATATATATGGTCAAGTGCTTTTTCGTTTTTTTTTTAAATCTCTATTATACCATTTAAACACTCACCACCAGAAAATAGAAAATACTCAATAAGTAAAGTGTCAAGCATAAAGCAGAAAAAAATTATGTATACCCGAAGGAACAGAGATGTACGATCTTTAAATGGTTTAATTTATAAGAATAAGACCATCTATCAAATTAAACACTTTTTTGTAGTCGTTCAAAATATTACTTCGAGTTCAGACGTGTACGTCTCACCAAAGTATCACACAATCTCCATATGAACTCTGTCTTTTCTCTTGTCGTAGTTTGGAATTTCGCTCTTGACAACAATTCGAGTCTACAAATCTACATTATCTATAGATCATTTAAAATAAATATCAAGAGCTTTCTCATGCATATATAAGACAAATCAAGCCTAGGAAATCAATATCGTTATTAATATGTCATGTATGCTGAATCTTTAATGCAATAAATTATCATTTTCAGATGAATATTAGTCAACTATAAGTAAGTATCATTAGTCTATCAATCTGTCGCACACATATATATTATAACTCCACAATGTTGGGTTTTTTTTAGAACTAACTCCAGAATGTTCACCTAGGTGTTTTTATTCTTCTATCTAGTCCTGTAGACAAATCGGCATAGTACTTGGTACGGATGCTATATATATATTAGTAACACAATAATTTTATATATGTAAGCTGACTACTGTGATATCGTTTATCTACGTACGCGTATATCCTTTCATGCAAACAATGGAATGATCTCCAGAATTATAAGAGTCCGTAAAAATAAAAATAAAAATAAAAATAAAAATAGTGAGGAATTGAGCAGACAAGTTAACCTAACTACGTAATATGATCAATTTACAAACTTATGCATACAGTACAAGTAACAAATGCTTAAAACTAACAGTACTTAAAACAGTAACAAATACTTTAAGTTACAAAATAAAAACAAATACTGAAAACAGGACGAACATAACATACCCGGTAAAATAATTGAGCAAAATTTAGACCAAGAAAAATTATATAAATATGTTCTATTGACATGCTTTTTTGGTGTAAATGGTAAAGTTATATTGACATGTTAATTAGCTAAAATAATCATGTTAATCCAGAAGAGTTCATACATAAAATTCGAATAAGTAATACATGTAGTTTTGTGGAAATTAATCAAAATTTTAAATAAAGCATATGTTAAACGGATCGGATTTGACAATTAATTTGGTGTGTAAAGAAAATTAATTTTCTTAGGTTTGGCAGGGAGATTGGTTGTGGCAAGAATGGGAATCTTAACTATAAAGAGTTGGATTTTGGGTCGACCTACCACCTAAAACGACGTTGCCCCCTTCTCTCGTTTCTAAACTCTTTCTCCTCTCTCTTTTATAAGCTTGCATTGGCCAGTCGCTCATCTCAAACACAAACACAAAGACAAGAATTTTAAACACACAGAAGAAGAAGGACGAGAGAGGGAAAGAGAGATATGAAGTCTCATATGGTTTGGTTTCTGTTTCTTGTATCCTGCTTGTCTGTGTTCCCAGCTCCATCAGAAAGCATGGTTCGCCATTACAAATTTAACGTGAGTTTATATCTATCCACTTGCATAGCTGTATATATTCATACATATTATGTGTACGTGTACGTGTAACCATGCCGATCTCTTACGCTGCATAGGAACTAGTCGCAACATGTCCATATATGCACACTCGTGATCGATACTTACTCTTATACGCATAAGTACGTTTCGAACATGCTTATGTAGTGTTTTATATATGGTTTGTGGCTTCACACACACACCACATGGTTTGTGGCTTCACACACACATATATATATATATATATATATGTAATTTTGTACTTCGTATAGGATATTTTAGAGCTAAATTTTCTGTAAATATTTTTTATTTTTTTATGAGCCATCTGCTGGCACACATTACCATTTCAAAGTTATGTACGTCAGGTGTTTTCACCTTTTTAAACATGACAATCATTTTATGTAATATATAGGGATATATAATGTTTTGACTTACATGTGAAAAAAGTGAAGCATGTTTTTCTTTGTTACAACTTACAATCAGATAATGATTATGGTTAAATTGGTCTGCTTTTTGACTTATAGACCTTTTCTCTTTGCTTAACTTTGCAATGTAATTATTACTGATTATATTTGTGTTTGAAAATCACATAGGTTGTGATGAAGAACGTTACTAGACTATGCTCAAGCAAGCCAACCGTGACCGTGAACGGTAGATATCCAGGTCCCACAATCTACGCACGAGAAGACGACACGTTGCTCATCAAAGTCGTTAATCACGTCAAGTACAACGTCTCCATTCACTGGTAAGCTCCTACTTAACCTTCAGATGGATCATCATTAGTAAGTTTATTAGGTAATTGATTTACTGTGGATGACCGATAACAGGCATGGTGTGAGACAAGTGAGAACAGGATGGGCCGATGGCCCAGCTTATATCACCCAGTGTCCACTCCAGCCAGGTCAAGTCTACACATACAACTACACCTTGACGGGCCAACGCGGAACCCTCTGGTGGCACGCTCACATCCTCTGGCTCCGAGCCACGGTTCACGGCGCAATTGTTATCCTCCCCAAACGTGGTGTTCCCTATCCGTTCCCCAAACCCGACCACGAGAAAGTTATCGTTCTAGGTAGCTTTAATCATTCTATTTCAAACCACGATTAGAAAGTTCGGATATATTGAATCTAATTCTCATGTGGCTCTTCGCCGTATTAACTAAAACCTATAAAGCTGAATGCTGTTATCTTTTGTGGCAATAAATATATGTTAATTTGGCATGACTAACTAACGTTCATCATAATGGCAGCTGAATGGTGGAAATCAGATACTGAAAACGTCATTAACGAGGCGATTAAGTCCGGATTAGCCCCTAATGTTTCTGACGCTCACATGATCAACGGACACTCTGGCCCCGTTAAAAATTGTCCATCTCAGGGTAATTAATTTCTAAGTAATCATAATTAATTTTTCTTATTTCTAACACTATCATTACCTAAAAAACTGACTATGAAACCCTCTTTTTGCCCTCGAAGGTTATAAACTGTCAGTAAGAAATGGCAAAACCTATCTTCTACGACTAGTCAATGCTGCACTCAATGAAGAGCTGTTTTTTAAAGTTGCTGGCCATCTTTTGACGGTGGTGGAAGTCGACGCCGTCTACGTCAAACCTTTCAAGACCGACACCATCCTTATAGCCCCTGGTCAAACCACCAACGTCCTCCTAACCACCTCAAAATCTGCCGGAAAATACCTTGTAACCGCTTCGCCCTTCATGGACTCCCCCATCGCTGTGGACAATGTTACCGCCACCGCGACTGTCCATTACTCGGGAACACTATCCTCATCCCCAACAACTCTCACTCTCCCTCCGCCGCAGAACGCTACTTTTGTCGCCAACAACTTCACAAACTCTCTTCGTAGTCTCAACTCCAAGAAGTACCCTGCCCTAGTCCCGACCACCATCGACCACCACCTCTTCTTCACCGTCGGCCTTGGACTAAACCCGTGTCCCACTTGTAAGGCCGGGAACGGAAGCCGTGTCGTGGCCAGCATCAACAATGTAACATTTACGATGCCCAAAATCGCTTTGCTTCCAGCTCATTACTTTAACATTAGCGGAGTTTTCACGACGGATTTTCCCAAGAACCCACCACATGTTTTCAACTATAGCGGAGGATCAGTCACGAACATGGCTACGGACTCTGGGACGAAGCTTTACAAGCTACCTTACAACGCCACGGTGCAGCTTGTTCTCCAAGATACTGGCATCATAGCCCCGGAGAACCATCCTATTCATCTACATGGGTTTAACTTCTTTGAAGTTGGTAGGGGATTAGGTAACTTCAACTCCAAGAAAGATCCCAACAACTTTAATTTGGTTGATCCGGTTGAGAGGAACACAATTGGAGTTCCATCTGGTGGATGGGTTGTCATCAGATTCAGAGCTGATAATCCCGGTAAGTTCACCTAGTTCAATGTAAAAATAAATTAATCAAATGATTCTAATCTAGTCATTATAGAACTTGTAGTCATTGCTCATTGGTTTAGGTTTAACTCATCATATTCTTTTTGTCCTTTGCCAAATTCAGATTGCAGTTGTGCAAGCTATGATAGTTCGTGTATAACTTGATTTGCGATCTCTCCGTTATTTTAAAAATAGAAAAAATAAAAACCTTATGCCAATAGGTCAAATACTATTATACACTCTCCTCATTATAAAATTAATGGATTGATATTTTGTTACGTATAGGGGTGTGGTTCATGCATTGTCACTTGGAGGTACACACGACGTGGGGATTAAAGATGGCTTTCTTGGTGGAGAACGGCAAAGGACCCAATCAGTCGATTTTGCCACCGCCTAAGGATCTTCCCAAGTGTTAGATTCTTCAAGTAAACAAGGCCACGTCCAAGAGAAGACCAGTGAGTGGTGAATTAATGCGTGGATTTGGTTAGCAAATTGTATTTTTTGAGCAAAGCAAAAGGTTCAATTTTTTTTTTGCTCAAGTAAAGTCTGAATAAAAAAGGAAGGAAAAGAGCATTGTGTTATAACAATATTTTTTAATCATTGTATCAAAGTTCCATTAATATATCGTTATTCTCTCCAACACAACTCTTATATGGCCCACGAGTTTTATTTTATTCTTTTGGTCCAACAACTTATTTTTAGCGAAATTTATATAGATGGTATGTGAACCAACAACGTATTTTATTACACATTCACTTTTTATTTCGTCCTTAGATCACCGGACCTTAAAGATATGAGTTTATGCTCTCACCACTTGAAAAATTTTCAACCATACAAACTTAATCGGTTTTAGAAATTGGAATCTGATGTTATATATGTTAGTAATGCATTAAAAAGCTCATCGATGTTCAAAATAATAACCCTTAAGGAAAAAGTCTCGCACCAAATTGTATGTTAGATCGATCTATCTCCACCATCAAGAAAATACACTTTATTACATAGGTAGCCCGTAGCCATGTGGGGTAAGGACAAAGTTAAATGCATGATAATACGAGGATTAACAATAAATTGATTGATTAAGGGTGGGGATACATTAAAGAAAAAAACAAAACTATTTAGTTATCTTTGTTTTAGCATAACTCTATGGTTATCTAAATTGGCCTCTTGAAACACATGAGCTTTTGACCTTGACTTTGAGCCACCCTCTTTGGAGAAGTGACTTTTTTTTGTCGGCTATATTTCTCCTTTTAAAACCGACGTTGTGTCATCTCAATTATTCGGTTTATTTCTTAACTATTTTTCTCTTTCGATTGTGCTGCCATGAAACTGGAGTTTTTAATTTAAGTATTAGGTTAGGTAGCTAGCTTTTCTTTTCTGATTCTTTTTAAATCTTTAAATGTTCTAAGTTATAAAACTCCTTAGACAAGCATATTAATAACCGATCTTATTTGTGATTTCAACTTTAGCGGCGAAATAAATATCATTTTAGAGACCATGTAACCAGAGATATATAAATGACAAAACCTTCATAACAATTTTGATCTGAATAGTTGCACATACTAATTAATTATGTTAAAATCAACAAAAGATTTGTAAATAACTTTTGTTGTCAGATCTAGCTCAAAATTTCTCGCAGAGTATTCCAATATAAGCTCATCAGGAATATCTTTTTGGTTAAAGAATACATATAAACTTATACACGACTCTATTAAGAATGAGAAGTAGTTTATGGTAATGTCAGAGAAATGTAACGTATATATTCTACATGAAGAAAACGTATTTTTATTTTAATCGTAATCTTAAATTTAAACAAGTGATAGTAATTCAACGATTATATTGTTTAGTTAGTAAAGACATAGACGGACTTCTATTGACCTTATATTTTCATTTCACTGTTGAAAATTTTACAAACCGGCCTGTGATTTTGAAGATTAGATTACTTATAACTTTCGTATTGTAATGAGTGTTAAAAACTATTCATATTTACAATTCATGGAGTCAGGGGCGGTACTGAGGGGAGCGGGATGAAACACCCGTTTGTGACCCCCGTTTTCTTTTTAATTTTCAACAGAACAAATGGTTTCCGGTTTCTTCATTTAGGCCCCCAATTTTTTTTTCCTTTATAAATTTTTATTTGGACTTTAGACCTCCAGTATGTAAAGACCGCCCCTGCATGGAGTTTTAGTGATTTAAGCTTGTAATTCTTGGTATTTTTTCCAGAGTAAATACTACAGCAAAACAAGAAGTTTAAATGAACTGATTTCCATTGACAACAAAACTATATCAGAGCCCTGTCATTTTCTTGGCACCTCCAGAATTGATAAATATTTAACGTGAAGTATGGGTTCAACTTATAATAAAAAGTATAAAATATATTTATATATTACTAGAAGTAATAAATAAATTAGAGAAAGCAAATGATTTGTGCAAAGCCACTAATGTACAAAAGCGTGTGGAGCGCATTATGAGTGGAAGCCCAACTGGCACGCTCGCCCTCTTCTGTTGTCGCTCCGGTGGGTCAAACTGTGCGCCAGTGCTCCCTATTTACTCCTAATTCCGTGTCGTTCTTTTGTTTCCCATCATTTAATTATTCCTGATACTTTATATTGCGAAGCGTAACTCAATTGTTTTTCTTTTTGTAACAGAAAAGTTAAAAGCTAAAAGAATAATAATACATACCTCAATTGTTTTGCTGTAACAAATACAACCAACTTTAAAATAATGGCTTCATGACCATATCAGAATTCTGTACTATACTACATGTAAATTATTTTTATGTTATTTATTTTGATATTATACACTAAAAAGATATGTATTTGTCTACCAACAACCAACTTTAATAGAATATCGTTTCCTTAATAATATATGGTCTTATATTAATAGTTTCTTTTCATTATTAGTTAGTTTATATATGCTTGATTGTCCATTTTTATACATAGTGAAATCATGAGAGACTGAATAAGTTGATGTCGCTAATTATAGAAAATTTTCATTGATAAAAAACAAAAGCTTAAGATTCCAGATTCTGACATGAGAAGTGCAAAAATCTTTTTGTGTTTCATCACATTTCATTCTGTTTTTCTCAACTCATCACCTTTCATTTATTAATAATGAAAATGGAAGAAAAACAATCAAAACGTATAACTAAACTACAACTACGGTAACAAAATTATAATCATTTTCTGTAAGATATAAAATCAATGTACACAAGACATCATAAAATATAAAGTGAAGCAAAAAAAGAAATGGCCGCACATTTATAATATATAAACTTCAAATGAATTACTATTTGGCTACCAAAGAAAATATTAATCAAATAAAAAGTGTAGGAACAATTTTTATTTTTTCTTGCGTAAGATTTATAGGGTTTTAAATATCGTTGCAACGGTACAAGACGATGAGCTAAACCATTAGGAAAGGTATTGCATAAAAAAAATATATATATAGGAAAGAAACCTAGAAAGGTCAGGAGATCTGTATTAAAGATGAAATTTAAAATATAATTAAATGTACATTTACTTGCCTGCATCGCTAAATATATCAAAGGCAAAATAAATGATTCGGGAGAAAAAGAAAAATTATTCGGGAGAAATTATTCGGAAAAAAAAGTGTCCTCATTCGGAAATAAGGGATGCTTTCCCTTTGAGGAAACTACTCTACGATAATAATATTAATAATAAAACCAGTCATTGTCTAGCACCACTCCTATTTAAAACAATAACTTAACTGAATATTTTATTGCCTATTAATATTTAGAAAAAATATATAATCCTGTGTTGGGTGTGAGTGGTGGACAAACAACTCTGACATTTTAATTAAACAACTCTGATATTTAAAGAGTTGTAGATGTGGAGAACATCAAATTATTATCTAATTTAATGAATTTTTAACTGAAAATCTCCCTGGCGCTTTTTATTAGAATTAGATTAGATATATAATGTTCAAAAAGAACTATATATATATATATATATACTCATGAAGGGAAGGCTCTTTGCTTACTTATCGTTGGTCCAATGAAATAGTTTTGCATGGGAGGCTATCTGAAAAAAAAAAATCATGAATCTGAGTCCAATTGGCCATAATTTTAAAAGTCTGAAGTCTTGGGATTCTTTTTAATTTCTTTTAACGTCTGTTTACATGTACATACAGTTATCTTACATATACATTATGCTTATGCATGGCCTCTCTGGATCTCGATGATATCGTTATTCGCATGAATCTTTTAGACTAAAAAAGATGGCTGGGTTCTTTTTTAGCATTATATAGGATGTTTTACATAACCGACGAGATTATTTTTGAAGTCTAAGGTGTATTGAACAATAATATTTATCGTATTTTAATAAATAGGCATGTACAATCATATATACCGAAATCTAAGTTGTAGTAAAACATTTTTTTTTGTCGTAAAACATATACAAACTCCAACATGAAACGCTGTGTATGAGTCTCAACTTGATCCCCATATCAAATTCGACTAATATGTTGAATCCTCAACTACTATACTGCTAATCAACTAATAATTAATAAAAAACCACTTTTGAGAATTATTGTGTCTGTTATGGCATGGTCACTTCAGCTACCTAACCCGTTTATATATAGTAGAATTCACGCTGTTTATTTGTTATAAAAATTGATTACTGACACATAAACGTAAGTGTTGTCCCATGGTACGAGACTATTGGTTCCAATTGAAGGATCAAGGAGCATTTCCGTATCTATATTAAATTTACATATATACTTACTATATATATATCTCACTCCTAAGTGTCTCAAGTAATTCATAAATCTTATAAACTATAAATAATATATGTATTTGAAATGAATAATTACAAACCTTAAACATATCATAATACATACCAATATAAATTTAAAATATGAAAAATACGAGCATCAGCAATGCTGAAAAGTCGTCTAAATTTATTTACAACCAACAAGTTAATATTTTGTTTAATTAAAACAGTTAACCTTGAGAAAACACATGTTCAAGAAAAGTAAAAATAAGAAAAAAACTATTTCCAAAGAACTATTTCTAGTTCTCTTTTCTTTTACTTTTTTCAACTTATATTAATTCTATCAAAACTTTTTGTTCTAAGAGCAACATTATTGGTAGGACAAATTTTAGAGTTCTTAGGTTATTTTACTATTATTTTTAAGTTAAGAGACAATGTTAAGAGATATTAGTAAAAGTGTAGATTATTGCTGGGACTTATGTTGTCTCTTAGTAAATAAACAAAGTTTGCAAACAATTGATCATATAACTGATGTGCAAGAAAAACAACACCTTCTACTGCTTTTTGAGTCAGCTCCTCCCTCATATCCACATCTAAAATGTATATTTGCTCTACTTTTGAAGCAAATCCAACACCAAGTCTATGGACATCACGTGAATCATTGCATAGAAGCTGTGAGCTACTGTTATCAAGCAAAGCATACTGCATTTCATCAACTCTAAGGCTTGGTTCCAACAGAAAAATTGATACCTCATTTTCGACCATGTCACTCTGATCTGAATCCTGTTGAGGCATCACATTTGTGTTAACCTTGTCGTTCTCAAGAAATGAAGCTGCTTCCATCAATTTAGCTTCTGGATCCAGACCCTCTTCGCGATGCACAGGGACATGAATCATACCAAACTCAGAGAGTGGCTGAACCTTTCTATCATCATCAAACAAGCCAAACTCAACCTGATTATCCCGAGCTTGTGTGGTCGATGTAGCACTGCCACTGACCAGAAATGAATCTATTTCTGCACTTGATCTCTTTTTGTTGAAAGCATCAGGCATTGTCATCTCTTTAGTCGTCTCAACATTAGAGACATTCGTTGCAACACGTTCATTCTGCATCGATTCGTCTTTCTCTCTATGCTTGCTGAGCATCTCGTGTGTAAAACGTTGGTTCTCTGTGGCTATTTCCATTCGCTCTGGATCTTCTTTGTGTCCAAAATGCAGCAGTAACGCTCTCTTCAAATCTTCATGTACCACAATGATTGTCCGTCATTGGAACAAAACGTGAGCTTCACCTTCGATGTAGCCTGCTGCAAAATTCAATTTCTACGACTCTGAACAATTAGCCACAACCACAAGAAATCGAATTTCCATGTATCGCATCCAAAACCTTGGATCACCACCGCTGAAATAAGGACTCAAGTTCTGTGCGTCTTGTTCGTCATTTACGATCTTCTCCGACGATCCCCCACAACTTCCAAAAGCTTCTTCTGTCATTGATCCAGTTTCCGCCATTGATTCCGCTCGCCAAGCTCTGATAAAATTGCTGATCTCTGCCATTGATTCCGAGGGTGAACGGTTCTGATACACTGTTACGATGACTAATCGAGGGAATTGGGAAAGGGAGGGAAGCGGTGGTGGCCGTGCTGTGGGAGAAGTAGACGCTGATTTCCGTCGAGAGAGAAACTCTCTATGGAGAAAAGAAGAGACACGTGTTCATAAGGACGTTTGTTAATTGTCCTTAATTAAGGAACGTTTGTTCTAATCATAGCCAATTTTCTTCTTTTTAAAAAAATCCTAATATTACTAAGAGACAGGCTTAAGAACGCCGATAATGTTGGTCTAATATCTTTTTTGAGATTTTGGAGATGTTCTTATATTACGGTAATATTATAATATGGAAGTGGCCCTTTCGCGATCCTCTATGCTATCAAATTATGATTGTGTTCTATCAATTGATGGCATTCGTATTCATATTGCGACAAAGTTTTTTTGTAACGGAATTGTAATTTGCACAAATATAAATGTTAAACCTAATTTGATTTCATAAGATAATCTTCTATTACATTGGGATAATTTTATGTCAAAGACAGTAATTGATAAACCTTCATTTTCAATTTTAGATGTTGTTAGAATATCATCATGACTATATTTCCTACGTTAATTAATTAAGTTTCAATCTCTCACTAAACTCCATTATTACGATTTTGTTACCTTTAGGCACGCAGTTATGACACTTAACCACTTACTATTCAATTTGATTACTTCCTTGGTGTTAGAAAAAAAAAAAGCTTGTTGTGGTTAAACCAATAAATTAAGCAAGGTATCATCATTCTATAATAAAAATATCTTAGCTGATAGTCTCCAAGATTAAGTCTGGCAAATACTTGGCCCTTAGAAATTATTATCATTTCTTACGTAATTATTTATTTGACCAAAAGATTTCATAGTAAAACTCATGGTAATGTCGAAACTATATAACCATCATTTATAATTTGATAATGGCTAAAATAAAAGCATCCAGACATAGACTTTAGATCTTGACTTTTTTTTTTTAAAGTAACGACCCCTACGTTTTCATTATTTACTTTATTAGCTGAATTACATCAATAATCGCTTTTATGTCAATTGGTGTAAGTTTTTGTAGTTTGTATAAGGATCTAAATGATGACCAAAGAAATAAGTGAGAATACTGAATTCCTCACATTATTTGTATTTGTTATATTTATAAAGAATTTTATCTCCAATATTCTTTCTCATTTCTTTTAATTAAAAAAACTATAGAACAAAAATATTTTTATTAAATCCAAAAACAGTAAAAACAAACATTTTTTCCTACTGTTTTGTTCCTCGTTATTCTCTCATCTTTGGTCATATTATTTCATTTAGTGGCCACCCCCGTTAAATCCTAAGTATTTTGGATTGAGACTATATTTGTGTGTCTATCTTCGTATGCAAGCATAGTTTGTAGTAGAATAATGCTGCTTTCCTGTTTCCTAGCATCGTAATTTCAAAATATACATTAGACCACATTCTCCAATTTTCTATGTTATCATAAATGTGGTCCAGAAATATACTGTTACCAAATTATGAAACAGAAAAATAAAATAAAGCATCTCAATATATATACAAACAAACAACTCATGTGCCCAAAAGGTTAAATGTCAACACTATGGAAAACTACTAAAATACTTACTTTTTAACCGACCTTAAATCTTGCTAGCCAATGAAGGTTGCTCCTCGTTTGTGTGTCTCGTCTGAGTCTATGATTGGTTCTTCTATAAACGTCTTTGGCCTATAATTAGTTAACATCTAAGCCGCAAAATATCTCTCCCATTATGTGAGTCATATTATTATTTGCATCCACAAAACAAATACATAAGCCAATAGGATTAGAAATGAATCAATCAACGGTCCTGAAAGCATAATATAAATAAAGAGAGTTCCTTGAGAACAAATGAGATCTGTACACGTGTGATCACCTATTTGAAGACGACACATGTCTTCCTTATATTTATGTGAAGGCCTATCACAGACTATACAACGGCGAGTGTTTGTTGGTTGATTGAATCAAAAAGTACTCTGAAAATAAATATTAAAAAGAATGTTTGATATCAACTAATCTCATTTTGAAATGACACCTTTTTAATTTCAATTAAATTATACTAATAGCTAATACTCTGTTGATATGGAATACTTACCTACAAATTACAGAAAATGTTACTATTTCATGATTTATTCATCAACAATAACATCGTTATATATATGAATTTAGCATCATAAAATTCGTAATTATTTGTGTTAATATTCAAAAAAAAATCATCGAAAATTTTCATTTGTTACAACTTGCACGCATGTTTGAGAAATACATTTATCCTATACCATTAGAAAGTTTTAGTTTTAAGTAACTTCAAACTATACTAACAAGGTTATTTTATCATAATATTGAAAATTGTTAAAATAATTTTTCTGTAAATAGAATTTTTTTATCCCAAGAACGTTTAATACTCCATTAGGTAGTCAAGCAATTAAAAAAGTTGCAAAACTAGTAGATCTAACATAAATATAATAATTAAAAGGCTCAGAAAACTTTGTATGGGAAATAGCCATAGACAATCACAGCTCAACAGCTTTTTAACTCCTCTCTCACTCTCAGATCATTCTTGTTTCATACATCTCTCTCTCTCTCTCCTTCTCAACTTGAGAGTTTGGGAGAAAGAACAACAGTTTTGTTCACTTTCTAAGCTTTAATGTTCTCAACCCACCTGAGTTTCTCCATTGCTCTCATGTGAGATCCTCTGTTTTTTCTTCATTTATTTATCTTCTCTGGATTCGGATCTAGCAATAAGAAACTGGTTTGGTAAAAGGTGTTTATCGTTCAGACAACAACACTCAGAAACAGAATCTTTACTCTCTTCTTGTCCTTAGAGTCTGGAAAAAAGCATCTCTTCTTGTTTTCCTCCTTTAGATTCTCTTATCTTATTAGATGCTTCTCATCTCTCGTTCTCTCTCAGATTCCTTTTGAAATAAATGCCATCTTAATAGATCAAAGTCCCAAACTCTCTCTCTCTCCTTCTCTCTGAGTTCCACCATTGATACACAATAAAAACCTCTGTTCTTTGTTCTGTAAATTCAATCAAGAACCGTTGAGAAAAAAGAAGAAGATGAGCAGAGGACTCGAAGTTATGTCACCAGCAACATACATAGAGACATCAAACTGGTTGTTCCAAGAGAACAGAGGAACCAAGTGGACAGCTGAAGAAAACAAGAAGTTCGAAAACGCTTTAGCCTTTTACGACAAAGACACTCCCGACAGATGGTTCAAAGTCGCAGCTATGCTCCCCGGCAAAACAGTCGGAGATGTCATCAAACAGTACAGAGAGCTAGAGGAAGACGTCAGCGACATCGAAGCTGGTCTTATCCCGATCCCTGGTTACGCCTCTGATTCATTCACACTAGATTGGGGAGGCTACGATGCTGGAAACAATGGGTTTAACATGAACGGATATTACTTCGCCGCCGCCGGAGGAAAGAGAGGATCAGCCGCGAGAGCAGCTGAGCATGAGAGGAAGAAAGGTGTTCCATGGACAGAAGAAGAACACAGGTACACAATGAATCTTACCATTTTGTTTACGTCAATGCTAGATTTGGACCCTGCACTGCACATACGTACGTCTTTTTCTTGGAAACGTTTTTATGTATATACGTATAAAGATACGCATTATAGTTATGGTCATATAATTTATTTATATCCTATAGTTTTAATCAAGACAATACAGTCAGCCACCAACACACAAAATGCATCCTTAGTGCGTACGTTACGTATTGGTTAGAGACAGAGAGACAGGCATACGACACGCCATTACTTAGTAGTAATACTTGTTTATATTCCATTAATTTTACTTTTACAAAATAATTATTTTAGTGTTACTTTTGTTTGTATAAACTCTAGAACGACTTTTAGGACTTGACTTTGAATTTTAACATATTTAAAAATAATATATATTTTACATCTATGAATGACTTTTCAAACTAATTTTTAATGAATTTAAACGACATTTAGAATAAAACTTTGATTTCAAGTATTTTTTTCATTTTTGAGATTATGAATCCATGGGTGTATTAAGTTTATACAGACCAGATGAAATCTTGTTCGTCTCTTGTATGCATTTGATGTGTGAAATGATTTAATTGGACCTTGGTGCGGTTAATTAATTTACAGTCACGCACATTACATCATACTTATTAGTGGCACATGAAACATTAGTTTGTATTCTAGCAAAAAAAAATAATTAGTATAAGCATAACCCATGAAATTTAATTTCTTTCTTATATGAAGTTGATGTCTGTGATTAGTGGTATTATGTGTCAGAGTCAGTTTGGTTTAATATTAGTGAGGTTTAATGAATATGCAGACAGTTTCTGATGGGTCTCAAGAAATATGGAAAGGGTGACTGGAGAAACATAGCTCGAAACTTCGTGACCACACGGACGCCGACACAAGTTGCTAGTCATGCTCAGAAGTATTTTATAAGGCAAGTCAATGGCGGCAAAGACAAACGCCGATCAAGTATTCATGATATCACTACCGTCAACATCCCAGACACTCCTGATGCAGCAGCCGCCGATACAGCAAATGCACCATGCTCACCACCATCACTAGGAGGAAGCCAGCGAGAGGCATTAGATCAGTGGGAAGGTCAAACGATATACGATGAAACTTCAGCTGCGTTTTACAATCAAAACGCGTTTCAAGAAACGCTCCTTGGAATGTCGTCAACACCTTACATGGCAAAACTGCAGGAGCAAAGTTTTCTAAATGCGTCGCAATTTGAATCTTACAATGCATATCTCCAAATGTAGCACAAGGTGAAGATCTCGGAGAGATTACGAGTTAATAATGATTAATAATTTTTTACTCTTTTTGTTTTTATTGATCGGCGTGCATATACAAGAATAGCTGCTCTTTACGTTTCTTTTCGAGACATTTATTGTTTATTTTTTGTGGTTGATTCAACGAGCATTTCAGCAAATTTACTATGTTTTTTTTTTTAATTGTTGAGTGGTAAGCTTTGCTTTTCGTGTTTGAGTTATTTGGAACTCTTGTTCGCTCAAATTGCTTATTACATTTTTATATTTTGTGTCATGTAGACTTTACAAATTTTGTTCCCTTATTAATGAGTTTTTCAATTAATAAATAATTATAATTATCGCGCTTTATTAGATATTTTTCAAATAAGCTGTGCTTTATTAACGTCTTATGTGATGATAGGAACTAAAATTAGATAGGATGCATAAAATGTAAAATCTGAAGTTATAGAAAATTCACAACCCATGCTAGGACCATAAGACCGAATATCCCTATAAGAGGTTTTATACAATGTAATTTAAGTTTTTCGAAATTATCAGAATATAAATACAATTTTAAATAGGCATGCTAGTTTAAAATCATAGATATATATTTACGAATATTGAGATATTTATGTAAAGTGGGTTTTCCATTTATTTAATCTGAGATATTTTACAACTTGTTGCGCTGACAAATCTCTAATCGAAACATGGCTTTTGTATTGTTTTTTAACTGCTCTGTTTTCCCAATTATTTTATGAAAAATGACTTTCTAAGTTTGAAGTTGACAAGAGAATGAGAATCTAAAGAGAGCCTAAAGGAGGCCATAAACAAAAAGCCATAATGATTAATATGCTTTTGTTCCACACCAAGTTGCCAATTTTTATAGCTTTATCTTGGGACTTTATGTGAATTATATCATAAGACTTTTTCTTAACTTATACTAGGGAGTATAGTGGATTAGTACACTACTTTTATATTATATTTTTAATTTCATACGTATATTTAAATGTGAATATTTACTCTCTTTTTGCTATATATGTTTTTAACTGATTATTATCTGATATCGTGTCGACATTTTAAATTTCAACTCATAATTAATTTGTGATGGGTGGATTGATTTTTGTTTTTACATTACTCTGATATATTCCATTGGAAAACCTAGTAATTAAGTATTATGCATATTCCACGGGCAATATATCGCTACTGTGTAACAACAGAAATATATATGCATTTAAACACAGCTTACCGCTTTAATAACTTTTCAAATTCTTTTTAATAAAAATAATAAAAACTTTTCAAATTATTGGTGAATTTGTTCTTTAAATTTGATGTTTGGTGGGTTCCATTTTGATGCCTTTGTTAAGTAACACGAGAAATATCTCCATATGATTGTAAATTTGACTTTGAAGCAATACCATTGATTCTTAATTATTCTTGTAATCTCACTTCCATAATGTTAGATTTGATTAGATTTTCTACATGTTAAGCCATAACCTACTTTATTTTGTTTCTTAAAAGTCATTGAGGGTTTATTAGATTAATTTTAAAGTTAGTCTTATCACACTCATAGATAGTGGACCAACAAAGAACTCTTGGTTTATCTATGTGCCAGGAGGTTTAGTTGCCTGTTTAGTATTGTTTGTATTCTCAAGAGACAGGTTGAGAACTTGGGATGAAGGAAAGAGGTGAGGCATAGAATATAGTGTCTCTATAAAACAAGCCAAAACATCACTTGTCAACTAGTAACACATCATGCCGTTTAATTTAAACAAGACTAAGCAACATAGATAACGTTTATTTTTACAAAGCCACAACATAATCGACTCATCTACCTCGTAGACCTATCAGTACTTACAAATGACATTCAGAAGCGCACAAAAAAAAAGCTATTGTTTATCGATCATTTTCTTGTGCTCGACCGTTCTTCTTGTAGCACATTGTGTACCTATAAGTTACAGAGAAATACAACAAGAGGTTGAACATGCTCAAAACTGATAACACCCAATAATAATTATCCAACCGGCTCTTATCTATTGTGTCTTGAAACCATTTGCCTCCGCTTACTCTACACACCACACTAACAAGACCGATATTGCTCATGATCCCAACCCCACACACCCCCACGTTAAACAAAACCATGTATTGACTCAACTCTTCAGGGACTGTTTCTTCTAGGTAAAGAGCAAAGCTGTTTTCGTAGATCCCTGTAATTGAACCGAGAAGAACGTACTGTGGGAGCAGCCAGAAAACACTCATTGGGACGGTCTCTTGAGTTCTAACCTTTTTGAGCCTCATGGACTCAACATGAGCAGCAATGGCGCAGCAGAATACCGATAGGATGATGGAGACTGGTATACCATATGGTGTTTTGGTTTGTTTTGGTGCTTTGGCGTTACGTTTCGCAGCCATGACGCATAGTTCTCGAGATCCTAACCTTGCAGCCTCGCTAAAGAGTAAGAGGAGTGGTAAAGGGAGGTTCCAGGATCCCAACTTGGAGTCCAAATGGTTTGCCTGTTCGAGGAAGAAAGTGTTACCAAGAGAGAAAACAATCCCGGAGATAAGAGATGTCGTGAACAAAGGAACCGTGCGTATCACGCTTTTGGTTTGCTCCACTTCTGTAACCCTACAAAGTCTCCATCTGTTTCCCCTCTGCTGATCCAAGGGCTCTGTTTGGAGTATCATCGCAGCTCTGTCCAAGCACCTGAGTTTGACAAACCAAGATTCAAGAACTACATACATAAAACAACTCAAGAGCTAAGTCGTTAAATCTCAAACCTCAAGCTACTTGTGTGAGGCTTCACATCAAAACCACACTCGGTATCTTCGTAGAGCTGGTTTGAGTTGTTTTGATATCCACTAGACATTTTGGAAGCAGAAGCAGCAAAGACCCGGAAGACTGTTGTCAAAGGGCTCCCACTAGGTCTTTCCCGTTTGTATGAACAAGCACCTGAGAGAAAGATCAGCATTGCTAAGACCTCGCAGCCGGCAGGGACTGCGAATCTTACAAACCATGGACTTATCTGAGGAAGTGCAACAGCAGCAAGTAAAGGGAATACAAAGTTCCCAACGTTTCCAATGACAAAGCTAGTGAGCATGGCTGGATTCCCACTGTCTTCAAGTTGGTCCTCTGTAAAAACTCCCAACGAGATCGATCGTCCAAATATACCAACAGATATGACAGTTAGGGCAACGTAGAACAGCCCCTTTTGTCCTTCACCAGAGAGTATTGGTGATGCTGATATTGCCAAGAACCCGAAACCCTAAACAACAAAGAGCATAAGAGCAAAATAATGCTACAAACAAAAAAAACAAATCTGAGAGGAGGTGTAAGGTCTTACGAAACTGAACGCTAAGAGCATGTTTATTGGTAAACACCACTTAAGGGTTCTTAACCATTAAAAATGTATTTTTAACTCTCAAAAGATAAAAAAACTTTGTTAAGAGATGCTTAATTTTAGTGATTTATTGGTAGGTTTTTAATTAAGGTTCTTAGCCAAAAAAAATATTAATTGTGACTCTACTTTCCAAACTTCAATTGTGCATAGATGTTCATCAGTTTCTGTGATATGTACATATTGTGATATATAATCTGTATACCTTCAAAGATAAGGTACATAGTGTTTGTTTTTAAAGCTTCATAGTAAGTCAGAATCACAACAAGAACAAACTCAAGAGAGACAAAGAACATAAACAAGTGAATACAGGTTAAAAGTAAACACAATCACATGCACCAAATCAGAACATAAACAAGATATACAAAACAAAACCGATCTTTGCCTCAAATCAGAAATTCAGAACAAGAAGATTGGATTCTTTATCCTAAAAACATTGTAGAATCAATAAAAAGGTGAAGTCTTTTTACCTTTCCGTAGATCTGAACAAACGCAAGCAGAAAATGCGAAATCAAAAAGACGAAGCTAGATGTGGAGAAGACGAAGTTAGATCAATGATTATTGATGTTAAACAAAATAATGACAGAGTGACACGTGACACGGTAAGGGACGTAGCTTGCGGTGCTTAATTAAGCTGCGTCTCATCTCTTTTTTTTTCTTTTTTTTTTTTTAATTGTATTTAACCTTAAAAACCTTACTTAAGGTACGCCCATAAACGTGCTCTAAGGTAGAGAGGCATAACATCCAAAAGTGACCGATAAATGCATCAACTAAGAACTGCATGCCAAGATGAGCAACGGCTGATACACCAGCAAACACATTCACAATTGCAGCTGCGTCCGTGAACTTGAGCTTCATCTCCTTCGTCAAGTATATCATCAACATCCAGAGGGTAAACCACGCAACAGTAAATGTCCATGATAGAACTGAATGATAAAAAAAAATCAATAAACCAACATATATAAGCAAAGGCATTGAGCATCTAAGCCAACATGATGAACATAGTTTGACTATAAGTAATCAGTGTAGAATCTAATGTGAACGTTTGAATGTGTTACTCCATTATCAAACAAGATCACAAAAAGAAGAACTAACATATCAACTTACCAATAACTCGTAGAAAAGACGCCATTAGTACTTCATCAGCTAACTTCTCATGTGGAAACAAAAATAATGACAGACACATTCAAGAGAAGGCTAATGGAGGCAAAGACGTGCTGATCTGTTTCATAATTTCAAGAGACGGGCTTAAACATTGTTTATTATCCTCTGATTAAACTAGTGTGAGTCATAACTATCCACAAGGCTGGTTTTATTGACTATGTTATTTATTATTCAAAAATCGGAAGATGCATTATTGTAGTACAACAGGACTTTATCTGCCAGTTCATATCAAGCTATAACCAAAACATACTTGATGTCCAAACAAAAAATCAATATTGAAATTAAAAAAAGACAAGACAAAGTTTATATAGAGATAATGATAGGTATCATATTCTAATATATTGACATATATATGTTATCTTGGATTTGGGTCGATCTTCTAGATCTCCCAATACCCTCGCGCAAGCTCATACGTGGTAACACCCACGTGTGAGATTGTACAAATCTTCAAAATATGGTAGTAGAAGTAACTTCGAGAAGTAGGAGAATTGAAGACTCATGATTTGTAACATCGAGCTCTTCTTGACTGTAGTTGTAGAGGTAGAAAAATCGCTTGTTTTGGGTCACCAATACATAGCGTGAGTAGTAGTAGTTGAAGTAAGTATACCCTTATACCATCAAGAGCTCATGCTTCTTGTAATGAAGGGTATAAACCAAGCACAAACGTGTGCACCACAAACAGTTTAATGATGTTGAAGTTGCAGCGGTTTGTTTGGCGGTAGTAGTAGTTTTGATGAAACAGCATTGGTAGAATATGTAGTGGCAGCGAGTTGATGAAGCGCGATGGCAGAAGTAATAACTTGATAAGCAAGCAACAATGGCATGGCTGTTCAAGTTTGGAAGCTACAACAGCATATGCAGCGACATTGTCTTGAGTAGTAAAGTAGTACGGAAGCGGCGGTTTGTTGTCATGAATAGAAGCAACGGCAGTTTTAATGAAGCGACGCCTTGATGAAGCTTGATTGCTTGAGTAGAAGTAGAATTTGAACGCATGAAGCGGTTGTAGTACATGTAGTAGTGGTGGCGGCTAGTGCAGCTGCAATTACTTGCGTAATAAAGTAGTGCGGACGGGGCTGTTTTTGTTGTCGTCAATGACAACAAAAGGCTGCTTTGATATGAATGAAGAAGCAACAGCTTTATAAAGCCTGGTTGCTTGAGTAGTAAGGTAATGTGATGGCTCAAGTAGAAGTTGATGATGAATTGCTTGAGGACGTGGTCTTCAAGTCAAATCTTTCATACTAGAAGTTAAAGAACCATCATAGATATAAGCAACACATGTGCTTTACGTAAGAGGTCATAAATCTTCACATGCACGAAGAGAACCTTGGTTTTACTTCCTTTTTTTTCTTTCCTTCCCAAATCTTATGATAACAAAACTTAGAAGAAGATGAAGTAGTATCCACAGGTTTTAGATCTTGGCTCTGATACCATAATAGATTGATGAGAGTATAGAATTGGAAGAAGTATTATTGACTCTCATGGAGAATAGATTAATACAATATGTATATGCTTATATAGAGATGACTAAACCTAATTCCTAAACTAATATGAAATATTACATTATAGAACTTCTGCGCCATGAGTACTAAGCAATTTGGTCGGTCTGTGAAAACTTTCCGATCAGAAAATGGAACTGAGTTCATAGCACTGAAGTCCTACTTTCGTCAACATGGGATCATGCACCAAACATCATGTGTGGACACTCCTCAGCAGAACGGCCGTGTTGAACGTAAGCACAGACATAAAATTAGGATTGGCCAACAATACGGCCGTGTTGAACGTATCCCACATGGTTTTAGTTAATTGGTTTTAAGGATCCTTTAATACTTAGTCATTATCCGTAAGTATAACCTATCATTATCTCTATAGTTTACAACAATTTTTCGAGAAGAACACGACATCTTTCTCAGTCTCTCACTAGTGGAACCCTAAGTATGTGGACAGCATTGGATCACTCGAACTCAAACGTGTACCTCACGAAACAGAAAAATTAAGTCAGACTGCGATAGAGCCTTGAGGCAGAAGAAATCTCCGTCAAAGCTTCTCTCGTGGTCTTAGGAGAGACAGTGAGAAAAGATTTAACATTCGTTGAAGTGACGGGAAAAGAGGGTGCAGAGAAGAGCCGGTGAAAAGAACGGCGCCGATTCAAGTTGATATACTCGTGCATGATTTTGTCATTCTCGATCAAAATAGTTTTACTTATTGGGCCTTCAAGGCCAGAGCAGACCCAATGTTAGAAGCCTATGGTTCATTGCAAGATGATTAGTTTTGAATGCACCTCTATTATTACTGTGAAAAATAACCCATCTACATATAGAATTAAAATTAGTTGTTTGGAGATAAACATTTTAATTTAATGGCATGTGAAATCACTTCAAATTTTACTATGATTAAAATTTTATAGATTCCTGAACCCATACTTGTTCTATAATAAAATATAAAGCATGTACAGTGAAACCTCTATAAATTAAGAATGTTGGGACTACACCAAAACTATAATTTTTTATTAATTTATAGAGATATTAATTTATCGAGATACTAACTGAACCAAAAATTCAATTTAGGACTATAAAATTATATTAATTTATAGAGATTTTTCGTGTATATTAATTTATCGAGTATTAATTTATAGAGGTTCTACTGTAATTTCGTTATTGTTTTGAGAGCAAATTCCTATTTCTTTTTGGCACATTAATTTTTTTCTTTACTATTGTACAGACGTAGATGTAGTAGATAATTAAAGGTTATAAAAAATAAATTTGTAATCAGTCAATAAAAATTATTTTACTGGTCAAAATTTTTAGGCTAACTTGTAAATATTTTGCAAGTCACATATTTAAATCGCAATCTGAAGAATTTAAATATGTGACTTCCAACATATGAATCAGTTAATGTAGAGTTTTAACCAATAAATCAATTTTTCATGGTTGATTTTAAATCTTTTTTGGTCAAAATAAATCTTATTTCTTATTTAACATCTAATTATCTAGTATATCCCTGCAATCAGCAAGTGTTCCATAAGATCAAAGTCAAGATCGGAAACTATATTGAAACCAATTGAGTTGAAAACTTCCAAATAAATATAAATTGAGGAGTAAATATTTGCAGAAAGGAGAGGTTGTTATCGAAGCCCAATGGTTGTTCAAATATTTAAGAGGGTGCCTAAGTAGATATACCCTCGTGATGAAAATTAATGGCCGAGTCATAATCATACGACAATAGTAGACCCAACAACGGTCATAGTTTTTTATTATCTATTCATTATACCATTTATAGATATAGCGACTGGAGAGTAGAATATGCTGCTTGTATCCAATACGAAACCCGTGATTAACTAGATGTACTTGCAAAGACATACAAGTTGATATAACCAAATATCGAACTAGTGATCTGCACCTAACTAGATTGGTCATTTAAATTGATATGAGTTTTCTTGGTAGACTAAATAGATTACTACTACTTGGTAGATATCAGTCAAGTAAATGATATGTACGAGTATAGACAACGCGGTGAATTCATTGTACACATTCGACAAGTTTGTCAATTTAGGCTTGGTTTAACCTTAACATAAAACCGAAGCTAAAGTTACAAAACGTACAGAACTGTAAAATTGGAGTTTGTTGTTACTTTTCTTTATCCAAAAAGTTAGAAATGATAATTCAAAAAAAAAGTTAGAAATGATCAAATAGTTATTAAAGTAACTTTTCAATAAAGTATAATCAAATTGTTTTTAAATGCAACACGTTATTTTTGATAAAGCTACACATCTAAAACAAAACTTAAGAAAATTCTCAAATAGGTTTTGACGCTAAACTTGAAAACAAACTGGTCTAAAACATCAGTTACGTAACTGGTGCACTAAATCCGGTTTTGTGATTTGGATAAGAGTTTTTGGTAAGCGTCAAAGCATAACCCACAGCCACAGTTCTGATCAATTAAAGACGGGTTGCTACAACAATTATGATCATGATCTTGCATCCTTAGAACATCATCATTGGTCGATATTCTCATGATATATATTTTCCCACATATAATATTGATATACTAAATTTTACTATTTTTTTTAATAAAAAAATGGACTAATAAAAAACTCTTTTTGACTAATAAAAAACTCCACTTGAGAGTTTCTAGGTTTTTCAGAATTTCTCATCATAGAAACAGAGGATTTTGAATATTTCTACCTCTCTTTCTTTTATATTTTATAATTTTAATTATTTTAGTTCTGAAAAACTACATATAATAGTGCACCTAGATTTTACCCGGTCTGGATTTTTCATAGTTACCACAACTATATGTCACCAGCCAAAGATTTCCATACAAAAGAGTTATACCCATAAGTTATAACTGGTCCACCATAGAACACTACAACTGCCAAACTCTATCTCAATATATAGATATAAACCTGTATAGCATGTTCTTGATTTAATTTCGAAATAAACTAAAAAATCGAGAAACAATTTTCAGAGGTGTAACAGACTTTTCATTGTAGTTTACCATGTGGTGCAATAACTTTCTTATCTTTCAAAATTCAAAACAAATCTTCTTTTGTGAAACAGATGAATTATTTTGGTCGATTTACAATGTGTAGATAATTTTTGAATTCAATGCATTGTTGTACGTTCCTGACAATTTTTGAATTCAATGCATTGTTGTATGTTCCTGACATGATCATGATCGGATATATTAGGTACTATATATAAAAATAAAAGTAAATTTAATTTGAATCTAATTTAATTTAATTGTTATGAGTCTATGACCTCATATGACAGCCAGACGTACCTTTGATCTTCAGTGGTTATGATAGTACATTATCCTACATTTTTTGTTTCCTTAAAATTTGGTGCTGTATCCTACATTACATTCATATTTACGAAATGTTACATGCCATCATAGTTAGGAAACCTGTGAACAATAATTTTTTTATAAGAAAAACAATATGCTTACACTATTGACGAATATTATATACAAGTATACAACCAACTGACCAATAAAATGATCATTCCAAATATTTTTCTTAAATCGTTATTGTACTGAAGTAAAACTTGAAAATATCACAAATAGAAACTTGCGAAGAAGAAAAAGAAGAAGACAGTAATAGCGAACCAGCCAAATGAAAAATATTCAAATCTTTGTATTATTTCTTCTTCTTTTTTTGTATTATTTCTTCATCTTCTCTTTTACCCAATCAATAATTATATCTTCTCCTTCTTCACCGGAACCCTACCGTCGGTACCAGCTAGCATTGCGTACTTATCCTTTCTTGTGAAATTGGTGCACTCAAACCCTAAGGTTCCTGCCAAAACCCTCTGTATGTAATTCGCCACCTCTATCGGCGATTTGCCTCCTTTACATGTCAGCTCGGCCGGCAGCTGCTTAAGGAAAGTGATCTCGAACGTGGGAATGGGATTCATGAACGCGAAGTAAGGATCAAGAAGCTTGTAGCCACGTGTGGTTGTACCATTAAACATGCTTTGTTTCGTGTTAATAGCCACAGGGACGATCCTGTCCGTCAGCTCGGCGAACATGGCGCTAAACCGAAGAAGGAAAGGCTCACGGCACGTGGTTCCCTCGGGACATATCACAAGATCGCCTTCCTCCAAGAGACGCTTGATGTTCGCTGCGTCTTTATCGCGCTGACGAGTCAACGCAACGGTTTTGATTGGAGAGATTAGCTCAGAGAATTTGCTGATGCTGTAGGTCACGCAGCTGATCTTCCGGCCGAGCACGACAGCTGTCACCACCGGGTCTAGGACGGTCCGGTGGTTGCAGACCAATAGGTGGCCCGGTTGGCCAGGCTTAGGCGGAGGAGGAGGGTGGCCGTTGACGACTAGTTTGATCCCTGTGAGCTTGTAGTTGTAACGTGCAATGCGTTCGGGTAGCGGAATATTCGTGTAGACACGGATAAGAGAGACTAGGAAACCGATGGGAAGCCAAAGGAGAGTTAACAGAGCAACTAATGGCGTTGGACGTTGGACTAATCTGCCCTCGTGGAATATTATAGTGCTTAAGAGTTTGTTTCTTGGTAACGGTTCGCATTTTGTACGTGGTACCATGTAACCCTCCTGCAGTCAGTAATCACAAATTTTGTTATATTAATTGAAGCACCAAAGTAGTATTTGTACGTAATTGTCTAGTATGTAGTAGCATGCACTTTTCATTTTTTCTTATCATAGGAGATGGAGATGCGACACCGAAGTAGTCACGAGAGATACATGAGTACTGTAAAATTTATTGGTGGTTAGAAAACATGTATCCAGATTACATGGTACGTAATGTAATTATCTATGATTAATTTATACAGTTACTTAGGATAATTGATTAGCTGTTTACAAAATGAAAGGAAAGTCAAGAATAACAAAAGAAAGCATGATCATGGCTTTTACATGAAGACAACTAAAATTAAAAACAAAACAAAAAATGGTGGTTAGTGTCTGAAGAACCCAAGTTCTTATTATCACAGTTTCCAGATTAACTTGAAAGGTTTCAAACAAAAAAATAATCTAAGTTTTTCTGGAATGGGCATTAGGTAGATAAGAAAGTTACTAAGTAATGCCTTTTTATTTGCAACAGAGAAAAACTTTTTTTATTTGCCAAAGATATTTAATTGGGGATGATACTTCTCTTTATGAAATATCATTTAATTTAGCGTGACAAAAAAATAATAGATAATTGGTTAGGATGTAGCTAGGATTTAGTATGTAGAAATTATTGTTGTACATATATCCGCTATAAAAGTAAAAATTTCATCAAAAAAAAAAAATTGTAACCATTTTTTTTCTTACAGCTTACAAAATAGAAGATTGTAGTAAATATGACTCCTGTAATCGTTTTTATTTTTTTAGTCTACCTTATATAAAATAATTTTAAAGTTAGAAATAAAAACTAAGTATTTAAATTGCTCCTAATAGATAGCTTTTACTGTCGAGCTAATCATTCACATAATATTAGTCGGAAAAAGAACATGTTATCTAGAAAAATAACATATATTTGCTTACAAATAACTTGTTTAAAGTTGTTTATCTACTTTTATCTACACCAAATGCTGCAACACATTTAAAATATATATGATATGATTGGCCAGCAATTATTAGGAAGGATAATAAGCACTATACATCACAAGACAACACAATAACTACTACACCAAAAAAGTTGCACGTACGTCCATCGACATATTATACTCATAATGTCGTGAAAATAGTATTTAATGAGTTAGATAGTAATAAAAAGATATGAAAATGACAAGTCATACAGAAAAATAAGAGAGGATGGCGCGAATAACCTTGCAAATTGTCATGAATTCGTGGTCTGTCTTACTATCGCCAAGCCCCAAATCAGGTAAACTAGACGCAACGCCACCGAACTCTCGCAAAACGGCATCGCGTTTGTGTTGACCGACAAGAACACCGGGTCTTCTGACAAAACCGGTTGCCCGACCGGATTTGGAAACCTCGAGCTCTGTTCCAAGAACTTTATCGACTCCTAGGAATGCCTTCACGAACGGTTCGACCATGATCCGTGGACTTGCTGTTACTATGTAACGTTTCCCGAACGTGTTGAAGATACTCCACGCGTCTGGTCTCACGTCCTCGGCGTAGAACCTTGGAAGTACGGAACGTACCACGAGCTCGACGTCTCGGATCTTGAGTCCCGCGAAGGTGATAAAGATGAAAATGTTGATGGCTATAGTCTCGGAAATAGAGAGGTACGTGAGGTAAACAAACGGTACGGATACGAGTAGGATCAAGGCACGGAGTAAGCTCCCTGCTTCTAGGGCCACGAGGAAATAATAAGGAAATGCGCTACGAGAGATTAGTAAGGTCCCGTCAAGATCAGCGGCAACGGTTGATTGGTTCGACCGGTCCTTAATCTCGTAACTTGATATCGGCTCGAAACGACGCCGCTTCTCCTGAGCCCCCATCTGGGAATAAGCTGAAGAGAGCAGACAAAAGAAGAGAAGAGGATAAAGAGAGAGAGAGGGAGAGGGAGATATGGAAGTTGAGAATGGTTATGGAGTGTTGTTTATATAAGGAGAGGCGAGAGAGAATGGGCTTGATTTTGTTGTTGTGGTGGTTTGATACTAGTATGCCAAATAAATATTTGGTTTTAACTTTTGAATGGTAAAATAAAGAGAAATTAAACTATCTATAAATTTATAATAGATAATAATATAAGTGTGACTATAACCGTTGTGATGTACATTAAGTAGTCAAGCTTCTGAATACGTAAGGAAGTGATTTGGAGAAAATATGGACCACAAAAGTGGATATCAAATTGATTAATCAGGGATAATAGTTAAGTGTGACGAGTGATATTGAGAGAAATGGAGTTAAGGTTGGTGAAGACCGACACCAATCTATTGATTAGCCAAAAAAAACTATGGAGAACTTACGTCGTTGAAGGCGGCCCCACGCGTTGCCGCTTTATCGTTAGAACATTCAGTTCTCTTGTTATATAGGATGTGATTGGTGAAGTTAGAGAGTAAAAGTAAGCAAATAAAAAGGTGAAAAGAGTAAATCATAGGGAAATTGCACTCAATATCATTCAAAAAAATTATAATTAAGAAACTAACTAAAAAAAAAATACCCTCCATTATTATTATAATATATACTATATTACCTCTCCTTCCCGTTAATTACTTACGTGCACAAATTTCTCAACCATTTGGATCTCTATCTATCTATCAATTATCATCAAATTATTAACCACTTTCTCTTAAAACAACCATCTCTTTTATATCACCACCACCTCTTCCAACATCATTAGTTTGTACTATACGTTGCCAATTGTACTATGTTATTTGAATAATATGTACTATACTATTTCTTTGTTACTATACTATTTTAGTAATGCTGAATATTGTGTATTATGTGTATATTTTGATATTTGGATTAGGGTTTATATTTTCTTTTAGAGTTTAGTGATTAGTGTTTTGGATCTAGTTTATGGAAGGCTTTGGCTGACTTTAAGGTAAACATTACATCGTTCTCTTTAATCATAGATATTTTATAATTTGAACAATATGTACTATGTTATTTCGTTGGTTAGTATTCTATTTTTATCTGAACAATATCTACTATACTATTTCTTTATTACTATTCTATTTTAATAATACTGAATATTGTGTATTATGTGTATATTTTGTTATGTGGATTAGGGTTTATATTTCATTCCCGAATATACTATTCTATTTAATAATGTTTTTAATATTTGCTATACCATCTAGTTTGTTCTATACTATTTTTAATTTATGTTATAAAAGATCATTGGTTTTTACATATCCACGTCGATCACTTTCTTTATATCCATATCTTCTCATCAATTTTTTTTTACCGTGTACCTGCAAGACACAAGGTTAGAACCGGAAGGAAAATGAAAGAAAGTGTTATCCACTTAATTATGTCAAATCAATAGCTATATTCTTCATTTCCCTCCGTGTTTTGTATATACACCAAATTCTCCCTAAATCATATCTCTTATAAAATCTAAAATAAAATTTAGAGGGATGTAATGTATGATTTAAAATTGTAAATGAATCAGTTACAAAAAAAAATAGTAAATGAATGATAAATGATATATGTGAACTGTAGAGTTTATTATGGTTTTAGTTTTGCTAATGTATTCTAAAATCTCATCAAAATCATAAAACTTAAACTTTTATTTTATCAAAAAGATCTATTATAACACTTAAAAATCATTTATAAATCTTCTAAAATTCATAATTTAATTTATTTTTAATAAAAATAATTTATACAAATAAAACATTCAATAATATTGTTGTAAAATTTCTACTCTCTACGGATAATGGTTTCTCAGTACAGTTCATTTGGTTTGTAAATTTCATTTCATCTGATGGACGGTATCCAATGGGCAGCATGTTCTTTTTCTGGAGATTCGAAAGACTTGATTACTGAACCTGCAATTATCACATGATATTTTCCGTGTTTTGGCTTCATTCGCATATGATATTATGAATCATTTTTTTATAGATCATTTATCCTTCCATTACTCTATCTCAAACACATTTAATTCTGAAGTTTTTGTATGGAGAAGTGATTAAAAAACTAAGTACACTTTACAGAGTTTTATCGCGAAGTGGTTCCTGATATTGTGTGAATGAGGTCAAAATATATTAAAAAGTCATGTGATAATTATAAGGTGATCAGTATATAAGTTTTTTTGAATCTCCAAAAAATTAATATATTATCCTTCAAATGGAATGAAATCCACAAACTAAATGAGCAGACGTGAAAAATATATGAATAACATTACAATTGTACTAAAAACTGTAATTTTGCAATTATAATACAAATCAGTTCAATTTTAATTGAATAAACTTCTATCTTTATCTACAATAAGTAGTGTAACTAATAATATGTCTACTTGATTAACGGTTTTTTCTGAGCCTAGAGTAAACCTAGATCTAGAATGAATTTTCACTATTTCAATACAAATTAGTTGCACATTGCTTTTTTAATTGTTAAACTCTTGTTTGTCTATATTTTTGTTATTATCTGTTTTATGAAGATTCATTTTGAATGTTTTTTATAATTTAGTTAAGAATTAGTAATATGCAAAATTTATAATAGCAAGTCCTTCATTTGATGCACATTTTATGACGTTTCAAAACTACACAATTTTAAAAAGTTTTATTTTTATCCTGTTTTATCCAAAAACAGATATATTATTTGTAAATATGTAAAATGTATAAACACTAGTAAACACTAAAATTTAATGAACTTAGACTATAATCTATTAAGATAAAATATAGAGTATATTGTCACTAACTATATCAACTGTTAACTGAGATAATGTAGGAGGGGTACTTGGAAAAATACATGTTTTGCTTTTCTTTTCTTTTCTTTTCTTTTCTTTACTCTTTTTTTTTCTGATGAATATCTGCTTGATCAAAATAAAAGAAGATTAATTTCTGCTTTAACAAAAATAGTACTATCTGGTTTCTGATATTTTCTATGCAACTTTGAAAAAGTTTAGAAGAAAATTTGTAAGTTTTGGTAATATTTAGAAAAAAAAAAACCTCAGAAAGATGTACGAATACATGCATTTATAAACACTTGTCAAAGTCTTTAAATACTTACAAAGGCTTAATGAGAAACTACAAATTTTCTCACAAATTTAAGGAAAATGGTAACCACAGAAAATTTGGTGGGATAAAATCTAAAGACGGCTTGAATGGAAATAGTTTGATCGTTCATTCTTTTAAAATATAGCAGATGCACCATTTCTTTTTAATTTGTTAATAGTTAATATATGAATCTGTTTTACATGTGCTTTCATTGACGATGACATGTCAGAGCATATATTATTTGTTTTTCTGTTTGCTAAATAAAACACAGTTTTGATTAATCTTATTTCTCTAATTATACGTTCATTTTTTTTTGAAAAATTAATTATACGTTCATTGCACTCTGAATGCTACCTCTATAGCCAGTTTCCAAAGGCGAAGAGCGACGAAGGCCTTTTACTTAGATTCTTTGAACGCTAACAATATATATGTCATTTTCAAGTCTCTGGTCTATGTTTGGCATTTTTGTGTTATGAGAAATTAAGTCAAAAACCATTCCGAGCATTAAAACATCATTAACCTTCATTCACAGGACTATATAAAGTTCAATATTAATCTTACATTCAACATCATTAATCTTCATTCACAGGACTATCTTCATTTCACAAGCCCAGCGCTCAGTTCGACCTCAAACGACCCAAGAATCCTACCTTCTGTTTGGTTTCTCTACTTCCAGCCATCGCTGATTATCACCACAAAGCTTTCTTTCACATGTGTCTCTTTCGTTGTCTTTTAATTTCTCTTTTTGTAACATTACTTCCCTTTAAATGGGAGGAAGATTAATTTATAAATGGTATCTTAAAAAAAAAAATAGGTATGTAGTTTAGCATACAAATTTCCCCAAATTGTACATATCAGTCAACCGGTTTCTTTGTAGCCTATTCTTCAAAATGTTCGCATATTAATTAATTGGTAAATAAGTCTATATCACATTGCAATGCATTGAGGAACTAACAGGACATATTCTAAATATAAATGCTGTTTTAAATGGCATCAGATGTGTTTTATTTTTCTATTGCATCTCTAATATAAGATGTTTTGTGATGATGATGGAAACCTAATAGAAGTTTTCTTAAACGTATAAAAAATTAGATTTGTATAACTCAGGTATTTATTATTTCCCGTTCTGTCAGTACACTCAATACCTAAACAAAATGATACCACATGGGACATTGATGTGGCCTCCATTATAGTGGGTTGCAGTTAGTCTCTATGTTCAGGTATAAATACTAATCTACTTAAAATTGGTGAAAATTAACAAAATTTAGATTTCGTCCAAAACAAAATGTATTGTTGTAACTGTGACTAGAAACCATTATAAAAAAGCTTTTGAATGAATCTGTTATAAAATAGTACCTTATCATAATAGCTGTAATGAAAAAGTCAAAATAAAAATACTCAACCAAATTACTATAAAGATTTATAACTGTTTCTTTTAAAAATAAAATTTGTTGCAAAAGACGCAAAATGAGTTAGTTGCAAAAAAACAGAATAAATATAAGTATTGTGACAAAAAAAATAAAAGCATAATAGTCATTGTGCTTGTCTGAAGGCTATTCACTTATATATATATTTATATAACTCCGAAGTTTGGAACCGAAATATGTATCTCCGTATATTTTGGATTAGACGGTTGTATCATGATATAACGTAAATCATCCTCTTCCAAAAAGTTGAATTTCTTAAAGTATTACTTTCGAATATGAAATATAACTTGTATTCTCTAGCAAAGGTTGAATTATCACTTAGTTATCTTTGTTTCTAATTATCTAAACTATGATGTTAATGGCAAATAAAACAACATTTTCCTTTGGTTCGTTTTAAGCTTCCCACAGTTTTTTTTTTTTTTTTGACCAAAGGCTTTCTACATAGTTCCAGCTTTGATATGCACATTTCTTCTTCTTTTTTTTTATAGGTACATTACTAACTACGTATGCATCTCGAATAAAACATACAGCTTGAATATATCTAAAGACTAAACAATATCGCGGACTATCTACCAATTCTCAAGACTCGCTTATATATAACTTCGAATTCATCGTCAACGTGATCCCCATACTCGACTGTAGCTAATTGATTGCTTCAGCTACATTTACTTATTCACTTTGATGTAGATTCCACAAGTTGCATCTTGTTACATTGTTTATGTAGAAAATGTCATAATGAAGCTTTTGGACAGCCAGCCATACTGCCAAATCTCAGCCTTTTAGGTTTTCTTAAACTTCTCTCTTTTGGGCTTTTCAAAGCCGTCAAGCGTATGTATGATACTGGGCCAATGATTGATTGTTCTTTTAATTAAACGTCCTTTGCTGAAAAGGAAAATAAAGAACAAAACTCTTTTGATAACTTTAAAATAACAAAAATATAAGACAAATTGAAAAGTAGCATTTAGAGTAGCATGTAGAAAAAAAATCAAAAGACTATTTAAGCCTGAAACACAGGCTCTTATCTTTTCCATTCATTGTCTGCCACCTCCTATCCAATTCACTCGTGCAATACTAAACAGAATCTAGTGGGAACGGAAAGACAAAATCAACCAAGAAAGTAGATTAGGGCCTCTCTATTTCTTTTTCTCATATCTTCAAAATATTTTTAGTCTTAACAATATTTCATTCTTTCGATTTTTTTACACTTTTAAACAATATGAGAATGTCTTAATAACAAGTTAACAGCATCACACTTGTTCTGTAAAAAAAAACAACATCACACTTTTTTCTTTTTCAAAAAAAAACAACATCACACTTGTTCTGTAAAAAAATCTCAATCGTTAATTGTTTTGTGTAATTCTGAACTTTCTAATCAATATTCAGAATGATATCAACATATTGTGTTTAACTCAAAACAAAACCGGAATGAATGTACATGATATTAAAAAATTTAAGAGCTCTCGATAAATACCACGTGACAGTCTAGTGTAATTCTGAACTTTCTAATCAATATTCAGAAATCAGAATAATATAGAACATTGTGGTTAACTTAAACCAAAACCGGAATGAATGTGCATGATAATAAAATATTAATGAGCTCTCAATAAATATCACGCGATAGCCATGTACTGCGATTTTGACTCTTCCTCGTCTTCTGTCGTTCATCCTTTCTCTGAATGTTTGGTTTCAGTTCTTCTCAAGTTGTTAAAGTCTGTCCACGAAGTCTCACATAAAAATATATATATATATATAAAAAGTCTCATAGACAGCCAACAATGACATTATCACCCTTTGACATTCAAGAAATATGATGGCGATTAGGTAAATTCTGATGTCAAATCATTGTTGTGTTATAGTCGAATGGGCCCTAAACGGTTACTTCTAGTTTTTAGTGGGGTGACTGGGGTCAAATTGAGATAACGTCAAATATACAGATTCCAAAGCGAAGATAAGGTATAAATTCTTAGAAATTATAATAATTTCTTGTTCCTCCATTTTATTTTAATTGTCGTTTATGTATACAGATTAAGAAAATATTTATTTTTATATATTTCTCCAATAAAAACATCATTATCAATATGCCTAATTATATTTCAACCAATAGAAAAATAGATTAAAGAATATTGTATTAAACGACATTTATTCTGAAACAAAAATTCTACCCTACAATGACAAATAAATCGAAGCGACGGAATATAAGATACAATATTGAGCGAGATGAATAAGCTTACCTAGAAACACGAGAATATATACAGAATTTCATTGAATCATTAGATTTATGCAAACTAGATAATATCAGGAAATTTATTGTCATTAAATCTTTACTAGTAGAAAGTATGAGACTATTTTTCCTATTACGGAGGTAATCCAAAAAAATGTCATTCAACTCATTCTTAGAATTAATATAGATATGGATAATCTCACCACGTTCTTTGATAAATCTAATTAGCGTAGTTAATACCAATTTAAATAATCCAATGAGTAAAAAGTTTCGAAGAGAAATCAATCCCATAGAAAATTTGCATTAATGCCGTATTTTTATATTTGTTGTTACTAACAAATATTTAGAGTAATTAAATTTCACTTTCAGACGATTGTTTAATTTTGATTTTGATCCTCGTGATATAAATTTTCTTTAAAGTTATTGTCTTAATCCTTAGGGATCTAAAAGATTCCCAATAAATCATGAGAAAAGACTAAAATTATCAGTACTAAAACTTTGAACATATGTGGATTATAAGCACGTAGTCCCCACTTACCTACTACTAAAAGATGGAAAGAGCACATTTATCCTCGATAAAAACTCTTTTCTTCCTTTCTCAAAAAAAAAAAAAGTTCTTCATTTTTTTTTTGAAACTTAACTATTTTCTTCATGTCAACTTTCTTTTTTGATGGTTAATACATAAAAGTTCTTTTTGATAATGAGGTATATTTCAACCTCATAATATTATTTTGTTGTTAATTATCATCTGACCCTACACAATTAACATTACACACAACACCACTTTTGTGTTAATGGTCCTTCTTATACCGCTCTGGATCTTTAACCAACTTAAAATAGCTTTGCCAAATCGTTGTTTGATTTTTGTAACTTCGGAAAAGTAAACCCAGTCTGTGGTTATGTTTATTTCCTTTTCTCTGGATATACCCATAAATAATGTTAGACCTTATCATATAATTATATAAAATAAGTAAGGAAACTCATTAGCCTTTTTAAATTCTAACGTGTCTAATTCTACTGTATGATTTTTTTGTGAGCTGGATAGGAATTTATTAGAAAAGGAAAGGTGGTCGCCTGATGCTCACATAAATCCAACTAGTAATTCAAAGGGTCTTTCTGAGCCATTAAAATTCATTTTTTCTTAAAGACACGTTGAAATTTTACACAAGAAAGCAGGTGTAGCCTTTTTAGTTTCATTTTTTTATTACAAAACTTTCGGCATAAGTGTTTTAATTCTATTTATAACCTTAAATCAGGGCTTTGTTTTATAAATAATTATACTCTATAGCTAAATTTTTGGAAAGTAATATACAATATCTATGAATGCACTATAGAAGAAAATGGCTGGTGTTTGTTTTTCAAAATTATTAAGCATCCTCCTTGATAAAAACTCGGTTCTTTTTTTTTTGTCAGCGGTTCTTTTATATACTTAGATGGCTTATTTTATAAACACCAACCATTTTATTAATTTTGTAGTCGTCCAAGAGACCAAGACCATACTGTTTTGTAAAATCACATTAAATCAAAAGTTATAACGCGGATGGTTACATATGCGTGCGTTCTTTCTATTTATCATCTAACACGACAGTCTGATACAGCCATTATTCTGTGAAACCGAATGCGTACGGCACTAACACGTAAGAGATAACAATTTACGAAGAAAAAACTCCGTTTGATGAAAAAAGTGTCGTGGCCCTTCCTTTGAGAGGCCTTACTTCAGTTTGTGGAAAAAAATCCAATCACTTCATCACGAATGTTAGAACCCATACCGTGCAGTACATATAAGATTATAATATAAAGGCACAATAATAAACTAATGACATATTGGTTCAGAAATATATGCGACAGATATAAAGCTCGAAATCATATTAACATTCATATATTACCTAAGCCTTTACCCTAGCCGATAGTGGTATGCTCCTTAAAATAAACGAGTGAAACCAAAATTAAGTAAATAAAGATAAATAGTTAATTTTGCACCAAAAAAGATAAATATTGTTTAATTTGTTTTTTTAATATGGGAAAACCAGTGTTATTCTATAGTTCACACACAAATTAAAAAATCAATTATTTTACAATTTTTTACTTCTTTGGCTAAACCATAATAGTCTTTGGGTATCGCTTATTTTTCTCAAGTAAGGGGGGAACCCGGGTTGCAAGCCACCAGGCATTTGCTGGTACCCTCCACCATTCAGTCGTTCTTACCAGAGATTTTACTACTTGTCATTTTTACAAATAAGCATTTAGTAATTTACTGCTACTGCTCAGATATATATATATATATATATAACAAAAGTTGTTTTATATTTGTAGAGGGAACACAAATATTGAGTGAACACGGAAAATATCTGCGTTGGAGTAGTGGAGATTATGAAAGATTTTCGACTCATTTATTTTGTTTGGCTACATGAAAGTATAGACGGACGACGAAGTGAATCCATACATATCTCACGTGGTGTTGTATCCGGAAAGTTAGGCATCTGACATTAATTATACTTCAAAATTATAGGGAAATTGGATTGCATAAACATAGCAACACAAAAAATTAAGTACATAACTATAGCAATTCTTTAGCTATGATATTCTTTGTATAATATGTATAAAGACAAAAACTACCATTTATTCAACCGTTCAATCTCACTCTCAATTCAATCGTTGATCTCATTTTTTCAGAAACTATTTTTTTCCAAAATCTACATTGATCTCTGTTTTCTTTCTTTTATCCAATGATCATTTAAAAGCTTTATGAAATCCTTGGAAAGTAATACTTCGCATGCCGTTAATCATTTGATCCAACAACTGTGTCCGATCACGTTTTTTCATATCTTTGTTTGGGTTTATAGTTTTGCTACTCTTTGATAAAAACCAGAGGATGCGTAGAACTATTGTAGAAGATGAACAGTACACGTTGTGTTGTACTATTCCATTTGATAAATATAGAATAGTACAACGAAACAAGTAGTATTACATCATCTCCACTCCTACTCCTCCTCCTCCTCCTCCTCCTCCTCCTCCTCCTCCTCCTCCTCCTCCTCTTTTGTCGCGGCAAGGCATCACTCACTCTTTCTTAATCATGAGATCAAACAAATGTCCATCGTATGATAACTTTTCTTCATATCTTTGTTTGGGTTTACAATTTTGCTATTGAAGAAGATGAACAATATACACTTCGTAGAACTATACTATTGGATAAACATAGAATAGTACACCACGACGTGTACTGTTACATCATCTCTATGTCTTGTCTTCCAGCAATGTCGCCATAATTGGCTCCTCACCTACTCCCACCGTCTCTTCTTCTTCTCCAACTCTTGTGGGTATCTCTTCTCCTACTTCATCAACTCCGACTACACCTCCATCATCCCTTTGCTAAGGGTGTATTTTCCTACACTGCAGATTCTTCTATTTAATGATAGTATAGTATGTCTCCTCTTCTCCTTTAATTCTTATGGTGGTTTTTTTTATTACTCTCTCATATCTATCAATAATGCCACTAGTGATAATGACACTAGCTTCCTCACAAATCGGAAATCATCCTTCGTCTAGTGATTCTTATCATTCTCCGTTGAAGAAGTAACAATTCGCATTAGAATGAACTATTTTTTTACGTTCAATTTTATTTGAAAATATAGGATAGAAAAGCTGCTTCGTAATATCTCTCTCCCTCCCTCCCTCCCTTCCTCTCTCTCTCCCCTCCCTCTCTCTCTCTCTCCCCCCTCTCTTCCTCTCAATAGCTCTATCTCAATCATTTATACTCGTTTTCATCCTCATCATCTTCTTCCTCCTTCTTTTCATCCTCATCTTCCTCTCATGTAGGCAAAGAATCATTAATATCGAGATTTTTTACTTTGTGTCCTCTCAAACTATTGTTTTGTTGTATTCCATTATATTATAGAACTGGTAAATGTATATGTACAATGCATGAGTATGTATTATGTTTGGGGTAATGAAATTGATGTGAACCGACTTTCCTATACTATTTGTTTACTGTATATAGTATAGTATAAGTTGTTAGTTGTGCACATCGCGTCAGACACACAGTCACGCGCAGAAAGGAGTTTGTTGTCTATTTTTGTGTTAAATTGACACATTTCCCCGTAAAATCCTTACATGGTTACTTTCATAATTTTTGGAGTTCATATGAATATTGAGCAAAATCACCCAAAATTATATGTATTCATATGCAGCTTGTTCTTAATATTAGTCTGATATGTGGGCAATAATTTCTGCAGTTCCATTCTCCTTTATTTTACTTTTGGTGAATCATTGTTCATTTCATTGCCTTTGGTTTTGTTTTTTTGCAAGGAGCGTATAATCATGGGTGCGATATTAATTCAGAATGTAGTTGTTGTATTTGCAGGGCCAACATACTCAAAAGTCAAAACTAGGCAACCCAAAAGGGAAAAAGTCAAAGATTTTTAACCTTACGAAGACCACAATTGTTATTAAGAACCACTTCTTTTACGTAATACTTCCAAGTCTTCAATGATCACTTGTTCTTATATATCCAGCACGGAAGCTTGCGAATGTTTCCCTTTTGTTCAGTCAGTAATTATTACAGAACTTCCAAAAAGATAACAATTCTAGAAACTTGCACTTTTTTTTCTCATTTTTTACATGGTAAAATGGTTAAAGATCAGAAACATCGGTAGAATTAAACGATGAAAACAAATATTTTGCAAAATGTTCCTCTTTGTAATGTTTTAAGTTTTAAGTAGAAGTTAACCGCATACTCATTTTGTTTTAGTGTTTTGTGTGGAAAATTGAAATCGTTGCAAAAATGGAACGGAACTATTTAAAATCATCTTTCTACATGATTATTGTTATTATTCCATCGACATAATTATGTCGATACATACTATAATTTTCACCGTTCCATAAATTTGGCAATTTGCAAGGAAAGCCAAACTCATGTTAGTTTATAGCCTTACAGGCCTCCGGGGGCTCTATCATTAACCGACACACCATATCATTTAAAGAATGAATTGCATATTCTTCAATTAGTTTATATTATTCTTTAAAAATGTAGACTAAAGCTTTTTGATTTTTTCATTGAAAATTTAACTTTAGCATAAAACTTATTATACATAGATGAGACGAAAGCTTTTTGATTTTTTCATTTAAAATTTAACTTTAGCATAAAATTTATTATACAAAGATGAGACCAAATCTTTTTGATAGTTTTGATGAACATTTGAATTAATTAGCATAAATGGTTAAACTCTTTTAAGAGTTGTATTTCAGGTCAGTAAGAAAACATACATAACTTTAATACTAATCATTTGTACTTTTTGTCAGCAATCATATGTGCCTAGAAATGATTTTTTGTGATAAAAAAAAAGATTGTTGACAAAATGATTAATGTTATATATGAATATTTACTGCTGCTATAAGTAATGAAAATATGTGCTATGTTACACTTATTATATATTTTCTTTACCAACGCGTAACTAAAAGGGTAAGATAAGGTCAAAATGAGATTCTTAAAGTTGTAAGGTACAATTATCACAAGTGCTTCATGCTTGGTCTAAATGTATTATCATGCCGACTCATGATTTTAGTTTACCGCATTAGTTTCATGTTAATGTGGTGCACCATGGAGCCCCTTTGAACTAAACATGTTTCTGAATCATCATCCATTTTACAACATATCAGACAATATCATCTGAATTTTCATCTCATTTAGAACCATTATGTTGACTAGATCTATCATCTTGAAAAGTGGTCGACTTTATCGAACTTTATAAGAAAATTTGGTATGTGAAAAACTGAAAAAACTAAAATATTTCTGTGACGCTTATTGGGCTACTTACCTTTGAAAAGCTACAAATTTAGAGATAATTTTCAATTTTAGTGTATTTATAAATTATGGCAGGACAGCAATAATTATGTGGAGTTTTATCCTGGTAGTTAAACGCAGGTTTTGTTCTTTTTTTAGAACTATTAAACGCAGGTTTCTTCCTATAAAAAGTATTGGATTCATTTGCAAATTTCTCTCCAAAGTTAGGATTGAATAACGGGAAACTATTTTGTTTATTTCTCTTAGGGCGTTTCTATCTTCACTTCATATTTTATTCTAAAAATAAAATAGAAAATGGAGTAATGAACAAAAAATAAAAACATCACTCCATTTATTTTGAAAAAAAAGAAATATGGAATACGATGGAGATGGTTTTAACCTCGATTCTTAGAATGGAATAATGTTTTTTTTAATTCATTGCTCAATTTTCCATTCTATTTTAAAATAAAATATGGAATGTGATGAGGATGTCTTAATCTCGATTCTTAAATAGTTCTGTCTAGACCTGGATATTTTGCCCAGATCCGAGGATCCAACCCGAAACCGATCTAGAAAAATCCGAACCGGGTAGGAACCGAATCAATGTTTTAATCCTATTGGGTATTGTTGTGGAGGACCCGCGGGTCTTGGACCCGATCCGGCCCGGACTCGAGAATCCGATGGGTACCCGAAATACCCGAAACTTTTAGTATATATTATATGTTTTAATATATTTGTGGTATTATGGGTAGTTTCTTAAGTTCTAAATTTGAATTCTTGGGAGTAGTTTTGGTTTAGATTAAAATTTTAGATTTTCAAATATATAATTCAGATAATAAGATAAAAATTTCAGGTATTTTTCATGTCTCCGAATAAAATTTTGGATATTTTTGGATATTTAAAAATTTTCAAATATTTTTTGTGTATTTTAGGTATTTTTTGAGTAAGACCCGAACCGAACCCGACCGAAACCGAACCGAAATCGAACCAAAACCGAACCAAATCTGAACCAATAAATTTTAATTACCCTATTAGGTCCAACTATTTAAGTTTCGACCCGAACCCGACAAGACCCGAACCGATAATTTTAAATTACCCTATTAGATCATAAACTCTAAGATCCGAAAGACCCGGATCTAAAAGGATCCGATTTCAATCCGACCCGAGGATCCGGATGTGCAGGCCTAGTTCTGTCAATATATGTCACAATGAATCATTCCTTATGTATGTAGACTGACTACGTCATGCTGCTGTCATTCTCGCACCTGATATTGTTTGTTAATTTGTTGTAACTTGTACACGTAGAAAAATCTTCTAGGGATTTAGCGAATCACTTTATTATTCCACTAGTTTTCTGTCAGTTTCCGAGGTTTTATCTTTAGCTAATTTGTGGATTGTTTTAACGAACTATAATGTTTTACGAATATAATTCAATAAAACTATAAATATAAATTAATCTGACAATTTTATTTTTTACTTTTTAGTATCAAATGTCTAACTTTAAATATTGGAATTTGGGAGATTGCTCTTGCGTTTAAGATAAAATAGTCAATAACATTTCTCTTTTTTGTATTTATTTTTTTAACTAAAAATAGTGTTTATTTTCTTTTTCATTAGCTTTCTTCCTGTCAACAATGAGAATAATATAAAACATGTTATTTTCACCGAATTTGAATAATAATTATTTTATTAGATCATTATGTATAAAACACTCAATATATATATATATACACTCCTAGTATTCTCAAGACATCACATTCTTAGCATTTTCTCATTCTTATTTTTATCTCTATACTAATATTTAGAGGTGAATTCAATCTTATGTGTTATTATTTATTTTCTAAAATAGAGATTTCTATTTTTATTTTTATGGGAAATAAAATAAAATTTTCTTTTTTCACACTGTATATGTTGCATAATATTATTATAGAAAAATACATTTGAAAAACGTGATTTCTATTATTAGAGAATCTATTTTAGAAAAAAAATTAGAAAACACATTAGAAATGGTTTTATGAGCTCTAGTAGAAAACAATATCATAAACAAAATTGTTTTGATTAAGATAAATGTCTCATGTCGTCCGATCTCAAAGATCTAATATCATCATTAGTTCATCAACCAAATCTTGCAAAATCGACTGCCCCTTGAACATAATATCATTCTTGATATCATCGAAGCCTTACACGTCTCTTCCTTCTTTTCATATTTCTAAAATCTTTTAATCACATTTTGTATCATGATTTAAATATTAAGTTTTGAAATTTCAAAGTTTGATTTTAAGGTTTGAAGGCACTACATATAAAGAGCATATAAGTATATAACAAAGAAAAAATACACAATTGACACCTTAGAGCATCTCTAATGTAAAACTTCATTTTCTACTTCTAAAATAGAATAAAATAGAATATGAAGTAAAAGTATTTTAACCTACTTCATTTCTCACTTTATAATAGAATAATGAGTAAATAAAAAATAAATTATTCCATTTATGAAATGAATCTCATTATATAGTGAAAATAGAGTTGAATTAAAATATTTTTTATTTATATTCTATTTTATTTTATTTTGGAGAAAAAATAGAGTGGAATTGAAAATGTCCATAATACATATTAAATCATGCTGCATGTCTCATGGATTCATTGACAATATAAATTAGAAATTAAAAATCGGTCAAAGAATAGTAAAGTAAAATCCTCGAAAATTTGGAAAACCAATTTAAGTTTAATTGTGTCATGTTGCAGTCATATTGGGTCATTACCCACAGTACAGGAGAGCGGTAGAGAATCTATGATAGATTCAAAGCTTGTATTGACTACTCCAAATAGTTCAAACAAACAAACAAAAAAATCATTAAACCACTCAAAAGCCAATTCAACAATCCGTAAAGCACAAGAAAATGATAAGATATTTGTTTCTTGGTGTCGTTTCAGATAAATCACATGCACACAAAAACAACTTCCCAAACTGTACGGGACCCCGTATATTCGTTCATAATGTTGGCAAAAGAACGTTTTTACTGAAAGTCACCAGTGAACGGACCAGGAATCTCCTCCTCAGTAGGCAGGCCTGGATGATAGTGGGTTCTCCGATGTTCCTGGCCCCGTGGTCCCCGGAATTCTCACCAGAACAATCTCAACTCTCTACGGCTGTCGTCCCGGTAGAATTTTGAAGAGTTCCATATCTACTCTTCAATCAGCAGAGTTTGAGTAGGATTGCCACAGCTGTGGGTAGACCTGTATCGCTAGCTCCAGAGACTGAACGTAAAGAGAATTTCGAGGTAGCCAAGGTTTGGGTTGAGGTTAATCTGCTTGAAGACTTACCTAAGAAGATTATCTCAGGTTTCTCCAATGGACGCGAAAATGAAATATTTGTAGCCTACCCCTGGCTTCCAAAGAAATGTGAGAAATATCACAAATTTGGTCATAATCTGGCCTTGTGTCCTAACAGTTTCACAGTGTGGAGGAAAGTTGACCAGGATAACCTCCTCCCTGCTCGCCCCTCCTCAGCAAGATCACGGAGTCGCGAAACTAAAGGCAGGAACCGCTCTAGACTTAATAGGTCTCAGCGAAAGGATAGAGCAAAACTTCCTTTAAACATGAAACTCATATTACTGACGATGATCGTGTGTCTCAGAAGTGTGAGGTTCCAATAGATGAATATCGTGAAGTTGACGCCAAAGATGGAACTCACGACAAGGAGGAACAGGGCGATGCTACTATTACTTCAACTACTGAAGGGAAAGTTTTGGAAGCATCTATTGATCTTAAGTTGCCAGTTACTCTGGAATCGGCGGCTGATATAATGTGGTTAAAGATTCAGTTAAAGAAAAAGTGCAAACTGATTTTTCTCCAGCGAAGCAGACTGTCAGTCTGCACCGTAATCTGGGCTTCTCCACAGTCCATGTTTATCACGAAGAAGGTGTATCAGCATCAACTCCCCCAAGAGCAGATGATGATGCATCAGAAGCCCCCTTCCTCCTGGTCAATAACAGGAAGAGTAGCTGCAAGGCTACAAAATCCTAATCAAATATTAATCATGTTTTTTGTGTGAAATTTAAGAGGACTAAACAGCAACACACGCCACACCTCTGTCAAAGAATGGATAAATGTACATAAATCCCTCTTTGGTGCTTATTTAGAAACTCGAATACAACCAAACAACTCAAGAAGGATCTTGGCAACTCACCCATCAGGCTGGAAGTTTTTTGCAAACTCGGAGCATCATCAGTCGGCTAGAATTATTGTGGTTTGGCACCCGAGTGTTACAGTTACTATCTATCAGGCTTCTTCTCAGGCAGTCACTTGCGGGATCTTTATTCAGGCTGAAAACCTAACCTTCACAGTTACTTTCGTGTATGGGTTTAATCAACCAGAATAAAGACAACAACTTTGGGAGGAATTATCGCATATTAATGCTACTACACCAGTCTCAAGATGCCCATGGGCTGTTCTTGGAGACTTTAACCAAATCTTGCGGGTTGATCAACATTCTGGTTACTTGCAATCTGGGGTGGACACAACTGTTAGGCCCAAAAACTACCACTAGGCGAGAAGGTCGAAGCCCGTTTAAGCCGTGGCGAGGTCGCAGTTAATTGAGGTCGCTTAGAAGGATCCACAAACCCAAGTCGAACCACGAAATGCGATCAAAAGTCCATCAAGGAAATCAGCAAGACTTGGTCTCATCGACACCAAAGAGGGAGTAACGAACTCCGAAGATCGAGGGAGAAGTTGGACGAGATCGCAGAAGTCAAATGAGTGTAAGAGAAAGATCGAGTAAAGCAATTAGGACTCGGAAAACCCCTTTAGAGAGAACTAGCAATAGATCGACCTCTTCGAGATCGCTTTAGACTTTGATTTCACTTCGATCTTTGTGTAGTTCTTGTTCCCGTTTCATTACTTGTATTCAACCTTCATAATCCAATAAAAGCTCCATTTTTTGTCAACCGGAATCTGATTAAATCGTTGTGTTCTAAGGAAGTCGTTACCAACATTCTTTTTCTCCCTAATTTAATACCTCAAACACTACAAAATTCCTAGTGTAGATTTTAGGATCTACAACAACCGGTATTGAAGACTTTAATTTGGTAATTCAAGATGATGAACTTTTTGAAGCTCAAGCGAATGGATTATCTTACACATGGTGGAATAATCAAGACGCAAGTCCAGTCTCTAAGAGGATAGATCATGCGTTAATCAATCATCATTGGGCAGATAGTTTTCCACATGCTTTCTTCGAGTTCTTGGCGCCAGAGCAATCCGATCATGCACCATGCCTTTTCAGAATGCCTTCGGTTCAACGGAAGATAATCAAACCTTTTAAGTTTTTTCATCACACGATGGATCATCCAGAGTACTTGGACACTGTTAGAGCAGGATGGAATTGTGGAAACATCTAGGGTTCTTTGCAATTCAAGGTCGCAAGATCTCTGAAATTACTGAAGGGTTCTCTCAGAAGATTGAAAACTAGACATTACAGTGGTATATCCCTCAGGGTTAAGGACCAAGCAAGTAAGGTTGCTGCACTTCAACTTCAATTACTCACTGATCCAGATGTTGAAACAGCGGTGCTTGAGCATCAGGAAAGAGCCAAATGGGATTTTCTCTCTAAAGCGGAACAAAAATTCTACAGACAAAAGATTCGGGTACAATGGCATGATCTGGGAGATAGAGACACCACCTTTTATCACCGATCTGTAGCTCAAAGAGTAACAAGGAATCCTATTCATTTTCTCAGAGATTCACATGAGCAGGTGATTGGAACATCGGATGGGATTAAAGGACACGCGGTTGAATATTTTACTAACATCCTGGGGAATACTGATACGGCAGCCTCTCCCGTCTCGGTTGAACCGTTGAGAGATCTAATGCCTTTTTGTTGTTCAGAAGCTCATGGACAGGAATTACAAAAGGAGATCACACCGGAGGAGATTACCAAAACGGTTTTTGCTCTACCTCTCAGTAAGTGTCCTGGACCTGACGGTTACTCGATTGAATTCATGAGATCTTCTTGGTCTGTCATCGGTGGTGATATTATTGCGGGAGTCCAGGTGTTTTTCAGGAACGGTAGACTCCTAAAGGACTTCAATAATACAACCATTGCGCTTATACCAAAGAACCCTCAGGCATGTCATCTTGGAAATTTTCGACCAATCAGTTGTTGCAACATCATTTATAAGATAATTGGGAAGATCATTGCTAATCGGCTTAAACCTCTCCTCCCGCTTTGTGTGAGAAATAACCAGGCGGCTTTCTTAAAAGGCAGGTGTCTCGGGGAGAATGTCCTCTTATCTTCGGAGCTGATACGGGATTATACCAAAGCCTCTTGCCAAAAAAGTTCGATGCTTAAAGTTGACATCAGAAAAGCATTTGATACAGTTTCTTGGGACTTCATTTTGAAGCTGCTTGAGGCACAAGACTTTCCCCCGCTGTTCAAAACATGACTGAGGGAATGCATTACCTCACCAAGATATTCTATGTCCATAAATGGAGAGCTTGCCGGTTTCTTCAGAGGAAAAAAAGGGCTTCGACAAGGGATTACATCTCTCCGTACCTATTTATAATGGTAATGGAAGCATTATCAAAATTCCTTGAAAGGGTAGTGGGAGAAAGGAAGATAAGACTCCACCTCCAATGTGATAATCCGCGAATCACCCATCTCCTTTTTGCAGATGATCTGCTAGTGTTCTCGGATGGTTCTCGTCACTCCTTATCCGGGATTTCTTCAGTAATGGCTGAGTTCAAAGAGGTTAGTGGACTGGGAATGAACCCTACCAAATCGGAATTTTTTTTTGGTGGGTATGAAGATATAGACCTGGTAAACGTCTCTCTATGGAATTTCTCCAGCCTCTGATTGACAGAATCATTGGTAAACTTCACTTTTGGACTGTCAATTACTTATCGTTTGCTGGGAAGATCAGGATGATCTCATCAGTAATATATGGCATGGTCAATTTCTGGAGTGCAGATTTTGTATTACCTATAGCCTTTTATGCTAAAATTGATTCTATCTGTGTTGGGTTTCTCTGGAAGAGTGATACTACCTCTGCTAGGGGATCTCGGGTTGCATGGACAGATATTTGTAAGCCTAAAACCGAAGGAGGTTTGGGTATCAGACTTCTATAAGATTTTGAAGCTGTGTTTAGGCTCAAGAGGGTATGGAACTTCTTCACAAACTCATGATCCCTTTGGGTTGCTTGGCTACAGAGCCATCATTCAGACGTCTCGGTTTCTGGCTAACCCAAGACTCGCCTCGTCTTTCTGCGACAATTCGTAGTATGTTGGAACTGCGCCCGATTTTGAAAGATTATATGCATTGTGTTATTGGTAATGGAAAGAATGCCAGTTTCTGGTTTGACTCCCGGACAAGCATCTGCCCTCTTATTGATGTTGCAGGGCAAGGAGGTCCAAGGGCTTTGCGTTTAAACAAGGGAGCAAAAGTGATTGATGCCACAAGAGGTGGGACCTGGTTCCTTCCTCCGGTTAGAACAGATGCGCTTCTTGCAATTCAGGTGGAGATTACTAATATCCAACCACCATCTCCTGATGATGAGTCTGATGTGTATCAATGGCGCAAAGCTGATGGTTAATTTGAACCTTCTTTCTCGTCTAAGACCATTTGGTGGTTGCTTCGTGACCCATCTCCTACTATCTCCTGGCACAAGGTAGTATGGTTTAAGGAGCACATTCCAAGGAACTCCTTTATGACTTGGTTGGCTTTGCTCCGGAGGCTCCCTACTAAAGATAGATTACGTCGTTGGGGTATGAATGTACCGGCTGAATGCGTCCTCTGCTCCAATGGCCTGGAATCCCATCATCACCTCTTCTTTGAATGCGAATTCTCCTCCATAATTTGGTACAACTTCGCTTCTCAAGTCTGGGATCATCCTCCTGCTGATTTGCACTCGGTGGCTGCTTGGATCAATCATCATCGTGGACCTCCCAATGTTAATGCTACAGCATTTATTAAGCTCATCTTTCAATCCTCAATCTACCTTATTTGGAAGGAGAGGAATGCACGCATCTATTCCACCTTCTCATCTTCGTCTTGCACCATTCACCTCGCTCTTGACAGATTGCTCCATGATCGCCTCCTCTCATTACCTCCGAGGCCTCCACCATCGCCATCTGCCTTGCAATTCTATCTCTCCATCTATCGGCCGCCTTGTAGAGCCTGCCTTTTTTTTTCCCTTTTCCTCCTTTTCTTTTTGTTGTTCTTGAGTTTGGGTTGTCTTCGTTTCTAAATAAGTTGTTTGCAACATTTGAAAAATTAGAAAATGGTATAAATTTAACATTTTACCAAAAAAAAAAAAACTTCCCAAACTAAAATCATTTTCTTACACTCTTCCTGTCGACAAACTACTTTATTTTCAAATGGTAATGTACTAATCTGAATTTCTTATTTTATTACTTTTGAGGAAATTTATTAAAAGACGTTTTTATATTGTCCATGCTTCTTATACTACATTTTGTAATAAAATATGGAATTGTGGAATTAGGATGTAGATGCTCTTTGCCTTAAAGAAAAACAAAAATCTTGACTGCCTCAACTAAAAGAGTTGAATTAAATGATGATTAGTCTTGCTGGTAAGTACCAGCCTTCAAAAATTTATGCCATCAATGCTGTAGTGGAATCCAGTGAGGACTCGTATGACAATCGAACGCTACTTTTAAATGATATGGCGAGTGGCGACTGGTACAAAAAAAAGTTACTATGGCGTTTGTTTCTCTTGCAAATATGTGCCAAAATCAGTACGTATTAACACCAGATTAGGGCTTGTGCTTTCAGGTTTTGCAAATAAATTTGTTTGTTAGATGTAATGTTCTCTAGAAAAAAATTGGAATGCTATTGTGGATAATGAAATTATCAGAAGTAGTCTAATTCCAATGTTCCAAAATCATCAAGAGAAAATACTCTAGATATATAAAGTTATTTATGGAGCAGGCGTTCCATTTATTAATACACATTAGAGCATTTCCAATCTAAAACTTTATTTTTTTATTTTAAAATGTTTTCATTTATTAGAATGAAAAATAGAATAACGAATAAAAAATATAAAATTATTGCATTATGAGTAAGAAATGTTTACTTTGTTTCAACAAAAAAAATGTTTATTTTGAATAAAAAATAGAATAAGATTAAAATATTTTTTTATTTTGAATTCTATTTTAGATTAGATTATGTAGCGGAGTTGAGAATGATCTTCGAGACTATTTAATAATGAGATATCCTAATAAATCACTTGAAATGAAGAGAAAAGGTTATTAAGCACATGGAATCAAAAGTAAAAATTTGTTGACAAAAAATAAAATAAAAAAAGGTAAGAGTTGGTCAGACCCGGCCCTGAGTCATGGGTACTGAAATATTTGCAATAGGCTCCCGAAATTTTTGAAAAAATAACATGAACATAAGCTCCGAAAAAAGTTTTTAAGTCCCCAAATTTGTAAAAAAATAAATTTTACATAAACATTGCCACAAGCCCTCCCAAAATCTCAAGACCGGCCCTAGAATTGGTAATTTCTTTTTTGAACGAGAGTCTGTAATATTTTAAGAAAATGGAAAGGCCGCAAAAATAAGGTGGGGGCGAAGAGAAGGGGGCCGACGGGAAACAAGGTCCGAAAATAGAACCCCCTTGGAAAGACCAATCTCAGCTCTCCATATGCTTCTTCTCAGTTCTCATAATTACTTCCCCCCCTCTTCCATTTCTAATTTTCATTACACCTCACTATTATTATCTTCTTTTAAATTTTTTTTTTAAAAATGAAATTCATCATCAAAATTTTCTTTACTATAATCTAGTATCAAAGCGTGTAATTCTGTGCATTATATGTATATATCAAAAAGTAGGTATATATCGACTACCAAATAATACCGTTCCCGTGCATGGTACAATATAAGTAAGAAAAATTATATAACCTCGAATGATAAGGGTTTTGTGGCTTTACAAATGTATATATAGTTTTCGTGTTCTTTCGTATTTTCAGTTTTATTGGTTCGTATATGATTCGTTTCATCTGTATTTTCGGGGCATTTCCAATCCAACTCCATTTTCTCCTCTAAAATAGTGTAAAAATGAATATGGAATAACAAATGCCCCAACTCAATTCCATATCTTACTCCATTTTGAAGTTTAATATATTTTTTTATTTGTTCATGACTCCATTATGAAGTAAAGAATGGAGTAGGGTTGGATCAATTTTACTTCATATCTATTTTTACTCTACTTTGAAGGAAAAAATGGAGTTTTACATTGGAGATGCTCTCAATGCAAGCTCAAACAATGTGTAATATACCAAAGTTATGTTTTGAACGAATAATTATATGTTTAAACAATATTCATCCGTTTCATTTTAATTGTCGTTCTAGACTTATACATACATATTAAGAAAACATTTGATTTTATATATTTCCAAGATAAAAAACACAATTACTCATACAATTAACCATATTTCAACCAATAAAAAAATAAATAGGAGAATCTTATTAATAAATTTTGCATTGAAAACATCATTTATTTTAAAATGAAATTTTTTTTCTAGAACGACAAGTAATCTGAAACGGAGAGAGTAGTTTACTACTGGTTGTTCATTATGAACTTCTGGCGCATCCTTAATTATAATATATGTATATGTTTTCTGTTGGTATTATTCAAGCCATGATCTGCTTATACTAATATTGGTCCCCGGTTTCTATCCGTGCAAATATATGACTTGAAAGGGACAAATATCGAATGGATGTAGATGGTCAAAGTTAAGTTTTCTTAAACAAACTTAACGACAACTCGGTATATTCCCTAAACATTATTTGGTAAATTATTTTTTAAAAAATTTTCTTATGTATCATCTCATTCATTTTAAGAGAAAAATGATAACAAGGTTTGGTCAAATTTATGACATTATTTCCTTTTTATTATAACATATAAAAATTTAATGATAATTTTTTAATTTTTAATGAAATTCTTAAAATATGATAGTTACAGAATCTTGCTACATACTTTATCGTAAACTATATTTATAAATTTTATTATTATAAATCTAAATATAATTTTTATTAATATGAACTAATGATAAAATAAGTAAGTAATTTGTACAATTATTTATATTTTCATCAAAATCATTATAAAATATGTTAATAAATAAATTATGACAAATTTTATTATAATTTTATGAACAGTTAAGTTATACTTGTATCCAAAGATATATAGATGATTAATCAAAATTTTAATCTATTGAATTTATTTAGATTTAAATGTTATATGATAACTGCGGTGTGATGATTATTGTTTTATTGAGATAAATAAAATAAATAAATTTATTGATGAAATAAAATTTAAACAAAAAGATATATTCAGAACTATAGTTTTAGATTTATAAACATAAGGTAAACAAAATTGTTCAGTAACATAATTTTACTTTACTAAACAAAATTAAAATAAATATTGTTAAGCCAAATAAAAAATAAATAATGCATAATTATTTATGATTTTATTTTATTTTTAAATTGATAAAATGAAATTTATACTTAAATAAAAAATTATTTTTGAAATATTTATTTCTGTGCGTGTGGTGCATGATACCAACTAATATGTTTAATTGCTAAAGTGTAATTAATATTTTTTGAGAAAGAGTGAAATTAATATGATAACTTAAACTCGCATAGTTTGTGAACTGAGACCAAAGCCCACACTAAATAAGGGTTTGGCAGATCTGACTTGTAATAATTTGGAAGGAAATAATTATAGTGTTGGTGGCAATGTGGCTCCACCATTTGAGCTTTAATTGGGAGTGTAGTCTTTCCCATGTGACCAATGATACGAGTATACACAGTGTTGAAACATCAAATGTATTCACATTTAAAAAAGGAGCTTCGCTAACAAAGTTTAAGGATTTTGTAGAATTAAACACAAATAAAGATTCCCGAGATATGTCTTCGTGAGAAATGGACCCAATCGATTTGATAGCTACGTTGTCCAGAAGATTAATATTAATCTGGTTTAAAATAGTATATTATATATTCCCTCTGTCCCACTTTTACTGGTGTTTTAGGTTTTTGCACAAATATTAAGAAAATACAAATTTTTATGTATTAGTATTAAATTAAACTAATTCAACCAATAAAAAAAGATATAGTATTTTGTAGTTGGTCAAAATTTTCAAACAACAATAAATTGTATTTAGGATAAAGAAAACATCACTTAAAATGGAACAAAAGAAAAACCCTAAAAACTCACTTAAACTGGGACAGGGGGAGTATGTAAAATCTGAAAAATTGAAGAGCAACTATGTTAATGATCAAAAATTGTTGAACAAAATAAGAAATTTAAATTGAGGTGTTCTCATAGACATACATAAAGCACGGTGTCGTGTTTTGTTTTATAATTTAATAAAACTAATTTTTGTCACAATTTCCAATTCACATAGTACGCATAGGAAAAAAAACACGTATTATATCACGAGGGCGTGACAAACTTGTAAAATGATTTTATCCTAATTCTGTTAAAAATTAAAGTTTGTTAGAACTTAGAGGGGGTCAATTAAAGGTACCTAAGAAAGAAAAGTAAAACTATGGGGAAAACATGGAAAAAACAAAAATATTTGATCTGTACATATAAATTTGAAAAAGGAGATGGACCTACTAGCCGATAAGGGGCCTAATGGAAAATCGTCCGATAAAAAAAGAAAGCATCTTTATAAATGATGAAACGGCGGCGTGTGGGGGCGCAGGTGTTCATAGTGCGCATGTTTCTTTTGTAAAGCCTCGAGTGTGTGAGTTCGTGGAGGGTCCGTTTCCGGTTTGGGTTGGCTCATCTTGTCTCAAAGCTCGAGTGCTTCGGTTCGGAGGCTAGGTCGATTAGACCTGATTATATCTATTTGAAATTCTGAATGAGAGGTGCAAATCATTTATGTTCTTTTTTCTGTTTTAACGAAAGTTGAGATTAGATTCATAAATCATTCATCAAGCTACAAATTTCGAACCTACGAATAAAATGTGTGTAAATAAAGAAGAGTTTGGTCCATAGCAGTGTAAGGAAAAATATATTTATGCATATATGCGTTATAATCATGAAACTTTTCAACATATAGGTGGTAGATGTAAATGTTATTATGCATATATGCATTGACATCACAAATAAAAGATAACTCTTCTTTATATATCAAACATAACTTAATTATGTAGTTTAAAACTTAACATGATATAAAATCGTGTGATTATTTCAAAAAGATGACCAAATAGGATATTATAAATTCCAATGACCACAAAAAATTTTTTTTACTAATTTTTATTAACGAGATAGTTGATCATTTTCATTTTTTCTATCTAGTTTTGATATTCTTCAATGATTAAAGACATTAAAAATAATATAACAGTTAATTGAAATAGAGTACAATTATACATTATCAAGAGCATCTCTAATCCATTACTATTTTCATCTTTATAATAGTATTTAGAAGTGAAATTGCTTCAATCCACCTCTATTTCTTCCTCTATAGTAGAGATCTCTATTTTTTCCTCTATTTATAAAGGAAGAAATGGCAATCATCTATTTTTACTCTATATTTAGAGATTACTATTTTATAGGAATACATTGCAGCATATCTCATTTCTATTATATAGTTCCTCTGTTTAGAAGTGAAAATAGCAAAATACATTGAAGATGGTCCAAAAGGTAAAACAACATACCATCCAAATATTTTTTTTTAAATGGAGATGGAACTGGAAATACTATAATAGAATAGTACAGCTTAAATTTGCGTTTCTTGGAAACCAACTCAACACTTATTTTTCATTAGCCAGTAAAAGCATAAATTTACATTAATTTTGCGTGAAACAGAAGCAAAAACAAGTCCTTGGGTAAAATCTGCAGTTTCTGCACCAAATTAAAGAAGACCTGCAACATTGCCGCCTTTACATAAATCACTCTCTATATACACACAGGCTCTATTTATATTTGTTTAAAATATTCTGCAAGTTGATTAAATTTCATGGATCAAGAGAGTTAGTTGTTGATTTTCTAAAGTTCCAAGAATTAGTCAAATTTCGCAGTTTACAAATAGTTATACCGCGTTTATCCAACATTTCAGTACTATCATACATGGAGTTTGGTGTGAAAGAAACAATAGGAAGGACAATACTACTTATCGTTTTGCATCGGAACTTATTCGAACAATGGATAAAACCATTAGAAACAGAGTGTCATCCTTACATTCCAGGAACGTGGCTCTCTACGGAAGCATGATGACTAGGTGGTTGAAGAGAATTAGAAACAGAGTGTCATCCAATTTTTGTAATCCTACCAAATTTTCAATACTGAGACCATTTTTTTCTTTTGTTGATAAATAAATTTAACATTTCAACAAAAAAGAAAAGAAAACATTTCAGTACTATCAGTCGGGCTATAAATTTAGAGATAATGAGAAAACTCAGAGGAACAAGCGGTTTTCAACTTTTAAGCAGCAGAGCAAGCAACTTAACATAACTTAGAGTGTTAAGTCCATACTCGTCCAGTGCACGAAACTATTTTTTTTACTATTTATAACTACATTAATATTTTAACTTAAAACATTTAAAAATATATTTTATTATCCAAATAAATATTTTATGACTCTATTTTGTGAGGATTAAATGTTCAGATACCTTTTTATTTTTATTAAAGTAAACGTTCAGATACTAATAAATGATGTGTGTGAGGTGTAAACTTGAAAATAAGTATAGTTTCATCACGATTGTATTCTAACTATATGTGAATTAAAATCCTTTAACAAAAAAAAACTATATGTGAATTATCCATTATTTTAATAGTATTTGTATTTGGTAATGCCGTAGTACCCATTTTATTCTTAGGTGGGGGGCGTGGGGCAATGAGTATTTAGCAAACTCACTCAACAAGCCTTTGGTCCATGATCAGGTGTCTTACAGAAATTTGGTTGCTCTTTACAAATCTGAACTTCGGATCGTATGAGATTCTAAGATCAGTTGAGTTAGATTAAAATTTATATGAGTTATTATAATCTGGTGTTAATCATATAAGTAAATCTCACATGATTACGTTTTTTGTTTCTTCAAAATTGATGGTGCAAAAAATGAAAAGGATGCTGTCTCATAGATAGCTGTTGAAAAATATATAGATCTCTAAATCTAGATGCTACGTACAAGTCAAATAAATCCTCAACTTTAATGTATTATTAATTTTGTCACTATGTCTTAGTTTTTTTTATTGATGATTTTTTTTTGTCATTCAAGTACAACCAATGATTTGTCAGATGAAAATTGTATATACTTTACTTATATACGATTATGTATTTTGAACCCATATGGGCTTATAACAAATTGGTCTTATTTTATAAGTAGAACCCGGAAATTCTGGATGTCAATGGTCACGTTAATTATTAATGCGAAACGTAAAAAGAAGGTTAGATGCTACCGTTACCTACAAAAAAGTTAATGGTAGTGTGATTTTACAGCAGCTGTTTAATCTATTTATGTTTTCATCAAAAAAAATAAAAATAAAAAAATAAAAAAGAGAAGATATTGGTAAGTATATAAAAAGGAGAGGGGGTGAAGTTCGAAGCATCTTATAGTTATTTTAGCTTCTTCATTCCTTTTTTTGCTCTGATCAAAGAAAGTCTTTCTCCTTCTTTCCATAACTCTCTCTCCCTCTCTCCTCTTCTGCCATCTTCTGGGTTCATGCTCTGTTTCTTGAAGTCAGAGAAAGATAGAGAGAGTAGAGATTTTTTTATTTAAAAGAAGAGCAAGTGAAGAACTAAAGGACCCTATCAGTTTTGGTCTTTGTTTGCTTCTGATTCGTTCCCACCTTCTTCTTATCTTCTGTAAAAGAGAAAACGTAAGTCACTCTCTTTCTCACTAAAGAAGAGATAAACGTGAACAAGGAATAATCATTTTTACACTCTACTTTAACTGATATTCGTCTTACAAGTCTTAGATCTCTCTCACTGCTCTGTTTATTCACGTCTCTGTTTAGAGGGCTCACTTAGGTCTTGACCCTTCTATCTATCAAGTGTTGATTTACCATATTTATTTCTTCCTCAGATCTAAAGGCAAAAATGTCGGCGGGAGTGAGTCATGGAGATGAGGCGATAGTCCCAAGCATAAATGACAACGACGGAGATCAGATCAACGGCAACCAGACCGGAAAAACCGACGAGTACGACCCCTCTAGCGGTTCTGCACTAAGCAACTTTCTCTGGCACGGTGGATCAGTCTGGGACGCTTGGTTCAGCTGCGCATCTAACCAAGTACAAACTTCAAGAACCCTTAAAAAATAGAAAAAAAAACAAGAAAATCTTGATTTCAAGAACCATCAAGAGATATGTATTTTTTTTTTTATTCAGGTGGCGCAAGTGCTTCTGACGTTGCCGTACTCGTTCAGTCAACTAGGGATGTTATCAGGAATAGTGTTACAGATCTTCTATGGCTTACTCGGAAGCTGGACTGCTTATCTCATCAGTGTTCTCTACGTTGAGTATCGAGCTCGTAAAGAGAAAGAAGGCAAAAGCTTCAAAAACCACGTTATTCAGGTTATTATACGAAACTTAATCACTCACTAATCGTGTCATTAACTTTGACTAAATCTTACTTAAATAAAATACTAACAGTGGTTCGAAGTACTTGATGGACTACTCGGTACATACTGGAAAGCATTAGGACTCGCATTTAATTGCACTTTCCTCTTGTTTGGATCTGTAATCCAACTCATTGCTTGTGCCAGGTCTCTTTAATCTCTCTTTTAATGCTCTTTCTTTCTCTCTCTCTTTTTAATTATTATTGGATGATGATTATAATAAAACCATGATTGGTTGCAGTAACATTTATTACATAAACGATCACTTGGACAAGAGAACATGGACTTATATATTCGGCGCGTGTTGTGCAACCACTGTGTTTATACCGTCGTTCCATAACTACCGAATCTGGTCATTCCTCGGCTTGGGTATGACCACTTACACCGCCTGGTACTTAGCCATCGCCTCCATTATCCACGGCCAGGTATAAATTATAACAATTATTTATATATTTAGATTTCTTACAAAATATAATAATATAATAATATAGATTATTACACTGTCGTTTTCATATTTTTATGCTTTGCAACGAAGTGACAGTATGTGCCTTCATTAAAAGGAAAATATATATTCGTATTTCTTTATGATTAGGAAAAGGAATTGAATTATTCTGTGCATCTAAACCCAAATTTGTATATATTTTTCTTCTAAAACTAGGCAATTCTAGCATTTTATATTCTCTCAGTCTAATCACTGTTTAAGATTTTTTAAAATTTAAATTGTTGTTAATTTTGATTTTCTAGACGGAAGGTGTGAAGCACACAGGTCCAACGAAGCTAGTGCTTTATTTTACCGGAGCTACCAATATCTTGTATACCTTCGGTGGTCACGCGGTTACTGTGTAAGTTTATTTCTCTTCAATTCTAAATGATTACTAACTAATTAATCCACCTTAATTTTATACTATTAGATATTATAAAAAATCAATAAATTCTGTCAGACATATAGTTGAATAGCTATTAGGTTAAAGCCAAATAGCAGAAAAAGTATAATGATAAAATTGGTGAGATAATATTAAATTCTGAGTGCTGTATCGTTTCTTCGCCGCTTCTATTGCAGCTTTTGCCGGCAAATAAGGTGTAACTATTATTACAGTCATCACGATTATCATTATTATTTTTATATCCTTAAAGTAGTAATAATATGTTACAGAAAATATCTAACTTTTAATAAATAAGATTCTATGGAACTATAATAATTAATATTCGTATCCCTACACTATTGAATGCCACTTAAGCTTTTCTACTAGTAATAGTACGCCTCTCCGAAATGTCAGATACACCCTTAAAACAAAATCTTACTTTCCTTTGCTTATTTGATAATTAATGATTAACGATGGATATTAACAGTAAATTTAATTATGCAGTGAGATCATGCATGCAATGTGGAAACCGCAAAAGTTTAAGTACATTTACTTGATGGCGACGTTATATGTTTTCACACTAACGATTCCGTCGGCTTCCGCCGTTTACTGGGCTTTCGGAGACGCACTTCTCGACCACTCCAACGCGTTCTCTCTTCTCCCCAAGAACGGATGGCGTGACGCTGCGGTTATCCTCATGCTCATTCACCAGGTAAAATATAGTAATAATAAACCTTTATATTAATTTTTTTGGTTCTCATTTAGTAAAAATTAGATCATTATGAGGTTAACTAAGTTACTGTTAAATGTACATGCAGTTTATAACGTTCGGATTCGCTTGTACCCCGCTCTACTTTGTGTGGGAGAAAGTGATAGGGATGCATGACACAAAGAGCATTTGCTTGAGGGCTTTAGCTAGATTGCCTGTGGTTATACCGATATGGTTTTTAGCTATTATCTTCCCGTTCTTCGGTCCTATCAACTCTGCCGTTGGTGCCCTTCTGGTTAGCTTCACTGTCTATATTATCCCCTCCCTCGCTCACATGCTCACATACCGATCTGCCTCCGCTCGTCAGGTATGCTTTCACAAACCCCCTCTCTTTAGCACAATACATTTTTATATTTTGCGTCATAATATGATTAGGATTATAACATGCAGCCGCAAATGGTTTAGATTTACAAATGAAATTAAAATGTTATCAATTATAGTCCTAAACATTTGAATAACTCATTAAAATAAAATAAACGATCGGTGGAGGAATACTAAATAGTGATCAGCTATGTAGTTGTGGTAGGGTTGTGAATAGATTATTGTCATTGGAGGGCATGGAAGTCTTTGTCTAAAGATAGATGGGGTTATGTGTTCCGTATCTTACGGAAGATATGATCATCATTCACCACCCACATTCTTTGCTGGCGTCCTTCAAGTTCATTTTAATCATACTTTTTATAAAAAGTTAAAATCCAAACTCATATTTTCTGGTTAGGTTAGAATTAGTAATTGACTATGAATTGTTTTTGTTTTTTTCCTACTTTTATCAAACTCGTGTATATTAATATTAACAGTAGGAAAAAATGTTAGAAAAGGGATAATTTGTGAGGAAAATAAGGGAGAGGAGAGAATAGGTAAAAGTCATAATCAGACATGAAAAGGAAGCTGTACAATAGTGACTCCCTGCCTAACATTAATCTAAAGTGAGAGTCTGAGTATGACAAATCATCTCTCTCTCTTTGTCATGGGTCAACAAAGCTTTGGATTTTTGTCCATTATTATACGACAATACCCACAAACTCATACACTTAATCATCATCATCTCTCTCTTCACTAGTTCTTGCTTTTTTTTAAAAAATATTTGTTTTTGGATTTTTCTTGTAGAATGCGGCGGAGAAGCCACCGTTCTTCTTGCCTAGCTGGACGGCGATGTACGTGTTGAACGCTTTCGTGGTGGTATGGGTTCTAATAGTTGGATTCGGGTTCGGTGGATGGGCTAGTGTAACCAACTTTGTTCGTCAAGTCGACACTTTTGGTCTCTTTGCTAAGTGTTACCAATGTAAATCACCGGTTCCAGCTGCAGCTGCTGCGCACGCTCCGGCCTCCGCTTTACATCACCGCCTTTAAGAGATCTAGCCTGCAGGGTCTAAATGCTTTTGTGGAGGATATATTAAGAATTATTTGTTCTTCTTTTGTGTTTTGTGTACGTATACGTGAGGAAGTAAAGTCACGAAAATAGTGTACTTCTTACACATCCTCTTTGCATGCGTGTTAAGCTTTTAATTTTTTTTCTTTGGGGTTTTGTATGTTTTCACTCCTTAGGTTGATAATATAGTAGTGTGTGATTTCTTAATTTGGTGTTGTGAAAACAATAGGCTAAAAGAAATGTATCATCTTCTCTTCTTTTACTTTGGCTTTATTACTGTTTTAAGTATCACATAAGAATCCTTATGATGCATTTTGCTATTACCTAATGTCAGAAATGAATAATGCTCTATATATCTTACGAAAATTATTTTAGTCAATGGGATTGTTTTAACAATTAGAAAGATGTTCTCTAACATTTTCTGATGCGGCTTAAGTAAAAATCTAAATGTCATGCTACAAGCTCAACTATTGAATTTCACCATTTGTAAATACACACACATATATTTCAAATAGAAAGTTAACTATTCTTATATCAAAACTACAATCAAGTAATAATATGGCATATTTGTTTATCTAAAACGATTTAGTAAGTTTTCGTTTATGAAATTTTTACTTAATTGGGAAATAGTATGGGAACATGGACAAGTTGGACCGAGGGAGCCGGTCATTATACATGGGGCACATGGGTGTGGGGGGAGGGATCGCACGTGGCTTCATGTCTTAGTCACGTGCCATTATTTACTTCTCACTCTTTCTCTCTGATCAGACACTTTGAAGGAATAGATCAGAGGTCCATTCTTGTCTCTCTTATTAAATATGGCATGTGTTCATAACACTACTCAATCGTTACCCTTATCATCTGCTGTGGTTCACATGTACTTTGGACAAAAAAATACTATATGTACATATATGTGAATTATTAACTAATATTCTCGTTTGAATCCAGTGACGATTCCTGTACTTTCAATCTGACTTCTTATTGTTATTGTATTAAGAAAAATAAAGAGCTCTGGGAAAAATGTTTGTTCTAATAGCAAATAATCGTTTGTTGAGGAGAAAAAAAAGATGTGAATGTAGGACAATGACAATGTGAATGTGTGTGATCTTCGTTTGCTGCGATGTGGAGCGGGACCCTCGACGTAAGGTGAAGTTAGTAACGCTGGTTCTGGAGTGGGTTGTCAAATAGTTATAACTATGTGGACTGAGGTGAATCGTCTTTAATTTGTTCTGGTCATGGGCCACGTGACTTTTTACAACTGGAAGATGGACTATTTGTACACATGAAATCCTGCTAACGTAGACTTCTTTTCAAAGATGGTACTTGTCGACTGTATATGCCGCCTAATAATTTGTGAAGTGTTATTGTGGCATTAATCTGAACTCAAAATGCGTGTGATTAGAAATGCTGAAGAATCGCAAAACCGTAAGGGGATTTTTATATTTAAAAATCGGTGTAGAAAAATCATTTCATAAACAATTTACTGTGTTACAAAAAAAAAAGAACAATTTACCGCATATATGTATATATACCGATTCAGTCAGTCTTTCTGCAACCTCAAATGCAACCAAATTATATTCAATAGCATTTCTTAAAACAATGATTAACATGTATTTTCATCCCACTTTTAAAATATTTTAGTTCAAACTATAGTTACTACAATAAGTATTGCAAATTGTTAGAAAAACAAACAAGTTTTTTTTGTTGTTGTCCTGAACAAAACTTTGGTAATTCCTTAATATGAAACAGAACATGGTCTAGGTTATGTTCACTATTCGGAATACAGAGAAGCAATACAACATTTTCTTTCTCATGGCCTCAAGGTTGAAACTATGAAAAGGAAGTGACCGGGTCGGTCATCATGTCATTTTAGTCGCGAGGCCTTGGGAAAACCTCCATCTCTGGCTGTGTTTGATCTTCAGAAACCATTTGAGGAACACGAGGCCTTGGGAATAAAAGCTTTAGCCGAAAAGCATCCATCCCATTCAAGTAATAGTGGTGTAGCCGTTTGGCTTTTATGAATCCGAGTCTCCCATATAGAGCCAATGCTCCTTTGTTTGACACTTCTGCTTCCAACGTTACCTTCAACATACACAGTTTCATTAATTATATAATGTGTAATCACACAAACATGTCCGCATCTTGTAATCAAAAGGAACTTTGTAGAGCAAACGCCACTCAAGAAGTCCTTTTCAAGAATGTTGACTTACTACTCAAATAACAGCTAAGCAATCACATATACACTATAAACAAACGTGGTATGGTTTTAACTTTTAGCAATACTATTAAGCAATGTTTAAGAAATCACTAGGCGGTAACTAGAGACGTTTAGACTGACTATTTGAACTCCAACACCAATTATAAAAAAAAAAAAAAAATCTTTCTTAAAAGATCGTCTAGTTTAGGCCCAATTTGCTGCCTACGCAGGCGCTTAAGGCTGTAGAACTCTGCGATTAACTACTACTCTAGTAGGTGGGAATATCTTATCAACAATTCTACATTTCTACTACCAGGTAAGGATGTCACTCTAGGGCTACAAAAGTATCTAACGTCCCCAAGAGAGCAGAATAAAGAGATGAATGAAAAATGCAGAGAGGAAGCATATACCTCTTCACAGCCTGATTCCATCATCACTTTTATTGATCTCGTTACAAGCTCTGTGGCTGTAAAAGCACAATAAAATAAGTCAGCACAACAACATCCAAACTTAAGAGAGGCACTGCTTTGCAGTAGCTAGAGACAATATTACCTAAGCCACGGCCACGATATGGTTTGATGACAACCAACATGGCGATATACCCTCTGTAAGTCTGCCGATGCTCCCCCATCTTACACACTACGGTTCCTATGCATTTACCTTTGTGAAACGCCTTTAACAGAAAAAAAAGAAGCTACTCATCAGTCAATCCATTAAGACAAGAACTAAAAGAGTATTGTATAATACCAGGAAGCAGAGCTGAGGCCAGAGATAGACGAAGTAGCGGTAAGTGAAGATGGAGTAAGGCTCACTGAGTTCTTGATCCACGAGAGACATAATCAACGGCAAGTGATGCTCGCCTGCGTAACTCGTGTACTCAATCTCAGCCTCATCGAACTCCTCTTTATCTCCCATCCTGACAAGTGAATTCAAACAACTGAAAACTGTAAGCTTACAAAAAGAGAAAGATCAAGATTCTAATCATAACATTTAGCAAAAAAAAAAAAAGATTCTAATCATAAGCGAGTTTCTTTAGGACAGAAGAGATCATACCGACAAATCTTCTGTGATATTAGTTTTAGTATTGGGATTAGTAAGAACCCTGTTCAGCAAACACAGATCGATCAGATAACCCACGAAGTGAGATCAGTTTATCAAACTCGTAGTTTTTTAGAATCAGAAATCATTGGGGAGTGATGAATCTTACCAAAGTGTATGTGGCTCAGAGCTCTCAGTGGAATCCGAACATCGAAAGGGTTTGCGATTGGGTGACGTCTGAAGAAGAAGGAAGCTACAAAGACACAGAAGACGAAGAACGATTAACACGTGAAAAGCGCATGTAGGGTTTTAGAATGGACTTGGGCTTAGAAAAGGCCCAACCAAAAAAATAAGAATACAAGCCCATATAAGAAAACAAAATGGTCTTAAAACAGCATCAGATAACGAAAAAAGCCTATCTATCATTTCAACCTTATCTTCCTCAAAACACACAGACGATGGCGTCGCTGCTAATCGGAGCTCCTCCGCGAGTCACCGTCGCATCATCTCTCTCCGCATCTTCTAAAAGGCTATCATCATCTCACTCGGAAACCGTCGGTGTCTCTCTCTCTTGCTTCACGCAGCAATTGTCTCTCTCTGCCTCGCCATCATTCAGTTCAATTCCACTTGGTAATTTGCTCGAAAAAAGCTCTATCCTTTCTTCTCTAACACATCTTCTATCCTTCTCTTTATTCGTTTAACCGTGTAAAGTTTTCGAATTTCAGTGTACTGTGGCCGAGGTGACCGCAAAACAGCCAAAGGAAAGCGCTTTAACCACTCTTTCGGGAATGTAAGTATCAATCTTATCTAAGTTACATTGCGGATTCAAATGTTAGGTTTTGATTGTTGTTTGGGGTTATGTGAGCAGGCGAGGCCACGGAACAAGAACAAGGGAAGAGGTCCGCAGAGAGTACCAGTCCCTCCTGCACCACCGAGGAAGGACAAGTTTGAGAATGACGAGAAGATCAAGATCGACATCGACGAGTCTCTCTTCTCTAATTAGAAGAAGATAAGACTTGTTCACTTCTTGTCACTGTAATCTCATTTGATTAGAAGATCAAGCTTCAGATGCTGCAGCTCTTTCTTGTTGTTGTTTATTGTTGTTAAACATCTCTCATCTTTCTATGAAAAAATCTGCCTTCTTGTTTTCTTTGATAATGTTATGATCTTATTAATCAGTGATTGAGTCTTAACTTTGTTTTATAAAGAAAATCTAAAGTAAGTCTAGACACTGAAAGAATCTACTTTATTACATATGTGATGAATCTTTGCTTCTGCTTGAATCTTCAAGTGTGAGAGTCTGTAATGTTTCCATAGACTGTGCAGTGTGTGGAGATGAGTTTATGCATGACGCTTCCTTCTTCAATCTTCATCTTCCTTGTGACTTTATTCCACAGATGTATCATGTAACTCCCTTTGCTCATCTCTCCTACCGTCTTCTTTACCCACTCTGCTTCTCTCGTCGTTGCCGGTTTCTTGAACAGCCTTGGGATCTTAAGCCAGTTCACTGGATAGAAAGCATCTGGTGGAAAGATTGTTAGGTTGTGCTCAGGTTTGTGTCCTAACCTCTGGATAACTCTAGAGACTAGATAAGGACTGTTGTATCCCCATCTGTTTCCGTCGAATGTTGTGGAGTATTCTTGCAAGAACTCATGCATGAGGGGATGGTAGAGGTCGAAGACCATCACTGCGTTGTTTAATCTTGTCCATCTCTTGGTTTCCGGATCCAAACTCTGTGCTCCGATTGCGTTTCTCAGTCCAGTCACCGAGTTAAGGAAGATGATGTCTGTGTCTAGATAGATTCCTCCGTACTTGTAGAGCACCGCGAGTCTTGTTAAGTCAGAGAGATGCATGAAGAGAGGGATAGAACCAGGATCCATCTTACCACTCTTTAGCCTTTTTAACCAAGCTTCTGCTGGAGTATTCTTGACGAGGAACGGGATGTCTAGTGTCACAGCTACGAGGTTGAAGCCTTGGTCGAGAAAGGGTTTAAGGATGGTGTATCCTCTTGGTGAGTCTAAGGAGTTGGATAGGATCACCAAACAAGCACCAGGGTTGGTGGTGAAGAGGGTATCAACAGCTAGCATCTCTCTTGGTCCAAAGGACTTTGCTGGAGATAGCCAAACCATAAAGAACTGAGCTGAGCAGTTGTTGTTGTACAACTCCAACACTCTTCCGTGGAACCTCTTGCTCTTGGTTGTTGACTTCAGTATCTCCAGCTCAGGCAGCTTTCTCCTGAACCAGTTGATCCTCTCGCTCTTGCTAGCTTTGGGAGGAGGTAACAACGGATCTATCTCCTCTTTTTCTTGTTGATCTGATGCCACAACAGAGACGCTGCTGCTACTACTACTCATGGGAACAGTGGTTCCGGGAAGAGGCACGTTTGGTTTGAACAGTGGCTTATCGTCAAAGAGAGTACGTGTTGGAGATTCCATGTAGAGGAGATTCAATAAAGCACAAACCGCAAAGATCACTAACATCGCTAACTTCTTTGATCTCATCTTAATCTTTTGAAGAGAACTCTTGTTAGGTTTCCTTAGCTTTACGTCAGACAGAACAGTAGTTTCTTCGTTGCAGATGTATCTTAGGTGGTTTGGTTTATATAGAAAGTTGTATGTTGATTAGTTCCTAACTCAAGACGGAGTAAGATTCTATCTGAGATTCGCGGTTATGAAATCTGTTTTACATAGAACAAGTTGTTTTGGTTTAGGACACCTAAAATTCAAAGGTCCTAAGAGAAGTAGGAGTTAGAATTGCCTTAGGCCACAAGTAAGTTTTTTATCTGCTAACCAATCCCTTGTTGCCACGTTTTGGAAAATTTACTTTTTAGTGACTCCAATTATAAAATTAAAAAAAACCCTAAATCCCTAACAATAATAGAGAAAAGGAAACTTGTGGATAAATGTTTCCTTTTTCTTCATATAGATTTGTATAATATATGGTCTAATGTTGCTTAAAACTTATCTGTTTCTAGCCTTCATCTATCACACAACACATACATGGGCATAAAGACAAAGGTAGTTTAGTGTAGAGTTTTGAGCTTCTAATACGTGTGTCACAAGGCAGTCAAGTGTAAGATATCAAACATCATGTATTTGACCTGAAGTGAAAAAGTGTTTACCATTTAGTGTTTAGGACACAATTTTACACAAAACTTGACAATAAAGATTAGAGTTAAACTCCTAGTCGCAGATTTTGATTGATCTCTTCATCTTTGGATTCCTCTGCAAACAACACAATGTTCTGAAATTATAATGTCTATAGCACTGCCTTTTTCGATCTTTAGCTTGTTGGTGATCTTGTTCCACAGATGCAGCCCGTAGCTTCTTTTGTTCAGCTTGATCAGATCAGCTTTGAGTAATCTCGAGTCATTGCTACTCCTTGGCGTCTGAAACAGTCTTGGAATATCTATCCAATTAAATGGATAGAATGCTACCGGTGGCAATACTGTGAAACTGTTCCCTATCGTCTCTTGCGCTCTCTGCACTACCCTGGTCACCAAGTAAGGACCATTGTGTCCCCATCTGTTCCCATCAAAAGTGGTAGCAAACTCTTCCATGAAGCTGTAAACAAGAGGGTGTTCTTTCTCAAAGACAAGAACCGCATTGTTCAGTCTTGTCCAGTTCTTGGAATCTCCTTCCACCACTGTTTGCGCTCCTATTGAGTTCTTCAACCCTTTAAAGCTTCTAGTGACGATGAAGTCTGTGTCCAGGTACACACCTCCGTACTTGTATAGAATCGTTAGCCTTGCAAGGTTTGAAAGATTCTGAGATAAGGGTATCCTCCCTGGATCCCTTTTGCAGCTTTTCATTTCTTGAAACCAAGTTTTGGCTGGTGTGTTCTCTAGCAGCGTTGAGATGTCTGGTGTGGCTGCAAACACCTTGTAACCAAGATCAGTTATAGGTTTCAGGATGGTGCCTCCTTGTGGAGAGTCCATGGATCCTGATACAATCATCAAGCAGCCTTGAGGATGAGATTTAAAGACGCTTTCTACAGCTAGAAGCTCTCTCTTCCCGAAAAACTCTGCTGGTGAAAACCATGTCATGAAGAATCTAACCTCACATTCGTCATTTAAAGACTCAAGAACCCTTTGATGAAACTGCTCTGAAAGGTTGGTTGACTTGAAAACCTCGAATTCTTGTAGATGAGAACGAAGCCAAGCCATCCTGTATCTGCTTGTACTGTTCTTAGGAGGAGCCAATGGCTTTCTCTCCATTGTGATTACCTCAGAGGTCGGTGAAGTCCAGAAGAAAGTTGACTCTAGAGACAAGTTTGAGAGCATTGTTCCCACCACAACAAGCAGCATTATGAATGCGAAAATGGCGGTAGAGAACACCGGGGAATTCGTGTGCTTGAGGTGTTCAGAGAGACTCTTCTTATTGCTATTGTCCTTCTCCATTGTTACAGAATGCCTTAGAACAGAGAGGGAAAGTCAATAACCTCACAAAAGATGACAAGTTTTAAGAGTTATAATAATATTCAAATGTGTTTAAAGGTGTTTTGGTGAGAAGTAGAATTCATCTTTCCTATTTTCTATGGGCTATTCATGGTTTGATGGCTTTAAACAAAACTAACTATACAAATATGAAATATATGTACATTTTTATAATGTTGTTAGGTCAATCTTATGTGGGAGTTTGGTTGTCATACAGATATATAACGTATGATTCGAGTTGTGGGATATGCAGAAGATGTGCGTACCACTACCTTGGACGAATGCCATTTTTCGTTCATGTTGAAGATTTTTAGTATGAAGACATATCTAAATATTTAAATATCTATTATATAGTTTTATAATGTTACAATGATTAGACTTCTATAAAATTATTCATCAACATTATTACATGTTCATAGTTCTGACTGCATTTTTGATTTCTCACAAGTGCTATATATTCAGTTTTTCAACGCTATATATTGTTACCACTTGAACTTATAAAAAACATTTATTAATTAGATATTCTAATTAGATCATTTTGCCAAACTCTTTAATGATTCTTATTGATTATTTTTATTGCCAAACTATTTAATGATTTAGTTGATTTTTTTTTTTCCAACTCTTTGATGATACTAATGGATTTATGCTAAAGCAAAGTTAACAGAGATTTCATTAATTGGAAAAAATAGTATATGTTAATATGTTATGGTTATCGAGAAGATGACTCTTTCTTCTCCATAGAGTTTGTTGGAGCATTGCTTGTTACCCTCAGATTCTCTGAACTGCTACGCCTTATGCTCTGTACAATGAAAAAAAAACCATTTTTAGTTTAGCGAGAAATTAGCAAGAACTCCTATAAAATAACTTTGCAAGTTACAAACTAAAGGAACCAGAATCTGTACCACGTGTCTCAAGGCCATGCCGAGAGACGACCTAGAGAGACTTCTCCCAAAGCCTGAGCTCATGTTATTGTTACCTTGTTTTGGTCCTTTTGGAGGTGGAAGTTTCCTCATCTCGCGCCTTCGCATCTCCAAGTATATTGACGAAACTGCCACTTTCTGTTTTTGTCAAGTTCTCTGTTTCTTTAAGGAGATGGAACGTTGTAAGGGAGGCCCGGAGGGTATAGATGTAACTGATGTAGACCCCAGACACTGGATTTAAATATGAACCGTTGGATGTAGAACGGCGATGACTGATCGGACGTTTGATATTTGAATGGACAGACCAATGAAGCAGCCTCTTTCGTATACCGTGTTATTTTTTTGAGAACATCTTATAGGCCAATTAGCTGATTAATTGGGCTTTACCTAAAAAGCCCATGAAGGGTTGATTTGGTCAATTTGGGACATATGAACACACACGCATATTTACTAGTGAATTATACTTTTGACATGTTTGATTGTTGATCACTAGAAAGAAAAATTTAATAACCCAATTATTCATAATTTCTTATTAACTGCTCAGAAAAATGATTAAATCATTGAAAGAGAACTTTAAAAATGAAAGATGGGACATAAAGCATTCATATAGATAGTCCATCGAAAACCCAAACATGAGCATTTCAAAAAAAATCTTCTCAACACTTTCTTCACCAAGACCCATTGAATCTCTCTGAAAAGTTGTTCTCCAATATTTGAAAAGAAAGTTTCCTCATTTTTAAGATGAGAAAACGCCTTCGCCGATTGCAGCGGCAACATCATTCATCGGTTGATGTCCCATGTGAATAGCATTTGGTTGTTCTGAAATTAAAAAAACAATGATCACATTAGTTTTGTGTTATGTAATTATGAACGTCAATCTAATTAACAAGTAACGTGTATATATAATATATAAATATAGAATTTAACTCACTCTGAGGTAGTTTGTCAACGAAGAAACAAATGGCAATGATGATATAGCAAAGCAAGAGAACCAATCCTTTCATGTAGTGAGAAGTCCCATCCTAAAGAACCACACAAAAAAAAAAAACTTAAATCGGTAAATCATTCATTAATTTGTATAAATGGAAGGCTAATCTTTGAAAAGTGTTGAATAATGTTTTAACCTGTAATGTGAAGGCTGTGATGATAATGGAAAGAGCAAGAGAACCGGTTTCAAGAAGATTGAAATTGAGATCCATATTAATTCCTAGAATCCATGCCACAATAACGGTCAATGGGACAACGAATAAACCAATCTGAGTTGCAGACCCTAACGCAACTCCCAAAGATATGTCCTGCAAATTATATGCATAAAATTGAGTTCATGCATTGTATCATTTTTTGATTAATCCACAAGTTTTTTTTATAAAGCGAAAATGGAACTCACAAGCTTGTTCTTGAAAGCAAAAATGATGGCTCCAGCATGTTCAGCCGCGTTTCCAACAATAGGAAGCAATATGATACTTATGAAACTCACTGATAGGCCATATGATTCCGATGCGTTCTAACCAAAGATAAATTCATAGTTAAGTTTATTCATAAGCATATTTATAATGATCATCAAGACTCAGAAAAGGTCTAGCAATTCATGTTAAAAGTTATGAACTAGTTCATTCATTGAACTTCATGAGACATTGAGACTTAACAAAAGTTACCTCAATGGTGGCCACAACATACTCCGATAGCAATGCGATGACAAGAGTCATCCCAACCAACCATACAAATCCACTCCAAAAGCTAATTACAGCGGTCTCTTCCTCAGCTACATTGTCATCATACGCATCATCCTGAACCAAAGTTCGTGTCAAGACTTGTTAAAACAAGAAAAATTCGACTTCCTTTTCTTCTCTTATGTGTATATATTTATATAAAATTTGTGTACCTCATCTTGTGCGTCGAACAATTGGCGGTGAGTCCAGAGCTGGAACACGAGATATGCGATGTAAGCGATCAACATAACAATACTGCTTGCTCGTGAGAGATTCAGTGACATGTCGGCAATTAAACCAGCAGGAGTCTCTCCGTTTGCAACGTATCCGAACAACATTGGCAGCAAGTGACACAACAATCCCATTAGGAGTAAGAAGAAGTTCACATCGGCTTGTTTCTGCAATGATGAATAAAACGTTACATGATTAATTAATTTGCTTAAGCAAGTTCAGTATGTTGTTTAAATGTTAGATAACTGAATCAGAAATAGAATAGGTTTGGTACGCCTGATTTAAAAAAAACATTTAAACAACATACTATATTGGTTTTGACTTTTGATGTGGACAGAGTACAAGGGGAGGGAAGCTATACCCGGTCGAACCGTTGTTCCCTTCGGAGATTAGCAATTCCACCGCAAAAGAGTGAAGTCCCGAGAACCAATAGAAGGTTTGACAATATAGAACCTAGCAGCGAGTACTTCACCACTGCGACTTTGTTATTGGTCAATGCAAGAATCGCAATTATCAATTCAGTCGCGTTTCCACATGTTGCGTTCAATAAGCCACCCACTGCGGTTCATAAACACACCAAAATAATTGAGTTTCCACTGATAAAATAAGTTAATTACCGTTTGTAATTGAAAAAAATGTATAGTTGGCAAAGAAGACGTTACATGTAGGACCGGTGTAGAAAGCTAGTTGCCTGCATGGGAAGCACGAGAGATGTTAATGTATGACTAAAGTCACTTAACCACATGAATAAAAATTATAAATCACTAAGAAATACATTTATGTAAAAATAATTCGAGATCCTAATCTAGTTGAATATAAAAAGGAAAAAGTTTTGTATTATGCTGTCACGTCGACATATGAGTGAGAAATAATTGTAACCGGTCTGTGACTGATATCCAATAATGCGATGACGAATTCCGAAAGAATATTGGTCCACTTATTTCAAAAGGCAAAGTAATAAACGAACAAATCTATGGTGGATTCGACCTAACAAGTATAAGATTCGTAACAGTCCTCAATTTCAAATAAAATACTGACAAAGTTGCAGCGGGTTAAATCTTGACATAATATATTGATTTAACGTTATGTACAGATGGGATATATACGATTTCATTACATAGACAGACTAGACAGTTGGCTAAATCTTGTCTTGATCGAAAAGAAAATCGTAACGTGAAGAATTCAAATAAATAAAATGTAAATGGATAGGTTTAACTTGGATGAGGATGAATGAAGTACTTACTCTGTCAGAAAGCTGACTCGCTCAGCCAAAGGTGTGAGTCCTAGCATGCTCAGTCCAAATATCCACGGCTGTAAACATTCGCAATTTAGCATAATGTTAAGTACGTGCAATTGTACCGAAAAGACTCTTCATCAAAATTTTTTTTTTTGACTCTTTATCAATTGCGTTGCATTACACACCAAATCAGTAATCTCAAAACGTTAATGATTGCAGATCAATCAAATTAAATTCTTCCATTGGATACCCTAATTTAGTGGTTAGTAATAATTTAATCATTCACGCGAATAATGCCATATATATTAAAAATTAATCACGATTTCCTTATTAGTTCCTTACATTTTTGGAAAATGGATTGTTTGAACTAAATTAATTGTTTTGAACTAAATTAATTGTTTGATGTTTTCATTGTTTTGTCATATTCAAAACTAATTGTAACTGATAGAATTTTTTTTTTTTAATTCCTACACGTAAAAAACTGAAGGACTATTTTGAATGCAAGATGAAGAGTTTGGTACTGCAACTTTTTTGGTTTAACAAGATGAAGAGATTTTTTTTTGTCTAAATGTTAAAAACAAGATGAAGAGTTGGGCCTTATGCCTTAATCTCTTCATGTAATCGATAATCAATTAATCATGGAAACAAATCTAACCTGACTGAAGCCGCAATATGTGCCAATAATTGCGGCAGGTATGGCCGGAAAAAGAATAGCCAGCTTCGTGCCGAGAATGACTTCTTGAAGGTTAGAGAGAAAATCTTTAAGACCTTTGTATGGAACCTTTTGGATCACTCTTATGTCAGACTTCTTCCTCAACGAAGAAGAAGACATGTTGTGAGCTGTTCTTCCTCCATGTCTCAGCTCTCTGCTGGATCCTTTCGCCGTCATGTTTGCGTTCCCGTTCTCCGCCGCTGAGCACTGTTCAACGATCCCCGCCATTTCTACACCTTTTCAAAAATGTATATATACTCTAACGAATATGTTTTTTTTGCTTTGCTGGTTCTTATGCTGTGTGTTTATAAATACTGATTACAGTTTTGAATTTTGGGTCCACACGAGGCAGCTTCCACGAAATTTCCTTTGATTTGATCTTTTATTTAATTTGAGATTTTATTCTTTATAAAATATGGTAACAATTTAGAAATGGTAGATGTAGATACTATATGTGGATTTTTGGGAACTACTACTTTAAGACTTGTAGCAAGATGTTAAAAATCTATCTTTTTATTTTTGGGAAATTTGATATAGTAGCATAATATTAAGAGAAAAAAATATTAAGAGGAAAACTTGATTGTCTAAACTATAATCTAATCTTAGGTAAGCAATATGTTCCAAATTTAAAATTTGACTTTCAAATTTAATGGCTTTTTTGGAAACAAAATATTCTAAGAGGATAGGATCAGATGACTCAACAATCACTGTTAACTGTTCGCGCAATCGACTTAACAGGTAGAATTGTCGAATGTACAATCGTTTTTGTAATGTTTTCTAGTTTTTAATAACATAATTAATTAGATGTTAAAAAAACCTATCCGGCTATCCTGTATTTTTAATACGTAAAAAAATCTTTGGTGGATTAAAACATAAATGTATGTTATTAAGAGCATTTCCAAAAAAAAATTCAAAACTTTGTTTTCTAGGTTTTACCCACTTTAAGTTTTTGTAAAAAGATTTTGAATAGTGAAAATCATTATTCTAAATATCAAATTTGAGATTTCATTTTTCTTTATATTTTAATTATATCACTCAAGAACTCTAGTCTTACAGTTTATATCCTACATCTCTTTTATATATATTTTTATAAATTTTACTTTCACATATAAAATCAAATGAAGAAAATCATTAAAAGAAAAGTATTAATACATAAAAGATATTTATTAAAAGAATGTTAAATTTATTAATATCCAAAAAACATTTTTACAACAAATATGACATTTGATTCAAATAATTCAAATAAATTATGTTCCTCTCGAACCAAACTAGGCCATCATGACCTTATCAAAACGGTGATTCCCTTCTCGCTTGAGGGACGATATTCGATTTCAAACCACCTATCAATGAATCTTATAATGTTTTTTTTTATCTAAAGAATCTTATAAAGATATAATACAGAAGAAATATTTTATAACACTAAAGGAGAATTTTTCATGGGGACAATACTACACTAAGCAAATTTAATACAAAATAAAATTGTGTAGTTTTGTTATTGTGAAGTAATTTTACATTATAGTGTAACACCTTATGAATTAATACTATTTTGATATTTTTAATGGATGTTTCAGTTATTTATAAAAACTTCAAGATTTTAATTATTTATGACTAATAGTAAAAAATTTAATGTTAATATAAAAATATGAGGGTTTTGTTTGAAGCTGTTTCGGGAGACAAACATCATTAAATCTTGAATTTAATATTCTTTTTGGGGATTTACTAGTGCAACGACAAGTTGTCCCAGACTTATAAGTTCTTTACAACGGCGCATAGCACATGTCAATCATCTAGTATAATGTAACACATACTAATTTTTGTTGTTTACAAAACCTTTTAACTTCTGCACGAGAATGTGTCAATTACCACTTGGCTTTGGCTGTACCACCTCTGCAAATTATCGAATATGGGAAGAATTCGACTCCAAACTTTCTTTTGTGGTGATAAAACTGGCCACCAGGTCCCGCGAAAAGGAAAATTTTCTAAAAGGCGAGAGATAATAGCTCTACTAACAAAAATCATAATTGCATTGACAAAGTTTTGTTTTTGTTTTGATACACAATTTGGCTATGACATAACAGGAATTTACTCCCTTTTGATACATAATATATTGAATTTCAAGGATGTTCATACATATTTAAGACAATTTAACAGAAAATTTCATTTTACCTTTCTTATTATTTTTGATTTTCACTGAAACGTGTATATTATTAGAAGCTCGTTAAAAGCATGATTAAGTTCACAAAGATACTACGGAATAGATAACCTACTAAACTGAAACAGAGCAAAACAAAAACTAACTCTAGGAAAGGAACACAAACCCTCAACTAAAACAAACATAAAAGGCATCTAAACGGAAATATTAACACTCAAAACTGCAGATTCTCCTAACTGTGGTAACCTATGAACGAGATTTACCAATGCTTTTTTAAAATTTATTAGATTATAAGAAGGTTACAAGCAAAGCTATGAACTAGCCATACAGCTTCAACAAGTGATTACAAAAGATAATGGAACTCTAATAAACCAGAATAATCAGATCCTTCACTTTGAGATTAAAGGTAGTGAATAGCATTTCTATCCGCATGCCCCTTGGTTCCCACGTCCTCGGTTTCCTCGTCCGCCAGTCGTAGATTGCAAGTACATCTCCCTAACTTTTTGTTGACGGTTTGACCAGTCTTTCTCAAAGGATTCTTTTTACTGGATCTTCTTTTTCTTCTTCTTCTCCTTCCAAAGAGATCAAAGAGGCAAACTTGTTAGAACCTAAACCATTCTCACCTATATTACCACTTTCCTCTTGAACTATAGGTGATGCTTGAGCAATGGAAGTTCCGGTGTGTGGCAGTGTTGAGGCAGACTCCGTCAGCGGAGACTCAAAAGCTTCATTGATACATACCAATGCTGCCTCGCGATAACATTAACCTCCTTTCGGAACAAGGACACCGTGAATTGGTGACCCGGCAAGGAGTTTTTAAGGCTTCAACTTCTCTTTTTTTTTTTGTGTCACTGAGGCTTCAACTTCTCAAAAGAGCTTTCTTAAGCAATGTTTTATTTTCTACTCGCCGCATATGACAACACACAACAACCTATTATTAGAGACCAGACTCGTAACTATCTTTCTCTTATAAAACTACTATTAACTATCTTAACAGCTCCTCCATTATATTTTGGTTTCTCAAAGCAGATACTCCATCCATCTTGTTCATGACTCATGAGTTAGGTTTGTGAGTTTTATAGCCCTGCTCCTTGAGAGATTTGTGTATGACTTCCATAAATTAGTATCTTTTTTAATTCGACGTAATGTTTTACTTGTTGTTATAAAAAATAAAATAAAAATTCCAGGCCTGTATCCAATTGAGATTCGCATAAGAAGAGATAAAGATTAGCATGGTATATATGGTGCTGGGTACAGTGTTCTTTGGAGAAAATTTAAGGGCCTATATTGTGCCGTGTAGTACGAAAACGAAGCTGCTGATTTTTTCCGTGTGCCTTTTTTGTTTAACGAGGAGGTAGCTTTGATAAAAGGTTAGAAGTGGCTCCTGCCTCTTGTCTTGTTTCATAATATTTTTTTTTGTCGGCTTCTTGTTTCATAATATAATTTACAAGAATTATTGTTTTAAATGTACATTATTTATATATTTCTATAATGTTTATTAAACTAATATTTGTAACAAAATTATTTGAATTCTTGTGTTTCTAGTTAAAATAACTTATATTATAAAACATATTAGAGTATTGTTTATTAAAGTTACTTTTGGCTGATATTAAAAAAAAAAATTCTTTAAAAATTTTTATCATTAGAATCAGACAAAAGAATTAGAGGTGGACAAATCAATTGAGATCTCTGGCTCAGTCCAAAAACCATTTGAATCCATCGATAAATTAGGAGAACAATTTAATGCTTAAAAGAACCCTCGATGATAATATCAAAGAGATACTATATGCTAGGGCTGGGCACTTTATCCGATACCCGAATCCGTATCCGAATCCGACTCAAAAAACCCGAACGGAAATCCAAACTGAAGTGACAAAATACCCGAACGGGTATTGAATTAGGAGAGATTGAATATCTGAATCTGAACAGGTAATACCCGAACTCGAATGGATATCCGAACATATGTATCATTAACCCTATATTCCTAGTTTACTTCTCTAATTTTATTCAAAATATTTATATTAATTATGCATATGGTTCAAAATTAGAAAATATACATATAATTCCAAGAAAAGTGAATTTTTTATTCACTTAGAATGCATGTCAAATTTTTTTTTGTTTCATGCATTAACAAAAGTTACATCCAAAATTTCAAAACAAATCAAATTAGTATCTTTTATTTTTAAATTGTTATCTTCAGATCTATTAATCATTCAATCTATTAAAAATAAAAAATAAGTTAAGTGAAAATTATATTTTTAAATATAAAAAGCTTGAGAAGTAGAGATTTTTTTTTTAAATCTAAATATCCGAAAACCCGATCCGAAATACCCGAATCCGAACTAAAAATACCGGAACCCGACCCGAAGTATAGAAATATCCGAACGGATTCTATGCTCCTATGCCGAAATACCCGAAAATCCGAAATACCCGATCCAAACCCGAACTGATATCCGAACGCCCACCTCTACTATATGCAACAAGTACACCATATCTTGAGGATAATGGTTATAATCTGCCGACAACAATAAGTGCCACACTGTTTTTGAAAACAGAATGGGTGGTGGTGATCCAAAAGATTTCTATGAAACGGGTCAGCCTAACTCGACCAGTTTACCAGAGTTCACAATTTAAACAAATAGTAAAAAAGTATAGCTTCCATATAGTGAGCCAAATATTTCCCTAATATAACGGAGTTCTATGAATTGTATATGAAGGGACTACTTCACAATATTTATATTTCTATATCTGCTTAAATGTTAAATGTTAAATATAAAATAGGAATGTTTAAAGAGAACCTTAGATTTAGAGAAAATAAGGTTGTGTATATTCATGACTGACTGCCACACCGACCATCCAATCCATATATACCCTTATAAAAGGAATATTGAAGATTTTGGAAAGATCTCATCAATAAATCGAGGAGTGATGAAGTTGAACAAGTGGTAGCGTACGTGGATAAAAGTTTCTAAAATGATTTCACGTATATATATATATATATATATATATATATATATATACATATATATCCTAAATTTCTAATAAATTGCACATTTTTATTACATTCCCTCCATCTCGATCGCTTGATTCTTGTACTATATGGCCACTAGTTCCAGAGGATTGAAGTTTCGTTACAACGTCATAAAATGCTATACATTTATGTAGTCCTCTGAAAAAATATATACATTAGAAACTAAATGGTCCCTAAACCATAGTTAAGTATTCAAACGGATGCTGCCGAAGATCAGAGAATCAAGGAGCCCATGTGGGTAGATAAAGACACAAACAAGCTGAGAGACACATTTGTCCTGTCCGAACATACCACAACATCATTATTCATGGAAATGCCCCACAAATCTTTGTTGATTTCGGAAGTTACACTGATTTCTTGTTTGAGTTTATCAACATATACGTATGGGCAAACAATAGGCACAATGCCTTGGGGTCACAACGATGAAAAGAGCCAAAACATTTTAAAAGGCAATTGACGTTAAAGGAAACTTCCCGGAAGCTGCCTTCATGAGGATACGTCCATCTACTTCTCACATGCATGTGGGAAGATGTATGTTGTTATCGACCCACCCTTCTTGGATAAAAAATAACGACAGTTTTTATTTGTCTATATCGTAAAATTTTTAAATCAAATGGAATCAGAGGGCCTACGTTATTTAAAGTTCTTCCAGTTTAACAGGTTAGGGCATCTATAGATCACTAGCTTGGTCACAGACCATCTGACGAGTAGGTCCCTTGACGTGTACGGAACAAGACACTTAGCGTTATCATTTAGAAGTAATCATACTCATATCTTCTTATAAAGAAAGAATATGCGGCTGTAACGGTTTAGCAATCAAACAATTATTTGCGGCTACCGCCCACATACGATTTCTTCTGGCATGTTTTTAACGAAATTTCTTCAATTAAAAGCAGACGTATGTATACAGTATGGAAAATACAACCTCGTGAACAGAGGAAGATCACTAAAAATCAACTTTCAAAAACAGCAAAGGAATGGTCATAGAGTGACTAATCACAACAGAATCTCCACATCCAAAAAAGCAAAACTCAAGAAGACGAAGAAGAGTGGATGATCCCTCTCATGGTGGCAGTAAAATAGACCAGTCACCCGAAATCATGAATGGAAGATTAACACTGAAGTAAGAAGGCAGCGGTTGTTCAAGAGAGAGAGAGAGAAAGCCTATCCACCAAAATGAGAGAATATTTCTACTGGAATTTCAGATTTTTGTTGTCATTTTCTTTCTTTTGTAGAATTTTCAGATTATTACACGGTGACAACAATATTATTACAAATTACTTGATCACAATCTAGTAAAGGGTGATCTTAACAATCTTAAAACCATGAAAAATATATCATTCAACGGATTCTGTAAGTAAATTATGGGAGAAAAGATATATTCAAGTTGTGGCTGATTTTTTGTGTTATATATATGTAGCTAGAGTAGCTGAAACACCAAACAAGTCTAATTACTTTTTTTCCCTTAATTCTTTATTTCTTAGTATATGCCCAACCACATGCGAGAATGTAGTGAAGTAGAAAAAACGGCACGGGTCTTGTCCGAAAGGCTCTGATGATGAGATCCATTTCACAGCAAAGTCAAGCTGGCTTGTCGTGAAAGAGATAACTGTAGGTAGTGAGAGAAGCGGATTGGCAACCGAGTCTTCACTGGAAACGAACCACTACCGGCGAATTTCCCTTTTATTTGGTGAACCGAACTTCCTAAGCCTTACTGATCTTGAGTTATCAAAACCAGAAGTTGGAACCACCACCTGGTACGTCCCGGTTGTAAAACCAAACTTAGCATTTAGAGATATCGTGCTTCTACATTGATAATTGATTGTGTGCTGTACCAGTTCCACCCTTTATTTGCATTTGGATATTCATATTGCTAATTTAAGATCATGAAAACCTGTGGTTGTATACATTAGGTTCGTTGGGTTTTCTTCGGATTAAAACAAGTTATTCTCACTAATGTGCTTCGGAAATCAGTCCAAACCCACTGAGAAACCAAAGTTTAACATGGAGGCCCAAGAGTCCTCAGCTCAGCAGCAGCACACAAACCGTGTGATCACCTTCGTAGAGAAAGAAGGCAAGATCAGTCAAGCACAACAAAACAGAAAAGCAATGTTGGCGTCGGTATAAGTGAAAGCAGCTTCATCTACAGCTCAGCAGATAACAAAACGGCTAATAAATTTGCTATCCAAGAGGATGAAGTGGCTTAAGATCATTTAACCTAGGATACTTAGCTATATAAGACAATGCGATGTAATAAGAAATGTTAAGAGAGTTGAGTCAATAAGAAAGTTACCTCTTCACCTTTATCATTTATCTGTTTTCAAGATATACATAACAAATGGTAGAATCTAGAAACTCTGTTTTCGTTTGGTGATCAATATTACGAACACATGAAACTTCATCAAAATTACGATGGATTTACAAATTAAGATTAACCGCACATCTAGATAACAAGCATGCAATTATAGATTCAACATGTAGCTCACGTCATATGTTTGATAAAATAGCTCACACGCTAAACGTTATCCTTTGCATTTGGTTTTACTTATCTATCATGTTTATACTTTTTCATTATCATTATACTAGCCTGTGAGCAGTCTTCGTGGAGTTTATGGCAAAGGCTTTATGCATACCCTACTTTTGGCATGGGCTGACACTGCAAAAGAATTGGATGTCGCACCAATTTGTAATATGCTTTTGAAAGCTCAGAATCTTTATAATGCAGTACAGAGGCCCAATCTATTAAATTATATACATTGAAGACTTGCTTCTTAAAATTTTAGTTGGGCACTAGGCCTAAAATGAGGCCTAAAATGGATTTTACCCCTGTTTAGAAATTCGCTACGTGGAAACCGTGCGGCTAACCCGGACGGACGTAGCATGGAATCGTTGGTGATCATGCGTTTCATGCTTCCGAAGCGGAAACGGAAACGGAACCGCTCGGAATCGACATGGACTCACGATTCTGATTTTGAGACGTTTGGAACCGCAATGGAAGCATGCGATTCAGAATTGGAAGCGTCGATGGTGTGTTTGGAAGCGTAGAAGATTGTACAAGTTGTTTTTTAGAAAACTGAAAAATTATTTTGGGTTTTTTAATTTTGATTTGTTTTGTGAATATGTAACCCAATGAGCCCATTAAAATAACAAAACCCTAGTTAACAAATAAATGAAAAAGATTAATTCACTCACCGTAAGAAACGCAAGAACTAAGTAGCAGTTTCTGATACTTTTCAAGTTCAACCTTTATCCAGAGAAAAGAAGACAAGGTACGTAACTCATATACTTGATAAATAATCAATTATCATACTTTTTTGATGTGTTGTCACTTATTTGTCTTTTATGCATGTGGTTAGTAAAACATTACTTGTTCGTGTGAGTCTCGTGACATGTGGTAAATTCATGTGTGCTGTACTCTGGTTTTCAATTTCAGTCCAAAAAATATTTTAAGTATAATATTATACAAATTGTTGTGTACGTAGATCTTAATAGCCGTTTGTATCAATTGCATATTTATATTATATTTGGTAGATTAAGATATTACTATTCATAGAAAACTAATATAATTTTTTCACAGGACTGATGTCTCACTCTCAAGATCCTTTAAACATCGATGAGTCCTCGAACGTGGATGACAAAGCACCATTGTGGATCTATGTGAACAAAATTGAAAAGTTAGCTGGGGGAGGATCATGGAAGTTTGAATGCAAATTCTACAGAAATTCTTACGTTGGATCTCATAGTAGAGTATTGACTCATCTTCTGCAAGAAGGAAAAGGAATCAAAGGATACTTGAAAGTTACTCCTCAACAAAGAGCTAACCTGAAAAAATTAGTTGATGATTGCAAGGAGAGGATAAAACATGCAGCTCCTAAGCCAGTTCCACTTCCTTCGTCATCAAGGAACATGTCTAGTTCTTCTCATGATTATGATATGAGCTGCAAAGTTCCTAATGCAACTGAGTCTGATCCAAAGAAGAGAAAGGGTCCTCTGGAAAAAGCATTTAAGAACGAAGCTAGGGAGCAATGTGATGGTGAAGTATCTAGGATGTTCTACACTTGGACAGCCATCTTCATCCTCGTGTTTGCGAAAGGAATTGGAATACATACAAGTTCATTCATTCTGCAATAAGAAACAAGATTGTTCCCCAAAGAGCTGAAGATTTGGTATTTGTGCACACTAACCTCCGTCTTCTATCAAGAAGAAGCTCTGCCTATAAGGAAGGTCCTAGCAGTATGTGGGATGTTGGAGGTGATCAATTTGATTCACTGGATGAGATTAATCTTGGAAGACTTGAGTTTGAGGACCTTTCTCTTGATGAACCCGAATTGGAAGCTGTTTTGTTTGGTGGAGATGGTGAAAATGAGATCAATGATTGACTTTGAAGCTTGAACTTTATTTTTTCTGAGTTTTTCTTTGTTAATTTTTATGTTGAACTTTAGTATTTAAACTATATGTGTTGGATTTTTATTATTTAAATTTTTATTTTATTTAGTGTTTCAATATATATATATATATATATATATATATATATATATATATATATATATATATATATATATATATACGCTTCCAACACGTACCCGCTTCCTAAATATTTTGAAATTTTCGCTTTCACGTTTCCTTACGCTTCCGCGTCCCCGCTTCCGTTTCCATGCACAAGTTAACAGAAAGAAGAACAAAATTGAAGAGCACTCAGCAAAAAATTTCGGATATATTTAACCATAACATATAGTAAATATATATTCTACCTATTTTGATAATCACCGGTTAGTTAAAGTTAAAATTCCTTTCACTTTTTGTCTTTGATTCCCATATAAGCACATTTTTACTTTTATTTAATAAAGGAAAATATTGTAATTAGATTTTCATCTCCGTTTTCCATTTTAATACTTAATTTGACGAATATTTATTATTCCCCAACATAATTCATTATTTTTATTATGATTCGTTTGTTTCATTTTCTTGTTATCAATGGGAAATATAGTAAATCCATGATAGAAACACCAGTTTCAATCTTAAATTGTCAAAACAATTGTTGACTCCACAAGTTTTTGGTTGTATATACTGTAATAGCGATTCCACGCTGCAAAATCGTCCTCTACAGATGCATTTTAGAACAAGATGTTTTACCAAACTAGAGATAGGTTTTTTTTTATAGGTTAAAATTTCTGTGTGAATGTAACATTTAATAAATTATAATCAATATTTTGATGAAATTAAATATAAATATGATTTAAACTATAACCATATAAAAAGATTGAAAGTGTTATTTGAATATATTTCATATAAGTACATCTGCATGAAATAAAATCAGTATGCTATATCTTACAATAAATTATTCTTTTTTTTTTCTTAAACGAACTCATTATTTTCTGAATTAATCTAAGATTTATGGAGCTTGAATCACTTTTCTAAGAAAGAATCTTAACGTTTGATCTTGTTTTTTTTTTGCACTTTTGTTCTGTATATATTATAATTATTAAAACATTATAATAAATTTTTACGATAAAACATCTTACAAAAAATTTAGGTCGTTTTTATTTTATGATGACTCGAGATACTCGAGGAGACTTTTTCTTCTTTCCGTTAGTAAGATTTATGTGTGTTTTGTTGTTTTTCCTTTTTAATCTAACGAATAAATCTTTTTTGCTTTTCGGTTTGTTGTCGTTATGCTGTCGTTAGTATTTTTCTGTCGTTTAGTCGTTTTATTTTAATTCATTATTAGTGTCATAAATTTATGTCGAAAATTCAAGATTTAATGTAAAATTTAATATTCAACAAAATTCAATATAAAATTTACTTTTATAAACATATTACATATATTTGAAATAATTACATCTATATACAGTAAACTTAGTACATTATATTTCACAATAACTTTTTCTTTAACTAAATTAGTATAAATATTTGGAGACTGTATAATGTTTCAGATGAGCTATTTTTAACGTTTCTTTGTTTTCTTGTTAATTTCGCTTATATAAATAATATAATATCATATTTCTAATAGTTTTAGACAAAAGATAAGTATAAACAACAACATGGAAATAAATTCAACATATCATTAGATAACATATTAGATCTATTCTCTCAAATTGATTACATGTCATCTAGCTAGTGGATGTTTAGATACTATACAATATTTCTTACTTAAATCAAACAAAAAGATATGCATGCACATACTTTAATACGGTCTACTACTTTAGTACTAAAATACCGTATACACATTTAATAAAGATTAGTAGTCAAACATAAAATATTTCTTTCTTTTTGGCAATATCTTAATTCATTATACAACTAATTAAACTTCCAGACGAAGGACAACTTAGGAATTTCACTTTAAAAAATACACTTTCCTTAAACCAAAACATAACTCTCTAATGACAGCAAAGCATATGTAGGATATTATCTTAAGGAAATTACGAAAACACCCTCTAAGAAGTTATGATTATAACATCTTTCATCTTCTAATGTTCTAGACTCGATGGTATCCCACTTTTCAAATAGTGTAACCGTTACATTAATTAACTTGCAACTTTCTTCCTGGACTCAAGTCCTCACAGATTCTCAGATTCTTCCTTTATATTACGAGGGCGTCCATCAATCTTATCATCATCATCATCATCTCTTCACCTCATTTCTCTGCTTTCTCTGTCTCTTTAGATTACTTGAGATGGATTCTCGGTTTGTGCGTGGGTGGGCGATATCTGATGCTGAATCCAAATTTTCATGCGTGTTTGTGGTTCTCTTTTTCTGGTTTTTGGGTTTGTTTCGATCTTAATAAATTAAACGATTTTTGATTATTTTTTATTGGTTTTAGCATATTGAAAGTCTCTTCCTATGTGATTTGTTTGAATCTGTGTTTGTGAATCAGTGGCGACAATGATGCTTGATCCTGTTACCCACCCAACAGATGTCTGTATTGGACCTAACTCTTCCATCCTTGTTGAACCAAACTCCATCTTTTACAAAAGGGTTAAGGTTGTTGTCTGGTTCTTTTTGTGTTCCTTCATGTGTTGTGCTAATTAATGCATTGAGACATGTTTTTTTATATTTTCTGTCAGGTGGAACGGTTGGGTGGTTCTGAATCTGGTCTTGAGCTATTTGGGTTCTACACAGCTCCTCATGTTTATGTAGCGAATTGGTCTGAATCTCGTCTGGTGTCTCTCTCACACAGATCCTACAAGGTTGGTTTGAGATTCCTCATGATTGTTGTGGCTATTTGAAAACGTTGTTGTTATTGATTAAAGTAATTAATATTTAATCAGACAATTTATTGAATCTGGTTTTACTTCTCTCAGGGATGGCCATACTATCTGAACAAAGGAGCTTCGTTGAATATTTCATATAATGTTAAACCTGAAGGCAGTTCAGTTCGGGTTGTGGTCGAAAATGGTTGGTTAATATTATTTTTGTGTTCTTGCTTGTCTTTCTCCTATGGTTTGCATGTTGGTTTTATATTTGTCATTAAGGTTGTGATTGATAGAGTACAAATGCCCTAAAGCTCTTCTTTAATGAGGAACTCGAAAACGATATATACAACCCTTAGCAAAAGTCTATAACTTTCCTAAACATACTCCAAAACGTAATGCAAAACCTAACAAAGGAAAGATGTCTTAATCGTGAATTAATGTAGTTGTTTGTTTAAAAGTGTTGCCCTTTTTAGGGATGTCAACTAATTATTTCAATGCTCTCGTTTTCACAGAAATGACTTCTCACGGGTTGTTGGAGGAACCTCTATTTTTTCTTATCCGTCCCCCATCGAATCTGATCAAAGGTTAGTCAACTAGGAGATCCAACTTAAGTGCATTGGTTACACTGGTTAGTCAGGAGCTAAGAAAATTTCTTTTACAGGGAGTGGTGTGATTCAACTGAACATAAGTAATTCTGGAAGTTATCATCTTAATGTGGCTAACCCGAATTACTTGAAGGACGTAGAGGTAATAATTACTTTGGTTTCTGTTGTGTTTCTTGCAGATCTTTATTTTTTTTATTTTTTGAACTTTGAGATGGTTTTTGTTCAGGTGGAACTGGATATTGATGTGAGGGCTGTATTGTATGATACTAAGGAACCACCATTCTACAAGTGTGACTTCAGCAAAAGCGCGTGCACATTCAATACAATGCCTTTTGTTGGAACTTCTATTGTTTTAACTTCACCATCACATAGACCGGTATGTATTCGCAATCACCAACAAATTTTTTTTTTTTTAAATATTATTCTCAGTCTCAGCTGAATGAATCCTCATCTCTCACTGTCTCTGAGTTCAGGGAGTATTAGCTGAAGAACAAGAATGGTTCATCAGAATCTCCTATCAAGCTAGATGGACTTCATATGCCATAGTCACAGGTAAACATTTCATTTGGTATCTGAGCATTGTAAACTAATTCTTTTGGTATCAGTTACATGTAGCATTTGTGCATATACAGGTCTCGTGATTTGCTTCATAATGCTAGCTCTAAAACTAAATAAATGGTTACAACATTATGGGGAAGAGAAATATGTAATGGATGATGATTCATCGACTATAAGTCTACTTGTAAACAAAGATGACGATGTTTCAAGCATGTGTTCATGGACTGAGTCTGTTACAGCATATGATGCTGACCGTGAAGACTTTAGTGGCAATGAAAGTGAAGCAAGTTATGGAAATAGAACTCGCTGTGCCATCTGTTTCGACACTCACCGAGATTGTTTTTTCCTCCCATGTGGTCATTGTTTCACTTGTTATCAGTGCGGAACAAAGTAAGTTGTTATCCATTGAAACTAGTTTGATAATAATATAATATACCAACTGTCTTGTAAAATAGTCTTATTTGGTATTGAGATTAATCTAAAGTATCTAACATTATGATGGCTAATATGTCCACAGGATAGCTGAAGCTGCTGGGAAGTGTCCAATATGTAGAAAGAAGATAAAGAACGTGAAACTAATTTATACCGTGTAAATATATGAATCAATGTATGATGAAAATATAAAGCGCTAATAATAATAATAATAATAATATAATTAAAATATTGACAAATCTCAATTTTTTCTCAGCATTATCTTTTTTTTTGTGTTTTCTGACCACCAAAAATATAAGATTATATAAAGTAAGTTGTTATTCATTGAAACTAGTTTGATAATATACAACTGTCTTGTTGAATAGTCCTATTTGGTGTTGAGATTATATAAAGTATCTAACATTATGATGGCTAATATGTCTACAGATAGCAGAAGCTGTTGCGAATTGTCCAACTAGATACTGACCCGCCCTTTTCAAGGGCGAAAATTATTTAAACAAACCTTTCTAATTGTTACCGAGATTAGAATTTACAATTTTTTTGAATAATATTGTTTTCGGTTATAAAATATACACATTTTTAATTACAATTTCTACAGTGAAACCTCTATAAATTAATAATGTTGGGACTACACCAAAACTATAATTTTTTTAATTTATAGATGTTATTAATTTACCGATATAATAATTGAACCAATTTGGGACTATAAAATTATATTATTTTACAAAAATTTAGTGCATATTAATTTATAGAGTATTAATTTAAAGAGTTTTACTGTATATAAACGTTAATATGTGTGAGATCCAAAATTTATAAGGAAAATTTTTAGACAATACTTTTAATTGTTACTGAGAAAACGAAAAAGTCAAATAGAGTTTAGTTCCACAAATTTTTTTTAATATATTTATTTTATAATATTTTTGTGGATATATTATATAATCTTTTATTTTTAAATTTCAAATATAATGTTAGTTGGTTAAGACCCAATATTTATAAGGCCTAATGTAAATTGGTTTACATAATCGTATGTCCCTTTATTTGCAAAACAACACAATTTTAGTAATTTTCCAAAGCCCATTAGTTAAACCAATTATAATGTGTATTTATATGTTGGTTTAAATCAAGTTGTTAGTCATGTAGATATATTCAAGGAACCAAACAGATTTAAGTAGCCAAACACCTACTATTCTAGAGAAGGTCCAAATTTAAATGACAACTTTTAAATGGTAGATAAATTTTAGGATCCTAAATTAATAGAGTAGATATGTAGAAAGAAAACAGAGAAAGTGAAACTAATTTATACCGTGTAAAACATATGAATCATGTATGATAAAAATATAAAGCCTTAATAATTAAAAAACATAATTAAAATATTGACAAATCTCAGTTTTTTCTCAGCATTATTTTTTTTTGTCTACTGACCATCAAAAATATAACACCATTGTTTAACCCATCATAGGATAGAAAATAATGAATGTTATATTTTGAAAATGTGATGAAACCTTTAAGCTAGTCCCTAGCTTTGTAGTGAAGTTTTTTTTAGAACACAACTTTTTTTTATTAAACTTCAAATTTTGTGACTATAAAGGAAGGATAAAATGTTACATCCTCTTTGATAAGTAAAATAAAACAGGTATGATGGTTGTTTTTTTTTCAAAAGAGGAAGATAAAAAGATTGAAAATGTTATTTGAATATATTTCAGATAAGTACATCTGCATGAAATAATTTCAGTATGTTATATCTTACAATAACTTTTTTCTTAAAAAACTTATTATTTTCTGAATTAATATAGGATATATGGAGCTTAAATCACTTTTTTAGATAAGAGAGAATCTTAACGTTTAGTCTTTTTTTTTTGCACTTTTTCTATACATATATATTCTAATTTTTAAAATTTAATCGATGTTATAATAAATTTTTACAAAAGAACATTCTTACAAAATTTTAGGTCATTTCTATTTTATGCTGACTCGAGATAATCGAGGAGTCTTTTCCTTCTCTCTGTTAGTATAGTTAATGTGCATTTTGTTGTCTTTCCTTTTTTGTCTAACGAATAAATTCTTTTTTTTTTTTACTTTTCGGTTTGTTGTCGTTATGTTGTCGTTAGTATTTTTCTATTGTTTAGTCGTTTTCTTTTAATTCATTATTAATGTTAGTTCTCTCGAAAATTCAGGATTTAATGTAAAATTTAATATTTAAACAAATCAATATAAAATTTACTTGTGTTAACATATTACATATATTTCAAATATGTACATCTATATAAAATAAACTTAGTACATTATATTTCTCAATAAATTTTTCTTTATCTCAATTAGTATAAACATATGGAGATTAATGTTTCAGATGAGCTAATTTTAACGTTTCTTTGTTTTCTTCTTTCCCTTATATAAATAATATATTACTGTATTTCTAATCAATATTCTAATAAATTTAGACAAAAGATAAATATAAACAGCAAACATGCAAATAAATTCAACATATCATTAGATAACATATTAGATCTATTTTCTAAATTGCTTGCATGTCATCTAGCCAGTGGATGTTTAGATATTATACAATATTTCTTTCCTAAATCAAACAAAAAGATATACATGCACATACTTTAATACAGTGTATTACCAAAATACCTTAAAAATACACTTTCCTTAAACCAAAACATAATCCTCTAATGACAGCAGAGCATATGTAAGATATTATCTTAAATGAAATTACGAAAACACCCTCAACAAAGTTAAATACTGTCTAGCCTTTGATTAATACCATCTTTCATCTTCTAGACTTGCTGGTATACCACTATTCAAACAGTGTAAGCGTTACATTAATTAACTTGCAACATTCTTTATGGATTCATTTCCTCACAGATTTCAGATTCTTCTTTATATTACTAGGGCGTCCATCAATCTTATCATCATCATCATCTCTTCACCTCATTTCTCTGTTTTCTCTCTCTCTCTTTAGATTACTTGAGATGGATTCTCGGTATGCTATCAATTCAATTTCTCGTGATGTTAACATCCGTGCGTGGCGTCCGATGTCCGATGCTGAATTCAAAGTTTCATGCGTGTTGGTGGTTCTCTTTTGCTGGTTTTTAGGTTTGTTTCAATCTTAAATTAAACGCTTTTTGATTTTTTGGTTTTAGCATTGCAAGTCTCTTCCTCTATATGTGATTTGTTTGAATCTGGGTTGTGAATCAGTGGTGATGGCTATGCTTGATCCTGTTGACAACCCAACAAATGTCTGGATTGGACCAAACTCTTCCATCCTTCTAGAACCAGGCTCCATCTTTGTCAAAAGCATTAAGGTTATTGTCTGTCTGGTTACGTCTTTTTGTTTTTGGTCCTTCATGTGTTGTTGCTAATGTATTGAGACATGTTTCTTTCTTTCTGTTAGGTGGAAAATTTGTATGGTTCTGGATCTGGTCTTCAGCTATTTGGGTTCTATACATCTCCTCGTGTTGATGTAGCGAATTGGTCTGAATCTCGTTTGGTGTCTCTCTCACATAGATCTTACGAGGTTAGGTGTTTGAGATTCCTCATGATTGTTGTGGCTATTTAAAACCGTTGTTGTATTAATGATAGAATAGTTAATATTTGTGAGACAATTTTGTTGAAATGGTTTCATTTTCTCTCAGGGATGGCCTTACTATCTAAACGAAGGAGGTTCTTTGAATATTTCATATAATGTTAAACCTGAAGGCAGTTCAGTTCGGCTTGTGGTCGATGAAGGTTGGTTAATATTCTCTTGTGTATTGCTCCTATGGTTGCATGTTGGTTTAATATCGTCATGAAAGGCTGAAAATTTGTAAACACAAAGATATACCCTAAGTCACTTTCTTTTAATGAAAAGAACATGTAACTGATAGAACCCTTAGCAAAGTCTATAACTTTTCCTAAACCTACGTAAAGCAAAACCTAACTAAGTAAATATAGGTGATAGATGTCTTAATTGTGAATGTAGTTGTTTGTTTAAAAGTGTTGCCTTTTCAGGGATGTTAACATAATTATTTCAATTCTCTCCTTTCACAGGAATGGCCACTCGCTGGTTGTTTGAGGAACCTACAACGACCTCTCTCCCATTGAATCTGATTCAAGGTTAGTCAACTATGAGATCCAACTTTAAGTGCTTTCGTTACACTGGTTATTCATTAGTTAATAAAAGTTCTTTTACAGGGAGTGGTATGATTCAAGTGAACATAAGCGAGTCTGAAAGTTATCATCTTAATGTGGCTAACCTAAACTTGAAGGACGTAGAGGTAATAATTACTTTGGTTTCTGTTGTGTTTCTTGCAAATGTCCATTTTTTTTTAACTTGAGATGGTATTTGTTCAGGTGGAACTGGATATTGATGTGAAGGCTGTCGTGTATGATACTAAAGAACCACCATTCTACAAGTGTGACTTCAGCAAGAACGCGTGCACATTCAATACAATGCCTTTTGTTGGAACTTCTATTGTTTTAACTTCACCATCACATAGACCAGTATATATTCGCATTCACCAACAAATATTTTTTATATTATTCTCAGTCTCAGCTGAATGAATCCTCATCTCTCACTGTCTCTGAGTTCAGGGATTATTAGCTGAAGAACAAGAATGGTTCATCAGAATCTCCTATCAACCTAGATGGACTTCATATGCCATCGTCACAGGTAGACATTTCTTTTGGTATCTGAACATTGTAAACTAATTCTTTTGGTATCAGTTACATGTAGCATTTGTGCATATACAGGTCTCTTGATTTGCTTCGTGATGCTAGCTATAAAACTAAATAAATGGTTACAGCATTATGCGAAAGAGATATATGCAATGGATGATGATTCATCAACTATAAGCCTACTTGTGAACAAAGATGACGATGTTTCAAGCATGTGTTCATGGACTGAATCTTTTACAGCATCTGATGCTGATCGTGAAGACTTTAGTGGCAATGAAAGTGAAGCAAGTTATGGAAATAGAACTCGCTGTGCCATCTGTTTCGACACTCACCGAGATTGTTTTTTCCTCCCATGTGGTCATTGTTTCACTTGCTATCAGTGCGGAACAAAGTAAGTTGTTATCCATTGAAACTAGTTTGATAATAATATAATATACCAACTGTCTTGTTGAATAGTCTTATTTGGTATTGAGATTAATCTAAAGTATCTAACATTATGATGGCTAATATGTCCACAGGATAGCAGAAGCTGTTGGGAATTGTCCAATATGTAGAAAGAAGATAAAGAAATCGAAATTAATTTATACCGTGTAAAATATATGAATCAATGTAATGATGAAAATATAAAGCGCTAATAATAATAAAATATAATTAAAATATTGACAAATCTCAGTTTTCTCTCAGCATTATTATTTTTTGTCTCCTGACCACCAAAAGTATAAGAGAAATTTGAACCTATAACAAATTAACCATATCAACCCCTCTCTCCTTCTCTCTTCTCATCTCTTTCTACCCTTTTACTATAAGACTAATATTTCCCTAATATAGTCATTCAGCAAATTAACCCAAAATATAACACCATCGTTTAGCCCATCATAGGATAGAAAATAATGAAATGTTATATTTTGAAAATGTGATGAAACCTTTAAGCTAGTCCCTAGCTTTGTAGTGAAGATTTTTTTAGAACACAACTTTTTTTATTGCATTTCAAATTTTTTGACTACAAAGGAAAGATAAATGTTACATCCTCTTTGATAAGTAAAATAAATCAGGTATGGTGGTGATTTTACTTTAAAGAGGAAGATGATAAAATATTGTGATGGCTAGAAAGATTCAATAATCATATTTTGAATAATAATAATAATAATAATAATAATAATAATAATAATAATAATAATAATATTAATTAAAAGTTTAATCATATTTTAATAGATTTTGATAGCTAAAATATTTCAACAAATGTTTAGGTCAATTTTATTCTACGATGAGTCGTGGTACTCGATGATTTTTTATTATTTCCATAAGTAAGATTTACATGCGTTTTGTTGTTTTTCCTTTTTAATCTAACGAATAAGTTTTTTCTGGTTTTTTTGTTGTTATGTTGTCATTGATATCTTAGTGTTGTTTATTTGTTTTCTTTCCTTTTTATTATTTCTGTTAATAAGATTTACGTGTGTTTTCTTGATTACCATCTTTTTGATAACGCTATTATATATGCAATTAAAATATTTCTACAAAAATTTAGGTTGATTATATATTCTACTATAACTCGTGTGAGTCGATAATTTTTTATATTCTTTCCGTTAGTAAGATTTATGTGTGTTTTATTATTTTCCTTTTTAATCTTTCTCTGTTAGTAAGGTTTATGTGTGTTTTATTATTTTCCTTTTAAATCTAACGAATAGTTTTTTTTTGTTCTTTTGTTTGTTGTCGTTATTATTTTAATGTTGTTGAGTTGTTTTCTTTTAATTCGTTACAGAAAATTTAATATTCAACAAAATTTGATGTAAAATTTACTAGTGTTATATCTTCTACTATAACATGTTAAATATTTATCAAATAAGTACATTATCTATATTATTAAAATTCAATTACAAAATTGGAGTGTTTGGAGACATGAATTGCAGTTTAAAAAGAGGTTTGTTTGGAAACATGGATAACAATATTAAATGAGAATTGTTTGGAAACAGTATATTTACTTTCTTTTATTTACACAATTAGTCATTGCATTTATAATAAATTAGATATTTCCTTTTGTAATTCTTTTTATTTACAGATTCTGCCACTGCATTTAAAATCAATTTAAATTAATTAATTATAATTCCAAACTTATCTAAGCAAATTGATAATCATATATTGATCATTATTAATATTGTAAAATTATTACTAAATAAAATAATTTCTATTTCATTTAATTTAGCCAAACACATAAATTTTTTTTATATTCATTTACGGAATCAGTTAGGCATAGACATTCGGGTACCCATTTAGGTACGAGTCGTTTCTTTCGGGTATAGATTTTTTGGGTTTTGAAATTTATTTTTAGGTACTTCCTTTTTGTTGTTCTTTTTATTTAAAGATTCTACCATTGCAATTAAAATCAAGTTAAATTAATTAATTACAATTCCAAAACTTATCTAAACAAATCAATATTCATATATTGATCATTATTAATATTGTAAAAATATTAGTAAATAAAAAATTTCTATTTAACTTCATTGAGCCAAATACATAAACATATTTTTTTATTTGTTTACGAAATTAGTTAGGCATAGACATTTGGGTATCCATTTAGGTATGGGTCGTTTCCTTCGGGTATATATTTTTTGGGTTTTGAAATTTCTTTTTAAGTACTTCCTTTTTGTATTTTTTATTTACAGATTCTACAACTGCATTTAAAATTAATTTAAATTAATTAATTATAATTCCAAAACTTATCTAAACAAATCGATATTCATATATTGATCATTATTAATATTTTACAGATATTACTGAATAAAATTTTCTATTTCACTTAATTTAGCCAAACACATAAAAATAATTTTTTATTTGTTTATGGAATCCGTTAGGCCTAGACATTTGGGTATCCATTTAGGTACTGGTCGTTTTTTTCGGGTATAGATTTTTTGGGTTTTGAAATTAGGCAATGTTTGGATATAAATTTTTGTGTGAGTTTTAAGTTGGATCCCCCGGGTCTGATGTATAGGAAACTAAAAATATTCAAATAACGAATGTATTTGAAAATGAATCGGATATTTGAACCAAAAATAATGGCTGCACATAACAAAAAATCAATATAAAAATACTGTATATTTGGATTCAAAATCATTTCTTTTAACAACAAACTACACAAATATGTTGATTTGTATAAAAAAATTAAATGACAATGTAAATATTTAATTATTATAGAAATATGTCATATTGTTTAAACAAAATATCAATATAAAGTATTGTACATTTTCATTCTAAAATCATTTATTTTAACAACAAGCCAAATAAATATGTTGATTGGAGAGAGAATAAAATAAAGTCAGAAAAACACATAGTCTACCAGAGAGACTGTATGTGTCGAATTTATTATAAAGAAAATTTTTCTAAAATAAATACATTCAATAATTACAAACAAATAATATATTTTATAAAATTGAAAAATAATACCTTTCAAGGCGGATCAAAATCTAGTATACAATAAAGTGAGTACATAAAATTTTACAGTACCTTATTCATCATCTCTATTAGTATAACATATAGAGACTATGTAATATTTCAGATGAGCTAATTCTAACATTTCTTTCTTTTTTATGTAATACAATATTTTTAATCAATATTTTAGTTAAGAGATTTAGACAAAGATATATATATATATATATATATATATATATATATATATATAATTACGAAATGCAAATACATTTAACACATTATTAGATAACATTAATATTTGGAATTACGATAGGTGTGAGTCCGACGGTCGATCAAGACCTAACGAGTTAAACAAAATTTAAAGGTTAGTCAGAGATTAATGGGAGAGTAATTTTAAGTGTTTTATCATTATCCAGAATAAAGTTAAGATATACTAACCATCGTATCTGCTCTTTGAACCCTGTGTAACCAATTTTTTTTCAATATTTTTTAATAAGGGTTAATTTGTATTTAACTCTTCTTCTTCATTTTGCTGTTGTATAAGTATTCTGTAACTTCTATCCAGGCCCATCATTACAGATCTGTCACCACCCTTGAAGTTATGCGTTTTCCTTATTGTTGTTTTCGTCTAGTATATCTTACATGCAATAATCGATTTCAAACATTGAAAACCAAAAAAAAATATACAAAATTATGAATCAGATTTGTTACCCGATTTTGATGAATTTGGCACAGAGTTAATGAACAATGAGTAGTCGCCAGATTAATCGACAACTCCGGGGAATTTTTAAACATGGGATAACATATTATTTATTTGCTGCAATTACTTACATAGTTACATGTAATCTAGCTAATGGATATTGTGTGGAATTTTTTTTTTGGGCAACTGGATGTGTGGATATTTACAGTTCTTTCTAAATAAAAACAATACGAGTGACTATACATTTGAGGGGATGTATTAATAATCATTTGCCCGCAAACATGAAATTGACATGGTTTTTCTAACTTTTTTTTTTGAACAACACATGGTTTTTCTCACTAATGCCCTTTTGTGACTTAGCTGTACTCTTCAAACCTGATTGGTGTATTATGATCAGGTCGGTTTTAGTCGGTTTTGGGTTATTTGGTAGGTTCAATCGGGATATCACCTCTTGGTTGTAGAAGAGTGCCAAAGAGACTCGAACCATACTGGAGTTAACGATCACATGATGCTGAGCCTGAGTATATAAAACTTAGTGAAATATATAATTCCTGTGGTTAGTATCCCATCTGATTCCATTTCAATAAAGCAGTTCAAATACTTTACGATGATTACATGAATTTTTTGCCAAAAAAGAATTGTTTTGAAAATGTCCAGAAAATCATTAGCCCAAATACGAAAGCCCAATATGTTGAAGGGTGAAAGAGCTTCATGAGTTTTAGAATAATTTGTAAAGAAACGTTTATGCACAGTTTTTAGTTTTGGAATCAAATTTTCTTTTTATATAGGAAGACAGACTCTAGTTTGGATAATCAGGTGAAAATGTCAAAATATGTATAGTTTCGAATCCACCGATATAAGATAATATCATTTTATTCCACTAAAGTTGTAAACAGAGAGACTTGGGAGTGAAGCTAAGGCTACGACCGGTCGCCGAGAATTAAGAACCGCACAATATTATTACAAAAGAAGTAAACTAAACCCGAAGCTTCTCGCGATGGTGATGAAACGTCAACGCAATACAATCGTCACATTAATAAGATTGTAACATGACCAATGAAAAGCAGTCAATAGTTTAAACCGAAAAATAGCCCAATCAAGATTCAAAGTTTGCATAAATGGCTTTAGATTTTAGTAAAAAAAAACGCTCATTTAAAAGAAAAAAAAATTACGTTTACCAATGTGTTTTTTTTCTTGTAAAAGTGACGCTCACGGCTCACCAATGTGTTTCACTTAATCTATTCGATTATGCAGTATATTTTCTCTTAAATACCGCATTTTATATATTTTTCCAATATATCACAATTTTATTTTAATTTATAAATAACATATATGAAGGATTTTGAAAATTTTGAAGTTTTTTGAATCTTTGGAAACAATGGTAGTATTTTAAAATTATCCCAACACCAAGAAAGAGAGATCTAATTTCAAATACATTCGATTGATTATTATTGACAAGAAAAATATTTGATTGATTATATTTCGACTGTCGAATCTAGAATAGTATTTGTCAAACCTAAAAGTGATTATTACATTATGAGAAGAAAACGATAGAAATATCCACATCCCTAAAGCTTATCACAGGTCAAGTTGTTAATAGATTATATACTTTAATTAGAGACTAATCCTTTTTTAATAGGCCATTTAAAAATAAATAGAGTATTAAGATCAAATAACGACACATTTACCGAAAGCTTTTTTCTTTAATGTTATTTGTCAAAAGAAAAACAGAAAAAAGTAAATAATATTTGAAAAAAAAATCCAACAAAAGAAAAAAAAAGTAAACGCGTAGACAGATGGCGACATGAGAAAGAGAGAGTGGAGAAGAAGAAAAGAATTACGATCAAAGAAATAAGACATCTTTCTCTAGACGTTTTCACATTACAAACTCAAAGCAAAAAGAAAAGAAAATTGTATTTTTCATTTTCGATCTAAAAAGTGAAAGCCTCTCGAAATCTAACCTGTGCTTTAGTCTTTAGAGATCGTTTGGTGATTCTTGTTTCTCTTTTAGTTATTTTCTTGATTAGTTCTTGATATGGATCAGCATCAGCTTCACCAGCTTCAATACCTTAACAAACACCATCACCAACTTCATCCTCAATCTCAAACTCCCGAGCTAACTTCTCCGGCTACAGGGGATAGGTTTCCACAGTGGAGCGTAGAAGAGACTAAGGAGTTGATAGCCATACGAGGAGAGCTGGATCAAACTTTCATGGAGACAAAGCGGAACAAGCTTCTATGGGAAGTTGTATCTAACAAGATGAGAGACAAAAGCTTTCTTCGTAGCACTGAACAGTGCAAGTGCAAGTGGAAGAACCTCGTCACTCGCTTTAAGGTCGACCCCAACTTAATCCTCTCTTTCATTCTTTCTTTTCATACTGTGGATGTTATTTAATTTTATAGTGTGTTTTTTGCTTGGAGGTCATGCATGGAACTATGCTAATATGCAAAATGAATATAGATGTTACAATAAATTAGTATTTTGCTAGTTAGAGATTAATATGTAAGTAGATTAGTTTCTACATGCATGATATCTTATTGGTGATGTATATTCAGGGATGTGAGACAATGGATGAAGAGACAGCAAGACAACAATTCCCTTATTATGATGATATGCAAATTATATTTTCAAATAGAATGCAAAGAATGCTATGGGCCGAGTCTGAGGGAGGAGGAGGGGGAACAAGCGGGGCAACGAGAAAGAGAAGTCACTCGGAGCAGTTTTCTTCAGATGAAGAAGAAGAGAACTTGAATGAAGAGCTGGTAGATGTCAGCAATGAACCAAAAACCCTAAACCCGAAAAAGAACACTGTAAAGAAGCGAAAAGGCGGTATTAGTAGTGGTGCCAGTAATAGTGTAAGAGAGGTTTTAGATGAGTTTATGAGACATCAGCTGAGAATGGAGAACGAGTGGCGAGAACGATGGGAGGCGAGGGAGAAGGAGAGAGCAGAGAAAGAAGAAGAGTGGAGAATGAAGATGGAGGAGCTTGAGAAGGAGAGGATGGCAATGGAGCGGATGTGGAGGGACAGAGAGGAGCAAAGGCGGTCGAGGGAGGAGATGAGGGCAGAGAAGAGGGATTCACTTATCAATGCATTGCTTGCTAAGCTTACTAGAGATGGTTCTCTCTAGCTCTAATGTTTTTTAAACGTAAGTTAAGTTGATCTTTCTATGCATGTCTTTTTTTTCGTCTTTCTATGCATGTTTAACGTGTAGGTTTAGTTATTTGGTGGGAATAGTTAGTATATTCATGGAAAAACTCATTACTCATGTATTGTGAGTTTTAAGTGGGACTTTAGGAATATATTAACCCCACATTCTTTCTCTCCATGGTACTTACTGATTCTGGTTAATCTATGGGCCATGTTATTTGCATACCATTTAATCTTAATGTGATAATGGTTTTCCAAGTCGGTCACCGACCTCTTATGGTTCATGATAAAATTTAAAATAAAAATAGGTATGTTCGTCGTACCAAAAAAAAAAAGGTATGTTCAGTAGTTTGTAATCATTTAATATTATTAGAAGGAAAAAAAAGTTAATTGTATTTTGGAATTTTATGATTCAAAGAAATTTTAGGATACTGAATTTTTCTGAAAATATGATACAGAAGAAGTGGCAGACATGGTTATATCTCCCACGTCTGTATTCAAAATTTTCAAACAATATTTCTTTTTTGTTTCTTTTGTACTCGATATCAACATGGTTACTAGTTACATGCAATTATATCTTCGTGGCCCATAAGAATATCAAAAATTATAAACATATCAAGCAATGTATAATGTATTATGCATAAAGAAAAGAAGGTTCACGCGTTTAGCTTTGGCCTTTAGGTGAATGAATGAGAGAATCGTGTATCGTTTCGTTGAAACTTGAAAGGGACAACAAGACACACTGTCACTGACATTGACCTTTTTGTTGGCAAAGCAAATGCCACAACTTGTCTCCTTCAGACTCGAGGTCGGTCCTCAAGCTCCATTTTCGATTGAGTTGGTTGTAATTTATACTTACACCCTTTATTACTGATTTCTATTTAATATATAGTTTGCAAGTGTACACTCTCTTGAAGATTCATACATCAAGCAAGAACATGCAACTAGCTTAACGGCTCTAAGATGTTTCACCCGTACGACCAAATATTACTAGTAACCATCAAAATCAATGTTCAAAAAATCATTAAGAGCTATTTAGACGATTTATATGGGATTATTTAGGCAAATAGCTAAACTGATTTTTGAACGCCTAAATCAATATTTTTAGAAGGAATTTTTAAAAAATTAAAAAAGTCAGTTTGTTTAGGTCTAAATTACTGACTAATTAGAAGTTTAAACAGTCCAGACCGATTTTTAAAATATTGATCAAAACCATATCAGCCAAAACGTTATACTCTTTTATTGGTCAAACCCAAAATGCATGTGCAAGTCACATTGTGTGCTCATTTTAGGTGATAAAACATACCCAAAATCTAACCAGCATTAAATCTTCTCAGTATAGCACCTATAAACTTGTCTTGAACAAAACTCGACTAGAATTAAATGAGAGTATAACTCTTTATATATAGAGAGAAAAAAAAACAGTTCTGAATGTCGTTTGCAGCTCTTTAAAGTCGGCTCTAGAAATAAAAGAAAAGAAATACGATTCATCGAAACAATAGATTTTGGCAGCCTTCATAAGGGCACAACATAGCCCTCTTATTATTAACCCTATCTACTTCCTGCATCGTATACTTCTGAAGACGCCTCCCTTGGTGTAAAACTCTCCCTGAATTTCAATCACCGAGAAACACATTAAGAACATGTTGCAACAGAAGTGTTCAAGTTATAGGATTCTTACACGTTGCCATTTCTCATTGCGGTTTCTTATGGAACAACTTCATCTGAGATAACAGCCTTTCCCAAATAAACCTGTTGCATCTCCTCTTTCCAGATCTGCAACAACTTCATAATTCAATTTGTTTTCCAACAAAAAAAGGGATTTAATCTGTCTATAGCTATCAAAATTTTGTGACCCCCCTACCGTGTCACGGAACTCCACCCTTATGTGAGGCACATTTGTTTTGTGAATGTCGTTTCCATCAGGTCCTCTTTTGTAGTAGTCTTTTCCAATCCAGTGCGACTATAAACATGTCAAAGAATCAAATTAACCAACAGACCGGAGCAGAGATAAGTACATGATGCTACAGTCTATGTGTGTGATATAACAAGTACCTTCAGAGCATGAGAGAAACCTGACTGGTAAACTGAGTTACGAGCTATCTCACATAGGTCACATGAACTCAGCTTCCATACCTGAAAATTCAGTTTTTGTCTCTAGTAAATACATCAAGGACTAACTAAAGATGATTAACTTCCATTGTCAAATGATGACTTACCGAGGCAGCAATGCTGTACTCTTCCACTAGAGGTTCTTTGGTTAAGTGAATCTGAAGGGGATCATCCGTGGAGAGGGAAACATTGAGACCTCTTAAGAAAAACACAGGAAACGGGTTTCGGTGGTAATCTAGAAACAGAGAGTTGTTGCTCAGTGGAGACATGGCCAGACCAATCTGTCAAAAGAGATGTAATAAAATGTCCAGTCAGATATTGTAAGACCAGACACAATACAAGCTCGCAGGGAGTCTCTGCATACCTGGGCGAGGTAGTAGAGATACTGAAGCACAGGAGACTTTCGTAGATTGATTCCATGAGCAATGCTATGGCATGTGAGAAATGTAGCAGCCAAGTGGTCAATGTCACCAGCCTGAAAATTTGTAGACATCTTAAACATCTATTGAACAGAAATTGAAAACAGTTTATACAGACAGCACAAAAGATTAAGTAAGTCACCTCCCCAGAATGTGGTCGTAGGGTGATGGTCGTCATGCCCTTTGACTCCCGAAGCTGGGGAAAAAGAAAACAAGTTACTACATATTACACAGTTTTGAAAACATGAAGTTAGTTGCAGCAGAGATGACGAATGATACCTTGTTTAGCACATAGAGGTTAGCGTAACAGTAGTAGACATAGTACGAAAAAGCAGGATTAAATGCGTTAGTCCATTGAGCTGGAGTGGGCATGTGTTTCGTGGGACGTCTTTCAGGTTTGCTTTCATCATCGACCAAATCAAATCCAACAACCTTAATATACCAAACAAGAAACCAGCAATCAAACAAACGAGAAACAGCAACTAACTTTTTAATAGTTCTGATAGATATATAGATGCTAACCTGCTTCAAGAAAACATGGAGCTGGGGATGCGAATCGGGATCTACCGTGGCTTCAAACAGAGGAATGAATATATTGTCAAGGATATTCTGGAACGATGTCACAATACCCATGTCCTTGTAAATGTTGTACAGACGTGGGAGCTAGTGAGCAGACAGACAGAATATAAGTCAGTTAGCAGTCATGTGACAAAGAGAGACGCATAAGCATTAAAAAGAAAGCCAACCTGAATTAACCAGACAACGTTCTCACTGTAAAGATCATTGTTCACAATCCAACTAGCCAGTTGGTCCCACTCACTCATTTTTCTGCCGTATATAGATATTCTGTATTCTGCCATCTGTAGTGTTCAAAGTAGACATCCGGTAAAGAAAAATACAGAGCAATTATGAATCTGCTTTGGCATAAAATTCCTTAACACAGAAATTAGGCATAAAACCATGAAATCTGTTTTCAGAAAAGCCAATGCGCAGCACATGAGCTTGAAGAAGTTAACCAGAGGCATAACAATGGAACTGAGTGTTTGATATTGTCATTAAGACTAAAATCCCAAAATTTTCTATTATTGGTCTCAACATAGTATAGTAAAACAATTATGGCTTCCTGTACGTATATTCTCTGTCTATATAGCACATCCAACCAGAAATGGAAGAGTGGTTTTATATGTGGTTTTGGGTTTGTAAGCGGGAGTGAGAGGAGATCCATTATCAAAATCCTACTTTTCTTTGTATTTCCAGCAGATTATATATAAAAGCTTAGTTATATCTATTTGATTGTAACAGTGTTCTTCTCTTATCATGTTCTTTCTCAGTGCTTAAGACTATTACAGATGCACGGGGAGTTTACCTGATACTTGCTAGCTTCAAGATCAGAGAATACTTGCTTTGTTATCTCACCAAGAAAACGACCTGAATCCAAAAACAAAAGAAATGTCCGAACTCAAAAGTTTCTCTGGAAATCAATACACTTTTGTTAACATTATCTTATAGTGCATCACATGGTGAGGAAAAGTATATGTAGAAGGAAAAGTAAGCAGGTGGCATACATGGAAGTGCACAGACGCATCAACTTAGCTAAAAACGGTGTTAAGAGGAACAAAGTCACAAAAGAATATAAATACCTTGGATGAGATTATCCTGTTTAAGGAAAATTTCCCTCAGCCTACTTTGACCACATGGATTATACTTAAGGTTGAACTTATCAAACCGATGAAAGGTGCTCTTATCAGCGTGAACATCCAAAAGGTCAACGTTCAGATCATATCTGTGAAAGGTTAAAAGAAGGAGAAAAGGTTTATTTCTTTAGCATAATTGTTAATTGTTTGATGAAATACACATCACAACCAGGTGGCTCCTCAGAGATTGACTTGTAATAGTTATTAGTATTGGAAATGAAAATTACCCAGTCAGATCCAGGCTCTCAAAAACTTCTTTCAAGGTCAAATATGTTCCGTCTCGGAATATGACAACCTGCTTAGAGCAAAAAGGTTATCACACCTGCAAACCAGTAAATCGCATACTCATATGGTTCCCCAGTAGTTACCTCATCAGGTTCTTTCCTGAGCTTCGACTTGATAAACCTTAAGAGATGTTTCTGGTTCATGCAAGCTGAATGATGAACATGAGTGTCGACTTTCCTAACGTTATAAAAATCACGATGCGGTGCACTTTTTTGAGCGAGAAACTCTTTATCCGCATTAAGCATCAAATGGAGATTAAATTTCTGAAACACAGAAAAAAAAACACATAACGTTAACTTGCTTATTGAGATGAATTCTACTATAATTGAAACTCTTACCTGTTCGAGGAGCACTAGTCGACGGTGGCACAAAGTCCTCATGTTTCCTGCAGCTATAACTTTGAGTACGTGATGCAAGTCGGTGAAAAACGCCGTGGCATCAGCTACAGGGAAGAGCTCTTCTTTTGCTGGGAATAACGAAACAGAACAGATGTCATTTTATTGAAAAAATAGAAGAAATGTAACCAAAGTAACTTACCATCTTTATTAGGAAACACATGGACTACTCCATCTTGCATCTCAAAGTAATGCTGCAGAACAAAAAAAAAAAATAGGGAAGTTGAATACATCAAATGCATAGTGAAGTTCCATGAAAGAACAAAGGAGGAAAAAAAGCTCACATCAGACTTTCCCTGAGGATAGTGTGCAAATGGCTCTAAGTTAGGCTTTGGGGTACTAGGGTCAGATATGACTTCTTTTTCCCATGGCGCAACTGTTTCTTGGAACACATATCTCTTCCTCAATTCAAGACATTCTTGCAGACATTTATAGGCTTCAACCTCATCGGACGTTGGCACCTCTGAACAAAATCATATGTAAAACCTTAATTAGAAATGGCTTGAACTCCAAGTGCTTAAATTCCCACTAGTTTATCTTATTTGCTAATGGCACTACAGATAAAGGTAAGAGCTATAGTCTTGAGTGAGACAAGCATGTGTTAGTTAAAAGCTTTCTTCTTTGTAGAAGCTGAGCATATGAATCTCTAAACAATAGTTTAAATAATGCTCACCAAGAGGAACATTAAGACGGACAAAGGTCTCTTGCTCAGGCTCTTTACGAAGAATGTCAGCAGCAATAGGATCAGGCTGAACTCCATGTAGGTCGCCAGAGACACTGTGTGAACGAATCATACTTGAAGCAGCCATAGATATTTGCTCTTCAGTAGCATCCGCAGGCTGCACAAGACCAAAAAAAAAAAAGTAAACCTTTTGCTTTGCTCATTTCAATCAACAAAAGAAAAAAACAAGGATTGAATACGAAACACACTCACCAAGTCTTCTCCATTAGCTTGCAAGTAAGAAGCATCCAAACCCGCAGTATCAGTCAAATTATCATCATCATCTGATTCTCCCATACTCTCAAAGGCACTAGCACTAGCAACAGGAGACTTGGGAGAGATTGGTCTAACAAAGCTTCCAGTTTTCCTGATACTATTAGTCCCATGTACCGAAGATCTCCCTGAAAAAACATCATCACAAACCTTCAGAGAACCAAAAAAGACACTAACCCAGATAAAAAGTTTGAATCTTTATCGACAAATCACAATAAAACATGTCTAAACTCTAATCCACGACACTCAGAGAACCAAAAGACACAAACCAAGAAATAAAAATCGTATCTTTTTCCGACAAATCACACTAAAATCTAATATGATCAATCACGGACAAGTTCTCAATACCTTCAGAAGGAGTATGAAGCCTGGGCAAGCCAGGAGGGATCTCATCGACATAAACATGGCCGTTACTACGCCCAGCATCCCCTCCACCGCCGCCGCCATCGGTGGCGGCTCCGGTGAAGGGAGTTGCCTCCGGAAGAGAAGCTGGGCTGTGTCCTTTCCTTCTGACTTGGCTCCGCCGCCTCGAAAGGCTCTGACTTTGATGCTGCGGCGAGTCTCCTCCTCCTCCTTCGGTGTTGTTGCTGTTGTCTTTCTTCTCTCTACCGCGCTCCAGGACGAGATTCAGGGCCTTGAAGTGCATGAAGAACCCCGAAACGGCGACGAAGGAGGCTCCGAAGAGAGCCGCGAGGGCAAGTTGGTAAATATTTGGTTCCATGATGATAAAAACCAGACAGAATCTCTGTTTGTGTGTTTGTGTTCAGGTCAGAGTCAGTGAGCCACGAGTTTGGTTTGAGTGGCGATGGGTAATATGATGAAGGAAGTGAAAGGTTTTTTCGTTTTTAGATATTTATAGGCCCATATCCTGTGTAACCACGCCACTTGCAGGCCTTTTTGTTCTTGAAAGTAAAACCTTTTTAGGGTAAATAATAATTTAATTTAATTATAAAAAAGTAAGTGGTGACACATAACAACTATAGGACAAATTTTTATTATTTCATTAGTGTTCAATTATTTTCATACGATAACCTTTTTAAGATAAGGTTTAACACAGATACATCACCCCTGATCCTAAGGAGAGTTATGATTTAAGAGTAACAAGTCATTTATCTTTTAGAGTGAAGAGTCCATTCTAATCCAGAGAGGGTTTGAGTTTAAACACAATAACAGTGACGCATTAGTCAAAACTATAAAAGGATTTAAGGTTTTAACACTCATATGTCAAAAAGTCAAAAAAGCTAGGAACAGAGGATTATTGTCATCCAACCTAAGATTTAGCTACCCATGATAAAACTTATTTTTTTATTTAAGCCCATACACTGACGTCAAATTTTGTTAAAAGAGTTTATTCCAGAGCATATTTGGGAGTACTCCTTTCTTCCCAGCCAATCAAAAGCTACTACAAGTCTACAATATGAGAAAGCTCTTGTGTGTTTTTCTACATGTTTTGTAGCTTTGCTTTGTATCATCTTGGTTTCAGTGGTTCCCTTGTACGCATCTTTTTAGACCACTATCACAAGAATGTGGTTGGTTCAGTCTCCAAACGTTTTCTCAAGATCAATTAAGTTCAATGATCCAAACAATATATGAGAAGTATTTAAATAAAGTGGCAGTTCTATTTTTACATATCCTCCAATTAGGTTGAAAAGTTATTTCGCAAATATAACAAGTGTTATTGGCACAAAGTAAACTTTTTCAAAATATATTCGTTACAAAAAAATGGCTAAATCACTAATGCCACAACCATTTTAACAAAACCACAGATAGTTTTTTTTTAAAACCACAGATAGTTGTTAACTGCAATTACATTAGAAAACAAAAATGATGAAGTTTTTACATATACAGAACACACAACTCTCGTGTCTCACATCACCAAATGAAAAAGAATAAAGACACAAAAATGCAAGCACATAGAAAGATTTAGTTTTATAAAACAATAGTGACACCTCTAGCCCCATGAACATAAGAAGGATGAGCAGCTTCTTGATCTCTCTCAAACTGTTGCATCTGCGTTTCATGCCTCGTGGCATCGAACTTCTCTCCATCTCCCCAAAGAGCATAAGCTTCTTCTCCATGAGCAGCATCGTCTCCAATCCCAAGCTCTTCCTCAGCCATTCTTAACGGTATGAACATCTTTATAGCAAGGAGTATGAGAGTCGTCGACACTACATTCCAGACAGTAACGAAGGCAGCTCCAACCAACTGTTTCAGAAACTGTTTGCCGCCATTGCCGCCGTAGAAAGCTCCGTTGGTGTCTGGGACAGGAAGTAACAAGACGCAGAGATCAGGATGTGCAAACAAGCCTGTCAGTAATCCACCTAGTATTCCGGCTACTGCGTGTGTATAGAATACCGCTAATGTATCGTCTACCTGTTTATTTAATCCGATCAAAATAAACATTTGAATATACTTCAAATTCATACTCTAGCCAACTTCAGTATGATGAGTTGCCCAAAAAAAAAGCCAACTTCAGTATGATGTGATCTTTTATCTAGTTTATAAAACACATAACACAATGGTTATAGAAAAGAAAAGAGTTTAAACTTTTAAGGTGACGATCATTTTACCTGTTGGAGGAGTGTAGATTTCTTGTGAATTATCATCATAGACGCCCATGGAATTGATCCTGAGAATATTCCAATTATTATGGCCGCCCATGTTTGGATCAACCCTGCAATACATGTCGTCTGTTAGTATAATATATCAACCATGCAATGTGTTTCTGTTTTATTGTAACACAAGAGTCACCAACAAAACACACACGTACGACTAGTCTCTCCTATCCCTAATTGTTTTGTTACTATCTTTGTGTAACCACACATTTTTTTTTTTAGTCAAAATAAGCGACAGACTATCAAAATAAGATTAGAAGATTGGGACCTGCTCCGGGAGTGACACCGGCGAGACCAGTAACCATGCCTTGAATGGCTCCTATAACTGAAGGTTTGCCAAAGAAAATAACATCGAGGCAGGTCCATACGAGGAGGCTTGTGGCGGCAGAGAGGTTGGTGTTGAGCACCGCGATTGAGGCGGTTAAGTTGGCGGCGTAAGGAGCTCCACCGTTAAAACCGGACCATCCCATCCAAAGAAGCCCAGCTCCGGCAAGCATTAGAAGAACATTGTTCGGTGGGAATCTTTCTCTGTCAGCCTGAGGCCTAGGTCCCACCTACAACATGTCACACATATCGACTTTGATTCAATCTAAGTTTGTAATCAACTCAAAATCAATAATTCAACGTGGTCGTAAATTCGCAATATAGTTACGGCTCGACTCTTTTCTCACCTAGTGTTTGCTGGGCAATATTTCTTTTTCTTTTGCATAATTGTATTTTTATATTTATGTAGACTATTAATTACTTTTTTGCTAGTGTACCGATCAATCATTAAACTGGTCTACGAATTAACTATGGACCTTGAAAAAGGAAGCAAAACAAGACTTGGTAAGTTATGACAAGTCCACATCAGAATATACTTATTAGAAAATTTCCGACTCTATGAGTCTATGACCATGTCGTCTACCGTTTATCTAGTTAAATCCAATATTTTCAACAACCTTCAATATACCAATATCTTGTTCTTCAATGTTTACCATTTTTCCAACCCACTATTTTTCATTTATTCTATTAATAAAATAAAATAAAAAATTATCCTAACATTTTAGTTCCAACATGATTCGAAACTAAATAAACTAACCAAAAACCTCCCAATGAATATTCAACGGTAAAGGATACAAAAACAATTAGGTCTGAATTTATTTTGGACACCGGTGAAAAGGTACGAGAAAATTTAATGTAATTCATGAAAAAATAAACATTATAATGGAAATTAATTTTCTTGAAACATACCCAGTAAGCGGCGACGAAACCGGCAACACCGGAGGAGAGATGAATAACATAACCGCCGGAGTAATCAATGACTCCCCAATGGTACAGAAACCCTCCGCCCCATAGACTGTAAGCTCCGACAGTGTAGCTAAAGATCAACCACAATGGCACAAAAGCCATCCACGCTTTAATATTCATCCTCCCCAACACCGACCCGGCCACAAGTATCGTCGTTATCGCCGCGAAAGTAAACTGAAAATAAACCAAAGTCGCCATCGGAAAATACGGCATCGTCGCTTCTTTCTCCATCGTACCGTTCCCAAACATCCTGACAGTTTCTGGAATCTACAAAAAAAAAAAGAGTCAAACCAAAGGCATTTTATTACAGAACATTTTGTGGACATAAACTATAGTTTGAAGACCTTGGCTTGTGCTTTGAGGTATCCTTGGTCGAAGGCGGGACCACCTCTACCCCAGAAAGGCAAAAGCTCATCTCCGAAAGCCATTTTGTAACAGAGGAGGACCCAGCAGAGGAGAACGGCTGCGAAAGCGTAAAGAGCCATAAAAGCGGAGTTCACGGCCCATTTCTTCTTGACGATGGAGGCGTAGAGGATGACGAGACCTGGCATGCTTTGTAGACCGACCAGAGTCGCCGAAGTGAGCTGCCACGCGTTGTCTCCTTTGTTGAGCCAATCAGGAACGCTCGGTAAGCTCGCATCGTAAGCTCCGGCCATGTCTATCTCTACCTCTTTCCCGGAGTCGGTCCAGTTGATGAGATGACTCTGGTTTCTTGTTGATAGGTCTCAAATGTTTGTAGTCAATGGTAAAGAGCATATATGAGATGGTAGGTGTGAGAACCTTTAGTTATAACTTATAATAATGTGCGTAAACTAGACAAGTCACACAAGTGGGTTTTCGTGTTTTGTTGTACAGTTCGAAGGAGAAAAGTCTTCGAAGATCGATGGATATGTTTCTCATTCCTCATTTTTAGAATCTTGATATTTCAACGAAGCTTCTTTCTTTATCTACGCGTTACTGAATCTAAAAAGTTACCAGGAAAAGTACAAATAGATGTGGACCATGTGGTGTGGACTTGATATTTATCTAACTCATAACTATTTTTTTAAGATTTTGTGAGTTAGCAGAAAGCACGTATCTTACTTTTAGGTTGTAGAAATTTTATTCTATCTTCTCCTAGTTGGTCTCTATATATAAGAGTGAAAAACTTTGAGACGTTAATATTTTGAGAAAATTACTGTGGAAGACACATTACACAAAAAACACATTACACATTACACAGAAAAGACATTTTGTGTCTTTGACACACATTTTATAGGTGTAATGTCATAATAGACCCTGGGCTTGCCTAACTAAATGGAAGAGAATCGTTCGTCTAAAAACGGTTTTGTTTTGGCATAATTTTTTTTTTAATTATCATAATTCTTATATATAAATAAACGGCCAAAAAAGTTGAATATTTCTTTTATTTTACTGTTTTTATCTACAAACGAATATGTATTCATCTCTTTCTTTATATTTTTATTTTTTTCTTCTGTTCTTATTTTCTCTCGGCTCTGTTTTTTTAGATCTTTTTTTTTCTTTTTTTTCTTTTTTTTTACTTCACCACTTTTATACCTCTTTGTACCACTACTCCACTTCCTTGCACAGCTACCACCGAAGCTCTTTATACTATCACTGCCGCAATTCTTTACATCACGGCTGGAGCCGTGGAGGTCGTGGTCAAGGTGACGGTGGATATTGCAGTGGAAGCGGAAATGTTTATGGAAAAAGAGGTGTTGGAAAATGTGAAGGTGTATATAGTGGTGGACATGGCTATTTGAGAGGAGGTGGTGGTGGATGTGGTGGATGCGGTGGAGATGGAAGACGTGATGTTGAGGATATGGAGGTGGAGGTCGTGTTAAGTGGTTGTGGATACCGTAGTCTCTGTTGTGGTGGTTGTGGAAGAGGCAGTGGTGGATACGGATGTGGAAGATGCGAGAGTGGATATAGTGGTTATGAAGGTCCCACTTCAGCCGAAGGAACAAGAATCACTTGGAAGCCATTCCCCTATCATTAGTCAATATGCCGCACAACACTATCTCTACCCAGACCAAAGCTTACAAGATCACACTGACACTGTCGTCAATATCGACATCCATATACCCACTGACCACCAGAACCTTGACCACAATACTCCCGACCACAACAACACTCCTCCTAACCACGAGAGTCCCATCCACAGTACACCCGACCACCACAACAATCACACTAACCACGATAGTCACATCCACAACACACCTGAGAACCCAATCCAACCACTAATCTTGGGAGTTTCATCCCCAGCTCTCCGGTATCTTCCCGAAAACTGAAAAAAACCTTGAATCCACTTTCTGCAACCTCAACCACCAACAAAATGCATTAACTCCCTGCACATACCTCTTTTATTAAACATATAATATTAAAACACAACCATTAGATCAAATATATAATTTTGGATCGTGTGGCTCACATGACATCACACTCTCCTATACACCTAACACTAATTTAATTTTGAAAAATTTACTCTCAGAGATACATTTGGACTTTTCAATATCACAATAAGACACATTCTGCTTGCAAGACACATTATGCTTGCATAATGACTATAATACCATGTTAACCAGTATTTCACTCTCGTTGCCTTTTTATGCTCTTTTTTTTTTAATTTGGTGATCTAAACAAAAGGGAAAAAAACACTTTCCCAAATATTGTATGTTCCAATTCACGAACCCTAATCTCACCTTTTCTGGATCTTTTCTAATTGTAATTTCTTGTCATTTTCTCATCCAAATTCATTTTAGTCTCCCATTCCGTGAATCATAATCATTTTCTTCAAACTTGTCTGTTTCGTAGCCTCCGTCGTAGCCACTTTCGAACAAAGCTCCGCAAACGCACGTATTTGTCAACAAATCTCTTGATCACTACCTCCACGAAAGAGTAGATTCAAAGAAGAAGAAGCATTTATTCATCACTGCTAGTCCCTCATCTCTTTTCCACCGCCGCAACGGACATACGTTCAACTCGTTTGTTGGTTATTAAGAAGATGAGCTACGAGTAAGTCGAAACTCGATCTCTTCAGATCTCCATTTTGCCATGTACAAAAGACGAAGAAAGAACAAACACAGCTCCTACAGCTTAGCTCTCACTGTAAGATTCGTTTCAAGACGCTACATTTTTCCTGACGCTACATTATTGATTTCAAAACCCAGATCTGCGAAGTTTCAATTTTAATTTTGATGGATGGAGTGTGGTGTGGACTCGGGAGGGGGTGGACGAGTGGTGTATGGATGGGGTTTGTGTGGATGGGTGGTGTGTGGTGTGGACTTGGGAGGGGGTGAAGTTTCATGCCATCCACATGTTCTACTCCAAACTACAACCTTCGCCAAACTGACAGTTTCTATCCACAAAGAAGATTCTCCTTCCTAATTCTCTTACATCGAACACAAGATTCCTCTCTCGTAGCTCTCTAACAGCGAACACACATGCAGATGGACGGTGTGTGGACGGTTGATGCGGGAATGGGTGATATGTGGATGGGGCGTGGTATTGTTTTCTGGGGACATGATCTCTGAGGACTAGTGGGGTAACTTCTTGTGATGTTTTGTTCGGTGAAGTGGATGCAGGTGAGTCGTCCACGGTCAATTGACCACATCCACATTCTCATGTCATTCACAATTTCACTCCAAACCAACAAACTTCGCCAAATTGAAAATTTCTATCCACAAAGAAAACCTAACTCTGTTACTGCGACCACAAGATTTCCCTCTCGTCCACGAAAAAATAATATGAAACATTATTTTAAAATTTTTGATGAAAATGAGTATGTTCTTTCAAAAACCAGTCTACAAAAAAATGTCATCTATAATAATTTTCTTTTATACTACTCATCCATCCACAAATATTTTTTTCTTGATATCTCTGTCCACAATTGTTATGTCCATAATTTATTTATATTATATAATTCATCATATACCATTAGGCAATTCAATTTTGAAAGGTTGTAATTTTTAAAATATCAAAACATATATAATATGGATCTCAAAATGTAGAAGAAAAAAAGTTATAATTCTTTCTGTTCATTAGATATTTATATTTATAAATTGCAATATGAAATAATAACAATAGTAAACAAATTAGGAAAATACATTAAAGTAAACAAATCACATGACATACAACCGGCGCCTTTCTTTTTGCTTCATAAATTAACCGAGTCTTTCTTTAAGGGTATTAATGTCAATAGCATACATATACTGCCAAGGAGAAGTGTCTCACATGTGTTATGTGTCTTTGAGTGAAAGAAAAGGACATATTGTATCTCACAATGTAATCGACTCTTTAATTTTTTTGTTTTACTAAACTAACAAAACCAAAGTAACTACTTCATAACTTTACAGCTCATACGTGAAACACTCCACTTATCTTATGGGCAAAAGTGTCAAAATTAGACCATAGTTTTAGTAATTGTGTGCTGCAAGCACAATATGTTCTTTTATGTAGTAGAAAAGACAAATGTGTCTCGTTATGTAATTCACTCTTATATTTTGGAGCAATAGGAAAATATTTTAAGATGAATTTGGTTACGTGAAAAATGACATGGAGTGGTACAATTATAAGATTTGTAAAGTTATTTTGTTGTTTTTACATATATTTTGAAAAACTATTCAAACATTATAAAAATGACACTAGCGGAGTGTACATTAGTGGATACAAGGTTACAATTTATGTTTAAACCCGTTACCATTAAATACTTCCACTTGATGCATTTCTATTTAAATTGGTGTGGCGAAATTTCGTTAGTTTTCAGAAAGAAATTAGTTTTTGGTTCTGACGTTGAGTGACTTCTCATGTACCAAAAACTGTTCGTCAGATTTGATCGTGCGGCCATGTTTGATACCAGGGGCGAATGCAGGAGACTTTATGAGTGGGTGCATAATTAACTTAAAAATAAAAACAACAATTTTATATTTTGAAGAATGAAACATATATATTTTTTTTTTGATCAAGAAGAATGAAACATATTTATTGTACAATTTCATTCAAACATTAACCATTCAAACATTAACCACTTTATCTGATAGAATTGTACCAATTTTCTCTACAAAATTTTTAATAACCATATTTCTATGGGTGCACGAGCACCCCTTACTCATAGGGTGGCTTCGCCCCTGTTTGATACTGAACAAGTTGACCAGGTGATATATTGACTTTTTAAGAAGCAAGATTCGTTCGTATGTTTGTAAAATTAAACTTGATACTGGCCTGAACGTTGTATTTCAGTTTTTGGTACGTATATTCAACTAAACAACAGAGTTAGTGTTATACTATATATTAACGAGACGTCCATTTCATACGAATATAAGCACTACCTTATTTTTATAAATAAAACTCTTCAATGATCTATTGGAGACAGACCAATGTTCTTAGAACATCTCCATTACAAATATTTACCGTAATTTCTTTTCATAATTAAAAATATCAATAATAGGAAAAGAAGAAAGAAAAGTTCAAAGTTATCAAATGAAGAAAACTAAGAATTTTTGAAAAAAATCATGAAAACCCCATGATATACTCATCTATCATTTCATTACAAAGATCATTAAAATTAGAATTCTCCCATTATTGTTTCACTTTTCAAAAAGAATTAATTCTATATCAGTTTTATTAAAATATTAATTTTATTTGAAAATCTCTTTAGAGTTTCATCGAAATGCTCTTTAAATAGATTTGATTAAATTAAAATTATTACTGGATTTTTTGACATCTTAAAATTATTACTGAATTACGGGAACCAATCTTAGCCAATGAAATAGTTTCGAGATATATAAATATTAAACTTGACAATAGGTTAATTTTTTTTTTTAACACTGAAATTTCATTGACAAAGGAAAATTACATGGGTACAATACTTTACTGGAATACACTTGTCGGCGTGTTCCAAACATTCGGAGACGAAATTCAGAAAATGGAGAGACTAAGTCCCAAACATAAGAAAACTGAACAGACAAGAACAAGAAACAAACGAACTACTATCCGCAACAAAAATCATGGACCAAACTTTAAACCGGAACACATGCAACAAGCACCACAAGATCAAGAAACAACATAGAATAAACATACCTATAGACAAGCTTGATAAAGAAATCATCTTCTCCCAATATACTGGGAAAATGAAGGAGAGTTCACATCCTATTATATTGCTAGAACAATAGACCACGCGAGTCTAGTTGAGCCACAGGGAGGAAGTGAAACCGGAATTAACTTTTCAAGGTTAACTTTTGTTTATAATTCATATTTACACTTAATAATATTAGTTTAGAGTTAAATCTATATATATATATATATATACAATAACTAAAGAACAAAAGATTTATGAGTTTCGACCCTTTATTGTAACTTTGGCTTTAGTTCCAGGTTCAAACGTAAAACAAGTAAACTGTTTGTGGCCAGACGAACATTATCTCCAACTCTCTGGTTGCAGCTAAATTGTGCATCCATATCAATATGCACTAGACAGTTTATAGAGAGCCCAATGTTAGCCCAACAAACAGCATACTTGCTATTATTTTCATCTCCTTGTGTATCGTGCTACTAAAATAGTATCATTGGAAAATGATCAAAGAAAGAATGTATCATATAAAGTGTAAACGCTAAATGTAAGATATATACGGAATACGGAACGGTAAACCTACCGTAAAGTTTAGTCGTAGACTACAAGTCTACAAAATAATCTTTTACTTTGGTGGAAAAATAAGAAAAAGTTTTACCAAAAAAAAAAAAACTATAAACTTTTTTTTTGGGCAAACCTTAACTTCATTAACTAGAAAAAACAGAGTCACTCCAAACCAGAGTCATTACAGAGACGAGACAGAGCTGCCTTAGCTAGGTTATCAGCTTCAACATTGATTACACGAGGTATAAAGGAGAACGAGATAGATGAGAAGGTTCGACTCAACATAGTAATGTCGTAGAGGAGACCTTTCAATGGCACCGAGCAATCACTAGTATTGATCAGATTGACAATGATTTTGCAATCTGAGAAAACTTCGAGATCACGGTAGCCCAACCTTGCTGCTTCCAAAAGAGCAGATTTTATAGCCAGTGCTTCCGCTGCCAATGCAGAAGCTACAAAGCGTCGCGACGCAGAGCCCGAGTGGCATTCCTCTCCCGTCGTCGTCTTGAAAATCCATCCAAAGCCGCCATTTCCATTGCACTCCTGCCAAGCTGCATCCGAGAAACATTTCACAGAGCTAGTATTGGGCGGAGGGAGGGCCAGAGCATTAATGGCACGGGTAGGAGTTAGCCTCAAAGGTAGGCGAGGCAATTGTGCATGAGCCCATGACCGGGCATCTCTAAGGGCTTTTGTCACCACCTCCTGCTCCGTAAACCTTTTATCTTCAAACAACAATTGGTTGCGTCCCGTCCATAGGTTCCAAAGTATCCAAGGGAAAAGGGGGGTACGAAGACCCGTCGGAGGGAGGTTAACTGCTTTAGAGCAGACCTGAAGAAGTTGGTAAACCGACGTTACCGACGAGATTGATGGCGATGGGTTGACAAAAGCCGGTGTAAGGTTCCAGACCCTCGTAGCGAAAGGGCAATGAAGCAGGACGTGTATCTCCGATTCCTCCCCCCCACATCTCTTACAGCAAGTATTTGCAGACATTCCTCTACGCGAAAGAGCAGCACCAACTGGTAGGGCACCGGATGCAGCTTTCCACAAGAAGAGATTGAGTTTAGGGGAGCATTGTAGGTTCCAAACCTCGCGCTTCCAAGCGAAAGACGAAGAGGGGGGTTCATCAGCCCTAAGCTTTGCCAGTGCGTACCCAGACTTGGTAGTGTAAATGCCTCTTTTATCTGGTAGCCATTGTAAGCTATCCTCCATTTCTAACTGGCTAGGCAACAGGGCTCGAATCTTCTCCTCATAGTGAGGCAAATGGAGTCTGATAGCAGACAAATCCCAGTCATGGGAATCAGGCGAAATAAGGTCACAAACTCTGAGATTTTTGTTAGAGGACGTGGCGGGACCAATGGGAGTTACTGGTTTCAACGGGGAGATCCATGGGTCCTTCCAGACCTTGATGCTTCGCCCATTACCCACCACCCATCCAAGCCCAAGTTTGAGTACTTCTCGTCCAGCCATAATACCCCTCCAACCATGGGAAGCAGAGCTTGAAACCGGGCAGTCGAGGATGCTGATGGAGGAGCAGTATTTACTCAGAAGAGTTTGACCCAATAGAGAGGATGGAGCAGAGAAAAGTCGCCAAGCCAGCTTTGCCAACAGTGCATCATTAAAGGTCTCTATGTCCCTGAATCCTAGCCCTCCCACTGATTTAGGTAGAGTTAGTTTTTCCCAAGCAACCCAGCAGAGTTTCCGGACAGTTGGTGTAGAGTCCCACCAGAACCTAGTCAACACAGCTTGTATCTGTTTGCAAAGTGATTTCGGTAACTTGAAGCACGACATAGCATACGAGGGCATAGCTGCTAGCACCGACTTGAGAAGGACTAATTTGCCGGCGCTTGAGAGATACCTAGCCGACCAGCTGTGCGCACGCTGTCTTATCCTGTCGACTATACTTGCAAATATATCTCTCTTCTTTCGACCAAAGTGCTCGGGGAGACCGAGATACTTTCCTAAGCCGCCATCATTTGAAATGTCCAAGGCTGCACGGACTCTGGCTTTCGCTTCTGGTCTGGTCTTAGACGAGAACGTAATGGAGGATTTTCCCTTATTAATGCACTGTCCAGAGGCCTGTTCGTATTTGCTCAAGATCGACAGGAATGTAGAGCAGCTGGTGGCGTTCGATCGGCAGAAGAACATAGTATCATCCGCAAAAAGAAGATGGTTAATCGGTGGACAGTTCCGAGCCACTTTAACTCCTTGCAGAGAACCATCCTCTTGTGCTTTGAGGCAGAGACCCGAGAGCACTTCGGTGCATAAGATGAAGAGATGGAGAGGCGAAGCCCTCGGGAGGGCAGGACAGATCCTTGAGGCGCTCCATTAATAAGGAAAGAGTACGACACCGTTGACACACACTCCAATATCCAACCGACCCAGGTATCATGAAAGCCAAACCTCGAGAGAACTTCTCGCAGAAAGTCCCATTCGATCCTATCATACGCCTTACTCATGTCCGTTTTGATGGCCATAGAGCATCGAACGCCGAGGTGCGTAGATAGTGTAGGATCTCATGGGTAATTAGAACGTTGTCCGAGATAGCTCTACCAGGAACAAACGCCGATTGATGCTGAGAAATAAGATCACCAAGTAGAGGTTGTAACCGCTTAGTGAGAATCTTGGCTATGATCTGCCGATGGAATCTGCAACTCGTTTAGATCCGAGTCCCTTCGGAATCAACCTGACATGGGTCTCGTTTTGGCGGTGACGCAGGGAGCCAGCCTCGAAGAAAGCTCTGACATCCTTAGACACGTCATCCCCTATAATGTCCCAGAAACTCTGGTAGAACCCTGCTGAGAATCCATCCGGTCCCGGAGCCTTATCAGCATGGATTGCAAAAACTGCATTCCGAATTTCCTGATCATCAGGCAAAGCTATCAACGCCTCATTCATAGCCGGCGTGACCTTGGGAGTAATGGCTTCCTGGACGACTTCTAGTTGACCGGAGGAGGACGAGGTGAAGAGGTCCCTGTAAAATCCAGCAATAGTATGAACTATTTGCTCCTCCTTGTAGAAGGCTTCTCCGGCTGAGTTCTCTATGACAGAGAACCTGTTTTGGGCTCGTCGTCCACGTGTAACTGCATGAAAGAAGCTTGAGTTCCTATCTCCAAAGTTGAGCCATTGAATACGACTCCGTTGCCTCCAAAACTTTTCTTCTTCCGCATAGCACACCTCAAGCTTTGTTTTAAGCTCATAAATGCGGTCTTGGTCCGGTGCAGGGCGAGATAGTTCCGCTTCAAGGGAGTTTTGGAGGTCTAGCAGCTGATTCTTCGCCTCTGCATTTTGTGCTTTCGTCCATTCCACCAGCCGAACCCGGACTCTATTAATTTTTGTTAAAACAGAGGCTTCTCCCGCCTCCTTCCAAGTGTCATCAATCAGGGTTCTAATTTCTGGTTTGTCACGAAGCCTCCTGTCAAAACGAAAAGAGCCGCGCTTCTTTGTAAGATTCTGATCAAAAAAGGTGATCACCGGCCTGTGATCCGATCCCTCAAATCTCAGATATTCACAACGTCCTGCCGGAAAGGTTTCCGACCAAGCAACATTGGCCATTGCCCTATCCAAGCGTGACTGTATGAAGTGGTTATAGCGCGTGCCTCTCCAAGAAAAGGAGTTCCCGAAATGTTGCAGATCCCATATGCCATTTTGAGTCACGAAGCTGCGGAAAGAGAGAAAGGAGCCTTCCCATCTAACCGGTCCGCCCAGCTTTTCGGAATTGTCTAGTAGATCATTAAAATCACCTGTTAAAAGCCAGGCATCCCCTCTTGCACTCCCAAGATCTGAGAGTGTTTCCCAAAACCGGGCTCTGTTTTCTTTTTGTGGTACACCATAGACATACGAAACAAAGCAAGCCTTCCCATTAAAAGAGACATGGGTATCGATAATATTTGGAGAGGAATACAAGATGTCGACATGAACATTTTCCTTCCATGAAAGGGAAAGACCACCACTTAGCCCGACAGGAGGGACAGTGAAGTGGTTTGAATAACTAGTGCCTCGGAAATGTTTGAATACGGCTTCATCTTGATTCTTTGTCTCCATGAGAAACAGGATGTCAGGAGAGACTTTAGAAGTGATCTCCTTCAAGCGGTGAACTGTCAAGTCGCTTCCCAATCCTTGACAGTTCCAGCTCATACTCGCTAAGGAAGAGAGCTTGGAGCGGTCCGAAAACCCGCCCTCTTCTTGTTGATAGCTGGGATGATGGTTGAAGCCGGTTTGGCTCCTTTTTGCTGTGGTTCCTTATCGGTAGTGATTGGAGTTTTCCCAGTATTCCTGCGAACTGGAGAAGAATTCTTTGCAACTCTCCGTTTCTTCAAGGAGACTCCCTGAATTGAGCTTCTAGCTGTTCTCTTTTTTGACGAAGCTTTCTCAGCATCAGAAGCTTTCTTTTTTCCCGCGGCTTTTGCTGCTTTTTGTGCAATTCGTGCTGATCGTAGCAGGGGAAGTGAGTCAGAAATGGGAGATTCACTCTCTGGGTCTTTCACAGCAGGTCCCAAGCGAAGGGTAACGTGTCGACGATCCTCACTTAGAGAGCGAATAGGGGAGGAGTCATGCAGCACCTCCCGAACTGTTCCGAAGTTGAACCTGGAAGGTCTTGAGCTAGAACCCACGGAGATTCCTCCAGCAATAGGGTGAAGAGTCTCTTCCAGGAGCTGAATCTAACTTCTGCAATCGGCCAGAATCCTGGTTTGCAACTCCGTTCTGTAGCAGAGGCACTCTGTCTGGCTGGCCTGACAAGCGTTCACATGCAGGTCGTCTATCTCCTGATCCCAGGGATTGTGAGTCCAGGAGGGGAGAAGGGAGGTTAGATGTAGATATCCGTTCTAGAGCAGATCGTCGTTCTCCTGAGGTGAGTTGCTGAGTCTCTGAGGTCCTCGGGAGGGGAGAGATGGTACGGGGGGCCTCTTCTCTGGGAGGTGCTTCATTGGTAGACAAGCGTTCAAGCACGGAGCGTCTTTCTCCCGATGGTGACCCTCGAGATCCAGCATAAGGTGCTGTATCACCATTAGTCGGATGGATCGGTTCTCTCTGCGGTCTTGGAGAGGGAGTGTGAGAGACCTGAGATTGCAGGGACCGAGAGGGAGTGCGCAGGTTTTCAGAGCCATAGATTGGTCTCCACGCTTTGTTCGAGCGGCCAGGGGGTGCTCGGTTCCTCTGATTCTCAGACCTGCTATGATTAGAGCTCTCAGGTCTTTTCAGCAGGGAACTCCGATCCCTGACCTGATTCCTGTGAGTATCCAAAGATCCGCGATCATCTCTTCTGACATAGTCAGAGACATAGTGTCTATCAGAGCTGCGGTAGTGTGACTGAGACTGATCTCTCACCCAACCCCTATTTCGTTGGGGGGACTCAGGCTTAGGGTGTCGCCTTTCCTCTCTTCGTCTTCTGGTAGCCTCTAGACGGTCAAGAGTACTTCGCTGAGTGATACCAAGGTTGTTGGGGGAGGAATCTCTACCTGTAGGAGGTAGGAGCGGACAATCCTTTTTCTCATGGGTGAGAGCAAAGCAATGGAAGCAGTGTTTTTCCAGTTTCTCATACCGAAACTCCACTGGAACCACTTCCCCTTGAGGCAGGCTGAGATCCATCTTCATCTCAAGGGGCTGGAGACCATTAACTAGAACTCTGATTCTAGCATTATCAACATCTTTACCCTTGACAATACCAAGCTGTTCTCCAATTGTATCCAGCGTCTTAAGGGTCCAGTAGTGGAGTGGGAGGCCAATAATGCGGATCCAGAACGGGATAAGCGCTGGAAAGCTCTCAGAGGCAATTGGTTGCCATCTCTCCAAGAGAAGCATCCACCTTTTGAAGTGATACGGAGCTTGGGATAGGACAGAGATGAGGTCCCGTTCTGATTCAAAGTTGAATTGCACAAGGTCAGGTCCGAGGTCGCGCCCAGTTATAGAACCCACCACGTGCCAGTGTTCAAGAAAGAAATCCACCAGAGCTCGTGTGTTCTGGGCTGAAGGGTTAGTCACCCTGCCAATGAGGGTGAGATTGAATCTCTCAATGAGGGCCTCGTTATCATCCGCTGGGATGCGAACAGGGGACTTTCGTCGAGGCTGAGAGTTAGCTGGTACACCTTTTCCTTTCTCAGCTCTTGAGTATCTGTTAGCCATGGGTGAACCGAGTAATTCTTGTATACAAGGGAGATACGGTTACGTGTAGTGAGACACAAAAAGCCTTAGTTGCAGAAGGAGGGGAATGAGGGCGAAAACAGTAGCAGGAGTGGCCTGCAGAGTAGTAGAGATAGAACTCAAACGCAAAACAACAATAGTAATAGTAAATCCTCAGCGGTGAGGCAAGACCCTAACTGTCAGGGAGTTTAGTGAGACTTGGACTTCAGGGAAATCTCCATAGATCTAGCAAAACAGAGGATATAAGTTCTGTTGATGCAGGGAGGAGATCCACCGGCGATTTCATGGGATAGAGGAAGAAGATCCGGCGAGATTTTCTTGGAGACGGCGACCCTCCGACTAAAGTCGGGGGTATGAACCCCGGTATTCTTTTCTTCAGGCGGTAAAGTTTGAAAAAACGCACCAAAAGAAGTAAAAAACCAGATGGTTGAGAAAACCGTGTGCCAAAACCAGATTGTTAGGAAACGGTGTTGGGAATAGTGCCTGGGAGAAAACGTTGACTCAACTTCTTTTTTTTTTTAAAAATATAAACTATGAAGTGTTATTTGGATGGTTAAGAAACAAAACATGTATAATATTTAATTATGTAAAATTAGCGTTTTAAATGTATAGATAATTTTTTTGTTGTTAAAGGTACATATAATTAGACAGCATGGGAAGCAGACGGACAAAAGATCGAATCACCATGCAGCTAGTAACATTTTAAATATATATGTGATGATACAAATTGACGGTACCAAACAAACTCAAAACGTTTATATATTCAGACATTTTTTGTTTCCTTTCTAATAATATTAAGTAAAGTACATATATAATTAACAACAAAGGCACTGATATTAAGATATTATTGGATAAGTACCTCAGGATCTCACTTAGAATTTGTCCCATTCTTACCTATAATTCATAGAGTCAGATCCAGAGTACTTGCTTGTCCAATCTTAACCGTCCGATCCTCTTCATCTGTCTTGATCACTCGGCTCTTTTTCCATGAACATAACGACAAGGACAACTTTTGATCGGTTGTTGTTGCTGTTGTTTCTGTCTCTTCCAAAATTTCGGGTACACTTAGTTTAAGTGAGAGATCAAGATCAATGCTGCTACTTGCGTTTCTTTTGCCAGTTGTCTTGTTGCAGTAAGCATGATTGGTCCTCTCTTCAATACCTGTCTCGAACTTTTCAAACGTTCTTGAGTGTTCTTGAATGCTGTTGATTGTGGCTAAATTGGTCCGTTCTTGATGGTTGTATCTTAGTTTTGGTAAGTGATTAGGAACTGAGGAAGAGTTGTTGTTTTGGAAAGACCTGTTGTTAGTCCAATATTCACTACCACGGATGTTATTGCTAACAGACGAGCCGCAGTATGAACCGGGCCTGTTTATCAAACTCCGGTTTGTTTCGTGGGAGCTAGAGTTCCACAATGAAGCATTTGAAAATTGGCTTCCATATCTACAAAAAATCAACAAAATGGAAGACTATTAATAGAGTATCAAGGTAAAGATCGAAATGAATATCAATAAAATGATGCAACACATATATAGTATAAACCTGAATGGAGAATCATTAGTACTATAGCCTCGGAACATCGGTAGCTGACTTAGTTTATAAATGTTCCGATCTGTGGAAGTCTCGATGAAATGTCTGTGATCAGCTATGGCTGCAAATAATTAATGGACACCTTAGTTGATATATAAGTCATATGATGAACTAACAAATCAAAACCCTACTTTATTCACATATACTAACTAACACAAATAGAAAGAATCAATACCTTGACCTTGATCATCCATCTTCTTGCTCCTGTACATCTAAAATTCCCCAATACGCAATTTAGTTATAATTTTTTTCAAATCTAATTTCACAGGTTCTTTGAAAAGTAAACCACAATACAAACACACATGATATGATATCTATGCATAAAGTGTATATGGATGTACCTGTAGATGGCTCTTGACATGAGCAATACTGAGCCCTTTGATGTTCATCATCTGTCGGACCAATTTTGGAGTTGCTCCTATAAACACCCCCATAACAATTATTATCATCAAGAAAGCAAAAAGGTAACAGTAACTTTTGACAAGAATTTAAACTAAGAATAACCAAGGAATTATTTAAGCTTTATATTTTAAAGAAGTTGAGAAGATAGTAGCGAAGGACGTACTTTCTTGACCTCCAAGCCTCTCAACCGCACGGACAAAGCGGAGATGAAGATCAGGAGTCCACCGTAGTCGAGGGACTTTAGATCTCACATAAGGCCTCACCTTCGTCTTCCTATTAACCTCAGCTTCGACTGTAGTATTGCTTGAAATCTTACTCTCTTCTCCTTCACCGTCTTCTTCTTCCTCCTCCTCCTCTTCCTCCCTGTCAGTATTCCCACTTCCCTCCATACTTGGGATCATTTTCACTTTCTTAGTGATTCACAGAAAAGGGTAGAAAGAAAATTTTAAAGGGCCGAAGATATGGAGCTTTTGGACTTTAGATATAGATTGTAGAAGAAGTGGATAGAAGAATACTTTGGTTTGAGATGAAAAAGATAAAAGACAAGATCAGTTGTGCTTAGTTCAAAGCAAGGAGATTTGGTCTGTGTCGATGAGAAACCCTAGATCAATATACACTTCAGATTCCCATCCTCTCTCTCCTCCCGGGGTATGTAGACAAGCACTCACCAAAATCTTGTTGCAGATGTTAAAAAGTTTTTCTTTTCTGTTCCCAGCTAGTTGATTTTGGCATTTTTCTCCTGTAGACAGCTCTCTCTCTCTATATATATATAAATTTGTGAAATGCTATATGTATGCAGTATGCATAATGTTAGTAATTAGCATGGAGGGAGAAAAATACATTTATTATTTAAAGGAGATAGATTGATATATTTACCTATAACATAATACCAAATAATTACAAGTAACGCTTATTTTTTTAGTATTGTGTCACCACCAGGGATGAAAATTGATCAAAGTGATATAAATTAGGCTCGTTTGCTAATATTCTAAGTAGTCTAAATGACCCTTGATTCGTCAAACTAGCCTTTTGATTATTAAGATAGATATAAATAAAATTCATGTATCGGGACTAACACTCTATCAATGGCATTAGTATGATTAAGATACTATTTGCGTTTAGAAACAAACAAAACACCAAGAATCTAAAATATGTTGACACCTACAGAATTAATAGTTTAATGCTAAATCGAATTCACAAATTAAAATATACATAGAGTAGTTTTGTCGGAATTAGGATTTGAACTTTCAAGAACTTGAATGAAGACTTTTGTCAATTAATGTGCATGTTCTTTGATGATCGAGATTAATTATTGTCTTTTTCTTAAGATCTTTGATTTTAAATTTTTTTTTCTTCTTAATTTTCTTCTTTCACCCGTTTTTTTTCGTTTGCAACTTTATTTTCGATCCTCAACGTTTTAGAAGATTTAGTACGTGACATCCATAAATTTTATAGACAAATATAACTGTGTGTATAAGAAATGTCTTTTGAAACTGGATTAATTTCACTTAGTTTGCAGTACTATAACGACCAATTGACAGTCCATAGTCAATACGTTATCAATTCACATACGAGTAAAATTTGAATAGCAGAATAACACAATTACCAGTGATAAACTATAATGGAAACTTGTAGCTATATGTCATTTATCAATTTACTTAGTCTTGTTGGCATACTCTTTCAGCATAATTAGAAAGTAAGAAACTACAATACTAGTTGTTACATGGTTGAATAATAGGACGTAGATATATTTTCACAAAAGAGACTCATGAGATGATGAAGTTTAGGGTTTTGCATGGCATTTAATGTTAAAGGCAAAAGACAAAGGAGAGTGGTAGATAGACAAATAAATTATGATTACAAGGCGTGTGACTGCTCAGCTGTCCCTGACGTAGACCCCATCACACAAACATTTCTTCTTCCTTTTTTTTCTCCAACGGGAATCACGGGATATTATTGTTCCTCTCTTACGCGAAATTATATTATCTCCCTACCTCATATGTATTTTGTAGATTCGTAACAAAAGTTTAATTTATGTAACCAAGAAACTAAACTAGTGGTCCATGCTTGGTTTACGATACACATCCGACCCCCGTGAAACGATGAATAGCGTTGTTAGTTGAGTCGTTTTTAACATCATTTTTCTAAACCATATTCTGTCAAAAACAGAAAAGTTATAAGAAAAGTACGTTTTGAACAACTATTTCTACATACGATTCCAATATCATTTAGATTCATATATATAAGAAGTCCGACTGCAATTACAAGACAACATGGTGACTCACATGATTGTGAGCCGTCATTTTTTTCCCAAAAATAAAAGTGAATATATAGACGAAAAGTATAATTGTTTTATAAAAATTTCACTCAACTTCTTGTTTTTTTCAAAAGAAAAAACTTTTTGGTGTATCCTATAAAATTAAATTTGGTTTCCAAATGATAATGTGTTGTACCTTAGATTTTAAAAAAAAACACGATAAAAATAACAACACGGAATGTAAAATTCTTCAAAATAAACCTGTGAACCAAAAGAAAGTTGTTGAGGAGAGGAAAGAAAAGAATGGAGCAAATTGTAAGCTTTGATGAAGATGAAAAGAAGAACTTTGTCATTCCCCCCACGTGTAGAGAGGCTTCTCATCGACCATTCACAAGCTTCTTGTCACCAAGCCTTTTTCTCTACATTTATTTCCATACGTCTCCATCTTCCCTCTGCTTCTACACTTCTACACATATGTTTTTCTATCCATATATATCTTTGCTATTTGTAGGCACATCTAGATTACTAGATATACGGTTGTACATGCATAAAATGCTAATTTCATTTATTGGCATATCTAGAGTTTTGATGCATTGGCGTCAATCCTTTTGCATTTTCGGCTTTCAGCAATGTGATCATAAATGAATCGGTTTGATCAACAATCGAAGATAATTTGTCCAGCTGATGTTTCGATGTGTTTTACAAAACGGTCTAAACGACTAAGATCTTTATGGACATCTATTCCTAAATTTCAAAGAAAACATTTTTTTCATTAGGCAGAATTAGGCGGTTCCAAACGAAGTATGCAGTTTCAGGCGGATTTTAGATAATTTAATGAAATTGTTAATCGACTACTATTTAATTTTAGTTCTTTTTTTTTGCTGCAGTTTTTCAAAATTTAGTTACATAGGATGACATTCATGATTTTAACTTCACAAGTATATAGAAGTTCATAGGTTTGTATATGAATCTAATTAATATAATTTTCATTTATTTCATCTTGTTAATGTTTTAATTTTGATGTTTACGAGAGAAGATCAATAAGGGTTAGCTGTGTCCTGACAAGATTCTTATATACCCGGCCTGTGACTATGAAGTCAATCTGTAACAGTTAATTTGTATTCCTACAAATACGGATCCAACATTATCTTCAATAGTCACAACCTACAAATATGTCTTTATCTTTGCTCAATTCCAAACCCATAATTAAACAAAAAATACATATTCGGATCATATTATACACGCATCTCAGTATCATCTCAAATCTCACTGGCAGATTCTCCCTCATGCATATTTGTGTATATAATATTACAAGATGTCTAGTTTAATACATAACATGTGAATGTGCGGAATCTAAAGTTAAAAATATATATATATTTTGGTTTCGGAATTGTTAAAATCACATGTATCGCCGTATTAGGAAGATCACACACTTCAATATAACTGAAGTATCTAATATATCATTAGATCAAATGTGTGGCCTTTGTAAAACTTAATAATTTTGATTGGTATGTTAGAAAAAATGAACAGAATAATTTTTTCCTAAAATAATAATACAAGATTGAAAGCTATTTGAAATAGACTAATCACAGTTTGTAGTTACAATTTTATTACTCTCATTTAATATGTAGTTAAAAATGTGGAAATACAAAATTTTGATAGATCTTATGAGTTTGAATAATATGTCAATTGAATAATGTAACAGGAGAATAAAACAAACAACGACCGAATTGAAAGGGATTGAATCAATAAAGTTTTTTTGTAAACTTAAAAAAAAAACTTTATTGATTCAATCCCTATCAATAAAGTTTCGTTAAATAATTATACGAAAACTAATTTCAGTAACAATGTTTCATCTTCTAATTATAGTTCTAACGTGCTCATAGTATATACAATTTTCCTTAATTTGTAACACCCTAGATGAATGCCGGAATGGAAAAAATGGCAGGACTTACCGTATTTAGATTTTTTTTTTTTTTGTAAAAACCAGATGCATATATTATTTTACGTATGGATAAGTAATGACTAAAAAACTCTATCGTTTGAATATGGTTATGTTATATATGTGAGTTGGATGCGAGACGATTCTAATGCTAAATTTATAAAGAATGTATCTATTGGTAGCTGAAAATTATTCTGATAGCGATCTCAGTCCCTACCAACCCGAAAATCGAAATGGAAAAATACATTGTTTATGTGACCGTTCTGCAGAAATTTGCATTTATATCTTCTCATCTGAGTATGAAATTCTTGTACTCTTGTCACATACGTTCGTGATGTTTACACTTCACCGGTCTAATTACGTCTCCATATCGTTTTATTCTTATAATCCTTCCAATTTTAATTATTACCAAACTATTTTGTAGTATCACATAAAAATAAAATAAACATAGTGCATCGATATTGAAATGGTGTTAGTCATGTGATCCAAATTAGAAACTAGAAAATTTATTGTCAGTGTAGCCTACAAAAAATTTAACGCAAAGAACTTTAGTTAAAGCATTGTACTATAGATTGGTTTGTGGACAATTCATACAAACTGATTGACATAGTTATTTTTAGTGACGATGTTTTTATATATTTGAAAGCAAATAGTGATGAACTTCATGTTTTAGTTCTAGTTTCAGATTTTAATGTATGAAGACTTGGCGATAGTCGTGTTCAGCTGCAGCGACAGAGAAGGGCTAATGCCGAAGGTTGCATAGTCGATGACTACATCTAAAGCAAAGGGTGTGAGGAGCTGAAATCATGGCAATAGGTGGAAGAACCAGATTTGCCTAGTTCGTTCAAGTTGTAAATGGGAATGAAGGAGGTTTTTAATGATTTGCTAGCCTCAAGAAATAGTTGAAACCTCCGGTGAATGGTAGATCATCATAGAAGATACTTTTTGACTTTGCAGCAATGATAGTATCATGTGTATATACTTATATATCTAGCCTTTCTCTAATTGATGGTATACATCAGTAGTTGTCTTAGTAAATTAGAGAAAGGTTGTGGAAGCACCGTGACCTAGTTGTCAAAGTTTAAAGGCTTCTACACTCAGGTATGGAGTTCGAATTCCAGGTGACGATAATTTCTACAGGGAGAAGTCTGGGTTTCAATTTCCGGAGAAGATAGATTATGCATAAAATTAGAGAAAAGAAGATAGATTATGTATAAAATTAGAGAAAAAGGCTTACAAGAGATCTTCAGTAGTATAGTATTGTCGGCTATAATATCGTAAAAAAAAAAAAATTAGAGAACGGTTAGATGTAAAGGTAGAAAAGAATATCTTCTATTTTACCTCTGAAAGTTGGCCCAATCCATTTGTTTATCTTCAGTTGGGTCTTTTGAAGCCCATTTCATTCATCATTTTTTTTTTCCTGAGAGATTGATTCTTCTCTCCTATTCTAGATAAAAATCTCTGTATTAAGCAAGTAATCAAGTCAAAACAAACAAGCATCTAAGATTCTGCACCCTGGTCTTTCTTTCCAGCTATAAACCAATCAGTACATCACACAAAGGGAAATAAAAAATCCAATCCCCCAAAATGAACAAGACACCAAAATGACTTAACATACGTAATAACAACACAGCATTATTACAGAACATATGAAAACAGAAAGAAAAAATAACAAGAAACCAAAAATCTAGAGAGAGAGAGAAGATCATTCCTTTCCTCCAATTTAACCTTCTCTCTACTTTTACGGGGAGAAATCGAAAAAAAAAAAAATTTAGTTGGGAATCAACGAAACAAGAAGATCGAAATTGACGAAAGTTAAACTTCCAAAACACGTTTTCCAATAAGAACCACAATCAAAGCAACCGTGACAGGTAGAAGGAGAAGAGAGAAATCAATTCACGGTGGTTTCCGGTTAAGATCTCTAATTCTCCGGTTAAACCCATCGAATCAAAAACCTCGAAAGTGTTCATCTTTAACCGAAAGGTGGAACCTTTACAAAAACGATGCAGCCTAATCTCTTCACAGCGATGCGAAGCTTAAAGTTTATCGAAGGATGCAAAGCCACGCAAGTCCACGCTCTCGACCCTCCATCCTCTCCTCCTCCTCCTCCACCTCCTCCGTCCACCGGCCTCCGCGAGAAGCTACTACACCATCTCCAAGACCACCTCCGTGTCAACTCCCTCCGATCCAAATCCTCCAAGACTCACCCAAACGCCGCCGTTTCGTTATCCTCTCTTCTCCCTCACGGCCTCCCCGTCTCCGATCTCCTCGAACCACACATCGATCCTTCCCTAAAGTTCGTCGATTTGATCCAGAAGCTCGCCCAAGTCTACCGAAGGATCGAGAGCTCCTCCCGGTCCGAAAAGTCCGAAGCTTTCTTGGAGCAATGCGCGGTCTTCCAAGGGTTAACGGATCCGAAGCTTTTCCGGCGGAGTCTCCGGTCGGCTAGGCAACACGCCGTCGACGTTCACACCAAGGTCGTCTTAGCTTCTTGGCTTAGGTATGAGAGGAGAGAAGACGAGCTCATCGGGACTACATCGATGGATTGCTGCGGAAGGAATCTCGAGTGCCCTGAAGCTACTCTCGTCTCCGGGTACGACCCGGAATCCGTTTACGACCGTTGCCTCTGCTCGAGAGTGGAAACTAATGTTCCGGAATGCTCGACGTCCGAGGTGGTGGATGATTACGACATGTGTTTCTGTATAGGGGACGAGGAAGTTCGTTGCGTGAGGCGCAAGTTTGCGTCTCTGTCTAGACCTTTTGAGGCGATGCTGTACGGTGGGTTTGGAGAGACGACACGTGGCAAGATCAACTTCACGCGTAACGGAATCTCCGTGGAAGGGATGAGAGCGGCGGAGGTTTTCAGTAGAGTTGGTAAAGTCGACACCTTTACTCCTAATGTTGTCTTGGAGCTGCTCACGTTGGCTAACCGGTTCTGCTGCGACGAGTTGAAAGCGGCTTGTGACTCGTATCTGTCTCGTCTTGTTAAGGACCTTGATGATGCGTTGTTGTTGATTGAGTACGGATTGGAGGAGGCTGCGTACCTTCTCGTGGCCGCTTGTATTCAGGTATTTCTCAGAGAGTTGCCTAGCTCGTTGCGTAATCCCAACGTTGTGAAGATCTTCTGTAGTGTTGAGGGGCGTGAGAGGTTGGGTTTGGTTGGGCATGGTTCGTTTGCGTTGTATCTTTTCTTAAGCCAGATAGCTATGGAAGATGATATGAACTCAAACACAACTGTAATGGTTTTGGAATGTTTGGTTGAGTCTGCGGTTGAGAGTTGGCAGAAACAGCTCGCTTGTCACCAGTTAGGTGCTGTGATGCTCGAGAGGAGAGAGTATAAAGACGCGCAGAGATGGTTTAGCTCCGCGGTCGAGGCAGGTCATGTGTACTCCGTTGTTGGTGTAGCGAGGTGTAAGTCTAAGCGTGGACATAGATACTCGGCTTATAAGATCATGAACTCGCTGATTTCGGGTCGTTCGGCTACTGGATGGATGCATCAGGAGAGGTCTTTGTATTGCAGCGGTAAAGAGAAGCTGCTGGATTTGGACATGGCCACTGATCTAGACCCAACTTTGACTTTCCCTTACAAGTTCAGGGCGGTGTCGTTGGTCGAGGAGAGGCAGTTTGGTGCAGCGGTCGCGGAGCTGAACAAGGTTATGGGGTTCAAGGTCTCTCCTGACTGCTTAGAGATGCGAGCGTGGATCTCTATAGCTATGGAGGACTATGAGGGTGCTCTGAAAGATATTCGTGCGCTTTTGACATTGGAGCCGAACTTCTTGATGTTTAACAAGAAGATCCATGGTGATCATATGGTGGAGCTTCTCCGCCCGCTTGTACAGCAGTGGAACCAAGCTGATTGCTGGATGCAGCTCTATGATCGTTGGTCATCTGTTGATGATATTGGTTCTCTGGCTGTTGTTCATCATATGTTGGCTAATGATCCAGGGAAGAGTCTTCTGCGTTTCAGACAGTCTCTTCTTCTCTTAAGGTTAAATTGTCAGAAGGCAGCAATGCGTAGCCTTAGGCTGGCTCGGAACCATTCAAAGACGGAGCATGAGAGACTCGTGTATGAAGGATGGATACTGTATGACACAGGACACCGTGAGGAAGCACTTGCAAAGGCTGAGGAATCTATTTCAATACAGAGATCCTTTGAAGCATATTTCCTCAAAGCTTATGCTCTTGCAGACTCCACGCTTGACCCTGAGTCCTCAAAGTATGTGACCCAGCTCCTTGAAGAAGCACTTCGTTGTCCATCAGATGGTCTTCGTAAGGGCCAAGTAAGTGAAGAAACTGTTTCCATTAAAATTTATCATCCTCTGGTGCAGTATCATTAACAGTTTCTTGTATTTTGCAGGCGTTGAACAACTTGGGAAGTGTATATGTTGACTGTGATGAGCTGGATCTTGCAGCTGATTGCTACACGAACGCTCTAAACATCAAGCACACAAGAGCTCACCAAGGCTTAGCTCGTGTGTACCATCTGAAAAACCAAAGGAAAGCTGCTTACGACGAGATGACAAAGCTGATAGAGAAAGCTCGGAACAATGCATCTGCCTTTGAGAAACGCTCAGAATATTGTGAGCGAGAGATGGCACAGAGCGACCTAGGGATGGCCACACTGCTAGATCCTCTGAGAACTTACCCTTACAGATACAGAGCCGCAGGTGCGCTTAAGTTTCACTGTCCTTTCCTTGTTTCTTATTAACCTCAAAACTCTCTCTAATCACTTCTTGTCATGAAACCGTGTTTTACAGTTCTAATGGATGACCATAAAGAAACGGAAGCCATTGAGGAGCTGTCAAAAGCCATAGCGTTTAAACCTGACCTCCAGCTGTTACATCTACGGGCAGCATTCTATGATTCAATGCGTGTATCCGCAGATGCTATCAGAGACTGTGAAGCAGCTCTGAGTCTTGATCCCAACCACACAGATACCATTGACCTATATAACAAAGCACGTGAGCCACAACCGTAGACAAACCCATCTGCAATCTTATTTATCTCCTACAATATTGGCGAGAGAGTTTCTTCCTTCTGATACCAGAGATGATACACTTGTATGCTTCACGCCAGTGGGAAACTAAAGCTTGGTTCATTTGTAATCAAGAAGTTTTGATAGAAGGGGACCGGGAACAAATGAAAGTAGCAGCACCATAGATTGTAAATATAAAATTTATTACTCTTTGGTTTTGTGATTGATTCTGGTTTGATGACTGGATAATATTAATATATATATAGTGCAGTGTTTTCTGGTCAAAGGGAAAAATGAAAAAAAAAAATTGTTATGTCTTGTTCTTCTTAAAGGTGTTTTGACTTTGTGATGTTCTTCATTAAAGGTCTTTCACTTTGTGATGCTTTCGTCTTTCTTCTTATATTTATTTTATGTGCAAGTGTATCTTTAACATCGATCTTCTCATGTTTGTTTTGTATTGACCAATGTTCTAAATATCAGTTTCCGTTGACACCAAAAATACTTGCATGCTTCAAACTTTATACTTTGGTTTTTTTTTCTGGGTTTGATTCTAATTTGATGACTGCGTATACTTAAATAGGGACAGTTAGTGAAGAGTGTTTTCTAGACAGGGAAAACTAAATAAGTTTGTTCTGTCCTTTTCTTTTTCGTTAATTATGTTTCATTTGTGATGCTTATATCTGTAACTTCAACATTCTCATGTATGTTTTGAATTGACTCACATTTAAAACATGAAACATAAAAGAGATTTAATTGCAATTAAAGTGATTGTGTTGTGTTGAAAATAGTTCGTATTTCTTTTGTAAATTTGATAGTCTTGGTCAGTACATATCTACTAAAATCATCAAACACCGCATCTTCCACCTGGTCCTCCAAAAGAAAAGGACTTCCCATTCTCATTGGTATAACCCCGATCCATTAGTCTAAAACACCTAGAATCTGAATGCCTTATTATTGTTTTAGCTTCGATGCTCTGATACTTATTATTCGTAAGTTTCACATGAAGAAAACTCGAACTCTTTTGATAGTCTTTGAGCGGAAAATAACCATTTCCCATCGGAGGACTAATCCCGTCTGGAGATATAAATGTGTTTCCCCCAAAACGCACCCGAGAAGCTCCTTTCTGCAAGTGTGTAAACAGCTCTCTTGGCCAATATCCAATTATTTCGTCGTCTACTTTAAGTGCCCAGCTTCCAAAAAAGCCATCCTATATAAAACATTGAAACAAAATAAAAACAGTTAAGAAATATTTGGTCGAAACATAATACTATATACTCCTATTCCCAAAACTAATGTCAAATATGATGCATATAGAAGATTGTCAATAAATGTTTACCTGAAAAACGTGCGGTGTGAAAATTACTGTTTTGTCACCACCATACACAGAGGATTGCTTAAAAATGCTTCCAATCGAGGGTTTTCGAGTTATAATAATAAAACCAGGACAGTCTGTATTATAGCATCCAGTTTTTTTATAGCCATCTCCCTAATAAATGAAAGACAAATTGATACACTCTGTTATCAGTATTATTATGTAACAAGAATAAAAAGTATGGTTATATACAAACATAATTACTAAGAAAAGTACTAGTTTACTCACGGTCCAATATACAGTTAATCGTGTAGCACTGTCTCCATACAATCTTGGATGCACCTACGCAAAATACGTGATGAGATGTATTGGTTCAATTTGCATGTGTATTATATATAAGGTCTATAAAGACGTACCGCCCAGCCAACTTGTACGCTGTTGAGTTCGCCAGGAGGTCCACTCTCTAACCAAATTTGACTTTTACTGTATTGGTTATTTTGTAAAGTTAGGTTATGAACACTTATATCAGCTTGTGCTCCTCGATAGATGCTTCCATCCGGAAATGTGTCCATTACTGCAAACTGTACAAGAATATATATAAAAGTCACGTCTCGCAAGTTTCGTGACACACTGAATAGTTTGAATTATTATTTTTCATAAGGGATGAATATATACTATAAAACAGGCAAAAAAAGAAGGATATACATGGTGGCCGAAATGATCGACTGTGTTGAGATGAAGGCTCTCAGTTTCACTTCTTTGTCTTAATATTGCCACGGTTCCTTTTGGACAACTTTTATCATTTGTTTTATGTTTATTTTTTCTATTAAAACTTTTATTTGAAGTGAATTTTTCCTGAAACATAACAAAAAATAACAAGATTAATCAAGAGAAAATATACGTCACAATATTTCTAAGATGTCCCATTTCATATTTGATTAAATCAAGGTCACTAACATACCGGAATCTTGTGGTGTTTCAACGATGGATGTTGAAAAGCGGGTTGTTTGTATATATCAACACAATCAAACTCCTGTAAAATTGATGAATACATAAAAAAAAAATTTACAAGATCAAATACTAAGAAATGGAAAACAAAGTATAGAAACCGTAAAATCTAACATCAATGTTTCCTAGGGTCATTTGCGTGAGAACCACATAAGAAAATATAACGAGCATTTGGCGTGTGTCCATTTTTAAATTACTTCTATTTCTCCACTGATATTGATCGTTATATATAATCAATCGGAGTCAACAACTAGTCAATTCATTGATCGCGATATTAATTCACCTTTATCTCTTACCAGAAGTATGTTTTACAAACTCATATTTAGATTTTCTTATTAAATTGGTTGATTTATTTTTTCTTTGGTCAGCTCTTATCTTTTTTTTTTTGAAACACTTTCCATATTTACGGTCAACTCTTATCAGTTTCTGTAGTTATCAATAAATGGATGACATTTAGTAAATCAAGTATATGCTTTTGAAACAGATTATGACATTGAAGGCCCTGATCTAAGCCAGTGAATGAGTACATTTGTTTAAAAAATCGAAGTTTTTAACTGTACCATCCCATATAATTTCGTATAATAATTTTATATAACTTCAGAATCATTTAGAATGTAACACTCAAAAAACACTCGAGTTTCCAGTAATTATAATTCTTTTAAATATTAATCTTTCAATATAAAGTACTGTTATCTTCATATAAATAATTTCTCACTAAAACCGTAACCCAAAATTTAATTCAATTGACTAAAACATCTAATTTAATTATATAAATGTAATTCAGTTGACTAAAATCTGTTATGCATGTTAACTAATAAACGTTATCCTTTCATATAACAAGACATTAAAAATAAATACTTCCACTTATGAAACTATAACGTACACAGAATCTGTGTATAATTTTTATTTTATTTTTATGTTTTTCTACATTTTTTTGTTTTTGTTTCTATAAGACGTAATAAGAAATTTTACTCAGATAAAATGTAAAACTGTAAAAATTGGTGGAAACCAAATCTTGTATCAAATCTATGAAAAGTGAAGAATAAAAATGAGAACAGTGAGAGAAAATGACAATGACAAAAAGTTATGTATATTTATACAATATTTCTATTTTACCTTTCGTCACTTTTCCCTCTTATTTTTATTTATTTTTAACAGTTTAAAAATAATTATTCAAATTTTTTATCAATTTATAACAACATAGATTTTTTTTCTTTATATATTTTTTTAAAAAATATAAATTTATAGAATTTAATATGTTATGTTTTTTGTGAAACTGTGTTTACAGTTCGAATGGATGACCATAAAGAAACCGAAGCCATTGAGGAGCTGTCAAAAGCCATAGCCTTTATACCTGACCTCCAACTGTTACATCTACGGGCAGCATTCTTTGATTCAATGCGTGAATCCCCAGAGGCTATCAGAGACTGTGAAGCAGCTCTGAGTCTTGATCCCAACCACACAGATACCATCGACCTCTATAACAAAGCACGTGAACCACAACCATAGACAAACCCATCTGCAATCTTATTTATCTCCTACACTATGGCGCGGGAGAGCTTCTTCCCACTGAAACCAGAGATACACTTGTATGCTTTACGCCAATGGGAAACTAAAGCTTGGTTCTTTTGTAATCAAGAAATTTTGATAGAAGGGGACTGGGAACAAACCAAAGGAGCGCAGCACCATAGATTGTAAATATAAACTTTATTACTTTGTGGTTTTGTGATTGATTCTGGTTTAATGACCGGCTAAGATTTTAATATATATAGTGCAGTGTTTTCTGGACAAAGGGAAAAATGAAAAGAATATTGTTATGTCTTGTTCTTCTTAAAGATGTTTCACTTTGTGATGTTCTTCTTTAAAGGTCTTTCACTTTGTGATGCTTCTTTAGTTTTGTCTTTCTTCTTATATTTATTTAATGTGCAAGTGTATGTTTAACTTCAATCTTCTCATGATTGTGTTTATTGACCAATGTTTTAAATATCAGTTTCTAATATCAGTTTCCTTTGACACCAAAAATACTTTTATTTTATAACAAACGAACTTTGGGCTAGTGGCACTTGAGGGATAACCCCAATACGGTGAATCCGCAGTTCGATTCCTATTGGCTACCAGATAATTTAACATTACACTTCTGAGACCCACAGAATAGTCGGTTGATCTCGGTCGCCGGACACTGTAGTTAATTTAAAAAAAAAAACTTTTATGCTTCAATGTCGTAATCAAGAAATTTTGATAGGAGATATGAACAAACCAAAGGATCAGCAACATAAAATTGTAAATATAAACATTATAGTTTGGGTTTTTTTGTTTGATTCTGATTTGATGACTGCATATAAGGTTAATACATACTTAATATTCAGTTAGTGCAGTGTTTTCTTGATAAAGGGAAAATTAAATAAGATTGTTCTGTGCTTTTGTTGGATTTTTAGTAATTTAAACCCTGAACTAAAGATCAATCGTAAAACAAACCCTCAACTAAAAATCATGTGAAATAAACCCTCATCTTTATGTCCGTTAATGTTTTCGCCCCTCCGTAACCTTTATCGTCAACTTTCGACGGAGAAACATTAACTGATGACAATAAAGGTTACAGAGGGACGGAAATATTAACGGACATAAAGATGAGGGTTTATTTCACAGAATTTTTAGTTGAGGGTTTGTTTTACGATTGATCTTTAGTTCATGGTTTAAATTACTAAAAATCCTTATATAAATTGATAATATACATTTAAATACATATGATATTAGAGAAACAATTATAAAACGGTTTTAATATATTTATATTAGTAGTGAATACAATAAATCATAAATTCCAGAAAAATAATTAATGTAAACCTAATAATATTAATTAAACTCACTCATTCACTATATATATATATATATATATATTCTAAAATGTTTCAAATGAATGCAAAAGAGTCAAACCTCATCTTGTAAAGCTAAAGTGTAACGTTGACTACTTAACTCCCTTAAGTTGCCTGAACTTCCCAAATTAATGGAGAACCTACTAATTTTAAGATAAACACATACATAAATAAGACCACACTTAGTATAGAATGGTGGCTCTGTGAGCGTCCTCTAACATATCTATAACTTAAGTTAGGAAAAGCTATCCTTTAGTTACCTTTTGTCTTTTCTATGATTGGTTGGTGCGTCGGATGGAAAGGTAGGAGCGACTGGTTTGAGTGATTTAGCCACTGAAAATGGCATTAAAGGCACTGTTCTTATAGGACGGCCACTGAAAGACGAACGAGCTGAGAGAGGTTTTACCATAGCATTGAGAGACCGAGATGATTTGTTAGAGAAGAAAGAACGAGCTGATGGAGATTGATCCACTTGGTTTGTTGTCTGAGCTAATGTGGATTCCTCACAGAATGAGGATCGGATACCTGAAGTTTGGATTCCGATATTAGGTTGTTCCTTTGTACGAATTGACTAATGCAAAACCTAAACCAAACACTAATCTCAAAAACAAGTTCTTTTGTGAGAGAGCAAGCAGGAAAACAAGAATAGCTACGAGCTAAATTTACCAAAGGAGTGCGAGGTCTCATTGACAAAGAAAAGTGAGTTTGTATTAATAGTAGAGTCGGTCCTTAGATTTATGAATCTTGAAATAATTACTAAATAATCAATACTTACAGGATTTGCTCAAAAAATATTATTAGTAATTTAAACCCTCAACTAAAGATAAATCGCAAAACAAACCCTCAACTAAAAATCCTGTGAAATAAACCCTCATCTTTATGTCCGTTAATATTTTCGCCCCTCCGTAACCTTTATCGTCAACAGTTAACGTTTCTCCGTCGAGAAGTGACGACAAAGGTTACGGAGGGGCGAAAACATTAACGGACATAAAGATGAGGATTTATTTTATATGATTTTTAGTTGAGGGTTTGTTTTACGATTAATCTTTAGTTGAGGGTTTAAATTACTAAAAATCCTTCTTTTCTTTTAAATATGTTTCCCTTCTTTCTTGTTTTAAGTGCAATTATATCTGTAACTTCAATATTCTCATGTTTGTTTTGTATTGACTCTCATTTAAAACATGAAACATAAAAGTGATTTAGTAACGATTAAACTGATTTGTAGTATTGAAAATAGTTCCTATTTTTCTTTTATAAATTTGTAAAATCATCAAACACCGCATCTTCCACCTGGTCCTCCAAAAGAAAAGGACTTTCCATTCTCCTCGGTGTAAGGCCGATACATTAGTGAAAAACACATAGAATCTTTATTCCCTGTTATTGTTGTTTTAGCTTCGATGCTCTGATACTTATCATTCGTAAGTTTCACATGAAAAAAACTCGAACTCCTTAGATAATCAATGATCGGAAGATGACCATTTCCCATTGGAGGACTAATCCCATCTGGAGATATAAATGTGTCTCCTCCAAAACGCACCCGAGAAGCTCCTTTGTTCAAGTGTGTAAATAGCTCTCTGGGCCAATATCCAATTATTTCGTCGTCTACTTTCACTGCCCAGCTTCCAAAAAAGCCATCCTACATAAAATATTGAAGCAAAAAAAAAAAACAGTTAAGAAATATTTGGTAAAAACTATATACTATATACTCCCATTCCCAAAACTAATGTCAAATAAGATTCATATAGAAGATTGTCAATAAATGTTTACCTGAATAACTTCTGGTGTGAAATTTACTGGCTTGTCACCATACACAGAGGATTGTTTAAAAATGCTTCCAATCGAGGGTTTTCGAGTTACAATAATAAAACCAGGACAGTCTGTATTATAGCATCCAGTTTTTTTATAGCCATCTCCCTAATAAATGAAAGACAAATTGATACACTCTGTTATCAGTATTATTATGTAACAAGAATAAAAAGTATGGTTATATACAAACATAACTAAGAAAAGTAGTAGTTTACTCACGGTCCAGTATACAGTCAATCGTGTGGCACTGTCTCCATACAATCTTGGATGCACCTACGTAAAATTGTGATGAGATGTTTTGGTTTAATTTGCATGTGTATTATGTATAAGGTTTATATAAAGACTTACCGCCCAGCCAACTTGTACGCTGTTGAGTTCGCCAGGAGGTCCATTCTCTAACCAAATTTGACTTCTGCTCAATTGATTATCTTGTAAAGTTAGGTTATGAATACTTATATCAGCTAGTGCTCCTCGATAGATGCTCCCATCCGGAAATGTTTCCATTACCGCAAACTGTAAATATACAAAAGTCACGTCTTGTAAGTTTCATAACACACTGAATAGTTTAATTATTATTTTTATAAGGGATGAATATATACTATAAAACAGGCAAAAAAGAAGGATATACATGGTGGCCGAATTGATCAACTGTGTCGAGATGAAGGCTCTTAGTTTCACTTCTTTGTCTTAAGATTGCCACGGTTCCTTTTGGACAACTTTGATCATTTGTTTTATGTTTATTTTTTCTATCAAAACTTTCTTTTGAAGTGAATTTTTCCTGAAACATAACAAAAAAAAACAACAAGATTAATTAAGAGAAAATATAGGTCAAAATATTTCTAAGTTGTCCCATTTATTTCATATTTTATTAAATCAAGGTCACTATCATACCGGAATCTTGTGGAGTTTCAACAGTGGATGTTGAAAAGCGGGTTGTTTGTATATATCAACACAATCAAACTCCTGTAAAATTGATGAATACATAGAAAAAATCTTAAGAGATCAAATACTAAGGAATGGAAAACAAAGTATTGAAGTCGTAAAATCTAACATCAATGTTTCTTTATCAAAAAAAAAAAAAAAATCTAACATCAATGTTTCCTAGGGTCATTTGCATGAGAACCACATAAGAAAATATAGCGAGCATTTGACGTCTATCCATTGTTAAATTTAACTTCTATTTCTCCATCGATATTGATCGTTATATATAAATCAGTTGGAGTCAACAACTAGTCAATTCATTGTTGATTTCTTATCATATTTGTTGATTTCTTCTTATTTTTGGTCAACTCTCATCTTTTTTTTAAACACTTTCCATATTTACGGTCAACTCTTATTTTTGAAACACTTTCCATATTTGCGGTCAACTCTTATCAGTTTCTTTAGTTTTCAATAAATTAATGACATATAGTAAATCTTATATGCTTATAAAACAGATTATGACATTGAAGGTTTAAGCCAGTGAATATTACATTTTTATAATTCGAAGTTTTTAACTGCACCATCCCATATAATTTCTTATAATAATTTTATGTAACAAGGGGCGGATCTACAGTGTTACCTACGGGGGCACGTGCCCCCAACTACTTTTAAAATCTTGTTCAATTGGAGGTGCATATGTTAATCTTTTCTAGCTCAGTTGGCAAAAGTGTCCGAAGTTCCATAGTTAATAGTTCGATCCCACTCAAACATGACTTTTATGTGCATTTAATGTCTGTTTGACAATTGATTTGACACGTTCATTTTCATCTTTTTGTACCTGTTCTTTTCTTATTGACATACTTATTTCTTTTATAGTCTCTCTTTACTTCTTTCCATTATGGTTTTATCTTCAGATTTTTTGTTTCCAAACAAAGTTTAGATCCAGTATCTTTAAAAATCCACATTCTCAGTTGCTAGTAAATAAAACATCAACTAAAATTAAAATAGTAAACAATATCTTCACCTTTATTAGCATTTTAGAATTTAGTTACTTGTGATATGATAACAAAAAATTATATAGTATAAATTGACATGATATTATATAATAGTTTCCTATATATTTTAAAAATTAATTTTAATAAAAGTATACTATTATGATTAATAATATTAGTAAAATATTAAATTATGTGATATTTTATAAATATAATATTATGAGTCGAATAAAATTGATAATTTTATATTTACAGTTTATAATAATTTTGATTATAATATATTTTAATTAAAATTTGTGCCCTCGTCAAATGATCTGTCTAGATCTGCCAGTGTATGTAACACTCAAACTTCCAGTAATTATAATTCTTTTAAATATTAATATCTATCTATATATATATAAATGTTTCCTCCCTCTTACTGAAGACACTTAGGATGTCATATCACAAAGTTGTTCTTCTGAGCGTGACATGTATCCATATCAATGAATTTCTGAGTTTCATTTAATCTGCAGTGTGATGGGCTTTGGTTGGGTATTTACGTGATTGGCTGTAAATCAGATTTTTCTCTCTTCTAAGCATTACACGTCATCAAAGCCCAAAACAAACTTTTACACCATTACAAAAATTGACGATACTCAACGCTCATCATTAAAGTTTTAATTAACACATCTCCCTATTCATCAGTACGCAATCTCTCACACAATACCTCTGTTTTCTTCCATTAGTGAATCTAAAACTATAAATATGTTAGTTTCTCTGCGTAAAATTCATTCGTTATCATTCTATCTTTAGAGATTCATCAATCATATTAATCATCGTGTACAAAGATCCATTCTTTGCAATATTAACCTCCGCTTAAAGAGGTCTTCTCTTGAAAATATTTTAATCTCTCTGTCGCTAACTCGAATTAGAAGCCAAAGTGTTTGTGCTCTTCGGGATGCACCTTTGATCATTCCACTACGGTTTTCACCACCGATTGGAAAAGAGAGTGTCAGAATCCTAGCTTCGCCAAACAAGTGTGGTAACATGAGGAAGAGTATTTCGGGTTTAATTCTGGGAAAAATGTTTTTGGTGAATTCAATATAACGGTTTAAATTACTTGACAGAGAATATGGTTAATTTAAACCATCGTTTTTCCATATATGCGCCATCATGAGTTCTGGCTACGACCTAGCCGCTTCTACGTAATGCATAATCAATGTTAGAATAAATAGGAATCTATTTTTTTGAATTTGACTTTTTATTTCTTGTGTTTAGGAATTATGTTTTGGTTATGTGTATGTACATCATGATGACATCAACAGTGCCCGTATTCTTAGTCTGTTTTCTTAATATTTCATTGTATATAAACTTTATAAGAAATTGTTGGCCTTTTGAACGTTCTCAACTATATTTTTTTCACTTTTGGTATGTCAACTGAAAATTTTCATTGGATGTTTATACAATGAGAGATACTCACATCACCAAGTACATGTGTCATTAATGGTTTCTTTCTAATATTGATGATGATGCAACTTATGTTGAACACCCCTTATACATAGAAAATGGAAAAAAAAATACTGAAAATCATAGATTGTGTTCTTTTTTTCTCTTGGGATTGTTAGCTTTGTTGAAATTTGAGATCAATATAGTAGCAACTAGTAATTATAGAGAATCTTTTATTTTCGTACATGACAAGTTACTAAGAGTAAAAGTATATTCATAATCACAATAGATATTATAATATATAAATGTGGGTTAATCCTCTCTACTCATGTGAACCTCATCAAAATAAGTTTTCTAAAATTTTGACACTATAATTTTTAAAAATGTATTAAACACTCTATATTCCTTATCATCTTATTCTATTAACTAAAATTATTAATAAAATGTTTAATAAACCAAAAACTCTTTTTAATCAATAGTTTAATTACAATCTAACAAAAAAAATCAATGTTAAATTATTTTAGCACACAATATATAATATCAGGTAAAATAAATACACTTTCAGAAAAAGAATAAAAATGATTTTCTTAGTGATATTATGTCTACACGTTTTATCAAATGCAAATAAAAAACGTAAAGCTTATGAAATGATTTCACCATTTTATCACGAAGCTCAAGATTAGAAAATTAAAAAATAAATGAAAATATAGCCAAATAATAATACATAATAGATTAAGAAAATTTCAACGAAAATAAGACCACAATAAAAATTAATAGATAATAAAAAATCAAAAATAATTGTTAGGAAAATAGAATAATATACCGAAAAAAAAATAAATATAAAAACAAAAATGAATAATTTTTTTATATAAAAGAGATATGTTAAGTTATTCTAACTAAATAAATGTAAAATGTATTTTAAATATTTATGTCAAGAATTCTAAAAGAAACTATAAACATAGATCCACAAATGTGTAAAAAATAAATATATAGTTATATAGTCGAATAAGAAACACACGATATAAAATAATGTAAGAGAAAAAATAAAACTAGATAACTTTAAATTAAAAAAAATAAACCAACAATTCTACACCATTAAAATAATAACATAGTAAAACTTCAAATAAACAATTTTATTAATCGTAAAGAAAAATTTAGTTAATTGTAATGAGTATGAAACTAAATAAAGAATAACAATCAATAAAATAACAATTCATACTAATATAGAATAAAATATTTAAAAATAAAAGCAAATATTAAAAAAAATCACTAATATTTACTCTAACTATTTAAACTATTTTCAAATTATCATCTCGCCCAGGTTTTTATTAAAACCGTAATCCAAAATTTAGTTCATTAATTTAGATGGATACAGTCTTTCCCAAGTAAGAGAAGTGTAATTCTCGGTCCAATAAAGATATGGGCTTTAACAAAATTAGGGCTCATCATAGTCTATGTAGATAAGAAAGGTGAACACAGAGTGAACCTCTGCTTCAGCCGTCGGATCAAATGCTGGAATGGACTACATGGGCATCAAAAAATCTGAAATAGACCTTTGATATTTTGACTTTTATTTTGAATTAATTTTAATTAAAAAATGAGTAAAAAGTCCTCGTAACCTAGTAACTTCTATTTATTTACTAACCCAACCACTCTAGATCCAAACCACTTATCCGATCCAGTCCAATCTGGATCCTTAATTTCTCAAATCTCTCTTTCTTCTCCAACATCACCCTTACGTTCTCCATCTCTATTTTTCATCACTATTTCTCAAATTCAAATTCAGATTTAAGTGTCAATTCATCTAATCTCTTCCATATTACTCAATTTTCATCTTCTCCATTCTCATTCACAATCTTAAGAACCCAGATTTTATATTTTTCATTTTATCAAAATTTCTCCATTCCATAATCCAAATCGAAATAAAAAAAAATTCTTCAAAACTTACGAAATTTTTGTTCTTATCTCAAATCGATTAATTCTTCATCATTCTCAATCCATTTTCTCTCATATAAATTCGTATCTCACTTTCAATATACAAAATTTTTGACAGTGAAGAACATATAGTATTACTAGTACAACTAGTATAACTGAAGCTAGTACAACTAGTACAAATATAACTAGTATAACTAGAAAAACTAGAATATGTATAGCTACTGCAACTTTACAACTAATATGGTTATATTAGGTTTTTATTTTCAGCGTACGAATGATGATATAGAAGAGTGGAACTAAACTAAAAATTGGTCTAATTATCCACTGTATGGGTTTGTCAAAATATGTTAAAAGTTTGTTTTGAGTAATAATTATCTGTTTTACCAGTTGTATTAGTTGTACAATTTACGAAAAAAATTTCATCTTCATCTTTTTTGGCTCGCAAAACCAAAAAAGGCAACTGCCAAGCCGAAAGAAGTTGCAGTATAAAAGGATTGGAAGAGTATACTCCAAATGATGATACAAAAGCCATAATGAGTTCAAAAGGGTACATAAGCATTCATATTTGGTACTTGAACTACGCCAATAATAGACCAATTGGTTTAACTACAGTAGTAATACTAATAGTTTAACTGTAGCAACACGTCGAGCTGCCTTGGCTGGTGCATCAAGCATATCGACATAAAATAACAAGTAGTTGCACCAGTTTTCTAGTTATACCGATGATACATAGTTGTACTAGTTTTTCAGTTGTACCAGTTTGTGCATAGTTGTACTTTGGCAGTGAAATCAAAAATATTAGTTGTACCATATAATAAATAAAATTACCTTAGTTGTACCACTTATCTATGTTTACATGACATTGCCTGGTTACAATGAAATCATCAATTTTGTAAAAATACATTTCATGTATGTTTTTCAAAAATTATGTGGACAAATAAGATAACAAACCTTAAAAGTATAAGGTAGATCATGTAAAGTTATGGAATTGTGTAATAATTTTTAATTTTTGTTTTTTACAAATTTCAAAAAATTAAAAGAAACTTTTTGAGTACATATCAATTGGGATATGTCATTGTTTTTCTTAGATGGAATACCAAATTGATTTTACTAATTTCTGAAATGTCAAAGTTATTCCAGTTATACCAGTAATATTCGTATAATATATAATAAAAGAATATATCAATTTCTGGTGGGACCCATGCGAGAGAAAGAGAGATTTCAAGGAGAGATCTGACAGTTCAGATTATAATAGAGAGAGAAAGATCCGACGGTTAATACATGAGTTTCATTAATGGCATTGTTGTAATTATCTTATTCTTTTTTTCTGAAGATCTAGCGGCTCACATTATAAAGGAAATGATCTCATCTAATGGTCAATATTGAATTTAACCTATATTAAAAGGGGAATAAGATAGATGGAGAGGGTGTCCACATCATCTATTTAATTCCACCAATCATAAGATTGTCTGATGCCAAGTCATTCCTTCATTAATCGATAACAACTTAATAATGGGTCAAATCTTTTGGAATGCTATGATAATCTTTATGGGTTCTCTCATATGGCCTGTAAATATTTTTCTCTCTATAACTTAACGCCTCAAATTTCTTTTCCTCTTTCCTACTATTAGATGTAACTTAAGAAAATAAAAAACGTATGAATTATGATTTATAAATGAAAGGTGTATTAATCTTAAACGTACGTCTTTAATTCGATCGGTGACATTCATGATGAACGGTCTGGAACTTATGTATAAAAGTGAATTGAATACCCCACGAACGTAGAAGAATAAATTACATTAGAATCACCTTCCACTCTTCCATTTCACTTTCTGCTTTCAGAAGCCAGAGAGCCGCTACGATTTGCCTCTAGGTCTCTTTTCAAAACAAAAAAAAAAAAACTCTCGAACCTATGTTAACTGCTGGCAAATTCATGCCTCTTCCACATCACCGTATCCTCCTCAGTTTCCGCCGGTAGAGGTCGTCTATCAACTATCGTGGTGTTGGATCACCGGGTCAGAGGAAGTTCTACATACTACGACGAGTGCATGTTGATGTAAGCCCAAAACCCTTTTCGATTGAATACTTTTTAATGTTTAAGGTCTGAACCTAAACTTTTCTGATGCAAAAGCAAGGAACTAGGCACCATGGAATTATCGCCGGAAGGCTAACGGAGAATAGATCTCACTTCGCCGTGTTTAAGAGCAGAAACGTGGCTGATCGGCTTCTTCCACTAAGAGGAAGCATGCGTATAGGAGATAAGAAGATCAAAAGGATGATGAAGTTGACGCATTAGAGCTACACCACCATCGACGATCTGGAGAACGTATCCATGGCCGTCGCTTCTGAAATTAATGGCGGCGGAGGAGGCAGGAAATGCTATCGGCGGTGGTGGTCGGACTGTTCTAGGTACAATCAAATCTATCGATCTCTTTGTCTCAATATCTAGCATTTGTCAAACACAATTTTGGTGTGTTTCTTCTACGATTTAATTTTCTTAGGTTGCGCGTAATAAAAATTGTTATTTTCCTTTTTCTATCAATACTATTAAATCTGGAACATGTCCGGTTGATAACAATTTGAGTCCAACTATTTTCTTAAACAATACATACTAAAAAATAAATCTTATATTTCCTAATTTTTGTAACCACCACTTCATGTCCATAAAAATAGGGATCCACTATTACTAACTGCATATAAATATATTTTTTGATCAAACACGTGAAAAAGTTCTTTTATATAATTATTCTTTTATATAATTATATTTAACTTAATAATAAATTAATTTTACCACAGATTACATAAAAATTAGAAAAATTACGGGATAACATCAAAATCATCACTTAATAAATAATTCAATAAATATATTTCATAACTGCATCTAGATATCTATTAATAAGCCTCTTTCCTAACTTAGGGTTTGATTGGCACAACATTAACATAAAAATTATGCTCGTCATTATCCAGTCAACATTTATCACAAAAGCATTTACAAGATGCTAATGCTCTTCAAATGCTCCTCACTCAATGTTCTTATATGGAGCTTTTGATAGAGTATTTGCAGTTAGAATGTATAAAAAATTAAAAATAATTATATACAATTAATTAATTTTTATTTAATAATACAAAATTATATTCATAATCAAACTTTAAAAAACTTGCGATAAATATTTTAAAATTTTAAAAGAAAAATAATTCACATTTAAAATATAATATAATTTATATAATGACACATATCATTCATTATTTTTAATTAAAAAACATAATATATATTTATATATTATATATCATAAAATAAACATATCTATATTGTTTAGAAATAAATAAATTATATGTCATATATTAATTTTACTATAATATTATATATAATCATTTACTGTTCTACCAATAAATAAATACTGATAATTTATATATAAATTATATATAATTAATTATTTTATTTAATAACATCAAAATTATTGTTATATCCAAAATATTTTTTTATTTTTTAAAAAAAATTATATTTATTTTCTAAAAATGATAATATTTCACATTTAAATTTTAATTTAATTTATATAATTAAATAATTTTATTATTTTTAATTACAATCATTTTATTAAATATATATATATTATAATTTAATATATATATATATATATAATATATTATATACTTATTTTTATGATAATTTTAAAATTGCATCTTCTCTTGTTCTACCAATCATTTTATTAGAAATTTTAATGAGAACATACAAACTTCAAAACCTTCTACAACATACTTCTACTGGTTCTTCATCAGCTGTACCAATGGAGGCCTTAATATATAGCTACATTTATCTGAAACTTAAGAAATATATTGTAATAAATATTAAATATTTCTGAATATATATAATATTAAAACGAAATATATATATATATAAACCAATGGAAATATATTTCTTAAGTTTGTTTACTATAAAATGAAACTTTAAAAGTTAATTAATAAATTTAACTAATATTGATATTAATTAGTGGTGGGACGAGTTATTAATGACATTTAATTTTTATGATTAACATGGTTTAACGGGTTTAAGTGGACTTTTAATAGAAATAAATATTCATATAAATCCATTTAGTTTAACGGGTTTAAATAGAATATTCTATAAAATAATATTTTTTAAATGTGATTTTACTTAAAGTTAATGAAGATCAAATTAACACATTTACATATATATATATATATTTAACAGAATATATTAAAATTAATTTTCAAACATTTTCAAAAAAATTGTTTGGTTTTCAGTCTTGGATTGGGTTTAGTATTGGTTTTCGGATATAACACTTTAAAAACTGTTTGAGTATATAGACCATATCTAACAGAGTATGAGATTTTGATTTTCAAGTTGATTCCGAATTGGATTTTTGGGTAAAAGTATTCTTGACTAATTATGTTAGGTAACCATTAAGAAAATATAATATATTACTAATTTTATGAATAAAATTTAAAAATGATTTCTGAAGTGCATATAGCACATGTGTATAGTTACGTAACTTGACATATTTAATATAGTTTCCAAAAATAGATTAAATTTAATTAATATTAAACATAAATATGATTAAAAAAACACAAAGTTAAGAAATATAATTTTCAAAAGAAAATTAAAACAAAAATATATCCGCCCTTTTAAAGGGCGGGTCAAAATCTAGTATTTACTTAATTTTGGTTTTATTTTGATAGATTCGTCATAGAACTATAAACTAACGTATATTATCATAAAGCTAATAAGATTTGATCATATGAGTCATATAACTGACTCACACAAGAATGGAACCATGAAAAATGATGGGTTTGAGGTCTGTTTTGCTTTCACTCTAATATTTTTGCCTTTCATCAAACGTACTTTTATATGTTCAAAGTGTTCTACCTTATCCTGTACAAAGTTGTTTTGACTTTACTTGCTCCAGGTTCACTCATTAAAGTGTGTCCGTTTAAGTGGATTTATTCTTCCTTCACATCTTGAGTAATTTTTTGTACTAACATACTGTTTCCTTTTTAGTTTCCCATCCATTTGTGTTGGTTGGTTGACTGAAAGCTGTTAACAAATTTGATAGGAATGTGTTGAGATATATTATCTTATGCATGTTTCCTATGCATAAGCTATTTTTCATTAGATAGCTACAATGATACAGTTCTTTGATGTTGAGATGTACCCATTTGATGTTGCTTGCTTTTTCTTTATCCAATTTGAACACTGATGTGAAATAGCTGATGTTTTTGCTATTATCCTGTCTGTAATCAGAATCACGTATTGTTGTTGTTGCAGTTGTTGTACTGCTGGATCTGCTCCAAGTGCTCCCGTGCTGAGGATCAACCCTCTCCTCGAGGACATTATGGCTAAGGAAATGCTAGCATTCCCAAGATAACTTTATTTATCTCCCGGTGGCTTTATATAAATGATTGCAAACAAGCAAGTATAATTTAATTTATAAGCTGCAAGCCTCCAATAGTTAATTGGAGATAGGTTTGTTACTTCATTGTCACTGGATACATTTGATAGGCAGAAAAAAAAAGTGTCCACCCCCACAGCCCCACTAACTTAAATGTAAATTCGTATAACTGAAAAAACAATATGGAAAAAATGTATTCATGGTAAAGTTAATCATATGGTTTACACCTTGCGTGCGTCTATATTCAAGATTTACTAATTGATCATAGGGTCCTAAACGCAATATAACTCATCAAAAAATATGTGTTGGAACTCTGACAAACATTAAATGCATTCATGCGCAATAGCTGAATAAACACATACTGCTAATAAGAAAATAAAAGGTTCTTCTTCTTAAATAAAAATGTATGATGATGAGATTTGACATGTAGTATCTATCTTGTATTATTAATGACAAAATGGTAATTTTGCTCTCTTTGGTCCATAGAGATTTTTTTTGGAGGCTATAGACTACTTTTTGATCATTTGGTCCATAACAGATTTTAGGTCCTCAGCCGTCGGAGATTCACTCACCTGCTGCAAACATGGTTCGTCATCCTCCTCCGACTCTTAGTCTCGTCGCTCTTTTAACATCTCTTGTTTTGCTAGTCATAGTGATCATCAAGTTATTATTTCTTCCTTGAGAAACAAACATTGGCATGTGTTTGCAGTAGTAGTTTATCCTCTGTTCTATGTCTTAGCATTTTGAATGGTGTTTAAATGTCAAAGCTTTGTGTGAAAGAACGAGACTTTAAGCTTTAATGAAGATACATTTCAGATGGGTTTTCATTATTTTTTTGTATACTAAACGTTTCTCTTGCAGGCAAGGGGATTGAAGAAACATCTCAAGAGGCTTAATGCCCCAAAGCATTGGATGCTTGACAAACTTGGTGGTGCCTTTGCCCCCAAGCCATCTTCTGGACCGCACAAGTCGAGAGAGTGTCTTCCCCTTGTCCTTATCATCCGTAATAGGCTGAAGTATGCTTTGACATACCGTGAGGTGATTTCAATCTTGATGCAAAGGCATATTCAAGTTGATGGGAAAGTCAGGACTGACAAGACATACCCTGCTGGTTTCATGGGTGAGTCAAAAGCTAAACTGTTTTTGTTTGGTTTGGTTTTATGATATGTTACTTAAAGTGGCAATCCTTACAGATGTTGTGTCTATCCCAAAGACAAATTAGAACTTCCGTCTTCTGTATGACACCAAGGGACGCTTCCGTCTTCACTCCATCAGGGACGAGGAAGCAAAGGTTTGGATCTCTTTGTGTTTTCATTTGTTTGATTACAGTTCATTGTATGTAATTTTTAACATGTTTTTCTTGTTTGATATGGTGTAGTTCAAGCTGTGCAAAGTTAGAACGATCCAGCTTGGTCAGAAGGGAATCCCTTACCTGAACACATACGATGGTCGCACCATCCGTTACCCTGACCCGCTCATCAAGCCTAACGACACCATCAAGCTCGACCTTGAGGAGAACAAGATTGTGGAGTTTATCAAGTTTGATGTTGGAAACATTGTGATGGTGACTGGAGGGAGAAACATAGGCCGTGTTGGTGTGATCAAGAACCGTGAGAAACATAAGGGAAGCTTCGAGACTATCCACATTCAGGACTCCACGGGACATGAGTTTGCTACGAGGTTAGGGAATGTGTTCACGCTTGGGAAAGGAACAAAGCCATGGGTGTCTCTTCCAAAGGGTAAAGGTATTAAGCTTACCATCATTGAGGAAGCTAGGAAGAGGCTTTCTGCTCAACAAGCTGCTTAGAACTGTTTTTTTTTTCCTGTGTGTCAGAAAACCTATGTTCTGTTTTTTGTATCTTGCTACTGAGTTCCTTATTCGCAGACTTTCATGCTTTTGATTACCATCAGCTTGCATCTTGTTTTTGAGTTCCTTATTCAAGTACCAACATTCTTATACATTAAGTAAAAGGTTTGCTTCATCAGTTTTAGTTTAACACAAGGTGTTTAATACAGATATTGAGACAAGATTCGTATGAATCAAAATACATTACAATCAAGTATCCACAATACAAAACTTACATTTGCAGTCTCAGCAATCGACAGAATAAGCACAAAGGATATTACATTATTCATTACAAAGAACATTTGCACACCACACCACATTAATTGTGATTCAAATACAACCCAAGCAAACAAAAGAGAGGAATCAAAAGGATAACAACACAAACAAATAAGTAACCGCCTTGCTTCACAGGTCTCTTGGCTAGTATGGCATGATGACCTAACACAAGCAAAGAAGACCACAAACTTTTAGTATTGAGGAGACAAAAAAAAAAAACTAAAGGAACTTTGTTAGTTATGTAAAGTTACATACCCTTTCACAGCAGAGCAAGAAACGTTCTTCAGTGGCTCTATCTTCCCATTGAACTCTTTCTAACCATTGATCATCACTGTATCTGATGACAAGTTCATCCCCACCCACGCAACTTCCAGAACTAAGTGGAAGCTTTCTCAGTGTTGGACACCTTTCTACACCAATCTTCTTTAGACAAGGGAAGAGCAGAGTGCTCTTGTATATGCTCTTCAGCATCGGTAAGTTACTTAATTCAAGCCTTTCAAGTCTATCAAACGGAGTTTTTGTTCCTCCCGCGCTTTGCTCACCTGTCGTTTTCATCTCGCTTATGATTTCTTCCACCTCGTCTAAACACTGAAGCTTAAGGTGAGCAAGCTTTGGAACAAACAGCAACCACGTCAGATCCTTAAGTTCATTGCAGCCAGTTATAATCACACTTGAGAGGTTCTTTAGTGTTGGCTTTATCAGAAACGTGTCGTATGAGAACCGACCAATCTCTATCTCCACTACACCACAGCTCTTTATGATGATCTTACGGAGTTGTTCCATTGTTGTTGGCAAAACTAGACATGCTTCACTCTGAAGATCTCTAATACATACCTCTTCAATACTATATGCCAACCCTTGAGCTGCAAACAATTTCTTGAAAGCGGAACCTGAGGAGATGTCTATCTTTAAGCTTTCTAGTCGTTGCAAGTGTTGCAGCTCCTCTATAGTGCTAGCATCAAGAGTAACGTTCGAATCTTGTAGCCTCAATACCCCTAAACTTGATACATCTGATAACCCATCAACGCTCTTAAGTCTCTTGGTCATTTCAAGATCGAGATGGTTTAGACGTGTCAACTTTCCTAAACCATCTGGCAATCGCTCTATCTTTGTCCATGACAAGTTGAGATATCGCAACGCGAGCAAACCTGATATCTCCTCTGGCAATTCCTTGAACTCGTTGAACGACATGTTCAAAACAACTAGCTTTGGCATACACCGAAAGAACTCACCAGAGATACGCACCAGTTTGTTGTTTTGCTGGAGAAAGAGAGTCGTAAGTTTATGACACTCGTGACCGCCAGATATCTCTTCAATCTCGTTATTCATCAGGGACATCCTTCTCACTCGGGTCCAGTCTTGAACAGGTACTACTACTTCACCAGCTTGCACAACCCATCTCTCTTTATTAGAAGCTACCCACAAAGCCATTTTACGAACCACATCGTGCATTTGAACAAACTTGGTATTGTCATCACTCTCCATCAATAAACCAGCACAAACTAGTGTATCGATATTTTCATAACATTTGGCTATGCCACTGTATCCACCTGCAGATCCTTCGGCTTCCCAATAGTTAACCAAACTATCTTTACTCAACATATAACCTGCAGGGAACAGAGCGCAGTATAGGAAGCATGACTTCAACTTTTCCCCCTTCAAACTATCATAGCTATACTTGAGAATCGGGAGAACTTCATCTTCCGTTCCCGCAAACTCTATGGGAGGTGAAGAAGTCAACACTTGTAGTGCATCACTCCATTCTCGAACATTCTTTTTGCAATACATGGTCTCGCCAAGAACATTCAGCGCCAGTGGCAGACCATGACATCTTTCAGCAACTTTTCTTGCCATCTCTTCAATTTTTGAGCTGTTTGCGTGTCCTCCTCCAAGTTTCATCTGAAACAAATCCCAAGCATCATTCTCAGCCAAGGACTGGACTTCAATCGGGTCAGCAACCCCCATCTGCACACACACCTCTCGAGAGCGGGTTGTGAATGCTATTTTGCATTTGTTTTTCTTTGTTGGTGATGGAACTCCTATCTTTGTTAAGTCCACTTTCGTCCAGACATCATCCAGTAACAATGTGAATCTCTTTTCCTTCATGAAGTTGTGTATATCATTGGCCTTCTGTCTTTCATCTCTTTGGTTCCACTCCTCCCCATGAAAGCCTAGCTTCTTACCGATCTCTTCTTGAATCTTCTCGACACGCAGATGTTGAGATACACCAACCCAAATCACAAAGTCAAATCTGGCAGTGATCTTGTTGCTGATCTCTCGGAGAATAGTTGATTTGCCTACGCCACCAACGCCGTACAGACCTACACTCCTGGTTCCACCACTCAGGAGACGCCTCAAAGCCTTCTTGAGAATTGTTTCCCGACCAACAACAATAGTTGGTCTGGAACTGAATAGTCTCTTCTTCTTCTCCTTTGTAGCTGTTTTAGTAGTCGGCTCAGCCACAACATTAAAAACACTATCAGATTTAAGATCACTGACCTTTTTCAACATCAAAGACACCCTGTCCCCATAACCACAGTTTGATCTTAAGTTCTCGGAACATAACCCACTACGAGACAACCTTTGAAGTTCAGCAGTTCTATTGCTAAGCAGATAACTGACTTGCCTACTGACGTTATCAACATTTTTAAGCCATACCTTGACTTCCGCGATCCGTTGCATGCATCTGGTTTCCTCTTCCCTCTCGACCCTTCTCAACACATCAGTTTTTCTTGCCTTGAGGTCTTCCATGTCTCTCTGCATAGCTGCGAGATTCTCCTCAAGACTATTAATGTAACTCGCTTTGAAGCATGAAACGTGAGAAACATCTTTCACTACTTGATCACCAGACAAGGGAACAGAGAAAAAACCTCCCATCGTTGATCAGACGAGAGAGAGGGAGAACAAAAATAAAGAGTTCCAAAACAAGAAACCTGAAGCTGGTTTCACCTGCACACACCGTTTAAATTAGCAAAAAATATCAATTATTCTAGTCTTTTTAAACTATTTTTTGTCTGACCGAAAACTGAGGTCTTGTATTGTATAATTTATCAAGAAGTAATAACAATATAGTCAAGCTCAGAGCTAAAACAAACCAAGTCTCCTAAGTCTACTTAAAATATTAGACAAATTATTAAATATGCAAAATATTATTCCCTTGACGAATTGCATAAAACACGGATTAGGAAGTTACAAGGAAGATCAGGAATCAACGACTAAAGCCGTAATAGTGACCACTAATGTTTATTGGTGGAGAGACTAAACAAATCAAAGAGGAGTAACTTATCTGCGAAATTATACAGTCTAAACCAGTTCATCGACAATACTTCAGTTCAGTTCAGTAAATGTCTTACCCTGGACGCATTTACTATGTATCTCCTTAGATTAGCCAACAAAATCTCTGTTTATTTCGTTTTCTCCACCATCTACAACTTCAAACGAAGTTAAGGATCCTTCCAACAAACCAGAAAATGTTTTTGTACCTTTGATACTATCCCTGGAAGCCACAATAAAGTCAGTGTGAAACTTGTCGTTAGCCTTTGCAAGCAAGCCAAGATGATTGTCTTAGAAGTTAGAAGAAGAAAAAAAACAGTCATCTTTATCTCAGGTGGTCGCAGAGAAACATTTACTTTCCTACGAGAAAATGAAAGACGGTCCTAAAGTTGTTCACAGAGACCATTCATCAGACAAGTGGTATGCACTTGGTTCCACCAAACTTGCTCTGAATTGTTATTACACTTTGCAAGCAAACACGATCCATATGGAAGCATCTGTTATAAACCCTACACTGACAAATCAAACACGAATCCAGAGACCATAATAATCGAGAAATAAACATTCTCTTCTCTTGTTTCTTTTTTTTTTTTTTTGTGGCGGGTAATTATGGCCGTTATTTCAACCGTTAGCCTACTGTGTGTTTTGATCCGACGACCCAGATATTGCCACGTTGCAAATTGGCGATTGCGAAAGTTTTCACGTCTGTTAGCTTGTGTTCATATACTAAACCGGTCTAAACCGTACATTGCTTTTGTTAACGTTTATTATTTGTTCAAAAAGATATTGGCTGCATATGTTACAAACTTACAAGGAGTCTAGATTTTTACGTATATCTCTTCAATGATTTTTTTTATAAATAAAATTGTAAATAGTTTTAAATTCGTTAAGAAATTAGCTACTGCAATTTTATTTTTACCACCAAAAAAATAGCTACTGCAAACTATAAACTTTTTTTTTTGTTAAAAGTAAATAAATGATGATCTTAAGGACAAACGAAAACTAAAGTGGTTTGAAAATCAAGCTTTTTCATAGACAATTCATGCAAGACATTCACATAAAGGAAGCTTTGGGACCATCCACATTCAAGACTCTACGGGACATGAGTTTGCAACGAGGTTAGGGAATGTGTTCACGCTTGGGAAAGGAACAAAGCCATGGGTGTCTCTTACCATCATTGAGGAAGCTAGGAAGAGGCTCTCTGCTCAACAAGCTGCTTGAAACTGTTTTTTATTTCCTCTGTTTCAGAAAACATATGTTCTGTTTTTTTATTGTATCTTGCTATTGAGTTCCTAATTCAAGTACCAACATTCTTATACATTAAGTAAAAGGTTTGCTTCATCAGGTCTAGTTTAACACAAGGTGTTAAAAGCATACATACAATAAGTTAGAATTTATCAACACCAACAGCAGACCTTATAACCTCATAAGCATCTCTGCTCCTGCTTTTCTTCATCCCTGCTGTGAAATACACTTTTGACGCATCTGCTGAGATGCAAGTCACTTTCACCCAAATAATCACCTTTGTTTTCAAGCCTTCCACTTCAGCTAGCTTCCCTTTCTCCAGGTAACCTGTTACCGTGGTCGAAAACCGCAGGACCGATGAATCCCTGTACCCAACCTCGCAGGTCTCAGGGATGAAGACGGTCAACTTACCCGTCTCTTCATTGAACTCATAGTTTGTGGCATCCTGTGGAAAGATCCCAACAGGTAAACCAAATTCTTTTAGCAACTCAGGCAATGGCTTCTGCATTTTTCCTATTTCAGAAAAAAAAGACAAATTGTCAATAATAACCCATTTATATGTAATGCTACTTTGACAAATACTACAAGAAGTGAAGGAGAGTCACATATTGTGTTCACCATGTCTGAAACAATCATTTGAAGAAACTTCCAAGCTATATGACTCTCATCAGGACATTCAGTATCTTCCAGAAAGAAACCTCAAGAACTGGAAGAGGTTAAAAAAATGAAACCTTTGAGTTTATTGACCAACCACTTGGTACCTCCTTCAATACTGCTAGACAAGGACTGCAAGAAAGAATCATCAAAGTCAGGACACTTTGTGTAGTTTGAGAAAAGAGACCAAAAGTAATAAACTTTATTCAAGATATGTTACCCAATAAGTACAAAACTCTAACAACAAGTGCTAAAATGGGATTCAAGACCAGGTGAAAACATATATATATATATATATAACCAATCTTCTTCTATCTATCATAACTCGAGTATCTTCTACAAGGGTTTTCAGTTAAGCTACCAAGTAACGATAAATCAGTGAACTTTCGATCTAACACATAACAGGGTTTTCGATTATGTAATGGTAAACTGAAACTATTAAAAGCAAAGAAAGAGATAGGGAAGGATACATTGAAGTCGTCACCAACGGAGTTGAACTCTTTGTTTGCCTTTTGTCCTAGCCAATAAGAGCCCACCTTGTTCATTATCTGATCCATCTCTCTTCTGTAATAATCCGCCCAAAAGGAGAGAGAAGACGATGGCTCGCTTTGGCGTTCTACTTTGACGTGTATGATGAAGACTGTGTTTATACCACGGAACAGCTTAAACAGCACAACGTTCACGGTTTAATTCGTGAAACGACATGACTTTCGCCCTGATCTTGCCGTGTTCAATAAGAAAATTGTTTCGCTAATCAAAGGAATAGTCAAAGGACCGTTTAAAATGTTTTGTACTAATCAAAGGAATAGTCAAAGGACCCTCAGGTCAACTCGACCATTCGCACACAAAAAGTTATAAGAACGCCTTGATCACGTTCCAAAGAGTCCAAATTTTCTTAGGCAATCTCATTTTCTTGCCGTGTTCTTTGGAAAGTTTTGTATAAAATCTCAGTGTTATATATTTTTTTTAAAAAAAACTGAGTGTTATGATTTTCACTCACATAGTATTAAGTTTGCACTGTGTTTACATTATTGTGTGTGAGCCTTGGTGAAATGATCTGGATTGAAGTTACCTATTGAAACGTCTCGTACTTCATTGCATCAATTCTTTAGTCTGTTTTTTAAAAAAAAAAAAATCTGATACATCATAATGGTCACATTAACCATATGAAACATATATGATATGATTTACTAAAAAGTTGCTTTTGCCACATCTCAATCATCTTCATTTAGCAAAAATACTTTGACGAACTCTCTCCCTATTTTTTTTAGCAAAAAAATGAAATGGATCTGAAAAGCGCATATCCTTCTCGTGACGTGAAATGGACGAGTGAGCAGGCAGATGCTTTGTATATTGCATAGTATATGATAATCAAAGCAATGCAAGGATTTTCTTAGAAAAACTTGTTCCATCATCAATAGTACAAAAGATTGTATCATTTCGTCCAGAATTGTGGTAAAAATGTAACAAAACTATCACAACAAAACTAATATTCATTGATATCTGTTAAAAATTATAAAAATGTTCGTGTATTAAATTATTAGTAATAATTCTAAACGAGAATTATGGTCACTTGCTATATCGATCGTACCGATCAGTCAGTCAACAAACTATACAGGGGCACATATGTAAATTAACGAAGAGCAACTTGCCATGTTTTTTGTTTACGTTATCACCACTCATCACATGAACTCTGCATTAAAAACTCTCTCTATCAAATCGAAAGGGCACAGCCCAACTTTTAGCAAGTCGCTGTAAAGTTGATTTTGCTTCTTATTTTATATACTCACATCACATCTTCTCCTCTCTTACCACCAATTCCTCTTGAATACTCCATCTTCTCTTCGCCCTAAAGCACCATATCAAAGATCCATCACGATTTTATCAAAAACAAGAATATCGACCGTCACCATATAACTCAGATCAACATGCTAGCCGTTCACCGCCCTTCTTCCGCCGTATCAAACGGAGACTCCGTCCAGGTTCCGATGATGATCGCTTCTTTTCAAAAACGTTTCCCTTCTCTCTCACGCGACTCAACCGCCGCTCGTTTCCACACGCACGAGGTTGGTCCTAACCAGTGTTGCTCCGCCGTCATCCAAGAGATCTCCGCTCCTATCTCCACCGTATGGTCCGTCGTCAGACGCTTCGACAACCCGCAAGCTTACAAACACTTTCTCAAAAGCTGCAGCGTTATAGGCGGAGACGGTGGTAACGTTGGTAGTCTACGTCAAGTCCACGTCGTCTCTGGCCTACCCGCCGCGAGCTCCACCGAGCGTCTTGACATTCTTGATGACGAGCGTTACGTCATCAGCTTCAGTGTCGTCGGTGGTGACCATAGGTTATCTAACTACAGATCCGTCACGACTCTTCACTCTTCTCCAGTCTCCGGGACCGTCGTTGTTGAGTCTTACGTCGTTGATGTTCCTCAGGGGAACACGAAAGAAGAGACATGTGACTTCGTTGACGTTATAGTCCGATGCAATCTCCAGTCACTTGCTAAAATAGCCGAGAATTCTGCGGCGGAGGGGAAGAATAAGAAGACGTTTATTTGATGATAAGTGTTTGGTTGGATCCGACGTCGATTTGTAGATTTTTTGCCGTTGTGTGATCTATGTTTTCCCGGCTTATTGTGTTAAAAAAAATATTACATTAGTTGATTATTCTCTCATGCATCATAATCTTGTATTATTATTTACTTCTTTTTTTTTTGTTTATATATCCATAAAGAACCTATTCGGATAGCTCTATCCCGCCGTTCACCAACCAAAGATAATAAAAACTTAATGATAGGAGAAATCAGTTGCGTCGTCCGTTAAGAGTTACACCATCTTGTTTTTGCGTAAATGACACATTCAGCACATATGCATCAAAGATTACAATGCGTACTTGACTCAGATATATAACATTGAGTTTCTAACGATCTTCATTTCGACACTAAAACTTACGTATCTATAAACAGCTTTTCAGAAAATTCTATGATTATAGGGGAACTTTTGACTTCGGTGGTAAAATGTCTTCCTTTTTCCTAGAGGGTTTACATCATTCCTCCAACTTTTTTACTTTATTATTATTCACAAAAATGAAAACGAATTAATATTCAAATTTGCTATTAGAAAATAAATTCTGCAACAAATAGTAGCAGATGTTTGATAGAAAAATATTCAAAAAGTGTAAATAGTTGAAAATATTAAGCTTAAAGGTCAGGAGGGTAACAACTAATTAAAATGAACAAAATAGATATACATCTATCTACCCCTGCTTACAAACCTGGGTGTATAGTAGATATGAACATGTTGATGGAATAAAATGAAATAAAAAATTGCAAGTGGACAATGTTTTGAATGAAGGATGATAAGCCAGCAAGCCAAACTGTTTTATTTAATATTCTCTTAATAAAAAGGAATGCAAGTTGCAACTTGTTTATCTCCACCTCCTTTCTTAATGCTTCTTCCCAATTGAAAAATATAATATTGTAATGATAATAGAAACAATATAGAACAGAGAAGAGAGCAAGTTGCATGTCCTTTTACATCACGTAGTCACGATATGTTTCGTTGGGGTTCCAAATGATCTCTCTAGATTATAACATATTTAAACTAATTTCATTTATTTATATACTCAAGTGGTTTTAAACTTTATATCATACGATGTTAAAAAAAATCATACATTCCACACACAAGATTTTAAAATTTTCAGTGCTATACTTTTATGCTTGCAACAAACCAAGTTTCAAAAACAAAAGAGTAATGACTATAAAACCAATGATCATGAAAGTATGGCGATTGAAAATTTATCATGAAAAGTAAAATTCAAACTATATTCATGTCTTAAATGATGATCATGTTTGGTTTTGGGTATAAAGTTTCTAGGATTAGTTTGGATTTCGATCTTAAATCTATGCTTATAACAATTTCCTTGTCCGTATTGAAAATAACATAAGCAAACATCAAATTAATACAACATAGCGAAACAATGAAATCAAGACGTTACGTACTTTCAGTTACTATTAATTGTGGACGTCAGATATATCGACAATTATAGCATAGCAAACTGATCATAATATACATACTTAATGTGGCCACGAACGGTGTAGAAATAAAATCACTAGGAAAGCGTTAGCAGATCAAGTGGGGCTCGGGTAGCTGCAATATTGTGCAAGTTGGGCAAAACATATTAATTGTGATTTGCAAATTACAATTTTCTCTTCTTCTGATTGAAGAAAATATAATAAATTTTATGCTTTTGAGATCCTTCAAAAGAAAGAAAGACCTCTCTCTCGTTTAGACTCCCAAGGTTTGGGCAAGTGGCTGGGATCCTTTTCCCCGATTGCATCCTATCCGTTCTTTTTATCAGATATTTTCGTGGTGTTTCATCAGAAACGTTCATTTTAGGGTTCTTCTTTCCTTCTTCCAAAAAGAAATCTTCAAGTTTGGGATTGGCTTGCGGTGGTGAGGAATCAAAGGAAGAGTATCAAGAGTGTTGCTAGCAGACTGTCAGTATGGCTTCTAATCTGGATAAAGCTCTTTTGGATTTATCTCTGGAGGAAGAGGATGAACCATATGTTCTCCCCGACAGACCAGAGTACTATTCGACGGAGAGAAATTCGCTGAGTCTTATTGGAAGACTTCTTAACCCTCAGTGTCAGAAGATGGCGGATGTGATCTTGGATATGCCAAGGAAGTGGCAATTGTATGATCGTGTCAGAGGTGTAGTCTTAACTAAGGATAAATTCCAGTTCATTTTCAAGTACGAAAGGGATCTTCTGGATGTGCTTAACCGGGGACCTCACACGAGTGGTATGTGGTCAGTTGTGCTCGATAGATGGGTGGAGAAACCTCCGGAAGATTTCCTGAAGCACCTGTATGTTTGGGTTCAGATGAGAAACATACCGGTCAACCACTACACCTATGAGGCTTTATATGATTTTGGAAGGTTTGCTGGAGAAGTGGTAGAACTACCATTTGATCCGGAGAAGGCTCAGACAAAGGATTATGTGCGAGTCCTGGTGAAATTTGATGTCTCGAACCCGCTGAGAAGAGCTAAGAGAATTACAATCCCTGGAGGGGAACTTGTTACGATTCGCTATGATTACGAGCGACTTCAAAAGAGATGCTACTCCTGTCAAAGGTTAACTCATGAGCAGTCAGTGTGTCCTTTTGGTAAAAAATCGGTTGCTACCGAAGGTGGAGGAGTCTCAGAATCTTCTCAGAGTAAGAAAACAGTGGTCGTGGATTTCATGGACCCTGGTGATCCACTCTATGGTTTAATTCCAGCATCTCTACGTGGAATTGATGAAGTTTCTGGAAAACCTAAAATTGCTGAAGAGCTTCTGGAAAATATGAGGATCTACATCAAATCTGCTGAGGGTCAGGAGAAAATGGCTAGAGAAGACAGAGTGAAAAAATCTTTGATGGATCTGGAAAATGACTCAATCGGTCAGAAAACTGTGTTGAGACTAGAACCTGCTCCAATCATGTCTAAGGATCTTGATAAGGGGAAGGGAGTGGTCTTTGACTTCACAGCCAAAAGTGACAGAGCTCCGGGAGCGAATAAATTGATGGCTGCTGCATTCCTGGCGGGTTCTAAAGTATTGCAATCAGGCAAAGTCCTCTCTCATCCATTCTCCCAGGAAGGTAGTGCGGATTCTTCTCAGTCTGTCTTTCTTCAGGAGGGTTCAACGGGTTATAGCCTTAGTCTCATTGAGACGACAGCTTCCGGGACCCCTCTGAAAAAGAACAACAAAAGGAGTCGTCCTGGTACTTACAAGAGAAAAGCTAATGGGAAAGGTCTGGCAAAAGTTTCTGCTAAACCGGGTACGAAGATAGGAGAAGGTGTGATCACGGAATCCAAAAGGAAGGCGAGTGATGATGTCGAGCCATCTCAAAGCTCTGCAAGGTTTAAGAAACCATTGGTGGTCCCAAATGAGGGACCGTCCAATATTTAATGGCGTTCGTGAGCTGGAATTGCCAGGGCTTGGGCCGTGCACAAGATCTGGTGATTCCGAGACTGCGGGAAATGAGAAAGGAGCATTTCCCAGAGATTTTATTTCTTATGGAAACTAAGCAAGGAAGGGATGATTTGGTGGATCTTCAAGAGTGGTTGGGGTACGATAGGATCATGACGGTCAATCCAGTAGGGTACAGTGGTGGTTTGGCGCTGTTATGGAAGAATAGTGTAAAGATTTCCTTCAAGTTTGTAGATAAGCACTTGATCGACTTCGGTGTACAGATGGGTAATGAGGTCTTTTTTGTATCGTGTGTCTACGGTGAGCCTGTGAAGAAGAATAGACCAAGGCTGTGGGAGAGGCTTTCCCGCATTGGAGCTCATAGAAAAGAAGCGTGGTGTATGCTGGGCGACTTTAATGATATCAGGAATAATGGAGAAAAAATCGGGGGTCCGAGACTGAGTGAGAAAGCGTTTCAGCCTTTCAATGATATGTTACATGTGTGTGAAATGGTGGAATTGCCAGCTTCTGGAAACGAGCTCACATGGGGAGGTCTGAGGCATCTGAAATGGATTCAGTCAAGACTTGATAGATGTTTTGGTAACAAAAAGTGGTTCAACCTTTTTCCGGTATCAAATCAAGTCTTTTTAGACAAAAGAGGATCGGATCATAGGCCGGTGCTTGTCAAACTGCTTGCCTCTGTCGATTCCTATAGAGGAAGCTTCAAGTTTGATGGAAGGTTTTTAAATAAACCAGGAGTCAAGGAGGAAATTAAAAAAGCATGGCTGACAAACCACACCTTCTTTGGATCCTCTGTGGCCGGAAAATTGATAAGCTGTCGGAAATCTTTGAGCCGTTGGAAAAAAAATTTTAATCTCAACTCAAGGATAAAATTTCTCAAATTCGAAATGGAGGGAAGCGAGTCTTCAAGTTTTCCCTCAGAGTTAGGGTTAATTATCTCAAGTCGGAATTGATAAAAGCTTACAAGGAGGAGGAGAAATACTGGAGGCAGAGGAGTAAAGAGAAATGGGCTATCAAAGGGATCTAAATACGAGATACTACCATGCTTGGTCAAGTCCGAAGAGCAAAGAAAAGAATTGAGAAATTATTGGATGAGAAAGGGCAAATGCAATTCTCGAAGCGGCAAAGGCTCAGTGGCTACAGATTATTTCCACAAGCTCTTTTCTTAGAGTGATGGCAACTTTGATTTGTTGTTTCAAGGTTTCACAACCAAGGTCTCTACTATGAACGAAATCCTCCTTAGAAGTGACCAATGAAGAAGTTAGAGAGGCTGTGTTTTCGATAAACCCAGCAAGCTCCAGTCCGATGGAATGTCAGGTTTATTCTTCCGAAATATTGGGCTATAGTCGGTGAACAAACCACAGAAGAAGTCAAGAGTTTTTTTGTTCAAGGCACCTTCCCAAAGGAATGGAATTACACCCACCTGTGCCTTCTGCCTAAGATTGTTGACCCGGTGATCATGACAGATTTGCGCCCCATAAGCTTATGTTCGGTTCTCTACAAGATCATATCGAAGATAATGGTGGGAAGACTTAAGCCGATGTTACCTGATTTAGTATCTCCAACTCAATCTGCTTTTGTGGAGGAGAGACTGATCACAGACAACATCCTGATCGCGCATGAGATGGTGCATGCCCTTCGAACGAAAGAGAAGATATCTGGTGAGTACATGGCTATAAAATCAGACATGTCGAAGGCATATGATAGAGTGGAGTGGAACTATCTTCGGGCTCTTCTCAAGGCTTTAGGGTTTGCAGAAACTTGGATTGAGAGAATCATGTTTTGCGTTTCAACGGTGACGTTCTCGACTCTGATCAACAATCAAGCCTTTGGGTGTATCCAACCGCAAAGAGGTCTTCGTCAGGGAGATCCCCTATCTCCTTTCCTCTTCATTTTATGTACGGAAGGTTTGATTCATATGCTGGAGATGGCAGTGCGTAATGCTAAAATTCAAGGAATAAAGTTCGCAGAGGAGGGTCCTATGATACACCATCTTCTTTTTGCCGACGATAGTCTTCTGATTTGCAAAGCTGAGGAAGAACAGGCTAGAGAGCTCATGAGAATCCTAAAGGTTTATGAACAAGCTACTGGCCAAATGGTGAGCATTGCTAAATCGGCTATTACATTTGGATCCAAAGTACCACAGGCTTTAAAAGATGCGATCAAAATGGTTACTGGGATAAATAATGAAGGTGGGACTGGTACCTACTTGGGATTACCGGAATGCTTTAGTGGATCGAAGACGGACATGCTGGCTTACATCTATGATAGACTGAAAGACAGATTGTCCGGCTGGTTTCTGAAACAATTATCGTTGGGAGGGAAGGAGATTCTGCTCAAGGCGGTGGCAATGGCTATGCCTATTTACGCCATGTCTTGTTTCAAATTGACGAAAAAATCTTGTGCAAATCTGACTTCGGCGATGTCAGATTTTTGGTGGAATTCCCTTGAACACAAAAGGAAGATGCATTGGTTAAGTTGGTCTAAGCTGTCGATGGCGAAGGAACTGGGAGGATTGGGTTTCAAGGATCTGCAAAGCTTCAATCAAGCTCTCCTTGCAAAGCAAGCTTGGCGCATCCTCAATGACCCGGAATCTCTATTTGCACGCGTTTTCAAGAGTCGCTACTTCCCGTTCGGTGACTTTCTTGTGGCATCAAATGGTTCTCGTCCGTCTATGCTTGGAAGCATCCATTTGTAAGGAGTTACTGTCACGGGGTTAAAAAAAAGATTGGAAATGGTAAATCCGTTTCAGTTTGGGTGGATGCTTGGATTGAGGGAGAAGTTATGAGAAGGCCTCTAATGAAAAATATTTTCGTTGATCTTCTTCTTGCGTTGACAAGCTGATTGATCAGAAACTAAATGCTGGAATTTGAACACTCTCCATGATCTTTTCTTTGATGAAGGCGTGGCAAAATTTTGGCTATGAAACCAGTTGTCGAGGTGGAAGATTTCTGGGTGTGGCAACATAATAAGCATGGTGGTTACTCTGTCAAGTCCGGGTATTGGTTGAAAACAAATTGGCAAGGTGATGAGATTAGAGAGGCTGAAGCCTTGCCTCTCTGAATGTTGAAGACAGAGGCTTGGAAAATCAAAGCACCTCCCAAGATTAAAAATTTCTTCTGGCGTGCCTTGAGTAATGCAATATCAGCGGGGGAGCTGTTGGTACAGAGAGGAATTAAAATGGATCCATGTTGTCAGGCATGTGGTTTCCAGGGAGAATCGATCAATCACATCCTCTTCTCTTGTCTATAGCGCCGGTATGGGCTTTGGCCAATGTACCTTCGCCGGTGAATGGTTTTGACCGGTTTCCCACTACTCCAACTTCCACTTCCTTTTCTCTCTTGGGTCGAACAAGAAGTGCTCTCAAAAGGTGGCTAATGCAATGCCTTGGCTGGTATGGTTCCTTTGGAAAAATAGAAACAATCTGCTTTTTGAAGGAAAACAGACCAATCTGTTGGAGTTGGTAGCAAAGACATTCGAAGAAGCGGATTTTTGGAATTTAGCTCAACCGAGAGCAACTAGTGGAAGAGGAAGAAAGAGCTGAGAAGTTGGAATTGGTCGAGCGTGGTTGCCTCCACCAACGGGTTGGTTAAAGTGTAATATTGGAGTGGATTGGAAGCGAGATAACCAAAGGGGAGGAGGTGCTTGGGTGCTGCGAGATCAAAAGGGTAAGGTTCTTATCCATAGTAGGAGAGCATTTTCACATATCAAATCTCTTCATGAAGCCAAATTGGAAGCTCTACTATGGTGCATTGATTCCATCTCCGCACATCACTCGATCGGGTTATCTTTGCTATTGATGATGGGAATCTAACGAAAATGATCTTAAGACCAAGAGCGTGGCCTAACTTCAAAGGAGAAAGTGCTTTGATTCTCCGGAAACTAAAAGGTCTGGATTGGTGGAGATTGGTTAAAGAAGATAAGGCCAATAACAGAGGAGCTTGCCTCATTGCTCAGAGTGTGACTAAAGGGGGTTTTGCTCAGTCGTATGTTGCGGCCGGAGGACCAGCTTGGTTGCAGGAACTTTTTGAAAGTGAGGAAGTCTCCTCCTCTGTCTAAGTGGCCTTTGTTTAGCCTTGTTATGAAGGTTTTTTGGGTTTTCTATGGGTTCGATCTGTGGGGTCTGTGATTTTTTGGAATGTGCATCAGTTGGTTTCGATGCTATTTGGGGTAGATGGCTAATGGTGGTTTAGTTGTTAGCTGAAGCTTGTCTTTGTATGAGAACTCTGGTTTAATATATATAATCTAACAGATGACATAAAAAAAAAAGAGATCCTTCACGCCACCGTTTCTTCTAATTTGATTGGACCTCTTGCCTAAGTTTCCACTCGTTCAAAAGAAGGAAAATAACAAAACCTAGTTGAATACAAATAAATGAATATATTCACAAGTTGCAAAAAGATGAGTACTTTCCAGCATCTTGTTATACGAAGAATGGGGATCGGATGATGTTTTTAACGAGACACCAATATGGACGTACGGCCATTGATACTATATATGTATGGGTCAGGTTAGTACTTAATTTCCTTATTATATTTTGATTCCAAAAATTATTTATAAGAGAATGCCCTTGGGGATGTAGAAGATTTTTAACCCGATTATCAAGATTAATAGTGGAAATACATTTTTTTGTATAGTGCAAATACTTTATATTAGCCTACTTTGTTAATCTCAACTGAGTCCTGCAATCTATTTTTATAGTGAGTTGGTGAGTTTGTATAAACACTGAACAGAAGTAAGACCTTCATTATTTGTAAATCATTCATTGATTTGCATTGAGTAGATTTTCCACAAGATAGTTCTAGATTTTCTTTTCTTTTTGAGAAGCTAACTTAAAGCATCCATGGGGAGGAAAAAAGTTCGAGCAGCGTCATTTCTTTTCAGAAACTAGCGTTTTAATATGAATGACAAGTAGTATTATATTACGGTTCGGCCTAATGGTCTGAGAGAAGTAATCGAGAAAATGACAAAACAAAGTAATTGCATTACAATAAGAGGGATGCGAGGTCCTACCCACAGCTATGCCAAAGAAAATGCATGGAAAGATCAAGATCTATGACGACCTAAGCACCTTGGGCATGACTGTGGTCTGTAGTTGAATTTGGTGGGGGAAATCAAAACCCAAGTGCCGAGGGTATCCGCCTCTATACCCAACTGGGTCCAGCCGGTACATGGTCACAAATTCAAATATTGCGTAATAACACTTCAATAAACACGACAGTATGTCACTTGACTCACTTCTTTTGGAGTTCATGCATTATATATAATACTAGGGTCGATCCGCCCTACGGGCGGGAAGTTACGACAAAAATTATTTATGAATTTATTAAATTTTTTGAAAAATATTGTAGTTTAAAATCAATATTATAAACAAATAAATAATTAATAAAAGTCTGGGATCTTGTTGTTATTTTTAATCATCATTGTTGGTTTGAATTAAAGTGACAATAATCTTCATTATTTTCTATTTTTCAGAATAAATATTTAATAATGATTGTTACTAATTAAAAATATTCATATTAATTTAAATATTGTATATGTTATTATATTTGAAGACTAAAAAAACCATGCTATTGGTTATGATATTGTAAAATAAATATTATTTGTTACTTCTAAAAGATGAACTTTTTTTATTTCCTTATAATGTATATTTTCATAATAAATTGATAATTGGATGTGAATTTACATCTTCTCTTGTGATTTTTTAAAAGTTTGATCACCTAAAAAAATTCATGAAATTCTCTTTTTTTTTTTAATTTTTGTTCCTGGGACTTCTACCCAGTTTAAAGTAGTAATTCTCCCAATCAATATCAATTATCATAAATAGTGTTAGAATAGTATCATAACCCAATAAAATAAAGTTCGAACTGAATTCATAAATTAACTTAGATTAGAAATTTTTTCTCTCTTTAATTTGTTTTTTTTTTCTTATATTTTTTTTAAAAAAAAACTTAACCCCGAAATCTCAGTTTTTTCACTAACTTAACTTTTTTTTTTTCAAATCATCACTCATCACCAAACTAAAGAAACTACCCCCCCCCTCTCTCTCTTGTTTATATTCAATTTTCTAGAGTATGTTGTTGTTCTATAAATATTTTTATATTGTTTACAAATTTTTTTTACAGATAAACATGAAGTTGTTGTGTCGTGCTTCTCTTCTTCCTCTATATATTTTCTCCTAAGGTTTAACCAACTTTGACCCTTACTTAGAATTCAGAGAAAGAGATTTTGGTTTCCAAATAGACTCTAGTCCAGAATACTATACAAACCCAAAACATATATATTATGCCTTCAACAGCTGAAACTCAATCCTTAGTCTAAAACTGCTCCTGAGACTAATTAAAGGTACATAGTTGCTTCTACTGAAAAAAACAAAAGCACTATCATTCCCATATATTGTTATTATAATTTGGATTGAATAATCTCTAGAGATTACGAAGGTGGAGCAGCAACTGAACGCAAGAATAAGGATTAAATAATAACACTAAATCACATTCTAGATCAACAAATATCAAAGCAGAAACATGAATCGATAACAAAAGCTCTTAAAACAAAATTTGGTTTCAGTGTAAAAATCAAAATTTGAAACTTGAAACTAAAAGCTTAAAACAATTCTTCCTAAAACAATAATGACCGAAGCTTTCATGTCAAATCCAATCATCAAGTATATAAACTTATATAATACCTTACCATCAAGTCTTTCCACTGCTTTGTGAGCTTCGTCTTTTACTTACGGCGAACAAATGCAAAACCACGTGAATCACCATTCCTAAAAAACAAAACAACACACATAAAACCAGAAAGACAACAACTGATTCAAATACAAAGATATGATACCATGAATTCAAATACAACTGATTCATATAAATTATAAAACGATTCAAAACTTTCTATTAAAAATAAAATATTAATCATTTAAGATAGTTTATGTATTTTATAAATGTTTATAGCCATGAATATGGGATATCAAGTGTTAAATTGAACACTAGAACGTGCATGTCCATGTTCAAAAAAAAAAGAACGTGCATGTCCAACTTGACATCACAAACAAAAGCCCACAAAAGCCCAGTTCACACCGCCCAATATAAGGGAAACTGTCTTCTAGGGATGCTTTCTTCTCCACCTCCCTATTGGAACAAACCAAAAACCGCGCTCAGTCTTTCTCTTCTCATTTAAACTAATCCATGGACGAGAGCAAGCTCAAGAGATGCTCCAACCATGTAATTTTCTTCTTCTCCTTATTCTTCTTTAGCCACTTTTTCTATATTAATAGTTTTTGTTTTGTTTTTTTAGGCTGAAGCAGATGAGGCCACAGATCCTTTGCAAAAGGGTAAGAAAATAATTGAGTTTCTCGTTCTTTGCTATGCCATAGTTCTTGTTGTGTGTGATGATACTTATTCTTTTAACGCATTTGTTACCTCTGCCCATGTTTACTTTTACGTGGTTAGAGAGTTGGATGATTCGGAGACAGAAGTTAATAGTCGGAAGAAGCAGAAGCAGGTTATGTTTTGTCTTAATAATATTGTACAAGTGCTTACTTGATCTAAAAAGAGTGCTTAGTTGATATATCTCTTTAATTGCAAATAGAAATCCTTGGTTTGTCACTTATTTGTCTACTAGGTGATTTTCCCGTGCTCATGCACGGATATAAATATTTATAAATAAATAATTATATAAATTATTAATATTTTAATTTCAGTTTAATTATTTTTTATTTTTATATATGATTTATTTTAATTAATCAAACACGTAGTTTGGATATATATATATATATATATATATATATATATATATATATATATATATATATATATATATATATCTAGTTGGTTTGATTACTATTATTTAGGTATATTAAATTGTCTTTACTTCTCTAGGTTTAACAATAGTATTTTTTGTGTTGAAATAGATTAAATTTTGATGATTTTTTTTTTTGAAATTTAGACTTTTGACTATGAGAATAACAATTTAGATTGTTTAAGTTACTCATTTTGTGGATTATATTGAGTTACACATATTTTCTTCAAATTGAAACATAATTACTTTTGATTCTTGTTAAACTAAATTTGATTTTTTATTACATTAGTTTAGTTCTTCATCTTAAATATGTATATTTACTTGCGTAAATTATTTTGTATAATTTAATAATTGTTGATTTTTAAAATAGTATAAAAACTGAAGGGATGGTAAGTATGAATTTTGATAAACAACACTGAAAACTCATTGACAAATATCAACCTTTACAAAAAAAATTCTAACAAAAGTCTAAGTAAATTTACACTTTAGAGTTTAGATGTATAAAATACAAATTAAAAATAATTATAAATAATCTTAACCAACAAAATTTGTATTAGTTTATGGATTCTTGTTAGAGGTATATTATGTTGTATAAATATATTAAAAATATGAAGCCTTAAATAACTTTTAGTAGTATAATATGTTCGATTAAATTTTGTAGATTTTCTATTTATGTAGTTTTCTTAATGTGACAAATTAAAAATATAATAAAAAAAATTATGCAAAATTAATAAACATCTTAATAGTAGCAATTATAAAATATTTTTGGTTCATCAATGATATTTTAGTATATGTTTAAATTATTTTTGTAATAAACTAAGAAACAGATTGATATAAATAAATTAATTTATTAATTTAAAATATATATTATGCTTTTTAATATTATCTTTTAAAGAGATGCTTATTTTAACAAAGTAGCTACTTTTGGTGAAATTCCTTTTATGAAAATCATATTTTATATAAAATATATTTTTCGTGACATATGTTTCATTTCCTTTTGTAAATACAATTTTCATTTTTATTATATGAAAATTTCCTTTTTTTTATTATATATGTTATTTGGAAAACATAAAAATAAATTAAAACTAAATATTTCTTTAATATTTTTAATAATGGAAATTAGATATAATACATTTATTCATTAAGTGTACCTTTGTAATCAACCGTCGTAAAAATTAACGTGAGATCGACACATAGGAAATTGACTTCTCAAATAATATTACAGAGATATAGGAGGAAGAAACCACAGAGAAGAAAAAAGAGTGTTGTTTCGACACTAAAGATGCAAAGGGAAACAATGAGCGTACCATATTCGTCACGGGTTTTGATACTAGCGGTTCTAGGGATGAGATTAGGAGCGCATTGACTAAACATTTCAGTTCATGTGGAGAGTTGACAAGGGTTTTTGTTCCCATCGAGTGTAAAACCGGTGTTTCCGAGGACATGCTTTTCTTAATCTGAAAAAACGTGCTGACATTGAGGCAGCGTTAACTCTCCATGGAAGTGACGTAAGCTTCTGGTTACAATGGCTAATTTAGAGCTGAATACTATTGTCACGTTGACTTTACAGGCTGTGAAATTTGTCGTGCTATGTTTGCCGCCGGCCGTCGGAGACTTTACAGATGGAATCTTCGAACTGGTGGTGGCAAATTCACTCGCTTGTACGTCAAACATCTTATTGTGATTTTTTATTCCTGTTTATGGTTATGGATTAGTCTTGTTGTTAATTTTGTGGTCTTAATGGTATCGCAGTTCTCCATACTTTCAAGAAAAGTGTCGTCTTCATCAGAAAGAAACAATGGCTTCTCGCAAGATGGAGAAATCTAAAACCAAAGAAGGCTAATATTTTTTACTTGTTTCTCGACCAGCTCCATCAACCCCTTTTTTTTATATTATCTTTATGTGCTATTTAAAAAGCAACATATATATTATTCTATCTTAGCTGCAGTGTTTATGCTTCAATCAGATTGTTAACTTTTCTTTTATAAAGCTATGTTATATAGTTTTCTTTTGGTGGTTTGAAAAATATATCAAATACTACATAATCAAAAACTTTATAACAAATAAAAGTCCACAAAAGCCCAGTTCACACAACACAATATAATGGGAGATGTCTTCTAGGGTTGATTTCTTCTCCACCTCCCTATCGAAACTGCTGTCGTCTCTCTTCTCTTTTGAACTAATTCATGGACCAGAGCAAGCTGAAGAGATGCTCCGCATCATCATCCTCCCATGTAATTTTCTGCATCTTTAGTCACCAGTTTTGCCAATTTTCCTTTTGTTTCCCCTATTAATTGTTTTTTTTGTTTTGTTTCGTTTTGGGGTTGGTTTAGGCTGAAGCAGCTGCTGAGGCTACAGATCCTTTGCAAAAGGGTAAGAAAATAATCGAGTCTCTCTTTGTTTGCTATGCCATAGCTCTTGTTCTGTGTAGTGGTCTTATTTTCTTAAAAACTAATATATAATTATCTCTGCTCATGTTTATCTTTAAGTGAGTTATAGAAGAAGTTAGGTTATCCTGAACTATATTCTGTTAATTTTTGAACTTGTTTCTTTTATTTTTCTTGAAGCAGAAACAGAGTTGGATGATTTGGAGACAGAAGTTGATAGTCGGAAGAGGCAGAAGCAGGTTATGTTTTGTCTTAATAATATTGTACACGTGCTTAGTTGATCTACATCTCTTTAATTGCAAATAATATAAATCCTTCTTGGTTCGTTCTACAGGAGGAAGAAACCGCAGAGAAGAAGAAACGGTGTTGTTTTGGCACTAAAGATGCAAAGGGAAACGATGAGCGTACCATTTTCGTCTCGGGTTTTGATACTAGCGGTTCTAGGGATGAGATCAGGAGCGCATTGGCTAAACATTTCAGTTCGTGTGGAGAGTTGACAAGGGTTTTTGTTTCCATCGAGTGTAAAACCGGTGTTTCCAGAGGATATGCATTTATTAATCTGAAACAACGTGGTGGTGATGAGGTTGAGGCGGCGTTAACTCTCAATGGAAGCGACTTGGGAGGTCGGAAGCTTCTCGTTACAATGGCTAAACGTAGAGAAGAATACTATGGTCACGCTAACTTTAAAGGCTGTGAAATTTGTATTGCTATGTTTAATGACGTCCGTCGGAGACGGTACAGATGGAAACTTGAAACTGGTGATGGCAAATTCATTCGCTTGTAAGTCAAACTTCTGATTGTGACTATTCATTTTTGTCAACGTCTTTGTCTTGTTATTAATTTGGTGGTCTTAATGGTATTGCAGCTCTCCAGAAGTTGAAGAACAGTTTCGTCTTCGTAAGAAAGAATTAATGGCGTCTCGCAAGATGGAGAATCCTTTAGAAAAAAAAAAAAAGATGGAGAAGTCTAAAACCAAAGACGGCTAATATTTTCTACTTGTTTCTCGACCAGCTGCATCAAACGCTTTTTTTTTTCTATTATCTTTACTTGCTATTTAAAACAACAACATATATTATGCTATCTTAGCTGCAGTGTTTTTGCTTCAATCAGATTGTTAACTTTTTTTTATAAACCTATGTAATAGGTTATACTAGTTTGCTTTTGGTGGTTTGAGAAATAGTTTATAGGAATCAAAAATACTACGGAACTGTTTTGATGACATCTTATCTGCAAAAGTATGTTTGCTGATGCTAGAAATAAAAATCTTAGTCTTAGATAAAGTTAAAGTGTTGTACAAAACTTGATTCTTCCTGCAGCAGAGCCAGCAATTATAAAGTTGAGTGCTAGCTGATGCATGGTTGGTATTCCTTTTCTTAAGAAAACTAAAAAAAATGTAAGAAACTCGTATGCGATCAACGTTAATCAATATTCAAAACTTGTTAATGTGAAGCAGGCGGTACCTGATCATCTTTCTCGCCTTGCCAAAATCACAGCCAGCGCAGGATCTAGTAGTTTCTGATACCCCATAAAATATTGAAAATTAAAAAGGCCATTGGAAACAAACTAAGAAAGCCTAAAGAAAAAAACTTTTAAAATATTGGAAAAATTTAGTCTGTCTTTAGTTAAGTTATTTGACACTCCACATGGTGGCAAGAGAACGGTAGAATCTCTCCCTTCTCTCTAAAGAACTCTTGAGAGGGAGATTCGTGGTGGTTCCCTTTTTTCTTCTTCCTCCTTTCTGGCTTGTGGTGCTGACTCTGGTACACGGTGGTCTCCTCGACGCGGTGTAGCTGACTCTGACTCCGGTGGTTCGCGATCTCATAGGCGGAATCATCCGGTTTTGATGTACTCCGGTGGTTTAAGATCCACCGTCTGTGTCTCTTTGTTCCATCGACGATTAAATCTCCTTTACGGACGTCAGTTGGTGTTTGATTGGAGATCTGATCGTGTGTTTTCTTGTTGTTATGAAGCAAAGAATATGGGTTTGGATGAGATCTCGATTGAATCGATGGATGCTCTCTGAAACTCGAGGTGTGTGGCGTAGCTGATGAAGCCCAAAACATCCGATAGAGTCGTCGGAGGTGGGTTTTTTCGGTGGTTGGGGTTGAGTTCCCGGTGGATTTCGGGGGTAAAAGTGCTTTGTTTGGTTCGGTGGAGAAGTTTGAAGTCGGGAAAGATAAGGGAGACTCGTGTTTCCGAGATGGCTATGATGAATCGTCGGTGAGTTCGCTGGCGTTGCAGGTCTCTCCGGAGTGATTCCGGCGGTGTTCATTTTCTCCGGCGGTAGCTCCGGGAGAGGATGGTTTCGGTGGAAGTTTGGTGGGACGCGTGTATTCTCGTTTGTCTGAGTGTTGTATGCGTGTTCTGTTTCTTTGTCAAAAACCGACGTGTGTGGTCGGTGGTTTGTTCTGGGTCGGGTTTTAGGTTAATGGGCTTCGTAGCCTTTCTGTCTTTGGTTCTCTTAGTTGGGCTTCGGTTTTGTAGCCTTTGGATGTTTCCGTTGGGCCTCGGCCTTTGTTTGGTTTTAATAAAAATAGATGGGAAAAAAAAGTTATTTGACACTCCATATGCTCTTATAATAGGATCTATACTTATTATTGATAATTTCAAAATATGGTCATCGTTCATACCCTAAAGCAACATGTGCATGAAAAGCTGTGTATATTAAATTCTGTGCCACGAAGTAAAAGGTGGAGTAACTGCGAAGCTGACAGAACAGAAACATAAAGCCGCCCTGAAGTGACGCTCCAATAATTGTTTCGATTCCCTCCATAATTTCCTCCATTATTTCTCAAATCTCGACCTTTTTGGATTTTTCGAAGAACTCGTTCTTCGTTCTTTTCTTTCTGACGTATATAAAGTGATGATAGACCCCCATTGATTGAAGAATGGGTGGCTGATGACCATTTTAACAAAAAGCTGATCAAATGAAGTTGAATTTGTCAGAACGAATGTCTTCGAAAATTTTCAGCCAATTATACTTTAAAAAAAAAAAGTATACTTCGAATGTGTATTGTTTCCTTTTATATGGAAGCTTCCCCCCTATCCTGATTCGATGATTCGTTTAAGACTTTTAAAAGTTCAAGAGAAAACAAACACTTGATGACAATACAAGTTGATATTTCAAACTTTGGGTATCTTGACTTCTTGATTGTAAGCAATCCTACAATACCTTCACATAGTGTTTTTTTTATAGAATATGATTGGGGATCAACACGCTTAAAACTGTTGAAAACGATATTCTCAAACTTAACTAACCCTTTTGTTAACTATTTAGAATTAGGTGTTCCAACCGCGCATGCGGGCTAAAGAATTTTATACTTACTTATTAATACATACATTACCAATTAAAATATTATATTGATAAATTATTATTTACGTTTTTATTTGAAAATTCTTACATATTATAACTTTTTTGAAAATTTCTTTCGCTATAATCATTAGTAATTAAAAAACTTATAAATCACTCAATATTCTTTTATTCAATTATATAAAATTAATAATTATACTTGATTAATATTAATTTATGTGTTTTCTGTTTTTCTTTAATTTTGAACTTTTCATTAAATGTTTTTTGGATAACAACACAATACATATGAATTATTTTTTAAAATATGTTTTAAGCTTTTAGAAAATTCTTACTATTACTAATTTGATCACTTATCTAATAAAAAATTAAATTCGTTTTATTTTTTTGGCTAATATATATATTTTATTCACTAGATGAATACCCGCACCTTGTGCGGACTAATATTATATATTCAAAAAAATTAATTTTAATATTAATTTTATTAAATCAGAATTATTAAAGTAGTTAGAAATCTCAAATTAATATTATAAATTATCTAATTTAAATATTAGCCGTCATTGTATTGAATTTTATTTTTGTTCATATTTTTACTTATTGAAAATTTTGATCAAAATCTTCTCCTCAAGTAATACTCAAATTATCATTAGACAACTTGAATTTTAAATTAAACACTTATTGTATTTGTGGATCAGAATGAATTTCAACAGCATTAAAAGCATTAGAAACAATCACAAACCATAAAAAATCAACAAAATAACAATAACCAACAAACATCACTATTATCAACAATTTTTATTATAAAACTGTAAAAAATTATTAAAATGTTATAAAGCATTACCTTTGTGTTCTCTTAGATTATATTTATACTATGTTTATTACTTGTCAATTATTTTTATTCTATCAAAAAAGTTTTTATCTTAGATTTTCAGGTTTTCGTATATTTTAATGTTTTAGTAAATTTCCATTTTTTGTTAATATATTATTTACTATTTTGTTTTAAATGTATTATTTTGATAATATTTTTTACTTTACAGATCAAAAACTAATTTGATGTTTTTATGTATAAATATAAGTTATTTTAGGGTATATAATTTTTAATATTCAAATATATAAAATATTTACCATAAGTATACTATTTATATTTTACGACATATCTATTTGCAATGATCCTTCAATAAATTTATCAGTTATTACATTAAATGAAATATATAATATAATGCTTACTAGAAATCTACTTTATGTTAGAAATAGTTACTTAACTTAGTCAAGTTCTTTATATAAAAATACACTTAAATACTTTAGATTATAATTACTTATCCCAAATATTAGGATATATATATATATTAAAATAAATTTTAAAATTCAAAAATAATTATTTATCATTAAATTTGTTTAATATTAATTTATTAATAAATTATTCAAGATATAATGATAAATAAATATATTAGATAAAGTTTTAAAAATAATATTAATAAAAATAATGACTCATTAAAAATATAGTTGCTAAATATTAATATATATAAATTTTAGCATATATATGTATATAGTTTATATCTTATGACATATATATTTTAAATGATCCTTTAACTAATTCACATAAATTAAATACTAAAAGCTGAATAAAAATATATTTTAGTTGATTCTAATTTAATTGAATGTTTTTGTAATATATAAATAAATATGTTAAATCATAATTAATTATCTCAAATATCATGATTGTTATATATATTAAAATAAAATTTAAATACTTGGAAATTTATCTGCATTTAAAATCATAAACTAAATATAAGATAAATCTAACTATGATATTGTTACTAATATTTGTTAATATCCATTTATTAATAAATTATCCCATATATCACAATAAATAAAATATAAAAAAATTTAATAGTATTATTAAAAATATTTGAACATGTAGAATCATAAAATAACCTAAAATTATAGAGAAAATATATATTAAATAAAGTTTAAATTTTTTAAAGTAATTAATTACCATTAAATCATAAGATAAAACTATAATTGATATTATCAGTAAAAAAATTTAATATTTATTAATTAATTAATAATTATCCAGACATCATAATAAATATATTAAATGAAGTTTAAAATAATAATATTATTATAACTTATGACTCGATATGACAAATAAGCAAAAAAATCTAAAACTATAGAGAAGCTGACACATAAGCCAAATTACTTCATACATAATAGCAATAATTAAGGGTACAAACAATATTAACCGCTTTAACTTTTAATGTGGAGCTCCGTTGCGAAAAATCATTTCGCAAATAATAGTTTAGATTACACCTCAACCAATTACACTTGAATGATTTTAAAATCCATAGGTAATGTTTTCCAAAATTATTGATATGTTTTATATAGAGAAATATCTTAATATAGTAGTAAAACATACTGTATTTTTTTGTTCAAAAATAAGGCTCAAAGACTTTAGTATTAAACAGCATTAAAAATCAGAAAATAAATTTTATTTTATACTGTGTTAGTGCCTAAGGTTTAGGGTTAAGCAAACTATCACTCCAACTAATTATCAGCTATTCTTTCTTCTTCATTTATTTATGTGGTTCAAAATCATTTTAGCACTAATATACGCGGCTATTTGATTGAGAGCGGTTGTCTATGATAAAGACCTAAACGAAAAGCTTAGCCAAATAAAATTGAATTATGACAGATTTATATGTGAACTCTCAGCCAACAAAGGATTTCTATACATATATCTATTGATTATTCTTGTGTGTATTTTTATACTTTTGTCTTCTTGTATTTGGAAGTTCTCTACCTACTTAGAAAACACATGGACGTTGCTCCAAAAAGGGACGCCTTTACCTGATCCTAAAATATTCAGATTAACTTTGGACGAATTTCTGAGTCTAGTAACAAAAGTTTTTGGTATAAATTGGTTACATGTTATAGCTAAATTATCTTGTACGGTCTTCTAGTCCGTCAATCTTTGTCATCATAATTCTTTTGAAACCAAGCGAAGCGACCATGTATAAACATATATGATTTGACTTACGACCGTAGTCGGCAGGAATGCATGAATATATATATATATATATATATAGTAAAGGTCGTGGTATTCACCTTTCTTAAAAGGGTATTGGACATTCGTTAATCTAATCATACTGGTAAACATAAATGGGAAACCGGGAAAGGCACTTTACGATATTTTACCAGAAATTTACCTTTTTGGCAAGAATTGTGGCTATGGAGTTTATAATTCACTCTTGCAAGATTTTTTTTTTTTGAAACACTAATTCACTCTTGCTAGTTTATTTCTATTTATTATTTCAAACATCTTTTAATATTTTTAAAAACAATTCATCGTGGTTGGAATGAGAATATTACAGTAGGGAGTAGGGACTATAACAAATCCTGGTTATTGAATTACAAAGAGGTAACCGGAGCACATATCTTATTTTTTGGCTTGTGCTTTGTCGAAATGATAAAATATCATATACTCACGATAAAAAAAAAAAAAAACTGTGAAGTCTCGTAGTTTGCAAATGTGCATAGGTCGCATATTTTGAATCTCGAACCAACGGTATTTAATGATTTCTAGGTTTTATTGGATTTACTTTTTTCATTAACATACTGAAATATCTTTGGGTCCCTGAAAGTTTCATTAAGTTACTGTAATGCTAATATATATACATTAATGTTGATATCTAATCATATACCTAAAGTCCGGGATAGTACGTTATCACAGTGAATTAGAATATATAGATCCAAAATTGATTCGTCCACAAAAGCATTTACAATGTATTTGAATTAAGCCTCCTCCATTTCTGTGAATCAAAAGACCTGAGTATAATAATGAAAGTCAAACAACGATACGGGATCAAATCACATCTGCACTACCTACTTTTTTTTTTTGAAACACTCACAACCTACTTCAAGAAGCTAAAAATATATATAAATAATTTCAAAAGTATAAATTTCAGAAAAAGAAATACACACTTCAAAAATAAAGTTCCGCAGAATATGCAAATGAATTATTTCACGCTCAACGAAGAGAAGATGACGTGTGTTCCTTTGAACCCAAGTTCCTTACACTAGCATCATCTGTTTATAAATAACACTCTATCTTCTCCTTCTTCACTCCTATCCTCTGAGCTTCACTTTCCTCTCGAGTCTTTTTTTATCATTTTAATTTAGTAACAGATAAAAGAAAGTAGAGAAGACTCTGTAAAGCTCAGGAGGGATAGCGCCATCATAATCACATTTTGTCATCAATCTTTTTGGCGCTGTCCATCCTGAGTTTCATTGGCTCTTCTTACTGCAATATCACATTTTCTTCTTTCAGTGTCTCAGTTTTAGCTCTCTCAACATCGCTACCACATAGAAAAAAATGTTTCATTTTTTCTTCCTTCTCTATTTGATCAAAGAAAATTAGTCTCTTTCTCCGGTGAATTCAGCCACCGACGGATAGGTATCACCATATCATCTGTATCTTGTTAATTACAATTAGTGTTGTTATTGCCGTTTTAGTAAAACTGGTAATTAACGCCGGGCAAAACTTTCTAAACCAATTATTTTGGGAAAAGGTGAAACCCCAACCAGTTATGAAAATACTTACATTTACCAGCCAAAAGTTTCACTATGACTATCATAAGCATTTTGTTTTCTTTGTCTCTGTTTTTATTTTAGATTTGTTAGGAATTACAATTACTTACTTCATATTTTCATAGTGCTTCTGCCTGTGGCCGGGGCCAAGCTAAGTGGGAAACAGATATGCTCTGCTGCATGAACCACGTGGGCCAACATGCACAGTAAGGTTTCTTTCCTCATAGGTTTCATTTTCAATCTTTTCATTATATTTAATTTAACCGTATATTATCTTCGTGGATCTTGTTGGTTCTTCATCCACGTTTCACTCCTTTCTTAACACATATACACTACATTTGTATCTTTATTGAATTAAAATTAGATAATATTTTAGGAAAAGAGTTATGATAAAAAAAAATTAGGAAAAGAGATCACGGTAATTGGAAATTTAGTTTCTATTTGCATTCTGTTGCTTCTCGTCCAATTTAAGTTTCGTATAACATTTTATATATTTTGTATTCATATATTTATGCCTTTATGGTCTTGAGTTCTAACCCCAAAAGAGTTTTCTCTAATATGAGTTTTTTTTGTCAAAGCTCTATATGAGTATAAGGTTCACTTTTTAACAACAAAAAATGGACCTTATAGAAAACTACTTGGCCACTAAAAGATACCACTAAGTATAAGCTCGTTTTGTAACATTTTGAATGTAACACTGATAACCTTAAAAGTAGAATATAAAATTTAAATGATACTGCACATAACAAATACTATATGTCTAATCCACATTAAAAATGTATATATCAAAACCGGTGGCATTTTCAAGTTGCAAGATAAAAAGAAGAAGAAAAACGAACCTATTAAATGTTTATACGAAATTAATATTGCGTGGAGGTAGACGATATATTTAAAACTAAATAAAAGGAGTAAACATCATGTAGCAGAATCATTTTCTTATAGAGACGAATAAAGAAAAGACTGTATCCTTATGTATAGAGCTTATACTATAGCTAGACAGTAAGAGATAAAGGGAAGATTATTGTTTAAGAAATCAAACTAAATCATGGAGCAAGCTTTCAGATTTTAATATAATCGTTAATGACTGATTGACTTCCTTTACTAAACCTAAAATGTGTAGAGCTCAAACTTCGAATATAAGTACCACAGCTCATGACGAACTAAACCAATATTGAACCTGTTTTTATAACCACGGCTTAAAGTTCAAAGTGGTCCGGTGTTTTTTTCATTAACGACTGACATCTTCTGGTTAATCAGTAATGCCATAACAATGTTTTTAGAGTAAAACCTTATGATATTACAAAAAAATATAAAAGAAAGGAAGGAGAAATAGATCCCTGGCATATAATTAGCTCATAAATTTACATTTTTGATAAAGTTTGATGAAAGAGCATTTAGTATCATTTGTTGCCAACATGGTACAGTGATCAATTTAGGCATTTAGTATCTAACGTGCATAATATGGTATTCGAAAAGTAAATAAGTTAAAGGATGGGTCTTCTTCTGTATTTTGCTGGGACCGCAAATCATGCGAGGCTGCTCTCTGCCTGATGCTGCACGGCGTCGTAACACAATTATTTAATACTATTTTGTAACATACGCCCCGCACATTAGTCGATAAAAAATGCTGGCTTCAATTCCCTGCCTTACTCGTTAGTCGTGGACTCTATGATTCTTTAGGCCTATTTAAATCCAACTCTGCTAAATAGTAAAAACGTTGTTGATCTTTAAATATATATATTGCTTTATCTGTTGGCAAAAAATATATTGCTTTATCTATATATTATTTTATGATATTGTATTTCGTGAAAATGCATTATTTGGGAGATTGCAGATGAGTATGAAAACTCCAAATTATAGATACATGAGAAACTTCTATGATTTTTCCTTTACCTTATGAACTATATTTTGTCATATGGCTACTAATATCAACTAAAAATGTATGCATGTTCACGCGGATAATTAAACTTAATGCAAACTAACATGAATGAGTGAATGAAAAATATGTCTCCGCACAATAGATAAACACCACTACAAACTAGATTACACCTTTTCCAAAAAAAAAAACTAGATCACACCAAAAAGAAAACACCACACCAATTTTTTTTCTCTCATTGGGTGTGTGTTGGTTAAACCAGTGAAATTAAATGTTTTTGAACCGATGAACCTCTCTTATCATATCTTTTTCCCTGTATTTTTCATTCTTTTTTTTTGAGTTTGTGGCTTTTCAGCTCAAATACAAGGTTAAAATATAGATTTGAACTACATTGCCTTCATAAGAAGGTTAATAAAAACAAAAACTTTAGTCAAAAAAAGAAGGTTAATAAAAAGACTATGCATGACTGGAACCTGAGATTTTAGGGACCGCAAAAATTCTTTAGAATTTTGATCTACATAAAAAAAGAGAAATTACTTGGAATGACTCTAATTGATCTAAAAATTACTAGAATAACTCATATTGAATTTTAATTACTAGACTAAAATGAGATATGAGCAAATTTACTAAAAATCCATCTCTAATTTGATTAACCACAAATTTGCCACAGAAATCAATTAAAAATGGAAAATATATGTTAAATTTCAAAGAAACCATCGAAAAAATAATAATTAGAAACAACGCTTTATTTTTGTCGGGTCTCTCTCTCTAATCTCCGATTTGCAGTCGCCGTCATCCCTATCACACTCCGACAACATCTCAACCGTCACAGCCGCCGTTGGACACTTCCTCCTCAAGTCGTCATCATCCTTCTTTTGTGTAAACCCTAAATCCCAATTTCAACTGTAAGTGCTAAATCTATCCAATTCCAAGGAGTTATTACACTTTTTAAAAATATATTGTTTGATTGTTTAATTTCGAAAACCCTAAATACCAATTTCAACATATTCCTTTCACTTTGAAATCTAGAGACTGTTTTTTTTGTTCTGTAATTAAAGTTTGGTTATGACAGACTGTTTGATTATTGTTTATTGATGCATGGCAGGATCAGACCTTCTTTTGATTATATTGATCTTGGGTTTAGCAGAAGTGTTACCTAATGAGGTGACGATTGTGTGTGTGTTTTAGGTTTGAAATTCTGATCAGAAACTTGCAGATGGGATTACAATGTACTCAATCTCAACAGAATCTTATGGAAAAACATCTATTATTAGTCCTCTTGTAGAGGTATGCTTCTTGCTGTGATTTTTCTTGCTATTTAACAGTCATGTTTATGTATTGCAAGGTTTTATAGTACACTTTTTTCCTTTGCAGGCTCATGGTAAAGGAGGAAAATGCATTGTCGTTCAGGTGGTTATGGTGGTGGTGGGAGTGGTGGATATGGTGGTGATCGCTTAGGAGGATCAGACAAACGTTATTATGGTGGTTCAGACCGTTCTTCCAGTTACGGGAACTTTGGTTCAGGAGGTTCAAACCGTTCATCATGTTTTGGGGGATTTGGTTCAGACCGTTCACAGTCAAGTGGAAAGAGCAGCTTTGGTGGTTCTGTATTAAAAGATCCTAACAGATCTTACTGAGAAGTGTTGCGTGAGTTATGATCTGAGCCAGCAATATTGGAGAGATTGGTGACTTGAGACTTTGACTAGAGTTTAGTTATAAGGAGTCAAAACTATATATAAATCTGTAGCTCCCTGCCTCATAAACAAACAAATTTTATTTTGAAGTTGTTGTCATCATATTCTCTAATTTATTTTCTACACTGGTAGAAGAATTGTTCCTTTCTATTTGTATTTGGCCACTTCCTTAGACTTAGAACGATTCTTTGATCCATCAGAAAGACACGAGTATGAACCAAATCAACTATTGGGATTCAACTTTTTCAACTTATCTCAATGGTGAGCCAGAAGAACAGTCTGAACCATTAAATTATCGCAAGTGCTCACGAGAACTTTGCCCATTATCCACTTCAAAGTACAATTTTTACTTTCCTCATAAGAAAATGATGTGATCCATGTTTCTCCAAACAATAAGGATTCGACAAGTGATTAAACAACCATGAAAAGGACAACTTGAAAAGGAAGAAAAGAGGGATAAAAGAAATGACGACAACTACAAAATTTTACCTAATTCTGAGTTTAATTAACCTAAAAATAAATCAGATTCGAAAGTAATGTAAACCGGGTCGAAATTAGAATTGGTTTACATAAATCAAGATTTCTGTCAATAATAAATCTACCATAACATAAATTTAAAAGTCTGCCATTTCATAAATAAAAAGCCTGTCAACAATTTTAAGTCGGATATATAAATCTGCCGTAAGAAAATAAGTCGAACATAAGAAAATAAGTTGACCACATAAATCTACCATTTTATAACAAATCTGCTATTTCATTCAACAGATATATGGTTAAAAATCTGTTTTATAATCAAATCGGACAATTAAGTCTGTCGTGTGAACAAATCTGACGGTTATAAGAAAGTCTGACACCACGTTAATGGTAGATTTATTTTCCTACACAGATTTTATAAATAGATTTATTACTCGATAGATTTGTTTTTCGAAAAATTAAGTCTGCCGTCGACAAATTATAAGGTTATTTTGGTAATATTTTTTTTTTCTTATAACTGTGTACAAGGGCAATTTTGACCAAAAAAATATTCTAATAATTTTTTAAAATATGAGTCATTCTAGTAATAATACAATTAATTTGTGTCATTTTAGTAAACTTCCCTAAAAAGACTGTAATTTAGAGTTTTTTTTCTACGTAAAAAATCTATAGAACTTTAAAACCAAAGTTTCATCCAATTGTCTCCAATTTTACATATCTAACAGTTTTATGATTATCCAAGTTATAACTATCGAAATGTCCCAACTATATGAATATTGACACAAATCAATTTTTTATAAAATTGAGGTGCGTCAGTAATATATCCTATAACGGATGTGAGAAAACAATACGAAAAAAATGAATAAACTTAAGAAATTGGATTGAGAAAATGTCGCAATATATGAATAATATATATTCTGTTGTTAGCAAAAAAAGTCAGTGATATATCCTATAACGGATGTGAGAAAATAATACGAAAAAAAATGAATAAACTTAAGAAATTGGATTGTCAAAGATCTAACGTGGTTAACCAATTAGTAACGAACAAAAGAGATATATTATGAATCGAAAGCTGAAAATATTTCAGATTACAGTTTTAATGATGCAACATAAAGACCCTAGCTAAAACCTAAAGTACTCTAAATACGGATCAAATGCACCTCCATGGTAATAACCAGATTCATTGTACAACAGTCCGTTATCCAATTCATCATAGATGCAAGCTTCCTCTGATTTCACTATCTCGTTATCAGCCATACGATCAAGATTCTCAATCTTGTCTTGACCAAGTCCAATACAGTCTCCATATAAATAATCCTCCCCATCTTGCTTGTCCACCACGCTATTACCGGTTTCAGAGACGTTGTAAGTTTCCAACCAAAAGCTTCTAGAACTCTCTGCCTCATCTGTCTTCTTCGTTTCCCCACCAGGACAGTCGTCCGGGAAATTCAACCGGGCATAGCGACCATACATGGCACTAGCAGCTCTATCGTAAGCCAAGGCGGCTTCAGCTGCAGTATCGAACGTTCCAAGCCAAAGACGCTTCGAGTTTCCGCCGCGGTGGTTCACAGGTTCGCGTATCTCAGCCACCCATTTCCCCCAAACCCTTTGTCGAACGCCTCTAAACCGGCAAACCGGGTTATCCGGTCCGCCTTTCCCTCTCATGCAACCTTTCTTCGAACCTTTTGCTTGAACTCTACGGACTCTCTTCAACCCTTCCTCCTCCTCCTTGACCCATCTACTTAACGTCGTATCAACTGGCTCAGCGAGCCTTCTTCTTCTTCTGGAGGGTTCTATAGAAGCAGAGGTGCTCTGGTTTGAAACGTTGTCTTCTTTCTCCATCGTTATACACAGACAAAGAACAGAACAAATATGCGGAGAAGCTAAAACGAGAGGAACCTATATACAAACAAGAACAGTAAACTAGAAAATTCCTGTCTGATGTATCAAGGTGTGAACAGCTTTGTCTCAGATATCGTCTGGAACACGCGTGGCGCTGGTAGCAATGTACAGCTACGGGACACGTGAGATACTTTGCTGCTGTTTGTTTTTAATTTATTATATTTGTTTGGGGTCGATATTCCTTTATACATTACATTTCTTTGCGATTAAGAATGTGAAATGTTCTTGTTCTTTCTGAAAGATAAAAAATATATATTATAAAATTTTGGGGAACAATTCACAATTGATAACTTCTTCCTTAGGGCTTTGGCTTACGGTGCAAGCTACCATTTTGTCATCTTCCATTTTAAACTGATAGACGTGTTTGCTTTTGAAGGAAACTTTCTTCCCAAGCTCGTTATCTTCAGATAAAATGGATATTATATGTTAATGATTTCTTGGCGATTAAGACTTTGAGTTTCATAGTTTATTAACTTTTATGTGGTGGTGAAAAAAAAACTTTCGTGTGGTGGAAGATGTCAAATTGGTGGCTTGTACCCTAAGCCAAAACCCTAAATATCAACTTAGGTGGATTGTCACCTACTAGTATAAATCTTTTCGGTACCCTTTCACACTTCAAACTAAGATCTCCCTTTTAAAATTTCAGACTTGTGGCGCAAGTCACCGTTTGACATTTTCATACTTATTAAAAAAAGTTGTTTCTTCCCAAACTCAAAAACTTTATACATAATATATTACAAGTGATGAAGTTAGTGACTATTTAAGAAAACCATATTGGCAGTCAAAGATGACGTTTTTTTTGGTTCATGCATGTTCTCATGGTACGGCTAGATCAAAGATATGTTGAGAAGTTTATATTATTTTTCTGTCCATTGTTTATGACCTCAAGGTTTGACATTAATTTGACTCGTCCCATTCCTAGATGCGCGCCAAACTTTCAAACCGTAGCTTATTGCCCAATGCTCTGTTTCTTGTATTTGCATGATTGCATCTATGATGGGGAAATTTAAAAACGCAAGCTTTGGATATATATCCATTGCATACAGATGCATCAAAGTTAGTTTGACTCTTCCGGTTGTATATGCACGTTAGACATAAAAAAATCGAAAAAGATTGCTACAAGATCCAAGAAACAAGCTCAAATCCTGAAAACAGATCCCAAACTCTTCCAACACAATTATACTCTGTTTTTAATCAAAAAAAGGTTCTAGAACCTTAAGATAAAACAAAATTTGTAAAACCTCACAGATCCACAACTTGTAACGTTGACTGAACAAATGAATTATACGGAATCAAGAAAACAAAAACAAGATTATAGTATACTCAGGCGGTGAGCATAGTTACGCGCGAGCGGCAACGACGGCAGGTGAGGCGAGGAAAGAGAGGAATCCAGTAGCCGCCGGCTCTTGCTCATCCAAGAACAAATCTTCCGGAGCCCTCCAAAAACGCGCCGTGTGCACAGACCAACGCGACACCAACCATCACAGCCGACACGAGAACAGATCCAACGTCAATGAGAAACACCACAAAGACAAGACGCGAGGAGACAGAGGAGGAAGACTAGGGAGAAGGGATGAGTCACCAAAGAGAATCCCACGATGGCCGTCGCGACTGCGAGGTAGTTCACCTTCAAGTAGGAGCAGTTCTTGAGAGGTGGTGATTGGGAGGATTGGTGGTGACGTGGAAGTCATAGTTGCAGGATCTGAGAATTTAAAGGAGATGACGTGGCAAGTAGTTAAGGATTTGATTGGTAAAGTAGTTAGATGGGCTGACAGCTCTATAACATCCAATCACAAATAATAACTAAAGCAGATAACAGAGCATTGGCGGATCTCATATGCTCCAAATCATAATGCTCTCTTGTGAAGCTTTTACAAGAGCAGTTAAACTTATTAATTTAAAATTACAAATATAACCTTAAGTGATTAACTAAAATGTAAATATAATATTCTAATATATTCTAAACCTAATCCTAGCTACCTTAAGTGATTAACTAAAATGTAAATATAATATTCTAATATATTCTAAACCTAATCCTAGCTACGTACAATCTTTATATATAAAGATGAGTTTGGATCCCTCGCAGCTATGCCACATGGGATGCCACATCATCAACTGTGACTCAGCACAGCAATTATGTCTCCTGCTGAATGAAACTTATCGTATCTTCATTTCTCTATCATCCGGGCTTTGATTGGGCTCGACGTCGCGTTATGTTTGGCAGGCCCAAAGACCCCTTCGCCCTGCGGAAACTCTAATACCAAAAGACAGCGAGACCAACAAACTGAGTTTTAGGGTTCGTGTTCTTCTTCAGTCCTTGAATCCAAGAGTCTTCTCCTTAGTACTCTGAAACCAGCCATGGAGTTTCCAGATTTCAATCCACGTGAGGAATCGCTTTGTGAATCTTCAATCGGCGACGTTTTGTCTTCTCTGCTAATTAACGGAAACGTTACAAGTTATTGATTCATCGCCTTTATTATATTCCTTAACTCCATCACCCCTTTCGAGCACGCTTGAATGTGGCTTATTCCTTTCCAAGGCGGTATCTCTGCTCCTCTAAAAGGTAACCTTTTTTCCCTAGAACTTCATCTTCTCAACTCCTGAAGACAGTAAAGAAAATATATGCCTTAGTTATTTTTAAAAATTTTATCGTTCTTTAATGATTAGGTCACGTCAACGACAACCAATCAACAAAACAACTCAACAACATATGTCCTCTATGATCTTTCATCAAGCTTCTTTGTCCAGTTATTAATGTATATTTAAAGGTATACTTCTCTCACTTCCTTGAAAAATTTTGCTGTAGAAGTCTTGGATTTTCAGCTAACAATAGATTTGTTCTATGATTTAATATGCAGAGTCAGACACGGACGAGAATAATTTTATAGAATTTGTTTCCAATTCTTTTGTATTAACCAAGTATAAGATGATGATCTTATTCTTCAAGAAGCTGATATATGTTTCTGTTTCTCTCGCAGCAGGACGAGAATGCAATTGAGAAAGAGGCGCCTCCTCCTCCTCCCCCAAGATTCCAGGTGCACTCCTTCGCAAAACCTTGATCTTTCAGACAAAAGTCACATGTTTGGTTTTATGTGTTTAGATTGGTGTTTATATAAACCAAAACTTATTTTCCCAAATTTTGTTCTAAGATTGTCTTTAATTCATCCTTTTGATTCTTTTTTCAGGATCTCTGGTCAATCTTCCTATTAAGAGTTGGTTGCAAAGATTTTTCTTGCCAATGAGTAACGTTCCATACATATTTCCATGGTATAGGAAACAAATTATTGAGTATCTTTCTTTATTTATGTTCTGTAGATTTTTTTTATGTCATAAGCGTTCTATGATGGTTGATGTTTTTGATTTTGATTTTGATATTGGCAGGTGAACACGAAGTCGTTTGCTTCATAGTGGATGGAGCGTGTTTTATTCATTGATCTGTTTCAGAAGAGATCCTGAAGAATGCACCAGTTTCTGTGATTTTTTATGAGAACTCTGATGATTGTGAAGGTTAAATAAGAGGCACTTTATCAGATTTTTTTTCCTTCATCAGAAGCCTTGATAAGAAGGAACCAGTTCCTGAAATGATTCCAATGGCAGCTTAGTGATGCCCTTTAGAAACAGTTGAATCGCTTGAAAAAGTATTAAAGAGGATGAATTAAGTAAGAGGGAAGATTCAATGCAGAAAAATGTATCAATGGATCAGTTTTATATTAAAATGAACAGGGGAGGGGCTTGATATTTTCACTACAAAAAAATAATTATATTGTGACAATTTTTTTTGTCACAATGAACACAATTGCGTAACAATATAAATAGTGTGACAGAATTGTGACAAGTTATGAACGGTGACAATAAGGGCGTCACAAATTCTCACCGTAACAAAACCCGTCATAATTTGTGACAAAATTATTTTGTAACTAGTTTGTCAGTAACAGTGACGAAAATTAAAAGTAACAATACCGTTACAATTATTGACGAAAACAATCGTCTAAAATTTGTCTGCGTTGGTGACGATTAGAATGTCCCGATTCTGTAGCTGATTACAACGAAAGTTTAGTAACATATTGTCACAAATGGAGACTACAACGTCATCACCAATCCGTTACACTTGCATCCGTCAATTATTTGACTATTACAATTTTTAGTTCCGTCAATTCATTATTACTAAAACCCCAGTCACATTTTTGTCATAAACAGCTACTGATTTCTCGTCTATAAACTGTTATTATTTTGTACTAAAGTATAGTCACAGCTCACATATATTCTTAGTCTTCTCTGTTAGCTAAATAGCAACTAATAGCGAAAATATTTTAGTCTTACAACATTTTGGCTATTTTTATCATTTATGAGAGTCTTCAGAAATATAAAATCTCCATACATAGAAACATACAATCATAATACAATACATTAAAGTCATCATAAATATGAACAAAAAAAGACTCAAATCATAGCACAAAAAAGAAACTAAATGAAGAAAGAGATCCCAAAAGCAGATGAAAACAATTGTAGAGGTTCATCAAAGCATGTCTTGTTATCTCCAGTTCCCTTGTCTTGTTACAAGATCCGGATTTCATTAACCGACGTATTATATAGCTCTTATTGTCATCATCACCTTCTCCAAATTATGCCTTGTCCTTTTCAGTCCTCTCTCATACAAAAGCACATTCACAAGTCGAAACCGCATCTACAATTGACAGTTAGCAAAAGATGAATAACCAAAGAAAGTTAGCATACGAAAAGAAAGACCAATATGCTGTTTGGAAAATATAAACCTAAACAAAAACATTAGCCACACGTAATGTACTCTTTGAAATCATGAAAAGCTATTAAAAAAATGAGGGACGGCTTTAGTTTTGCGTGAGAAGAGTTTTTAGGGTAAAACTGAAAGAGAGGATGTTGGCCTTCCCATTTAAAGTCTAGAAGGAGTTATATTACTTTATTTATATATATACGGTGTATTAGTTGAAATATTAGGGTATTAGATGATGATGGTAACAACCCAATTTAAATTCTCTTTTACCGGGATTCTTGATTCTCCTATTAAGTTTTTTGATAATAATTTGGTTTCTTTCCTCCTTCTTTAACTGATTACATATTTATTATTTTTATTCTGCGTAGATCTTCATTCTATAAGTGAAAATTGATTCCTCCACTAAAAAGCATTATGAATAATATAATTCTCGTGGTTCTGGTTTTTCAAAAAACAAAATTCTCGAACAAATAACAAATATAACTCTTTAGCTTAATATCACTATTTTTAGGTTGTTCATACTTTTCAATTAATTAAATATATTTATTTATTTATTCATTGTATAATGAACAATGAATATTCTCTTTTCAACCAAATTACATCAACTCTTCAGTCAGATAGTCAACTCTTCCTTTGGTTAGAAGTAGAACAATAGAATCATCACTTTCATGTTACATTGTAGTGAAACCCAAACTTTTGGTTAAAAACTTATATTCCTCTCTTATATGTATCATGATTGCTGAGCCACCCACATATACTATACATTACATATTTTTCTGTTTATTGATCCAATAAAATGACTAAACTATATATTTTATTTCTGATGAATTTTTATTTTATATCATTTTTTGACAAACTTTGGTCATTGTTACATAAACAATCAGAGACTAAAACGCAGTGCCGTGCAAAGTCTTTTAAAATTAAAGCGAGTTTAAGATTTGGGGCCTTTAACATTATTAATATAATTTTATAATAATATAAAATATTGTAAACAAAACCATAGTCTAAATAATTACATCAAGTATCAACAAAAGAGGAAGAAAAAATATCATTACATAAAAAATGGTGCCAACGAAAGAAAATGTAACAATGAAATTATGAACAACAACGTTCAATGAAAAATCGAAGATTCTTTGAAAAGAAGATAGTTCGATGTAGAACTGATGTAAATGTAGTTACAATTTTTGATCTCTGTTATAAAAAAAATCCAACCCATGAAAAATATCTATAACCACAAAAACAACTCGAACATGCATGGGACACAAAATTCAGTGTTGAGAACTGTAACCACTTCGATACACCATGCATACCTTCACAATTTTGGGGCCCTAAAATTGTATGCCTATGGCAAATGCCTTTCAAAATATACTGTACTCACGACTATGATAAACGTTTTTTAGTTTAGAAAACTTGTAAGATACTTTCAATATTCTTTTGTCATAACTTATAAAAAATCCAGTTATAAGTTTATTCCAATTCATCACAAATACTTAGTCTTTTTTGTCACAACATGAGACTCTCCATTCCATCACAGATTCGTCACAAAGACAACTGTAAATATAGTCACAAATATGTCACGGTTAATACATTATTTATTATCATCACTCTTAGGTAACTAACTGTGACAAAAATTGATTACTATTTAGGACGTCACAATATTGTGACAGAACAGTTACGAGTTTGTGACATCAAAAATTTAGTCACTTATCGTCTCCAAAATGTCACAGATTTGTGACAAATAATTTTTGTCACAAATTTTTGTCGCAATAAATGTATTTTCTTGTAGTGTTTTGTTAACGATGGAGGCTCCATCATGGAGAATCAGGGATGGTCTCTCAAGTGGCATCTGGAACTACACAGTGTCTTTATCATTAATCCAACTCTCAGACCATATTTTTTTATCAATCTCAAAATTTTTATGATGTCTTTCTCTTTGTTTTTCAATAAATGTTGAGAGCTCTGCAAATCTGTCAAGAACACTTAGCAATTGTAAAGGAGAATCCTCTTATTCACGTTTGATATCGTGACAGCATTTATATGTAATCTACATCTATACACACTACGTTACAGAATGTAACCAACCTATATATTTCCAAATACTTCAATCAAGGTTCCAAACATCCAACTTAAATATAAAAACACTTAACTCAAGATTTGTATTATAAAAAAAAAAAATTGTAAATCATTTTTAAACCAGCTTCAATATATAAACCACCTTCTGCTAACAAATTCATGCTAAAGTACAAGATGTGTTTAATATAAAGTTTGAGATCTGAGATTAATATGTAGTGTAAATAAGATAAAAGTAATCATTGTTTTGGTAAAATGTGCGAAAATAAAAGAAAAACATATATAATTGTGGGATTTTATTGACGCTATATTGAATATGTCATAAATTTTCTAAAATGAATAATAAATAAGATAAAATTTTTGTAGAATAATTATGAATCTAATGCAATTTTTTAGTTAAAGTAAATTAAAATTTTAATATATTTTTTTCATTGGTTTATTCACACGCCCGACCGAAGGGCGGGTTTACCCTAGTTTCATTATAAATATAGGTTAGATACGAAAGTTGTGTCTTGCACCAAAAAAGCCGTCAGCAGTTTCCCAGCAATTGAAAGCAAGGTATGTGTTTTTGATCTTTAGAAAAGTTACTAGAATTTGTGCTTTAAACACATGTGTAGGTCAGTTGGTGTAGGAACTTCTTTTATATCGTAGAACAAAGTTTCTAATTATTATTATGCACGTATGTTACTTGCGTAGCGTAGGACTGAAAACGTTTTATTAAAAGCTACTCTGCACATGTTTCATGCTCTGTGTAAACGGATACTTATATAGTATTTGTGTAACTTATCAAAAACAGAAAAATGTCGAACCCGCCAGATCCTACGCTACCATCTATCAAGGTATGAATACACTTACACATTAATTTCATTTATTGTGTTTGAGTACTGTATTGTTTGTGTTTTTATATTTTGCTTTGTTTCTCTGGATTTTAGCCAAAAAAAATTTGGACACATGAAATGAGTCATGAGATGTTAGTATTGGCTAATGGTGAAAAAGATAAAGGATATTGGAAAGGCACATGTTTTAATGAGATAGGAAGAAAAAACATTCGAGCAGGATTTTTGACAAGGTTTGGTGTTGACCAACCTTGGGGCAAATTCAAAAGTCTTCTTGAACATCTACGAAAACAGTATGATATATATAAACGTGTGACAAAAAATGCGACCGGTTTGGGGTTCACTGAATTTGGTGAGATTGATATGAGCACAGATTGGTGGGATCAGCTAATTAAGGTAGTTTCAATAAGCTAATGTCTAAATACATCTTTTAGAAACATACTTGCGGTAATACAGTTACACGGAGGTGGAGAAGCGAGTTCGGGAGGTAGTGGAGGAGGGTCCGGTTAGGGAGAGAACCAAGGCCTTGAAGAACACGGCTGAATCAGCCTTGGTCGAAACAGGTTCGTCTCGTACCACGTTGACTGCTTTGCTCCAGTCGTGGAGCCCAAAACTATCTTAGACACTGCGTCAGGTTAAGTATTGTGTGATATAAGAAAGCACTTGGTGCGAATAAGGTGAAGTGTGTGTGACTGGAGAAGACTACGATCGATTGATATGTGTCGAAAGATGTAATGAAATCAATGGTGAAGATTGGAAAATAAAACGGCTTCGCTTTTGTAGCAAGCAACTGTAACCTTCGTTATAGGAGGTTGAACAAGTTTTTACTTCAGTTTGTTCAATGAGTTTGTTTCGAAGTTAGTTTCTGTTTCAGTTGTAATATTGAGAGACCTATTTAAGAGATCATTTACTTTAAGTTCAACAAGAAAGTAAGACTTTCAATTACGAGTTTTTTATTGTTCTCTGTTAAACCAACAAATGGGATTAGAGTTTGTCATAAGAGTAGAAAAAGAGAATCTACTCAATTACTAAGCATTTTGAAGTTTGATGGAGATTATAAGTATTGGGCTGTTCTCATGAAAACATTAGACAAAGGATTATTAAGAACTAGATATGAGCTCGTGCGTTGCAACAGGTTTTATTTGATGTTTTGATTTAATAAAGAACATAAAATGATAAATCATTTTCAAACATAAGTTCAAGTTAATATTTTTATTTTGTAATTATGGTGCATAGATGAATTGTTATCAACTTTATATTTAGGGGTAGAGAAAAACACTATACCTAAAAGTTTAAATTGAATCCAACTTAAAATAAGAATTAGAATGAAATAAAAAAATCGAGTCAGTGACAACATTATACATTTTCTTATTTACTAAGTTAATATTTTATTAAATAAGTTTTAAAATTTTTCTTTTTACTAGGATTTTTTTAAAGGAAAATATTGTATTTTATAAATCTCCTTTTTATTTACAATTAAAAATACTATTAAATGCTCTTTTACATTTTTGTTTAGGATTTTAGAAAAAGAAAATTATTGTCATATAACATTTTTGATTTAATTTTCTTAGTAGCATGACCTACAACAACATAACCAATTTTCTTAATAGTATGGAGAAATCTATTTTTCCACATAACTTTCGGTTAGAATTTTTGCTTCAATAATTAGTAAGTTTGTTCCATTGCAAAATCTTTTTTTTTATTTAAATTTCTTAGTAGCATGACCTACAATAGCATAACAAATTTTATATATCGATAAGAACAAATTCGTTTTGGTTTAAGTTTTTTAAAAAATTACAAATATTACAACTTATGACATAAATTGTAATAAGGATAATAAAAAAAAGTTGAGTTGTATCAAGTAATTAAAAAAGGGAAATTTGGGTCAATAGCCAAAAAAAAACTTTTCCTTTCTATCTCTCTCCTCCTTTTCCTTTCTATCTCTCTCTACTCTCTTACTACAAAATTGATATTTTTACCCATTATAGTTATTGAGCAAATTAACCCTTAAAAAACATTCAGGTAATATGTTTTTTGTAAATACTATTGTATTTTCTGAAAATTATATTAGGAAGCTTAAACCAAAATATATATGTGAAATATTTGTAGCTGGTTTTGGTATATAGTTTTTCATAACATACAATTATCTACTAAAAAGTAAAGTTAGTTATTTGTAAGAAAATAATAGGAGTACTTTTATAATTTTCTTTTGTTGAGGATTTTTTTTCTTAACGAAATGTTACTTATTTTATAATTAGTTTTATTTATAATTGTTATTAAATAACTTCTGCTACTTGTAGGATTTGTAATTGTTATTAAATAAATTATGTAAGTCGTCGAGTTTTTTTTCACCTCCTTTCCAAGGATATTTTAAAGCCTGGTCATGATGAATTTCAGCAGACTAACAATCGTCTGTTTTCTAATAAGAGTTATTGGCCTCATTTTCGTGGTTGTATCGGAGCTCTTGATGGTACTCATGTATCAGTATAGATTAGAAGTGATCAAAAAGAGAGATTTTGGAATGTGAGAAAGCAATTCGCTTCGATGAACGTGCTTGCAATTTGCAATTTGCAATTTGGATATGAAGTTCATTTATGCATACGTTGGAACTCCAGGCAGAGCACATGATACGAAAATTCTTACGTATTGTGCGCAAAGTGACACATTTTTTCCGACACCTCCTGAAGGAAAATATTTTGCTGTTGATTCTGGATATCCGAATAGAAAAGGTTACTTAGCTCCATACCGCAGAACCCGATATCACCCCCATCAGTGGGGTGATGGACCACCTAATAGTGCAAGTGAGTGGTTTAACAAACGCCATTCATCTTTACGTTCCGTGATTGAACGTACTTTTGGTGTGTGGAAGGCAAAATGGCGAATTCTAAAAAATGAGGCACAATATAATCTAAAGACACAATGTAAGATTGTTGTTGCAACGATGGCGCTTCATAACTTTGGACGTGAGTCAACCACAAAAGATGATGATTTTGATGAGTATGAAGGAATGGAAGAACAAGCACTGAATCAATCAAATCTTGAAGATGCACCCGAAGTCACACACTATGAACCCACAGGAGATGCCTACATGACAGATGTTCGAAATTCCATTGCAGAAAGCATTTGGGTTTCTCGACATTAGTTTATTACTTTACCTAACTTTGCTTTCGTATGATTTCTTCTATGGTTGAGAAATTGTTCACGTGATTCATTGCTTTCTTTTTTGTTTTTATCATTAGTTCTTATGTTATTATTATGTCTATTTTGGTAATCTAATATCTTAAATGCTATTGCTTTACCAATCATATAAATACATTATAATTAATATAGCATACTGATTCTACTGATATCGCTGACTACTACTAGCTTGCTTAATGTTTTACCAATCAAGGTCTAAGATTTGACGACCCACTTCCTAACCAGCGTTACTAACTTCACCTCACCCTGCGTCGAGGGTCCCGCTCCACATCCCAGCAAACCAAGATCACACACATTCACATAATCACATTGTCATTGTCATTGCCCTACATCTTTGTTTTTTTTTTTGACAAAGTACATTCACATCTTTTTTTCTTCTTAGTTCTACAAACGATTATTTGCAATTAGAAGAGACGTTTTTCCCCAAGCTCCTTAACTTTTATTTTTATTTTTTAAAGCTCTTTATTTTTGTAACACAATAACTATAAAAAGTCAGATTGAAAGTACAGGAATGGTCAATGGATTCAAACGAGAATATTAGTGAATAATTCACATATATGTACATATAGTTAGTTTTTGTTCAAAGTACATGAAAACCAGACATGATAAGGGTAACGATTGAGTAGTGTTATGAACACATGCCATACTTAATAAGAGAGACAAGTATGGTCATCTGATCCATTCCTTCAAACAATCTGATCAGAGAGAAAGAGTGAGAAGTAAATAATGGCACGTGACTCCAATGCCGTGCGAAGAATTATAGGGGCCTAAGGCAAGTTTTCAAAATACACATATTTACAATTACAACTATATTGAAAACAATTTTCTAATACAATACATCATTTTAAACAAATACAGAAGTATAAAACATTAAAAGAATAAGTTGAATAAGTTATTAATATATCTTGACTTATAATCTGGAGCCATAGTTATACCATATATAAGAAAATTCATTTCAAGAGAGTTAGTCGAACCCTTGTGAGAAGGATTTTTAGAAAACTAAACCACTATACCATAAATAATTTTTGATTAGGGGCCCCAAATAAACTTATGTTGATTGGTAGGTCTCTGCACAGATTGGATATCCGGATTTTTGAAGGTATTTGTGATTTACTTCGTATGTCACGGATATCAATTTGCTTTGCTTCGGTAAAATACGGATATTCAGAAAAACGTTTATCCGGAAAATAAATTGATATTTTCGGATATTTATGAATATTTATGGATATCTCATATGTTTGAATTAAGATAAATAATCTTAAAATTTTGATACAAATTTGTTTCGTAAAACATTTTTTGCATGATATAAAAGATAAAAAGAAGTAGCAAATCTACATATTTTGTAAATATTTTAAACTTAGTTAACAATTATAATAACACAAAACTTAAAAATTATAATTGTCATAAATTTTTTCTCTTTTTTATGTAATACTTTTATATAAGTAATAGTGTGAATAAAATTTGTCAAATCATATGTTAATCATAAAATTTTATATATTTATAACTTTAAATATAATTAAGATATACATATATTTATATATTGTCGGATCGAATCAGATATCCGCTTCTCAAAATTTTAGACATTTAAAATTTTAAATATAATCAATATATACATGTATTTATATATTGCCCTAAAATGATTTGGGTCTGGGGCAAATGGCTTTTTAAAAGTCTTTAAGATAGAGAAAATCTGTTGTAGAAAAGATTGAAAAGAGACAAAAAACGAAGAGTAAATCAGTAGATCGAAATTATACATAAGAAAAAAACAGTTTAAAAATCTTGGCCAACAGGTATTAAGTGTGGATGAAATATTATGAAAAAACATTGGAAATTTTTTTATAAAAACTTAATGTTTTTTAAGGAGGGGTATAGTAACATTTTATTAGATTAAAATCTTAGAAAGTTTTGTATAATTAGGTTTTTAGTTATTTAAAAAAAAATATTTAAATTTTTTTAAAAAATTAGTTGAATAATTAAATACTAGTAAACATATTGTAATGCATAATTTATAAAAGGGTCCCAATTTTGTAATATCTTACAGGAGATCAATGTTAATTGTGATTCTATTTTACTAGCATAGATATACAAAAATAAAAACCACATTGAAATTTTAATGTGGCTACCGAAACAAAGAAAATAGTCTAAAATAAAAGAATACATTTTTTAACAATTAATCGATTAATCTATTTAAATTCATTAATTATTTAAATTTCAATGATGCTATAAATCTATAAATTAAATATAAGAAATTATATATTGTGCATATAAGTCAAAATTAAAGTAATATTCGTCTATAATAATTATTTAATAATGATTATGAAATCATCTAATTATCTAGATATTTATAAAGTTTTAATATTTTTAAAAAGTCTATATGTTTTTAAAGGAGATAGATAGTAACATTTTATTAGATTACAATCTTAAATATGTCACTAGTACTCCTTCGCTTTTTATGCTTTGGACAAGTTGTGGGGATATGCATCTGCGCCACACTAACTCCCTCGCATCCAGCTGTGGCCAAACTTGAATGCGTCTACATAAGCCCGTGAGATTGTGCGAAACACGCGCCTTTTGCTGGGACCCAACTCAGTCTGAATGTATGAATAGGTTTTTAGTAATTTTGTTTTAAATATTTGAATATTTAATTAAATTAGTTGAATAATTAAATACTAGTAGTAAACATATTAAAAGCATAAGTTATAAAAAGGTCCCAGTTTTGTAATATCATATAGCAGATCAATATTCATTGTGATTCTATTTTTATAGCATAGATTTACAAAAATAAAAAACTACATTAAAATTTAATGTGTGGATCACTGACAAAGAAAACAGTAGAATAAAAGAATACATTTTTGAACTTCAATAAATTTTATAAAGATATCGGAGAAGTTAACGAAACTGCCACTAACAAATAAATTTTAGTTAGATTACTAGGGTTATTGGATAACGTATCAGACTCCAAAAAATTGAACTAAATCCATTTCGAAAAGGTACCAAACCTTAACTAAAACTTTTCTGGATCTAAAATTTTAATTTCCAAAGAATCAGAACCAGATCCAGTTTGAACAAAAAATATTACGGATATCCAATATAGCCCTGTTCGTTTCAAAGACGCTGCGATCAATTCCGGCGTCCAAAAATCAGTCATCAAATTAGGCAAAAACACAAAAGGAGTAATAATCATTTGACGCTGCGGTCAACTTTTACGGGGTTTGCGGTGGCTATTCTGTCGCTGTAAAATATAGCGTCACTTAAAATGGTGATGCGTCTGTTTCTGAGCGTCAAAAGTACCGCTGCCGGTTGTAGTCTCCACATACTTGAGCGATAAGTTAGTTATAATTTTGATCGCAAATGGCTGACGCTGCGTCTCTTAAACGAACATGGCTTATATCTAAATCACAATATATACTCAAATTTAAATTTTATATTCAAAAGACTATCCAAAATACCTGAAAATCTCCAAAAATTATCTAGAATAGTCAAAAATAAATATTTGAAAATAACACAAAATTTTCAAAACATCAAAAATATCCTAAATACGTACAAATTGCCATCAAAGTATTCGAACTGAATTAATTTCTTGCTAGTTGTAGATATTTGGCCATTAAATATTTAAATTTATATTTTTTTCTAATTTTTGTTTTTGAATTTTGAGGATTTTAAGGTATACTTGGATTTTTTAGCATAATTTAAATGTTTGCCCCAAATCCGAACTGAAGTTTATAAATATCAGAATAAAACTTAAATCATTTGTTCTGAAACTCAAAAATCGAAGATCTAAACTGAATCAGAATGGATATCTGAAATCAATCTCTAGAGATCACAGTGTCATTCTAGTGTTTCTAACTCGAGCAAGCTTGATTAAGGTTCAGTGTTTGGATATTGGTTTGAGTTCGGACCGGGTTTGAATCCCGAACTACAACCCTATAAGAGCACATTTATCCCTGTTTCTTAAGAGGGGTTTTACAGTTAAAGGGGTATTTAATTAAATCTAAACTAGAAAAATTGTTGTTATCGATCCTTAGTATAAGATTTCTGTGACCGATTACAAAGGATTTTTTAACCCACATGTCAGCAAACTAAATAATAAGGCATTTATAATTTTTTTCTTTTCTCTCTCGTCTTTTCTTTCGTGCATGTCTTCTTTGTCTCCTCTTGTGATCGATGAATACCTTGGCTCTGGTAACTATATTCATCAACTCGATCGTGTGTGAAGTTTCGATTCTCCGGTCGTCGGAAGTTTCTTCCAACTTACAGACACCAACAAACAAAATCCTAATAAGATCCTTTTTTTTATTTCTCCTTTGTCAGAAAGTTTGGATTGGTAACGATTTCGATTTGAATCGGAGGTAATCTGGATCTGCAGCTCCTCCCTTCGTCTTCTCAGAAACTATGTCGGACGCTCTGATAAACAGATTGGCTGGAGCTGGGGGTGGGATCATCGCCCAACTCCTCACTTATTCTCTCCAAACTGTAACGATTCTATATTTTCTCTCCAAACTGTAATCTTCGATGGTGTTTGTTTATTGTAATTTAGGTAAATACATGCCAATAGACGGAGCGTGATCTCAAGAGGGAGAATAGGAAGCTTGAAACCATCGAACACATGTGCCAGGTTAATCTCAGGATAATTTGAATACTGCCTAGTTAGTGTTGAGATTGTCTGTTGTTCTTGAGAGTCCGAGAGATTGATTACTGGATTTGGCTTGTTTAGAGAAGTCTTTATGAATGTGCTAATTCGGCTTGCATGACATGTTCTTGATTTGGATTTAAGGTTGTGAAACAAGAGGGATGGGAGTGACATTATGTTCTTCTCTCTTCTATATAAAGCTATTATTCACCAGGCATTTTGATCACAACGTGTTCTTCTACTCTTCTCTCACTGTCTCGGTCTCTCCTTCTCTTTTCAACAAAACATTTTCTTCCTGTCCACTTCTCTCATTTTAATCACAAAGCATATTACTCTTCTTCTCTCCTACTCTCTTTTCCTTGATTACAAAATTTGATAGAGATATCCCTTCAAATATCGTCAATATGATGGAAGCTCGAACAAGAATTTGTGATAGACCAATACCTCAATAATTGAAAACTGATTTAGTTGAACATATATGACGTAAATTTGGACGTGATGAAGACAACAACTGAACTATGATATTTTTTCGAATTATTGTCGATTATTGTACTAATCTTTATTCTCATGTTTTTCTTAATCTATGTTTCAAATGTTATTTTTAATATGTTTTATTTAATAATAAATTTTATTTATTTTTAAAAAAAAAAAAATTAAGAACTATTAATTAAGAAACTTCCATTATAACGTTCAAAACAGAAGATTCTTAGTAAAAGTTCTTAAGATTACATTTATTACTAAAATATTATTAAGGATTCCTAATGGGATTTTAGGGATAAAAGATGGTCTAAGAACCCTCGGGGTTTTCTAAAATTTAGATCTCGGTTCGAATTCGGCTGTATTGGTTTTGGGTATCTATACTATTATTTATGAAGTAATTTGGCTTATGTGTCAGTTTTTCCATAATTTTATGTTTCTTTTGCTTATTTGTCATTGTTTATTGTTTATTTGTCATATTTTCCATAATTTTAGGTAATTTACTTATTTGTTATATTTTAATAATTTTAGTTTTGATTATTTGTCATATTTTCCATAATTCAGGTTAATATTTATTGTCATGTTTTTAACAATTTTAATTCATAATTTAATTTATTTATCATATTTTAAAATAATTTTAGGCGATAATTTTAACTTTGCTTATTTGTATGTTCTCCATGATTTTATGTTATTTTGCGTATTTGTCATGTTCTATTATTTTCTGGGAGCTTATTTGTCATATTTTATAATTAAGGTTGAATCATTAGTTTAATAAATAATTTTTAGAATTGTTAATTTTAAACATTTTAATGATTATTTAATAAATATTTTCATTACATTCATGAATAATTATTATTAACGAGTGTTATCAAATTTTAGCAATAACTTTATAGTTTTCTTCATCTTATGTTTAGTTTAGTAATATTAAGTTGTATATTTATTATTTATTGTTTTTGAAAGATTTTTTTTTAAATGCTACTGAATCATCTTATCAATCAAAAAATATAGTCCAAAAAATACGATCTCTTGCCTTATAATTAAAAATTCGGCTTTTACTAGACATATATAATGTATTACTTTTTTCAACAATTGTATTACTTTTGTTTTGTAAAATTTTAGTTAAATAAAAGTATGTATTTAATTATTGTATATTTTTTAATAGGGGTCACTATGAACTCCGATGAAGAAAAAAATTCATATAAAATGTAAATGAGACTTTGATGAAGGGGGTTTGATTTTATATGTTTCACTGATAATTGGTAGTTATGGTTTAAGTTTTTAGATTTTGTCTTTTATATTATTTTAATTTACAATGTAAAAATTTATTTAAAATGCATTAAGATGCAATAACGTCTATAATAAAAAAATATCAAATACCAAACTTATATGTATTGCGTTGTAATAAAAGATAAATTATATCTTATAATTAATTTAATATTTGAAACTAATTGAATAATTTAGATTATAATTAAAATTTAAATTAATTGAATATATATATATATATATATATTATTCCAGCGGGCATTATCTAGTTCTAGATATAAAAAGGGAAAATTGACAAAATAATCCTCAATTTTCGAAAATAAGCCAAAATAATCTCCAACTCACAGATACGCCATTTTAACCCTCAACTTCTAGTCAAACATAAATAAATCTCATACTTTCGTTGACCAAGCCATTTTAATCTCTTCAAAATTCAACCGTTTAGTACCGTTAGTAATATTTAACGGTTGACTTTTAATGAGACCAAAATGGCTTGGTCAACAAAAAATATGAGATTTTTTTGATTCAAAATTTAAAAGTTAATGATTAAAATTACTTACTTAATATCTTAATTAAAAAAATTTGTTTTCTTTTTTTTTTAACAAGAAAAACTGTAGTTTATCATATCAATTAGAATTACTAGATTAATAAAATATGTTCAAATAAGCTTAATATTCTAAAACTGAATTCAAAACTAAAAATTAAAAAACAATTATTTAAAATACAATTATAATGTGAATTCAACTATAACATAAAGCAATTAAGTGCTTAAGTTCAACACAATTTGAAAAATAAACACAAAAGTTATAGGTAAAACCCTAAACACCTTTTTGTTAGAAGTATGATCACAAAAGTTAAAAGTAAAAACCTTTACGTATTTGTTTTGTTCCTTTTTCACTTGTTTCGTACATCTTCTATCGACTATATGTGATCATACTTCTAAAAAACGTGTTTATGGTTTTACCTTTAACTTTTATATTTATTTTTAAAAATTGTGTTGAACTTAAGTACTTAATTATTTTATGTTCTATCTGAATTTACATTGTAAATTTGTTTTAAATTAAGTATTTTTATCAAAAAATTATTTTAATTCATTTAAAATATTATATCTAAGTTTATTTAAACATGATTTTAAGTTAGTCACTCTAATCGATATGTAAATCTACAATTTTATTTTCAAGAAAAAGAAAAAACAACAAATTTTAGTTAAGATAGTTTTAGGTAAGTAATTTTAATCCTTAGCTTTTAAATTTTGAACCAAAAAATCTCATAATTTTGTTGACTAAGCCATTTTGATCTCATTAAAAGTCAACCGTTAATTATTACTAGCGGTACTAAACAGCTGAATTTTGAAGAGATTAAAATGGCTTGGTCAACGAAAGTATGAGATTTATTCGTGTTTGACTAGAAATTGAGGGTTAAAATGGCGTGTTTGTGAGTTTGAGATTATTTTGGCTTATTTTCGAAAGTTGAGGGTTATTTTTTCAATTTTCCCGATATAACAAAATCACATGCCACAATTAAATTTCTCCACCGAACATCATGTGACGTGTACAACAATGTTATCGGGAAAGATATGGGTGGGATTACATTTGACCAATGAGAAGAGGGATTGACTTTTTCTTTTTCTAAAAAGGGGTTGAGACGAAGGAGAGATCTGAGCAACTTTCTCAATTTCCAGAGAGATATGCTTCAAACTGAGAATTCTCACGTTTGTTCACAGCAAAAGTAAGTTTCTCTCCTTTTGGATCTTGTGGAAATATTAGGTGTTTGAATTCTGGAAACAGTAAGCTTGGTTTTCCTTTCATCAGGTTGATGGCTCTTAGAGGGAACTTGGAGGAGCTTGCTGTGCCTAATTATCAAGAATCATCACAGGAGACATACCCTTCTTATCAAATTTCGATGTTTCCAGTGGAGTTGTTGTACAGTAAGATGGGTGATACATTCTTCCATCAAACATATGCTACATGGAGAGTCTTAGTGGTCAAAGGCTTTTTCTACGGTGCTTCAAGATTCCTAAGGACTCAAACAGATGGATGATACATTCTTGCATCATAAGTAAGTGCCTGTTATCTGTTTGCATAGTTCTCTTTAAAGTGGAGGCAGTAAAAATCACATGATGCCATTTAAAATATAGTCCAAGTATTCCCCTGTTACTTGAGAGATATGATAATTGAACTTTGAAACTTAAGGGGGGTGTATTGAATCTGAAATTTGAAGTGATTTGATTTTTAATGATTTTTTAGATGATTGTAGGAAAATTTGAGATTTGGTGTGATTTTTGTTAAATAACTCTAGAATCTCATCTAAAATCATGAGATTTGGATTTTTATTTTTATAACTAAAAAAATTTTCTGAAACACTCTAAAAACACCTAAAGCACTCTGAAATCTTCAACTTAAATTTTGTTCAATAACAGTGGATTTTAAAGTGTTTTATGAAATAACAAATTCAATAACACCGGATTTTAAAGTGATTTTTAAAATCCACGTTTGAATAACAGTGGATTTATCATTCTAAGACAAATCACTTCAAACATTTAATTGAATACACCCCCTAAATGTATTTACAGTGATATCAACTTGCTAGTGCATTGATAATAACTACTTAGTACGTAATAACATTCACCAATAATTAGAACTAGATAGACGACCAAAAAAATATATATATATATATATATATATATTATATCAACAATAAAAGAAGGGTGTTTATGTAGCAGGTTCGAATCTTAGCAAACATTGTATTGTTGATAACATTGTTGTCTTAGCAAACTCTTTCTTTTGATGTCTTTTCAATCTTAGCAAACATTGCATCCCAATATCTAAGTGCAAAATAATTTATCAAGCATGGTACTAGGGCTTGATTAATTAACCGGAAACAAAATTTTGAACCCAAAAGCGAAGAGAACAAGAAACAAAATTGTAACTGAACTAGATTTGAAAAAAAAAAAAACTCGAATAGTTCCAATTTTTAAGAATTAAATCATTTTTTTTTGTTTGAGTAAATAGGAAAACCCCAAAAGTATTACTAAATATCCAAATGACTACAAATTAAATAGGAACCAAAGTGAGATCATCGGTTCAATTGGTTTGGATATATTCGGGTTCCGAGTTTTTTGGGTTCAAAGACTTCAGCCCAATTCCGATATTTCTAAATTTTGGTTCGAATCTTTGCTGGTTCGGTTCAGATTCGAACAACCCATTTCAAGCATCTATATATTTAAATAAATTCGGTTGGGATTCGATATTCGATTTTTAAATTTGGGTTTTTTTGCCCAGCCCTAGAAATAACCAATAACTTGTCGAGCACGGTAGTTTAGCCATACTTGTAAAGTGATAATCAAGTGCAAATTGCATGTTATAGTTCAAGTTTAAAATTGACAAACATGTGATTTGAGCTACGTAAAAAATATATATCACTAATAGTGATATTTAGTTTATTAAAGCTATTTTAATGACTAAAAAGAAAATTAAAAAAAAATAGATAGGATAATATAACGCAGTCACTCCTCTCGTTCTCTCTCGTTCGTCCGTTCTCATAACCCTAAAATTAGAGTCAAATTTTCTCTCTTATCTGGCTCTCTTATTGGTCTTCCATGCGCTTGACTCTGAACATTCCTTAGGTAACGGTTGCTTCACTAGATATAGAGCCTCTGAGATGTGATTTAGCCGTTCTTTTTCAAGCTTTTGTTGAATATCTGAGATATGTTACGATCTTAGATTTTGAGACATGCTTATATGATGTTTGCCCTTTTGCTTCTGAGATTTGATTTTCCAGTTTCTTTTTGTCTCAAGCTTTTGTTTTGCTTAGCGATGGATCACTCGTCGAGAAAAGGCCCGAACCCGAAGGCGAAAGAGATGATGACAAGAAAAGGCACGCCGGATAAATCACCCAGGAACCCTCCTTTGCTAATTATGTGGAAAGTGGCTCCGAAAGTGATCTAGAGTACTTCTTGAAAGCAAAGGAACTTTCCGCCTCAATTTTCCTCCACAAGCGAGCTCGAGCTTATGAGTTTCTTTGGTGCTCTGGTGCCTTGATTCAGATGTAATCATCAAAAGCTGAAGAAAGTCGAAGAGAAAAAGAGAACCAGAAGAAGTCGAGAGAACCGAAGAGAAACCTGAAGAGAAGTCTGAAGTAAAAACGAAGAAGGTGGCAAAAATCTGGTTTGAATCTCGTCAAGCTAAGAAAGAGGTGGGTTCTTTTCTACTATATTTTATTCCTATTTGGTTCTTAGCTTATCTAACCAACATTATTTTTGGTTCTTAGGCCTTTAAGAGAAACGGAGAAAAAATGAATGGAGTTTCCATTTATCTTACACGCGTTCTAACAAGTAACATTGCTTTTTTCCACTTTTGTTTGTTTTGGAGATTCTAATTCGTGTCTTATTTAACTTTCCTTAATTAATTTGTAGGCATATTGTTCTGTTAGTGGAAGACCTTGACACTAATAATAAATCAGAATCAGATATCAAGGACATATTGAGAAATCATTTTAGTGTGTGTGGAAACGTTTACAAGATATACATTCCTAAAAATGACACTGGTGGCTGTTTAAGGTCAGCAGTTCCCTAGTTTTAAATTTTTATTAACTTGTAAAATGATAATCTTAAATTCTAACTTATAAGGTTTTTTTGTTCGCAGTTTTGCATGCGTCTTTCTGATTCAGAATATATCAAAATTAGAGCAGATGGAGAATTTATTGGAAATAAACGGTCATGAGATCAAGCTCTCAGACTACACCTTCCAGGCGAGGTTCAAGGATATTAAGGCAAAGATGGAGGCGGAGGGGTCTGAGGTTCCTGAGGATTTTGAGGATGAGGAGGATTTTGAAGATCCTGAGGATGAGGAGGATGAGGAGGATGAGGAGGATGAGGGTGATGGTGGGTTTGAGAAGAGATGGTTTGGGAATTATGCTGGAAATTTATTGGATAATGAGGATGATGATGAGGGTGAGGGGATTGGGAATGATGTAGATGAGGAGGATGACGAGATGGATTCTGAGGAGGATGACTAACTAATTATTTTATCGTGTGAATGGTTGTTGTGGGCTAAGGTCTAGCTGGTTTTAGTTTAGTTATTAAGAAACCAAATGGTATGGTCATTTGTTAAACCAAAACAATATGCGAGTTAGGAATGGTCTAACAAATGACCATACCATTTGGTTTCTTAATAACTAAACTAAAACCAGCTCAGACCTTAGCCCACAGCAACCATTCACACGATAAAATAATTAGTTAGTCATCCTCCTAATCCATCTCTCCTCATCTACATCATTCCCAATCCCTCGCATCATCCTCATTATCCAATAAATTCCCAGCATAATTCTCAAACCATCTCTTCCCAAACCTACCATCACCCTCATCCTCATCCTTCCTCAAAATCCTCAAAATCCTCCTCATCCTCAAAATCCTCGTTTCGAGATCTCATGACCGTATTTCCAAAAATTCTCCATTTGCTCTAATTTTGATATATTCGAATCGAATGCACGAAAGTTAATTTAAGATTATCATTTTACAAGGAAAACTAGAACTTGACCGTCATTGAATGTATATCGGTCTTAAATTAGTGTCAATGTCTTTATGCAGCACAAATTAATTAAGGAAAGTTAAATAAGACACATAATTAATCTCCAAAACAAACAAAAGTGGAAAAGCAATGTTAGAAACGCTGTAAGATAAATGGAAACTCCATTCATTTTTCTCCGTTTCTTAAAGGCCTAAGAACCAAAATAATGTTGGTTAGATAAGCTAAGAACCAAAATATAGAGAACCCACCTCTTTCTTAGCTGACGAGATTCAAACCAGATTTTGCCACCTTCTTCGCTTTCACTTCTCTTCGGTTTCTCTTGAGGTTCTCTTCGACTTCTCTTCGGGGTTCTCTTCGGTTTCTCTTCGGTTTCTTCAGCTTCTTGATTACATCCCGAATCAAGGCACCAGCAGCACCAAAGAAACTCATAAGCTCGAGCTGGTCGTTAAAAATTGAGAAAGTTCCTTTTTCGAAGTACTCTAGCTCACTTTCCGAGTCACTTTCCACATAATTAGCAAAGGAGGGTTCCGGAAGGGGTGATTTATCCAAACGTGCCTTTTCTTGTCATCATCTCTTCCGTCTTCGGATTCGTGGCTTTTCGATGAGGATCCATCGCTAAGCAAAACAAAAGCTTGAGACAAAAAGAAACGGGAAAATCAAATCTCAGAAGCAAAAGGGCAAACATCATATAAGCATGTCTCAAAATCTAAAATCGTAACCTATCTCAGATATTCAACAAAAGCTTGAAAAAGAACGGCTAAATCACATCTCAGAGGCTCTATATCTAGTGAAGCAACCATTACCTAAGGAATATTCAGAGTCGGGTTAGAGTTGTCACCTACTAGTATAAATCTTTTTGGTACCCTTTCACACTTCAAACTAAGATCTCCCTTTTAAAATTTCAGGCTTGTGGCGCAAATCACCGTTTGACATTTTCATACTTATTAAAAAAAGTTGTTTCTTCCCAAACTCAAAAACTTTATACATAATATATTACAAGTGATGAAGTTAGTGACTATTTAAGAAAACCATATTGGCAGTCAAAGATGACGTTTTTTTTGGTTCATGCATGTTCTCATGGTACGGCTAGATCAAAGATATGTTGAGAAGTTATATTATTTTTCTGTCCATTGTTTATGACCTCAAGGTTTGACATTAATTTGACTCCTCCCGTACCTAGATGCGCGCCAAACTTTCAAACCGTAGTTTATTGCCCTATGCTCTGTTTCATGTCTTAGTTCTTTTAGTTTGTAACAACGAAACAGTTTAAAGAACCTTCATTTATCATCTTCTTGTATTTGCATGATTGCATCTATGATGGGGATTTTTAAAAACGCAAGCTTATTGGATATAGATCCATTGCGTACAGATGCATCAAAGTTAGTTTGACTCTTTCGATTGTATATGCACGTTAGACATCAAAAAATCGAAAAAATGGCTACAGGATCCAATACACAAGCTTAAATCCTGAAAAACATATCCCAAACTCTTCCAACACAATTATACTCTGTTTTAGATAAAAAAAAGGTTCTAGAACCTTAAGATAAAACAAAAGTTGTAAAACCTCACAGATCCACAACTTGTAACGTTGACTGAACAAATGAATTATACGGAATCAAGAAGTAGTTCACCTTGAAGTAGGAGTAGTTCTTGAGAGGTGGTGAATCTGGTGATTGGGAGGATTGGTGGTGACGTGGAAGCCATAGTTGCAGGATCTGAGAATTTAAAGGAGATGACGTGGCAAGTAGTTAAAATAGAGGGAAGGAGAGAGAGAGAGAGATTAGTTGACCTTCTTTTCTTTTCTTTCTACCTACGTGTCACCGACAATAAGCGTCACTGTTTTTCTTCGATTTCTTGAGGAATCTGTTGAGGCCCAAACGAAAAACATAGAAGCCCAGTTTCAAGTAGAAAAAAAAAAAAAGATGCGAGCAGATCTGATGGTGCATATGTGGAATCCCTATATCATACGTACAAATCTCGCGGTTTGATTAAGGATTCCTTAATGATTTTACACTAGGAATATATTGTGAGAATTGAGATGAAATGATGATAATATAGTGAGACTAAGTTTCTGATTCAGTATGAATCAGAGAGAATGAGTGATGAGGGATTTAGTGTAGTAAGAGAGTGAAAAGAGTATGAAGTATCTGAGACAGTTTCTGAGTATTTTGGAGTATGGGAGAGTAGTTAAGATCGTGGGAGACAAGGAGAATGGAGAGGATAAGAGATTGAGAGAGTTCAGTAACAAGAATTGGTGAAGAGAGAGTCTTGCTCTCCTTGATTCATTTCGTGATACATAAAGGTTTTAAATAGCCAGTACATCAACTTACAACCACATTAAACTATGAATAAATCAGGGAATTATAAACTATAATATTGTGGGGGTAATGAGGATCAGAACAGGCTGGTGAGGGCAGGCTGGCACGTTCAGATGGGTAGATAGTGACATGTCCAAACAGCTATCTCTCTTAAGAGCAACATGTGACTTTTAATCTTATTAAATTTCCAACTTGCCTCAGCTTCTTTCCAACGGTCTGATGCCTTTTTGAACTTCAAATCTGCTTCAGATAATCAACCTGGACGAGTTTCTAACATGTCTTGCCTTCCAAATCATTTTAGGTTAAGTATGGTTGCTTGGAAGCCAAGACTGTACGGACTGCCTTGTGTACCAAGACTGTGCGGACCAGACTCTTTTCAAGTATCTCATCTTCTCTTTGTCCTCTTCATTTCTTAGATCAATAGATCTCACTCAGCCATGCTTCTTTCTTCTACATTCCAACATATATGACTCTTTTGAGTCATAAAAATACGATTCCATCAATTATGTAAAAATTTACAAAAAAATCTATGATATGATGTAAGTTAAACTATCAAGTGTGTTGCAAGTATAACCATTAAATCCTCATTTAAAAAGTAGAGTTCTAGTGTCTTGGTTGTATGATATATCGTTTGTTTTGTAATATTTTGTAATAAGTAGTGTTAAAGAAATGATTTGGTGGTACATCATCATCAACTCTCCCTTGTTCGAATGTTATACAACTCACCTCTTTTTTTTGTTAAAATATAACTCACCTCTTTTTCATAAAAATTTGATATTTTAGATGTTTTCATTTGACATGTAATTACACTTTTCCGTGGCTTTTCGTGGTTATAGCGCTATATAGCCAAGAAAATTTAGCTTTAGTTACAAAAAAATGTAATTATAATCAATTATTCTACTAGTGTCTGAGATTTGTAGCAACGCATTAAGAAAAAGTTAGGACAACTAAAAGGAAAAAAAAAGGTAAGACAACTACGTAGGTTGTAATAGATCCAATTCAATTTTCTAAAGTTTTTATTGGAAAACAAATTATAGTATCGTTGTAGACCGCAATCTTATAATCGATTGACACCCATGCTTCCCATCTACCACATGCATGCTTTACAATTTTGGTAATATACCAAATACATTTAAACAATGATAATAACGTTTACTATACACATGCTTGATAGAAAATCTATTACGAAACAACTGATGTCATATACTACTAAACATTACACTACTTTATACTGTCGTGAGGGAAATGAGCTGGGAGTTCGAACGTGTGTTTACTCTTTTTATCGTTTTATTTTTAAATATGTGAAATTTGGAAGAAAAAAAAATCTTTAAATCTTAGCCTCTCTTTTTCAATAGGTTTCTGAAAATATTTGTGGAAAAATAAACTGAAAACTATGATTTGTTATGTAGTTTTTGTTCTATAAGATGAGTGGAAATGTAAACAGAAACACTTTGTTAAACATCCGTGGTAATGAATTTTGAACTAAATAATTTTGCGGAGATTTACAATTCATCGGTTACCAAGTGTATACTGATTCTGCACTCGATAGTCTTTTATGACAGTCAAGATTCACTGAATACAATAAATATTAGTAGAATCTTTTTGCAGAATCTTTTGCAACAGCAGAATCTTTTGTTTTCTGTTACCAACTTGCGGAGACTAATTTATGATTAACAAGGAAAAAATATCTTTAAAATGATTGAATCGTGTTAATAGGTATTAAATATTCAAATATTTTTAGAAAATATATACACTATTATGCTGAGATTTTTACCACTAAAAATGCAATTATTTGAAGATATGGCTTAGAAATTCGAATTCAAAACTTTATTTCTTGCTTTCAAAGTTTAGTTTTATGGTTTACACATGTAGCTTTAAGTTTAAACTTAAAATGTTTTTGGCTTGTATAGCTTTTTAGAACAGGGATACGTTAGGCGTCATCAATCTCTTTAAATAGAGATAGTAAAACGTATCTCTCTCTTCTCATCATCAAAAGACATTAACCATCGAAACAGTAGTGTACAACGTAGTCTCTCCAAACGTTTCATCTTTTCATCCAGAGAGAACGATGCAGAGATTTGCGTCGAAAAGATCGGTCCAAAACATTCCCATTTCCCTCTGGAGGCGACGATGCATGTTCTCGTCGACGTCGTCTCAAACAGCAACGGCGTCTTCCGACCAGTTTTTGGGGAGGCTCCCGCCGTTTGCGTACACCCCTCCGCCGTATACAGGTCCTTCCTCTGATGCCATCCTTAACAAAAGGAAGGAGTTTATGATCAGCTCTTCCATCTCCTGTCTCTACAAAAAACCGGTAACGTTTTTGATCATGCCTATCTTGATATAATAATATTAAAGCGTTTCAAAAGAAACAAAAATGAGTATATTCTGTGACCAATAATGGAATCTCAATGTTGAGTCTTCTCTTTTGTTTTATCAGATGAAAAAAAGAAAATATATTCGTCATTTTTGTTAATATTTTTTTTTTTTGTTGTGAGTTGAAGTTGAACATAGTGGATGGGAAGATGCAGTATCTATTCGACGAGAGTGGTCGGAGATACTTAGATGCATTTGCTGGTATCGCAGTTGTGAACTGTGGGCATTGTCACCCTGGTGTGGTTAAACCAGTCATCGACCAAATCAAACGACTCCAGCATCCTACCGTTCTTTACCTTAACCATGCCATTGCTGACCTCTCTGAAGCTCTCGCTTCTAAACTCCCCGGTGATCTCAAGGTAACGTAAACGCATGCATGTTACGTTCCAAAATTTGATTATTTCATGAGGAGGGTTTGTTTTTTTTTTTATTGGAGTATAGGTGGTGTTCTTCACCAACTCAGGGACGGAGGCTAATGAGTTAGCACTCATGATGGCTAAGTTGTATACTGGATATCAAGACATTGTCTCGATTCGTAAAGGGTATCATGGTAATGGGGTTGGAACTATGGGTGCTACTGGTCAAAGCACGTGGAAGTTCAACGTGGTTCAGGTACTAAGAGTCTTTTGTTTCTTGAACAAAGATTCATATCTAACTCTGTGTTCTTGTTTTTGTTTTTTTGTCTGCTTGATAGACTGGAACTCATCACGCTTTGAACCCTGATCCATATAGAGGTGTGTTTGGTTCTGATGGAGACAAGTATGCAAAAGAGTTACAAGATCTTATCCAATATGGCACGGCTGGAAACATTGCTGGTTTTCTTTTTGAAACTATACAGGTAAACATTAATAATACATTAAATAGATTGTAACAACTCTCATCATTGACGATATATCACTATGTGAAAATAGGGAGTTGGAGGGATGGTGGAGCTAGCCCCAGGCTACTTGTCAGCAGCGTACGACGTTGTAAAGAAAGCTGGAGGGTTGTTCATCGCAGATGAAGTGCAGTCAGGTTTCGCTCGTACAGGCGATTTCTGGGGCTTTGAGGCTCACAATGTTGTCCCTGACATAGTAACCATGGCAAAGGTTTAGAGTTGAACCAACCTTAGTGTGCTAAGGCTATAATGTTATATAAGTGCTGATTTTGTTGTTTTCTTTGATGATGTTGAAACAGGGGATTGGGAATGGGTTTCCTATGGGAGCGGTTGTGACAACTCCAGAGATTGCAAGAGTGTTGACGGGTCGATGCTACTTCAACACGTTTGGTGGGAATGCTGTGGCTACTACAGCTGGTCTCGCTGTTCTGAATGTGATTGAGAAAGACAAGCTTCGTGAAAATGCATCGATGGTGGGAACTTATCTCAAAGGAAAACTAAATCAGCTGAAAGAGAAACACGAAAGTAAATCACGTTCTCTCTTCATAGTTTGATCTTTTTTGAACTCGCTTTTTCATTGTGTTTATGTATATGATTATGGAATGTAGTTATTGGGGATGTAAGGGGAAGAGGACTGATGCTTGGAGTAGAGCTGGTGAGTGACCGCAAGCTTAAGACTCCTGCAACCGCTGAGACTCTGCACATCATGGATCATATGAAAGGTTTGTTGGTTTTGAGTTTCTCTACTTGTCGTCTCTGATGAAAGTCCGTAAAAGTATGTTAATTAATTTATTGTCTGCTACAGATTTGGGTGTGTTGGTTGGGAAAGGAGGACACTTCGGGAACGTCTTTAGAATCACACCACCTCTCTGCTTCACTAAGGACGATGCAGATTATCTCGTGGAAGCCATGGACTACTCAATGTCCAAGATTTGAAGAAAGACTAGATATAACGCTTGTAATTTTGCTTTGAACAATAAAAATGATTTGATGAGTCAACATCTTCTCAATCACTACATTTTTCTTAATAAAAAAAACTTTCTGTCTTGCGCTACAAAATGAATACATTGATACAAACATATCAGTTTGCCGTCGTTAACAGACCAGGACGAACATCTGAATCGGACCTGCGCATACCACCTGACAATATCATCAAGTAGATTCAGATCCTGGACTTCCATTAACATTCTTATTCCTGCTCTGTTACACTATCATTTGAGTTGTCCCATCAACAAACCCCTCATGAGAAATTTGGTGGTGTCATTTCAACATAGCTAAAAGCATTTCAAAGTCTGCCAATGTGATGATAACGACCACTATGCAAAACTGCCAGTAAGATTCTATTATCAGCTGCTAGTTACAGAACACAAACAAGTCTAATTGTCAGACAGGAAACATGACTAGTTTTCCTGTTTCTCTCTTCCTGATCCCAAAAGTTGTTGTTTTCCACCTGCTGAAGCTACCTCACCAAACCAATAGTTCACACAACTCAACATAAGGGTAGCAAGATAGAAGACAAATAAAAAATCTCATGGTCTCATCAAATCGTTTCAGTATGTCATACCAAATCCTAAAATCAAACAAAGATAAAAAAAAAACGGGGAGAAAAGAAAATGTACATTCAGTTGTACACCATTATATTCACAATGAGAAAATAAACGAAGCATGCAAACTTATGTTAAATCATTTTCCTCCCTCCTATCATACTCTGCTGCGCCTGAGAAGCATTATTACTGCTGGTAGACTTATTATTATTCTTCCCCTCTGTGCTACCAAACACATCGAGATCTTCGAACAATCTGTACGAAGGGACAAACGGCTTCTGTCCTCCAGAGACACCTGGATTGCTTGCAGCTGAAGTAGCCTGGGGTTCTCCGGTTCTAGCTGGGAATGAGTTGGACTGCTGCAGTGATCTCCCTGCTAGTGCCGACGTCTCTGTGTATGAGGCTGCTGCATTAGCCCGGGGAGTGTAGTATGCATTTGCTGATGTTGAAGCCCATGGCGGAGGCGGATATTCAAATGGACTCTGAGGTCTAGCTTGCGGTTGAGAATAGCCCTGCTGTGTTTGAATCTGTTGCGTTTGAGAATAGCCCTGCTGTGTTTGAGGCTGTTGGGGTTGAGAATAGCCCTGCTGTGTTTGAGTCTGTTGCGGTTGAGAATAACCCTGCTGTGTTTGAGGCTGTTGCTGTTGCGGTTGAGAATAGCCATGCTGTGTTTGAGACTGTTGCGGTTGAGAATAGCCCTGCTGTGTTTGAGGCTGTTGCTGTTGCGGTTGAGAATAGCCATGCTCTGTTTGAGGCTGTTGCTGTTGCGGTTGAGAATAGCCATGCTGTGTATGAGGCTGCTGCGTTTGAGAATAACCCTGCTGTGCTTGAGGCTGTTGTGGTTGAGAAAAACCCTGATGTGTTTGAGGCTGTTGCTGCTGCTGTTGAGAATAGCCATGTTGTGTTTGATGTTGCTGTGGTTGAGAATAGCTCTGATGTGTTTGAGGCTGTTGCTGTTGAGGTTGCTGGGGTTGTGCCCATGGAGCAACATAGCTCTCAAACTGTGGCACAGCCTGCGGATAGACATGGGTGTTTTGATCTGAGACAGTGGGAGGAGGAGCAGGTTGAGAGGATGGAGGTGGAGGAGTTGAAGTCAATGCCAAACTCAATAAGTCAATCATGTCTTGTTCCCTTGTGGTGTTCACTGGAGGCGGCGGGTCAGGCAGAGCAAGAGCAAGAGGGTTATGAGACTCTGAACTGGCTGGATCTGTTGGTTTAGAGTGCCTGAAACAACACAGCATTACAAGTCAAATATTAAAAGTTTATGATATGCACTGTTCTTGAATCCAATTGTAAACCAGACCTTCGAGCTAATTGCGCAAACTCATCTTCCTCCTCGTCTTCCTCATCAACTGGGCTTTTTCCCGAAGTAACAGTGGCGGGCACTGGTGAACTAGAACCAGCTATAGAACTAGAATCTTTAGCTTCAGAAGATTTTGGACTCGAATCAGCAGGTTTTATAGCTTGGACTGGCAGAGGAGAACCAGAAGCTATTGCATCATGTCTAGCTAGCAAAATTTGAAGACTGTCATTTAGATCGAGTCCCCGGCCTAAAAGTTCATCATCACTGCCAAATAAATCAAGAACTGTTTAGCACAACGACGGAACTCTCAAGTCAACACACTCTAATATATTGATTCCTGAAGAATAGAAGACTAACACAGTGGAAGTTAGCATCTGCATCAGCTTTTTCTGATTGGAACGACAACGGTCGACCAAGTCAACAATAACTTCATCTTTCACAGCCTACACAATACAAAAACCATAAGTAAAAAACATTCGATTGCGTTCCCAAAACCTCAATATAGCTGTATAACACATTCCAATACCTCACGGTCACTGGTATCCACAGCGCTAAGCATGTCGCCCAAGAGATCCATCACGTCCCTCATGGCCTCGATACTTGACACGCTACAGTGTAACAAAGAAAAGAACATTCAAACTGATGAAAAATTGCGTACAAAAACTAAAACTGCCAGTCCACATCGACAGCACAATGAACTAACAAATCTACTAACCTTAAGCCCTCAATTTCACTTGCCATTGCTTCATCAAGCCTCCTAGAGGAACCACTGGGCATTCCGTAACCCACTTGAGGTATTCCATAACCTGCTTGAGGCATTCCATAACCTGCTTGAGGCATTCCATAACCCGCTTGAGGTGGTACTCCATAACCACCTTGAGGTGCTCCATAACCAGCATACGGTACTCCATAGCCAGCTTGCGGTGATCCATAACCCCCCTGAGGCTGTCTTACCGCTGGATGACTCACTGGTGGAGTTAGTATAGGGGAGGCATCAGGTGACCGCCGAGGAAATTCGACTCCAGAACGCTGCAACATACATGAGCAAACACAAGAATAAGAATAGACCATCTGCATGTACCAAGACTTAACAACTATAAACTAACTTTCATTTAGCACAGTGCCAAGAACCCCTAAGAGGTGTAGCAGCAAATACCAGCCTTTTTCACCACGGTACTTGGAAACTTATCAGAAGCAAGTCTGTGAAAGGTGACCCAGAAGAGTATTTTAAGACATTTCAAGCAAGTTACTTACCCTTAACTCATCGTACGCCCAATAATAATGAGGATATTTTCCCTCTGGACCTCCAAAAGCCTGCTGCCAAGAGTCCAGCATGACCAATATTTTATCCCTTACTTGCATATCCGCCTGTATCATCAGAAACATGAAGACTCACCAAAATGGAAACATGTACATAGAACCCTAACACAAAACTTACCTTCTTCTTCACAATCTTGACCAATTCCCCCAGTATATTCTTCTCCGCAACTTGATGGTGCAAATAATCTCCACAGTTCTTTACCAACGCTTCCAAAAGCTAACACAAACAGAGAGTCAAAAAAGAGTCGAAACAAAATAACTGGCAGAAGAACAAAAGGTCCCTAATTTCAATACCGTGAGTGCAAGTTGTTGAACCCTCGGGCTCTTATGTTGCAGCCTCTTTTTCAAAGCTTTAACCACATCTTTCGCTTGCCTGAGCAAAGTCAATAGGCACAAAAAACGTTACAGAGATGCAACATCTACATGGCCGGCTCTCTTAAGATTTTATGGGGCTTAAAACTAAATGATCAATACATATATTTTTCTTAATTAATTCCACACCTAAATAGTACATATTAACCAATTAAATTTTGAAAACCAAGGGGGAGGTTGCATCTAGCTATAGCTATAGCTATGCCATGCCTAGGACCGGCTCTGATTGTAGATAATCAAAGCGAACCGTAATCTAATTCTAGCAAAGAACAATCAGTACAATCAATTGTGCACTGGAATTAATTTGGCTATGCCTAGGACCGGCCCTAGATAATCAACCCAAACCATAATCTAATTCTATCTAAGAAAAATCAAACAGTTCCAGAAACCTAACACCTAAATCGAACGCGAAGATCAGAAGTTTTTACCAGTGAAGAGAATTGACGGAATCGCAGATTTCCATGTTGGTGGTCCAATCAGGACCTAGAAGAAGATCGCTGGTTGCTTTATCAACGGCCACCGTCGCGGAAGCTGAAGACGACGCCATATCTTCGCCGAGAGAGGGAAACGAATAATCTTCGGCTCTTATCTATCTTTCCAGCGCAGAGAGAGAGAGAGAGAGAGAGGCGGAGTCAGCGGGAATCTTTGCTTTTCTATCTCAAGGAAGGAGGAGGAAGAAGAAAATAAGAAATAAAAATCTTTTATTTATTTATTTTGTTTTTCTGATCTTATTGAAGGACGGCAACCTCCCTCTCCACGCGCTTATTAGCACGCGATTTCATAGTGTGGTCAACGTGAAAAGTCTTGTTTAAATATATAGTAGTGATAATTTAATTATAGGTGGATACTGGATAATGCGTTTTTAATGCTGGTTTTTTTTGTCACTACGTCGCCTTTTAATGCTGTTCATTGTTGTAATGTGATTTTGACATATTTAATTATTTATATATGGTTAATTATTTATACGGTTACGTGTTGAAACCCAGCCAAGCAAAGTGTATAAAAAAGGTTTTCAAAAGTAGTTTATTACAAAAGTTGGGATACAAATTATTTAGACATTGACGACACGTAGATTTTGATCGGTGCCACTTAGATAAAGATGAAAAGGAAGTTATTATTTCTTTTGAATTATACATTTATAAAATTTGGAAATGTATTTCAACTAAAAAAAATAGAAAGACGTGTGTATTCCACTGATTCCAAATCCGTATTTTATGAACAATTATGGAAATACAAAATAAATCATCCTTATTAACGAGAAAGGAAAAGTTACAATTCTTTTAAAATTTTATAGTTTTAAAGTATGTGTATGCTCGTATTAGCATATATATTTGCTTTTCTGCTAAAGTTTTCCAAAACTTATTAATTCTTCAAAAATATGATAAAAATCACCGGAGTATTGAAAATAGAAAAGAATTATAAAATATAAATTTATTAAACTATACAATATTTGGAGAATATTATCTGCAAATACGATTATATCTTCTGTAAAATTATTGTAATTATCATCAATATCTTAGTTATTCCAAAAAATTGTCGAGCTATGTACTAGAAATGACAGGGAGAATTAAAAAAAAAAAACTGCTCAAAACTTTTCTTATAAAAGGTGGGTGGAAATGTATCCAGAACAGCTGACTTCGTGGTCGAATGGCTGAAATGTGTGATTCAATTGACCAGAGTCAGCGTAAGGGAGCTAAATCAAGTCAAATATGGTGTAAAATAGAGATATTGGTTGAGGAAACTAGAAAAATGGTGGAGAGAAAAAAAGAGATTATGTGGATGATAGATAAACATATTTCAATGGTATTCTGATGGTCGAGAAAAGGACAATCTAACGGCTGTATTAAGTAAGTGGTCGAACTGAAGGTGAGCTTCTTCTCAAGACGAAAGTGGTTTAAACTGTGACAGCAACGCTCATGAAAATCATGAGTAAAGAGAAGTGAACGCGGAAATGTGAATCACACATGAATAGAACAACATCTACAGAAACCTATTGCGAGTTTATGCAATATCTGCTAACCCACGCAATGTCCAAATGAGAAAATAATATATCAGAAGAGTTCGATCAAATTATGTGGAAGTGAAAGCTGGTTGTAGGAACTGATGCTACAAAAACCATTTAGTTTTTCTTAACTTTAGAGCATAAAAGATATTGGGCGTAGTAAAATGACACTTTGATATTAAAAATTTAAAATAATATACATAAAAATATATTTCTAAATTTTGTTTAAAAAATTATTTTAATATTGTTTTTGAACCTCAAAAGTTTAAGGTTGGATTTGTTTTAGAAGTGCATAAGCTTTATGCAATGGTTTTTACTATTCAGACAGTTTTGCATGCAATGATGTCTAGAGCGAACTGCAAGGTGATGGTGTAGCAGTAGACGAATTTTGGGATTACTAAGTAATTCTGGTTCGAAAATATCTCATTACGCTTCATTTTGTAGCTACACGCATATAGATTTATCTTAGAGTCTATTTGAATATCCAGAATGAGATCCATCTGTGAACCACATTACCTATTTGAAAATTAGTCTAGATTTTTTCATAGGTCTGGGATTAAAATAATGTCTAGAGCGTTAGGATGAGAAGAAGACGAAGAAGAGAGTGAGTTCGTTGATAGTAATGCGGAGTTGCCAAAGGATAGATAACTACTAGAGAGGAGATGGGTTGACTGAAGTTTATGGTTATTGTTGCAAATTTGTTTTGACAAGTCTATTTCTTAATTTTGTAAATATTTATGGCTATTGTTGTAAATTTTCCATAGTTAAACAGTTTCTCCGACTATAACGAAATGTCTTCCCTGGCTTCCAGAGGAGTTCTGGTCTGAATATTCCAGTTGAAGCCGACCCTCGAACTTGACCATGACAAGATCTTCATCGTGGCACCGAATGTCAAACTTCCTGAGAAAGTATCGAAAGATCCCTCACTCATCCTTCAAAACGAAATGGAACGAAACCCTCAAGCACAAACACGCAATGGAACAGCTAAGAACCACTCTCGTCTCGAATCCAACCTCAACCTCGACCTCGAACGTCAGCGTTATACAAACACTCAAAAACTCGTTCCATCTCCACAACTGCGAGCCCACGCCGCAAGCCTACAGATTCGTCATCAAAACCCTATCCAAAGCCTCGAACCTCGAGAGCATCGCCTCTGTGCTCAACCACCTCGAAACCTCGGAGAAGTTCGAAACGCCAGAACCCGTATTCAAAGACGTCATCTTTGCTTATGGGTTCTCCGGTAAGATCGAAAAGGCGATCGATTTGTTCTTCAGGATCCCGAAGTTCAGGTGCGCGCCTTCTGCTTACACGCTAAACGCTCTGCTCTCGGTTCTCGTTAGAAAAAGAGAGAGTCTTGTGATGGTTCCTGAGGTTTTGGTGAGAGCTAGTGGAATGGGTGTGAGGTTAGAGGAATCAACTTTCGAGATATTGGTTGATGCGTTGTGTAGGATCGGTGAGGTGGATTCTGCTAGTGAGTTAGTGAGGTACATGAGTGATGAGAGTTATATCGTTGATCCGAGTTTATACTCGAAGTTACTGAGTTCTGTCTGTAAACATAAAGACTCTTCGTGTTTCGATGTAATTGGATACGTGGAAGAGTTGAGAAAGATGCGGTTTACGCCGGGTTTGCGCGATTATACAGTTGTGATGAGGTTCTTGGTTCAAGGAGGAAGGGGGAAAGAAGTTGTGAGTGTGCTGAACCAGATGAAATGCGATAGAATAGAGCCTGATCTCGTTTGCTACACGATTATATTGCAAGGGGTTATCGCGGATGAGGATTACTCGAGAGCAGACAAGTTGTTTGATGAGCTGCTATTGTTAGGTTTGACTCCTGATGTTTATACCTACAATGTGTATATCAATGGATTATGCAAGCAGAATGATATCGACGGCGCGGTTAAGATGGTGTCTTGTATGGAGAAGCTAGGTTGTGAGGCTAATGTGGTTACGTACAATATATTGTTAAAGGGGCTGGTTAAGGCCGGGGATATGAGTCGAGCGAAGAGTATGTGGGAAGAGATGGAGAGGAATGGGGTTGACCGGAACAGACACACGTATGATATTATGGTTGGTGGGTTTATTGAAGTAGAGGAAGTTGGTTATGCTCAGGGTTTATTGGAGGAAGCTTTTAGCAGGAACTTGGTTGTTAAGAGATCAAGAACAGAGGAAGTTGTTTGCAGGTTATGTGATAAAGGTTTGATGGATGAAGCAGTGGAACTTTTAGCACACCTGGTTTAAGGGGTTTTTATGATGTAGACCAAAGTCTGTTATACCTGCAGTTTTTTTTAATGTATTTGGTCTTGTGGATGATAGCTAGAATTTGGTAGAAGTGATAATATGTCATTAGTAGAATAGAAATCTTACAAATGTATGTATTGGTATCTTCAAAGATTTAATACAAATTGTGTTTGGTTTTGATGTCCATCAAATGGTATGTATATTTATCTTCCTCAAAAACAGAGCTAATAACCGCAAATGGTTTAGGCCCTCTCATCTGATGCAGCCATTCAAAGTCTAGATTATCATTGATCAATGATTGCTTAAAACTTAAATCCTGAGAATAATGTGAGCCTCGCACACCGAACTATAAGACATAGTCTTTCGCAATAAATAAAGCCAGGCTGGACCAGACTAAAATACATGTGAGCTTCAGAGTAGGACAAGGACAAGCAAACCTAGACAGTTTGACATGGATACAAAACAAAGCATCATGTAAGGAACCAGAGCTAGTGTGTTGTGTTTTGTTTTGAATAACACACAAGTTTCATCCTCACAACCCAAACAAAAAAAACTCATGAAACTTCAAAGTACCCAAACACACAACAGAATGTAAAAGAGAAACTCAACATAGCACCCGCAAAAACACTATGGTTCTTTACTACATAAGACTACTGCCTTCGTAACTCATAAAGTCCCATATAGTTCCAAGAACACCTCGGAGCATTTCCAGAACACAACCCCTCTCTAAGTTCTGTTCCTGCAGACCCACAAGTATAATAATTAATAAAAGTGTTACTTCCAATATAGTTTTAAGAGGACGCAGAAGCACAATGACTTTACCTGTAGCTTAGTGTTCATCTCTTTAAGTATAAGAGTCACACCTTTTGCGATTTCCCCTGTTCCATTCCTCTCACTAAATCCATCAGTCTCTATAACCTTAAGCCCGAGTGTATGCTTTTTGTAGATAGTAACTTTAACGTGACAAACTTCAAATATTTTGTAACCACCTTCAGATGAAGTTGTACCAAGCGGCCACCTTAATCTTCCTTTCACATTGAGATCAACAAATGCTGAACTAAGTAGTCCTTGAATGTTACTTAGCTCGTTCTCCTGCCCATCATAAAAAAATTGCACTTAAGCTAAGTACAAGAGAGGCATGTCTATTATTCAAAAATAACTCACCGTGAGAGTGTTTATTTTCCGTTTGCCAGCGATCATAAGCCTCACATCAAGATTCTTATTAACGCAAGACACATCAATAGTCAAATGCCTTGCAGGATTAAGCTCTGCCTGTGCAAAAGAAAAATGGTTTAATGTAAGATTGATGAGATGTATCAGTATCATATGTTCTCATAATATTATTTCTCAAAAACTTGCCTTGTACATACTGAGATGTCCATCTTCCTTCACAATACATTTACAATTGATGACTCCACTGGGACCAGTAATCTTCACAATGTATTTTTCCTTTTCTCCGTCAATACAGAACTCATGGCTTGGTATAGCCTTAGACTTGATGTTTTGCACGAAAGAGGTTGGTACATCTGTTGAGAATATCCTTCTCAAGTTCTTTAGGGAATAATCAACCACAGGACCAGCTTTGCGCCTAGTTTATTATATGATATTATAAAACAAGGGAAAATGAGATTTTGAAAACAAAATATAACACAAAATTTTCGAAATGCTTACCCATAAAAGACTATTTTTCCGAACCTAGCAACCAGTCTCAATTTAGCATTATCTTGAATTTCATGATCCTCCTTTCTCTTATTAGCTTGCTCATATGCAAACACAAGGTCATCAGCAATCTTCTCTGCTACTAAGAGCCACCTAGTTCTTTCTTCTTCTTCGCTCTCTTCAGTAATCATATTTAACAAATTAAAACCAAGCTAAAAAGACTCACTACTTTTGTTCATTTCAAAACATAACACAAACCTTTGTGCAAGTCGTTGTTCATCAGTTTCAAAGCCTTTACGCCATTTATGCAGTCAGAAGAATCCGAGGAAAGGGGCACAAGCTCAACGGACGGAGGAACCTCGTCCTCAATTCCATTTGAACTAATAAGAAACCATTTGGTGAAGTATTTTCCTGAATATACAATTCCAATTCCTTGAGAATAGTTACATTTGAGGTCATCGATGTTTCTTCTGAATTTTGTAAGAAGAGAATCTGGAATAGGGGAAGGTTGAACTGGATCCTTCAAGTTTCGCTTATGTGGAGGAATATAAGACATGACTGAACCTGAAACTCAACAACAAAATATGAAAATAAACGATACGGTTTTCAAGAACAATGAAATAAGCTTAATGATAAATAAACTTCATAAGAAAATTATAGAAAACTACTGCAGAGTTTCAGTGATTACAATATTGATCTAGAGGAGGAACGAGTTAAGGAAGTATAAACGAAATAGGTTTTGAGATGAGGATGGAAAAGGTATATATATCGTCTTCTGATCTTCCTGCATGCAAATAACAGCGAATTCTAAAGACTAATAAAGAGTCTCTTGGGACTTAAATCCTTTTGACGCCTCGTTTCTTTCAAACGTAATTAATTGTGTTCGGTATAAAGATCAATATAAGTATATCAAACATTCTGAAGATCAGTCTAATAACATACTTTTAATCAACTATTTTTCTTGTTTAAAGTAGTAAAATTGTAAAATGAACGCCTAGCCGCTTGCAAATATTCAAATGATAACGTTATTTCTCCAGTTGTGGTTAAAAACAGACTATCCATAAGATTTGATGTTTTGATTTGGTATGTCTATATTCCGAAGCGATACATAGCGTGAGATGCATGGGCATTTCAACTATTATATATTCTGGAAAATACATATATATATATATATATAAATATAATTTTCAATCAAAATAAAAAATAAAACTGTTTAAAATGTAATTTTCAACCAAAAATAGCCAAGTCACTTATCGAAAAAACTGTCTATTTAAAAAGAAGAATAAAATACTATATTTTCAGCATTATTTTCAACATAAAAAATATTTGTATTATTTTATCACCAAATAAAACATATAATTTCCAAACTACATCACTTATGTTTTAAACTTTTTAACATACTCATATTTTAAACTTTAAAACTAATTATATTTGCACCTAAAATATTGAAACTGAAATTATTTATTTTACCAAAAAAATTGAAACTAACTTACATGTTAAAAGTGATGAGTACTTTGTACCTTTATTACCTGTAAAATAATGATGTGTTATTATAATTCGTTTGAAGATTTAAGGTGGATTATCAAACAAGTAATAAAAGGAGAATATGAAGAGCATATAGGATGTACACGTAGGACAGTTAATTCCAACCAATGGTATAGCTTCGTTTCTCCACCTGTTTTGTTGTTTGGTTTTGGGTCGTGAATTGGACATGTTTGTGGGCTTATAACAATGGTTGAAGCCCAGGAAGAACCAATCTTCACATAAACTGTCGAGTTCTCCGTTTTGTTTTGATCGACTAGCCCTAATTTGATCTTCCCTAACCTTTCCACTTCCACATCGTGAAATTACTCCTCTCATATCTTGGCCCAAGCCCTACGCAAGCTATCACCGGCTGTTCCATTTCACCTTCACCGTTTCTGCAAATTGCGGTTTCGCCGTTACCGTGTAGTTAAGACTCTTATACATTCAATCCTGAGGGATGTTCACGTTCCGACTCCCGTTGTCTCTATCCTTATATAAACCCTTCACCAAATGTGAGCTCCAACTATGTTCTACAAACAACCAAATCAAACGATGGCCATGAAGTCATGAATTTCATGTTCTCATCGACGTGTAGGTAACGATTGCCGCAATAGCGTATCCGGGTTGATCCAGGAAATTTCGGAACCGGATCTTTTGAAACATCCATGCCTATTATGCTTCATCTGAATTTAAGGGTAAGCCTCACTTGCAGTTCCTCGCCAAACCAATGTCTATATATCTACAAAACTTATTATCTAGCGGAGGAGGGAGGAGGGAGGGAGGGAGGAGGGAGGAGAGGGAGGGAGAGAGAGGGAGAGGGAGAGGGAGAGGGAGAGGGAGAGGGAGAGGGAGAGGGAGAGGCTGTTAAATCAATATATTCACAGAGATAGTCCGAGTTAGGTAACAAATGAATGGAACGAGAGTTGAACTAAGGTTTTGTGGAAAGGGTCAATGGATAAGAAGTAAAAAGATGAAAATATGGGCGATGTAAGATCAAATCGAATTTAATGGAAGTGAGAGGGAGATTGATGGATCAGGGGATGGAGTTTTAGAGTCTGAGAAGTTAAATGGAGAAGAAAGTATATACATCAAACATGGAAGCTGAGCTAAGAAGAGTGAAGGTTCAGTGTGAGCAATGGAGGAAAGCGGCTGAGACTGCAACTTCTCATTACCTGACATGATGATGACTGAGGTCTAGAAGGGTAACCCCGATCTCCGAAAAACGGTTCTTTGATTGTCACTGTGATCGTCAGGCAGCGTAAGCCATGGCGCCAAAAGGATTGTGTCTTTGCGTACTGCCAGGATAATGCTCGAGTCAACGTCACTCTTTAAGGTATAAATGAAAATTTCTGCAATCACTGGTCAAATAGATTTTGTTTTCTTTTGTTTAACAAATTAACTATTGTTATAGAGTTTGAAAGTTAATTGACGCCTGGACCATTGCAAGTATCTTTTTGTGAATTTGTTCTGATTGTTGAGACCACAAGATGTCTGATTTGTTTTGTCTTTTTTTTTATGAAAAAAATCATCAGTTTTATCTCCGGATGGTGAAAGGGTCTCGGATTGTTGGCGTAGATTTGGTGCTGGTGTCATCATGACTTCAGAGTATTGAAAGTTTGCAACAATAGTGAATGGTCTGTATCTTCAAGCGTGAGGCTGAAGAAGTAAAATATGCTTTCTCTGAAAACTTCTTTGTTGCATTGAGTTTCTCAGCTTTTGGTATATATCATTTAACTGACATCTCATAGAAATTTCAGCATGATGGTGAAATGTATGATGAGTTTGGCGATCTAAAGAAGAAGTATCATGTTAAAACAAACCAAACTGTCACCACACTTGCTGTTGCTGGTGGTCGTGCTCTGTTGGAAGTCGAGGTAATAGGTAAATTCTGTCTAACTTCAACTCATATTTCTCTATGCAAGGAATTAGTCACAAAAGTTGTGAGCTTCAGAATAGAACCTTAACACTATGAAACAAAATATTTGGCTTCATAGGGAGTTTAAATAGTCTTCAAATGATTTCATGGATTCGACGCGCACTCTGACAGGAGAAGCCACCTATATGGTAACTTAAATACACTTTACCATTTTGGTTTATTTATGTTGCTTTTTACTTTGTCTTGAGATAGGTCAGATATTCACCATTTTGATATAATTCAGAATAGCAACCCACATATCATGTCCTGCAATATTCTTGGCAGTGTTTCCTTTGTTTGAAAAGGCGCTTAAGATCCATGTAGACCAGGAGTAAGAGATTCATTTCAGTTGTGTAAGAACGCTGGAGTCAAAAAACTTCTTTGTTCGATTTTATTAAAAAGACCCATTGCACAAACTATTTTTCTTGGTCTGTTAGCACCACATGCTCACTTCATTCTTTGTTTATGTTCACGTACGTACGTTTACTGATGACAACGTCCAAAATTCCAGTGCTTTGGAGAGTGTAATATTAACTTCATATGGTGATGCCTCGGAGCCTAATCTTATTGAAGGAATCATTCCTCGCCATGACCGGTGCAGGAAGGAACAAGATTACGGACAATATCGGTAATGTTCACAACACCATTTTTCAATACTGAATATTAATGTTAATGTCCCATTCTCTGTAGAGGTTGGCCTGTCTCTAGGCTTCCCTCAGTTTATATATTCTCCCTGAGAGGCATCAGTTATTGTAATCTGATATTGTAGTAACAGCTTATATAGAAGCTGATTTGATTGCCCCACGTATGAATGTTATGGGCCGATCATCGCCCAATGACAAGTTTCTGCTGGTACAATCTTCAAGGAATGTGGCCATGTTATTGCAGTCACCGAAGATGGGACAAATGATTCTCTTGTGTTGCATGAGGTATATAAATTATGAACTGTCAAAATATGCAACTATTGAAAGTTTCTCTCCAAGTGCCCTTTTTAGTAGATTTACAAGCAGATGTTGATTGGTCTTGCAGAAGTGGCTGGAACGGAAATGGCTAAAAGAGAGTTTGATATTATCATCGTTGATGACATTTTTGCATCTGTTGTAAAGGATTGTTCAGATTCATTTCTCAGTCATCATATATTCCTTTGTTGTCGTAAGTTTTGCAAATCACATGAGGTTCATCACTTCCTAAAGTTGTGTCTAATTGTTTTACAGAAGCAGTTTCTCTAATTTCAGGTCAATAAATCATTGCAAAACTAAAGAAGTAATACTTTTAATGTTAAAGTGAGTATACTTGGCAAATAAATAAGATTTAGTGTATAGGAAACGCGTAGAATGTTGTATTTAAAGTGGTCTACTGTTATAAAAGACTATATTAAAAATTATTGTACACAAGACAGCAATTACTTTACTTCATTATGTTTGTTCCCTATCAATGTTTTATTTAGTTAATTATCATATCTTGGAATTCACTGAATCTTCAAATGACATTTTGCACACCGTCATCCTATATTCTGAGATGTTGCGGCTTAAGTGATATTTTTTTTTTCTTTTTAACTTCCAAAAGAAGAAAGGAAACTTCTTATAGTAGAGTTAGTTATAAAACTAAATTACTATGAAATTTAGTTTATATTACATAGATATTCTAATTTATATTGCCAATATTCTCCCCCTCATTGTTCTTATTAATAAGAGAAAAGTCTTATGTTTATCAACCCAAATACATGAATATTTTTCCTTAAAACATTAACTCTTATAAAAATGAAGAGAATAATATATGAGAATTCCACCTTCAATTATATATAATTAAAAAAAAATTAGTAAAAAGTTTGTTTATATAGTATAAAAATAATTCATGAGAGCTTTTAATAATTGACTATACTTGATGACAAATAAAATTTGACTATACTTACCCTCTTTAATTTTATTAGGTTTATATGGTGATCATCTTAAATCAAACAAAATGGTTGTTGCGGAGACAAGCTTTATCCCACCTACTTATATCCAACAAAAATTAAATATTACAATATTCCAACCAACTAAACAACATATATTACTTATAGACTGTTATTTTCATTCCACATGTACTAAAAATATGAATAAATATATAATATTTCGGACATATATGTCTAAGCTTTCCAAGTTCGCCATATTTTACCAAGATCATAACCTAAGACAATGGAATTGAATTCATAATAACTTCAACTCAGGAAACATCAAACACAAATACGCAGACAAGGAAATGAGAACAACTTTTGGATCAACAAACAAAACAAAATGTATGTAAATTAGATAACCAATATATTTAAAATAAGTTATATGCCATGTAGCTCCATAATAAAGTGTAAAGCTTAGGGTTTAGGATTTAAGATTTAGAAATAAGATGTAGAATAATTTATTTTTGTTAAAAATTTAATGTATTATTAATATTAATTATAAAGCAACTATCCAGCACTACACCAACTAATTGATAAATAAAACTAAAATATGAGTATTATTGTGTTGTACATAACAACATTTCTAATTGGCAACACAATTCCTCTTCCAAAAAAAATTATGGTTAACTAATTAAGTATTGTATGTAGCACTAATATCTACAATAAATTACAAATCATTATTTTTTCTACTAAATCTAACATTCTACATCTTTTGATTAGTTGGCTACATACAAATTTGTTGAAATTTTTTAAAATATACAAATAAAAGATTTTTTCTCAAATGTTTATAAGGTACATTCCGCGCGTAGCGCGGACAAAAGATCTAGTTATTTTAAAAGTTAAAAAAGTTTTTTACAAAAAAAAGCATGCAAATGTGCGAAATTATCAAGCTATAATAATAAATATATTTTTCTAAAATCCTTCCTCCTTTCACGGTCCAATTTTGTTTCCATCCACTCTTTCTCTCTCTCTCTTCTCCGTCTTAACACCCGCCGCTCGAATCGAATCCACACACAGAAAATCCGTTCCGGTTCACCAAAGTGGTAAACCATCTCAACGTGGCCGCCCACAAATTCAATGAAGAGAGAGAGATAAATAGCTATAGAGAGTATAGCTACCTCGATTTTAAAGTTCTCTCCACCTAACCATCATCCGAGAGCTGATCATCAACAATGCCGTTGACGAGGTACCAGTCTCGTAACGAGTACGGATTAGCAGATCCGGATCTGTACCAATCCGCCGATAAGGATGACCCCGAGGCTCTCCTCGAAGGCGTCGCCATGGCTGGTCTCGTTGGCTTATTGCGTCAACTCGGTGACCTCGCCGAGTAAGCTCTCTCTCTCTCTCTGATCTCTTCTTAGTGTTGTCGTCGATTCGCGTAATCGAGCTCGAATCGCGTTGAATTGACGAATCTGATCGGAATTTGACTTGGTTCTTTTGTGATCGAAGGTTTGCTGCTGAGATGTTCCATGACTTGCACGAAGAAGTGATGGCTACTGCTTCTAGAAGCCACGGTCTTATGGCTCGTGTTCAGCAGCTCGAAGCTGAGTTCCCTTTCGTTGAGAAGGCGTTGCTGTGTCAGACCGATCATTCACCGTTCTTTTCTAATAAAGGTCAGATCATAAGCTTGATTGTAATTGAAAGTAAGGGAGTAGAAGATAGCTTGATTTCGTGTTGATAACCGTGTAATCAATGTTTGGTTTAGTGTGGTTTAGCTTCTGGTAAGTAGACCAAGAACAAGCTCACTGTATAAGAGCTACATTGTAACTCATCTCACAGATAAGATCAATAAAAGCAATGGGGCTGAATCCTCAATCGATCCTTTCTTTGACCTAAATATTGGTGTATTGTTTCTTCGTTGCTATGAACATTCATGATCTATCTGCTGTTGGATTACTTTATGCGAACTCTGTTTCAGGTATGGAGTGGCATCCGAATCTACAACTGGAGCAGAGTGTAATTACACGTGGTGACTTACCCCGATGTGTAATGGATTCTTATGAGGAATGTCGGGGTCCCCCACGGCTGTTTCTTCTTGACAAGTATGATTCAACTTGATTTTTTTTTTTAAATCTCATTTCTCTGGTTGTTTGGTGAGTGGGATGAGGGTGAAGTAACATCTTTTGTTTTGGTTTTGATTTTGATTAGGTTTGATATTTCGGGAGCTGGAGCATGCTTGAAACGCTACACCGATCCATCATTTGTTAGGCACGAAACATCTTCATATGAAGCGTCGTGGGATGATATCCAGAGAGAGAAGAAATCACAGAAAGCAAAGGTAAGTAGTACTTCCAAAACAGGGAGGCTGTAGCTTGTGCGTCTCAGTGTCATTCCTTCTTGCTTTTCTTTTTGTTTTCCTAACATGGTAGATTTTCTGAAAAAGTAGAATTTGGACCTTTACCATCTTGTTCAAGCGTAGGATTAAAGCTAGACATATCCTATGATGATTCTCATGCTCTTGGTGCTTTAAATGTGTAATATTATCTTCTTCTGCACTCCTCAGTTTCTCATAGTTTTCCCTTATAATCTCATGCAGAGGAGAGCATCTAATTGGAGGAATGGAGGAACACCCGAAAATGCACTATCATCACATGCCAAGTGAGTAATATCTACTTTTGTGTTGTATGTTTGTCATTTCAGTTATGCTATTTATATAGTTTCCTAAGTTGCTATATTCCAGTTAACTGTGACTGACGATAATCATTTATCTGGCACAGATTGCATGAATTATTTATGGAGGAACATCTAGAGGCTATTCATTCAGATCCAACGCGAGTTGTGAAGCTGAAAACTAGAAAGCTGGATGGCTATTCCCTTATTTCAAAATCAGGGGAAAGCTACATGGGGAAATTTGTGCAGACATCTGTCAACAATGAAGCAGGTTATGAAAATATTTCCCTGAACCAGCCCGAATTGTTAGCGTGGAATATTGATAGTGCTAATGAGGCAGTAACCGATATACCTGAAGTCAGTATGGTTGATGTTCCGGAAAAGTCTCACGGAGGAACCAGAACAGATGAGCAGGAAAATGCGGGTTTTATTGAAAAGGACATAGAGACTGTGCCTGAATCTACTCACAATGGGTTCCCTGCTACAGCTTTACCACATGATTCACGTACCAATTCGAATGGAAAGCAAGGATTTCTTCAACATAGGAGTTATTCTGAAGATTTAACCAGCGAGGCTGACAATTATGTTGATGCACCAGCCACCATGGAGTCAGAAACAGAAACAGATGATGAGTATAGTAGACCTAAGCATAGATCAGATGCGTTGAATGATGGGAATCATCATACATATTCTGATGTGGATGAAAAGAGGGAAAACCCACCTCAGTTTTCATTTCTTCATTCAGTTGGAAACACACCAGTATCAGAAAATGGGCAAGGCTCGTTTGGGAAACGGAGCACTAGTTTTTCTTACTCGGACACTGCAAGCGTATCCATTGATGACCAGTCTGACGGAGATAAATTTTCTGGACGTTTACCTTCTACTTCTAGTGTTAAAAGTGAGCTGGTTGGTTCCTCGTCTCACGCAACTCCTGAAGCCAGCAAAGTTTCTCATGATTTTAATGTTCAGGAATCAGTTAGTAGCAGCAATGCAGATGGCCATACATCATTTATTTCCAATGATTCATGTTCAAGTCCAAGGGCAGTCTCTCAGAATGCTGAATCATGTTCCCTACCTGTTCAGTCTTTAGCACCAGAAGTCGGTGAAACGTCTGCAGAACTTGTTAGAATTAATCCGGTTAAGGGAGGCAATGATGGAAGCGAGGTGGATCCAGTCGATTCAAGATCTGGTGCGTCTTTTGATGTTAAAAACTCTAACTTTCCTTCTGAATCTTCGTCAAATAGTTCAATTTCTGAAGGAAGCAGATACGATCAGAAAAGCTGTATGGTTGATTATTCTTCAGATTTAGCAAATTCAGGCCCTGCTCCTCAAGTGTTTGTTGATAGTCAAACAGGCGAACAGTTACCTGTCGCTGATAATGATGTTGAGACAACCTCTCCAGTTGCAGCAAACTTAGGAAACGATACTGAAAGCTACGATGGTAGTAGCCCAACAGGAGAAGTGTTACCTTTCTCAGCTGGGGTTGAGAGGGACGTTTCACCTGATATGACCTCTAAAGTTTGTCTTCCTGGTACAATAGATGAAAGTCACTTAAAAGATACTCTTGATGATGAAACCGATTGCATTACAGTGACAAATGCAGTTTCTGGCGTTGATTCTCGAAGCGCTGATGTTGACAATGAACAATCATGTGCCTTTGGCACCACCGCTGAGGTCTCTTTTTCAGAATCCCACGAAGACACGCTGGAGAATGGAATGTCCGTGCCTACTGAACTTGATAGTAAGCTGACGTCTGGTTTTAACTCAGGAGGAGAGAAATCAGTGGGAGATGATTCACCTACTTGTAGCAAATTCGATGAACAAATCTCTGATTTACCTACTGAAAGTCATTCCAGTTACATCCATGGTGAAGGCGTTCATGACCTTCCAGGGCTGGACAACATATCCACCGACATTGTCCCGAAGGAAGACCTTGCTGTATCTGATAATGACGCTGACATTTCCTGTGATGATGAAGACCATGCTGTTAGCCTGTCATCTACTAGTATGAAAGGTTCTCTGCCTTGGATATCGACCAATACTTCTAAATCTTCATCTGAAGCTGAGGGCATCTGCCATGATACAGCTGTGGAGTCTAACGGGATATTACCAGCGAAAAATAATTCAGAGTCAGAGGAAATAGTGCAGGAAAGCCCACTGGAAGCGTCTTCAGAAGGTCTGGATACTTCCCTAGACAATAATGACCTGGCAGGTAGTGAATCTGTAAGTCCCATGATATCTCTTGATCAAAGTGACAGAGACACAGAAACGAAATCTCCTTGTGAGAGCATTCCTGATGAAAATCGCATAGACTCTTTGCCAGTGGATAATCTGAGTCTTGTAGAGAGTTTGACTATGGAGCAGTCTGTTAAAGTGCAAACACCTTGTGGAAGCTATGCATTAGAAGATGAGGAATTGAAGCAGTCAAGTGTTTCCAGGGGCTTAGAGTTTGTACCACAATCAGCAGGCTTGGAATTTGTGCCACAATCAGCAGGCATAGAATGGAACAATCCTAAGCAAGAGTTGAATCTGGATCCTATTTTCCCTAGCTTTTGTCTGATCCCTGAGACCACTACACCTAATCAGGAGGACATGCCACCGCTCCCACCCCTTCCTCCTATGCAATGGCGTATTGGAAAAGCTCCACAATCTTTTCTTCCTAACTTCATGGGAGAACTAGGCGAAACCAGTAGTTCTGCTCCGTCAGCCGCACTTCAAATGGGGTCAACACCAGAGCTGTCTGAATCTCTAGGAAGGGAGAAATCAGAACAACTTCCTGGAGAGTTTGTGACTAGTTCGTCAGAAAAGTCGTTGCATTCATCCATTCAGTTCCCGTCCGTTGCCACTGATTTGAATAGTCAATACGACAGTTTTGGCTCTCAGAGAACTCAGTCAAAGGATCTTTCTGCTGAGCTCCCTGCAATTCCTAACCACGGGAGTATAGAGGATGTTGGTTCTGAAGAGAGCAATCTTTTGGCTGACCATGCTGCTGAGAACCAGGAGCTCGTTTCTTCACAAGAGTCTTCACTACAGCTGCCTCAGGATCCATCAGCCAAAAAAGAAGACGACACAGATGTGCATGTTTCAGAAAGCTCAAGAGATCATTACAATTGTCCTGAAACCGAAGCGTTGACACCACCTCAGTCGTCAAATGTAGAAGATAATGGTCATTCTGATCCCGATGCTTCAAATGCAGAAACAGGAGAACCATCAACCTCTTCGGTTCAGAAGACGTCACCTGCTTCAATAGGAGATGCTATGTGGCCTGTCAACGCATTCACTGTTGCACCAACCTTGGACACAGATAAACTAGAAGAGGTCCCTATGGTTAAACTTCCCCGTCCAAGAAGTCCGCTTGTCGATGCCGTTGCAGCTCACGACAGACGCACTGTAACAATTACATCTTGTCTCCAATACCATGCATTTGCTAAAAATATGCGTCTCTAATCCCTTGTTCTGATGATTTTCCAGCTGAAGAAAGTCTCTGAGAGAGTCCAGCCACCAATCAAATCAAAGCAAGATGACAAAGATTCATTGCTTGCACAAATACGAAACAAGGTAACACACACTCTTCTTACCTTACACGCACAAAAAAAATGATCAGGAGTTGTATGATGACATTGCTTTGTTTATGCAGTCCGTTAGTCTGAAGCCTGCTGTAGCGACGCGTCCAAGCATTCAAACTGGTCCTAAAACGAACTTCAGAGTAGCTGCAATCTTAGAAAAAGCAAACACAATACGCCAGGTCCGTCGTCTCTCTTTCCACCTTATTTTTACTCTTTGTGGCCCTTTAAAGGCCTCATGTCAAAGCATTTCGACCAAATACAATATATACTTGTTTTCTCCATGGCTCACACATGTGAAAACTCGGTGTGACACACTGGTGCAGGCAATGGCTGGAAGCGATGAGGATGAAGATTCAGATAGTTGGAGTGATTCTTGAGTCATGATAGCTGGGTACACAGTTAACTTTTTCTCTTTAGTTAACTTTTTCTGTCTTGTTGGTTCTTGTTTGATGATGAGTGCACCAAGCAGCGCTCTGAGTCAGCTAGGTTTATACAACTTATATTTCAGACATAACATCAAATATGTACTGTCATTGCTTAAATATATGTTATCGTATATACTGTATACTATTTTACTTATAGGTGTGTGTGCATGTTGTAAGTAAACGCCGGAATTTGTATTCGTTTTACGATGTTTGTGGTTTTTTAAATCATTCTTTTTCTTTCATGAGATTATTTTAGCTGGCTATGTAATGTGTTCTCTAAATCATTTGTGTCCTTTGTGGTACATGTGGTTCTCCAACCGATCATACCAGCACAATGAATATTTCCAAGGCAATATTTGGTTTACTCTGTTACAAAGTAATCTCAAACCAAATCGAGTTAACTTTTTATATAAACACAGAACCGAATCTAATTTGATTATATTACAAAGAAATCAAACCGGATAAATTAAAAATATCAATTTCAATTTTAATTAATAAATATAGTGATCTATAAGACTATAACCATATGTGGAAGGATTAACTAAATTTATTAGATTTATTGTAGCCTCTTCTAATTAAAAAAAAATCGAACCAATGCTAAACCGTTTAATGTTTGATTTTTTTAATCCTCAATGGCTAAAACGCCTTACATATAATATTGTTCTTGGTCTAACAAATAACCAAACCCGGTTGCCATGAAAATCATTTAACTCCCCACATCATAGCAGCCTTGTTGGAACCATCGTCAATGCCTATTAGCCTCTTATCTTCTGGTCTGGCGACAGCACAGTACTGTGTTGACCGTAACCAACTATCTCATCACATAAACCTCTACTTAACACCAAAAGAAGATAGGTTAACATCTTTTCTCATCAGTTTCTTTTGTTCTTGCTCAGCTTTCAGCAAAACTCTCAAACAACAAGTGTTGTCTGTATTTGAATTTCCAGGTCTTGTGGGCACTTCCTCCCGCTGAAGACCCGTCTCAAGCAACTCATAACAGTTAAGTTTTGCCTCACCTTCATGGGGAATCTCAAACCTTACTACAGCAGACAGTTCTACTTGCTTCTTTTCCGAATTGACTAGAGTAACATCAACAAAGCTATCCAAATGGTGGATAGGTGGTCGATATGAATTATGATGATATGACGATAGAGAGAAGAAGATTAAGAGATTAGATTAGGTTTAATGTTTGATGGCTAAAACACCTTACATATACTATTGTTCTTGGTCTAACAAATGACCAAACCCGCTACTTAATAACTAAACCGATATAGTGGCTAATAGAGCTCCTGTAACATGAAGAGAGCAGAGACCTAGTCCTCCCAATCATCAAAATCATCCTCCTCAGACATCTCAGGCTCCTCATACCCCTCCGCCTTCATCACCGCCTTAATTTCCCCGAATCTCACATTGTAAGTGCAATCTGAAACCCTGATTGTACGACCTTCCATCTCAGCATTATCCTTCTTCTCAGCTTTACGACCTTTCTGTTTCATGAAAACGTATCCGAAACTGTGAAACAAAAAGATATTTAAAGTTAGTAGCATTTTAACATCATCATTAAGGAACTGTAGCAAATCGAAAACTAGAAGACTCTAACCTTAAACAGCCACCAGTGTTCTGGTCTTTAGGGATAAAAAATCTTCCTGATTACTCCACATGATTTGAAAAAAGTTTTCAGCTGTTCCTTGAAAAGCTCCTCTGGTAAACCAGGTTCAAAACCCGTCACTGAAAACACTCTCCGGCGGCTGCAAACACACGATAAGAAAGTTAAAATCTCTCTAAAACAAAGTTGGAAAAGAAAAAAACATTCTTACGTGGTAGGGACCCGCTTAATACGAACAGGAAGGCCACCTAATAACTCCCCATGTTTCTTAGGCCATACACATCTGTGGGACAAAATTGTGTCCTTAAAATTTTTTTTGTTTTTTTTTTAAATGAATCAATCGCGGGCCACCACGTGTCGTGGGGCCCGCAAACAATGTACAAAACGTAGGAAGAACGTATCCTAACTAACTACATTTCACACTTTGTCTTTCTTGGTTTTCGAAATTGGTGGTCCTCCTCCCCCTAAGGAGGCTGTAAGGACCGGCGATGTGGATAGCGTTAAACCCGTAATTAATAAATCAATGAAAATGGTGTTAGAGCAAAAAAAAAAAAAAAAAATATATATATATATATATAGAAAAAGCTAGCAATAAAGAATATAATCCACCTCTTTTGTATCTTGAAGAGAGTTAAACCAAATTTCTGCCGTCCTGATCGGTTCATCAGCAATGATGACATTAGCAGTCTTGTTGTTAAAGAAGACCAGTCGCATGGTCCAAATTCGACATGACAAGTCGGTCTAGAAGGTAATAGTCTTCTAACTCACTCTCTGAAGCACTTGATTCCCAGCCATCAGCAAAGGATGGTGTGGCAAGAGGAGAGCCTTCCTCCGAACCTACTGCAAGCTTTGAGTCGTCTTCATCACTGTCGATTTGAGCTGGAATGCTGCTAGGATCCATGGATAATGAGAGAGCAAAACCCTGAATAGAACCCAAAAGTGTTAGACTCTAAAATCATAACACATCTCAATCCTGAATCTAACATCGTAAAGCATATCTCAGAAGTAAAATCAAAGCATATCTAGTGACTAAACGACTGTGACACTGGTTTTTTTTTTTTGAGTTTAACAAAACGGAAGAAGAGAAACAAAACAGGATACTACCTCCAGCACCAAGTTCGTGAAACAGAGGAAGGTTGTTAACTGATGAAGTTAATCAAGCTTCGGTTCGTCTCTAACACTTAATCCACGCTTGATTTCGTCTCCACCTTCAGTCTCAACGCTCGTTTTTGTCTCCGATTAAAGCAAAACCGTGTTGAGTGTGTGTGTGGGTGTGTCTGGCCTTCTTGGGCCTTCACTTTTAGTTTGATTTGGGCTTACTTTTATCTTATTCTCATCAGGGTTGGTCATCGCTCACCGCTTAATTTATATCGGTTCTTTCGGTTTTCGATTGAACCGAATGATCTCCCTTCGGTTCCGATTTAATTTGTAGTTATTTGGGGTATTCAATAGGTGTAGGACTTATTATCCGAGATCCGAATTCGATTCAAGATTCAATCCGGATCCGTTCCGAAAATCTGGATATCTGTAGGGGCCAAATCCGAATCTGGATATCTTGACTTTTTAGTACGATATCCGGATCTGTAATTTTTATTAATAATTATTCAAAATAATAATATCTACATATAAAAACTAATTTTATTTATTTAGTTTTCATTTTATAATAGTATATATATATAAATTTGGTAATATTATACATATAAATAATTAAAACATTATATACTTTTTATATTTAATTTATTGTTGGTATTTTATCAATATTAATATTAATATTTATTTATTTTACTGATTGAATCGGATCCGGTACCCCGAATATTACAATTTTAGGAAGACATCCGACAGGATATTCGAGAATCTTGGATATGGATAAAGATAGTAAAATCATAGATCTGCCAGATAAGGATCATGTTTCGGATACCATAAAATTCCACAAATATATGATCCGTTCCAGGTATCTTTGGGGGTTTTTCCGATTTGCTAAAAAAAGAAAGAAAATAATATTGATTCAATTCATAAAAAAATTGAGACTTCTATCTTGGGAGAAGCCATTGTTTTTCTTTATGATGGAGGCGATTCTTAAAAAAATCTAGAGACCTGCAATCTAATCTATTAAAACAGAATACAGAAAAAAATAACTCTAACTTTTCCCTAATATTTACAAAAGATTGTCACTGACATTTTAATCTTTGATAGTTCCTATATTTATGCAAACACATTAATTAATATTTAATATAATATCAATATTTAAAATAAAAAATCTGCACTTGCCTTATATGTGGAATGGAATATCCTTTCTCTATATACTATCAGATAAATATAAATAAAAAATCTGTGCTGAAAAAAAGGAAACAAATTATTTTCCTATATCTATTTAAAAATAATATTTCACATATCTATTTGTAAGGAACTAATTATTTTTGTGGAAAAAAATTGTTTACTATCAAATTGAACTTACACGATTTTTATTAATTATTTTAGCCCCTGTTTGTTACTATTATATCATAATTACCCATTTAGATTATTTGCATGATTATGTGGATTTAGTACCATCTATTAATATAAAGCCCCAAAAATGTATATATATTTTAAAATAATGAAGCAATTGACCCATTTTATCTAATATAGTTTTAAATATAACATATTGCACAAAGTACTTATTTTTAAGAAAATATATATAATAAATACGTAGAGTTTTATTAAAAATATATAATCTAATACCTATTTCTCTAATCTATTAAGAACTCAAAATTGTATATTTGACATAAAAATGAATTATTATCATAAATAAATGATATATAAACAAACAAGTAAACAATTAAAATAAATGAAAAATATTTTTTTAATTAATAAAATTGATTCAAATAAACTATAAAATTATATTAAACATTTATTAAATATTGGTAAGTGGTAAAATATATACAATCAAATATATATAAAAAAAAATTGAACAACAATTTTAAAATATATCAAGTATCAGAATCTAGAATATAAGTCCACAAAGTTAATAACAAAGACAAATCCTTTTGACAAGAATAAATAGTCACAATAACGCGACTTTGCCACCACCAGTTCGAATAAATAGTCTCTCTTTTCGCTTCCACTGAGAGTTAACGCCGCCTCAATCTCACCACCACGTTGTTTCAGATTAATAAAAGCATATCCTCTGGAAACACCGGTTTTACACTCGACGGGAACAAAAACCCTTGTCAACTCTCCACATGAACTGAAATGTTTAGCCAATTCGCTCCTGATCTCATCCCTAGAACCGCTACTATCAAAACCCGTGACGAAAATGGTACGCTCATCGTTTCCCTTTGCATCTTTAGTGCCAAAACAACACTCTCTTTTCTTCTCTGTGGTCTGTTCCTACTGTAGAACAAACAAGGATTTCTAATATTTGCAACTAGAGAGATGTAGATCAACTAAGCTCGTGTACAATATTATTAAGACAAAACATAACTTGCTTCTGCTTCTTCCGACTATTAACTTCTGTCTCCGAATCATCCAACTCTATTCTATCTTCTTAAAGAAAAGTAAAAGAAACATGTTCAAAATTAACAGATTATAGTTCAGGATAGCCTAACTTTCTACACTCTATTTCCTCAACCACACCTTTGCTAGTGCAACTACTCTTTTTTTTTTTTTCCTGTGCAACTACTCTTTTAACACAAGTGGGAATATTTGTCATTATTCCTTCTTTAAAATTGACATCACCAATGATAACAAAACTCTTATTACTTCTTGAATCACTCCTTGCTTCTGCCACAACTCTTTTTTAACACAAGTGGGAATATTTGTTATTACTCCATCACAACAATTGACATTGTTGATATCACAAATAATTAATTACAAAACTAGCCTTCAAAAAGCAATTCTGATACTGTACGATTCTGTTTCCATCATTCATTCTCTCAAGCTCGTGTGAGGCGCAGAAGTAAGGTTCTTGTTTCATTCGTATTTGAGAATTTTTCAGACTGATGTATTGCTAGAATTATCGAGAGATGGATCTTCTTCGATGAAGGATTTTGTTGTTGCTGTAACATATTCACACACACATGCAAATGGTGTTCTGTAAAACGCTTAAAGTAACAACATAATTCACTTGGGATTTTGGAAAAGTAAAACACATGCACGATCCATGTTTATGTTTTGGAATATTTGTTCAGCAGGAAATGGAGAATGCGACAGAAGCGGTGACGGTTGTTGAACAGGATGAACAACGTGAAGTAATGGGACAAGGGCAGCCACAAAACCCACCACCACCGTTACGACGACGTTTCATTATATCTCTTTACGTTGGATATTTTCTTGCAAGATGGAGTGTCAGGTTTAATTATATAAATAAATATTTTCATCTCTTAGTTTTATTTTGTTTTTTGTTCTAGAATTGAAAAGGGTAATTAGTTATTTTATTTTATTCTTGGTTTGCTTAGTTGATTTGAAATCTTGAATGGCTTCAAAGTTTGTTTATAAGCAAAAGAGAAGAAAAAAACACACTCTATATTGTTAGATCATTTGAATATGCATGGTGGATACACTTCATTTTTGTCACACTGTCTTCCATTTTGATGCAGAACTTGGGAATTCTCAGTTGCTTTGTATATGATCTACTTGTGGCCAAACTCTCTGCTTCTTGCAGCCATATATGGTGCAATAGAGTCTGGTTCTACTGCCATTTTTGGCCCCATTGTGGGGCAATGGATCGAGGGAATGGACTATGTTAAAGTTCTTAGACTCTGGCTCTTATGTCAGAACCTCTCCTACACCATTGCTGGTGGCGCAGTCATCAAGTTGCTACTAGATTACGATCTTAAACCCCGGAATATCCCGGTCTTTGCAACCTTGGTTGTGTTGACAAATGTTGCTGGCGCCATTGGTGTGCTTTCCACTCTTGGTGGCACCATTCTGATCGAACGAGACTGGTAATGTTTTTTCACATGATTTATGCATATACTGCATGCAATTTTATTTTGCTCTTTTGACTACCAAACAGGGCTGTGGTTATGTCGGAAGGTCATCCACCAGCGGTATTGACAAGAATGAACTCTGTCATTAGAGGCATTGATTTGAGCACAAAGCTACTGTCTCCAGTGATCACTGGTCTCATCATTAGCTTTGTCTCACTGAAAGCGTCAGCCATGGCTTTTGCATTTTGGGCCACTATAACAGCTTGGGTTGAATATTGGCTCTTCATATCTGTATACAATGGTGTTCCTGCGATAGCACGAAGCAATGAGAGACGGATCTTGCGTTCGACGACAAATCCAGTAGAAGAAACAGATGCACCTGTTTCTGTTTCTATTGTTCCGGGGACCGAGGAGGGTTCTCAAGGAAACCCACCGCGTAGAACCGCAATGCTGAAGCTTCTTGATAGAGTATCCACGTCCTCTTTTGTTGGCGCGTGGAGAATTTATATCAGTCAAGAAGTTGTACTCCCTGGTGTTTCACTAGCTCTCTTGTTCTTCACCGTCCTCAGGTATGTTATTGGATTTGTTCACATAAATGGTTCTCAAGTGGATGTCAAGGAGGATTGTTGCGAGTTCCAATGATTTATGGGATATTCTTTACTGCATTGACACAGCTTTGGAACATTGATGACGGCTACATTGCAGTGGGAAGGGATACCTACATATATCATCGGTATAGGCAGAGGAATAAGTGCCACGGTTGGACTAGCGGCTACAGTCGTCTATCCTCTAATGCAAAGCCGTATCTCAACGCTAAGAACCGGCCTCTGGTCCTTCTGGTCTCAGGTATATTTCCAACTTGGAACTTCTAATCCATTTGAAAGAGTTTGTTAGAGATAGTCAATCGCTATAATAATGGCAATCACAATAATCATGAAATTATGATAAATTATTTGCATTTTAGTTTTAGATTCTCATAGCTTACTGTATAAATGTATGTGCTCTTTCTAATAGAAATAACAAGAAGTATGTACCACATTTTGGTTCATCTGATTGGTTATAACAATTCATTTTGTCATTCTTCCTTAGATATATTTATTTGCTAAATGTTATGTGACTCATGTAATCCTTTAGAAGAATCAATTGTATATGAGACATGTGAAAAACAATAGTCACAAAAGGTAGGATTCTTGTTCTTGCAGTGGAGCTGCCTTTTGGTATGTGTTGGATCGATTTGGGTTAAAAAGGGTAACATAGCATCGTACATGCTAATGAGTGGAGTTGCTGCTTCAAGGCTTGGCTTGTGGATGTTTGATCTTGCCGTCATCCAGCAAATGCAGGTACGTCAAAACATTTTATTTTCGGTTTTATGCTTATATTCAGAGTTATAATAACATTTTGTATAATGTTTGGTCTTAAAAATTAGGATCAAGTTTCAGAATCCGACCGTTGTGTGGTTGGAGGAGTTCAAAACTCGTTGCAGTCGGCTCTTGACTTGATGGCATATCTATTGGGTATCATTGTATCCAATCCAAAGGTAACATAGTCCACTTACATTCTAAGGATCAATATAGTTGATGATTCATTTGCCCATCAGACACAACTAGTCATGTTTTTTTTGTTTGTGTTTGGTTTTACATTTTGCATTTGTTTCTTAAACATGTAAACGTCAGTACAAAGACATGAATTGCGTTTGAGGTTATAATGCGTACTTTTGTTTTCAGGATTTTTGGATATTGACAATCATTTCTTTCTCCACGGTTACGTTAGCTGGACTACTCTACACAGTTCATCTCTACCGAGTCCGAAACCACATTTTTCACTTTGAGAAGATTCCTTTATTGAGCAAATGTTTATTCAAGTTTATACTCCCTTCTCGTGGAAAAACATAAACATGTAATATTGTGGAATGGGTCACCATTTCTAAAGACAAACGGTAATCAATATCCTATATAAGATTTAGTTTTTATTTTCCTTATAGTTAAGAAGACATTACCTTAGAATTAGTAAAAACACATTAAATTACCAATAAAAAAAACATTAAGAAGACTGATGAAGCCTCTTCTTGGCGTTCTCTGCTTCATCTGTCGCTTCAACTTGCATTTTTGTCTCCGTTAGATGAGCATCCGTAGCTTCTTTCTCGTCCTTGGCCGTCAACCTCTTTGTCTTTCAAACCAAAAATGTCATGAATTAATATATTTTTGACTCAAAACTTAAAATAAAAAGTAATGAACAGGTTATATAGTATTTGACCAAAACAATATGAAACTATTTGAAGCTTCTATATGTACAACTTGTTAGTTGTTAAGACAGCAACGCGGATGCAAGCCAGAAAATGCACATAAGTATTTGATGGCTAATAAAAAGAGAGATAATAATAGGAAGTACTTGATTTATTAAGTAATACATGAGCCACCCAAAACGCGTCATGTGATCATGATTAAGACACATGAGTCTCTTCTATCATTTCTTCTCTTTATCTTGTACATGTATATAGTCGTTCCCTTCAGTGGCTTAAACCACACACTACAGGGAAGCTCAAGAAAACTTAACGAATGATAAAAAGACAATCTTGAAAACGTACCTGGCCGACAAAGAAAGCTTTGACGTAGCTAAACCCTTCTTTAAACGTGACTGCCATGGATAAACAGCTCGTCTTCATCCGTTCCATCAGAGACTTCGACGGCCGTGGCGATGTGTCAGCCTCTTGCATCGGGACGTTAAAACGCTGCGTTTAGAAAGAGAGATGTTGCAAGCTAGCTAGGCTACGAGACGTGTATCTCACTTGCTTTCATGTGCAAGAGATTGTTTTTAACTACAAGTGATTCTGGAAGCAGCAGACAATGCCACGTCTTTTGTACGTGTTGGGCGGAAAGATTACAAGCGTGTACTAAAGTAACAGGCACATGAGTAAACAAATAGATTGAAGCGGCACATGGATTTAACAACGACTTTAATTAGGAGGTTTTGCTAATTAACCACTCCCTAATCTTTATTCGAGTGCTTTAAAGAAAAAGAGACGACCTAATGGAAAATCGTATTTTTTATCCAAATGAACTGAACCGCAAGAAACTACACGTGGCTGTCAGAAATGCATCCAAAAGGATGACGTAAGCATGAAGCTGACGTAAGCACGCCTCGTTCAAAGTCAAGGCCACATGGTCTGACCATCTCTCCACCTCCTCTTCTTCTCCATCTTCTACTGTTTTCAACGGTCAAACTTTTTATCACCTTCTCAGAAACTACACTCTCTTTTTTTCTTCTTCATTTGTGCTATCAAAAAACCAAAACTAAAAAAGAAAAAAACTAACCAATCAGACCGTGCAATATGTTTTATATATACAGACATAACAAACAAAAATACATAGACATTTCAAGAACCTTACCCGTCACATACTTTTTCTTTCTTCTTCTTTGCCCCCTTCTCCAAGCTCTCCCACTTTCTATAAATATCTCAAGTAGGTCTTTCATAAGACAAAGAAAAGCTTCTGTATGGCTGCTTCTTCTCTTCTTACAATGGACAATAGCAGAACCAGACAGAACATGAATGGTTCTGCTAATTGGTCTGGAAGATCATCAGCAGCATCTTTGGAAGATCTTGAGATCCCACCAAAGTTCAGATCTTTTACTCCTTCTTCTATCTCAACATCTCCTTCTCTTGTCTCTCCTTCCACTTGTTTCAGCCCCTCTGTTTTTCTTGATTCCCCTGCTTTTCTTGCCTCCTCTGCTAACGTAAGCCTCCTCTGTTTTTTTTTTTTTTTTTCTATTGCTTTTGAGATAAACTATAACTATTGATATAACATGGAATTTATTCCAATTCTTGAAAATCATTCTTGATTATGTTAAAAGGATTCTTGATTTTATTAAAAATATTCTTTGGATTATATTAAAACCCTTCTTGATTCTATTTTTTGAAGGTTCTTGCTTCTCCAGCCACAGGAGCTCTTGTCTCATATGAAAGTAACCAGAAAAGCATAAACGAGGAAGAGAAGACGGACAAGAACAACAACAACAACGTTAATTTCTTTGACTTCTCATTTCAGACACAATCATCAGGAGTTTCTGCTCCGACAACAACAGCAACAACAGCAAACAGTTCTGTCTTTCAGTCACAGGTATGTTCCTCAACAGCTCCATCTTCCAAGACCTTTTTACTTTCATCTGTGTGTTTACTCGAATTTAAAATGTTTTATATGTTCAGGAAACTCGTCCAAACAACAACACTCATCATCAAGCTGTCTCTTACAATGGACGAGAGCAGAGGAAAGGAGAGGATGGTTACAACTGGAGAAAGTACGGACAGAAACAGGTGAAAGGGAGCGAGAATCCTCGGAGTTACTATAAGTGTACTTTCCCAAACTGTCCAACGAAGAAGAAAGTGGAGACATCTTTAGAAGGTCAGATCACAGAGATTGTGTATAAAGGAAGCCATAACCATCCTAAACCTCAGTCCACTAGAAGATCATCTTCTTCTTCTTCTTCGACGTTTCATTCAGCTGTGTTTGATCATCATGGTGATCACTCTGATTCCTTTGTGATCCAACAAGATGATAATACGACTTCTGGTTCTCTTGGAGAAGATGATTTATCGGTTATGAGCAGAGGAGAAGAAGCAGATTGTGGGAGTGAACCTGAAGCAAAGAGATGGTAAAAGATCATACATCACTCTCTTTTGAACATTACCTGAATTAGAAAGTTTCTTAAAATGTTTTGTTTCCTGTGTGTTGTTTTAGGAAAGGAGAAAGCGAAACGAACGGTGGAAATGGTAATGGAAGCAAGACAGTGAGAGAGCCGAGGATTGTTGTGCAAACAACAAGTGATATTGACATTCTTGACGATGGTTACAGATGGAGAAAGTACGGCCAAAAGGTCGTTAAAGGAAACCCTAATCCAAGGTAAATAAACTTAAAACATTTGTAGCTTCTTTTTATATCATCAAGGTTCTTGAGAGCCAAACGCCAATTAAACTTGAAAAAAGCAATAAACTCTTAAAACACTTTATATTTTGATTATTTAAATAAATAATTTATAACTTCCCCGTATTCATGTAGTCTCAACAACTTGATATTCAATTTTTTTTTACAAGAAAATTTACTTATCTACTGGAATCAACAGTCTCATAATCTTATTTTTTTCTTATCATTTGAATCTTAACAGAAGCTACTACAAGTGCACAACCAACGGTTGTCCAGTGAGAAAACATGTTGAGAGAGCATCACACGATATGAGAGCAGTAATCACAACCTACGAAGGGAAACACAACCACGACGTGCCTGCAGCTCGTGGTAGCGGATACACCACAAACAGACTGGCGCAAGATCCTTCTTCAGCACCAATTAGACCAAATGCTATTGCTGGTCACTCTGGTTACACTACTTCTTCTCAAGCACCGTATACGCTTCAAATGCTGCACAACAACAACAACACTAGTGCCGGGTCTTTTGGTTACGCTACGAACAATAATAATACCTTCCTTGGTGGTGGGTTCTCTAGAGCAAAAGAAGAACCAAATGATGAGTCTTCCTCGTTCTTTGATTCGTTTTTGTCTTGAAGATATGAAATTTCGGTTTTTTTATTCTGTACATTTCTGCTAGAAAAAGGGTTTAACTACTTGCTAGTGATCCTGCAGATACTAAGACTATAGTCTATATTGTCCATAGAGAAAATTATTTCATTTGTTTATTGGCTCATGCGAGAGCTTTCACACGTCAGTAATGTAATAAAATCTTTAGTTCTTTTGTACCATAGAGCTAGAAAAATGAAATAAAGAAAATTAATTTTCACATGTTTTCCCTTTGATGTGCATAGATCAAATAAGAGGGTTTCAGCAGATTCAGATGAGAGAATTAGTGGAGACTGGAGAGTATGAGATATGCCCCAAAGGGTTTCATTAGTATTTATTTTTCTGGATACGATAATACATTTATTAGATAGTTCAATGCTGCAAAGAAACTTTCATAGCTTATAAGTAAAATACAAATAACATACTCGCGTGCTTCTTCCCTCGCACAAACACACTTAACAACGATAAATATTACAAACGAAAGGCATGTTCGTTAAGCAAAAACAAACGTCCAAGTTTGCAAAACACACGTCACACATACACGTAAAGACCAAGTCTTATTCAAATTCTCTCCCATGAATACAGCAAATAAATATGTTAAATTATACTGAAAAAAAAAAAAAAAATGAAATTCCGGTTAGTATTCTTCTTTTTTTTTCTTCGTGAAGTGTCTATATACAGAGGTCAATCTTCCCATTAATCTCTCTGCTCCGATGTGAACCGAACCGGTTCACTATAATGCTCCTCGAATCCTCATTAAACCCGGTTGTATTGTTCAGTGAATTACGTTCAAAATTCCGAGTAAATTGGTTTTGGGTTGAAACAATTTCACGGACCCCTGTTAACCGGTTGGTTAATGATACGACGTAGTTTCCGCCTGAGCTCATCGGCCCAAGCCAAGCCCACATCTCTCTGCTTGTTCTTCATCTCCACCATCACCAACTCATCCGTTAACCTGCGAATTTTCACAACGATGTTCGCCACTCCCTGCGACCCTTCCAGCTTCACCGCTCTCTCCTTCTTCTTCGCGATCCTCAGATTCAACTGCTTCGCAACCGCCACCACCTTCCCCATAATCTCCGCCGGACTCTCGTCGGATACGAACTGATCGCAGTGGTCCGGCGTCACGAAGTTCCCGAACAAACCCGCGAGATTCGCGGTCGACGCCGACGCGATCAGCTCGAACGCGTTTAGCTCCTTCCCGCTCTCCTCAAGATCGTAGTCGTCGACTTGGATCCCCACGATCTCACTCGGATCCACTCCGTGGTTGAACCACGGATCGCTGAGAATCTCCTCGACGGTGATCCGTCTCTCCGGAATCGGTTCCAACAGACGGCGGAGGAGGCTCCGAAGCTCGGGAGAAGTCCACTCCGGCATGGTGTACTGAGCCGTTCGGATTCTCCTGTAGAGTCCCGAGATGTTCGAATCTCGAAACGGCAAGTAACCCGCGTTTAGAAGAAACAAAACGACGCCGCATGACCATATATCCGCCTTGGACCCATCGTATCCTTTCTTCGTCAAAAGCTCGGGTGCCACGTAAGCAGGGGTCCCACAGAGAGTATGCAGCATCCCATCCGCTTTGATCTGCTCCTTCATCGCGCTCAGACCGAAATCCGAAACCTTCAGATCGCGATTCTCGTCGAGTAGGAGATTCTCCGGCTTGAGATCGCGGTGGTAGACCCCCCTCGCGTGGCAGTACCTCACGGCGGAGATCAGCTGCCGGAAATATTTCCGGCTGAGACCTTCGGTGAAACGGTTGCTCGAGACTCTCGAGAAGAGCTCGCCTCCCTTGGCGAGCTCCATGACGAAGTAGATCTTCGTCTTGGTGGCGAGGACCTCCGAGAGGAGGACGATGTGGGGGTGGCGGAGGCGGCGCATGACGGAGATCTCTCTCTTGACGTGCGCCGTGAGACCGTCTTTGAGACGCTTCTTCTGGACGACTTTGATCGCGACGGTGTCGCGGTCGTTGTGGAGATCCTCCGCCTGGTAGACTTTTGCGAACGCGCCGCTGCCGAGAAGCTTTCCGAGGTCGTATTTTCCAAAGAGCGCGGATTTGTTGTCGTCTCCGTCGACGTTGACGATGATGGAATCGGAAGAGTCTTCGCCGGCCATTTTTTAGAAAAACAGTTAATACGAATTGAAAAGACATGCGCGGGGTGCCTCTTTTTATTAAAAACTCCTCAGCTCGCCACGTCAGCTAATTTAAAAAAGGTTTTAATATTTATTTGACTTTTTTTTATGGATATTATGAAATTAAAAAATCATCATATACGACAATTTCAATGCAATACGCTTTATATAACTTTACTAATTGGAATATATTAACCAAGGTTAGGAAGAAAGAGGCTCGTTCCTCCTACCTTATCAAGAAAACAAACATGCTTACTGCTTGTTTTAGTTTTAGGTTAGAGATAATCTCTTTTGAATAATAACTTTTCAATATTTTTGGTTCATGTTCTTTCTTTGTTAACTACGGTGTCAAAAAACATCTGTCTCGTGAGGTCAACCAAAATATTCGAATTCCAGGTGGGTTCAGACTTTATAATTATATCGAAGATGCGTAAACTCGATGTACATACCAAAAATATATATATATATATATATATATATATATATATAAACTTTCATCATTGACTATAGAAAAAACTTTTGTACAACATCAAAAGCAATTTAAAAATCTTTGAACAAAATGGAAAACGATAACGTGGATCGACGTTTACTGTCGTTGAATGTTAAGCAATATTCATGTAGGTGGTTTAAAGCTTCACCTTCACTACTGATTTAGATGGTAATTAAGTTGGTTTTGAGGTTGTTCGAACAATTCGTCTATTCTGTTGCGAACAAAATGATATTCGGTTAGGAAAATGTCAGGTAAGTCTGAAAGAGTTATGCTAATTGGTTTATCATCAAGTGAATAGATTAGGTTATTGTAGAGAGTATTCTCTAGCAGAGATTTAACTCAAGATATCATTCATCTTAATATTGATAACCCCTCAAATATGTGTTTTATTCTTTTGATTCATACACTTGTGGAGTAAGTAGAATGTGATTTACAATTGCTTTACGTTAAAATAGATGATTAAAATTCTCCAATTGCGAAATCAAGTTCAGATAAAAAACAAACCGAACTGAGTAGTTCCCAAGTAAACCAGACCAGATTCCATGTAAACCGGGTTGAATATGTGAGGTGTACCCCAACATGGATAAGATTATTCACTCTTTCGCATAGAATAGACAAGAGTGGTCGCTTCCATTATAAAACATAATTTTCCGATTTTGTGCAGTGGTTATTCGGTTATATCATAATGGAGAACTATTGCTTTCGCTGAAAACAAGAAAACAAGATCAATAAGGAATAGCCATTCCTCTATTAACTAGAGGATTTTTTTGGTTTGTGTGATGCTTAGTATTAAGCTCCTGCTACACGTTTGTACTAGTTCAATTAACATTCTTTTTATCAACAGTTTCATTTTAACATTTTTCACACAAATAAAATAATTACTAAAATACTTTTAACTAAATTTATTTAACCAATAGTGTAAGATAATGTATTTTCAATTAATATTAAGATTTAAATATATATATAAATATATTGCATTGAAATTATAAATAACATTTTTAATAAGAAACTAATATCAAGATGATTTAAATTAACATTTTCCTGTCAGTAAATAACAATTTAACTGAATGACAACAATAGATTTACATTTGAATACTGTTTGAACTTCAGTGTCAGCATAAAATAATTATTATTTGTTAGCTGGAAATCAAAATAAAAGGAGACTAATAATAGATAAGTTTTGTCATAATTTATTGGAAGTTAGATTCGTGGATCCAAGTCATTTGTGGTTGGAGTAAAACAATATTCGGACGCGTTACGGTGATGAAAAAGCCAAACTTTAAACCTCACACTTGTTCAAAAAATTCGAAAATAATGGTAATTAATAAAAGATACAAAGGCAAAAACTGGACAACTAGTAAAGACAAACTCTTGCTCATTCATGTATTTCCTCATGAATGTGATAACTTTCGAAATGGTACTTACTATATTGTATAGTTTAATAACGTTTTGCCAAAGTATAATGAATTGTCTATGTGACTCAATCATCTTTTTAAAAATATCTATTCATAATATATATTTTAAATAGTTTATGTCCTCATGATAATTTTTTTTTTTTGGATTTTTAACATGGTGATGATCTAGGTACGTATGTGGTATGCCTTCATCAGTAGCATCACAACCATATCCACCGACCACCGTCATCTCAATCTAGGAAGTTCTTCTTTACCAAACAGGCAAACATCATCAAAGTTTTGGTTTCCTAAAAAACATTAAAAATTTGAGGAAGGCAGAGTTCCAAATAAGCTTAATTACGAAGTCTTTTGTCATATATGGCAATATTTTTCTATCCTAAAACTCATCAAAAACACTTACCAACGACAAAAATTGCATTGCAGATTGCTTAAAACAAATAATTTGTGTGTGTGTTTGACATCGATAATATTGAGTTCAAGCAAAAAAAAAAAAAATTCTATATTGGCTTTTAATTAATAAAAGGCACACACATCTTTTTGTGTTGGTTTTTTTGTTGCCTTGTTTTACATTTACAAGTACAACCGAAGGTTCAACCTAATAAATAAACACACAGTATACCATTCCATTATCCAACATTCAAATGTAAGCATGTCTCCCACAAAATAAAAAGTGTATATATATAGAGATTCTAAGTGGCCGTATGGGATCCATAACTCCAAGAGGATTGGAAGAAAAATAGTAGTAGTAACGCAGTGAAAATCTGATGGGTTAAAGAGAACGTTTTGGAAGTTTTTGCTATAGAAGCATGTGATAAGAAAAGAGACATGCACTTGAGCTCTACGGAGAAGGAAGTGCGCGAGCCATACACATCTGGATGATAAATGATTTCTCCTTGACGACATTTGAACTCTCCTAAGCTCCATTCCTAGTTTCACATACATCACAAGATTATATAACAAGCTTTCACTTTATACGACATATGTATAGTGTTCAAGTGTTATAATAACATACCTCAAGCTGGCGACCAAAAGTGACAAGAATAGTGTCGGGGTCAGCGTGGAAAGAAAGTGGACCGCCTTCCCCTGAGTTGACACGGAACTCACAGTTCTTAGCCGGAAGGTGAAGGCTGAGTGTGTATTGAAGCATCTCTTCGGTCGTCTCTTTAGGCAAAGGAGGGCTTTGCTCTGTTACGTTCTCATGATTGTACCTGTAAACGCTGAGCACAGATTCTCCTCTTTGTATCCTCTTATCAGTCTGTCTCCTCGAGTTTTCCACCATGATTTGCCCTAGCTTCCTTGCTACACCTTCAAGTTTATCAGCTACATTCTCCATTTCTTGGCTGCATGCAATAAGTTCAACAAAGATTCATTCCACCGTTATATGGTTTATAAAAACTCGGCCCAATAACGGCCCAATACCTGAAGCAGCGGTATCTTTCCGGTCCGATATACTCGCGCGCCCATTCCATACGTTCCTTCCACGACCGAACCCAAACGATCTCGTCTCTGTTTCCGACAACACTCCTCCGAAAACCCGTGTCTCTTCCCTCCAAAACTCCGAAAACCCGACCAGATTCCCTCACGAGAGACCTCATCTCCTCGCTCGATATCCCATGGTAGCTCACGCGAAACGCTCCGAACTCCCTCGCGGATCTTACCAGACGATCCACCGATCCTTCTCTCCTCGACGTTAATAACCGGAAATCAATCTCCGCAGGGATCAGGTGACGTGAACCGCAAGATGCACCTCCGGAATGTGATTCAGGGAGCGTTAGCTCAGGAACCTGGATCGATTTCTCTATGATCTCGGTGAGGATCTCGTTCGCAGCGGAACGAGATCCTCTGGCTCTAGGGATCGGAGATGGAAGAGGTGGTGGTGAAGAAACGCTCAATTGGCTCCTGGTTCGCATCAGAGCCATTGGAAGAGAAGAGAAGAACGGTTTCAATAATTTAAAAAAAAATGGCAAAGACTTGTTTGATCGTTAGAGAGTCACATCCATCGTGTATTTCTTTAATTATCTTTGTCTTCGATTTTCTAAAGAAAGTGAGGGTCCATTATCTTTTTAATTATTATGATATGTTGAATTTAATGATCATATGGTTCTCTAACTTCATTTTAGCTGTGAAGAGATTTGAATATGTCAGATGGGAAAGCTTTGAGAGTTGAAGATATAGCCAGCTTAGATTTGGGCCAGTATATGGGCTTGTTTTATGTTTGACCCGGTCCACTTGCGCTGTATCTGAAGGTAGGTGAGACTTCTATGTACAAGATGGATACAAAATATTATAAGAGTTAAAGAGACAAAACCACAAAGACTTTAGACTGGACAGTTTAGAGGAGAGTTCGGGTTTTCTTGGGCTTTTCTGAGTTATAAAGAGATCTCTGGTTGATAGATGAAACATTGGAGGTAAATGATATTTTTGAAAAGGTAGATTTTTTTGTTTGGACAGGTTAGTGTTTGTTTAAAGCATATGCAAAATCATTTTATATAAGCTTAGATACAAAAATGGCGAAGAAAACATAAATACAAATTTGAATATAGTCAGCTTATTAAAATTTGAGAGTTTTGATTTTTTCGAGCATTTGAGTTAAATATTAAATTTGACAATTTGTATCTAAGTTTGGATTTTTTCGAGCTTCTGATTTAAATTAAGAAGGTATAACAAACTCTTATCTCATGGGCTGTAACTCCGGCCACTCGACACAAAAACATTAAGTAAAATCCTTCTTTATTAAATAAAAATACCTCAATATTGCATACTCTTGAATTGTTGTTTTAAATATAGTCAATTTTTTAAAAAATGCTTCAGAAGAATTATTTCTGAAGAATTCAGAATTTTTTTTGAAAGGTTAAAAATTATTTATGAAGGATACATAATTATTTTTTGAAAGGTATAAATTATTTTCTGAAGGATATATAATTGTTAATGAAGGATAGACTGAATGGTATATACTTATTTCTGAAGGATATAAAATTATTTTCGAAGGGTTCGGAAACACCACCGTACATTTACAAAGTGTTTCTAATCCAAATCCGGATCGACCCGCGGTTTTGATTTTTTCTGAAGGGTATATAAATTTTTCTAAAAGGTATATAAATTTTTCTGAATGGTTCAGAATTATTTCTGAAGGGTTCACAATCACCACCATACTATTTATAAATTGTTTCTAATCTAAATTTGGATAGACCCGCAGTTTGGATTGTTTCTGAATGATACATAATTGTTTCTAAAGGATACATAATTGTTTCTGAAAGATTCAAAAAATTTCTAAATGGTACAAAAATGTTTTATGAATGGTTCAAAATTGTTTCTAAAGTGTACAAAATTGTTTTCAGAAAGGTATATAACTGTTTTTTGAAAGGTATATAATTATTTCCGAAGGGTACATAATTGTGTTTCTGAGGTGTATAGAATTGTTTCTGAAGGGTTTAGAATTACCACTATATTATTTATAACTTGTTTATAATCCAAACCGCGAGATATAATCCAAACCCGGATTGACTCGCGGTTTGGATTTTTTCTAAAGGGGATTAAAAAATTCTAAAGGGTTCAAAATTGTTTCTGAAGGATTCTGAATTGTTTCTGAAGGGTTCAGAATTGTTTCTGAAGGATTCATAATTGTTTCTGAAAAGTTCACAACCACCCATACTATTAACAAATTATTTCTAATCTAAATTCGGATCGACCCGCGGTTTGAATTGTTTCTGAATGATATATTATTATTTTCTGAAAGGTACATAAATTTTTCTGAATGGTTCATAATTTTATTTGATGGATTCAGAATTATGTCTAAAAGGTTCATAATTATTTTACAAAGATTCAGAATTGAGTCTGAAGGGTTGAGAATTGCTTCTGAAGGGTTGAGAATTTGTTTCTGAATGGTTCAGAATTGTTTCAAAAAGGGTTCAACATTGTTTCTGAAGGGCAAATAATTATTTTCTGAAGGGTTCAAAATTTTTTCTGAAGGGTACAGAAGTATTTTAGTAGGGTTCATAATCACCACCATTCTATTTACAAATTGTTTCTAAGCCAAACGCGGATCGACCCTCGGTTTGGATTGTTCCTGAAGGGTACATAATTTTTTTCTGAAGAGTAAATTTTTTTTTCTAAAAGTTACAGAATTATTTCTAAATGATTCTGGATTATTTCTAAATATTTGAGGATTTTTTAAAGGGTTCAGAATTATTTTTGAAGGGTAAAAAATTGTTTCTGAAGGGTTCAGAATCACCACCATATTATTTACAAAATGTTTATAATCCAAACCCGGATCAACATGTGTTTTGAATTGTTTCCGAAAGGTACATAAATTTTTCTGAAAGGTACAAAATTATGTTCTGAAGGGTACGGAATTGTTTCCTGAAGAATACATAATTGTTTTCTGAAGGACTCAGAATTGTTTCCGAAGGATTCACAATCACCACCATACTATCTAATAATTGTTTCTAATCAAAATTTGGACCGACCCATGGTTTGGATTTTTTTTGAAAGGTACATAATTGTTTTCTGAATGGTACAGAATTATTTCTGAAGGGTTCAGAATTTTTTTCGAATGATTTTGTATTGTTTCTAAAGGGTTCGAGATTTTTTCTGAAGGGTTCAGAATTTTTTGAATGGTTCAAAATTGTATATGAAGGGTTACAAAATTATTTTCTAAAGGAAAAAAAAACCAATTATTACTGAAGAATTAAGAATTGTTTTTTATGGACTCAGAATTTTTTCTCAAGGGTTAAGAATTGTTTTTTGAGGGTTTAAAATTATTACTGAAGGGTACAAAACTGTTTCTGAAGGGTTCAAAAGTATTACTGAAGGATTCAGTATTGTTTCTGAAGGGTTCAGAATTGTTTCTGAATGGTTCATAATTGTTTCTGAAGGTTTCGTAATTGTTTCAAAGGGTATAAAATTGTTTTCTAAAAGGGTTCAGAATTGTTTCTGATGGGTTCAGAATTGTTTCTCAACGGTTCATAATTGTTTCTGAAGGGTACCAAATTGTTTTCTGAAAGGTTAGGAATTATTTCTGAAGGGTACAAAATTGTTTTCTAAAGGATATATAATTTTTTTTGAATGGTATGGAACTGTTTCTGAATAATATACAATTGTTTTTGAATGGTTCAGAATCACCACCATATTATTTACAAAGTGTTTCTTATTTAAGCCTGAATCAACCCTCGCTTTGGATTTTTTCTGAATGGTATATAAATTTTTTCTGAAGGGTTCAAAATTGTTTCTGAATGGTTTAGAATTGTTTCTGAATGGTTCATAATTATTTTTGAAGGGTTTACAACCACCACCATACTATCTATAAATTGTGTCTAATCTAAATTTGGATCGACCCACGATTTAGATTGTTTTTGAATGGTACATAATTGTATTTTGAAGGGTACAAATTTTTTTCTGAAGGGTTTAGAATTTTTTCTGAAGGGTTATGTATTGTTTCTACGGGGTTTAGAGTCTGAGAAGTTCAATATTGTTTCTGAAGGGTTCAGAATTGTTTCTGAAAGGTATAGAATTGTTTTCTGAAATGTATAGAATTATTTTCTGAATGGTACATAATTGTTTTCCAATAGGTTAAGAATTGTTTCTGAAGGGTACAAAATTGTTTTCTGGTGGTTTCAGATATGTTTCTGAAGGGTACATAATTATTTTCTGAAGGGTATACAACTTTTTCTGAAGGGTTTAAATCACCACTATACTATTTACAAATTGCTTTTATACCAAACCTGGATCGATCCGCGTTTTGGATTTTTTCTGAAGGGTATAAAAAATTTTCTGGAGGGTACATAATTTTTTTGAATGGTACATAATTTTTTCTGAAGGAATCTGAATTAAGTCTGAAGAGTTCAGAATTAATTCTGAAAGGTTCATGATTTTTCTAAAGGATTCAGTATTGTTTCTGAAGGGTTTAATATTATTTTTGAAGAGTTCAATATTTATTCTAAAGGTTTCATAATGTTTCAGAATGATTCATAATTATTTTGAATGATTCATGATTCACAACTATATTATTTACAAATTATTTCTAATCCAAATCTATATCGATCCGCGATTTGAATTGTTTCTGAAGGGTGCATAAAAATTTTTTGAAGGGTACATAATTTTTCTGAAGGGTACATAATTTTTTTTAGAAGGGTACATAATTATTTCTGAAGAATTCATTATTATTTTTGAAGGGTTCAATATTGTTTCTGAAGGGTACAAATTTTGTTTATGAATGGTGCAAAATTGATTCTGAAGAAATTAAAATTATTTATGGATGATTCAGAATTGTTTATGAAGGGTTCGGAATTGTTTATGAAGGCTTCATAATTGTTTATCAAAGGTTTTTAATTGTTTTTCAAAGGTTCAAAATTGTTTCTAAAGTATTTTAAATTGTTTATGAAGGATATAGGAACTTGTACTGTTATTTGAAATTTAACGGTGATGCTAGTTTGGTACAGAAACTTAATTGTGGTATTCTGAAGATCCAATTAATAATAGGAAAAATAATATCAATAATAATTTTAAAACATGAGATTGAATAAAATATGTAATATTCACTTTCATAGTTTCCCCTTTCGTAATATGGACAAGTAATCCACATATATATACTACGATTTACCAACCAAGAAATATATGGCTATTGGCTGTCTCTGAGTTCCAAATCTAACTGAAACAAACACTCTAAAGTTAGTTGATAAGAACCCCAAGCTAACCCCAACCTAATCGAAGGGTCGTTATTACAAGTGTATATCATTATAGCTATTGGCTGTCTCTGAGTTCCATTATATTTTCTTTTCGTGGAGAAATTAAAATATAAAAATATGTACCAACAAAGTTTCGTTTTTTTCTTTAAGTTTGAAGATAGTGGACCAAAGTGTAAATTCTATATTTTTACTTCCTAAAAAGGAAAAGTTGGCCAGTGTAGTGCGTGTGCATAATTGAAGTTGAAGGGCATGCATGTGATTATACACTAATTGGTTAGTCATAGCATCTTCCGTACGTTACTAAGCTTCGGTTATGGTCCCATTTGATTACTCTTTATAATTTTCTCCACCAGTTTTAGGCAATAAGATGACAACTTTTACTATCAAAACGATTAGGTGGCATAACTATTTGAAAACACTTGTTTATAATTACAAACGATATCATTGTAGGTAGGTGTCACAACAGGGAGACATGGAAGAAATTTTGGTGACACCGAAGCTGTTGATATCAAAGATGTAATGAAAGTATCAAATAGCTTATAAACTCGTTTGTTTGGGTCCGAGTAGACAAAACACAACCACCCGTAATGATTTTGTATTTCAAAATTCTTCACTTTATCGAAGAAATTTAATTTTATGTTAGAGAGTTGCAGCTAAAATGCCTTTAAGATGACAGTATCATTGATTTTTTTCTTCCAGAATCATTTACATTATTGTGGAAATTTATATTTATAAAATGTAAATTGCAACTAGAAGCCCTTGATCTCTTTCGACGATGTAATGACAAATATGATGTTTATCCTTATGTAACTTGTGGCAAAATGATATAGAATATAAAAAGTTTGAACTCTTTGTATTAATAAATTAGGGTACATCATTTATTCATGCATATTTTTATAATTACGATAGCTATTAAAAATCAATAAATAAAAATAGATTTTTTGGTGAAAGAGACTAAAGTACGAGAATGTTGGTATAAGAATACTCAATGTAAAAATGCATTAATTAAAATCCACATCGCATACAACTAACGTATTCTTGTCAAAACCTACATGAAAATTTATCTTCGTATCCTTGTGCAACCCGTGGATACCTAAAATGTCATAAAAACTAACTTGGGAGATGAAAAATAAAATAAAAATACCATTCAACTAAAAAACATGCATAAGGAGGATTGAAGCTCAATTAACAAGGAAAAGAAAACCTTTTAAAACGCATGGACAAAGTATATCGATACGCAACGTGAGTTCGGATATTTTCTAGTAAATTAATAACATGATTTTTGTATCATAACTACTAAAATATGCAAAAACCCTAGCCGTGAGAGAGAGAGGAAAAGAGATTTCTGTTAGTAGTCAGCCATCATTTGTGTTAGTAATTAGCCATTAGATTGAGTTTTCTAAAGAAAAAGGTTAGAGCAATAATTAAGCTAAAAGATCCAAAGCCCTAATGAGAATCAATTTCACCAAGAAATAAACCCATCAAATATCAATGTTTTTTTTTGGTAAAAAAAAGTAACAAGAGTTACCTCTTCTTTCCCAGGAGAATGTTAAATCCCTGGTGGCCAATAGAGTTAGAACTGCGGATTCACCGTATTGGGGTTGTTCCTCAAACGCCTCTAGCCCACCACCGCTTGGTTTCAAATATCAATGTTGATACTACGAAATATCCAATGCAATCAATGGAACTCTTGTTAGCAGTGATGCACTCCAAAACGTCAACAAGTATTTTTGGTTAACTACAAAGTCTTCAATATTTTGTGTAACTAGTTCTGGATCCTTTCGTTATTTATACTAAGTAAAAAAAAAATAGGCGCAGCATGGATAATAATTATAATTAAATCTTAGTGAGGTTTCTCTAAAGATAATATACTAGACTTCCTAAAGCTTTTTACTTCTCCACTTTTAGCATGAATGGCATTCTCAGATGGATACACTAGCTAGAGATTAATTATATATAGGTGATAATTATTCTTTGGAGATAAATGTGGGGGATAATTTCTTTGTTGTCTTTCTCTTCATTGTCATTTGTCCTAATCAAACAGCCTATGTTTTCCAAATAATTCACCAAATTATTTTAAAAATATATCCTTAACAAAATTATTACCATCCTAACGGTACTTTTTAGATCCAAACACATTTATAATAGTACTTAATTCCGGATATCTTTCCACATATTCTTGTGAGAAAACCTAGTTCCCAATATTTTACAAGTTTTTGTTGAAAAAACTTCTATATTAAAAGCAGGCCAATTATTTTATATTATGAGGCAAATGAAGAAAAAGTGCTTGTATGGCCCTGTCATGTGGACATGGCTCTTTATTTATAATGACCTTTTATACAAGTTTTCTTTTTTATATATATTCGGTTGATTTCTTACTTCAGTTAGCATTGTAAACTAATTTACATGTTACATAAAATGATATTATTATTTATATATTCAAGTTTAAAACGAAAATTTTAACAACGAACATAAAACAAATTTTGGTTCCAAAATAGCAACTTCTTTTTAATGTTCCACTACTGGCAAATTCAATATAAAATAACTAAAATTCATTTTAAAGGAAGGAATGGATCTACATTATAAATTAAAATGGGGCACCCCAGTTTAGTGCTTTAATCTTTTTATAATTAAATAATGGCAAGTAAATATTTTCACACAATGGATAGTGCTATTTTGGAACTTGGATTTTGTTGTGCTAGCTTTGGATTAAAAAAATACTTTTGTGTTATTTGTAGTACTACTTTGTGTAAAAATTCATATGATATTTGATATATATATATATATATATATATATATTTCATTTTATTATTTTAATTTTTAGTTAGATATATAACTAAGAACTAGTGAATTCAATTTTATAAGCATTTATTTCTATTGATATAGATATACCTTTTCCTAGAATATAATATTTCTATTGTTCGAGATTAATGTTTGAATATTTCTTCCTATATATACTTCCTTCATCTAGTGAGACGAAGTTGGCAAATATTTTATGCTCCGATAAGGCGATAACCACCAAGGTGAACTTATTGTATATTTGATTTTTACTATAAGTATCAAACGTTTCTAGAAGTGGAAAATAAAGTACACATGAAACTTTAGTTAATTAGTTAAGTCCAATATAACAATGTGAAAGTATATTAATCAAAAATACTTAGTTGTCTACATAATTAAACCAATAAACAGGTTACCGCAAGTTAATAAAAATAATTGTCCTATACATATATTTAAAAAATTGGAAAAGGCGAGTAAATTTGTAAAATAACAGAGATTTTGGTGAACTAATGTAAACGTACATAAATACTGGGAGGGAACTTAAACATTCTTCTCCTATCTCACACTCACACTCGTACACACACAGACACTCGTTGCTATGTCGGTCCTTTTTGCGTAGTTACGAACATTTTTTTTTGTTATAAGCGAAGTGTGATAATATATAATGTACAAATATCTATATATGTGAGCATGTGCAGATCCAACATGAATAGCAGTGAACCTGGAGAGATTATAAACGTAGAACTCGACGTTTCAACGTCCGTCAAAGAAGAAAGTAGCAGCAACACCAAATTCTCCGCTGGGCTCCGCCGTATCCCTTTCAATGAGGCTTGTTTAGCTTTCCTTGTTTTTCTCTCTTTTTCTTTTTCTAGGTTTTCTTCCACAAAATATTTCATAGTTCTCGTGTATTTTTGCTATGCAACTAGTTGCATGATTCAGGACCATATTCACATATTCAGAATTATACTGTTCCCGATGATATACAAGCCAGTTAGTTGATTTTGATGGACTTTTTCCATTTCAGTCAAATTTACAGTATTGTGTGGGGGGGGGTGAATAATAGGAAATTCTTGGAACTTGATTTTAGACTAGATTGAATGCTGATTTTGACTGTTTTATAGAATTTTCATGGAAAGTAACACATCTCTTTTAGAAGAATCTGTTTGAAGAAAACGTCAAATATTTCACTTAGCTAACAAATGTATTGACATCCATTATACGTAAATATTGTCTATGTATATCTAATGTTTTATTGTGTGTGTGTATATATATTGATATTCATATGTATGCATAAAGTGTCACTGGCATGATACGTATTTGCAGTGTCATGGACTGAGATAATCTTTTATTTTGAGTTGTACTTGGAAATTTTTTTGAATTGAAAGTAATGCATTCGTTCAAAAAAAAAATGAAAAGTAATGCATCTCTTTTAGAACAATCTGTTTGAAGAAAACGTCAAATATTTCACTTAGCTAACAATTGTATTGACATCCATTATACGTAAATATTGTCTATGTATATCTAATGTTTTATTGTGTGTGTATATATATTGATATTCATATGTATGCATAAAGTGTCACTGGCATGATATGTATCCGCAGTGTCATGGACTGAGATAATCTTTTATTTTGAGTTGTACTTGGGAAAGTTTTCCAAATCTCAATATATTTTTATTCGTTCCTTTAGTTAGTACAAATTAATTCATTATCTTATATTAGTTCCATTTTAAAATAATCTAGTTACTATATGATTTACTTTCTTGAAAATAATCTTTTATCTTTAAAAAAGACAGTACTGTTCATTATATTTTTTTTCCAAGACGATTTTATGCTACAGTATTGGTACGTATTTCTAGTGATATTCGTGAAATGAAAGATGTCTAAGCTGATTTTTTTTTTTCAAAAAAATAAAAAGGTGAGCCTCTTAGAACCCATGCAGGATGATTTACATTTAAAAAGATCGTAGAATATAATGTTGGTACAGTTAGACATTCGATTTTCTGTCACTTATGAATTTGATTATTCAGTTCTAAAAGGTATTGAATTTAAACCTTTTTTTTAGCAAAGTATTGAATTTAAACCTTTTCTCTTCTTTTTGAACTTTCTCATTCCAGTCCCAGAGGCCATGTGATGCGGCCATCTTCCTCGTGCTTCCAAATCGATTTTACTTATTTTAATGATAAATATTCATTATATCGTATTAACTCTTTTTGTTTTATAATTAATTTGTAATTTTACTTCAAATGTAGAAAATTATTCAAATACTACTTTTATACATTTTGCTTGTTTAGTTTCTTTTTGTTCAACGTTGTTTAGCTTTGCGTAGATAACAAGTACTAATGAGTATAAATTAAATGTGTATGAAATATCATATTAAACGTTATACAGAGATACGCCCTTACAAAATTACTACGTCTATGTCTAATTGTCAGTATACTTAGTCGCGCCTCATTCAATATGATATTTTTCTTGAGTGCGTTTTTGTTATAAGCTCAGAACAGTAAAATAATAAATAGTTTTCATCTATATTAATTGAAAATAACCTACGAAAATAACATAACTTTGTTTGTTTTCCATGCAGGTGGGAGAGGAAGTGGCATCGCTCACAAAAGTAGCATGTCCGATCGTTATGACATCACTCCTCATCTTCTCGAGATCAATAATTTCAATGTGGTTCCTGAGTCACCTCGGAAAAGTCGAACTCGCTGGCGGTGCACTCGCCATGGGCTTCGGTAACATCACCGGTGTCTCCGTACTAAAAGGTCTTTCCGTTGGTATGGACCCAATCTGTGGTCAAGCCTTTGGAGCCAAACGCTGGACCGTACTTAGCCACACGTTTCAGAAAATGTTATGTCTCTTAACCGTCGTGTCTATCCCAATCGCCGTTGCATGGCTCAACATCGAACCCATTTTCCTCATGTTGGGCCAGGACCCGGATATAACCAAAGTATCCAAAACTTACATGGTCTTCTTCATCCCTGAGCTACTGGCTCAAGCCATGCTCCACCCGCTCCGAACTTTCCTCAGAACGCAAGGCTTAACGACACCGTTGACGATATCTGCCATCATATCCATTCTTCTCCATCCTCTATTTAGTTACGTCTTCGTTATGCGTATGTGCTTAGGCGTTAAAGGAGTAGCGGTCGCGATGGCTTTTAACACTATGAACATCAACGTTGGACTGCTCGTTTACACGTTCTTTTCGGATTCTCTAATCAAACCGTGGCAAGGGCTTGCTTTGCGGTCACTTTTCCGCGGCTGGTGGCCATTGCTTTCTCTAGCCGCACCAAGCGCCATCTCGGTGTGTTTGGAGTATTGGTGGTATGAGATCATGCTTTTCCTTTGTGGGCTTCTCGGGAACCCTAAAGCAAGTGTGTCGGCCATGGGGATATTGATTCAGACAACGGGGATACTCTACGTAGTTCCGTTCGCTATAAGCAGCGCTATTGCGACCCGTGTAGGACACGCGCTTGGTGGAGGGCAACCCACGCGAGCTCAATGTACGACCGTCATTGGTTTGATACTCGCGGTAGCGTATGGTTTATCAGCTGCTGCTTTTGTGACCGCGCTTAGGTCGGTTTGGGGAAAGATGTTCACGAACGAACCAGAGATTCTTGGTTTGATTTCATCAGCACTTCCTATCTTGGGGCTTTGCGAGATCGGGAACTCGCCACAGACAGCCGCTTGTGGAGTTTTAACGGGCACAGCGAGGCCTAAAGATGGAGTACGCATTAACCTCTGTGCGTTCTACATCGTGGGCTTGCCTGTGGCAGTCACGACCACGTTTGGGTTTAAAGTTGGGTTCTGTGGGCTATGGTATGGACTTCTGGCTGCGCAGATTACATGTTTGGTTATGATGCTTTGTACGTTGGTTCGTACAGACTGGACCCACCAGGTGAAGCGAGCGGAGGAACTTACCTCATCTGCAACCGACAGAAGTCATTTTGAAGAAGAAACCGTCCGTATTGAAGTCGAAGATGGTGATGATGTTGGTAGCAATGATCTGGAGATTGGTTTATTGCAATAACACAAATAACTATTCTAGAATTCAGTCGATAGTTTTGACGGATTATTAATTAGAATATAGGATTTTTTTTTTCGTTTGGGCAAAACTCAAATACTCAAGATAGATTTGCATCCAAATTGTTATAACCAATATTTTGGTAACAGAGTTATAAGTACCACTTAATTGGTCGATATTAGTTTTGCTAACATCTAAACTTTTATAATGGTTATTTTATCATTATTTGGCTCTTTATGTAAAGTATGTCAGACTCGGAAGTATATCGTAAGTTGAATGGGATGTTTGGACCGTTGATTACCCATAAAAGTTTAGTATATATTTGGACCGTTGTTTTTTTTTTCTCTTATGTTACATGGGATATATATTGCTGAAACTAGACTACCATTTTGCATAGGTTTGTTTTTCAACATAAACCATTTTTAACTCAACTTCAGTAGAATCTCTCAACAATACATAATTAACATAACTAGTGTTTCAAAAAAAAAACATAATTCTCAAATTTTCTAAGAAAAGATAAATACATACACTATTTTAAATATTATTTTATTTTGATGTAATTTTTAAGCATAGTTCTTCGCAATGATGCTTTTCAGTTCATATTAATATGAATCCCAATTTTATACGTATCGTTTTTGTATAGGTCAAATAATGGATCATTGTTGAGTTTTAAAAACTTTCGACTCAATATCGGTGATTATAAATAAATTGTCAGAATTTCTAGGCCCATGACGTCCCGATGTAAATTAAAATTGATAACGAAGTTTCATGAAATATTATTGATCTACACCTTTTCTTTGGGTGATATGTATTTACACCCATATACTTTGAGGTCACACGTCTTGTGCACATATGCTATTTTTGCATGTGGCATTTTCGGTGCCTAATTCTCAAATTTTCTAAGAAAAGACATAAATTTTGTAGCCCTTTAGGCACCGACATATTTGAAACAGTAAATACGACTTTTCTTCTTAAGTAAATAAGATTACGGATGAATGAAACTACATTAGCTTACTTTGGCGTATTCTATCTGGATATGGATAGCACATAGAGAACATTTAACATTTTTTTTTTGTTCACAATATTTCGTTAACTTAATTAAACTTGGTTCAATACAAGGTCCCTAAGAACCTGCTTAGCCAAATTATCCTCAAAACAGAAAGAGGAACGTTTAACAAATCTAAAGGCGACCGAAGTAAACTGAAAAAAGAGAAGATAGATATCAGCTACGATTCCATGGAGATCCGCTATATCGGCCTGATCAACGATTGCTGCCACCAATTGTAACGAGTCCGATTCAAAGGTCACCTGCCTGAGCTGCAAAGCGATTGCATGTTCCATCGCCATCCGTATCGCCAATCCCTCCGCCACAAGAGACGAGCTGACATATGCCGAAGAGTCACTGTGAGAGATGAACCTCTCATTTCGATTATCTAAGAAACTCCACCCCATTCCAGCTGCATTTCGTTCCTTGATCCAGGCTGCATCAGACCTACAAACAACATCTAAAACCACGTCTTGTTTTCGTCGGGATGGGATTAGCGAAGGAGGAATTATTTTTGGTTGAACATTTAACATATTATCTGACCAAAATAACACTAAGTTAAAAAAATACTATTCCAGATAAAAAATTACAAATTTCTAGTTTGAATATAGCCAAACGGAAAGTTTCTTTCTTACAAAAATAGGATAAATGAAATGGTGTGGTTTATTATTCTATAAATTTTCAAATTTGAATGTGAATATCATATATTAATGCTGACAGAGCAAAATCATTATTACGTAGTAGGATGGTAGATAAGAAAAAAATTAAACGATTAAATTTCTTGGTGTATATTGAATGAGGGTCGACATAAGTAATAAATTACAAAATATACCATTCCTATTTGAAAATTACATTCTCAAGTTTGATATCTTATCTTATAAAGCAAAGTAAATTTAGTATCATAAATCAAAAACTTGTGTATTATTGAATAACTTTATCTTAATATGATTTAATTATTTCAACTTTTTTTCGAAAGAAAATAATTATAACAGTTAGAAGGTTACAAGTTCTTCTTTTCTTTTTTGGAAAACATGATAAAGTAATAGTATTGTTCGATATTTATTTGGCGCACTGTATTCTTTTCTTATTCAGAAGGACACATACTACATGGTAATTAATCAATTTATAAATCCTTATAAAGGTAAAATCTAAATCATTAAAGTCTAGTGAAGTGTACAAAAAAAGTACCTAGTTTTACCAGAATAAGACTAGAAAATAGTATTATTGAGGGGAGAGGGGAGATCAAAGTGACTATGGCCTTGAAAAGCAAATCAACCGAGTCACCGACAGTGAGCACTGAGCCCATCCTCCCCATGTGTTGTGCATTCAATTTTGTTATGTGTATCAGTCGGGTTTTTTCACATAATGACGAACCATCTACATACATTCTATGGTATGGGATAACAGGACAAACCTATATCTTCTCACGGAGAAATTTTTATGGAAAAAGGAAACACAATATAAATATGATATTTTTATTAATTAAAACCAAATTAATTATATATTGGAAACACGTTGTGTTAATCTTAGATCTGGAGATATATCATAAAGCAAAAATCTCCAATTCATGTTATATATTTATAACATTTGATTTCTGCTCGTCAAAACAGCTCTGCTGATTCTTCTTGCCTCGTCAATTTTTAGATCGTAACACTAAAAATCGCACAGAAAATATACAGTAAGCTATTAAAGGAAGTGTTTGACATATTTTTAAGCTACTTATTTGATCATTCATCACCAACTGCTTTTGAATCGATAGCTCTCAAAGTATAACATCGGCAGTTCTTACAACTTAATTTGAGTTTGTTTCAATGTGAGGAAAAAAAAAGACAATGTAAAAGATGAGAGTCCGAAGCTCATATGTGTTCTTTCTTGTTTTGCAAATTGAGAGTGAAACATTTATCTGTACTCAAAGACATATATATTAATAGTCTCATATTATGAGGAGTATGAATGGTCGAACGGACGCGTTAGCAAAAGAAGCAAAGAACAGAAGATATATCTTTTTCCATATAGATCAGACTAGGATAGACAGAGATACTTTTTCGGAGAATCGACTCGTCTGCCACCACTTGATCTAGCATATATGGGTAGCGGACAAAAATATATATATTAATAGTCTTTTCGGAGTAAACTGAGAGAGAGAGAGAGCACCGCTGGTAATCAACGTACGTCATGCATGATTCTAATTATATAGAAGAGATTGAACGTGATGTTAAGATAAAAATTAGATAAATAATGATAGATGTATGTACAATAACTATCTCCACATCCACATCTGTATTTCCCATTTGGTTTTTTCAGTACCACATCTATAAAATTAAAAGTCTTAAGACATGATGCAATAGCAAAACAAGAACGTAGGCTGTAGAAGTTAATTAAGATGTCAAACGACATAGACCTGAGGTCCTACATAATTAGCTAGGAGCCTCTACATTGAATGAAACCAACAACCAACCAACCACTCCATTCTTCTAAATTGCATTCACATTCATAACATAAACTCTCCTTGTCTATATAAACACTCACTCCCCCAGCTCTCTTCATCACTCATCATTCCACACACATCTCATTCTCCAAACAACAAAATCTAAGAGAGAAATATGGCTGGTCTAATGAAGTTGGCATGCTTGGTCTTGGCCTGCATGATCGTGGCCGGTCCAATCACATCGAACGCGGCTCTGAGCTGTGGCACCGTTAGCGGCTACGTGGCACCGTGCATTGGCTACCTGGCCCAGGGTGCGCCGGCCCTTCCCAAAGCCTGCTGCAGCGGCGTTTCTAGTCTAAACAACCTGGCCCGTTCAACCCCGGACCGTCAGCAAGCTTGCCGTTGCCTTGTAGGTGCCGCTAACGCCTTCCCTACTCTCAACAATGCTCGTGCAGCTGGACTTCCTAAGGCATGTGGAGTCAATATTCCTTACAAGATCAGCAAAAGCACCAACTGCAACAGGTATACATGTCTTAATCTTTCTCTCTCTGAGGTTATTTTTAAACAATAAGTAGATAATATCAAGATTATTTTTGTTAAATGAAAACTGGAGTTTTTATATCAACGGTTTACTGTTTTAGTTAATACTATGTCCCGATGGATATTTTGAGGTTTTAATACCGGTGCAACTCTATATATTAAAAATTGTTTTAATGGGGATACGAGTATTTTATAATAACGGTGTTATGTTTATTTATATCTGGTTGCAGTGTGAAATGAGCGGCGGTCGGATGAAGCTAATGCCGACGTTTCAAATATTATGTAATGGATGAGAGATTATTAAAATAAGATGTTCCAATGGTCGTTGTTTTTAGAGTTTTTCAGTTTCCTGTCTTTTATGTTGTGAAGTTCCTATTACTTTGGTCGTCTGTACTATGTTCACAATCAACGTTATATGAATTTCAGATCTAAGGCTTACGTTTTATTCTACTAAAGCCTAGTTTAGTTTCATAATTATGAACAAAAATTATCAAACATAAACAAAAAAGAAATTATATTAAATATTTGCAATACAGTTGGGAAGTAACGGATCATTTTGATTTTACAGAAACTGAAGTAACAAGACATTCCCCACGCTTGGTACTGTTTAATTATTTGTTTAGACTTGTGATAATCGAGAAAATGGAAAATGGTTGACTGTTTCAAGGAACCGTGACAACACTTGGAAATTATTTCGATTTTGCTTTTACACCGATCACTTATGAGATGATGATTTGGACAATCAAGTAGAATGAACATTAAGAAATAATATTCTTATTTGAATTTCGGCTATATATTTTTTCATCATTGATAGGTTATTTATCTTTACTCAATTTAGTTTTATAATTTAATTACTTGTAATATTCATTGTAATTAAAGAAAAATGTCAAAAATATTTTACACTTGCAGACGGCTCCCAAAAGTCTAGACACAACTCTGATTGCTCTTTTGTCCAAAAAAAAAAAACTCTGATTGCTTTTTCTTTAATAAGAGTGAATCAAATTTTAGAAATAAATTTTGGAATGAAACTTTATAGACGTATTACGTATATACATGCACATATCGTGGAGTCATTTGATTTTTAATACTTCAAGTTGCACCCACCCAAAAGTATATTTTAATTCAAGTGAAATCCAATAAATAATGTAACATGATAAAATATATTTATTCAAACTTTTTATATAAAAATAGGTATTATGAATCCATGATCTTTGTACTTTTATGGCTACGTCCAACACACATACGTTGGAAAAAGGAGATAATTATGTGTATATATATATATAACTTTTTTTAATTTAATTTTTCGTGCTGCATCTCATTTCATTAATAAGTTTTTCGTGCGTATTTTGGTGGATCCGCTACATCATTTTATCTTACATATGATCTTGTTTTTTGAGTAAACATATGCCCATATTGAACAGATGGTGTTCTAATGTCTTCTATTCAAATAATTTTCTACATAAAAGCTATTTTTATCCTGATGTATAGTTCTAAAAGTCTTATATTGGAAGTGCAAGAACGGCGTACGTACGTTTAGGCCTGGGCAAAAAAAACGGAACCGAAGAACCGAACCGGAACCAAACTAAAATATCCGAACTGAAACCGAATCGAGGATTCTCAAATACCCGAATGGTTCCTATATTTCTATATCTGAAATAACCGAACCGAACCGAGAACCGAATGGGTACCCGAATATATAAAAATATTAATTATATATACATATAACATAATTAAATATTTAGGTACTCTACATACGTTGATGATGAAATGTTTTTTGGTTTACAGAAAATAAAATTGAAATAAAATGTCAAACAAAATACATATGAGAGCATTTTATCAAAAAAATAAACATACATATGAGAGGGCCTCCAACATAATTAGGTACTCTACATTAAATGTAACCAACAGCCAACTAAACTAGTCCTTTCTTGTAATCACATTCACATTCATGACATAAACTTCATTCTCTATATAAACAGCCATTCCCTCAGCTCCTTTCCTCACTCAGTATCACAATTACACACATCTACTTTTGCAAATCCACAAAAACGCTAAGAGAAAAAAAATGGCTGGTCTAGTGAAGTTGGCATGCTTGGTCTTGGCCTGCATGATTGTGGCAGCTCCCATTACATCAAACGCGGCTTTGAGCTGTGGCACCGTTAACACCAACGTGGCAGCATGCATTGGCTACTTGACCCAAGGTGGGCCCCTTCCCGGAGCGTGCTGCACCGGTGTTAGTAGGCTTAACAGCATTGCCCGTACAACCCCGGACCGTCAGCAAGCTTGTCGTTGCCTTAAAACGGCTGCCAGCGCCTTAGGCTCTGCTCTCAACGCTGGCCTTTTAGCTGGACTTCCTAAGGCATGTGGAGTCAATCTTCCTTTCCCAATCAGCACCAGCATCAACTGCAACAGGTACATTATGTGTGATGAATCTCTCACATCCGCTCTGAGATTTGTATACTAAAAGGTTATACGTTTTAATTATTTTTTTGGATATAAAGAATATAATTCAAAGCTTCCTGGTCTGAACAGTGCTGGTCTAACATTTTAAATTTTTGTCCAACGTTCAAATAATTTCTGTTGTTTTTATTCTTAATATAATTCTTTATAATGTCCTACATACAACTAAAAATATCGTATAAAATCGTGATACGATTCTATTCTCTGGACCGGGTCTGAGTGTAACTATGTTTGAGGTTATCATATTAACGGGTGTTATGTTTAATTGGATGTGATTTTAGCGTGAGCTGAGCCGGTCGGATGAAGCTTGAGCGGACGTTTCGAGTACTATATGGATGAAAATATTAAATAAATTGTTCGAATGAATGTTCTTGAAGTTTCTACCTTCCTGTCTTTTTTATTATGGCGATCCAATTTCGTTTGTATTGTGTTCGCAAACAACGTAATATAAATTTCAGATTTAAAATTTTACGTTATTCTATATACGATTACTAGTTTTTTTTTTTTTTTTTTTTTAGTTTCAAACCTTTATTCATTTTCTCCCAAAAGGAGATACTGTTTCATACGATTACTAGTTTGTTTACATCGATATGGAAAAAACCAGTAATTTGCACCAAGGTTGTGAAGAAGTAACGGGGATGGTGCGGATGAGATGCTGTATCATAAGTATCAAATTCATCCTGCATCCATTGGGAGGGAGCCTTAACATAACATGCATAAACTAAAAAATTGGGACATTTTTAACTTTGTACGGTTTATATTTATAAAAAGTTCTGAGAAAATAATGGACTGCTTTCTCGGGGTACTCTAATAACTACAGTTTTTTATACATAAAACTTTTGAAAAATAAATAAAGTTGAACTATTAACGTCCCTTTGTTAAAGGGACATATAGAACTTGTTTGGTGACACAAAGCGATAAGAGACAGCATGAAATAGTCAAAGTATAAGAGTGTTTCGATACTACTAATTCTTATGGCGGTTGGTAACCTTTGTACTTTTGCAGAGTTACCAATCAAACCCTTGGTAATTGTAGTGCTCTACCAATCACATAACCAGGACTTTTGCTAGATTTTGCTTTGAATGTGTATGTTAGATAGATGGTAGTCTTTCAATGGGTTTAGTTAATTAAAATTGTCTATTTTCTTATCATCATCAGAGGCGGATAATACATTTAAAATGATTATCCTTGATAAATCAAAAGCTTAAAATTTACACCAATAAGATTTAGTGAACTGTACAAGTAAACACCTAAGTTCACAAAAGTAAGACTAGAAAAATAGTACGTAGCATGAGGGAGACGAAGTTTAGGAAACGGACAGTGACTCCATCCTACCCATGTGCCGTGCCATTCAATTTTTCTCATAATGACGACGAACCATATACATAGTTACATACACACTCAATTGTATGGGAGGGTAGGACAGACAAACCGACATCTTCTCGTGTCAATACGTACGAATGAGAAAGTATAATACAAATATTTTTTTTTTGTGCAACATACAAATATTTATTATTATTTTACATACCTTATTTTCTCTTGGCTTGTTTTTTTTTCTTTCTTATTTTATGGTGATCCTATTAATTGGTCAGCTGCACTACTACCATACGTTTGCAAACAACGTTATATCAATTTCAGAGTTGATGTTCACGTTATTTTATGATATTCTTACTAATGCTTTTTAGTTTTGTTTTTCATCGATATGAACAAAATGATTCAAATTGGTTTATTTAAAAACTCATTAAAAGGAAACCGGATAGAGACGATTGGTTTATCCCCGGTTTGGGATTACGCAGAATGATCAAACTGAGAGAGACTCTAAATGAGTTAGAGGGTTGACGACTGTTTCAAAGTTGTCAAAAACCCATCGAGATATTTTTTTTCCTTAAAGCCCAATCACATTCAACTTTAGGGTATTTTTCCGAAAGATCCGACGTCGTTTTCAAACATCCTTTTCTTCGCGTTTAGTCCTTTAGTGAAAAAAAAAAAAAGTTCCTTGCTTCGTAGCTGAAGAAAGCATTGGGAACAAGGCAAGCTCCTGCATCCCTAAAGCCTAAACCTTTCTCTCTCCCTCTCTTCTCTGAGAGTTACTCGTTCTCACAAGGCGATGAGTATCCCAATGGAGCTGATGTCTATCAGAAACCCTAATTCAACCTTCCTCCACAGACCTCACTCTCGTCCACCCTCCACCCTTCGTTCTCTCCGTCTCCAACACCTTCCCACCCGACGCCACTCCACTGCTCCGTCTCTCGTTTCTTGTACTGGGCTACGTCTCGGGTTTAGCTCAGACACCAAGCTCAATCGCTCCTTCTTCGTTGCTTCCGCTGCTTCCCACGAGGATTCGGTGAGTACTAGTGGTACTGGGTCTGCTCAGAAAGAACTTGTAATTGCTCTGTTTAGGGATTGGGTTTCGATATGAGTTCCTGAAAGTCTTGTCCTTTTCGTCAAAAATCAAGACTTTATGTTATATCTGCTAACTTCAAGTGAGGTGCAATTTAGGGTTTGAAATCGATTATAGTTTGAGGTGTAAAGTCTTGTAATTGCTCTGTTTTTGGAATTGGGTTTTGGTATGAGTTCCTGAAAGTCTATGAAAGTTTTGTCCTTTCTCTCAAAAATCAAGACTTTATGTAATTGGCTATGAAGTGACAGTTTTGTCTTTGTATGGTCCCCTTAGGAGCCATCAGGTGTTGAGGTGGAGAAGGAGAAGAGTGTAGTAGATGGTGATGTTGATGATACATCTCAGGAAGCGTGGAAGCAAACCCTCGCGTCTGTCAAAGAGCAGGTATCGAAGATTCAGAGCGTGTCTTCGGAGGCGTACAATGTGAACTCTCAAAAGGCGATGACCATCTTGAAAGATACTTCCGAGCAGCTTAGGATACAGGCGGAGAAGGCTAAGGAAGAGTTGGGTACGAAGGCTAAAGAGGTTGGGGAGGAAGGTAGAGAGTATATTTTGAAAGCAGCGGAGGAGTCACCTTCGGATGTGAAAGAGATCGTTGAAGCTTTCTCTTCCACTGAGGATCTGACGGACGTGGCGCGGACTCAAGATTTTCATGTTGGGATACCCTATGGTAAACACGTTATATATAACCTTTATTGGTGCGCGTAATTGGATGACTAAAAGAATGTGTTTTTGGTACAGGTTTGCTTCTGTTTGTGGGTGGGTTTCTTTCCTTTATGATATCGGGAAGCATTCCTGCCATTAGGTTTGGGGTCATTCTCGGTGGAGCTCTTTTTGCATTGAGCATGGCGAGTCTAAAGGCTCAGAGGATAGGAGAATCATCTACCAAGTTCTTAAAAGGACAGATGGGTTAGTGATTTTTTTATCTGTGTAGACTCTTTCGCATATCATCAACCGCTCAATTACTGAACTCTTTGCTTTAACTACTGGAATATGTGCTTTTGATTGGGTAAAAGCTTTGATAATGCCAAGTAGCTAACCGTGAATGAAATAGTTAATGTTGTTTATGTTGACTTGTATAGGACAGTTGCTATTAGTCAGCATATTGTCATTTCACCTGTGTTGTGTTTTGTACGGCATTTTTGATGTAAAACAAACTTATTGACACTCATTTGTTACCATGTTATTATGTTCAACAGCCATAGTGGCAATCATATTTTTGAGAGAGTTGAAGTTGGTACTATTTCAGGTAACGTGATTAGATTACAGATGGTTCAATTCATGTATTTGAAGATTTGCTTTGAATGAAACATTAATCACTCTCCTGTTTTTTTTCTTTCTACAGAGATCTACGTTCATGGGGTTTTTGACGACCCTTACGAGGTAACACTCTCAACACCTCTCAAAACGATTATTCTGTTACATTTTCAATTTCAGTAAAGCAAAACGATAGATGATTGCAAAAAAGAGCCTAAACAAAAACCCAAAGAGATATTTTAATTTTTATTAGTCATCACACATTTACATTCAATTCTTATCATGTTCCATAGGAATAAGGAAAACACACATTGCGTGCATATACAAGTTTATTAGGATTTACATCATAAAGAAGGTTTTAAATTTGTTGGATTACTGTTGTTGCAGTGGTGGTGTGTTAGCGTTTTACGGGTACAAGTTGGTGGGCAACAAAGAAAATGGACCAAACAAAGAACAAGGTGGAGAGGAAGGTGAATCAGCGAAGGGTTTGTAAGAAGAGAAGGATAGAGAAATGGTAACATGAGCATCATACTCTGTGATATTGATATCCGAACTCTATGTTCTCTTTTTAAGTTTGTGTACAACTTTTGTGATCAATCATCTTCCGAACTTCTGTGTTACTGTAGTGTAGTCCTTTCACCACATATCAACAAATAATAACAGAGTTAGGCTCGTCTGGCGATGCCATGGACAAAAAATAATGAATTGAACTGAGATTCTTATGACTTCAAAATTTTACAGCTCCATGTAAAGGGACTCATGGTCACTCTACTAGTATGGTTGTTACAGAAAGAACCGATTCAAACGAGTGTCAACTTGAAAGGGCCGGATGATAAGCTCAGTCTTGTTGGTTTCTAAGTTACATCAAAGATCCAAAGGTGACAGGACTAGAGAATCCATCTATGTACTAGTTATACAGTTTGATAGTTTGTGTAATAGGGACATAAGAACAAGTTCTTGGAGAAAAGAAACAGATTCACACTAAAAGAGAGAAACCAGTAGTAGGCTTATTGTGTGGTCTAAGTTGCATTATACTAATATAGATCAAAGAAAAAGTTGGTAGAACTAAAACAAACAAAAAACATCTTTGAAGTCATCATACAGATTGATCGGATTCAAAGGTCCATATGAGTTTCAATATTGTTGGGCTGGCTGTCCAGAGGCATGTACTGCGCCATGATGGACCGAATCTCCGAGTCCACGTAGTGCTGCACATATGTTACAACAAGACATGTTTCTTTTGGTTATAAATATATATATCAAAGTCTTCAAGTCTCTATATGAAGTGAACAGTACCCTGATTCTGTATTTGTAGATAGCATATCCTGAAAGACTCGCAGCAGTTAACGCTAGTAAGAGTATCAACACAAAGCTCCAGCCTAGCTTCACCGCTCCAAATGCTCCTGTTGACCAAACATAGTTCAGGTTAGAGTGCAGAGTTTCTTGATTGCGAGAATTTGAAGTGGAATTTTGAAGAATTGTTACCAATGCAAGTATCATGCTCACGCAAGTAAAACAAACCGTTCTTGCAGCTGCATTCATAGCTTCCCCATGTGTTTTTGCATTTACACTCAGGGCACTGGCAAGCCAGTTTCTCTTTGCACTCATCCACATCTGCCAATGCAAACAGAACAACAGAAAAAAAATCACATACCAGACTAACATGCAAACCAATGCTGTGGTTAGTTACCTGACTGCTGCGTATACTTAAAGCTATAGCTAATAAGATGTTATGTCTTTTACTAAGTTAGTTGCAAATGAATGACTAGTACCTATACATGCATAGAGATATTAGTAGATGTACCTTCACAGCTCTTTACTCCGTCCCCCTTGAAACCATGTGGGCATTTGCAAACACTTGAATGATCATCCTAATAAAAACCCATTTTCAAAAAAGTTTCTTTAATACTTCAGAAAATGATTGTAAGGATATTAGAAATTTGCAAATGGCATATACTTACAGTGCAAGCAGAGTATGTGTAGCCACCTCTGGTTTCTCTCCAGCATCCTCCATTGTTGATTCCACACCGCATAGCTCCCGAAGCTGTCCACAAGTACAAACTATATAAAAAGAAAGAACCACAGCAGCACACAATACTATTCTCTTGAATCCGATTCCACAAACAACATTTAATTAGTAAGACTTTTCAAAACTTGGAATTATAGCAGCAATACTAAATGTCAAACTTCACTGAGTAAAACTTACTTACCTTTGCAGTGAGTGTAACCATCACCAACAAATTTGACACCTTGAACAGTAGGACACTCACACAGTCTTCCCCTGAAAGTATCCTAAAATAAAAATTCAGAACAAAAAAGAGCAATCAGATTCAGCAGCAACAACAAATTAAAATTTGAAAAGATCAAGCTTAAGTGGGTACCAGGCATGCAGTAATGTTAGAAGCTCTATCTTGCCAGCATCCACCATTGTTTTCTAAACACTCATTAGTGTTCTGATCTGCAAAAAATAACATAACAAAAAAAAGAAGCAATAGTTTCCTCCAAATCATTGAGAATCTAAATAACTATGTTTTAAGGTAATCTTTCAGAGAAATGTGACCTTCAGTTAAGCATATAGCTGGTTCGGTTGACTCTTGAAACCCTGCGCATATAGCTTTCAGCACTGCTCCTTTCTCCAACTTACCTAGAACCACAAAAAAAAATCATATCAAAAACAATCAAATAGGTAAACATGTTTTAGTATGGCTTTAGAGTAGTACCTCTGTATTGCCTGTTGTTCACCGCAAGAGTTGGGAGGATAGTAACGTCTCCACGGGAACCTTTGCCTACCTGTATTAGACACCAAATGATGTAGCTTAATCATATAGCAATGAGCTTAGAAGTCAACTAACTTTCATGAAGAGACAAACCTGTGACTCCTGTTCTGCCTTAAGAACTGGGTTCTCCACATCTCCCTCAGTGTCTCCCATACACAAGTATACCTTCTCCACATCAATTCCTGAAACCACAACACAAAAAAAAAAGAAATGTAGAAATTAGCTAAAGAGGAGGAGAATCTCATAAGCTAATGAAGTCATTACACTCACCAAGTGACTTGATAACTTCATCTGCACATTCACTTGTATACTTGTTATACTTCATGGGACATCTAACAGAAAAGTCAGTAGCATAGTCCCACCATTTCCATGGCTTACCAGTCTCATTAACCACTTTAAACACACAAGCGTGCCGCAGATTCTGAACAACAACATCTTTTCCATCGTACCCTTTTGTAAAATCCTGCTCAGGATCCGGAGCGCAGTACCTTCCATGGTTGATACACTGAGACTTGCACTGTCTACTCAGCATAAAAGCCTTGGGACAATACCAAGTGATGAAATGTGGTGTGAACTGAGTGTACCCTCCTTTCTCAAGAATCTGAGCTGCTCCTTTAAATTTTTTTAGAAACTCAATCTGTGTGTCACATTTCTTGCCACACTCATCGTTGCTATCGGTCCAAAGCTCGTATTCCACACGCTCGTCCGGGTGTGGAACTGACTCGGTCCAGTCTAGTTTCATGTTAACCATGTTACCATCAGATATAGCTGTCTTTATGCTGTCTCCTAACGATTTGCTGATTAATGCTGAAGGAATGTTGATCTTTTCTAGATAGTCTGCATTAGCAGTGTCTTCTTCTGGTGTGTCCATTGTGATTAGTGGCTCGAGTTTGTTATCGGCGACTAGAATGGCTGCTGCTCCGGCTTGCTGGGCGTTCCATGCCTTCAGAGCAAAGTAACAATCTGTTCATGGAGAACCAACTCAGTTTATGAAACTAAACCAATCTACAAGCCACACAATGACACATAATTTATACTTAGCTCACTAACATAACGGACATTTTATACTTAGCCAGACCGGTTCTAGACACAGTCTTTTACTCCCAAATTTTTAAAAATTATTATACATAAGTTGCATGTGGCTACCAATTTTTAAAAACCTATTATATATAATCCTAAATTATCAAAAATAATTTTTATTAGAACTAAACTAAAAATGTTTGTGGCTCATTAAACCTCTAACTAAGTGTTCAACCTACTAGGAATAAAATATCCCACATCGAAAGTTTTAAGGAACCTTAAGTATTTTATCTCTAATACAGCCACTAGCAAACTTAATTAAACACTCTTAAAAAAAACCAACCTCTTGTCTGATCAGGTAGCAAGAAGGAAAGTGATATAGAAAAGAAAGAAGTTCAACCTCCTCGATCAATAAGAAGGAAAGTAGGTAAGCTTCCAGGTGAGGATTTGAAGGAGACGCCGAACTCGCTGAAGCTCTTACATCCCTTGTGGTTAGACATGGGATACACGACGGTTCCGACAAGTGTTCCACCGTATTTAGGAATCCCAAAATTCCCAATGGCACATTCGTAAACACCTTTGATGGTGTCAGGTGAAGTTACTTTTAGATTGTTTTTCTCCACCAAGAATGTACCAAACGCTAGTTCCAAGATCAGAACAAAAGAGAGTGTGAATACTCCAAACTTCATCTTCACGGTTTCTAATCAAGAACTATTGGAGATTCAGTGCTTCTTCTGCGGAGCAAGCAGCTATTAAGATTCGAAAACAGAGGAAGTCGTAAAGGTATGATTCGTTTCTATCGTTAACGATACGATGAGATGAAAAAGGAAGCTTGAGGTTTTGGCAGAGAATCAAGCAGGAGTATTATTAGAAATGTCTATGTATGCTTAAGTTTGTAACTGAACACACTGATTAATGGCTATGAAAAAGTTAACTAGAACACGTGTTACGATATGTTTCTTTTAACTACTTTTTTGTCTACTTATATACTTCCTTATCTACGCTACATACCAAAAAAAGGTAGAGATTATTGTTTTGTTAGATAAATTTATTGGGATTTATACGGTCAAAATGCATGGGACGCACGTGTTTCACGTCGGTGACGGCTTAGCACGAGTACGTCGATGACTGGGCCCTTTGCCTTCACCGCTCACGTGTCGTCCATTTCAAAGTTCACTCTCTTTCTTTCTTTCTTTCTTTCTTTCTTTCTTTACGTCAACGTGAAATATGCTGAATCTACGGTGACTCTCGAGTCTTGTGGACACTATCTGGGAAAATCCATTTTAAAGGTTACTGGATCAATTATTCAATTATCTTTGTTAAATCTTTATAACAATTTGCATTACATTACATATTTTTCCAAAGTGTTTCCAGTAGTGAAGTCAAGGAAACAAGTGGATATTGTCATCTTTACTACAAATAGAAAAAGAGAAAAAAAGGAAGGTTTTGTTTTTATTCACAAAAAAACCCAAACATACTATTTATAACGATTGTGGCCCAAGAAAGGCCTTATTTGCAGCCCATACTTGATGCAGTAACCTGGATCAGACAGAAGCGTGAATCTAGTAACATCCATAGACCAAGCCACGTGATCTAAACCGTTGATTGCCTCAGGTTTTAACTGAAACCGTTGATGAACACTGTTTTCACCACGTAACCTCTCTATCTCCTCCGTGTCGTCGACAAAGAAGACTTGAGTTCCTGTCCGGAACACATCTCATTCTTTCTTCAATCGCAAGTTGCAATTGGGTTTCTTCTTGCTTCTGATTCGGATTCGATCTGTTAGAGATTTGATCTTGGAGGTAGGGGGGACTCGAGGGACGATGGAAAGCGAATTGATCGAATTGTTCGAGGCGGCGAAGAAGGCAGCCGATGCGGCGGCGATCGACGGTGTTGCCTCCTCAGGTCCGGAGGTTTCTCGATCTCTCGATGCCCTTAAACAGCTCAGGAAGTTTCCTATCACATACGACATGCTCGTCGCGACTCAGGTGCGTTTCTTTACGCTACAAAAGTTTTGATCTTTTCGGGTGATACTCTGTTTGAATCGGAGGGTTCTCTGATTGTGTTGTTTGCCTAATCTCGTAGACTCGGTTGCATTGACTTGTGTTAATGGGTTCATTAATTTCATCTGAAACTTTTCAGAAAATTTGAAAAAAGTTAAAAACTTTATCAAACATCTCTGTCCCCTGGAACGTTGTCTGTGTTGATTTAGAGAAAGTTATAAACTTTTATTGCTTCCAGGTAGGAAAGAAGCTGAGGTCTCTTTCAAAACATCCCATTGACGAAATCAAAAGCGTAGCTAGTGATCTTCTTGATATATGGAAGAAACTTGTCATTGAAGAGACATCCAAGTCTAAGGTAGACAGGAAGGATGTTGACAAGACACCAAATCCTACGCCTGTGAAAGTCCAGAAACTTCAGAGGGGTGATTCAGCTAAAAGCATCAAGGTAGAGAGAAAGGAACCAGACATCAACGGTGTGAAGATAGAGAGAAAAGAACGAGACAATGGAGTTAAGATAGAGAATCGTGGTCAGACCGTAAAAAATGAAAAGGCTCCAGCTAAGGCACAACCATCTAACGTTGCACCAAAGCTGACTTCGATGGTCAAATGCAACGACCCTGTGCGTGACAAAATCCGTGAGCTTCTCGTGGATGCAATGTCCAAGGTTCACGACGAGTCTGATGACTACGATAGAGCCAGAGTCGTTGGATGCGATCCGATCCGCGTCGCTGTCTCAGTGGAATCTCACATGTTTGAGAAACTAGGACGGTCAACGGGAGCTCAGAAGGTGAAGTACAGATCTATCATGTTCAACCTGAGGGACAGTAACAATCCTGACCTGCGAAGGAGAGTGCTCACAGGGGAGGTGTCGCCGGAGAAACTCATCACGCTGTCTGGTGAAGAGATGGCAAGCGACAAGAGGAAACAGGAGACCAACCAGATCAAGGAGAAGTTTTTGTTCGATTGTGAGCGTGGTCAGGCGCCAAAAGCGAGTACGGACCAGTTCAAGTGTGGGAGGTGTGGTCAGCGCAAATGCACTTACTATCAGATGCAGACAAGGAGTGCTGATGAGCCGATGACGACTTATGTTACGTGTGTTAACTGCGACAACCACTGGAAGTTCTGTTGAGGTGAGACCAATGTTTTAAGACATAGAGGCTCTATTTGATTTATCAAGAGCTTCATGTCCATTTGCCGACACATTCTGAGAATGTTGTTCTGGCTCTGATGTTTGTGTAAGGTTATCAGTTCATTGTCTTAAGAGATTATTAGTAAGTAGAGGAGTCTACTAATGTAGGTGTCTATAACTCTTTATTTCTTTTTGCTTCTTTTATTTCCAAACATGTCAAACTTGTCAACTCTCTTGCAAATTTTATCAAAGTTTTGAAGTTTATTTAAGACTACATGGAAATTCCCAAGCCATGCCATTACAAGGCATATACCTTTGTCAACCTCTTTTTTTCTAGAAGCTGCAGTTTCGTAAATCACAACTAGTCCTAGACATCTAATCTGTATGTACTTAACTACATTGGTCACAGATGGTTACTCAGTCCATACCTAGATTATTTGCTTGTGCTTGTATCTCAAACATAAAGTAATCAAGACCATGATGCTTCAAGATCATAGTGAATGTTATGCTCTTCATTTAAAAAACAGCACTCTTGACCTTGGGAATGGCAGATAATTAAGTGGTGTTTTAATGACATTTTATTGTTTAAAATGGGAGCATCCCTCAAACAGTTAAAGAAATGTAAATGGATAAAGAATGTGTTACGAGTGGCATTCAAACCTATGATAATTCAAAGGGGAAGAAGAACATGAATATACATCAGAGGGAGCGTTAGTGAGATGAACTCATTGGCTATAATTCTCTTTTTAATTTATTTATGAATGAAGCAACAACTCTTAACGGACTTGTCAATCTAGTAGTAGTGTTGACAACTCTTAACTCCATTACTTGCTGTCCTTTGCATTTTCCATGACACTATTAGTTTACGTGTCATCCACTTTTACGTTGACAAAAGTTAATAACAATCTAATCCTTGTCAGCATCCAATCCATTATGTAGTCTTATTTGGTCGGTTCATTTTTTTGTTGGTTTGATAAATGTGTGTCCACTCATTAATTTCTTGATAATTACCTGTAAGACGCTCCATTGGCCCTAGCTAAGAAACTATACAACCTTTTGTTTTGTTTTTGGTCTACAATATTACATAAAATGACCATGTAAAAAATACAATATGGCTTATCTCAAGAAATCCTCAAATGAAACCCTACAACTTAATATAGTACCCAAGGTTATCTTCTTGAATCCAAGGTTGTGTTTTACCCATGATTCTCACCATGTATCCTTCAAGTTAATATAATCTCAGTGTTTAAAAAAAAAAAAACCTTCCAACTTTAACCATGCATGGAAAGTGCTTTAAGTAGGTTTATCTTACTTATGTATGTAAAGGATAGTGAGCTCCTCCACCTAGTGATATATATATACTAACTAAAAGATGTCATGCCACTTTAGTAAAATGCGAATGATGAATTATTATTAGTAGATGATGATGTGCATGGTATACATGTGAAAGTTTTGGAATATAAATAGTGGCGCATATATAGAATGTGCCTTAGTGAATTTGTGCGGTTGCTAGTTTTGACCCCATTTCCATTTGTTAATAATATTTTACTTGTGCATACCTCATTAGTTGGTCTTAAGAAAAATGGGAGACTTAGTGGATGAAACCAGTATCTTCTACCAAACCAAGCTCTTTAAATACCACTCTGTAAATAGCATCTCTTCTCACAACTACAATACTAGTAAAGCTGATTCACTTCAAGCATCATACTACTTCATTTCTCCTTTTCTTAGTCTTTCTTGTTTCACCAATATTGATCTCAATACAATTAAACCCTCTTTCTCTACCATTCTCCTCCTATTGTGTCAAACATATATTATATTGTCCACTATTTTTCTTTTGTTGTTCTCATTCTTCACCAATGGATGTATATAAGAGAGTGACCTTGCTTCTCATCTTTCTAAGAATATTCTCCTCAATGGTAACCAGCGCAAGTCCATGGATACCGATGGACGGAAACAACCCTGCTAGCTATTGCTTAAGCTGGAGACTAGCAATAGAAACCAACAACGTACGTGCGTGGCGCACCGTTCCTCTACAATGCATGCGTTACGTTGAGGCATATATGCTCGCTGGTCAATATGACAGAGACGTACAGTTGATTGCGGACCAAGTTAGGGTTTATCTCAGTGAGATAGTCCTTCCTGGTGATGGCATGGATGCATGGATCTTGGATGTTGATGATACTTGCTTCTCAAACGTCTACTACTATCGGCTCAAGAGATACGGGTATACACACACTTGTTTTTTCTTAATTGAATACCAAATTTTTTTGGAAAAAAAAAATGTGGTTAATGTTATGCTCTCTTTGTCAACATGTAGATGCGACCCTTACGATCCAACCGGATTTAGAACATGGGCCATGAGAGGAGAGTCTCCAGCGATACAACCTGTTCTTGAGCTGTTCAGTGATCTGATAGAAACAGGATTCAAAGTCTTCCTAGTAACCGGCAGAGATGAAGAGACCCTTCGCCAGGCAACAGTAGAAAATTTGAATAATCAAGGCTTCACTGGTTATGAAAGGTTGATTATGAGGTAAAAAGAAGCTTTATACTACTTATTCAGTATTTTTTTTTTCGAAGATAAAAAGCCTCTCATGATGTGGACAAATGATTCTACTTGCAGAACAGCAGAGAACAAAAAACAAAGCGCAGCAACATACAAAACAACAATCAGAAAGCAGTTGATGGAAGAAGGTTACAGGATATGGGGAAATGTAGGCGACCAATGGAGTGACATACAAGGAGAATATTCAGGGAATCGCACCTTCAAGATTCCTAACCCTATGTACTTCGTTCCATAGAAGAAAAAAAAAGACTAATTCATTTTCAACCAATCAAATTACATTTACATGACAGTATATACACAAAATGAATATAGTGGACATAAAAATACTGGATGTAATGTCTGAAGATGAATAAAAAAATAACCAAAGTTTTATATAAAGTTTACAAAATCAAACGATAAGAATCAATCCAATAAATGTGTTTTTGTTTTGTTTTTGTTTTTACAATAAGAATTTCAATACACTCCCTTAACCCTTCCCCACCACACTTTTTTCCCTACATATTATAATATCTCAACATTTTTTTTTCCTTGTATCTCTTTTTCTGAATCTTTTTTTTTTAAATAATCTGTAACGAATCTCTGATATCGTCTTATAAAGACGAATAAAACAAAAAATAAATAAAAGAAAAGGAAAGGAAAGCCACAGGGTCGCTCACCGGAGAGAGACCAGGGAGGCCTTAACTTGACCACCACCACTGCAGCAAGTACTGGGCCAGAGAACCAAATATACACACATGAGTGTTTGTGTATGCAGACATGTACTTTTTGGTTGAACACATTTAAAACCGCTCCTTGACTGAGAGAGACAACAAAACGCTCCTTTAGCATCCTGTTTTGGGGCGTTTACCACTTGAATTGAAAGGTGAAACGCTTCCACCGCCGCTTGGTCCTGGACTCTCTTCCCTCAGGTTGTTCGAGTTTAGCAACGCTAGTTCCCTCAGCTGCTGTCTCTTTATGAAATCTTGCGACTCGTCCTTCATTATTAACCGCACAAAACACAAAATGTTAAAAATGTAATCTAAGTATGGCTGCGGTTGCTAACTAACACATGTTTTTGGCGTTTGCGATTACTACAACTCGCTGCCTTGACTGGTGTTGTGGTCACACATGTCTCTGCATCGTTGAATAGCAACCGCAAACTACCAAAAAGTGGGTGTACTGAAATATAAACGTTGTGACAAAGAAACAAGTGGCCCTACATGCAATAAGTCTCAATGAGGTAAACCAACCACAGGAAGAAACTAAAATGAAAAACGTGGCTGACTATCTTAATTGCCATTGTACTGATTATATTATACCAAAGAAAGAGAGTGTTTTACCACAGGCTTTAGTAACTCTTCTATGATTTCTTGAGCTTGTCTCAGACGTATCTCCACGATACTAGCTGGAAGATCTGCTTCTATTAAGATGTGAAGCTGCTCATTTAGATGTTCATATCCTGGTCTTCCCCTTAGCTTATCTTCCTACATTTTTATCATTAAACAAGAAAAACATCCATAAAATACTCATCTGAAGCATATGTCATGTTTGTTAAACTCCAGATTCTCACCTTTTCTGGATCCTTGATTGAGCCTTTCCCTCTGATGAACACACGGCAGCCAGTGGTAGCTTCAACACGTTTTAATGAGTTGCCTCTTGGACCAAGAAGCCGTCCAACAAAATTGAACTGATAAAACAGAGGAAAAGCATAGAAATTTCAGAAATATAACCATCAGTTTCTTTGCAAACACAAAGAATGATTAGAAAGACTGAGTACTCACATTAGGATAGCTATCTACTGGAATCTCCAGACGCAATATCCTTTTCACGGTGTATGAGCTGGGACTTCCAGGTGCACCTTGCCAATCCATTGTCATTCCAGGTGTTCCACCAAGTCTCTGAAAGAAACAGAGTCCTTTTAGCTTATCTCACAATGTTTAACAGAAACACATCTTATACAGCATAAGTACAGAGCTTAAAGCAGATCAAACAACTATCAAACAGTGTAACTGAAGAAGTCTGTGAAATGAACACTAAGGCAAACTGAATTAGTGTTAAGGAAGAGGATGGTTAGTATTAAAAGGTAGAAGATAATACCTCCTGAGAGAGACCGTTCCAACCACCTAAACCGGTGTTAGAGACATTAGACATAAGATTAGAAGAAGCCATAGGACTGGGACTTCTGTGTCTGAGTCTATCAAAATCGCCAAATCCTTGGTTAGGCATCATTCCAGATACCCTGAACATCTCTGCAACATCAATGAAGTTTCCAAATGAACAACAACAACACAAGGCAACTGAAAGACACTAAGGCTAGTACTTGACTGATTCAATAAAGACCAAACTTAAGAAACAAATCAAAATGAGACTACTACAACCACTGATTAGATTGACTGATTTGACTCCACAGAACAAACAATGATCTGTCCATTCAACTTAATCTCACTGTCTTGATTGGATTAACTGATTTGAACATTTTGTAAGCAAATTGAGGAGGGAAGTGTTGTAATAAAGAAGGAAAGATATGACTAACTCATCCCAGTCTGGTAAAAAAAAGAAGATAAGAGCTTGAATATACACTTAGATCCGAATCAAAATCAATAAAGGACAAACCTTGATTCAAAAGGCGGCTGCATATGGGTAAGACTTGCATAAAAGGTGTAAGCTTTTGATGTTCAGCGAGAAGCTCCGTCAAGTACTGAGAGCTGTTTCGAGACAAGAGAAAAGAACAATCAGATCGGTTTTGTTTGCCCTATAAAAATAAAAAGGAGTGTTCTTTCGAGAGGAGAGACATACCTGTCGATCTCAGGAGTGCTTCGAATCTGAGGAGAAGCAGCTCTAGCAGGAGAGAAGTAAGAGGAGTTGTTGTTGTATAGACCAGACATGAGTCTTCTTCTTCTTCCTCTTACTTCTTTTCCTCTAGATGCGTGTACAATACAAAGAGAGAGAAAACGAAAGTAGAGAGAGAGAGAAAGAGAGAGCAGACAGACACCAAATGTGAATTCTGCAGAAAGACGCCTGACTTTTTTTAATTACTTATTTTTATTTTTCCTTTTTTCTCTCTCTCTCTCTCTGAAATTTCTCTTTTTATATTTTATTTTCGAAAAAATTATATCAGACGAAATTAGATTTAAAAGGTTTTTAGGTGACAGCGTGGATCTCTCTGTTACAAAGGTTGAAAAACATTAAAGTGATTTTCAACAACAATAAAGTTAAAAAAAAATAAAATGAATGATTAAAAAGACAACGGTGGAAGTTTGGTCTGTATGCGTGACTACGTAGATCGTATATCTTGTTTAGCGCCGCTAGAGTGAACACGTGTCAATCATGCTATCGCTCATCAGAGCTGTCTCTTATACGTATGTTCCCTTTTATAAATCATTGAGAGTGGTCTCTAGATAGGTTGAAAGAGTCTTCCAAGCTACATATTTTATAATTCAATCATGTTAAATTATCCTTTCTTTTGACTGCTACAAATTTCATGGTCATAAAAGTTTGAAGTTAAAAATTTAAGAACTCCAACTGACAAAAAAAAAACAAGTTGGATAATTCCAAGTTGGATACAAAGAAAATTCGATCATGAAAATGACAAAAAGCTTGAATTTTAGGGACGGGACATTGATGTGATGGTTTTGGAGATTTATGTAAAGTTAATTTGGCAAGAAAATCCCCCAACAGAGACCAAGTCAAAGAAGTATGAAATCTCAGAACCGTATCTAGCCACCCAAACTCTTGGATTAGTGTTGAAGAGTTGATTATGACGTTATATCCGCGAGTGTTATATATAAGAAAAGAAACTTTACTAAACATCAAGAGGTTTATCGAAGTTCTTCTAAGGTTTTATTAAGCTTGCAGTACTGCTGAGAGAATATGCTTTATATAAGATGAGACGAAAGTAATAAGTTTCATATAACCTTTAATTAAGATAGAAGGTATATTGTTTATATACAAGGGAGAAGGTATATTGTATTGAGATCTTGAATCATTTTAATACATCGCTTTATAGAGTTATATGAACTGTGTTAGTAGCTAGATGGTCGAATCGAGTGGCTGCGTATCCATCGGCTTTTGGTGAGCGTTTATGGAAATTTACAAAAGTAGTTCTCCCACTGCTACTGAACACAATTAGTTTGCATGTGTTCGAGGGTCAAACGCACAAATTAAACAAGATAAAATGATATATAACTAAAATTGTCAAAAATTGAGATCAAACTTAAAATAATATACAAGAACATAATAGACAATCCACTAGAGAGTAGTTATGATCCTTACTGGAACGTCGAATTAAAAGTAGCCTCTCTCTCCATACATCAAGTGAGACTGAGAAATCAAAGCAGGCTGTGAAAATGCGAACTTAAACGCCAAACATGCAGTTCTTCAATAAATTTATTGCAAGTGGAAAACCAAAACCTCGAGTATGTGAAAGAATATGCTCGAAGTCTAGGCCCGGCTCAACCATTGGCCAGATCCGGTACAGGTCTAGAAAACACCCTAGACCCAAATATAAACTCAAAATTATAAGAAGAAGAAGTACAGAAAAGGGCCCTAAAAGTTACAATCGGTTGTGGTTTTAGCCATAGACTTAGATTAATATTTCAGACGAGAGAAATAAAGTCCTTTGAGATAAAAGTTCATATAATTCTAAATTTTGGGCCTTAAACAGTTCAAATGCATTAACAGAATGCACAGCCCATGATCTGGCATGCTAACATCATGAAGACAAACACACAACAATATAATGTGGTTCTAAACTTTTAACAAAGAATGTATTTACTCACGTCACGTATTTGGAGATTCTCCTTCTCTTGGCTCTTGCTTAACTAGAAGCTTCTCACTGAGCTGTACAATAAAAATCAACTTTCTTGTTTTGGTGAAGCAAGTGGTTGAAGGAGTTGAGAACCGTGCCATCTTTGATATGATATAATTTTCAAGGGAACATGACTTGTAGCTCTCTTGAAAATCAATAACATTATCCCTGGGGCTGGACTGATGCAGGTAAACAAACACATGCGCGAGGTAGAGGTAACACATAGCACACTTGACATTTGATGTAGAGGTAACACAACAGTGACAACACATAACACACATTACCTCAACATCTGCAAACAGGAAACATAGAAAGGGAACTATAGATGTAGAAAATTCACCTGATCTTAATTTTCTGGATATTTTGTCTGGTATCGAATACAGTATTGAAATTCAAGATCAGTTTCATAATAATTTGGTTATTCCCCCACCTCTCTTTTTCTCAAAACCGACAATTATTAAACATATCTTGTTAATCAGCCGCCTCCTTCTGTTAACCGCCCCTGAAAATTAAATCAATAATTGAGTGTCGGCATTTTATGTAGTATCTAGGCGATTTTTCTTTTTGAATGAAATTTTTTTTTTTGGTTGAAAACCTGAAAATAAGGTTTCACCGTTCGTGTATATAAACTTGATTCGATTCAAGATCAATATATCCTTAATTTCATAAATCAGATCATATATTAATAAAATATTTATTAAAAATGAATCAAATCATACATATTTTTTAAATTGAACACATGCTCTAATCTAAAATATATAATTATTTTTTCTATATAAATTTTATAATATTTTTATTCAATAAATTGATTATTTTAGTTATTATTATTTAAAATAATTTTTTTATGTTTATATAATGAAATGTTGTTGTTGTCACTAAATTTTATGTTTTGAAATTTTTATTTATTTCGTACAAATTTTATCAGATACCAAAGACCAGTGATTGAGAAAATACAAATCATAAAATTTATGATTGGTACAAAACAAAAGGGATCATAAATATCTTTAAAAACTTAGATATTCCATCCGTTTTCGTCCCTAATAAGATTACATGCATAAATTACATGACAAAAAAGGGAACCAGCTGCAGTATATACGTAGAAAGCTTGGAAATGAAAAATCAATATCTAAACATCTGGTCGAGGATGATGGTCAATGCCATGGCCACACGAGGCTCCATCTCCGGTTCAACTATAAGCTTAAACACATCTTTGCCAAAGGCAACTCCTCCAACCACTGCCTCTTTTTTCTTGATCTCCGCCGTTGTCTTCTTGTTCCTCCTCTCGTCCAATATTTTGCAGCTTCTTTGGCTGTATGATCCTTCTATCTCGTATAGTACCGTCTTCTTTGAGCTAACTGACACCAAGCACCTTCTATTTGTCATTATACCAACGTTTTTCTTTGCTGTAAATATTGGGTCTCTTCGCGTTTCTCCATCGTATACCATCCAGCAATCTCCAAGGCTCAACCTCTGATCAAATAAATTAACAATAAATGAATTAATATCAAGATTAGTTTCATTATAATTTGGGTATCTTTGAGACAACATATTTAAAAGACTAATTTGGTTCAAGACTTTGGATTTTAGGTTATAAAGAAGCCAAAGAATGATAGAGAAGACACGTACCTTGCGACGGATGGAGAGAAGGGGTAGACCGGAAGCGTCCATAAGGACGATGTTATCTTTAGGAGAGTTCATGTAGTTGTCGACCCTAAAGACAAGATCTCCATTGGAGTTGTAAACTGTGAAGCCATCACAGTTGAAGAGAAGGGACTTCTTCCACACCGTTAAAACGATAGCTTCTTTACTATCGCACAAGCTCTCCTCGCGAGTGTTTGGGAACTTTGGGTGAACTTTTGTCATTATCTTTTCTTTGTGGGTATTGATGATTTTCGTTGGAGAAGATGAGTTGATATTTAATGAGAAGAGGTCGTTGCGTGTTTATATATACAAGTGTATAGAGAGAGAGAGAGAGAGAGAGAGAGAGAGAGAGAGAGAGAGAGAGAGATGTGGTGCTCACATGAAAAGAATAGTCTCATCTTCTTGTTTTCCACTAGAGAGAGGTATCCTTTTCAGTCTATTACTATAAGATATCTAGTCTTTATAATTTAGTACATTATTTTTATGCATTAACGTAAATAAATGAAATCCTTTCTATAATTAAATGTTGCAGTTCTAATTTTATTTCACCTAAACTCCAACAAAGTATTATATAGGAACCTTGTACTTTAATTACTGAGTCCACCAATATTGTCCCTACAAAATAGTTTATAGTCTCGTGTTTAATACTTATTCGTCGTTGTAGAGTAAAATCTTTGTTTCAAAAATAAATGTCGTTTTTGATTTTTAATGCAAAATTTATTGATAATATTCTCTATTCTATTTTTCTGTTGTTTGAAATATGGTTAGATGTATTGGTAATGATGTTTTTATTTTGAAAATATGTAAAATTATGTTTTCTTAATCTATGTGTATAATCATAAAACGACAATTAATATAAAACGGAGAGAGTATTAATCTAATGCTAACTCTAGTTATGTTTTAAGAAATCCAATGAGAACTCCGGTCTCAGTTGATATGGTCGATGTTTTTGAGAAAATTTATAAATATAACACGATTATTATATATTGTTGGCAAATTTGCCTTTTTAAAGATTGATTAACTAAGTACTTTATTCAAAGGAAAATTATAGATATACGTTTAAACTAATGTTTATTTTTCAAATATCATCATTTATTAACTCTCTCTTTTGTGTATATTATATACTTTTAAGACTAAGAAAATACTTATCTATACTTTCTTATATTTTCTAATCATTTTTTGGCGTTCAACATTTGTCTAATTATTCTCTCTCTACTTGTTCATGTAAATTTTTTAATTATGAATAAATAATATTTTTGTCTAAAAAAAAAGAGAATCTCTGCCAACCCAAAACCGACGGGTCATAATCCATCGTCATTTCCAGTCATCCAGTGCATTGTTTTATAATGGAAAACAGGAATTTGTCTATAAACTATTCTTCATCTTTTTACATTTATAACTATTATGCCAATATGCTCTAAGGTTGAACCCAAAGGCTAAAGTAATACTATATGATAGATCTACTCTCTATGGGAAATTTGTTATTCCTGTATATCATATCTTTATTTTAAAGAACACTTTGTGGATCAAACTTCTTGCATGCCCCAGATGTTGGCTAGACCAATTAAAATTGCAATATCAGATAATATATATATTTATAACCAACAAAGCTTTGGATTATTACCACGATCATTTTGAGCCAAGGGAAAAACATAATTTAGTGGAAGATAAGGACGAGTGGAAAGACAAGTTGAAAGTTGCAAACATGGACATGAAATAAAGAAATCGAGTTTTGAACCAATCCTTGTGTTATTTTTTAAATGATATGATGGAAGAAGGACCACCATAAAATATCATCAGTCATCATTATAAATAATTAGGCTTAGGAAAAAAGTTGTGGAGGAGAAGCGATTAGCGGTGGGAAGAGAAAAGAAAAGAGACCACCCCAACAAAAATCAACTCATTAAAAATTTCGTATTCTTATTATTTTCCTTAGATATTTTTGCACGTCCGTTGGTATAATTGAATGTTCCACTTACGTTGACATCTCTCTCTTGCTATTTTTAATATTCCTTTCGCTATCTATCGTTTGTCTATAAACAAATAAGATCTGCGGTTTCTGCGTCATATGTACACAAAAAGTGATTACGACCTTTGAGAGGTAACAATGTACGCTCTGAATGAAGAATATGTTCTCTTGCTCTCTCTTTAATGCACTGCAGTAGTGTAAAAACAACCTACCAAATCTGATTCCTCATCTAGTAGTAGCTTTTGTTTTGTATCATATGATCGATCATTTTGCATCCTACCTCGTACGTCATATCATCAAATGTGCATTTTGTTAAGTAAACTTTTTAAAATAAATCCTTAGAAACGAGACATATTCACTGCCAAGTGTCAGATGAAAATATAGGTAAACACATGAGGAAAGAATGACACACCTCTTAGCCAAAAATCATATACAACATCAAAGTCTCATCACATCTTTTGTTTTTTCTTCTACTTATATCATAGTAAAGCTGATTTTCAATCATCTTCATATCATGTCTCTTAAAAATCAATTAGCTAATCACTTCTAACCCACTTCTGCTAGCATTTCTCCTGCAATGCATTCGGGTTTATTCACCCCCTTCCAAAAAAATGAGATGTCCCTTCAACCAACACTTCTAAATCTTTTTCTTTTTGCGTGTGTGACCTGCTTCTAAAGCATTGGCCTCGTGTAAAGTTTTTTTTTTACTTACTCTCTCATCAGGGATTCACGTTACAGTCACTCAAGAATCTATCTTCCCGGTTCAGATGCTTTCTCCAATAGTTTTTGTACTGTGGGATCCCCAGCTCTAGCCACGGCTTCATGTTCCCATTGTAGTGCAAGGTCGCTGCGTTTTTTATCGTTTGGGATTTGATGTAGTAGTCGTGACCAAGCCCTGATACAGCCCATTTGTCGTCAAGACCATAAACTTTGTCTTGAAACGCAAGCAAAGTTGCTTGCAATGCCATTGCTTCTCTCGACTCACCTCCACCACTCATCTGCTGCACAAAGCAAAAGAAAGTCATCGCTTCATTATCACTTTACTAATTTTCTCCTTTTTACAAAACTGACCTGTTTATAAAATTTAAGGTAGCTCTCTGAAACTCCCAATTCCCTCCATCTAGCAAGATCAATGACATTCAATCCAGACATCCAGAGACAAGCATTAGTATCAAAACTTCCTCTCTTGAGACTCTTTAGCTGACCCAATCTCACAGAGCACGACTTCACTGCGCCATTCACCTTTCCTTCCATGTCAAGCTCCCAAAGGGGAGACAAGTCTCGCTGGACTACAACGTCATGATCCAGAACCACAACCTTTCCCAACTTGTGAAATATCTTTGGAAGAAGATAGTGAGACTGTGAGAAAAGGGATAAGTAGTAGGTTCTGTTCCCTTGTGACGCCAAATTGTTACCACTAGTGAAGGACACACGGAACTCCGCAGGCAAAGACAGCTTCTTCGTATCAGAATTGCCCAGCTCCAGTTTTTCAATGTTCAATACTTGAATAGCTGCTTGTTTGCAGGGATTCCTGATAAACCATTGTTTCATCGCAAAGTAGTTCTGCTCGTCTGTCAGTACATGGAAAACAAAGTTTTTACTTTCCTGAAACATCAACAACCAAACGAGAATTAGATATAAGGGTTCTATGACTGCAACAAGAAAAAAAAATAGCCCAAAGTAAAGGAAACTAGTTTTAATGCTTACCCTTGCGTGTAAAGCCGTTGAGTTGATCACAACGGAAGATGCAAGAATATTGTCGGATATAATAACAAAGTGAAGCAATGAGGGATCTGAAAATTTGTCACTATTCTCAATTTCAACTGGAGCTGACTTGAAATATTCCACCGTTAGTCTCATTGACAAGCAGTGAAGACTCTTAGGCATTGTCTGTACTGCGAGCTGGTAGAGGAACACACTCTGTTTCATGTGGAAACTAGCTTCATCCTCAGTCAAATCCAGGATCTGTCTCAATTTCTTGTCAACATTGTTACAGTCAACTGGAAAAGACTTTGCCTTTGCAATTACAGCATCCATCTTCTGGAACTTTTTATCAACCCTGGCAGATTAGTGGAACGAGATGCACAATAAGTACATTTATACCTTAAACCTTCACCTCAAAGATAACCAAAAAAAACAACCTCTCTTATCATCTATTACATTAATGTATTGATTATTATGTTGGTTTAAGATATTGGCACATTGATAAAATTAATTCTGGGTGTGTCGCACATTGTATAAATGAGGAGTGAGTGTTATGATTAAGATTTTCTATACCACCAAACATGTAAACCACTAGAAAACAGGACGCCTGGACAAGATTGACTGTGAACTTAGAGAGATTCATATGACTACCATCCAACTCTAAGGAACTAACTATCAATGCAAACATGCTTAAACCCAAAATGGTTAAGAACTTACTGTGGTGGGAGGTCAGCATCTGCTGAACCTTCACTAAGAATACGCTCAAACTCTTGGATATTCTGCTTCATATCCCGAGTCAACTTGCTTTGAGAAGGCATTTTAGCAATACTTGGATAGTATGCCCTAGCCACAAATAGGAGGTCCTTCATGTGCTTCACCTTAGCATCTTTTAAGGGTTCTTTATTTTCCTCCCTCCAGAGGCAGTAGCTTCCATATTTAAGTTGACAAGTCCTCTGAGTTTCATCAGCATTTACTATTGCTCCCGGAACACCTTTGTATGAGGTATTTACTATTGCCCCATGAACACCTTTGTACGAGGCTTTGGTTTTTGTTTTCTGTTCAGAGATTAAACCAGAATAAGGTTAACTTACGACCATGGGTGAGAGATTAAAAAAAATGACTACTAAAGCAACCACGTAATTCATTTTGTACATTTGCAGGGCTTGGCTTGGTTTTAACAGCTGGAGACACAGGTAATCCTGCAGATTAATTGATGGACCAGATATAATGTTGCGGATCAGAATCAGAAAAAAAAAAAAACAGGGAGAGTAATTTCATGAAAATAGAACTTGTAAAGTAGACCTCTGTTTTTAGAATCAGTTTTGCTTGTCCCATTCATAACTCTGGAACTCACGTTTACGTCGCTTTTCTAGCATAAGAATCAAGAAACCAAAAAAAAGTTTAGTATAAAAATTGTTACGAACACTTTAACCATCTCAAAACTCAACCGAAGAACCAATCCTAACCTCACCCAGTACAAGTTGAGATACATGACGCAATATAATTCATGGATACATTTCACCTTTTCAGTCACATCACTCATTCATCTAAACATTTCTAGACCAGATCTAAATAGTGTGTGTGTCCACGTTAATTATAAAGCTTTAATTCTTCGGTGCTACTGGAAAAGATGTAATTTTAAGTAAGAAAAAACAGAAATTCGGTGGCTTTAATCTACAAGGAAACAAGAGGAACCCAAAAAGGACCAACCTTTGGAAGCACTGGATTGATTCTATGGAGAACCTCATCGACTCGGACGGATAGATCTCTCTGGGAATGTTTGGTAGCATTGATTCTATCAAACTGATTCCAGTAAAAGAGCGTTACAACATTACCACATAAAGAAACCATTAAGGAAGGAAAACAAACAATGCTTACAGGAGAAGACGGTTGCACAGTGACGAATCCTGGAGGATAAGAGAAGAGAAATGAGATAGAGATCTGAAACAGAGATCGAGAGAGAAAAAATAGAAATTACCAGGAGAGTGAAAGCCGTTGTGAAGGCCTAGCAAGAACGCGAGAGGAACAAGCGTAGATAAGATGATGAGAACCAATACTCCGATTACCAGAACTCTCCACCGGCGTTTTCCTCCGCCTCCTCCTCCTTTCATATCTTTTGGTTTAGATTCAAATCAAAAATGCCTTACGAACGCATTGGATCCTAAAGATGTTTGTCTCTCCTAGATTAACACTCAAATCCACACTCTGCTTTCAATCTCTATCTTCCTTCGCTCTATAAGTTCTGCACTTTGCCCGATCGCATCGTCCCTTTCCTTTCCTTTGCTTTTGCTACTTACACGGAACAAGGAACGAGAGAAAGAAGAAGACACCCCCAACTCTGTTTTCGCACGTGTGAATCTGTCTCCGCCGTTCGATTATTTATCCAACTTGCAAGATCCATCTCCGGATCGTGACACGTGTTTTTCTCACACGGTGGTGACTTTTTTTTTCATTTTGTAATTTTTTTTTTACTTTACGGTCGCCCCCGACAAATCCAAAACTCCGGGATGCCTATGAGGCTATGATTGGGTCAATAGATTGGGCCTCGTTTATGTTTTAGTGGGCTATATGATTTGTGTGTAAAAGCCCTATTTGCTATTCTACTTTGTGAAAAAAGGCATCGAACATTTTAGAACAAAAATAGCTTCTCATATCTTGTCTCATTTTTTCAACAAAAAAATATGTATATGTAACCTTTCCAGTGGTCATCGATGTGGGAACAAGTGCAGTTGACTTGAGGTGAATAAAGATTCATACAACTACAAGAGAGCATGAAATTGATTCTGTTAGTTGGGGGATGATTGGCAGGTAGTTGCATCTTACATCAAGGATGAAGGATGAGTCAAGCGAGAGGTGTCACGCGAAATAAATGCTTACTGCAATCTCTACACGTGTTGCTCACAAAGTGTGGGAGAGGAATTTTGATAGGACATTCTCCCCCTTTAATTCGGTTAGTGGTTTTCGGTTTTCGGTTTTGTCTGAGTAGAAGTTGAAATAATTTTTTAAAAATATTTTTATAATTCACTTTTGATCATATGGTAGGTTTTTTATATTATTACTTTGTTGTAAAAAATTCACTTTTGATCTAAAAAAATTAAATAAAGAAATAACGTAACATTAGGTGATAATCCTCATATTTCCGTTACCTAATCAGTTAACTCGACTTGCGACATAATTTGAATATTCAAAATCATACTTATATGTTAGAAATCTCTGATTTATTCATTTTCCTTATAGTAATTGAAATTTCACAAGCAGATTTGGTAACAAAATATCAATTATTTATTCTGGATTAGTTTTTATAATTCTTATTAAATTTGACAATATTATACTAATAATTTTTATAACCAATAATTTTACATACTTTAAAGTATGCAAATATAATTTATCTATATTAATTTTTAGGTAAATTGATCATGATTCGATTTCTAAGATTCAAAGTCGAATTTTACTGATGTGGAACTAAAATATTTAATCAAACTAAAAAATTTCTATAAATCATATCAAATTTATGAACCAAATATAATGGTGGTGATTGGTTTCAATATAAGATTTTTTTTTTAAGTTCTTAATTCTTATCTACAATCAGTTATGTTTTATTTTTAAAATAAACAAAAATAAAGAGTTTATGGTAACGATCATATTTATAAATTATTTTTTGCTAAGCTATAAGAAAAATCTATTGGTAATGACTATTCTCATTTAGTTCTTATATTTTTAACATTATTTAATTCTTATACCAGTATCACATATAATACATAACAAATTTCTTAAATTTTTTACATTATAATCCAAACTACTCATCTACAATATCTCCTATCCATATTCCATAGAATACTGTTTTTTTTTTCTAAAAATCAAACCAAAGTAGAACCGAATAAATTTCAATAAATGCCAACTGAACATGTTGACCAACAACCCAAACCATCCAATTTCGTTTCGGTTAAGGTGTTCCGGTCCTGCTCTAGCTAACAAAAATAAAATAATAATAAGAAAAGGATTCCTCGTCCCGAGTTTCTTCCAAAGAGAAGAATCGTCACTGAGATTAGAGATCCGATCTGCGACCCTCTGTAAACGTGAAGCAAACAAACAAACAAAACAAAGAAGCAAAAAAAAATCTGAAATCAACAAAACAAAATGGTTTGGGAGAAAGAGAAGATCGTCGGAACTTGTATACTCGGGGGAGCTGCCTTCGCCGTAGGCGCCTCCTTCCTCCACCTCTTCCTCCAAGGAGACCTTCCTCTAGGCTTAGGGTTAGGCACATGTGTACTTTCCCCTTTCAGAAAACGCAAACCGGTTCGCGTCTACATGGACGGTTGCTTCGACATGATGCACTACGGACACTGCAACGCGCTGAGGCAAGCGCGTGCTCTCGGCGACCAATTGGTCGTCGGAGTTGTTAGCGACGAAGAGATCATTGCTAATAAAGGACCTCCCGTTACTCCTCTTCACGAGAGGTATCCTAATGTTACTAATATATCTCTTAATTTATTTAGATTAACCTGGAGGTATTCCGGATTTAAAATATGGTTTCATATCCGCGTGGCCACACATGTTTAGTGTTTAGTGTTTTGGAGTTTGTTTTGAATTCCGCCTACTACTAGACCATCCTGTAGTTGCTGTTTCGTATATCTAATTTATTTAGATTAATCTGGCGGATATATAGAAGTATTTAAAATATGGTTTAATATCCGTGTGGCTACATATGTTTAGTGTTTTGGAGTTTGTTTTGAATTCCGCCTACCACTAGACCACTCCATTGTGTTGTTTCGTGTATCTAATTTATTTAGATTAATCAGGAGGTATCCCGGATATATGGAAGTATTTAAAATATGGTTTAATATCCGCGTGGTTACATATGTTTAGTGTTTAGTGTTGTGGAGTTTGTTTTGAAGTCCGTCTACCATTAGACCATTTCCATGTGTTGTTTTGTGTATCTAATTGGCTTAGGGTTTGATTTCTGATTTTATGTTGTTGGTGTTAGGATGATAATGGTGAAGGCGGTGAAGTGGGTGGATGAAGTTATACCTGATGCTCCTTACGCTATCACTGAGGAGTTCATGAAGAAGCTGTTTGATGAGTATCAGATTGATTACATTATCCATGGGGATGATCCTTGCGTTCTTCCCGATGGGACGGATGCTTATGCGCATGCCAAGAAGGCTGGGAGGTACAAGCAGATTAAGCGTACTGAGGGAGTTTCCAGCACTGATATCGTTGGTAAAGATACAAACTTTGCATTGTTTCTTTGACGACTTAGATTTTTTTTTTATAAAAGTTTTGATTGTTGCAATCTTGTGTGTAGGTCGTATGCTTCTTTGTGTGAGAGAAAGATCTGTTAGTGATAGTCATAGTCATTCCTCTCTGCAAAGGCAGTTCAGTCATGGGCATGACAGTCCAAGGTTTAAGGACGGAGTTTCTTCTGCTGGTACTCGCGTCTCTCATTTTCTTCCTACTTCACGCAGGATTGTTCAGTTCTCTAACGGCAAGGTATGCAAGCCTTAAAGAGTGTCTCTACAGCTATAGTATTTGCTGCTTCATGATTTATGATCAAGTAGGTTGTACAAGTATTTGACCCTTTATTCGTATTAGCTACCAAGTGGCTCTGAGCTTACTGTTCTCTTAATTGTTTTGATTATTGAAGAGAATTGGTTCAAAACCAGCAGTTTTTCGTCATCGTTATGGGAACACTGTTTATATATTTATTTTTAAGTGACGAAAGGTTGATTTACCCCTCATTGTATGCCTTACTTAAACTCATACCCGTTAGATGTAACCTGAGATTATTTTTCTTTGATAGAATTCATGTTTCCAATACTTCCGTCATTTTGCTTCATCTTTTAATTCTCTTTCTCATATTGTATCTGGAGTTGATCAATTTACATGCTTATGGTGGCAGGGGCCAGGACCTGATGCACGTATAGTTTACATAGATGGTGCGTTTGATCTTTTCCATGCTGGCCATGTTGAGGTATAGTAAGTTATCTTAGTGCAATTAAATTTGTCAAGTCGTTATGCTCACTAATACTATTCATTTCAAGATTGAGTTTGCATTTTTTGTCGACATATCTGAGGGTTAACCTATAATTCAGCTACATATGGATGCTTATCATATATGTTTGTCGACTAGTGCAACTAGAATGCATAAGTAATATTGAGCGACCATATCTGATTTTTATTCTGCCAATGTTAATTCTTGTTCTTGATTTATTCATTCGTACAGATTCTCAGGCGTGCTAGAGAGCTTGGAGACTTTCTTCTTGTTGGAATACATAATGACCAGACTGTCAGGTTTAAAAAGCTCAATTTTGGCTGTCTGCTTTATTGTCTAGTTGTCTCAGCTTTTCTTTTGTTATGTATTATTTTCACATCTTGAGCAAGTGTTTTGGGGATGATCATTTTATAGTTCTTGTCCCCATTCTGATATCTACTTTAAGTCTTGGTTGTGCTGAGAAGTTTAGAAGTGCATAACTTCACCTCTGCTTAAGATTGTCTAGTGTGACGAAATTGTTATACGTTGCTGTGCAGTGCTAAAAGAGGAGCGCACCGCCCAATCATGAATCTCCATGAGAGGAGCCTAAGTGTTCTGGCATGCCGCTATGTAGATGAGGTGATAATTGGTGCTCCATGGGAAGTGTCGAAAGATACGGTGAGATTCTCTGCTCTCTACTTGACAATACCCAAAATGACATCCATGAAAAGCTAATTTTGACAATGATTTGGATATTGCAGATCACAACATTTGACATTAAATGGGTGGTTCATGGGACAGTAGCCGAGAGCGATGACTTTCAAAGGGTAAAACTAGATTCAGATATGAGCAAGTGTATATATTAAGGTAAAAGCTAAAAGAGCTGCATTTTTCTAAGAATATGGTTGATGATTTGACAGGAGGAAGAGAATCCATATGCTGTGCCAATTAGCATGAATATATTCCAAGTTCTAGATAGCCCTCTTGATATCACAACTTCAACCATAATCAGGAGGATTGTAGCGAACCATGAAGCCTATCAGGCAAGTTGCTATTCTTCTTATTGTTGGTATACTTTACCAATGTCTGACACAATCTTTCGTATATTGTATAGAAACGTAATTTGAAAAAGGAAGCTAGTGAGAAGAAGTACTACGAGCAGAAGGCCTTTGTGTCTGGCGACTGATAAGAATCAAAATCTGTAATGCTTAGAGCTTTGCAAGACCCATCTTCTGGACGCAGTTTCTATATAGGATGTTTCTGGATGAGACTACATATGACATTGTCTGTTCTCTAGTTTACAGTTTACATAAAGAGGGGCCGTTGATGGTTTTAGCACCCAATTGCCTTTCTTTTTTAGTTTCTTTCACCTTTTGGATGTTTCATCATGTTTTTTTAACTTTTGTTTTTTTGCGCACTGCAAATATTACAGGATTGTACCTGTTTAGTGTTTTACTATCTCAAAATAAAGCAAGCAACTCCGTTAGAGGATAACACAATTCTACAAAGAGATGTAAGACAGTTCCTTGACTCATTTTAATCACTCACAGGCATTGCAGTTAACTTGCTTCTAAGCATCTCATTGCACAAATTTCTAAACTCTTAACAAGCAAAGAAGCTTCCATGGTCCAACCAAACAAATAGTGAAAAGTGTTGCAACAACTGAGAGAGTGTGCAGATACTACTAACTAAATCACGCACAAGTGATGAAGGCTTAGAGAGACTTGAAGTAGAGGTGGTGATCAGAGAAGAGGACCCTATAGGCTAGCTTGCATCTACACTTCAACCTAATCACAAACCCATCTCCAGATCTCTCTATCCTCATCCCTTCTCCACAATCTTCTACTTCCTCATAAGCATCATAGTTAGTAGTCTCTTCTTGATTGATCTCCTCCACGTGATTGTTCACCATCTTCATTGTCTGTTATTTTACCAAAATTTAAAGAGTCGTTATCAATAGTTATAACCATAAGAGAAGAAAATGCTTTTTACTTATATAGCAAGCAACCTCTGTATCAGGAGGAGTCTTGGAAGCATAAGGCGACGTTTCTTGATTATTCGAAACAGGGCTTGCGTGGGAGCAACGGATGTGGCCGGCGGTGAGACTCGGGTCGTCGATGGTGGAGGAGCGAAGAGGAGAGGTTATAAAGATTGGGTCTTGAGAGGAGAGTCTCCTGCGTTTGGGAAGATCAGATTCGTCGGAAACAGGGGAGGAGCGTTTCAAGGGGCTGATATCGGGAGAAACGGGGGAGAAGAAGAAGGAGTCGTAAGGTGGGGAGGAGAGGCGGAGGAGTGAGAGATCAATGTCGTTGATGCTCACATTCTTACGGTCTTCTTGCATCATCATCATCATCTTCTGAGTCTTTCTTTTTCTTCTGGTTAGTTTATCTGGAAACGAAAACGAGTGTGAGGTTTTGAATACATATATATAGAGAGAAAAGGGTCAATGTAACGTAACGACTAACGAATTATAAAACGCGTGCGTTCGGTTTAAAGATTCCGGTTTAGGTGAGAGCGTTTTAAAACAAAACTAAAAATGAAAATAAGTTTAGTTGAATAAATAATTAAAAAGTAGTCATCGAAACATGTTCAATGAGCTAAGACTTCTGTTGTGATTCTCTTTTGGTTGAAGCTTCCCTCTTTACTAATGAAGTTTGACAAATATTAGTAGCTATGAATATGAAATGGCTAATTTTTCACTCACAAGTTATTGATCTCCACACCAAAGTTTACAAGTGGCTTTTGCTTTGGGAAATGACGACAACCATGTGAAAAAAAAAACTAAATGACAAATGTTTAGCTTCTGTCACATATGCGTAAGGTTGACAACTATAAATAAGCTTTGGGCTCTCTCCTTCAGAAGACAATGTTCTTCAGTTTTTTTTTTCTCATGGCTAAAAGCATTTCACATCTCCCCACACTCTGTAATAACAACAGCAAGCTTAGGCCGGTTGTTTGGTCCAACAGCCACGTTCTCAATCTTCCGCACCACCAATAAACCATCTCCAAGCACTCTCTATACATCAAAAAAGGAAGAATTTGCAATGAGTCATAACAACACTGTTACCAATTTATTTATGTGCACAAGGGTTCATGACTCAATGCTTCTGCCTCAAACTATTTTTATGGCTTTTAACGTTTTGTCTATTTTGAGACAATCTCAGTTAGGGAGAACTAAGCTTCTTGGTCTAATAATAATTATCATGGAATACGTGGATGTGAAAAGAGAACATTACCCCAAAGACAACATGCTTGTTGTCAAGCCAGTCGCATTTTGAACAGCTGATGAAGAACTGCAATGCAAAAGAGCAAAAGGTGTAATTATAGGCTAAATGAGAACAGCACTGTATGCCTAAACAGCTAGTACTACTATTTTAAAACTCTTTAAAATTAATAAAATTAAATTAGCATCATAGCCAAAGCGCAGAAGGCATCGAATGCTCACTGCTTTGCATTGTAAGTAAGTACATTACAATGAGACTGAAATTACCTGGCACCCATTTGTGTCCGGCCCACTATTTGCCTACAAGAAAAGAAAGAGAAACAGCAACATTAATGATCATTGATCAAAGTCATGAGTACTAAATCAAAGACAGAGTTTTTGACTCATGAATAAAGGAACAATTTAAGGGGAACTGGTTCAACATATTCACTTGAATTAGTAATCCAAGTTTAGACAAGTTCAGAAAAGCACAAAAAGCATTACCATAGAGAGCAATCCTGGTCCAGTATGTTTGGCAATAAAATTCTCATCATCGAACTTGTGGCCATATATTGACATGCATCCACTCCCATCATTCTGCCGTGTGTAACAATGTTGAACACTTAGTAAGAAGAGAAGAAACCAAGAGATTCTAGTAGTGAGCCAAGAACACAAAGGACAGAAGCCACCGGAAACTAGTTAAATGCAAAAGGGTAATTACTGACCTTAAGAAAATCACCACTCTGAATCATAAAATCCTTGATGACTCTGTGAAACTGACATTCTTTGTAACCAAGAGGCTTCCCAGCCTTTCTGCCATTCACACCAACAAACCCAATTAGTCAAAGATGAGAGTAAGTATCAAAAGAAAAGGTTCAGAGCTGCCCCTTCATATGTCTCAATTAGTCTATAAACATAGAGAGCTAGTGAGACTGAAGCATGAAAGTAGCAAAAAGTGTAAAACTTTATGCTCATCTCTCCGAATCCAAAAAGCTCTAAAACCTCTCATAAATCTCTTGAGACGCGATTCAATAGTGAAGGTAAGAAGATGGAGTATACCTGAGTTCACCAGTGCAGAACTGCCTGAAAGTTGAAAAGGACAAGACTTTACTTAATAATCAGAATCAGAGGAGGAGATAGAAAAGAAGAAGTAAAGAGAGAAGAGGGAAGACCTGAAGTTTTCAGCAGTTTTGGGGGCAATGTCGGCGAAAAGCTCCATCTTGATCCGACCTGCGGGGATACCGCCAATAGAGACGTCGAAGAAGACGACTGGGTTTTTAGGGTTGGGTGGTCTGACGTGCCACTCCACGTTTCCACCGCCGCTTGATGGAGCTGCTGATGCTGCTGTTGGTCCAGCCACGATTCCTCCTACTCCTGAACTCATCACAGCTCAAACTTTTTCTTCTTCTCTCTCACTGTCTTCGGAAAAAAATAAAAAGAGAGATAATTTCTTCTTCTTTCTCTCTGCCTCTTCTGCTCGCTTTATTGATCGAATCGGTTCTCTTCTCCGACCAACGCCTAGACAAAACAGTACTGAGAAAGCTGTTCTGTCTTATTGGGCTCAGATTCGTAGTTACTTGGGCCTCGAATCTAAGTGGTGAAATTTGCAAGAAAGCCCTCCAACTTTCTATTTATTTCCAAAAAGTTGGAGAAAAAAATCAAATTGCAATTTTTTACCTTTTTTTTTTTTTACATGATGCATGTGTAAAATAAAAACTGATCCGTTACATAAATTTCTTGAGATATTTTGCAGATAGGATTCTGGAGATTTCCTAAAAAGAAATGAGTGGCTCTTCTCATCTCCCACCAAATCACATAACAAAGAGGGCTCCTCTCCACAAAACCCTTTTTTCCTCCTGTGTTTTTGGAGTCATCTTCTCTCTTCTTTTTTTTTCTTTTCTCAAAGTCTCTTTTTCTGTGATCCATCCTAAAACCATTCCATGGCCTCTATATCTAGAGTTTTGCCAACTGATGGCAGAGTAAGCCAATGCACTTCGTTGCTTCCTGCTCTTACTACAAGGAGTAGATCTCAAACTCAATCACTAGGTGTATATATAATATCAGAGATCCTTTAGTTTTCTAGAAAGTCTCTCTCTATTTTGTTTGTTTGCTGAATCATTTTTGTGTGTGCGTTTTCAGATTGTCTCAAGTTGTTTCCTGTCAGTAAAACTGGAATAAGTTTGAGGGTTCAGAGCAGTAAACCTTTAAGTTCTGTCTTTGCTCTTGACTCAGCTTCCTCCAGGTATTTTTGTTGGGGGGACTAGATAGAGTTCGTGCATTGAAGTTACATGGTTGGAAAGTTAGTTCCTTTGTTAGTTTATAAGATGTTCATTGTGTATTTTTATAGGAGCAGCAGAGTTGTTTGCAATGCTGCTGCAGATCTGTCTGGTGAGAGCAGTCCTAAGGAACTTAGCCAGTACGAGAAGACTATTGAGCTTTTGACCACTCTTTTCCCACTTTGGGTACCTTTGACTCTACTTTGATGAACTCTATATGCATGCATCTGATTTCTCGCAACGGTGAATGTGATATGCTCTTTTTTCTTGTTTGGTGTGCAGGTTATTTTGGGAACACTTGTTGGCATCTTCAAGCCTTCTTTGGTATGCTTCTTCTTTTGGTTTATGTATTACAATCTGCTGTGTTTCTCCTAGCGCTAATAGATTAAGTGTCCTTTTTTTGTGTAGGTTACATGGTTGGAAACAGACCTCTTCACTCTAGGTCTGGGGTTTCTCATGCTCTCCATGGGGCTAACTCTTACCTTTGAAGATTTCAGAAGATGTTTACGTAATCCTTGGACGGTGAGAGCCAATGAGTGAACCACTAGTGTATCTATTCTTTACTCTAACAGACGTTAACATTTTTGGTGTCTTTCTGCAGGTGGGTGTTGGTTTTCTTGCTCAGTACATGATCAAGCCAGTGCTAGGTTTTCTCATTGCAATGGTATGTTTCCATTTGGTTGTGTCTATTACATCAACTTATGCATTTGATGATCGTCGAGGAGGCAACTAATACAAACCTTTTCTGTTTTTTTTTTTAGACTCTTAAGCTTTCGGCACCTCTTGCGACTGGTCTTATTCTGGTGTCATGCTGCCCTGGAGGACAGGCTTCCAATGTTGCAACATACATTTCCAAGGGGAACGTTGCGCTCTCTGTACTCATGACAACGTATGTATACTTTTATTTTCACTTGTTTTTCATTTTCATTCTTGAATGTGGTTGGAGGCCTCGGATTTTTTTCTTTTGTATATAAATTGTTCTCTAATTTGTAGGTGTTCAACTATTGGGGCTATTATAATGACTCCTCTTCTCACTAAGCTTCTTGCTGGCCAGCTTGTTCCTGTTGATGCTGGTGTGAGTTTTCTTTCCAACTATTTTTTCTGTAATTGTAGCTTATAATTGAATGATTAGTTCAGCAGAAGTTATTGAATGATTAAAGTAGAGAGAGGGTAAAGAAAAGTTCATAACAAGATAGTTGCAGCCTGCCAAAACGTAAGCTTATGTATCTACTTTTTTCTTATACCAGGGACTTGCTCTTAGCACTTTTCAAGTAGTGTTGGTGCCTACTATAGTTGGAGGTAAGTATTGTGCTCAGATGTTTCTAGAACAATGCATTTGCCTGTGACTCCTTAGGGACTTAAAATTCTTTATATGCATTGTGTGACAGTTCTGGCCAATGAGTTCTTTCCTAAATTCACGTCGAAGATTATATCAGTGACACCTCTAATTGGAGTCATTCTCACCACTCTTCTCTGTGCTAGCCCTGTAAGTAAACTCATATAGCCAGAATTTCTTTGTTGAATGTTTAGGAGTGGAAGTAGTATTGACTCTTTGTCTTGTGAACAGATTGGACAAGTTTCAGAGGTTTTGAAAACACAAGGAGCTCAACTTATACTCCCTGTGGCACTCCTTCATGCTGCAGCCTTTGCTATTGGCTATTGGATTTCAAAGTTCTCTTTCGGCGAGTCTACTTCCCGCACCATTTCTATAGAGTGTGGAATGCAAGTAAGTGAATTTCTCCTACACAAATACGTATATTGCTGTTTGTTTTGTTACAAACTCTTTATTAAAAAACTCTATTGTGTTATGGAAACTGCAGAGTTCAGCGCTGGGGTTCTTGCTTGCACAAAAGCATTTCACAAACCCTCTTGTGGCTGTTCCTTCTGCAGTCAGTGTCGTCTGCATGGCTGTAAGTACTTCATAGGCATTGCTTTTTGAACCAAGAGTTTGTGTTCACTGGCATTGTTGTAACTATGTTTGATTGCATTTTGCAGCTCGGTGGGAGTGGCTTAGCTGTGTTCTGGAGAAACCAACCAATTCCGGAAGATGACAAGGATGACTTCAAAGAGTGAACGATTGAAGTAGGAAGATCTATTTGTGTGGAATGTTGTAATGTTTGTAGACTTTTGCTCCCTTGGGTTTTATTAAAAGACATAAAACAAGATCTGTGTTAGAAAGACAAACAAGATCTTGCATGTTGAATTTGTTGCCAATTTTTGTTTTCATTATCATGTTGAACTAGATTATCCATCTACTTGTACTACTGTTTTTTGCAAGTCATCGCCTCTGCTGAGCCAAGGTATCCGTTTTGGAATTGATTTACAAGCTACTCAAGACCTGAGCAATAACCCAACCCTTAAACTAGCTTGGATGACTGATGTGATTACACATCCAAGGCCATTATCCCATCAGGCGAGAAGTTTCATTTCCAAACTCTCATAAAATGTGAAGATGCGTATCAGATTCTGTTCGAATTTCTGAACAACAAGAGTGATATACCCCTCAGTGACTCTCCATATCAATCAAGTTTATAATGCAGCACCTCATTACCAGGCTTGTTTTTATCAGACACAAATAACATCTCTCTAATCTCAGCAGTTTGGAGTATTTCGGTTTAAAAGCCAACGAAATGAAAACTCAAATACAAGTGTGACAAAGACAGTCGGTGGGGAAGCCATACATGTTGGTTTACTACTTCACCAGAATTTACTCAGTACAATTTAAGAAGATGCCTTACATAAGCAAACCAAATGATCTTAATCCCTCTTTTATCCATTCGAACCTCTCTTCTAATTCTCATCAGACTTTCCATTCTCGCTGCTAACTCCATTGTCCACCTCCATCTCCTTCGATGTTTCATCAACTAACTCTGGCTGCATCGTCTTCTCAGATTCACCATCTTCACCAACAACTGTATCACTCTCCATGTCCTGATTACCGTCTTCGATTTGTGGCATGTTATTCTGGTATTGCTCGTACACGCCTTGTGCCTGTCCCTCCCAAAAGAAATTAACATACATTAAACAGACCAGTTTCGAAAACAAAACAAAAATTAGTTATACAAGCAACTAGTTTGTGTCTTTACCTTGTAGAACTCGTTCATCCTGTCGTGCACTATGTGTGCCATCTCTTCAACATCATGAACAAGATAAGGATTTCCAACTTCATCTACCGCACGATCTGTATAAGCTAATGTGTTCTCGCTCAGGTTGAGGCCGAGCCGATCGGGTCTTTTCAGAAGAAGCTGAAACGTTGGCTGCAGTTCATAGCATTGTTCAAAGAGGGAGCGGCGGCAGAACACGTACAGACCGAGCCTGGCACGTGACATTGCAACTACCAACCTTCTCACATCACGTAGATGTCCAACAAAGCGTGTTCGTACAAGAGAGAGCAAAATAAAGTCATTTTGTTGTCCTTGGAACTTGTCCACTGTAGTCACCTGAGGAAATAACAAAACCAAGACGATCAAAACACCAAAATAGATATGGAAACATTATATTCACACAATGCATTGTCAAACTCTGCTCGTGTTCCTACATGTAGACTAAGGCATTACTATCATATGAACATCTAATATATACTTGAATAGATAATTTACCTTGCTAGGTGGGCCGATGAAAGCATAGGGAACACACCGACGGTTGATAACATCACGGATTAAGAGCTTCTGACCATTATATGTCGTCAATATCGATATCTTATTAGCAGGGTATCCTAGCAATCTCATGTATATATAGACACTGACGATATATTCAGCTTCTCCCTGATTTTGATAAAACCAAGGAGATGGTGTTGACTCTCCTCTCCCTTCGTAATCAGGCACATTAATCAACTGATAGTCGTATGAGAATCCAGCATTCGCTCTGTGGAAGATAGGTAATTCCTTAACGATGGAAAGGTCTCCCAAGTCTCTGTATCTCCAGTTGTACAGTTTGGCTAAGCTTGGCCTGGCTCTTCCTTGAGCATTAAGCTCAATATAAGGGATACCAAGACGCACAAACCTCGTAAACAGACTCTGATCCATGTGACTGTATTTCTGAAAAGCCATATTCTTCACCACGGGAGGCAGCTGGTGGTGATCACCAATCAGTATACAGCGCTTGAGTCGTGCATGACCGTCTTCCTGCTTCTGAAGCAGCATTGGTATGAAAGTCTCAATTTCCAAAATCTGAGCACTCTCTTCCATCAATAAGTTGTCATACTTGAACCCCAACTTAAGAAAATCTCTCCTCTTTAGTGCTGCATGAGTACATGTCATTGCTACAATCTTTGCTTGTTTGGTCATCAGGTAGTTTGCTCTATCAGCAGTAGATTTGAGCAGTTCAAAGGCCCTACACTCTTCTAGCTCTTGGAACACAGTCTTGAGATGAGAGAAACAACCTTTAGCTGCTCTCATGTCTTTCTCAAACGACTCCCCACTAAAAACAGGCTTAGGCGTGTCTGAGAAGAATTCTTTGAACGGGAAGCGATCTTGAACAAAAGATGGATTGTTTTCATTTCCAGCACAAGCAGCCAGAAACAGCTCCCAACGCGAGTAGACATGAAGCAACCAGAAATACCCAGCTGTTTCACAAGTATAACCTACATCCTCTGGAATTTGAAGAGATCTTGCTAGTCTCTCAACCTCACTGAGCAGTTCTAAACGTCGAACAAGCATGGCATTCACACGGCCTTGTCTGCTGAAGTCAAGATCAGTGGCAAGCTCTTGTTCACCTTGACCTAAACGAAGTAGATACCGGGCTGGCACATCCCTCTGAAAAACCAAACCATGCAACATTTGTATGTCAGAACCCGTTAAAGTTTTAGACCATAAGATATACACCGTATCATAAAAAAGAACACAGAGAGATGCCAGTAGTACCTCCATTATCTTCTCAAAAAGATCATTCAAAGCCTGATTTGAATGAGTGATAATCAAGGTCCTTTGCGAAGGACAGTTGTGATATAGCACATTTAAGATTTGCACTGCTGTATCAGTCTTTCCGGTACCCGGTGGACCAACCACCATAGTTAGCCCAGGCTGAATACCAGAGATAATCGCTCCAACCTGCAGGACAATAGTAGGTATGGTTTGATCACATCTTGCAACTAAAAATCACACACCTTGAATCCAAACTATATGTTGAATAGCATGAGGAAAAATTCAATCGCTGAGGGGTAAAAAATGTTTTTGAACATCAGGTACAACCGTACAAATTTCTCCGAACGATATTGAATAGCATGAGAAGTGAGAACAATGTCGTTCAAAAAGACGAACCAAAACCAAGTGCTTTCCTAAACACAATAAGGCCGCATAAAGATGATGCGTAGCATTCTCGTATGACTTCTTCTTTAAGGATATATGGATTCTAAGATGATCAATTTCTCATTATTCAAAGAAGTTTCACGAATATCAAAAGCTTATGAGCATAGCATCACAAAATAATAACCAAATGGTCTTAATAAAATGATTATACTGCTCTGAGGATGTAGAGATTAATAGTACCTGCGTAGGTGTAAATTTAACTGAGTTCTGCTTCGGCTGGTCCTGAGGATAAGGCCCTGGGTCAGGTGGGGTATATGCCTCAACAATAAGTTTCTCCTTTGGGGATACATCCACCATATCAGCATTGTCTTCTGGATTTATTTCAGATATCTTATTTCCAGAAAGAGCATTAGCATTCCCTTTTAGTGTCTTTGGAAGAGTGATTCTAAAGGGAGGCCTTGGATCCAGAACTTCATCACCATCAGAATTGACGAAAGATACCTAACATGCAAGAGTTATGTGAGACATGGAAAAAGAAGCAGTTTTACATAAAACCATATACCAAATAAAATGATAACGAACCTCATAGTCTGGAAAACTTTCACTAAGATGATTTGCATCAAGGAAAGTATCTTTGAAGTCCACGGTTTTCAATAGGTTTGGCATATTAGGCCACTGTGCAGCAGAAGGGTTTCCATACCCAAGAAATACGTTATGCAACCACTCCGGGACAATACAATATTCATTCATGAGATCTCTGATAGATTCCAGAATAGCCTTGAAGTTGTTCTCTTTTGGTTTTCTCCTCATTAGCACATTAAAAGTGCCGTACACATCCTCAGCACCTTTTTCAGCAATGTCTGTAACATCTATGTGATACTGCGCAGCATCTAAAGCGACAGTCACAGTCCTCATGTCACCTTTTGGGGGCTTCCACTCATCCCGTTTAACTTTTCCAGTAAAATCATTCATCAAATTTCCTTCCTCGTCACGGATATCAATGACTTCACAACCACGAACATACTGAAGCCCAAGCCTCTGCGGCACTGTAGCTTTATCAGCTTCCTCCGCACCTAATGGCTCAAATGAAGGGCGTATACAAAGCAAAAACAGTACATCATGCTCTTTAAGGGAATTCCATTCAGACCTTATCTGCGTTCTGTAACTCTTAATACTGAAGGTAACTTCTGCAGTCACAGATGATGGCTTCTCTTCTCCAATATTAGGCTGTTTCACCTGAGCGATTTTGAATCCATTAATCGGAACGGCCATACGTGACCAACCACGAAAAGCAGTTTCTCCCTCGTTATCTATGTGTGCAAGAAGATGTGGTACAGCTTCCTGTATATCTTCACGAATCTCATAGGTAGATTCTAGACGGAAGAGATTGAAGTTTCTAAGGAGGTAATCGTGGAGTGTTAGAAACTGAAGATTCAGCTTTGGGAGAGCAAGGCAACCTTCCCCAGAGTAGTTAATGCTTGGAATAACACTTTCGTCCCACATGATTTGCTCATTTGGGTACAAAGGCAGAGCGTTGATGGCTTCTTTCTGAGACTGTTGCTTCTCAAAGGAGGAGACAACGACCTCAGTCAAAAAATCCTTACTATCTGCCCAAGGATCATGTCTTGAAACCAGTTTGAGCTGTAAAAAAGAAAATGAAAATGAGACCCAATGTAGGTGGCAAGGTATTGTTGTAAGTGAAACTATAAGGGTATATTAATTAAAAAAACGAAAATCAGCGGCAACAAGATTCCATAAAGATGTGTTCCAGATATATACCTTTGAGCAGACAACATCCCTTAAATCTTCAAGAGAAAGCGCAGACAATCTCCTCCGAAGATCAGAACTCTTGTGAACCGAACCAATATTAGCCAAAGCAACATCTCGCAACTGAAGCAAAGAAGATAACAAAAGAAATGTTAGACTTTAGAGAAGACAACCCCAAAATATTACTAGAGAATAAAGAAGAAAACCAAAATAAAACCGAGGTAAGCTAAAACTATCTATTAGAAAACCATGGTTACCAGTAAATACCTTAGGTATTTTCTTAAAGGCAAGTAGCTGAAACGCCATAAAACGATCGTAATGAAACTGAAGAGCTTCATCATCAGTTAATTGAGTTCCATCATGATCCTTAATCTCAAACTTTTCGTAGAACTGTAACAAGTCAACCAATTGGGCGAAAAGCTTCCCCTTTTCATGTTTGTATAGGACACTCAGTCGACATTTGGCAACAACTGCTATATCCGCCACAAGAGGTCTTAAGTATCTGTAATAATCAAAGATGAAGGGATGGAGAAAGAAATAATAAGGTCGAGTAAATGAATGGTACAGAGATGGACACAGCGTATCGAGATTAATAAAGGAGATATAATCAGGACAAGAAATAACTTGCAAAGAGAACCTGGTGTGAAATATTAATACCTTCTTGTTGGAAGTTGGTTCAGCATATCAATGAGAAATTCCATGAATCTCTCGCAATATAAGACAGAAGAATCATCGACCAATTGAAGTCCAGCAGTATCATCACCCTCATCCGCAAAAACTCCGTGATCAAGAACCTGGATAAAATATATGAAGTATGAACCTTGCATAGCTACGCGAAAATAATTGATGAACATAGACCACTTCAGTTCAGCCTAATAAAAACAGGCATATTACCTCGACAAATTCTTCAATTAGGCTTCGCACAAAATTTGCTTCAGGTGATGAGGATGGATCAAATTGCTCTCCCTTTGACATTGCCTCAGCTGCCCACTTCTTCGATAACCTCTTCCACTTTTTTATTAGATCAGGTTGAAGGCAGAGCTCCATCTAGAATTGTGAAAAATCAATGATAATATCAGATCCATTACGAAATTACTATACCATCTTTAACAAAATATGTGGGACTGGTATCCCCTACCTGGAAACGTCCATAAGACAAACTGTGCCAAGATTGTAATCCTGCTAGACTTAAGACAGTCTCATTAACCACTGCGTCTTCCAAACTCTGTAACACCACGCAAATAAGGATATTAAAGAAAACCAAAAAATAGCAAAAAGATACGATCTTCGCAGAAACGTGAAACAAAAAGTTGTACGAAGTAGCACACAGTTTTACTGTCAGCGATTACTGCTTACTATACAATGTATTTAGGACCTTGAGTCATGTGCAGCAGCAATCAAAGACACTAGTTAACGATATAACAAAATCATATCCACAAAAGAGAACAAACCTGGAAAGCATTGATCATAAAGACCAGATAATTTGTCTTCTCAGCAATAGTCAAGTCTCTTCCCTGCAATGGTAACCCAAAGACAACATGAATATACAAATGGTTTAACAGTTAGTAATTATGATTTATCACTATGCCCCCAAATCTAAAGCAGTGATATGTGAATCCATTAAAGCACAAGTAGAATCCAAATCATCTAAAAAGAGAACACCACACACCTCTTTAAGGCGAAGAACCTTCTGAAGAAACTTCTTGAACAGATCTTCACGATCATGAAAGCAAATCCAAGCCGCCACATTCTCCCTGAACTACAAAATATACAAAGCGAATTCAAATTTCATTGTTCAGTAAATCATTAACAAACAGTCAGATGCGAAGAGAGCAAAATCTCACCTTCTCATTAATCATAAGAATCATCGACATAACATGCTCAAACGTAACCGTCTCGGGATCGAAATTAGGCCACAGATAATTCTCCAAGTACTGACTCACTTCCAGAACCATCACCCGCTGCAGCGGAACCGGCTTCCTTCCACTAACCACCCTCAGCTCCGTCGCGTAAATCTCCTTGACAACCTCCGGATCGAACGGTTTCTCAGGCGACTTGCCTCCGGTCTTGATCCAGCTCTCCTCGGCGATCTTCGTCAGCCTGTCCTGCTGAATCTCCGAGAGAGTGATGGAGCTCGGGAGACTGGATCCAGGCTTCGAATCGAGCGGCTTGTCGGCGGGATTGGTAGGTGGCTCGAGTGGATACTCGGCGACTCTGTGGCGCTTGAAGTCGTAGGTGCCTGTTCCGTAGACCTTCGTCATCTTCACGCGGAAGTGGGATGGATAGTACGGCGGGATGTTTAGGGCTTAAGGCTTCGCGGAGGAGAAGTTAGTCGACGTAGAAGATAAAGGCGGTATTTACGACCCGACCCGAGTTTAGTTTATAGGTTGCTGGGCTTGGGCTCAGATTTGAGCTCGAGAAGTGTTTTAGTCAAATATCAAATCAAACCGGAAACCGAGTATGTAAAGCGAGTATCTTTAACTTATTAATGCTAAAATTATTATCTGAATTTTTAAAATTTTGGTTATTATTTGAATTTTAACGTTTATGGAAATTTCAAACCAGTTAAAGATTAACACATGGCTGAGAATATCTACTGAACAATACGTCGAATGCCTTGTTAGGGTTTGATCCAGTTGACAAACAATTCAAGATATTGCTCAATAATCATCCTTATTGTCCTCCAATCGATCGTCATAAAACTTTGACATTAGGAGTTCCAAAACATGAGTGGAGTAACATCGTTTGTCCAAAACACTACACTTCTTTCGAAGGAATATGCATCGGTGGAGTTATATACTACACAGCTTGCGCCAGGTCAAAAGAAAAGGACAGAGTGATGATAGTTTGCTTTGATGTTAGGTGTGAGGAGTTCAAGTTTATTAGATCAGAATTCTTTGGTAAAGAACTGTAACGCCCCGATCCGCCCACGGCTAATGGGCCACCACGCCCGCTCTCTCGGTCCGTGGACCCCATCTCATTCCAGCGGTCGGTCCGTTAATTTTCCAAGGCCCGAAATCATTGTTTTACTGACCCTGCAATCACCACCTGACCTTTCCCCGTGCTTTGGCCTCACTTGCACGATATCGCGAATCACTTCCCGATAGGTCACCCATCCTTCCACTACTCCAGTTCAAGCACGCTTAACTCTGGAGTTCTTTCAGGATGTGCTCCGGAAAAGGTAAGTCAACTTTGGTGACATAGGTAGCCAAATCAATCCTCTTAAGCCTTTCCATATATCACAACTCAGGATGTTACAAGAATTTCCGATTAGATTGGTAAACTATAAGGGTAAACTAGGTGGGATTAGTTGGAAGTCTGATCAAGCTGGTGCCACTGAGCTGCGTATGTGGGTTCTACATGATGTCGAGAAACAAGAATGGTCGAAATATGTCTACCCTTTGCTTGACAATGAAGTCATTAGTCTCCACAATTTTTCCGTTGCTGGAATGACCACTAGAGGTGAAATTGTTTTGTCGATGATCTATACATTTAAACCGTTTTATGTTTTCTACTTCAATCCTGAAAAGAACACACTCCGGAGTGTTGAAATCCAAGGCTTTGGTGAGGATCTCAGTAGTGTTAAAGTCTTTGTAGACCATGTGGAGGATTTCAACTTTTTAAGATGAGAGACTAGTTTCGTTGTGATGTTGTGACTTCTCTCATCTTCAAGCTTCGTTGTGAGCTCTATTCATTTTGTTGGCTTATCATATATATACTTTCTTTTGGGTTTTCATCTCCTTGCTCTACTTGTACTGCATGTCACCTGAAAGCAATAATAATGTGTGATCTTAATTATAGTAAGTTGTTTACATATGTTGATGGATGCAAAGTTCCCAACAACCACTGAAGACTTCAGATACTACAGAGTTTCTCTGCCACCACTAAAACATAAAAATAGTCGTTGTACGTACGCAGCAAAAGTAGACATTAAACAAGTGATATCTCTTTTGATATATTCATTCCGAGAGGACAAACAAATTACCTTAACTTGAAAAAAAAAAAAAAGAGCAGTAGATTGAATCTATGCAGCATTATACAAGTTACAAAATCCTAGCAAAACAGATATAGAATTTTGTTTTTTTTTTTCATTGCGTAACTTTTCCCATTTCTTTTACATAAACCGATTCAGAATTAATATTTTTTATTTGGATGGTTTATACTTGAAAAGCCGATGCTTCTTGGATCTTATAGCAAACCTCATTGCAAAACATGTAAAGTGAGTCTCTAAACTTGTTAATGTAATATAATAGTAAATTTATCAAAATTTTCAGAACACTTAAAGATTAATTAACACATGGCTGAGAATATCTAGTGAGTATCTACAAGTTTCTCTTTTTGAGATACTATTCTTTAATTCGTCTATTTTTCTATATTTATTTTCTTTTAATGTTGATATCAACAAAATTCTGTTTAACGGGTATGCTCTTAGGTTATCATCTCCATATATAATGGTAGCTGTGTAGGTTGGTTTCTCTATATATACCTCTCTCTTCTCAGTCCCACCGTCGGCTAATAAAACGACCATGAATAGAGCAGACAATTTACCTTCCATCCCGATAGATCTCATTCTCGAGATACTCTCAAGATTGCCTTCAAAATCAGTATGGAAGTTTCACTGCGTGTCCAAGCTATGGCGATCCATGCTTAGCTGTCCATCTTTCAAAGAGTTGTACTTGACCAGGTCATCTTCTCGACCACGTCTCTTATTCGCTGTGTACAGAGATGGTGGGGACATGCGCTTCTACTCGTCTCCACAGCCTCATCATATTCCATTTGGCAAGTCTTCTCTTGTAGTAGCCGTCGATTATCATACGACGTTCCCTTCAGAACGTTGTAACTATGCATCTGGTTTGGTATGTTTCCGTGGAAAGGGGTGCTCAGGGGAGGATGCAATGATTCTGATATGTAATCCTATCACGGGACAGTATTCTGATATGCAATGTTATTGAAGCAGAATGCTTTTACGATCATCATCGAACTCTCCGGTTGATAAACTATAAGGGTAAATTAGGTGCGATTACTGGGAATCTTGATGACAGTGGTGCCATTGAGTTGCGTATGTGGGTTCTACATGATGTGGAGAAACAAGAATGGTCTAGTTATGTCTACCCTTTGCCTGTGAATGATGTCATTAATCTCCGTGATATTACCATTGCTGGAATGACTACTAGAGGTGAATTTGTTTTGTCTATGCTCGATACATTTAAACGGTTTTATGTTTTCTACTTCAATCCCGAAAAGAACACTCTCAGGAGTGTTGAAATCCAAGGTTTTGGTGAGAATGTTACTAGTGTTAAAGTCTTTGTCGACCATGTGGAGGATTTCAACTTTTTGAAAAGAGAGTCTAGCTAGTTTATGGATTGTGATGCTGTGACTTATCTCATCTTCAAGCTTTTGTTGTGAGCTCTTATCATTCTGTTGGCTTATTATATATTAAATACTTTCTTTGGGGTTTTCATCTCCATGCTCTTACTTGAAAACAAAAATACATTATAGTATTCAACATTATGATTACATGTCTTGGTTAACTGCATCTATGGTTGAGTTCAATAGAAAATTCATTTTAGAAGTTTTTGAATAATCTTGCACACAAACAAAAGCCGAAGCTTTTCTTATTAACTGAAATAACATAAAAGAATAGGAGAATCAAACAACAAATATAGAAAGAAAGTTCAAAGCTAAGATTTGTCTTCAGTTGACAACTCCATAGTCTTTATTTTTGGATTATCACGACTCTAATACTTCTATGTATGCTAAAACATAATGCAAACATATAATCACACGCATTACATTTCATTTCATTCCAGAGCAATTTGATACTTTTTTCTGTAAAGTAATCTTTTGAAGTGTTTCTTGATATATATATATATATATATATATATATAATTTTAAAGAATGGTTGCAAAAAATCTGAAGTTTTGAAAAATCATTGTGCTTCTCATTTTTTCATGTGTTCTTTAGGATAATCTGCAAATATTCATCTATACTTAAACTATCCATTTGTAGTTGATAAAAATCAATTTATATTTTATTTTTAAGAAAAATATCGTACCGAACATCAAAACAAAATCAATTTATATATAAATATAAATAAATAGTGTGTTATAGTTTTATATGATTTATATGACTTAATTTTTAAGCATAATAGCCATAAATCACTTAAATTACTTCTATTTTAATAGATAAGATAAAAAGTGTGAAATAATTCTATATGATTTATAAATCATTATAAATATATATTTATACAATTATAATTAGATCTAGAAGCAGTTACCATTTTTCACCTAAACAAGATGTGCTCAAAATTTGTATAAATAGATTTGATAAAAGTCTCATAATGATTTTGAAACTCTAATAAAATGATTTTGTAGGCTAGAATTAAAAAATATTTACTAAATAATTTCAAAATCTTTATAAATGATTTATAAATCTTGTGTGGGTTTTTAAAAACATAAAATTTCTAATAGTGTCTTATATACAAAACAAAGTCTTTATATAAGAATATACAACCGTTATATTTATTTCTATAAAATATATTAACATATTTTAAATAAATAAAATAAATAATTTATAGAATAAAAAATGAAACATTATTTATTTTTCTATGATCATGCAATTAGTTACCATAAATTATTATTTTTAATATTTCTTGTGTTTTTTTGGCAACTTGTATTAATTGCTTGTAGAGTTTCTTTTTATTTTTAGATTTGATTAAAATAAAAATTTAATAAAAGTCATCAACCAATCAAATTATAACAATTTATTGAAACTTCACGAATGAGTGATACGTCAACAGAAATCACTAAAGTAACTTTTCAATTAATATATAGGAGATCTCTAAAAAGTAATATATATTGCAAATATAAAGTGAGTATCTAAAATTATTACTGTTAATATATTTAAAAATTTAGCTATTTATTTGAATTTTAATATTATGGAAAATTCAAACCACTTAAAGATTAACACATGGCTAAAAGTATCTAATGAAAATCTACAAAGTTTCAATTTGAAATACTATTCCTTAACACTTCTATTTTCTATTTTTTCTTCTGGGGTTTAGAAATCTATAGGGTTTAATGGAGATGCACATCATCTCGATATATAAATTAGCTGAGTAGGTTAGTTTCTCTAGATATCTGTCTCCTCTAAGTCCCATCATCTGCTAATAAAACGATCATGAATAGAGCAGAAAATCCAGCTTCCATCCCAATAGATCTCATTCTAGAGATACTCTCGAGATTGCCTTCAAAATCAGTAGGGAAGTTTCATTGCGTGTCCAAGCTATGGCGGTCCATGCTTAGTCGTCCTTACTTCACAGAGTTGTACTTGACCAGATCATCTACTCGCCCACGTCTCTTATTTGCTGTCGACAGAGTTGGTGAGGAAGAGGAACTACACTTCTACTCGTCGTCACAGCCTCAAACTCCTTATGACAAGTCTTCTCTTGTAGTAGCCGCCGATTATCATACGACGTTCCCTTCAGAACGTTGTAACTATGCATCTGGTTTGATATGTTTCCGCGGAAAGGGTTGCTCAGGGGAGGAAGCAACGACTCTGATATGTAATCCTATCACGGGACAGCAGGCGGAGTTACCTAAAGTGATCATGTACATTAAGTCTAGAGCCTTTTTAGGGTTTGATCCAGTTGACAAACAATTCAAGATATTGCTAGAGTATCCTTATTGTTCTCGAAACGATCATAAAATTTTGACATTAGGAGTTCCAAAACTTGGGTGGAGGAGTAACATCGGTTGTCCAGGATACTACCATTTTGTGTCTGAAGGAATATGCATCAGTGGAGTTATATACTACGTAGCTTGTGGAAAGTACTCAAAAGGAGTATATAAAATAGTTTGTTTTGATGTTCGGTACGAGGAGTTCAAGGTTATTGATGCAGAATGCTTTTACGATCATCATCGAACTCTCCGATTGATAAACTATAAGGGTAAATTAGGTGCGATTACTGGGAATCTTGATGACAGTGGTGCCATTGAGTTGCGTATGTGGGTTCTACATGATGTGGAGAAACAAGAATGGTCCAGTTATGTCTACCCTTTGCCTGTGAATGATGTCATTATACTCCGCGATATTACCATTGCTGGAATGACTACTGGAGGTGAATTTGTTTTGTCTATGCTCGATACATTTAAACGGTTTTATGTTTTCTATTTCAATCCCGAAAAGAACACTCTCAGGAGTGTTGAAATCCAAGGTTTTGGTGAGAATGTTAGTAGTGTTAAAGTCTTTGTGGACCATGTGGAGGATTTCAACTTTTTGAAAAGAGAGTCTAGCTAGTTTATGGACTGTGATGCTGTGACTTATCTCATCTTCAAGCTTTTTGTTGTGAGCTCTTATCATTCTGTTGGCTTATCATATAATATATACTTTCTTTCGGGTTTCATCTCCATGCTCTCACTTGAAAACAAAAATATTGTTTTAACATTATAGTAGTCAACATTATGATTACATGTCTCGTTTGGTTAACCGGCATCTAAGGTTGAGTTCTATAGACAATTCATTTTATTAAGAGCTTTTGAAATAATCTTGCACACAAACAAAAGCCGAAGCTTTTCTTATTTACAGAAAGAACATAAAAGAATATGAGAATCAAACAACAAACAAAGAAATATCAAAGCTTAGATTTGTCTTCACTTGACAACTCCAAAGTCTTATCTTTGGATGACTCTGATATACTTCTATGTATGCTAAAACATAATACAAAACATATAATCACACGCATCACATTTCATTCCTTTTAGCAAAGAGTAACGTCTTGTATAATGCAAAACACCTGAAACGTCATAAGATTTGATCATCCATGTGCCAACATGTCACAAACCCTGACTATTTCTTGGTCTGGCCTTGACCAGCTGCCGAGCCACCTTTACCTCCTCCAGCAGCACCACTAGTTCCACCTCCAGCACCACCGGCGGGAGCACCTCCGGCGTCAACCGTGGTAACCTTAAACCTTTCATCTCTAAATTCTGTTGGGCCCAAATTGACACTTAGACTCCTCTGCATAGTCTTTGACTTTGTCAGAGAACGAGAATCTTTCTTGAACTGAGACATAGCGTCTCCGATTTTGTTAAAGAAACCAAGAAACTCGTCTTTGGCTCCACCTGGAAACATCTTCTTCAGAAGCTGAAGCTGTCCCACGTAAAGCTCTCTCATATACTCTAACAACATCAAGACTCTCATGTCCATCTTCGATCCTTCATCTTCATCACCATAATCAACATCATCATGGCGTTCTTCGTAAACTCTGTGGTATATATCTCCCATGTCGCTGTATTGTCTCTTCATACTCCCACTTCTTAGCCTTGTGGATTCTGCATCATCGAACAATCCAAAGAAGAGACTGTTCTTGCAGCTGTTGTCTTCTTCGTCTTCTGTGGAATGATAACTCAGAGAGTTGATGCTAAGATCGTGTTTCTTTCCCATAGACATAAGTATTCACACCAATCACAACAAAAGTTGATTCTCCCAAGTCTTTTGAGCAGCGTATCTTTGTGTTTATGTTTTTTTTTTCTTTTTGCTTTGTTTAGAAATTAGAATGTGTTTCAAGATCTGAGGAGGATCTTTAGATATAAAAAGATGAAAGTATGAGAGATTTGGAAGCAAGCTTGTGTTCCCGACTTGTCAACACGACGTTGGCACGACTTCTTCAGCGTTGACTAGATATGGGTCCAAAGCATTTGATTTTGTGTTTGGTTTCTAGCCAATAGCGAAGTGACAGCTGTAGAGATTTGTGCCACGTCGTCACTATTCTTGAATGTTTCTTGGGAGAAGCTGCAAACTTGGCAGATAAGCGAGACATTACACAGTCATCATAATCTTGAAGACGTGTAGAAGAAGTTGAGGATTTATTATATAATATCAAAGTACTCATAATGGAGGAGGTTTATATAATTAAACTTATGTTTATGCTTCTGATAGATTATGTTGAGGAGGGCAAAGTTTGCACGATAATTCTAACTTGTATAACTAAATTTAGTGCCGAACATTTTATCCGTTAAATTTGATTCGATTCGTTATTCGGTTTGATTCGATCCGAAAATTCCGAATATCCGTAAACTTTTGAAGCAAAGCAAATACTAAAAAATCAATATCCGTTAAAATTGAAGCAAATCACAAATATTAAAATTTTGGAAATCGAATATCCGATCCGATACGGCAATATATAAATACATGTATATCTTGATTATATTTTAAAGTTTTAAATGTATAAAAGTATATAATTATTATTCTAATATATGATTTGATAAATTATATTCACACTATTACTTATATAAAAGTATTACGTAAAAGGAAGATAAAAATTTATGATAATTATTTTTTTCTTAAGTTTTGTGTTATTACGATTGTTAATTAAGTTTAAAAATATGTAGATTCACTACTTCTTTTAATTTTTATTTTTATATCATGCAAAAAATATTTTATAAAACAAACTTGTATCTATTTTTTAAGATTATTTGTATTAATCAAAACAGATTAGATATCCGTAAGTATTCGTAAATATTTATTTATTTTTCGAATATCCATTTTTTCGAATATCCGTATTTTTCCGAAGCAAAGCAAATAAAAAAAAAGATATTCGTGGCATTCGAAGTAAATCACAAATACCTTCGAAAATCCGGATATCCGATCCGTGCCCAGACCTAACTAAATTATATGTTTATGTATGCATTTTATTCATAACTAAGAACGAATTTTAATTTATAACTTATTTTGTCTGATAACTAATTTTAAAACTATGATTTTACATTGTTTTTAGACAGATTCTGCTGCAAAATATTTCCAATGGAAAACAAAACCATTCAAATTTTCAAATTTTCAAAATTCATATTCATAACAGTTTTGTTGCTACGGAATCATGTCGTAAAAAAGTACTCTATTCAAATTATATTTTTGAAAAGTAGTGTAAATATTTTATTTTATTTTGTTATTCACGAATTCAAATATTAATACTCTCTATCCTCCCTATTCTAGAAAGCAATATGCGTGAGAAAGTCATATTATACTTTCTGGACATACCTTTGTGGACTAAAACCAAACAAATAATCGTCGGTTCTCCAATAACGAAATGCTTTTGGTATGGTTTTGATTATAGATATATATATATATAGATACCAAACTTGTTTATATATATATTCAAAATATAAATCAAACAACTTAAAACTATATAATATGAGAGCCCTCTTGGTTAATTTGTGGGGTCAAGAGGAGCCAAAAAAAAAAAATTTGGAAGAGGACAAAAGGACATAATGCGCATTATCTTGCTCGTGTTACATGGAGAGGTTGGCTCCTCCTACCAATTAATAAAAAGAGAAACTGGACCGACCATCCAAAATCAATATCTTTATCAGTGCTTGTCCAAATCAGAAAAGTATTATTCAAAATATTTCAAGTCTGAACAAAATTCACGTAAAGTTATAAAGGCACTAAGACAAAACCGCATACGTATCCTTAGCCTACTACCATTGAAAAAACAAAAGAGAATCTTACGTTTTTTTCTTCTTTCTTCTTGTGATCTAAACAAACAATAGCTTTGTCTTCAGGCAAAGCAAAGACTTTGAGAAGATGGTTCAGAGGAAGACTTGTCAAGCAACCGAGTCTTTTAATATCCAGCCTGAGACTCGGTTTGGTCAAGAACATCTCAAGAGCCTTGGACCGGAGATGATGACCATGAAGAAGCGGACCAAACCTAAGAGGAAGGTTATAGAGAGTACTGTTTCTCAATCAGGTACGCCACAGTCAACACCAAAGAAACATGATGTAGTTGTTGTTAAAGAGACAGGTATGTCTCCTAACTACATGAAAGGCACCTCTAGCTCTGAAGCAAGGAAGGAGAACAAGAGTAGACTTAATCTTACAAAGAATCAGAAGAACCAAAGTGGTCTGAAACATGATTCTCGTCATGGAGTTAACAACAAGCCGAGTTCGAGGATGGTTAGGGGTTTGACAAAGGCTCCTAGTTTCAAGAGATGCTCACAGAGAGCTACGTGTTCCTCGACTTTGAAAGACTCCAAGTTTCCAGACTATCTGATGCTTCATGATGATGAAGCAGTTAGTGGAACCTCTGTTCTGAAAGTCTGTCCTTACACGTACTGTTCACTCAACGGCCATCTCCACAAGCAGTATCCTCCTCTAAAAAGCTTTATCTCCGCGAGGAGACGGAGTTTGAAGTCTCAAAAGAGTGTTAAAACAGAAGCCTCTAAGGAAGATGTTGTGGAGATGTATGTAGAGACTATCGAGGTTGATGTCGATACTCAAATCTCAGAAGCTCTCTCTGAAGGAGCACCTCGTTCTGAAACCGATTTAGATGATTACTCTGATACTAAAGAGATGGTCAAGTTTTCAGAATCTGATACGGAGGAGACTTTTGTAGATGACTCTGAGAAAGACATGCAAGAGACTTATGAGGCTGATGATTACTCTGAAAGTGCAGAGATGGTGAAGACTTCAGAAGGTGATCATGGAACTGAATCAATACAATCTGATTTGGATGAGAGTCTAGTAGATGATTCAATGAAAGACATCCAAGAGACTTCACGTGAGGTCAATGATGACACTGATAGTGGAGAGATGGTGAGATTTTCAGAAGGTGATCATGACTTGGAGGAGACTCTATTAGATGACTCTGTGAAAGAGATCCAAGAGAACTCAGAGGTTATTGGAGCAGATGATGGTGGTGAAGAGACACTAAAGGAAAATAAAGCTGAAGATCACAAAGAGGAGCTTCAAGACCAAACTGAAGAAACCACAAAGGCTACATATAACCGTAAACAAAAGCTCTGCAACCAAGAAGAGTCAGATGCCACCATTTCATGGACCATCACCAAAGGCAAGAAACCTGAGGCAGAGACAGAGGACTTGAGAGGATTCAACCCAAGAGAGCCCAATTACCTTCCACTTGTCCCAGATGCAGATACAGAAAAGGTTGACCTCAAGCATCAGGACATAGATGAGAGGAAAAACTCAGAGGACTGGATGTTTGATTATGCTCTGCAGCGTGCTGTGACCAAACTTTCATCAGCAAGGAAGAAGAAAGTTGCACTGCTTGTGGAGGCATTTGAAACCGTGAAACCTGTTATGCCACGTGGTAGAGAACCTGCACCTGTAATGAGTTATGGAAGACACCTTCAGACCTGCAACTAACAGAGGTAATCAAACATAATCTCTTACAAACTCAGCTACTAAATCTGATGTGTTGAAAATTATGCTTATGAAAAAACTTTTCATGGTTTTTAAGTGTGGTTTTAATATGAATGATATGATTCTCCTACCCTGTGAGGAGGACTTAGTGTGTGTTTTCTTTGAGACTAATGTATGGGAAAATCTTATGTATTTGTCTAGTTCTATGTAACTTATGCATCAATCGAATGCTGTTGTTGTTGGTTGTTATAAAGCATTCATTGTTGTTTTTAGTCTTTAAAAACAGAGGATTTTTTTTTTTTTTTGATCAAAAAAAAAAACAGAGGATTTTGATCATTCTTTACCTAGAATAGAGCATGCAACAGTGGATAGAACAAAGAACTAAATAACAATCATCCATAACCATACATAAATTAGCAAGATACAAAAGAGTATGTGAGGCTAAAACAAGAAACCTAGGAGGTTTAAACTGACCCATATACACTTGAATTTGTCCAGACAAGAGCACACTAAATCAAAACCTAAAGTCAACTCCTAAACACAGCTACAAGTCTACAACAAGTTCATTGCAGAGACATGAAAGTCAACCAAAGATGTCCTCTCGATCTCCCTCGGTCATCTCAGCATCCTCCATGTTGCTGAACTCCAGGAAATGAGTGGGCCGATGCTCCACGTCAAAGTACTCCTTCGGGTATCCAAGTTTGACGCTGTACTTCATGTCCACCGCATGCTTGGCTCCCATAAAATTGTAGTTCCAAGATCCATTCTCAGGAACCATGTAAAACCCGAGGAAACGGTCACTCAACAGCATCTGAACCTTCTCATAATGGGTGGGAACGTAACCGTGAGGATTCCTGCTCTCCCCTGTGTCCTTGTTGAGACGTCCCCATTCATATCCCTTTTGTGTCAACTTATAAGCCGTCAAAGAGCATGACCCCGGAGTGAAACTACACGTCACCACGACGCATTTTTCCCCATCCCATAGCTTACTGTTCTTCTCCAGAATCCGGGAATGAGTGGTAACATCCTGAGGCGACAGCTGCTGAAGCTCGTTGGGCTGCGTGTGCAACCATCCCAACGGCTCCAGATCGTTTAACAACTCGTGCTCAGGAAGAGACGAGGGTAGGTGAACATCCTGGTGGCTTCCCCGCTGCGGCACCATCACAACGCAACGGATCTCCTTCACTCGAGGATGATCCGGTGCACTGACACCATACAAGTATCCAGCGATTTGGGTACGTAGATCCGCTATGCATATGAACTGCTTCAGGACGTTCTTCGGCATGATGTACGTGTATCCGGACTCGTTTACAACGTCCGAGTTCACGTAGATGTGGTTGACTCTGAGGTAGAGATTAGTAGCTGATATCGCACGCACACGCCAATCCGTCTTGGAGCGAAACGCAGCTTGCTCGTAGGGGTTTATGGTTGAGACAATGAGCTCGTCACCATGAACATTTGTCGTTCTTGTTGTGACTGACGTAACCTGGCTTGCTTCCTTGGACTGTTTCTCAATCTCAGCTATCTGCTGCCTCTGCTGAGAAGGCGGAGTGATCTCAGCTCCTAGGATAATATCTCTCATCTCAGATTGCGTCAGAGCGGACGTGTTCACGTTGTTCTTCTTCGCATAGTCAAAAAGGATTAAATCTCTTAGCGCTCCCTCCACCTTAATCCACTGCTCATCAGTGAGCGAGGGCCAGATGTGATGCGGCTCCGTGACAACAGACTTGTCTGGCTTCAACAACATCTTAGCCTTCTCGTTATTCACATGAAGCGCACGTAGGATCAGAACGAGTCTCGAAAAGGCGGTATACGAAGAAACACTCTTCAACCAATCATCGTATATATTGAACAAAACCATCTTTGGCTCCGTCGCCTTCAGAATCATATCACCAAACTTCTCAACCTTGAGACAAGCCTGGAACGGAAGCTGCAGCTCGCTTCCCTTGATAACAACGTTGGGGAAGTCCAGCAAGTGAACCTCGAGAGGATCCAACATTCCTTTACGAGTCACAATGATCTGTTTCGGCTGTTCTTCGACGGGGAGAGACCTCACAAGCGCAGCAACCTCTTCCGCGGTTTTCCACTTCGCTAGCTGGCTGAGCCGCTTCTGACCGGCCCAAACACTCGTATGGATAACTTTCAAGAACATCTGACCAGTCCTCGGATTGAAAATAAAAACCGCACCGTTGATCGGCTTAGTCGTCAAGTTTCCCTCAAACGTCTTGTGAATCGTGACACGGTAGACATTAGTATCATCAACGAACCATTTAATCTGATTGTTGAATATTTCACCATAGTTTTGGGATGACAGATACGGCTCCGTAGGAGCGGACGAGTATAGCTGCAGACCTTTCCTTATCCTATCTCTCAGCACGTACAGAGCCGGATTCGACTTCATAATCTTGTCCATCGCTCGAGTAAGAAGAGGCTTCGACCCAGGGAACCAGTTACCATACGCAGAGTGCAAGTTATACGCTAGATCAATCCCAATCACTACACCGGTCGGAGACGGATAGATAGACATGCTATCCGTCGTATAATCCATAAACTTGGCCCTGGTGTAACGCTCAATATCATGAGAGTCGTAATCTCCCCATCGAAGCTGTACGTCTATCCAGTACTTGTTACTCGCCTTCTGATCGAACACATCTTTTGACTCAGCAAGGAGGCTTGGTTTCGACATCGGCCATCTATGAGCAGCGAATAGAAGAACATCAGCGCAAGAGCTGTTCATCTTGTAACTCTTCCTCGGATGAATGGTCTCCTTCTGCACGGTTTCTATCTCCAAGGCGTCCAGCTCTCCGTCCAACACTTGGCAAAGATCCATCACAACACTCTCGTGGATCTTTTGCCACAGATGCGCACGGAAAATCTGAATCAGAGATATCTTTAGCGTAGGAATCTTCCCATGCATGAATATTCCAGTCAGATCAAGCTGCACTTGGAAACCCAAGTAAACATTCGCCCGGTTAATCGTCGGCGACCACCAGAGCGTGAATCTTCTGTTTGGAATCTGGTTCAGACCAGACCTCTGCGCGTTCGTCAGCTTCTTGTATTTCATCGACTCCTCGAAACCAGACGCCTTCTCCCAGAAAAGACCCTCCCACGTTGGGAAGTACGTTCCCTTGAATAGGGTATGCTCAAGAATACCTTCAACACCACCAAGAGCTTGTATAACATCAGTTCGGTAGTTGTTCAGGTTCCACAGCTTCCCGTCGTGCCTCTGGTGTGTCCACCAGAAAGGGTTTTGTTTAAGCACCTGGTACTGCTTAAACTCGGTCCGAACCCTCCAGCCTTTGTCATACGCTAGCGTCTGCCTATCCTTCTGAAACAGAGTGTTTATACGAGGGAGTCCTCTGTCCCAAGAGTCTTCTAGATCTTCCAGTGTAAGACGCCTGTTTTGGACCTGTGCTTCCTGCCTCTTTAAAGCGTATTCCGCCCACACCCGCTGCGAATCGATAAACTCGCTTTCCCATGGCTGTATGTAACGGTACAGATTCGGTATAAGCTGACCTTCCTCGTGGCTCATCCCGCTCCTAAAGTGGGTTACACCAACATCTGTCTGCTTGCTGTATTTAAGGTCGCTTTGTGGGATCAGAATGTGACCCATTGACAGCATTCCCAGACCGCCGAGTTCCTTTGGAGCGTAGAAGATAACCGGAGGAAACCGAGTAGGCATCTTCGAGTTCAGACCAATCTTGATCCTCGTTTGGATTTTGTTCTCGCACTTGACAAGAAGATCCAAGAGCTCTTGCGTGTGCACAGTGGCTTCACGAAAGTAAGTCATGAGACCAATCAGAGCCGTGTTCCACTTGTTGACGATCTTGGTAAACGTGGTTGATCCCGAAGACATGAGAATCTGCCTCACACGGTTCTCAAACACCTTCATGTGTTCTTCATCCACCTGGAGAAAAGCAACTGCAGTCCTCTCCTTGGTCTGTTCGTTTTGCAGATTCCACACACCATCTCTCGTATCATTGCTTTGTGTCATCCTCATTTTCGGGAGTATGCGAACTTCAAACCCACACATGCTGAAGAGGAGGTTAGGATTATCCTTGCTGTAGACAGAGACGAAGCCGTTCTCCCACTCTAGAGTCGCGAAACTCCGAGGCAGACGATTCTTCATGCCCCAGAAGACGCTTCTACCGAGATTGACATCATGTTTCATCGGCCTCATTCTCGCATCTCTTGGCCAGCACTTCTTGTTGTTGTACCCCACCATGTTCTCGTTGTTGGGATCTGGATGCTCCGTGAGATAGCGCTGAATAAGATCACGAGCCTCTTCGTGTGTAAACTTAAACATTATATGAACTCTGTCTATATAACGAGTGTAAAGTCTTATGGGATCACGTGTCTCCACTTTCGTATCCCAAAACGTCATAAACTCATTAGGCATCTGCGGTGGTCCAGCAATCTCACTCGCTCGAGTCAAACCAAGAAGCAAGAGATCAAGCGACAGTCCGTAGAACTGAACGACAAACGACGCGAACTGAAGTCCCCTGATCAGACCGTACGCGTTAGTATGACTCATATCCTTGTAAGCCAGATCCACGTTATTCTTGGCACACACGTAATCTGCAATATTGTGGTCAACAATCAAACGGAGAAGCCTGTTCAGCAAAGTCAAATCAATCTTCTCAAAGAACTTTTCAAACTTGGTCTGGAGCATCACCACGCACTGCCCATCACCAGTGTCCCATATGCCTTGCGAGTTATTGATACCTTGACACCACTTATAAACCAGAAGCGGTGGCGGCTCCGAGTCTGCTGGCTTGATCCAGTTCGGAAACAAGCCACGCTTATCACCCTCGTACCACAAGTACTGATCAAGATACGCGTCGGTAATTTTCTCCAGAGGATCTATCGCATAAACTGGTATCAAGTAGCTGTATAGATCCATAAACTGTATGCCAACCTCCTTCATGGTGCGCTGAGTGAGAAGAAGACGTTTGATCCGTGACAGAGCTTCGTGAGGGTTGTCGTAAGCTCGTTCAATCAGACCAAGCTCCTCTCGCTGCTGCTGGTTCAACCTCACATCACCACCGTACGATTCCTTCAGTCTCTCAAGGGCTAGGATTAGCATCTTCGTGTCATGTTTGTATGATAATGGAGGGAATGGAATTGGAGAAAACTTCCTCGATTCCAGCCAATGAAAAGTGGTCGTATGAATAGATACTGCTTCTTCCGAAGTAACATACGGACCGTCTTTAAGGTAATTGTGCTGCCGTTCCTGTTCTGCCTTTAACCAAAGACGAGTTAACCTTCCGAGATTTTTTCTACAAACCGTCTTATCAACGGTAGCTCCTCTTCTGATACGCTCACGGTTGTAGTGAGCAACGTTTGTCCACCAATCAGCTTTAGATTTGACGTAACGGAGGATCATATTCTCGACTGGTACCGGCAATCCAGGGACCTTCCAAGGGATGTTAGCTTTCCAGCATCGCCATGCCTCGCTAAGGTGTTGTAGTATCGTCTTCGCTTTACTTTGCTTGATACCTTCTGGCATGGCATCAAGAACGTCATGCATGACAGCAGCTCGAAGCTCCAAATCAAAATTGCTTTCAACTCTCTGTTTCGTGACCGTTTTGGGGATTCCTTTTGAAAGACGCCCTTCAAACTGACGAGCAAGAAGATTCCCTAACCATCGTTCGAGAAGAGGGATTATCCCTCGTAGGAAAAACAACCATACTCTCCACATGGGAGCCCAGAACCCACACCCTGGTCCTTTACCCACAGGACCGGTGTTGAAACGGTAATAGATCAAGTGCTTTAAATCCTTGCACATCCTGATCTGCCTCATGAGTCTGTACTTGTAACGATACATACCCGTCAGCTGGCCAACATGGGAGAATATATACTGCAGCCCATCAGCCAGTTGGAACGCATCGATGTTGCCGAGCCGGAACTGGACGTTTGCGTCGACCACAAGTTTCGTCAGCCGGAGAATCTCGCGGCAGAGATGGAAAGCGTTCCCGAAACGTGACTTCTTTCTCTCTTTGGTGGTCAGAGTCTTCACAGGCTTCAGGTTGAAGTTGTAGTCGAGATGCAGATAGTTCAAACCCTTCCGGTGAATCAGCAGATTCAACATGTTATGCCCCTGCCTGCAGACTTGGAGACCCGCTTCGACCCAGTCCAGTTCGGTGCTCTGGAAAAACTTTGTAGCCGCGAGAGACCGGAATAAATGCTTCTTCTTCTGAGACTTAGGTGGCTTGTGGTGCAGCTCGTTCAACACGTAGCATTTCAAAAGCTTTTGGTAACTGACTCGAACTTTAACCGGGTAAGCTTGAGGACAGTGCTCCTTGAACCACTCTGACACCAGTGGGATATCTTCGGACCGCCTTGTCCTCCCAGACCTCGTATTGAAAGGCCGTGGAGCAAACAACAAAGAGATGCCAGCGGATGTAGTGTCGGTATAGAGTTGTGTGTCTTTTAGCAAAGGCTCCACTCCTTCAGGTAAGGTAAAATCATCCTCCTCCTCCTCATCATCATCATCATCAAACTTCCTTTTCCTTTCCCGCCTTTCCTTATTAGTGTTGCTTATTGGATGAATCAACGGATCATAATAAAATGCAGGAAGATCAGGATCCTCAGTCTTTATGTACATAACCATAGGGCTGTGATACACAGAGAGTTTCACCTTCCTCGGCCTATTATTATACAGATGAGGAAAAGCTACTCTGTACTCAGTTCGCAGAGGAGAGCGAATGATAAGCTTTGTGATGTCATTAAACTCATTCCAGTCCTCATCACCTTTCTCCATGTCACGGTACAAAGGCTCAAACTTAGGACCTCCAGGTATGCACATGGTCAGAGCCTTCGCCGTGGCGAAAGATTGCTTGTCAAACAAGTAAAAGTAGTTGCGATCAGTTAAATTATCAGACAGCAACTGTCCCGCAAGCCTGTGAAGCGTCGCCATGATCGGAAGCGAGAGGTTCCACCTACTGTAACTAGGACCGTTGATAAATTTGGTTTTCACTAACGGCTTGTGGTCGTAAAACCAATCGTACACAGGGGAATCCTCTTCCTCGTCCAGCTCCATCTGAATCGGCTCGAGAGGATCCACGTCAAGCAAGTTATCCGCATAGTCAAGAGGAGGCTCCTCGTCATCAAACGGAGGAAACCTCATCCTCTTGAAATGGCGGCGATCCCTCTTCTCTCTCCGCATCATGATCCACATCGTACCCCACTGAGCCATGTAGATAGGTTCCACGACCCAGGGAATCTCGTTCACGAACGTGATGGCCCCGGTGACGTGGTACAGAACCTTGACGTCACGAACCTGCTCCCATGGCATAGGCATGTTCTCCAGGAGCTTGAAGACGGCGTGAGGGACGAATTTGAGAGCTCCTAGGTACACGCGTTTGTCGTGGCTAAACTTCTTCGACGAGGACATGTCGCCGTGGTCTTTGATGATCTTTCTGACGTGCTCGGGAGGCATGTCCTCCTTCTGTGTTTCCACGAATCCGAACTTTCTACTGTCATCGTAGCGTTTCGAGTTTAGCTGCGTCCATCTACGGGACTTCTCTTCGACCGTAGGAGGAGGAGGATTACAAGGTGGCGGCATCGTGGAGCCGCCGGCATTGTTGGTACTCCACATGGCTAGGGTTTTTTCAAATCCAAACACCGAAAGTAGTGAAAACCCCTCAAAATTTATTTCTGGCTGAGTCGCTTTCTTTTTTTTTATTAGAGGAAACGAGTAGTAGTTTCTTATTTTTTTTTTGATCAGAGGTAGTAGTTATATAGAAAACTATGAGGCGGCTTTTACCAACAAAAAAAAATGAGGCGGTGGGTGTGCTTTAGGCGGTTGTTCAAACCGGCACAACAGGCTACTTATCTGTTGTTGGGCCTTTAATTATGATAAATGGGCTATAAACCGCCGCATTACAATTTTTAGTGTGTTTGGAAATTACATTTTTGTCCTATTGGTTTCTACAATCTCCAATACAGAGCTACTCGTACTCTTTAGAGCAACTCTTTTTAATTATACTAGATATACGCGCGGATAATATATTTAAATTTGTTATATTTATTATTTTTATTTGTATTTGAATTTTTGTATTTTAAATTATATTAAACTAATTTTTTAAATTTGAATATTTTTATATTTTCAGTTTAAAGTAAGTATTTGAAAATAATTCATTGGTAATAATAGATAATTTAGTCATATAATTATCATCAATATACCATGATGAATAGTTGTTAAATATGTTATATTATATGTAACACAATTAACTAATAAAATATGAAGAATCGATTTTGAGGTTATAGAATTATGTATAAAACTTAAATTATTTTAGTTTAAAAGATTGGAATCTCATCTCCAATAAATTCAAAAAAAGAAAAAGTACTCCAATAACCTACTTAAAATATAAAACCCCCTTTTCAAAAAAAAAATATACTTAACAATATTTTTCGTGTAATAGTTGGAAACTAACATTTGAAGATCGATCTAGAATAATATTTTAATATGTCTAATGATAAAATATTAATTATAATAAACAAATTTTGAATTTTACAATATTACATGAATTAGAAATCATTAAAATCTAAAATATATTTTATTAACACAAATTTTATTTATTTTGACATTATAAAATATTGCTTTAGTTTTATTTGTATATTATTTTGTTCATAATTTAGTTTCTTTTTCAGTAATTTTAAAATTATCAAGAATATAATATATTTAAAACTTTTTTATTTAAATATATCCAGATATAATGTCTCATTTTATATGTGTTTGTGTTGAGCATATTTAATTTGTAATTTGTATATTTAATAACACCTTGTTGTGTGCCGTCTATGTTTTTTGATAAATGTGTGTGTCATTTCATTTTAATAACACCTTGTTGAACATAGAGAAGCAAAAGAAAAGTGTTATATCTGTGGGAGAGACAGTCTAAGTTTTAGGATTTCTAGAATTTGGGTCTAATAGACCTCAAAGAAAAAACAAAACAGATTTATAAAATAAAGCTCACATGTACAGTTTTTTGTGACGTGGCAAAATAAAATGTTTTAATTGGTCGATTATTTTTGTCCACGTGGACAGCCTATCTAAGGTTTATATTGCCTTTTAGTATAGTTTAATAGCTGTTTAACATGTATTAACTAAACGATTAATATATTCCTGCTTTTGTTATCCTTTAAAGACCTCACAATCTTGTTTTTTTTTTCTTTTTGAATTGAATGTAAAATTTATTCAGAAACAAAAAAAAAATTTCGTATGTGTTTACAACTACTAGTTACAAATTATTAATTAGGTTTTGTTTTCTTTGTGCAAGTTTCACAGATTGTATCTAGGAATATAATGACATTATTATATAAACACAATATGATACATATTGATAACTTAGGTCTTTTTGTTATAGAATGAATTATAATTTATTTGAAGGTTATATAATACAGCTTCCCTATATATAATATATCTAGTGAAAATTTCAAAACATAATCATGGAGTACTGATTTTACGAAATATCACTTCCACATGAATGATAGACTACATAAAGTTTCATTTTTATGTATAAAAAAGGAAAGGGAACAAATTAAACATGAGGTTCTATGTTTTGAGGAACGTTTTCGAGAGATCATAATTAATGATACTTTGGTTTCCCTTTCACCAATTTTTGGATTCACTTGGTTCCCTTTTGAGCACCAATAGCATCATAAGAGCGAGCAGCAATAACAAAAAGGTAAATAGCCAACTTCTCCAAGGCACGCGGTATCAGAATAATTGATCTCCAGGCAACTCTTCTTGCAATCGTCAATGGTGACACAAGGACCGCTTATGAAGTATAGGTTAGCGAGTTCACACTCCCCCTCCACTTTTGACCCATTAATTCATACAACACACACACACATTTGTAAACATGTCTGTACGTAATTAGGTATTGAGGAAACAGTTTGATTTTACGTTACCTGGAGCAGATAAGAGGAGGATGGAGAGACAAACAACTACAACAGCAGCAACAACAACTCTGCTCAATCTTAAGCTCCCCATTGCTCTTCTTCTTTTTCTTTCTTTTTCCTTTTTTTTTTCTTTATGGTTATTACAACCAAAAAGGGTTTCAATTTATAGCTCTGAAGGTTAGAGGCTAGGAGTGGGCAAAACAGGAAGCAGATAGCGACCCACTTTATTTTATAATTTGCTCTTCACTACTGGCACCGTATTAAAACTCAATTTGATTTCTCAATAAGACTCTCCAGTCTCCACGTGGTCCACCTCAGCCATCTCCAATACATATGTATATTTTATACAATCCCAAACAAAATCCACTTCCACAAATGATAGACTGCATAAAGTTTTATTTTTCTTAATAATAAAAAGGAAAGGGACTAATTAAACATGAGGCTCCATGTTTTGAGGATCGTTGGAGAGATCATAATTAATGATCACATGGTTCTCCTCAGAAGCTTGGACACTTATAGTAACAGCGAAACAGCGATGGCTATATCGGGATCGCATATGCTACGAAAACAAAACTAATCCTTTTCCATTTTAAGACACTCAACATGATGTGTATGTTTTAAAATATAATACCCCATGCACACAGAGGCGGTCAACGAAGTGAAACATTGGCATATGACTCCCCAATTTTTTAAAGAATATTACACAGAAAAAACTTCCAAATTTGTTTAAGAACAATTTATTAAATTTTTATTGAATTACTTATAACCCCCGATATTGCAGGGACGCTACTGTATTCCTACTTAAACAATGACTATTTATATCTCTTTTGTTGCTGGCAAATTATCCATATGGTCTAACAAAAATGAATGTTATTCGCAGTATTAGACCAAGCAAACACTGAGTGAATTGTTGCGACTAGTAATTTATTTTCCATAATCTTAATTACCAAAAGAAAACTATAACCAAAAGTTTAACAACTCAAGAAAACCACTTCTTGTCCAAATAATAATAATAATCTCTCATCACCTTTTGTGTACCTGGTTTACAAAACTGACCAAAGCCTCCACTCGCACAAGTAATCCAGAGTTTCCCTGCTCTCTGCTAATGTATGTTGCAATTTCTCCATACCGCGTGTTTTCCGCTTGTTGACATGATTGTCTCAGGTTGCATACATCCAAAAATAAGTTTAAGACAAACTGTCTAATAAGGCACAACTCTACAGATAAAACAAAGAGGTGGGAGCGGTCAAAGTGTCTGCCGTTTCATGGTTAGGAAAGTGTACAGCTTAGCATTTGGAGGAATACAATAGTGAACCACATGACTTGGGATTAACACAATCCTCTCGGGTGATTTCACTAGACGGAATATGAATCAGAAACTTCAACTATAAGAGTAGCAACACTCAGGCCCTCTTTAGCTAACTAAACCTTCTCACACATAACCCATACAACTTTTCTCTCTTTCTAAACTTTTTACATGCATCAAGACTCTCGGTTTGCAGAACTAATCCTTTTATTTATCAACAAGACCTGATTGCGGTGATTCCCTTCATCTCCTTTATGGCTCTTCACCAGTACCGGATCTCTTGATCCACAGCAAAATCGCTTCTGCTTCTGTCACTGCACGTTGCTTCGTATACATCCTCCTCTTCTTTGATCAGTTTCAGCCTAGTCCTCCTCTCTGTCTCTGTCACCCGTGTTCAGACCGCACATGCGAAGGACGACCGATACATTCTCGCGAGTTCCTCAAGATACTGAACAGATGATCGACAAACCCTAGATCCTCCATTTCTTCAGTCACCCCGTCGTGTGTATACGTGACAACACAGATGAGCAAATATCCACAAGGAGCACAATGCTTTCTGTTTTGATCCTATTTGTCAGCACGGGAATTAAACCTTCTGAAACCACTTTTTCCCTGTTCCCTGTAAGGATACAGAGGTGGAAAACAGCATAAGCGGCATTAATGGCGGCTGAGAAATCAGCATATATATAGATTCTATGATTGGTTAGGGAAGCAAAAGCGATTGAGTTCCTAAATTAGATCGCTAAGCCATGCATTAGTGATTTACATTATAGCAGTGTTTTTTTGGTTGAACCCCTTAATCTACAAAATTATTAGCGGAAGGGTGTTCCTAAAGTGTTTATGAAATTGCATGATATATAACATATAAAATTATTTTTTTCAAAAAAACATGAAATCACAACTTGATTCATGCGTGATTTTATTAAAAATAAACCCTCTTTAGAAATCAGTTATCTGTCATTTATTACTAATCATATAGCTTAATAATATATCATGCATTTTATTAAAACTAATAATATATAAAATCATTTAACTACTTTAATCATAATATTTTTTGATATCTTTTATTTTAAATACAAATATATTAAGTATGAAATTCTAACAAATCTGTTTAAAAAGATTTTAACAAGATTTTAATTTCAAAATTATATTTAAATACTTTAACTAATTTCAAAATTAGTTTTGAAATATTATTATACATTTATATATTCAATTATCATTTATAAAAAGAAAAATAAAAACTATATCATATTTTTATCTATTATATAATCATAATCAACCATATTAAAATAAAATTATTATATTAAAAATTAGGATATAATATGTATAAAAATTAACATGTATTTCATTAAAGCTAATAATATAAAATCTTTGTAACTACTTTAATCATGATATATTTTCATCTTAATATATATAGATTATATTTTAAAAATTTCTAATAAATCTGTTGAAGAATGTTTTAACAATATCTTAATTTTTAAAAAGTTAATGAAAATATTTTAACTAATTTTCTAACTAGTAATGATTATTATTATGCCTTAATATATATATATATTAATTATCGTTTATAAAATGAATAATTAAAATTCTATCATATTTTATCTACTTTATTATCGTAATTCTCATGTCAAAATACAATTATTATATTGAACTAAATATGATAAAATTATATTAAATATGTATGTGAAAATATAATACGATGACATAACAACTTAACATTAGCAAACTATATAATACATGTCTAACCATTAACATATTTTAGACTTTTGTATATACAATAATAGAATCTAAAACAGATATTGGTAAAAGAAAATCCATTTTTGAAAGACGAGTCATAATTTAGCATAAATTAAATATAAATAATTTTTAAATATATTTTTTCATGCATATTAATTTGTTTAAAAATTAAATGCAAATACAATAAAATAAATATATAATAAGAAGTTATATAAACTTTTAAGTATACTAGAGGTTTCTCCGGACTACGCCTGGGTTATTTCCATAAAAATATTTTATTTTAAAACATTATGTTATTATATTTAATTAGAATGAAAAACGTAAATAATGATAAAAATATATTATTTAAAATATTATCACAATAAAAATATGTTAAAATATCAATCATTTAAAATTTGATTTTTTAACTCTTTTGTTCATTCGATTTTTCTAATTCATATTATATAATGGTGGCTAAGAGTTTAAGTTCTTACCAAAATCTGAAAATCAAAAGCCAAAATCTAAAGGAATCTCGAGCGGAACTGTTTGGTATCTTATTTGATATCTATCACTTTATTTAGTCTTTCCTTTGATGTAATCTCTTTTTCATTTGTTCCTCGTTATGTAATGCGGCGGCTGACGCAGTGGCAAATTCAGGTCTCCTCGCTATGAACTCCTCCTCCGACTATGGAGTGTAACACTTTTCAGTTATTGCAATGAAAGTTAGTTTGTCCAAGAAAAAAAGGACAGCAATTGTTTGATTATGCTCTGCAGCGTGCTGTTACCAAACTTTCCTCAGAGAGGAAGAAGAAAGTTGTATTGCTTGTGGAGGAATTTGAAACCGTGAAACCTGTTATTCCACATGGTAGAGAACCTGCACCGGTTTTGAGTTATGGAAGACACTTTCAAATCTGCAATTAATAAAGGTAATCTCAACAGAATCTCTTACAACTCAGTTAATAAATCTGATGTGTTGCAAGTTATGCTTATGAAAAAACTTTGATGGTTTCTATGTGTGGTTTTAATATGAATGATATGATTCTACTTAACCTGTGAGGAGGACTTAGTGTGTGCTTGCTTTGAGACTAATGTATGGGATGATCTTATGTATTTGTCTAGTTATATGTAAATATTTGAGATTGTGCATCAATCGAATGCTGTTGGTTGTTATAAAAATTTGACTGTTGTTTACAGACTCTAAACCGATGATTTAGATTGTTCTGTTACCTAGAATAGAGCATGCAAATAGTATGTGCAGTATATAAAACTAAGAACACAATAACAATCCTCCATAACCAAAAGATCATTAGCAACATCACAGGAGTTTGCAAGTCTAAAACAAGAAACCTAAAAAATAAACCCATATACACTTTGGGTATCTCCAGACAAAAGCACACTAAAGTCGATTGCTACAAAAACACCAGTCGCTATTATAACAAGCAACTCAGTCGTTGGTGATATTGAGGGACTTGTGGTTGTGAGTGATAACTCCTCCACCAGAAATAGCTCCTTTGATGAGAGTTTCAAAGCTCCTCATCTCCACTGATTTCAACCTGCAAATGCCTCGGGGTGATTCTCTTCACTTTCAGTTCTTTGCTGGCGTTTCCAGCCAACTCAACAACTTCTGCAGTTAAGTATTCCAGAATCAATGCCGTGTTCTGCATTTACATCCAAACTACTACAAAAAACAACAAAGTGATGTCTCAGTATAAGAATTTCTCTGAAAAACTGAATCGTAAACTAAGCAAAATAGCAGCAGCTAGAAAGCAAGCAAAACTCAAGATCTCGAAATAAAGACAAAAAAAAAACAGTTCTCAACATTGCATAAATCAACTTCGAAAAAAAGAAAAGAAAAATTGCATAAATCATACTCTACAAGAAGTGCCTTGTAGAGAAAACAAAGTCTGGGTAATTTGTTATATAACCCTACATAAAAAAAAACATGCAAGCAAAGAAAACTATAACTCTTTAATTCATAGAAAGAGAGGAACCAAATCTAAAAGCAAGTGAGGTCGGAGTGATTTCAGCTCCTACAATAATATCATTAATCTCCGACAGCGTCAGCTCCCATACCTTCACGTTCTTCTTCTCTGCGTAGTCAGAAAGGATTAAATCTGTTAGCGCCAACTCCACCCTCATCCATTGGTCATCAGTGAAAGAAGGCCAGATGCGACGTGGGTCAGTGACAACAGAGCCGTCTTCAGGCTCTAACAACATCTTAGCCTTGTCGTTATCCACATCAATCGCACGTAGGATCAGAACGAGCCTCGAAAAGGCGGTATACGGAGAAACACTCTCCAACCAATCATCATACATATCGAAGAAATCAACCAGCGATTCCGTCGCCTTGGAAACCACGTCACCGATTTTCTCAACGTTAAGGCAAGCATGGATGGGAAGCTGCAGCTCGCTTCCCCTGATAAGGGTGTTTGGGAAATCAAGCAAGTAAATCTCGAGTGGATCCAACATTCCTTGACGGGTAACAATGATTTGTTCGGGCTGGATTTCAACAGGGAGAGACCGCAAAATTTCATAAACCTCTTCAGATGTTTTCCACTTGGCAAACTGGCCGGGGAGCTTCTGACCGGCGCAAACACTCGAATGGATAACCTTGAGGAGTAGCTGTCCGGTTCTTGGAATGAGAATAAAAAATGCACCGTTGGTCGGATTAGTTGTTAACAAATTGTGAAAGGCATTGGTATCATCAACAAGCCATGTGATTTGGTGATCATCACAGCTGAATATCTCGCCAAGGTTTTGAGATGACAAACATGGCTGCATAGGGTCCGTCTCGGTACCAGGAGGGGATAAGAGCATAGCATCGTTTTCGCTCCACATGGCTAGCTAGGGCTTTCAAAATCCAAACGCGGAACGGAGGCGTAAAAACTCTAGCTAGAGAGCCTAGATCGATCGCGAAGAACCTTAGTGAGGCTAATCGAGTAACTCGAAAACCCCTAACACTTGAGTCGCTTCTCCTTTTTTGTTCTTTATCAGCAGGAACGAGTCGTAGTTATTATATAGGCGGTGTGCTTAGGCGGTTATTCAAACTAGTCATCCCTTATTGGGCCTTTGCTTACGATAATTGGGCTATAAATTATTTGCCCATTAGGCCGTAGCCATTATCAAAATAGTAAAGAGAGAGAAATAAAAAGTAATGTTCGTTTAACTCTTCTTATTAATCACCATGCTATTACCGGTTTAAATCTGTTAAGTGAACAAACAAACACATCTTGTAATAATAAAAGAAAAGTTAAATCCACAAGAACAGCAATTGCAAGAAATCGTGTAAAGTTTGTCTTCAGGTCTCTGCGAAATTGTCTAAACCCCTAGCTAATCCCGATTCCAAGTTCTTAGGGTTTCTATCTGAATCTTCAATTTTGCTTCCTAATTTTGTAGCGATTTTGAAACTGATGCTTGGATAATTCTTCTCTCTCTGCAGAGTGCAATGGCGGATGCGCCTTCGAGTCCGGTCGGAGACGGCGGAGAAAGCGGCGGCGGCTCGGTTAGGGAGCAGGACAGGTACCTTCCGATAGCGAACATAAGCAGGATCATGAAGAAGGCGTTGCCTCCCAACGGGAAGATCGGGAAAGATGCTAAAGACACTGTTCAGGAATGCGTCTCTGAGTTCATCAGCTTCATCACCAGCGAGTATGTTTGTTTCTTCTTATCAATCTCTCTCTCTCTGGTTTTAGCTTAGTAAAGTCTTTAGCTTTTTAATCTGAATTCTAATCAAACAAAAGTGTAGGACTTTCCAAGAATATGCACATCGTTTGTCATAGAGATATAAGTTAATATAAAATGAAAATAAGTATTCATTCATTGTAGATAAGCTTGGCTAGTAGCTCCTTTCTTCTACTATCAGAAGGTTTTTTAGGTTCAGAGACGGTCCTTTGGGATATTTATCTGATCTTTATGTTTGATTAGTGTGGAGTGTAATGGTTGGTTTGGTTAATCTCTAATTTGCGAGTATGGATTTATTTGTTTTCTGGTAATCAGGGCAAGTGATAAGTGCCAGAAAGAGAAGAGGAAAACTGTGAATGGTGAGGATTTGTTGTGGGCAATGGCAACTTTGGGGTTTGAGGATTACCTTGAACCCTTGAAGATATACCTTGCGAGGTACAGGGAGGTATGTTATGTTACATTGATTTCTTAACCCCTCCTTTTCTACAGACTGTTTATGTAATCCAAACCACATGAGTTGTTGTTTTTGTAAAAAATCGGAACTCAGCCATGAGAGAAATACTGTAACTTCTTCTATGTGTTCTGGTGTTGACAATCTTTGCCAATATATAGTTTTGTTAAGCAAGATAGATAAATCTATAGATCAACTCTCTGGATGCATATTTGCTTGTCGAAAATTTGTGAAGAAATAGACATGTTTTTTTTACTCTCTTTCAAGTTGTAAGCTTATGCAACGCGAGACTGATGTGGTTTGGTCTTTTCATTTCCATGTGTATGGTTTGCTGAAACAATCTGTACTGATGCAGTTGGAGGTAAGATAAAAATCCCATATGCCACCATTTCAACTTTTTAATTTATTTTACCCCTCCAAAAGAAGTTCCATTACAGAATTTCCCATTGGTGTTTTACATTTTGTTGTGAAATTATGACAGGGGGATAATAAGGGCTCAGGAAAGAGCGGAGATGGATCTAATAGAGATGCAGCTACTGGAGGTGCTCCCGGTGAAGATATGGCGGTATGATTGTGACTAGTGTAAATACCAATGCTATAGCCTTTTTGTATGTTTTTTTTTCCTCTGTTTCTTAGCTCTGCCTTCGTGATCTGTTTGCACAGAGCTGGTGAAAGAAGTTGCAAGTAAACTCTCTAGAGATAAAGAACAACGCCAAAATGACCAAGTAATTCCTCTCTCTCTCCCTCTCTGTGACACTGGCTTTGTGTATACCAAATGAAGAAAATAGTAGAAATATGTATGAATGTAGGTTTAATATCCAACCTTTCACCGTATTACAGTAAAAGTACTATCATAAACTTACCTTAGTAAAACTGTAAGTCTTACAGATAACTCTTACTAACTTACCAATGTAAATCTGCTGTCAAGTTGATCAAGTTGATTTTTTAATTGTTATTATTGTTTTATGAAGTACTTGTGTCTGAATCTTATCCCCATTGCATGATCTTAATCTTGTCATCTCCTTGACAACGATTTTGGCTAACATGGAATTTTCTTTAAAATGTGTGCAGGTAAACTTAGAGATCAGTGTGTTGTTGACAATAAACTTAGAGATCCGGTTTAGTTGGTTGTAGTTGAATATTTCTCTTAGATGTGAGAACTATCTGAAAGAAGGAAAAAATGTGTCCAAAAGCTCTCATCTCTTAGCTTCTTCTTTTATGGATTTCAAAAAGTTGAATATGAACAGACTCATTCTCTTTGATCTCCCTTCTCTTTTTCTTTACTCTTTCAAAAACCCCATTTTACCCGATACCCGAACCCGTATCCGAATCTAACCCGAATCGAAATCTGAACCAAAGTAATAAAATACTCGAATGGATATTGAATTAGGAGAGATTAGATATCCGAACCCGAATGGGTAATATCTGAACCCGAATGGATATCCGAAGATAACCGAACATATGTATAATTATCTTATATTTCTAGTTTACATCTTTTATTTAATGTAAAATATTTATATTAATTCTAAACATACGTTAAGATCGTATTGTATATATATATATATAGTTACGTACAAAATGATTTGTTACTCGCTTAAAATGCATATCAAATTTTTTATTTCATGGATTAACAAAACTTATATCCAAAATTTAAAAACAATAATCAAATTAGTGTTTTTATATTTAAAATATTATCTCTAAATATTTGAATCATTCAATCTATTAAAAATACAAAATTAGTTAACTGAAAGTTATATTTTTTAAATACAAGAAATTTGTAAAATTAAAAATTTAATATTTTATCAAAATCTAAATATCTGAACCCGATCTGAAATAACCAAACCCAAATTAAAAATACCCGTACTCGAAATACCCGAACAAGTTCTATATCTCTATACCCAAAAATCCGAAATACCCGAATCCGAACGGGTATTTGAATGCCCACCCCTACAAAACTCATTATCAAACAATGGGTTTAGAAAGACAAAAGAAACTTGAATACATTTTTTAAAAAAATGCAGGTTACAATAGACAACCTGCTCAAGAAAACTAATGCTAAAGCAGCCCATACGTATATCTACAAATATTAATGCTTGAATTTAATTTACAAAAATGGTGGAAATGAGATGCTTGTTTTGATTCTTCAGCTCAACTTTAGACCCATTTTGCTATATCATGTGTCTTGCATCATATCCACGAACTCACTGTAATCTATTCTTCCATCCTGTCCAGAAACCAACACAAACACAATTATATTAGCCACTAAACAACTTCCAAGTAAGCAAGATGAGATTTTAATTTACATTTTCCTTATCAACTTCACGTAAAATGTCGTCTAACTGAACATCCGCTAAGCCGAATTGCTTGCAAGCTTGCTGGAGCTCGTCTCTAGTTATATAGACACTTCCATCTTTATCGAAGTAAGAGAAAGCAGTGAACAAATGGTCTTCTTTCTCTATTTTGTTTAAATGTACCATTGCTGCTATAAAACTCTCCATAGTCTATAATCCCACTGTTATCTATATCCGCCTGAAAATGTATGTGTGTTTCCAAAAACTATTCGTATACCATATAGTCAAAGGCAAGTAGAGAAGTAGGACTAATTGCTTGCATTAATCCTAATATTTATGAATCTTAACGGTTAGCACCAGCTCTGTCTAAGCCTTTTCTTCTAAAGTTATGTATCTGTATCTATCGTTTTGAACATCTCCTTTAATCCTGCTATCTCTTCCTCTGATAAGCTCTCTGCTATCACCTGAATGAACTCATATAACAGCATGTCTCGTAAAGATGCATTGGTTAAACTGTAAGTTACTATAAATAGTTCACCCTGATAGCAATTTTCTTGAGCTTGTTCATGGCTGAGAACTGTTTCAAACGACTTAGGACAGCAGAATCAAGAGGCTTATCAAGAAAACAGAGAGACCAAAGTCGACAGTCTTGAGTGATGCCTCTTCCACCTCCACTAACAAACAAGAAATTCTCATGCTTAAGATCACGATGCATCACATTTTTTTTCCCCTTCAAATTTTTTTAGCCTAATTAACAAAACCTAATGGTCCTCTGTTTCTATATATCTATTATTATAAAATACAGTTTCTATCACTCCAGAGCTCGCCACGTCGGATTCCAGCGTGGAAATTCATTTTATATCGTTGCGCCACGTGTCCAATGCCTTCTAAACGCACCGTACCATTTAAACTTTGACATCATGGGCTTTGTGTGATTGGGAGATTATCCGGCCCGAGTAAAAAAGGATGTCCCTCTAACCCTAAGTCGGTGTAAGCAAAACACGAAGTTCGTCTCTCCTCTAATCCTCTTCATGCGGCGAGAGGCGGTGACGTTTGCGCTTGATAGTATTAGAAACCCGATGAAACCGATGAAACTGAATCGATTCCTCAGCTTGAAACCTATATATATGTTCCTCGCATTTTGCCTTCAGTACTAAACTCAGGGAATCCAGATAATCACCAGCATCAATGGCAGATCCATTTCACAAACGTCTCTCTGTTTGTCTCATCTGAATCATCTTCGAGTTATCATATTTTGTCTGTGTAAGGTAAACATGGTATTGTTAATTGATTCACATGTTTATTGGATCGGTTATATAGTATGATCTATACATAATAAGATTGAATTTTGTGTCAGTAATGAAGATATTGGAAACAAGCTAGGGCTGACGACCTCAACAAGATGTAAAAAATGTTCCCGTGGAGAAGTTTGGTAGGGAGGTACAGTTTTTAAAGGGAAATTCTCAGTTTTACTCTTTCACTTTGCTATGTTTCCATTGTTAAGTGTTTATCAGCTCTATACATTCGAGGTTGATGAGTAATGAGATTATGCAAATTTGAGTGACATATGTGATTGGTTTCTCATTATAAGAGCTTTTAGCTCTTACACACGATGATGATAAGTACTTTGATTTGGTTTGTGTCTGCAGTTCATAAATAGAGAGAGATTGTTCACTTGGACGTGCATCCAGTTTTTGATTCAAAGGTTTTTATTTTCCTTTGGTAAAATCTTCTGTCCGATTCTTTTGAAATGCTTATCTTTCAATTTTGGTTGCTTTCGCTTATAGGGTGTGGATCTGATGATGAGTATATGAGGCTGAGAGTGTAAAACAGAAGCCTAAACATCAGGAATCTCTTTTCGACTTCATCTCTCACTTTATATAAATGGATGCAGAAAGAAAGAAATTATCATGTTCTGTCTCAGCATAAGGTTAGTTTTAAAATTTATATCTGGGGTTTTAGAAGTTATTTAAACGATTGAATCTGATTAAGTTTTTTTGTCGTTGATGCAGAGATGGAGAGTCTCTTTTTGTAATCAAAATCCAAAATGATGATTTATTCTAAATGCTTTCACCTCGCAGTTTCCTCATGTCTCAATCGTTAAGTGAAATAAAATTGATGGGAATATCACAGCTTCAGACGAGTTTGGCTGCCAAAGGTTTATGACATATTCAGAAAAGGTAAAATTGCATTTTTTACAAATCTTGCTTTTATGTAAACCCTTTTCTAATCTTTAACAGGTAATTCTTTTATGTTTGTTTGCAGGTAAAAGTGGATTTTGTATCATCTAATCAAGTTTTTTTTGCACCATCTAATTTGATCAAGTTATTTTGCACCAGCACCAGCTGCATACTCTTCTTGAGAAGGCTGATATATTCACTTCCTTACCATTCGACTGGTCAACCCTTTGTTTCTTTTGAGAAGCCAATAACTATTATCAACTTTGTCGTTAACAGGAGCTGGTTGATGGTGACAGACGGCTGAGGGGCCCATTTAGGGGTTGTTTCAGTGACTCCTCCACCCACGAGACACTCCAAGGGCTAGAGAGTGAGCAGGTGCAACCTATAGACATGACAGTCAACTTCAGTGTAGCAACAGCAAGGGTTAGACACAACAAGATGATCTGCACAGTTTTGCCCTAAGTATAGGCAGAGGAACATGGTTTAGTACAAACTGTAGTTTCAGTGAGCTGATTTTTTCCAACATGTTTCCGTTCTTCTGTTCGGTTGTTTTTGGAGTGTTATCCTATAGGGTTGTGATACCAAGCGTCGAGAGAACAAATAGCACATAATCTCTGTTACTAAATGGCTTCAAATTTGATGAAGTTTTAGCACCATGTCCATATGATGAATCTTAATGTATGTAGTTTTGTATATTTGTTCCCATCTTATCACCTTTTTATTGGATATTTTGAAATTTTAGTCTGTAGTATTTTCCGTATATTTCGACAGTACCTGTTAAAATTACGTAACTTTTGTATACTTCAGTTTTGTGCATACTAAATTACGTAACTTTTGTATACTTCAGTTTTGTGCATACTACTTTTAGATATATTTGCACTCAATTCGTATGAGTTTGCACTAATGAGCTTTCAAATTAAGATTAATGGGCTTCGTGTCATGTTTGATAATTTTGGAAACTGCTGTAATAATGTATACACATGGTTGATTATTCGTATTATGTCGTAGCTATATGTTTCAAATGAAAATTAAATAAAAAAATTTATCCACTAACAATTAATTAGTTTTTAATGCATTTAGAGTTATAGCTATACGTTTCAGCTTGAAACTAACATGAGATATAAAAGCGTTAGTAATCTAGCAGTAACATGCATGCATAGAGAGAGCTGTTGATTTGTGTTCCAAAAAAAAAGAGAGAGCTGTTGATTTATTTACAATGGCGGAGCTAGGTGGAGAGGAAGGAGAGTCAGTTGACCCCTATAACATTTACAAAATTCATATCGCATGCAGTCTTTATTACGTGAAAAATTTGGTTGAATATTTGCGATGTTGACCCGTTGCTCTAGATTCAAACTTACCTTCTCAACCCCTTCGATATAATTTTTCATTCGTTTGTTAAGTTGTTTAGTTTTGACATGGTTTACACAGTTTTACACAATACTCCCTCTGTTTCAAAATGATACATATTCTAAGATTTTCACACTTATTAATAAAACACATTAAAGCTTAGTTATTTGTGCATAGTTTTTTCTAATTTTATATTTCCGATATTATTAAGCCAATAAGATTTTAAGAAATGAAATTAATGTTTTTGAACACACACAATTTTTCATTATTAGTTGACAAAAGTACATTGAAAATGTGAAAAATACATCTTTTTGAAACAAATTTTTTACTAGAACATGCATCTTTTTGAAACAGAAGGAGTACATTATTAGGCTTCATTACCAATTACACCAAAAAACAATGCTTTGTAGGATCTAAACAATAAACATTTCATTTTAGCTTGCCTAACTTGAATTAGTATCTTATTAGTTTTCAACTATTGTAATTAAAATAAAGTGAAAGCGAAAATGTAAAAAAAAATATTATCGGAAAAATAACAAACAACAAAATCATCTACAACTTCTGTCAAAACTAATATCTATATCCAAATAACTTTAATTTTTTTGCAAAAATTCAAATATACTAAACTCTAACACACTGATTAGTATTATTACAAATATCTTCAAAATCAAATTAAATTTAGTAAAAAAAGATAGAGCAATTCATTTTTAATAAAGGTGTAACTGAGTTTTTTCTCAAAGAAATTGCTAAATATAAAAAAATATAAATAAAGAAATGAAAATATTCAAATAAATCATATTTAAATATATAAAAAATCCGTGCGTAGAACCGATAAAAACCTATATTAAATTGACTTTCTTTCGAATTGTATAAATTATAAAATTTAAGAAGAAATGCATTTAAAATCTATCAAATTTGATAGAATCAAATATTGTGAATAAAGTAAAATATCTATATTTTAAATGGATTGTTTTAATATAGTAACATATATAATTCCTATAAAAAGAAATAGTAAAAATTTGTACTAATAATAGTAAAAATTTTAATTAAAATAAACTAAAAATTTCATCAAAATTTATAACACATTTATATTATTTCATTCATTTGCTTACCCGCCCGTAGGGCGGGTCCGACCTAGTATATATATATATATCTCTCTCTCTCTCAAAGCTTCTTGCGATCGCTGTTTCTCTCCGAGATCGAAACACGCAAACCACTCAATAGCGGACGCGCATCCATCGATACGGAAACGTGAAATGATCACAAGAACCGGGTTGATCCTAGCTTTTGCAGCTTATTCTTTCTTGCGCTGGAAGATAAGTTTTCCTGATACCCTACATATGGAATATCTTAAGTTAGGTCGAAGGGTTTTGCTTCCGAGAAAACTTCATGAGCTGATGCTGATCATAGGAGGAGGAGGAGAAGAAGAGGAAATGAGAGAATAAGGAGGATGATGATGTCGTCGCTATCAATCTTACATAGCATGTGGGGGTCCTCGTTGGCTGTCGTCTACTATCAATGCCCAGGCTGTGGGAATTAATCATGTTTAAAGGTCTTTCCTCCCTGAAGAGACTCTTTATACTTAGAGCGTTGAGGGTCTCTTTTCACTTCCCTTGTTTGAGGGTATCGTGTTGAGCATCTACTGATGTCTCTTGTTTTTTTTCTTGTTTTCATCTTTTGAACTTTGTTTTGGTTGTCACTCGAGCCTATTGGCTTAAAACTCTTGAATGAATTATTCACCGACCAAAAAAAGGGAGGATGATATGAACAAAATAATGGTTGTAGTATGGCCGTCAGCCATGAGCCGATAAGAATAAGGGTAGACACATTTATCAGAAACCGAAAGAACCAAAACCAAAATTGAAATAAATTAAATTTCATAAGTAACTGCATATATCTTATATTTTAAAATTAAAATATCCAAAAAGCCGATTTACTCTGAATACTATTTTATCGAACAACCTGAATTACCCAATATATGACCTAAAAAACTTGAATTATCCAACGCTTTTACCCATATTATAATTGGAATCAAACTGAAACCGAATTAAACCGGATTTTTTTTTATATATATTTGACGGTTACTAACCGGAACCGAACCAAAATAACGAAAGTCCGTTTTACTGCATCTTAAGAATATGAAGATGCTTTTGAAATAAATTCAGACATTAGTTTGGACCCTTTCTTTTATGACGTGATGAATTTTCTTTCTGATAATTCAGCCTTGACAACACGTTAGTTACATTCCAGTTTAGCGTGAACAAAATACAGATTTTAGGTATGTGCTATATAGTGTTATTCATTGGTTTTCAATTTGTTTCATTCATGTTTTTTAATTTTGTAACATAATTATGCAAACAATCCCAGTGGCTTACATGAAGTTGGAGAAGATGCCCGACTCTTGAATTTGAAATATTCCCCCGCCCCCCAATTATTGTTCCAAATATCACATTGTAAAAGCATTGGTTTTAAATTTCCTTCTTCTTTTAATTCCATATCTGGTGACTAGTATAGACATTAAAATTCTCAAATACAAAAGTTAATGTTGTCAAATATTCTATTGTGTTGCACTAGCATTACTATGATTACTTAGATGACGACTAAAAATGCCTTTTTTTACTGCGAACCGACGTTCATATTATATTAAATATGATTAAAAAAAAATTCAACAAGAGTATGAATGAAGGTTCAAGGACAGAAATATATTCCATGCCTTTTCACTTAGCTGTAACAACATGTCTTCCATAAATTAATGTAAAATTAACAAGACTATGTAGACCTCCACCTTTACTTTTGTTGTTAAACGAACCTTCCCTTTAAACAATGGCCTTTGGTATTGGAAGGTCCGCTAATAACAAAATATAAAATATATAATAAGAAACATAGTTGGGCTTTTGCTTTATTCCCCTGCAATCACATGGAAGCCAACATGAGTGGGGTTCGGACTTAGGAATCATGAGAAGCTAACAATCATATTTGATACTGAATTTTAGTGGTAACATTTACACTAAACCATGCCTTGTATTATGTATGATATTGACAACGTATTGCAACATACGTGGGGTAATATTTTTTAACTATAATTTTAAGTATATAATATTAATGTATTTAATAAAACGTTTTTAAGTATACAAAATTTACATATACAATCGTTGTTGCTGAAAACATATTTTAGTAAGGGGGAAGTGGTATATTATCAAAAAAAATTATATGGTATCGACTTTCGACAAATATTCGTGTGTCTCATCTCATCAAATGAAAGAACTATAGTTGAAATATAGTATTCTTTATGAGAAAATTGTGTTTATATTCTACAGTACTTGTATACGTAATACGTGACAGAAAAAAAAAAATTCTACAGTACTTGTATTATATATGATGTACTTCTTTCTTTCTTTTTAACACAAACTATATATGACGTACATACTACAAATTTTGCAAGGATTTCAACCACAAGTTCCTTGTTACCACTCAACAACAGAGAGATCCTGCTTGGCCTCTTGTCCTCATAGCATAACTGTTTGCTATTTACAAGATTTGGAGAAAGAGAAACCATCAAACATCTATAACTCCATCTCCTCTCCTACTCAAACTGTGAGATTCCTAATGACAGGTTGGTCCGAAATCAAATTCAAGCACCTGGTACACAAGACGTAACAATGGTTGCTAAAAATTACTAATTTTGTTAAGAAACTCTATATACTCAAGATTTTTCTCTACATGATAGTACGCAGTCATCATATGTTATTATTAATAATAGTTTTTGGTTATCACATTTTCCGTTGGTGTTCACTATCAATATAATTCAACTAGCTAGGTAACAGTAATGTTGAATACTTGAATTAATAGGCAATTTGGATCTCTATGTTTGGTCAGGTTCTATTAAACTATAGGTGGGTGTAATTTTCACCCCCACTTTTGTGGACTTTTGATAGGTTATTTGTCTTTCCTCATTTTGGAGTGTGTAAACTGTAGTTTAGTATATATATATATATTTTGTAATCAGTTTAGTATAATTTTCAGTCAATAAGAACTGTTTCTTCCAATATATATACCATGTAACAAAAAGGAAAATAGTATATGTATGCCGTTCTTATTTAATATAAGTAGTTTTAGTTTCAATAGATTTTGGGCTACTTTTCCTAAAATTAAACGTTTTGCAGAAGTGTTGAACAAAAAAAAACGTATTGCAGAACTAGGATGCAGAATAACTATTTTTACGTGAAAATCCGACCCCGTTACCTTTTTGATGCCACGAACGGTCGAAGAAGAGAGGCAACTTTGAGTTTAAGCTAAAAGGAAGAATCTATAAGCTACAAAGCTGGGGTGTGTGAACTATCAACGCTTTTAGCCAACCTCATACATAAGCGAATACGCATTATAGCCTTATAATAGGTAACACTTTAGTATTATTCTTGCTGAAAATGACGAACAATAATTCTCAACCATAAGATTGTCAACTTTTCCGACTCTATCTGTCCTTTTAATGACCTTTATTTTTCACACAATGATTTCTCTGCATTTTGTTTGGTATTTTCCGAAAACTTTGAATTCCAAAGATTTTTTTTTCATAAATAACTAAACGGATTAAGTCTTAGGCGCTGGCATGCCTTCCGTTTACACAGTTTAACAAAAGTTGTAGAAGTGTCATTTTGTTTAGACTTTCAAGAATCTTTCAAGAATCGGCTTGATATTTTTTATTTGGCATTGTCCAGAACTAAATATCTTTTGAGTCGACATTTTACCAACTAAATATAATTATTTACTTGACGTTTTGTCATCAGTGATTCACACCGTCTCCAAAACCAAAATAATTTTGTTTGGACTTCAAAAGAATAATTAGTTTAGGAACATTGTTCAAATATAATTGTTTTCCGCGTGACAGTAAAACAAATAAGAATTGTTATCAACTTATTAAGGGTTTGTCATTTTTTTTTTGGGTTTGTCATTACTATGCACGCATCCACCTTCTGTCTTTAATTTATTGGACCAAAAAGAGTTGACATATGGATCGTAACTAGTTACTTTAATTTTAATTTCTATCTATAACCACTTAAGATACAATCATGTTTTAAGTAGTTTTTAAAGATAAAGTCAATAAAATAAAAAATGATTGTAGAAACCTTATTTTTCAAAACAAAAAAATATGGCTGTAAAAATTTATTTCATTTTAAAATATTATTGTAGAAATATATTACATTTTTACATTTTTTTCATTTAATTTCTACAACTACATCAAAAAATTATACAGTCTAAATTCTACAGTAAATTTTCTACAGCTACAATCCAAACAATCGGCCTCATTATTTATGACGAAAAGGAAATTATCAGAAATTTAGAAAAGGAAAAAGTTTCATAAAAAACCTAAACTAAATTTCGTTAAATTTTTTAAAATTCAAACTTTTTTGTTTTCCAATTTAATACCTAATTAATTATTTTGTTCATTTTAATATACAAATTTTCAAAACTATGCCTATTTTAATATCCAAAATTTTTATTTTAATTAAAAATATTAAAGTCTTAAACAAAATAAAAAAAATCTCTAAAATTTATTAAAAAATCTCAGAAGATTCTATATTTTCTGAGAAATAAAAGTAACTAAACTATGTACTCCCTCCGTTTTATTTTAGTTGTCGTTCTAGGTTTTTGCACACAGATTAAGAAAACATTTGATTTTATATATTTTCAAAATAAAAAATACTATTACGAATACACCTAATCATATTTCAACCAATAGAAAAATAGAATGAAAAATATTATCAATAAATTTTGCATTGAAAACCGAAAAACGACACTTATTTTGAAACAAAAATTCTACTCTACAACGACAAGTTGAAATGGAGGGAGTATAATCTTAAAATTTTGTAATAAAAGTTTCAAATTTTAAATGTTTAGTTTAGTTTATTTTCTGAAATAGAAAACAAATTTATTATTTTCCTTCAAAACTTAACTTTAATTTTTTTCTCTTTAATTTATTTACCTTCTTTCCTAAATCTTAAAATAAATTAGAAAGTTTTGACATTTTCAAATATTTTAGAGATTTTTTATAATTTCTTTTGAAACTTATTAATATTTTTAATTAAAAAGGACACATTTTAAAAAGTTTGTTTATTAAAATGTAGAAAAAATTATTTGATATTAATTAAGTAAGAAAAAAGTTACGTATTAAAAAGTTTAATGAAATATAGTTGAGGTATTTTTATAGAATTTTTTCTTTAGAAAATTTCGGTGTGGACTGGATATTATTTTTTTCTTCTTATCTTTACTTTGATCAGTTACCTCTTGTCTATCTTTTCTAATTCCTAGAGTAATTAAGATTCGTTGTCAAAAAAAAAAAATTAAGATTCTATTACAAGATCCTCTGAGAAAAGAAAAGTTTCAGGTTCTTTATAGAAAAGAAGAAAATAGATTTAATGGTTTTACGTTTATTTGATTAGTTGTGTAAGAACCTAAAGCAACTAAAAATAACCCTAGAGCAACTATGTAAAATCAATAAACCCTCAACAGTTTCAATATGTTAATTTAGACCATTCTTTTAACCGTTGACCAAAAAAGACCATTCTTTAACTAATGTTCAACGTGTTTTTAAACCTTTATGGTTTCGTGTCCGATGCTGGTAAATACATGTAGCCTGTAGACCTTAGAAATGTGTCAAATATTTTAAGAAATGCTTGATAAATTCAGTAATAAACCAGGCTATATAAAATTGGAAAAATAGTTTAGAACATCTTAAATTCTTAATGTTAATTCACCAAGTCTAGATAAGAGATTTAGATGTGGGCTAAATATAATTATCAGCATTTCAGATAAGAGATTTAGATGTGGACTAAATTGTAATAATTCGAATGAAATATCATTTTCTTCTTCTTATCTTTACTTTTATCATTTTCTTCTTGTTTTTTTTTCTAATTTCTAGATTAACTAAGATTCTATTACAAGATTCTCTGAGAAAAGAAAAGTCTAATGTTCTTTAAAAAAAACAGGAAAAATAGATTTAATGGTTTTACTTTTATTTGATTAGTTGGGTAAGAACCTAAAGCAACTATGTATGTTAATTTAGATCTTCCTTATTAATGTTTGACGTATTTTGAGACAGTTTGGTTTCGTGTCCGATGCTGGTAGTTCATGTAGTTTGTAGACCTTTAGAAATGTGTCCAAACATTTTAATGTATGCTTGACAAATTCTGTAATAAACCAGGCTATGAAAATTGAAAAAAAAATAGTGTAGATCATCTTAATGTTAACTCACCAAGTCTAGATTGTCCTTACTCAAGCAACTATTTATTTTAAGTTTAGTCAATAAAAGTCATTGGTTGGCCCAGACGTTCTATCCAGCCGTATATATAGGAGAAAATGGAGTGGCATAGATTCATGGACTATGAGTCCATCACTCAAACAGACATAAATTCAAAATATCTTGTATTTTCTATGTGAATCAAACATTAATGATAAGATAACGCCGGAGCCACAACTTGTTTTGGTCCTCAATCTATTTCTCAAGCTTTTTCTCGTAGGGGATGCTCTAATTTGTACTCAATACTTGAATAAAGTCTAAACGTTTCAAAATCAACTCCAAAATAAGCTGGTTATAATCAAATAATTAATGATATGAAGAGTACTAGTATTGTATTCGTTTTCTCTTGCTAATAATGGTCTCCATGTGTGGATGCAGAGGATTAAATAGTTAGCCTAACTTCATTATCAGATTAAAAATATCTAACAGATCTATAATTGACATCATAATAGTGTGATTAATATATTAGACCCTGCGTAAATAGAAAAAAGGATCCGTCCAATGTGAACGATGGAGTTGTGGACATAGAAGTCAGCTTTAGAAGCAATAACATTTCAGCACATCGACGTAAGATGTCAACACCAAAGACATCAACATTTAATTCGTCAACTCTGATATAGATAGAGTCAAGCCATCAATTTTTTATTTTTTTCGTTTGTTAGTACTTGCTCACGTCTTAGGCGGGAAAAAAAGTAGGATACAATAATTTATAAAATATCTTTTTGAACCAAGTTTATAAAATATTACTAATAATTTATAAGCAAATAGTTGTCCAAATTTTTAGCTTTGGGATCACAATCACCGGTCGAGCACAGGCACCCATAATTGATAATCCATCATATCATCTTAATATAATTATCGTTTTTGCACCATGGGAAGAACGCAAGGCCTTCAAATTTTATGTTTTTATGTTTTTTACAACAAAAGTCATCATGAATCGAAGGAATTACATCTTGAAGTGTCATCGAAATTGAATGGTAGTTGAGCAATCAAATTGACAATTTTCCATCTATAGAATCTTGAAAATATGTAGCTCGTAGTTCTGTAGCTAATTTCATGTGTTTATGTGATTTTTTCAACATAGCATACGTACTAATATTAGTTCAAATTTCTTTGCGATTTTTACCCGTTTTAATATGTAATCGAAACGGATTAGCAGCATGTTGATATGCATTTTTGTTCCAATATGTCTGTAGGGTATCATAAAACAGCATTCTTATGGATCAAACATTTTAATAAAATAGATATGAAATCAACTGGTGTAAATTTCATCATGTTGTCGCCGTATGTGTCTGTAGAGTTCAATGTTATAAACATTTTAAATATATAGTCAGTCGATCATAAGCCAGCAGCCAATTTCTAGTTCTCGTTTTCTTCTATAGTTTGTAGTCACATTTCCTATAGCAAAATAAATGATGTTGGTAAATAAAACAATATATGATGTAAGTATATATTTCAAATTTATTGTGATCAACCTATAAACGAAAAAATTGTGTTTGTATATATATCTCCACCACGAAATTATTTCACGTGAAAGACATGTATACAGAGCATTATTATATAGTATTATTCTATAAAATCATTAAAAACAAGGGTCATTGTCGTATAAAATGTTAGTACATAATAATAGATGGAAATTAAGATGCCATGAAAAGGAAAACTTGTTGGGTCACGGAAGATAAGGTAGCTTGCTGGGCTAAAGCAACTAAGCAAGATACACTTGTATTTCTGGAAAAGTATTAAGTCTCTTACATTCCACAAGTCATGAACCTTACTCATACGGTCATACCCTGCAATAGGTGTTATTCCCAAAGGTGGTCTTGAGCACAGTCAAGTGAAATATTGGTTTAGGGTCCCTAATTTTTTTAGAAAAATTAGTATAGAAAAGGGCCTCCAAATTTCAAAAAAAAAAAAATTGAAAATACTTACTAAATTGTCTAGAATCTCCAACATACGAGGGACGCCCCTAATTATTCCCATACGGCCATACCCAAATAAATACAATTGACGTTGTAGTCGTACTCTGTATATATTGATATCATGCAGTTACTCTTTCGCTTTAAAATTGTTTTGTAGTTATCAAAATAATCACTAAACAGAATTTTAAAAATTGTTAAAATAACTTTTTGCCGTACAAGCGGTCGAGAAAATAATTACTTGTTGTATCAATATTGATTTCTTCTTCTAAATACTTTTTTCACGTCCCTAAGTTTATTTTTATCGAAATTAAAACTTATAAGATAGTGTGTCATCAAATTGTAATATTTTTAATTAGATGATTGTCTCGAATTTGACAAACATAGTGTAGTTTTTTATAAGTAACCAAAGTTTGACCATACTGCTATTGAATTCATTTTGTTATAATTTTAACCCTTATTTTGACTCTATTAGGATTTAAAACTTATATATGCCTAAATAACATGCCAGGGAATAGGTATCTAGTGATTGTATTGAATGGTGAAGATCCCAATATTATAAAAATACATCAAAAGCTCCGTATATGAAAGCACAGTTCATGGTCAACTACAAGTACAAAACAAGAACTTATTATCATAGTAAAACAGCTGTTTTTAGATAATAAAAGAATAATTACAGCAAAAAGAAATTTGCTGTCCTAATTATGCCTAAACGAAGTAAAATAAAAGTTGTAAGAAAAAGAGAGAAAAAATAGCAAAACGGCGTCGTTGGAGGGAGAATATACCGAAACATAAAATGGAATATCTCATATAGAGTCGCTTATAAATGGTAGTTTCAAAACGCTTGCACTTTGTCCTTGTTCATCGGAAGCTTCAACGCTCATCTCACTTCCTCTCCCTCTATCTCTCTACATTTCCCCAGAAATAGAGGAAACTAGAGACCTTTCTCTCTGCACTCTTCTCACATATACTTTAAACACTTGAAAAGATCATATCCCACACACGTAACAAAGAAGATTGTTGTATATTCATGTAAGTCTTTCTTTTCATTTATGTTTTGAATGTTTATGTACAATTTGGCTAGCTCCTAGTTTATTTAATTTTGTTTTTGTATGGATGCAAAATGATGTTAGTTAGGATTAGGACGATAGTTTTCTGGTATTTTTGGCCACTCTGCCTCTTCTATCTTGGTTTGGTATTTGTCAGTAGTGATTTTGGATCAATCTGAGCTGAATTTGTTTGCGATTCTCTTATTATTGTTATAGAAAATCAAATTGTGTTTTCCAATCTTCTTGGATCACTAATTAGGATTAGTTTTCTTGAAAACGTATTTGTTTGATCTTATCTCTTTCTGAACATAGACATTTTTTATAAGTGCATGAATCATATGATTTACAAGCACGTAAATAACGAAATAATGTTACTCTAATAAAAAATAAAAGTATAATGTCTTCAATAAGAGGAAAAATTATACTAGTATTTATTTTGATGAGTAAGTGTGTCCGCAATTAAGACAAAACAACTTTGCTGTCTTACTCGTGAGAAGTGTTGGTATCGTGTTCAGATTCAAATGTCACAAGTCAACCTTCGTGATTAACTAGAGTAAGGACAAAATAGTAATCGTTGAAAGTTCATATATGGACCTCCCATCCCCCATTTCCTCGTTTACTTTTAAAGAAATCGTTACGTAGGGGTAAAAGAAACCAAAATAATATAACCAATTATTTATTTATTTTGGAAAAGTAGAAAATTTAGGAATCAATAATTTAAATACAAGTTATTTTTTGAAAGTATAATTTAAAAACAAGTTTCATAGTTATTTTCATTTCTGCATAATAAGGTTTTATAATCTTTTAATAAACACTTGCCTTTTGTCATCACTTCATTTTGTTTTATATTCTGTGAATGCTTAAAGTTCTTTTACATAAAAAAAAAAAGTTTTATTAAAAGTTACTGCAGACCTTTCTATTAAAGATACACATGTAGTTTACTAATGGCTTTAAAATTGCCAGTTACCTCCTTATTTCAGGCTTGATCAACATACCTTACCCTCTTTTTTGAATATTAGGTCAACATACTGTATGGCTAGCGATTGTGAGATCAAGGAAACGAGAAAACAAAATAAAACTCATATACTATATTAATGTTGACATGAAATTTCAAGTGGTGTTTAAAGGTTTAAACTTTTTTTTTGCTTCTTAAAATTGCCTAACTTAATTAGTTCCAAGTTAGGTAACTGCTTTTATGTTTGTAACAAATTCCTTCTAATTTGTACATCTCCAAACTAAATGAAAAACTACGATCAATCGTTCTAAAATGATTCATGTTACTAAAGGTTGCTAATATTGAAATTTTGATGAAATTACAGAGGTGAACAAAGAATGGCAGGAGATCAGTTAAAAGTGTTGAATGCACTTGATGTAGCGAAGACGCAATGGTACCATTTTACAGCGATCATAATCGCAGGAATGGGATTTTTCACCGACGCTTACGATCTCTTCTGCATCTCTCTTGTCACAAAACTCCTCGGCCGCATCTACTACCACGTCCCAGGTGCCCAAAAGCCTGGGACTCTCCCTCCCAATGTTGCTGCTGCCGTCAACGGCGTCGCCTTCTGTGGAACCCTTGCTGGTCAACTCTTTTTCGGATGGCTTGGTGATAAGCTTGGGAGGAAGAAAGTTTATGGTATGACGTTAATGGTCATGGTCCTCTGCTCCGTAGCCTCTGGTCTCTCTTTTGGAGACAAGCCAAAATCCGTCATGACCACGCTATGTTTCTTTAGGTTTTGGCTAGGGTTTGGGATCGGTGGTGACTATCCTCTGTCCGCAACAATCATGTCTGAGTACGCTAACAAGAAAACTCGTGGCGCGTTCGTTTCTGCGGTTTTCGCTATGCAAGGGTTTGGTATCATGGCTGGTGGCATATTCGCTATAATCATCTCCTCTGCTTTTGAAGCTAAGTTCCCTGCACCAACCTATGCGGAAGATGCCTTGGCATCCACGGTTCCTCAAGCAGATTTTGTATGGCGTATAATCTTGATGGTTGGTGCCATCCCTGCAGCGATGACGTATTACTCAAGGTCCAAGATGCCGGAGACCGCAAGATACACAGCTCTGGTTGCTAAGGATGCAAAGCAGGCTGCTTCAGACATGTCTAGGGTTCTGCAAGTGGAGATAGAGGCAGAACAGGAAAAAGTTGAAGAGATCTCAAGTAATAAGTCCAAAGCCTTTTCCTTGTTCTCCAAGGAGTTCATGAAACGCCATGGGCTGCATTTGCTTGGGACTACATCCACTTGGTTCCTTCTAGACATCGCTTTCTACAGTCAAAACCTTTTCCAGAAGGATATTTTCAGCGCAATCGGGTGGATACCTCCGGCTCAAACCATGAACGCGATTCAAGAAGTTTTCAAGATCGCACGTGCGCAAACTCTCATCGCCTTGTGTAGCACGGTACCTGGTTACTGGTTCACAGTTGCGTTTATAGATGTCATTGGAAGGTTTGCGATTCAGATGATGGGATTCTTCTTCATGACTGTCTTTATGTTTGCTTTGGCTATTCCATACAACCACTGGACTCACAAGGAGAACAGAATTGGATTCGTTATCATGTACTCTTTAACGTTCTTTTTTGCTAACTTTGGACCCAATGCTACAACCTTCGTTGTACCGGCGGAGATCTTCCCAGCTAGGTTCAGATCCACCTGCCATGGTATCTCGGCAGCATCAGGTAAACTAGGTGCGATGGTTGGCGCGTTTGGATTCTTGTACTTGGCCCAAAGCCCTGACAAGAACAAGACAGACGCAGGATACCCTCCAGGTATTGGGGTCAGGAACTCGCTTCTCGTGTTAGGTGTGGTTAACTTCTTGGGTATTCTCTTCACTTTCTTGGTACCTGAATCTAAAGGGAAGTCGCTTGAGGAAATGTCCGGTGAAAATGAAGACAATGAGAACACAACAAGTGATAGTAGAACGGTCCCAATTGTGTAGTTTGATATAATAAGAGTTTTGTTTCTATTTTTCCTTGGTCTTTTTTGTTTCCAGCAGTTTAAGTTGTTTCTCGTGTGATATCTTGATGTATTAATATGCTATAGAAATCAAAATGTTCATGTATTGATTTTAAAAGAAAAGTTCTTTTTAATCGGTTTTTTTTTTTGGATTAGGGCAACAAGTGAGGTAGTTACTGAAATCCAGTGCGAAAATAGTAATAACTAGGTAAACCCCTACGGTGAGGAAAAATAAATTAACAATATAAATTTACTTTAAAATGTTTAATTTATTTTAAGTAAAAGAGCAATAATTTTCATAATATTTTCACAACAATTTTAAATTTATTTTACTATTCATTTTAGAGATTATATATTTATCTAATTATTATATTATTTACTTTATTTCAATGTTTACTTTATGCTATGAATCAAAAATTACAGTCGATTGGGTTTAGTGGAGTTATAAATAATACGTAGACTAAAGTTATTTGCTATCTCGTTTATATGTTTGTTTCATGAAAGAAACTATTTTTATTTTAAAAGAGATATATTTTCAAAAAAAAATAATGCTTTGCAAAAGAAATAACTTATTCATTAAAAACAAAAATATTTTTCATGTTTATTCGTAAAGATGTTTATTTGAAATTTCATGTTTCACGCTTAAGTTTAATTTATAATACACGAAAATAATTATGGTAATATTATGTGTGTGTATCTGTTCTCGAAATCGAAACTAAAGATTTTTTGATGATAAATAATAATAAAGAATATGAGAAGAAGAGGTAACATGGCATGTGAATGCTCATCTGTGACCTCTGATCCCTTCATGGAAATTATGTAATTTTGGATTATATTATGTTTCACTATGATACACACTACATATATTGTTTTGTCACGGAGATATATATGTATATAGTCTAATTTCTAAAGTTTCTTCTATTTAATAGAAATTAATGTTCTTGGTTACCACTGGATTAATTTTGCAAGTTATTAAACAATTGCTTGCAAAAATGTTTACATTTTTCTGTTTCTTTTGTTTTTCTTGGGATCATGTAACTGTTCACGGTGTCCATATGCTCAATTAGTTCTTGTGTTTTGTGTAGGTAAATGTATCTTGCATTTGGAAAACTTTATCAAGTAATTAGTTAGAACTTAGAAGTGGGTCTGTAGTAGCATTGTTTTGTTTTCATTTCTAGATGACCACATTATATGTAATTCACGTTCTTCATTTTTTTTCCGAAAGAGGTCATAATTCACGTACTTTATTTATCCTTTTTAACGCTAATGTCTTTGGGAAATAAAAAAAAGAAGTAATGATGCTAATAAAGAGGGGATGTATTTGCCTATTACTAAACCACTGCTCGTGTATCTTTGACATTGTGCTTCAGCCTCTTTTGTTTTAAGGTTCCTGTTTGATTTTATACATCTAGAATCTTTTTTTTGAACAATACATCTAGAATCAAATGCAGATGGTTACTTCTTGTGAGGAGAGCATCTTTTCCTTTGCATTTTTAGTAAGCATTCCTTATTTTTTTTACTATACATAGTGAAATCTGTTTGATTGTACATGAACACATCACCCTTTTAAAATGTTAAATGTATTAAAGTACGATTTTCAAGGTTTGTGAATTAGTAATAACTCCATTACACAATAACAACAATCCATTGTTACCGACGCGCTGAAACAGACTTGAATATATTTTTTTACAATCGTTCATACTTATTTTGGTCATGGAACCATACTGCTAATGTTTCATAAGTCAAGATATTGTAATAAACATGACGCTGAGAAGTTGTTGTAGTACCATTGTTGCTTGCCAAAAACTCTATTACCATTTACACCAAAAAAACTCTATTAACATTGTTTATTGGCGAACTACAACTTAATACGGTAAATATAAAACTAAGAGAGAATCATGAAGTTGTGATTCAGTAGTAGTTAAAAAAAAGACTATCAATTAGTAATTTCATATATAGAACCGCTATGAGACTGTCCATCTTTCAAATTGCAAAAGGAATGGTGAAGGAGTCAACTGATCAAACACCTCCAACCAGGCTCGTAAGCATTCATCTCTTGTAACTTCAGGAGTTAATTGCTGGTTTCCTGGATTCAGAAATGCTCAACAATTAAAACCAATTCTGTATTTTTGTGATTCAAGAAGAAAAAGAAATAAGAGTGTATCATCACGATCTCCACCCATAGAAGAAGAGAACTGAAAGAGAGGTCATTGTAATGACCATGCTCGTTGATTCAAATGTTCTTCAGAGCCGTGCCAAAACGTCTCAAGAATTTCAGAACTACTTTTCAGATTGTTTCATGGAAGTAGCTCATACCCGCTCTCATTTTATCTTGTGGTGTTGGTGGAATTCTTCAGATTTTCATCCACGAGGAAAGCAGCTTGAATCTGGTGTAACAAATACATAGCTCTAGTATTTTTCATTAACAGAAAAGAAAGCTTTACGGAGAGTTTTTTATTTGTGTATACCTCTTGTTGCAGAGCTTCATCGAGTTCTTGTTTATTAGTAAGAGTAATGTTCTTTGCATATAACTGTGTAAAACAATCACATATCCTGATAACATTGAAAAAACATATCAGTAATCAAGTGTCAGTAACTTGGAAAAAAACAAAAAGTTTACAGACCTTCCAAACCTTTGGAGCAAAGATCAAAGATCAGATTGTGGGATGAGCAGTTAAGACCAAGGCAACATGCTGATTCTTGAGAGCATTAAACCCCTATTTCAGGAGTCAGGCAGCAAGAGCCTCTCGAGAGTCTCTTCAATGTCAGAGTGTGTTGTTTCTGGGGCCTGATCTACGAACATATCAATCGAACATTAAAGAAATATAGAGAACAGGAGAAGTTAAGATTTTGCAAGTTACTTTACACGAAAAGCTGTAGACAATTATAGAATGTGTGGAATGAACTTTCGAGAGCTTCTTAAACAGTCAAAACAAATAAGAAAGATCTATCTAACGCATGATGCAGAGCACAAAAAATCATAACCAAGGGAAAGATAAGAACATGTATATCATTAAAGATCTGTAGAATCTTCTTCCTACATACTCAAGGTAAAAAGATGAGCTAAACCTTATCATCAAGCAGAAGCTTGTGAAGTTCCATCAGCCGATTCAGCTCTCCTAATTTCCTTGCTTCCCATTGATGCCGAAGACGCGTCACCACCGTTCGAGAGACACGAACGGACTCCAAATCAAATATATGGACCAAAACCATTGTTGATAGTTGTTTGCGTAAGGAAGCAGAAGGGTTGTATTAGGTGAAGCGGTGAGATTCTGAGTTTTCTGTATCCATATTTATAGTCGAACAAATTAGGGATTAGCGATCATGAGAGCTTGAATGAAAGAGTTAATGGTGAATCTCAATAATAAGGTTTCAATAGCTTGGAAAAGCGTTACACTACAATTATGGCAAAGCAGGTGAAGTATTAGAGCAGACAACCAACCATCGTTGAAGAAAGAATGAGAAAAAGCTGAAGTGAAGCCCGGACGGTGGCCAAAACAGATGACACGGTGCGTTTCATTAATGAGACACGTGTCAGATGCAGGATGCATGAATTTATGACGTGGCATCCTTGCTGGCACACTCCAGGAGAGAGCTCACTCAATTTTATATATAAAGATTATTTTATTATTATTATTATTATTATTATTATTATTATTATTTTGCTAACTTTTGGTGCATTATATTAAAAAAAGGAGGCAAGAGTTTTGTTAGACTATCTACAATCATAAAACTATTCAACATCCTATTTTTCTCCTTTTAACATTCCACATCATCTTCTCTCTCTTCCACCTAATTATTCAACACCCAATTCATTTTTAACCTCTACAATAGTTTTGTTTAATTAAATTCAACACCATACCCCACTATTTCTAATTCATCATTTTTCATATTTTATAATTCAATAGCTATATATTAAATAATAATTTCGATTATAATTAACTTAAATAATTTTAATGACAAAAATTTAAATTTTTATATTATTAACTACTTTTTAAAAAATAATACAAAAACTAATATTATTAAAAAATTACGAAATTTAAATACACACAAAACAACAATTAAAAACACACAAATTATTTGGTACAATAAACTCAAATAAAAACACATAACTTATTCCGTACAATAAACACAATCATACACGATAAAATCAAAGTTTTCCTAATCACGAAACATTCCGAATTTTGCCCATATGTGTTTGACTAAATCTGCTTGCAGTTCGTGATGTACATTTGAATCACGTAACTCAAATCTAGCACACACATGATTTGCAAATACGGGTAACACCTCAGTCGAAAATGGATGTGGTGTACTAGAACCACTTGCCTCAGATTAATCATAGTCGGTCCACTGTTGAACATATGTATCTCGTTCATCCTCAACAATCATATTATGCAATATGATACATGACCGCATGATGATAGCCAAATCAGATACGTTCCACATGCGAGCTGGTTCACGAATGATTTTGAATCGTGCCTGTAACACTCCAAATGCACGTTCGATATCCTTTCGGCATCCTTCTTGATGTTAACAGTCTCTCTCTTTTTGGTAGGCCCCACACCATCTTTTCCCGTAAAAACCCTCCTTGCATCCCCGCGTTGAGGGCGGTCCTAAGAGTCTAATCAAATATGCATGATAGTGTAGCTTCGGTTGATGTTATTGAAGCCCAATAATTACTTTATTAGTAGTAGTTAAACATCTGAATTATACATTCACTGTTACAAACCTATGATTTAGGAACGAAGCTTCGTCTTTCTTTTTCTTCAAATCCCAAATTCGCTCTCGCTCGCCGCTACTAACGGGTTCTCGGTTGATTTCCCTTCCTTTAGCTACTGATTGATTCAATAGCAACTGCACATGGTTAATAAGCTTTAGTAATCACTACTCCTAATCCTTTAGGATTTTTAGGGAAACATATATAATATCTTTTGAAAAATAATATGGACTGGAAGAAAATTGAAGCCGACTTTACCATCACCTCCGTTCTTTTCCACTTAAGATGAGTAAACATACACTTTTACCATCACTCATATTTTTGTTTGAAAATAATATTTTCATGTAATTTACTAATATTGGCTTCATATATGTCAGTTAATTTTGTTAGTGATAAGGCCCAGCTCAGCTCAAATTCAAAAGCCCAAGTTAAGTCCACTGCGCATCTTCACCAACGGTCATCTTCTCTGTCCTTGTCGTCTTGTAGAACAGAGGAGACTCGTACGGGATCAGGGGCGGACGTAGGTAAACGGCAACGGGGTCACGTGCCCCCGACTGTTTTTTAATTTGCCTTAAATAAATATGTTAGTTTTGTTAAATTGTTCCTAATTTAGTGAATAAACATGAAAAGTGCCCCCAGTTCAAATGGATTTGTGTTAGTGTAAGTGTTGTGCCCCCAATTAAAAATCTTGCTAGATCCGCCACTGTACGGGATCACAGCTGCCCCTTATCCAGAACGCCTTCGCACCTCTCTTAACGTTATGTGCTGGATAAGGATCTCCTTTTACTTTCCAGCTGGTAGTCAAGCTAACCTAGATCCTCCTTATATGAGCCCTATATATTGGCTTGTTGTTATCTCTGTAAATCTTAAGTTGATTCATTATTATTCAGTAAAATACAAAAGTTCAGTATCCTTCACAAATTTTCTACAGGATTGGTCAACATCATGCTCTATGGTTTGTAATCGTGAGATCAACTAAATTAAAAAACAAACAATTTTTATATTAATATATAATCATGTTACATGGAAATTCAAGTTGGAAGTCATGAGCCTTACTATCACTTTACAATAGATATTTATTTCCCGCTTTCATGTTTTGTTGTGTGAAAATTCCTCTTGAAAATCTTTAGAAAAACTCTTTTATGTTAGGATTGGAAAAGATCATTGTAATCTCTGTGGTTCAATTATGCAGTCTCTCTTCTGTGTTACAATCATTTTAGAATCAGTGAATGATTCTCTAGCGAAAAAAAAATATTTATTCCTATACACAGTAAAATTGATAAAATTATTCTATTAAAAACCATTAACATTGTAGGCTGTTTCTGTAGATATGGTCATCCTGCATTTCTGTTTTTTTTTACTAAAACAAAGTTAGATACATATCTAATATTAATAAATAAAAATATATTGGCATGAGATAACTTTTTAGGCATAAATTGTCAACAAAATAAATGTTTGCTGTATTAATCTTGTTTCTTCTTCTAATTCTTTTGTTCACGTCATTGAGTTTATTATACAAATTAATACTAAAATTTCATAAGAGAACATGTTACTAATTTCATAATATTTTCTATTTTCAGTGAAATGATGAATACATATTTGTCAAGCAGAACATTTTTTAACAAGGAATCAAAGTTTGAACACCACTCCTAACTGAATTCACTTATTATATTTTTTGTTTTGTTTTAAAAGTGTACGACATTGTACTTACTTACTTACTTTATTTATTTTGGACGAAATTTTACTTACTTTATTAGTATTTGAAACTTATATCTGCCGAAACCGAAAGGCAGGCAATAGATATCTAGTGATTGTATTAAATAGTGAAGTTCCCAGAATTAAAATTTTGCGTTTGTCAAGCATTAAACTCTCCGTATCAGAAAACAAATCATGGTCAACTACGAGAAAACCACCAAGAACGTGTTATAGTATTGGACCAGCTATATTTGATGATAAAATATAGTAATGTTTACAGCAAAACAGAAGCAGCCTATCCTAACTGAATATCTCATATAGACTCGCTTATAAATGGCCGTTTCCAAACGGTTGCACTATATATCCTTGTTCATCGATCAGTAGCTTCAGCGCTCATTTCACTTCCATTGCCTCCATCTCTACATTTTCCCCGGAGTTCAGATCATTTCACACACGAAGAAGAAGATTGTATATTCATGTAAGTCTCCTTGTTTTTCATTAATGTTTTTGGATGTTTATGTATAATTCGATAATCCATACTTTTTCTTGTAAGGATGAAAAATAATGTTAGTCAATCTGAACATCATTTGTTTGTGTGTTTATCATACTATATTGTTCTTTTAATCAAGCTATGTTTTTTTCGTTTTCTTGGATCATTTATTAGGATAAGTTCTCTTGTAGAGTATTTGTTGGATCTTACCTCTCCCTTTCTAGAATATTTTTTTTGGTTTAATTCATATATAGACCTACCATATCATCGTTTACTTTTTAAAATTTGGTTACGTGGAGGTAAAGAAACCATATCATATTTTTTTTCCGAAAAAATGTTGAGCATATATATAAATTATGAATTGACAGTTACACAACTATTTTCATGTCTGTATAATTGCTTAACAAATCTTTATAAAAACAATGGAGTTGGCTTTTAGTAAATGAATTTTTTTTAGTAATATTTGAAAATCTACGATCAGTCGATTATTTAGATGCTCGAGCTTTAATATGGTACCAAAAAATTACTAATATTGATTTTTTTTTTTTAATGGAACTACAGAAGTGAAGAAGAATGGCGGATAATCAGTTACAAGTTTTGAATGCACTTGATGTAGCCAAGACGCAATGGTACCATTTCACTGCGATTGTAATTGCTGGAATGGGATTCTTCACCGATGCTTACGATCTCTTCTGCATCTCTCTTGTCACAAAGCTACTCGGTCGCATCTACTACCACGAGGAAGGCTCTTCGAAGCCTGGGAGTCTCCCTCCCAATGTTGCTGCTGCCACCAACGGCGTTGCCTTCTGTGGGACCCTTGCCGGTCAGCTGTTTTTCGGGTGGCTTGGTGATAAGCTCGGGAGGAAGAAAGTCTATGGTATGACGCTGATGATCATGGTTGTTTGCTCCGTAGCCTCTGGTCTCTCTTTTGGAGACAAGCCAAAAAGCGTGATGGCCACGCTATGTTTCTTTAGGTTTTGGCTAGGGTTTGGGATTGGTGGTGACTATCCTTTATCCGCAACAATCATGTCTGAATACGCTAACAAGAAGACTCGTGGAGCGTTTATTTCCGCGGTTTTCGCAATGCAAGGGTTTGGGATCATGGCTGGTGGCATCTTTGCTATAATCATCTCCTCTGTATTTGAGGCTAAGTTCCCTGCACCAGCCTATGCGGATGATGCCTTGGGATCCACGGTACCTCAAGCAGATTTCGTATGGCGTATAATCCTGATGTTTGGTGCTATCCCTGCGTCGATGACGTATTACTCAAGGTCCAAGATGCCGGAGACCGCGAGATACACTGCATTGGTAGCTAAAGACTCAAAGCAGGCTGCTAAAGACATGTCTAGGGTTCTACAAGTGGAGATAGAGCCGGAACAGATTCTTGAAGAGATTTCAACGGACAAGTCCAAATCCTTTTCCTTGTTTTCCAAGGAATTCATGAAACGCCATGGACTTCATTTGCTTGGCACTACGTCAACATGGTTCCTTCTCGACATCGCTTTCTACAGTCAAAACCTTTTCCAGAAAGATATTTTCAGCGCGATCGGGTGGATCCCTCCTGCTCAAACCATGAACGCGGTTCAAGAAGTTTTCAAGATCGCGCGTGCGCAGACTCTCATCGCCTTGTGTAGCACGGTTCCTGGTTACTGGTTCACAGTTGTGTTCATCGACGTCATTGGTAGATTCGCCATTCAGCTGATGGGATTCTTCTTCATGACGGTGTTTATGTTTGCTTTGGCTATTCCATACAACCACTGGACTCACAAGGATAACCGCATCGGATTCGTAATCATGTACTCGTTAACATTCTTTTTCGCTAACTTTGGACCCAATGCGACAACATTCGTCGTACCCGCAGAAATATTCCCAGCTAGGTTCAGATCCACATGCCATGGTATCTCTGCTGCATCAGGAAAGTTAGGTGCGATGGTTGGTGCGTTTGGATTCTTGTACTTGGCTCAAAGCCCTGACAAGAACAAGACAGACGCAGGGTACCCTCCAGGTATTGGGGTCAGGAACTCGCTTCTCGTGTTAGGTGTGATTAACTTCTTGGGTATCCTCTTTACTTTCTTGGTGCCTGAATCTAAAGGGAAATCGCTTGAAGAAATGTCCGGTGAAAATGAGAACAATGAGCAAAACAACAACGATAGTAGAGCTGTCCAAATGGTGTAGTTGATTCAATATGTCTTTTGTTTTATTTTGTTCTTCTCTTTTCGGTTTTTGGCAACTTAAGTTGTTATTCGTGTGATATGTTGATGTTCTAATGCTATTGAAATCAAATGTCCATTTATCGATTTCAGGTCAAGTCTCTGAGTATAAATGATATTTTTGGTTTTGTTGAAATTTTTTATTTATATTTAACTAATGTGAAATTGATAGATAGTGAAACCGGTTGAACAGAGGAACAACAATTGGCATTTAAACTCTTTGACCCAAATAAGAAGTAAGCTCACAAATACGAGAAACTAGGCTTTAATGTAATAACCCAGCTAGCAAAAAATAAAAATAAAAAAAAAAAACCGTGAGAGTTACAGACGTTTCGACTTCTAATTTGGGACAATATAAGACAAAAAGATAAAAGAAAAAAACAAAAATAGACTAAAGATATTCACTAGTGTTTAGTCTAGATTTTGTTTTTTTTTGTTGCTAAAACTAGTGTGGATTTTGTTTAGTGTATATTTTCTAGATTCTACTCCATCCGTTCTATAATATAAGATGTTTTAGAGAAATTTTGATGTTTCAAAATATAAGAAGTTTTGATACTTTTATGGAACGGAGTGAATACAATATTATCATATTTAGAGAATTGTGTTGCGGAATCAATAATCAGGGAATTAATAATAAAAGGTTTTAGAGAAAATCTAAAAAGCTAAAATAATTAAAAATATATATTTAGTGTTTAATGTCGCTCTCTTAAACATGAAGTATAATTTTGTAAATCAATAAAAAATTAAAACTACTCAATAATTAGAAAATAAACAGGTTAATATCGTATATCCGAGATGAAAAAACTAAAAGAAAGTAAAAAATAGACAAGTTAGTGCTTAATGTAAATTTCTTATATAGAAAATTTACATTGAGCACTAACTTATCTATTTTAATATGCTAATATGAAATATTTGAGATGAAAGTTAAAAAAGTCAAAAATAGACTAAAATATTCATTTAGTGTTTAATATAGAGTCTTTAGACGTCTAATTTTATTAAGTCAACATATTATTTTGCGTATTCATTAATAAGAAAATAAATATACTAATATTTAATATTTGAGACGAAAAAACTATGATAGTCAAAATAGTAATTTAAAAATATTTGTTTAGTGTTTAATGTGGATTTTTAAACGTCTAATTTTGTTTGACCATCTCCAACCCACCTCTATTTTTATCTTTATATTTTCTTCTAAAATAGAGAATTTATATTATAGAGGTGGATTTGCTCCAATGTATGCCTCTATAATAGAGTTTCTCTATTTATAGAGGAAAATATAGAGATGTGCTATTTTTACCTCTAAATATAGAGGCAAAAAGTAATATTCCTCTATATTTTCTTCTAAAATATTATAGAGGTATACATTAGAGCAAATCTACCTCTATAATAGAGATTTTTATTCTAAAGGAAAATATAGAGACATACATGAAGAAGATGCTCTTAGGGAATTATTGTGCGTAGTTAACATTTAGAGAATAAATATGGTAATATCAGGAATTGAATGACAATTATCTGTGTTACAAAAAAAAGAATGACAATTATCTTTAGAAACAGGATTTTAAATTTTCTACTGGAAATTAATTTATATCAAATATATATATATATATATATATATATATATTCTCAATTAACAGACTCGAGAGGCATTTGCTTCGGTAATATCTGAAAGTTTCAGGAATCTCAGTTCGCCTAGGTATGTGTTCCTACTCGTTTCTTGTCTGAAAATTTTAGATTTTGAATCCTAATAAGATCCGATACTTCTTTCGAGAAAGCGCGTTTTGTTTCAATCTCTGTAAATGATTCTCGCGTATCCGGCGATTGAAAAGGAGCTTCCTTTATGTGAATTTTCTTCGAAAAGGTTTAATTTCGAGAATCCACGAACGATTTTAAGGGTAAAGATTGGCTTTTTATATTAATTGAATTTCGTAGGGAAATTGATAATCTTTTTGAGTAAGCTAGAGCGATTCGTCTTCTACAGTTTCAAAAGCTTAGATGCTGCTATCTTAAGGTATTATGTTCCGTAGGTTTTAAGGTTCTAAAGACCAACCAAGAAGAGCATTTTATAAGTAATTCTCGTTGTGATGTTTAGTATTGGCACTAAAGATGATTTAAACTATCTAATCTACCACATAGTATTGTTCTCTAGCCTACCCAACTTTCACTGTCTTTAGTCACCTGGTTGGTTTATACTTTTTGACATTAGTTTTTTTTTTTTTCTCATTTTCTGTAGGAGGTTGCTGCAGCTTTTATTGACCTCTTCTGAAACTCAGCTTTATTTCCTCTTCCGGAAAAATAGTATTTTGGGGGTGGCTGTAAGGGTTTAATGGGCGTTGAGGGCAATCACACGTATTCAAAATCCGGGAATATGGACAAGCTGTCAACTCCGCCAGGTTTTGTGTCTCAAACAACGTTTGTGCTGAAGAATGTACGCCAAGACAGAGAAAGTTCCAGGTCGGTGCCGCCGGGACAAGAGCAGATAACTGGATTCCGTTTGGATGATGCTAGTTTCAAGCTGTCTCTTAACAGCCGACCGTGGATTGTGCATGATCACACAAATCCCACCTCTGAGGTCTTAAAGCCAATCAAACCCGAGGTTCCTTAACTATGCCTACCTTATTCCTCTCTTTCTTTCATATAGAGTGTTTTTTTTTCCTTCTTATTATGCTCTTGTGATTAAGCTAGTCAGTCATATACACATGTATATTTTTGTGGATATGTTATCTTGTGACCTCTCTGTTCTTAAAACATTCTTTGAAGTGGAATGTGTGCTAAGTCATGGCTACTAATAGACATAGGAATTTATGTATAAGATGTTAGCTAAGCCAGAGAGTTCCATATCCCTTCTAGCTGCTTTTGGGTTTAGTTACCTTAGTGCCTGCTCTTAATGATTTACTTTGATTTGTTTAGACGTATGAGAATGTAGGTATGAAGATTGTATGTTGAGTCTTTTCCATTCTTTACACAAGTATTTACAAATTCTTTTCACAGGTACATGAAAGACGGATACAGAGAGTCTCCAAGAACGTAGCCCTCGAGGAAGCTCCAGTGTTTAACCCAACCGAGGAGGTTAGTTTTGCTTTGCTACTATAAAAAGACAAACTATGGAATTAAACTGCTTTACGTTTGTCTTTTTTTTGGTCAATAATGATATATGCTTACATAGGAATATGTTAATGGATTGTCAGGAGTTCAGTGACACTCTCTCGTACATTGCAAGCTTGCGTGACAAAGCTGAGCCTTCTGGAATCTGTTGTGTGGTTCCCCCTACTTCATGGAAACCTCCATGTCTTCTCGAGGAGAAGGAGGTATGGGAGGTTTCCAAATTCGACACTCAAGTACAGCTCTTTGATGCAAATGGCACAATGATTAAGAAGGAGGAGTCTGATGATGATCATACATCGGAGAATGTCAAGTTTTGTAGAGTAGAACGCGGTCCTAGGAAAACTTTAGAGACCTTTAAGAACTTTGCAGATTCATATAAGAAGAGGCACTTTAGCGTAGACGATGAGGTTTTGGGTTCCAAGAGTTCTTCGACGCCATCACTAAAACAAGAGCCAACCGTGGCAGACGTTGAAAAGGAGTATAGACAACTTGTTGAGAGTCCACTTGTTGAAATTGAGGTTCTTTACGGCAATGATCTAGACACAAGAACGTTCAGCAGCGGGTTTCCTTTACCTGGACCACCATCTGAGTCTTGCAACTACAAGACATCAGGTTGGAATCTGAACAATACGGCTAAGCTTCCTGGCTCTCTTCTGTCGTTTGAAGACTGTGAATCAGTTGGTGTTCCTCGTCTAAGTGTAGGAATGTTTCTGTCTTCCCAGTTGTGGGTAAGTTTTTCATCATTTGGAGTTTTGCAATCTACTAATGTGCTTGTTTAATCTCATTCATATTCTGTCTCCTCGTATACATTTTGATGAGCAGAAATCTGAAAAGGACAGACTCTACTCGCTGTGCTACTTGCATATAGGAGCTCCTAGAGTGTGGTACTCTGTAGCTGGATGTCACCGTTCTAAGGTGATGAACTTATTCCCTGAGATGTCAGGAGAACAACAGTCAAAGATGAGCCGTGAACCTGTAAGTACTTAAAACCACATTACGCATCAATACAAGTATTCAAACACTTATAGTCTCGGTTCATTTTACAAGTGAAGCGCTGATTCATTGGTGCAGGTGATGATAATGTCTCCATATGCACTGAACATGGAAGGTATACCAGTGACTCGGTGTGTCCAGAACCCTGGCCAGTACGTCATCTTGTTTCCAGGGTCTTGCTACTCTGCAGTTAACTGCGGCTTCAACTGTCTGGAGAAAGCAAACTTTGCTCCCATAGATTGGTTGCCACATGGGGATGTTGCTGTTCATCAGAACCAAGAGAAGAAGAAAAAATTATTAATATCGTATGATAAGATATTAATGGGAGCTGCAAGGGAAGCTGTGAGATGCCTTAAGGAGAACTCTTTGTCCAAGAAGAAAACAGCAGAGAACATGAGATGGTTTAACTCTTGTGGTAGAGAGGGTTTGTTTACCAGCATTGTTAAGGTAATGTATGCTTCACAGTTCCTTCTTTGGTAGCTGTGAGGAACTTTGTTCACTACCTCTTTGCTTTTGTTTTTTATGTAGTCACGGGTCAAGCAAGAGAAGAGTAGAAGAGAGTTCCTTGCTAGTTCACTAAAGTCTCAGAGAATGGACAAGAGTTATGATGATGGTGTGAGCAAGAGGGAATGCTGTTTCTGTTTCGTGGATCTGCATCTCTCCGCGGTCCAGTGTTCGTGTTCTGATGAACGTTATTCATGCCTGAGCCACGTGAAGAATCTGTGTGCATGTCCGAGTGGGAAGAAGAGTTTTCTGTATCGGTACACCATCGATGAGCTGAATATCCTTGTGGAGGCGTTGGAGCTGCAGAAACTCAGCTCTATGTTCAGATGGGGGAACTTTGATCGCAACTATTATGCTTCTTCTTCTTCTCCTGTCGTTAAAAGTTCACAACCTGGAGGAGACAAAGGCAAGAAAGCAGACGAGGTTGTTGTGCATTGTAGTAATAACAAGGACAATAACACAAGGAAAGATGTTGAAGCTGGAGGGAAGGAGCAGGGTAAGACAAAAGTAAAGGCGAGGTCGAGAATGGAGATAATGAAGGGGAATGATGATGATGATGATGAGTCCGGGCCTGTGCGACCTTGTTCTAATAAACAAAACAAGACATGCGATGGTGGTTCTGTTGTCAACACTGCAAAGAAGCCGAAGCAGGGATGAACTATAAAAAGGAATGTTTTGTTTTTATGTAGTTTAGTCACGGAGTTCGCAAAAGACTGTTTCTTTTCTTGGATTAGATAAACGCAAACCTATGATCAGATTTTGTCACCAGAGTCCTGTGTACAAATACTTTGCTACAGAAACTTTCATTGTAAGAATAGTGAAAGTCACTTCAAATCTATTGAAATTCACTCCAAAATCAAATGAAATTGATCAACAACACCATTTTTTTTTTTGATCAACAACACCATATTTTATTTCTATTTAAAAATATTCAATAATGCATATCCAAAATACAAATTTATTGTTATTTAAATTTAAACTTTTCAAATTATTTAAAATCTAGTGTCATTTAATTTATTATATTAATATAACATTTAAAATTAGTATTAGTAAAAATATTTTAAATTGTGAGACTTAAAAGATTTATATCTTTTTAGTGTTTTAGTAAATTTTCTTAGTTAAAATTTAAATATAATGGGTTTTAACTAAAATTAATAAACTTTCCTAAATCATCCTAAATAATCTAAAATTTGGTAGAAATATTATCATTCCAAATATTCTCAAATAATATTTTTAAAATAAACTATTATGAAAAAAATTAATCACAAATACAACATATTTATATCGAAATCATTATAAATTTATTAAAATCTAATATCCAGTAATTCACTAAAAATGTAGGAAAATAATAAATAGGATTAGGCACCCTAGCCGTTGGATCTGATTACCTTTTGCTACCGCCGTTGGTTTTTCTGCTAGCTGCGGTTTTATTAAAACGTTGTTCGAATGAGAAACGCCCACACCACATCATTCTCTTTGCTTTTATATATGTGCCGGAGATTTCTCGTCGTCGCCTGTATAATCCACACAGTTTTCTCAGCCAAAACCTAACACACTAACAGAGACTCATAACTCCTCCTGGTGATTAATATAATGGCGGAGACGACGGACGTTGTAAAGGAGAAACGATCGTCGAAGAAGCGATCGATTCTGCTGATCGGAGCTGTAGCTGTCGTCGCGGTAGCTGTGTTTCTGAATACTCAGAACTCGTCGATTTTTGATTTCACCGGGAAAATATGCAATTGCCGTCAGGTTAGGTATCTCTCTTTAATCAGCTCTCGTAAGTTTCTGATTAGAAAATCGCGAATTGATATTCATTCGTCTAACTTCGAGATCGTGATTAGGTTAGGCTAGGTTTAGGTTATAGTGTTTGTGCTAGAGATCAGCTTTGAATCTCTTCGAATCAGAATGAACTAACCTGAGATTTTTGAGGTTACGGATTGGAAGCTAAGAGCATATGTTCAACAGGGGTTCGTAGGGTGGGGTTCTTAGCGGAATATAAGAATACGTGTCTTAACTTTTAACTAAAAAAACTAAGAACCGGCTCTTAAACCTCGTTAAGAGCCGATTCTTGTATTCCATTAATAATCCACTCTAAGAACCCCCAACAAAAATGTTCTAAATAATCAATATATATATATATATATATATATATATAAATAATTAACTAATGTCCAGGATCAGCCTTAGAAACTTGTTGGATGTTGTTTCTTATGTGATTCATTTGTATTTAGGCTGAGAAGCAGAAGAAGTACATTGGGATGGTTGAAGACTGTTGTTGTGATTACGAGACGGTGAATAAGCTGAACACGGAGGTGTTGCATCCTTTGCTTCAAGACCTTGTCAAGACACCGTTTTACCGATATTTCAAGGTTTGGCTTTCTCTTTCATCTTCTTGGGATTGGGTATAGGATTTGGAGGTATATGTTTTTGATTAGCTTTGAATCCATCAGGTTAAACTGTGGTGTGATTGCCCGTTTTGGCCGGATGATGGCATGTGCCGGTTAAGAGACTGTAGTGTTTGTGAATGTCCTGAGAGCGAGTTCCCTGAGCCATTTAAGAAGCCGTTGAGCAAAGACAATCCTGTTTGCCAAGAAGGGAAACCACAAGGTGCGGTTGACCGTACCGTTGACACTAGAGCTTTCACGGGTTGGACGGTCACAGATAATCCCTGGACTAGTGATGATGAAACTGACAATGGTCTGTCTTACCTAACCTTTTTTCTTCACGATCCAAATATTTGTTATGTTGTATGCATTTCGTACTTACGTATCTAGACTCTCTCTGTATATCATTCAGTTATGGCTCGTGATGAAACATGTGTCACAAGTAGTGCTTCTAGTATTGAATATTATTGTAGTTTTTGATGACCAAATACTTGATTGCAGATGAAATGACGTATGTTAATCTTCTGCTGAATCCGGAACGGTTCACTGGCTATATTGGCCCCTCTGCTAGAAGGATATGGGATGCTATATACTCTGAGAACTGTCCCAAATGTAAGCTTCACTATTGTTTTCGCGATTTGTTTCTTTATATCCTACCCTCTTTATTCTCCAAGGGGTTGCTCAATTCATGGATTTTCTAATCCCTTCAATTATATTGACTTTTATCTGATGAGTAGATGCATCTGAACAGTCTTGCCAAGAAGAAAAGATATTGTACAAACTTGTTTCTGGTCTTCACTCATCTATTTCAGTTCATATAGCTTCAGATTATTTACTTGATGAAGCTAAAAACTTGGTAAGATCTGCCTCAGGAATCTCTCTTGTCCGCTATGTATGTTTTTTTTTTAGCAGAATTAGAAAATCAACTAATGATCTCCATTTTTTTTTTTTGTGTTGCAGTGGGGTCAAAACCTGACAATGTTGTATGACCGTGTGTTAAGATACCCAGATCGTGTTCGGAACCTATACTTCACTTTTTTGTTTGTTCTCAGAGCAGTAACAAAGGTTAGTTTTCTTTATCAAAATCCAACGAAAAGAGAGGGTCAATGGGTCTAGAATAATCACAAATTGTTTTTTTCTTTCTCTCCTCGCTTTTGTGATTTGTAGGCAGAAAACTACTTGGTAGAAGCTGAATATGAGACTGGTAGAGACAATGTCATCGAGGACTTGAAGACTAAATCTCTTATGAAACAACTGTTTAGTGATCCTAAGACGAGAGCAGCTTGTCCACTACCATTTGATGAAGCTAAGCTCTGGAAGGGCCAACGTGGTCCAGAACTGAAACAACAAATTCAAAAACAGTTCAGAAACATAAGGTCTTTCTCGAGTCCTTACCTAGCTTCTTTCCTTTTTATTTTCCCAGCGCGTCTCTGCTTGTGTAGTAAGTTGTCTACTGTCTGGCTAAGTTGAATGCTAATATATTCATTGATGTCCCTGCAGTGCAATAATGGACTGTGTAGGCTGTGAGAAATGTCGTCTATGGGGAAAGCTTCAGATTCTTGGCCTAGGCACTGCACTGAAAATCCTTTTTACTGTCAACGGTGAAGACAATCTGCGTCATAATGTGAGTTCCTACTCATAAGTCACAGTTTCAGACATCGTCCAGTTTTTAAAGTCTCATGCATTGTTTACTTAATACTTATAAACGGAATATTCTACTATTTTTTTTCCAGCTCGAACTGCAAAGGAATGAAGTGATAGCGTTGATGAATCTGCTCAACCGGTTATCTGAGTCAGTGAAGTTTGTTCATGAAATGAGTCCTGTGGCCGAGAGAATCGCAGGAGACGGGAAAACCAAACCAAATCATAACCGAACATAAATTAGGTGATTGTTCGGTTTGGTTTTAAACCGTTAAAAAAACCGAACCGTTTTCCGTTTCCTAGTAAATTGATTCTAAATTTTTTTTCTATCGTAGATATCTTATATAGTTGTTGACATTCTGGTTAATCAGACTTTTGTTGTCACCATTATTATTAGACTATTAGTTGTCAACCTTATTTTACTTCATAGTGACTAATAAGAAACACATAAGAATATAACATCAATTGTTCTATAAATAAATTTAAAGATATTATGATATCTTTCCAAAGCCTTAAATAGAAACTTTCCAAAGTCTTAAATAAATCATATACGTACACAACTAGAAATACTCTCTCAGATCTCTTTTAGCTTCTCTAAATTGGAAGTATATTTTGTTTGTTTTCATTGACTTAACCGTAATACTACATGTTATGAAAGAAAAAATCAAAAAGGAAAATAATATTTGTGTAAAAATCACTCGAGAACCAAAAAAAAGTCAAGAAAAAAAAAAGAAAACGGGAGAAAAAAATCCCTAGTTTATTCTATTAGTAATCATGCAAAAACACCCAATATTTTGAACTAGTTCTCACATTTAAATGGAACTATGCACTATGCAAGGAGGATGCCAGCAAATTTACAAAGTATTTCACAATATTGAAGATGAAAAACACCTAATAATATAAAGATACTATCAAAAGAGTTCAGCTTTTGCGGTTGACTTAGGCAAAAAATAGTGCTAAGACATAAAGCGACACTATAAAGGGAATCCTATCCTCCAACCTCAATGAACACACCTTTTGATTATCTCTTCTTTACTATTGCTTCACCACATAAAGCTTTTCCTTCTTTTAGTTTTTTTTTTAATAATTGGACGAGCCTAAACCCAACACTAGTAGACTAATGCCATAATCTATAACTGCTATGTAAATTATGATGGGGCGAATGCGAAAAAAAAAATAGAAAACTGATCCATGCATGGCCTAGATTTACAAGACAAATCACCACAACATCGACATCACTTAGATGATTTGTCATCTAACGTTACTCATGACTTCATTGATCCATGCATGGCCTAGATATACGTATAGGACAAAATCACCACCCTGTCTACATTAGAGATGAAGATTTGTTTCTTTTAAGTCAAAGAGATGAAGATATTTATTTATTTTTTGTCGTGAGATGAAGATTTATTTCCTCCAAACTTGGCGTATAATTAAACTTTGATATCTTATGATGAGTGTGACAAAATGGAAGTCACTGTCTTGTGTTTTATTGTTCTTGCACCGTTACGATATACATAAAATTGCATGGCAAAAAGATTTGAGAGGTTTTGTTTATACACCCACCTTTATACAAAGCTGAAGTCTCTCGAATTTTCATCGCTTCCAGAAAAGATAGTGTTTTTGAAGAACAAAAGATATTACAAAAGGCAGTGGGAACAGACAAAGGCCATTGATAAAAAGATGCTCTTTCTTCCAGCATCAGAAAAATATTCATCTTCCTTACGTATTTTATTTCATTTTCTTTACTTTTGGCTCAAACTTTTCTCTTTTTTGCCTACTTTTCTTTTTGCTGCCTTTAAATTTTGAACATTGATTTATCCAAGTTAAGTTGGTAGCAAACTATTAGGTACAACACCATAGCTGTCAGTCCTTCTTGGGTGATACCAATTGCATTCTATCACAGTGATGGTGAAAGTTTCCATTGTAATATTCCGACTGTTAACTAAACAACTGTTCTAGGGGTAGGGAGCACAGAGACCGAAGCTCCATAATCAATCACCTACCGAGCTTAATGTGTCTCCTGAAAATTTACATACACACTATTAGACTAGTTGGTTTATGGGCTTAAGGTTTAGATGATTCATATGATGGTGAGTATATATCTAACGAGTCACTTCATTTCATGACTATTTGGACCTAAAGTGGGAACACCTAAATTATATAAAAAAAAGTATATATCTATATATCTATGACTGTTTTACTACAAATTAGCTTAAACTCACGTATACGTATGCTTATAGTAATACTTTTTTTGCTAGTATGTCACCCATATTTTATGAGGGTTAAACACAATTAATATTCAAAATTTCATAGAAAAGATTCTGAAAAAGTAAAATGCATATTTGTAATATAAATACTCAAATAAACTTCTAATAATTGATTTGTCTTCGATAACCATTATTTATAAAAATTGGACATTATGTATATACACTCGCAAATAATGATTTGTCATGCACAAACATTATTTATAAAATTCGTACATAAATATCATAACCACCGAAGGTGTTGACTCCATCATAGTGCACACAATATCGTATTGGTAACCCTATATGATGCCACTTTATAACGTCCTCATGATCGTTTCCGGCCATAAATGATCTATACACATCACGTTTGACCTTTAACGCATTCATGATTAATCATGATTCATCAGGTACATACATATATGAAAACATAAATGAACCAACAAAATCATACAGTAGACTTATTAGAAAATTAAGCATATGTTTCTATTTAATTATGTAAAGTTGAAACTAACGTCAAAAATGGAGCCATCCGAGAATATTGAGAGGATTTTGCTAACGTTATGTGTGTTTGACCAGACAACATTGACCGCTCGAGCCCTTCGGCTTACGTCCTTCAATGCTTTTTGTGTGTGGCCTTATTCGATAATCCTACAAAAACCAAAACACTTCGAAAATCTCTCCGAGACACACACGACACTTCTTGGATACACAAATTGACCTATTCATGTTTTAAAATGTTATTAGTAGCTTAAACTCTTTAATACAAACAAATATTCTCATTACTCGAGTTTGACAAAAAACAAGATATATTGCCCCAATGAGAATATTTTGTAAAGTCGTTTCTAATTTTTTCAGATTTTCGTTTTAAAAGTTATCTTCAGATTAATTTTATTTTATTTTATCTAAAATATGATATTATTTGAAGAACTCATTATTATACGTTAACACACTATTTATTAGAATATGTGGAAAATCTCACCTTTTTGAAAGCAGTATGATAACTCTCGTCGAGATAATCAATGGGCATGCATGGTATAAGTTCATGTATTGTTTTAAACAATGCAGCAAACCCGTGGACGCATCATGAGTCGTTTTCATCTGTTTCATAAGAGCAACCATGGGTCCAGCTTATGTTATCACAGCATTTTTGTTAGCGCCATCAAAAACTTAAGAGCTTTTTTGGACGGTGTGATTTGGGTAGGTGAGATTGCTCTAGAGTAGATATTTCACGATTGTTTGGTGTTTCTCCCGTAGCCAGTACACATAGAATCGATATATATATACAATCTTACAAGCGCCATCTGATTAATCGATGTATAAAAATTATTGTGTCTCCTCAGTTTATGTGGCTCATGATTGTTGTCTTCTTATTTTGCCGATGATCTTCATTACGAGTATGCATAGTTTTGGACGCACCACAATGTTGACTTTAATTGTATTCGCTACTTTGTTCGAGATAAAGTAACTTTTGTTGAACCATGTCACGTTATTATCAAAGAGCAACTGGCACACATTTCTATTGATTAGTGGTTGTTTCGAAATGTTTACTAATAACGAAAAGTTTGGCCTTTATTTTTAATTTTATAAAAAAGGTCGTTGATGTAGGTATAGGTCGTTGTTAGCTTTATTAACATATGTTTTGGCTTTTCTTTTCTTTTTACCATTTTACGCATATATTATGTTTTAAGGTTGAAATACTATAAGTTTTTAAATTTACTTCCTAAAGGAAACGGACGTATTATCTGTAATGTCTTGTCACTATATTTTAATACATGAATTATTGACAAAATATTCATACACACGTTAGATTTTTACTAGAAATAGAGACTGAAATTGTTTTTTACAAGGTTTATGCTCCCTCCCTTCTCAAGTAAAGTTTCAGATTTTTGAAAATGAGAAAATGACTTTCGAAAAATACACCTTTACAACTTAAGAAAATCTACTTGCAATTAGAATGGGGATGAAATATGATTGACATCTACATTTGAAGCTCTCTAGCTACAAAAAGAAAGGGATATACGCTCATCATTCCAATTGTTCAGTTTTGATGAAAAATAAAAGAGGAGAAATTCGATTTTGTAAGAGAAAAATGAGAAGTTCAATTATATACTCCACATAGTTACAAACTAAATAGAAAACTGGAAACTGAGATGAAGGCATCAATTAAGGGTTATGACTTATGGTGTAAAAGGAAATGAAGTAGTGCACGTGTGCTCCCAAAACCTCATCATCACAGTGTCATGTGCAAAGTCAAATAAAAACTCTCTTATCATTATGGATCGCACCAAACATAATTTTAAAAACCATCGTAATTCCATTGTTTCATCATTCTACTTCCTCTCATCATTTCACCTCCTCTCATCATACCTTCTAATTTCTTCGCAACGTATGTGTGTTTTTCTTCATAGCCATCTACTTCTTTTGCCAGCAAATAGTAATAGAAAAAAAATCAGTCATCTAATCTCAATTTCTGAAATATAGATTTTTAGGTTTAATTTAGTTTATAAAGATTAATATTATATTGTAAAATAAGTTTATTAATTAATATTATTAAATTGTAAGTTGTTTTAAAATATTAATAGAAAATATTCAAATTAATTGATTATTATTATATATAACTATATAAATTTATATATTAATATTAATTATATATATAATATTCGTGAAACTCTAGAAATATATTTTTTCAAAAAGATGAAGTATCATCAAACATGAATACTTGGATATTTTGGTTCAGGTTATTTTATTGTTTCAGATAATTTATCATCGTGGTTACCACACATCTCTGATCGGGTGGTTATAGCGTTCCGTGGATCTCTAAAAAGACCCGAATTCGAATCCACACCACACTAGATTTCCACATGCGTGGCTTTTCACATTCTTTCTCTGGAAAATAGTTTACCATTATTTTAAAATTTATAGTATTATTTTTCAAAAATATATTATTTTTAAAATGATACAAAGTATAGAATTTACTTTTTAGTGAGAATTGATTTATCTCTCATCAAGTTACAAATTTTTTTTTGTGTCAACCTCATCAGGTTACAATTTAAACTTAATATTATAAATGCATTGAAGTTTCAAAAAATAAATAAATATAAATGTAATGATTCATATTTAGCTCCATCATTGCGTTACTATCCTAATTCCAAAGCAAAGGTCAAAATGATTTAGATGGCATAAAGCAGAAGCATTAATTAACTTTATACTATCCCTTTTTCTTTTTCCACTTGGATTTAATTATTAATTAAACAAAGACCCAAAACAAAGGTCAAAATAAGTCGCAAATCTCGAAGACTTTACTCACAATCTCTTCTTCTTCCTCTTCTTAACACTCTCTCTCTCTCTCTCGTCACCACCACCACTTAACACTTCCACTGACTCATCTTCTACTCATCAGAAGAAACCTTCCTCTCAGTTCTTTATTCCATACTTCTTTCTTCTTCTTCTTCTTCTTCTTCTTCTTCTTGTGTGGTTCTTCCTTTAGACTCTTACTGTTTCTAGGTCTTTACTCAAAATCCAAAGAATGGGAACTAAATGGAGGAAGATGAAACATGCTTTGGGTCTCAATCTCTGCACTTACCTCCCAAGAACCCTTGACGAATCACCTCCTGCTCTGAACTCCACGGAGAGACTATCCGATGTTGCTCTGCTCTCTCCTCTTAACTGGCCCATGACCCCAACACCTTCCTCTCACGGTCTCAAGTTATCCAGAAACGGGTCTAGAAAATCTTCAAAGGTTTGATTTTTAACAAGACCCACTCTCTCAAATCCTTGTTTTCACCTTCCTGTATGAGTTGACTTTTGGATATGAGTTTGTCTTCTTCTTGTCTCTTTTTTTTTTGTTTGTTTCTTAGTTTAATACCACTCTAGTCACTGAAAGGTTTGATTTTTAAGTTTTGTTTCATGTGCAAATTGATATTTAGAATCTTGAATTAGATTTAATTTGGGAAATGCTCAAGAAAAACATTATTCAGACACTTCTCTTTGTAGCTGTAAAAAAGGTGGAAACTTGATTGTTTCTCTATATCAATAGCTGCTTAAAAGTAGTAAATTTTTAAGTGTTGTCTTGAATTAGATTCTTGTTTGTAGCTCTAATAAAGGAGGAAACTTGATTACTTCTCTATATCAATAGCTGCTTAAAAGTACTTACCTTTGGTTGTAGTCAAAAGTTAGTTAGTTTCTTGTTATAGTGATTGTCTTAAAGCTCAGTACTTTGATTAGTTTCTTTGTCTATCTATAAAACATGAACTCATTGCTTTTGTTTTTTATTTGATGTGCAGACATGTTCTATCTGCTTGACTAAGATGAAAGAAGGAGGAGGACATGCTATTTTCACAGCAGAGTGCTCACACTCTTTCCATTTTCACTGCATTGCTTCAAATGTCAAACATGGGAACCAAGTCTGCCCTGTGTGCCGTGCCAAATGGAAAGAGATCCCTATGCAGCATCCTCCTCCTCACCCTTATCTCTTTGCAAGACCTTATAACAATGATGCAGCTATTAACCTCCTCCACCGCTTGCCTGTGCCTCGTCGAGTCATGAACCAAGGACGTGCTCTTGCTCCTGAGCCCTCTATGTTCAATGATGATGAGCCTTTAGAGCAGCAGCTTTTATTCTCCAGGAAGAGCTTGGAGAACAATCTGATGGAGTTGAAAATATATCCAGAGGTTTCTGCTGTCCCACGAGGTGAGTCTCGTGAGGAGTTTGATGTGTTGGTTCATCTAAGAGCTGCTGGTATGGTTAATGGAAACGCTCGAGCTCCGCTTGATCTTGTCACGGTCCTTGACATCAGTGGTAGTATGGCTGGAACCAAGCTTGCTCTTCTCAAACGAGCGATGGGGTTTGTGATTCAGAATCTTGGTTCTAATGATAGGCTTTCTGTAATTGCCTTCTCTTCCACCGCACGTCGTCTATTTCCTTTGACTAAGATGTCTGATGCTGGAAGGAATCTAGCTCTTCAAGCTGTGAACTCATTGGTTGCAAACGGTGGGACTAACATCGCTGAAGGGCTTAGGAAAAGTGTGAAGGTGATGGAAGAACGAAGAGAGGAAAACCCTGTTGCTAGCATTATCCTTTTGTCTGATGGGAGAGATACATACACCATGAACCAGCCTGATCCTAACTACAAGCTGTTGCTTCCTTTGTCTATGCACGGATGTGAAAGCAAGCGGTTTCAGTTACCTGTTCATTCTTTTGGTTTTGGATCAGATCATGATGCTTCGCTGATGCATTCTGTCTCTGAAGCCTCAGGAGGAACGTTCTCTTTCATAGAGAGCGAGTCTGTGATCCAGGACGCTCTTGCACAGTGCATTGGTGGGCTTTTGAGTGTAGCAGTGCAGGAGCTGAGGTTAGAGATCGATGGTATTTGCTCAGATGTTCATCTTAGATCGATAAAAGCTGGGAGTTATCCAAGCCTTCTGGGTAATGATGGTAGGTCAGGACGTGTTGACATTGGTGATCTTTACGCTGATGAAGAGAGGGACTTCTTGATGTCTATCAACATCCCAAGTGGAGATGAGACACAGCTTCTGAAGATGAGATGTGTCTACAAAGATCTTTTGACAAAGGAGGTGGTGACGCTTCAAAGCCATGTCCTCAAGATTCAAAGACCAGACACCGTTGGTGAAAAGGCTGTTGTGTCCATCGAAGTGGACAGGCAAAGAAACAGGTTTCTAGCTGCAGAGGCAATGGTTAAGGCAAGAGCATTAGCAGAGGGAGAAGATTTAGCAGCAGCTGTTACTGTTATCCAGAAGTTTAGACAGGTTTTAGCAGAGACGGTCTCGGCAAAATCAAACGACGGGTTTTGTATGGCTTTGGACAGAGAGATGAAGGAGATGCAAGAAAGAATGGCGAGCAGGCATGTCTACGAGGTATCAGGAAGAGCTTACATTCTCTCTGGACTTAGTTCACACTCATGGCAAAGAGCAACATCAAGAGGAGAATCAGGAGACGGTTGTAGCTTTGTACAGGCTTATAATTATCAGACTCCTTCGATGGTTGAGATGCTACACCGATCACAAGCCACATCATATCATAGACTCATCCAGCCGTTGCTATCATATGTATCTCAACCAAAGCCAAGGTGAAAAGAGGTGTCAGAAACCAAGGTTTTTGGTCTTTGTTTTGGAGGGTTTTTTGCTCTGTAAAGAAATAAGAAGAAAACAGGCAAAAGGGGTTTTGAAATGTGAATCTAAATTTGGCGGTTTATCATGGTTTTGTACGTTGTTTTTCAACTTGTCATGTAATGTGTATATTATATGTATGCATTTGGCTATAAAAGCTTTGTTCAGAAGTTAGAATATATATATATATATATATGTAGTTTCAGTTTTGAAGGGCAATGCAAGCAGTGATCATGTTTAGATTCCAACACTCCTTTGTAACTGCAGTACAAAGGTCTTATGCACACCCCTTTTGGTAATGGAATCCAAACATTTATAATCATTAGAACACTATATCTTAAGCACTGAGCATGAACATAGAACTTTGTGATCTGTTGAGGAAGATGATCACTAAATTAAAAGGTTATATAGTTTTTCCTTTCGCACAAATACGATGATGTAATATGAACACAAGTGTTTAAATTTTAATATTGTTTTCCTGTTATAGACTCGGATAAATTCATCTACAAACTGTTATATGAGCAAAGCTTTTTATTCTAAGTTTAGGTATTAAATTTAATTTTTTATTAGTTCAGATATTGAATCACACGTCTTTTCATTTAAATTAACTAATTCAACTATAAACCGTTTCACGTCAGCATTGTACCGACATGCTGTCGATGGTAGGTATTTAAAAGTTTTCAAATTCTAAATTCATGCATTAAATTCAAATTTGTTATTAGTTTAAGGATCGAATCTCACAGTCAAATAGTTTAGATATTAATTAGACAATATGATCCTAACTCAGACACTAACTAATAGACCGTTTTCCCATGTTTTACACGTGGGTTATAAAATATCAAAACAAGATATACTCGGTTCGGTTTTAGAACCTTGCACATAGCTTAAAAAAACATAAATTTCTTATTTTTCTAAATAAAAATATCATTAATTATTCACCTAACCACAAATCAACCCATGAAAAAATATAAGACATATTATCATTGGTCATACAACATTAACTATTAATAAATTTTACATAGAAAATCGAAAATGTCATATAATTTGGAACAAAAAAATTCTTCTAAAACTACTTATAAAAGAAAACGGAGGTAGTATAGTTTTATATATATACCCCACCTCTGACGATTTTAATAGCATCATAAAGTTACCTTGATATAGTTGATAGATATAATTTAATAATCCATAAATGCAAAAAGCCATTCATCCAATAACTCAAAAATCTTAAACCGTTTAGTATACAGTTCTCTCTCTCTCTTCTATAATCTTAACCATACCTCAACATTAAATATACAATATTAAATATAGTTCATCTATATGTGGTTCTTGGTAGGAAGACATGAATCTTAGATACATAAAACTTTGTACAATAATAATGGCAAACAAAATAAATGATGAAAATATCTGTTTTAAACTCTAATTTAATTTAATTTAATTTATACTTTTATTTTAGATATTTGGACCTAATAGATACTTGTAAATTTTTGGTTTAGGTCGGTTTTTCTCGGATCCGGATCGGTTTGGGTCTATAATTAAAATATATATAAAATACCATAATTTTTGGATCCTTATCGGATCCGGGTCGGGTCCAGTATTTAAAATCTAAAAAGGAAATGAAAAATCCAAATTTCATCAAATTTAGTTAAAATTGGTCGTATATATCTAAAATTTTACAAAATAACTTAAAATAACTATTAATAATTAAATAAAATGTTTTTAACTCTAAATTTTATATTTAAAACTTCATATTACTTAAAAATGTTACAAAAATAATTATAAAGACTGTTAATAAAATATATATTTTACCTAAATCATAAAATAAAATATATAAAATAGAACACAAAAAATCATAGTTACAAATCCTAATGCTGCTATATATAAGATCGAAGTGTGGCTGAAGGCAACCTTGGGGCATAATAACCAAAATAAGAAGGAGACGACATGGCCAGAGAGAAGCAAGAGAGAACAACCGAGGAGCCACTTAGCCCGGTGTCACAGCTGTTCGTTTCACCGGGATTCTACAGCGTCATTGTCTTTACTTTAGGCTTTAAAACTAGATGCAACCCTGATGCCATTGTTGAAGGTATCAAGAACACATGGATCAAGCTTCCCTGCTTCTCTAGCAAAGTGGTAAAACTATTATATTATTTTACATCCCCTAGTTCACCAAATACTAGCGACATATAAATATATAACCATTTCAGTGTAATCGTACATATATCTCACCCTGTTGGATGATTTAGGTTACATATATATAATATACTTAAGGGTGTCAATATGGGTAATGAATATATATATATATATATATATATATATATATATATATTATCCAAATGGTTTTAATCCTAAATGGATAATGAATAAAATCTATAACTCATTTAAGTTACTGAGTTGATGGTATCAATGGTTTATCCATGAATAATAATTTTATAGTTTAGATGGTTATTAAGTGTTACAAAAAAAATTATTAAGTAAAAATATAATTTTGAGGCTGAAAATTAAAATATTATATAAATTCTAAAAAAACACACTTATATTTTGGTGGAAAATACAATTTTTTATTTGCCGAAAAATAATTTTGTGATTTTGGCGGGAAAAACAATTGTGCATTTTGGCGGGAAACACGATTTTACGATTTTGGCGGGTAAACTCAATATTGTGGTTTTAGAGGGAAACAATTACTTTGCGGTTTTGACAAAAATATGATTTTGCAGTTTTGGAAGAAAAATACGATTTTATTGCGGGAAAAACATGATTTCGCGATTTTGACGGGAAAACTCAAGTTTCCCGTTATGGCGGAAAACAAGATTTTGCAATTTTGGCTGGAAAATATGTTTTGGCGAGAAAATTCAATTTAACTGGTTTAGTGGAAAAAATGATTTTGCAGTTTTGGTGGAAAAGCATGATTTTGTGCATTTGACAGAAAGACACATTTTTGCGGTTTTGGTGGAAAAATACGTTTTTGCGATTTTGGCAGGAAAATATGATTTTGTGGTTTTGGCTGAAAACACGATTTACGATTTTGCGGAAACACGATTTTGAAATTTTGGCGAGAAAACACAATGTTTTGGTTTTGCTAGGAAAATATGATTTCACTGTTTTGGCGGGAATCCTCAATTTTATAGTTTTGGCGAGAAATATGATTAAATTTAGGTTATTAAAAAATCAATGTAAAATATATACATGTATGAGAAATTGGGTGTTAATCAAGTACAGATCAATATTTTGGAACCGATAATCCAATTAATATTCGAAATCAAAACTATTTTGGGTATAATACAAATTCAAATTCAAATTTGGCACCATAATACAGGTTGTGGTGACAAAACCATAAATTAATACAAACCACTAGACTAAATGACATGGTCAATCTGTATCACTTGATTATAAATAGAATGTTTACATGGCCTAATTAAACTATGCAACTCATATAAGAAACACACAAATCTCAAAAGATGATAACATGGGATAGTTAAACTAGACAGAAAGTGATTTTATTAATTGACGAAGCGACAATTTCTGCGAATCTCACCGCTTCTATCTCCAGGTGTAAGGACTTTGATGGAACTCATCTTGATCATAGACCGACCAGACTGAGCTAGAAAACTTCCGGAGTTTTGGAAAACTCTAGCGATGTTAGCGGCGGATGGATCAGTTAACAAGGCGGCGTCGGAGGTGAAGAGTCCTTTGTGTTGGAGGAGTGAGACGAAGTAGCCACTATCAAACGAGAGAGCTCCAGTGGGGCCCATTCCGACCACTGCGGAAGAGTTGAGTCTTAGAGATTTGTCGGAACATTTAGATTTGAGGAAAGTGGCGTAGCTAGAGTTCAGTGAAGGATATGTATCCCCTTTTCCGGTAAAGTTGAAGAGCCTCCGACCAAACACACCGCAAGGTGCTGTTCCTATTGTGTGTGCTCCTGTTTCAAACAATTTTTTTTTTTTTTTTTAGTATAAACATATCTCAAACTTGTATCGAAATTATACATATGAGATGATTTCTAAGAAAATTAATTCAAGGTTCACTAGTTATCACATGTGACGCCTCTTCAAAGATTCTCCTCAAAATATTTTATGTTCAACATATATACTTAAACTTTTATAGTATTAGCGATATAATACTATTTCTTGAAAACGAGAAGAAATGATTTCGTAGCATCCCATACAGTTCCTAACATGGACATGCACGTGGTCAGATACATTCCCACAATTTTTGATTTCATTGTTCCCTATTTCATACTCGGTTTCTTATCAGTAGTAACTCTTAAATATATGTATTTTTTGAACTTAGCAACGTATGAATATTGTGTAGATATATATATATATATATATATATATATATATATATATATATATATATATATATATATATAAAGTAGAAAATAAAATGGTCACCTGATAAAGCCACGAGGTCAAACGACATCCAAATCACTCTCGGCAAAGAGTTTCTGTAGAGAGGTGAAGTTTGCCCCAGCGGACGGTAAGTCTCTTGCTGCTTCCGTCGCCAATGAAACTCTTCCATCAACACGTCCGGTAAAGACATTCCACAGCTGCCGCCCAAACTATAACATTAAGTCCCAGTTACATCGTTTTTTTTTCAAAAATTCAGAAATCTTCAAAATTTATACAGCTTTGTTATGTAAAACTGTCTAACTCTTGGAATCTGTTCATATTCAATCGGTTCTTGATTTTGATCAGCAGTGCGTTTTCTCAACCACTACTATGGTTGATTAGTAAACAAAAATGTACTAATATGGACGAGTTAATTTAATATATAGCTTGTACGAGACGGCATCTCGGGCGGCTAGGGTGAGGCTGTCGGCGAAGGAGACGGTTTTGGGGCTCGTTTTTCGAGTATGGACTTGATCTCATCGTTTTCTATGAATGTGTTGAGAGAATGAAGGACTAATTATCAAGTTACAAGTCTAGAGAATTAGAAAAATATATTATTCCAACTAATCATTTAGCTTCATTAGCTGAAATATAACGTGAGCATCCATTATGCAAATATTATGCATTCCACTGCTGTCTGCAGTACCAATTTACATTAATTCACGCATTTTTTTTACGTTCACTGTCCTCTGAAACTTTAATTTATCCATATTGATATTAGTTCACAAAAGTATAAATGAATTATGCTTTGGAAAAATATCATTATTATTCTGTCCATAAAAAATTTCATAATCCTAGTTTTTGATGTTAATTGTTTTCTCAAATACCAAATTGGTAAAGAATCAATCATTAAACCATTGTGGTCTGATTTTTGTTGTCTAGTTAATTAGAGTCTTTTCTAATATCATATTTTGGTAGTAATTTAAATTATAAATAATGCCATAAAGTATTTTTTTATAATTATTTAATAGTTTAGCATATTATAAAATTTGTAACAACATTATTAAAAATAATAATTGTCAGAAATTGGGTGTCTGGAAAAATAATAAAGAGTTGTAATAGACTTTTTCGAATATAAAATTGTCAATTGTAAACTCGTTTGTGTAATGTTTCTATGTAAATCCTTAAAAAACAGTTAAAATTATCAAATGCAAAATTTTTATATACTATTTTCATAAGACAATTAAAATTAGGGGAAATTTTAAGAATACACTTTCTTTGGTACCACATTTCATATATACACTTAGAAGGTGGACATTTTTACAAATACACTTTTCATTAATGAACAAAAGACAAAAATAACCTTCCTTTATCTTCTTTCTCTCTCTTTCTCTCAATCATCGATCTTCTCTCTTGGATTCACCGGAGATCCTCCGTTTCTCTCAGACCATCATTATCGCCTTCTCTTGTCTACCTCTCACCTCTCTCGATGGCTCTCTTCACTCTCACATTCGAGCTTCCATTTTTTCGGCGGCCGCGGAAGAGAGGAATCTGTGACGGCAAAGAGAGGACGGGGGTAGAGGTGAGAGGTGAGGCGCCGGAGGAGTTTCTTTTCCGGTGAGAAGAGTGGGCGAAAGGAGAAGAAGAGGAAGAGGAAAGAGAAGGGTTGACGGAGGAGACAAAGTTTAATTGACTCTAATAGATGTTTCTGCAGGCTTTTCGTTGATTCCCAGATCCAACTTAAAAGGTTACACCTTTACTCTTTTCTTTTGGGGATTTCTTCGAATTGATCTTGTTTGCTTGATGATACTTTTGTATTTTAATTTTCTCGATCTAATTCATATATTGTTTTACCTTTTGGGGTTTAGATTGGAGGCAATGAATTGGATGAAAAGGCCATTGAAAGTAAGAACAAGACAGATGTTGATTGTGACGACAAGGGAGCTTCGGTTAAGAGAACTGAAGCTGAATGTGTTTCCAGAAGTGAGAAGTCTTGTGCTACGGATATTTATTCGGAATGTGGGAGTTCAAGTGCTCCTCTCGAGGGAAACGATCCGATGAAGCTGTGGAAAGCAATGAGACAAAACGGGTTTCTCTCCAACCCACACGTTGGTGGGGTTTCGGTGACGTCGAGCAGCTGCGTCGTCTCGTCTTCTCACGGAGGGATTCCTACTTGGTAAAGTTCTTAACTTTTTTTCTGTTTCCCTTTCTGAAAGTTCTTAGCTTGTGACATTCAAGAAGCTGGTTTGAAAGTTTAAGGATCTACTAGTCATACAAATGGAGCTATATCACTAGGTTATTGTCTTGTGAGACATCAGTAAAGCTATGATGTTTTGTGTTTATGAGTATGAGTACTTTCTAAATAATTGTTGGAAAATTAGTTATGTTGGTAGACAGTTATGTCTCGATGCTGAGAGAATACAAATTCTACGAAGTCCCAGATGCTGCAGAGAACAGAAAGGTATTATCTTTCACAGCCCCCTGATTTGATGATTCTTGCAAGTAATCAAAACTACGTTTGCTAATTTATGTTTTTACTAATTCTGTAGAGATGATGATGATTAAGATGGAGGATGAGTTCCCGTTAGCCTTATTTTGCTGACTTGTGGAATCTATTGAAGTTTGGAGTTCCACATTTTGTTTCTTTAGCTAGCTATTCTTTTGTTTTGTTTAGTTTGGTTTTTATTCGTGTTACAAAATGGCTGAAATAACATGTATGTAGGTTCTGATGTCTGATAGAACATACTCTTTCTTTCAGTATATCATCAAACGGAACAGCCGATAGCAATCAATAAAAAGATGAACAACAATCAATCAATATAAGGATTATAAATAATTTATAAATGTTTATAAATCATTTTTAAAGATTTAGAAATCATTTATAAACCTTTATCAATAGTTTACATCTATTCCTATAAATGATTTATAAACCTTTATAAAATCACTTATAAGAATATACCAAATATTTCTAAGGTTTTATAAAATCATTTATAAATTTAGAAAGGTAATTCATTTATAAAGTCTTAAAAATCATTTATATGAATATATAGAAACTTTTTATAAGGGTCTATAAATCATTTATAAGAATATTTATAAGAGTTTATGAATCTATTTACAAAGGTTTATAAATCTTTTCTAAATTTTTATAAATATATTTTACAAGGGCTTATAAATATATTTATAACATAAATATATTTATAAGAGGTTATACATAAATACATGACATATGATATAACCAATCATTGCACCAAGAAGGATTGATTACAACAGGATCATTTGAAAAATCAACAAGTCCTATAACATCATTTGAATTATATAACCATTTATAACTGCTCATAAAATTATTTATAAAATCGTTAATATGGACTTAAGAGAACTTAGGAAAATTTATAAAATATTATAAAATCTTAAGAACTTTATAAAGAATTATAAAATATTGACAAAATTTATAAAACATATTTAAAACTCTTATAAAAGTATATAAAATCATTTATAAGGATTTAAAACTGTTTATAAGGTCTTATAAATCATTTATATATATATTTATAAATCATTTATAGGAGTTACTAAAACATTTATAAGGGTCTATAAATAACTTAAAAGGCTTATAAGACCATTTATAAGGTTTGTAAAATAATTTATAAGGTCTATAAAGGTATGTAAATAATTTATAAGGGTTTATAAACCATTTATAAAGTTCAGAAAAGTTTTTACAAAGTTTAGAAACAATTTATAAGGGCTTATAAATCATTTATAAAGAGTCTATAAACCATTTCTACATGATTAAACCATTTGTTTCTTCATGCTTCTAAATAGTTCCTAAAGTCCCTAAATCATTCATAAAAATACATATTTATAAATCAGTTTATAGATTAATTTATAAACCCTTATGAATCATTTTATAAGGTTTTTGTACATTAACTTAAAAATATTAATGAATTAGCTTATAAACCTTTATAAATCAGTTAATAAACTATATAAATTATTTTATAAAAATCATTTATAAGAGTTTCTAACCATTTTGAAAGGCTTATAAGACCATTTATAAAGTTTGTGAAATAATTGATAAGGTTTATAAAGGTATGTAAATAATTTATAAGGGTTTATAAAAATTTATAAAGTTTATAAAAGTTATTACAAAGTTTAGAAACCATTTATAGCGCTTATAAATCATTTATAAAGAGTCTATAAACCTTTTATAAAGAGTCTATAAACCTTTTACAAAGGGTATGTAAACAATTTGTTTCTTCATGCTTCTATAAAGTCCCTAAAGTCCCTAAATCATTCATAAAAATACATCATTTGGTATGATTAGTCTTTCAATCTATTTATGTATTCTTCAATGGATTAATTGTGTTTGCAAGAAGGAAATATCTATAATGATTAATAAACTTATTTATGTGTTTTTATAAAGATTTATAAAACCAATCATATGAATATACAAAAAACAGTTTTGTATATAAACCATTTATAATAGTTTATAAAACAAATTATGAACCATTATTTATAAATTTTATAAAGTCATCTATAAAGTTTATAAAACACTTCAAAATATTTATAAAACTATTTATAAAGGTTTATAAAACTATTTATAAGGGTTTATAAAATAATTTATAAGAATTTATAATTTATTTATAAGAGTTTATAAATTTATTTATAAGGGTTTATAAAAATATTTATAAGGGTTTATGAAAATATTATAATATTAGTCTTATCGCCTATGCCAAGAACTACACCATTTTGTGTGATAGTTTTGTATATAAATCATTTATAAGGGTTTGTAAAACCTTTTATGAACCAATAATAAAATTTATAAGAGTTTATAAAACCTTGTATGAAACATCTATAAAGTTTAAAAAACACTTTTAAAATATTAATAACACTATTTATAAAGGTCTATAAAACTATTTATAAGGGTTTATAAAACCATGTACAATAACTTATAAGACCTATGCTTTCAGATGCATACCTTTAAGCAAATAACATTCAGAATCAACTATAATGATACTAGGAAAATAATAATATGACAGCTACAACCAGAGCACTCTCTACTTTTGCAATTAAGATCGTAACAAGACAAATTTCACATAAATATAGTTGCTCACTGATCTGGACATGCTGTTTGTTTAAACTGGCAGGACTCCCACGATGGAACATCATTTGACCAGCCGTTCTATAAGAAGACAACAGTTTTAACAACAAATTATCACTGTCAACTTATCTTGGATAAGGTTGTAGTGTGCTGAAGTTGGATAAAGAAAGTAAGATGGTACCATGAGTTTGGCTTGAAGGGATTGACGTTATCATGTATCTGCAAAGAGGAAGAAAGAATCTCTGAGAATTAAACAATTTGGATTTAACAAGTGTCAACTTAAGCGGATATAGTCCAAGCAATGTATCGATCATACTACCTAAGGATTGCTCAAAAGCAAACTATACAAGTCAAAGAAACAAATGCAGCGAATTATAACAGAACACTATAAAACTGAAAATGGAAATTGCACTCACCTGGAAAGCTGAGAAATTCGATGAAACCTGGTTGAACATCTGAGCATTTTGTTCAATAAGATCTCCACTCACACCACCAATAGCTGCAGAGGAGACAAGACACACTTATGTTTCTTTCAATCCAAAACCCAATCTAGATAAATTAAGCCTCAAAACAAAAAGGGAAGAAAACAAGATTATTAGATAAAGCGAAAACCTTTATATGAAATGCCATCATCAGTATCTAAAGACATCATAGGAGGAGCATATGAAGGACCATTTGGATGCATGTTCAAGTGAGATGAGGACTTGGCTGAAGTATCCATAGTTTTTTCCTGCCAAACAGTTGAAGTAAACAGACGCCATCAGCCTAACGTCCACGTGAGACACCAAATCCTTGGATGCGATTACTTCCTGCAACCAAAAAACAAGAGGAAGTGAGTGAATCAAGCTTTCACATTAGCAGAATCCAAGGGTGAGAGCAAGAGCATTAGATTTAGAAAACGAAACCATGAGGCAGGATCAGAAACCAGGTCTGCTCTCCGACTGGGATAGAGCCGCCTCCGCCAGCCGACGAACTGTCTCGTCGCCGCTCATGGAATTTGATAGCAGTGAGTACATAGTCGGTAAATCAGAAGCTGTCAACGCTATAGGAAGCAAGCTCCGTTCTCCTCCGCGAGATCCGACTAAATCTTTAGACCTAATAATTAGGGACATAGTGGTCATTTTCCAATTAAAAATCTGGTGGTATAATTGGTTAGTGTATAATTGAAAAGTGGTATAAGAGAAATGGTATTTTTGGCAATTTTTCTTAAAATTATGGATTACAGGATTATTTATATAATATTTTTCTCTCTCTCTTAGTAACTATGCCGATGAACACATATCTAATGATTTCAAAAGCTTGATTCACAATAGTGCTGATAAAATAAGTAATCTAGAATATATTTTTGTCATATAAGTGAGTGCATGGTAGCCAACTGTATGTCAAAGAATGAGAAAGTGTTGATGATGGCATGAAAAGTGTTGTAGATGACTAAATATCTAAGAGTTGTTAGTGTTAAAATTACGATTCAGTGTAACTGAAAAGCATATAAAATTTTGCCATTTAAGGTAATTAAAGAAATAGAAGCAGTTAATGATAATGAAATTGAAACTGAAATAGGTGATGTGATTGAAAGCATGGATATAAAGGAATGTTAATACAAATAAAATACTCAGAATTCATTGGTTTGAGAACTATGAAGATTATATGTAATAACTTATGAGAAATGTATGAACTGTGTTCTTAATATAAAGAGAGTTACATAGATTTATATAGTAGAACTATATGAATCAAACAATAAATGTGAAGATCATATAATCATTAAGAAGAATATATGATGGAGTGATTACAGTGATTTGAGTGAATCATATGAGTTATGACTGATACTCGTTCCTTGATACGCCCCCTCAAGCTCAAGGGGGTGATGAAGCCAAGATAGCGGAAGCAGTGGCTTGATATTGACATCTTTAAAAAAATATGATAGGAGATAAGAAGAAGCCTTGCGCTTGAACCATACGGTAAGACGAACTTGTAGCTTGGATTGATTTAGACACGGACGACTATACTAGGCGTGTGGAAGCATATAGCTTGATGGAGTCATAAATGACTTGACCACATATCAACTTTGGAGTTGCAGAAGAAAGTAGACGTGTGCACACCTGGACTAGAGATGCAGAAGAAATGGAACATTGACTTTATAAATCACTACAAGAAGTACTTTGGTTTGATAAAAAGAAACGTAACAAATGAGAACAAAAAGATTAAGAAAAACTTGAAATAAAAATAGAAGAAAACAAAAACGTCAAATTCTAGATAAAAGCTACGGAAACGTATTTATCTTAAGTTTGATCGGTGGATCAAAACTCACACAAATAACCTACTCCGATACCATAATAACTTATGAGAAATGTATGAACTGTGTTCTTAATATAAAGAGACTTACATAGATTTATATAGTAGAGCTATATGAATAAAACAATAAATGTGAAGATCATATAATCATTAAGAAGAATATACGATGGAGTGATTACAGTGATTTGAGTGAATCATATGAGTTATGATTGATACTCGTTCCTTGATAATATGTACGAGTCTCTTGAAAATTTCAATGGTCCTTTACTACATTGGTTGAACTCAAAAAAATAGTCGCATTAACAAAAAATGAAAAGTTATTGAATCAGTATCTAAATAGAAGTAGTGGTGATCAGTTTCTTATAAACTCTTCAGGTAAAATCTATATCATCTCTTTATATATGCATCTTTCAATTAGATTATGCCACTTTCTTTTCCTTTTAATTTTTTTTGAAAGACATGGTTAAGTTTGAACCAGGATGTATTCTCATTCGATATTGGAGGAATCTACGATCGAGGATATGTAGTAAACACTACACGAACCTAGCGATGATCTCGTTGAATACGCAAGCACATGCATTGTCAATAACTAGGAGTACAAATATAAGTTTGAACCGAACATTTAAAAAATGCTTCACATTTGTGGATTCTTACTTCAGTTGCTTTCTTGGTCTCTTCTTCTCTCTGCGTACTCCATCATCTTGATCAAAGTTAAAACATTACTTCGTTACTCCAAGAAACTGAGCAAAGCTTGGATACTTAGGCTCCCATCCTATCTCCGCTCTTGTCTTTGAGTTGTTCAGCTTCTTCCCTAAAGGACCACTAGTGCCTATACAAAGGAAAAAGTTATCAAACTCTAATATGAAGCTTAAAAGGCTTTTCAAGACAAACCAACATGTCTCATCAATGACTGAAAGAAACTCACTCGTGAAACCTTTGAACTTCTTATCGAATTTTCCACTTTGGTCCATCAGGTCCATCACCTCTTGTCTGAGAAGAATGCCAGAGGTTAAAACACGTTGTCTCAAACTTAGAAAGAAAAGAGTTGCTACTACCTTGACAAAGGAAGGTTGTCACAGCCCAAGAAAATCCGACCACCAGCTTTCTTCTTCATGATTGCAACTGCTAGCGATGCTGCATCCTGTTCAGAAACACATTTACAGAACCTGATAAGAGACTTATATGTGCAGTACAGTCAGAGAATGATATATCTTATATTACATCTGCAGACCAATCTTGATTCATAAGCACCTATTCAAGTCCACAAGTATACCTCGTAGTGGATGAGATTTACGATATGATCAGGACGAGCATCGACTGTCTCCTTATTCAACCAGTAATTATGTGCACCTCTAGTCTCTGTGTATAAAAAAGCTCAGGAGAAACATAATAGTCAAATCTGCTATAGACCAGAGACAAAAAAGCCTTTCACTATTTGCTCATTGAGCTCAAAAGGATATGTAAAGCCCTGCAAGTCTGAGGACAGTCCCTCCACTTTCCAACACTACTTGTTCAGCTCTCAAAAGCACATCGGTTCTTGGGCTCTTTCCTAGTGGCACTACTGGAGAATCCTGCAGTCATGAGGATGCTTAAAGCAGTGTCATCTCAAATGTTAAAATGTATTCAGGAACTGAGATAAACCTCGTTGCACTCTCCATTATCAAAGCAATCATAAGGTGCAGAACTAGATGTGAACAAGAATGATCCTTCACCATTCCATTTTGATGCTGCCGTCCTGATCCGTTTGTAAAATACAAACACAGACACATATTAGACATGCTTGAATCAGTAGCAGAACTTAAACGCAAGGTATTAGAAGAAAGGTGTTTAGAAACACAATTCATAGACTCTTGAGTTGTTGAAACAAAGTGAACTTTTACCTGAGCTCAGCGGCGTAATCTGGACTTTGTGAAGGAGGAGCACAAAAGATCACATAGGAGAATTTTCCATCAAATTCAGTTCCTTTAAGAGCTGGTTTGATACCCAACTTCTCTAACTCATCATGATGGTTTGTAGTTGCCGTCTGCCCAATGATTTGACAATCTGGATGTTCCTGCTCCACCACATATAAAAGCTCCAACTCTTAACTTCAACATTTAAAAAGATCATGACTCTCTATCATAAACTTTGCGAAAGAAAAAGAACTAGTCAATACCCAGCAGACACAACAATATTGATAAACACTCAAGACAAATCAAACAGGGACTTACAGGACAACAAAAAAGACCATAACCACAGAGATGTTCTATAAGAAAAGCTATGTTGAACAATCGAAATCAGCACAGTACAGTCTCTGTAGAAGACAATGATTAGAAATTATACCTCTCTCCATTTTTCTGCAACTAAGCGTCCAAGAACACCTGGCCCAACAATAAGCAAATCGTCTGCCCCAATTGAAACATGAGACTGGACCTTCAAGCCATCACTGGTCTCACCTTCACACAAACAAACATAACCCAAGACAAGGCCACACAAGAAACATACAAAACGGTCACCACTTGGAGAAACAGAATCACAAAACCTTAGTTTGCCAATTACTTTTAACTAACTCTACTCAGAGATCAATAAGTTGTGTACTAACCATCCAAAATAAAAATAAAAATGAAATAGGATTATCATAAAAGTCAACGAAAGGTTTACTTATCCTTATAACCGTTGAACAAGGAAAAAAACATGGAAGAAACAGAGAGTAATACCAATGGTGGAGGAGGAAGAAGAGGCTTGAATAGGAGTCACCATCATCGAAGACATTGTTGATAGTGACAACGAGAAACTGGGTTTATCCTCGCGTCTCAAAGCAAACTTTTTTGAATACAAAGATGCTAAAGTCGACTGCTTTGAGAACAGGGTCGATGGAATTCTCGAACTTATCGTCGGAAGTGAGATGCAAGAGATGAAACCCATCAAGAGAAACAAAGAAAAAAGCAAGCTTTGCTTTCGACAAAGAAGATTGAGTTGGTGAATGGTTGCTCTTGGAATGTTCGTAACCAATGGCATATTCACAGGTCACACATTAATTATATAGATTACTATAAATATTATTATTTTTTGTTCTTGGAGTCAGACAACAATGTCTTGTGTTTTGTCCATTATGAACACAAAAATGAAAACTTTGCTTCCATTACATCTTAGTGTTATAGAGGAAATGAAGTTGTGACATCTGCTTTTCGTAATTAATAAGAACTAATGATTCTACTACACTTTTCATAGGGATACTTAGAATGCATTCTTCACATGAGCTCTGCTTCTTCAGTGTCTCCATCAACATCTTCAACATCGTTCTCATCATTCTCATCAGCTGCATCTGGGTCTATTCCCTGCATTCAATACCCCCAAAGATTTTTAACGCAAAGATCATCTTTCATATAGAAAATCTGGATTTAGCCAATGTAACGTTGACCAACCTTCATCTGTTTCTCCAAGCGATCTAGTCCCTTTTTGGCTGCTTCATTCTGTGGATTTATCCTGTATATACACACTCGTTATAGTTTTATTCGAGTAGAGACAAATGGATTTTACGCAATACCGGTTTCATATTACCTTAATGCAGCTTGATAGTGTGATAAAGCATCTTGTAGCATATTCGTTGCAGCAAACACTTGAGCTAGCTTCACATGGAGAGATTCATCAGCCCAGTCTTTTAGATACCGTTCAAGTAGTGATACAGCATCTCCATTCCTCCCTTCCATTAGATGTAGGTCAGCCAGAGCTATGGCTGCTCCAAGGTACCCAGGTTCTAGCCTCAGAGCTGACTCATAGAACTTTTTCGCCTGTTATAAAAACATATCATTAGTCTGTTACACTCAAAAACTTATATATCCATGACAACAAAACAAACAAATTCCTAAAGAACAAGAAATTCTGGGTAAAAAAATTTTAATGTGATGAAAATTGACAACCTCCATCAAAGCATAATAAACTTTTTACCTTCTCCCTGCCACTTGATGTATTGGCATGAACATCACCAACTAATTTCAGAGCCTTTGCCGAATGAGGCATTGCATTCATTGCTTCTCTAGCCGTATACAACGCTTCTTTGGTCTTTCCAAATGCCAGATAAGAATGGACTAATCCTGAAATGACCTCAACAGTGCAAGTTAGTTCACACTCCGACCTTTTCATACTTGCTAAAGGTTTATACCACCAAAATAGTACAAAAACGGAAGTGATATCAGTTGTTTTCCTCGTTAACCAGACCTTGATATGAACGAAGATCAGACCTCAAATTCTGGGCAGCCCTGAAGGCAATCGCTGCAGCTTCTGGTCGTTTTGCTAGTAAAAGGAAGTTTCCCTGAAACATAGAATAAGATAGTGGATATACACACAAAACCTTTTTACAAAATTAAAAACGAAACTCTTTAAACTAGCGTACCTTCACTATGTAGCCGGGTATGTGCCTCTCATCTACCCTGATACTCTGATTTGCATAGTGAAACTCATCAGATATCACACAAAAGATTTGGCACAAAGTTTCAGTTGCAGCAAGCTAGCTAACCTTCTCAGCATAAGACAATGCCGTCCTTGGATCTTTCCTTTCCCATAGTACAGACAAAGCCACAAATACTTCTGCTCTGGTATGATCAATACTTAATAAATCGTGGACGAGCTTGTTTAGCCTGGAATAATCGCACTTCATCTGTAGCAGCATCGCATACTCATCCATACAGGTAAGCGTGTAAGGATCAATTGATCGAACCTACAAAAGCTTCTATGTTATTATTCACAGTCCTTGGATTTAAAGAAGTTGAAACAAAAATATTGATGCAGTGACTACCTTCTCAAATCTCATTATGGCCTCATCATTTTTCCCAATAATGGCTTCTACCTATGCAAATGAAAGGAAATATGGGAGAGGGTATCAACTACCAAAATTGTTTTAGTCATCAGTCATAATGATAAGAAGAAAAACTCGGGTGTAATCCTATTTGTATCGTTGCAAATGCTGTCTCTAACCTTTGCTGTCTCAGTCAACAAGTGTACGTTATTTGGAAATCGTTGTAAGAGTTCAGCAAAGAGTTCCAGCGCTCCTGAGGAAGCACAAAAACATTGCATACTATCCGATTAATCATTGCAGCATGCCGCAAATTAAAATGTAAGAAATGAAATCAACAGGTTTAGACACAAAGGTTTGCATCTCAAAAGGAAATAGAGAGCTACCTTTGTAAGCGTGTGAAGCAACACAACACTGGGCCTCGACATATCGCTGTGAAAAGGAACAAAATTACAGAAAAAGAAAATAAATATATTGTTACGTTGCTAGTTGAAGAGTCAAGCTGATGAAACCACAAGAACATTAAAGCAATGGTTTATTCAAGCAAATGCTATCAAGATTATTATACTCACTTTCTACTCATGAACATTCTTTCCCTATATACAAAATGTATAGTCATCAAATTTGGCATTCTCCTCATATTTAGTGACAAAACTCTTAGAGCCATTACAAATAAACTCAGATTATAAGACACTAACTCATTCACAATAATCAGCTTGGACACATGATTTATGAGTCCAGTTTCAATTTCGTAAATACTGTTAAAAGAGTAATCTTACCTGCAACCAACGGGTAGGATCAATCTGATCGAGCGAAACCTTTGTACTTCTACTTGAAGTCTGAAATGACCAACAAACATAACAAGTTACATAGTAGTATGGACTTTACACGGAAAAAGGTAATTGCAAAATAAGTAGAAAGTGATGGTCAAAATAAAAGCAACTGGTAAAAGAAATATAGTAGAAAGGGACGCCACCTGAGTAAACGCTGATATGATATCCTTTGCTGTGGCTCCAAGTTCAGCTAATCCTATGATGGCTTCGAGTACATAAGGACATTGCCTGCATAGATTCAACATTTGAGTTTGCATACATATAAAGATGCAATATGTGTTGAATTGGTATTTACGAAAGTGTTTCTTTATTAGGGAACGTTGGACTAGAAAATGAAAAAAAAAAGACCTTAAACACTCTTTATAAAAAGCAATAGCACCACGGTTATATCCAGAATTTCGATGAAGCTTTGCCATCAAGATATTCATCTCCAAGCTTCTTGTCTTGACAGACTCCATCTGGCAAAGAAAGAAAAAAAGTGCAATAATAGATTATAAATAGGCACACCATTGCTTATCATCCCTAAATATTTACAAGCAGTGTCGGAAGCAAAGAATCGTTTAGTTTTACATGGTCTGTGATGTGGATTTGCATAATGGGTGAAGAGAGGAGGCTAATGCAACGCAATTCATCTTAGATTCAGGGCTACTAAAACAATCAACTAATCACATGCCTACTAATGTTTCTTTGAAGAAAACTAGCCATCCTATACAAAACCACTATACAATCTTGAGAAGCAGAGAGATCCTTCAACAGCTCCTATACACATGTTTACTTTTCTGTGTACCAATGTTTTGTGGACCAACAAATCCAGAAGACTAAACAAACCATACAAACAGATGAACAAAATATACCTCAGCAATCGCAGCTTTGGTTTCACTAAGAGCAAAGTGAGATGAAGCAATCTTGAATCTCACCTGAGAGAAAAAGTGAAACACAAATAAGATCCTCAAATCATTATCTAAGAAGATCAACAACACTAATTTTACCTCGTTCTCATTAATAGCAGAAAGGCTAGAGGCATTCACAGACGATCTGGTAGATAAAGACAACGAACTCCTCGAAATACCGGAGCTTTGCTTAGGGATCCTTGCACAATGATGCAACGCTTGCTTGTACGTATGCTAACAAATACAAAAGTTCGTAACTTTACATAACCACCGAAACATAAAAGATAAAAAAAAGAGAAGAGTTTAATCGAATCTTACAATAGCTCTCCGGTACTCTCTCTGATGAAACAGAGCATCTCCGAGTAGAATCTGGAATAAAGAATCAAACTTTCAATCAGTAAATGGAAGATATTTGAGCTACTTAAAATGTAAAAAGTATGGACGGAGGTTTAACCAAAGTCTCCGCCTTTAGATGAGGACTAGCTTCGGCGCTAACAGTTGAAGATGAAACGAGGAAGCAGCCCTGAGAATTTTGAGGATTTTTTCATCAGATGAAAGCTAGGGATTTAGAAGAAGAGAGAGAGAGAGTTAAAGCTCAAAGCTTACGAGCATTTCAGCGGAATCGTAGAGGCCGTGTTCCATTAGAGTCGCGATCTGATCCTTTGGAACATCCATTTGAGAGAGCTTTGTGGAGGTTCAGTGGCAATGGTGTGGATTTTAGTGAGAGCTTTTTCTTCTTTGGAGAGCAAACGACGATGAAGAAGGGATCCTTTCCTTCACGCTCGCTCTTCAATTTGAAACAAGCGATCTTGTTGCTGAACCGAACCGAACCAAACCGAAACCAACCGGTTATCTGGCTGAAATCAATCTTGGTTCATTAGAAATCCAATCGGGTTTGAGCCGGTATTATAGATGGGAGTTTAAACTCTTTGTCTGTATGATAAGAGAATTGGAATAGTTGTTGTGGGGTTTGGTTTTACTATCTTTTCCGGGCTGTTCCAACAATCAGTTTGGTTCTGTCGGGTTTCTTTTGGTCCTGAAGGCATATTAGATTTCATTGTTTTGTAACTATAGAGTTTGTATTGTAATTTGTTGATTTTATTGATCACATTGATCTTAGTGGTGTTTGAAAAAATATAAACGGAAAGAAAACAGAATAAATCGTAGAAAACAAAAAAGATTAAAAACATTAAAAATAATTTTCATACTGGTTTTTAAATTTATAATACATATACTAATAAATATAAATATTTATATAATGATTAAGTCTGCATGTGCGGACGAAAAATTGTTACAGAGAATAGAAACAAGAAGTTATCTATACTAATCCACACTTTATACAGCAAGAAGTGTTTCAAAAGAAAAAAAAAAGAAACAAGATATACTAGCAGTTATCTAGGATTCGAAAATCTTCTAGAATGATACATATATAGCTATCCTAATAAGGAGGAGAGAGTTGCCTTGGAAGCTCAGTTCCTGCAAGGTAAGACAAAAAATGAAAGGTGGTCAAGAGCTATAGAGTAGTAAGAAAGGAAAATGTTGTGATGGTACAAAGATTAGGTGTGTGGATTTACTTATAAAGGTGGTATGTCTCTTCTTAGCTTTAGGTGTATGATTCTCAATAAGATGACTGATACTCCTTACTTCCATTAGTTGAAAGAAAACTTTTAAACTAAATGTATGTCTCTTCTCTACTATTCCAACATCCAGCGCTTTTACTCACCTCATCAAGAACCACCTATTTCAACAACATTTAATGAATCAAGGTAAAAACAGTTTTGAGTTAGGATTGACTAAAATTATTTTTATACTAATGATGTCATTCGGATATGGTAGACTGCGTGTGTGACTTGTCGACTTGTAGTTTAGAACTTGTCAAACAAATTTTTGTTTGTTGCAAGTAGTATAACTTGTCGACAAAATCATTTTTGTATGTGGTAATCAAAGACTATAACGCATGGCCATGTCCCCTGAGGCGAAGCGTTTCTGACAACTCGTATGTTATAGAGAAGCTTGTTTGAAAGTAGAAGAAAGTAACTGAAAATTTTCCATTAATCTCTCATTTAAACCCCTTTTACTTTAACGGCTACGGCCAGAGATAAAGAAGCCGGTGAGTAAAATAACAAATAGATATGTATTAAAGGAATGAAAGAAGAAAACGTGTGGTTGGATTAGTCTATTAAACAGTAAGCAAGGAAGAGGCTGAAAACAAGATTAAGAAAAGAATAAATAAAAACGTCTATGGGTTGGTAAGCGGCAAAATCCAGCTGCCATGCCTATTTGACTTCCTCATTAGATCATGCTGAGCTCGTCTTCTTCTTCTTCCTCTCTCTCTCTCTCTCTCTCTCTCTCTAAAACTTACTTTAAATCTCTCTCTCTCTCAATAATGAACATGAGCAACCTCATCACAGCATGAATAACTCTACACCAGGTTTCTTTCTCAACACTATTACCATATTTAAATTTTTTTTCTTGAATATATTGTGTCTTCCAAGAAATGCCAAGATATTGTGCAAATAGATGGAATTTTGACTTGCTTGATATCCATTTGTCATTGTTAAATCATCTCTGATCGTGTGTTTTTGTTTCCTTGGGATTTTTTTTTTATAAAGTGAGGCGATTGGTTTCATCAAAGGCAATGAAATGTTTCTACTTCAGCAAAGACAAATCTCAGGATGAAGCAGCTAAGACAAGAAAGTGTGATTCATTGCAAGGATCAGGGTCTGAGTTTAACTCAAGTACAAGTACTACAACTTCCATCACTTCTTCCTTGCACGTCCTCTCTGAGACACACAGTAACAACCTCAAAGTCTTTGCCCTCGATGACCTCAAGACCGCTACCAAGAGCTTCAGCCGGTCATTGATGATCGGTGAAGGTGGCTTTGGTGGTGTGTTTCGTGGCGTGATTCAGAACCCTCAAGATTCTCGTAAAAAGATTGATATTGCTGTTAAACAACTTAGTAGAAGAGGTCTACAGGCAAGCCAAGCTCCTCTCTCTTTCTTTAATTTGGTTTGGTCAGAACATTTCAATTCATTTTGGTATGGTTCTGTTCTAATCACATATCTAATGACAGGGGCATAAAGAATGGGTAACAGAAGTTAATGTGTTGGGAGTAGTGGAGCATCCGAATCTGGTGAAGCTGATCGGTTACTGCGCTGAGGACGATGAGAGAGGGATCCAACGGCTACTAGTTTACGAATACGTACCAAACAGAAGCGGTCAAGACCATTTATCTAACCGTTTTATAGTCACTCCTCTTCCTTGGTCCACAAGAATGAAGATTGCTCAAGATACTGCTCGTGGACTCGCTTATCTTCATCAAGGCATGGAGTTTCAGGTCTCTTTCTCCATACCATGATCACATATTAACAACTTTAAACCATTCTTGTTTATGTTCTTGAAATGTATATTCATGCAGATCATATTTAGAGATTTCAAATCTTCCAACATTCTTCTTGATGAGAATTGGAACGCAAAGCTCTCTGACTTTGGACTTGCTAGAATGGGACCTTCCAAAGGAGTCACTCATGTCTCCACTGCGGTAAGGACAGCCTTATTCACATATTAATATACAAACACTAAAACGGTATTTACTTCAATCTTGTTCTTGTTTTCTCGTTCGCGTTTGTTCACAACAAACTGTGAATCCACCAGGTTGTAGGAACCATTGGTTATGCAGCGCCTGAGTACATCCAAACAGGACACCTCACGGCCAAAAGCGACGTTTGGAGCTACGGAATCTTTCTGTATGAGCTCATAACAGGGAAACGTCCCTTCGACAGAAACCGCCCAAGAAACGAGCAGAACATCTTGGAGTGGATCAGGCCTCACTTGGCTGATATCAAGAAGTTCAAGATGATCATCGACCCAAGACTCGAAGGAAACTACTACCTCAAGTCAGCTTTGAAGCTGGCTGCTGTTGCAAACAGGTGTTTGACGGTGAAAGCAAGGTCAAGGCCAACGATGGGTGAGGTCTCAGAGATGTTAGAACGGATAGTGGAGATTTCAGAGGAGGTTTCTCCCGCTCTGCCATTGGTGAAGAGCTTGACGCCCAAAGATGAGGCGTCAGGAAGAGAGAAAGTTAAGAGAAGATTTGTTGAAATTGTAACTGGGGTAAATGGTTGTCCTAATCTGCCTACTTGGTCTCCTAAACTTGTCACTTCTCTTTGAGTTTGATTTTTGAGACAGAACATAAACAAACAAACAACAGCTCAGCGTTTGTGTTATGCAAATAGTATTGTCATTATTATAAAATAACAAGCTTTAAATTAGGGATTTAGCTATCTTCTTCCACACGGTACTCTTCATCAGCCGCTGTGCCCAAACCCTTAGAACCCTAGCTTCCTCTTGCACACAGAGACGTTGATTCTCAGAGATAAGAACGTCTCTGTGTGCATAAGAACTGGCTTTATCAGTGTAGAAACCCATCTTTTGTTAGCAGTGAGGAAGGAATACATCCAGTAGATGAAGAATTTAGAGTTGATTCTCAATGTAGTAGTAGTGGTTACCGGTTTTCGAATGAAAAGAGTGTAAAGAAAGATATGGATTTTGATGTCTAAGGCAGAATCTTTATTAATCAAATACATCATTAACGTATTTGTTTCAAACCAGTTTAAAGATGCAGATCATAATCACTCAGAAAAATACAAAAGCTGCGTTTGCAAGAATGAGTTTGCTATATGAAAACAAATGACAAAATAAGAAAAGGCGCTCCCAAGAAGACAAAATGGGTAAGAGATTTGTATTAAAAAAAACGGATTTTATGTTCAGCTGCTCAGTTTCTCAATGATCTTGGAGAGAGCTGAATATGAGCCAATGGCAGACGATATCGCTCCTACTATGATGATTAAGACACACAGCAGCATCTACAAAAACAAACCAAACCAAAAAACCATTTGTCAGTGAAGTTTAAAACAATGTTTATAAGTTTAAAACTGATATAAATACAGAATTGCCTAAGAACTTTTACCTGTGTCCGGGTAACTTTTCCCTGTACAATGCTCAAGAAACAAGCTGGTGGAAGTATTAGCGTCTGCACAAAACCAAGTATGAACTTACATATCCAGAAAACAATGTCAGGTTGTTATTATAGACAAGGAAAAGATATAGCTTACGACGAGCATTGTCAACAGGGATCCGATCAATGACATGACAAGACCTGCAAGATTTTTTTGAGTGTTAACTAATAGCAAAAAAATTTGATTCTGAAGAAAATGAGCATGACATCAAGGATCTTACCAAAGAAGGGAATGGAAAGACCGACAAGCAGAGTAGAGAAGACCAATGCTGTTCTAATGGCAATGGCGTACCAATGTGACTTGTTATGTCTTTCTGGTATCAGTTCCTCAAGACTCAGTGCTACTGGAGATATGGTCAAAGCATATGTGCTTTCTTTTGTTAAGGGGACACACAAAAAATAGATTTATATGGAAGTTAAACAGTAAAAGAAAATTATTTTCTTGAGTATTTTTTATTGGAAAGGATATTTTGTAAATGGATTCACCACCTGTGAAAAATGGATAAAACAAACCGGTTTTAGCTCATGTGTGAATATAACCAACATGCAATCAGTATTGCAATGAAAACATGTTTTTCCTACTTACCGTAGTCCACACAGCAATCTTAGTTGCAACCAAATCTTGAGGCAAGTTGAGAGTAAACTGTGATTCTGTTGCTTCTCCAAACATTGTATAACCCATAACAGCTACACCGGCATACATCAGAGTACAAACACCAAAGCTGCAATGCATTATCAATCATTGTGGGAGGTTAAGGACAAAAGTATCTAGAAAATGTAGAGTTAAGAGGAGTTTTAAGAACTTTTTAACAGCGTCATAAGCTTACCATGCCAAGAGAACAGCAGGGTATTGAGTTGGTTTTGCCATAGAAGTATAAATATTGGGGAAAACAGCATGTCCTGAGTAGCAGTAACCGTAGAGCCCTATAGCTACAGGTAAAGTTGACAAGTTTAATGTAGTTCCTTTGCTGTGGATTCCAACATCGTCTACCAACCCAATCCAAAATAAACACAAAACCACTAGCACCGATGCAATCACCCCTCCAGCTAGAAAAATTAACAAAAGTAGACATGTTAGGAACATTTCTAGACGTGTGTATCCTAAATTAGGATAAGAAAATAAAGTACACCTGAGATATAACTCAGTACACTGAGATCTCTGAGCCAGACGGTGGGGAGAACAGCGAGAGTGGTTAGCAATGCAAATAGATGGCGTGCATCTAACTCAAATCCTCCAATACCAAAGGCAGCATTTGGAAATAACGAAGAGAGATTATCACTCTCCAATATAATATATTCAACACAGCACGCCTGCAAGAAGTATACAATAATACAAAACAAGTTACATCAAAACAAAGCTGTCAGAAAATTCACTATTTAACTAATCATTTCACACTAGTAGTAGTGGCCTTTAGTAAGCTTTTAGGGACCATCCAAACTAAAAATAAGTATATCTTTGCTGCTTTAGCGACGTGAAAAGCAGCTTTAAAAAGGAACAAATAGAAACAAAGAGAAAAGTAAAAAGGAAGTTCACCAAATCTAGAAGAACTAATGTGAGAATCTATGGGGTCCTATGCTAACTTGTTTCACGACATGGGGCCATGGATTCTACATTCTAGTATCTACATACTTCAAGATCTCTTCTGTTGTGTTTTTTTAACACCACTTGGATTCTCTTTAATTATGTACTTTTTCTTGACAAAAAGAGTTAATAAATTGTTGTTCACTGGATGAATGGAAAGAGTACTTACGTATAGCTCCAAGTAGAGTACTATCTGCAATAATAAAAAAGAGGAAAATAATTAAAAATTAAGATGAAAATAATGTTATCTGATTACACTACTAATGGTGGTAAGCTTACCTAATAATCTCAACTTTTTCTACTAAGCAAAGAGGTGTAATATTCTATTGCTATATTTGATGACACATATTAGAAGTTCATAGGATTTGTACTAGTGACTTCTAATAGCAATAAGGGAATAATGATTAGTGAGAGATTGACTGACTGATCTATCTGTTGTCCTTAACTTTTGAGTTGTTCTATTTGTTCAAACGCCAAAAGGCAATTCATATTTCTCTGTGCTCCTTCACTTTTATCAACTTCACTATAGAGGTGAATTCAATTTAAAAAAAAAAGCTATTAGCCCCTTACCGAGACAAAGATACGTCCAGTGGTACCAAACGCAGCTTGGCCAATGTCAGGATAAGTCTCAAGGTCAGACTCACTGTCGAGGCAGTAACGCAGGAGTATTCCAGTGTAGAAAGAGAGCAAACCGTATATAAAGAGTATTATTAGTCCCAACCATCCTCCTTCTTTAGCAGCATAAGGCGTTGAAAGTATTCCAACTCCACACAGAACGTTCAATCCTACACATGTCCCACATGTTATAGACGAAGATGATCTTAAGTAAAAGAAAAAACAATCATGTTCTTTAAACTTAGACGTGTTTGGTCTAAACAGTTTGTTCATGTGCTTCCATGTGATATAGGATAATAGGGATGATTGCTATTTTGTAACTTTTCTCTCATATTATAATGATAAATGTCTTCAAGACAGTAGAAGACGATCTTAGACCCATACCCCAAAAAAAGCATATTCTAATACACACCATAGATTCTTTATACTGACAATCAAACAATAGAAGAAAAGGTTGATAACTTTTCAAAATGATTTTCTCTGACATGTTACTACTATCATCAAGCCAAGCATCTTTTTTTTTTTTGGTCAAAATCAAGCCAAGCATCTTTTAGAATTTTTTAAAACTACATAAGCATTATGGTAAATAAACTCACCATTTAGAACAGCTTGTCCGTATGAGCTATTGCGGGACATAGGAATCTCATGAGAGACCATCGATACTTTCTCGTCCTTCCGCATTGAACCTCTCCTCGAAGGAGCAGGAGAGAGCAAGCCATGAGAGCTAAGTCTGTGTTTTGGTGGTGGTGGTAGTGCTTGTTCATCTGCTTCGAGCAGAGGCTTTGTAACAGCAGATAAAGACTCGGGAGTGTGTCTTCTTATCAGCGAAGAAGACAAGAAAGAGCTTCCGAATCTCGTCACTGAGTTATTCCCAAGAAAACCGATGTTGGGAGACGGTACACTACTGTAAAGATCAATGGACTGCCTACAAAACATTACCAAGAACAGGACCAAATTGAGCTAAAACATAAACTCTGTGGCCGAAATATAGATAAATGGAAAATAAAGGGATAGAGATAGGACCTGTAACTCTGTGGCCAAGCAGTAGTGTATGAGCTTGGCTTAGTCTGCGTCTGACTATCATCATTAGCATCTGAGGAATCAGAATGGCTTTGATCATCTTCTTCTTCCTCATCGTAATCTTTTCTAGAATCTTCATCCTCGCTCTCAATGTATAAGCTCTGATCAGATTGTACTTGATTCATTTTATCTCTCTCGAGATCTAACCTCTAGCCTCTAAAGTCAACAGTCTCTGTTTCTGTTCGAAAACAGGATTCTTCTTGTAATGAAAATTCGAGTTTTCAGATAAAATGAGTCCCCCAGATCAAGAAAACAGACAGAACAGAAAGACATCAGTAAGATTGTCGGAATCTCAAAACAAACAGATTTGATAGAATTTTAAGACTGATGAGAAATGTTGTTCGTAGACTTTTGATGTTACCTGAAGGGTGGTTTTGCGTAAGGAACCAAACAATAGTGAGTTTCTACGGATCAGAGAGATAGAGAGCTATGGAGGATGATATAAGAGAAGAGAGTGGAAGAGAACGAAGGAGGGAGAGAGAGCGGCTTTTTCTCTCTGTATACCTATCAGTTTACAAATAAACTCTACAGGCTAGCTTTGAATTAATATAAAAGGAAATGTTTTAAACAGGGTAACTTTTTTTTAGTTACTTACTAGACTTTTCTTCCGGCTTGAATTTATTCATGAATCATTTGACTAGTGCTCTTTTTTCCCCTCTAGAAAGATATTATAAAATCATTAGAGAGATTCATGGCAGAATACGAAGCCGGTGGAATAATAAAAATATCCTTGAAAACATAAGCGAGAGATAGTTGTATTTATTTGAAAATGATAATCACAGAGGTTAGCCAATTATTTTTGTTGTTCATGTAAGATGAGGACCGCCACTCTTTTGACAGCATGGTGCTTGTCTTTACAGAATCTTACCGTTATTTTTTATGATATTATAAAATGTAAGAAGTATTGTTTATTTTGTCAAAATGACAAAATAACATCAATATATTTATAAATATTAAATATATTCTTCACTATGAATAAAAAACAAACTATAAATTATATTATAAAAGGTACTATTCTTTGAACTTAAAAATAAGAATTTGATATATTGTTTGACAAAGTCTTATATAAAATATAAAAGATAATGAAATTATAAATATGAGAAAGGCCTATGATATTGCTCTTATATTTAATATTTTTATTTTTATTTGAATTTCAAAAATAAATGTATCAACTAAAATATTAATATTCAAATAAAGGAACATTAGAATATTAATTTTAAAGAATAATAATTAGAGGGAAAACAAAAAACAAAAGATGGCTAATCCAAACAGTTAAAAACAAGCGTTTCAACGTATCATAGGCGTGTGTGACTCTGTGTGTAGGCGCAAGTGGAATAAAAGACAAGAACACGCGCATTAGGACAACAACGGGGTGACTGGATGACGACGAGTTACACACAAGTGGGTAAGCCGACAATTTTAATCTTACAGTTTGCTTCTTAAATCTTTCCTTCAGGCAAGAAAATGTCATTAGTATACGCGAATAAAAAAGGGATGACTCATTAGCATAATCGAATGGCCGTTTACGGATTCTGATTTTTTTTGGTACGCAACCACATCTTGCTTACCGAGATAAACTTAATTTATTAGTGCAACACCTCAGCTCTGGGATAGTGTGAACTGAAACCCAAGTTCTCATGTTTTAAAAATCGTAAGTTAGTTTGAGCCTTTTGGAATCTGTTTATCTATTTCCGGAAAGAAAAATAACCCCAAAAAGGAGTTTCCCAACCACATGTAGAAAACAAGAGAGTGTGGTTTTGAAGCATGAGATATTGCGAGCGTGGATGAATATTCAATCTCTTGTTTTACTAATTAGCTTACTTTAGTATATGATCCCAAGAAAATTATGGACCTGCCTAAGCGTCATGAAAAATATAAAAAATATTCAAAGAGAACATAGGAATACGAATGAAATTTTCTTTTTGCTAAGATAATATTTTCACTCACTTAGCATGATGAGAAAATTATTTGGTATAGTTGATTTGACGTTGAAGTATAACGTGCGTGATAATATTCGAAGATAAAATTTCTTTATCACAAAGAACAAGATCACATGATAATGATGTAGATCTACTGTCTGTTCACTGGACTTATCTTCTGAAAGAACAACTAAAGAGCATGTGCCCATTTGATTTCCCTTTGTTGATTCTCCGCTTCCATCGACATAAATCTCCATCCGCACATGGTTCATTGTTGTTTTTTTCTCTTAAGTATATCAATACAAAAGAGCGAAAGATCATGCTGACAAACATTTGTACAGAGAGATACGTTAATCATGATTCAATGTACAACTTGTCGTCTCTTTTTGTATAAATTATCTGTTTACAACTCGCTATCAACATGAGGTGTGTCATGGATTTTGTCTTCTAATGATGATTTTTGTTAGTGATATGAATTGCCAATAGCCACAACAATGGTAAGGATGTGTCTATCTATGGTACGAAGTGGGTAGATAAGATTTGGAGAGACGGTTAGCTCACACAAGTGGGTTAATCTTATGAAAGTGAAATGGTGTAAGAATAACGTTGGACGCATCAACTATCATCTTTGAAAAATATGCCACAGGTGTATATGATTCATCCATGTGTTGCGGTTCTAGTTGTTTTGATATTTATTTTTCTTTTCATTTTACAGCTGAGTCTAGATGTGTCTTATGTGTTGTTGACCCATCCGTCAAGTCTCTTGACTCTTTTAAGATTACATCCTTGACTCTTTTAAGATTACATCCAGATTTACAAGATTTTTAAAAAATTTATGGTGTCAAACTACACCAGTGAGATCAAGATCCATCCAGCCAACATAAATTTGGCTCAAGTGAAACTCAAAACCACCAGAAGATACCGACCAATTGATCACGGTAACGATATCATGCTAAATTTCCAAATGCCTCCAGAAAGCCCAGACTGGTAGATCCATTGGACTTGTAAATCTATGGTTTAGGATGATACATAATTGCTTCATTGTGTTTCCATTATCCTCAATCCCTTACAGTTAATCTCTCTGACTCAATGGTTAGTTAATTATTACCACTCAACTTATTATTTGATGCTTATTGTTCTTGATTTCGTTTAGCTTAGTGCTTTCATGTTTGGTCTAATGCTTAATCTAGCTAGTTCTTTATCCAAAAACAAAAACTATCAAACTGAATCACTTTAGCTGAAATCAAACTGAATCACTTTAGCTGAAATCCATTGTCGACAGAGCCGGTTATAGCATAAATCAGTCAAGTATTAAACCTATGACTTCTAAATTTTTTGAAGAAAATTATATAGAAATAGATTTTCAAATTTGTAAAACAAAAATTTATTGAAACATTTACTAAATTGCTTACGGTCCCCAAAAATCTTAGAGCCATAGCCCTGATTATGCATTCAACTAGTTTCTGTGGTTCCAAATTTTAACACGATGCGATAACTTAAGATTCTATAATCCTTGCCAAGACATTTGATAGCCTTAATTTTTAGTTTTGAACCTTAGTTTGTCCACCAAAACCAAAGCATTACCAGATCCACATAAAACCGTTTTTAACTTATCAATCTATCTCTGAATTTTTTTTCCAGTTATAGAAACAAAGAATTTCAAGTTTTTTTCATATTTTATAATCAAACAAAAAAAGAAGAAAAAATAAAATTTTCTCAAATAAAAAAAAACTTTAAAACCTCATAAGATATTCGTGTGATTTATGTACTTTTAATAATCTTTATAAATTAAGTTTAACAACATATTAAACTATATTCAAAACTTAATATTAATATAGATGATTTTTTCTTTTTAAAGAAGACGCTAACTTTAAGTTTATAACATTATTTGTTAAAAAGGATAAAACCCAAACCCCTTCGAGAAAAAAGCCCACACAGTATTTCTCTTATCCCTCATTCCATCGTCGAAAATGGCGTCGGTGGCGGCATCATCGCCGATATCCTTCGCCGCTTCCTTCCTCAGAACCAAACCCTTCCCTCTCTCTCCTCGCTTCCTCCCCATCCGCACCCTCCGCTGCGCCCTCTCCTCCTCCTCCTCCGATCCCATCGAATTCGACATCACATTCGCTCCTCCCAAACCCACAACACCTTCCTCCCCTCGCAACGCCGGCGCCTTCCAACAGCTCTTCATCCCCTGGATCGTCCGCGGCGAAGACGGCAAACTCAAAGTCCAATCCCAACCTCCCTCCCACCTAATCCACGCCCTCGCGGACGCCACCACGCAGAACCCTAAGAAGAAGGTCAAGAAGAAGAAGCCACAGGCTACCGCCACGTCAGCGTCTCCTCCAGCCTCGGAGCCGAAGCTCTCGAAGGCGGCGAGAAGGTACTACAACGAGAACATCAAAGAGCCTCCTCAGCGTCTGAGCAAGGTTCTCGCTGCTGCTGGAGGTAATAAACCAAAACCAAAACTCTATCAGATTGAATCGTACCGGTTAAGAGTTTGGTTTATCAACGGTTTAAATGTTAGTTACAACCGGTTGTTATTTAATCCTCTGTATTGATTCTTTTGATTTTAATCGCTGCTGCTGGAGGTATTAAAACAAAACCCAAACCTATTAGATTGAATCGTACCGGTTAAGAGTTTGGTTATCGATGGTTTAAATGTTAGTTACAACCGGTTGTTATTTAATCCTTATGTATTGATTCTTTGATTTTAATCGCTGCTGCTGGAGGTAATAAACCAAAACCAAAACTCTATTCGATTGAATCGTACCGGTTAAGAGTTTGGTTATCAACGGTTTAAATGTTAGTTACAACCGGTTGTTATTTAATCCTTATGTATTTGATTCTTTTGATTTTAATCGCTGCTGCTGGAAGGTATAAACAAAACCCAAAACCTATTAGATTGAATCGTACCGGTTAAGAGTTTGGTTTATCAATGGTTTAAATGTTAGTTACAACCGGTTGTTATTGAATCCTTATGTATTTGATTCTTTGATTTTAATCGCTGCTGCTGGAGGTATATATAAACAAAACCCAAACCTATTAGATTGAATCGTACCGGTTAATAGTTTGGTTATCAATGGTTTAAATGTTAGTTACAACCGGTTGTTATTTTAGTGGCGTCGAGAAGAACCTCTGAAGAGCTTATCTTTGATGGGAAGGTTACTGTTAACGGCTCTCTTTGCACTACTCCACAGGTTTTTAAAAAAAAAATCAATCCTTTTTTTATTTGTGATTATGATTAAAAAAAGCCTAGTACTTTTTTTTTTTGGTTTATGTAGACTCGTGTTGATCCAACGAGAGACGTTATCTATGTTAATGGGAACCGTGTGCCTAAGAAGCTTCCTCCAAAGGTTTATTTTGCTCTCAACAAGCCTAAAGGGTTCGTCTATCATAACCTTTAGCTTCTTGATTCTTTTTTTTTATGACAGACTTGTTGTAACTTGTTTGGAACGTACCATGGCAGATACATATGTTCTTCTGGAGAGAAAGAGACCAAGTCTGTTATTAGTTTGTTTGACGAGTTCATGGCCAGTTGGGTAATGAACAAAACTGTTATCTTCTGTACAGTTATGTCTTTTTTTTTTCTGAACGTTTTGTCTTTTGCAATTTTAGGACAAAAGGAATCCAGGGACTCCTAAACCTCGTCTTTTCACTGTTGGTCGTCTTGATGTGGCCACAACAGGGTTGATTATAGTTACAAATGATGGTCAGTTGTAGTCACTTGGAACCATGTGATGTATATTGATTCAGTTCAGTGAACTCTTTGCTCTTTCACTCTCTTAAAAGGAAATTCAACTTCTTGTCTGTACAGGTGATTTTGCGCAGAAGCTTTCACATCCTTCGTCTAGTTTACCAAAAGAGTGAGCTCGACTCTCATGTTCCTTTTTTACATACTATTGCTACTCATGGTTAGGTGATCATCGTTAGTTTACTGAACCTTTGGTTCACTAAGATTAAAGAGAAGTAGCAGTGATAATACATTATAGATAGATATTTGTTGCGGAGTTAATTTGTGAGCTTTAGCGGTGATAGTGGTCACCTATTCCAGATCTTTTGATCCACTTAGTTGTATTCACTCAAGCAATGATTATTTCCTTATAGTTGAAAGGTTTGGTTACCCTTCTCTTGTTTTGTGAAATGGCAGATATATTACTACGGTTGCTGGTGATGTACACAAACGACACTTGATGGCCATCAGCGAAGGGACAGTTGTGGAAGGAGTCCACTGTGTCCCAGACTCCGTGGAGCTGATGCCAAAGCAGCATGATATACCAAGAGCACGGCTACGTATTGTGGTATTTTGTCCAAACCTTTCTCAGATTTTAAACTCTAGATCTGACATCTTGTGACTTAATAAATCAAACACGTTACATTATCTAAACTGTTGTTGTTGGTTGCTTGGTTTCTTAAGCTGAATCAACTTGTTTTGTATGGACCTATGTGTGCAGGTTCATGAAGGGAGGAACCATGAAGTCAGAGAATTAGTGAAAAATGCTGGGCTTGAGGTCAGTTTTGCTTTCACTCTTACTGTTGCCTTAATCTGTTTCAGGTGATAATATCTAAACCCATACTAAGTTGTTTTTTGCTTTTACTTGCTCCAGGTTTACTCATTAAAACGTGTCCGTATAGGTGGATTCAGGCTTCCTTCAGATCTTGGGTAATATTTCATGTTTTTTTCCCTTTTTTAGTTTCTCATCCATATTTGTTGGTTGTTTAAGTGAAAGTTGTTAAATTTTTTGATAGAAATGGGTAGAGATAAATCATCTTATGCATGTTTCCTATGCATCAACTATTTGTCATTAGATAGCTATGATGATTCAGTGTAGGATATTTGATCATATGTTAGTTATCTTCCACAGGCTAGGGAAGCATGTGGAATTGAAGCAGAGCGAGCTAAAGGCAATGGGTTGGAAGAGTTGAAGATGTACATTTCTGCCTACCTTTGGATTTTTTTTTTTATCTTTGTTTTCTCATATGGTTAGGAGAATTATTACGGCTCATAGTTTGATTTACGGTTATTTATTGATAGTTTTCAGATCGAGAAAGAAATTAGAGATCTAAAATTATGTGGCTTACATATATGTTTAGGAGAAGTGTATTGTTCAAGATGAATCTCATATCTATATAGTTAATCCGAAGAAAGACCGGTGACTGCAGAATTGCTTTATGTTTCTTGTTCTTCAATCTCTAGTGTTGGGATCATGGGATGTGCTCTCCACATAATATATCATGCTTAAGGTACCACAACACCACAACCATTAAACAAAACCCTAAACCCTCTCAGCAGCACGTCCACACCAGCACCCCCATCCATATCTCTAAGCCATGCCTTTAGTCTCGCTTCTTTATCAGCCTTAAACTCTTCAGAACATTGTCGTCTGTCCCATATATTCACCTTAAGGTAAGACTTCTTCCAAATCACTGATTTCCACATTGAGGCTAGGCGCCACCCTTTTATTGAAGTCGAGGTGTGGCCATTTGATGTTGCTTGCTTTCTCCTTAGCTGCACTGTTGTGTAGTAGCTGCTGCTTTCGCTATTATCCTGTTGTTATTGTTATACTGATGGGTCTGCTCCACCAAGGGCTCTTGGCAGCTGTGGATCAGCCCTCTCCTCGAAGACGTCATCTCTAAGGAATTCTTGATGTCTTTTATCATCTTATCAGCAATAGGTGAATCACTCTTTCATTAATCTCACCATGGCTATAGAATATTCGATATGCAGAACTATTCCACGTGACTTGTCCAAAACGTTTGTTGTTGAGGTTAAGGACATTTAGAACCTTTAAGATGGTTGGTAGTTCATGGATCTTCAGCTCGCTTCAAACCTTAGCATTTAAGTTAGTTGGACAGTCTTCTTTACAATCATGTTATAAAAAGAACTTAAACACTTACAAGTTCATCCATTCTGCAACAAAAAACAAAATTATGCCACTAAAAACTGAAGATTTGGTATTTGTTCATATCTTCGTCTATTATCTAGAAGGAATTCTGCTTACAAAGAAGATCTTAACAAGATGTGGGATGTCGGAGGTGACCAATTTGATTCTCTGGATGAGCTTAATATGGGAAAATTTGAGTTTGAAAATCTTTCCCTTGATGAAACAGAACTAGAGGTTGTTGTGTTTGATAGAGAATATGAAAATGAATGAAACAATTGATCTTTGACATTGAACGTTTTTATTTTTAGTTGAATTGCTTAATATTTAAGACTTTGTTGGATATGTATGGTTTAGACACTTAATTTTCAGAATTTTATTTTATGTAGGTTTACATTATTTATATATATATATATATATATATATATATATATATATATATATGTCTGTGTGTATATTATATATTTACATACATTTTCAACATGAATTCGCTTTCTATTTTTTTTAAATCTTGTTTCTACATTTTCGTATGATTCCGCGTACCTGCTTTCGTTTTCATGTAAGGCAGCTAATTACAACTATGATGTCCATTTTAAAGATTAGGAACCATCTGGTACCATTTTAGACAACTTATCCATCACTAAATTACAAAAAGGAAAGAGCCATTAAGTTAAACACAAACGAATATTTAAATAGTCGTGTCGACCCAAAAAGTTGGCTATCATCTTATGGGCCAATAAGAGGTCAAAAGGGGTCAAAATTAAGTTAAAGCCTGAGCTAGTAGGGCCTTAATTGCACATACTCTTGTTTTTAACTTGGAAATGAATAATTTATATTCCATAAAGTGATCTGAGCAAATTCTATTCAATGAAGTGATCTGACCATTAGACTCACCATCTCCTACGCTTATATCTATTGGCTTACACTATTCAATACATATATGCTAGTAGCCTAGTATCATAACAAACATCTTATTTAGTATTTAAATTAATAATTTGGATCATTAGTTAAGGCAACTCACATATTTCTTAAGAATTTGTGTTTTTCTGTGATATACACAAGAAAAAAATATCAAAAATAATAAAAATATATGTGATTATGCTATTCTATAATTATCCGAATTAACGGCTGCCCATGCATTAATTTTTCTACCAATCAATGATTTCGCCTTTAAAAAGGAAAATTCATACTATCATAGTGACATAGTAGCCATGAATTTCTATGCTTAAATGCAAATTAACCAATAAAAATATTTGAACTGAGAAATGTGCATATTAATTATTAAACATTTAAGAATTAACTGTTGTTTCATAAACCAAAAGATGGAAACACGTGAATTCAACAACAAAAAAAAAGTAAAATAAAAGTTGAAAAATCTAAAATTAGAATTGATGGAAATATGATAAAATTGAAAGAGGAGAAAATCTCACAACTTAATTTGACATATTAAGAGATGTTTCCGAGCTTGTGTAAAATCGTCCAAGTACAGCTTAGTGAGGTCACATTATGGTAGAAACTAACTTGTTTTTTGTTTTTCTTGAACACCAAATTAACTTGGTTTAAGAACAAAATTACGTTTTCAATTTAATCTTATAGCAATGTCTTTTGGGACTACAAATTATATACTCCATTAAATACATAGGATGTGTGGATTAATTAGTTGGCAACTAATTTGCTAATTATGGTGATTGTTTATCCTGAATTGAACAGTTAATTGCATCGTATGTTTTGAGAGATTAACTAATGCGTGGACCACCAAACTGCTCCCACCCGTTTTTGTTTTTATGGAGAGATTTATACCACCAATCTCATCTATGGAGAGTGTGTTTGAAAGTGATGTCTTAATGGCATCAAAGCTATAAACTTTGTTCGTTTGCCTTTCATGACGGAAAGACTATTCTCCACTTTCAGACAAGCCTTACAACTATATGAAGATCGATTATCTGATGAATATCACTGACTTTAAAAATATATCAGTTTGATCAATTATGAAGCCCACACGAGGGAGCTTCAAGATTATGCTTCATTAAACTAGACTTTGGCATCTATGAGCTGAATTCTCTAATGAACTATAGAGACTCAGACTCTAGGGAAGCACATGGTGGTCTAGCGAACTGTAGAACAAATATAAATAACTTTGTTGCTTGTTCCACTAGTATGTTTCTTATGTGGCGTTTGTGAGATTGAATCTTTTGTAATTTTTACACTTCTTTTCGTGTGATGCTGCCTCAAATAGAATTTGAAGCCGTTAATAATATTAATTTTGGTTAACAAAATCGTCAGGGCCGGGATAAATAATGTTTACCATGTAATTACATTCATTGTTGCTCTTTGAAACATTGTTATTTTTACTTCGACTGTTAAGTCCTAATATTACCTATATGATTATCTCTGATCACTTCGGTTCATTATGCTACCTATATAAGACCCTTATATTAAGAATACACAAAATGAAAACAGGTTATCCCATTTGTCGATGGCTCTTTGCGTTTGATTGTATACACATTTTATGAGTATTCCATTGTGGATATATACTTTTTAGTGATTTGTTCTCTAAATTCGATTAATGCTTTTACTATATATATATTATCATACTAGAAGCAGCCACCATTCACATCATATGACATCAACAAATATCACGGGAAGAATATTTTGTGGTTAATTCGTATGAAAATCTAATATAATATCCAAGTCTTTAGAGAATGATGTACACACTAGTACAATTGACTTCTAATATGAATGTAACTTTCCCCCCTTCCCTTTTGTTTGAATGCAATTTATTTACTAGAACCAAATAATTGAGAAAATGGATTCACAGAATTCAACCGATGCAGATGGTCCACAAACTTCCCCATTATTTATTCCATAGATCGTGTGAGCGAATATCTCTACGTACAACACACAGAGAAACATACAAAAATATGAAAATATATAATTAAGGGTATTTGCGCATGCATATACATCTACATATATATTTATAAAGACATGTGATAATTGGTGGGTAGACAAAAGTACAGCAGGGATTAGGTAGTAAACACTATGGATTGTTCCTTAGCCTAAACAGAAGAGTCAAAGAGAGAATCGTAGTTTAAAGTTTAAACAATTATTTCCCTTCTCTCCATACTTTCTTGAAGGCAAATATGTCAGTGTATATATTTTTAGTCGTGAATATTATAACAATTATCAATTAGTTGCAAGATTATGGGTCATGGTTTGTTGTTACATTATTATAGCGGACAACTGATATGAAGTGTACCATATATTTCCCGGATAGCCCTTTAAATGTTAAAAAAAAAACAAATATGCATAGGACCAATATATGAAAGAAATGTAAATAGAAGAGATATCAATAACAAAATGAATTTATATTCGGAACTGAAATGATAATAATAAAAATTGGAGTGTGGAAAAAGGTGGAGTGGAGATGGAGGAATCCATGTGTATCCAAGCACTTGCAGACAAAATGAGCTTCAGAGAAGAGAAAAGCAACCTTTAGCTTTTTTAAGACCACCAGACTCAGAAAAGGAGATTTCAAACCCACTCTCTCCTCTTTTAGGGTTCTTAATAATTTTCTCTCTCTCCTCTCCCTTTAATTACGTCCTTCTCACTTAATCATACCCACCACCATGATGATATCTGCTCATGCATGTGTGATCTGGATGGTGATGTGTATGGATGTCTATATTTAGTGAGGTGGTGAGAGGATGAGACGCAAAAGCAACCCCACAAGTAATCCTTGTTTCACTCTCAAAAGACTAAACAAATTAACCAAAAATAAATATTTATGCCCTAAGTTTAGCTTTTTGCCTTTACCCCTTCTTTCTTGCCCTTTCCTTAGGGTTTCTTGTGGGTCTTTCTTTTTCCCTTTGTTCCTTTTTAATCTTTTTTCATGTGTTATTTTTATCTTTTTGACCCAAACACCTCTCCTTTAATTTGTTTGCCTCTTGTCTACATATATATGTATGTGTATATCTACATATACATACATTTGTACCTCTCTCATCCCATCCTTAATTGTTTTATATAAACCATTTCTCTTCCTCTCTCAATCACCTTCAGTATCTCTCTGTTTCTCTGGATCACCAATCTTACACCCCATTTTGTTTGTTGATTCTCATCTTCTCTTTTGTCTTTTCAACAAATTACTCGTATAGGGATTCAAGAACAGTAACCTCAGAGAGATAGAACAAAGAATCTCTTCAATTCCATTTTAGTACATGCAAATCTCGATCGATGCTTTAGATTGCTTCTATTCCTCCATATTTATTGCTTATATCTGTTCATGCATGTCCAGGTGTAGATCTAGATAACTTACTTAAAATAGAATAGACATCTGCTTTAGGCAATTAGTTTCAATACATAATAGCATGTATATGCATCATGACACATACATAGATGCATATGTGTTGTTGTATAAGATGTGTATGCCTGGCTCCCTGTATGCCATACTCTAAGCTCATCGACCATTGATGACCTCCGTGAATGGCGTATGAGGAGCCATGCATATTTTCATATACATTTACATACGTTTTCTAAATTTTCACACACGATTCTAATTATGTTATGGTACCAGTTAAATTGTGTTGAGCCTGCTATCCAATTATGTGTGGAAGATTAACCATATACACATGCTTCTTCTGTGGTCTCCAATAGATTCCATACTGATAGATATTTTGTTGAGCTCTGATTCCGTTCTTGTCTTTCGTTTCGTATTTTTCTAGTACAAATTTATGTCATGTCGTCACAGCACTATTTACGAGGAATCTCCTTGTTTTTTCTAAAGGAAATGGTGAATTATTTCTCTAGCTGATTATTACATTCCCGTACGGTTCAGATTCTTTTGTATCGTTTCAATCATATCGATCTTATAAATCTGTTTGTATATGTATATTACTTGTGAGCTACCCTTATAATTTTGCGTTCTTCTTTTTCTTTTGAGAAAATTGTTCCTTTTTTTTTTTGTAAATCCTTATAACGTTTTCTATATTTATTAAATTTGGTATCAGTCGCACAACTGTCTACATATGTGGTAAGTTACATCACACATTTCTGATTTTTTGCTGCAATGATTGCATCTGGTGTCTTGATCTCACATTGAAAGTTACCACAGAGTGCAGTAGTATTCTGCAATAGCTTTTTTAAAGAAGGCATATAGTTCTGTGATAAAGATATAGACAAATTAGGTAAGAAAGGTTACATAACTGAAGCTCAAGAATTTAAGATATGATTACCGATAGAGTAGCTATTTTGGTCTATCTATAATTACTTTATCTATGAAAATATGTTGCTGTTAACTCTTAAGTCCCTTTTTTTTGACTAACTCTTAAGTCCCTTCTTCCCAAAATATCGTTTATTACAACGATATTTATAATCCGGGATCCACTGAAGCTAGTGGAACAAATTCATATATGAATATAAATAAAATATTTAAGGTACTTAATTTATACTAACAAATATAGTAATGCAAAAAGACAATTCATCACATGTACGCTATACATAATATTAAGTTTTAGCCGTTAATATTTTATGACGCCATATTAATGCAAAAATAACTAAATATATACTCACGAATCATCACATAGTTTAGTCTTTCGATTTTTCAACGATGAAAATATTGCCAAAATTAAACTTTACAAGAACCATGTATCTTTTGGATATATTACAACAGAAAATTTTTGTAAGAGAACTTGGGTGAATGATACAGAGATTTCACTAACAATTGTCGTTTGTCTTGATATATATCCAACTATATTTAATTGTCTCTATGATAAGATCTGAAATAATAAGTACCAAAGATCAAATGGTATTAAAAATTCTAGGAGAAATCCTAGGAAAGGGTGATGAGCCTGAGATGCCTTTAGTTATTTCAAGCATCCTTCCAACCACGCGTGAACTTGACACAAACAAACATGACCATGCTAAAGACTAACCTTTTCTATTTATTTTTTTTACTGATCGCTTTGAAATTTTTTTTGGTGTAAATGTTAAGTTTTCTACTTTTGTTTCATTTTAGGTAAATCTATTATTTTAATAAAGCAATGCGTATATATAAACATATGTTCGTTCACGGAAAAAGATGTTTTAACTCAAAAAAAATCATTTAAATTTTATATTTACCAATTATAGTAATCTTTCTAATCTCAATTTATTTATTTATATCACTTCACTGAACATCTGTTCATTTTACAAAATTTTACACGTACAGAGTTATTGGGACTACAAATCATGGGTGACAAGGTAATGATGAAAAGAAAATAGAAAGAAATAAATTTTGCTTTTTTTTTTTGCTTTGGGAATCAGCTTTTTCCTTTTTCTATAATAAACAAATATTTCTAGTAATCACTAAAGAAAATGTGTTTATAATAATGATAAGGGATGGACCAGACAAGTTCCTATACCCTCCTGTTGTGATTGGGCATTAGGGAATGATGAATGTATTTTTCAAATATATCAGTCAAAGTAGGTCAACAAAGAGTTTCAACAACCGAGAGCCACGCCTCAGCATTTCTAACAAAAGTTAATTCTACTTTTCAATCAGCTTTTAATTCGAATACTTTATTATACTATAATTAGACAGTTGTCGATCTATATGTTGTATTTTACTCTCCCTCTTTTTTTTTTTTACATACAAGACTGATCAGCGTCCATTGGTCTACCGTTTATAGGTAGCTTGTAGTGATGTCAATCGGTCTAGTGTGGTTTGGTCCTAGTCCGATAAATTTTCAGTCCATATTCAAAGAAAAATTGGGTTGAACACTTTGGATGTAATCCGGTTTAAAAGTTAGGGAAGTTTTCTCAGTTGTTACCTATAATAGTTATACATAAAAGATATTTTAAGCTTATTATATCTAATGACATTACTTAAAATTCAACATATTATAACGATTAAAGTAAGCTTTTAGAACACCTGTGTTATTTCACTTATAGTCTAGTTGTAGTTTATGTCAGTCATCTCTAGAGATACTTATGTCCATTTCCTGATGAGGGAGTAATTAACTCCAATGGACGTTTTCTAGGGTTTTCAAGGGATATTATAAATATGTACAGAATTTTACTTTACTTTCAAATTATAAAATATAGATGTGATGCTTACATACCTGGTATTCTATTTTACGCTGCAGTTTTATAATGCAATTTTTCGAGCTAATTTTTTATTTAAAAAGATTTAAGTTCCCTATTTTACATAGATTGGAGTCTCAAGTAGTAAGCTTTTTATTTATTTATGGGTTTCGCTAAATATGTATAGAGACATGCTATTTCTAAAAATAAAAGGATCATTGAGAGAGAACATGAGAGAAGAGTAAGAGTGAGATAGATACAATGTAGAATGGATAAAAAGGAATATAGTAAAACTAGGGATTGTTTCAAAAAAAAGAAGAAGAAGTAAAACTAGGGATCTTCAATTGATCTGAACAATCTATATCTTCAAAATATTGTTTTAAAGAGTACTGTTCGTTTTGTGAAAACGTTATACTGTATTATTCTTCAGTAAAATTAGAACTGTAAACTTATTTAGAGATACTATTTCACTCTTACACATCACTAAGATGTTTTATGATGCACTTATGGCACTTTGATTTCACAGTGAGACTGCTGCAATCATGTGCACTGCGAGATGCGATTGATTCTTTCAGAGAACTCAATCAAACGATCCAAATTTCAAAGACAAAATGAGAGTTATTCTCTTGGTTTCCAATCAGTTAAAGTTGAGTTAAATTCTATGGTTAAAGAAAAATTTGGCTCGACAAGATTGAGTTTTCATTGTGAGTGTAAGTAGAAAGCTAAAAGGATATCTAAACTACATTTTGCATTACTTATATAATGTAACAGATTTGTCATTTCGTAATAGGGACCATACGAAACTGCGATTAGATGAACTAACAACTATAGTGTGGTTCATTCATTGTATTCAGACTGGTAATCATTCATCCTAGTTTTTGTATGGTTTTATCAATTACTATAAAATAAGTATTTGAGTTAATTTCGTTTTTGTGGATTCCCACGTGAACATATGTCAACTCTCACACAAGGTCAAACTGCTCCACAACGCAACTATGTTTACTTGCTGATCATAATAAAGACATAGACAGAACAATATTACTATTAATAAATTTTACATTGAAATCATCATACCACATTTATTTTGAAACAAAATTTTTGTTCTAGAACGACAAATAAAACGAAACGGAAGGAGTATAATTTTGGCAGATCTGTCGGTTTATTACTTTGATTATAACCAATTATTGTACAGTTTTGTGACGTAGGAAACGAAACAATTATCCCATCGGACCAAAGCTTTGTAGACCAACCAGAAGCTGTCGCCAGGAAAACACATAGCAATCGGTAGCTTGTCACTTTATGACTGAGCCTTGAGTCCAAACGGGTGAAGCCCATGCTTGCGGCCTTTCATTTTGGAAGACGAATTCTGCTCCAAATTTATAAAATATATTGTTTGTTTAGTGGTAATTTAAATATTTTTGAATCTAAGAGATGGCAAGTTCCAGTTTTGAGATAATATACTCTCGTAGTTCAAAAAAAAAAGAAGATAATATACTCTCCTTTTTTTAGCTTGCAGCCTTATTTAACTTAGGACCCGCTCTGCAACAAGTCAACATATTTTAATAAGGTAGATTTTATTACTACTCCACTACGTATAGGAGAATTACAAAACAATTCTTACACAATCGCACAATATTTCACTAAAAGATACTAAGACTTTATCATCATGTCCTTCTTCCTTCCACCTTCAACTAATGTTGGGTGGTAATTCAGGAAAACAAAATATAAAATATGGTACTTTGATTAAGTGGGTGGTTGGTTTTGAAAATGATTTTTTTAGTATCATTATGTTCATTCTATTTAAGAAAGAATACCCCTCAAATATTATATTTTTCTAAAACTAACCCCTTAAGAGAAATTATGTGGAAGGTTTAGAATTTATATTGTTTATAAAGAAAAGTATGCTTGATGTTTATTTTTTATTTCTAAATTAAGAGATTCTGGATCCGTAGGTCTGTAGAATTTTTTAGGATAAGTTTGTAGACCAGTTTATTTTCATTCGGAAAAGAGATTATTCTAACGAAACTTAAACATATGATTCTTTAGATACCTTTTAGATAATCTAAAAGTTTTAGCCACTATTTTTTATAAATGGTTTGATGTTATATCTCCCTACAAATAGTTTGGGACCTTTGGGTATCCTACACTAATATTTCGAGACGACTTTCAACAGTTTATTACTTTGTCTTTTTTGATTCTTCATCCACTACATAGTTGCATATCCACTACATAAGCGTGGAACAATTTCGCGAGTGTATCTTTTTAAATCTAGTACTACCCACTAACTTAAAAGTTTGAGACTTTAATATTCTAAAACTGTATATGTAGTCCTAAATGTTGCACGTTTTCAAAACAATTTGTTTTGTTCTTAAACGCGTTTACGCTCTCAATTTTCCACGTATCACTGTGACGCACTCGCTCCATATTCACATTACGTAATATGTAAACCGACATGAAAGTCCAAGTCGAACCACCACATGTGAGCCAACTTTTCTCAGTTGCAATAATCTAGTTCTTTACTTTTAGTGATTTATTCAAAGCAAATCCCTTGTGGCCTCATAAAATCACAAGTCCAACTCTTTAGTTGACTCATAATGACCCCTACCTATCTCCAAACTTTAACCTTTCACTACTTTCCAAGACTCCAAAGACACAAAACGATGAAAAGATCAAATAAAGTATAGTAGCTCTAAGAAATATGGTGTGAACGTGTGTTGGACCAAGGACGCGGAATATATATATAATATGTTTACAAAATGCTTCACCATCTTGTCTAGTATCTTTTACAATGATCATCTACTAAACAACTTTACCCTCTTTTGCCAACAACTTTGCCATTAACATTAGCATCCTCGTCCACCATAGATTTTGCCGGAGGAGGCGGGGCCATCTCCACCTCAGTCGCCAACGCCTTTTCTCTAAACCTTTTGTAGATATCACTCTTGTAAAACTTCTTGGTCCGGACCACCAAAACCATCGAGACCAACACACCGAACAAAGTTACCACGGTAATTATAATAAATGACAACTTAAAACAAGCTGTGCCCATGCAGCTAAGATCTTGCCCCTCTTTCCTCTGTATCCCTAATGCTTTATGTTGCTTCTCCGCCTCCTTGTCGTACAGATAACCAGCGACTCGAACGTTTAGCAAATAAGCCCCGATCGGGCTAGCGACCGACCCAAAGTTAATCAACGTAGAGTAGTACTTAAGCCCGAAAACCTCGGAGATTATAGCAAATAGAAGCGGCCATTGCGCACCGAAACAAAATCCTATGATGACCGATGCAACGTAGAGTCCACCAGGGACGTTAAAAGCGATTAGGAGGTGACCGGTGCATGAGAAGAGGAGGATCATTGTGAGCATTATAGGTCTTGGGAACTTGTACTTGATCAAGAAGATCTCCGAGACCACACCTGAAGTCACACGACCGAAGTAGTTCCATATGCTTACGAGTGACACGAACGTGCTTACGCTTCTCTTTGGATAGCCCAACGAGCCACCTATCTGACCCAAGTTGTCTATCGCCGTCAACGTCCCTCCCGCACCACATATGGTCGCTAAGAACAAAATCAACATGTCGACGCTAAACAACGCCTGCAAGATCGTGTAGTCATCTCCTCTCTCCGGTGGACTAAATATAGTCGTCCAACACGACGCCGTTTTGACACTCTCCACTTCCCTTGACCTTTCGTTATCATCTTTGACCTCTAATGAATCTATGCTTGCTTTCTCCGTGACGATACAGATAGGTGCTGCATCTTTTAAGGCGACTTGTTTATCTTTCCAGAGCTTCCTTTCTTCCAAGACGACTACTATGATCGGCAGAAGAAGCAAGACGATCACCACAGCGGCGCTGCCTCCAAACTCACTTCTTGTAAAGCCGGAGAGTTTGTCGGTGATGATGACCACCATGAGAAACGTCGCGAGCCCGAACGATATGTAGAGGAAGTTATAAAACACCTTTAGCTCATTGGTCTGTCTCACCACTTTCATGTTCCTTACCGTCCACAAGAAAGCAAACGAGATTGCTGCAGGTAACCAACCTGTATATACAATAACAATAAACCATACACTTAGTCTTGTTTTCAATCCAAGTTTTCATTCACCAAGTCAATAATAAAAGTTTTTATCAGTGTTCTTAAAATAGTTCTAGTGGCTAAACCGCTCACTTTAACAAAACGGTCATAAGAGAATTTTTTTAAATTATTTTTAAACGATACTTTTAAAATTGGTTTAGGCGGATACCTGAGGTCATACTATATCCAATGGGATAATCAAGATCCATATAACAATAGCATTGACCTCTGTTTTTTTCTCTGTTTATTGTCATTAACCATATGGTTTTCATCAAGTTATTTAAAAGTAGTACTTACCAATCATCAAGATTAGAGATTTGGTGTCGTCACCATAAAAGGCATGATAGAGCTGTGTGATAATAGCGCCACTAAGACCAACATATCCCTTGAGAATCCCCAAGACAAAACCACGTGATTCCGGGAAGTTCTTGACACACGTGACGATGGACCCGGTATTAGCGAAAGACTGCGAGTTAGCTCCAACGCAGATGTAGAGACACATCTGCCAAACTTTAGGCTTCGAGATCCGTTTTGTAACGGCGAGCCAGATCATGAAATAGCCGAAGAAGTTAAGTATAGCTCCGATTATGAGAGTGAACCAAGGAGGAGTCACCTCGTTGAGCAGACCCGCGAGGACGCCGACGTTGGCTCCGAGATCTTTGAAGAAACTGAGGAGGTTGAGAGTGGTTTGGTCATAGCCTAAGGCTGTCTTGATGTCACTGGAGTAGAGACCGAACATGTAAGTGGCTCCGGCCGCCGACATGATTAAGATACTCGCGAAGAACATAAACCATCTTCCTGTTAGGATTTGGATGGCTAGGCTCTTCATTTTTGTGTTTCTCGTTTTTTTTTATTTGGTACTATCAGAGAAGTATGTGTTCGAGAGGGATGTTTGTAAGGTGTTGTTCTGGTTGGAATATATTAGCCACGAAGTGTGTGTGAAAGGAGATAGAGAGAAGAGATAGAGAGAGAGAGAGAGAAGAACTTTGTTGTTGACGTTGACTTGGACAGTGATTTAGAATTAGGGAGGGATTTGGAATTGGAAGCTATGTTTTATCTTTTTAGAAATTTAATACTCCTTATGTAGATTTTATATTACAGAAAATGGAAATAAATCCAATTCATGGAGTCAATGATTTTCCTGGTAATGAATACCATTAATGAGGAGCGTTACAAAATAGAATAAAACAAACCATATATATGTTAATAAAATATTACTGTGCGTATTTTAAAATTTTGAGAATTATTTGAAAATTTCTAAAATGAGTTTCTAATAGTTTTATTAAATATTATATTTACACATGAAAAAGGTTCTTGACATATAAAAATCTCACAAGAAGTAACAAAAAGCTATATAGAAGTACGTAACTAAAGTGTTCAAACTTCACCAAAAGTATCTCAAATAAAGTTAATTAATTTTAAGCATTTGAGATATTATATTATTATTTTTTTTTTTTGCGAGACAAGCATACTTCAGAACCTTTCAGTAAAGTTGTTCTTATGTTGAAATTTCACTAAAGATGTTCTTAAAAACAGAACGTCAAAAAATTTGAAAATATTATGACTATTGTAGCATGGAGAAGAAAAGAGGGATAAGGTTTGAATTTGTTGTATCATAAACATAGTATATTCATAAAGATCGATCTATATTAGGTACGGTGGACTACATTGGAATGGATCCCTGGTATGTGTATAGTATATCTAGTGGAATTCCATATATTTGACACATTCATATTGCAAACTATAAGAGTGTTTTTCCAGTAAACATAGTAAACCGAAGTAGAGTAATACTTTTAACCAAAAATGCATAGGCAACAAACAATTAGGTATAGAAGTTGGAATCACTTTCGATGCAAAATAATTTACTGAAAATTAGTTCTTATATAAATGTCTTATTTAGTTCTCAACACACAAACAAACGATTACATAGCTTATAAAGTTTTGAGTCTACAATTTATAGTATTTTTGTTTCCTCTAAAGTTTAATTACTTGTGAGATTTTTTGTAATCACTGATATATAATATTGTGTCGGTCACTTGAGTCCTAAAACCGAAACAAAGACGTGAGGCTTTTACAAATCTATACGACGTTCCCTGCACCATGACTTCGGTGTTCGGTCCATGCACACGGACAAGAACGACAACATATGTTCTGTTATTGCCCGTGGAGCCGTTCTAGTTTGGACCAACAAAGTAATAATTATTGAAACTCAAGAAAGCGACTTCTTTAGAGAGCCCCCAATGAGTATGATTCCATAAACAGCTTCTTGAAACGTTTCATTCATCACGCTCCGAAGTTCACATCTCTGAACTTACGTTACATCAAATCATTACAAAAAGATATCTTGTCTCCAATCAAATCGAGCAAAAATCACACACCTTTTAGGATAATACTACTAGAATGGACGAGAATGAAACCTTTTCGAAGAAGATGTTTCGCTTTCTTCTCCAAACTCGAAAGTCAAAATATTAATCTATACAAGTTAATAAAAGAAGATGAATAATATCTTCAAAACATACAATCAATATCCTTGAAAATCGTTTTCTGAGAAGTTCTTCTGTCGCTTGATTGCTTGAACGCTACAGTGGGAGCGATTCTCAAGCTCCTCCTCTGATGTTCGAGCACAAGCTCACCGGCTAACCAATCCAGCTTCTCGAAATTGCTTTCTTCACTGATTTTCTTACCACCAAAGAGAACCGATTCCACGTTCTTCTGCTTCAGCATCTCTTCTGCTATTCCCACAAGCATATTCACATTGCTTGCACTAGCGTCTGTGTCTATGTTTGGTCTACACGGACCAAAGCTTGAACCATCCGCCTATTAAAATCACAGAATCTAGTATTAATATCAAGTTTAACTTTCATGATCTATATAAAGCATTCACGATTCTTTAACAGATCAAGGTTTTTAGTACCACATTTTACAATAGGTCTAAAATTTTGTAATTTTTTTACAATTTTGAGACCTATGTTTATATAAATTATTAAATATAAAATTTAGAGAGTATGTGTAAATTTTTGTCCAAAAAAAAACGAGAGTATGTGTAAATTAAAATCTCTATAAATTTAGAGATTATAGACAAATTTAGAGATTATAAACCACTTTTATGTCCATAATCAGTTTTGGTTACTAATTAGAGCCTTACCAATGACATGAATTACAATAACCACATAAGCCTTTACCTGAATACGGACATAGTTACTCCTGCACTGACCAAACGCCATGGAAACCGCCTGGTCCACAGTATCGGCCGCACCATCAGCAGATATCCGAACCGCGGGACGAGCCCATTGCTTAGCCTTCCACTTCATAACCTTATCACACTCATACTTGACATTCACCAACTGTCCCGCACCAAGAGACAGCACAAGCAAATCCTCAACGCCTCTCACGAACGGAAACTCCTCCTTGTTATGCAACACGTGAGTGATCGCAGCAGCCGTGGGATTACTCATCGCTAACCCACCGTCGACCGCAACGCACCGCGTTTTACCATCCACCGATCTCATCTCCACAGGCCCGAACACTCCCGGCTCGGCCCACGTGGCTCTACAAACCTCCCGCAGCTTGAAATCGTAGCCGTCCGTCTCCAGCGCGTCGGCGCGTGAGAAAAGGAACGGCGCGGAGCTGGCGAGGTCGTAGCAAGGAATCAGAACAGGTTTAAGCGTGTCCTTGAGCGTCAGCTCAGCGAATGACTCCTTCATCGATCTCTCAAGCTTCGAACCACCCGAACCGGTTTTCATCACCCGGTTTAGTAGTATCCTCCCGGTTCCGGACGTTGGTTTATTATAAAAGCTTTTACCGTTCCTCGCTAAAAACCTCCACGTGTCATCCGCATTAAAGATCGGACGGTCACCGTCCCTCGAAGCGAAAAGCATCGCCGTGAAGACCCCGCCGACGCCGGAACCGGAAGCCACGTCGAAGTAGTCGGCGATTCGGGCGTTCGGGTCGCCCGACTTCGATTTCAACGCCTGCTCCAGATAAGCCAGAGCCTTTCCCGGTATGATCCCTCTCATCCCTCCGCCGTCGATGCTCAAAACACAGACTTTCCCTCTCTGGTTCTTGACTCCGTTTACAGCTTCCGAAACCACCGTCGGTGACGTTTCCAGCTCCGGGGTCGGGTCTCGGGTCACGAGCTTCGGGTCGTCGTACCCGAAAAGGAACTTGCTTTCGAGAATGGAGAAAATTTCGTAGCTGAGCTTATCGGTATCGATGCTCGGTTCATGCATATTCGCCGCCGTGACTCCGCCGTTGCTCTGTTTTATTAAATGATGCTTAACGGTGGCCGACGGAGTTTTTCCGATGGAATCAATTGGTTTGTTGTGTACTCTTTGCATCGTGATTAAACGATGAAACTCAAAACAGAGTATTTAACACGAGAAACAGAGTGTATGAATAGTCTCCGTCGAACCAATTCTTACAGAAGGGAGATGACAAAGTAAAGTAAAGACCAATGCTTTTCTTCTTATTTGTCTCTGTCTTCTCTTTAGGAGAGAATGATTCTATGAGAAGATAAAAAAGAGTCGATAAATACGGAGGAAGAAGCTAGCAAGAACACAGAACCTGCAGAGGATCTATTTTTTTAAAGTGTGTATCTCTCTCACTACGCGTGACCTTTTATTACATGGAATTTAACAAAGGAATGAGACATCACTAATAAAGAACGAGAACTGCAGTTGCATACGTACGTACGTATAATGTTTTCTTTTATGTGACAATAATTTAAATGTATTATTATGTTTATGTACCTGCCAAATATTCCAAAGAATAGAGAATTTGATGTGTGTGTTTTTGCTGAAATGTCATTCTATAATCATGTAATATGGTGGGGATAAGGTTGATAAGGTGGTGGTTGTTACATATTAATACAAAGACCAATTAAACATATATTTTCTTCGTATCATGATTAATTAAAATGATTTGTTTCTATAGGAGAATTAATATACCAATAATGTGCATGAGCTCAGCTCACATGAACGTGAACATTTCACCTCCTGCTAGTCAAGAAAAAAAATTTTAGTAAGAGTTGACCAAATTATATACACAAAAGTTAGTAATTTACGGTAAACGTTATATGTGTCTGAGTAAGATGATTGCTAAGCCAATGATGTCAAAGGTTACATATTTGCTCAAAGTCCGAATCAGTAGCATGGGCGGAGGAAACCCAAAATAACCAATGTGGAAAAAATCCAAAAAACATATAATAGTATAGCTTTTACCTCCAAATGCGTAACACATTCATTAAATAGTAGGTAGGGTATTCCCAAAGCTAAAGACAACAACAAAGTTTCCAAAGCTAAAGAACAATAATAACTAAAGAGTAATTGCCAATGTATACTTGGTAAGTTGCCTAGAACTCTTCTTGGTAGTGGATCACGGGGTATCATTTGGTCATATCTCAAACTAAATTCACCAATTATTAAGCGATCTTGACAATGACTATTAATAAAGGTCAATCACGAGCTCTAATAAGTGTGATCTCAGTCACTTGACAATCAAGGAAAATCATGTACATTATGGATATCAATCCCTTTGATTGTGTAATTGTATTTACTCTATATTTGTGTTTAATATCTGGTTGTAGTCTCGTAATTTAGGTGCTAGGTTTGTGTATATATAGTCATACATTTTTTTTTCAAGTTAGTTTTGTTATTTGACTGATGATTCATTTTTGTTTGTACACTAGAAGATCAAGTTTCAAATTTCAGAAAATGCAAAATATGCTGATTAATGGAAAAATGCTTACAGAAAATTTTTAGTATGGTGTAAATAAAACCTTTAGACTTGGATCTTTAACTTCCAATATATATATTTTTTTGAGGCTTCCAATATTATATATATGATCTTAGTATTCAGACCTACTTCAAGGGATTAACTTATGCTTTGACTTCAAATAATATGAATAAGCTTCAAGATATCAACAAAGTCCTTGCCAAAGTCTATGGTCCGCAATTAACAAACATTTAAGAAAGCTAAAAGAGAAATAAAATGTTCTTCTTTCTCTAAAATCTGATCGCTATTTGTTAACACAGATATTTAACCTGACTAATCTCCAGAATTTGGTTCCATATCTACCGCAAAAGAAAAGTAAAAAAACATAATTTGCTGCCCTGCCATCACGCGAAAAGAATATGAAGCACAGTGATTAAAATTATGTTTAGTGGTGTAATAGGACTCTTGTCGCAACAAGAATCTAAGGAAGAATTAATTCACATGAATTGATAATTGTTCACTAAAGTAAGGATAATATATAATAATTAATGGTACAATTAATTAATGTAGATTTCATTATCAGTTATCTACAAATGTATGTTCTTACGTTAGCGAACTATATAAACAATTCATAATCAAGTGAATAGTATTATTAAGAATCTAAACAATAATGATAGTGTATCCCTATAGTTATATGGTAGAGCTGCAAAATTATCTTATAAACCCAAAATTTAATTTACGAATATTTGTAAATAAGGTTAATAAAAGTGAGCATTGAAACAAAGTTGGTGAGATTTGGGCACCGACGGGGGGTAGAGGTCGACGTCACTGTTGGTCCCCGTAATCTCCGCTCTTTCTTCTGTTCTTACACAAATCCGAACTGTTGATGTTGAGAAGGCTTTTGAGTCTTTTGATTGTTTGTTCTTTTGTTCCGCATTTGTCGCTGCTCTCGTGACTACACTTTTGACTTCTTCGCAACAAATTTTACTCTCTTCTTTTTGTTTTTTTTAACCATAGTTTTAGAAGTGTGTACTTAGCTATCCCGTGATACCTGATCCGTTTCATGTTTGATACGTAGCAATTACATGACAAATACTAAAAGACTGAATGTCATCTCTTACTTCATGGTATTTGCCTTCTTGACTTCTTCTGACAAGACTCAAAGAGTCAAGTTGGGGTATTATGATTCCGACCAGAATCGACAGCTTTGAATCCAAAAGGACGAAGAAGTTGGGATATAAAAATGAATCCGACCAACAAAAAAGGTCCAAAGGTATAGTACTTGTAAACCTTTTTTTATCCATAATAGTAATACAACTATGCTTTCATTTTCTTGATAGAAACCTTTTAAAGTTTTTTGGGCTCTCTTTAATGGGTTGAGCATTTTACCTTCAAACAACTGAATACAATTTTGAACTTGCAAAGTTCTCCAATAAGTCTGATGTTCTGGATTTTTGTTTCAATTTTCATTTTGTCCTCTGCACAAATTGAATTTGCAGCTCCGTCAGACAGTATTTATCAAATCTAAACACTGTTTATAATGGAATATTGGGAGCCAAATTGAAAACAGAGGCAATAAAATCGATAAGAGTACCTTAGTCATAATCAAATGTCTTGAAAGTATAATAAAGCACTTATCTAAGACAACACAACACATCTAGTGAAACCTTTTATGGATCAGATAGCTGAACTCGCCCTCCAACATAATCTGCACAAGTGTAGAAGGGATGTCCTTCGTGCACGTTGCTAGTGTTGCAACCATATGTGAATAGTGAACGAGAGCAGCAGAGCCACAAGATAAGGAAACATATACAAAAAAAACAAGACAGGAAACAAACAGAGAGTGCAACTTGTATATCTGTGCTTTGCCTCACAAAGGGAAGTAACTGCTTCACTAACATATTTGCCCAGGTTTACACTTGGTAGATCATCCAACAGCCTTCACGCTGCTCCTCATTGATCAAGTTTTAACTTCTTGGTAACTGTTGTACTGCGCTTGATACTAGAATGCCAGAGTCCTAAAGATACAGTGCAACGTGGAGGACTCTCTGTGAAACTACAGGTTCCAAACTAGAATCATCCAAAGCCGTTCGCTGCCAAGATTACGACATAAAAGACACACGACACGTTTTTTATGCAGATGATCAAAATAAGACAGTGACGTAAAGACATGACATGTTTTTAAAGTCACGAGTCAATAATAATTAAATTAAATTAAATTAAAAATGAAAACTTTACATTTTTCTCCGATCCTCAAATCAAAGCCTCTCTCTTCCCTTGCTTGACCTTTGGACGATGCACACACACACAAACAATCAATTCATTCTTTCTTCTTTCTCTTCCTCATGGCGGTTGCTCACCGTCTCTTCAGGCTGTTCTCGCCGTGGACTGCCGAAAAGAATAATCTTTCTTCTTTATTGATCAGGTCTCTGTCTTCTTCTTCTTCATCATCATCTTCTTCTTCGCATGTGCCATCGCTGGACCCTGAGATCGATCTCAAGGAAGCTGCGGCGGAGCTGGAAAAGTCTTCTTCTCCGTCTCCGTCCAAAGGCAGAAACTTTCACTGGGTGTTTCTTGGATGTCCCGGTGTAGGTAAAGGGACCTATGCCTCTCGTCTCTCTACCCTCCTCGGCGTTCCTCATATCGCCACTGGTGATCTCGTACGCGAAGAGCTTTCCTCCTCTGGTCTCCTCTCCTCCCAGGTTAGCCTTGAATTTCCAAATTTAGGATCTTTCTTCTTTGTTTTTGTGTTTCCAATGGATTCTATGATCCGGAGGATGTGTCTGAATAATCTAGAAACATAATCTTTGTTAGTTGTGTCTTGTCTGCTGAGAAACTGTGTTTTTAAATTTGTCTGAATTGGTGTATAGCTAAAGGAGCTTGTTAACCATGGCAAACTGGTTCCTGATGAATTCATTATAAGCTTGTTATCGAAGCGTCTCGAAGCTGGCAAGGAGAAGGGTGAATCTGGATACATTCTTGATGGTTTTCCAAGAACAGTGACACAAGCGGTGAGCAGTGTTCATTTAGACATCATCTTGCAGAAGCTCTTGCTTGAAAAGCTCTTGACATCATTCCTCTGTGTCTTGTAGGAAATACTGGAGGGAGTAATTAATGTTGATCTAGTGATCAACCTGAAGCTAAAGGAAGAGGCGTTACTCGCAAAATGTCTAGGGAGAAGGATTTGCAGTGAATGTGGTGCAAACTATAATGTTGCATGCATTGATATCAAAGGTGATGATGATTCTAGTCCTAGAATGTATATGCCTCCGCTTCTTCCTCCACCAAACTGTGAATCTAAGCTTATAACCCGAGCTGATGACACTGAAGAAGTTGTCAAGGAAAGACTCAGAGTTTACAACGAAATGGTATCTCTTCTTTCTTTCAAACTTTCATACAGAAGTTTTGCAGTTTTGGTTTACATGTTTTGTCCTCTTGTACACAGACTCAACCAGTGGAGGAGTTCTACAGGAAGCGTGGGAAGCTGTTGGAGTTTGAATTACCAGGTGGAATCCCACAGTCATGGCCAAGGCTCCTTAGAGCTTTACACCTTGAAGATGATAAACAGTCTGCAATAGCCTAGTCTCTCTGTTCTTACATTCTTTGCACGAGCAATCCTCCTCGTGCATATGCTTTAAGATAGTGAATAAAAGAGATACATGTCCCTATTTATTGTTACATCACAACTAATGCACACATTATATAGTAAAGTTTATATTTGTGTGGATTCTTGTCCACCATAGACAGTTGAAAAATGACTTTTCTTTTATTCTGAATCAATACTTATCTTTTGCAATGTTCATTGATGTACAAAAAAATTGTATTCAAAAGTGTTTGGATGCAACTTACAAGTGTATTTGCTTGAACAAGCTTTCACTCTCTTCTTTCATTAAGAAATCAATCAAACACAGATCCGAAAAACAAAACCATTGATGTGGACTAACGTACATGAGTATAACGTTGTCGATTCATCAACTACGCCTTTTAAATATCTCTGCGCCCTTTTACTCCTGAGGGTTCAACCTGAAGCAGCTTCAGAGTTACGACGCCACAGATTCTGCCAGTTCTTGTAGTTTCTTCAGACCAAAGGTGGCTATAAGTTCCATCGAGACAAAACATTCTTTAGCCTCTTCTTCTTTGAGACCGCATGCGAGTTTAAGCTTCTCTGCTTCCTGAGCTTCCTCAAGTAGAAGATTAGCTTCTTCCAGGTCGTTCATCTCCAGAGCAGCTGATCTCTCTGCTTTTGCAGTGCCACTGTCAATCCGCAACCTCTGGAATCTGCTCACAGACAATTCCTTTTCTTTCGACAAAATCAACCTCTCTAGCTCCTGTAACCTCTTGATTGTTTCTTCAATCTCCAGCTCTGCTTTCTCGAGCTCAGAGTTCGCTTGTCCTGTTTCGATCTGTATCTTATCCTTCTCCAGGTTTAAGGACTTAACTTCTGCTGCTATTCTTCCCGCTTCTTTGAAATTTCTCGTTGACGCAGCCACTTTCTTCTCTGCTTCAAGCTCCGGCATTCGCTTCTCTATGAACATAATTTTATCCATGAAAGATGTAATATTCTGTTGGATGATCGACTTTCTAGAAGATTGATCCTGGAAACAAAGAGACAAGATCGATCAGGACTTGCACAAAATACTGGTGGCAGATACTCTAAACTAAAACAGTACACTGAAATTGCAAGATGACATTTACATGATTGTATTAACAGTCATAAAGCAGTTTTTCTCAAAGCATAGGTGAGGAAATGACCTGTTAAAACATGTACCACCAGACTAAAGAGAGACTATTTTCCAATAATATTCACTTTGTGGATAAGTTTATAGATATATATCCTTGTGTATAATCTTGTTCAAACACGAATAGAGGTGGAACAAGATTCATAACATATCATGTTGCAGAAAAGAAGGAAGAAGATAAAATACCTTAAGTGACTCGCGGGTACTGGAAACCTCCTCCTGTAGCCTCTGGACTTCCTCAGAAAGTTTCTCTTCAATACTTACAAGCTTGGCTCTCTCTTCTCTAGTCTTCGACACATATGACATGAGAGTTTTTCGCAATTTAATAATTTCCTCATATTCATTTGCTTCATCTGCCGAAACACTGACAAGTTCACGGAGTTTGGCCCATCTCTCCTTCTCCGACGCCACAAACTCGTCCACGTCTTTCTTTTTCCTTGACAAAGCTTCAGTCTCCGTATCAATCTGGAACAAACCCGCTTGCAAATCGCTAAACTTATTCTCCATGCTTGTTTGCAACTCCTTGTAGCCAGAGACCACACTGTTAATTCTTTCCTCAACTGCCTTTATTTGAGAATCGTTCTCGTTAATCTCCTTCTCCTTTGCCTTCACCAAAGCAAGCAGCTCCTCAAGCTCATCAGACAGATGCTCTTTCTTCTTACGCAACATCTCCTTTTCTTTCATCTCTTGCTCAACAGATCCCTCAAGAGTATCGTTCAAAGACAACCTGACGTTATCAACTATGACAGACTCTATATCAAGCTCAACTTTTCTGAACTCTACATCTTCACAACATGAATTCCATTTCCCCGTTTCCTCTTCAAAAAAAGCCTCTGCCTTTTCCAGAATCGACTCTGCCTCATTCTCAGCATCCTATAGAGATAACAATCACAGAACAACTTATGAATCTCTCCTAGCATCATTCTCAGCATCCTATAGAGATAACAACTATCACAGTAAAGCTTATGAATCTCTCCTAGCAACATTCTCAGCATCCTATAGAGATAACAATCACAGAACAACTTATGAATCTCTCGTAGCATCACTCTCAGCATCCTATAGAGATAATAATCACAGTAAAGCTTATGAATCTCTCTTAACATCATTCTCAGAATCCTATAGAGATAACTATCACAGTAAAGCTTATGAATCTCTCCATCATTCTCAGCATCCTATAAAGATAACTATCACAGTAAAGCTTATGAATCTCTCTCCTAGCATCATTCTCAGCATCCTATAGAGATAACTATCACAGTAAAACAACATTGACTCTGTTGACATACCGTGCAAAATCCGCGAAGCAGAGAGGCGGATTCTTCTTCAGCTGCGATCTGAGAAAGCAAGACTTCCTCCATCCTGGATTCAATAGCGTCACAATCGGATTCCGTTTGACGGAGCAACGCCATGAGAGAGAGCTTATCTCTCTCAGCAGCAGCGAGGCTTTCGCTGATCTTTTCGGCCGCATCGAAATCCTCGGCCTCGATAGCTTCCTCGAGGCGCCTCTCGAGCTCGTCGTGGGCTCTGGAAGCTGATCTGAGATTCTCGGACGCTTGCCTTCTCTTCCTGATGGCGTTCTTGCGAGAGGAAGTGACGGAAACGGCCGAGGCGCGTGCACGTGTCAGCTTCCCTTCGATCTGGGCCTTGACCGAGCCCAATGGCTGATCCACGACGGAATCAGATTGTTCATTAACGGAATCAGATTGTTGATTAACGGAATCCGTCACTTGATTGACGGAATCCGATAGTTGGCTGACGGAATCGGTCGACTGTTGACTGACGGAATCGGTTACTAGATTGACGGAATCTGATAAATGACTGACGGAATCGGTCGACTGTTGACTGACGGAATCGTCGTCTTCGTCTTCGTTGTTGGTCTCGTGCCTACCGTATCCGATCCTTAACCCGCCTGCTCTTTTCTTCCTCCGAGACACCTGACGCTTCACCGAGGAGGAGGAGGAAGGAGAAGAAGAGGATAACGGAGGTGGATGATGAGTGACGTGTTGGACCGGAGTCACTATGGTTAAATCGGAGAACATGTCTTCGTCCAGAGGCTCAGACGTCGTCTCCGTCGCCTCTGCAGCCGGAGCAGTGATCAGTGTCGCCTCCGGCTCCGGCTCCTTTGAAGGCGGCAAAACTGCAGGCGTGTTGTCGCTGCTATCGACGAACTGAGACGGAGATGGGGTGAAGAGCTCCATCCCCTCGAAAAGCGAATCCATATCGTCGCCACCATCCATCGCTAGATCCGATCACCGGTAAATTCAAAGAGTTGTACAGTTGAGTGGATCTGTTATTTGCTCCCCAATTGTCTCTACAGTTGAGTGGATCTGTTATTTGCTCCCCAATTGAATCTCACTTTATTATTAATTAATTGATTAAATTATTTGATCAGTGTAGTGTTGAATAAATGGGCCTACTTTTTGATTGGGCTTCGACTTTATTAAGGCTGTTTCACTGACTGAAACTCTAAAGCAAGAGAGTGAGCTGCATCGATTAAAAATGAAGAGTTCAGAAACACGTTATGGCACATTTCCGGTACTTTTGGAAAAGGATGGCACTCTCAACTTCACTAGAATCAAGTGGTTACAAGAAATTTTTTACACAAGTATCTCAATGTTCTTTTCCTAGAGAAAACTCTCCTTGTCTAAAAGTCTCTTAGAATCCATTTCTGAGCAATTTAAAAAATATTTTTGAGTTTTTCAGATACAGTTTTCAAATGATTTGAATTCCTTTTTGTAGAGTTCTTAATCGCATTTCTAATTGCTTCAAAAACAAATTATTGATATGTTCTGAAGGGTTTATAAACATTGTTTTGAAGAATTCAGAAGTTATGAAAGGCTCATGAACTTAGCATCAACATGTATCTCTGATCTTGTAGTATAAGAATTTTTGTTTTTGTTTTTGTTTCTGTTCTTACTGAATCATGAAATGGCATTGATTGATGCTCACAGGCTGTAACTTGGGCAAGTGCAAAACGGCCACACAGATGACACTAACCATACTTCTTGGAAACCCGGATAGCAATGTTGAAATGAGTTGTAGCTTTGGGTGCTGGCTTGCTTTATTTATCAGCAGGATTATTGATTTGGAAAAGTAATACTGAAGTGTTATTTCATCTATTGGATTGTTATGGTTTGACCAGTATTTTTGGATATACGCATTGATAGAGAGTGTCTTAGTCATCTCCTGTAAAGGAGCAGAAAAGATGGCACACTACTTGAGCAGTAATCTAGAAAGAAATGCTGATGGTTGAGAACATATAGATCGGGTTTGATGAATCTTACCATCCAAGTACAGTTCAAAAACCTAATCATGGTCCAGTAGTCTTTGTTTAAAAACATTACCAAATGGTGAATTTTATTAAGTCATCCAAATACAAATAAAAAAACTTTGAGAAAAAACAATCTAAAAGAGACTAAAACACAAGAACAATCATCTATCAAACCTACAACCCCTAAAAGACCGAAACAAGAGCATGATCAGAAGCATACGCCTATACATTTTTTATTCTCTTGTGTCTTATTGGACTAAGAAATCGTTATATGAGAAGTCAGTACCCGAGAGAAGATCGAAATGCTTGCTTCCAAGTGTATCCTTTAGTATCGTGATCTGACCTTCCTTGTAGAGTGTCTCCTCTTCCAATCTCTCAACCTCCTTCTTCAACACATCCTTCTCTGACTCCAACTCCATGTTTCTCTTCCTGCACTCGTTCGCTTCCTTACACATCTGCTCTCTTTCCTCTACCACTCTTGGTAATGTAACTTTCATGCTGGACAACTGTTTTGCAGCTTCTTGGAGATTGGTCTCAAGCCTGTTCACGTTCTCGTCCTTCTTCACCATCTATTGTCAGAATCATCATATATGAGTCATATGAAAAGCAACAAAATAAAGTAAAATCTGACATACCTGAAGCTTGAGGTCTTTTAATTGGTGAGTGTTTGCTGAAAGGTTGTCTAAGACGTTTTGGACTTCACGCCTTAGAACTTCGTTACCACGTACCCCTGTGGCTACTTCTGCATGAAGCTGCTCGATCTCTTGTTCCTTGGAGTATAGTTTCTCTCTTAACAAACTCGTGATTAGACTCTCTGCTCTCAGTTCAGCTCTCAGGAACTTCTAAAACCAGACAAAAGGTGAAACACTTAGCACACATAAAACATCTAATAAACCTCAGTTAAAATGAATATTAGTAATATTCTAAAAAAGTTTGGTTACAGATAAAAACATGTAATAAAACCTCAGTTAAAATTAATATTAAAAAAAATTGGGTTTAGACGAAATAATTTTTCTAAACTGATTTTTCAAAAAAAAAAAATCGCCCGTCTAAATAATAATCTTCTATGAATCGCAAAAAGCCTAGCGATTTCTTGAATATTATATTGAATATTATTAAGAGATTTTGGACAAACTCACCTCCACTGATTGGTTGTTTGGCTCACTAGGGCTAACAGGTGATTCTGAGTTTGAGGCAATCTCACTGGCTTTCTCAATCAGTAAGCTGGTGACTGTCTGCAAACTTCTCTTCAAGTTTTCAGTTCCACGCCTTATTCCATGAACATTCATCTCAGATTCAATCAGAAACTGCTCACTCATTCCATCATGCATGTCCTGAGATAACTTCTCTTTGATGAACTTCAAGAGCTTGTAACACACCTGCATGCTCTCATTCAACATTGAGACTCCTTGGTCTTGTAAGAGACACACACGCATCTTCATCTCATTATCTAGCTTCAAGGTCGCCATAGCGTCATCTTCTTGTTCTGCTCCATGGCCTTTTACTCGACTCCGCAGACAAGTATTCTCTATACGAAGAGTCTCAGCTTCGAGCTTCATCGATTCTAACTCCTTTCTAAGTGAGAACTCAACCCCTGCCAATCTTATCTGTTCTGTCTGAAACTTCTTCTCGCACGTCTCTGACGGCTGTTGCTTCTTAGAATCTTCAGAGAAACCATCTCTAAGTCCTTGAATAGTCTTCTCCTGTTCTCTGCATGTCCTTAGAAGCCTCGTTACAGACTTGTGCAGCTCCTTGCACTCCGTGTCTTTCTCTTCAAACATTCTTCTTACACAATCAAGATCTTCTGTCGCTTCACCATAACTCTCCTGTAACTCGGAGAGGTTTTGCGTCAGATACTCATTCTCTCGACGCGTCTCCTCTGCTGTTTCGCTCAGCTCGGTAACTTTCTCATCCATGTCTCTTATCATATCCATCCGCTCGGTTTCCTTCTCGTGAAACGTTGCTACTTCTCTCTGGAGCGAGACGTTATGCTCGGCTAGCTCTCTGACGCGCTCTCTCAGCCTCTTCTCCTCTGTTTGAAAGTTCTCTAGCTTTGAAGCCCACTCTATCGACCTTCTATCAATCTCTTTCTCCAGACCAAACTGTAACTCGCTCTTCTCTTTCTCTAGTCTCTTTATATGCAACTCTGAATCGGTCTTTACGCGTTTGATCTCTTCTTTAGCTGAAGCTCTCTCGTCCATCTGTGACCTCAGAAGGCTCAAGACTTCGAAAGCTAAGCCTACTCTCTCCTCTTCGATTTGTCTAACATCATCAAACTCACACCTCTGCTCGTTTAGTTCTTGTGAAAGAAGCTTCACTCTCTTCTCAGCTTCTTTATACTTCTTCTCTAGCTCGGAGTTAACATCTCCTCCTCCTCCCCTGTTCTTACCGTGCGAGAACAGCTCTTGCTCCTCCTCCTCCTCCATGTGGTCATCCTTGTAATAACCATTATTTATGTGTTCAGCCAATGGAAGAAGATTGGCGAAGACATCCAAGTCCTGTGAGCCGTAGCTCAACGCCTTTGACTTGCCGTGAGTGTGAGAGAGTCTTTCCATGACGCTTCTCGCAAGCGAACGAGCTGATGCATCGTTCATACGGTTGTTGTCAGAGTGTCGTCTCTCTTTGACGATGTCTGATATTGTTGGTGAATGGATTTGAACTCGAGGAGGAAGCTTCCTTCCTTTGATGCTGCTCCCTGAGTGGTTGCTTAGTGAAGAACCGCTCTTTGGCTTATGATGATGATGATGCTCTTCTCCGTCGATGAAACGGTCCAAGACTTGGCTTGAGACATTACTAGAACAAGTTGATAAAGTTCCAGACGAATCATGTACTTTGTACTTGTGAGTATGTTCTTGTTTCTTGTTTTGGCTCTCCGGTGTAAAACATCTGAAACCAGAATCAAGTTAATAAATCACAAGTCACCAAAACATTTAATCAGTGTTCTAAAAATCAGTATATGCGGCGCCTAATCGGCAAATCAGACCTAAAAACAATGTTTCTAGAATGATTTATAAAAAATCAGTCTAGCTACAAAAAAAAAAAAATCGATATAGACGCCCAACTAATCAATGATATTTTATAAAGAGTGTAACTACCACCTATTGATTTCTTGAACATTGCACTTAACAAGAAGAGTAAGACAAGAAGCAAAAAGAAGCATACCGTGAGGAATGGTTTCGCTGTCTTGTAGCGTTTGGATCATTTGAGGAAGTTCCATCAACGAGAAAAGCTGCGGAAGAAAACGAATGGCTTCGTCTAAGAGCCTGACCACTCTGAGACTTCATGGCACCACCACCCTTTGGAGTAGCTTCTGATTCTTTTCCCCGGCGAGTTTGTTTATCATTGCCATTACCAGATGACGATTTGAAAAAGAAAAGCTTCTTCATCTCCCAGTATTAAACAAGGCAAGCTGCAATCAAAAACTATATGTAAATATAAAAAAAAAAGAAGCAGATTAGTACTAACAAAAGAGTAAAGAAAAAAATTAAAGGATAATGGCACAAACACGTCATAGAAAGTGATACTGATTTGATTGCTACATGGACAGGATTAGAGATGGTAATCACGAAACGCTAACACAAAGTGTTGCTAATTAAAAAAAAAAAGAAAAAAACAGAACAGAGCAGAGAAGAGTGTTGCAAAGTGAAACCTACTTAAACTACTTGCTTGCTTCTCGATGAGAATGGTTCAACCATCATTTTTAGCTTTTGACTGATGAGATAATAGGTTAAAAATAGAACCAAGATCAAGATCAAGATCGAAGACAGTCTTTTTTAAATATAACGAAATTGTCAGAGAGTTTCTGACAGATCCGTAAACATCGAGTTCTTGTTGCAACTCAAAGCTTAAAAGACCAAAATACCCTCACAACAACCCGATACTAAAACTAAACCCTAGAGAGACGTACCGAAACAGAACATCTTTTCAAGAATATATCGAACTTGAGTTCGATCGACGGAGAAACAGAAGAAGATTGAAAAGAAAAAAATAAATAAAAACTATCGAGAGGAGACTGTCTATAGAGTTATGAAGTTATACCATAAGCAGAGAGATTCTCTAGTAACGAGTATCGAGAAGAATCTTCTCAGAAGATGGAGGGAAACTGAATAAAGAACGATGAAGAATCCGAAACGGTAATCGAGGATTTTTTTTTCTGACGGCGTTATTTTACGTATCGTTAACTTAGTACGTACGCACTATTGTAACAGAGATTCGATTAAGACAGGGTGACGACAAAACAAATGGTTTTCTCCGAAATTAGGGTTATCGATAAAGGGTATTTATGGAATTTGCACTGATAAAGCCTTTCCAGAGGAGCGGCCCGCTTGGCTGTTCTTATCGTGGGCCCAATTGTGTTAGCTGTTTTGGTTATCAAGCACTCAAAAGTGTTTGGGTTTCTGCCTTTTTCTAGTTAAAAATTGATAATTAATAATGAAAAGTATAATTACAACATTAATATATTATTATATTATAATTATCCTGTGGGCTTTTACAGTTGTTTTAGTCTTTTGGATTTTCAATAGTACAATGTTTTGTTAAAGATAGTAATAAATTTTGGTGGATTTTGTTGATAAATGGTACTATTTGTTTCTTATTCAGCTAACCAGATAACTAAAAGGATTGATCAGAGAATTTAATGAAAAACTAGTAGGCACGTGGATTTTATTTTGTTAGAATTAGATTTCTTTAAATTGATTGGAGAAATAAGAAAATGCAAGGCTGCAAAGTAAAGAGAATGATTAGTTTAGAAGATAAATGGACCACCAAAGCATTAACTATTGCAAAGAAACACGTTGAAAGTAGAAGAGTAAAGAGAACACACACCAATCTTAATGAAAGTTTCATTCTGTCCACAAGATTGATTGGTTTTATTATGTGATAGAAGACTTTCATTTGGTTGTTGTGGTGGTGATCATGCACACGACATTGACTCCAAATCTATGTGAACAACACATCACTAGCTTGTCCACGAAACTCGAGTAATGTCTTCTTCTCACGGTCCATGATATCAAGTTTGTGCCTTTAATGTAATTAAACTTGACAAAAGACAAGCTTACAACCATTTTTTCCTAGGACAAACTTCTTACCCCATGTCATACCCAGAGATTGATGTACTAGATGCTTCCAATTTAAGCGGGGTAATGACAATATTGTAAAAAAGCTTCGGTTTATCATAGGTTTCGTTCACCGATTGATGTATGCATCTGAGAAATCAAGCACAAACGGTAACAAGAAACAAGAATATTATGTTATAGAAAATTTAAATACGTGGATATTCTAGCTACCAGAAAACCATTTCGAAAGTTTTGTGGTGTACAATAAAAACTTTATAAATTAATAATTGATAAACTAATAAATACAGTTGACAAAAAAAATATAAACTAATAAATACAATAAATTAATAAAAAAATTCTTTCAAATTAGACCGGTGGAAAATGACATAATTTGATTAGAAAATAAGATAATAATATTTTAAAAAATTAAGGTAAATATATTGTCCCACTAAAAACAAAAATTGTATAATTTTTTATAAACTTACATAAAGCATTTTGTTGTTTATTTTTCTTCAAACTGAATCTCATTGCTAGTTTTTTTAAAGAAAATATATATCGAACAACATATAAAAGTGAACTAGCATTATATTCAACATACACAAAATATATAAAATAATCTAATAAAAATAAATGAAATTTAAATCTATGAAGTTTAGCCATATATATTAACATCGTGAATGAAATATTTTTCAAGTTTATACATTAAAAAAACAAATCGAAATAAGGAAATATTCTTTAAATATAAATATATAAATTAATAAATTATTATAATCCCAACATTATAATGTATTGAATTTTACTATAATTCATACTGCTACACATATATATCTCATATATATATATATATATATGTATATATATATATATATGTGTGTGTGTGTGATTAAGAACAACTACATGCAGATATATATCGAGTAAAATGAATTGATGTATATATGTTTTTATATATAGTGTGACTTTAAGGTCTAGTAACAATGAAATTATAGTATAGCATTTCCAATAGATTATTACAATTTTCCTTTCAAATGGAGTAAATTTATGATGGAGTTGAGTTTTACTACAATACTAAATTTTGGAGTAAAAATGTAGTAGTCATGAGTAATAAGAAACAAGAATATTAAGTCGCAATAAATCTAAATACATGGATCTAGTACGTACAAAAATAGAACCAGTTTTGGAGTCTGCAGTAAATATTTAATACTATCACAGATATGATTAAGAACATCAAAATCGTCCATGAATATCGAGTAATCAACTGATGGTTAGTATTTTTTGTATTGACTTAGTAACGCTGAAATTAATGTCTAATGGCTAGCTAAAAACACATTAACAGACTTGTCATACTAGATAGTAGATATCACGCACTGATTGCTCAGAGTCTCAGTCTCCTCCTCTTGAAATATTCGGTGATGTTCATGCTTTGCTTTGTAAATGTTTACATAACTAATTATGATTTGTATTAAAAGATTAGATTAAAGAAACTTGATGTTTTTTTTGTCATCAAAAGAAACTTGATGTAAATGGTTAGAAAGTAAAATTGTACATATAGATTTAGTTTCAAGAAACAAAACAAAAAGTCTTAAGATTATATCATTAATATCTTCGGCCGTGGCAAAATAAAGAGAACACACACCAGTGTTATTAAAAGTTTTATTCAACCCACATTACTGGATGGTCTTATTAAAGATAATATCAGTTTTTCTTTCACTCGCTGGTGGTGATGGGCACGATAGTGACTCCAACACTGTGGATGACATCACTAGCTTGTCCATGGAAACCCACGATCTTATGACCATTCTCTCCAAGAGTGAACTTCTCACCAGAATCCATTCCAAACTGACTTGACTCCCTTTTGTTCGTCTTGAACTGAAGAGAGATAATTATTGGCTCCTCGACTCCAAAAATCTTATCGTAGTAGCCTACCATAGCCGTGAGATATTCACCATCCTCAAGAACAAACTGAAAATCCTCAAAAACATAAAAGATAAATGTAAGAATCTAGTGAATTACCTGAAAAAAAAAAAAAAAATCTTGCTTGGTTACGACAATGACCTCTTCAGCTCCAAGTAATGTCATCTTCCCATGATCATCTCCGGATACCAAGCTTGTGCCTTTAATGTACTCAAACTTGACAAAGGATACACCATCGTTACCTTGTCCTACATATATTTTCTTTACATCGTCGTAAACACCATCATCCCATGTAACTCCTCCGTTGCCGCCTACGGATGGTAGTTTCTTGGCTGGAATCAAAGGAGTTGGAGCAGGAATAGGTGCAAAATATCCTCCTAGACCATCAATTGCATCACCTTCTTTCCCATGGAATCCAACAAGTCGACGATCCTTTTGCTCAAGAACAAACTTCTTACCCACTTTATACCCACAGAATGATGCTCTACCCTTTGATGTTTAGAATGTAAGCGACGTGATGACAGTATTTTGAAAAAGTTTTGGCTTATCATAGGTTGCTTCCACCGTTTTGATGTATTCATCCGGGTAATCAAGCACAAACTGCAACAAATAAAATTCAATAAGGAAAAATGCTTAAGGTTTTTAGGAGATCTCGGATACTATGAAATTGTCTTCAATACATTACCATGTTGTAGTATTTATGTATTAATTTTGTTTATATCTATAAATTTAAAGATTTTGTTAGACAAGTTACTCATTTTGTATTAATTAAGTTTACACAACTGACGAATAGATTGAAAGAAACTATTGTACTACAACGTTTCTAAACTTATCAAATGTGCACATATTCTATCTCATATAGTTCGAACTAGCGACTACGAAACTTTCAGAATCACTAAAACACCAACAACTTGGTACTTAGAGCTTTTTTTTTTTTTACGTTTTCACATATAATTATTGAGTTTACATCTAACCGGAGAGGCGGAGCTATAATTTTTTTTTTGAAGTTACTAACCAATCGTGTATACGAACAAAGAGAAATATAATTACCTCAGATGGTGTTCCTCCTTTCACCCCATGTTGAAATTTCTCTGACTTCCCACCTTTATCGTACTCAAACTCTAAATAAGTAATACGAAATTCATCTTGACAGATGCGCAGGGTTTTAACGGCGTCGTAAGAGCCATCATCCCAGACACGTCCCTCTGCACCACCTTGGGCATCCAGCTTGTAAAGAGGAGACGATGGCGTGGTGAGAGAGTCAGGCACAAAGTAAACTCCAAGAGCGTCGAGAGCATCACCCGACCGTCCATGAAACCCTACGATCTTCTTTCCTTGGTCCTCAAAACCAAACTTTGTACCTGTCACAAGTCCGAGCAAGTTTGGACCAAACGTTGGAGACTTTCTACCCTTTGAGGTTTTGAAGATGAGAGACGTGATTACGTCCGTGGCGTATAGACCCACTTTCTTGTAGCTTCCCTCCACCGCTATAATGTGTTCGTCCGGATATTGAACTTCAAACTACGTGTGAAAATATCATTTAATTATTCAATGAAAAAACAAACAAAAAAAATACAAGAAACAAAGTGATAGCTAAATTAAACTATTTACGTAAAAATAAAGAGAACCTCTTTAGGGTTTTGACTTTTTGTCCCATATTCACGTGTTACTACTTCGCCGTCGACCTTCACGTAGTCGAATTTGATGTAAGTGATACGTGAGAGATCTTGCCCAACATAGACTTTTCTTACACCTTCGTATACATCGTCGTCCCATCCACTTCCTCCTTCACCACCGCATATTGCTAACTTCCGGTACATCCTCGCCATAGAAGCTGCAATGTCGATAATCACATGTGTGAGCTACCAAAATTATGAATCATATACATAAGCTACCTCAAAAGCTACTACCTGAGTGAGAGAGAGAGCGAGATAACCAGTAACTTCTTGAGCTCTGTTTGGGAATGAAAGATGTGAGTTAATGCAAATGAAGGAGATGAGCCTTATGGGGGTTGAAATGTGTGTATTTATCGACATTGGCAGACAAGCTTAGTTTTCATTTTATTGTCTTCTTGTTTCCATCATCTCTAATTTGTAATTTTTAAACCAACTCGTGAAACACGAGAGACGGCTACCACAAAATGTAATAATTGATTTGGATAAGTCCATAACGAGCCTAATATAATAACATATCAGTTCTCTAATGCAGCTTTAATTAATGGTTTTAATTAGACTTTTATAGCACACAAAAAAACTAAAAAATTCATCAAAATAAACATGGGAGTGAAAGTGAGTGTTTGATCGTATGTTTTAATTAGACTTTTATAGCACTCCTAACATAATATTTCTTTGTTATTCACACAGACATGATATTTCTTTAAGAAATACCCTAGAATATCTCTATTTTTTTTTGTCACAAATATATCATTAAGGATCAAAATGACTGAAATGTATCATGAAAAAGGTAAATATATATTTATACACATAGGATTAACTAATATAGAACTTAGGGTTTAGAGTTAATGTGTAGAGTTTTGGGAGTGAGATTAAAAATTTTATAAAATAAAAATAAATATTAAAATTAAAACTTTTTTTAAATAGTTTCAAAAGCATTTTCGAATTAAAAATAATAATTTGAAAACTTTTATAAAAATTTCGAATGTGAAAACATATAATACGAAACTATAAAAATTATTATTTTTATTTATATTTATATATCTCAAGTTTTTTATCTACTAAATGAAATATTTTGGTCATTTTTTTTAAAAGTTTTTTTTGACAAAACATAAAATTGTCTAGAGAATTGCCATTTCTTTTGCCAAAAAAAAAACTGTGATATCAATGTAACTAGCCCATTGGGCTTTATAAACGAAAAATCTTGCCGGCAAAAAAGGCTTTATTAACCCAACGAGGAAAACCCGAATCAGTCTAAACCGACCCGGGAGCAGTCGTAATTAATTGATAATCGTCTTCTTCGTCTCCGGCACAACAAACATATTTTGACATATTATTGTTTCTTTTACGGCCAGATTCCTCGATTTTCGCCGTCCTCTGTAGTTTCAATAGATTTGAAATCCCTCCTCGTTGCCCCCTGTCCTCGCTTGCTTTATATATTGTTTTTATTTTTCCTTTTCCTTTTGTTGTTGTTGTTGGTTCAATTCGTTTCTTTTTGTTACGTTTGATCTCAAATCCTGCTCTACGTTTACTATCTCAAATTCGATTCTTCACCGGAACGAAGAAGAGAAGCATCACTGGTATTACCAATTGTTTCTCCGTTTTGTATTTTATTATCGAAAAGTGAGTGTTTGATTGGTAATGTTTATTTGCAGGAAGGAGGTTTATGGTAGAAGAATGAATCAAGGAGGAGGGAATACTCAGACCGTGCCACCACTTGACCCTAACTCCATTGAGGTAATCATAAATAATCTTTTATTGAGTAATAATGTTTTGAGGTTTCTTCTAGCATCTCAAGTTTTATATATACTCTTTGATTAGGCCTTACTTTTTTTTTGGTTGTTGTTTGTCTATATGATTCTTCTCACTCTTAGACCCTTCCTTTTTACTGTTTTTGTGGTGGATAAGTATTCAGTTTTTTCCACTACTAACTCTTTCTTCTAATTTCTCGCAGAATCGGTATGGTGTTGATGGAAGCCAAGTGCAGGTACCTTCGTATCAATACTCTACTGTGTCTGACGGTGCCTCATGGACAGCACCTAGAGTGGACAATCAGGTTGTGCAGAATGGAAACTATTCAAATTCAAACTATTACCATCCACAGACCACAGCGCCGCCACCCACAGGGAATGTTCAAGAAACACCGAATACTGCATCCCTGTCTGGAACTGCGAACGTGGCTCAGGATTATAGTGGATATACGCAATACCAGACTTCTTCTGACCCACCACAGAACTACTCGAACGCGGGATATTCCAGTTACTACAGTGGCTACCAACAGCAGCAACCAAGCCAGTCATCATATCCTCAGCCTGTAGGGGCGTATCAAAACACAGGTGCTCCTTATCAGCCTATTTCCTCATTTCAGAATCCAGGATCTTATGCTGGGACTCCAAGTTATTCAGGAACTTACTACAATCCTGCTGATTATCAGACTACTGGAGGTTACCAAACTACGAATTATAACAACCAAACAGCTGGAGGTTACCAGAGTGCAAACTACAGCAACCAGACTCCTACATCAAACCAGGGAAACTATACATCAAACCCTTATCAGAACTATTCTCATGACGCTTCTAACACTCATAGCTCTACTGTTTCAACCACGACACCTGTACATTATCAACAGAATTACCAGCAGTGGCCAGATTATTACAGTCAAACAGAAGTCCCATGTGCCCCGGGGACAGAAAAGTTGCCTGCCCCTAGTGCAGTTAGTCAGAGCTTTCCAGTTCCTGGTGTTACTAACGAAATGCCTGCTTCAAATGGCCAGCCTGTTCCGTCTTATGCCCAACCTTGGAGGCAGGAAACCAACTTATCTCACCCACCTTCTCAGCAGGTTAAGATTTTACTTTCATGAGGGAGTATAGTAAATTTGTGTTCGTAATCATATTTGAGTGTCTAATGCTTTGCGTGTGGCTTATGTGTGTTTAGACATAGTCCTGATTGCTTTCTTTCACGGTAGTCTTTTTCATTAAAAAACTAAGTAGTCTTTTTTTTTTCTCTCAGCCTGCTGCAGCGGTGAGTGCCTCTAATGATGCTTACTGGATGCATCAAACACCAAATCAGCAAGCTCATTACCCCGTTCCTCCACAAAATCATTACCAGAGTCCTCTGGAGACGAAACCCTTACATAAGACTCCCTTTCAGGGTCATCAGAGAGCTACATATCCTCAGGAAATGAACTCCCAGCCGTCCGTTCATCAGGCACCGTTAGGCTATCGCCAGCCTACTCAGACTACACCGTCAGTGGATACTCAAAGGGTAAGCAAAGTACAGATTCCAACTAACCCTAGAATTGCTTCAAACTTGCCATCAGGTTATACCAAAATGGATAAAGGTAGTTCAGCAGCCGGTGCAATTAAAGCACCTGCGTATGTTAGTGTTTCAATGCCAAAGCCGAAAGGCCATGCGACTGCAGTGCCTGAGGTAAGGCTCCTTTTTTCAATTCTTGATACCTAGCAAGTGAAGTAGATATTAAACGTTGGCTAGTATAAATATTGCGTCATTTTTTTTAATTGACATCGGGAAACAAATAATCTTGTTGCTTCTAGCCTGGAACGTTACCGAAATCGCTTTGTGGGTTTGTCGAGAGAGCTTTTGCACGCTGCAAAGATGACAAAGAAAAGGCATCTTGCCAGGCTGCCCTGAAGAAGGTAAACGTTAGTAGGAATTGTGGACGTATGGATATAACACCATTTTAGCATGATTCTAGTCACTCACTGTGCTCATCTTAATGTTAATGTCATAGTTGAATGAATGTCTTCGACTTAATCTTTCGAGTAGCTGTGTAGTGTGGCTAAAATGTTTTTATGCCTTTTTTGAGAACAAGAAGAAATCAATTTGCGGTGATTTGAACACCGTGTAATTTTGGGTTGCTTTGCATGCTGATGCTTATATTTGTATTTCTAGGTCATCACCGAAGCTACGGATGATGGTACTCTTCATATTCGGGATTGGGATACCGAGCCTCTCTCAACTGTCCTTTACACAGATGTGACTAACACTGAGTATGGGCCTGTTTTCCTTCCTTACCTCCAGCATGCATGATCCATAACATTCGTTATTCTTTATTATATGTTTGAAACATTTACCTCATATGATTTGCTTCTATATTCTACGCTGTGCTGCAGGTCAAGCTCCACTCTTATATCTTCGTTACAAAATAAGAGCCCAACAAAACGACCCAAAAGTAGATGGGAGCCGTTAGTGGAAAAACCAGTTGTCAAAGCAGCTCCAGCGTTTAGCAGTGGTGTTAAGTTTGGAGGTTGGAATCAGCAAAATCAAAATAACAAAAAGGTTAACATTCTTGCCTTGTTGATTGTGAAGGGCTGCTGCGGCTGGACACACTGATGTTTATACTTTTATTTATGTCTAGTCAAAGTTTGAATGTGTATTTAGCTATTAGAAATTCTCTGACGGGTTCTGATTAAAATTTTTGCAGAGCTTTGAGAGTTTTCAAAAGGCGGATGCTGTCACTAACTCCAAGCCCATTTACTCTTGGCAAAACTCTGCAAAAAAGAGTTTCCAACGGCCTGTCAAGCGACAGCGTTTCTCTGGTGGTGCAGCTAATGCCATTGATGATGAGGCATCTAGTGATAGTGACAAGGATTTGACACCCAGCGCCATGTCATTGGCTACTTCTGCTGAGGAAACCAAGCGGCGTGATAGTCGTTCCAAGCGTTTTGAGAAAGTTCAAGGGCACAGCCGAAGGAATGATATTCCTAGACCTATGAATCCGAATGTTGGAAATTTACATTCTAGAAGAGGCACTGCATTGAGACTTGGGGAAGATTTTGATGAAAACGGCTGCAGATCTGTGGAAGACATTGATTGGAATGCACTCACTGTTAAAGGAACTTGCCAGGAGATTGAGAAACGTTATTTCCGTCTTACTTCTGCACCGGATCCTTCAGCTGTAAATATCACTATATCTTATACCTAGTAATCTTATGGACTGGTGTTTTTGATTGATTAATTGGTAACCACACTGCTTTGCAGGTAAGACCAGAGGATGTGCTGGAAAAAGCTCTGTTAATGGTTCAGGATTCTCAAAAGAACTATCTTTACAAGTGTGATCAGCTAAAATCTATTCGCCAAGACCTCACAGTACAGCGGATACACAATCATTTAACTGTGAAGGTATATTATTGAGTTCCATTTGATCTTGAGCGTTCTTGCACGTAGGATCCAATGAGAATGTTTATAATGGTTTCATGTTCAATGTCTATTTCAGGTTTATGAAACACATGCTAGATTGGCTCTAGAAGCTGGGGATTTACCTGAGTACAATCAGGTTAGTACGCTTTGCATAAATTGTCCATATTGCATAGTTTTCATTCAGATTTTTGTCAGTGTCTAGATCTGATTCGTATTGAAAACAGTGTTGACTTCTCTCCTAATCGAATGAGTACTAACTACTGCTAGAATCAAGTCTTGTAGAATACATCTACTGTATATTCCTGGGGAGAAACTTAACCAAAATCTCAGGGTATTTGTAGTCTTTCTGAACTGGTTTTTGTTGTTGTTACAGTGCTTATCACAGTTGAAGATACTTTATGGCGAAGGTATAGAAGGATGCTCTCTGGAATTTGCTGCGTACAGTCTGCTCTATATAACCTTACACTCTAATAACAACCGAGAACTGCTATCATCTATGTCCAGGTTAGTGCTCTTAAATTTCCTTCTCTGGGTTATGTTTAAGCATGGACACTTTCACGGGAAACTTTGATAATTTGGTGTTTTGTGGGAAGATCAGAATAATGTTTGCTAACAAGTTCGTGAGTGACCAACTGCGAATAGTATCGGAGTTAACAAATGTTCACTCCACCTGTCTTAATAGTTTTTTTTTACATCTTTCCTACCAATGTGAAGAGGTTTACTCGGGTTTTGTATGCATGAGACTGAGTAAATTTTGTGATCTTATAATTTGTTCTGTAGATTATCCAAGGAAGCTAAGAAGGATGAAGCAGTTAGACATGCTCTCTCAGTTCGTGCAGCTGTTACATCAGGGAATTATGTTATGTTCTTCAGACTCTACAAGACTGCGCCAAACATGAACAGCTTCCTCATGGGTAGGAGACAGATCACCTTTTGATAACTCTTTTGAATAGATATGTAAAGAAAAAGATAGAATGACATTTTTCATGTTTATTTGCAGATCTTTATGTGGAGAAGATGCGTTATAAGGCAGTGACTGTTATGTCTCGGAGTTGTCGTCCTACAATCCCGGTTTCATACTTAGCATATGTGTTGGGCTTTACTAATACTTCAATCGAAGGTGCTGGGGAAAAGGAGACCGATGATATGGGGGTGTGTTCTGAATGGCTAAAAGCTCATGGTGCTAGCCTCATAGCTGACAGTAACGGAGATATGCTTCTTGATACCAAGGTGAAGTCTTCTTTTGAATTTGCCATAACGTTTTTGTTGAGACATGGAAATGTTGAGTTCCTTATTCTCAAGATATATATGAGGACTGAACTTGTGTAATTCCTCATGCAGGCGTCAACAACGAGTCTCTTTATGCCAGAACCTGAAGATGCAGTTGCTCATGGAGATAAAAATCTTGATGTCAATGATTTTTTTACTCGTACATCATGAAAAGTAATGTTTGCTCATCACACCTTTTGAACTTAAGGAGGACAAAGAAGATAATTGAAGTCTCTCTCTCGTATCATCATCGTCTTTTGCAACACAGTCTCAGACTCTCAGGTATGACACACTTTAGGTTTATAATACTTCATTCATAGATGTAGTAGAGAATCAAATGTGTTTGTAATTCGTTTTTTGTGAATATGGAAACCCTTATTTTTTTCTAAATACTTTGGAATGGAATACAATACATAGAACATATTTTTTACATATATGAAGAAACATTTCAGATTTAAATGATCCAAGGCATTACAAATAGAAAATACAAATATGTTTTGATTCGGGTCTCTTAGCATTGCTGTGCACTCTTTTATCAGCAACTTTTGTTCTTGCTCCCAAGCAACAGACGGAAGTAAAACAATACCCTAAAAAAGAACCAAAACCTACCGTGATAGGCAAGCAATTCCATTTACTCGACTTCGACTGAGTCGCACCTTGCTGCGTCAGAATATCCGCACCGGTAGTCAAACACGTCGAGCTAGTTATCGTCATCCCGAGCGACCGGCTCACCGTGTCGAGCAGCCTCAGCTTCATCTGATTAGAAGAAAAAAGTGCATCCAAATGATCTGCCTTCACCATTAGAAGTTTAGAACACATCCAAATTTAGAGTAAAGTCATTTTTCCCTTCAGATAATAAAGTTATTGTTACTCTCTCAAGTTTAGAGTAAAATTCCCTTTTCTCTTTTTAGTCATAATCATAAGAATTGTGACGTAAATCTATTTGTACTCTGTTCTAGGAAACTAAGTTTCCATTAACAGGTCACACTACCTGGCACAAACCTGTCAACTAAATTTATTTTCTTGAAGTGGTCAGCTTTCTTCTTCTTCTGTACGAGTGAATCAATTACTTCCTAAGGAACATGGATAGCCAGGGCCGGTCCAGACGGCAAGCTATCCAAGCTGTGGATTAGGACATCCAATTTAGTAGGGCATATTTTTTTTTTAAAAAAATTTAGTAGTATATATAAACAAATGGAAATTTTGTAGGATTTTCTATTAAAATATTACTTATTAGGCATTTTGGTTAGAATAAAATTTGTTAAAACTTTCAACAATATTTATAAATTGGTTAAAAGTTAAATATACTAATACATTTCTAGTTTCCTTTTAGGATTGAATATATAATAATTTATCAACAGAAGAGAGCTTAAGGATTGATTATTTAACACGGATCAAGTTCTAGCTCTAATTTCCCTTGAATTCAGATTTGAACAATTTCAAAAGTATAAAAAACTTATATATTTATTTTAATTTAAGAAAGCTAAAGATGCAAGTGAAGATATTTTAAGGTTATCGTGTTTGAATCTGGAAGTTTCTTTAAGGAATTGTATGTATTCATATATAATTGATAATGATTTGTTTAAGGAACTAAAGTTTCTTTGAGAATCAATGCCCGAGAAAGTTCGAAAACTTATTGAAGTACTCGATTTTTGAAAAATGTAAGATTTTCATCAATACACATAAATTGCTAATCGCATATTGTTGATTATTCTGGTGTAGTCGCCACAACTGAAAGAATTTTTTGGAAGTTGATGTTGATAAAGATTTATTTGTGGTATACCGTGTTAGAAAAAAGATTATAATGGATTGTATATGTTATCAATTGAAACGGTTATAGTTGAAAGACTTGACTATATGAGTCTGATGAATTTATTTTGTAGAAAAAATATAAGAAGAACTATATTTCAACAATAAATGTACATTATATTATTTTTTTATAAGTAGACTATATAATTTTTTTATGAAAATTTGAGCTGTTTTTGCACTGTTTTGCGATAATGAAATATGTACAAGGGCATAGTTTTAAATTTTGATTGGGACAGTATTAGTCCAGCACTGTGGATAGGCCTGGCTGTCATAGATCAGCATTGGAGGTTTTGCAAACTGTTGCTGTCGTTGGACACAGACAATCCAGTTGGTGTGTTGTTCTGTGTTGACTATTTTGCTCTGACAGCAGAGGAGTATGCGTGGTTGGAGCAATTCTCGGAGGAGTATCATAGCAAGAACTCCTTATGGCTCTTCCAGAACTTCTTGTAAAGGAAAGCGACGCAGTTGGCCAAATCCGGTCTGTGCAAGGCTCTGATCTCAACAACGTCACAAGCAACCAACAACTACTAGAGTTGTGTCCGTTTTCTCATCATTGACCCGTAAGGCCTCATCAAACCTTTTTCTTTTTAAAAATCTTTTTTCATAAAAATATTTTGTTATAATACACTCTTTTATTACTCTATATGCTTTTTAAATCATATATCAAATATGACATTTATATACCTGTGTTTCGCATGTTACAAATCATTATTAATTTATTAAAATATCAATAATTACAAAAATTGATTATTTTATTACTAAATTAGTATTTATACATTTTTCTATTTCCTGATTTTAATTTATATGATTAAATTCTTCTGTTCGGATACCATTATAATATATATAATAATTATCTTAATTTTTAAATATGTATATATATAAATTTATACATAATTGTCTAATAAAAATTTAATTATTTAGTAAGAGTATAGTATAGATAGGAATATTAATACTATGGAATGTTGAATAACAACAATCTTAAACTATAGAATGCTCCTTGTTAAAAATAAAATAGAGCTGAAATTAGTGATCCGTAACCGGACTTAACCAACGAAACTTTTCACGAAATATATTTACCAAAATCAGAGCTGGTTATGTATTTACCAAAACTACTTCAGCCACACGCAAATTCAGCTGGTTATGCATTTACCAAAATCAAATTCATTTTTTGTTTTTCAGTGAACCCGCCTCTCTCTCACACATACACACTGAACAGAATTTCAGATCAGTCTTTCGGAGATTGGGAGTTGACGATCACGACTACTACCGGCGAGAGGCTTGGTTTCAACTTCCGAGTAAGCAATTTCAATTTCTCCTTTGATTTCAGATCAGTTTTTTGCTTCTCTCGTTGATCGGTGCGATCTATGCCTCCGTGTCACAGGCGTGATAGTGTTTGTAGCTTCAGAAGATCAAAGGATGTCAACGCGAGAGCTCTCGCTTTCTATCGAGTAACCAGTTTTTCCCCCTTGATTATTCTCTGAATTGTTGGAAACTCGGTTACTTTCTCCTCGATTTAGAAATCCGTGATTGTACATGCGTGATGAGATTAGGTTTTGGTAGTTCGTGTTACTCAAAGCTTAGATCCACTTAGATCTTACTGTTAAAGTATGTATTCTGTTCTTATATTTATCCCATCGTAGCTGTTGTTGGTTAAACAAATGATATTAATGTAAACACAAACACATTTCAATCAGTTTTCTAATATGTGTAAAAATGTCAAAGTGACACTCTTTATGAAATGGACGGAGTATATGATAAGTAATTGTACAATGGTTTGTACAAACTAGTGGACACCCACTGGAGACAGATCCAGGATTTGAAAGTTATTTTGCGATTTGAGGGTTTAGCTTTGCTATTTCATTCATGTAATAATTTCTTAAACAGTAAGTTGGAGTTGGTAGATTTATAATTTCTTAACTGGTGGACACCCACATGGTCGACGCTTCATATATATATATATATATACTAGGTGATTCTCCCGATATCGATGCTAGGTGATTCTCCCGTGCTTCTAATAAGGAGATTTCAAACAATGTTTCTACCTCAATGGCATTATTGGATCGATCAAATGTTCTGAAGTATAGGGAAACCCAAGCTAATCGTGGATGGCGAACACCTGATGAGCATCGTAAAAACGGAGCTTCTACTTCTATCAAAATGGATATATTCAACTTAGGTGTCTAATGAACACATGTGTGACTGCTGGTGGACATCCGTTGGACTTTGACAACAGCTTGATCGACGATGTCAAAACTATGCCTAGATTAGACGGCATAGCTAGAGACGCGACTCACCTCATTGGATTGATGCTAGATAAAACCAGGATTTGTAACTCGTTTTTGTGAATATTGAAATCCCTTATTCTTTCTAAAGCATAATCTTTTTATATATATGAAAAAAACATTTTAAATGATTCAAGGAATTACAAATAGAAAATACAAGTATGTTTTGATTTGAGTTTCTTATCGTTCTTCTTTACTCTTTTGATCACCTCCTCTTGTTCTTGCTTCCAAGCAACAAACAGAAGTAAAACAACACCCTAAAGAAGAACCCAAACCCTACCGTGATAAGCAAGCAATTCCATTTACTCAACTGAGTCACACCTTGCTGCGTCAGGATATCAGCACCAGTAGTCAAACACGTCGAGCTCGATATCGTTGTCCCGAGCGACCGGCTCACCGTATCGAGCAGCCTCAGCTTCATCCCCTCCGGCAATACCCCTAACGGAGTGTTGTCGAAAATCTGAACTCCTCTCACAAAACACTTGGTCGGATCAGAGAACTCGTTCTGCAAAACCGCTTCGTACGGGTACTTCACAAGAGACATGTAGTGGAACCAGATCCAGTAATCTGGTATACGGTTTCTGTTGATAAAGAATCCACTGAAGAGCAGGAAGTAAGCTAAAATAGCGACGACGATTGTGTAACCTAACATCACATGTGGAACGATCCCTGATAGAAACGTGACGAAGGAGCTACCTGACCAAAAGGACGCTAATATGATCAAACAATAAAACAGAAAGCCCATTGGGCCTCCATCTAAACCCACGGCCCAAAACGTCGTCGCTCCGAAAGCTACGGAGAGGAAGATGAGAGACGGGAATGCGACGATGGCGTGAGAGAGAACGTAGGAGGATCTCCGGTACGCGTTGTAAGCCGTCTCTCTCATGAAGATGTAACGCTCCTGGAGGAAGACGGGGAGAGCTTCGGCGCAGGTGTAGAACATCGTCGACATCGCGAAGGCGAAGAACCCGAGCCGCTCCTGAACGCCTTTAGGAGAGTTATCGATTCGCCAGAAGACGGTGGCGAGGATGAACCCGGTGATGACGACGGAGGCGAGTCTGATCCCGAAGAGCTCCGGCTGTCTCCGAGAGTTCAGCATCGATCGTTTCGATAGAGTTGAGATCTCGATCCAGATCGGATTCGCGAACGCAGGTACGGTTAAGGTAGTTGCGGAGGAGGTTTGGATCGCGCCGGAGACTAGCTTTCCTCTGCTGATACTCGCGGCGATCGCTTCTTTTAAGGTGAGATTCGGGTACGGCGACGCCGGAGGAGTCAGCGGCGGCTGACGGTTATTCTCTTTCTTCATCTCTTGCCATTTTTTATTGAATTCGACTAATCCTCTCGTTCCTCCGGCGGATCCTTCGAGCTCGCGGATCAGATCCAACGCGAACTCGGTTCGATTCTCGTTCTCCGGTATCGGATTCCCGAACTCCGCGAAAAAGCGCGGGAGACTCGCGGGAGAACCGCTGAACACGGTGTTGCCACGTGACAAAAAAATTAACCGGTTAAGCAAACCGAGAACTCTATGACTCGGTTGATGAATCGACATAATTACGATACTGCCACTCTGAGCGATCCTCTTTAAAACTTTCACCACCATGTAGGCACTAGTAGAGTCCAGACCCGACGTAGGCTCGTCGAGGAAGAGAAGAATCGGGTCGTGGATGATGTCGATACCTATGGAGACACGTCTCCTCTCTCCACCGGAGATCCCACGGTGTCCTTCGTCTCCGATGATAGTCTTGGCAGCGTTCTTGATTCCTAACTGTTCGATCAAAGCTTGAACGCGGAGCTTCTTCTTGGACTTAGGTAAGCTTCTCGGGAGACGAAACTCGGCGGCAAACATTAGCGTTTCTTCGACTGTGAGCATAGGGAAGAGGAGGTCGTCTTGCATCACGTACGCTGAGATCACTTTGAGGGTGCGTGACTGGAGAGTCTCCCCGTTTAGCTTCACCGTTCCTTTCAAGCTTCCTTTGGCGATACGGTTCGCTAACGCGTCGATTAGCGTTGATTTTCCTGAACCACTAGCTCCCAGAACGGCCATGATCTCTCCGTCTCGTGCCTCTCCGGAGATGTTGTTGAGGAGGGTTTTGGTGTTGGGTGCTACGGTTTGAGCTATCTCGGGGTCCTCTGTTTTCCGACGTGGGATGAGGTCGCGGAAGGTGAGTTTCCGACGGATAGAGACGTTGTAGGTGAGGTTGTCGAAAGAGAGGACGAAGGGGACAGTGCGCATGAGATTGTCATCTTCGTGGTCTTGGTTGAAAGATTCGTGAACTGGTGTCTCGTCTCCGATGGCTAGTTTCCTGACGTCACTGACGTTCTTTAGAAGTTGTCCTAATGTGGAGTCGGAAACAGAGGAGATTGAGTTGAGCTCCATGGAGTAGAACTGCTGCGTACAATCATCATCATCAGCTGCTACGATACGAGCCATACTTACTAAAAATGAGTTTAAAACTTTTTCAGATTAAACGACCTTAGAAACACACTCATTGAAATTTTCCTTGAGATACAAGAAACTGCTTAAAGAACTTTGGGTTCACTACAAAGTGTTTGTTAGTTCTGTAAGCATATGTCTCAATCTGTGTATCTTATATATAAGCGAGAGATGCATGAAGAGACGTGTATATATGTGTGAAGACACCAAGGCATGATTTGAAAAATGTTAAAGAAGTCACTGTGAGTTTGCATGGGAAAGGTGTGTTAGGTTTATATTTTTGACTGTTTGGATGTAAATGCATTTTTCGATTTATTGTTTCTTAATTAGGGGAAGGTGAAGAGCCGACCTAAAGAAATCTAAAGTTCCCAAAAGTGGTAATACCAAATACAAAGAAGGAACGGTGGGCACATGCCACGTGACATAATCGATTTTATTGACTTTGGGAATTATAGGCAATTAGGTAAAGGGTGTTTGTTGATCTAACATAGGCATGGGACAAGGACTTTCGTGTGTGTGTTTCCCATACTTGGCTCAGTTAATGCTCATATCACTTTCATATTTTGGGTGAATGTTCAATTTTCTGTATATAATGTGCAAGTGACTACTCTGACAAAAATAAATAAGTTACAGGTGATCACAGGCAGATTAGATTAACCGTTTTCCATAAGAATTTGGAAGCAACTTATAAAACCCTTGCAAAAGGAGTACATCATTGATGTAAAGTTATAGAGACCATATGGTCCATACTTACTTTAAAAAAAAGTATGCCGTTTTCTTGATTGCGTTTTAGGTAGTTGACATAAAAATCGTGTTAGGTTAAAAGCAAATTTTAAAAAGTGAAAATCGACAAACTTTCTACTATCTTAGTCACAGCTTGAAAATTGAAATACATGATTGATGAAGTAGTTCAAAGACGAAAACTTATCCAAACAACTAGTCATGCAGAGTTGATGCCAACTTGAGAATGGATTAATTGTGTGTGTGAAATAGTATTAGTATATGTACAAGCAGGATCTAGGCATATAGACTGATGTTTTCTATTGGTCTATCTAAAAGTCGGTCCAATCAAAATCAAAACTTAATCTATGATAAAATGGCTACAAGACTAGCTAGCATAGCTACTACACTTGCTGAACTTAATGAAAAGCCTAACAAAATGCCGTAAAAATCTTCAACAGCACATGCACCACCGTTTGAGTCAAATGATCAAAAGTTAAAAAAAAAAAGTTTGGGCCAGGTCTTTTTATGGACGTTAGAGTTGTCTCTCCTCAACGCTAATTTTTTCTTTACATCAGCGAACTTATCATGTTAAAATGGTCTTCTGTTCGGCACTCGTAATAAAAGCTCCTTATTTTGAAAGGCCAGCTAATACAGTACAAAGACAATGCTTAACTCAAAAGATTAGGTGTTAATAATGTTCGTAGCCTAACAGGGCATACATAGACTTATATAGTATTTCATATAATTATTTTATACTAATGTGGACATGCATGTTAGCATAACGTATGTGTGTGGACACATGAGGTGAAAAGCAATAGCAATTGCAAGCATAGAAATATGGTACCAATCATTTATTACAACCTCCTGGCGAACTAGTTGTCGTTAAATGTGGCCTAAACGAACGGAAAATCTATCTCAGCTTTAAATAGGGAATGGTGTGACATGTTCTAGTTTTTTGTTTTCTGCATATAGCTAGCGGTTTAATAGGTGTACCTTTTGGCGCTTGATATAATGTTAATACAAAATGATATAATCAAGATCATGTTTCTGTGTTTTCTACTGATATTTAGAAATATACCGTGTAACCAAATTAAGAGAGCACATGAGTTTTCTATTGGTATGTCTGTTTGATATTTATGTGAGGTTCGTTTTCATAGACAAGAGGAAGTTATAGTAAAATGAGAACTCGAACTTTATAAAGACAAAGTGGATGTCAAATGTAAGAAAATTACATTTGCAAAAGCACATGGATATTTTAGTATTGATAAGTAATTGTACAATGGTTGTAAATTTTTGGTATAAATGTGTACCATACTACCGTACCATGCATGCATCACTAAATTTTCTATATACGACAGCCCATAAAATCATCCTGGCGTTGAATTTTTAAATCGTCGGCAAAATCGTTTAGACTCGGCTACATATGCTGTAAAATATTTGCAGGTCGAAGTCCTAACTGAACTTCATTGATCCTAATGACTGTGCGCTATGTAGATATATGCATCTTAAAAAGACATAATAATCCATTTGTATACCTAGATTATTCTGGTTTTCAACCCAAATTTATTCGATTATATGTAGAAAGTGAAACATGTAGCATAGTAAAGTATATTGAGATAGTTCGTTAGGATGACTTTATATTTATTGCGATGCATGTAATGAAAGTCAAATATGTCACCAGTTTGGTAATGTATATGTACGTTAAGGATAAGGCCATCTACATTGGTGAACCCCACATGGGTTCACCATTTTAATTTTTTATTATTTTTTTTTTTACTTTTTTCGTTTGATTTAAAAAAAAAAATTAATTAATGCGGATCAATCACGGTCCGCCACGTGGCAAATCCATACCAACCCAAGTTCACCGCAGTGAACTTTTTCTACGCAGGTTCAAAACTTTTAGATTATTTTAATTTTTTTTTTTTGGAAGAGTGTGAACCTCCATTTGAATTCTCATTGGAGATGCCCTTACAAGGAAATGCCTTATGAAGTTAATACTCAAATGTTGATGCATGCACGACGCAATACTGAGAATATAACTCGGATTTGAATGCGTGAGCGTGACTTTTCGGTATCAGTGTCATTCAACTCTTTGTCTTTTCACCCATATGATCGTCCCTTTTTATGGGAATTGGTGGTAACGATTTGATAAGTATACTCCCTCTATTTCAATTTGTAAATAGTTTTAGATAAATAGTTTTTAGATAAAAACACTAATATTGAGAAAACTATCAAACTATCTATTTTTAAAAAAGTATCGTTTAGTATATAAATTCAACCAATTATAAAAATGCTAACATATTTTCATTGGTTATACAATATACAATCAATGCAAAAGGTACATTGAAATGTCAAAACTATTTATATTTTGAAACAGAATTTTTTTTGCTAAAACTACTTACAATATAAAACGGAGAGAGTATTAAAGTATTTCTATAGTGTATTTTTTTTTAGAAAAAGAAGTTGATCAAGCCCTGGATCTTCGTAGTTTCCATCCAGTATCTTTAATTTGGACCCTACCTACTTGTAGACAAGGTTCCTTTTTGGTGGTATAATTTCACATTTTATCCAAAATAAAAGATCCAAAGTCTTGGGTATGGTGTAAACTTCATGGACATTTGCCTCTGGTCTATATATAAATATGTAAGACAAAAAGTAAAACTGAAGCGCCTATTAGTACTTTATAAAAATTGTATCTGAAAATCCAATGTAACTCTTTATAGTCAAATCAAAGCCATACAACAAAGTTTGTTAGAAATAATAGACAAGCTTTCAAAACTTGCTACCAATTTAATTAATATAGTTTTAGGCGATTGATCTATAGGTCAAAAACTCCACATCATCATATAAATCACGTAGTAGGTCAATTATATACTGTAAAGTCGACTTAATCACTTTTAACTAATCACTACAATCCACACAGCAATTTGATATCAAACTTGAAATCAAATATATCGTTGCAGTTATATATATCAAACAATTTATTTTGTATATAAATATATATAATATCTTTAAATTTCTTGTTGAAGTTATACAAGTTAATGCGTTTACTCTAAGAATTATATTTGTTCACTATTGGCCGATGTAAATTTCTTGATGATTTCTTCCATCAAATGTTACATATATTGGTTCCACCTCACTATAAAATTCCCACCTTCTAGAATTCTTAGCCGTGGGCGGTGTTAGTGAGATAACATGTGAAAGCATTAAATATGATAGGGAATGCTTTTTATATTTCCAATCTCATATCGACTTATCTGTTAATTAAGTTTTTGTTGACTTCTGATTACTAACTTCCAACTGTATTTCCATTCATGCCGCCACGATCAAAGGACGTGAATATGGACCACTATCATCTTAGGAGGTGTTATTGAATAGAGAATTATAATAATGTGTTTATATCTACAAAAATATTACTACAGTAATATCTATTTCTCACTCTTTTTTTGTGTTACAACTTACAACGACTGTTTACAAAAGTTCCAACTCTTAAATCAAAACAGAGAATACATATGTTTTTACGTGTGTTATGCTATCTGATTTTGAAGTCATGAAATATAATTTATCCGCAAATCTCGTTGGAAGAGTAATTCTTGTGTTATGTGAAATAAATATGCCATACTTGAGTTAAATTTTTTATAAATTATTTGAATATTTGTTCAACTTATGCTATATTTAGCACTACAAGAGTATATGTCTGATTATCTTTGCTTCCTTAATCTCATGCGAAAACCTTTCAGATAACTTCTGATTTCTAATGCACATAATTTCTCTAATGGACTCGCTTGTCATTTGTAACTGGCTAAGTCCCATCCTAAATTATAGCTAGGATTCGTAAAACATTTTTATTTAAACATTTTAAACCTTCTTTATCAATAAAAATATATATTTTAAACCCTCCGATAACAAAAAAAAACTTTTTGGTTAAACATTAGAATACAGTTTCCTAATAACTGAATGAAGAATTTAAAAGGTTTAGAGCACTAATATCGCTGTTCCTAAGGGGGTTTTAATCGTGTGGATCCTAGGTAGGACTCACTTTTAAAAAAAAAACTCCTTCTTTTATGTCTACGGTAGAGACAACTCTTGTACTGTGTGCGGGTGAGGACCAAATTGGTTTTTTTAAGCCGAAAAAAAAAACAAAAAATTTAAAAACCTAAACTAAGAGTCATTACGATATTAATGCTCTTAGACACCGATTGGAATTGTGCTGTCAAGGCTTTGTGGGAATAAACAGTTTCTAAAGCTCATTTTTTACTAATCAAGTTTTTTTTTTTTAAATTTTAGTGATTCTAGAGTTCTCAAATTCTTTTCTTATCTCTCTACTTTTACACTAGCTTTTCTACTGTCACTTCTATGTGACTTTCAGTACAAAAACATTTTATTATAAAATAACTTTTTTTACCCCATAATAACTAAAACACCTTAATGTAAGTTATATTAAATTTATTTTAAAATTGTTTTGATAAATCAATTATTGTTATGTTTTTCTTGTTATTTTAAGATCCATATTAATTTTTTTTTTTGTGTTCATATTTTAAATTTATTTTAATTTTTTTTTGATAAATCAATTATTGTTATGTTTTTCTTGTTATTTTGAGATCCATAGTAATCTATTTTTTGTGTTCATATATGGTTTTTCTTTATTATTTGTATAATTTTATATTTGTAATGGAATATTAAGATTAAAATTAACAGTTTCTATAACTTTTATACGTCATTTTTAATTTTTGAAATATTTAGAATAATAGTTATTGTTTTAACAGTCAAAATCGTTACAGTCAATAGTCTAAAGCAACAGTTTACGGCGAAAGTCCTTAACAATCGGATTAAAATCTAGTTGATAAAAATGAGTAAGCCTTAACCCAAAATTTCTCGAAAATAAACGCTTAATCTGTATGGACGTAGGAAACGTGGGAAATCAGAATGAGGATATCACTAACATGGGCTGTATGAATTGGCTATCAACTAAACATGGGCTATATCCATATTTATTTAACTAAAATAGTTTTACTTTTAGCCTTTATTCAATTAATAATGATCATGCGAAAGAAGAATAAACCAAAAGAGGCTGACAGGTTCTAGTATGTATAAATAGCCTTCACATAAATAAAAAATCATAATCTATATTATTTAATTTAAATTCGCCCGTCTTTTAGACCCGAGTTGGCAACCCATAGTTGTTGAATACTCTGATCCTTCCGTCCCAAGTCGTTGTTACAATCACAAGCCCCCACATGTGAGGCTGCAACACATTCTTCAGAAGTTTCAGCTTCTTCCCTCTACTGCTCATCGCTGGGGAGGCATAGTCCAGCTGTCCATTTTCCCTATCTTCTTGTCCAAATCTGTGATGCAGTCGCTCAGGCTGTTCCTGTTTGCCTGCCTCAGCCAAGGTATAGCCACAGACGCATTTTGTGAGATAAAGCTCTCATATGATCTGATTCTTTTCGGCTTTCTAGAAGATGGCTTTTTGCTGGGTAACTCAGAGTTATTCCACACATGAATCCCCGAGTCCTCTGTTGTTGAGACAATGTGTTTCCCATCCAAAGTAAATGAAGCAGCAGTTGTGCAAACGCCCGAAGCTACAAAAGGAAGTAATCCAAAAGGTTATACATTTTTATTACTAAGCAGACTAAACAAAAACACTCATCACTGTCTGGTTCATTCCTAACCTTTAAGCTTGCAGATAACATCATCTCCAGATATGATCCGAATCTGTGAATGGTGAACATTACTTTGTCCCAGTCACTGGGAAAATACTCAAGACCAGTGATCCTTTTGCTTGGAACTTTCTTCTTCCCATGTGACAAGTTAACGTCACTGTCCATTTGCAGCTGGTTATCTAAAAAAGCACAAAAACGAACAATCAGCTCCTAAATTATCCACATTACATATAACTTTGTATCTCAAGAAAACTTTGCAAGGGAGTAAACGTACCAAGTATATGGTAAAAGCGACAGTTCCCTGTAATGGAACCTATAACAGCAGCCTGAAAAAAATCCCTAGTAAGCATTTTCAATCAGACCTCGAAATAAAAATAGTGAAATATTTTTAAAGTACCTTTGCATCTGGACGATAGCACACAGCAGTCACAATGTCTCTTACATCCCATTTTCGAACTTTCCCATCAATGGATCCGCTTAAGAAGTAATTATCATCCACAGGGTTAAATGCCACACAAGTCACTGCGTAAGAAGGTGTGAGTGAGTGCACATCATACAAAGAATGGAAATCATCATTGACAGAAGAAAGAACTCACCAAAATTGTTATGAGAGAAAGTTGCGAGACGTTCATCACAACCTACTCTCCATAGACGAACACTCTCGTCCACAGTAGATGACAAGAGATACTGCAACAAAGTGGTAAATTGTTAGAGATCACAACAAAACAAAAGACTACGAAGCATATATAAGGCGTAGTTAGCTGACCTAATCCTCAGATGCCCAGCGCATGGGGAGACATCAGCTGCTCCGACGTCTTCGTCCATGAAGTCGTCCTCCTCTGGCTCAAAATCGACCGCTTCAGCTTTTAAGTTCGACATTACTTCCACCGATGCGACATGCCGATCGAAAGTAGGGAGATGGAGAGATAAGGGGACATTAACTGTCGACGAAGAATCATGAAGATGAATTAAGAAACCCTAAACGATTAAACGGCCAAATGTGAAGCCCAGCAAGACATAAGACAGAAATCGTTCACTTTAAAGCTCACACGTTTAAAAAAAAAAAGAAAAAAATGCGGGGCCCATAATATGTCGACGTGGCAAGCTGAGGAATGAGCAAAGTGACTCATTAAAATATAGACTAGCAATACACGTTTGAATTGTAAGAGTTATACTAGTTATTCTCGGTCTAGCTGTTACTAGTGGTACTAGTTATACTTCATCTTTTTAATTCATGTGAACATTAGCAGCATTAATGATGAATTTTGATTTTGAATGATTGAGAATGAATTAAAGATGATATTGGATATTGAAGATTCGATTTTTAGTTGCGATGAGAAAAAAAAAGTTTCAAAGAACTCATAATGGATCTTTGGTATATCATGCATCCGAGTTGGGTTTGTGATTTTTGGTATAAGGCTGAGTTTGGTGTGATTTCTGTAAGAGTGGCTGACTCGAAGAAACACTGGATCTCTGCTACTTTGTTCGGTCCAACGACATTCCAGATTTTTTTTATAGAAGTTTACCGTCAAGCCATCCTCACCCGGTGCACTCCCTCTCTTCATGCTGAAAGCAACTTTTTAATCTCTTCCACAAATAAAGGTGTAGTGAGATTCCTGTTCATATCAAATAAATTCAATCTCATAACAGGTCTCGCAAATATTCCTCCGCAATACTACCTGTTGACCTTTCAGAGAAGTTCTCATTACCCAGATCATTCAAAAACATCAGAACCCTATTTTTCACTTCCCTCCCTTTGGCCACATTGTGGAAATACTTCGTGTTGGCATCCTCTTCTTGGAGCCAGCCATCTAATGATCTAAACATTTTCGACGCTAGAACCTCTCTTCCTCCATATATGCTTCTGCCAGCTCTTTTCAGTGTCGTTTCAATGCATTCGAGTTTATCTTAGACCTTTATTTCCAGTAAGGCTTTCAAGCGAGTAACCCGATCCATAGATTTAATGTCTGACTGCTTTCTCCATCAAGCTGTTTCCCTTCTACAACTAGCAATACGATCCATGACTCTAGGAGCAGCCGTATCTGAGGGACCTATCCCCATATAACATCCTCCTCAAAGCCATACTTATAAAGCATTCAATTGTCAAGGTAAAACATTCCTCTATACTTTTCCGCTTGCTCCAAAGCAAAACCTATCTTTATCTGTCTATGATCAGAGCCTCCACATACCACCATATTCACAGTTTGACCTATAGAAGATGTTGAACTATTTAATATTAAACAAAACTATTTAATATTTAAATTGGTTTATCAGTAAACATTACTAAACTCCCGATCGAGAAAAAACATCCATGCCTCTCTCTCTCTTTACTCTCTTGTACCTTCTAGAGAGAGAGAGAGCAATTTTTGTTTCACCAGATTTTTTTTGGTGAAGTTAGTTTCTTTTTTCTTTGTAATATATTCCGATATTTCATTTCTCTTCTTTTGATTGGAATTGTTTTGTCTTCTTATTTCAATTGAGGATAAAAAAATACCCAAATCAAGTTGAATATATGGTCATTTTCAGATATTTCCAAATCAAGTTGTATCAATTTGAGTATTTTGGTTATTTATAGTTATAAATGAATCACAAAAAGGATGCTTTATACACAAAACACCCAAATCAAGTTGTATCTATGGTCACTTTCAGATAAAAATAACCGATTTGAAATATATCTAATGAGAATTTCGGTTATTTTTAGTTATAAATGGATTAGTTGGGTAATTTGGGTATAAAATACTAAAAACAATCGGGTAGTTTGGTTATTTTGGTTGAAATATCCGAACTGAATCCAGATTTAACAGGTATCCATAAATTTTCTGGTTCTTTTACATTAGAACTATACCCACCCTGACCTATGAAGACCCGACTCGAACGTAACCCAATTTTTTATAGTACCTGAATGAGACCTAGCTTTTTCAAAATCCAAAAAATCAATATCTAAAACAACCGACCCGTATCCGAATGGGTAACTGAATACCCATGCCTAATCTCAATTAAAACTTTTCTAGACCTGATTACATATTTTAAATCCCTATCGCCTATATTTGCATATTCTAAAACCTGATTACTTATCCCATATTTGAAAATATTTCAGTAGAAAATTAAAAATATAAACATAAATATGTTTTTTGTAACATTTAGATACACAAACAAAAATGTAAATTTATATAAATTAAGTTTGACTTGTTCTGAAAATAAGCATGCACACAGATGAAAATCTAGTTTAACATCAAACATTAATAAAAAAAAAGTTAAAATAGATATTACATTAATTTTCTTAATTTATGTGTAAAGTTGTAGGACATCAAGTAATGTACACTGATGTAAGCACTTTATTAATGCTTACTAATTACCCGGTCTGAAAGACTAATTCAATCGATGTACCGTACACGGTTCATTTCTTAAAATGGTTTTAATTGCTAATTTGTAGAAATTTTTGCAATTTGTAAATAAAGAAGCAGTTAATACTGTCTAGTGTCAGTTTTAAATGGATCAATGTCTCCGGATCAAAAAAAGTCTTCTTATTTTCAGCCTTTTATAAATATCAAGATGATTTACCTCATGAGTGTAACAATTCCTTAGTTCGTTTATTGAACTCGTCTTAAACTAAAAAAAAAATCGTTAGGTTTGTTCTCAATATTCTTGCATTTACTGCTACTGCACTCTTCATTCTGGTTCCTATACTGCTTTTTTGTTTACTTTATTTCACTTGCTTAGATTGTATTTGATACTGATTGACCTGAAAGACTACGGAAAGTGTATGCCTAAGGCAACAAAGAATTCGTACAATGAATTTTTTTTTTTGAAAACATATAACTATATCTTTTTCTTCTGTGACTTTAATTTTTTTTTTGTAATATGAGATCTATACTCAAACTCAGGTTAATTTATACAACATATTTTCGCTATGAAAGTTTTGGCAGGCCAAAAAGAATGCACCCATTGAACTTGGCTTTTTATGTAGTTTACATTTTCTCCGGTTTTTTAATCTAATTCCTGCAACAACTTTTCCAAAGAAAATTAAATGTTTGCGAAGATGATGTATGTAATATGTAACTAAAAAAATGTAACTAAATACCTAATTTGTAGTACATCTGCATTTTTGTTCCTCATCGTTTAACTGTAAATTAGTTTGATTACTAATTGGCGATGTTATAGGAAGAAGAAGAAGAAAAATGGGAGGAGGGGCGAAGACCCCAGATAGCGAGATCTTCAGCATTTCTGGCCCCTCTCATCTTACCTCTATTGATTGGTAACCTTTCAATTTTGATTCCGTATGCTTCTTTTTGTAACAATTTATATATATAAAACCATGCAGAAAGCAAAGGTTGAAGAACGTGCTTTAAGACTATACTAAACCAACCTGAGAAAACATTGGTGTTAAACTTCGAAAACATTGTTTTGTGACTATATATGTGGTCAACTGTGCACAAAAAAAAAAATTTAGGGCCAACTTCACACCTCGCTGCTAGCCGAATGTTTGAATCAGAGAGTTGGCCGACCAACAAAAAAAAATTCTCATAGTTGAAGCCTGAAGAAGTGGAAATTAAACGAGTCTTTTTTTGTTTTGTTAAAGGAATTTAAACGAGTTTGTGAATTGATGCAGATGTAGAAGACAAATTATACAATATAAAGCGTTAGAAAGTTTTCTTACGATAGACCATGAAGTTTTTATTTAAACTGTATGAATTCATTTGCCGTGCACGAGTTTCTTAATAAATGTTGACCTTCGGGAATGAGTAAAAAGATATCTCATCTCTGTTCGGATTCTAAATTTGTTTTTTTTCTTGTATAAATAGGACTGATTCGTACCATCGAACCGCAGTGGCATCAAGTTTGGTAAAAGGAGTGTACACATTGGAACGGGACAGGCAAGAGAAACTGATAGGTTCCGAATCAAGAGCCAAGCCTTGGTGGGACTTTTTCCACTTCACTTTACTCGAAATGTTAATCGACCAAAACGAGGGCGGCTGCATATACGGTGCCGTGTTTGAATACGAGCAATACAATCTTTACCAAAATACCCCTGATGTGAAATTACCTCCGCGTTATGTGATTGCTTTCCGTGGTACGGATCTAGGATCCAAAACCTTGGTGGGTGATGTGAAACTTGACCTCCGATGCGTCTTTAACACCCTCCATAGAGCCGCCAGGCTTGTGCACGCTATAGAAGCAATCAAAAAATTCAAAACTATGGTGGTCAAAAACCGGGAACCAGCTATGTGGCTCGCTGGACACTCTTTGGGAGCCGGACTAGCCTTGGTGGCTGGAAAGTCCATGGTAAAAGATGATACCCTCCTTGAGACTCATATATTTAACCCGCCTATCTCGTCTATTCCTCTGGAGCAGCTACTAAGGAGCAAGATGCTTAAAGGTGTGTGTCGGATTGCTGGGAGTGTCGTCAAAGCCACCCTAGCCATGGTCTTGAAGGATCTTCAGGTAAATAAATTATCATTGCAAGAAATTGAAATGATTGCTCTAAAATATCCACTACTAGTTTAAATGTTGATTTTCTTACAAGAAAATCAATAGGTATTCTCTTGATATATTTTTTGTCTTTAATTAATACAGGTTCAAGAAGATGATCCAAAAACAGCATCATGGATACCTTATTTATATGTGAATGCAGAAGATCCAATCTGTTCAGAATACATTGGTTACTTCAAACACAAAACCTTCATGTCTATGATCGGAGCGAGCAAAGTCGAGAGAATTGGTTTGGGAAGCTCACTTAGGAGGAGACTATTGGTCGGAAAAAGAGGAACATCATCATCATCGAATTTGTCAACCGAACCTATTCACCTTCTTCCATCAGCCAATATGACTGTAAACAGAAACAAACCGACTAAGTCTAAGTCAGCTCACGGGCTTCGCCAATGGTGGGAGCAAGACTCGGCCCTGAGGGCAAATTGGGAAATCTGCTGCATTAGGCCCAACCCTGAAGGCAAATCGGTAAAACTGTTGAATTAAAGCTGTATTGGGTTTTAAATGGCTCGACGACTGGTATAGCTACCCCGAACTCAGAACCCTTTATCTATCTTCGTACATTTTTTTTCTTTTTTTTCCTTTTCATATATGTCTTTCCTTTTCATGTCTTAATTTTGTTTTAACTAGGGTCAGCCCGGGTTTATACTTTTCGTATTTGTATTTTAAAATATATATATATATATATTAAATTTATATTGAACAGTTTATAAAAGAAATTAATATACCTAATTTATACTTACTTCATATTTATTTATAATTTTTTGTCTACCAAATTTAGTATATTTCAAATGTTGTTAATTTGTTATAAAATGTTGTAAATTTATTATTTAATATATTTTGTAGAAGAAAATATAGCTGAATTTTTTATTAGTCATACTGAAAAATTTTATTGAAGAAAAACAATTCTGACAGATTTGTGATGAAAAACAAAATTCACTCAGTTAATTTTTTTGAAATCTATAATTTGTCTTTAATACTTTAGCAGTTTTACGTAGCTGTTTGTTAGGGCAAACACTATCCACATTTTGAATATTGAAATTCAAAAGCTCAGAAGATTTCAGTTTCCGAAGTAAAACAAAGAATTAATCTACCATGATTTAGTTTAAAGGTTGGATGTTAAGATAATATTAGAGCATATATTTATTATTGGTACCACTTGACCGATTTATAAAAAGTTTAAAGATAATATTAGATTGTATATAAAAAATATTAGATTTTGTGCAACCATGTATACAATGAAAAATAATATAAAATCTGAGCTACATCAGTAATGTATAAATGTTTCTTTATAAGTACCTGTAGCAAAAATGGATGTTATTATTAGTCCAAAAAAGGATGTTTTTATTGATACGAAAAATCCAGTCTCAACTCTCAAGTGAGATAGCCTACTGTAGTAATAACCCAAACACTCAAAAACATTTATAAACCGAAAAAATTGAAGGAATCAGTTTGATGATGACATTGAGCGTAAACAGCCGTAGTTTTGTTGGCAAAAAGGTTTTGTTAATTTTAAAAAGGAAACAAAAAAATCAAAATTAATTTTCTTCAGAAAAGAACAGTTATGTAATGTAATCATCATTTTCCATACATAAGTCACGTGAAACAATTGTAGGCTCTCCGGTTGGGTCCTTCAGCCTCCGTCTGAACTGTTTTGTTTTTGTAATCTTTTACCCGGTTTGGATTAGTTCATCTGATTTCATTGTGTCATTGTTAGTTTACCATTTAGAGAGCTATTGTTAGTTTACCATTGAGAGAGCTGAAGGCTTTTTGTTATATGAACCGAAGTTTGGGTTTTCTATCGACTAATATGAAGGCAGAAATTATCTTCTCTTTCATAGTTTGATGTAATCTTTTAGTATATAATTTTACTAGGTAGGGATATACTTTACTTGTGATCTAGATTATTATTTTTATATGATTTTGTGGTTTGTGTTTTTGGTTTCATAAACAAAAAAACGTATATGATAATTAGTTTTGTCTTTTAGAAAGTTTTAAGTGAGGAGAGATTATATGTGATAAGATATATATGCTTGTTTGCGATATTTGTTTCTTTATTAAAGAGTTGTGGCATTCATATGATATGAAGGCTTCAAATAGTCTTCATGTTGTTTTCTTTACAAAAATTAATTTCATATTTGGTGTGTTATTTGTGGTTTGTAATATCTGGGTTCGGATTGGGTTGTGGATAAATCTTTCTACATGTTATAAGAGTATTTAGTTTTATGTTGAAATCATAGTATTCCAACATACTATTTGAGTGGAAGTAGCAATTATTTGAAGTTGTATTTTTTATTAAAAGTAAAATGTTATATTGAATGTGGTGAAGGTAGTAATGCAAATCTAATCAAAGTAAGAAAACATTATATAAATAAAAATTTCATTTATTTTTATATTTAATTATTAGTTTAGTTTTATTATATTTTCAATTAATTTTAACAATCTTTTAAAATTATGTGACTTCCATTGTTATAATATTTTGTTCGTTTCTATTTTTGTTTCACACGGAATATTTGTTTTTGTAAAGTATATTAATATTTTCAGAATTGTTCTTATGCTATTGAATTATATTAAAAAAACATATTCTTTACAATGAGGTTATTAGTCATTTTTAGAATCATATTTTTGTCTAAGATATTTTCACTATCGTGGCTAAAAAAGTATATGCTGTTAATTTTACTTTTAAGAGTAGTTAAATAATATGGGGCCCATAATATGGTGTGCTAATATGTTTAGTTCGATGTATATTTTTATTGAATATGCTTTTCTGTCGATGTATTCTTTTATTGTGTGGAATTATTATTATTTTTATCTTAAAACAAAAATATATTGGTCCGAAAAATATTTTCATATTAGTACAGATTGTATTATTAACTTTTCATTATTTTGGTGTAAAAGAAACACATAATGACAACAACTGAAATTTGATAGATTAAATTTTTAGATAACTTATTTTTATGAGATTCATATGAATAGAGAGGGTTAACCCACATTCGTATATTATAATATCTATTGTGATTACGACTATACTTTTCCTCATTATGATAGATACGTTTATTCTTGAGAGGTCCTCTACACTGAAATACATAGTTTATTGAGAACAGATTTTGTAAGATGATAGCAATATGCTCAATATATTTTTTTGTACATGTCTAAGGTTGGAATATATTTAATATTTGGATGATCTATTTATAAGCTAAATAGCGAAATATGTGGAGAGAATCATCTGAGGAAAAAAATGTAAACTCGAAAAGGGTTTGTAATTTAACTAAAACAACCTCATTGATGCATAAGCACTATGTAAATAGCAAATACTGCCTCCAAAGAAAAACAGAATATGAAATGAAGAGAGTGTATGAGGAAAAAATAATCATCAACTATGAAAGTGTTTATGGACTAATATGAAGTAGAGAGTACCTTTTTGAATTTGATAGTTGCCAGGAGACATTCCTTTATTTATTGGTTGGATCACCTAGAGCTGTATGCAGATTATTTATTTTTTTGACTAAAGCCGTATGCAGAATTGGCGAGTTTTATTATTTACTATACGTTAAGAGTATTAATCATTTGATAGTTATTGGTTATCTAGTTGTTGAAGTGGGTTGTTCATGCGCAAGCTATAGAGTATAGGCTTAATGTGTATGTATCTTCATCTTCATTTGACTAAACGTAATGTCTGAAAATAAGATTACAATCAATAATTCTCAAAAGACCAACTGTATGTGTGTCCTTAATAATTGGTAAACAGAGAATGATTTTTCTGAATAAAATACGAAACCTTGCTACCACTGAGTCATTTCTTCGAAAGTAGATATGTTTGTTACGTGTTACCCCTGTAAGGAATGTCGTGTAGTTAGTGTTTTATAACAAAGGCAGCTAGAGCAACGTAAATAACATAAAATACATTAGTGTTTTTATAACAAAAGCAGCTAGAGCAACGTAAATAACGTAAAAGACTTGCACCAAAAAAAATAACGTAAAAGACATTATTAACCTTTTGGTTTCGTTAATATGTTCAAGTCGTACACGTTTGTACCCACTTCGTTTCAGGGATGATAAATATGCTAATGCTACTTATCTATTATAAGTACATTTTACTACATAGAACATTCACTGTAGAGTTAAGACATCATACATGTATAACGTCAAATTTTATCATTATTGATGAACGGTATTTGAATGGAGCAGTGCTGAGCAGTAAACCAAACTTCCGCTGCTTAATGAGATGTGTAAATTTTGTGAAAACGTAAAAAAACCATTTCAATGATAGTCGAGAAAAACATAGCAATTTCCAGAAGGCGACAAAACAAAATAAAAATACCAAATTGATGCCTAAGCATTATCCTAACAGAAAATACTGCCTCTAGATATTCCATACTCCTCACTTATGCATTTTGTGCCTTCTTAACTACCTTCCAGCTGCTAATACCCGAGGCTTGTTGGTGGCAAGACCACTTGCAGTTGTTCCAGCAGATGATGATTCCTCACGGTCATTAACACCAAGGCCACCCTTAGTTAAGGACTGAGATGGTCCCAGGCATGTTATCTCCATTATCATCGTCACCCTACTGCTTCAACAGAAACATATACCATTATTTTCATACCAAGTAAGGCAGAAGGGAGGGAGTATATGTAGCAACTTACGACGGCAACAAAGTTAGGGAGGAAGATTATAAGAGGATATACCTGGAAGTTGTGTGTTGGTGTTGGCTAGGCCAAGCAAAGAATGGAGATCACGGAACCTGAAACGTTCTACCAGAATTGGAGAAACCGGTTCGGTTCACGCATCAAATTTGGTTGAGTCAGAACCGAACAGAGTCAGACAGTCTGAAGTTCTGATTGGACCAAGCCACATCAAATCCGCTGAGTGTGAACATTAAACCAGCCTTGAGCCTTGAGATGGTGCCTGAATATGGAGATCCGCTAAGAGGGGTCTGAAACAAATGTGTAAGAGAAAGATCATCAACAAAGGTATCAAAATATCGCATTGTGAAGAGATTAAATTGATATCTAAACTGAAGAGTTCAAAATTTATGAATGTGAAAGCCGGAAAACTTTAAAAAACTATGAACGTGAGATTGAAGATCGGTGTTTCAAAGGAATATCTAAATTTAGCAGTTCCAAATTTATGAATATCAAGGCCACCCCCATCAACTCTCCTCACTGCGTTTGACGTCTCTAGCTTCCCAGAATCTCAGCAGCCTCACTTCAACGGTGGACCTGTGGCCGGCCTTCAAATCACGGAAAAAACAGATGAATTAGCCATAACACTGCAAATAAGTTCTAGGGATTATCAAAATTGTGAGGACGATGTTGGAAGGATGAAGTCTTACACCTATTTATAATTGTAGAAACACCGGCTCTGACATGCGTATCATTGAATGAGGGTGTCGTGCTTGATGGCGTTACCGGAATCAACAAGAAAACCGCACCATGACATAGATGCTCTTCGCGACGATTCGTCTGATTTGACATGCTAAATCTCCATTGCTGGTTAAGATCGTCGTAGATGGGAGAAGGTCAAATCAGAGAAGATGATGGAACCCTAATTTCAGATGACGGCGCGCCTAAAGACTTTAGTATGTTATTATGAGGCTGTGATATCTACATTCTGCATTTTTAGTTAAGAGCCATGTAAAAGCCCATATTAAATCGCAAACGAAACAGAAAAAACAAAACAGATGGAAATATTTAGATTAGTGATACGGTGAGTTTTGCTGCACTTGACACATGTCGCCTTGTCAAGCCACGAATTTCTGACCTGTAATCCTAGGTGGCGAGCCCTGGAGTGAGTAAACCCATTTTTATAATAATAGATTTAGGCACTATAATAAAACCCAACACTTAGCATACACATCCATGAAGAACTTTTACCATAGGAACTACAAAGATTTATGAAGCTTTTGGGCATCAAGCGACTGAATAACCAAATAAAGAAGATGAAGCAACGTTGTTCAGATATATTACATGAAAACTAATGAGATGAGTGTTCCCATAATTAATTAAGAAAGAGCAGCAACCTGATTGCTGGATTACAGGTTGTCCTCGGATCTGAACGGTAGCTGGCTTGGAACCTCCTCCAGGTTGGCCCGCCATTCTGCAAGAGAAAAAAAAATCGTGTTATGTCTACTATAAAAGTGTAACTAATCTATGAACTCTGACCATAACAAATTCTGTGAGTTACCTTGTCTTGATTGCAGTAGTCATAGCCATGAAAGCTTCTTCGACATTGGTAGCATTCTTGGCTATTGTTTTCAGGAATGGGATCCCAAGTTCATGAGCAAAAGCCTGTGTTGGCAGAACAAACAAAACAGAAAATCCTTAAGACAGTGTGTCAAAGTACCTTAACTTTGAAGCATAGTACAATATTACCTTCTTTTTATAAAACATAATACAATATTACTTTGGCTATCTAAATGATACAACTTACTGTGATGTGAAATCTTAACCAGTAGCTTGTTCACATTCATACTGGCGTAGCCACTAGCCACTGATTTCATTATCCTTTGCTTGACATTGTCGAATTTCTCTTAATCAGTTACATCATAAGTCACCTGACAAAAATGAAGTAAATATGACGGGTCAGAGTCTCATTCACGTATGTCAGATAACATGGAGATAGCTTGTGTGGAGTGAACATACAATCATTCCATGAGCTCTTCTTTAGTAACTGGGTTTTGAAACGTTCTTGACCTTCCCTATCTCACTGCATAATCAGTGATGGTAATAAGGAGAGTGAGGCTGATCATATATGCACATACAAACTTTGTCGTTGACAGTGGCATCATCAACATATATGGATTGTTTTTGTAGTTGTCCTCTCTATTGACCCATCAAACCAACCGCTGAAGATTATTATTCGGCCGGAGCAGGAGGAAAATAGTTAGGCATGTTTTCGTTGATAAGCAGAAGAATAATAGGGGGGCTTCCATTCCAAGGGATTAATCAGGCTAATATAAAGGGGTGAGGGGAAACCGAAACGTGAGGCGGACATTAGTGACAATTTTATGATTTGGAGAAGCAATTAATAGCCGCACTAAGGGTTGGTGGTTAACGGCAGGGGACGGTTCGAAATCGTAACTGGAGATCGGCTTGAGTGAGGATTGACTTGAGGAAAAAGATTGAATGTGGATAAGCTGCTGACTTAGGAGATAAGAAGAAGTTGTAGGTTTAGCTGATGAAACTGTACATGATTTTTTTTTTTCTTAGTCAAAAACTGTACATGTTTTTTGACTGTTGGGCTACGAATAATTATGAGAAGAGAATGAATTTTGGTTGACTGTTTTTTTTTAACGTGCCCCATCAAAATAATAGCTTTGTTCTAATCTATTGATTATATTTGTCATAGCTAAGAGTCGAGTATTTAGAGCAAGTTTAAAGTAAATACCCATTCGGGTATCTTATTTTTTTTTTGTTTTTTTTTGTTTTTAAATCTGATTTTAAAAAAAATAATAAAAGACCAATCACGTATTAGTGGGGCCCACGATTGGCACAAGAACACAAACAAAAACGCATCTTGTTTGGCGACTTTCTTCCTCGGTTCCACCATTTTTGTGGATCCCCTTCTCTTAAAATTTCTTTTGGATACTGCGATAAACTTGCTCTTAGAACTTTTATTGTAAGAAGATTTGAAACTTTTCATGACTATAAAAAATAAACTTCGACCACTCTAATGAATTTGGATTGACTGTTTTCTTAACGTGGCCCATCAAAATAATAGCTTTGTTCCAATTGGTTGATTATATTTGCTGAGATAGCATAGCTAAGAGTTGACTATTTAGAACTTTAAGTATTGTAAGATTTGAAACCCTTCGTGACTATAAAAAATAAACTTCGACCACTTTAAAGTCATGAAAATAAATTTTTACATGGCTATATATATGTTTCTCAATTTTTTTCCCATCAATATATAGTCATTTAGCAATGTAAGACATTTTTAAGACATCGTTATCAAACAAAATAAAATAAAATCATAAAAATGGAGAAAGAAAAGTTTGGACAGCTTAATCTTATTTTAAGGGGTTTGAAAGTTTAAATGGACGCACACGCACTAATCAAACACACAAAATATAAGCTAAAGCAGCCCACAGCTTTGGGTTCTCTTGTCCCTCCCGTCCCTCCCTTTCTAAATTGCCTTTTAGAGTTGAATCTTTAATTATGTTACCATTATTTTCATAGTTTAAACTTAGTTCTTGTAAGAGGCACACTCAATAATATGTTTAATAGATGGTTTACAAGATGGGTTTACTTCTTCTTTTTTTGACAGTAGATGGGTTTACTATTAAACAGATTATTGGGTATGTATAAAAGATGGAACTTGTCATAATAAGAGGACGCTATAAAGGAAACTTAACACTAAAAATGGTTAACTAGACCTCGGAACTCGACCTAACTTCTATGTTGCTGTTGTCATTGTCTTGTAATGAATTTGTACATATATATATATATAATACTTGTCATAATGGTTTCTGTACACAAACTACACTTATTTAAACAAATTAAGTAGCGATCAACTTTCTGAAAGCATGGTTCCATGTTTTCCGATATATCCTCCTTTTCAACTTTAAGAAGTGAATCTTTCTTTGGTGATAACGACGGTCTGACTCGTGTTTATGGAACCATCATTTCAGTCTCTCAATCAAATTCTGATAAATTGTCTATTTTCTCTTGTATATATATATATTTTCTCTTATGTAAATTACTACTTCTGGTGATTTTAACATAGTGACTGTAATATTTAGCTCAAAAAAGTTCAAGCTAGAGGCTTTTACTAATCGTAAAACTAAATCATTTGTATGGTAAACATTTAAAACAAATTTAAAAATTTCGAACTACAAATTATATAAGAATAAAAATAATTATTAATCCGTGAGTGTGCATGCGGTGTAAACTTAATCAACTTCAGATTTATTGATATTTTAGTCAATATTTTAAATTGTTGATGATCTGGAAAACCATATGAAAGCAATCAAGTTTAACAAACACATTATTTAACTAATTGAAGGTTTTGTATATGTATATATATATATATATACAGTTACCATTTAAAAGATAAAAAAGTCCTAAATAGTCTCGGTTTAGAAGTTCAACAATAAAAACTCTTGGTTTATAGTAGACATTTGCATTAGCTTACATTCCGACAATATTAATTTAAATCTAAAACTTCAAACACTAGTAATTTGAGTTGAATCTAAATATCTGATTTCTAATCATATCTATTTTTAGACACGAAAATGGCAATAGGAATTATGAAATCTCTTAAAATAATATAAAATAACCAAAATAAGAATAAAAATCAGAAGATAACAAGAATCTAATCTCTAGTGTTCTCACTATCACTCAACTCTTATTATCGTCTCATCTTCTTCATGTCAAATTTAATTCTCTAGTTAACCTCTAAAGAGCTGAGCCCGTTCTTGATCATCCGTCGCTGCGATTCTTGAAGCCGACAACGAACAGAATCCAACTTCACTGACACTATACTGCTTCTGCTGAGATTGCTTGCAATGCAAGATAGCTCCTTGAACAGAATTCTCCATCTCTGAGCTCGAACTCGTGCTTCTCTTCAGAAACTGCAACGGACGAAACCCTAAACTAGTCGATGACTTGTTGTTCAAGCTCTTAGCAGGCTGTCTCCTCATAGAAACCGAAAACGATCTCCTATGGCTTCCAGAAACAGAACCGTTACTCTGTTTCTTAGGTTTCTCTGTTTTGCTTTGTTCAAAAGGAGGCTGCACTCGCGAATACCTCAAAACAGATCCTTCATCAGAAACTCTTGACTCATCAGAACAGCTTGATTTCCCAAAGAAGGATCTTAGATAAGCTTTCGAAGCTTTAATCTTCGTTCCAAAACTTAACTGCTTGATCAACTTAAGTTTCTTACCCCAAGATTTCTTCTCCTCTAATGTATCGGAATAGTTGAGGAAGTACTCTTCAGGGTTAAGCTCTTTACTCACTTGACAAGACTCTGCCGGAGAGACGGTGCAAGACTCGAACGGTGTGTTGCTAGTCACCGGAGTGGTTAAAGGTGTGCTGTAGAAATCGTCGTCGAAGGTGTAGTCTTCCAGAATGTTCTGGACCATTTGGAGACGTGGAGGTAAGTGAAGAGGGAGAAGCTTGCCTTTGTAGAAGAGTTCGTCTGCAGGAGAAGTGGTTTTGTCTGTTTGGAGAGGACCAAGATGAGACATTTGGAACTCGAACTCTCTAGGGTTGTTGTTGTTGTTGTTGTTGTTGAGGGTTTTGCGTACGAGTCTTGTGAAAGAAGTTACTTCCATATCTATGTAATCTTCTTCTACATCACTGTCGAAATGCTCTAAATTAGCTGCCATTTGTTGATGTTTCTTCTTCGTGATTATGTTTCAGTGATTTGATATGAGTAAAGAGTCGAAGAGGTTTGTTTTTATATATGCAAGAGAGAATTAGTGTTAGGTTAAAGAGGGCACAACTGTGGATTGTGGACCAAACTGTGTTTTTATTTACTTAAACACATACGATTAAAAAGTTAGGCATTAAACTATGTATGTTTGTTTCTATTTAAGTTTGAATAACATATACATGTATATATATTCCGAAAATAATTGTTTCTTCGTTGGACCATTCCGAAAATAACATATACATGTATATATATATATAATTTTGTCAAAACATTTTAGAATGTTATGTAAAATCAAGAGATTTAGATTTTTTTTTTAATTTTTCAACTAAAAGAAACACTATCCAAACTCTAAAATCACTTAACAACCTTAATGTACCACAATTTAAAATGTTTTCGATAATAATAGATTAGAAAGTATTTTATGAAATGTCAAGTTCAATAGCAGTAGATTTATCATTTAATACAGATCATTTAAAATTTTCAGTTGAATACATTAAAAGACATTGAGTTTTAATTTTAATGTTTAGACCCAAAAAACACTGAGTTTAACTATCATATATTTTCTTTTTATTTTTAAAATGATTTGATTGGCATTAGAAAGTTAATGGGCCATCGTCTCAAAAAACTCGAAAAGAGTTACTGCATTTTAAAATAGGAAAAGTTTTATAAAAAAAATTCCAACTAAATTTTATTAATGTTTCAATATCTAAGTTTCGTTGCTACCAGTTTAATATTCCAACTAATTATTTTATTCATTTTAATACACAAATTCTTATAATTGTGCCAATATTAATACTTTATTTTAATCAAATATTAATAAATCTCAAAAATTTAAAATCTCCAAAATCTAAAAAGATCTTAATTTCCACTTTTCTTTAAGTTTTAGGAAAAAAAGTAACTAAATTAAGGGAAAATTTTAATTTTGAAACTTAATTTTAAAGAAAAAAATAAATTTGTTTTTATTTAAAAATAAATTTGATATTTAAAACTTAAAATTCTATTACACAATTTAAGACTATACACAATTTAGCTACTTTTATTTCTAAAGATTAAAATAAATTTAGAATTTTAAAGATTTTTTTTCTTAAGTTTAGAGATACTTTAATTTCAGTTGCAATTTATTAATATTGTGATTAAAATCATATATGCTTGATCGTGTAGCTTTTATTTTCCATGTTCTTATATATTTATCACTGAAATTTTTTTCTAAGATAACACTAAATATTTTATCATAAATATAGAATACATGTTAACATGACCAAAATATTTAATTAAAAGGTAAAAGAAATTATAAAAGATTACTAATCTAGATTTAGAGTTTAGATTTAAAAAATAATATTTAAATTTTAAATAATAATTTTAGTTGTGAAAAGATTCTTTGGTTTTCAAAATAAAAGCAAAGAGAAAACAATTTGAATTTATTTTCGAAAAATAAAAAACGAAATAGTTCAACTAAAGATTTTTTTTCTTCATAATTTTTCTTATGTAATATTTATTTATATTTATATATATATATGTAAACATATAATTTTTTAAAAACTTTTTAATGAAACATCTTTTATTCCATTTTTTTTCTTGTATGATCTTTTGGTAAATAAATTCATTGTACGATCTTTAGGAAAATTGCCCTTTATCATTTATGTGATGTATAGGTGGAATTCTTTTCTTTTTGTTACTGGCAAAGGCACATCCCATTGTGCTTTACGATACTAAGACCACTTACTTGATTCCTGGGTTTAATTGCACCGTTCGCCACTTTTTAAGTGCCATCTCCTAAAATATTATCAAGAACTTTGCTTTTAATTTTGAAATATTAGTCCTTAATCATTCAATGTAATTTTTTTTTGTCAATAAATTACATTATGCGGTTTACTGGTTTAACTAATCTTATATCATATATTTGTACTTATTGAATACACATAGTTTTCTCGCTTCATCTCTTAAAAGTCAAGGATAACACTCTAATGTAACTCTTCATCTGTTTCCATCAACTTATAACTCTTTATGCACTCTTTACCATATCCACAGCTGAAGATAGTATTTCCTATGACTTTTAACTCTTAACTTCTTGGAAATGGATTATCTAATCGCCAGCCTTTTCTAGCTCATCATCCTCATATAAACTAAATTTCTGTGTTTGCCTTTATAGTATAACAACATTTGCTTACCTGTCAAAAGATATGTTAAGTTTCATGAGTTTTTAGCTCAAAACCAATTGAAGATAGTAAATTGACATAAGTTTTTTATATATATTATTCATATTTCATCGAAATTTTTAATGTGAGATTTTTTCATCAACATCTTTCCTCGAGATAATGGTTTATATAACCAGTAATCTCGACAGATTTTTTTTCTAGTTATTTAAATGAAATTGAGCATTCTTTGGGCATCCATGCCGAATTAATGAGACAGGATGTAAACCAACTCTGATACTATGTTAAGTTTTATGAACTTTCAACGTAAAACTAATTGCTGGTACGTGATCCAAATCTGTTATATACTAATCATGTTTCATTGAAACTTTTGAGGTGGGATCTTTTTCGATCTTTTTCTCCAACACGATATGACTGGTGGTTTCATTCAGAAGAAGACATTTTATTAAAACAATCAAACACACATACAGAAACACAAGCAAACAATTGTACATTCATTCAAGCGAGAATGGTAATGTTTTAACTGTGACCTTTAGTGTTTTACACATCTAATTGAGAAACAAGCTGAAGAAGACAAAGAAGAAGCAGCAGAATGAGAAGAGACACTGAGTATTGGTGTTCCATGGAAAAGATCTGAGAGATAATTCTCCAAGTTGTCAGGCTTAAAACTCACCAACATCTCTATGTTTCTGTCCTGCCTCAGCATTGGCGAGTACTTCTCGTAAAACTCTCTGTACTCCGGTACAAGTTTCCTTGCTATGGAAACCTTAAGCTCGTCCCTAAGCTTCACATCCACTATGACACATGATGATTGTTTCAAGTATGCCCCTGCAAATGCTGCGTGAAATCTCTTAAAACATGTTGACGCCTCCTCTGGTGATAGTTTGCTACTTGTTTTCGCAGGTAAAGATACTAAAACATTAGTCCAAGCTGCTACCTCGTATTTTTCAGCATAGCTTCTAAGTTTTGCCTCGTGCTTGGTGAGCCAATCTTCACCAAGGAGGTTCTTGAGGTGACTTGAACGAACTGTATCAACCACAAAATGAAGGTTGTTCAAAAGGAAGATGTAAGAGAGAGACACATCATCGTAACTCTCTGCTTTGGTGTCTAGTTTGCAAAGGAAAGCAAGTATGAACCAAGCTAGATGGACCGAACAGGCGTGGTTGTTGACATGTTCATCTTCCAAGATTGGAGCCGTGAAATAAGATTCTAGCAAGCGAATGTTTATCTTAAGAGGATGTTCTGTAAGGATCTCAGACAAGACACGGCTGTATTCGGACAGTGATGATATGAAACTCATCGTTGTACGAGTAAGTTTGTGAACCCCTCCTTCAGGGGAAAGTTCTTTTGAAGAATCCTTGTGTATTGTCCTCTCGAACTCCTTGAGACACGTGTGGATAGAGTCCTTGAGTTTCTTGAGCATTGAGAGGACAAGAGTCTTCACAGAAGCTAACGAATCAAAGTTGAATATCAATTCTATGTCTGGCCATAGGTCAGAGATAGCTGCATAGAGATCCATTAGCTTGAAAATCCTCTCATGATGGTGGTGTGGTTTCTTCTCCTTGCTGGCGACGAGCTCAGGCAACATGAAGAGATTGAGTCCTGCTTCCTTTGCAATTTGGTTAAAGCAAGACTGTCCTATTGCGATTGAAGTAGAGAAGACATGATCACAAAGAAGCTTCTCTCCTCGGAAGAGTGTTGTAACTCCAATCTTTGCAGCTTTGATCCAGTTCTTGATCATATGCTCCAGCACTCCCCAGTCCATTTTGTGAAACTGAGAGTTTTTGAACTTCTCAATCCCAAGCAAGTGTAGCCCTTCATCAACAATTGACTTTCTGATCAACTTATAGCTTTCTATGCACTCTTTACCATAACCACAGCTGATCATGGTCTCTGCTATGACCTTTAAGTCTGACATCACCAGAGCTGAGGCTTTCTCCACTTGAGAGATTGATTCACCCGCCTTCTTCAGCTCATCATCTTCGTCATCATCATCATGTTCCATAAAAACTTCAAACTCTGAATTGCTAGATATGGTGGACTGACCAGAGCCTGATTCAGGATCAAGATGGTCTCGGTTAGAAGACAGTATCTGAAAGAACTCTTTCTCCAGCGTGGACATACCAATCTGCATCAGGTTCTGTGCAAGCACAAGCTTGTCAGATTTGGAGTCTTGAGAGACAAGAAAGTGCATGGCTTTCCGTAAGTCACGGACGCATCTGATGAATTCTTTGGCTTCTTTTCTGCTGTGTCTGAACAGAGAGATGATCTTTGTGTAGGACTGTGAGTTAGGATCCCACTTCTTGATGATTGACTCTGCAGCCTCTAAGGCTTCCTCCATCATGGACTGTGAAAAGATCTGGTTGAGTGGTGAAGCAGGAAGAGAAGCGAAAGAAGGAGATGAAAGGTTTGATGCAGAAGAAGAGGTTGAGAAAGTAACAGATTTAGCCATTTTCACCATGGTTAAAGGTTTAATGGAGTCACTAATTAGCTTGTAACTCTCTTGGCTGTCTTTCTAAGGCAATTGAACATTATATAGAGAGATGGCTCCTCAATGTTTGTGTGAAACCAATGACCACAACAAACAGTTGACTAGCTTTTCTGTACGTACAAGCTTTGTAATGCTCCGTACGAGTAACTTTCATGTACGTAGTTTCTTTATAGTTATATAAATATTTGAACGAATAATCATAATATAAAGGTATAATTCGTTAGGTAAGAGCATCTCATGACTTTAAATATAAAGTGTTATGATTTCATGTATGTCATTGAAAATTACATTTGTTTGAGTGAAACCAATGACCAAACCATACATTTGATTAGCTTATACATACGTACTATAGCTTTGTAATGTTCCGTACCAGTAACTTTCATGTAGTTTCTTAATAGGTATATAAAATATTTGGATGAATAATTAAAAGTATAAAGGTATAATTCCTTACGTAAAAGCATCTCATGACTGTAATATAAAGTTTTATATACTCCAACAGCAATTTAACACTTTATATTTAGACGTTTGGGATATTAAAAATTCAAATTTAAGGTTTTACTATTCAAAATCCATGTTTTTTGGAGTTTAGAGTACACCAGTCCTTTTCATTGTATATCTTTCAAATAAATTTATCAACTTTTTTATCATTTTAATTATCACAATTTTATGTCTTATAAAAAATGCAAGATATTGTAATAACATCAAACACAATATTATACAACAAATACTAAAATAAAAATTACTTTGAAATCTACAAATATTATCACTTCAAAATATACTAATTGATCATGTATATAGGTAATATTTTATTATTAACATTTTCTATAACATTTTTATTATGTTTTATATTTTAATTGAATTTTATCAATAGTAAAAATTAGAATGCAACATATAAAATGTTTAAAGTTAAATTTGAAATTTATCTTTTGGAGAGAAACACTTCCAAAATTCAAAATCTAAGTTTTTCACTCTTAAAAATAAAACTGTGCTTGGAGGTACTATTCCCTAAAAAAATGATACAAGAAATTGATCGAATTATATAGGTGTTTGATTGATTGTCTTATTTAAAATTTTAAATATAGGAGTTGGTGACAAAGTCAACTTTAGTTATGAGGTTACAATAATGAGACATTTCTACAAAAATAAAAATGTTATCTTGTAATAATTTATTATGTAAATCTAAGGACAAATTGATCCTTTGTGTGAATACATGAAACAACTTGTATAATTGAATTTGTACATAATAAACCAAAGATAATAATATGTATATTTATCCTTTTCAGATCATCGTTCATGCCACATTACTATATAAGAATATTAACCTATTTGTTTGACCAACCGTACAAAGATACGCACGATCTGATATCGCGTATTTATGACTCTCCATTGGTTTTCCTAAAAATACACTAAACTTAAAATAAGTTAGTAATTTGCTCTAATAGTTTTATATCCTAATTAGTTTTTAAGTAATAAGATGATACATACAAAGTATTAATAATTTTGTTATTGTATAAAAGACAAATATTTAATCTTTTTAGACACAAATAATAAAATTTAGTGATCAATTTTCAAATTAAAAAAATAACACTAAAAGAAGTTGGGAGTAGCTTTGTTCAAATATTAAAAATACAATTTATAAACTCATTTTTATAAAAATCATATACCAATAAAAAATATTTTTTCCTCTGACGAGTTAATGACATACAGATTAGAGACCAGCAATAAGTTATTCTATGATGACATACAGGTTTGAAAAAATAAATTTATATATATATACATATAAAATACACATACATTTTGCGCATGAGCCCAATGACAGAAAAATAAGGTATATGACTTATCAAAGTCAATGGCGTATAGATGTTCTGTATCAACGCTGGCAAGCAAATCAGAGACTGGCAATAGGCTATTCTATGTACATATTTCTAACTGGTTAGGGATTAAGAGGTCGTTAGATAGAGAGATTGAATATAGGTTATGTTATTTCTAAACTAGTTTGGTTATGTAACCCGTCGCGAACAAATAATAGGATAACAAGCGATAATATTATAGGTTAATTCCCAACAGTTACTTGCTACTTGCTCATATTTATAGGAAAGAGGTTGTTTTTCAACGAGCATGGAACATTAGTGAAAGAGAAGCGGAAGCTGAGAAAGAGAGATCAAACAAGAACTCTCGCAAAATCTCGAGTGAACTCAGTGTTTTGATCTTGGCGATTCTCTGGACAAATCCGAACGCTGAAAAGCTTCAGTTGTGTTGCTATTGCAACTAATAATTAGCAAAAAAAATTAATAATTCAAGTTTGTTGTTTACAATGACGTGATAACTATATATAGAAAAAGAGAAGATCTAAGAGAATTTATATTCCTAATCTCTAATATATTAAAAATTATATATAAGACGTAAACACAACACAATCCTAAGCTAAAAATACTGTAAATGTTTTTTTTTTTTGACTGAAGGTTTTCTAGTATAAATGCAAGAAGCAAAAATGGGTTACAAGCCGAAAGGCTAAGTTGTTTAAGAGCACATCCCAGCCCAGTAAAATTTAACCAAAGTAAACCCCATATCAATTGCCATAAAGCCCAGCAGTTAGCCCAGTAGGAGATGAAGAGAAAGCACTTTGACGGTTTGGTTGCCAAAGAGTTGTGACGAAGGAGAAAACGATCGGAGGAGAGAAAGGGAACGCTTAATCGCTGATGCAAACCAAGCTTACATCATCCTCGATGATAGTGGTGGATTATATTCTCTGTAACTGAGAATACGATCTTTGATTTGCCGATCAATTGAGCGAGAGCTAGAAGATCTTTGATTTTCCTCTCCAACTTTGCCAAGGCGTAGATGTTGCGCTAGTGCGCTACATGAAACATGCATGAATCACGTTGGCTTTCCGATTTCGACAGTCGTTATTACTTATTACTCATAATGACGATAAAACTTTATTTTTAATGTGTTTATTTTATGTTCATGGTTGAATCAATTCAGCGAAAAAACGGAACCAGAAGAAGTTAAAAACTTAGAAAGTCAACTCTTGCCTATAAAACAAGTACAATTAATTAGAAAGTCATATGTTCTACAAATTTGTCCTTTTCTTCCAAATAATTTATCAGGCCCAAATTAATTTTTTTAGTTTCATTGACAGAAAAATATCCAAGCACAGTAACATAACCAAAACTCACGACAATCTCTCTCATATGCTGCGTTTACGATATTTAGTTTAACAAATAATTGTGACAAGAAAGGAAGTGCATCAATCATGAAACTTGTATGCATCAATATTCACCCTGAGTGAGATAATACCGTGAGCTTTAACTCGTGACAAATAAAAGAAATATATATATATATATATATATATATATATATATATGGAATGGTATGATTATTATTTATAGAGTTAAACATAATGGAATATCCTATCCATTTTTCATTGTAACCGGTGAACATTTTCTCAAATGCAAAAGAATTAAACATTCATGAAGATTTTATTTAGAAAAAATACATTCCAGTTGCACCATTAGTTTTTTACACATCCAATTGAGAAACAAGACGAAGAAGACAAAGAAGAAGAAGCAAAACGAGAAGAGCCACTGAGTATTGGTGTTCCATGGAAAAGATCTGAGAGATAATTCTCCAAGTTATCTGGCTTAAAACTCACCAACATCTCTATGTTTCTGTCCTTTCTCAACATTGGCAAGTACTTCTCGTAAAACTCTCTGTACTCCGGTACAAGTTTCCTAGCAATGGAAACCTTAAGCTCCTCCCTAAGCTTCCCATCCACTATGACACAAGATGATTGTTTCAAGTATGCTCCTGCAAATGCTGCGTGAAATCTCTTGAAACATGTTGTAGCCTCCTCTGGTGATAGCCTGGTACTGTTTTTCCCCGGTAAAGATACAAAAACATTAGTCCAAGCTGCCGTCTCGTATTTTTCAGCGTAGATTTGTAGTTTTGCTTCGTGCTTGGTGAGCCAATCGTCTCCGAGGAGGTTCTTGAGATTACTTGAACGAACTGTATCAACCACGAAGTGAAGGTTGTTCACAAGGAAGATGTAAGAGAGAGACACATCATTGTAGCTCTCTGCTTTGGTGTCTAGCTTGCAAAGGAAAACTAGTATGAGCCAAGCTAGATGGACCGAGCAGGCGTGGTTGTTGACATGTTCATCTTCTAAGATAGGAGCCGTGAAATAAGATTCTAGCAAGCGAGTGTTTGTCTTAAGAGGATGTTCTGTAAGGATCTCGGACAACACACGGCTGTATTCGGACAACGATGATATGAAACTCATCGTTGTTCGAGTCAGCTTGTGAATCCCTCCTTCAGGAGTAAGTTCTTTTAAAGAATCCTTGTGTATCATCGTCTCGAACTCCTTGAGACACGTGTGGATAGAGTCCTTTAGTTTCTTGAGCGTTGAGAGGACAAGAGTCTTCACAGCAGCTAATGAATCAAAGTTGAATATCATTTCTATGTCTGGCCAAAGGTCAGAGATGGCTGCATAGAGATCCATCAGCTTGAAGATCCTCTCATGGTGGTGTTGTTTCTTCTCCTTTTTGGCTACGAGCTCAGGCAACAAGAAGAGATTGAGTCCTGCTTCCTTAGCTATCTGGTTAAAGCAAGACTGTCCGATTGTAAGTGATGCGGAGAAGACATGATCACAGAGAAGCTTCTCTCCTCTGAAGAGTGTTGTGACTCCAATCTTTGCAGCTTTGATCCAGTTCTTGATCATATGCTCCAGCACACCCCAGTCCATTTTGTGAATCTGAGAGGTCTTCAACTTCTCAATCCCAAGCAAGTGTAGCCCTTCATCAACGATAGACTTTCTGATCAACTTATAGCTTTTTATACACTCTTTACCATAACCACAGATGATCATAGTCTCTGCTATGACCTTTAAGTCTGACATCACCAGAGCTGAGGCTTTTTCCACCTGAGAGATGGATTCACCCGCCTTCTTCAGCACGTCATCATCATCCTCATCATATTCCATATAAACTTCGAACTCTGAATTGCTAGATATTGTGGACTGAACAGAAGCTGAATCAGGATCAAGATGGTCTCGATTAGAAGACAGTATCTGGAAGAACTCTTTCTCCAGGGTGGACATACCAATCTGCATCAGGTTCTGAGCAAGCACAAGCTTTTCAGATTTGGAGTCTTGAGAGACAAGGAAGTGCATGGCCTTGCGTAAGTCACGGACGCATCTGATGAATTCTTTGGCTTCTTTTCTGCTGTGTCTGAACAGAGAGATGATCTTTGCATAGGACTGTGAGTTAAGATCCCATTTCGTGATGATTGACTCTGCAGACTCTAAGGCTTCCTCCATCATGGACTGAGAAAAGGTCTTGTTGAGTGGAGAAGCAGGAAGAGAAGTGAAAGAAGGAAGAGATGAAAGGTTTGATAAAGAAGAAAAGGAAGAGAATGTAACAGTTTTAGCCATTTTCGCCATGGTTGAGGTTTAATGGAGTCTCTTAGCTTTTAATCTCTTGGTTGTCTTTGTAAGATCTTTGAAGATTATATAAAGAGATGGTTCAGCTATGTTTGACTGAAACATATGACCAAAACAAAGATTTGATTAGCTTCTCCAAACGTGTAAGCTTTGAAATATTCCGTACGGGTGACGTGCATATAGTTTCTTTATTAGATATGTAGAATATTGGAACGAATAATCAAAAGTATAATGGTATATTTCTTTAGGTAAAGCATCTCATGACTCCAAATATAAAGTTTTATAATTCTTTGTAATGTCATTGAACATTATGTAGATTGTAGAGAGATGGTTTCTCAATATTTGAGCGAAACCATGTGTGTAAAAGCGTTGTAATATTTCTTCGAATGACGTTCATGTAGTTTCTTTATAGATATATAAAATATTTGGACGAATAGTTAAAAGTATAAAGGTATAATTCTTTACGTAAAGCATCTCATGACTTTAAATATAAAGTTTTATATACTCTAAAAGCAACTTTAACATTTTAAACTTAGAAGCTTTGACTAGTGAAAATTAAGTCTTACTATTCTTAAGTTTCAATATTTTCAGACTTGATAGCTATATATCCTTTTTACTAACTTTTTGTTTATCATTTTAATCCTCACTATATTATGCCTATACAAGATATATTAATAAAATTAAAACAAAATATAATACAAAACAATATTAAATTGTACAAACTTACTTTGAAATCTACAAATAAAAAAAAACTCATTTATCATTAATGCATTAACTGATTATATATTGGAGTAATATGAAAATCATTATAATAAAAAGTTCCATATTAATTTTATTTAAATTTATGAAATAATTAATTTAATATGCAATTTTATAGTAAATTAATGTAATAATCCGTGTTAATATACTATCTATATTGCATGTTTTTATTGTTATGTAAAAGTTTTATGGAGTAAAGATTACATTGTTATATAAGATTTTCAAACTTAAATTTAAAGTTCTTCTTTAGTAGAAAATACTCTGAAATTTTAAATTTGAAGTTTTTTTTTCAATTTTAAAAATGAAGTTGTTTTGTTGATACTATAAAAACTATACAAAAAGTTGTGGAATATAGGTGTTTGATTGATTGAGAAACCATCTCTCTACATAATGTTCAAAGTCAACTTTAGTTATGAGGTTAGAATAATGATAATTTCACAGATTTCTTAATCTCAATTTCATTTGTAAATCTTTGGAACTAAATATTTAAATTATATCTTTTTGTATAAATTCTTAAGGACAAGTGGTATTAGTATATGAAACGACAACTTGCATAACTCAATTTGTAAAAACCAAAGATAATAATATGTATATTTATCTCTTTCAGATCATTTTTCATGCCACATTACTATATACAAGAATATTAACCTATTTGTTTGGCCAACCATACAAAGATACGCGTGATCTCAGATATTTACATATTTACGTGTACATATTAGAAGGTTTGAAAAGGATATATATAAATACAAAATACAGATACATCTTGAACACGAGCGTAATTACAGAAAATACGGTGCATGACTTATCGAAGTCAATGGCGTATAGATGTAGCCACGATTTCTTTATCAATGCTGACAAGCAAATCAGAGACCAGCAATAAGCTATTCTACGTATGTATTTCATACAGGTAAGCGATTTAGGGGTCTTTCCAGTCCCCTGCCTGACATACGGCAGGTGAAGCATAAAGCATTGGTTCAAGCTACATTATACATAGTAAAAATAAGGTCACATTTTTGGACAAATGGTTACCTTATTTGACTTTAAGTATTCATATCTTATATTATATTTTTATCTCATCCACCATACATTCTATTTTAACCATATTAAATCATTACTTTAAGCTTATTTGTATTGTTTGTGTGGTTTTTTTTTTTGTAAAGGTTTGTGTTATTTTTTACCATTCGTATCTATATAAAAGGCCACACAATTTTAATTATGCATTTGGCCACTCCCAACTCCGGGACGGCATTGGGTCTTTCCATATATAGATTGAATATCGGTTTAGTTATTTGTAAACTAGGTTGGTTTTATCAACGAGTACAAAGAGTAACCCGTTACGAAAGAAAAATAAGATTACAAGCAATACTAACACTTGTTTATATATTTACGAAAGGGATTGTTTCAACGAGCTTGGAACATGCATGAGTCACGTTTTTTTTTGTAAACTAACATGAGTCACGTTGAGCTCTCCATTTTATTTGTTGTCACGTTGAGCTCTCCATTTTAATTGTTGTTATTATTTATTACTGATGACAATAATACTTTATTTTAATGACAATAATACTTTATTTTAATGTGTTTATCTTATGTTTATCGTTGAATGAATTCCGTGAAAATCGGAACCAGAAGAAGTTGAGAACTTGAAGAAAGTCATCTATTGCCTATAAAACAAGCTGAAATGACGAAGTCAAATCTTCTCAAATTTTGTCTCTTTCTCCCAAATAATTAAATATTAAACCCAAAATTAGTATTTAGTTTTATTGACAGAAAGATATACAAGCAAGAGGCGGATCTAGAACCATATTTAACCGGGGGCACATAACATTTTGTCATTTTGTTTACTTTTAGATAGAGGGCTCTGTCATTGATTTACTTTGATTGCTTGAAGCACACTTACGCAAGAGGCGGATCTAGAACTATATTTATCGGGGCACATAACATCTTGTCACTATGTTTACTTTTAGATAGAGGGCTCTGTCATTGGTTTACTTTAGTTGCTAAAATCACAGTTACTTAATCAAAAAGTCACGATAATCTCTCTGGTACGCTACGTTTACGATAAATCACTCACAATAATGCAGCACTCGCCTGTTTAAGAAAGTGTTTATCAACTCAATCTTACACATTAACGCATATTTTTTTTAGCTAAAATTTGGTGCAACATTAACGCATATGTTTCTTTTTCCCATAGTTGCATGTATATACCCGTTTTCTTACACCGTGTACACGTCAACGCGCCACTCTTTATTGTCTACGAGAGTTTTATACGTGGTAGCCACATAGTTGTTTACCTGTTTTCTACTGGCAGAGCCATTATATTTGAGAGAATGACGTCGCAATCTGATTAACAATTCATTATCCCTAAAGCCAAGTTACCATAAAGAAAAACAATTCATTAATCATTATCCCTTAATTAAATCTTTAGCGTGTTATCTTTAACGACTTTTGAAGCCGCACCAAATTCTAGCAATAAAGAACTTTTGAAGCCAAGAAAAAGTAAGGATAAACACTTTCCGTATGTACACGAAAGTTTCAAAGATTAACAGAAGCTGAGAATTCTCCCAAACCCAAACCAACAGAAAACGATCCACTGGACATATATATTGCGAACAAATTTTATAAAAATGAATGGACCCTACATCTATAAAATGAACCTTAAACTCTGACCAATTTTTTTTTTAAAGTTTTCTGGACCCTGTGTAAATATGCCTTGTGCACAATGCAAGACCAAAAACTACGATAACATTAATGCGTTTGTATTTTAAGCAAAAAAAAAACATTAACGCGTTTGTGAATATTATGTTTTTTCATTAAGATGAGTATTCCAAATCTTTAAAACAAAATAAAAGCGAAAAGAGCTAAAATTCAAAAACATAAAGATTTGATGTAATTAATACGAAAAGGTTATACCTAATTTATAGCGTACTTACTTATTGGAAAGTCCATTTCTTCCTTCTTCTCCCTTTCTGTCTTCAGCGATATGGCGATGTTTGGTGAGTCTGCTCCTGATAGCTCTAGTCTTCATGAGACGAAGATCGAGAGTTCTTGGTCTTGGACTAGAAACCCTAGACAAAATATGAAGAAGATAACAATTGACAGCTAAGACTTTTAGATGGTTTCAGGTTAATGTTTTTTTCGGCTTTGATTGAAAACATGTTATTGGGCCGGTATCAACATAGGCCGAGCTCTAACGATGCTGAATTACTAATGAAATATCTCTATAATATTATTTGAGAAGTCAGTTTCCTACGTGCCACACTCACATTAATTCTCATAGTGGTTGATTACGATGATACCTTAATGAATTAAAATTTTATATTTAAACACTGTTATAGATTTTTTATTTAAATTACTTTTAATATTTTCCAAATAACATATATAATAAAAAGAAATATTATAAAGTTTATGAAGCTTAATTTTAAAACGAAAATATATGTATAAATAATATGATTTCATTAAAAGAAAGTTCACAAAATAGTAATATTTCATTTTAAATATTTTTAAATAGCATAAAATATACTAATATACTATCTTTATATTTATATTTTCACAGATAACCTTGATATTAAAAAGAGATATTATTTATTTTAAAACATAATTTTAAGCAGTACAACAATATATATTTTCACAGTAACAAAATATTTTTAATATATTTATCTATTTTTTAGATAATTACATAACATAATTAAGTAACATAAACTGATATATGTTTTATGACAAATATTTTATAATTAGTATTATTGAAATGTTATTTATTTTTTCTTATATTTATTTGACCATAATATCTTTCAATTACAGGAAAAATATCTATAATTTTTTACTTATATAATAAGATTTCTCAAATACAATCAAAATTTTTACTGCTTATTTTAAGAGATATTAAAATGAAAAATAAATTTTAACAATTAACATCTTTGATCAAATAAAAAATATTTTAAAATCACATTATACACTTTAATAAGGTAGATATATTATATTTCGCATTATTAAAATTATATGTTTTCTTAGTATTAAATTTGCTTTTAACTTTTATGTTTTTATGTTTGTGGAACTTAATATAACCATAACCAAAAGGCATAAAATCATTTATAATTTATAAAAATATTCTAGTTATTGTAAATATTGATATGTGTTCATGAGCTTCCAAAATGTATCAATTACCTATTATGTAACTTTCTATAAATCATCGTTTTATTTTCTAATTTTTTAAATCAACATTTAATTTGATATATATATATATAGATATATTTATATTATGAAAATACATGCACATTTAAATGATAAATAAAATTAATTTGACTTGACTTAATTATAATAAAAATAATTATATCTCAGTTTAAATTTGAAAGTATATATGTAACTTAAGATACTCACAACATGAGTGACTCGACTAATCCAATTTATATTTAAAATCATAAATTTAACTATAATAAGAAAATTTAATTTTATAGTAATAATAATAATAATTTATTTATAAATATAAATTATAAGATGACTCAAAACACCTTAACAAATGAAAATAAAATATTAAGCAACTGTTTTAATTTAGTACTTTTGTAACATTTATATATATGCACGAGATTGCAGAATATTATCATTATATTAATTAATGTAATTTGGAACCAAACACTTAAGTTTTTTTTTCATTCTAAGCACAATATATCTTAAGTTATAAATAATCTTCCTAAAATATATTTAGATATCTAAGACAAAAACCAACCTAATGCAGATAAGAAAATTAATCAAAATTTTCATATATTTTGAATAAAATTTTTTATAATTAAATTCAGAGAAATAGATGCAACCTAATATATCTAAATGATAACTAAACCGATTGTAAAAACAACAAAACCGACTAGATATAACATATCTAAAATTATATGTCTAACTAAAGTAATATAAATTATTAATATAAATTTTGCATAAAACTATAAATTAATTTAAAATTAAAAGTAAATAGCAATCATTTATAATAATATATATTTATTTTATAAATATTTATACACGTGCATGAGTACGGGAAAATCACTTAGTTAGTAAGTAAATAGAAATATTAATTGTAAAATTGTCAATCTATTATTAATTAATTTGTAATAAATAATAGATAATTATTTTTTGTCAACTAAATAATTTTTTTTTAGAAAAAAAACATTAGTGATTCACAGAAGTGGACTTGTTTCTAAATAAGCTGAAACATATAAAGAGAAGAACCATGAATTGGCAAAACATTAGCTAACTCAGAATAGAGTTTTAGTTGAGTCTCAAACTTAACTAAAGCACATCAACAGCAGCAACACAACAACTCCACTCCATTCTCAATCACACTTAATTAACTCTACAATGCTTCTTTATATAAACCCATCCATCCATTCATCAGTAACAACACACAAACACAAAAAACAACTTGAGGATCCAAAACAGGAGTCCAAAATAGCCAAAGCACTTCACATGACCATCATTCTCTTCCTCGTATCCGCCAACTTCCTCCCATTTATCAACTCAACTAGGCTTCTTGATGAGATCCAACCTCAGTCTCAGTTCGTCCCTACCAGCCAAATCCCAACCGTGGTGGCTCCAACAGAAGCTGAGGAACTTCATCAGCAACTACACTCTCAGTTGGTCCAGCAGGGGCAGGACACGAGCCGTTACTAGAGTACTTTATGCACGACGTGCTAAGCGGGTCGCACCCATCAGCTGGTGTTGGTCACTGAAATAGTAACACAAACCGAGGTGAACGGGACACCATTCTCAAATGCCAGAAACAGCATTTTCCCTGTAGACAACGGAGTCCCACTGGTTTACTCAAACAACATCAACTGTGTCATTAAACCAAACGCAGCTCCACTTCTCACTGGACTAGGCGGCAACTCAGACCAGCACAGTGATCCAAAACACTAACGGCAATTCCAACGATGCTCTCAGCTCTCCCCTTTGTAACCGCTGGAAACCTCCCTCCAGGTGCTGCACTCCAGCATCTCATGTTTGGAACCATAACTGTTGTAGACGATGAGTTAACCGAAAGCCACGAGCTCGGCTCAGCTGTGTTACCTGGCAAGTTCTTTGGATGGCACAAGCTCCAATTCTCACTATAACTGGCCAGACACTTATCTTACAGGGAAAGCTCAGACGCACTGCAGCTCCGATTATCATTACAAGGTTTATGTTAGTGTTGTTCTTTGATTATCGTTGAGGTATGTCTGTCTTTACAAACGTATTCACCAATCATATATGTTTGTATACGTTTTCTTGTTGTTTGCGCTTGAATCCAAGGAAATGGAACCTTTCGATGATCTCTATCTCTTTAACAGTTTTGTTTTTGATCATAATCATGAAAAGTTTGATGAACCTATACTACATTATCTATTAGCTTCTGTTGAATAGAACTTCTCTAGAGACATAGCCTACACTTCTTCTTTTGAATTTTATTTTGGCCCTTCTCACATGTACCATGATGCAAAGGACATTTTTGCTAACCATGGCGTTGAGGTTGATCCTCCTGCTATGTTGGCTCATAAAAGACACAACCGTCAAGAATCTCACCCGTGGTATGATGGTATCGAAGGTCTGTTCAAGAAGAAAAAGGTGAACTACCCTTTTTGGGTGTAATTCAGGTTCTTTACAGTTGTCCTCAAGATTGTTCTCTCTGTTGCTTGTGCATTCCCATCAGATTTTGTAGTTTCTTGATGTTAATTATGCATGTATATATGTTTTGTTTAGTTGTACACTAAAGCAAAGAAATGCTCCTTAAACAAGAGCTCTGCTTGAACTAATACGTTGAGATTCCACATAGGCTACTCTGAATCTGAGCTCAAGTTAGTCTTTTTACTTCTTTAATGTTAATCATATCATTATGTGTTTATGCTAATTTCTCTATTTAACTTCAGGGATCGCTCAAAGTGTTTATCTTCCACTCAAAGAAACTATAGAAAAATCTTCAAAGATATATGAATATATACAAGAAACAAGAAACATCACAAGTGTTTTTTATCAAAGACAACATTAATAATAATAAACTTAGACAAGTAAAACGAATTTGACGAAAACCAGTGAACTATGGAAAATTTGTAACAGCGGACAACTCTAATCTCCGATCGATCTCAGTATCAGGAAGTATAGATATGCATTTTTCTTTTTTGTGAAAATCTTTAACAAACTATGTGATTGAAGAAGAAATGGCTTTTTTTTGGACAACTAAAAGAAAAAAACGACATTCTACTATATGTAGAAATAAGAACACAAATTTGAACTCACTTTCTACAAATATTAGATTTAATGTCGTTTGTAGAATGTTTATTCTACAAATTTTAGAATAATAGATTAAACGTAGAATGTGTATTCCAAAGATATTATATAACTTTTATTTAGGTACATTATTAATTCTAATCTAATTAGGTTTAGTAACAATACATAGATTTCAATTTCTACTTCATAAATATAAATTATTGTATATAGTTCATAAAAAATCTGGAATTTTTATTTAAACATTTTTAGAACAAAAAAATACATCTGCACTGATATAGGTATTTTCCAATAGTTCCAAATTTTTTTTTTTGGTTTATAAAACTATTTATTTGGTTTATCTTGATAAATAGAAAAAGACATTAAATGCAAGTTTCTGACAGAAATCTAATTACATCAAAATCAATCTTTATTTTACTTCTAAAATTGGTCATTTGGCAGAATTCTCCCTTGAATCATTTCAATGAAAAACGGATAAAACGGAACCAGGAAAAGTTAAAAACTTAGAAAGGCAACTCTTGCCTATAAAACAAGCACTCTTAATTAGAAAGCCAAATTTTCTCAAATAAAAAATTTCTTCCATATAATTTATTAAGAAAATAATTTTTAGTTTTATTAACAGAAAAATATACCAGCACAGTAACTTAACCAAAACTCACCATAATCTTTCCCATATGCTGCGTTTACAAAATTTAGTTTAACAAAATATAGTGACAAGAAAGGAAGTGCATCAATCATGAAACTTGTATGCATCAATATTCTCTCTTGAGACAATCTTCTAACTGTGCTTTAGTCTTTTACACATCCAACTGAGCAACAAGATGAAGAAGACAAAGAAGAAGAAGCAGATTGAGAAGAGCCACTGATAATTGCTGTTCCATGGAAAAGATCTGAGAGGTAATTCTCCAAGTTATCTGGCTTAAAACTCACCAACATCTCTATGTTTCTGTCCTGTCTCAGCATTGGCAAGTACTTCTCGTAGAACTCTCTGTACTCCGGTACAAGTTTCCTTGCTATTGAAACCTTAAGCTCGTCCCTAAGCTTTGCATCTTCTATGACACATGATGATTGTTTCATGTATGCTCCTGCAAATGATGCATGGAATCTCTTAAAACATGTTGTGGCCTCCTCTGGTGATAGCTTGGTACTGGTTTTTGCAGGTAAAGATGCGAAAACATTAGTCCAAGCTGCTATTTCATATTTTGCAGCATAGCTTCTGTGTTTTGCTTCGTGCTTGGTGAGCCAATCGTCTCCGAGGAGGTTTTTGAGGCGAGTTGAACGAACGGTAGCAACCACAAACTGAAGGTTGTTCACAAGGAAGATGTAAGAGAGCCACACATCCTTGTAACTCTCTGCTTTGGTGTCTAGCTTGCAAAGGAAAACAAGTATGAGCGAAGCTAGATGGACCGAGCAAGCGTGGTTGTTTACATGTTCATCTTCCAAGATTGGAGCCGTGAAGTAATATTCTAGCACGTGGGTGTTTCTCTTGAGAGGATGCTCTGTAAGGATCTCAGACAAAACACGGCTGTATTCAGACAACGATGATATGAAACTCATCGTTTTCCGTGTCAGCTTGTGAACTCCTCCTTCAGGAGTAAGTTCTTTAGAAGAATCCTTATGTATTGTCACCTCAAACTCCTTTAGACACGTGTGGATGGATTCCTTGAGTTTCTTGAGCGTTGAGAGGACAAGAGTTTTCACAGAAGCTAATGAATCAAAGTTGAATATCAGTTCTATGTCTGGCCAAAGGTCAGAGATAGCTGCATAGAGATCCATCAGCTTGAAGATCTTGTCATGGTGTGGTTTCTTCTCCTTGTTGGCGACGAGCTCAGGCAACATGAAAAGATTGAGTCCTGCTTCCTTGGCTATCTGGTTAAAGCAAGACTGCCCTATTGTAATGGATCCAGAGAAGACATGATCACAAAGAAGCTTCTCTCCTCGTAAGAGTGTTGTGACTCCAATCTTTGCCGCTTTGATCCAGCTCTTGATCATATGCTCCAGCACGCGCCAGTCCATTTTTTGAAACTGAGAGGTCTTGACCTTCTCGATCCCAAGCAAGTCTAGCCCTTCATCAACGATAGACTTTCTTATCAACTTATAGCTCTTTATGCACTCTTTACCATAACCACAGATGATCATGGTCTCTGCTATGGCCTTTAAGTCTGACATCACCAGAGCTGAGGCTTTCTCTACCTGAGAGATAGATTCACCAGCCTTCTTCAGCTCGTCATCTTCGACATTATCATCCTCATCATATTCCATATAAATTTCGAACTCTGAATTGCTAGATATTGTGGACTGACCAGAGACTGATTCAGGATCAAGATGGTCTCGGTTAGAAGACAGTATCTGAAAGAACTCTTTCTCCAGCATGGACATACCCATCTGCATCAGGTTCTGTGCAAGCACAAGCTTATCAGATTTGGAGTCTTGAGAGACAAGAAAGTGCATGGCCTTGCGTAAGTCACGGACGCATCTGATGAATGTTTTTGCTTCTTTTCTGTTGTTTCTGAACATAGAGATGATCTTTGTGTAGGACTGTGAGTTAGGGTCCCATTTCTTGATGATTGATTCTGCAGCTTCTAAAGCTTCCTCCTTCATGGACTTAGAAAAGGTATGGTTGAGTTGAGAAGCTGGAAGAGAATTGAAAGAAGCAAGAGAATTGAAAGAAGGAAGAGATGAAAGGTTTGATATAGAAGAAAAGGAAGAGAAAGAAACAGTTTTAGACATTTTCTCCATGGTTGAGGTTTAGTGGAGCCTCTTAGCTTTTAACTCTTGGTTGTCTTTGTAAGATCACTGAACATTATATAAAGAGATGGTTAATCTATGTTTGAGTGAGTATTTTACCACAAAAAAAAAAAATCTCTGTTTAAGTGAAACCTATGACCAAAACAAACATTTGATTAGCTTCTTTAGAAGTGTAAGCCTTGAAATATTCCGCACGGTGACATTCACATATAGTTTCTTTGTATATATACATACATAAAATAGAACGAATAATCAAGAGTGTAAAGGTATAATTCTTTAGGTAAGAACATCGCATGACTTTAAATATTGGAGCGAAACCGATGCTGCATGACCAAAACAAACATTTGATTAGCGCCTTCTCCATATGTAACAAACGCTGTAGTATTTCTACGAAAGACGTTCAATGTAGTTTCTTTACAGATGTACTGTATAAATTTTTCTTGTTGATATATAAAACATTTGGACGAATAGTTAAAGTATAAAGGTACAATTCTTTACGTAGAAGCATCTCATGATTTTAAATATAAAGTTTTATGAACTCTAAAAGGGACTTTAACATTTTTAATTATATATTTTTTACTAACTTTTTGCTTATCATTTTAATCCTCACAATATTATGCTTATACAAGATATATCAATAAAATTAAAACCAAATATTATACAAAACAATATTAAACTGAACAAACATGCTTTGAAATCTACAAATAAAAATAAAATATTCGTTTTAACATTAGAAAATGCATTAATTGATTATATTTGGAGTAATATGAAAATAATTGTAAGAAATATTCTCTATTTAATTTAAGAAATCATTTATTTTGAAATGTAATTTTATACTACATTAATGTAATATTTCATTGCTAATATACTATCTTTATTGTATGTTTTATAGTTATATAAAAAATTTATGGCTATGATAAAAATTGTATCTACAGTAAACATTACAATGTAAAATATAAGATTTTTAAAGTTGAATTTAAAGTTCTTCTTTTGTAGAAAATACTCCGAAAATTTAAATTTAACGTTTTTCAATTTTAAAAATAGAGCTGTTTTGGAGATACTATAAAAACTGTACAAATAGATTGACCGGATATAGGTGTTTTATTGATTGTCTTATTAAAAATATAGAAGTTGTTGACAAATTTAACTTTAGTTATGAGGTTAGAATAAATGATACTTTCAAATATTTCTGAATCTTGAAATAATTTCATTATGTAAATCTATGGAACTAAATGCTTAAATTATTTTTGTATAAATTCTTTAGGACAAGTGATACCTGGTATTAATATGAAACTACAACTTGCATAATTCAATTTGTAAATAGTGAAACCAAAGATAATAATATGTACATTTATCTCTTTCAAATCATTTTTCGCACCTTCGTTCTGCTTTTCTTATAATCTAATACTATTTTATTTTTGAAAACAATTAATGTAATTTCCTTTCATTATGTTTGCATTTTTCTTGGTTTCTCCCTCTGTAAACTCTGATCTTTCCTTCATTTCTGTAAAATGAAGAATATTAACCTATTTGTTTGACCAACCGTACAAATATACGCATGTTCTCTGATATTACATATTTGCGTGTACATATTGATATATAATTAGTTAATGACATAAAAGACATATATATATAGAGTAAATAAAAAGGAAAAGACATATCTATACTGTTATCTATGAAATGATTTTGTTGATTTGTCATCTTCTCCATGATTTTAGGCTTAATCAATAATTTTCTTAAATATATTTTTATATATTTTAATAATAAACAGTTTTGGAAACATGATAATTACAATATTTCAGATATATAACTATTTAATATTATCTTAATTTTATTATATCAAATTCTATTTGATTTTAATTGAGATTATGATTTTAATAATTAACTTTAGTCATATATATATTAGGTAATAAACACTTTTTAAAAAAATATGATAATTTTCTATACTATTATTATTTTTTGATCAAACCAAACTTGCATTAATATTAATATGTTTACACTCAAAGGAGGATACAAAGAGGCTATTGGCAGCCAAACAAACAGCAACAATGATAACATAATGGATAAGATGGCGATACAAATCACAAAAGAACCATATGAAATCGTATTACAACAACTTCATAAACTTCTTCAAAGACTGCATCTAGTGTAACCCGTAGGACCACAAACACTGCACCATACGCAGAGAAGAGCATTCGATGGGAGGAAGATCCTTGCAATACCAAAGAAGCTTGTTCATCCAATTCATTCCATATAGGAAGAAATATTAGGAAAGAAGACTGATTCAAACGAGGGACAAGCGGAAAATCATAATCCGCCAGATCCATACTCATCGGGATAAAGATGACAATAAGTTTCTCTTCTACCTGCCACCAAGAAGAGAGAGACACCAACACAATACCAATATCCAGAATGGAACTTGTAAGAAAACTGCATACTGCAGATGACCGCGTCAAGGCGATATAAATGTTACTAGAGGTCGCAAAGATATAACCAAATGAGACTAAACCCATCGGTATGTCACAAGCTAAAATCAAGAACCTCAATTCCAACTTTACGCACCCAAATAGCTCTTTAAACCATTCTATAGCAGAATAAGTGGAAAATAAAGAACTAAGATGTGGATGAAGAACCTTATAAAGAGGAGTGGTAGGGAGGTCGAAACAAGAACTGATTGAAGACCAGTCAACACACCCAAAATACTCACATAGAAACCTGTATACCACAGGAGAATGGAGCCCATAGGCAAAGAAAGTGTCACTAGTGGACACAGTGAGAAAGTCACAGCCTCGGAGAAATAGCCTTGGAGAGAGCCAAAGCTTCCACCGGAGCAAGAAGCAAAACAGAGAGACCATTTTGTGGAGATTGAACTGTTGCTTAAGGAACACCAGGAGACAGGGTGGAGGGCCCGGAGGAACTGGAGGCTCTGGAGGATCTACCGGACACACCACGTGTAGATCTGGATCTGGCGGTTCAGGGGCTGGGGAAGGAGGAGCAGATGATTCAGCTACAAGGAAAGCCATTGTAGGGAAAGAGGAAGATACCAAAAGGAGAAGCTTCGCGGAGCTGTCCGTGACGTCGGCGGTGGTGGAAGGCAGGTTCGTGTTTCTGAGGAGGAGGAGCTTCACCGGCGAGAGCTCTTCATTCTGGCTGAGGAGCTTGCTGTGCGGCTGTCTCGGACTCCGTGTCAGAGAGAAAAGCCAACTAAGTCTTTTTCTATACTATTATTTATGAAGTGATTTTGCTGATTTGTCATCTTCTCCATGATTTTAGGCTTAATCAATAATTTTCTTAAATATATTTTTATATAATTTAATAATAAACAGTTCTGGAAACATGTTAATTACAATATTTCAGATATATAAATATTTGATATTATCTTAATTTTTATTATATCAAATTCTATATGATTGTAGGTGAGTCAATGATTTAATAATTAACTTTAATGATATAAATATTAGATTTTTTTTTGTTAAAGGGTTTTCATATATATATATATATTAGATAATAAACATTTTTCAAAACAAATATGATAATTATCATTTACTCAACTATTAGATATTATCTTTTAATATTATATAAAAATCTTCTCTTATTATATCATTAAGGGATTATATCTATATTTTTGGTATAAAAATTATATATTTTGGATTTTGTTAACATAAACTCATAGATAGTATATACAATTTATTAGGGTTAGTCAATAATTTCTTTAAATATATTTTAATAATAAAATATGATAATTGCAATATTCAGCTATATAAATATTTGATAGTATCTTATTTTTTATTATATTAAATTCCATATGATTTTAGATGAGTCAATGATTTTAATAATTAACTTTAATGATATTTATATATTAGATAATAAATAGTTTTTTTGATATGATAATTATCATTTACACAGCTATTTGATATTATATTATTAATATTATATAAAAAATTCTTCTCTTATATGTCATTAAAGGATTATGTCTATATTTTTGGTATCCCAAAATTATATATTTGATTTGTCAATATAAACTCATAGATAGTGTGTACAATTTATTATTTGAATTTATTAAGATTTAGTTTTTTGAAATTATGTTTTCTAACAAATGTAAATTTTGCTAATATGTGTTACCATAAAATCTCATGTTTATGTTCTACCAAAACAATACTCAATTACATGTCATATGAGAAACATACAAGAAAAAATTGCAAAGAAAAAAGATAAATATTTTTAAATTAAGAGATCTCCTAAACATTTTGAAAACATTGGTGGAATTAATTATTTATCGTAAATCATAATTTTTAAAATAAGATAATTCTTATATATATATATATATATTGTTGTTATTTGGAAATAATATCTTCTATTATAAAATTTAAAATTAAGATAAAACATTATATAATTAAGAATTTTTAGATGAGTCAATGATTTTAATAATTAACTTTAATGATATTTATATATTAGATAATAAATATTTTTTTTAATATGATAATTATCATTTACACAGCTATTTGATATTATATTATTAATATTATATAAAAATTCTTCTCTTATATGTCATTAAAGGATTATGTATATATTTTGGTATCAAAAATTATATATTTGATTTTGTCAATATAAACTCATAGATAGTATATATAATTTATTATTTGAATTTATTAGTGTTTAGTTTTTTGAAAATATGTTTTCAAACAATTGTAAATTTTGCTAATATGTGTTACCATAAAAGTTCATGTTTATGTTCTACCAAATCAATACTCAATTACATGTCATATTAGAAACATACAAAAAAAAACTTGCAAAGAAAAAGGTAAAAAATTTATAACCTAAGAGATCTCCTAAAATTTTGAAAACATTGGTGGAATTAATTATTTATCGTAAATCATAATTTTAAAAATAAGATAATTCTTATATATATATTTTTGTTCTTATTTGGAAATGATATTATTTATTATAAAATTTAAAATTAAGATCAAAACATTATATATAATTAATTAAACAAAAACATTTCTATAAAGATATGTTTAAAATTATTTTTTTCATATGTGAATGTTTTAAAATTTTTGACTCAGTAATAAGCATATATATTTTGATGAAAAACTGTCAGACATAAATAATTTGATGTTTGGTTTAAAATTTTCGAAAATATTTAAATTAATAAGATATAAACTAATAAATATTCATAAAACGATTATGCCCACATGTGCGGACAAAACACCTAGTATAAAATAAAAATACAAATACATCTTGAACACGAGCTTAATTGCAAAAAATAAGGTATATGACTTAACAAAGTCAATGGCGTATAGATGTAACCACGATTTCTTTATCAACGCTGACAAGCAATTCAGAGACCAGCAATAAGCTATTTTTTTATAAAGACCAGCAATATGCTATTCTTTCTTTTTTTTGTAAAAGGGCTTGGCAATATAATTCTACGTACTTATTTAAAACCGTTTAGCGATTTAGAGGTCTTTTGATAGAGAGATTGAATATCGGTTGCGTTATTTCTGAACTAGTTTGGTTTTGTCAACCGAGTGCAAGAGTAAAACCCGTTACGAAAGAGTAATAAGATTTAAAGCCATACTCTAAAATGTCAACTCCCATCCCAATTCCCAGCACATTATATCTAGGAAAGAGATTGTTTCAACGAGCTTGGAACATGAACACGTTGAGCTCTCTATTTTGACTGTTGTCATTACTTATTACTAATGACGATACCACTTTATTTTAATGTGTTTATTTTATGTTTATGGTTAAATCAATTCAGTGAGAAACAGAATGAGAAGAAGTTTACAAAAAAATAGAAAGTCAACTCTTGCTTATAAAACAAATAATTATTCAAAATTTGTCCTTTTCCACCAAATAATTTATTAATCCCGAATTGACACATACAGTATTTGTTTTTATTAACAAAAAACAAACTATTTACATCGGGAATTTCTCGCCTAAGTCTTTAATTATAAAATAATATAAAAATAAGGAGAGAGGTAAAAGATTACAACATGACTTTTAAAAATTCATGTAACGTGTTAGGCCTGGGATTTATTATCCGGATCCGGATTCGATCCGAGATCCGCCTGGATCCGTTCCGAAAATAGGATATCCGGCTTCGGATCCGAATCGGATAGTAAAATCAATGATCCATCAAAACCGAATCTGGATCCGGATATCTTAAATTTTAGGTCCGGATATCCGGATCCGGATCCGCACTTTTAAAATATATATATTTTAATTTTATTAATAATTATATTTGATATATTTATATTTATTCATAAAATAGTTTTATAATGCTATATTTTAATTTTTAAATATTATATTTATATTTATATTTATAAATCTTGTATAAATATTTAATTTATGTATTATTTAGAATTTTAATATTTTTAAAAATATTATTTTTATTTTATTATTTATTTTTACGAATCCGGATATCCGCGGATAGTATGATAACTAGACGGATATCCGGAATCCGAATATCCGGAAACCCCGAATCCGGATCCGGATACTAAATCCATGGATCCGACGAATCTGGATCCGTCCCACCCCTATAACCTGTCACTTACTAAAATATATCAAAATTATTACAATTTGAAAAATTTTAATAGAATCTCTCTCTATTGATGATGATGATGCTCTTAACCAAAACTCACTATATCTCTCTGGTATGCTGCGTTTAGGATATTTGTGACAAAAAAAGAAGTCCATCAATCTGTAACATCCCGAGTTGTAATATATAGAAAGACTTAAGAGAATTGATTTGGCTACATATGACACTAAAGTGATCTTTTCGAAAATACATCCAGAAAAAACTCTAAAATTAAGTGTGCTTGAGCTAGAGTAGTCAAAGGATGGTTGACCTATCGGAAAGTGATCCACGATATCGTGCGAGTGAGGCCAAAGCACGGGGAAAAGTCATATGGTGATTGTAGGGTCAGTAAACAAGACTAACTAAATAATTGATCATTCCTACTAATTTTCGGATGATCAGTTGCGACTGACTGTCTTACACATAATCGCATATTATTATTGTATGTTTATTTTTTTTCATATAGTTTACATCAGTCGCATGTAAATAGCCGTTTTCTTACACCCTGTATACATCAACACACAACTGTTTCTTTTGTCTACGAGTTTTATACGTGGTAAGCATATATATGGTTGTTTTCTATACTGGTATAGCACATTGTATTCGAGAGAATGACGTCGCCATCTGATTAACAATTAGCCACATATTTGTTTTCTATACTGGTATATCACTTTGTATTTGAGAGAATGATGTCGCCATCTGATTAACAATTCACTATATTTTTGACGTGCGATCTTTAACTTTTGAAGCCAAGAAATAATAATAAAAAAGGATCTAGACTTTCATTTTATTGAAGTTTCACTTTGGGAAGGTATACACAGAGTTTCAAAGATAAACGCTTTGGTTTTGTTGATAGAGAACAAGAGATTAAACAAAGTTTTTAGCCTCCCTTACTTTCTTGGGGTATTTGGGCTCTAATTATGGGCTTTATCATAGTCCGCTTATGATACCTTATGGGCCGAAGCTTTAAGGGTAGGAAAGATGTTGAATTATTAGTTGATTTTAATCATCCAATATTAGTAAGATAAGTGTATGATATTCGTAAAACTAGTATATATGGTGGAAATAGAATATGTAAAATTGTAAAATTAATTTTTATTTATAATGAATGAATGTTTCTTTAAAAAAAAACGTTAATGATTTGTGGACTTGTTTCTTGTTAGGTTTTTAACATATGAAGTAGAGAAATCATGAAGTCACAAATCATTAGCTAATTCAAGTACTAAAATAGAGGTTTAGTTGGCTCTCAATCGCACAACAGCAGCAACAACAACTCCACTTCAATAACTCCATTCACAATAACACTAACCAAATTCTCCAATGCTTCTTTATATAAACCCATTAACCCATCCTGCCATCCATCATTAAACATCAAACAAAAAACACAAAACATAAAACAACTTGAGAATCCAAAGACCAAAATGGCCAAAGCTCTTCACATAACCATCATTCTCTTCCTCATATCCGTCACACTCCTCCCATTTATCAACTCCGCTAGGCTTCTTGATGAGCTCCAACCTCAGCCTCAGTTGGTCCCTACCGGCCAAATCCCAACCGTGGCTCCAACAGAAGCTGAGGAAGAACCTGCACCAGCAGCTACACTCCCGGCTGGTCCAGCAGGGGGTGAACACGAGCCATTGCTAGAGTTCTTTATGCACGACGTGCTAGGCGGGTCACACCCATCAGCACGTGTGGTCACTGGAATAGTAGCACAAACCGAGGTGAACGGTATACCATTCTCAAAGGCCAGTAACAGCATCTTCCCTGTAGACAACGGAGTCCCACTGGTGAACTCAAACAACATCAACAGTGTCATTAACCCAAACACAGCTCCACTTCTCACCGGCCTCGGCGGCGCTCAGACCAGCACAGTGATCCAAAACACTAACGGAAACTCCAACGATGCCCTCAGCACCAACAGTCTCCCCTTTGTAACCGCTGGAAACCTCCCTCCAGGTGCTGCACTCCAGCATCTCATGTTTGGAACCATAACCGTTGTGGACGATGAGCTAACCGAAAGCCACGAGCTCGGCTCAGCAGTTATAGGGAAGGCTCAAGGGTTTTATCTAGCAAGTTCGTTGGATGGCACAAGCCAGACTCTTTCTCTGACCGTGTTGCTAGACAGAGAGCATGACCATCATGACACTCTAGACGATGCCATTAGCTTCTTTGGAGTTCACAGGACCGCCTCTCATGCCTCTCAGATCGCTGTTATTGGTGGGACGGGGAAGTTTGAGCATGCTAAAGGGTATGCAATAGTGGAAACTCTGCATAACCAGAACAACCAGCATATCACTGATGGTCAAGACACCATCCTCCATTTCAGTGTATACCTCACCTACAAAGCTTGAAGATGAAAATATTGATGGGTGTCAAACAAATATATGATTTGCTTTTGTATATGTTCTTTCTCACTAGCTTCCACTTCTGTCCCTTTTCCTTTGTTGTGTAAATCTGATTTCCAATTATTTAAATGAAAAATGTTTCAGTCAAAATCTTGTTTCTTTCAAACAAAAACTATTTGTATGCACAACTTCCTTTAAACGCTATGATGCAAGTCAAATGCAACAACTACTCTCTCACTATTCTCAATCAAAATACAGAGAATGCAATGTGATTCTCCAGAAGAAGAAAAACATTATCGTCTTCGTCTCTTAAGAAACGTTTCACAGAAATAATACAAGATCCAGGCTCCAACAAGTGTTACTAACCCAACAAGCCTTGAGAATTTAATGTCAAGATCTACTTGATTCTTAAATTACACTTGATGTTTTTTATCACAGTCCACCATCTGTTACTGCAACTAAGTCTTCAACTGTCACTGGCTTGTGCAGCTGCAGGCAAACCATTGTTCTCGAGCAAGTCAGAAACAAAAAAAAAATAACAAGACAGCATATGAAGCAGTCAAAGAGAGATGTGATTTAGTAGGAACTATATATACTCACCGCTTCTGCAATACTGAACCAATGAAAAGACCGCAAGATGGTATCGTCTTTAGAAGGAAGAGTATCATGATTCCAGTATGTCATTTTATCAAATTTGGCCTTCGCTTCCCAACATGGATTCTCCTCTGTATCACTACAAGATTTTCTCTTCCCATTAGCGTTCTTATTACTCGCTTGTCCAAGCACAAAACCTGAGAGGATAAACAACATATGAACAGTCCAATTACTAATGAATAGTGAGTAACCAAAACACAACTTCCCCAACAAACATCAAGGATAATCTTACAGAACATACATCATAGTAACATCACAGATACTTTGTATCCAAAACTCTCTAGCTAAAGATTCACAAAGGAATACTAAAGTTTTATCCTTTACATCAGTAAAGAAGAGAAAGGTTACCAGAGTAGCCACTAGGGAGTGAGATAGTTGCTCCCAGCAACTTCCTTCCTCTGAAATAAGCTTCTTCCGTTCTCACTCCATCAACTTCAACCTCTACAAATCACACAACTCTCCCACATTAACCTCTCCTTACAAAGTACAACTGAAAAACAGAACACACAATATATGTTTCTCTCTCACCACTGGATTTAGGCTTGAAATAGTTGGAAACTTGCGCAGGACCGTCGAATCTAATGCAGCAAGGAACCTGGTGAACTTGACCGCTGAGATCAGCAATCGAGGTTCCATCTGCAGCAGCACTAAGGTCTATGGTTCCCATCAAAAGATGGCGACTTTCAGCTTGATAAGAGTTTAAACCCTTCACTGGTAATCAAGAAAGAAGCACAGTAAAAATGTCGACTTTAATCATCCATGTAAAGAAAACATTTTGCAAAGAAAATAAGGACGATTTAGACATGTAGTTGAACAAAACTTGCTTCTGTCTTGTTTCCTAGTGTGTTATAAACCATAAAGTATCAATTTTTATACATTCAAAGATCAAAAACCAAAACAAGAACATATAAGCTACCGAGAAAACTATACATTCCCATAAGAAACTTCGACAGAAATGTATCCTCCTCTACTCCTAGAGTTCGAGTTTCTATAAAAATCGTACCTTTGTCTCGCCGGAGAAAGAGAGTGCTACTGATTTGTCACGAGATTTAAACCCTAAAGCTTCAACAACAGCTGAGAAGAAAGAGGACACAAAAAAAATGAGAAATTCACAACAATTGAGGATGTTCCCAGACTATAGAGCAGCAAGTTTGGGCCACAAGATTATCAAAGCCCAACTTGTTTTTTTTAGCAACTCAAAGCCCAACTTGTTTTGTAGTCTTGTATTGCTCTCGTCACGGATGTGTTGCATTTTATGCCAAAGTGGGAGACGTTTATCTGTGTTACAAAAAAAAAAAAAGGGAGACGTTTATCTAACACAGAACGTAAGGGGGAGGTTTTGGACTAGAGGCCAGTTAAAACATTGGTCTGTACAACTCCCACAAGTTAAAAGTAATTTACATAAACAAAGCTTCTCAATTTTGTTAGAACTTTTTCTCTATTAAAAACCTTACTAAATTGCTCATTATCATTAAAGTTTTTTTCGGATGTTGTCCCTTTTTATATGTTGGAATTGAAACTGGAATCAGAAGCTTTCGAAAGTTTTTGGAAGCTCACTTTTAAAACATTTCATAAATACTTGGAATTGCTCTTCATACCTATTTTGTAATTTCTTCTCTTTTTCCTATTCGTTCCTATCTCCAGTTTTTCATATTCTTCCATAGTATTGTGTGCTTAAATTGTCACTTTCATCATATTCTTTTTTTTTCCTAAACATTCAGAAATAGAACAAAACAAAAGGGTAATCTGACAAAAGCTCTATATGTCACTTCTCACAACGCATAATTTTGTTTGATGATAGCTCAAATGTATTTTTATTGAATTAGATTATCTACGCAAATACACACATACAACTTAAAAAGGCTATATAGTGATAGGTATACATGTACCGTAAAAGGATCAGCATCACTCTCAGTTTTGATGTCTTTATTGTTGTACTGACACAGAGAAAGAAACCAAATGATTTACATACAGAAATGTAAATACATATATCATCATGGAGAGGTTGTTTTGAACAAAGATCATGCACATTTACTAGTCTGATGAATCAGAGATGATCTTCTGGATCATCTTGTTTGTCTCTTCCTCCGACATTGACTCGTTTTTTGTATGCTTCCGCTCGTAGGTCTCGAAGAATTCCTTGTTCGTTTTCACCAGCTCCTTCCACACTAGTTTCAATCCATTGATCGTGTTAAGTTGTTAACATACACAACAAATAACATAATTTGTCATCACTTCATCGAGATCATTCCTAGACCTACTGTAAAAGAAAACACTACCAGATATGCTAGTTGTTAGGCCTATGAAAACGCTTAATAATTGCCTAGACTAATACAAATTAAATCGATAAAACTACTTAAATTGGATTTTAAAAAATTATTTCAGTTATGACTAATTTGCCACTTAGATGGATGCTTAGACGCTGTCTAAATTGATTTTTAGAACTTTAATATGCATATATATGTATATCTACGTAGTTAGTTTTCGTGGCGAATTACTTGTAATGATTATCGAATGATATAGAGAATTAATATATAACATAGGAGCATATGATAAGAGGTTATCTTATCATGAACATTCAGAATTAAAAGTACATATAAAGGCTAAAAAATGCAAACCTTCATATGCATCAACTGTATATATATAGGCTTAGGAAAAGAAGAAGAGAGGTGCAAACCAGTGGAGGTGATGACTGGATTGATGTTTGCCATCTCAGAAAGAGCTTTCATGCATTCCTCTCTGCTCATGTTGAAAATCAAACATTTTTCTATCATATATTGCACCTATACACATACACATATCACACGGTCAAGTTGACAATCATGTCCAACATCAAACATATATACCGACACATAAAAGAAACTCTCCGTCATGAGAAGAAAACTTATGTTTAAAAGTTTACAGCCTATGATATGTATATTACCATGTGAATATATGCAGCGGGAGAATTATCACCCATATCTCTTTGTGTATATGAGATGAAACCCTAAATTAACCCCCCTACACTCAAATTAAGAGCCTCCACTATTGATTGATGCTCATTTATACAAGATATTCGCGAGCGCAGTACTATAAGCATGTGGCCATCTGAAGACCCACGTAGAAGATTGGTTATAAATGGCTGAGAACGAATTAGAACAGATTTGTAAAGTCACATTTTATTTCTCTTCTTTGTTTCCATTTCAAAACTTCTATGTACCATCTCTTCTTTAAAAAGCCAAACATTTTCTAATCAACTTCTAATCCGTTTGCCAATACTAATAGGCATGTTATATATTCCAGGTTCTAGAAAACTAATTCCAAAAGGTGAACCTGGATTTTTTTTTCTTTCACGGTTGCATTTATAGCTATGAAGTAACATGATTTGCATCACTGAAAATGTTCCAAGTTGATGCTCTTTAATTTTCTTGACACTTACCGTGCAGGCCAACATTGAGGATGGATCTACCAATAAATTTTCAAGATATAATCAAATCCCAATAGTGTTTGTTATATATTTACAATATAATCAACCTAATATTTTGCACGTTAACTATTTGATTCTTCAATCCTTGTACATAATAATCTTGTATTCAACCATTGTATATAATATCATGCATTCATTGTCTATGTACTAAACTAATTCAGTTAATGTGACTGATGAATAAAGATAAATTAGATAAAATGAATAAAAGTAGAAAAACATTAATTTGATTTTATTTATTTTTTATAAAAGTTGTAAAAAATGTTTTGAATTTTTATTTTTACAAACGTTGTAAAAAATGTTTTGAATTTTTATTTTTACTTTTGTGGAATTGATGGATCATTTAATTTACAATAACCTGTGGTTTTTTCATTTTTCATAAGTTTATTCTACAAAATGACAATTAAGTTGAAGAAACTCTCAAACCTTACCAGAGGTTTGATTGATTGATTGATCTCAACCTACTAGAAATCATGAATGAAAATTTAAGTTACATGAGGCTGACGTGGTGGTTGCAAATTTGTTTTATAGGTACGTTCTAAAATTCTAAGCTCCTAGCTAATAAGTGTTCTGCAATTTTTTTTGTTTGTCAGGGTAGCCAATAGGGATATACAATAATTTAAAGGGATAGGAATCATTGTAATTACAAGGGATATACAGTCGAGGTCTTAAGCGGCAATTACCTAATATATAACTATAGCAATGTATACTTTTATCAAAAAAAACAATATAGCAATGTATACGATCACATATAGTTTGTCAAGTTTGCTCTATCAATAACTCGTCCATCGTTTTATGAGGCAATAGCAGCCACTAAGTAGGTGACCCACTCCTCTACACGTACGACAGCTCCTGACTATGCCAGTGCATGCATATTCTCACGAAAAACAAACCACATGCACAATATACTATACATTAATTCATCGTATACCATATCAGCTCATTGTCCCACATAAATCTAGTTACCTTGAGTATATATGTTTCAAAATTAAGAAATATAAGAATCAACTCGTTTTAAAGAAATTTATATAAGTTTTTACCTGAAATTGTGTATATTTGCATTAGGTTGAAATACTTTACAAAATATTTTCTTTGACTCAAAACGTTTTAGTATCAACCACATCACAGTCATATATAAGGTTTTAGTTAGTTTTTGTAACTTATTAGCTTAATACTTATTTAATAGTAACCCATTATGGTAAAATATATACTTCTCGACCACTATTGTTTCAGACACGTAGAATGACTGGAAAATCAATAATACTCGGTTTAGACAGGCGACTAGAAACGAAAAAAAAAACATAATAACATATATGTAAAGCGTTAGCAACAAAAAAAAACGCAGAAGAATATAAGACAACGAAAATTGTGATGGTTTTGATGAGAAAACTTCGAGCAATGTGTAGAGGAAACTGAATATAAAAAACAATATGAGCCTTACAGATTTGTGGGGAATCTGGAAGCCGACACCCATTTAGGACTTAATGTCTTCATGGTCCTTCCTAGAAAACCCCAAAATATGTTTTCCAAATAACTTTTTCAAGAACCATAACTGTCAAGCAATTCATATCTCTGATGACGATTGATTTTGCTTGTCTAATATCGACAGAAGCTTAGGTAACATAGTCAGATGCAACCAAAAATCCTCCGAGGACAAGATAAATAACGTTAACAAAATTTATTTTAATATTGAAAAATATAAATGAATAAGCATCCTACAAAAGTACAAAAATTTTAGAAGATCTTTTATACATTATCATACTCTTGTTGATTTGGAAAATAGAGAATCTTATGATAGCTAAAACAAACCAAGGGGAAAAAGACTTACAAAGTTCAAAAATGCGTATGATTAACATCATATATAAGAGACTAGATGGACGAATGTAAATAGATTGATATGTGGTTCATAACTGGAAGACCTACTGAATATAGTATATGACGCATAAATATTACAATGGATGAGAACATTGCATAATCGTAAATGGATTAAATTGAATCGGGTGACTAATGTATGATTTCGAAGCTGAAGATCAAAGTTAGTTGATCAAGTTTCAGAAAAGGCCAGATTTTCACTGGATAATATCATGCCAATATTTTTTCCAATAAAGGAAAACCACATATGAGTGTATGATATTATTAAGGATGATACAAAAGCAGTGGTGGCATTCTTTTCTTCCCAAGAGTCTCTAATATGTCTTTTCAAAAAGAAAAAAAAAAAGAGTCTCTAATGTGGATGCAATGATTGCTAAAGCCCCGCTTGTTAAATCATAAACAGGCTCCATCTTATCTCTTTTGTCAATGAGATAACTGCACAAACCACAATAGAATAGCTAACTAGATAGATGTATCCATCAAGTTAATCATATACAATAGAAACTCAAAATTACTTAATAATTTATCAATTTCAAGTTAGACTTATTTCAAATTTTCAAAATATGACACAAATCAATAAAATAATATTTTTTAAAAATATATACAAAAACATATATAACTTTATTAAAATCATAAATTAATAATCCAGAGAGCTGTGTACTCATGTGTTTGCAACATTTACCAAATTCAATCATGGAGTTACACTCTCTATGCACTATTTCAATCCATGTATCTCGGCCGTAGACCCAAATATGCCATGGTTAGATATTTGATACTGTCTTACAGAATTCATCAGGTCATGTTATAATGCCAATCAATATCGCAGTTTATGCAGAAACAAAAACTACACTACATGTACTTCCTGACTCCTCACTCCTCAGCACCAAGGAAGAACAGTTTTGTGTATCCATGGAGGCTGTGCTTTGACATTAAAGCAGAACATGCTAATATGCTATATTTGGACAAAATACTCTGTCTGAAGATTTGATCATGCTCTGTCTATTGCGCTCGATCATAGTGGCAGTCTTATCAGGATCTGACGTTGTAATTGCGTTGAAGTGTCTCTTGTTGGTATTTCCATTATTTATGATACGAAGAAAATTGTAATTTGTATTGTTTATTTTTGTGTGATTTGCTATATCCTTTATTCATGACACACAAAGAGCCGCTCTACTGATGAAGATTGGACACAAATATGGTCACAGTTCCAGTTTATATCAGTCTCTAACTTAATCAAAGCTTAGATGGTTTTAGATTCAAAAGAATCCAAACAAAAAAAACATCACTCGACATGACTTGAATTGAACATAAGATCATTGATTCTTGTAATATCAATGTCAGAGATTGGATCTATAGGCCTCTCGTCCTCTTCCTCCATCTGAGAATCAATTTCCCCAGGTTCTCGACTGTACTCATCTGCCATTATTAAAAAACATACAAACAATCAGAATATCATCACTGCAAGCCAAACTTCAAAACACTCACTGAACATTTATAGATAGCTATTGCAAGGTATTGTGGATATACTCACCAAACAAGGTATTAAGAGAGGTAGGCTGTGGAGTGGCGATGAAGTTGAGACCAATGTAAAACGCCAAACCTAACAGTAAAGTCACCATCAGATACGTGGGCATAGCCAAGACCCAATACCTGCTTGGGTAGTAATGGATCCCTATAGACTCCAGCAGTTTATCCGGTACATATGCCCATATCAAGAAGATCAATGTGGCAACAACCGTGGAGATGGAGCCTACAAAACCATACACCTCAGAGGGTTTAGGTCCATGCACTTGCGATGCTCTGAGGGTAGATGACCTTATGTTGTCTGAATCCTGGAAACCGAAGGGCTTTTGCTTCCTTCTCTTGGAGAAGCTTAGAACCCGTCTTGGACTATTCACTGAATGAGCTTCTTCCATTGTTTTTGGACAAAGGAGGCGACTGAGAAATCACTGACAAACTGAAAGAAAGAAACTCACTTTTATGGTTTTTAATATGCCAAGATAACAAGTTTGAAGCTAGTAACTAGATTCTGTAAAGATCAGAAAAGACCAATTCAAAAGACTACAAGTAAACAAGGCACATGGCAGGGATTAGAGAAAGCATATTATCAGAATTGAGAAAGATTTCTGATTAAACTCCAGGCTGCATCAAAACCCTAGGAACAATGGTTGGTACACACAAAGATCAAATCTTTTTCAAAAAAAATCCAACAGTTGCTAAACAACAAGCTTTCCACATGAAAGGTGCTAATGCCAATATCATCAGCTCACAGTTGCTAAATAAAAAGGAGACCACCAAAGTATATAAACCTTTAAAATTCGCAGACTATGTGAGATGTAGAATCTATCCGGAAACTTTGTCTCTCAATATAAGTTTAACCGAAAAAGACAAGTTTTTCCCGGTTAAAACCAGCATCAAATAAAATACTAATCAAATTCACTGTAAAATTGGCTCTCTCTTCCTCACCAGACTATAAATTCAAGAGCAATCCACAAGAAAAAAAGAGCCATAAGTCATTGCAAATGAATGAAACAGATATCAGATCCAATGAAACAAAACGAAAGTGTACACAGACTACAAAGTGTAAGCAACCCAGAAAATGCAAACAGAGGAATTGATACAACCAAAGGAGCCAAGCATCGAAGAAGATGATCCGAAACATACCGATAAACAATAGAGACGGAACAACTTACATGACTGTCGAGGATCTTTTCTCTCGATGTGAAGCTTTCCTCTTGCCCCCGAGTAGCTGATCGTTAATCACACAGATTATCCCTAAGATCTTGAGAAAAATAATTAATTGTTCTTTCTTTTTGCACGTTAATTGCAATTTGTAAAAATGAATTTTAACTTTTGTGTAATCAATAAAAATTTAGGGGATAATAAATTGGGGGATGGGGAGGCCCGCGCGAGTCGAGTTCTGCAAAAGTAAGCAGCGTCAGCGACTCGGCCAGCCTATTTCCCTTCCATAAATTCTTGCGCCAACTTTCTATGTTTTACTGTAAGCGCTGCGACCGGCTCTCACCGCTCGCTATGTTTTCCTTACTCATTAGTTTAAGGCAAGTTTTCATCGTTGATGACCCTTCACATTTTATAGCACCATCCGCAAGACTCACTCCGCTCAACTTCCCGATGTGGGATGTGGAAAAACAAACATACTCCACCTCACGCGCTTTTATTTTTTATTTTTAATTCCAAACCGATCTTGATCCGGTTCTGTTGAAATTGAACTAATCTATCCAAACCGATTAACTGAATTGAACCAGACCAGACATGATTTTCCAATTAGAATTTTTTTTTTTTTCAGATTTTAGACAAACAAGCCTCTAATCAATCCCACTGAAATGATATTTTTTCTTATTTAGATTTAAATTGTAGTTTAATTAGTAGAACAATATGGTGAAAGACTCCACTTAAGCTCTAAGCATTTTTAGACGTAGAGATATATAAGAAGAAACCAGCTAACAGTGGGAACTAGCATGCTCAGGTTTGTGAGTATACTCATAATCAAGATGCACAAAAGCCCTTTCTATCTCCTGCATCAGCTCCAACTTCTCTTGCAGCGATTCCCCAATGTCGTGAGCCACTTGCAGAGGCATATCAGCAGGGAGAACGATATCAACCTCCACAAAGTAATGAGATCCAAACGTGTAAGCCCTCACCGTGTCAATATGCCTTATGGCTTTATGGTGGTTCCAACACAGGTACGTCAGTTTCTGCAGATACTCTGGTGTTGCTGTTTTCCCAACTAGAGAGTTCACGTTCTCCAAAACCGTCATTGACCACGTCCGTATCGTGTACAGTGCAAGCTACATGCATTTAAAAAGACGTTGAAGAAGTAGAAAGCAAACATAAGAGAGATCTTTAATCCTTTGTTCTGGTTAGAAACTTACGATGATGGCTCCAACTGGATCCATCCAGTTATCGATGTAGTTGGCGAGGATCACTGCAATGAGTCCAATGATGTTTGTGATGACGTCGAAGAAGTGGTCTTGAGCATAAGCTTTAACAATCTCGTTACTGAAGGATCTGCAGTAAAGAACGAGAAGCAGTTTGACCAATGTAACGGAGAGCATGATCCCAACCACCCAACTCTCTTGCTCTTTTGTTAGGCTGAACTCCTTGTGCTGTAATAGAAAAAACATGTGATTCCAATTGTGTGATATTATGAACCGAAGCTTTCAGACAAAGATCAGAAGGCTTACACTGGATAACATTGTCCGAAGAGATTCCAAGATGATTTGCAACCCAAGTGTGGCCATCACTGATGCAAATACTAGGATTCCCTGAGACAAGATTGATTCAATAACATCACTAAAGGGAAGACACACACACACACACACATAAATCTTTGAAAAGGATTATGATACAAACCAGTGGTTGCATCCTTTTCTTGCCAATGGGGTACTGATACGGGTTTGGTGTCTGCATAGAGAAGGCGGTAAACCAGAGGATGAAGCCAGAAAGAAGATCAAGAAGAGAATCCAACGTGGAAGCAACGATTGCTAAAGAGCCGCTTGTGACGGAGGCATAGACTTTAGCAGCAAAGAGAACCATGTTTGCAATGTTTGATATTCTAATCGCCAATGTCTCGCTTTTAGCCAGATTGTCTTGCTCTTCCTATGTGGAGACAACACAGAGATAAGTATCAATTAACAAGAGCAAAAAAAAGTGGAAGAAGAGACAAGTTATCATCATCATCATCTAAGCTAAAACCTTTGACATTCCAGGGACAAAGCCACGTTCAGCAAGTTCATCCATTTCAGTAAAGCCTTCAAGCATCTCTACCTGCTGCTGGTAGTAATCTGCCACATTGTCTTCCGGACCTGCACCCACCAAGACACAACAAAGCTTTCACAAATCTGTATAGCAAGAAAAGGGTCAAACCAGCTAAGCTACAATAGCTTCTCACTACTTTAGATCACAGTAACTAAAAGAAAGAAACCCCTTTTGAGCTTTGTTCTGTACTTTATATATAGGATACTACTACTACTATAGCTTCAATCACAGACAGACGTTCTTGATCAGATCCATAGAATATGATTAAGTTAGTTCAGTCATTTTCAAAAGAAAGAATACTCTCAAGAATCAAGATTATGATTACTATAAACTCATGAAAAAAAAAATCCAAATGATTTGCTAGACATTTGAGGCGAATCCATCAAAGCTTCTGTTTTAATAAAACTTGGCCACTAACTTCCAAAGAAAAGATTAAACTTATAGAATTGTTAATATGTTTTTGTAAGAATCAGCAAAGCTAAAAATAGCAAACAAAGTCCTCAAAAAAAAGTCAAAACCAATCCCAAAACAGCAACTCATATGTTTCCCCTACAGACCAGAGCCTTGTCCTAATCAGCCAAAAGCCAAAACAAAAATGTAAATGTCGAAGAAGAGAAGAGATCATTTTACCCAAGCAGCCAAGACAGTTATGGAGTTTGCTCGGCGATTTCTTCTCCTTGTGCTCGGGCGAAACCTGGAAGTCATCGAAGTTTAGCTGCCATGAACGGTCACCGTTACCATGAAACTCGAGCAGCAAGATCCCTTCGTCTCCATCTTCTGGCCTAACCATTCCTCGGTGAGATAAGAGATTAAGCTTGGTCTTGTCTGCCTGATAGCAATAGAGCATTCACTAGCAGTAATTCAGTGAAGGTGAGGCTTAAATGAAAAAAAATCTGAATAGACGGCGAGGGTATTTCGGTAAATAGCCGACAGATCACGGAGGCTAACACTAACTACTACGACTGGTGTGGTCGACGTACCAGTAACCACAGAGATACTTTGGACCCCCAGACACGAGATGAAGCGTCTTTGTCAAATTTCTTACGTGGCGGATTTTCATTCGTTTTAGTATCTCGCACGTGATTGGCGACCGCTTCCTCGACACGTGTACATTAGCCTCCTACTGTACATCTCGTGACATGGCAAATATTTAAACGACGTCGGTTTAAGTATTTTGGTGATATGGCGGGTAAATTTTTATTTGGGCTTTTACAATAAAAGGCCCATGAGAATATTAAAGGCCCAAGTAATCTAGGGTTTCGTAACTTCCACAATATAAGTCTCCGCCGCTGCAACATGAATTAGGGTTTCAGCTGCTTCACCTCTCCAGGTTCGTCCGTCTTCCTCCTCCTCATCCACTGCTTCATCCTCTAGCTGTCGTTCATTTCATTTGTGGTTTCTAACTGAGTTTGGTTTTGTCTCACAGATTTTGTGTCGGAAGGATCGTTCAGAGCAATGTCTCCGGCTAAAGGTACGATCTTTGACATTGATAATAAAGATTCAATACGTTCTTCTTGTTGAATACTTGATGGAATTAATTGAATTTGAATCTCTTACTAGAACTGGTCTTAGATTAAGCACTTAGCTTCACTTGAGATTAGTGTTGTTCAAATGAGCTTCTAAGTTATTAAAGCATTATAATGTGTTATTGTTGCAGTTGATACCACTAAGAAGGCCGACCCAAAGGCCAAGGCTTTGAAGGCTGCAAAGGCAGTGAAATCTGGCCAGGCCTTCAAGAAGAAGGACAAAAAGATCAGGACAAAGGTCACCTTCCACAGGCCAAAGACTTTGACCAAGGCCAGAGATCCCAAGTACCCGAGGATCAGTGCTACTCCCAGGAACAAGCTTGACCATTACGGTATCCTCAAGTACCCACTCACCACCGAGTCTGCCATGAAGAAGATTGAGGACAACAACACTCTTGTCTTCATTGTTGACATTCGTGCCGACAAGAAGAAGATCAAAGATGCTGTTAAGAAGATGTATGATATCCAGACCAAGAAGGTTAACACTCTCATCAGGTATAATGTCAAGACAGAGTTTTCTTTCTTGGTTTTGGTTGTGTTTCTTACTGTATTTGACGTAATGTTTGTGTTTTGGGATTGTTGCAGGCCTGATGGAACGAAGAAGGCTTACGTTAGGCTTACACCGGACTATGATGCGTTAGATGTTGCTAACAAGATTGGCATCATCTAAGTTTATCTACTACCTCTACTACTATTTGTGAAACAGTGTTTTTTGTCGCTTGTAGAACTCAGTTTTGCCTTTGAGATATCTACCATCGTCCGGTTAATGTGTTTGGGCAAAATCTCTTTTTACAAAACATTCTTGTTGCAGTTTAATTTTGAATTCAAGTTCTATGGTTTTTGGTTTCTCAATAATCATATCATCTAACTCGTTTATAAACTTGTGAAATGCAAACATACAAAAGCAATCTCTTCATCTTCAAACTGATTTCGGACCACATGTTTGGTTGGATTTTTCTTTATCCACATGTTATTATGAATGGAGAAAACTGAGAAATGACAAAAAACAGAAGTCTCTTATCCGAACAGACAAAACTTAAGGCAATGAACATTGATCATCTATAGTCTAGCAAGTTGTAGCCATTATGGCAGTCTCTTCACTCTCTGTCCGCTATTGCCTCTCACCAACAGTCTCCCACAAGGTTAGAACACTGTTCCTATTCATCTTAATCTCGACATCTTATTGTCCATTGATTATACACATTTTCTTATCAGACAGATATTCACTGTCCAAATCCCTCACTCAGAGCTTGTTGCTCACTTTCATCCGGCAGCAATCCTGACTCCTCGGAGAATAGTAAGAAACAGAACTCTTGTTGACATGGTTCTTCTTATATTACATTACATTGGCCGATGAACTGTATTTTTGATATCAACACTAGCATACCAAAAAGGAAGTGGAAGCAGTTGGAAGAGAAGGCAAGCTCTTGTGGGAGTAGGAACTTTATTGGCAACTTCAGTTCCAGCAACTTTGCTTCTTGCTGAAGGCAATCTACCATAAACTGACTCTCTTGTTCATTCTTTTGGAACCATACACATAACTTTGTTTGGTATTGTAATGTTTCTGCAGAGGTACCAAAAAGCTACTCGGCTTTTGTGGATAGAGAAGACGGTTATTCTTATTATTACCCATCAGACTGGAGGGTGGGTAAGCTATGGCTTTGTTTTTAGTTGTTGTAAGGATGAAAGCTTAATTGAATACGTATAAGCTCTGAGATGATCTTGTATATAGGAGTTTGACTTCAGGGCACATGATTCAGCCTTCAAGGATAGATATTTGCAGCTGCAGAATGTTCGTGTCAGGTTCATACCAACAGAGAAAACAGACATCCGCGAAGTGGGTCCAATGGAAGAGGTATGTAATACACATCTTACTGTCCCTCTGCTCTCTATATTTCATTTGAGATTGGTTCAACATTCTTGTGTCTTATTCAGGTGGTTTATGATCTAGTGAAGCATAAGTTTGCAGCGCCGAACCAAGTAGCTACCATCTATGATATGAAAGAGGTCAGATTCGCATCTTTGTTACTGTATCTCAAAGAATCTTTTATGAAAAAGGCTTAAAAATGCAGAGGGTGGAGGATGGAAGGAGCTATTACACGTTTGAGTATGGACTAAGAACTCCCATCTATGCAACCACTTCTTTTGCAACAGTGGCAGTTGGAAACAGTAAGGATAGATTATACAAAGATATGATATAGCTTCACTGATGAATGAGTGAAGATAAAAAGCGTTTCGACTGGTTTTGATGTTGCAGACAGATACTACACACTTATAGTTGGAGCAAACGAGAGAAGATGGAGGAAAGTGAAGAAGCAGCTTCAAGTTGTTGCTGATTCTTTGAAGATTCTTCAGATTTGAAAACAGACAATAAAAAAAATCTTCTGTTACTCTTTTATCTATACTCTCTCTGTTTACAGAACTGTATGTACATTTCAGTTGATATTTTTATATTCTCTACAACATCCCAATGACGTTTTGGTTCAATAGTAGAGATGTTCAATCAAACTTGCATTAAAAAGCACAGCCAAAATAAAAGTAGGATACAAATGTATTTACAAAACAGACTTCTTTTGTTCTCTTTCTTCCTACCCATTACACATTCTCCACCTAAACCACTCACAGCAACAACAAAAACAAACCAACTTCCTCTAAATCTTCAGTTTCAATAAACAAAATGATATACCTTAAGAGACCAAGCAATGAATAAACACAGTCCTACTTCTTGATTGCTTTCTCTCCTGAAAGAATATGGGAATCTACGTCTACACGCTCCTACTTTGCTTACAGAAACTAACCGTGGTTGTACAACTTCTACTCATGTCGTGTAATCCCCTGACCGATAAAGCCTTGATCAGACTGCAATAATAGTATCCCGTGGCATCACATGATCGTGTTATGTGTCAAGTTCAGTCTCTCTAGATCAGTCGATGTTGGCGTAGACCTTTGCCAAAATGTGGTTGCATTAAACGCACATACAAGCCGTTCTTACCCGCTAAAGCATCATGCGTACCTTCTTCAACTATTTTGCCTCCATTGAGAACCACAATGTTGTCCACATGTCTCATCATCGCCGCTCTATGCGCTATCAGAATCGTTGTTTTGTTCCCCATTATCAAGGTATCAAGCGCTTCCTGCACAACACGGCTCGACTCTGATTCAATAGAGGAGCTCGCTTCATCAATCAGCAATATTGGAGCATTCTTCAGCACCACTCGAGCTATAGCGATTCTCTGTTTCTGTCCTTGTGTAAGTTCAACACCTCTCATCCCGATATGTGTGTCGTAACCGTGAGCTAAGCTGCTGATGAAATGGTGTGCATTTGCGATTCTTGCTGCTTCCTTCATCTCAGCCTCACTCGCGTTATGCCTCGCGTAAATAATGTTTTCTCTGATCGTCGTGGAAAATATTATGGGTTCTTGTTGAATCAGACCCATATGGCTTCTTAGCCATCTCACATTATATGACTTCAAGTCTCTCCCGTCTAAGAAGACCTGACCAGCGACTGGATCGTAGTATCTCTCGATCAATGATATGATTGTGCTTTTTCCAGAGCCAGAAACACCAACCACAGCTACTGTTTGTCCCCCGCTGACCTTGAGACTGAAGTTGCTTAGTACCAACACTTCCGGGCGAGTTGGGTAGCAGAAGTCGATGTTTTTCAGTTCAATGCTTCCATAGACGTTAGGGGGGCTAAGAGCTGAGGTATCATCAGGTTCTATTGCAGGAACTCGATCTATGATTTCAAATACTGAAGCGAGAGACTTGCGACGCTTGAGGATGTAAGGTGCTAATCCGAATGGCTCGACAAGGGCAAATGTAGCAAAGGAGAAAACCATGTACTCGGTTAGAGCAGTTGACAGTTTCATATATCCGCGGTGTACTGAAAATGCGGTGTACCAGAGGAGGAGCGCATTGCAGGCGAAGAGGAGGAACTGTGAGAAGCCAAAGGCGAAGCCAATAGCCATCCCGTGGAAAAAGCTCTTCCTGAGTATCCGTTGAAGTTGAATTCTGTAGAGTTCCATCACCTTGTTACCGGCACAGAAAGCAACAACAGTATATATGTTTCTGACAGCATCCTCGAGTACTAGAGACGCCTTTCTATGCTTCTCCTGGATGCCCTTTGAGAATCCAGCAAGCCAAAGTTTCTGTTAAATTTGAGGGTTATTAGAGCAGAATAGAGAGAATAAGATTCTAAGCCTGCTTGTGCGTAACATATGGGTGTTTGGAGGAAGAGTAAGAAACGAAACAAACCTGAGCAATGGCAGAGAGAGTTAGTACCGGCAAAGTTGCCAATGCAACTAGGGCCAAACGCCAACCGAGCAGTAACCCTATAAAAATGGCAACAATAACAGCAAAACTATCCTGAATAAGTATCGAAAGCCTGTTGCTGAAGGCAGCTCGGACAAAAGTGGCATCATTTGCTAGACGCATGGAAAGCGTATCTGGACTATTCTCTTCTTCGTCAAACCATCCAACTTCATTACGGAGCATTGCTGGTATAATCAGAGAAAAATAATAAAAATGAGGCAAGTGGCATCAGTAACATGTAGTGCACTTAATTTAATAAAGAAGAAAATAATGCAGTACCTGAGAACATCATCCTTCGCACTCGCTCCGTCATTTTCTCCCCCATAATACCAAAGTAGAAGTGCTGCAAGAAATTTGCAACAACTGTGACTACTCCCATGCCAGCAATGATCAAGCACCACTTGTCAACCTCCTCACGCAGGTGGCTTCCCTTGCTATTATAGTATGCCGTCACTACCAATGCAATGACGTAAGCTAAAAGAGGGTTGAAAGAACCAAAGATGGCAGCACCAATACTCCCTAATACAGCATATAGCCACTCTGGGAAACTAAGCTGTGCCAACTTCCAAATTGAAGGTGACTCCTTGTGTTGAGAGTCCTTGGCCACCATCACATTTGCTGGAGTGTCATCAGAATGACCATGAGGGCGGCTAAATGTCTGTGAATGGGAGCGCTCATTTTGGGGATCTGATATCAAAAGGGGTGATATAGGAGACTCCGGATCTGAACCATTTGATTTTTGACGTTGCGGACACTGAATGTCAATTTTTGGTAGTTCTGGTAACCGCATCTCGAAACTATCTTGTCTTTTAATGGTTGGTTCCTTATCAGCGACATCCAAAGACGAGCCGTTTTCTCCCATTTTCTCTGGAGCAGGGCTCTGATCATTGGGTGACTCTTCACTGTTGAAGTACATTTCCTGGGGGCGGAAAACATTATGACCTCTCTGAAGAGATGGAGACTTGGCCATTTTCGGTGATGATGGTCGAGCAGCTGAAGAATCCCTCTCAGGCTGGAACCCAGCAGAGTCGTTGTGGTTCCTAACTGGCATCCTGTAAGAAGATTAAAACTCCATAAAATCGTCAAAGTCAACTTTTACAAATTAAAAGCAGTCGGACAAAAAATATTCTACCATGACGTTAACTACGCAAAAGACTTGACAAGTCGTTAGATACATATGTTTTGGCTGGAGAATCATACCGTCTGGGTAGCTTTGTCGCTTCTTCACACTTCAGAAGCTCAGCATACAAATTACCAAGGTTGATTAGTTCATCATGTGTACCCATTTCAAGCAGCTGGCCCTCTTCCATTACAGCAATATAGTCGGCATTTCTTATTAGACTTAGCCGTCGAGCTATTATTATGGTTGACCGTCCTAACATTAGAAGATCAAGAGCTTCTTGGACAACTCTTTCAGCTTCAAAGTCTAGTCCTCCAGTGACCTCATCAAGCAGCAGTATTTTTGGATCTAAGAGTACAGCTCTAGCAATTGAAAGTTTTATTTTCTGCTCCTCCGTCAACGTTAAACCAGCCTTCCCAACCTAGAAGACAAAGAAGTCATTTCTAACTCCTATATTGAAAAAAAAGAAGCAGAAAAATTGCAATTCTTAACTAGATACTTTCTAGTGAATGATTACCTGAGTTTCATATCCTTTTTCAAGTGAGCTAATAAATGTGTGTGCACGAGCTTTTTTAGCTGCCTCCTCTATCTGATCCGGAGTAGCATCCCGGCCATATGCAATATTCTCTCTTATGCTCAAGCTAAGCAAAGCAGGCTCCTGTGTAACCAGGCCTATTTGGCTTCTTAGCCACTCTAACTTCAGATTTTTAATATTTTCCCCATCAAGTAGAACTTCTCCTGTTTAAGAGAAAACCACAGATCTATTCAGCTTATAATAGTCTCCGTCTCAAGTGAGTATTCACGGAGGATTAGAATAAAAATATTGATACACATTTATATCACATCATAATACCTAGTGTAGGATCATAAAACCGCTCCATTAGAGGAATAATGCTGCTTTTTCCAGAACCATTTCTACCAACAAGTGCGACAGCTTTCTTAGCAGGCACGGTGAGGTAAAATCCACTCAAGACTGGAATTTCAGGTCGTGACAAATAGCTGAAATACACGTTCCGAAACTCAATATTTCCTTCAACACCAGACAAAATAGTACCCTCTTGATTAGTCCCAGATGATGAACGACTTATCATCTCAAAGAGCCTATATGCCGCAATCCTTCCTTGATCAAATGAATAAAAGTTTGTAGCAGCTTGATTTAAACCCCTGCACATCACAATATGAACATAATTAGCATATCAATGTGTATACAGAAACTGGAGAATAAAGATACAAGAAGTAAAACTTACAGCCCGCTTAAAATAACAGCGAAAAGGGCTGTAATAATTTCTCCACCAGTCGCCCTTCCATGAATAACAAAGAACCGACCAATCCAAAGTTGCAGAGCACATGAACATATAGCAAGACCATAAGTAAATCCAAGTCCAAGTCCTTGCACAAGACTTATCAATATACCGTATCTCAGAGTTGCTTGGAGAGAAGTTGCATAAGAGTATTTTGCAAGAGTTTCATTTGTAAAGGCATACAACGTCCTAATGTACGAGACCGCCTGCACATTTAGAATAAACCCTTTTAAGCGCTAGAAGATTGATACATGATACTGACAAAGTAAACTAACTAGAATGGAGCACACAAAAAACGACCAGTAGGGAATACATTTCACAAGAACTTGTACACATCAGAACTAGCATAACAAAAACGAAGCCATGGCTGGGGCAATATGTTGGGATTTCCAGATAGCAAGACAACCGCATTAAAGTAAGATAAGTAACCAAAAAATTCCAAACCTATCATAAAAAGATAAACACTATCTCCACAATGTTCCCCATAAGCTTATCAATTATAATACCTGTTCAGCAATGCTGGCTGCTTCAGCATAAGCATCTTGAATATTCTCAGCAAGTCTGTGGAGAAATATATTTGATATGCCTCCTGCCGCAACAATGAAAGGACCAGTGGCTAACGTAATGAGCGCAATTTCCCAGCAGTTGACAAAACCGATAACAAGACCACTGATAAATGTTGCCATGTTATGAATGTAATTTCCAACCTGGGAATGTCCAAGATCAAAAGGATTAAAGAAATGCCAGAAGATGTATGAATCCTTGCAAAATTAAAGATATTTGGAAGCAAACTTGAAATTAGATTTAAGATTTAAAACATACTTTTTCGCTTAGAGCCGACTGAATGAGAAGAACATCACTCAGCACTTGGCTTACTATATCCCCGTTATTCCCATATGTATCAAAGAAACTCATATCCTGATTCAGTAGTACTTGGACATACTTTGACCTGATCACAGCAGTCTGCCTCTCTCCAGTCAGTATCCAGCAAGACACCTCTACAACAAAGAAGGATTAATTAATTACGGTGGCAGCTAATAGCATCATTGTAATTAACGAATGAAAGACACAGCAAGGCTTTATATGCACAGTTTTAAGCAAAGGTGAACTTACCAATCCAACCAGATACGAAAACACCCCCAGCGATGTATACAATGGTCAGCGAAAGCTGCACAAATGGCATAGACAAATGGCACATTACTTCAGGATTGTTGAGAGTGTTTCTTGACATATCGAAAAAACTATATAGCTCCAATAAGACAAAAGCCTAAAGCTTTAAGCTTTAAACAAGAAAAAAGCCTAAACCTTTAACCTCGACACAAGCTGACACATACCTCGACGAGGCGATTGAACTGATCATCAGGCAACCGATGCCCGGACTCAACCGTATACGCAAGCACCTCAACAATCTTCGCGAAGTAGTGCAAGTACACAATCAGCGCAGTGCCATGAGCCGCAGCAGCCACAGATCCAAACACCATCAGCACCCAATCGAACCGATCAGCGCAAGCGAACAGCTGAGAGAACGGCACAGCCGCGGGAGGAGGCTCCATCTCCTCCTGCTCCTCGATCTCCTCGTCCTCCTCGGCCTGCGTCGCCATCCCCGCGCCGCCGTTGTTCTCGGCGCCGGGATCGAGGTAAGGGGAGGGAGACTCGGGAGGCTCGGAGACCTCCGAGACGGGGGTTAGGGGCTGTATGTGGGGAGGAGACCATCCGAATAAGCCTCGGGAAACCATCATAGCGACGGAGATGGAGAAATTAAACCCTCCGTCTCGTTCGTAGGGTTTCGAATTTTTTTGAAAATCTCTTCGCCGGATCTCTGTTAGGGAGGGGGGAGGAAGAAAAAAGGTCCGAGAATCGGCGAAGATATCGATTTTTCCGGTAAATATTGGTTTTTTTTTAAAAAAAAAAAGTTTTATTTTTAAAATTTTTGGGTTTTCTGAAATGAAATAAAGTGACAGATAGACAAGTCTTTGGTCTGTGTGTATCTGTGTCACCTGATGTAACGCTAGTTTTTATTATTTTACATTATTATTATGGAAATGTTCTGTATTATTTCATTATGATTTCATATTTTAAATAAGTATGTTTTGTATTAATTAATACTCAGGGGAGGATGCTAATGGTCAACTACGGCGACGAGTTTTTAACTTTTATTCTCTTTTTTTTTTGCTAAAGGATTTTTTAGTAAAAGCAGGAGAAATCTAATGTTTTATTCTTGTTTCTCAGGTATTTTTCGTTTATTTTTTTCTTAATTTGTTCTTGTTTTCCTTTTAATAATTGATAGGAAAGTCGTAAGTTAAATGTTGAATCATCAAAGTAAGACAATTCTCCTAAAACACACAAAAAAAGAATTTTTTTTTTATCATAAAACTAGCAAAGATGATAAAGACTAAGCTATTTTAAAATATCATTTTATATAAATAACTATTTTAAAATAATTATAAAATATTTTTAATTATAATAAAAATAATTAGAAAATATTTCTTTAAATAGAAGTATATGTATCTTTAGAGTTTAGATATTTTTAATTAAAGTTATTTTAATTATTTTTTATGTGTGTCATTTGTTAAAAATATTGTTTTGCTATTTTGAAGTATTTCTGTACAATTTACGGTTAAATAACTTATCTTTTATTACTAAATAATGTTCCTGATGATTTTAAAGATTATTTGTTTAATTTGATTTGACTTTAAGTCATTTCTGATTTCTCTACTTCTTGTCTTGGATACTGCAAGAAGGAGGTGGTTGTTAGGTCACCGCCATATTCCTAACAGTTACCAAACTTCTCTATCATTTTTGCTAAACAAACTTGATATGGTGGGATAGATTATATATATGGTTGATGAAGCCAAAAAAATTGTTCTGTTCAAAAAAAAATTTGTTCTCTTCATTACTATATACCACATGGACTATATCTAAGGTTAGTTGCCTTGTTGGTTTTTTTTTCTTGTTGGGTTAATTAATTGACGCTAGTATTGAATCGTTTCAAACTTTGTTATCTTAACATTATATATCTCCTTTAACAAAAAATAAATAAATAAATAACATTACATATTCGTGCTCCAACCATATATATCACGAGAATTACGTTCTCTGAAGTATGTTTTTTGTATGTCAAAGTTAAACAAAGAAAGCTAACTAATACTACAAAACATATGCTTAGTAGCCTGAAGGATCATAAACTAAATACTAAACATATGCTTAGGACATTTAACTAGTAATAAACCCATCACAATAGTTATCAAACATTACTCATTAGTTACGTAAAAGTAAAAACTCTTATTGGTAATAGATGTAACAATATACTCCACGGGAGAAAAAGAAAAAAGATTGTAGAAACTTGGAGAAATGTGCGTTTTGGTTAGTGTGCCGTGAAGAGATGCATGCAACAATAGCTGTCATCGTTTCTTACCATTTTCGCTGTCGAAGACAACTAGAAGAGCAAAGTAAGGTGCGGGTAACGAAAGAGAAAGGTGATACGACTTGTGAGAGTAGCCTTACCCAGTGGGGGCAGGTATATATCATTGAGGCAGTATGGATGGAGACTCTCTTTTTCTGCCAGTGCATCTGATCTGTTCCCTCTTTTGTTAAAATATCCACCTTTTTCTTGATCTTTAGCAAAAAGGGAAAGCTCCACGCATGTTGATTAAACAAATAACCAATGAGATAGTAGTTTTTTTTTTGATAATCGACTGACTAATCTTCTGGAGATTTGTCCATTGGTGTTTGAGAGATCTGGTTGCTCGTTGTGTGAACTAGATATTCATATCATTTGGTCACACAAACAAATATAATTTGAGATGTTAGATTTGGAATCCGGAATGTTTACCACCTTTTTAAATCCGTTTTATCACTCGACAACGCTTGTGTGATTAAGATGGTAGTATGTTGTTGTCTAGAAAGATTATTTGAAATCAGATCATTTGTTTCTAGAAATGTTTTGAAGCCAATTTAGCATTCACTGTTCTTTTCTACTTGCAGTCAAATATATTTTTGTTTATTTATTTTTACAATAATCGATCCGTTGATTTATATACCCTAAATGTTATATTATAGGTTGTAAATACTCACAACAATGAGTATTAGATTATATCATATTTCCCCAAGCTTTTGGATGATTTCAATAAAAATCTATCTCAAACCCAAAATTATCACATAATACGGGTATTTTTATTTCACTGTTTTTTTAAAATTAAGTATACTAAAACATACAACCTAATTAAATACTTTTATAGATCTAACTAGTAGATATACAAACAGTATATAGTAAAATTCTAATAGAATACATGTAGTTGAGGAGATCTAGAATATAATATGGTTGATTCTAGTTGGAAAGACAATCTTTAAAAAAAATATTGTGATTGAAACGAAAAAGCTCTGCGTGTCTCTAATTTTCTGCCGTTATATAGTATTGACACTTGGTTGTCTTTGTTCGACTGTCATTTGAAAGTTTTATATCACCAAGCATGTGTGAGCCATTTGGGGTTGGTATGGTCCAAACAATGTTTGGCCTTTAGTCAACCCGATCAAAATCTAGATCGAGTTAAAGTCAAAAAGATTATTAGATTGGTTGTTTTTTCAAATGATCAAACATGATTATTTAATCAAAATGGTTTGGTTTAGGGCTAATCTATTAAGAATGACTTGTGGTATATATGCACGGTTTTCTTTGGTTGGCATAGAAGAAGTTTCATCACATGCCTTTTTTGAACAGGTCAAGAACAAAAGCCACGCACATGGATTGAAAACGATGTTTCACCTATACAATATATTTTGGCCATTATAGGCTTAAGTTGCAAGTCTACGAGAAACAATTATCAATTAACACAACTCCTATCACTATCATATATAGTCATACATTAACATACACATGTGAAATCAACGTTGGTGTTTATGCTGCCAACATCTATGTTTTTATGTCAGATATCAATCATATCATAGTACACATTATAATATTAAGTACTGGTGAAACTCATAAATCGCTGAATCACGACAAAACAGCCGAATTTGAGTTTTACTTTGACGAGGTTTTCTTGTACAGCAAGAAATAGAAACCCACGAGTGGCAGCAACTTAATTAAAGCATATTGCTAATGCGTGTAACTCTAGACATAAAGATTTTGTCGTCCCCGTTCCTTGTCTGATTTGATTTCAAGAAAACGAAGGCAGTATAAGCAGAGGCTGATTGATATCGACTACCTCCTGTAGAGCCAATATTAGTTGATTTTTGTCCTCTTCACTCTTTGATCCTTCCAACTTGACCATTTTTAAGTTCCTTAGTACTCTTGCATGTTTGCTTCCATAGTCAACATCAACACTCATTTTTTCTTTTGAATTATACGTATTTGAATCGATCTTCAAAATAATATAAGTTGTTAGAATACGAGCACTCAAAAGACTTGAACTAACAAAGACTTTAGGTGATTGACACTTACAGTGATGAAAATACGCTCGATTGAAGGGCAGAGTTTGAGAAAAGAGATTAGTGAATCGATGTTTTCTTGTTTCATCGAGTCATCAATCCACCGCAAGTCATGTAACTTGTAGAATTGGAATGATGTCCAAGAAGAGGATAGAGATGGTTTGATTAGTTCCTATTAAACAAAAACAGTAATATATAACTCTCAAAAGCATGTTCTAATTTCAGAAAATGAAGTAAATGTGGTATAACTCTATAATAAAAAAATTAATAATGAAACGCATGAAATATATAATTTTTAATCGTAAGAACAAAAAAATAGATATTATCTTTGTTACCTCGAACATCCATCTGCAAAGTGTAAGAGATTGAGAGTTCTTGATGATCAGCAAGAGAGGACCGATGTCTAAAGCATTGTTGCAATAGTTTGGACCTTGTCTTACGTCGAAAACAGCATTGGTCAAGTTAAAATGCTCATGGATCTTGACCGAAGGTAGAAATCCTTGGTAATGAAGAGTTTTAAGTTTAGATGATCTGATATCGAGATAACTCAGCTGCGGGCAACCCGTGATCGACAAGTGAAGAAGCTTAGTTGCTGAATCAATAGTGAGAGAAGTCAACCCCTTGCAACCGCAAATCTTGAGGTTCTCAAGCCAAGAAAAATCCAACACCATGGAGGAAACGACCTCGTGGGTTAACGAATACACCGAGTCTAAACAAAGCTTCTTTACCAAGAAACCACTTGACTCAACACGTTTTGGGGTCTGATCGTTAACCTCAATACGCCAGCAAAATCTCTCTTCTCGCTTAGAACCATCGGAGAAGAAGCTCATATGCATGACGTTATTGGGTGCAAGAATAGTTGACACGAAGGTTGACTTCTCGAGGTGTAACACCAGCTTTCGAGTGTTTTTAGACGGGTCGTGTTCGTCGAAGTTGTGGATGAAGCGGGAGATTGCCTCGATGGAGCCGTTATGGCTGTGTGCAACGAGTAAGGCTTGGTTCCAAACGAACCTAAAACGTGTGGAGACGAAAGGGATTAGTCTTGCGGACTCCAAAGGGAGGAAGCTGATGATGTAGAGGAGAAGCTCTAGTGGTAAGGTCGAGAGGATGTCTGATTTTTGTTCGTACATGGCGATTGTATTGTGAATTATTTGAAAAGGTTTTGAAGAAGTAGTTTTATGGTACGTACGGGTTTCGGTTTATATAAAATCTAAATACCTCGGCGTAAATCATGATCCTTTTGCTGTTGGACACACTTCATTATTTTATGTTGTATGTGTTCTTTTATTATTAAAGAAATGCTCATACGTTTACGTACGTACACTAGATGTCCTCATTATACATATTTCAACATACTTCCTGTTTTTTTAACCAATAAACGCAACTAATTACAAGTAGTAAAATGTATGTTCCAACACTTCTGAGCTTGTCCTACCACTTATCTAACAATTAGGACGAGTATAGGCTGCACATTTCTTCTTAATCCTTCAAAAAGCATGTAGAATAAATTTGTTAGTAGATATGGAGGTTGATGTGATTAACGCATTGTTTAAAATAAACCTTGCCTAAGCTAGTTTTTTATTAGGAAACTCTGTACACGATTGATCTCTCCGGGTTTTTATGTTATATAAGTTTAGCTGCACAACTGTGATTATTTTTCGTAATTCTACAGATTACAGTACTATAGATATTTTGTCTTATGTAAGAGAAACCAAAACAATATTTATCGTTGGTCCTGTAACTTTTGTTTCAGACAAAAAGAAATGGCTAATCAACTAGCAAGTCCAGCTAATATAAAAAAACGGTTACATGCATGGTCATTTAACAGCAAAGTATTCAAAAGTATTAATCTTTTGTTCCATTTACCGAGTATGCAAATTCAAATCACCAATCAATAGTTCTTCTTCAGGTGTTGTGCTTCTTCATCGCTCCTCTTCAATCTACAGCATTAAACAATAAATTTAACTCACAAATAGAAAAGCAAAAAACCAAGCCAAAAAAACTATGCTCATCGAGAAAAACATAGTGAATGGGAGGTGTGAAACTTGATATTGTCCAAGACCTTCGACATATCTGGGAGGTGTGAAACTTCATATTGTGTGCAGCTTTTCAAGCTCATGCACTAGGTTTTCACGAAGTTTGCTTCTCTACTAGCATGAATCATGCGAACTTCCGAAAACACTCCCTCAGTATATCTATGCAATGTCAAAAATGCATGGATACATAGCACCGCTATATGAACTTTAATGAGCTGTGATCTTCATATTCTCAAGATCCCACACCGCTAGACTAGAACCTTCCTTCCACATATCAAATGCATAGCATTCAGCACAGAAAATAGGATCTCGAACAAAAATCTTGAGTCCTGTGAACAACAACCAAGCGAACAACAACCAAAACGATCATCGCTATTATCTCTTACATTTAATTTTATGATTGAGGCAAATGCTAGACTATTTCCCTCCGTATAGTACTCTATTTTGATAATATTATATTCAAACATTAGAATCTATTTTTTCAACTAACCATGCTTTTTTTTTTGTTAATCTTCCACACATTAATATTGGAAAACCTCTCTTGCCTTAGTTTGTCATATGGTTGTCTCACAAAATGCATCAATTTCAACTTTTAATAATTCTATTAAGCTATCGATATACCAGTCATGCAGTCCAGAATCCAATTTTTTTTTTGTTTCCCTTGCTTACCGGTTACATTTCCCGCTTTTTTCAAAGTATTGGTCTTGGGCCGTTTTAATGGTCTTGGGCCGTTTTAATGGTCTTGGGACGTTTTCGTGGGTTTGATGTATCAGGACGCTTACCTAGCCACTGCCGATGCATCGATTAAAAAAGACAGGTGAAATCAATGTTGGTGTTTTTGCTGCCAACATCTATGTTTTTATGTCAGATATCAGAGTACCCATTATAATATTAAGTACTGGCGAAACTCATTAATCGTTGAATCACGACAAAACAGCCGAGTTTGAGTTTTACTTTGACGAGGTTTTCTTGTACAGCAAGAAATATAAACCCACGAGTGGCAGAACACTAATATTGGCTCTACAGTTACAAGCATATTGCTAATGCGTGTAACTTTAGGAATGAGAAAAAAAATATATTCCTCACTAATATTGGCTCTACAGGAGGTAGTCGATATCAATCAGCATCTGCTTATACTGTCTTCCTTTTCTTGAAATCAAATCAGACAAGGAACGGGGACGACAAAATCTTTGATTTGGACTGGTAACCATAATAGGAACAACGGGAATGGACAGGAAAGGAATGAGTAGGAATAAAATTTTAGGAATGAAGAGGAATAATGATTCCTTATCAAAATCAATAAGGAATGAATTTGTTCTATAATTCTCTACAACCAAAGGAATGAAGAGGAATGAGAAAAAAAATATATTCCTCATGAATGGTAAATTTTTTAAGGAATGTTAAGTAATGTAGTGTTCCTCTTCATTCTCTTAGTTTGTCATATGGTTGTCTCACAAAATGCATCAATTTCAACTTTTAATAATTCTATTAAGCTATCGATATACCAGTCCTGTAGAGCCAATATTAGTTGATTCTTGTCCTCATCTTCACCCTTGATCCTTCCAACTTGACCAGTTTTAAGTTTCTTAGTACTCTTGCATGCTTGCTCACATAGCCATCATCATCAACAATAGTTTCGTCTTTTGAACTATAAGTATTTGTATCGATCTTCAAAATAATATAATTAGTTGTTAGAATAAAGACTTAAACTAACAAAGACTTTAGATGATTGACACTTACAGTGATGAAGATGCGCCCGATGGAAGGGCAAAGTTTGAGAAAAGAGATTAGTGAATTGATGTTTTCTTGTTTCATCCACTACAAGAAATAATTTAATTTTTGACCTTCAATTTCGTCGGTAAGTGGTCAGAAACACTTAATTTTGACCACGTTTTGACCACATAGACTCGTCAAAAAAGCTCCGTCAGAAATTGGCTATGGTTGGAAAGTGGTCAAAAAATTTTGACAACATTGAAAGGTCACAAATGTCGTCAGAAAACAAACGTCAAAAAATGGTCAAAAGTAAGTATCCATTTTTTGATAAATTTCTGACCACTTCATTTTATTGACATTCTAATAATTTTTTCCAGATGAATTTTTGAGATACTATTTAATAATATATTTACCAAATTATTAATATAACTAAATCATTATATTAACGGTGAAGTAGTAAAGTTAATGAAAAATTAATTAATTGAATAAATATCTGAAACAAAAGAATTGAAGTTTAGCAACATAAGAATACATATGAAACAAAACTAAAACAGAAATGATTTAATCTTAATTCCATCATCCTCATATAGAGGTCACTCATCATTTCCTCCATCAATTTAATCCACTGTTCTGTTTGGTCTTGTCCTTCTCCATGGCCTTGATGAATCAGTTCCTATTTTTTTTTTGACAAAAATGATAAGATATTTAAAGTGTCACGCTTAAAAATCAATCTTTCTTCATGCTTTAAACTTTTCAAATTAAAAACTAAATCAATTAATATGAAGTTAAAAAGAAAAATAGTTAACATAAACAAAACTAGACAACTGTAATCTAGATTTGGGTAAATATCAAGTTCAGATCTCTAGGTAGAAACTATGATAATATGTAATTCTTTTACACACAAAACATGGGTCTAACCTTGCAAGGAGTAGAGGAACAACGGCAGAAGCAAGGGTGAGATGGACAGTGATAGCAGCAACATTAAATCTTTTCAATCGTGACCTGCAATGAAAGAAAGAGAGGTCATGATGCTGGATAGATAGAAGAAAGTATATATTAAAAACAAAAACAAATAGAAAAAGGGATTCCAAAGGGGTTTGTCGAACTAAGAGAAGGAAAGGAGGCAGAGGAAGAAGCTAAGGGATGAGAATGAATAAAAAAAATTTAAGATCTAGGTTAAGTTAAAGACATCGTCACAAAATGGTAAGAATGTGGTAAAAAAAATTTCACTATTTTGTGACTACATGTTTTTGATTATAAAATTCTAATCATTTTTTGACCATTTTTCTTATTTATCATAAAATGGTCAAAATAAGGTCATAAACATTTTTGACCATTTTTATTGGTTGTAAAGTGGTCAAAATTTTCTGACCATATTTTGACAATGTGTTTTGGTTAAAAATTTCTAACTATTTTATGACCATTTTTCTTATTCATCACCAAGTGGTCAAAACAAAATCATAATTACTTTTGATCATTTTTGTTGGTCAAAAATATGATCAAAATGTGATATGTTTTCTTGTAGTGATCGAGTTATCAATCCACCGCAAGTCATGTAACTTGTAGAACAGGAATGATGTCCAAGAAGAGGATATAGATGGTTTGATTATTAGTTACTATTAAACAAAAACAGTAAGTGTGGTATAACTCTATAACAAAAAATTAATAATGAAACGCATGAAAAATATAATTTTTAATCGTAAGAAAAAAAAAACAATAGATATTATCTTTGTTACCTCGAACATCCATCTGCAAAGTATAAGAGATTGAGAGTTCTTGACGATCAGCAAGAGAGGACCGATGTCTGAAGCATTGTTGCAATAGTTTTGGGCGTGTGCAACGACTAAGGCTCGGCTCCAAACAGACCTAAACCGTGTGGAGATGAAAGGGGTTAGTCTTGCGGAGTCTAAAGGGAGGAAGCTGATGATGTAGAGGAGAAGCTCTAGTGGTAAGTTCGAGATGATGTCTTGTTCTTGTTCGGAATGGTGATTGTATTATTGTGAATTATTTGAATTTTCTGAATGGGTTTTGAAGAAGTACTTTTATGGTACGTACGGGTTTGGTTTATATAAAATCTAAATGTCTCGGGGTAGATCATGCTCCTTTTGTAATTTTGTTGTTGGACACACTTCATTAATTAGTTTTATATACTGTATATGTTCTTTTATTATTATAAAAATGCTCATATGTATACGTACCGTACACTGATGTCCTCCTCATTATACGTATTTCAACACACTTCCTGTTTTTTTTTTCTTACCAATAAACGTACATCTTAAGATGTCATACGCACTTCAGTATCCTGTTTCGGAGCAATCTAAATGTTTAACCGGAGTATTGAAGGTGGGCTAACCGCTAACGTACGTAACTCAGCCTTACAAATTACAAGTAGTAAAATGTATGTTCCGGCATTTCTGAGCTTCTCCTACCACTTATTTAACAATCAGGACGAGTATAGGCTGCACATTTATTCGTGTTCCTTGAAAATGGCTTAAAAATAATCAAAAATCTCAAGACATTTGTTTGCTTATAATACTCAATTAATCACAAAATGATTCAATATTTTTTAGATAAACATATACACAGTGTATAATGACACTACATGTTTTTTTTTTCATGCTCGTTCATCTAGTAGTTTTGATTCATGCCAATGCTAGACTGTTCCATCTAATATACTAGACAATTTGGTAATATTATACTCAAATATCATGCATCAAATTCATTTCTTCAATAATTCTATAAACCAATCCATTTCTTGCTTTTCCTTAATTACCGGTTTCATTTACCATTTTCCCAAAGGTGTATTGGGCTTGGGTCGTTTTACTGGTCCTGGGCCGTTGTAGTGGGTTTGATGTATGAAGAGTCCAGACACTTACCTAGCCACTTCCGATGCATCGATTAAAGAAAGACAGGACATGGTTGAGGAAGAAAGGGTTTAATGGCGAGCTTCCACGTGAGGACGATAGTCAAGGACAAGAGATTCTGGGCAGCTTCCTTCCTCATCGCCTGGGCTGCTGGTCTCCAGGTGATTCATTTCCCACAGTTTTTGTCTTCCAGTTTACAAATAGATCACACCAATTGATTGATTTTGGAAGCTCAAATCTTGATTTGAATCGTTGTGTAATTGAATCTCAGGGGCACATGATGTGGTTGCAGAGACAAGATTCATTTAAGCAGAAATTCGGAACAATCGATGAAGAAGACGAGAAATGACTCTGGCCATGTATTTGTTTTTTTTTTTTTTGTGAGTCTTAAAGGATGGTTAGAGATCTGTTTTGATTATATTTAATCAAATGGTTAAGTAAACATCATATTCCTGAAATTTATGGAGTTTTTTTTTTTGTACTATAAGAAGTTGCCATCTTCTTGTTCATACTGCAATTAGTTTTTTTTCTCAAGACCTCTAATCCAGTGTGGTCTCTCTGTAGTTGTTAAGAACATGTATCAGTCAAGTTCTCAATAAACAGGGAAGTTGTGTTTATTTTGTTTGTGATTGAGAGAGAAACAGATTTGATATAGAATGGGTTATTATTAATGTTTCATTGAACAAGTTAAAATGGGCGATGGAGTTGAATGATTATTTATCTTGTAATCGTAAATTAAAGAATCATACATTATGGTCTCTCAACAGCTACGCTTGTCCTTAGACAATGAAAATTTCATAATCTATCAACCTATCAGAAATAATTGTAGTCCGATTCCTATCAGAAATATTGCTCAAGAACAGCTAGAACATGGACATTGCAACACAGCCAAAACAGGATCGAATTTTTTTTCTTTAAACAGCTAGAATGTCGACGTTAAAATAATCTACCTGGTTGGATTTATGTTGGGTTTGTCTTGTGGAATCGGCCCATTTGACTAAAAGTCTAAATCTAATGTGGATTGTTCCAATATGCACATGTTGTGTCACACCGGCAACACAACCAAGACATGGGCAAATGCAACACAACACGACGTAAAATCCTCGAGATGAAAATATATCACCAGTTTATTTCGTTGTGAACTAAGAGAAGAGCATATTGATTATGAGTTTCTTTCCTCGCAAATTGATTCACCATTTTAACCATTTATTTTCTCTCACATCTTATATTTTGGTTCATGCTATAATGCTAGATGCTTAAAGCATTTCCTCTGACTGTATAGCTGATATTTTTTTTTAATGTTTATTAGTAATACTTTACATTTTAACAGGGAGAGAATTATTTCAAAGATTTTTGGTAAGCTGTCCAAATCTCACCGCTTTCTGTTTTTCTTTCGTATTTTGTTCTTCTCATATTTTTCAAAGAAAATTCTAAATATACCTTAAAATAGAATATATTTTTAATTGCCCATTTATAAGCATTAAAGTATATACAATAATCAGTTCTCTTATATATCAATTATTTATTTCTTTTTATTGTATATATATCAATCATTTCAAATGGTCGCATATTATTTTTAATTTATGTATTTCAGTTTTCCTTTATTTCATTCAACTTTCTGCTTTTGGCAAAGTTTTTTTTTAATTGTTTCTCGTACTTTACATCTGTCAATGTCAAGTACGATGGTGAAAAGGATCTTGAAATGACTAACTCAGAATATTCGAACAAAACAACACCATACATTGAATGCTCTGAGGCTCCGCCTTTTCATAACAAAAGCTGTCACACGTTCAAGTACAAAATCTTTTTCAGATGCTTTCCTTACGTGGCGATTAGAAATCGCAACAAACAAGAACTGAAGAACCTCTATAACACGTCCCCATATAATGCTTATTTGATGCTCCGTTACCCACCACCGCATTACATCACGCTCGTGCTCTAAAGCATTAACTTTCAATAACTTTTATGGAGATTAAGATTACGTGTGCTAAGAAAACAACATAAAACAATTGCTTATATTACATAAGTGTACTTGTTGCAGATTCCGTGGCCAGGTGTTGGAAACAATACGTAGGAAACCCACGAGAGTTTGAAGATGTGTTACATAATTCAAGAACTCAAACGCACCATATATTAATTATTCGTAAAAGGTACTTTTATTAGTGCAAAACATTTCATATTATTATAGCCGGATACAAAATTTAACAAAGCCAAAATTAGCACTACACAGTAACATCACTCTTGAATCTACCGATCCGGAAACTGGAAATCGGACTCATTGTTTTCGTTTATTATTATTATTCATAATCACCGTTAGTGCTTTGTTTACTTTAGACTGAATCATTGGTGGTAGGCCTCGAGGTCACAACATTAGCATCCTTTGTGTCCATATCTGCGTTAGCTTTTAACGAGAATGTCACAACTTGTAGATTACTAACTGGGAGCTCCGTGTCCATGTCTGAAAATGAATTAGCTGGTTCGTCTTTGCTTTTGCCCCACAAAACGGAATAGAGCCCAAGAACTATCACTATTGCTCCAAGAATCCTACAAATATTATTTAGATATACAGTTATATCACTGAGATTTTTGAAAAAAGCATTAACTATTTTCAAAAGTTTACGTACCTTCCAAGGTACATAACCTCAGCAAGAATTATAGAACCCAAAATCGCAACAATGACCATGCTCAGTGGATTAAAGGCAGTCACAAACACCGGTCCTCGAGTTTTCATTATTACTCCTTGAACGTAGTAACCAACACCTGAACATATTACCCCCTGCATCATATCACAGTAAGATCATTTATTTTAATTTGTATATAACAAAAATAAAGCCTAGATTATATTTTAGTATATAATATGCTTACACCATAAACAGCGGCTAGCAATTTGGAATCCAGTTGGATGGACCAGGCAGCGGGATTTCCCCTTTCAATAAAAAGTGCCACAATAGTGCCCTCAATTGACCCCATTAAGCATATGAAAGCTGTCAAGGATAGCTCTACCGGGTACGATTTAAGCGTGATCGCCTGCAAATAACCAAATCATTAATTGAGTTGAGTTGTTAAGTTCGGGAACCGGTTCAAATATGTAAATCTTACTTGGAGATTGACAAAACCGGCCCAACAGATGCAACCGGTAGCAATGAGCAGTGCGCCTTTGGTAAGATCTGGTTTGACACCAAGATTTGATGAGGCTTGATGGTCGTCGCTAGGATGAGTCCAAGGCAAAGGAATCAAAGGTCCTTTCACAACAGTCATAAGCATTGCTCCGCCAACAGTCACAACTGTCCCTAGAATCTTGGCTTGACTGTGTATTTTCCTGATGTTAACCTTCTCAAGTCTACACATCAAATATATTGATCCTTTAGACCAAAAATCAAAACAGAACAGAAACCTAAACCACATTAAACGAAACAAAACTGTGTTTAATTATAGTGACCTGAAGATCCATGCCATAAGAAAGGCAAAGGCAGGAAGAACGTTGGTCATTGCAGCTGTGAAAGTCGCGGATGTGTACTTCATACCAGTGTAGTATAAGTTCTGATCAATTGTTGGTCTATCAACACATAAAGCAAATTCAATTGACTTAAAAACATAAGATATCCATATATAAATGTTTTAAAGTAAAAAATAAATAAAGAACGAGATATTAGTAAATTATTCTTACTCCAATAATCCGAGCAACAATATCTTGAAGAAGATGGGCAGTGTCATCTTCGGCCGTATTTTTCTGTTCATTTCAAATCACATTAAACCAAGATGATCAGAAAGCATATTTTTGTAGAACAAATCATATTATACTTTTTTTTGTAAAGAATACCGGAATACGTAGACATGAGTCTATGCATACGTACTTAAATATACGTATACTATACGTAAAAGCATACATGCATGCATGACCATAATACAATACGCTAAATGAAAACACTATACCTATCCAAGAAAAAGGCAAATGGAGCAATGAAAATAGTAGCGACGATATGGCGATATGCAGCTAGAACGTGAGGGCTCATGCCTCGGTCCAGAGCGAACTTCGCTATGATCGAGAGTCCAGCGTATCCGAATTGTAGAGAAACAACAGTTAGGAATGGCTTCCATGTTTTTAGAGCCATATATCTGTACGCACTTTGGTATAAAGTGAGAAATGGGAAATATGATGTAAGAAATTAAAGAGCTGATGGAGAAATGTAGGAGAGGATGAGGTTGGTTTTATAGGACAGTTTTTAGGGTTTAGTATAATTTTCCATGTGAATTTAAAAGTTAAAATCTGACTTTTGGGTTAGGATGAATTCTAGGGATTCCACTTAGTAATGCAAGTCTGATAGTGAGGATATATAATATAAATCATGCTTTAGATGTTATCCTGAATTATAATAAGCACATACATATAAGTAATTTGGTGGTCATAATGATGATGATGAAAACATCAACTCAAATTGTTATAAAATTAAAATATTACGGGTTATTGGTCCTTTTCACCAAGGAAACTGAATACTTCTCACTGGATTCAAAATACCATTGGATTCAAAATTCCATAGATTTCAGATATGTTTCCTACAAAAAAAATAGCATGCTTAATCCTTATCCGATTACCTAAAAAAAAAATCAAGTTGTCCACATGCTTTAGTATCCAAATTACCATGTCGTCAAAATATATTTTTATGGTTTCGTATATATTGAGTATTGTAGCGTTTTTGTTGAAAACTAGCTCAGATAGGTAAATATATTTTGATATATAGTAAAAAATAAAATCTTGAAAAACTACTGGTCCATTGTAGTCGTTGCAATAATTTCTCTCCAATTTTTATTTCGCTTCCTACCAAAAGAAATGATATATGTAATGCACCTACAATTCATATAGTTCATCTCATTCGGTCTGACACCCATTCACTCAATCTATGGGTCTCATCACCGAAGGTCAATCCGTTAGTTTTTCAGTAACTCAAGATTCTTGTATACTGATTATGCAGTGATCACCTTATGATTTTCTTCTCGGTGTTTTAACTGCAATTCACTGTATGAGGAATCAGTTCTTGATAGGTTACTTATAATTTCATTACCCCAGTTCAAATACAATTACTCTCGAATTTTTTTACATATCTTATTTAACTTTGCACCATACACATGAAATCGGAAAGTTACGTTCCAAGAAATCATTAAAAACTTAAAGGTAGCAAGCGAATATGATACATAGCCAAACAAATGGGGATGATGGCATGCTATTGAGAAACACAAGTGGATCCAAGTCGATTACAACGAATTATTGAACCCACCAAATTAAATATAACTTCAATCAGGCTAGAATTACAATTAAAAATGTGAATACATGTCCACATAACACATATAATAAATGGAAAACGCATAATGCGTCCGAATCGGATCATATGTGGATGAATGATAACAAAACAACTTTTGGCCAACGTCGTGGGTTATGATTTTTTGGCAGTTTATGTGATTCTCCCCACCTGGAACCTCTATCTCTACATAGAGCAATAATAGTAATATTTCTTATAAAAATTAATAAGGGAATATATACTGCTTAATCTTGACGATTCCACAAAGTTTAATTCCCGACAGCCTATTTCATTGTGTATATCGTAGGCATAACATGTTATGCGGTGAACCGTCCTTGACGAAATATATTCCCCATATTCAGTGTAATATGTTAAGACTTTTTGTTTTATTTCGTACCTTAACCTGTTCCAGATATGCGATTTTTCAAGAAAATGATGGTTGTTAGTGACTTTCAAATCAAAATACGTTCCTAATACCTTATGTGCAAGTTAATACTTTCTATAATTGTGATATATCATATATCATGCGTGAATACATATCATGAACCTTTTTAAGATATTGAACCAATGAACTTACAATGTAAGAAGATGGAGTGAATATGTTGTTCTCCCCCACCATGTTGGACAAATTTGGCAAGCTGAGTCGTCATCGAATCAGCTTAGCTGAATTTTTGAAGTAGCGGATGCATCATCATTGATTTGATACTTGATTCGTAATAGATAAATATTTATAAGAAAACAGCAGCATATTCTATCTTTTATTTTTACAAGAAATTTTATTCGATAAAATATATGTTGATAAGAAAACATCAACCAATAAAAAATATCTCAAATTTATCAGTCAGACCAGTACAACTCTTAAAACCAATAAATATAAATATATTTAAAAAATAAATAACCAGTTTATGATAGTCTACTAGTTGAAAGACCATTTTCATTTGATATAAGAGAGATTAGGGTTTGAGTCTTTCCATTGTATTAAATAATTATAGTTTGTCATTTTGAAATTCTCCGGCTATAAGAAGTAAAAATACTATAAAATTAAGAGTCATAACCTAAGACATAATCGAATAAAAGTGAAAGCAAAATGATAAGAAAACAAAACTTGTAATATTTATCAAAAACCGATGATTCATATATTCTTTTCTCTGTAACACGGAAACGCTTCTCAACGAGTGGTATTCCTAGTAACATCCAGCTGCATAAAACCATGCGTGAAAGCCTTCTCTGACTCGTTTATTTAAAATAAAAAATAAAGTCCACTACGTACTCAACCGGTAGAGTATGATTTATCCAACAATAATATAAGTACATACGTTTAGATTCACGTCAAAAACTCCAAGCATACGTTTTAGATCAAAAGAGAAAGAAAAAGAAGAAGACACTATGAAAGTTACAAAATGTGTAAAGAATACTGATCTTTAAATATAAGCATATCCGCCAAAACAAGTGGTATAGTGCGGGCTGAAATTTATTCACTGCCACCAGTAGTGCAAGAAAATATTAATTTTGATTTCCAAATTTTTATGTGAAAATTAATCATAAAAGTATCGTCTAGAATATTTTCTCGAATTAACAGCATGTGAGGCTATAGAAAGAAGCAAAATGAAAGTATGACTTACATTGTCTAAGAAAAGATTTAGCAGACAGAGTGAAAAAGATTTAATATAATATAAAAGGGTTGATAAGGTTGTGCCATAACATGTCTCAGATGTATGTGCTGGTGTGCTCTTTGGGGTTGGTTTCGTTACGATTAATATACTATTCTCTGCTCCACTTACATGTGATGTACCTATTTTTGTAATATTCTGTTCGATTTGATCATTGTTCCAATATCTTTTAACTTTCTGATATTCACAGATTTGGATATGTTTAATTAATTGCTTACAATTAAATACCTCTAGAACTGGTCATTGTTAACCTTAAAATCGATATAGTAAATACGGGTATGGTATGGTATTACTACTATGGTTTCAGTTTAGATTGGATTTTAGTTTTAACCATTATCTTCTTTTTTTTAACAATTTTTTTTGGTTTCGTTCATATTCAGAATTCATTAGTGAAAAAGTTATTAATATTATACACTAATAGATATCATTACCAGTTTAGTTTTTAATTAACAAAATTTTCAGATTCGTATCTGTTTTATGCGAAGCGAACATTCCCAGCTGTAATCATGTATTTTTCAAACAAACTAAATTAATCTATAATTTCTCTGAGAGCGACGTACACTTGAGCTTTCATAACAAGTATAGTTTTAAATTGTTTTATTAGAGAACTACACCAAAGTAGAAATATACCAAAAGGTCAAAGCGGTCTCCGAGTCACTCTTGCTTACGAAGAAACTCTTGTCCCAGTTGAGCCGCGTCCACATGGAACCTTTAATTAACACGGTATGACGCAGCTTCACGTATTTACAAACAGAAGAAGTTGGTTTCACCTGATTGTAATATGAAACTGAATTTGACTTCAAACTCTATAAACAGAGCAGGTCCTAGGTTTTTATAAGACTTGAAGCAAAACCAAAAAATCAAGCCCTTTTTAAATTAAAAAAAGAACCAAAAAAATCGCCACTGTTTTTTAAAATAATGTAAAAGAAAATATGCATTACTGTAGTTTCCAACCCAGATTGACATGCAATAAATGTCAAGCTTATTCCACAATACTAAAGAAATATGCCCATGCTTCTGTCTATAAACTTCTCAAGACAAGATTAAGCCAATTTATGTGATACATATTCAAGAAGTTTACAATGAAGCTGGAGTGATTAGCTTCTGGAAAGGTATAATACGGCCATTAATTGATCATGGTATGTGAACTTAGGCTTTTAGAGCTACTGTTTGTTGGGCCAATGGTATTTCCAGATTATTTTGTACTCTTGGGACAGTTGATCCTTCTTTCTTTGGGGACATGTGGCTAGGTGTATGATATGGTAGTCTTAGGCCAATTGATAAAATGGTTCTTTCTAGCCACTTCTTGTGCCCACCTTAATTAAATGCCATATTCGAAATGAACTTCTTCAACTTGGCCTTCAGAGTAGATGTATGAATGATTATGGTGTTTACATGTAGTACCTTAGTTATAGATGAATCATGGTGTTTGATAAATATGGATCGCTGAGCGTGCGGTTGGATTCTAAAACTCACTCATCAATGAAGAAATTGTTAGTTTTGTATTGACTGGTAAAACTCTTGTTAGTGTTATGTTGACTGGTTTAGGAAGTTGCTGAAATATGTCAATGGTGTCAAGCAGAGATGGGTCATGAGCTCAAGTAATGAACACAATAGCAACATTACAGACGAAAATCTTCAGTCGTACTTGAACTCGAACGTATAGATATAATCAAACTTTCATTGAGTATAAACATATTAATCTATATTTTCTCTTTATGTAACATCAAGAGTCAAGACATGAGTTTCATAACAAATACAATCTAAAATTCTTTACAGAATTGCACCAACATATAACATTGCGACAAAGCTATCTGATTAAATCACACTGGAAAAGAGTATAAGTTCAACTATGGAAAAGAGAATTATCTAAACTAGTGTTTGGAAATGGCGTAGGATGAAAAAACGGATAAAACCGCTAGACAGACGAAAGCAAAGAGAAGCATACTAGCAGATGCGTATCCTCTGCTGAAGAACTTATCCACAAGATCAGTTGAATGTAATGCAACTAATGCTAGAAGTGCATCTTTCAAGTCTTTGCTCACTCCAAATCCAGCCGCCGAACCAGTTGCCAATAAATATGATATTATCTGTCCAAATGACATTAATTGTAAAATACAACTTAAGTCAAGCTTTGTTGATTACAAAAATCTATATGCTTAAAAATAAAATTATATAATTATAAATTGGTTAGAAATATATTATATATACCTTGTCACCGTAAAAATCGAGTTGATAATTAATAGGGTTCTTGGTTCTAGTGGCCAGTTCAGAGATTGTGAAGAACAGTTGTATGACAGCGTAAACTAGTCCGATGATGGCGGCTGAGAACATGTATCTTCAACCATTCAAAAAGTAAACAAAACAGTTAATAAACTATTACAACGTATTGAGTCCTGACATATCACCGACCCTGAGTTTTATAGATTTGAAACAATTACTAAAGAATACAATATATATATATATATATATATATATATTTGATAACAAAATAATTAACCGCTAATGTTTACGGACTATTTGCGAATTGTTTCATTTCGCTATGAATATGATCAGAACCGATTCTGAATTCTGATATAGCTCATGCAAACGAACCACAACAAATTAATTCGGTTTACGACACCTTTCCTCAACCAAAGCCAAGCTAACCAACTCGTATATAACTATATACAGGAACATGAAGAAAAGAAAAGTTAAAAGGCTCGTTGTGTTTACCTATAGGCATAAACATCTTTGAAATGAAATTTCATTGCGGTTCCTTGAGATTCATAACTGACGCTGTTGGTGCTGAGGATGATAACCGTTATAACTAGAAAAACTGCGGTTAAAACCCGAAGGGAAAGGACTACCACTCTTAAAGAAACCGGTGGTGGCGACGGAGGTGGTGGTGCCATGTAAATAGTAACTTGCTACTGAGGGCATCTACTGAGACTATTTATAAATTGGTAATCAAAGAGCAAGAAGAACACAAAGAGCCTGAGATGTTTGAATACAAGGCATGAATATGTCAATATTTATAACTGAAGAGAGATAGAAGTTGACTTTTGATCGATGGGATAATACCATATTCATGTCTGTGTCAAACAAACATATAAGATGACGAATATTATGTAAGGATATATATATATATATTATATTTATCTTTATATTATAAAAATATTATGTAAGGCCGTAAGGGTATCATATTGTATTATATTGAAGCTGTGCTGAAACTCGATCACACGTCTAGCTTACCAAATGATAGTGATATATATAATATAACTATATACTTAAAAAATCACCGAACCTTAAACAAAGTAAGTTCAACGGGTACAAATATAGTTATTTTTATGAGTTGCAATAATATTTATATCTGAACCAATAATGGTGTAACGTCTAGGCTGTAAACGGACCGTATCTAAAAAAATATTGGGTCAATGTAACATTTCTCCACAAAAAATATCATATAACTCGTTCCAGACCTCCCTGAATCAAGTTTCAAATTTATTTCTTTCCGAATCAATAATTTAAAGAGAAAATTGCCAATTGTGACTCAAAACATGATTTCAAATACAATAGTAAACCCAAACTTGAATCAATAGCAAAAGTAACCTAAAAGGGTATTGAAATTACAACTAACCCTTGTGAACAAACAAAAACCGAATATTTGTTCCGCTTCTACCCCACGTAAGTCGTCATGCAGACGACTTTAAATAAGTCGTCGACGACTTAAAACTAAGTCGTCAGCTCTGTTGAGCTTAAAATAATTTATAAATTAAAAAAAAAATGTTTGGACAAGTGAAAAAAAAAATCATGTAATTATTAACAGTTTTAAATGATGTAAATTAACATATAATAAAAATGAATAGTTTTCAACATAGATGAGTGAAAGTAGTTAATCATGATATTCTTTGGTTTTGAGGGTTTGAAAACATATGTTGTAGTATTGTATGTATTCTTAGGGTTAGATTTTGGAAAGCTTGGATTTTTTCTAAAATATATATTTTTTACTTATATGTCTTTATTTCTGTGTATAGTTAACACTTTTTAAGTTTAATTTGATTTTTTAAAGTGTCTAGTTAGTTAATTAAGTTTAGGGGTTATGTTTAGGGAAAAGACGACTTAACTATAAGTCGTCTGTTGAATAATTAATGTAGACGACTTACATTTAAGTCGTCCAAACCGTACCGAACCTATAATTTAACAAAGTAATTTAAGCCTAACCGAATAATTTACCGGACATATAAATACATTTTTTTTCCCTTTTTCACAAATTTTGGAAACCCTAGCGCCGTTTCTCTCCTTAGGCGACAACGAAGGCGAAATCCATCTTCTCTGATTCTTTCCTTCTTCTTTTCTCGTCGATATTTGCAGATCTGTAACCGCTGGTGTCGTTATCTTCTCCTACCGTAAGTCATTCATCCATCCATCTTGTAATAAGAGTCCTTAGAAGACTTACTGGAAGTCGTGACGACTTAAGACTTCTTGGAAGTCGTCTTGGAAGTCGTCTGAGCAGTCTTCTCACTATATTTTACATGCAGTATTTGTATTTAGAATAGTTTGCTTGTTCTGATGCTTGTATTTGATTGTATTTGATTGTTTTGCAAGGAAAAATGGATTTACCAGAACTCCCGGAGGATATATACGTTTGGGAAAGAACCCACTGCAATGAAGAGCATTTCGTATCATACTGATAACTCGAAGTTGTTTGCTGCTCTAAGTGAAGGTCTAAGAGCTGAATCGAGGAGCTGAAGGAGTCGAAGTTGGGAGTGTTCATCAAGTTCAAGGAGCTGAATTTTAATTGGGCTTCAAGGCTGGTGCATTATATACTCGGTTTCCAGCTTAAGATCAAGAAGAAATATGAGCTCGGTCTCGTTGGTGTAGAACCGATGAGGTTTTCACTGATAGAGTTTGAACACCTCACTGGTCTGAACTGCGCGGACATGAAGGACCTCGAAAATCCAAGGTGTGAGGTTCTGAAGGAGATGGCTGCTTCGGGACAAGATGGGTGTTCATATCGAGGCTGGGCCAAATGTTGATCAGATAATAGGAGCATTTAAGAGATGCCAAGAGTGGTCGTGGGAAGATCGCATACGGCTCGGATACCTTGCTATCTTAGCGGATTCATTGAAGGAGAAAGTTCTCAACCCCTATCGTGCTAGTCTTGCAAAGCTAGTGATGGATTTAGAAAAATTTGAGAATTATCCTTGGGGAGAGTGGCGTTCAAGGTGCTGATAGCTTCGTGAAGGCAGCAAATTTGGAAGCAAATTCATACACTGTTGATGGCTTTATTCAAGTTCTTCAGGTGTGGGTGTACAACTTCCCCAGATTTAGGTGCAAATTTTGGGAATCCCCAACCAAACAGGCCGACTCCACCGTTGCTGGCTTACAAGGGTGGCAAAGGACGCCGATGTTTTAAAGAGGCCATCTTGAGGCAGGTATATAAACTTCAGTCCCTAAAACTTGAGCGACTTAAATTTAAGTCGGCTGGAAAGTCGTCAGAAAATGCTTACTTTAATTTAAGTCGGTTATCCAGAAATGCTTCAGACGACTTTAATTTAAGTCGGCTGAAAGTCGTCAGAAAATCACAGACAACTAAAATTTAAGTCGTCCGGAAAAGTCGTGCGAAGTCTTTTCTAGGCGACTTTTAGGACGACTTAAATTTAAGTCGTCTGTGAAGCATTTTCGGGCGACTTTCCACCGACTTAAATTAAAGTCGTCTGTGAAGTAGTAGGGACTGAAGTTTATGCATTTTTGCAGACTAAGGTGATCAACTTTATTGAGAAGGACTTTGGTGAAATGTTTCCACGTTGGGAGTTTGATGAGAGGACTCGGCGCGGATAACATAATCAAAGTTATGTTTAATTCGAATCCTAAATGGAAGTGGACCATGGATTGCTGGGAAGTCAATCAGATGAATGAAGTGATTGCAGCGAGACTTTGAGTGGTTTGAAGGAAGATAGTGGAAGGCCTCGGAAAAAGCTTGTAAAGGGGTCTCAAGGAGGCTTGCAAGGAGGCTCTGTAGAGGCACCTAAAGATGAGACTGAAAAAGCTGTTCGGATGTGCCTTAAGGAGATTAAGTTGCTGAGTGATAGGTTGGAAGCTGAGAAGATGGTTGGAATCACCAAAACCGAACTTCGGCTCGAAACCACCTTTGCAAACAAGGGGTTAGTACCATAACCTCTTCCAAAATCAGAGAGAGAGAGTCACTAGGCAAAGTGATATGAATAAGAACTGATGTGCTTTGTTTGTTGTGTGTGCTTGGTTGAACCTTTGTTGATTTGTTTCTTTTTTATGTATGTATGGATTTTGTTTGATTTGTTTGATTTGTTTGATTTGTATGTATGGATTTGGTCAATGATTTTTAAACCCGTCTTGTACATCCAAATTTCAGAGTGAAAGTGTGAATGGAGCGACGAGTCAACCCGTCTTGAGGCTCCAAAGAAAGCTCCACGAAGTATCGCGATTCCACAGCTGCATGATTCTCCAGCAACGAGTGAACTTAGCGTTCTTGTATTGGACAAACGAGTACCCACCGCTGGACATAAGGCGAGAATCTCGGGCGACAAAGAAGGATAAAATGATTGCACAGTCCATGAAAAGATTGACCGAGAGGAAACTTGCTCCTTCACAGCAAACTCCTTTTAAGGGAAACAGCACTGTCAAACATATCATTCGAAACAAAAAGGTTGGACAAGGATATGATCCTTTTGCCTTCGCTAACAAGAAGATGTCGGAGGTGCTCACAGCCTGGTTGAAACTTGATCCGTAAGTGAGAAAATGTCCCATAATAGCTTGCTTTGTGCTATAAAATGATTGCTTATCTACATTATGTGTGTGCAGTTATTTCAAAACACGTTTGGATAAGAAACCACGTCTATGTCCAAGTCGGTTCTATTCCACACCGAACCTCCTTAGCATGGCTGGACGACGAGTAAGTTTTCTGCTATTTACTTTAGAGAGCTAATGGACAACAACAGGCGACTTAATTATAAGTCGTCGTTGGAGTCATCTATCTGACGACTAACAGGCGACTTATGTTTTAGTCGTCTTTAAGTCATCTGTTTAGATGACCTAACAGGCGACTTAATTATAAGTCGTCCTATAAGTCATCTGTTTAGATGACCTAACAGACGACTTAATGATAAGTCGTCCTATAGGTCATCTACCTAACAGACGACTTATCTTTAACTCGTCCGTAATGTCTTCTATCACTGACTTGTCTTGTTTTATATGCAGCATATGGATGCTTTTATTTATTCTTGAGGCAACAGTACCAAAAATCCATCGCATTTCGGGAGCGACGAATGTGCTTTCTTGACCATACTTTTGCTCAGCATTGGACGTCAAGTACCCGAATTTAAGGCAGGCAAGCCCAATGTCAATGGTTTAGGAAGAAAGCTTCCTGGTGGTTGGATTATTATGGAGGCAACTTACCATCATGGTGCAAATCTGGGAAGGTTTGGGGACTGATGTGGATGATATTTATCGCCACTCAACTACAAAACAACCATTGGGTTGCTATGTGGATATCGATCCCAAAGAGGCACATAGTCGTGTGGGACAGCATTGTCGGACATATCATAGATCGAGAACTCGAAGTGTTAGTGGAGCCTTTTGTCAACATGATCCCTTACCTGCTTGTTAAGTACGCTGCCTCGGATGAAGAACGTTTCAAGTTGTCTCTGGAGCCATACACATATGAGAGTCCAACCGTTGGAGTACCTCAGTGCGAGGTGGTGATTGTGGTTTGTTCACTCTCAAGTACATTGAATGTCATGCTCTTGGGTTTCAGTTTCGTCCAGATTTGTTGTGTCATAAGAATGGGTTTACTATTGTATTTGAAATCATGTTTTGAGTCACAATTGGCAATTGTTGCAAAAGTAACTCACAACTCAAAGTCAAACACAAAACTAACCTCTCCTTCTTTGTTGGAAATGGTTAGCTATATTCAACCCTACTTGTTCACATTATTCACGAAAATGCCATTAATTTATGTTTTTTTTTTTTTCGAAAATGGCTCTTTTACTCTCTCAACCTCATCACCTTCACAAATTTACTTGATTGCCATTGCCATCAATACACCAACCACAACAAACTACCAATTTGGAGCTCTTAATGCCCCCCTTAATGCACCTAGTACGATTTACACTCTCTCTTTCTCAATTGTTATGAACTAAAAACAACTTCTCTCTCACTTTGCCTCAATATTCATCCAAAAAACTCAAGCTTTTGATTCAAAACTTTTTATGGTTGATAGAGCTATTGAAGCATACTATTCAACGTGGGTTACTTTCGTTTGAGGTTCTGGGTGGTTGGAGAAGACTCTGTGTGCTAAGGAAGTCATCTCACTAGTTTAAGGTAAGAAATTGAATTTTTTCAGAGCGTTACGTAGAAGACTTACCCGTAAGTCTTCGGTCCAACGACGACTTAACTAAAGTCGTCCGGCTTTGTTCTTTAAAAAAATCGTGAGAATACCCTAGGCGACTTACCGTAAAGTCGTCTAGAATAAACGAGTTAATTTTGCATTTGACCGAATTGTGTCGGATATTTGACTTTTAGACGACTTAATGGTAAAGTCGTCCCAAAACAAAATTTCAAATTTTATTAAATCTAGGCGACTTAATGCGTCCTTGGTTACTTTGCAATTGGAAAATAAAACTTAAATATTTAACTTATCTCGGGCGACTTACGGAAGTCGTCACGGGCGACTTAGTTGAAAGTCTTCCAAGATAAGCAAAGTCGTCATTCTTGGTAAGTCGTCCCAAGTCATCTGGTCAAACCTTGGTTATCTTGGGCGACTTTCTCTAGAATCATCTGCCGGGCGACTTTAGTAAAGTCGTCTGGGTAAAGTTAACTAACCGTAGAAGACCTACAATTAAGTCGTCTAGCTTCAATTAAATATTGTAATTTTGTTTACCGGAGGCGACTTACCCGTAAATTAGTCCGGGAAAAGTCAAATATCGACACAATTAGTTCAAATGCAAACCTAACCCGTTTATCTGACGACTTCCTTATGCTTCCTTGATCATCGATAAGTCGTCGTTCGTAGATGACTGTCCGGACGACTTTAGATGCGTTGCGTAGATATTGTCTGAACGACTTACCCTTAAGTCGTGCGATTAAATAGATGACTTTCATCACTAACTTACGCTTACTAGCTAAGTCGTCGATATCTTATATGCAGCATATTGATGCTTGGATGAATGTGCTGAGGAAGAGGTACGGATAACCCACATCATTTCGGGGCGACAAGTTATGCTTCCTTGATCATCTCTTTGCTCATCATTGGAGTTTTAACTACAAGGATTTTAAGGATTCGAGCCCGATAGGAATGGTTTAGGAAGAAGACTACCTGGTGGGGCGTTGAATTATTATAATGGCACTATACCATCATTTTGCAGATCAAACGATTTGGGGCCTTGATATCACAGATGTATGCGCTTGAACTACTACGACAGTCATTGGATTGCTATGTGGATCCAAATCCCTAAGAGGCACATTGTCGTCTTTGACAGCATCGTACATGTATCTCCCAGAAAAACTTCGATGAGGTGATGGAGCCTTTTCTCCACATGATCCCTTATATGCTTGTTGAGTGTGCTCCCAATGGCGTGGTGCGTGCGAATACAGCCTGGCCCATTCACTTATGAGAGACTAGAGGATTTACCTCAGGCCGAGCTGGTGATTGTGGTGTGTACGCTTTAAAGTACATTGAATGTCATGCTCTTGGGATGCCATTTAGTAAAAAGAGTTTGCTAAGAACAAGGGGAAGGCTATTAGGGATAAGATGGCGGTGGATATATTTGAAGAGTTGCACGGCGTGCATGTGGGAAAACAGGGATGGCGATGAAAACTATGGTGCATATGGTGATGACAGATAGATCAGGCTGTAGCCAATGTATTTGTAACCTTTTGTATATAAACTTGATATTTTGTGCAGTAACCTTTTGTATTTGTAAACTTTTGTAATCTTATGTGCGGTTCCTTTTGTTATCATTTGTTTCATACTCTCGTCTTTTAATCTACAACCATCTCAACTCAACTAATATAAAACACTAATAATAGATTTTTGACACATAAGTTCATTACATGAAGACCATGAAGACCTTACGGACGACCTTGGACGACTTAAATGAAGGTCGTCTAGAAGACTAAACAGGACGACTAACTTGAAGGTCTTCTTGAATAAAACAACTCTAGGCGACTAAATGGACGACCTTCGGACGACTTAAATGAAGGTCGTCTAGAAGACTAAACACTGGACGACTAACTTGAAGGTCTTCTTGAATAAAACAACTCTAGAGCGACTAAATGGGCGACCTTCGGACGACTTAAATGAAGGTCGTCTAGAAGACTAAACTCTTGGACGACTAACTTGAAGGTCTTCTTGAATAAAACTCGACGACTAAATGGACGACCTTCTGGACGACTTAAATGAAGGTCGTCTGGAAGACTAAACCTCGTCTTTCTTACATTGTGGTTTCGTATGGCCAGGTTCCTTGCACCGAGCATCTATAAGCTCTGTGTTGCTTCTGAGTTTACGTCCTCTCATCTGGATAGCTCAACCAGGATTGCCATCTTGATTTCTTCTGTCTTCCCGACCACGCTTTACTTCGGAGAAGGCATGTGCGTTCCTCAACTTGTTGTCCATTACAAGGATATATATTCTCGAGTATCCTGCAAACAGAAAATCCTTTGAGTACACTGGAGATACAAGTGTGTTGATATGCAAACCGACAGATTCTCCAGCAGCTATAGCATGAGAGCAAGGTATTTTCTCCACTGCATAGACACCACAATCACATTTCCCATGTTCCAAATCAACCACACAGTCCATTCGCCACCTTTCACAAAGAATTGCCATCCGCCAATTGGTTGTACCGTCATCGTATCTGCTATCTCCGATCGAACAGCAAGCAAGTGTTCAACACCCCGACTATGTTGAGTAGTGAGACTCAAAGCATCTTCTCTCCTTTTCCAAAACCACTTTCCTAGCTTCTCCCTTATGAACTCCAACAGGAACTGAATCGGAAATCCTCTAGCTCGCTTCAGTGCGGAATTAATAGATTCAGCAATGTTGCTTGTTTTATGTTGTACCTGTCCCCCTGGCAATGAACCCTTGACCATAGGCTGGCGTCGGCATCCTCCAAATATGTTGCAAGGTCTGGATTTGCACTCCGTATCTCATCCATGTACGGTCAAAATCTGAAACCGTATGAGCATAAGCGGCACCTTTCACCAAGTACAAGAGATGTTTCCCTTTAAATTTTTTGACAATGTTTTCTTGAAGGTGATAATAACATATTCCTCGGGTTGCCCAAGGAAACACCTTGTCACGCATTTTAATGGCCAAGTGCGGTCGGAGACTATCACTAGAGGCTGGTCATCGGATACACAAATAGCCAATTTTGTGAAAACCATTCCCAAGAAGGTGCATCTTCAGCATCTACGATCCCAAAGCCAATGGAAATATCTGAAAATTCCCATCTTGTGCGGTTGCAACTAGCATAACACCTCCATACTTCCCACTTAGGTGAGTCCCATCCACCACAATGACCCTTCTCGATATCTAAAACCTTTGATAGAAGCTCCAAAGAGAGAAATAGATACTTAAATCTATTCATAGAATCAAGTTCTATAGCTGTGATAGAATCGGGATTTGCTAAGGAGATTTGCTCGAGATATGATGGCAGGCGAATACCCATCTTCTGCTGTTCCTCTCACCAATGTTTGTGCATATAAAAGTGCTCGTATGAAGTGGTGTAATCAAGAGTCATGCTAAACATCTTCTTCATTGCAATAGTGATATGCTGCGGATTCAACCCATCAATGATTCCAACACGATCAATGAAAAGCCTACCAACATACTTAGAGTCAGATGTCTCCGGCGATTCGATCTCCCACTGAACATGTATGTTTTCCACATACTTTGTTACCCAAAACGTTTCTGTCCCATGTTTCACACTTGCTCGACCTTCCATTCACAACCACTAACCGGACATGTTGTCACAAGGAGAGTTTTCGTTGACTTGTATATTCTGAAGGTGAACTTAAGCCTCACTGCTGTCAACCTCAGTTAAAGCGGTGCATCCTTGCTACCAAAACTCTGGTTGACATAGATATTGTTACCATTCGATCTTCCACCTTCCTGTTTTAATTCTTCAAAACATATATCATCTTCTTCATCCTCATCTTCAACCTTTCCATAAACACTGTAATCCTCACCATTCTTGTCCGCTTGGTTTTAATAGAGATATCACCATCCTCCTCCCCATCATCCTCCTCCCCATCGTCATCCTGCCCATCATCCTCCCATCATCCTCCCCATCATCCTCCTCCCCATCATGATTTTCATCTTCAACCAAATTATCATCATCCTCTTCAAAACATTCATCAGCTTCATCATCTGAAACCATTTGCACCTTGCTACGGCGATACACAAAGCCGTACACTATCGTTTTGGTTATCTCGAGCAAGTTTCTAACTTGTCTATCACTTGTAACATGAATAGGAAGGGTGTCGGAGCCATCATCATTTCTGCTGGTAATGAGTAGGTTATCTCCACGATTCTGTACTCATGTCGGGTTAAAATCTTCTAGAGCCATTGCAAGAAGTTCATCGTCGAACCTTCACTCAAAAAAACATTCTCGCTCCTTTTGCATTATCAACCACAAAATCCCAACAGCAATCTTTTAACAACCATTCCCCATACACGCATGTAACGCATCATCTGCAAAATTCAAAATAAAACACATTAGTAAACATAGAAGGCGACTAAGCGATGAAGTGGCGACTAGGCGACTAAACATTAAGGACGACTAAACGGTAAGTCGTCAGGCGACTAAACGATGAAGTCGTAGGCGACTAAAAGTAAGTCTTCTAGGCGACTAACGATAAGTCGTCTAGGCGACTAAACGATAAGTTGTCTGAAAACTAAGCGATGAAGTCGTCCAAACAGGTCATTTTGCAATTGAATTTTAATTAGGACGACTTACCATTAAGTCGCCGTAAGTCGTCTAAACAGTAAGTCGTCCAAGAAGTCATCTAGGATAAGCGGGTTAGGTTTGCATTTGAACTAATTGTGGATATTTGACTTTTCTGGGCGACTTACGGGTAAGTCGTCTCGGTAAACAAAATTACAATATTTAATTGAAGCTAGGCGACTTAATTGTAGGTCTTCTACGGTTAGTTAACTTTACCCAGACGACTTTACGAAAGTCGTCTGGCGATGACTTAGGAGAAAGTCGTCCAAGATAACCAAGGTTTGACCAGATGACTTGGGACGACTTACCGTAAATCTGGCGACTTTGCTTATCTTGGAAGACTTTCAACTAAGTCGTCTTCGGGGCGACTTCCCGTAAGTCGTCGAGATAAGTTAAATATTTAAGTTTTATTTTCCAATTGCAAAGTAACCAAGGACGCGTCAGTTAAGTCGTCTAGATTTAATAAAATTTGAAATTTTTGTTTTCCTTGGGACGACTTACCATTAAGTCGAGAAAAGTCAAATATCGACACAATTGATCAAATGCAAAATTAACCCGTTTATTCTAGGCGACTTGGTAAGTAAGTGCAGGTATTCTCACGATTTTTTTAAAGAACAAAGCGGACGACTTTAGTTAAGTCGTCCGTTGGACCGAAGACTTACGGGTAAGTCTTCTACGTAACGATTCGGAAAAATTCAATTTCTTACCTTAAACTAGTGAGATGACTTCCTTAGCACAGAGTCTTCTCGACCACCGGAACCTCAAGCGAAAGTAACCCACGTTGAATAGTATGCTTCAATAGCTCTATCAACCATAAAAGTTTTGAATCAAAGCTTGAGTTTTTTGGATGAATATTGAGGCAAAGTGAGAGAGAAGTTGTTTTTAGTTCATAACAATTGAGAAAGAGAGAGTGTAAATCGTACTAGGTGCATTAAGGGGGGCATTAAGAGCTCCAAATTGGTAGTTTGTTGTGGTTGGTGTATTGATGGCAATGGCAATCAAGTAAATTTGTGAAGGTGATGAGGTTGAGAGAGTAAAAGAGCCATTTTCGGAAAAAAAAAACATAAATTAATGGCATTTTCGTGAATAATGTGAACAAGTAGGGTTGAATATAGCTAACCATTTCCAACAAAGAAGGAGAGGTTAGTTTTGTGTTTGACTTTGAGTTGTGAGTTACTTTTGCAACAACCCCTAATTTAAAACTTAACTATCCATATATTATAACTTTTATTGGTTTTTATTGGTTTATTGTTAGCTATATAATTTATGCCAACTAAACAAGATAATAATCCAATTTTTTTTCCATAAAAATGTTCATACACTATTCAAACTGCACACTATCACTATCATCAAAGAAACTTTGAAAATTTCATATTTTGAGAGACTTTGTAAACCTTTTTTCTTTGAATAAAATTGAATTTTTATTTGGTTTTAAAATGGTTTGATTTAACCATAAACCGATTAAAATATTGTAGTTAAGTTCCAAAGTATTAATTCAGGAAGAAAAAGACTTCGAACTGTCGATTCAGAAAAAATAAGTTTATAACTTATGATCAGGAGAAATATGATATGAAATGATGATTTGAAGAATGTCTGATATTAAGTGATAGTTTTCGTGAAAATATCTTCTTATCATGGAAAGTTCACGGTATTGGACAATCCTTCCACCGATTCTACCTCTATATAGTATTTTTTTTATTCAAAGTCTATATAAGTATTTAGCCGTCTAAACTATACAAGAATCTGTATCCATAAATCAACATTAAATTTGTTGAAGTTCCTAAACTCATGAACTTTTAAAATAGTTATACGTTAATCAAAAAGGAAATTCCAAAACTCATATAAATTTTGACATTTAAAAATAGTTATTCGTGAACTTTTTGGTCCAGAGCCAATCCCGCTTAAAATTCCTAGTATGAAATGTGTTTGACATCTACCAGCTAAAATTTGAAAACGTGTATCTTTTTTTGCTATGTGCAAAGCAAATTCAAAGTTTAGAGAAGATATTTACAATAATGATACTCCATCCTATTTCAATATGTATAATGTTTTAAATTTTTTTATTTTATAAACTGTGTAATTAAAATTTTATTATTTTGTTTATTATTTTGTTTACAGTTAAATAAATTAATTTTGAATTATATATTTTAGTGATAATTTTTGAAGATTTTTTTCTAATATGTGTGTATTGATGTAATACATCATATTAATATGAAATAGAAGGAACACTATTTATTAGTTCTGCTCCTTTTATGATGTTATTTTTTTACAACAATGAACAAAAAACTACTTAACTAAGAGACCACCGGAGCAGGAAGCCAAGCTGGAGATATAGAATCAACATATAACATAGCTGAAGGAGAACTCTTTACACCACGTGCAAGTTTGTCTGCCATTGTGTTTTTTGTCCTCGAAATATGTATGATCTTGAAATTAGGAAAAAAAGTCTTATTGCGGCAAAACTCTTCCATGTGTGTAGCAAAAGCTGGCCAAACCTCAGGTGACGATACCATCTTCACCAGTTGAGAACAATCCGTCGCAAAAACTACTTCTGAGAACTGCAAGGTCTTCATGCACTCTATTGCCCATATCAGTGCTTCACATTCAGCATGTAAAGGTGATATAGACTTCTTCTTAGGTTCATGGCCCCCATCATAACATCATCTGAATCTCTCACTTGACAAAACCAACCCTGTCCCATAAACTTATCTTCCTCCTTCCAGGATCCATCAATAAAACAAACTCTTGTGTACTCCATTGATTGCTAATTCGTTGGTTCCTGTAAAGGAACTTCGTGGTGTTGGATTAGTAATTGTTCCTCAGTCCAAATGGATCTTTCCACTTCTGTTTTACGTAATATTTCTTGTGGATTACCATTCCTTTTTGGATAAATTTTTTCGCTTCTATTCTTCCATATATACCACATAATCCATGGAAAACACTCTGAATCAAACTCCTTTGAAATCCTCCAACAAATAATTCAGGCTAGTGTAAACCGAAGATGTTTTTATCACAATATTTTGATCTAAAATGATATTGTTAATTAAGTAGAACCTTCTTTTGGGATAGTTGAAACCATGTTTGTATAGAAAGATAGTATCTATATATATATATATCGAATTCAGAATATAAAAAACATATCTAACTGATATATATGTATATATAATGCAAAAAGGTCTCCTCAGAAAACAACGCGACGTTCTATGTTTCCACATTCTGCCATCGTGCTGTTTAACTTTAAGTAACCACAGATCCGAAACGCGACTTTCCTCTACGGAAAAGCAAAGTCCTTCGAGTCCAAAGCCAGCATCGAGATTCGTTGACCGATCTAAACAGAAGAGAAGCCATGTCAGAGACCGCCGTCCACGGAGAAGCAATCGAATGGGAGTCCGAAGACGAGGATTCCGATGACGACTCAGAAGAAGAAGAGTATACCTCACCGTCGCAGCAACCACCCTCTTCGGCGAATTTCGATAAAGATCGGCACTTGGTGTACTTGCAGATGATGTACGAGCTGCTTCCGTACCATTACCAATCTCAGGAGATCAACCGACTCACCCTCGCTCACTTCATCATCTCGGGACTTCACTTTCTCGGCGCAACAGACCGTGTTCGTTCGTCTCTCTGTTTTTCTCTGTCTCTCTCTGTTTTTCGGTTTTAGTTATGTTCTGTAATAAAATCGTTAAAGTGTGTGACTTTCATATGTGGTTTCTGATTTTTAACTTGATTTCGTTGATCAAGGTTGATAAAGATGTGGTTGCGAACTGGGTTCTGTCCTTCCAGGCCTTCCCTAGGAACAGAGCTTCACTTAAAGAAGGTACCTTTATCGTATATTTGGTGGCTGAGAATCGCGAGAACTTCTTTCTGAATGGTGAGGTGTTGATTTGCAGGTGAATTCTACGGTTTCTATGGTTCGAGGAGCTCCCAGTTTCCTATAGATGAGAATGGGGTAAGGATTAGCCTGTTATCCTCTATGCTTTAATGTCTTTGTTTTGCATGTGTGTGGGGTTTACGTCTAGTTTGTGGTGCAGGATCTGACTCACAACAACAGTCACCTGGCAAGTACATACTGTGCCTTGGCTATTCTTAAGGTCATTGGGCATGATCTCTCGACCATCGACTCTGGATCACTGTTGTTGTCAATGAAAAACCTTCAACAAGATGATGGAAGGTATTGGTTTAAAGCTTATAAATTGTTTTTTTGCTTCGTTCTAAGCCTTTTGGGGTAGAATAATAAGTTTGTTATGTCGTCATAGACTAATGTGTAATGAGTGTGATTAATTGTTTTTTTGTTTTGCTACAGCTTCATGCCTATCCATACTGGTGGCGAGACAGATCTTCGGTTTGTATATTGTGCTGGTTAGAATTAGCTCCCTAACAAGATTTACAGACCATGTCTTTATGGTTTTAGTAGTCTTATTTTTATTTTTTGTTTGTTTGTACAGCCGCAATCTGTGACATGTTGGGTGATTGGAGTGGAATGGACAAGGAGAAGGCTAAGAATTACATACTAAACTGTCAGGTTTGTTTCTGTTTCGTCATTTTTCTTTCTTTAAGTTTATTTTATGTGTTGAAAAGACATTTGTTGTGCAACATTCTCTGTGCAGTCATATGATGGTGGCTTTGGGTTGATCCCTGGTTCTGAATCTCATGGTCAGTTGAAAACAATTCTTCTATAATCTTTAACTTGGTTTTACGCATTTGCAATGAAAGTATATTTTGTGAACTGGCTAAAAAATTGTTACTCACTAAGGACACTATAGATAACAAATTCTTTTCATAAATAGTCACTGGCTTACCTACGTTGCTGCAACTTAGCTATGCAGGTGGTGGTACATACTGTGCTATAGCATCCCTTAAATTGATGGGGTTTATTGGGGTTGATCTACTGTCAAATGATTCATCCAGTTCAATTCTAGACCCTTCATTGCTTCTCAACTGGAGCCTACAGGTATTTGCTTCATTAACATTGTTCAGAGGTTTCATGTCTGTCACCTGTGTGATCTTATGTTTTTTTTTTTTGCTTTCCGTGCTTATAGAGACAAGCCAGTGATGGTGGATTTCAAGGAAGGACTAACAAACGGAGCGACACATGCTATGCATTTTGGTAACTCCCCCCTCATATTTTCGCTGTCACTGGACTCTCTGTTCGTTACTATCCGCTGATACGGTGCCTTGTGTAGGATTGGAGCTGTCCTTAAACTCATAGGAGGCGATGCTTTCATCGACAAAACTGCTCTTCGCCAATTTTTACTGAGTTGCCAGTCCAAGGTACCTCTCCCTTAAATGTCTCTTATAGTTCCTAGTTGCTGCCAACAAATAGTTTATTTGTGACATTGTCTTTTCATTCATGTATTAGATTCTTAACAATGTGATAACGTTGTTGTTGCAGTATGGTGGGTTCAGTAAATTTCCTGGAGCGTTACCAGATCTGTATCATTCGTACTATGGTTACACTGCGTTTAGCTTCTTGGAGGAACCGGGATTGAGTCCTCTATGCCCTGAGCTTGGGTTACCACTTCTTACATCCACCTTGGGAATCTGATCCCCCATCAAAATCCTACATTCTTTTTTGGGAAAATCGCATAAAAAACCTTGAAAGTGTCACTTACTAGCACTTTAAACCTTGAAGTTTTTTCACTAACACTTTAAACCTTCAAACTGATATTTATATCATAAAAAACCTTCGAATAACAAAAATGACCGGTTCAACAGGTTAAAAAAGTTTTTTCAAAAAATATTTAATTAATAAAATAAATAAAAATTAATAAAATCGAAAATTTAACAAAACTCATAAATTAAAAATGAAAAACTAAATAAAGATTTAGAAAATAAAAAACGAAAATTCAATAAATAAATAAGATCAAATTAAAATCTGAGAAAATCATAAATTTCAAAAGTTGAAAAATTTAAAAATTTTTTTTTCATTTTCAAATATATTGTCGGAAATTATCATTGGAAATATGCGTTATTGTGGGTGATTGGTTGAGCTTTAACAAGTGAATTTAGCTTTAATTTCTATCTACAACCATATATGTTACCAATCATGCTTTATATAATTTTTAAAGCTAAAGCCTCTGATTTTAAAAAATAGCTGTAGGAGCCTTATTTTCTAAAATATATTTTGATTTTATATTTTTAAAAATTGTTATTTTAAAATATATTTTATTTTGTGGGTGATTGGTTGGGCTTTAACAAGTGAATTTAGCTTTAATTCCAAAAATTAAAATATATTTTAAAATAACAATTTTAAAAAAATATAAAATCAAAATATATTTTTAAAATTACAATTTTTTTATATACCATATCATCGTTCACAATAAAATTTCAAATATATCACCAATCATGATGATGTTTTTTACGAACCATTAACAATATAACGGCATATTTCCAATGATAATTTCCGACAATATATTTGAAAATGAAAAAAAATTTAAATTTTCAACTTTTTGAAATTTATGATTTTCTGTATTTTAATTTGATCTTATTTATTTATTGAATTTTTCGTTTTTTTTTATTTTCTAAATCTTTATTTAGTTTTTCATTTTTAATTTATGATTTTTGTTAAATTTTCGATTTTTATTAATTTTTATTTATTTTATTAATTAAATATTTTTTTGAAAAAAACTTTTAACCTGTTGAACCGGTCATTTTGTTATTTGAAGGTTTTTTATGATATAAATATCAGTTTGAAGGTTTAAAGTGTTAGTGAAAAAACTTCAAGGTTTAAAGTGCTAGTAAGTGACACTTTCAAGGTTTTTTATGCGATTTTCCCATTCTTTTTTTATCTACCAACTGTAACTTTTATCTAGTAAGGATTATTGGTTTGTGTATTTCAATAGATTTAAATATCATAATTAAACATATTATACGCGCCTAATCACTCTTTTTCAGCAGTTGGTTTCTTGCTAATGGTAACATTGCCAAAAAAAAAAAATCAAAAGGAAATTGTTGTATATGAATTGTTTTCTATTTTCATCATTGGAATGCAGAATCAGTGATTAAGAAAGTGCCGAATCATTAGAAGTAATTTTGACAATTTCAGTGTTGTCGAGGGCCACTTGGAAGTATCAGACATAAACTGAAGAGATTGAGACAAAAGGGGAAAGAGATTCCACCCCACTTGGGTCTCTCTAATGAGTCTTGTCTTTATTCATTTATCGTGTTCTTCCAATTTATCGGTCCATGTTCAAAGTTTCAATACCATTAAAAACACTATATATTTATCAATGTAGCGTTTCTAAACGAATGATAATCAATTAACAATTCTTATCTTTCTTCTCTTTCACGTTCACGTGTTATAACTCAATATCCGCATAAAATATTCAACATTCGTTCAGAACTAATGCCTTTTAAAAAGTTAAGTTAAAGTTAAACTGCTGAGTACGTGCATCTTTAAATGTCAACCACAACAGTATTGAAGAAAAAAAAAAGTAACAAAAACGAATCCAAGGCCTGTTTTCTACTTTTTATATAAGACCATTACCATGATTGAATAATCCCACAAACTATTGGCTAAACAAATTATTTATCCCCTGAAAATTTACAAAACCGGCTTAATCCAACGAAGAGCCAAAATAATTCAGACCAAAAAATGTTGATGACAAGGCAAGCATAGCAGCCAAAACGCTAAATCAAAAATTAACAAGACAATTAAAATCCAAAGAAAAAATTAGCAAAGTTCTGATTATTTCAATAATATAAAAATTGAAACTCTTTAAGTTCTTGGACCACCTTTTGTCATGTTCTTGATGAAAACTTCATCTTCAATAATCTGACTCTCAAAAACTCTGTGTTTACCAATTTAGCCCTTGTTGACTTCCTCAGCTTCTGAAATCTCAGTCACTTTCCTCTTGTAAAGCTTCTCCTCTGCGTCTCTCAAGAACTTGAACCTTGGCAAAGGCGAAGACGATGATGCTGGTGAATGTGATGATGACAATGGAGATGATCTCACCATCCTGTTAAACTCAGCATCAGTCGATGACTCGAAGAAGACCTCTTCTCTTCTGCCGTTACAAGACTCCGTTAACGGAGTGAAAGGAGGCGTGAACAACGAAGGGGAAGCACGAGGAGTGAGAAACGGAGGAGTTGAACCACTTTCCATATTTAGAAACAAATCATTCAAGCTCTTTCCTTTTGTGGAAACACCGTCTTCAGATTCCATTTCCTCCACTGTTTCTTCCATGATAGTGAACAGAAACCTCGGCACAAGCCCTGGACCCACTACATTCCCAAACCCACCTTCATCACCACCAGGAGGAAGAAGACACTGCTGTTGAGTTCCAATGGGTTTAGGGCTAGAGAACGAAGGAGGAGAGGAAGAAGAAGGGTTGGTGCTGCAACAGAGGATGAAGAGAAGCTCTCTTGTTGCAGGGGTAGAATAGTCATTGTGGAGATCAGGTCTAGTACTCGTTGTCGACCTCCTCTTCTTGCACCAGAGCAAGTGATAGAGCTCAGCGAGAAGGGCTAGTAGCAAACAACCAAAGACTATGCTTAGAGCAAGTCCCACACTGCTCAAAGATCTCATGTTGCTTCCTCCAGATAAGATTCACATCTCTTGTTCACCATTTAATCAGAATGAAATGCCTTTATGACAAATCAAATCCTTAGCAAAAAAAGAAACAACTTAACAGTCAAATGTGAAGTGCAGAAGGAATCTACGAAGGTTGTTTATGATTCTGAGAAATGAAGGTTTATGTGGAGAAAAACCAGATTTAAAGTAAAAAATAAATAAATTCCAAAAATGAGTGTAACATAGTGAAGTGTGAAAGTGAAATTTCTCTATATAGCTTCTTTATTTATTGGTTAAAGGAAACTTCGCTATAGATAACATCTTTTTACAAGCAATAAAAAACCTAAAATGTTTACGAAATTTTACCTTAACGAAAGCCACGGCTGACCATTCCTTTTTTTTATAGAAAATTTAGGGGAAAATCGCATAAAAAACCTTGAAAGTGTCACTTACTAGCACTTTAAACCTTGAAGTTTTTTCACTAACACTTTAAACCTTCAAACTGATATTTATATCATAAAAAACCTTCGAATAACAAAAATGACCGGTTCAACAGGTTAAAAGTTTTTCAAAAAAATATTTAATTAATAAAATAAATAAAAATTAATAAAATCGAAAATTTAACAAAAAATCATAAATTAAAAAAAATGAAAAACTAAATAAAGATTTAGAAAATAAAAAAAACGAAAAATTCAATAAATAAATAAGATCAAATTAAAATACAGAAAATCATAAATTTCAAAAAAGTTGAAAAATTTAAAATTTTTTTTTTCATTTTCAAATATATTGTCGGAAATTATCATTGGAAATATGCCGTTATTGTGGGTGATTGGTTGAGCTTTAACAAGTGAATTTAGCTTTAATTTCTATCTACAACCATATATGTTACCAATCATGCTTTATATAATTTTTAAAGCTAAAGCCTCTGCTTTTAAAAAATAGCTGTAGGAGCCTTATTTTCTAAAAATATATTTTGATTTTATATTTTTTAAAAAAATTGTTATTTTAAAAATATATTTTTATTTTGTGGGTGATTGGTTGGGCTTTAACAAGTGAATTTAGCTTTAATTCCAAAAATTAAAATATATTTTAAAATAACAATTTTAAAAAATATAAAATCAAAATATATTTTAAAATTACAATTTTTTATATACCATATCATCGTTCACAATAAAATTTCAAATATATCACCAATCATGATGATGTTTTTTACGAACCATTAACAATATAACGGCATATTTCCAATGATAATTTCCGACAATATATTTGAAAATGAAAAAAAATTTAAATTTTCAACTTTTTGAAATTTATGATTTTCTGTATTTTAATTTGATCTTATTTATTTATTGAATTTTTCGTTTTTTTTTTTCTAAATCTTTATTTAGTTTTCATTTTTAATTTATGATTTTTGTTAAATTTTCGATTTTATTAATTTTTATTTATTTTATTAATTAAATATTTTTTTTGAAAAAAAACTTTTAACCTGTTGAACCGGTCATTTTGTTATTTGAAGGTTTTTATGATATAAATATCAGTTTGAAGGTTTAAAGTGTTAGTGAAAAACTTCAAGGTTTAAAGTGCTAGTAAGTGACACTTTCAAGGTTTTATGCGATTTTCGAAAATTTAGGATTTATAATAGATATATATATATATATATATATATACATATATATGGTTTACTTCGCTCTTTATTAAATAAAGAAAGAGTTTATAATTTACCTTCAAATAGTTTCCCTTTCAAAAACATCAAATATGGGTATCAAATTGATGTAGCGGAAGTTTTATAGGATAGAAGTAGAGATCTGTTGATTCTGAGAATACCCGGAAAACTAGGATAATTACAAAGATCTTATTTAGTCTAAGAATACCTAAGATCAATGTCTTCTTAGATTCGTTGAAATCATCAATGATCTACCGAAAATAAGGAACAATTAAAAGAGAACTCTTAATTTTATTAATCAATCAAAAACTGAATACAAACTTAAACCTAGATGGCTATATATAAGAAAACCTTATAACAATAAAAAATAATTATCTAAATAAATAATAAAATCAAAAATAAATATTTGGAACTATACCAAATATTTATCTACATCATTTTTTCCGGGTTGGAGAAAATTCGTTCTCGAATCTTGATAGTTGTTTCTGTCTCTCCTTTTTTCTTCTTTTTCCATTGATAATATTTTCCAAAAAACAAAATATAATTTTGTTCTCCTTTAAACCACGTAACCAACATGAAAAAAGGGAATGGTTGTAAATCATGTATTCCTCATTATGCTGACGTGTTGAAGCTCTCGTTGGGCTAGCTTTCTTAAAAAAGACCAATCGGTACCATGATCTTCCAAAAGTGAATTCTTTAGCTCGCAACTGCTGCTGTTCACGACAATAAACACGATCCTTTGGAGAGGAATTACATACAAATCGTTAATCTCTTGACAATGCGATTTGTCTTCATCTTGAATCTGATCTTCATCATCGTAAACATCATATATCGGATCGCCATGAACTTCTCTAAAAACTATTTCTTCACTTTCCACGAACAAATTCTCCATGATTTCCGAATTTTGATTAAGAAACCAAAATACTAGTTTTGATACCAACTGATATAGCGGAAGCTTTAAAAGATAGAAGTAGAGATCCGTTGATTCTGAGAATACCCGGAAAACTAGGATAACCACAAGGATCTTATTTAGTCTAAGAATGCCTAAGATCAATGTCTTCTTAGATTCGTTAAAATCACCAATGATCTATCGAAAACAAAGAACAATAAAGAGAGAATTCTAAATTTTATTAACAGTCAAAAACTGAATACAAACTTAAGTCTAGATGACTATATATAAGAAAACCGTAAAACAATAAAAAATAATTATCTAAATAAATAATAAAATTAATAATAAATATTTGGAACTATCCCAGTATATGATACCATCACACATAAAGGCCCTTAGCCCATGTGGTGCACATGCTGATATGTAGTTTAGGTGTAATATGTGAGCAATAAGGGGAGTTTAGAAAATATCAAAGATGTGAAATGGAGAGTGAGATTTGCTTGTTTTTGCGCTTCTTCATGCGCTGATTGATACTATTAGATTGGCTATAGTCAGAGGAGTCAGAGAGTCCACCAAATCGGAGTGTCAGGGATTCCACTTCAATAATTTTTATGATGTGCATCAACAGTTAGACCAGCCCATTCCATCGACCAATCACACAATTTACGTAGCAATGATATTGGTGTCTCAAGTTTAGTCCAATTCTTTTTGTCATATACCACTTGGTTTCTTTATTCTCTTGAATTCTTGAATTTTGGAAATTTTCTTATATAGAAAAGCGTTATATTATATTCTTTTTTGATTTGCTTCCTCCCATGTCAGAACAGACCATCCAACATTTTGCAAGCCTTGTCGGCTGGCCTCAAGTATGATTTTCAGTGCATTTGAATAGTTATTTGGATGATATGAGATGTATAACCAAATTTGGGGTTAATTATCAACGCTCTGGAGTTGGGCAAACTTATATCCTTTCACTGCACACAAGTAATATACAGATGTGAATCCGAATCCCAAGTTTTAACAAAATCACCATCACTTGTTTCTACAACATTCGCTCATATTCTTTTGACCACTCATAGTAGTGTTATATCTTCAATCTCCTTTCACAAGGAGAACTTCATCTGTTTTTGGGATAATTTTTCTTTTCTATGTTATCTTTTGCATGCTAAAGTGACAAACAATAGGCTGAACTGGGAAAGGTTTAAAACACAAGTTAACGAATTAAAAATACAACTAGCTAGTTTCCCACCACTACAGTTTTTATTAATAAAAGTTTTTATTAATAAAATAAAAAAACAACACTTGTCAGTTATCAGCATGGGTATTTAATATTATGAATCACACAATACGTGATTGTTATTGTATTAGCGAGCCGACACAGAGAAAGAAATATCTAAATAATCTATCTACCTCAAGATCTGCGGACCGTCTTACAAGCTACACAAGTACAGCTTGTTAAACTTCAAACTCCAATAATACCATCCGTGCAAAAAGTTTAGACGGTACGTGTCACAGTCGCGTTGAATTCACTAGGAATCTGCACTTTCTCCGTAAGTATATATACTATGCTATTATTTCTAATTAGGTTTATGTTTTCGTGGTTGTTAAAGATTGGAACGGTGTTCCCTTCTAGGCGTAGATTCGGAGACAGTCAACTTTAGACCGACAGTGGGAAGTTTCTAGGTTTCTTTTGGATGAGAGTCGTGAATTTCCGTTGGCTAGCCTCCGTGCGAGAAATCAGATAGTGGATAGAGTCACAGAGACATTATGGATTGGTGAAGTGTATGACACTTATGTTATCCTTCTCAACCTTTGGTTGTGCGCTTTTGGCTTGGCTTGGATGTTGGATCCTAAATCCAGTAATGGGGTTTAGAATATAATTATTGAGGGTTGAAGAATATTGGAAATAAAAAGGGCAAAAGGTTTCGTTTATTGAAATGTAAGTGAAAAGACCGAAAGAAGATACAAAGGAAGAATTCGTCGTCGTGTAAAAAATACAGTTAACTCAAAGCTACTTCTCTTTTTAGTCTTTTTTCTCCCTTTTTTCTCTGTCCCCCTTTTCTCCATTGAACATTCTTTTATTTATATTAACTTGATTCGTTGTTCCTGTGTCGTAGTGATTATGTGTCAGAAATTTGGCTCGGCGATCATGATTGTACTTTGACGTGCGTAAGTTCAATATCTACAATCGGCGATCGATGCAGCCTACGTCCTTAGGCGTCTGTTCCTTGCGTGTACAGACGGGTTACTTAGGCACGTGGGTCGCTACTCCGTTGTTGAGCTTTTGTAGACAAGTGCATGCTGGCCGAAATCTCATCCTCCAACAATAGCCCTCCAATCTGGCACGTAAATATGCGTCGGACGTAATGATTACTTTTGAGCGAATTGTGCATGCGTGCTAGCTAAAGACGTGTGTTGCCTCTCCATTGGGCTGTTCCCCTTGAGAGTTGACTTGATAGGACACCGACTCTCGTCATTTTGGAAATTCTTCAGTCACATCAATAGGCGTCGAAGTAGGTTTCTTGCCGCTTTATTTGTCCTGCAGTCTTCTGTCCCCTATTCACTGCTCACGCCTTCTCGATTTCTCGGCCCACCATCGTCCTCTTGTATTTAAGGTATTCTCTTTATTATTACGATTCATCTCTCCTTTTATTTCGAGGTTTCTTCTTCTTCTTCTTCTCCTCTCCGACTTTTCCGTTGCTCAATTTTTCTTCTTTTCTTCAATGGATGAACATCTTGCGTCTTTAGTTCGGACCCCTGAGATGGCGTCTGTTGATGAGCTTCTCTTACTCCGTCGGCTTCTGGTTCCGCTCCTCCGCCGGTCGATTCAGTTGCTGCGGGTTCCGAGGGAAAACTCTATCTTCCAGGTTCGGCTTTATCGTCAGCATAGGGCGATAATTCTGACGGCGAGTCTACTTCCAAAGAATATTCGGCCGATGATCCTCTTGGGGATGATCATGGAATCGTCTGCTCTTCTTCGATCAAAGATGATTCTTTGAAGCGCTTGAGAAAGAAGTATGGTATCTCGGATGATATTGAGATGAGGGTCCCTCTTCCCGAGGAGAGGCCATGGTCGGCTCTTTCTGGGTGGGTTTGCCTAGACAGCCTGTATTTTTCTCAGTCGAGACTATATGGTTTCCTATCCCTCGGTTACAGACTTCATATGCTCAGAGGCATGATGTAGCTATTTCTCAGATGTCTCCAGCCGCTATTCGATATATGGTGGTCGCCATGGTTCTCGGTGCGGAGGTCGCTGTTGACGTTGAGGTCGAGTTTTTAAGGCAATTTCTCAAATAAATATTATTACCGACGAGAGATTTCCGTTAGTATAAAGACTCACTGCAGTCTTTTGGTGGGGCGTGGCCCGTCTAAGGCCGATGATTGGCAGCTAAAGTAATTCTTCGTGCGCGTTGGTTCTTCCTCCGTATGTGTTCTGTGGTCCTTAGAACTGAGTGGAACCAGCATCCTGGTATTTCTTCCTTGTTTTTGGCGTTCTGGAGATTCTTGAGTCTGCCTATTAATCATGCTTTCTGTTTGTTGTTTTAGTGACTCACGAGAAGCATTGGCCTCTCTAGTCTCTCCTCGTTAGCGAGTGAGCGCCTTGCCTGGATTCATGCTTCCGGGAAACCTACTTGGAAAAACCTTACTATTGTTAGGGTTCGCCGCAGTATACCTCGTATTAACGCTGGTGAGTTTCTTTTTGACTGCTTGAATTATTTTCCTTAGTTCGGCTTTTGTCATACTTGCTTCTTTGTTTAGCTTGTCAAGAAATGAATGTCCCTGTGCATCCTTCTGCTTCTGAAACTTTAAAAGGGAAGAGGGGAGATTTTCCGCGTAAAATGGGGAGGGTTAAAAGGCATATTCCCAAGTATTCGGAAGTTATCAGGGAGTCCACGTCTGGTCTCCCCTTGAAGGGTCTGAAGGGGAACGTCTCGTCTCAGCCGATGCTGCCTCTAAGTTCTACCGCTGGTGGCTCTGTTTCCCGTTCACCTATAGAGGATGCGGGAAATGTCTTGCCGCTTTTATCTGGTCATTCAAGTCCCAGACCTTTGCTGGTTCTGCCCCCAATGAATCCTTCCCGTAATCCAGATGTTTTATTAGCTGCAAAGAATGTTGGTGGAACTGATGTTGCTAAGTGTGCGGGATCTACCAGTTCTAAGGAAGGGGGTGAAGGGATGCCTGCTTTACAACCTGATTTTGTGTCTCAGTTGTTATCTCCCGAGGAGTATGCCAAGTTGTTCTGCAGCCATTGTCCGCCTTCGGGTTCTTCTCTTGCCCACGGGGATTTGATTTTTGCCCAATCGTATGTGGAGTGGGCCTCCCTCAAGGCTCGGGTAAGTCTTGTATTTCTCAGTTATTGTTTTTGGTGCTTCGTCTGATTTGTTTCTCTTTTGCTTTCAGTCGAAGGTGAGGGGTATTCTGATGATCGACCAGTATGACCGGAAGTGCAGACGGTTGTATGAGGATCTCGAAAAGTTGAACGTCGTACTCTTGAGGGGGAGAAGGAGAGGTTGATGAGTCTTTCCTCATCTCTGGAAATTCGTGAAGAGTCGTCGAGTAAGTTGGAGTCGGTTAATCGTGATCTGTCGGCCGAGTTGCCTCGTCTGAAGGAGGAGGTCCTCGAGTGGGGTCGTCGTGAGGAAGTGTTGTCGGTCTAGAAAGTTGCTTTGGAAGCTGAGGTTTCTCGTTTGGCATAGTCTCGTCAGAATCTGGTTGATCTGGAAAGAGAGTGCGCTACTTCTATTATGTCTTCTTGTTTCAGTGCCTTTGTTGATAAGGTGAGAGCGTATCTGTATGATCGTGATCGTGTTCGGCCTCAAATTTTGACAGAGACCCAAATTTTTGGGGTTGTTAGCTGTCTGAGAGGTATATAGCCGAGGAGATTCCTATTCCAGCTGAGAAGTTGGATGAAAACAAGCATGCTTTATCGCTGCAGTCAGCGGCTTAGGATGAGATGGTTGTTTATGAGTTGAATATGGCAGATCTTCTATCATTTTCTTTGGATGTTGAGGGAGAAAAGATCGACGAGTGACTTTGCTACTTTCTTTTCGTGTTTTGCTTATGAATTTTTGAAACAGTATGTAAAATTATGACTTTGGAAATTCTTATCTTTGACTAGTATCCTTGATTTGTTGCGCTTCGAGTTCGAGTTCAAAACTTTGAAAAATTACCCTACTATTTTTGAGTTTAGAAGATTACATGAATTTTGAATTTGTTTTTGTTTCTACATTAATAAATTAATAGATTTTGACCCGCCTTTAAAAAGGACGGGTATATTTTCTGTTAGAAAAATATTTTACGTGATAAAAATTATGATTTTTGATAAATTACATATATTAAATCTTAATTTTTATGAAATTTATCTTAAATTTACTTATATGACTTATTTCTGTTATTTTAATTATGACTAAATTTTTAAAGACTTAAATAATTCTAACCCGTAGTATGATTTTATTTATTTAACCCGACGTTAAACTTATTTTACACTGATTTTTTTTAATTTAAATAAAATATTTTATATCTTCAACATTCTCTGTATTAAAAAAATCATTTGTGCATTTCAAAATTTCTTATATAATATTATTAAATTTATTTTATGTGATTTTAGTTTTTATTTTAAATGTAACTATTTCTTAAGGAATTGACATAATTCGGATCCGTATTATGATTTTTTATTTATTTAATCATTTGTTATGTCAACCTGATTTTATTTTGAAGTTTCATTTAATAAATGCTTTCAAATAGTTAATAACGTGAAAGATTTTTTGGAAAGATATGGTGCAAATATTTAGGAAACAAAATTTTCAAAAAAGGTTAAGAAGTGAATTGTATTAAATGTTCTGCAATTGTAAAATAATGACTTTTGATTGGTTGCAAATACTTATGGCAAAAAGGTAATGTAATTTTTGTAATTTTTTAAAAATTCAGGGGTAAATTCATAAGCAGTCATCTGTTTTAATACTATAGATTTTATAAAAAATGTTTGAATTTTGGTAATAGTTCTATTTTTTCTATGTTGTTGTAATTAAAATAAAAATCATAATTAACATTTGATTTGTCATTATTATTTTAAATGAATTACTAAAATTTCATAGTTTTCTAATCACATATTTTTATATGAAATAAAGGTTATTATATACAATCATATTTTTATATAAAAATTTTAAACAATATATTGTTTAGAGTTTCAAAATAAATAAAAAGATAATATGTTGTAGCATATAAAAGTTTAACCTATGTTGATAAATTTATTTTTGATAAAAATATTATATAGTTTAATCGAATTTTAATCCATTTTAATGATGAGTGATAATTTATTAAAATGAAACAGAATAATGTTTTTGTTAATTTACATATTTAATATAAATTTTCCATATATAATTCATATAGCACTTCTAATTTCATATAATTAAGAATTTATAAAATAATATATAATTTTTATTTTCTTGTTTTATAATATAATTTTAGTTAACATTGATTTATAAAAGTTTATACTACTAATTACGAAATTAATTGATATGTTATTTTATAAAATATTTAAATTTATAGGTAAGATTTTGTTAGATTTTTCTCAACAGATTTTTAATAATTAAAAAATAAAATTCAAATTTATAGTTGGTTTGTTAATAATGCAAAAAATCAGATATATTATCTAACTTTTTAAGTATTTTTACTATGACTTGTTAGTGGTAGATAAAAATTAGAACCCTAAATCAATAGATTAGATTGAGTATCACCGAATGGCTTTCTTTAACGATTGATATCGAGTTTTAATTTATAATCTTTAGTTATTAGTATAACGGACAAGTGCTGAACATAAACTATAGATGATAGTTTTTACAAAAGACAAGAGAAGTGACGAGGCTGTTTTCTTGTGGGGAATTTCCGGCAGAGCAACGGACGTTGTGATGGAGCCAGAAATTTTCCCTCTGATGCAGGAGTATACCTCACAGCTTGTGGTTCCATTGTTCATGCAGGAGTATATCTCATAGTTTGTGGTTCCATTGCTCAACGTCACAGTTACACAAATTGCAGACGACATGTACAACGTATGTCTTCATAGAGGCCTCTGCTTTGTGCACCAGCAACGCATAGTTCTGCAATCTTTGTGGTTTTCTACCATATTCCATGAGGAAGCTATGGTGTTTTCGAAAGGCTTCATTTCTCGTTGGACATGGGAACTTGGTGCCAACCTTGATCTGTCAAGTGTTTCATATTAGCTTGAGGGCAAGCTGAGTCTTCAGAAGGGTATCATGGAAGCAAATGACGTGTCACTTGAGAATCTTATGAGCGGTCATCTACAAAGGGAGAAGAGCATATACGGTTACACAAGGGAGACTATAAATAGAAGAGGGAATTGTAACTGAGAGTTACAGTTGGTTAGTTGGAGCCTTGTGGCTTGGGCTTGCTTCTCTTGGAGAGAAAGATAGCTTTCTCTTGTACTTTCCTTTGTAATGCTCTGTTCTTGATAGAAATATACTTGAGTTCCATCAAATCCATGGTGACGGATATGACGAAGGAGATGTGGACGCCTAGGCCCCGGTGCTTGCTGGAGCACTCTAAGCACATTTAAGACGCCGTGGGAGATCGATGCCCATTGAGGATTCTTTTGCAGGCAGTCGATGCAGACTTTGTTCTCCGGGTGTGGTTGGAGCGTGCGGAGTAGCCTCGCTGCCTCAATAGATAACTCAAATGATTCTCTTCTCTTTGCAATGTCTTCCTAGATTTCTTCATGTTTTGAATAGATAACTCAATTAGACAGCTAAAAGACACTATCTGAAGAGTCACATATGTACAAAGAAGAGACATGTATATTCAACAAAAAGACATATGAAGAGTCACATACTTTCATTAAGAAGTTATGAGAATAACTTCCTATAATACCGGTTAGCCAAATCGGTACAGTATGCTGCCTAATCATGGGTGTAAATCAAACATAAACTAATACCTCTTACCCATGATACTGGTTAGCCAAACCGGTACAGTATACCACAACCTTCTTCTCCAATCTTTTCCCATTGCTTTTACGAAATGCTAAATTTTGCTTAGCAAGAGTTTTCACTACAGAAATTATCCTAAGCAGACTTGTCTCCAATGGATTTTTCTCTTTGTTGATTTCATCTTGTGCATATTTGTCAATGGTCTGATTTTTTTTGCAGCCTGAGATCTAGTCCTACCCACTGCTTCATACATAAAATATGGCCATGTTCAGAAATTCTACTTGGGGATTCGAAGTAAGGGAATACACATACCTAGAAGATGATCACTAAAGTAGAATGATCAACTCGAAGAACTATGCTCGGTTGCTTGAGTTTTAAGAAACTTACACAAGATAGTTTAGAGAGGTTTTAGGTTAAAGAAAATAACTTTTATTATTGATTGTTGATTATAAAACTATGCAGTGAGGCTACATATATAGTAAAATCAAAGAAGTTTAATCTAGCCAGGAAAAAGAAAATGGATAAAGCCAAAAAGAATAAGAAAACCAAAAATAAAGGAAATCGGATAATGGAAAAAAGTCTTCGTGACTTATCCTGTTACAATCTTCTTTAGAAGTAGCATGTTGTCCATCATTATTTTTTACAAAGCTATCAAGAGTTTCAGATTTTTTGAAGTACCTTAATAAACTATTATGCTTCCTCATCTTTTCTTCTTCTTCTTTGCTCTGTTGTCTGCTCCACATGGTTGATGTCTTTTGTTTAGTGACATCTTTCTATCAACCAACATATAAAGTTATAACTGTTATTCACAATTTGAAAAAATAGATGAAAATTAGATAACAGATTAAAGGATATAGTTTTACCTTAGTTAGAGTGAACTGTGAGATAAAGCTAATTAGTTAATATGAAACTTTAAGCTTGAAAAATCAGAAAAGCAGATTTGAGTCTTTGTGAGAAGAAGGCATAGTAGGCGTCGTAAAGTCGTCTAATTGTTTTGTTACCCTAATTTTGTTAAATTACATTAGTTTTTTAAGTAAATTTAATTTTCTTATTGAAATATTAATAGATTATAATGTCTTTATTTCTTGTGGCCCATATTTAGGCCTACTAATAATATTATAAGGTTCTAAGTTTAAGCTCAAGCTCATATCTAAACTATTTAGTACTTAACCCTAATTTTTTCATAATAATTACCAATCTATATATACCACTCATCAAAACACGGTAGTTTTGCTATCACATTAATTTTCTAAGTCAATCTCTATAATATTATTTGAGAAGTCAGTTTCCTATGTGTCGCGCTCACGTTAACTCTTACGATGGTTGATTACATTGATACCTTTAGAATAAAAAATATTAATTTTAAATATTTTTTTTTTTTATTTAATTTTCTTTTAAAATTTTTCCAAATAACATATATAATAAAAGGAAATATTTATAAAGTTTAAAAAGTGAATTTAAAAACGAAAATATATGTATAAATAATACAATTTCATTAAAAAGGAAAGTTCACAAAATAGTAATATTCTATTTAAAAATATTTTTAAAGAACAAAATATACTAATAAAATATTTTCTTTATATTTATATTTTCACAGATAATCTTTATAAGACTCGAATCCGGCCGACTAGGCCGCGGTCGATGCCTCACGTCGCTCGGTTCATACCCTGATCGAACCTCTAAAAATTTTGCCCTTTATTTAAAACATCGCCCATAGGCGAGGGCTAACTCAGATCTTACCTCAAGACTACCTTAGTCATTTCCTAGCTTATGTCCTTTCAACTTATGCACAGCGGAATATTCTCTACTTAACCATTAGACTAACTCCAATCTAATACTGATCCGGTCGAATCACCTCAGCTAATGGTTAGTATACTCAACTACCAGCTAGCTCGAAGGTCGACCCTACCTAAACCAAGTCATACCAATCCAAGGTTCCATTCCCTTAAACCATTCTATCTAGATCTAAGCAACATTGTTAGATCATACCTTTGCCACATGCACAGTGTCTGTTAGCTCTTTATCCCAGCTGCCCAAACTGGATGGATAGTTCGTCCAGCTCAGCTGAGCTGAACCACTTCACTTGAGGTTCACTACTCTCTTCCAGTTGATCGAGCTGTGAGGTAGCTTTGTCCGGCTCCTCGTCCACTCGTCCAACTCCCTTATACCTGTATAAACTCTTCCCTTTGGTACTTAGTCATTCAACCAACCATCCCCACAGATCAAGTACCTTTGGGAAGTCTTCAGCTGCAAAAACGACCTCAAGCAAACATACTCCAAAAATTAATTAAAATTCATGATAAATCCCAACTAAGAAGATTCCATAATCAGAATCTACAGAACCGGCCTAGATCCCATAGATCTCAGCCAAAATCAGCCAAACCGGCCATAACTGACCACCATCAAATCAATTAGATAAAACTAATTAAAAACTATGATAATTCATGATAATTCTCCACTAAGAGGAATCCATAATCAGATCTCCACAATTCCTTCATGAACTATGAGATTTGGACATATCAGCCCAACCAAGGCTATGGAGAGTTTCCCTGAACCGGCCAAGGCCTGGTTTAGTACCACCATGTCTCAGGCGTGTGCTCCCCTGGAACCAAGCCCTTTCATGGACTAACAAGTCCCATCAGATCCTAAGTCAATCAACCAACCACCCCACATGACTCAGAACTGATGAGTCTTCACACTTTCTAACCGGCCATGGAACCATGTTCCACTGAACCTGATTAGTGTTGCTCTTATCACCGGTGCATCCTTTGATCAATCAGATCAGACACCTCGATCCACCATCCATGGATCAGGTCGTCCATCCTTGCCCATGATCAGATCACACACGGCCTTCCTTGTATAAACACACCAGCACAATACTTGTTGTCCACACCAACAAGTACTAGCCTTACTCCTCTCCTTTGCTTGCTGTTGGATCCAAACGAATTGGACCTTGCACTCCACATGGTTCCTATGGTACTAGGACCCCCATGTTTCTCATCAATGGGTCGGATCCATGGTTCACACTATGATCAAACCCAACATCAAACTATGATCCATCATGGATCACTTTCCAATGAACATCATCTAACAATCACCCCACATGGATGAAGTAGATCAAAAATGATCCGCCCCTTCTCTCAGGGTCCTGGATCCTTAGTTTCCATCACAATATATGGTCTTCAAGGGGCGTGCCTTACCTTGGCTTAACAGCACCACAAGAGACAGAAGTATAAACCAGAAAGTAATCATAAACATGTTACCTCATCAATGATGATTGTAGATCTTGTGTCATCCCTTATCCGGGACGACCATATTCCTCTTGATCACGCCTCCATCAATCCTTATCATATACTTCCAGTAATGATAAGATCCATTCAATAGTCGTGCCTCTCTTCCATACCGTGGAACTTCCATGGAATCAGTTTCTGCACTGCATCCACCTTTAAGGCTGTGTTGGCCTTTGGGAATGGAGTCTGGCCTTCTCCTTTCTCATCTGACCATTTGCGTGTGTTCCCAGGACACATAGGAAGCCTTAGAGTGATCATTTATGATCAATCACCACCCAAATGTCGTACATCATTTCCCCCTTTGTTGTCCATGAAACTGCATTCCCACACACATCTGTCTTCAAGGCTGTCTCTGCCCTTGGAAGTGGAATCCGGTCTTTCAACTTCTTTCCTGGCTATTTGCGTGTCTTCTATGGATTTAGAGGAATCCCAGGGCGTGGCCAAAAATAATCAAAACTCACCAGAGGGTCGTTCTCAATTCCACTCTTGATTGCCCTCAAATCTGCTCCTTTACTGCCTTCACATCTCTCTCTGGTTTGGATTGTTTAATCCGACCTCCTAACCTTTTCTCTCTGTTTTTCTTTGTATTTCAGGGAGAAGAATGAATGCCTGGCGTGCCTGCAAAGGCACGGACCTGCCCTCCTTACATAGAAGAAGGGGCAGTTACCTTTCCAAAGGCTGCACCCTTTCGGTTTCATTTCTGGCCATTGATTTCATCAATGGTCCAGATCACACCCATTCGCCTATGGCAGTTACCAGGACGTCCTGGGTTTGTCAAACCACTCCTGGACATGTCCAATACAATCCCAAATCGAATTTTAAGCCACTGGCCCAATCCCAAGAGTCCACCGGCCCATCACCACATATAGGTCGCTCACATGGCCCGACCACTGTCCGGACCTGGTCCAACCGTTAGTGACCCGAACACTCCACCAAGCTGAGATGAGCTGATTGCTAGCTGACCCCAGCTGAGTGAGCTAGTAGTCCAGTTACTGGAACTGACCTATTCTTGTGTGAGCTACACTGAGCCGCACCAAGCTTAACTTAGCTGGTCAAGCTACTTCCCCGCATCAACCAGTTGCCATAATACTTGTATAACTTGATATCTTTATCTTATTCAATCCCTCTAAGTCTCTTGGTCTATTTCCAGACCTAGACTTAGTTATCCCATGATCCATTCTGACCATGCACTACATCACAGCTTCACCTAGCTGATCGAGCTTCACCCAGACCTTGTCCAGCTACCGAAACACTCGACCAACTTCTTTAAGCTTGTCTCCATCTTGTTTTGGCTAAGTATCAGCTGTCTGATTCCCTTAACCACGTTTTTGGATCATGAAACGCTTGTCTTTAGGTCATATGACCTGACTGGTGCGTTTCTTCGCACCATAGTCCATTCGGACGATCCAACCCATGATCGGGGATGCTACAATCTTGATATTAAAAAAAGAAATATTATTTCTTTTAAAACATAATTTCAAACATTACAAAAATATTTATTTTCAAAGTAATAGAAATAGTTTTTATATATCTATCTATTTTTAGATGATTATATAAAATAATTAAGTAACATAACCTGATATATGTTTAATTGACTAAAAATAGTTTATAATTAGTATTATTGAAATTTTATTTCTTTTTTCTTATATTTAGTTGACTATAATATTTCTCAATTATAGAAAAAATTATCTATAAATTATATTTTATTTATATAATATGATTTCTCAAATGAAATCACAAATTTTACTGCTTATTTTCAAGAGATATTAAAATGAAAAATAAATTTTAACAATAAACATCTTTTGACCAAATAATTACAAAATATTTCAAAATAACATCACACTATATACTTTAACGGGGTAAAAATATTATATTTTATCTTAATATTAAATTTGATTTTAAATTTTATGTTTTGGAACTTAATAGAACCATAATCAAAGGCATAAAATTATTTAGAATTTATAAAATATTTTAATTATTCTAAATATTGATATGTGTTCATGAGCTTCCAAAAAAATATCAGTTATTTATGTATGTAATTTCCTATAAATCATCATTTTATTTTCTAATATATTTTAAAACGATCAAAATTTAATTTGATATATATTTTGAAAATACATGCATAATTAAATGATAAATAAAATTAATTTGACTTATATTAAAAATAATTGTACTTTTGTTTGATTTGAAAGAATATATGTAACTTAATATACTAACAACATGAGTGACTCTAATAATCCGACTTATATCTAAAATCATAGATTTAACTACAATAAGAAAATGTAATTTTATAATAATACTAATTTATTTTATGAACAGAAATTATAGAATGACTCAAAACACATTAACAAATAAAAATAAACTATTAACCAACTGTTACAATTTATTTTTTTGTAAAAATTTATATATAGCATGAGACTTCAGAATATTAACGTTATACATAATTTTTCTAAAATATATTTACCTATCTAAGACAATGACCAACCTAAATGTAAATAAAAAATAATTTTTTTTAATATATTTAGAATACAAAATATTATAGTTGAATTGTAAGAAATATATGCAATCCAATATACCCAAATGATAATTAAATCGATTGTAAAAACAACAATACCGACTAGATATAACATATTTAAAATCATATGACTAATTAAAGTAATATTATATTATTAATATAATTTATGCATAAAATTATAAATTAATTTAAAATTAAAATTAAAAACAATCAATTATTATAATATATATTTACTTTATAAATATTTATATCCGTGTATGAGCACGAGAAAATTACCTAGTAAAATTGTTACTCACGTTTCTAAACCGTTCCGTGTACAGATTCAAATTAATTATTTTGAATTCGAAATCAATAGTGAAGCTAAACCAAATAAATTGTTACTCTCTTTACTAACCATTCTGTCCGGTACAGAATCTAAATAATTATGTGAAACCATCACCTATCTTATTTTATTTGAAACCAATTCTCATGTAACCTTATGACCAGGCGTAAACCAATAATCATATAAATCTATAACAAAATGATTGATCCTAAACCAATAATCATGTACACCTTTAACCAAACGATTGATCATAATTAATTAAGCTCAGTTCATGCTTCTTCATAGCAAAACAAAGTTTGCTTACCAGTATTATTTTATACCTAATTTGTTAATGTGAGAACATGTGTTAAGATCCAACATAGTGAGTTAATTTTATTTGCCAGTAAGTAGGTGAGCATAAAAGCAACAACGAAGTATTTATTACGAAAGATGAAAGGTAACAACTTTGATGCATCAAGCCGAGCTTCTCACATTGGCTCGGAAAATCAATTCAGCCAACATAGAACAAACCATGGAGAATACCGGGAAGGTAACACCCGTGCGTCAAACACTAGTAAATACATTAGAGACGGACTTGCATTCACCCCCTGCGGTGAATTCTATAATTCACCCCACTCTTCTTTACCAATTAAAGTGCCATGTTGGATTACTTTTAAAACAAATTAAAATTAAGAGAAAAAAGGAAAATAGGTTTGGAAAAAAAAAAAGAAATAACGGAGAAGCCGTTAACGGTTCTGAAGGAAGAAAGATCTAATTTTTCTTCATCATCCATCGACTTCATCTTCTTCTTCATCGAGACTACCAAGTAATTCTTCATGTAAGTAAGAGAGATAGAATCAATTTGTTAGAAAACATCATTAACCTCAAGTTTAATTATCGTTTGCTATGCTGTGATAACTACCTCTGTCTCCTTTTATGATCAATATGTATACTCCATTCATCGATGGTTGACAAGTGTGATGGAATTCAACGTGTACTACTATGAGATATAGAAACTGCCCATGAAATCTTTGAAACAAAATAGAAATTGAAGTTGGAAACAAGTTTGTATGTCTGAATAAAAGAGGAATACATTTCTATATTTTTATTTACGGGTGAATGTATTTTATCTGTCCCCATTCTTTAAGCTATGTGAGAATCTCTTGAGTGATTTAACACTTTTAATCTCACTGATGCATGTTTTCAGCTACCTTATATTTAACTTGCATCTTCTCAAAGAACTAAGAAGACATTCATACTGAAGCATCGAGTGAAGCATTTGTTCTTGACAGGTATTAAAGACTTTCCAAGAAGATATGCTCTTTAAAATGAGTTCACCGCCAAAGACTGATACTCCTCTTATCACCTCCAACGACCTTACCGAGGCTGATGGGTTTGTCTTTGGTTTCCCAACAAGGTTCGTTATGATGGCTGCTCAGTTCAAGGCATTCTTAGATGCAACTGGTGGCCTCTGGAGGATTCAACAACTTGCTGGTAAGCCAGAGGGAATCTTCTACAAGAGGGTCTCAAGGTGGTGGCTTCATGCGTATGTTTCTTTTCTCAATCCAAACCAATACTTCATCAAAGACACTTGCTTCGCTTTTACGTTTTGGAGTCTTACTTGTGTTGTCTTGGGAGGCAGCAACATGGATGAGATTGTCGAAATCGTAGAACAAGAAGGTGGATTTAAGCCTCAAGTACTTTTTAACATAGCTTAAAGTGTCTTTTTCGATCATGTCATCCATAGCGAGCATATTGAAAGCATTCTTCTTAACTCTATATGTTCTTCCTTTGATCCCGATATCAGCTAAGCAAGTGTATGGCTCACTCTATTTCTCTTGTTCAGTCTCTGTTTTTGTTCTCACATTCACTCTGTTTTGTCTTGTGTCTCATTATTACACTTACACTTACACAGCAACACAACACCAACTTTTCTAATTGTTATTCACGCTTTTTCTTTTGATCTCACATTCACTCTGTTTTGTCTTGTTTCTCATTATTACTCAACAACATTAACTTTACTAATTGTTATTCACGCTTCTTCTTCACTCTTCCGTTTCTTGCGCCTCAAGTCTCTTCTTCTTCGTCCTTCTTTGTACCTTGTTCTCTGCTACTCTTCTTTTTTTTTTAATTTGGGAACTTCTTCTTAGATCAACTACGTTTGTATATTTAATCAAAAGATCAATTCCAGTGAAAAAACTTATCTTTTCACTTGATACTCTTCTTCTCCATTTTTCTTCTTCCTTGTTGTTTGATACTCTTTCCTAAGCGTATAGCTATATGATCACAGGGCATGAAGAAGAAGATGAAGTCGATGGATGATGAAAAAAAAAAATTAGATCACGTTTCTTCCTTCGCAGAACCGTTAACGGCGCTTCTCACGTTATTTCTTTTTTTCCAAACCTATTTTCCTTTTTTTCTCTTAATTTTAATTTGTTTTAAAAGTAATCCAACATGGCACTTTAATTGGTAAAGAGGAGTGGGGTGAATTACAGAATTCACCGCAGGGGTGAATGCAAGTCCGTCTCAATACATTATTACTTAGGATTATTAGTTTAGAACAAAACTTGGGTTCACCCTTATGGTGAACCTTTAAATTCATCCCTTTCTCTACAACCAATCAAATTACGTAGATAATTAAATAAAATATTAAATTTATATTAAAATAGTTAAAAAGGATAACGCCAATTTAACAATGGATGCCGCCAACTAAACCAGAATTTTAAATTCTAAACCCTAAACCTTAAATCCTAAACCCAAATTCTATACCCTAAACCCAAACCCTATACCCAAAACCCTATACCCTAAACCCAAACCCTATACCCTAAACCCAAATTCTAAACCCAAAATTCAAATTATAAACCCTAAACCAAACCAGAATCTTAAATCCAAATCCTATACTAACTCAAATCCAAATCCTATACCCTAAACTCAAATCCTAGATTCTAAACCAAAACCTACACCCTAAACCCAAATTACAGACCACAACCCAAATCAGAATCTTAAACTCAAACCCTAAAATAGACGCTATAGGATTTACAGTTTGGGTTTAAGGTCTAAGATTTGGATTTAGGATATAAGATTTGGATTTAAGATTTACGGTTTGGATTTAGTGGTCTAATTGGGTTGGGTTTGGCCTAAGGTTTAGAATTTGGGTTTAGGTATAGGGTTGGGTTTAGGTATAGGTATGGGTTTAGGGTATAGGGTTGGGTTTAGGTATAGAATTTGGGTTTAGGATTTAAGGTTTAGGGTTTAGAATTTAAAATTTACTTTAGTTGGCGACATCAAGATTGTTAAATTGGCTATCTCTTTTAATTATTTTAATATAAATTTAATATTTTTATTTAATTATCTACGTGGCAATTTGATTGGTTGTAGAGAAATAGGTGAATTTAAAGGTTCACCATAGGGGTGAACCCAAGTTTTGTTCATTAGTTTATATGCTATTAAGTGTTTTTTGAAAAATTGATGACGTAGGAGGATGTTTCTTTTGGGGTAATAGAGACACGGCTCTGATGTCGCACTTATTCTCTTTTTGACTTTAAGAAGCAAAAAGTATTGTTGAAAGACGTCGAAGATCAACGAACAAGACTGTGTTCTTTTTGAATCCAACGGTCAGATTTTCTTTAGCTTGATTTGTCCCTTAACGAACACGAGGAGTTGGCAGGATCTGATTGGTTGGCTCATCATCTCTCTCTCTCCCCTTCTTGATATAAAAGTGCAGAGAAGCCTTCTCTAGCGCTCTCTCAAGTAACCAGCAGCGAGCATCCATGGCTTCTACTTCTTCTCTAGCGCTCTCTCAAGCTCTCCTTTCTCGAGCCATTTCTCACAATTGTTGAGATAAGCATGAAATAGCTTGGAGTACAAGCTACCTAATCCTATGGTGTTTGAGTTTATCTAAAAAAAGGATTAGGAAATAGAGTTGTGTTAATCCTAATGAGTTTAGGATAATTATTCAACTATATAAGAGATGCAAGGGTGTTTGCATAATCTCATGAGTTTGAGAGCTTTAGTTTTTTTGAGTTGTTTTCTAAAGCATTGAGAGAGTTTAATAAGAAGTGTTCTTTGAGATTTGAGATTCTTTGATTCAATAATTGGTATCAGAGCATTCTATTGAGTCAAAGAAAATTATGGGAGAAATCGTTGCAGCGAAGAGCAACATAAAGAGCAGTGGCACGTCCATCCAGTGTCCGTTACTCAACGACACAAATTATACGGTATGGACGATGAGAATGGAGGCAGCGTTGAGAGTTCACAAGGTCTGGGAGGCCATTGATCCAGGAGAGGCAAAAGGAGAAAAGAACGACATTGCAAGAGCTCTCTTGTTCCAATCAATTCCGGAGGCATTGATATTACAAGTGGGAAATCTTGCAACTGCAAAGGAGATTTGGGAAGCAATAAGTACAAGACATATGGGAGCTGATCGTGTGCGTAAAGCTCGCTTGCAGACCTTAATAGCAGATTTTAGTAGACTAAAGATGAAAGACACTGATTCCGTCGATAGCTTTGTTGGGAAGATCCGTGAGTTATCAACAAAATCTGCAGCACTGGGACAAATTATCGAGGAGCCAAAAATTATTGAGAAGTTTTTACAGAGCTTGCCAAGGAAGAAATACATACATATTGTCGCTGCGTTAGAACAAGTTCTCGATCTTGACAAAACAAGCTTTGAAGACATCGTGGGACGTCTAAAGGCTTATGAAGAAAGAATTGCTGAAGATGAAACCGAGAAACAAGAAGATCAGGAACAGGGCAAGCTCATGTACGCTAATGCAGACTCACCGGTGCAAACACAAGAGAGATACGACTCTTCAAGAGGCAGAGGCAGAGGAGGTCGCTATGGCTATCGAGGAAAAGGTCGCGGACGCCAAGGTTATCAGCAGAATGGAGGATATCAAAGAACCGGAGGATACCAACAGAATGGTGGCTATTACCAAGAGAGAGACGCGTCCAAAGTCATGTGTTTTAGATGTGACAAGATAGGGCACTTCGCTATGAACTGTCCTGATCGGCTTCTTAAACTACAAGAAACAAACGAAAGCGAAGCAGAAACCACACATGAAGCCGATGAGTTGATGATGAATGAGGTTGTATTCCTTAACGAACGCAATGTCATACCCAGCAAGCTCAATACCTCTTCCTCCATCGATAATCTATGGTATCTAGACAACGGAGCAAGCAACCATATGACAGGAAACCTGGAGTTTTTCTCCAAGATTGATAAAAGGGTAACCGGGAAAGTGAGATTTGGCGATGATTCTCGAATAGACATAAAAGGAAAGGGCTCGATCATCTTCCTGACGAAGAACGGTGAACGTAAGGAGCTTTCGGACTGCTACTTTATTCCAGATCTTAGGAGTAATATCTTAAGCCTTGGACAAGCTACTGAGTCTGGATGTGAGGTGAGAATGAAAGATGATTGCCTATTCTTATATGATCGTGGTGGAAAATTATTGGTGAAGGCAAAAAGAGCGCCGAATCGACTCTACAAGGTGGCTATGGAGGTAGAGAATACGAGATGTTTACAGCTGATCCATCTCAAAGAGTCATCCAAGTGGCATGCACGTCTAGGGCATATAGGTTTGAGTAACCTAAAGAAGATGGTGGATAAGAACTTGGTCATGGGAATGCCGAAGTTTGGAGTTGAGAAAGAAACGTGTGAAGCTTGCTTGCGTGGGAAGCAAATACGAGAGTCGTTTCCACAAGCTAGTTCATTCCGTGCATCAAGAGTATTGGAACTAATACATGGAGATTTATGTGGTCCTATTACACCGGAAACTGCTGGAAGAAACAGATACGTTTTTGTCTTGATAGACGATCACTCGAGGTATATGTGGACCATTCTCATGAAGGAGAAGAGTGAAGCTTTCACGAAATTTAAAAGTTTCAGAAGCTCGGTTGAACAGGAGACAGGAGTAAAGATCAAAACATTTCGAACCGATAGGGGAGGAGAGTTTACATCTCAAGAATTCAAGGAGTACTGCGAGAGCTCAGGAATCAGTCGTCACTTAACGGCTCCGTATTCTCCGCAGCAGAACGGAGTTGTCGAGAGGAGAAACAGAACGTTGCTTGAGATGACACGAAGCATTCTAAAAGCTATGGACGTCCCTAATTACTTGTGGGGAGAAGCGGTAAGACACGCAACCTATCTTATCAACCGTATCCCCACAAGAACCCTGGTGCTACAGACTCCATACGAAAGCTTCAAGGGAAAAAAACCCTGCATCGAACATATAAGAGTATTTGGGTGCGTGGGGCATGTAAAAGTAAATACGCCACACTTGAGAAAATTGGATGATAGATCGAGACCACTGGTCCACCTTGGTGTCGAACCCGGATCAAAAGCTTATAGACTATTGGATCCATCAACTCGCAGAATTATCGTAAGTCGTGATGTGGTTTTTTGCGAAGAACAGAGTTGGAAGTGGTGTAAAGCAGAGAAAGAGTCACACACTGAGATGGGTGTGATAGACTTTGGCTACAAGGAGGATAGAGACGATGGCACAAACAGTGTTGAGAGTATCAAAGATGAAGAAACCGAAGAAGATGAGAGAGACAGAGACGAGCCACCAGAGATACTGAGACGATCTACTCGTATTGTCAAGAGACCAAGTTATCTTGATGACTACGAGTTGTTGTGTGAAGAAGACGAGCAGTATGAGATGCTATGCGAGGCCGAGTTCGAGAATCTTCTTATGCTCATTAATGAAGAACCTTGGAGCTACGAAGAAGCAAAAGAGATGAAAGTATGGAGAGATGCTTGCAAGGAAGAGATCAAATCGATAGAGAAGAACAATACCTGGACATTAGTTGATCTTCCGTCTACTTGTAAGGCAATTGGGTTGAAGTGGGTCTTTAAGGTGAAAAGGAATGCAGACGGTAGCATCAACAAATACAAAGCTAGGCTTGTAGCCAAAGGATATATACAAAAGCATGGAATAGACTTCGACGAGGTTTTTGCGCCTGTTGCCCGAATCGAAACCGTGAGGTTAATCATAGGAATGGCAGCTTCACATCGTTGGGAGTTACATCACTTAGATGTAAAGACCGCTTTCTTGTATGGAGAACTGAGAGAAGAGGTGTATGTTAAGCAACCTGAAGGTTTTGTTATAAAGGGCAGTGAGACAAAAGTCTACAAACTGAGAAAAGCTCTCTACGGCTTGCGACAAGCTCCTCGAGCGTGGAACGAGAAGCTCCATACCGTCTTGCAAGAACTAAAGTTCGATAGATGCCTCAAGGAGCCATCTCTGTATCGAAAACAACAGCAAGAACATCTGTTAGTGGTGGCTGTTTATGTGGACGATTTACTCGTAACAGGGTCCAACCTAGAGATGATACTTGAGTTTAAAAAGGACATGGCGGCAAAGTTTGAAATGTCCGACCTTGGAAGGTTAAGTTACTATCTTGGGATAGAAGTGATTCAGCGAGAAGGAAGCATAGTCCTGAGTCAAGAACGGTATGCAACTAAAATATTGGAGGAAGCCGGCATGAAGGGATGCAATTATGTGCATATACCGATGGATGCAGGAGTTAAATTAAGCAAAGCTGAGAATGAAGAAGGTGTCGACGAAAGAGAATACCGCAGGAACATCGGTTGCCTCCGTTACTTAATACATACGAGACCTGATCTTGCATGTAGCGTGGGAATTTTGAGTAGATACATGCATGATCCTAAGGTATCGCATAATGTGGCTTTGAAACAGGTACTCCGTTACTTGCGAGGGACATTAAGTTATGGTCTTGTGTTTGAAGCAAAGTCGCAGGAAAGTTTGGTTGGCTATAGTGATAGTAGTTACAATGTCGATCCAGATGATGGGAAGAGTACAACTGGTCACATCTTCTACCTCGGTGGTAATCCAATTACATGGTGTTCACAGAAGCAAGAGATCGTCGCCTTGTCGTCATGTGAAGCCGAGTTTATGGCTGCTACAGAGACAGCAAAACAAGCAATTTGGTTGCAAGATCTTCATAATGAGATACTCGGGCGACCTGGCAAGAATGTGAAGATAAGAATTGACAACAAATCCGCGATAGCTCTGTCCAAGAATCCGGTGTTCCATGGGCGTAGCAAACATATTCACACAAGGTTCCATTTCATCAGAGAATGTGTGGAGAAAGGACTTGTAAGCGTCGAACATGTTGCCGGAGTAAAACAAAAGGCTGATATACTTACGAAAGCACTAGGAAGAGTTAAGTTCATAGAGATGAGAAGTCTCATTGGAGTTCAAGACTTGAAGAATGGAGATTTCAAGCTTAAGGGGGAGAATGTTGAGATAAGCATGAAATAGCTTGGAGTACAAGCTACCTAATCCTATGGTGTTTGAGTTTATCTAAAAAAAGGATTAGGAAATAGAGTTGTGTTAATCCTAATGAGTTTAGGATAATTATTCAACTATATAAGAGATGCAAGGGTGTTTGCATAATCTCATGAGTTTGAGAGCTTTAGTTTTTTTGAGTTGTTTTCTAAAGCATTGAGAGAGTTTAATAAGAAGTGTTCTTTGAGATTTGAGATTCTTTGATTCAATAACAATGGCTATGACAAGAACGTCTCTATATTCATTCAAAAAAAAAAGAGCGTCTCTGTTCCAGCTTTCTCTGTTCTCAAATCCATTTCCCCACGCACCACACCTTCTTCCATAGTCAACGCAGCGCCTCTACGAGCAGTCACTCACTCCCTCCGTCCTCTCATTCGTGCAGCCGCCGTAGAGACGACTGATACAACGACTGACTCTACCCTGGTTGATAAATCGGTTAATACAATCAGGTTTCTGACGATAGATGCAGTTGAAAAGGCGAAGTCAGGTCATCCTGGTCTTCCGATGGGTTGTGCTCCTATGTCCCACATCTTGTACGATGAGGTCATGAGGTATAACCCCAAGTGTTGCATCTGTGTGTCTTAAATCTCTGTGCACCAGTACGGTATACCTTTTCGGTTTAGGAAAATTACTGTTTTTATTGGGAAAAGGAAATCGGGTTTTTTGAGGCTGTATAAATATGGGTCTAAGGGTTTGTAAATTATTATCACATTCAATAATAAGAAACCCTAAAACGGGTATTTGCCTCAATACGTTTTGTTCTCTCTCTCTTTTCTTCTAACCTAAAACGAGGCCGTTCACAACAAGTGGTATCAGAGCCAGGTTGCGAAACCCTAGAGGATGACCGGAGGAAGTTCTCTCAAGTTCGATGTTCCGCGATTCGATGGGAAGGGAAATTTTGGTCTGTGGCAACGGCGTGTTAAAGACTTGCTTACGCAGCAAGGGATGAAGAAATCCTTGTTGGAGACAAAACCGGAAGCGATGGATCAGGATGATTGGGAAGAGATGCAGGATAAGGCCGTCTCAACAATTCGACTTTGTTTGTCGGATGACATAACACATCAGGTGATGGACCTCACAACTTGTAAGGAGATGTGGGATAAGTTGGAAAAGATGTATATGTCAAAATCGCTATCTAGCAAACTGTATCTCAAACAGAGGTTGTTCGGTTTGAAGATGGCTGAGAGCGGGGATCTTGTTGCACACGTTAACAACTTCAATCAAATCATCGGGGATCTGGTGCGTGTGGATGTGAAGATTGAGGATGAAGATCAAGCCATGATCTTGTTGTGTTCTCTGCCTCCTCAATATGAGACGTTGTTAACAGCTCTAACAGTCGATAAAACGACCATAAAGCTGGAGACAGTTTCTGCGGCACTACTCTCTCACCATGAGAGAAGGCAGAATACTGGTGCAGGTGACAACTCTCAAAGTGACGGACTGTATGTCAGTCAGATAGAGGAAGGCAGCGGGGGAAGCAGCAGGATGGTACTAGCGGAAAGAGATCAAAATCAAAGGTCGGGAAGAAGGTAGTCTGCTATAGGTGTGGCAAGCCTGGCCACTATAGGCGAGACTGTCCTGACAAAGGGCAGAATTCGAAGGAGTCAACGAACTCTGCAAACGTGGTTCAGAAGATGGAAGACTCGGATGCATCAGCTGATTCAGATATGCTTGCTGTTACATCAGGTGACCACTCGGAAACCTGGATATTGGATACTGGCGCTTCATTCCACATGACCCCTAACAGGGAGTGGTTTGAAACGTACAAGGCTGGAAACATGGGTTCTGTTCGACTTGCGGATGACAAGGCGTGTGGTGTTGTGGGCATTGGACAAGTCAAGTTTCGGATGTATGATGGAACTATCAGGATATTAACTGATGTCAGACATATACCAGCCATGAAGAAGAATCTAATATCTCTCGGTCAACTACATAGAAACGGCTTCAAGTTCAAATCTACTGATGGTGAAGTGTTGAAGGTTTTCAAAGGTTCTATGATGGTGATGAAGGGACAGATGACAGCTGGAAGCGTATATCGGCTGATAGGGAACGTGGTTGTAGGTGGTGCTGCAGCTGCAGTTTCTGAGACGGAGTGTACAACTTTGTGGCACATGCGTATGGGTCACATTGGGGAACACGGTTTGAAAGAACTCTTGAGAAGGGGTCTTCTGGACGGATTGAAAGACTGCAAGATGGAGTTTTGCAAGTTCTGTGTGATGGGAAAACAGTCCAAGGTATCTTTTAAGGCGGGTCAACACACGACAAAGGGTCTAATTGACTATGTCCATTCTGATGTGTGGGGGCCAACTCGGGTGCAGTCAATGGGAGGATCAAGATACTTCGTTTTATTCATCGATGACTTCTCTAAGAAGGTTTGGGTGTACTTCATGAAGCAGAAATCTGAGGTGTTCGAAAACTTCAAGGTTTGGAAAGCTGAAGTAGAAAATCAGACGGAGAGGAAGGTGAAGTACTTGAGATCGGATAATGGCACAGAGTATACTGATGGGAAGTTTCAGAAGTTTTGTGCGGAGCATGGCATTCAGAGGCACTTTACAGTGCGTAAAACACCTCAGCAAAACGGTGTCGTTGAGAGAATGAACCGTTCGATTGCTGAGAAAGCGAGGTGTTTGAGATTGAATGCAGGGCTAGCAAAGCAGTTCTGGGCGGAAGCAGTAAACATGGCAGTCTATCTCATCAATAGATCGCCAAGGAGTTCCCTAGAAGGGAAGGTCGCGGAAGAGGTGTGGACTGGGGTAGATATTGATCTATCAAACTTGAGGATATTTGGATGTCCAGCTTACATGCTAGTTGCAGGAGATGAAAGATCAAAGCTGGATTCGAAATCCAAGAAGTGCATCTTTCTAGGCTTTGAGAAAGGTGTTAAAAGATTCAAGTTATGGGATCCTGAGGCGAAAAAGAGGGTGTTTAGTCGAGATGTGGTCTTTGACGAGCAATATATGGTGCAGCAGGCGATATCAGACCGAGTGCCTGTGACCATTGAGACTATCACGGATTCTGAAGTTACTCAGGAGGAGTCTGGTGCAGATAAACCAGATGAAGTTTGTGATGAGCGGTCTGTGGAGGTGACACAGAAAGAGGTTCAACGTGGAACAGAGGAGAGTTTGGCTTCTGGGAGACCAAAACGTGTAACAAAGGCTCCAGTGAGATTCGGGTATGAAGACATGGTCAACTATGCTCTTGTGGTCGAGATGGATGATCCTACCACCTATCGTGAAGCTATTAATAGCGATGAGAGGGAGGAATGGATTGGATCTATGACGGAAGAAGCAGTAAGTCTTGATAAGAATGAGACTTGGGATCTTGTGGAGTTACCTGAAGGGAAGAGAGCAATCGGTTGCAAGTGGATCTACAAGAAGAAGGAAGGGATGTCTGAGAAAGAACCTAAGAAGTTCAAGTCCAGAGTAGTAGCAAAAGGATATTCGCAGAAGAAGGGAATAGATTACGACGAGATATTCTCCCCTGTGGTACGACACACTTCCATACGAGCTGTGTTGGGTTTGGTAGCTGTCTGGGATCTGCATCTTGAGCAGATGGACGTGAAAACGGCCTTTCTTCATGGAGAATTGGAGGAGGAAATATATATGGAGCAACCTGAAGGTTTGGTTAAGCCTGGAGAAGAGCATCTTGTGTGTAGATTGAAGAAGTCTCTCTACGGTCTGAAGCAGGCTCCAAGGCAGTGGTAAAAACGGTTCGATTCATTTATGATGAAGATTGGCTATCAAAGGTGCGAATATGATTGCTGTGTTTATGTCAAGTCCCTTGACGACCATTCTCCCATATTCCTGCTGTTATATGTTGATGATATGCTCATTGCTGCAAGCGATATGGAGGACATAAATCGTTTGAAAGAGTTATTGGGAGCTGAGTTTGAGATGAAGGATCTTGGTGCCGCAAAGAAGATTCTTGGAATGGAGATTCGCAGAGATAGGAGCTCTAGGAGATTATCGCTTTCTCAGAAGAGCTACATTGAGAAGGTGTTAGAACGTTTTGATATGTCGAAGTCAAAACCAGTTTCTACACCATTGGCGAAGCACTTCGTACTCACATCAGATCAAAGTCCGAAGTCTGATAAAGAGATCAAGGATATGGCGGTGGTTCCTTATGCTAGCGCAGTTGGTTGTTTAATGTATGCAATGGTGTGTACAAGGCCGGATCTAGCACAAGCAGTTAGTCAAGTTTGTAAGTATATGTCGAATCCTGGGAGGAGACATTGGGATGCTGTAAAGTGGATCCTAAGATACTTGCGAGGTACAAGTGGCTATGGGCTTATGTTTGGTGGAGAAGTGCAGGATTCAGTTGTTGGGTTCGTGGATTCAGATTATGGTGGAGACCTTGACAATAGCAGGTCGACTACAGGGTATGTATTTACCCTTGCAGGAGCACCTATATGCTGGAGATCGGTACAACAAGATATTGTAGCAATGTCAACCACGGAGGCTGAATATATGGCACTTGGAGAAGCAGCTAAGGAAGCAGTATGGGTACAAGGACTTGTATCCGAGTTAGGTGTTGATCAAGAAGGTGTTCAGCTACACTGTGATAGTCAAAGTGCATTATGTTTGGCTAAGAATCAAGTGTATCATGGAAGGACGAAGCACATACGTATAAGGTTTCACAAGATAAGGGAGTTAGCAGCTTCTGGAGAAGTCTTATTGGAGAAGGTGCATACGTCGGAGAATCCAGCTGACATGTTGACCAAGCCTGTTACAACGGAGAAATTCAAGCATTGCTTGGAGTTGCTCCGTGTCTGCCAATGCTGAGAAGCAAAGGAGGTCCCCCCAGAAGATAAACAGGATAAGGAGTTTTTTGTAGAGATTTTTCGTCAAGGTGGTGTTTGTTGCATCTGTGTGTCTTAAATCTTTGTGCACCAGTACGGTATACCTTTTCGGTTTAGGAAAATTACTGTTTTTATTGGGAAAAGGAAATCGGGTTTTTTGAGGCTGTATAAATATGGGTCTAAGGGTTTGTAAATTATTATCACATTCAATAATAAGAAACCCTAAAACGGGTATTTGCCTCAATACGTTTTGTTCTCTCTCTCTTTTCTTCTAACCTAAAACGAGGCCGTTCACAACACCAAGAACCCTTACTGGTTCAACCGTGACCGCTTTGTTCTCTCTGCAGGACATGGATGCATGTTGCAATACGCTTTGCTTCACCTCGCTGGCTACGACAGCGTCAGGGTTTGTATCTCTTCTTACTCTGTTTTAGATTACTCTATAAAAAGAAACCTCGAGCGTTTGGAATTGTTTATTAGGAGGGAAGTCTTGAAAAGCTTCCGTCAATGGGGAAGTAAGACGCCTGGACACCCTGAGAACTTCGAGACTCCTGGTGTTGAAGTCACTACTGGTTTGTGTTTCACGTCTTGTTAATTACAGAAGCTTCCCTTCTCTGTTTGATGTCAATGTTTTTTTTTTTTGTCAACTTGCAGGTCCTCTCGGACAAGGTATTGCAAATGCTGTTGGTTTAGCTCTTGCCGAGAAACATCTAGCTGCTAGATTCAACAAACCTGACAATGAAATCGTCGACCACTACACGTAATGATATTGAATCCCTTCTGTTTGGTTTCTTGGTTTGTGTTTAGTTCTGATGTTGTTGTGTTTTGGATTATTGGAGATGGTTGTCAGATGGAAGGGATTACAAATGAAGTTTGCTCTCTGGCTGGCCACTGGGGACTTGGAAAGCTCATCGCTTTCTATGATGACAATCACATTTCTATTGACGGAGACACAGAGATCGCCTTCACAGAGAACGTGGACAAGCGCTTTGAAGCTCTAGGATGTCATGTTATTTGGGTAAAGAATGGGAACAATGGACATGATGAGATCCGTGCTGCCATCAAGGAAGCTTAGGCTGTAATAGACAAGCCAACTTTGATTAAGGTAACTACTACCATTGGTTATGGATCTCCCAACAAGGCAAACTCATACAGTGTCCACGGAGTGAGAAGGAAGTTGAGGCTACCAGAAATAACCTTGGATGGCCATGTGAGCCGTTTCAGGTACCTGAGGATGTTAAGAGGTAAGGAAACTAACTTGACACTTCTGTTTTATGTTCGTGTTATCATGACCTGCTTTGGTAATTTACTATTAACTTAAATTCTCTAGCCATTGGAGCCGTCACACCCCTGAGGGAGCCGCTCTTGAAGCTGATTGGAATGCCAAGTTTGCAGCTTATGAGAAGAAGTATCCAGAGGAAGTAGAAAAGTTGAAATCTATCATCTCAGGTAACTTGCCTGCTGGCTGGGAGAAGGCACTTCCTGTAAGTATTAACTTGCTCATAATCTCTAGCTTCTTATTAGTATTGATAGAGATGGCTCTTTATTTACGGCAATACTTTTTCAGACATATACACCAGAGTCTCCAGGTGATGCCACCAGAAACCTGTCTCAGCAATGCCTTAACGCCCTCGCCAAATCCGTCCCCGGTTTCCTCGGCGGAGTGCTCACCTTGCACTCCAAAACGCTACACCTGAAGGAAGAAACCTCAGGTTCGGTGTTAGGGAACACGGTATGGAAGCTATCTGCAACGGCATTGCACTTCACAGCCCTGGTTTCATCCCTTACTGCGCAACGTTCTTTGTCTTTACTGACTACATGAGAGCTGCGATGAGAATCTCTGCTCTGTCCGAAGCTGGTGTTATATACGTTATGACACCTGACTCCATTGGTCTTGGAGAAGATGGACCAACTCCCCAACCTATCGAACACTTGTCCAGCTTCCGCGCCATGCCTAATATCATGATGTTCCGCCCTGCTGATGGGAACGAAACAGCCGGTGCGTACAGAATCGCTGTCACTAGATGGAACACACCTTCCAGGAACATCTATCGAAAACGTCGAGAGAGGTGGATACACTGTTTCTGATAACTCTAACGGTAACAAACCAGATGTGATCTTGATAGGAACTGGTTTGGGGATAGAGATTGCTGCTCAGGCTGGAGAGGAGTTAAGGAAAGAAGGCAAAACTGTGAGAGTCGTTTCGTTTGTGTGTTGGGAACTGTTTGATGAGCAAACGGATGCATACAAGGAAAGTGTGTTGCCGTCTGATGTAACAGCTAGAGTTAGTATCGAAGCTGGATCGACGTTTGGATGGGAGGGAAAGGGAAATCGGTTGGAGTTGATTCGTTTGGGGCAAGTGCACCGGCAGGGAAGCTTTATAAAGAGTTTGGTATCACTGTTGAAGCTGTGGTTGTAGCAGCTAAGTCACTTATCTGAAGAGTATCTTCCATAAAGCATTGTCTTCTTTCTCCAAGTAGAAAAGGAAATTGTAAAGAAGACAGAAAACAAAAATTTGTTTCTTGAAAGTTATGCCTGCAAATCAAATTAATCTATACTATTAAACATTCATCCTCATTGGTGGGGTGGGTTTGTTATATTTCCAACGACTCGAGGACTTGTCTGGCCCAACCTGAGTTCACCCAATCGCGGCCTAAACACTTGAGAAAAACTTGTACTATTGACAGGAATCGAGGTCGAACTCGTGACAATAGAACTAATCGTGTGTCTAAACTCTCCTCTGCATCGTGTAATAAATCAGCAGTTAATCTCTTAAACTCTACGTTCATCATCAGCACTTGCTCTGTTTCACCACCATTCCTCTGTTTTCTCCACTCCTGGAACATCCTCAAATTACAATCCACCATTAATTTGGTCATAAGCTGATCAATAGTATGAAAAGTTACAAAATTTTAGCAAATGTCTTATCTATATATTATATTAATTAGATTATATAGTCAAATAAAGCATGAAACTTTACCTTCTATTAGCTAAAAATTCGATCAAAAGGGAAGACTAAAACAGAGAGATCGAAGTTAAAGTACAAACCTTTATCTTCAAATCACGGAGACGGGTGACCTCAACAAGAAGGAGGAGGAGAGTACAGCGGCTTTTATTGGCCGGGTTAGGGTTTCTTCAGATCGGCGGAGAGTCTTCGATTCAGGGACTAGAGATGCGAAAGAAAATCGAAAAATTAGGACTAGAGAGCAGCAAGAGAGAGTTTATGGTTGTTCTGTGAGAGAGAGAGAGAGAGATTTGAAATTGAAATATTTTTTCTAAATTAAAAAAAAAAAAACTATGTAAAAACGAAAAAATTACATCCTTTAGTCACTTTAAGGTTTTTCTTATTACACAGCCAAAGTCACACTGTACTTTTGAGACGCATATTATTTATTGTGTACGAAAGACATTAGAATCCTCTAACCAAAGACAGAACCAGCTTTTCTGGTTAACTTTGACTTAATTCAAAACAAAACGTGGCTTGACTTATCCTCTTTATTTCTTCCCTGACGACTCCCGACTGAGAAAACCCTAACATGACCTCCCCTAACATCCCCTTTGTTTAGACGACCGTCACTGTTACTGGTGCGCATCAGAATTCTTTACTGGTTTAAGACCTCTTTCCCTGGGGACAAAAAAGCCCTCATATGTCCTCTACCTCTCCCCCGATGACTAGCCGCCGCCACGGGAGTTGCATGGATTCGCTCAGACTTATCATCGACGTTAGTAATAGAGGCGGGTTTAAAGCCGTTTCAGAGAATGCTGCATGGGATGAAGTTGGTCAGGAGTCTGGATTAGGGCCTGGTGACTCTGTATCTGCGAAATTGATCTATGTCAAGTATCTTGCCGCACTTGCTCGATTGTTGAACAGTGATTCTTGCCCGGGGTTTCCTGGATCCTCGAAGGATCTGATTGGTAGGCTTAGAGACTTTGTGTCTCAAGCCAAGAGCAAGTCTGAGTTGAGGAAAGTACGAGCAGAGTTCAAAAGGTTTTTATCGGAAACGAAGAAGCCTGAGAAAATTGATTCTGGTAACGACAAGGATCGCTCTTCGCCTGGGAAGAGGAAACGGGAATGTTCTGTAGAGACGTTGAAATGGTTGAGCGAGGCTGCTAAGGATCCATGTGACACATCTAATGGTTCTTTGCCGGATAGATCAAAGTGGGATTCTTATGGAAGTGAAGAGCCTTGGAAACAGCTTCTTCTGTTTAGGGCCTCAAGAACAAACACTACTGATTCGTCTTGTCAAAAGACTTGGCAGGTGTGTGTGTATATTTATTTGAAATTCATTATTGAGAAAATTATGTGGCTTTAGAATATCATGAATTTTTTTTTTTTTTTAATGAATGTTAAATTCGTATTCAAAAAAAAACCTTTGGAACATTTACAAATGCTTCCTTATGCTAATCAAGCTGAAAAGAAATCTCCTATCTCAAAACTCAAAATTTAAAAAACATATACTCATGTTACTGGTCTCATCGAGAACCAGAGTTGCATATGTCTTAGAGCATTTTGCTACAGTAGAAACTTAGGATTTGCTGAGGTAACTGAAACAATCTAATGAATCTGTTTTCTCTAATTTCACCACCGTTTATGCCATTCCAAGTCTTAAATCATTTGCTTGCGTGTGTTCAGAAAACCCAGAAGATGCATCCATCTCTGTATCAGGATAGTGCTGGGACTAGCTACAATCTAAGAAACAGTCTCAGTAGTCGGTTTAATGAGAGGAAGGCTCGGAAGGATGAATCATGTGGTCTACTTTGTTCCGAGTTTCAAGCTGAATTACCCGACTGGTCTCTCATCGCCTCTGAGAGTCTGATGTGGCCACTTAACAAAGAACCGAACAATAATAACCGTCTTACTGAAAGTGATCCTATTGGAAATGCTGACAGCAATAAAATGCTCACAATGCTCGTCTCAGCTATGGGAGAGTGTGCATTCTCGATCCTTAGAGAACCAGCAGAGCCGCAGCGTTTTCTCGATGAGGATTCACTGCATGACTTCTGCATCTCAACACTGAAGGTTAAATGCTTACCTGTGGATTTATTTACACTCTTCTTTTTGTGAGGTCGTAGTTCTTGGCAAACTAACCATCTCAAGTTTTTCCATGTTTAGATCACTTCCTGCCTAGTTGAGAATGTAATTTCTAGTCCATGGATTTCACCTCCAGAGCTCATACATCTATGTGCTTCATTTCCTGTAACTGGTGACAATATAAAGCATTCTGAAAAGGTTGAATACCTGAGCGCTAAATTTTCATTTTATTACAAGTTTTTTTTTGAAAGCGTAGTCTATTTTTCATAACATTGATGGTTGTACTTTGCAGGTTTCCATGACGTTCAAATTATGTATTAGAACCGTGTGGAATTGTGTTAGACTCCTTTGTCTGAAATTTGTAAATGTCGAGCTTAACTCATCCGAGGACACAAAAGCAGTTATTGATTTTGTGAGCGAGTCATGTCACAAATCTGCATACTATCTGGATGTTCTCCAGGGGGAGCTAGAAATTGGGGAGCTTGTTTTGTTTATTGTAGAAAATTGGTGTGAAGCTAAAAAACTCATCACAAGTTTACCAGACCTTACACCAATAATACAACAGTGGGTTAAGGTAACTTTTTATGCTTCTGCGTTTTCCGCTTGCTTTCTAATTCACGCTTCTAATTGCATTTTATCATCAGATACAACACAAGCGTCATAAGAGTCCTGATCTGGCTGACTCATGTACACTCTTTCACTCCTTGCTGTCATCTTCTCAGAAGATTTCGAAAATAGTGACTGGAAATATCTTGGAGCAGGTTGGGACCCTATCAATTCCTTAATTGATGCAATAGATTTCCAAAGCTGTTACCTTGCATTTACAAATAACTTGAACTTATATTCTTACATAACACGTCTAGGAGATTCTTGCTTATGAGGAGTTCGTTCCTGTGTGCTCAAAATTATGTCGCGCAAATCAGATAAAAATTGCTGATATCCTTTTGAAAGATGTTTTCATCACAAAAGATCTATTCTTGGAGAGAGCAAGAGTTTTAACATGGAAAGCAAGGATTGCTAGAGCTGAACTAGAGCGTGTTCAACAAGAGTGTGTTGAACAAGCACGTGTTGAACAAGCGCGTGTTAAACAAGCGCGTGTTGAAAAAGCGCGTCTTGAAAAGGCAAAAGTGCGTGTTGAAAAAGCGCGTGTTGAAAAAGCGCGTCTTGAACAAGAGTGTGTCCTTCATTTATCAGAAGGAATATCTAATTTGGTAATTTATTTACTAACTTGATGTTTAACATCTTATCTACCGTTCAATTCTTTTTGTGAATGATTTCTTTGTCATTGACACAGGAAAGCATATTTAGTAAGAGCCATGAGGCTCGTTTCCAACTAATTATTGCATATTTCTTAAGAGCGTTATGCATCCAAGAAACTGAACCAGCATCCAAGGTAACATCATTGAGTTATGTCAATTTTGTTTATTTATTTATGTTTCGCCTCTAATGTCTATATCTGTGTGTGCAGGAAGTTTTTGAAGACATTAACAAATCGTTGAATCTATGGGTTGGGATTCAGTCAGGTGACATTATTCCCCTGGAAAACGTGATTCCTCTACTGTTCAATGTAATTGATTTGGTCTCAATAAAGGTAAAAACTTTGTAATTTTATCATATTAGAATTTGTGCTCTTGGGATATACCACTCTGATTGTTTTACAATTTTTCTAGCCTTTAATACTTCTATTTCCCTCCAATTTTAGGGTTGGATAGAGCTCCATCAACGCATATACGACTTGATGTTTAGAATCATCAAAGGGAGAAATGTCAGATTGAAGGATGCTTTGGCAATGTTGTGGGATTGTAGACGGCTAAGTCATGCGTTATGTCCTTCGCCAATAGATGATGCTGTCATCAGAGGATTATCATGCTACTTTGATGAAATATCAGAGTCAACAGATTTCTGGAAAAGTTGCTTGCAGTTTTCAAAAGCAAAATCAATTGGGTTCAAGCTGAGCATACATGAATCAGACATCACAATAGATGAGATTAAACACACAGCTTCCAAACTAGACACAACTTCCAAACCAGTCTCAAGTGTAAGAAAATAGATGTATCTATTATTTTCTTCTAAAGTATACTGTTTGGCTAAAATGTGATGATTTTGTCTCCCAGGATCCATTTCCCTGTTTCTCGTCTTTTGTTGCTGCATCTCTGTATTATGATCTCAGTGAAAGAGAATTGTCATGTGGTAATTTATACAAGGTAAGATAATTTTTTAATCATGAGAGTCTTACTAGTATATAGCAACTGGTTGTAGTTTTTTCTTGATACTTTATGAAAGTTTGTTTTTAATATCAAGATTATTAACTATCTTCCTTTTTCTTATAGGCTTTCTCTTATGCTAAGGAAGCAAACAGGATTCGACAATTTCTTCATGAAAAATGGTTTAGATATGGAGGGGAAAGTAATTCTGAAAATCATACCTGGGCAGGAAAGACAGTAGAAATAAAGACTTACATCTTTGATAAGTTTGAAGTCTCAAGTCTAAGAGATACCGATTCATGGCCATGTGGAACTTTTCTCTGGGATATTAGCCGCTGCTACTTAAGCCCTTGGATTTTGCTCCAATGTAGTTTGGAAAGTGCTCTTCAGGTCTTGTTTTTTTTTTTTTTTTAAAGAAATCTTCCTTGACAGGTGCTTGGACTGTCACTATTTCTGCATTGTTAATCTATTTTAAAAATGCAGCTTGGTGTTATTTTCGAGCTTATGGGGGAAAGAGATAGGGCTGGACCCATGCTATCTTGGGGAAAAGCCATTTCATGTATGCAGAGCCTACAACCTTTTGTCGTTGCATTTTCTCTTGCTTTGGGTATGAAACTTTATTATTTTTTTTCTGCAATTTTTCTATTTTCCTTAGGCCATGAAAGCCACTTATTTGTTTTTTCTGTCCACTAGGGAATCTCTACAATAAAATGCAGTGTTGGGATCTAGCAGAAAAGGAGCTCCAGAATGCGAAAGAGCTGCTAACAGATAGTCAAAGAGATTTTACTTGCCGAAACTGCAAGCTGGTGTTAGAGGTTACGTTGGATAAGCAATTTGGAGACGTGTCTCAAAGCCAATCTGAGAGGCTGTATAGTGCAGCCTTACAAAAAATATGCTGCCCAGCTTGGAAAGGATGCATTAATCAAACAGCCGAGGTAGAGAAACCAAGAGACTCGAAAAGGAGGCGTGGAGGAAGTGCTATAATTGTACATGCTTGCGGGGTGAAGGAGCAGCCTAGTTTAAGGTTGACTCGCTCAATGAGTCGATCACTTGAAGAACGACCTCAAAACTTTCCTGCTGAGAAGTGTAGATTCATTGATGAATCTGATGTCTGTGATGCAAAGGGGTTGATGCGGGACACTAAAAACACAATCTGCGTTTGCATCAATAGAATAAGTCAGCAGCACCTCTCTAACGAAGTTACAAGATCTGGATTGCCGAATAGCTTTATAAGTTTGAAATGGCAATTTTACCAAAGGAGGCTTGCGTGCACGGTTCTTGTCAGCCTTGGTATGCCCTTATCCCTTATAATATTCTATTTTTATACTTTTTAATGCATGTCCTTAAAAATTAAAATTTCAGCCTAAATTTGGTTCATACACTCTTTTAAAATGTATGTTTTGTTTTGCTTCTGATTACTTTCTTTTCTCGGCTATTTATTTTTTCCAACAAAGAACGGATTACATGCACAGCAGAGTCATGTTCGACTAGAATATGGGTTGTTCTAAGAGCTAAAGCGATTTTTATTTCAGGAAAATGTTTGGCTAAATCTGGAAAGGTTCATCAAGCACATGGGGCACTTTTGCATAGCATCGCTGCTTTATATAACAGTACCGTATCCATCCTCAGCTCATCTTCTTCTCGCAGTCCATTGCTGGATTTTATTGGGAAGGAAATCAAAGGAGATGTATTTGGTCTTGATCGTGCAAGGATATTATACAACTTGTGCAAGTTGAGTCTTCAAACTTACCACTCCAGGTTCGTCATATTGGTTAATACAAATTTAATAAAATGCCAATTTGAAAATTTCACCAGACATCACTGATCACTATCTTGTATAGGTTTGTTTTATGTGATTTATCCCATATTCCATATCAGACGCTGGTTTCATTGTTAACGTTGGCATTTGTACTAAGCAGAGAGGATCCGATACTCTGTCGAAAGGTAAAGCTTTTTTTTTTTATAGTGATTTAGCATATATTAAAAAGAGACTGGCTGATTTACAACAGATTTCAAGGTTGCTTGCTGTGTTATACTTGGTCTCTTCTAAGTTCTCATTCTCCTGTGACGGAGAGCTTTCTTTAAGTCATTGGGTTACATATTATCATCAAGCCTCTCTTGCTGCTACTATCAACTACCACTTCTTGTCAAAATTTATCAAATCAGAACGCAACTCAGATAAAGAGGTTGGTAAACAAAACTAATTTCTTACGATCTGTTTTACTGGTTATGTTTGTTGTATCTTAATATGTATATCCCTTGTTAGTTTTGCTTAATAAATGATAAGTTGCACTGACCAAATCATTCTGATCTGCAGGCTTCTGAAGAATTCGACTTTCTCAGGTCTTAAAGCTAGGAAAAATGGATTAAAGTTGGATTTTTTTTTTTCTTACTGAGTCCATTGTCTTTTACCTGACTCTGCAGGCTTGCTCCCAAAAGCACCGAGGGTCTTGTTAAGTTTGCAAAAAACTTTTTCAATGGTCTACCAGAAACGACAGCCATCTGCATTAGTCTGCTTGGAGGCAGACTGAGTAAATTGTTGCAGGAGTTAATGAAAAGCCCCCAAGTTTGTGGGTGGCTGCTCTTGTCACGGTTGAGCTCAAAGAGTCAGCAGCCTTTAGCTGTACTTCTGCCAATTTATTCTCCACTTGAAGAAGGTAATTTCTACTATCCATTGGTTGACCAAGGGGGGTTTCCTTTCTGTCATTGTTACTGGATGGCATAAATAATTTTACCAATACCGAAGCAGGTGGGATTGAAAAGCTGGATAAACGATGGGATTCTCCATGGGGTTCCACAGTGGTGGATGTTGTCGCCCCAGAATTTCGATTAATATTGAAGGAGAACTACTTTACTGGTTCTGAGTTTCTTATGGAAGATGAAAAATTGAGGTGGCAGAAGAGAGACGAACTTGAACTTCGTCTTAATAAATTGCTAAGGTACACATTCCATGCGGAGGTGATGCATATAGTGAACACACTTATAGTTACACAATTCGGGACTACAGCATATTTCTATTTTAAAAAGGAGCGTGTTGTATTATTATTATTATATACAGAAACCTTGAAGACACCTGGTTGGGTCCCTGGAGGCATCTGCTTCTGGCAGAGTCTTCAAATAATAGTAAATTGCATAAGTCCACGCAAAAGAAGCTGGTTGAAGAGCTAAGGGAAAAATGTAATATGGAAGTAAATGAGACACTTCTAAAGGTTTTCCTTGGAAATGACACAGCCGATGGCGGTGACGCATGGATATCTCAGCTTTGTTCAAAGAATGGTTGCTACATAGGAAGTGACCATATTGATGAAGAAAATGGAACCAGTATATCTGATGACCTTCAAATTAGGTACCGGCTAGCCTTACAACTGATACGGGACTCAGGGATCAAGCTAGAGGATTATAACGAGAAGGGAGAACCGATAATACTTGTGTTGGATCATGAGATTCAGGTTGGTGCATGGTAAATCTCATCTTTTTTTTTTTGTTCACATTTTCTGGATGTGCATTGTTAGAATAGAGTTTTCTTCTTTAATACAACATAAGAAAGATATAATCTTAGCTCCTTGATTCTAAGCCTTATTAGCTTTTACGAGTATTAAAATTAAAGGAGAGAATTCTAGAATATCATATGGTACTGTCTGATTGTCTTCAATGTTATTTGTGACTGATTGGTCTGTAACATGTTGTATTCTGTGCAACACACTGATGTGTCGTTATTCTTTATAATAATAGATGCTTCCATGGGAGAACATTCCAACATTGAAAAGACAAGAAGTATACCGTATGCCTTCTGTGGGTAGTATATCAGCAGTGCTTAAGAAAAGCTGTTACCGAAAAGATCCTTCTCACTTCCCTGTGATTGATCCTAGAGATTCTTGTTATCTATTAGATCCGAAGTATAATTGCAAAACATTGCAAACCGTGCTTGAAGGATTGTCCGAGATTAAGGAAATCAAGGTAACACATATATTAAAATAAACTGATATAATTCTTCTGCCTTGGTTGTTACCGATCATATTTGTTTTATACAGGTAGAAGCTGGATTAGAGCTACCTGCTCAGGAGCTAAACGATGCGTTGGGGAATCATCATCTTTTCCTATATTCTGGGCATGGTACTGGTACGGTGGTCCTTTCCCTTACATAATACACTTATAAGAAAAAGTTCAAATTACTGATTCGAGCCATGCAATGTTTTTGGGGTGGTTGGGCAGGAGAGCAATATATTCCCATGAGGAAAGTAGAGAATATGGACAAATGTTCTGCGGCTTTTCTTATGGGATGCTGCAGCGCTTTGCCATATAGAGGAGGCATATATGTACCAAAAAGTGTTCCGATATGTTTCCTGCTAGCCGGTTCCCCTGTCATTGTGGCAACCTTGTGGGATGTAGCAGATGATATTAGCCAGTTTGAGAAGGCAATGTTAGAAGGTTGCTGGAGAGAGAGCAGTGATGATGTTAAACCAGAGAGAATTGGGTCGCTCATGGCTGATTCACGTTATGCCTGCGTTCAGCAATTCTTGACAGGAGCTGCCGTCGTGTGTTATGGTGTCCCAACTGCTATCACAACAAAGACGATGAAAAATACTTGAAGCCAATGTTTGAAATTTGTTTTGATATACTAGGACATTCAAAATATTGATGATTTAGAAGGTTTTTCTTCCTTATTTTTGTGTTCAACTTAATATTGAATTCAAACCACGTATTTCTCTTCATATGACTGATATCATGAAAAGAATTGTTGACGTCCATTGAATAGAAGTGATGAATCAACGAATGTGATTTCTTCTCAAGATTCATTTGTGAGAATTTCTGATGTCCACAAAACACTGAGGAATCCAACAACTCCCAAAGTCTTTAATGTCCACAAAAAATTCCTTCACGCGACGTGTATGACCAAAAATAACAAGAGACATGGTTTGGTCTGGTTACTACTGTGACTTCCGTAAACATACACCATGTGTATGTCTTGGAATCATTGGTGTTGAGGAACCAAGATACAAATGGTTTGATGCCAAACCGTAAAAGTGAGTTTGGCGCTTCTCTCTAATCTGTCAGTCGGTACACTTACATCTTGCCCTTAAGTTAACTCGACACATGTTATATTTGTTCTAGCAAGGTAGAGTGACCAAGGATGTCATGAAAGCAGTGAAGACTCAAAAGCAGGCGTTGCATGTGACACCCCTTAAATATCTAAAATTTAGTTTATGTATAATAAAACAAAGACGATCTGCAGCAGAATTGGTTAAGTAATGCTTATGCACCTCCTAAACTCGGGTTCTGTCATTTTTTTTTTGAACTATTTTCTTTTTAACTAAGATAATCTGACCCAGATTAAATACATTGCTGGATCTGCCACTGGATAAAACTGTAGTATGTTTTATTCTTTCCATATTTTTTATATCTCAGAATATGTTATGGAGCATGAAGAAACAAAAGCTGTTTTTTTTAATAGAAGAATTATATCAATGTTTTTATTCTCTTGATCAACATTTATTTTCACTCATAGTTGGTCCCCATATCCAAAACTATCAACGCAAAAGAATTTAATTGTTTGCTTCATTATGTCTCATACTTCTTTCCCTCTCTTTTTTTTCCTCTACGTCCTTAGATCTATGATGCATTCATTTTCTTTTGATCACCTAACTTTACAGTCATCCAAACCATTGTCTAACTTGGTCATCTTCATCTCGCATTGAGTGAAAAACGAGTTTCTATCAGCTATATTATACATCTTTCAACTTGATTATGGGTGAGCTCAATTGCTCAAACCGTTGGTAGTTATCAATCATCTTCGCCTTTTTCTTACAAAATATATGGCTCCAAACAAAACAAAATTATTAAGCTATTAAACATTGATTTATCAACAAACAATAACAGTTTAAAAATTTCTCGTAAAGGCGTCATATACGTTGGTTAACAGAGCTATTGATAATTATTCTCAGATATTGGCCAACAACGTTATTTAAGTATTGAGGGGTCTGGTCTCATCAATCAATTAGTATTTTTTTTTCTTCAACTGCTTTACTCACATCCCCAACACCATCAGATTCCCTATTAAGTCATGTTTTTTTTTCTTACAATCCTTTTTTATTTGTTCGCATCAATTCTTATTTATTCCCTTTTAAGTACTTTTAAGAAAATTCAAGCGGTCTTAACAACTCTTGCCGGAAATGATTAGGATTTTCATACTTGGCTGCTAGAAAGGCGAGAAGCTCTTGTGTATTTCAAACTAAAACAAAGAATTCTAACATGAAATAATATATGAAAGACCTCATAAAATAGCAAAAAAGCATGGATTTATGTATTTTAAGATCGTAAACAGCTTGTATTGTGTTTTTAAAAATAATAGGACGCTAAAGAACCCAAAGAACCAATGTCAAAATATTTCGTATACACAAAGTTGGGAGGAAATTACTGCTGTTTTGTTCTGTTACACATGAATGTTATGAGAAACTGATATTCATACGGATATGTTTCCAAACGTATAGGAAAACAAAAATCTAATAATAATCAAAGAAAAACTGTTAGAGAGGAATAAATCACCAACCTGATTGCAATTTTGGACTCTTAAACCCTGCATGAGCTCATGGCGGAGAAGGCAACAAAAATAAAAACAAACATCCCTTAGGATACAACACTGTCTCGGAAATCTTTTGAGAATAGGAGAATCCTCTGTTTTGTATGATGCATCCATTCAGTAGTGGAAGGTGGATGAGGGTTCTTATCTGGCCATTTCATCTCCCTATCTTCATTCAGACTTCAGAGCTTGGCAGGAAACTCAGAGAAGTAAGCGGTTAGCTATAAAAGCTGCAAGATTTTGTACCTAGAAATCAGAGAAATTCAGGTACGACAAAGTTAAGCCATGGTTTGGTATACATCTCTACTTGACAAAAAGATTAGCAAAATAAGAACTATGAATTTCAAGATTAAGAAAGACAAAAAAAAAGAGATTCAAGTAAAAATCCAGAAGAAGCTAAAACGATCTGGAAACACTGGAGGTAAGTGAACCTGACGAATAAAAATACAAACAAAAAAAAAAAACAGCTAACCATTTCAATCTATAGCAGCTAGCAGCCAAAGCAGAAATTATCTTTATGTTCTTCAGAGCTTTTATCGCTTTGGAGAACAAAACAGCCTGTGAATTCAGCACCACTTTTGCCGGAGCTGTGGATTTCACCGAATCGTCTCCATGTAAGCGGTGGTGTATTTCGGCAGGGTTTTGGTGTTTGATTTCGCCTGACCGGTGTCACTGTAAATCTCATGTTTCGTATCCGTTGAAACGGTGTGTGCGATTGGTTATTTGTAAGGGGATTTGGGAAGAAGATATATCTCGAATGGATTGGTTTCGTATCCATTCATGTAAGTATATATAGCTCGAGTTTGATGGGAGGTGAAGAGTTTAGGTGTCATGAAGTTCTGTAAAGCTTTGATGCCTGATAGTAATGGAAGGAGACGTTACACAGCCGATTCAATTCGAAATTAAATTGTCTGGCTATAAGTGTTTACATTATTGTTGCCGAAGATATTTGAATTTTTTACACTCAGAGACACTTTTCTACTTTCTAATTACACCATAAGACACTTCGCACTTGAGACACACTTTCTATTATAAAAAAGACTCATATGACCCTAAATTAAAGAGAAACATCTCCCTTCTTTCTCATACATCACGCTAATCTCTCTCCTCTTCTTATTCTATTTTATTTTTTTTCTCATTTCACTTTATGTTTTCATTTACTTTTATCTCAAATTCTAAAATATATTAAACAAAAATAATTGTCACAATAAATCATATATAAAATTATCTATCTTTTAAGATCCATTTTCATATATATATATTATATATATATTAAAAAATTTAAATGTGGACGTGGACATCAAAGCATGGATAATAGAATTATAAATTAGTGGTGGACGTGCACATCTTAACACGAAGATCGTTGGTTGATATCTTTAAAATTTTGTTTTTCGCTATAGTTTCCGGGAAGGAGAAACCCACATAACCATGTTTCCACCGTTATTTCCATCATCTCCGGCACCACCGACATCCCACCATAATCGAGTTTTGGTTCTAACTCACTAAATGTCTCATATTTCAAACCGATATACACATTAACATCATCTGTCCATCCACACATTAACATCGTCTGTCCACATATTACTCATCACTCATTCACACATCATCCGTTCACGTATACTCCATTCATAAATCACCCATCCAAACATCACTCGTCCACAATTGTTGTTTCCAATAAGGGTAAAATTGTCCAGAATTTGTTGTTAGCCCACAACAAAGTGTGTCACATGTAAGAAGTGTCTTTAGATGTAAGAGAAAGTGAAAAAGTGTCTCTTAATGTAATCAACTCAAGATATTTCATGCTATTAAGGTTTGATTTGAGGAGGAGGAAGATGGATCGTGAGACTGAGAATGAGGAGATTAGTAAATGTATCAATTTTGGGTTTTTAATGTGGACGGTAATAAAAATTCATGTAAATAAATGGGTTTCGATTTATATGTCCATCAGTGGTGTAACCTTAACAAATAAAGTGAGTGTGAGTGGGCTTCTTTGACAGTTGTATCCTTGTGATTGGTCATAATTAATTAGCTGACATGGACACTCTCTTTTCTCTAAAATAAGTCCTTTTATTATAGTTTGATTTCTAAAGAGAAGTAGATGCATTTAAATGCTTACAGGTCTAAAACCTTATTTGGGCCATGTCATAAAAAAAAAAACTATATTTGGGCCACATCTGAAAACCAATTGACCTTAGCTTTTAAGAGCAAGTCCATTGGGCTCTCGAGTTTTAAGCAAAAGACAAAAAAAAAAAAAATGAAAAAGACAAGAAAAAAAAGAAAGAACCGGTGTTAAATTTGGGATTTATAGAACTGGTAACCCTTGCGTGTAGGTTTCTATTGAACCACCCTTGATGTCTCTCTCTCCTTCGCCTCTACCATTGTGCAAAATCAGTATCGCTTCCTCCTCCATTCTCGATCAATCCATCTCCTCTCTCGAATCTCATCTCTCCTTCTCGATTAGCTGTCTCTCTTTGTTTCGTTTCGTTGCGATTTTCGAAAAGTTAAAGAGTTTCATACGTTTGTTCAGTGAAAGAAAGGATGGTGAAAGGAGGTACGAAGAGGAAGCCTGCGATGAAGAAGATCACTAACAAAGCTTCTCGCGCTACAACTTTCACGAAACGCAGAGACGGTCTCTTCAGTAAAGCGGCTCAACTTTGTGTACTCTCCGACGCTCGAATCGCTATCTTAGCGACTCCGTCTTCTTCCAACTCCAATGCTTCTTTCTTCTCGTTTGGTCACTCCTCCGTTGACTCCGTCGTCTCCGCTTATCTCTCCGGACAGAGGATCATCAGACTGTATGTGAGAAAATTTGCAACAACAATAACAACAACTCTGTATCATCATTACCTGCTGCAGCTGAAAAAAAAGCTTGGAAGAAGAGGCGATGGATCTTGATTTTGATACTATTTTTGAAGGTTTGATATCCTTTGATGATGTGATTAGTGATGAGGAGCTCGATCAGTTGATCAACTAAGTGAATCTTGTTTTAGAGACAATTCTTCATGTAATTTTGAAAAGAGTACACACGGTTTAGTCTGTATCAGTTTTCTCAGATTTGATCGAACCCAAACCAGTTTGGTTTGTGTCTCAATGTCTTATAACTGAACTAATGTAATCAAATGTGTTTGTTCAAGTAAAATTTGAGTTTATGTACTTCTTCTTGTTTTGTTTTTGGTAATTTGTTAGAACAGAGGACCTTTGCAAACGTTTCCTATTTTTTTTCTGGTAATTATCAATTAGATGTTTGAACTAATCGACTAGTTTATAAACAAACGTACATAGGGACATTCAATTTAACTCAGCAGTGAGCTTTCTGAGTGGTTTCCTTCTTTAGAGGTAACAAACTTGAATGGATCACTTGTGCAGTGTTTCAGTTCTGACCCTTGCTTGTTCGGATTGGTTTCTCTTCTTAATGGAATCAAATAATTCTGGTTCGTGAACTTCCCAATTGTGATATACAATTCTTTATAAAAACTGATCCTCACCTCTCAACAGAGTAAAAAAGAAAACTTTGTTACTCTGGTTCATACAATGTATAAAGAGAAACGAAGACACTCTGTCCCTTTATATTATATCATGTTACAAGCACAAGTTTATATGAAGGAGGATTCATGCATCAAACCATAACAGCTAGAGATTTCATAAAGAGAAAATTTCTCAGCAATCAAATAATTAATGATCATCTCACCATCAGGCTTTAACCCTAAATCTTTCCTCCTCGGCGTCTTTCCAGAGACCACTCCGCAAAACGCACAGTTCCTGACCTCCCTACACGTTTTGTCTCAGCTAACAATACCGTTCACCACTCCCCCCAAACCTCTGTTTTGAATAATACGGTTTCAACTAACCATAATGTATAAAACTAGTTCCAGGCCTCTACAAAAACGATCTGTTTCACTCTTAAGAAATTCATTTTCTGTTCGAAACGCTACAAATAAAAATCAAGCATCCTTCCGAAGTTTACCTTTGTATTTCTATTTTTAATATGTTTTTATGTCATATTTGTTTAAATTTTATGAAATCTAATAATTTATAAATTTTGTAAAATTTAAATTTAATAATTCAATTTCTAAAAAAATTAAGAACCTCATAGGGATTTTCCCATTGAACCTTCTCAAAATTAATTACAATATTAGAGGTTCTAAACTATTTAAAATACAAAATTAATAATTAAATTAATATTAAGAACCTATTAAAGGTTTTAACCAATGGAGGTGGTCTAAATGTTCTTTCCCTCAGGCTGAGAATGTGAAGGTTAGACCTAATTTGAGTTTCATAATTTATGATTAGTCCTGTAGACGTTTATTAACTCTATAGAGTATATTGGTTCAGGATCCAAGGAAGTTTGTGGCAGCTAGCGGCTGCACCGGTTTCAGTAGAATATGGTGGAGCTCCAAGCTCGTATGGTGGTGGTTATGGAGGAAGAGTCGGATTGGTTAAAAAATATGTCTTCGTTTTTCACCAGTTATTTTTATGATTTATCATTTTCAATTGTTTTTTTTTTAGTTTTCACTCATGCGGCCATAATCATTTTATAATTACTTATTAATATTTATATTACTAATTTAAAGATTATAATAATAACTTATTGTTTATGTTTTCATTTTGAAACTTCTAGGTATTATAAATATATTAAAATATTGTTTTGTAAATTATATTTAGTATTAGTAATTAAATCTTATAAATCATTCAATATTTTCTTTTCAGTTATATAGAATTAAAATTTTACTTGATTAATATTAACTAAAATATATTTTCCAGATAACAACACAATATATTTAGTAATTATTTTTTAATTAAAATATACTTTGTAGATTTTGCATTATTTCATTATTATTAACTTTAGTCACTTATCTAATCAAACACTTTTAATTCGTTTTGATTTTTATATTAAAATATTTTTTAGATAACAACACAATATATATAGGACTTATCTTTTATTTTAAAATATTTTTAAAATTTTAAATAATTTTGAATAGATTATCTAGTAAAATAAACTTTAATTTCGTTTTTATTTTTGGATAATCTTATTTTATGAAATTATAATCAATAATCTAATATAATAAAAAAATCTGATTATTCATTAAGTATGACAATGACTTTATCCACTATTTTCAGATAAAAACACAATATACATAGGAATTATTTTTTATTTTTGGATAATCTTATTTTATGAAATTATAATCAATAATCTAATATAATTAAAAAATCTGATTATTCATTAAGGATGACAATGACTTTACCCTGCTATTTTTCAGATAAAAACACAATATATATAGGAATTATTATTTTTTTAAATACATTTTTTAATTTTCAATAATTTAGAATAGATTATCTACTAAAATAAACTTTAATTTCGTTTTATTTTTGGATAAATCTTATTTTATGAAATTATAATCAATAGTTTAATATAATTAACAAATCTGATTATTCATTAAGAGTAACAATGAGTTTAACTATTCTAAATATTTAACCGTGAGAGTTCGATTGTGAAAAATCACTTCTCAAATAATAGTATAGATGTAACTATCAGCAATAGCTTTTCGATTCTTTAAGTTTGTTTCCGTCCCTTTTTTTTTCTTGAACCCAATTATGTTGGTTAACATAACAGTTTCAGTTTTACACATATTTGCATGATGAAGTTTTCTATGGTCATCATTCATCAATTTGGTATTTTGGCATAATATTATATTTACAGTATATAGTAATTTTGGCTGTTTATGTTTGGGCAAATGCTTGTGCTTTGAAGGTTCAACGTCAGGATACCGGGTAATGATTTGTATTAGCAAAATTTCATAAATCTAGTAATTTAGAATTCTCTAAGTACGAGTTAGTGTTAAGGTCTTTACTTACGGTCGCAGTTTTATCGTTTTCAGGTTATAGTCCAAATGGTGGTTTGGGAATTACCAAACCTTGTAATGTTGCTTTCTTTGTGCTAATTATATGATTTTGGTGTATTCCTTCCGTTCCTAAATAGATGATGTTTTAGGGAGTTTTTGATGTTTCAAAATAGATGATGTTTTCTTATATAAATGTATTTTTTAACTTTATCAAAAACTGTGTAACCGATGATATTTTGTAGTCTGTTTTGTGAGTGGTTGACTGATTTTTAATTTATATTTTAATAATACTTTAAAGATAAAAAAAACAAATTTCTTAATAATTGTGCACAATCTTAAAACTTCATGTAATTTGGAACAGATAGAGTATTATTTAGCAGCACGGTTAGCCTCAAATACATATCAACAAAAATAATAGCAACAGATTACTAAGTTTTGTTTAATCAAAAAGTAGTAGTTTTATGTTTTCTTTATAAACTGTTTAAAGAAGACTTAAAGGGGATAATCATGCATCTTATCTTTGTCTTATTGAAGCAGAAGCATGCTTTATGAAAAATGGATGAGACTCATTCTAGGCATTTCCCATGAATGTCTTATTGAAGTACAAGCATTTCCCATGAATGTCTTAGACACACATCTAAAACTAGCCTTAGACCCTATACAGACAACCCCCACGCTTCGACCCTCGTATGTGTATCCTTTGAGCTCGGCCCATATAATCTGTATTGCTGGAGATATCAAGTGGGCCGGAGCTCAGGAACGATCTAATATTTTAAAATAAAAATTTATTATCTTGTATGTTACTAATACAAGTTTCATTGTTTAAAATGTTAACAGTTGAATTTCAAAATTTAAAGTGCATACTTTTGCCAACTTCACGATTTTTTATGATATTTTTTTTTATATAAATGTTATAAGTAAGCCAAGTTAAAGAATGAATTAGTTTATTTTATTCTATGAGAAATGAATCTCTTATATACGAATCTAGAGATAAAGTTTTGAGAAAAAATAAAGTTTGGAAAATAATTAAATTTATCGTCATAGTGAGTAAATCAGTTAAATTTTCACTTGAAAATTTGAAATAATTATAAAATTTATCAGTTTTATATTATAAAAATAGTGAAAGGAAATGTTATTTTTAATTGAGAATAAATTAGAAAAATTAAATCTCAATAAAAATTAAGATATATTTATATTTTCTTCTATTTCTTCATTTGCTGTAGAGTGGGTAAAACCTAGTATAATATACCAAAGGATACTTTTGCATATCCGTTTGGTTCTATAAACTTTTGATACTAGACTTATAAATTTAATTCAAGTATTTTTAACACTATGTAGAAAAAATGGCATATCATTCTGCAAACCACACACACGCACATCACCAGCACGCCACCATATGTAAATCGTCCGGTTTTTTTTTTTTTTTGATTCTAGACTGATAGGATTCATTAGTATAGATGATCCAAACTTCGGTTTGGCTTGATACGGTTCTGGATAAATGTGTGTCTAAGGCTAGTTTTAGACTAGGCTGGTTACAGTAAAAAAATCAAACTTTAGGAAGATACAATATTTTTGTGTCTTCGTTAATTCTAGGTATTTAACCCGAGACACACAAGATGGATCCACAATCGACGTTGTTTTAATACGCACTTGACTAGAAAATTATTAACTTATCTTTTTGTTTTCTACAACTCTAGCTGGGATAGGCCCAACATTTCAGGCCCAAATATCATTTGGAGCGAGTAGTCGTAACGTAGGGCTCTCGTTCAGGATGTGCAATCATAGAGGTCGAGATGGAGTAGAAGTGTTTGAACGGCTCGATACACACGACTCCACGAAATGAGATGAGAGACAGAGAATGGAAAAGTAGATCGAGAGGTGGATCTCTGGATGGAAATTAGGGTCTTCTTGATCGTTGGCAGATCTACGAATCTGATGAAGGAATCATCATCTCTCTCTTCGTCGAGCCAAAAGGCGTTTAATGTCTTTGCTATGGTTGCAAAGTTTGAAACTTTGGGGTTCCCGTGGAGTTTTGGGATCGAGAGGCGGGTCTCTGGATGGAGATTAGGATCTTCTGGATCGTTGGTGGATCTCTCTTCGTTGTGCAAAAGGCGTTTAATATCTTTGCTCTGGTTGCAAAGTTTGAAACTTTGGGGTGTTCCCGTGGAGTTTTGGGATCGAGAGGCCGGTCTTTGGATGGAGATTAGAATCTTCTGGTTTGTTGGCGGATCTCTGAATTTGATGAAGGGATCGCTATATCTCCAAATGGCGTTTAATTTATTTTCTCGTGTTGCAAAGTATGGAACTTTGGGATTTCGTGGAGATGAGAGATCTGAGAGGCGGGTCTCTGGATCGTTGGTGGGTCTATGAATCGGATGGCGGGATCGTCATATCTCTCTTCGTCAAGCCAAAATGTAATTTGATTTATTTGCTTCGGTTTCATTTCTCTGGATCGTCATATCTTCATAAGGCGTTTAGTTTATTTTCTCTGGTTGCAAAAGTATGGAACTTTACAATTTTGCGGAGATGAGACATCGAGAGGCGGGTCTCTGGATGGTTGGTGGATCTATGGATCTGGTGACGGGATCTTCATATCTCTCTACGTCGAGCCAAAAATGCAGTTTGATTTATTTGGTCTGGTTTCATTTCTTTGTTCTGGTTACAAAGTTTGGAGACTCTCTGGATGGATATTAGGATCTTATTGTTTTGTTGACAGATGGAGATTATGAGATTTTTGGAGGAGGCACGGTGAATTCGTTAACGCTTTTTGAAGTTATTTGATGTAACGGTCGAGAAAAAGTCGAAGGTGAAGCAAGATATTTTTCAAAATGTATGGAGGTTTTTCTATAGTTAGTTCACATTTATGCATCTTCGATGAAAGGGCTAAGGTGAGTTTGGTGTTTAAGCTAAAGAACGAGGCGTACAAAAGAAGTATTAAAGTAAAGTAGACTCAGCTATCTACTACTATACGTTGATTAGTTCGCTTTTATAAGCGGGAAGGTCAGACGAGGTTTAGGGTTACTTGGAAGTTGGAAGGAACGAGAGAGAAAAAAAGAGGGTGACTTGCAATTTACTGATGTTGAGAATGATTTTGAATCAGTTGATCGAGTTCTGGATGAAATGGCTGAAAAGGGTTTGCAACCAGATGTTACATGATAGGCTAGAAAGATTTTCGAATCAGTTGATCGAGTTCTGGATGAAATGGCTGAAAAGGGTTTGCAACCGGATGTTATAAGCTACAACAAGATAGGCTAGAAAGATTTCTGCAAAGCTGTGTGAGAGTGGAGAACACAGGAGGAGAGCTTCTATTCAAAATTTTCAGTAAGGAAGGGAATGCTGTTGATTTAGATTCATGGGTTAGACAAAGATGGGTTATGAATTTATAAGCAAACGGATGCCCAAGTAAGATTTCTGATGCAAAATCAGGCCCCTCGCTACTAATTTTTGCTTTCTTATTTTATATGTTTAGATATAACTTTTTTTCCAAGAAAACACGTGGCAATTTTTTTTTTGTTTGTCGAACAGTGAAGAAAATTTTTCCTTCCGTCCCGCGTCTCATTTTTTTTTTTTTGGTTTGATTTCGTAGCCGACCTAATTGATGATCGCATTTTGCAGCCGAGTTGCACGAATACAGGTTTCGTCTCTCCCACCCAGCGATTAGGTTTTCACAGTTCCGCTTCTAATTCAGCTCGATCGCAAGTTTTCTCTTCTCCATCGTCTTGCGGAACCGAGAATGTCAGGTTTGTTCTTCAACGCTCTTTCTATCAAAGTTTTTTTGTGATCGTTCTACGCATGACGACGATGGATCTGCGAAAGTTTTTTATCGAAGTTTTTTGTGATCGTTCTACGAATGATGATCTGCGAATGATTTTTATCGAAGTTTTTTGTGATCGTTCTACGCATGACGACGATGGATCTGCGAATGCTTTTAGTTGATCTTAGCTAGTTGGTCTATTAGATGGTGATGTCTAAGGTTAGAAACTTTCAATACTATTATTTATCTCTTTGTTTATGAATTTACAGAAACATATGTTTGGAAGATCGAGACCGTGGTAGAATGCCGTAAGGTTCAGTCTCGAGCTGATGGGATTCTGAAGGAGGAAAGCAAGAGTCAAACGCCAGCACGTTCTGAGAGCACGAGAACTGGCCAAATGTCTCTGTTATGTTGTATTCTGCTTATCCTATCGTTCTATCTACATGTACCTGAGACCTCACCGAGATTTTCTTTTGGGAAATTGGGCACTCTGGAGAATGTTCTTTGTAAGCAGAAGTTTAGCAACACAGTTTTATTAAACAAGGGACCAAATGGAGCACATCACATCAGACACCAGCTCGTGACTCATTTCAAAACTTTCTGATATCTAGTCCTCAGCACAGTGATGATGAGCTGATCGGTGGCAGCAACGGTAAAGATATGGATCAGAGTCCAGAGAGGATGGAAGAACCTCCATCTGCAGTCTTTCCGCAAAAGGTTACGTCACAGAGAGATGGGAAGGATGGACCAGAGAAGGCGAAACGTGGAACTACTGATGTTTTGAGATCAAAAACGTGGGAAATGTTGGGGAAAGCTTGGCCGGAAACTAATGAAGAAGTGGTTAAGACAAACTCCAAGTCGTTTCAAGACAAACAAGAAATTTCCCGTAACCTTTCTAAACTCAAGCTTCTTTGTTTCACTCAAGAATTCTTCTTTGACCTTTGTGGTTCCTGTTTATTTTCAGGACTTCTTGGAGAAGAAAGGAGATTACTCTTTCGGAAGAGAGAGTTCTCCCGAGCCAAATGAAGACGCCTATGGAGCAATAGAAGACTCACCTGCGTTGGCCCATTACAAAGGTATTCTCACTAATTATTTTATTCTCTGATAGATCATATACAAATGGAGATTCTTTTTTTCTTGTTTACAGTTCCATGTTTACTGCTCTTTTGATTCAGGCCTACAAGCAAGAGAAACTTCAAGTGAGATATCTAAGCGAGGCTTTGGCTCAGCTAAACGGAACTTGACCTGTAAGGGAATGGACATGTCCTGTCGAGTTCTGTTGAGTTCTACTCCAAAGGTAAATAAATACTCATTTGTATGACACTTTTAGTACTACCTTGACCTCATTTGTTTTGTTCTGGAAACTGAGCAGGAACAATATATTCTTTCCAAGTGCATGATGAAAAAAGGTTCCCAAGGTACGTAAATAGTATTATGTTTTTACCTTCTATCTACTTTCATGTCTTAAGTTTGATGTTCTCTTTTTTTTTCAGGTCGTATCTTAGTGTGATCATTCCACTTCGATGGGTGGTATATGTGTACCATCTTCAAATTCCCGGCCATGGAGGACCTGCCAATCTGGCTAACTCAGAGTATGCTCAACCACCACCACCACCACCTGTACTTGTACCTCAAGATGAACCTGTTAATCAGGAACTACCTCTACCTCAAAATCAAGCTAATCATGCGGTTCAGCAAGAGCAAGATAATTTTGGAGACCATGATAATAATGCAAATGGTTTGACAATGACGATCATAACTATGATTATCATCCTCCTCAAGAGAATGGAGAGCCTGTCCGTGGACGTGGACTAGGCCGTCGAAGAAGACATAGAGCAGGAGAACTTGGTGGGCGACGAGGAGGCCCTAGAGGAGGAGGACAAGGAGGACATGGTCATCAAGTTGAACAAGATGATGATCCTCCAGCAGTAGCACCGCTAGAAGCAGGTGGAGGAGATGATCCTCCCGCAGTAGCACCGCTAGCAGGATATGATGATGCTTATGCGAATGCAGGATATGGTCATCAAGTTCACTATGATAATGATTATCCTTATCAAGCTGACGAAGAAGATGAAGAACATAGTGATGGTCCTGAGGAGGAAGAGAGTGAAGAACAGAGTGATAGTCCTGAGGAGGAAGAGAATGAAGAACATGGTGATGGTCCTGAGGAGGAAGAGAATGAAGAACAGGGTGATGGTCCTCCTCGTGGGTATCCAGAACACTTCTTAAGACCTATACTTCGTAGGGATTACGCTGAACCAAGGAGTATCCCTGTGTTCCGAGGACGACGTGGCCGTGGAGGAGGACGAGGAGGACCTGGTAATGCTGCTGAGGAAGAGAATGAAGAACAGGATGATGATCCACAACCTGGTAATGCTGCTGAGGAAGAGAATGAAGAACAGGATGGTGATCCACAACCTGGTAATGCTGCTGAGGAAGAGAATGAAACCTGGTAATGCTGCTGAGGAAGAGAATGAAGAACAGGATGGTGATCCACAACCTGGTAATGCTGCTGAGGAAGAGAATGACGAACAGGATGGTGATCCACAACCTGGTAATGCTGCTAAGGAAGAGAATGACGAACATGATGATGATTCACAACCTGGTAATGCTGCTGAGGAGGGTGATGGTCCTGAGGAGGAAGAGAATGAAGAACAGGAAGAGAATGAAGAACAGGGTGATGGTCCACAACTTGGTAATGCTGCTGAGGAAGAGTATGAAGGACACGTTCATGATGTACCACCACCATCTCCAATAGCTCAGTTGAACTTCCGCCATATTGATACAAAAAGATGTCATCATTGTCGAAATCCAGAACTGGAATGACCAAGCAAAGATGAAGACGAGAGATATGTTTGTGTCTACTTGTATTTCATTATGTACGGATCTTACTATAGAACACATGGCTCATCACAATGTAATGGAGGTGTGGTAACGCTTTAAGCACATGGTGAAAAGCAAATTGAAAGTATAGCAATACATTGCTTGACGCGCAAGGAATTTCACTCTTTTGTCGCTGAATACTGATATGTAGTTAATATGCAGTTGTGGACTAAACAGGTTTATTATGGTCATCCCAGTTGGAATTGTACTTCAAATCTGTTCTAAATATGACACCATAAAAAGACATGCAGTCACATTGCGAATCATGGCCATAAATTTGTACCTAATTTCACTTTGCGGCATAAGTGATCAAACACATTTTCACAAAAAAAAAAAACTATTTTTTTTCAAAAACATTTTGATCAAAATAAGCGGTTGATCCCTATTTTTTTTTTAAACCCCAAATAAAAAACTTTGCATCTAAGGCGTTAATTGTACGGGTCTCTTAATTATGTCTCTTAATCTCACTTAAACTACTTAAAAGTATTAAACAAATATTAAGAGACCCGAGAAAGGGATTTAGGATAATCATGCTTTAAGGATCTGTTGATTGCAATAATTCTTGATAGAAGAGTTGATCGAAGAATTAAAATTCCCTAATCTCTCTTTATCTACTTCAACTTATATTCGTCGGTCCATATTGATTACGAAGCCCATTAGTAAACAAAAATATAATAATCAAACGAAAAACGAAGGGCCCAACCGGGTTCGAACCGGTGACCTATTGATCTGCAGTCAATTGCTCTACCACTGAGCTATGGACCCTTGATGCTTAATGATGAATATATTTCTTAAAGAACCTATTTTGGTTGAGAAGGGTTTCAAAGCAAAGCTTACTTGTCTGCATCAATACCTTTCTCCTCTAACATGTAACAAAGAACTAGAGAGCTTCTCTGTGCAACCTAGCTCTCGTTTATCCTATGATCAATGAGTTCCACAAAACAACACCTTGGTCTCGAACTGAATCAAAGATGATGCGAGAAAGGTTTGTCTCAGGAAGAGAGAGTAAGCGTTTTGTTATGACCTGTAATGCCTGAGAAGATCAAGTTGCCGTGAACTTGAGTACGACATCGGAGATTCTTACATTCTTCCCGGAGCGTACAGAGAAGTGTGTCAGTCCACAAAGGTGCAATTATACGTCAAACTTCTTAGCTATAAGAGATTTAGGACTTAATGTACAGGAGAATTGATGCATGGCATGAAGGGAATGTTTGAAAGTTATTTCTAAAAAGACAGCTGTAGTAGTTTTTATCACATTGTTTCTACAATCCCGCAAAGCTTAATTGTTACATCTACTGAAAGAAAAGACCCAATCAACTTTTCTATAGCCTCTTACTATACCCTCTCTGCAGTGTACCCCATGGAACGAGTTTTCTTGTGTGTATATGTCTGTGTCCTTCTCATGCTTGATGGATCTTCCACATGCCAGTTCTGTATCCCACAGACATCAAAGCAAGCTCCCAAAGCATGTTGGGAATGCTCAACATACTCACTTTAGACCCGGGGATTTCAGACCACTTCACTGAGATCTCCAGCATTGGAATGTTAAAACGCTTGCACAGGAACACCAACTCAACATCAAAGCACCACCTGCGCAGATGCAGGTTTCAAATGAGTTGCTTGCTTTCTACTGCTAGTTTATCATCATCGATACATACCTTTTCAGATGGATGTTTGTGAAAAGTCTTCTAGCAGCGGCTCTAGTAAACATCTTGAAGCCACACTGCAAAATGACATATGTCTCAGTGAAACAGAGCAATTAAGCAAACAACAAATGAGACGCCACCTGTGTATCTCGAATTCCAGAACCAGCAGCCAACAGAACCACCAGATGGAAACCTTTCATCAAGAAGTTGCGATACCATTTCCTCTGAAAATTGAGCAAACACATCCAAATCCAAGACTCTTATGTACATGTGTATGTAGAAGCATATGTGTATCTACACCAGATGCTTGCAAAACTTAACTGTAGCAATAGCTTTCTCCTCAAGATGAGCACGAGAACCAAATGCAGACACCTGCACATCACCTATCCTAAAATCCGAATGCTTTGATGCTGGATCTCTGATTGAATTTTCTTCTCTGGCTACTGCAAGGATCTGAGGAGGTCACATGAGATCAGGAAAACTGCAAACACAGTTTCCAGATTGTCTGAAAATTTCAATAGGCAAAACCTGGTTTTCAAGTTTTTCTAGGTCAGTTACTTTAGTTGCTCCATCAGCATCCAACATGAGAAGCAGCTCACCACGAGAATGCATCATTCCCTATTCAATGCTTTCAGAAAAAGTAGAAAGCTCCCATTAGCATACTCTTATCCTGTCATACAGAATGAATATATAAACAGAGCTGCACGGTACTAGGAGTTGAACTCACTTTCCTAATAGCTTCTCCTTTCCCTTGGTTCTTCCCGAGGGGTATAACCCTCACGTTGTCAAATGTGTACTTTCTAACGAAATCAAAGGCTACTCTTTTTGTTCCATCAACACTTCCATCATCAACAATCACCACCTAGAACGAGAAAAAAAAAATACTCCACTCATTCATATAGAATTGAAGAGGTAAAAGAAAACAGATGCAGATTGATTGAGTGACTCAGTATAATAATTGTAATTTATACCTCATAAGAAAAACTCTTGTCGCGTGCTGCACGGCCTTGAAGGTAACTGCAAATCATAGGCGAATAACAATTATAGCTTATGTATTGTAGTACATCAGTAAGACTAATTCTGCTGTTCTGCAATTGCAAGAAAGGTAACTTCTCGCTGATAGAGGCGGGAGTTTGAAAAGAAGTGAAAAGTAATTGTTTTAACTTACTCCATTGTATCCTGTAGAGCTGCAGGAAGCCTCTGCTCTTCATTATATGCTGGAACAATTAGAGACAAATACTTCTCCGCAGGGTCGGAAATGTGAGGGCAGGGAACCTGATGATGATAAAATTGTGAAAAGCAGCGTCAGAAAAAAAAAGAGCAAAAAATAAGAAAAATTGATATAGCTGAATGTGAAGCTTCATCACAACGTGGCTAGACAAACTCCTACATAAACAATGTCTCAAAGCTCTTGTCTTTAAACAAACTCCTACATGAATAATAATGTCTCGAAGCTCGCGTCTTTACACGTTCTCTATGCCAATATGAATCAAAGCCAAAACCTTTACTCACTCAGTTCCATCAACTGATTCACACACTAACAGAAAATCCCAGACAAAAAAAAAGATAATTAATTCAGACAAAACCTGTTTTAAAGATGTCGGATCCTCGAGCGTAGTAGTCACGGTCTCGACGGAACTGGGAAAAATCCCAATGTAAGATACATCTATAGAAAGCAAAATTATGAAAACTCGAGTAAGAACGTACACGTTACTGTGTCTCCTTCTCCAAGCTTCCAAAACGACGACGGAGAAGACGATCACCAGCAGGGAGAGGCCGAGTTCAACAACTGTTAACAGAAATTCCATAGCTGCTCCACGGATTACTTAGATCTTTTCTGATAAAAGTTTAGTGCTTTAATCAGTCTGAAGTGTCACGGATTTGATTTGATTGGTTGCAGAGCTTCCTTTCATTGAGGTCAAGCCATTCCGGTTTGACTTTTGTGATTGAGACATTTTAGTTTGGTTCTGTTTTTTTTTTAAGCAAATGTTTTTTTAACAAACCGGATACTTAACCGAAAATGGGTTCGTTCGTTTTTACAACATTAACTAGGTGTTTTGCTGCAGTAAGGAATTTTTTAAATCTAACTTATATTTAAAAATAAATTTTATTAAATATTGTAGATTTTACTATTTTCTTACTAATATTTAATATAGATTTGATATATATTAAATCAATTTGTGTAAAACTAATAAAATGATATAAAATTTTACAATTATCAAAAGTTTAGCGTAAACATTATTTATAAAATTTGTAGATATATAAGAAACTAATGAACTTTACGATTAGATATTTAAATTTTTTTAAAAATTGTATAAATTTTTGAAAGTTTTAGTAATACAAATTGTATAATTATACAAAATAATAATATTTCGAAATTTGAAATGTTATATATGAATATCTCTATAATATTAATGAGAAGTCACTTTCCTAGGTGTTGCACTCACGTTTATTCTCACAATGATTGATTACTATGATACCATTAATGAATTAAAATATATATTAAAATACTATTATTTTCTTTTAAAAATTTCCAAATAACAATATAAAATAAAAAGAAACATTTATAGAGTTTAAAAACTAATTTAAAACGAAAATATATGTATATATAATAAGATTTTATAAAAGAAAGTTCACAAAATAGTAATATTTCATTTAAAAGATATTTTTCACTAACATAAAATATACTTTTGAAGTAATAAAATACTTTCCTTATATGTATATCTTCTTAGCTGAAAGCAATATTTGTATATAATATGATTTCATGAAAAAAATTTCACACAGATGATCTTGATATTAGAAAAAGAAATATTTTTATTTTAAAACATAATTTTACACAATACAAATATATATTTTCAAAGTAATAGAATTTGTTTATATATATCTATCTATTTTCTTAGATTATTACATAATATAATTAAGTAGCATAAACTGATATATGTTTAATTGACAAAAATAATATATAATTAGTATTATTGAAATGTTTTTCATATATTTAGTTGACTATAATATTCTACAATTACAGCAAAAATATAAACTATAATTTACTTATATAATATAATTTTTCAAAACAATCACATTTTACTGCATATTTTAAGAGATTAAAAACTAAAAATAAATTTTATCAATAAACATCGTTTGATCAAATAACTACAATATGAACGACTACTAACTTATATCTAAAATCATAGATTTAAGTAAAACAACAATATATAATTGATTTATTTTATAAGAATATATAATTATGTAATAATAATATATATTTATTTTATAAATTAAAATTATAGGATGACATAAACATATTAACAAATAAAAAATAAAATATTAACTCACTGTAACAATTTAGTTCTTTTGTAAAATTTACTTATATGCATGAGACTTTAGAATATTATCATTATATTAATTTATGTAATTTGGAATTAGACACTTTAGTTTATCTTTTTATTTCATTCTAAGCACACTATATCTTAAATTATACATAATCTTACATATCAATACAACAACCAACCTAAATGCAAATAAGAAAATTAATCAAAAATTAATATATTTAAAATAAAAATATTATAGTTGAATTCAAAGAAATAGATGGAATTCAATATGTCCAAATGATAACTAAATCATTGTCAAATTATTTATAATTAAAGTAATATAATATTATTAATATAAATTATACATACAAATAAATAATTTTAAAACTAAAAGTAATATCAATCAATTATTATAGTATATGTGCATGAGCATCAACTAGTATTTATTTTATAGATGATGTATGAGCTATTACCATATGTTTACCAAAAGAAATATCAATATTAAATGTAATATATGAATTATTACCATATTCTAATAAGTTTGCCAAAAATATAAATCAACATTAAATGAAATTATTCATGTCATATTTTTGAGTTAATAGTAGCCATGTCATATTTGTTTTGTGAAATTGATTGTAGGATATGTGCCAAAACCACTTGTCAGAACTCAGTAAAGAATATTTTAAAGCTAAATTATATTTTAAAATAATTTTTATTAAATATTATATATTTTACTATTTTCTTACTAATATTTAATATATATTTGATATATATTAAATCAATTTGTATAAAACTAATAAAATGATATAAAATTGTATAATTATCAAAAATTAGCCTAAACAATATTTATAAAATTTGTAGATATATAAGAAACTAATGATCTTACGATTAGATATTTAAATTTTAAAAATTGTAGAAATTTTCTTTAGTAATACAAATTGTATAATTATACAAAATAATAATATTTCGAAATTTGAAATTTTATTTATGAATATATTTATTTTATAGATGATGTATGAGCTATTACCTTATTTTAAAAAGAAATATCAATATTAAATGTAATATATAAATTATTATCATATTCTAATAATTTTGCCAAAATATAAATCAACATTAAATGAAATTATACATGTCATATTTCTCCGAAGCCATGTCATCAATTTCAGTAGCCATGTCATATTGTAGATAAGACATGTGACAAAATCATAAATAGTGTAGGGATTAATAGTAGGGTACGGATAATATACCATATAATAATTATTTTCAGATATCTTTTTTGGATATTTTTTAAATATTTATATTTAAGGATACATATCTCATACACCATGTTTTATACACGTAAATCTAACAAAATTATACATGTTTTGTTTTTAAAAATATTCTTACATAATATTAACCAAAAGTGAAAATTAGTGGAATTATATGTTCCATAATTTTTATAATAAAATAATCTTTTGATAAAACACATAATTTTAGAAAATTGAAGTTTTAGAAAGATTTCATATTCTTTCCTTAATTTAATACATTATATATTTTATAAATAACATAAATATATGTTAAAGTAAAAATTTATACATATTTAATTGTAGATATTCATTTATTTGTATAAAAACTGGAGCGGATCGGATATTCGCCTTTAAAAATTTTAGTATTTGTGATTTGTTTCGTTTTTAACGGATATTGAATTTTAATATTTGCTTTGCTTGAAGACTTACGGATATTCGTATTTTTCGGATCGAATCGAAACGAATAACGAATCGAATCAAATTTAACGGATAAAATGTCCACCCCTAATTAATAGTATTCACGTCATGTTTCATAAGTTATAATTAGCATTAGCAACTAAATCTTATTTGATTATTTTTTATTGTTGTAAATTCAAATTATTTATCTTTTATGCAGTAAAATAATTGTTTTGTTATCAGGAAGTGGTAGTTCTACTGGTAAAGTTTATCCTAAGGGTGAGGTGACATGTTTGAATCTCAGCAGTTGAACGAAGGAGATTTAGCAGCTGACCCATGTCATTTGTCTAAAGAGATTATATGGGTTTTGATCCGGAACTTTTTACATAAAAAATAATATTAATTGTTTTGTATTTCGAATGAATTTTTCCGTAGTATTTCACGTTTAAATTTTTTTTTTTGTCAACTGTATGTATTTCACGTTTTAATAAATTGAGGTGTTACAAAAAAAAATTATTTCGTTTAGTTAGTTATAAACGCCATTTGGTTGGACAACGCATCTGCTAGTGCTTGGACTGGTAGTAACGTCTGTTAACAGAAATTCCATTGCTGCTCCCCGGATTATTAGATCTCTTTTGCTTTCACGATGCAGAAAATGAATCCGTAAAAGAATAAAGCAAGAAAGCTAAAGTTTTAGTGATTTGATTTGAGTGATTTGCAGAGCTTTGTTTTGGTTTGGTTTGACTTTGTCATTGAACCATTTAGGTCCGGTTTTGTTTTAAGCAATGCTTTTTAACAAACCGCATACTAAACCAAAACTGCGTTCGTTTAACCGCATTGGACTAGAACAGTTTTCTTTTTAATAATGGGGACCATCATCATTAGATCAAAATTTTTAAAACCCATAAAAGGTTTGGAGTTCCATAAGTTATAAGCCTTTTGCAACTAAACCATATTTGATTTTCTTTTGTTGTTTTTATCCTTAATTCGAATGATTTCTTCTTATTTTTTTCGTTGTATTTCACGTTTAAATAAATTGAACTGTTACAAGAAAAAAAAAATTTATTTTACTTGTTAGTTATAAACGCCTACACCATTTGACGCTTGCATGTGCTAGTGCTTGGATCGGTACTAACGACAATGCCACTACCGCCGAAACTACAGGCATCATCAGATCTTCCTTTGCTTTGGTAATAAACGTTCATGATGAACGAAGCTCGTGTCCTCAAGTTATTGTTGTCAAAACATGTGCCACTAGGTGAGATTGGCTTACAATCAATACCTTGGCTACACACCCAATCAATATCTGCTCCTAGTTGTGCATCTGTCGCTTCTTGTCTCGCCACACACCATTTTCCACTGTTGGTTTGTGCATCTCCTCCAGTAGCACCTCGTAAGACCCCAACATCGTAAACCGGAGAAAAATCCGGTTTGAATAGCCCCCAATTTTTCTCAACGGTTGAACCGGGTTTCCCATCCTCGTTAAACAATGCGAATAGGTAGATATCGATGTGGCGATTAGGCATAAGAGGTGTCCCTATATTTTTTGCACGCTTGATGATGTTAAGGTTGTACTTTGCTGCGTTTTGAGGCGTGCACCATGAAGCGTCACAAGCGCTCGGCCAACCTGTTTCTCCTACGGCAATGTCTACATCGCCATAGCCGAGAGCACTCATAGCTGAATAAGTTGCATCCATGACTGCATCGAACATGTTGTTGTACGTTTTTTGCGTGTTAGAATCCGTTATAGTTTCTGAAGGACCAAATATAGCGTAGTTGACATTGTTTGGGTCGATCATGAAATAAGGGTAAGCGTTGATCATGAATGGGGACTTGGCCTGACGATTGAACTCCAAGATCTTCGCAAAAAAGTCTGTTTTATCGTTCTTAAATCTGCTCTGGCTTGGTGCGTTTTGGTTATAGCCTACGGTAAATGCATGTGGAGTTGTTACCTAAAACCAAATTACACAGTGATGAATTTAACATTAGTACTTGTTAATATATAACAATAAACTCATACATACATATATCTTCTTAACATAGTAGCAAATAACATATTTATTACTTACCTATACGAATATTTATTCTTTTCACTTTCAAAATGAAATATTTTATCTTGGAACATGAAAGTTAAGAAATATATTTTTTCAAAAAAAACACATTATTTAATATCTGACTAAAGAATTCCAATCAATTTTAATATAGATGGCAGAATAAAAATGGCCACAAAGAAGTAAATAAAAACTTATTTGCATAGAGTTGCGAAAATTCTAATAACTAAAATAAATTATTTTATATTTTGAAACGTGAGGAATAATGTAGTATGAAAACTATCAAGATATCATCATGATTTGAGAGATGAAACTAACCTTCATAGATATGAGACCACAAGCTTTCAAAACTTTATCAAGATTCTGCATAGCAGGAATTAGATTTGAGATCAAGTTACCATCGTTACTGAGAAGAATCTCGTTCCCAACACAAATGTACTTGATCTTAGTCTTCTGGCTAAACGGCAAGACATTGGCAGTCACCCATTGACGAGCATAGTCGACGTTGGCCATTGCTGTAATGTTAGCGTTAGGGACCATAATGGTGACATCGATTTCAGTTCCTGCTAGGGCTCGGAGGATGTCCGGACTTGCATCAAAAATCTTGACACTATCGATAATAGTCTTTGTCTTGATGAAGTCAACCACTTCTTTCGGCGGTCGAAGTTTCCCTAATGTTCCATAGTTGACACCTAGAGCGGAAGTCACGGCTGAGAGTTGGAAGATCACGACCGAGACTAGGAGGAGGAAAAATGGTGTTTTAGCCATTGCTTTGTTTTAGAAGAACGAGTTTGAATGATAACATTAGGCTGAGGATATGTGCTTATTTATATTAATGTGTGTATTTATACAATTGTTACGTTCAATCTCCATTTTCTTACAATTTTGGATTTTCTAACAATTCTTCTATAAAAGTCTGTGTTACCAAAGTTCTATGATACATTTTTAATGTTTTCTTTTCTTATACTGAAAATTTCGTTTAATGCTTTCATTTTCTTTCTGTTTTCTTTTGATTTGGGGGTTTAATAATTCGAAACAGAACTAAATCAGCTAACTTAAAGTCAATGTCGACAATCAAAGGGTCATCTTGGCCAACAGTAATGTCACTCATTATGATGTCTATGAACTCATTGTTACGAGAATATATACACACGTTTAGACTGGGGCATTACAAAGAGAGTTAATGAGAGATATTCTACATTCCCTAATCATAGAGATTCCTAAATCAATCATCGATATGATTGATCCTTCATACTCATTGTCTCCTATAAATTAACGAAAACAAGAAAATCATATCCATAATCCATCTTCCAAGAATTTGTATATGTAGATGAAACATTGGTGATCCCCAAAATTTTAAGAGGTAATGTGCAAATATGTTTTGTTACAAAAATCCGTTCCTAAAATTATTTACATATTGTCTATAGCTTCCATAATCCTAGGGCCGAGTAAAGATTTACCACCAGGAATTTTGCCACTGCCTTGCCATCTTGCTGAACAGGCAGCGGCATTATATCCCCAGAGTCTTAAAGCTTTGCGAGATAAAACCTGATTGAGCTTGTGATACATATATATAGTATTTCACAGAGTGATAAGCATCAGGGTTTTACATTACTGTTGGGATATAGTGCCTCTGTCTGTTCAGCAAGATGGCAAGGCAGTGGCAAAGTTCCTGGTGGTAATTCAACAAAATAATGGGCTTTACTTTTATTACTTATGGGCCTTTGGTTGTATTACTGGCCACCATCCAAAGTAAATTGTTTAAACATCCCCCATGTCCCACACAGTCGCACTACAGAAACCCAACATCGGGCCACACGACCAACATATTTGATTAAACTACATTTATGCTTTGAATCTTTGGATCATTGGAAGATCATATATGAATACAGATACATACACAAGAATTCATAGTCATGCAGGGATATCAAAAAATTAGTTTGAAATCAACTTTTCTTAGCTGCCACAACAAATGGAAATATCAAATTTAACAAACCAAATATAATACACATTTATTTTTCTAACCTCACACGGCTTCTCAACTATAGATATAATATATATGTAAGAGAAAACCAAAAAAAAAAGAATAATTTCTCAAGTATTATATAATCGGAGCACATGGTAACTTTTAGGGAAAAATAAGTTCTTGTGAACTACTATTGTGTGTGGAAGAAGCCAAGACACGGCAAGTCAAAAGAGTACATCCGTACGTAAAGACTGTCCAAGCCGTGTCGAGAAATATTTAGAGGAAATAGTCTGTCTTAATAAAATATTGATTTGGTCGATTTACAAAAAAAAAAGTCTTTAAGTAACCACCAAACAGACAACGACGTCCAAAACAATACGCGACTCATAATCACAAATCTACCTCCCAAGTCAAACCTTATATTCATTTTAATGGATGCGTGATTATGACTTTTTAAACTATCTCTTGTATGATCATTTATGTATATGTAGAGAGAGAGAGAGAGAAGGAAGAAAATTGAAAGCTTTGGGTCAATTACTTTGTATGTAAAACTATTCGCATCTAGAACAACGACTTTCCGTTACTTCCGTACGATCGACAATAAACAAAATGATAGCCGTACACGGTACATGATATCTCGATTTTCAACACTCAATACGATTCTATCGAACTTATGGTTATGTTAAAAACTTAAAATTCATGGTGTAAAATTTCAAACCATGAAAATAAAGTTACTAAGATTGTTCTCAAAACATCATTTGAAGATAATCAAATGGTTAAAAAAAAAATGAAATCATATAGAACCTTAAATAATGGGCTTGGCTTGCAAATTACAAATTGGATATTTGAGGTCGGAGATGACAAATTTAAATTTATCAAGCATCTGACCCTACGAGGCTACGACACAAACTACATCATAAACAATGATTGTTTAACTAGATTCCAAATAGTGGAGTAATACCAAAACTCTCGATATCAGTTACAAGTTTCAACTGAACGATAATCAGTTGTCGAAAAAATTTAAGGCTCTATTATTAATTGCAAAATGATGCAAGCATATGAGATTTTTTAAAAAAATTATTGTAAAGAAAAAACAAATAGTTTTAGTTGTTATTTACTTTTTCGTATGATATGTTTACGTCACGCATGCATGATAGTGATGAGTCTGATGACACCATAGATTCCCAATGAAAATTTTATTACGACAGCAAACAAAAAGTCTTCGTGTTTCTCTGTTTGTTTGTCGTCACATTAATGGTAATCTTTGAGATACGGACGGTAAACAAAAATCACCCAAAACCAGTAATATGAATGACTCTAATCATGTCCCTTCTCAATTTCCTAGAAACAAAAAGAGAAATCAATTTAGAATATTACCAAAAAAATCATAAGATTTTTTTTTAACTGTAATATCATTTCGATCAAAATAGAATCCAACGACTTTTAAAACCTTCTGGCCAAACTATACTTTATTGTGTCCACTTGTTTGACTTTCTCTCACACACACATGAAGAAAGACAAAACGCGACTATTCTTCTTCTCTTCGATTCATCCCTCGTGCTTCTCATTAACACCAACCTTTTCTTCTCAATTCTTCACATTCTCCGATCTCTGTTCACATCTCTTTTCTCTTTCGCCTTCTGGATCGAAAGTTTCTATATTTCCTCTTTAACTAACTTCTAGCTTACAAAAAAAAAACATATCCTGTTCAAGAAGCCAAAGAAGAACGATCAAGAATCAAAAAAGGGAACAAACGAGACCCTGTTCTGTTCTTTTCTCTGATGGGTTCTTGCTTCAGTTCTCGCGTCAAGGCTGAAAACCCTTTCCACGATGGTACCACCTCTTCAACTATTCTTCATATCTCTGTTTCTATATGGTTTGCTATGATTTAGTTGACACGTGTGTGTGTGTGTGTGTGTCTGTGCAGGTAAGAGCAGTGCTCTTTACGGTCTAAGCATGTCGAGCCGGAAGTCGTCGACGGTGTCTGCGGCTCAGAAGACGGAAGGGGAGATACTTGAGTCAACGCCCGTCAAGAGCTTCACCTTCAACGAGCTCAAACTCGCAACCAGGAATTTCAGACCGGACAGTGTGATCGGCGAAGGTGGGTTCGGTTGTGTTTTTAAAGGGTGGTTGGATGAGACCAGTCTCACTCCGACTAAACCAGGAACCGGTTTAGTCATCGCCGTTAAAAAGCTTAACCAAGAAGGTCATCAAGGTCACCGTGAATGGCTGGTACGATATTCATTTCCTCAAAAGATTGAGTTATGTCCGTGTTTGTGTGATTGTGTCTGATGTTGTTGTGTTCTGTCTGATGCAGACGGAGATTAATTACTTGGGACAATTGAGTCACCCGAATCTAGTGAAACTTATTGGTTACTGCTTGGAGGATGAGCACCACCTTCAGAAGTGAGTAGTACCATTCTTGATTCAAATGACTGTTTCTTGGTCGATAAAACGTTTACACAGCTAGTTTTCTTGTTATATTGTTCCTGATGAGAGTGGTTTTAAAGCAGGAGGTGCATATTTCAAACCGCTCCCGTGGTTTCTACGGATCAAGGTTGCGCTTGATGCAGCAAAAGGGATTGCTTTTCTCCATAGTGACCCCGTCAAAGTGATATACCGAGACATTAAAGCCTCCAACATTTTGCTTGACGCGGTAAGAAACACATATTTAAAAGAGTTAGATGGACTCACTTTTGTTTGAGTTACTTTTAGTGATTGTTTTGCTTCCATTAACAGGACTATAATGGGAAACTCTCTGACTTTGGGCTAGCTAGGGACGGTCCAGCAGGTGATCTAAGCTATGTTAGTACAAGGATTATGGGTACATATGGCTACGCTGCTCCTGAGTATTTGTCATCAGGTAAAATAACTACCAATCTTCCTGATATTAAATAAAAAATATATATATACTATTCGATATAAGATAAAATTTTATAAGAGCATGATGGTTTGAATACTTGTTTTCAGGTCACTTAAATGCAAGAAGCGATGTGTACAGTTTTGGAGTTGTGCTTTTAGAGATTTTGACGGGTAAACAGGCGTTGGACGAGACCAGGCCGGCTAAAGAAGAAAACCTTGTTGAATGGGCTCGACCGTACTTCGCAAGCAAACGCAAGGTTCTCCAAATCGTGGACCCTCGGCTAGAGACACAGTACCTACCCGAAGAGGCGGTGAGACTGGCCAGCATTGCGGTTCAGTGTCTCTCGCTGGAACCGAGGGCGCGTCCGACCATGGACCAAGTGGTCCGTGCCTTGCAACAACTTCAGGACAGCTTGGGAAAACCAACTCAGACCGATCCGGTTAACAAGAAACAAGGTTTTAAAACCGGAGCTAAGTTGCCAGAGAAACGGTCCACACACAAACATTTTAGTAGGCACAGCACCTAAGCCTTTTTGAGACACGCCTTTTGAGACTTGGGAAACAGGTCAAAGCTCTGGTCAACGGCATTGGGGATTTTTTTGGTGGGTGCTTGTTACTGCGAACCTTCATATAGAGTACGGTTATGGACAAACCGTAAAGGTCAAGACTAATAATAGAGAGGTCACATACCCAACCTTAGAGAACATGTGTTTAGCCTTTTAGGCTTCCTCGTGCGTTGTGGTATCTACTATCTAATGAACTGTGAAAGTATATGATTGCGGTTTTTTTTCTTATTGTGTTATAACCACAGTTGTATTTTTTTTCAATACATTTGATGTATAGAGATTTTCCTTTATCTCCGGTACTGGAATCGAAACTTAAAAAAATGATACTAGTAAGAATACTAAGGCTGTAACTGGAATTAAAATTTATGAATACGCTGAAATGAAAGGAATTAGAAAAAGTGGAATGCCATGGATGGAATGGTAGAAGTTATGGAACAAAATAAAAAGGAATGGATAATTGCAGGAAAACATTTTTGTAACATAAATGGTAACTATTTTAAGGAATGGAATGGAATAGATTTAGTGCTATTATTTATCAAAATTCTGCTGAAAAAGATAGTCATTAGAAAATCAATAACGAAAGCTAAAACGTTTTCAAAACTAAACGACATGCATAATATCATCCCAGATTTAGAAACCAATATACATCACTTAACTTTATTATAATATTTTCATACTAGAGTGAATCAATAACGAAAGCTAAAAAGTTTCAAATTTAGCTGACATTAGAAAATCAGAATAAAATTTCTGGATAACATTCATGATCGCTAGGAAGAAAGAACAAAAAAATAATAATTTGGAAGAAGTGTAATTAAAGCTTGCAGTAATAACATATAACACAATGAGTCAATTATCCATTTTATAACATGTCATCTTTGTTTCTGTGTAACGAGAAATATTGACCGACGTATAGATTTTGCTCAGTTTTCATATGTAGCAAAAAAAAAAAAAACTTAATTGGCTTTATACTCATCATTGGAGAAACATTAATATTTAAGTTTTTCTCAGAGGAAAAAAAAACAGTATAACATGAAAATATTAGCTATTAGGAGAGAAAGAAATTTTTGATTTGTAAATTTAATCATTACGTAACAATGAAATTAAAAAAAAATGTTACTATTTTTTAGTTTAATGTTGTAACAAACCGTACACTCCATTATAATTTTGAATTTAAAATCTTAACAATCTCTTATTTGACTGCAAATAAATAAATTAGATAATATCTAAATATAATTAAAATATATAATTTTGTCCCATTCCATCTCATTCACGTACATTTTTTTCTCTGAATGTTTTATTACTACATTCTTTTTGTTTCCATTTATTCCACAGAAATTGTTGGAATGGAATTCATTTTTAATTCCAAGTAACTGGTAGATTTATTTTGGAATCAATAGGAATTGGCCATTCCACAAAGTTTTATTTCAAAAAAACTCAATCCAGTTGCAACCTAAAAGTTAATCAGTGATGCATTGCAACAAATTGTCTTGTAATGTCCATAAACCACAATTTAAATCTATAAAAACCTGTAAAATGTTAATATATACGAAGAAAAAAAAAAGAAATCATACTATATGTACTTTATCGGTTTGATGAGTTTTAATCAATTTTAATTTTTTTCGGTTTGGATTGGTTAAAGAATCGAGAGAAGTCAACAGTCAAATCAAATAGCGCGTGTCGTTTATTGCTTCTGCATCCGAACTGTGTGCCGTCTTTTCGGCTTATCCGCTTAGTGAACGAACAAAACAAGCTTCACTTCTTGTCGCAGAGAGGTTTTAGCCGCAGAAGAAAAGGGTTTACTCTTGTGTGTGTTCTGTCTGATCCTCAAGCTATGATGACGACAACAACCAATACGATTGCTATGCTCCAAAACCTCGTCTTCTCCGTTCCCATCTCCCGCATGGTCGTGCGCCGTTACTCCCTCTCCACCACAACCGCCACCGCCGCAGCAATCTCCACCGCCACGACCGCCGTACAGCCTCCGAAACCGGTGCGTGCTCCGCACGTGGACTCGCAGGTCCTCCTCGGAATGTCGGAGCCGGAGCTTCAGCAGCTCGCTATCAAACTGGGTCAAGTAAAGCATCCAACTTTACGAGTTTGGAGACAAGAAAGATTAGAAAAGTTTCTGACTTTTACGGTGAAATGATGTTGCAGGAAGGTTACAGAGGGAAGCAGCTCCATCATCTCATCTACAAGAGGAAGGCTAAGCAAGTTGAAGACTTTAGCAATTGTAAGCAAAAATGATTTTTGGGTTTCTTCTTACTTAGACATGTGTGTGTGTAGTAGATGATTTTTAACCAATCTTGGATTTTTTGATAGTGCCACAAACGTTTCGCAAAGAGCTTGTGGAAAGTGGGTATAAGGTGGGAAGGTCACCCATTTACCAAACTGTTACTGCTACTGATGGTACCATTAAGGTATTTTCAACATAACTGATGAGATTTTTTTTTACTGGAGTTGTTGTTTTGATTGGTGTTTAGATGTTTAAACGGTTTCCAATGCTTTGTCTTTGTAGCTGCTGTTGAAGCTTGAAGATAACTTGTTGATCGAAACTGTTGGTATACCGGTCCAGGAAGAGAAGGGCATAACGCGCCTCACTGCTTGTGTGTCTTCCCAGGTGAATTTGACTTTCTTGTTGTTGGAGTTTTGTATACTTTTTGGGCTTTTTGCGTCATTGATGTCTTGAAGCTCTCTGCTTTTAGGTTGGATGTCCACTTCGTTGCTCGTTTTGTGCAACGGGGAAAGGAGGGTTCTCAAGAAATCTTCAGAGACATGAAATCATTGAGCAGGTTTTTAGTTCTATTATCACCTCTTGTTTTCTGCAGCTTATATGGATTAAAGTCAAATGAAATATATTGAAAGCAAGATTCTCATGGAAGGATAACGAACAAGAGAGCATAATACAGAATTATGAATTTTGAGTTGTGGTTCCATGATAAAATACTTTGCATAAGATCTTAAGTAGAATACTCTATGCAATACTTTGAAGAAGAGTAATTGTTTGATCCTGTGTCTTGAGATTTCAAGTGTGATTTAAATTGTATAGGTATTGGCTATAGAGGATGTGTTCAAGCACAGAGTGACAAATGTGGTTTTCATGGGAATGGGTGAGCCCATGTTGAACCTAAAGTCAGTACTTGATGCTCATCGTTGTTTAAACAAGGTAACAGTTTCCTTTTCTACATGGTTCTATGTACAAATGAATGAAGTTTCTTGCTAAGTATCTATGCCTGTAAATTCACTCTTGATATGTTATTTTCTTTACACTTAGGACATTGAAATCGGACAACGAATGATTACAATATCAACAGTTGGTGTTCCCAACACAATCAAGAAGCTTGCCTCTCACAAGCTTCAGTCTACCTTAGCTGTCAGGTTGCTTCTTCACTTTCTCAGTTTTATTCATGTCCTGATCTTTCTTCTCTCTTTGATTGTCAGATTTTTTTTAATATTATTCACTCATTCTTGAGCTTTTCTTCTGTCAAATCAGCTTACATGCCCCAAACCAAAGTCTCCGGGAGCAAATTGTACCAAGTGCCAAGGCTTATCCTCTAGAAGCAATTATGAAAGATTGTCGTGATTACTTTCAAGAAACTAATAGACGAGTCTCCTTCGAGTATGCTCTTCTAGGTGTGTGACTGAGAGACTTGAGATAAGCAAACTTTAATGTTTTTTTTCTCCCTTAACACAAGTTGATAAATGATGATGCAGCTGGAGTCAATGACTCAGTTGAGAACGCATTGGAACTCGCAGAGCTACTACGTGAATGGGGGAAAACGTATCATGTAAACTTGATACCTTACAACCCTATAGAAGGATCAGAGTACAAGCGACCTTACAAGAAAGCGGTACGTTAATAAACATTAGGCCTGAGCACTCTGTCTTTGGTTTGGTTTGGTTCTCTGTACTTCAGATGATTTGGCTGCAGTAAGTCTCTAATCTCTTAAGTTAATGGATTGTGCAGGTTCTAGCGTTTGCAGCTGCATTGGAGTCTCGTAAGATAACAGCAAGCGTGAGGCAAACAAGAGGGCTTGAAGCGAATGCTGCTTGTGGTCAGCTGAGGAATAAGTTCCAGAAAAGCCCTTTACTAGCTGAGACGGATGGTCAAGAGTGTAAGCCAGATGCAGAAGCTGTTTCGTGTTAATGTCCTGGATTGGACAAATCTCCAGTTTTGCCAATTGAATGGCTCTGAAGAGGAGACTTGGTTCAAGTGAAACTTCAAACCTCTGGGTTGGTCAGTGCATTGAGGATGAAGGGACTGAAAGTAGAGAAGTGACGACTTCGCTTTATAGATTACGCTTATATGTCTATGATGTATTATACTCTGGTGACGAGTGAGGAAACTTAAGAAGTGTTATTCAGTGAACGATATTAATAGATTAAATCCATATATTTTTAAATTTTCAAAAGGCTTGACTGAATTAATCCATAGCAAAAATGGCAGATGTTCGTCATCTATTGTCATTGTAAATACTACATATCCTATATTCCTATCCTTGTGTAGAATTGAGTAGCAGTGTTTACACAAATGCTTTCATGATGAATTAGACTAAACGCTTTCAAAGTGGAGTAATACAAAATAATTTTTTTTTTAAAATACAATGGAAGTAAAGAATAAACTTTAGCTAAATTTGTAAGTGGAGAAGACATGTTCCGTTCATATCACCAAAAGAAACGTAAAAATGAATATAACAAGTGTAGACTTGTGTTACGTTTTGCATCAAATGCTGTCGGAAAATACTTTTATTATTTACTTTTATAATTCATCGGTCAAAAATAAAAACAGTTCCCACTCATTAAAGGCATTCACACCTATATCCCATTCAATTATTCTCGTTTCTCGTTACCAAATCTTAAGTGGGATCCTCGTGGATCTATCACTAACGTGCATTAACTTCACATTTACTCTTAGAGTAACTTTTTGTAACTGGCTACTTCAAAACAAACCAGAGGGAAAAAAAACAAAAAACAAAAAAACAAACCAGAGGATTATTATAGCATAACCATATTTTCGATTACAGGAAATTAAACGTCAAAAAAAACCAGAGGATTAGTATAGCATAACCATGTTTTGGATTACACGAAATTAAACGTTACAAGCTGTAACTTACAAACAAGTACAACCCCACCATGTAAAATACTTAAAAGTAGCTGCGGGCTGTTACAAAATTTTCTCACAGCCACTTCAGCTACTCATTCCCACTCTCCCCGTTCCCAACTAAAAGGACCAAAACCCAAAAAAAAAGAAACACACACAAAAGTCAAAGATACTATTCTCCCCCACACCTTTGTCTCCTTTCCATATATAAAACCCACAAAAAAAAGGAAAAGCGAAATTAGCGGAGAGTTTTCTTGAGTCTCGAAACTCGCTTTTAGACCCTGAAATTCTTCCCGACAAAGGTTTGACCAAACTGCCAGTTAGAAGGAACAATGTTCCATGAAGTTGAGGTTCTACGGTCACTGCCTGTGACTCGGAAAGAGAGTGACTGACCAACCAAAACAGCGTTAGATTGCCAGTTCTGACCCCAGTTCCTGCTCAGACTCATCCAACCAGTCCGTGTACCTTTCACGCTCGTCCTCACGATGTCTCCTGCCCCAGCCACGTTAGTGATCAGAACCAAGTTGAAGTAACGGTGACCGTTTATTGTGAACCTTATCCCTCCTCTCTTTCTACAAGGCACCCTACATAAAGAAGGACCAACATTAGTTCAATACTCCAGAAATCACTCACTCTTCTTTTTTTTTAAATCACTCACTCTTCACATGTTAAGCACATTTTAGAAAATTAAATTATGGATTAGTGCATTAGAGAACACCTAATAAACTAAAATCATAGTTGCATTTATCATGAAAAACATACTATTTTGTTGTAGAAAAAAAATAGCACACTACTATTATAACGAGCAAAAACAGTTTATAACATGGAAGTTAATTTTTTTTTATTTGTTCTATTTCCGCTTGATTATCTATACAATACCAAGTTTAAGCAAATAGAATATCCTCTTGGCATTAAAAAAAAACGATATGAAGGTCTAAATTATTTTTGGAGTTCTTAAACTAAGGAATGCTAAGAATTAGGTTAAATATTTAATATTAACTAAATATGATGAGTATGGTTTTATTATGTTCTTGTCAATCTTGCAAAAGTCCTAAACATGTAATACAAAATTTTGTACCTGCGGTATGAGACGGGGACAATGCCGGCGCGATATTGAGCCATCTTGAGGAAGACAGGCATGGCTAGGTCAAAATGGGCACGAGGCGGGTTGCACCATCCTCCGTTGTCGCTGGCCTGAGCAAAGTTTGGTGGACAGAAGTTGGTCGCGGTGATGAGAATCGACGGGCTACCAGGATGGCACCATTGTGGGTCGTTGGCGCATTTTAGCTCAAAGCAGGCTCCACAACTCATACCGTTGTTAAACAGCGCCGTACTCAAAGCAGCTGTGTTAGTTCCATAGCCTTGGCTGTAAAGGTTACCGTAACCACAAGCTCCTCCTGTAAGAAAAAAAACACAGAATGTTAAAAAAAAAGCATAAAAATGGTGTATTTACTCTGCTTTTATGCTCTGTTTATTTTGTGGACTGACCCATAGTGCCGGAGGCGTCACTGCCGCCGTAGAAAGTGGCGTGTGCGGTTTGCCACGCGCCGCCGGAGTAGACGCCGGGGATCTTGGCGTCGGCGAGGCTAAAAAGGACAAATGTTGTAACGAGAATTGCTAGTTTAATAGCCATTTTTTGTGAGTTGTTAGAAGAAGTGTTCTAAATTACTATGAAGGAAAATAAGTAGATGAAGAGAGAAAGAACAAGAGCGCTTTTGAGCTTGCGCTCTTGTTAAAGAAGAAGAGTTAGGTCTCGTTAGATGGAGAGATGATGGTGAGGAAGAATAAGGAGTGAGGTTCGGTATTTATGGAGGGAGGGAAACTCTAAAGTTACAGTTAGAGAGAGACTGAGAAATATTATTGGTTATATTGTGATTTCTTTTGTCAGAATTAAACTTAATTAAATCGATTGCTATTTCTACGTAAGGAAGGTGAAGGTAGGTTTGTAACGGTTTTGTTATATTTATAGTATATATTACTGATGTTAATGATACTCAAGAATATTTGATGCCATTGTTTTCCTGGATCTAAAAAAATGTGACTTAGAAGCTTATGCTAAAAAGCGTTTAACAAATTAAAGAATGTCGAGTTGACTTATGCGAGGCGTTTCATACATGACAGTTTTGTATTGTATACAAATGTATTTTTATGTTTGTTTCTCTGACCAAAATGCAAACAGAAAGCCTTTTTTGTCTTTTGACTCTTATCGTTTTTCACTTGTTTACCTGCATGGGTAATCAATCTAGTTCAAAGAAACTGACCTTAGTGCTTGGCTGTTTATCATTTTTTTAAAAATCAATCTCAATGCAAGACTATGGTTGACCAAAAAGAACAATGCAGAGACTAAAAGAATTAACTCGATGGAAATATTCTATTATGCTTAAACTATCACTAATAGAATAAATTCGTCACAAATATATAACTTGATTATATATGGTATCTAAAGAAGATTAAAGAGCAACGATCCGTAATTTCATGGTTATAAAAACATCAACCAATGAATGTTAGTGTTATTCATTTATTGGCTATACAAAGAAAACGAGGTTTTCATTACGAATTGGGACAAAGAAAAAAGATTTGGTTTGCTTAAAAAACAAGTTGCAGCATCGATCACGAGCAGATTTTGCTAACTTAGCTGTAAACACCATCATTACTTCTTAACCTTTTTTTTGGTCATAAACTCTTTTTCTATTCTCATGCATAAGCCATTGCAACTAGGGATGTCAACTGGACACACTGTCCATGGATGGCCCATGTCCAAATTGATATGGACTAATATGGACACATCCAAATCCGTCCAAAATAATTTTTGTCCAAATGAACAATGTCCAAATACGCCCAAAGCCCAATGGACAAAACCAGATGGACATGGGCCGTCCAAATCTTAAAAATATCTAGGGTTATTAAATCAGTATTTGGGGAAAAATCAAAACTTAAAAATCAAATCACGCCGTTTCTTTTCTTCTCTGCTTGTTCTTTCAAGTCGCAACCAAATCATCATCCACGCTTCTCGTGCCACGATCCGAGTTGAATCTCTATTTCTCCTCCTTTTCATGATTTCATCTTACGAATCTCTATTTCTCCTTTCCATTTTCTATGAAATGACTCGATCCGAACCGAACCGAATCGAAAATATCCGATCCGAAACCGAATCGAAAATATCCGATCCAAACCGAATCGAAAATTTACAAGTACCTATTGGGTCCAAATTTTGACTAAATTTTGATGGAATTTGAGTATTTTATTTTCTTTTAGATCCTAAATACCCGATCCGAAAATTTTGGATATTTTAATTATAGACCCAAACCGGCCGGACCCGACAAGACCCAACCCGAACCGACCCAAAAATTATAGATACCTATATGGGTCTAAATTTTCAGGACTGAAGACCGAATCCGATAAGATCGAATCCGATAAGACCGACCGAGGATCCGGATGTCCAGCCTAAACTTAAATACCTTTTCTAAAACATGGAGTTTAAATCTAAGTATCTTTTTGTTATATATGAAATTTAGAATCTATATATTTTTTAAATTGAAAAATAGACTTTTTACATTAAATGGATGTCTGGACTCCATGGACAGTCCAATTGGTCATGGTCCTATTTGGACATGGACTATTTGGACATGGTGCTATTTGGACACCAAGACCAAAAACGCCCAGAAAAAAAAAGTCCATCTGGACACGCCCAATTCCATCCGGACAGCCCAATTGACATCCCTAATTGCAACAAGTTTGAATCAATTCATGATAAGCAGTTGCCGCCAATTAAATCATTCCTTATTTGTCTTTCCATTTGAACATTTATCTCTGATTGGTAGCTTTCTACCCATTGCCGCCAATTATTTTCTCCCGTATTCAAGATATTTCACTTTTAGAGTGTAGACAGAGACTCAAATTCCCACTCACATAGAATCAAGTGAATTATTTTCATTTGATCAAATTGAGTTTCATACGGAGAAAAAAAAGTAAAATAATTAAATGGGGGACCCACATTTCCCGCATTCATCGGCCCACCTATTGCGCCGTGTATTAGCGGTACGTAAAGTGATGCACTTGATCCGACCCGAACTCTATCGGACCTATTTGATCAGTCAATGTTTTGTGTCAAGAAAATTGTCAAAAAAAAACATTAAAGAGGAAGGCTTTCCACTTTCTTAGTTCTCATGTGAGAAAAGTCGATGCTTCATATCGAGTTGAGTAGAATGAAATATGTTTTTTTTTTTTGAGAAAATAGTAGAATGAAATATGTTAGTTCATATTAGAATGTGGTCGTCTTTTTTTTTGAATGTTTTATGTAGAAACACGTACAATTCAACTTACGGTTATATTTCTTTTATAGATATATATTCTCATAGAGCTAATGGTCATCTGCTGAGTTATACATATACTTCCTTTTAATCTGAACACTTAAAGAAGTAATGGATGATTTGTTTTTAAGATTCGATATTCCAGTTTTAAAAAATAAACTTGTGGTGATTAGCTGCCATAGTTCTGCTACACGAATTTCACTTTTTCCTTGTTGAATAAAGAACATGCATACTAACGCACTTTAACCTTTATGCATCGGCGCGCCACCATCATCAAAAACAGCAACCTAACAGTAGTATGAATATAATGTATACTCTGTTTCAATTTCAACTTTTCAAGTTAATATGGTTAATTGCCATACTAAATAGCAATTAATATCAATATTCATTAAAGATTTTATTTTCATAATTGGAAAAACAGGAAAATGGGTAGGGGGGGGGGAGTGACAGGTTGTCGAGGAGCATTAAGGATTGTAATATATGGCGATGACAAGGCAGATCTATGCACCAACCAGATCTTCTTATATCTACCACGTCACTCCAAATCTTCTTTTCTACCACGTCAGCCCAATCTGTGCCAGCTCTGACTTTTTTGTTCTACATTTGTAGCCATTTGTCCACGTATCCGAGAAGAATTAAGTCGTCGGTAGCTAAACAAATCCATCTCGAGTTTTTTAAATGTTTTTGAACTTTTAATAAATCCATCTAGAGTTTCAATCTAAACAGAGAAGAAAACAAATGGGAGATGCATAAAGCTTGCATATGTATATACTTTTTACGTTTTTTAAGCTCAATTTATTGCGAAATTCTAGTATAACAAAATTGTTTGCGATGATAGATTTATGGATGGTGGGTGATTCAACTAGCGTACGAAAATGTATTTTCTATCGAATTGGTAAAAATGTTGAAGTTACTCCAAATTAATCACAAATGCAATGTTTCTTTCGAGTAAATTTACCTTTGTACTTCGTGCCCAAACATATACATGAACTTGCAATTGTATACTTGGTAGTTGTCAAATAAACCACGGAGACGTGGTGGTAAGAATTACAATAGTTAGAACTAATCAACTAATGTAACATTTATTATTTATATATACGTCCAAAGTATACAAATGCACACATAGAAGCTTAGCCTTTCTCATCACGAGAGTACAAATGCACTTGCATGTGGATTAAGTATCTACCACTCGTCTCCCAACGAATACACGTCTTTACATTTATTTAGTTGCAGCATTATGTATATACACGTATGCGCTTGTTTGTGTTCAAAAAAAAAAAAAAAAACTCATCGATTTTCTTAATCCATTGCAAACCCGTTGAATTTTGATAGTACTAACAAGAAAAGAAGAAAAAAAAACTACAGTATATCCTTCTTATTTTGTTACTTAGTTTAATTTATAACTAGAAAGTCACAAATATTAATTATCTCCATAATTTGGTATTGACTAGTCGTGTCCTGTATTCATATTGGTAAGTTTGCACAACCAAACGTATGTAGAACATTATATCTCGTACCTGGTTAGTGACTATGTTTTTCTCATAATTAGTTTTAAAAAGTGTTTTCTCATAATTATAATACTTCAATATATTAGTTATGTGTGTGTGAAATATTAGTTGTATAATGAATAACAAATTGCGTACAACTTTTTCTGGTCATCTGAATTTCATTAAGTCGATCGAAAGTAGAACAGATTACAAATTTACAATCAGCATATTGCGTTTAACTTTAAATTAGAATCAAATAGTATCCGCAATATTTGTTGTATATGAATATAACATATGTATTGTGTAGAACTTAACGGCACCTTTGTTTAGATACAGAACGATGGTCTTGGATAAATGTACGTATGCAAAAAATATTGTGTAGGAACATTGAATGACACTTTTTATGGTGTAAATAACACTATTATACCAAATAATTTGAGCAATGTGAAATTACTAAATACTAGGCGTAAAATAAAAGTACGCATTGATTACCAAATGAGCAACATTCCAAGCAACACATAAAATCATTACCAAATTCTTATAACGATGTATAAGTAAATCGTGAGAGTAATTTAGGTTTATATGTCAATAAAATAATCTAAGGATAGATGTAAAAAGAAATCTTTCATTTTTTCTTAAATGTTATCTATTTATATTTATTAGTTAATAATAATAAATTATAATTAAAAATTATACTTATTAAAATACTATTGGTTTCAAATTATAAAAAATAGATAAATACAAAAGATAATATACTAGCAAAATTAATATGCTTTTATTATGTTTTTAATATGTATAAAATATATAATCATACATTTTTAGAAACAGAAAAAAAATTATTATTTTTCTTTATGTTCTGCCAAGAAAGGGGATGATAAAAAATCAGATCAAAATGCTATATTCACATAATTTTTTTGTCTTTTCACATATTAGTTTGGTCTCACTCTCTTTGAAGAGCATACAGTCAATAGTATAGTAAGTAAGGCTAAAGAGTGAAACCTATTCAAATTAATTTCTGAGAACAATTGGAACATCATCTCATACGAGAGGTGGGTTATCAGGGGCGAAGCCAGACTTTTTTTTCCATGGGTGCATACAATTAATACAAGTTAAAATAGTTAATAATAATAGTGATAACTAGGGACATCGAACTCAAGTTGTTTGGAAGATATGGGTACACTTTAACCAAATAGGCTATTTTAACTGTTATGTCCAATTGTAAAATTTTCAAAATCAAAATAATTAGGTGTGCACGTGCACCCTTACTCTCCCACCTAGCTTCGCCTCTGTGGGTTATGATTCACGAGTTGATATAAATGGGAGAAGAAAAACTTGTAAAAGTCAGAAAAGGTAATTGAAGACCACGCATTGTAAGAAAGATTCCCCTCGAAACTTCGCATTAGAACAAAGTAATCTACAGAACTTCGTTTTTTTCCCTGAACAGTTCAGCTTACAAATGAATAAGTTAAAGCTATCTATTTTACTCATACAACTTTAATATTACTATAATTGTAAAGTTATTGTAATTATTTTTTAAAGAATATTAAATTTATTCAAATAAAAAAAAATTTTGTATAAACTAATGCAGCTTTAATCTAAAATGTGAGAAAAAGAGAAAAAGAAAAAAATTTCTCTCCATTGACGTTCTCTAACTCTCAAAGAAGTTCCTTTCTCCGTTAGGGTTCGGAGGTCGCCTTTTCTCCTCTTTTTTGTTTTGCCTCCTTCAGATTTGTTAAACCTTTGTCGATATGCAAGTGATTCTGGACTTATCTGTTTGTCACCGAAAATTTCTATGTTGGTTGAAGAAGACATGATGACGAGTTTGGAAAAACGGCGAGACTGAGGAGCGACTGAAACGGAGGAGGTCGACTTTTAGGACTGAAGAAGTAACCAGATCTAGTTTTCCTCTTTTCAGATCTGGGCAATTTCTTCGAGACGACGGCACGTGGCCTCAGTGGGGACCCTTCTCCGGCTTAGATCTACCTCTCTGAGCGGCGGTGAGAAGTACGGAGAAACGATTGACAAGCGGTGAACGATGTTTTGAAGCTTCGGTTCCCGGAATCAACGTGTCGTAAAGCCCTTCATCACCGGAGTAGTCAACCGAAGGTGGTAGCTTTGCAGCAGGTACAAGGTGATGCTCTACTTCCCAGCGTTGGTGGTGGTCTGGTTACTTCGTCGGTGGTACGAGTCTCACGTCATTTGAAGATAGGATTTTCTGTTCCGATTACATTTCTGCTGTCGTCAAGTCCGCTCTTTTTCAGTACGGTTGTGTGCCATATTTTGTGGCTTAGGAGCGGGACAAGAAGTTTGGTGGTGGTGGTCTAGCCTGGAAATGCACCGGAAGGTGTGGATGTGATGGTCCAAGTTTATCATTCTTATCTTTTGGTGATTATCACGTTGCTCTTGTAATTAGTATTCCGATTTAGATTTAATCACTGCCGGATGTAAGGTCTTCGTCTCTTGTGGTCGATTTAGGTGGTTAAGAGATGGCTTTTCCTGGGTTGTAGGAAGAGTTCATCTCATCGGGTGAAATGGGCAACGGACAACAACCAGGTAGTGTAGGATCCAATCAAGTGATCTTAAGCGATACTAAGTTAGTTCGTTTGTCCTTGTGGTTCAATCTCTTGAGAGGTTTAAAATCATGTGTAACTCCAAAAGTTGGTGAATGAAAGTTGACGATGAGTTTTAAAAAAAAATCTGAAATGTGAGACATTTTTGAACAATATCAATGATTAACTTCCATCTAATCTCTAGACGAAAACCAAACCACCATCGCGTGTTTGAAAGATTTTCCTCCTCGTCCTTGCAGTGGAAAATTTTTTTGTTTCAAAAAAATATATTTTTCACATTTTCATATTTTGAAACAGAGGAAATAATTATGAAAGTTATATTAGTGATTTGGTACTTATTTATTAAATATATATTTAGATGCCCAAAAAATAACGTCAGCGCTAGTGATATTTCTACTGCTTAAATTCTATCAAACTCAGGTGGGTTCCTCGTATATCGTTCATTTACTAAAGCAATTGTTATGAACTCACAAACGAGTATATGAACTCACAAACGAATTTCAATTCATTCTGTTGTCGGCTTGTATAATATGTATATGAATTACCAAAAGTTAAATTTGTGCGTTCTGATCTCTAAAATGTGCAAGCAAAATTGCTTAAACGGTGTTTGACAGCGACTTTTTTTGGGGCCAAACTATGTTGCCATATTGGGCGACTCAAAAAGAAATTGATTCCTTTGAAACCATCGGTCCATCGCGTGAGGTCATTAGAAGCAAAAGGCAAACCTGTCGTGTAGAGGTTGGTTGTATCTAAAGAAGGAGATTCCGTGGCAATATTTAAAAGGGTTTTACGATTTTTTATGATTTTTGGTTCTGATGTTTAGAGTATTTCTAATGGATAGTTTTATGTTTTATTCAAAATTTGATTTTTCTTATTCAAAAAATGTAGTAACATATTTTCAAATGATTTTCTTTATTTTTTCTCGAAAATATATTTTAAATAATTTGCAATTAATTATTATCAATATTTTATACGTTTTCAAATTTACTAATAACCAAAAAATTAGATTTTATAAATAAACATGGGATATATATCTATATATATTTCTTAAACTATTAACAAAATCATTAGAAAATAAGTTTATTTTTATTTTAATATTTTTCTAAATGAACATAAAAATTTCAGTAATTAATATTTATATGGTGTTTGTTATTAACATCAAGTTAGATGAGAACAACAATATAAATTTTGAAATTAATTGAATAACATTAACACTTATAATTTATCTAAGTACAAAATAATAAAATGTTCAATTTTTTTTTTAAAAAAAAACTGTTTGGTTTTTCAGATTTTGAAGAATTAAAAAAAGAGTAAATTGCTGTTAGAACAAAACATAAAACAAAAAGTTACGAGCATTTTTACAGGGATTTTTAATATGAAAATATAAACTCAAATGCTAGTGTAAGTATTTATAAATATTAATATTTAGTTATATAGTTTAAATTCATGGAACTAGTTTAAATATCTCAACTAGTTTAATAATTTATAATATTTATCTTTATAATATTTTGTAATATTGTTCAATACTTTTAATGAGGGTGTTAGCAATTTTATTCTGTCATAAATTATGAGGAATTTTTAAAAAGCTAACTGCAGTAAATTTTTCGCCGACAGTCTAAGAAATTGGTGGACAGTACTTTTTTTTGTAATTTGGTGGACACTGGACAGTACTTAACAACTAAAGAAATAATCGGATAATTAACAATGTATTTAAATATGAAAACAAACGATTTAATTTTGAAATCACAAACTGAAATACAGATTTGAAATTTACTAAATTTACTTAAAACTGTATTTTGGATTTATTTTAAGAGATTTATACAAGTAAATAACCAGGAATTTTCTAAGTGTACATATATTAGTCCAAATACTTAAATTGAACCTTTTACGCCAAAATACTTGCATCATATATTCATATATATGTTACGTTAATTTAATTTTTCATGTTTTATTACTTTCCATATATGAAACTGATCATCGCACTAACAGTTTCCTTCGCGCATGCTAGCTATTTTGAAGCTCTAACAAGAAACAGACTAAGAAACATTCAATAGGGCGATCAACCATTTATAATAAAAACCCTTAATTTAAGCTTAAGTAATTGGACCAAAAGGACCATTGCTAAGTTTATGTCTCCCCTTTGCACGCATCGATGTCTCGCACTCATAGTTATTAGGCTTTACGCAACACTCTCTTTTTTGCCAAAGATTAGATCCCAAGTTTTGTCACGCAAAGCATAATTCAGAATCCTATATTCTATTTATTTTATTTCATCTTTTTTCTTAATTTCATTGGATTCCTATACAGTATTTTTATTTGTACTAAATACATTTATTTCGATCAAGCTTTGACCATTTATGTATCCTAGGAATGATTGACCTTTTAGGTTCTTCTTTGTTTGTCCATCTGGATGCTGCATGCATGATTTGTTTTCATTTATTTTTGTAGTAGTAGCAAGAATAGAACAACCTTTACAAATAGTAGAGTGATTAGAAATGTCTAATCTTGTTATTTTACTACAAAGTATGAGCACGTACGACGGTGTTGCTTAAAAAGAAAGCCAAGTTATAGAAGACATTTATTCATTTGCTTTATCTTGATAAAGTACTTATCAAACTAACTTAACCTCCATGACGATACAGTTAGTTAGATTTATATCTCCATATATGATTTTCTTTATGTTAAGATTCTCAAAAACAAAAACTACCCCATTTTGTTTTTTGTTTTTGTTTGTTTGACAATTGAATTTTTTTTTTCTTGTCAATAAAAATATGTTTATTTTTTTGGTATCAATTCGGCCGAATCGAAAAGGTTGAGAGACAATCTAGCAAGAGAATCAACAATAACATTTTCTCTCCCGAAACGAAGACAAACTTGATAAATCTAAGAGATGCTGAAGCTTCGATGCTGAGTTGCTGACGATGCCACCATAACGTTTTGATCGTTCTCTTGACAGAATAAATTCGATGATGCATGATTGTGTAGAATCTCTAGTCATAGACGCTACTATGGCATGTTTATTAGCCAGGCCAATTTGAAACGTTTATTTATAACTATATTGAAAGCACGATCGTGGAAGCAAAAGTAAAGTTCTACTGGATCTCTGAATTCTATCATGTGACTTGTGCTCGGTACAAAAATTCAACTTAGTGTGGGTTTAGCTCAGGCAAAAGAGTATGGGCTTTAAGCCCAGTAAGGCGGCTGCAAGGAAACTCGTAATAGAAAATATATCAATGAATTTTTCTAAACCTATCTTATTGTCTTTATTTAGGATTTGAGCTTACAAATTGGTTATTAATATAATAAATAGAAGTCAAAGTATTTGTCTATAAAATTATAGTAGGATTAGGATTGAATTTAGTTTTATTTAACGAGTTATTAGCTTCAGTTTAACCAAGAAGCCAAACCTAATCATCACTGTTATGCATCTAATTCTAAATTCAAAGAAGATGCTATAATTGAGATGAGAACTTAAAAGAAAATATCGAAGACACTCAGACAATTTACGTATTGAAATGTAAGTCAATGTATCCGTTCTTTCTTTGTGTTTCTTTTCCGCCGATACAAATAGAAGAAGAAATAATCGATTACTGTCAGAGGCTCTCGTTTCTATATATAAAAGCGATGTCTCTAGTAATGTCCTTGGATTTAGTATATTAACCTCGTAAATCAAATTAGAGCTCCTCTATCGAGGTTAATCTTCCATATTACATAGTTATTCCCATCACAATTCACATGCATGAACACAGAAGCCAATTGGATTCAAAAGAGAAACGGTTTCTAGTACATCACTAATTTAATAAACAGTTTCTAGTACACTACTAGTTTAATACAGTATTATCAATTGCGAGAGTGAGAAAGTAGAAGCGAAATAAATAGTGGAAATATTCAAGGATATAAAGAATCAGAACACTTTTTTTGTACGTATAGTGAGATCTAAACGCGATTCAAGGGTAATTAACTATGAAACTTTGTTTATAGATCTAGTGTTTGTGGCATTTTGATTGCATAACGTGGGTTTAATATCAACGATGAAAAAACTGAATACCTGTTAATAAAAATACATACAAAACTTAAGAAAGAAAATCGAATATCTCGTGGCACTTTTTTATCCATAGGAAGCATCGTGTCAGAAATCGCATGTGACTAGTAGCAATATTCCCACTCGTTCCCATATGAACACATGATTTTTTTCTTACACGAATCAATGATATTCACATACATGTAACATCACAACACAAAATCCTACCCATTTTACCTCCCCCAAAAAATCCTACCAACTAGATTCTAAGAAATTAAAATTTAATTCCTTCCTTTTGATCTTGTTTAAAATCCCAAATGATATTGGCTCTAATATATATATATATATATATATCGGAACATAACACACTAGATCTTAAGCTCAAATAAATAATAAAATACAAAACATAAAAATAATGTAACGCAATAACTCCACGACCGAGAATATATATTTGTTACCACTACATGCAGCAGAGTAAAATCGGCCGTAGTTACGCATAGGGAGGGAGAGAGCGCGTTAAAGTTATGAAACTAGAGTGAACCCGACCAAAGGTAGATATAGTGATTGAACTTTGAAGAAGATACGGTTAACACGTGCTTCGAGTTTGCAGATTCTCTTCGTGCAAAACTTAAAAGAGAAGTGAGAACTTTGACCGTTGACAAAGAAAGAGGGCTAAGTCGGTCCCCTGCGATACTCGAGACCTCGCTTTCACACATCTCTACAAACACGTGTCAGCGGTGACGCCGACCTGTTAGCCGCACGTGCCTCAACGTCGACACGAGAAGAGCCACACAATTTCTGGTAAACATTCATTCACTTTGACCTTTGCTTTGTTTCCTTTCACGTAAATACGACGCTCCCACAGTTATAAACTCAAGTGGATATGGACTCACAGAAGGCACTAACTTAACCAAAATTGTTATGGACTCAAACAAACGCCGATGAGAGTTGATGGCAAACTATGGTCAGAGATTACCATGCAAAATCTTTTCATGATCTGATTGGATTTTTGAGTATTTGAGTTTGATTACATTATTTGCAAACAATATTTTATTTATGGGCTGTTCGCCATATGCTACGGTATAGTTTAGTTTATTCGAAGATAAATTTGGAAACTATTTACGGAGAATTAGACACATGTTTACTCTATATGATCAGTTTAGTGCTAGGATGGATGGATGCATGGATAGTTGGCGTTATATCAGTCTTTAATTAGGGTTCAATATTATCAATGTGAAAACCCTCTGTAGAAAAAAAATCACTTTCGGGTTGGTGATAGTCTAAGTTTAAGGTTGTTTAGAAGCTATCCGGTTCTAACCTCGTACTATATTACAGATTATAGTTTTTCTAGACATCTATAAACTCATGCATCTTCTTAAGTATATCTGAGCATGTACAAAAGAATTCACTAGAATGATAAACCATCGAATTTCAGTTGCAGATCACAAGAATCTAGTTTCAGTATCGTAACTTTTGCTTTTCTAATGCCTTGGCAGTACTCTTTGACAGAAAGTGACAAAGATATAGAGTTGTCACTCTTCCACTATTACTATTATTTTGTCTTATTATAATTTTTTGGCTGTTATACTAAAACATTATATATACTTTGCCAGACATTAAGTTCTATCATCGTATAGTGGCACGGACAGGACTGTGCGTGATAAAATATGGTTAGTGCGATACAAGCAACTTAAGTGGATCAATATATAACAAACGAGTTAAATGAATCGTGACTCTGTTGCTACGATATGAATAGTTTCCTAAATTTCTAGTTAAACACTTCTATTGGTTGATATAACTTCTGTATTTTACCGAATAAAATTATTTTTCGAGTTTTACTGGATTCCAAAGTGTAAAATGTGAACCGCACTTTGATAGCTAGCATTTGAACAATCTTGATTTGGAAGGTCAGGGTGCGCATGTAACAAAATGCGACAAAAAGATGTACCACATCGAAAGTGAAACTAAATTTGTGAATAAATACTCAAAAATGCAAAATTATCAGTGGAACTTCATCTCCAGCGCACATTCTTCTCATGGCCATATATTATCAGCGAAAACAATAATTCAACAGCTAAAAGAGTTCCTTTACAAAAAAGTTATTCTGATAGAGTGAGTTTAGAAGTATATAGTAGTTTTGGAAAACATCAACAATTTTCATGATTAATATCCTTTAAATCCACCCGTGAAAATAAAGTGACAAACAACAAGAAACAAGTTATAACAGTAAAAATGAGCATACGTCGCATCCTTTTGATTGATGGATCACACGCTTTGGATGTACTTAGCTTGTTCAGTACATATGTATATGACTACTTCTGGCGTGTATTATTTAACGTCTCCATGTAATCACATTTTTTTCTTTTACATATCCCTCTCATCCTTTTATATTCTATCCTCTAATGATGCTTTTATGATAAAGATTCACCGCATTAAAAAAGAAAAAAAAAAGAAGATCATGAAGCTAGAAAGATCCATCGAAATGTATAAGTTTTGAAGTAGTAATTAAGGATCTCCTTAGTGCATGCAGAGATAAATACGTTAAATACGTATCAACACATTACTATAATTGTTTTAAAAGTGTTTCATTATTGTTGGTGCAGTTATTGATTGATCCAAGCAAGTAATTTACGGTTATAGGCGCAGAGAGAAAGAGAGGTCAGCGACTGAGATTTACTTTGATGCATTTAAATCCATCTTTCTCAACTCTTTCCCCTTTCTGACTTTGCTTCCTTTTTAAAACCTCTATTTATTTTGATTTTATGTTTTTATATCAAATGGTAACAACGCCAAACACTTATGCGATCTATTGTAAAACTTTCAATTTTGTTTTGTTGATAAACCCACTTTCCATCTATGATAACCTCAGGTGCCTAACTAACTTCGATGGTCTTAAGGTGTTAGTTTGGTCGATGAGGTTAGACCTTGAAGTTCTAGTTCGAACTACTTGGGAAAGATGATTTTCACTCAAAAGTGATATATATCCGGAGTTGACCCTAAGTGTTAATAAACTGTGTGTCAAATTTCAAGAACTCTTGTTATTAAAATAAAAGAAGAAAGACGATCATCTTTTTTTTATTACGATCTTTTAAATTAATCTGAAATACTATGGGGTTGTGAAAATTTACAAACTTATCAATAAGAAAAAATTTTACCAATAAGAAAAAATGTACTCATGGATCGACTCTCTCTAGATATTCAAATGAAATTTAATATCTTTAGCATCGTTAAACATGTTTAGCATCATATGATTGACTGTGTTTTCCGAAATTCGACCTAAGTTTTAAATTTTCTGGTTTATAATTACGAGCTTAAGTAATAATATTGTTTCATGCTATATTATTTAGAAAATATTATAATTTATGTTAATATCTCATAACCACATGATAGCAAATGATACTAACCTAGCCTAACTTATTCAAAATCATTTATATTTTCTGTGACTTTTAACAACAACGGAAACTAGGCAAATACTGTTGCTCTCTCCTTGCTTGACATAAACTACCAACATTTCTTTAAAAAAAATTGTAACTTGTATGGAATTTTTTACTTTATAGTGTATACATATGGTTAGTAGATAGATGCGTTTATTTTAGACAATTCCCTAGCAATTAAACAAAAACGGTAATGGTGGGTCGATCGAGGCACAACAAGGCCCCGGGCAATACCGACTGCCACAACTCTCTGCATCTTCTTCTAATTTTATATTTATATATCACAAAAGAAGACAAATTAATATATAGTATATATATCTCTTTTATTTTTATTTTTTTTAGATGGACATATGCTTCTAAATATCCATTATAAATACGGAATCCTAACACTTCTTTTTCCCTTGCTGACTCCTAGAAAATCTCCAAATTTCCAAGTTAGTTTTTTAATCGCTCAAATTCGTCACAGTTCTTCAATTTCCAAGAAATCCCCAAGAAAATAATATCAGCATCACTTTTCTTGGTGTGAGATCACACAAAGCAATAACATCATCAATGGCATCATCAGTCCTGACTCGATCTGGAAGTGCGCCGCAGTTCCATCTAGACGAGAAGTGGAAGCTGGCCAAGAAAGACAGTTTCAGCGGCGGCGCGGCGAGGATCACACGCTCCTCCTCGACGTCTTCTATCCCCGTGAACGGTGGCAAGAAGACACATAAACAGGGGAGATGCGCGTTCACAAGGAAGTGCGCGAGATTGGTTAAAGAGCAGAGAGCTCGTTTCTACATCATGCGTCGATGCGTGATCATGCTTGTCTGCTGGAGAGATAATTACTCTGATTCTTGAAAAACCAAACACCAATCTCTCTCTCACTCTCTCTGTCTCTGTGTTTCTTCATCTCCTATCTCTCTGTTGTGAAACCGAAGTAGATAAGATCATATACGCAGGTGTACATATGCTCTGTTGGTTTTCTGCTTCTTTAGATCAAAATCTAGATTTGTAACCTCTATGTATGAGTTCTTGAAAGAGTGGAGGATGTGCTTAAGACCAGTTTTAGCTGTGTGAATAAGTTTTCAATATAAAATATTGAATTAGATATATTCTTCTTGTGACGATTAGTTTGGTCTTTCTTTGAATCTTCTTCATGTTCATTAATGATTTTTACTGTGATGATGTTGACGATGAATGTGGCGTTTTTCTCTCTTTCTCTAGAGTCTAGAGAGGTAGAGAGAGAGAAAAAGATTCCATTGGAACTGTTACAATTAAGCTATGTGTGGATCTTGTGTACTTAGTCTGACAAAGTGATTAGTTTTTCTCTTTTTCCTTTTCTTAATGTAATTATTAATCAGTTTGTAATAGTTTTTTTTTGTCAGGTATGATTAATAAATAGAAATAGTAGAAGTTTTTTTTTTTTTGAATATGAAATAGTAGAAGTTGCAGACAATCTCTCTTGTTTTTGCCTAATGATATAATCTTTTGTTGAATCGCTAACAATCTTCAGATTCTAGTGAGACGAGGCCAAATTAGACTTGTTCAAGAAATTCGAATGTGTTAAATATGATTACGACTTCCTTTTCAAAATATTATAATAAAGTTGGTAAAATATCTAATCTAACAAAATGAGGATAGTATTATTTGTTTAATGTACAAAAGTACATTTATTCATTTCTAAAAAAGGCTACATTTATTCTATTTTACTTTCACATTTTCACAAAATAATTTGTAGATTTCTTTTTTGATTTTTGATTGAACAAACTAATAAAAATAAAAACGGCACTTAAAAACGTTAATTTCATTTATGTTTGGGTAGTTTTCTCGTGAAACGTGATTTAGTAATCAGAGAAAAAAAATCTGAATTAACTAAATAATTAAATACCTCACATGCAAAACTAACAGCTGGGTTTTTCTCGTAGTTTCTTACCATGGGCATCTCTGAATATGCAGAGTTTTCATATGCACCTGACTCCTTTAATACTGCTTTATACTATTTTTGTATGCATGCTTTAGCCTATATGGCCATATAGTGGGTATAATACTTGTATATATAATTTTTTGTCTTCATACCAAATTTAAATTCTAAGCCGAAGTGCTGAACAGTTACTCAATTTGTAGAAATTTTTTACTCAGTCTCGGACCTGTTTTTTTTCATTAGTAAATCTACTGGTAATTGTTTGAGACTGTAAGTCTGATCTACACATGACCAAATCAGTAGACGATGTAAGTCTGTCCATTTACAATGGAACTTGCCATTTTGGGTTATTTGAATTTATGATATGATTTTTTTTCCAAAAAAAAAATTATGATACGATTCATGCTAAAATAACGATTGATATGACTGTTAAGGTATCTATAGAAACGTAGACTATAGATTATTTCGCCAATTAACATTAATTCGAACCGAACCAACTATTTGTTCAAAACTATATCTGTAAGTCTTCCGGATACTCAAACCAATCCAAAAATATAAAAATTTGTAAAAATTTATTTAATGACGAAATTCAGAAATTAAAACTAAACATTTGAGTGATTATGTGGTAATTTATCTCTTCTAAGCAAAAATATGTTTTCACCGGGAATAAAGTTAATAAACTTTTGTTTTTGTTGATATATAACAATATATGTTTTTTCTTCTTGATGCTTCATGGTTGAATGCCAAAGGCTTATAACATATAGGATTAAATATCATGGATCCTTTATGTAAGTCAAAATATAATTATAGTATGGAATCGAAATAGTCTTTTAGCAACTGCCAGCCACTCAACAGCTGAAACTCTTATTATTTGGTGCTAAGCATCTCTTGGAATTAAACTACAAAGATTTTATGTTCGTGATAGTTTCTCAGTAGATATTTGATCAGTTGAATACAGAAAAAGATACCAAAACATATATAGAAGAACAACTTTTCGATAGACATTCAAGATTTACTTAAACTAGTAAAAACAAGATATCTATCAATCGAAGGAATGTTCTCAAAGCTGATGAATTGGCCAAGAATACCAGAACACAGTCTCAACATCTTGTAAATCTCTTTAAATTTTTTGTATTAATTACCCAAGCACTCTAAATATAAAAACATAAGATTAAAAATACAAATTATACATTTTCTTAATTATTAATATTTTTATACCAACTGTACATTGAACAGTAAACAACTATTGTTTTTTTTCTAAAGTTTATTTTGAAAATTGGATCTCATCATCAATGACCATGATTGTTTTTATTTAGATCTACTTCTTCGGTTTATTTGGCAATGATTATGTAGATAAAATTTATAGCATGCCAACACTTTTCACCATGTCGTCGCCACTACCATTTCTTGAGGCCTTGTGAATAAAATTTAATATATCATGCATTACCACACTCTCCATCTATGTGGGCAGTGTGACATTGTTTGTTTTCCTATAACATTGATGCTGTGAGAACATTATCCAACGAGAACTTGGAAGAGAATTAACTTAGAGAAAAGGCGGGCTAGTGATGGTTAATGTAACAGGATTCTGGGATTTTTTGGGAGGCTATTTTACAAAGTGGTCAATTTCTCTTTTAATATTTTTCAAGTGTTATTCTATGCAAACATTTTCAACTGTAATTCTATGCAATATTTTGCTAGGTATATCATATATACATGTAGACAACTGTTTTTTCAAAATAAATTTCATTAGGTGGAGATCAAAGGAAATATACTAAATATAAAATTGGCAAATGAAAGCGTATATTAATAGTAATCCCCACAAATCCAAAGGATCTTTGTTTAATGATTGTAAAACGTCTGATTGTTAGCATGCTTAATTTGGATTATTATTATTGACATATCCGGAGTTCCGGCCAATTCCATTGACTTATCTTTACTTTATTCTTTCGTGGCCGTTCTGTATAGTTTTATTTAATCAACAATTATTGAGGATTATTAATTTACTATTCTATTATTTCTTTTGATATCCAAAACTAATGAAAAGTGTCACTAGTGCGCGGTTTTCTTCGAACGACAACAATGACATATGTTGTTTTCTTTATACTGACTGACTACGAAGTAGGAAATGCACGACAACAATGACATATGTTGTTTTCTTTATACTGACTACGAAGTAGGAAATGCTACTCCATACCATATAGGATCTAGAGTTATAATCAAATGGTATTATACCGAACTTACATGATATGGAATATAGGACACAGACTGTAGCTATTTTTTCCTGGTTATAACTATTTCCTTTTTGTATAATCATCCATAGGTTGTGATTAACTTCTTTGAAGCCATTAGCTAAGCCATTTTACCCCATGCAGCCGCCACGTGAAGAGACGAATTGCGACTTCGCGAGGTAGCCGGCTTTATATATAACTTCTGTAAAGTTTTTTATATAATTATCAAGTATATATAGAGCCCATTTACATAGTAACATCAGAGGAAATTATGATAAATGTCACGTGGTTGCCTCCCAAAATAATTAGACCATATATTGACCATCGGATTTAGCATGTTCCATTCTATCTATTCGATCGTACTAATAAAGCTATCAGTAAATGTGTATTCCTTATAGAATTTTGTCACTAATGTGTAATTAACCATAGTAAATTCAAAATTATTTTAACCAACCTGACGGGGTCTCAATTAGTTATATGAGATTTTTTTTTGTAACAGATTTTTTTTTCTTTATAATATACATAAAAAGAAGGGCGACGGCCAATACGAAGCTCTAGAAGGAGGGTAACCTCCATCCAAGATAATTCTTTTAAATAAATACAAAAACGTAACGAAAATAGGCATTAGGGTCCATGTTTGGTCAACAATCACATCCGTGACACGCAAACGTGAACAATAATAGTAGAGACAAATGATCCAAATTATGAGATATATACATATGTATGACTACAATGAATACATTATCTACTATACTTAAGGGCGGTACGTATTGCCAAAGTCACAAGTATTTAGACAAAAGCAGAAGTATACCACACAATTTTTGAGCCTTAATAAAATAATCGAGTTCAAGAAAGGGACATATCGCCAGAAACTAGTTCAAGAAGAGACATATTACAAAAAAGAATGTGATCACTGATAAGTTAGACGGGTACAAGAAGAGACATAGACCGCTATTATTGATTGCTATAGGTTTTTTTCTATAGTGGTATAGGATATATTATCACCATCAGTTTTGTTGAGATTTGTTATTGCTAATTTTCCGAACAATGAAATCATTTTTGCTAAGACTATCGACAAAACAGGTCTAATGGCAAACAAGCAAAGAGAATGTGACGTGTGTATGCATGGACATATATGAGTCCACTTATTTTTTTATCTATTTTAACGTGAGACAAAAAAAAAGTAGGTACCGATAGGATCGAAGAAACTCAAAGCTCCAAAGAACCGAAACAAGTTTTTAAAACAAAATAATGGATAGCTTTTGGGAGGGGGGAGGGATTTTATGGGTCTTTGGTAGCATCACATGAACAAATATGGAAACCCACCAGCATATGACATGACTTGCGTCTCCTTTGATATGCTTTGTCTTTTGATGTACCCCTTGTTGTATGTCTACACAATTATAATAGTATAAAGTTCAAAAACAAAGATAAAATAAAGAAGACTTCTTCAGAAAATTATAAACTGAAATTAAGACTTCAAATAAACTGAAATTCGAAGATATTATTCCTGAATATGTTTTAAGTTTTATTTATTTCAAAAAGACAATTATTGAAAGGATTGGGGGGACCTCCAAGTAGAGTCTTCAACGACATAGGCAAAGACCAATCCTATAATATTCGACATAATCCTAACTAATTTCATATTCCTATTAATTGGATCAATCGTTTTCAATCACCACATCGTGATGGGTATGGCTACACATCTATATTCAGTATACCAATGTAATTTCTCCTCTCATTTTATGGAAGGACAAGATTATGATAATTTTAAATACAAAATATAAATTGAGTTTTGGAAAATTCGAAAGAAATATTGAATTTTTTCAAACAAAAATCAACTTCTCGTTCCTCGCAAATTATAAATAAAAACGAAAATTTTGAGCAAATTATGAATGTAGATATATAACATTATAATCTCATAATATACAATGTTTAGCAATTTAAAAAAAAAAACAAAAAGTTTTTAAAGTAGCCCTTCTAAGGTGGTGGCATATTAAAACAATAACAAACTCTTTAAAAATGAATTGTTCTGCCCATGCAATCTTTTAATGGAGAATGGTAACGCGCCACTCTTCATCCATGTGGCACTTGATAGTCTCATCAGTGATTGGAGATTATCTTTTACATCAGACATCCGTTGCATGCATCAAGCTACACATAAACTGCTCTGCTCCTATAATAAGCTAGCTTCAGGCCTAAAATTTATTGGCTTTTCCAGAAAAAGTACCTAAGACTGTAACATCTCTAGACATCAACCAGCGAAAAGACCATATTTCACTTTAATTTTTTTTGAATATACATATTTCACTTTATTTCTCTTCTATAAGAAAGTGTTGTCATTTGAACAGTCCATAACAACATTTTTTTGGCTGATATTAATTCAATCTTTATTTAAGTAGTTACACTTTTTACCGTCTACAACTTACACATATCACCTAAATTAATATAGTAAAATCTCTATAAATTAATAATGTTAAGACTACACCAAAACTAGAATTTTTTATTAATTTATAGAGGTTATTAATTTATCGATATACTAATTGAACCAAAAATCAATTTGGAACTATAAATAATATTATTTTATAAAGATTTTTAGTGTATACTAATTAATAGAGTATTAGTTTAAAGAGATTATACTGTATAATGTATCATTCAAGCTATTTCCAGGTAAATCCATGTGCTTATGTAAATTATAAAATACATTACTACATTTCATTCGTTAGGAAGTAGTGTTAAACTGGAATTGAGAGAATATAATATGATGAAATATGGCCATATGGGGAACCAATACATTGCTTGATCCATCGTGTATAGCCCAACGATTATTGGGCTACAAGGCCTACTAAAACCAAAACTATTTCGACCGAAGAGGCCACTGAGCTCGGTTCTATCACGCGCCAAAAGGATTTAAATGATTCTTATGATATAGACATTTACCATATCCGAAAATGATTCAAAGGATGGAAGCAACGATTGCACACCCTAAAGCGAAATAGTTCATATTGGTTGGGTTTGGATTCGACCCGAGAGGATTAAAACCACCAGTGAGAACCATGGTGAGTCTTTTTTCCCGTCTCTTTTATACTTTTTTTTCTTCTAGGTTTGAATGTTCTAATAGCTTCTCAAGAAGATAAAAACAACGTTGCAGATAAATCAAATAACGCAACGAACTCTATCGCAAATTCACGACCTCCACGAACAAGTGCATTACATTGCTTTAACTGTGGAGAGAACGGTCATCGATATTGTGTGCTCGAAACAGAATCGACGTGGATTACTTACTTGACATCATCAACTCTGTTTATTTGTTTATTTACTTTTTGGTGGAAAAGTCTTTACTCTACCCACACTTGGTCTTTGTGGACCGTCAATATTGCTTCACTACCATAAACTGTTAGGTTATATATTATTAACTAGTTTATTCTTTCGAGTTTTAAAGAGAGAAATAATTGATGAACAATGCACATTTGTTTTAGATGGGGCCAAGAGGTACTAGAAACAATATCCTTGTGCTTATCCAATGTTGATCTCACATGAAATACGGTCACTAGTACCATCTGATAGGTGGATTGCTGATTTAACCATTTGTACTTAAAGGCACTGGAATTTTACGGTAGACCTTTGCTCGGTCGTCAAATGCCTCTTAAAGTTGCTCAAGTGAGGGGAGAAAGACCCGCATACACTCCACAAAGCGGGTAAGTTTAATTATTTGCTTCCATGTCTTGGAGCTTTTTGTGTATGATGTACTTGTGTTAATAGTATTCTCTTTGTCAAATTATTGTAGTGCTTGTCTTCCTGAGGAAGATATCAAGAGCACATTGATAAATGGTGTCTTTCTGCTCTCATTGACAATGAAATCGAAGCTTCCAAAGGGTGTGTGACTTATTACATTTTGTTACTAGTTTGTATGCATTTAATGTTTATAAATTTGTATGTTTTACGACTCCTAAGCTATTGAGTTTGTAACATAATAGGAAACTTAAGTCTTTTTCCTCTTGCAATGTAGTTTTCTCTTCCTGTTGAAATCTAACTCTCTTTTTTTAATTAATTGTGAAACATGAACCAACAGACAAACAAATAATATAACTACTCTTGCCGCTACTGAGTTTGAGGCCAACCGCATTAGCGGTTCTAAAGTGGGGGTCACACGTTTTTCAATGCAAAAAAGGGTGAACCTGTGTCGTTGGGGATCACTGGGATGAACCGATTCATCACTATTTTCGCAGACCCCACGACACGTGGCGACCCACGATAGATTAGTTAATTAATTTTTTTTTTTTTAAGAGAAAGCAAACGAAAAAATAATAAAAAAATGAACAGTTATGATTCCTCCCCAAAATCACTAATGCGGATGCCCTAAGTCTTTTTACTCTCACAATACCACAATTTCAATGTGTGTTTTGTATTAAGAAATTGATAAACGATTTTCATTAAAATATTTTATTATTGTATTAAAATGTTCGACATAATATCTAAATCGATAGTGTGTTTTAAACATACCGAAAGATGTTTTAGATAAAATGTGTATGCATTTGTAAGACTAACTGATAACATATATTATTGCGAGTTTTAATAACAAGAATCATCAGTTTGAGAGTGAATCTTCAATCCATCATCAATTTTGTAATCAGAAACTGTATATTTTATCTTTTCCCCAAAACATTATGTCTACATTTTTCAACAATAAATATGTTGACCCTAGATCACTAGATCCCTAACGGCCTTGAAATATCATTTAGGTATGAACGACAGTCGATATATCATTTCTTTTCTAAACTAAAACCTAACTACAAAGCTAACAATATAAATAAAATATTCAAAAGTTAAGTCTGGAAGTTTCTTATTCATGTTGATATCTGACTTATCTGATTTTGTTTTTGTAAAACAGAAACCAACACAAAGAATACGAGGAAGCTACTGAATTTTTTTAGTTCTTTTAGTTTTTTTTTTTTGAAATAGATAAGTCTTTTTTTTACTCTTTTAGTATAGTCTATATGAATTATCTTCTTCCTCACTCGCTGAAAATGAAAACCTCTCTAAGCATTTTCTTCTTCCTCACTCTGTGAATTAAATCAAAACCAATAATTAGAACTTAAAAAAACACATTACACTTGCATGTAAATGCATGAGACATAAAGCTTACCCATTTCTATACATGTAGTGAACAAAAGTGGTTGCATATGGCTCAAACTCTCTCATTATTACCCTTCAGTACATAGCAACCTGAAATCCTTCATACTCTTTCCCAGTTAGAAATATAGTTCTTTGAGTTTATGTGTACAGATCTAGAACAATCATTAAAATGAAATAGTATAAAATGTGTCAGGGACCTAAGGTCTACATATTTATCGTTGAAAAACGGTAGATATAATGTCTTGGGAAAAAAGATAAAATATATAGTTTTTGAATACAAAATTGACGATTGATTGAAGATTCACCTTCAAATTGATGATTCATATTATTAAAACCTTACAATATATATATATATATATATATATATATAAATATATATTATCAGTTAATCGTATAAATACATACAAATTTTAGCTACAACATCTAAAGGTATCTATAGAAACTTAGACAACATATTATTTTGGCAATGAACATTTATTTAAACTAAACCAATTATTTTTTCACAAGTATAACTGTGTCTTACGAATACTCAAACTAATAAAGAAAAACGAATTTTATTAAAAAATATTTTTGACGACAGTTCAATCTAGTCAGTAAGGTAATTATATATGTTGGAATTTATCTCTTTCAATTTTCAATTAGAGTTTGTATACATTTTGTAACGGGAAGCAAATAGTAATAAAATAATATGTTTCAACTGTGAATCAAATTAATAAACTTTGTTTTGTTTGATTATAAACTCTTCCATACTGAGAACATTCCTTTTGTAGAAAATTTGATTTTTTTTCTCAATAAACTCAATTAACTTAAAACTGAAATATCATACAATATTTTTTTCTCTTGGTGATTCCTGGTTAAATGCAAAAGACTACCAAATAAGAATATCATGGATCCTGTATATGTAAGTCAAAATAGAAATATAGTTTGGAATCGAGATAGTCTTTTAATTGTTTTGTTTGATTATAAACTCTTCCAAACTGAGAACACAATCTCAAGACTCTTGTACCTGTTTGTTTAATTAATTGTAATACATGATTTTTTTCTTGTCAACATAATACTATAATACATAAGAATAAGACTGAAAAATACAAATTAAACATTTTAATTAATATCGCTTTTCATACAAACTGTCAGTTGAACAAGAAAACCTAGTTGTTATTATTTATTTATTTTTGATAAAAGATTTTCTATTTAAGAACATGAGAACACAGATTGTATAAGCAAAGTTTAGTAGGCTAAGTAGCCATTACAATTAAGGGTGCAAGTGGATTACAAGTTTTTGGAATGAAATTGTATGGAATGAATTATCCATATAGATTCCAAATTTTTTTTACCATTTGAATGAAACAAAAAATAAATCCCATTCCAATAGTTTCTTGTGAAATGTATGGAATAGAATTTTTTTTTAATTTCATAACTTCTCTTATTCCATGATTTACGTTCCATTTTTTCCAATTCCATTGATGAGATTCGTAAAATTGATCCTAAAACAACCCAATCTAAATTTGTGACGCCAGATAAAAGAGAAGTTGGCTTAGGCCCAAGCCTTAAAGTGACACCTTTCTTCTGTAGTAACGAAATACGCAAGGATCAGGGAATGGTGATTGAGATTGGGAGGAGAGACAGAGGTTAAAGAGAACCAGAGGTTGAACATGTCGGAGGAGAGAAGAGGATCAGAGGTGACCGATACTGGCTATCCTTCATCGGATTGAATAAACTGAGCGATAGTGATTGCGGTGAAGTTTATTGTTACGTCCAATCCAAACCCCATAGATAGACATCTACTCCTTCAGGCCTAAGACTGTAACATCTCTAGACATCAACCGGCGAGAAAAACAAGTTTCTTTTCATTTTTCAACTGAAAAAGTGTTACCATTTGAACATTTCATAACAGCATTTTTTATATTAACTAAAATCTTATTTTAAGTCATCACACTTTTTCCTGTCTACAACTTAAACATGTCACCGAGGTTAATACAAAGTTACAAACCACAGATCCTTAAAACTATTTTCAGTTAAATCCCTGCGCATGTGTACAATTATAAAATACATTTCCTTTTGTAAAATCAAAAGCAAATATTGAAGTCTTTGAAAATTTAGTATATAAGTGAAGTATTATTTGTCTAGTTTTTCAAGGCATCAAAAAGGGAATACTACTTGTTTATTGTAAGTTTTGAGTATTGTAAGTTGCAAATTTTTTGTTTGATCTAGTGAAACTTGAAGAACAAAAATCTCCCTTCTCAAATGTAGTAGTTAGATGAGAGACCATGAACTGAGCTACTAGTTTACTGTGCATTCTTTACTTAGATATTGGTTTTGAGTTGCATAGAAGTTGAAACCTCACGGTAGTGTAGTGTTATATTGGATTGAGAGAATATAGTATGATGAAATTAGGGAATTAATGCATTGTTTGAACCAACTTGTATAACCCAACATGAGCATTTTCCCGCGCCTATTAAAACCGAAACTATGTCGGTCAAATAGGCCAACTGAGCATGGGGACTCTATCCCGCGCCAAAAGTATTTAAATGACTCTTTAACTAGTAACAAAATGAACATTTTCCCCACAAAAAGCTAGCGAAACACAACACATATAAAGCTCAGCAAAAAGAATATATATACACTATACTAGATATATATATATATAGATATGTAAATGGTCTAGTGGAATGCTATATCACACGGGTGATCAATCTCGCGATCTGAGCCGTTGACTAGCTTGATCACATCTAACGTCAGCACCAAATCCAACCCTTGATTTAGCCAGATCAAACTCCATCCACACGTTCTGTTGATGATGATGACCGATCACAAACGCTTCCACTCCCAGAAGATCGGAGTTCCCAAACGTGAAGCAATACACCTGATCTTTTCCTTTCAACCCGGCTCCGTTTACCCGGTATAACAGCTTCTCACCCGACACGCTCATATCCGCGCCACGAAACAGTAAACTAACAACGGGCAGACCCGAGAAATTGGGCCGGGTTAACGACCCAACCCGGTAACAGAGGTCCATCGTACCTTGGAACACAAAATTTGGATCGTCTACAAGTTTGAGAACCGACTTGGTTTGCGCCATAAACTCGGTTTTCAAGGCGGAGTAAACCGGACCCATCAGGAACGTGAATTGCGTGCCGGAATCAACCATCGTCTGACCTGCCCCGGTATGGTCCGGTACGTACATGGATTTTGGTAGAGACAGCAACTTTGATCCGACCCGTATTCCTTCTAACTGAACCGTGTAAGCGACCCGGTCGAAATACGGTAACGGCGTCGTTTCACTCACCAAAGGCGTGTACTGGATAGGACCGGGCCACGAGGAACTCGCGTCACCAAGAAGCAGAATACCGGAGGAATCCGAACCGGATATGCAATACGAGAATTTAGAGAAACCCAGCTGGTTAACAAACGACAAAGAGCCCCGGTTCATTCCCATTAAACCGGTTGATTTAGCGTCCTCCTCCGAATCGGTGCTTAAACCAGAGTCCATGCACCCGAATATAGTTCCGGGTCGGGATGAAGATCCGATTACGAACGTCTCGTGAGCTAAGGTGCCTTCGAGTGAGGTAGCATCGGCGTAAGAGACTGCCACGTGGCAAAGATGGGTCTTGGAGTCGCATGAAGCGGGTATGGGCAAGTCCCGGGTCCGGGTCCTGCATACGGGCGAGGAGCAGGGTATAGGCGAGTAAGAAGAGGACGAAACCGGGTCGAATACGGATCCTAAGTTGGGAGCTTTCTTGCAGTGAAGCCATGAAAGCTCGCTTCCGGTGTCAAGAACCATCGAGATGCTTTGCGGTGGAGAGCCGACCGAGAGGGAGACGGTGAGAGTGACGTTATGTCTGAACGAAAGCTTGTCTGAAGAAGACTGTGGAACATTCTTGGTTTTGAGAGAGAAGACGAGTGGTTCTTGATTTGGAGAAGATATCTTGCAGAACGTGAGAGGGAGAATAAGAAGCAAAATTGAAATTTGATGCAATAAATTTGAAAGAGATGATGATGAAGCCATCATATAAGTCTTTACTACTTTGTTACGTGCTTTGCCATCTTTAAATACAAAATTATGTTTTTATTCCCTCTTGACTACGCTATTCCGGTTCGTTTCGGTTTACTCTAATCATTCCGAGCCAAAAAGAAAAACTTCGAATTTTAGGCGAAATACTTTTAAAACAATAGTTTTAGTAGTAGCTAGTCGAATCAGTAACCAGACTACTTGGATAACTACAAAAATACTTTTCAGAAAACATCATCTTGTCTCGACCTAGCAAAAGTCATTTCGCGAAGAGCATCAAGGTTTTGTTTTGTGTTGTCAATTTCATTTGAATGTTATTAGGGTTTATTGGAGAAGCCAAGTCTCGACACAAAAGACAAGTTAGTGGACGAGTAGTTCTTTTTGGCTGTGTCTTTTGTGGTTTCTGTTTAGTCTCTGTAGCTCACGTCAACTTTGTTTCTACTTTCTTCGTGTTCCCACTTTCTACGGGACCTTTGTTTTTTTTTTTGTTTTTTCTTTCTTTCTGTTTTAGGCTTAATTTTATTATTTTCTTGTACATCTTTACTATAATTAAATCAAAAGAGGGAAATCGTGTAAAGTTATTTATTAAATTCAATAACCGACTTCTTGGAAAACAAACATATCAAAAACTAAAAAAAGGTCGGATTGTTCCTTTCGTTCATCATTTAAGACCAGTATAGTTTTGCAAAGGTGTTACTGTGTTAGTGACAAAAAGCAAATGTCTTCTGTCTTATATGACTTTTTGATTAGTAGTATTTTGTTATCATACGTGAAAAGAATCCGTTTAAAGTGCTACATTCAATGCGACCTCAAAAAGATTGATATTAGAAAGATAGATTTACACAAGAATTTGTAATTGTGTGTTTGATTTGGTCTGTTCCCATCACATGAATTTGAAAACAAAGTTCAAGTTTCTGTCTCTTTACATTCTATCCCATTTCGTCCCGATCATGTACTGTCTCATCTTTGTTTCGATCACCTAACCTACAAGACCGTCGTATACGTAATCCATGGACTGTATGTTCAAAATGATCTATGTAATTTATTTTTTAAGATATACATTTACCTTTAATATAAAATTGGAGATTACCTCCCCAGTAACACGTCAAACCGAGTCGTGCTAGCCTTCTAGTATATTTTAGGGAAAACGAAAGTTGGATTATTTTATTGTAATTTAGCAAAGTTTGTCAAAGTTGGCGAAAGGTGGATATGAAATCGATCAGAAAGTTTGTCAAATGTGTGCTGGAGGCAACCCATTCCTAGGTTATTCCCAATGCTCAACAACTCCTTCCTGTTGTGTTACCAAATAACTTGATGTCCTTTTCTTTCAGCCATGTACCAACAAAAATAGTTCGGTGTTAGGACAATGGATCTCAACAAATAAGATTATAGAGTTATGTACAGCTGCAACACGTAGATATTTTAGTTGTCAAAATCACACATAAATCAAAATTGATTCCGAGGTGTTGACTAATACCTACTAAAATAATTTAAACCTTTGTGAAAGAAATGAACGAGGCCTCGAGCATTAAATGTTGCCCATTTTTTTCCTCAGGGTTATGAATTGTGGACCAAGCTAATCATGTGAATGATTGAAGAAACTTTATGGAAGATGAGTTTTAGTCTCCACCAAAACGGAACTTGTTAGGGATGGTTATCATGCTACTATGCTAGAGCACCATCAATATCTTCTAGTCATGTGCGTGCACTGTTTTGGCTATGATCTCTTTTTAACAAATAATATGCATCTTCAGTTTCTGCAATATAATAAATGTTTGTAGATTTTTCTTAGAGAAGGTAAATGGGTAATGGTAGTAAATTCAATTTCACAGTATATAATACATGATACCATCAGAGCTGGTTTTGCACCCAACTTAAGAAACTTGGGATTGGGCTACACATCTATTATCTTTTCAAAGAACCTCTTATGTTTGTAAACTTCATTTACTTTAGTTGGTTACAAGCCTGTATATTGAAGTCGTGTGGATGTAGGTTCAAAGTTAATTTTGATATAGACCCGTTTAGTTGAATTTTCGTTTGAGTTGCAAGGCTAACCTTGATATAGATCGTTTGTCACATAAAGTATTGTAAATAAGATAAATATGTATTATTTCAATTTATTTATCCGCAATAATTTAGTGGTTATCCTATTTTAGTATTTTGTGATATTAAAGGTCAACAAAATTAGTAATATTCAAACAATAGTCGAAATACCAACGCCAAGGAAAATTCTGAAAAGGAATTGATAGTCAATTTTGGAATAAATGCGTTATTTTTATTCTTATGTATTTTCCGTGGCAAGGCCAGACCATTGCGTACGGGGACCAGCTCTCTGAACCATATATTATCTTTGCTTGTAGACTTGTAGTATTATGGTATGCTAAGATTTATCGAAGTCATCCAAGATTTAGTCATGAGTGTGAAATTGATTGAAGAAGATCAACACGTTACGACTCTATGTGAACTAGTTTGTCCCAATTTACTCATTCGACTGCCAGTTTATTATATATATATTTCCGAGTATATTACTTCGATTTTCGTGTGCATCTATGTTTAGTAAAGTTCTGCTAATGTACTGTGAATTCAGCATCCAGTTTTAGTGAATCTTATGTGTGTGTGCTATAGTGCTAGGCAGGGTTCGTCGTGAGGTCAGGTCGAGCAAGCACATGCTTTAAGCATCTTGTTAGACAAAGAGAAATTTATTTATATGGCCTATATATATTGACAATGGTAACTAAAGAGTTCTATAGGTTTTCGCACAAGCAAATAATGAAATATGTCGAGAACATGTCTCTCCATACCTTTCTGCTAATAATCAATCAACCCCAAAACAATATAACTTTATAAAACAGACAAACTAAAACATGATTTCATCTCTTTGATGCAATCTGATTTCGAAAAACTGTCGAAAGTACGCATTTAAAACACACTCGAAAACCACAATCGAGGAAAGGAAGAAGGTGCTGCAGAATAAGACAAGAAAATTAATGGTCTACCTCAAACATTGCCTACAAATAACAACATTTTTACATATATTTTAAAGCGCGTGTATGTCTTATGCCGTCTGAGCAGGAAGCAATTTGAACGCAATCCGCGCAATATAATGCCATTCTATGTCACTCTCTAAGTGCGTAGCTTACGTTTGGCAGCTAACTATTGAAAACAATAGGCGACAGTAGACGCCCTCGTTGGTGTGTTTACACTAGTTACTTGATGGAAGATTGTTCGAGGAAAATACTTTATTTTGTCTAAGATCAACTGTTTTAATTCAACTCCTGATTATAGCATAATAATCTACAAAGTGATTAGTGTCTTTCATATTCTTTGGGAGAAGTTTTGGTCGGACCTGAACTTTGACCTAGGATTTGGATTTTAAAAACACAAAACGTTAATACTAAAAATTTCAAAACCTCAAATGTTGTATAATCAATTGCCCACTTAGTAAAAAAAACATAAAATAAGTTTCAGACTTTCAGTATCGTGAGAGAGCAACTAAAATCAATAGGGCAAATAACAGGTCTATGAATGACAAAATAATGTCCAATAATCAGATGCGTTGTAATAATTAACAACTCTATTATTTGCTTTTTTTCCTTCAAGTTTTCTCTGTATTTAATCAGTGACCTCAAAAATAATTGTTCCCCTTTAAGATTCTAACCTCTAGGAGATATCAAATCATTTGTTCTGTCTGTAGTTCGAAGATTATATAGCTGTCCAACATAAACTCTCTGTGTGGATGTAGAAATAAACCATGAGCTTGTGACTTGTAAGATAAGTAACTAATGTTACGGCTATGTACGATTGTCTTTCTCTATGGAGTGGCAACACAAATGAACTACTATCAATATCACTTCACCTATAAACTTTTGTATCAGATTACTATCATAGAAATTCAAATTTCTGGGAAAGAATATAATCATTACACTGAAAGAAACAAAGAATCTTACAAGAAGGAACCATCATGTTGTGTTTACATTATGAAGCAAGCCAATGTCGTCTCCTTGAAGAAGAAGCTGTCCTAAACAGAGTAAACGACGACCTGCTCCTACGGTTTGATCTAGACCCGGACCCTGATGATGATGAACCGCTGAAACATCCGAAGAGTCTCAAGATCCGACCCGCAAACCCACCCGATCTCTCTCCACCACCTCCTCCTCTTCTCGCACCCCACGCTACTCCTCTCGAAAGCCTCCGTTCTCCCACTCTCCCACCGTCGACCTCCGTGTAGACCACCGGCATTCCTCCTCTCCACCCCCCGGGGATCCTCCCCACAGCGAATCCTCCACCAGGCAACCTCCAGATCGTCATCCCCTCCTCCTCCTCCTCCGCAACCGAAGTGGCTACTACATCATCATCAACATCCTCCTCCTCCGCGGGAAGCTCGTGGCGGCAAACGGGGCAGGAGTTACGAATCGCGAGCCAGGGGAGGATGCAGTCATCGTGGTAGATATGTTTACACGGCATCTCCCGAGCTGCCGAGCTTAGAAGGAACGTTTCTTTACAAACAGCGCAGTGAGACTGAGAATCCGACTCGAGATGAGTCTGAGCGATTTGGACCAACGGTAAAGCTTCGATGGCTGATTTAGAAGCAGGTGGATGATTGCTGTTATTGCTGTTGTTGTTGCTGAGCTCGATCTGAGAGATCTGATCGAGCAACCGATCGAAACCGGAGCCGAGGAGAAACTCCGTCATGCTCGGGGGCAACGGTCTGAGGCCTGAGTCCGTGCCGTCGTCGTAGTACATCTGAAAGGGTGATTGTTCGGAAGGATGGTTGTTAGATCCGCGGAGGACGATGACTGGGTTGGGAGATCATACTGTCTTTATTGGTTTTTAATGAAAAATTAGAGATAATTCGGTAGCAAAGCTAAAACCTCTAAAGTCAAAATGCTTTTAAACTGAAGAATAATTATGCTCTTGAGCTTTGACTATACATTTAAAAGAAAAAGTAAATTTCCACATCTTTTCATATTTTTCTTCCACCAATTATGGTTTATACCAGTAATACCAAGGAGGCCCACTGTATTTAAAAAGGCCCGTGATACACAAAAGAGCCTATTAGATAGTTTAGGAGTGTGATAGAAGAAGAGTTTTTGTTAGGATACTGCTTCAGCTTCATTTGCTGCCTTTACGCGCAACTCGAGATTCTGCTCATCAAGGGAGGACTTCAAACTTTCAACATGAGCCCAGGCCCTGTACTCTTGTTCCTTGGTTTCAGCTATGTCCCTGCCATATCCACAGTAAATGCTTAAGGCAATGCACCAAGCGCATTTTAATAACAAGTGTTCAGACAATTCAGTCGAAAGGCAAGTTACACTAGAAGGGGAGGCCAAGGAAACTAGTCTTAGATTTTGCTTACCTCGGATCAGTGGACTCGCGTTTAAACATGTCCAGAAACAACTTTAACTCCTCGTGACTGTTCTTCAAATCACGAACCTGCATGGCAGATTCAACTCACTTTAAAAATAAAAGAGCATAACAACTACATCCTCACCAACCAATATTTTATTATGACATTTTGAAAAGATCTTAAATGGTGAATCCGACTTCTCACAATACTTCTTCCAACAAATATATATATATATATATATTTTCAAACATAAAAGTGATGGGTAGTAAGTACACTGAAAAGGTAAATGTACTGCATCATACCGTAGCATTCAGGTCTCGTAGCTGAGAAGCATAACCAGCTGATCTCAGATGCAATGCTTCACAATCTTTTGTCTGTTCACCAATTAGGCTTATTAAGCAAAACACAAACTATAACAGCATACATTGTTTGAGATTATTGCTCACCTTCCTGCATAGAAGCCCGGAGAGGGACTGGACATCAGCACGCAGAGAATGAATACCTCCAGCAGTCTCTTTATAATTTTGCCTAATTGACTTCGCAATAGAGATATAACCTGTAGTTTCTCAAGTAAAGCCATATACTTGAAAACTGCTTCTTTAGATTTTCTCAGCTGGTCTTTCAAAGTAATGCAAGCTTGAGAAGATGAGATGCCCCTTACAGACTTTGACTTGTTCTGCTAGGAAACTTATATATCAGTTTTAGAAAGAGGAAGAAATACAGGTAGATACTCTACTTGAATTATAAAGTGACCTGTAAAATGCTCATCTTTTCAAGAATCTTTGTCCTCTCCTCGTGAAGATCTTTCAGCCAGGACCTACACAATGCAGGCTGCTATCAAACCAACATTCCTAGCATTACCAATGAAACACACACAACCAAAAAAGAAGAAAATTGTACCGTTAACTCTTTCAGAACCCCTTCGATGTCTTGCAAATCCCTTTGTGGTGGAAGTAATACCTTTATCAATACTGTAGGATATAGTTCACCCTTCAGACACCTTATATCATTAGTTGCAGCTACTAGATGATTTTGCTTATTTGTCGCCTATTATTTATTTATTGTATTTTTCATAATTTTAGTTATTTTGTGTTTTCAATAATTTTAGTTTTGATTATTTAGGGTATTATTTATTTGTCACGTTCTTAATAACTTAATAGATAATTTTTTGGTCCTATTTAAATAATTTTATTTGGCAATTTTAATTTTGCTTATTTTCATATTTTTCATGATTTTAGCTTATTTTTACTTATTTGTCATTATTTTTAGAAGCTTATTTTTCATATTTTATAATTTGAGTCATTAGTTTTAATTAGTTTAGATTTTTTGAATTGTTAGTAAGGGAGTACGTCGATTACTAAGATTTCCTTTTTATGATTTAGGTTTTCTTTTAATTATTGATAATCCTTAGGTTAGTTTTCCTATTTTAAGTTTAAGTTAATTTTCCTATTTGATATTATCTTTAGGGTTATATAAAGCAAACATATGTGCTCTCTTAATACTTGGTTTTTATAATATAAGTTTTGAGACTTACTTTTTTGTAAATAGCCTCGTGTTTGATTGAATCTTTGCCTTGTCCCTTACAATTGCTGCAACACATCATACATCCGTCGTCCTTCATCTCCACCGTTGGGCCTCTTACCTCCGGTAAGTAACCCTCACGGGATTGTAGATCGGTTATAATTTAGAGAAATCCTGCTCTGTTTTGTTCGTTTCACGCATGCATGTGTGTTTTAATAGTATCACAGACTCAGAATAGTATAAAAGGTGGTTTATGATTTGCATCACATTCATCTAAACTAATAGAAGGTTTTGTCTCAGGATCCAAGCCTAGGTGGATACTCCTGTTGACCTGATTATGAATATCAACAGAGAAGAGGCTCTTAGAGCCAAAGAGTTAGCACAAGGTTTGATGAAAGAGTCTGATTTCACCGCTGCTCGTAAGCTTGCGATGAAGGCTAACAAAATTGATCCCACCTTGGAGAACATTACACAGATGACAATGGTGTGTGATGTGCACTGCGCTGCAACAGAGAAGATTTTCGGGAACGAGCTGGATTGGTACGGTATACTTCAGGTTGACATGAACGCTGATGATATAGTCATCAAGAAACAGTACAGAAGGCTGGCGCTTCTTCTCCACCCTGATAAAAACAAGCTCCCCGGTGCTGAGTCTGCTTTTAAACTGATTGGTCAAGCTCAGATGATACTTTTGGATAAAGATAAAAGGAATTTTTATGATATTAAACGTAAAACTACTTGGAGTAAGCCTGCACCTATACCAGTGTCTGAAACCCAGCATGTGCCGAGGAACCGTGCTCAGCGGGCAAGCGTTAATTAGCTCTTCCTTGTCGTAACATTTTAATCTCTTTATTAATCATTCTTTGATTTTCTTAAAGTTTTTTTTTTTCATGCTCAGCCTACTAATACAGGAGGATCAAAGACACTCGCTGCTTTCAATCTCTCACTCCAAGTTAAAAGATCAGATGTGTAAGTAGAAGCCCTTTCTCTATGTCTCTTTCTTTCTGTGTGCGACTTGTTTTCTTCATAACCTCCTTTGTTATACGCATACAGTGAGGAATTCTTCAAAGAAGCTGGCCAAGTTATTGACGTCAGATTTGGTAAGACAAAGTATGGCAGATTCCTTGGCTTTGGCATGGTTGAGTTTGCAACTGCCAGAGAGGCACAAAAGGTACTGATAGTTAGTTTTTTTTTTTCTTTTGCTTATGATGAAACCTATCTGATAGGTCTATTGCTGATTTAACCCATTTGTAATTAAAAGGCACTGGAATTTCACGGTAGACGTTTGCTCGGTTGTCAAATCCGTCTTGGGGTTTCTCATGAGAGGGGACAAAGACCCGCACACTCCACAAAGCGGCGGGTAAGTTTTAATTATTTGTCTTTGAGCTTGTACTTTGTTACCAGTTAGTGAATGCTAACTAAATTTTGTTTTTACAGCATAGAGAATGCGTTTGAACTACGGTTTTGTTGAGCCTAGACCTAGGCACAAAAATGGTGGTGGAAGAAGCAATGGCAAAGGAAGAGACATTTTTATTCTGACAACTAATAAAAGCCTTATTCGCATTGTTCTCAACTCTTATTCGCATCCTTTTTTTTTTTTTTGTTTTTCCTAATCTTTGACTATTCAACTTTAAGAATATCTTATATACTCGTAAATGTTGCCATGTGTTATCATCCGAATTAAAATCTTGTAAAATACAATATTGTTGAGAGGACAAAATAAACGAGGAAAACTATGTGATTCTGAAACTATATTGACAAATGGGATATCAAGACATCATCAGCCTGATTTCGGATTGGTTTGAACTTCAAACCGGGTACAGACAGATATATAGAGACAGGCAATTAACTCAAATATATATATATATACTAGGATCGACCCGCGCTACGCGCAGAATATCTATATTTGTGTTATCAAATTTTGTATTTTGTTCTACTGATTTTGGTGTTGCTCAAAATAAATGATTTGGTTTTTTAATATATGGTTGTTTATACATTTGTTATTCGTTTTCTTCCGATAAATAATAAAGATTACTGATTTTTATCAGAACAGTAAAGCGTATTAGTACCTTCATAATTGATGAGTTCTGAAATTTGGAGTAGACGCAGTTGTTAGTCCTTTCTATGATGCTTGTTACAGAGCTAATGTTGATGTAATGGTATGTTCGGGTGTGTTACATGACACCAGTAGTTCTATCGGTTAGATAACCAAAAGCAATTGTATATTTGGTGATCTTAATGGATATATATCTCTTTGATTTGTATTAAACCTATTTAATTCTATTTGTTCAAGTAAATAAGAAAAAAAAAAGCTTGTGGGGATGTATTTAATTATCAAATATTATTATTTTGTGTAAGTTTTAGTGTCATGTTAGTCTGTTTATGAATATGATTATGTTAAGCAATCCGTGTGGTCTACACCAAATTCAAAAATAATTGACAATAATATTTACTCATATTTATCTCTGTTGTTTTGTAGTAACAAAAAAACTTGTTTGATTATTTCTTTTAAAAATATTTAAAATAGTCAGTGTATTTGATTTTTGGGTGTTTTTATCATCATTTATTAGTAAGTAACATTAAATTACTGGGAATTATAACTGAGATAGAAGGTATAGATAATGAATATCGTTTTCCTGTTTATTGTTTTAATCCACTTAGACTTTAGATTATTTTATATAGTTACGTTGTAAATATATTTGCTTTAGTAAATAAGAAAAATAAATAACAGCTTGACCGTGAAATTATTTTGCCTAATTTTCGGTAGATTGTAGTAAAACATTTACTAAATGTATTAACAATCGATACTGATTAGAATTTTTTTATAAAATATTATTATTCAGTTTTAATGTATAATTAGTGGCTGTTTTACTTATTCTACTACTGTCTGTATTGTTTTCATTTGTTATACCGAATAATATACTATCTTATTTCAACATTTTACTATAAGTTTATAATGGAACAGAGAAAGACATAATATCATACATGTATTAATTAAAAAATGTATCGTGCGCTATGATTTTGGATCAAGACACATTCATTTACTGAATCATTATGTGTTATATAATTGTTGTTTTATTTTGGTGTTTGTGTGTTTACATGTTCTTAATTGTTTTTTTTTTTGGTGAATTGTTGTATATTATGTTTTGAAATTAGATGTTTGGTTAGTGGGCTTAATTTTTATTGGTTACGATGGTGATGCATGGGCTTATGGTCGTTGATGCGGACGTGTGCTGTTACTATGCTTACTTGCGTTGCAAGAAATAATAGTTCGACCAAAGTTTGAATTTGTATGACCAAATGATTTTTGATAACCAAGTAAAGATCCGTCAATATTAGATATAGGTTTGGAATATTAAAAGTTCAACAAAACAGGATAATTATAAAAGAGATTCAGGAAAAAAATACTTGACAAGCAAACGGAACACTCGGGTAGAGCGAATGCAATGGTTAGGTTATCATATCCAAGAACATCTGCATCTGCTTGTAGTAATAACAAACACTACACCTATCTTCTTTTTTCTTTGAGCATGCAGATTCTTGGGGGCATTATAAGGATCATGTTTGTTCCATAACATTGCCTCTTCTTCACGATCGGGACATCTCGCAAGCTACGTTTCAGTTTTCTCCAACATCGGTCGACTGATAACATGTTTGTACGCCAATTGAGGTCCATACATGCCATGCCTTTTTCATGTTCTCCTGTGATCATTAGAAGAATAGGATAGAGATATGTACCTAAATCATGGTTGTTCTTGGCTGAGAACCTTAGATGTTTGAGTCCTTTTTCAGGCTAATCCAGTGCAAAGTATTGCTTCACTTCCTCTATAAAGTGTGCCTCAGCATTGCCAGACTCGAGGCAAGCTTTCATCTCTAGGAACCAAAAGAAGAAGCAAATATAGGAGTGGAATGTCTCAATATTATACCTCTGCATGCGAAGTTTCTCAGCAATATGATCTAAAGTTTCTTCCTTTGCTGCTGCTGCTTTCTTTGAGCCTTCTCAGTAGCAGGCTTTACTACAGGTGCCTACAAATAAGTAAATAAGAGATTGTTTAGATGTAACCTCAATCAAATTATGCAAACATAACCAGTAATGTAAAAGAAAAGTATACAGGAACAGGTTCATCATCCTCCTCCCAGGAGTCAATTATGCAAACAAAACCAGTATAATGTAAAAGAAAAGTATACAGGTACAGGTTCATCAGCCTCCTCCCAGGAGTCCTTGATATCATTCTCATCCACATCCTCTTCATCCGAGTTACTTTTGAGCACAACTTTTGCAGGAAGTGGTTGAAAATCCTCAGCCTCTGAGACCAGAAACAAAAAATAAAAACTCCTAACATATATATAGTTTCTATATGAGAAGTTGAATATATTAAACAGTCTTAGAGAACATAACTTAAAGTTTAATGTAAAGCCAGTACTAATCTTTTACAAAACCAGAGGAACAAAAACAATGGTTAATGTATACATCTTACCCCAATCATCCATCTTTGTTGCCAGATATCTAGAACCAAAATATCTGATGTTCTGAACCCAACTAAAAACCTGCACAAGCAGTCACAAAGGCTCTCAAAGTTCAGATTTTTAAGCGAAAGAATAGTGCAAAGAGAGTAATGTTAACCAAATTAATGATAGATTACACAAACTCAACAAACCCAATCTACCAGTGAAACAACTACTAATTAGCTCTATGAATCGTATGAGAAGAAAGAACATTGGCTGCCTAGCATGGACACAATTCGGGATCATAATTTTGAAATTAATCAAACTGAGAACCTCTTAAGGCGACGAAATCAAACTGAGAACCTCTTAAGGCGATGAAGGGAGGCGGCAGAGAAATTGCCCGAAACTCTAGAGAGGGAAGATAAGAGAAATCAAAAGAAGAAGATGAGAGTTTGATTCGATTAATCCGACCGTTCCAGACAGCGAAAGGAAGCTAAGACGTCACCGGGGGTGCAGCCATATTAAGGTTAGAGTCAACATACATCTGGAGGGCCGGACAAAGCTCCCAATTGCAGAGCCAATCACACAACACGCGGTTTAAGCCCACGATACCATCGATTAAATGAAACGCTGCCCTCAGAAGAAGAGGACATGTGTCGGCAAGCAGGCGCACACATTAACGCCGAACACCGATACACAAAAGATCGTTTTCGCCGAACAAACTCATGTATGACTTCCCCTGTGAGATTAGTGAGTGTTCATGAGTGAGAGCCTAGAATATGGAAATATATAAAGATGTGGCAAACCTGATTCATCAATCTAAAGGTTGCGGGTAGAATTTCGAAGCCATCGATGCGGTGAGATTTGGATGTGGGTGGAATAGGAGGAGCCTCGCCTCCCAGAATCGGAGGAGCCTCGCATCCACGACGGATGAGCACCGCCCAGCCTTGAGATCAGAAAAGAAAATCTTTCGACAAAGCCATCCTCAGAGATCAGGAAAAAGAATAGGGTGCGAGGAGAGATTGGAAGTGAAGAGGTGTGAGTCGGATGGGCGAGATCGAACCATATTTATACCTGATAATAGCAGACGGAGAGTAAAGACGATTTAATAGGTTTTCTCCGTTACAGAAACTCGATCGCCCAGAGCCGACGAAAGGAAAACGAAGAACACAAAGGAAATCGAATGATAGGGTTTACCGTAGACGGTGTAGTCGATGGGCCTTAAGAGAAGCTTCCCGGCAAAGCCCAATTTACAGGCTCGAAAAAAAAAAAAGTGAAACGGAGCGTGTCTGACGTGTCAGCACGGGATGACTTCAATTTCCACGCTGTCGTCCTTGTTGGCAGCACCAGGAGAGATTAGAAGTGTACTTTATATATAAAGATATCCACACAGTATTTTCGGACCAGTCGGTAATATTTGATATTGATTAATGAAAATGTTTCTCAAAAATTATTATTTGGAAGTTTTTCACACATGAAAAATCCATTTAAATTTTTTTATTATACTTTTATTCACACATTAAATATGCTTATTTCTCTAATCAATACATTAATACAATGAGGTTAAAACTGAACTTTTCTTTTTCTTCCACTATAATGTATGGTGGTTACTGGTTTGTACCAGTAAGAGCAAAGAAGCCCATTATGCTTATAAAAGGTAAAAAGACCCGAATTGCCCATTAACATTTGAAATTTTTGCATCAAAACTTCCTTACCAGTGGCTAATTAGTCTGGGAGTGGTAAGAAGATTTTCTTTTTCTTTTTAACTTCCTTGACTCTGTAATTATTTTATCTATACTGCAATCAATACATTAAGAAGTGGGAGAAGAAACGTGAAGCAGAAGAAAAACCAAGTTGAGAAATGGTTTTATGAGAAGGCAAATTTTGATATATGAATATGTTTGCACATGATCATAAAAACAAAGAGTTAACAAAAGAGGACAAGAACCACCAATTCACAATTACATAAAGAGCAAAAGAAAAAAAACAAAAGTACAGATTAATAGTAAGTAGGAGAAAGCTCAAAAGTTGTAGACACAAGTTCCATCGTCACTTCTAGCCGTTGGATCAAAGTTCTCAGCCGCAGGATCAGTACACCCTTCTGGAACAGGCAAATTCACCTGCTGTGCTCCTTTACCTGCAAGCCACGTTACACTTCATTTCAGAGACCCTAATTCCATTTACTCTTTCTCACCTTCTTCTCTTTTACAGTTTCATTACATCCAACTGATTCAATAAACAAAGGAGTTTCAAACCTCGGGTTCTAACCGTAGAAAGTTCCGCGGCCAATGGCGTCCGCGTTTGCGTCTCCCAACGCAGCCTCGTTAAGGTATTGGTCAGCAAGTTGGACTCTCTTGACATTCTCTTGTTCCATCACAAGCATGTTTCCATACTCCATAAGCTTCTGAAGAGTCATCTCTGGCTGCTCAAACACTGGAGGACCTTCCCTCGAGTTCACCAGCCTCTTCCCTATCTTCTCCACTCCAAGTCCTTCAACGAACTTCCTCACTTCATCATCATACACTCTCGCTCTCAAGGCACCAAAGAAATCTATCCACACAAGAAAATCAAGAATCAGAACCGTAAACAGAGACACCAACAAACAAAAAGGTACACATGATCTTTTTTTTTTATTACCGATGGATTGTCCAGGGAACTGATCAACAAGCGTGACGATGTCCTCGTCCTTAATCTTGTCAGCTCTGAAGATACCCTTGCAGACACCAATACGGTCCTCACGTGTCGGCGCCCAGTAGAACTTCTCCATACGCCCATCACGGATGAGAGGAGCGTAGAGAGTGGAGAAATCGTTACCCGTGACGATGATGGGAACACGTGCGTTCTCTTCCTTGTTGTACATTCCTGGTAGCTGGACGTTGGTCGGGTTATCAGCAATGTTCATGAGGGTTGCGTTAACCATCTGGTTGTTGACTGTGTACTGAGTAGTGCCACCCATACGACCAGCACCAGCGTCAAGATCGTTGATGAAGAGAACACACATCTTTCCTTTCTTGATAATGTCTGCTGCTTCACGGTACCTTTGACGGATCAGCTTGGCTGGTTCTCCTGCGTTCCCGCTCTCGAGCTCTCCAGCACTCATCATGATCGGGCTGCAAAGAGATTAAAAACATGTTTTAGATTTTTTTTTTGTTGATTATGATTTGAACCGGTAACTAGTAGGAGATGGGACTCACTTGATGCCCATCTTGGCCATGGCAAGCTCACACTGGAATGATTTACCTTGACCTTTGCCTCCCCAAATACCCAAAATAAGTGGAACCTATAAAAATCAAGATCAGTAGAGTTGGACTCTTTGGTGTGTAATAACTCAAATATGAACATAAAGGCATTCAAAAAAACGATTTAGACATTCAAAAAAAATCGGTTTAATCAATAATCGCCTAATTACCGCGTAGCGATTTTTTGAACATTGGTCATATTGGTTACCTTGATGTTAGGCAAGGACAAGAAGTTCTTGGTGATGTGAACAACAAGCTTGTCCAGGAAAGCAGGAGCAATGTAAAACCCATCCATCATGTTGTCCAAGTTGTACCTATTATCAACAAATTAAAAAAAAAAACAATTGAAAAACCCACAGATAATAAATCTATGAAACTAATGAGAGGTCTATGGGAGATTGAAAACTTACTGTCTAAGACCTTGGCTGATGTACTCATAGGAGCTAAGGACGGGGTTGTGAGTTCCGGTTCCCATAGGAGCCTGGAAGACAGAGTCAACCATACCTTTGCCTCTTGTGATGTCTTGTTGGTCATCAGATGTGTCGTAGGCAAGTCCCTTCCATCTGTCTCCATCGGTTTGTTTGTCTTCTTTCACAGCAACCACCTTGAATGATGATGATCCCTTGCTCTTCTTGTTGCTCTGTCCGAATCTCGATGATGTTGCAACTTTCTTTCCCAAGAAAGTTGTAGCTGGGACTGAAGCAGCTCCTGCTCCTGACCCGTTCAAGCTCAACTGCAACCACACAGAGGCCAAACTCAGTTTTTGGATTTCAAATTTTGGTTCACATAGTTCAAGAACCGGTTTAGAGACGATGTTCAAGCAAACCGGGTTTTGAACAGGTGTGTCCTAAAGCATCAAAGTATCTCTCTAGTTAAAGTCTTCTAGGTTCTAACGACATACTGAAGACAGAGAAACTCAAAGTGATGCAAAACCAAAGCTACACCAAGTGGATAACACATGTGTTAGTAAGATTGGTTGTAGTACCGGAGCTCTGTTGATGACACCGACTGTGGAAACTGCGGTGGCCATTTCTCACGATTGCGACAGAGTGTGCGTCACACAAGAAGCTGAGGAGAGAGAGAATTTGTTCAGAAAAGAAGCAGTGATAGATAGATGCTGGTGCTGTCGAGAAACAGAGAGATTTATAGACCGACTGATTCAACAAAACAACAATTCGTTATCTCTTCTTGACTCTCTGAGCGCCACACGATGACGATTGGCCAAGTCGCCACGAGGAAGATGTTGATGAGGATTCTGTCTTGATTGGTCCACGTGGCATGTGTTTATGAGGCTGTCTTGAAACGGCACATATGTGCCACTGGTTTGGTGTTTGGCGTCTTAGCTTCGAGTGAAGATTATAACATTTCTTATTAGTTATTACCACATATGCTTTTGGAAAATGATTGTCTTGCCTTTTTGGGCTGAGGATGAGATAGCCATTCATTATGCGATCGCGAAACTTCTACAGAATTCTTCATACAATAAAATTCCAAAGCCTAGATAATGACATTACTTAGTGATATTCTTGTTCTGAATACGGTGGCAAGTGATTGGCTGGGAGAAATTGTCTTCGGCCAATAGTGTAGATTTCAAATTTTATCACTAAACCAACTATCTATCATAACTATATGGTTAGCAAATTAATCATAGTTCTACTAACTGCTAATAACTAAATAATTATTAATTAGTTTATATACAATAATGTTAATGGCGGGGGTAAATGATCAAAATACATACCTCTTTCCAAGTTATCGAGGCTTTCCGAGGCCAATCACACAAACTCAAACGCAGCAGCAGAAGACATTGTGAACAGATGTGGAAGCCAAGATCTTTAAGCAGTAGTAATATGAGTGTGACCTTTTTTCGTTATTTTTTTTTAAATCAACAGATTCGCAATTGCAAAACTATAGTTAATAAAATTTAAAGGACTAGGTAAAGCTTTTACTGAGTAAAACACTAGTATCAAATTCACAGTTACATAATGAGGGAAGAAGATACAAACAATGAAGAAATATTACCAAATGATATACTCTGTCTCGACTAAGTGCCAGTGGTTTCTGGTATTAAGCTCGAGGGAGACGCTTCTCGCATGTTAGAATCCTATAACTTGAGTGAGGACCCTCGGATGTATCACGCAGAGATGTACGCCAACCCATTGCTTTTGTGATCTCTTGCATTTCATCCATAACATCAATTGAGTCCCGGATGTATGCTCGGCCTCCCGGTCTCAATATCCGGTCCATCTCTAACAATATAGTTGACATCTCGCATCTGAAACAACCAATGCAATCGATAAATGTTAACCATTATAACTCATGTACAAAAGTAGAATGGTCAATGAGTGAATACCGTATTTTCATCATCAGTTGTGAAATATGGACATGAGTTTATCACTTTCAAATTGAGTTACAGACAACTATTTTACCTCTTTCTTTCGATTGAAAAGAGTCCTGAGGCATGTAAGAAGTCATATGTCCTCGGGTATGTATCAAATGGTTCACACCTGTGGTAGAATGCATGGCTTATTAAATATTATCATGAGCCAGAACCTTACTCTTAGTTTAACTACAGACAGATAAACATCAGCAGGACAAGCAACAATACATGTAGAATAGCAGGAATCATGAGCAGGGAAAGAAAAAAATCCATTCGAAAACTTTAATGTTTTTATATGATAGATTTAAGGAGAAAAGCAGTACCAATCGTGCATCACTCCTAATAGCCCACGATCATAAATGACAGGCAATGTATTAGGCCCGCTGACAGGAACTACACTGAGAACCCAGCAATCGAGTTTATGATCATTTAGTGCAGCTGCAAATCTGCCATAAACAGAGAGAGATCAGCTAAGAAAGTGAGGTACTATATACTCTCAACAAAAAGATATCATTTCATACCCGCCAAAGCCTGCTCTCATGTCCAAAACGTTTCGTATATTCATCTTTCTCCATTTTAAGGCACGAATAAAACCCCCAACTATTTCATTCCAGAATCTTGACTCTGCCTTGAATAGCTCTTTTCTAGCAATGTAGGAATCAAATGTTATCGTCTGTAGCCTATCGGGTGGAGTGTGGAGACGGGCAGGCCATGAAGGAACACTGCCTCCAGATCCATTCTCAGGTATGCGACTGATACAGGGTTTCAGGTTTGTGTACCTAAAGCACGAACAAAAACAATATGAGACATAGAAAGTGTGATTCTTTTGCACACATTCTTACAGACCAAGTCTGAAGGCAGACTAGACAAAATCAACCATACTAAATTGAAATAAGAAGTTCTGATGCAAGCCTAGCAGCATAAGTTACATATAGTCTTTGCTGATATGCTTTAGCAAGCTATGTCCTTGTTTCAAAATCAAAGAAAGACAGAATGATTTAGAAGCTGTACCAAACATTATCAGGGTCGTCGGATTCATCGCAAAGAGGTGGTTTGGTTCCAGCCTCACGACTCAAATAACAGTTGTTATTGAGGGGCTTCTGCCAGATTGCAATGTATCCTTCCTTCTTTACCAGTTTCCAGCAAAGGCTAGTCGTAAGATTCAGCATCTCTGGAAACCAAAACGTGAGATTAAAAGAACAGATTAAATGAAAAAAAAAAGGATTGTCACTCCGACTTTCCATGTTCCTCATTTTCTCTAACAAAGTTACGTGCCATAGCTCCAAACAGATTAAAAGGGTAGTTACCTGTCCACTGTTCTTCCAAAGCGGCCTCATGCTTATAAACAGGCTGTGCAGCCCAAGCGAAATACCCTCCAGCTCGCAGCATTCTATTGATCTCAAGGAGCAAAATTCCATCTTCATCACAAAAAATGAAACAGCAGGATAAGAATTTTCTCCAAAAGGAACAGAAGCTAAAGCGTAGTTCACCATCGGGAGCTATAAACTACAGTGATTGCGATCTTAGGTTGAAGAATCAAGAACACACGAGAACCTTACCATCACGAGTCCAGTTGATCCTACACCTCGAACAATGAATAAGATCAAAAGCTTGGCTAGGATATAACAAACGCCTCGTAGCAAATGCTGCCGCCATAGCAGGCACACCACGCTCAAGAGCAAACTGAATCTGGTTCTCATGGACATCTTTTGGCGCAACAGACATCGTCAAAACATTGCGTGACAATAAATAAGCACCAAAACTCGCCACACCACAACCAACATCCAACGCAACCCGAATACGCTTGCCAAACGTGATATCAGAAACCATCTGCACGACACAAAATCAGAGTTCAACACCAAAAAAAAAAAAAAAAGATTACGCGAAGCAAGAACTACGAAGCAAACCTTAGAGATCTGGTCCAAGTACTCGTCAGCTCCATGAATAAACTGTGTACCGCCACCAGGAAACTTAAACTTGCTCTTGTCTCGTGGATCCCGTGAAATCCAGTTCTGTCCACCTTTATCTTCAACAAGCCGAGTATGAGGAACATTGCTGAACCACACCTATCCGTAAAACAAATCATCCACCGAATCAATTCTTAAACATGTTCCTCTGAAACTTCCGAATAAAAAGCAAAACTTTTACGATTGCAAGCATATGAATACATCATCACAGCTTCTAGGCCATGGAATCAACTAACGAATCAATCCTAAATACTATTCAAGCAAACCTCAAGATATCTTCTCTGAATCTTCCACATAACAGCAAAACTCTCAATATCACAAGCAGAGGAATAATAGCTACCTCGTCACGGCTTCTAGGCCATGGAATAGGCTGACGATAACCTTTAGGAGACGGAACCAAGCAATTCAAGCCTCTGCCTCTCTCAGGGCAATGACGCTCGAATTTCTCTCCACGTTCCGTCGATCTAAGCTTCTTAATCGCATTAGTGTTATCCAAACAAGGTATATACTCTCTCATACTCTCACGACACATGGCGAATTTCTTAACCCTAACTCTAGGTCTAGATACGCCGTCGTTTCTCGATTCTACGATCTCCGTCTTGTTCCCCGAATCTTCGTCCTCGATTTCACCTACCTCGAAATCGTCAGACATCACGCCGTTCGCGTCTAGTACCCCGAAGGTCCGGATCGGAGCAGGTGGAGGCGGAGAAGGAATCGGAGGAGGAGGAGGATTAGCTTCCGTCTCCGTCACCGTCACCGTCACTACCGAGGGAATCGGCTGTGTTGTTTCGATATCGGTGTGATTGGAAGGGATGATCGAGGATAGATCGAAGGTTCTGTCACTGTTGGGAGAGATGGAGACCTCCGGGATCGAGTTCTCGGAGGAGGAGAAGAAGACGAGCTGCTTGTAGCCGTCGTGGGATAAGTGTTTCCCCAAGAAGAAGAAGGCGGCGGTGGCGAGAACTAAGGCGGAGATCTTGATGAGCGTGGGGGTTTTGAGGAGATCGCGATTCGCGGCCAAGGGTGGTTTCATGTTTGCTTGCGTTTGAAGTGAACGACGCAATTTCTAGATCTGGATTCTGGATCTGGTCCACTATTAGTAACTCTGTGTGATAATAAATGCAATTTCTAGATTCGTTTTTATTAGGAGTAGATACTCTGATTATATTAGCTGTACATTGCAACGATAATTATTGCTGACTTGGGTTGTTAAAAACTTTATAGGCTATTATGCTTAGCTTCATGTACTTGCTGATGTGCCATGAAATTTACAAACATGATACAACATCTCTGGAAAAAAACTAAGCTGTCTCTCTGTGTATGCAGCAGCGGATAAGAGCTTGACACGAGTGGGGCAATCAAGTAAGCTTTAATCTGATGCAAATCTGTTTTGCTATATATATTTGTAAAATCGTTTTTTTCTCAGAGAGCAGTAAAGGAGTCTCTACACCAAAAATAGTCCTTTATGTAAAACTGATGAATCATGATAACCTGTCTTTCAAGTAAAATGATCACTTCTAGGTTATCACAAACTCAAGTAAGAATAAGAACCAACTGTTTTTTTTAAATCATGATGCAATGATGTTGCTGTCGAATTATTTACATCTCTCGACTAAGGGCCTGACTGGTGTAACCGCGGTTCTTGATTCTGATTCGCGGAGTTTGGGATCGCGGGTGGTTGCGGTTTTAAGCGTTTTCAAGAGATTTGTACGACTGGTACATCGGTTAGAAATTGTTGCGTTTGCGGGACTTTTATGACTGGTAAACTACCAAACGCAACAGCTGTTAAATAATAAATTAACAATATTTACATTTTAAATAATTATAAAAGTATTAAAATCATAATATTATAATAAATATAAAAATTATATTTATAGAATCATAATATTAAATTTTTAAAATTATAGAAAATATTTTTGTTTTAAAGTTTTATAATAGAAATTTAAAATATAATATATATATACATTTTATAATTTCTATTATTTCAATTTAAAATTTTATTGAATATTTTTTGTTTTATTTTTATTTTTTTAAGAAAAAAAATTACCCTCCCGACCGTCCAAGAATCAAGCAAGCTGGAACCAGCTTTTGATTTTAAGGGGTTCGGAGTGGTTTGAAGCGATTTGTAGCGTTTTCTGTGATTGTTTCAAAACGCCAGCAACCGCTACAAACCGCAAAAGCTGCGTTTGCGGGTGGTAGCGGGAAAACCAGTCAAGCCCTAAGAAACTAAGAGTGTGAAGTCGACCTTCTCATCAAAACCTCTAAACACCATTGATCTCCTCGTGATCTAATCTCTAAACCCAGATCCTTCTTCCTACATTTCTCTTTACATGACGACAAAGAAAACTCTCTAGTCAGAATCCTCGAAAGCAGCCTCAGAGACAGTGGCGGATCTATGTTGTCCAATGGGGTATCACTTGACACCCCTTAAATCTGTATAAATGTTATTTGTTCATTAAAACAATGGAAAATCAGTAGCTCTCTTGGTAAAGTTTCTCACATGACATCCCTAGACCATGGGTCAAACTCCCATGGTGACACCTTTTACTTGTTTTTATCTTTTTGTTATATAGTCTAACACAGGTTAAATTTAACCCTGGGTCCGCCACTGCTCAGAGATCCTCTTACTAACCTCTTCACTGATGAAAGCAAACGTTGTGACATCAATAGCTAAGCAAATCCGCTGAGTGACTCTGTGCCTAAACATCCACACCGTGACGAAGTCACAACACTCCTTGAGCCCATACTCTTCCACGAACGTCCACCACCCTGTCGTCAAATCAAACGACGACCTCTTCTTCTTCTTCTTCTTCTTCTTCTCACCAAGCCAAATCTCATGAACCTTCCCGTCTGGTCCGTAAACCGAAAACCTATTATCCTTTCTCCCCGGTTCGCCAAGAATCTGCTGAAACTTCTTCCTCACTTGCGAGTTCGATATAGACAGCCTGTTCTGTCTCACGTCGCTCGTCGTCAGCTGCTTTTGGATCGGTCTGCTGCATTGCTCGACTAAGCTGCGGGGAATGATCCTTTCAGGTGGAGTCTCCGGAGCTTTCCATCCGCTCAGAAACGTCAAGGTTTGTTCCGAGTCGTCTTCGTCGTGATCGTCTGTTTCCTTTGCCTTTGCTTCTTCTTGAGTTAAGCTTCTTGGTGATGTTGTTGTTGTTGTCGTCGTTGAAGGCACCATCATCGTACCTCCTCTGCTTTCGTCTTCTTGATTAGCATCTTTGACTTCAGGTTCCAGTTGCTTCTTCTCTCCTTCGCTTGTCGCTGACTCAGAGGCCACGATCTTCTTGTCATCCTCTTCTTGATTAGCAGCTTTGGCTTCGGGTTCCGTTATCTTCTTCTCAGCTTCGCTTATTGCTGGCTCTGAGGCCACGATCTTTTCATCATCTTCGTCTTTGGATTCTATGTTCAGGTCAAGCTGCTCCGGTTCTTCGTGGAGTGCGTCTTCTTCCTTGCGGTGGTGGACTTCTTCGTCTTGCATTGAAGACGCCAGGATCTCTGTTTCGGTTTCTTCCTCCGGGGAAAAGAAGTTATATCAAGAGAGATGAGAAAAGACTCTGTTTTGGGATATTTTCTCGAATGAAATGGATTATGAATCACTTCCTCTATTTATAAGGCTTGTTTTTTTTGACTCTCTGGCTGCTCCTTTTTTTTTATAAAGCTTTATTATTATACGTTTTTTTTTTATTCCCTCTTTTTCATAAATACATCTTAATTGGTAATTATCAGATTAATTTGGATGGTCAGCTCAGTTGCAATCCATCACTTATCCCCCCCATACACAACAATTCCAGTGTGGAATTTAACCATATGTTTCTAAGGGTCGGTTCTAAAATTTAACATTGTAGTATAACTTTCAACTTTTTTGAAAAAACAATCATAGTAAGAGCTTGACATGCACGAGTAAGGAGTTTTAATAAATACCATAACAATCTTATTAGAGATTAGGATAAATAATCAAATGTTCTAATATCTACACTAGACTTATGAGAGGATATGTTTCTAAGGGTCGCTTCTAAAATTTAACATTTTAGTATAAGTTTCAATTTTTTAAAAAAATTATTAGTAAGAGCTTGACATGCTCAAGTGGGCAATCAAGCAAGAAGAGAAGTGTGTGCAGTTTGTTAGGCTGTGATAGGCAAGTAAGCAATTAACCTGATGCAAGTCTTTTTTGCTAGCCTTAATTGCAATGGAATCATTGTTTGTAGTATGTCAACACTTGTGTAAAAGCTTTAGGCAATATAACATATCTTTTTTTTTTGAACTTTGGCTTGGGTGTTTGTAAAATGTTTGGATTGCACTGGTGTGTGATCTGATAATCGTTTTCCCACAATGCCGTAAAAGGGGTCTCCACACCAAAACACTCAATTAAGTATGCAAAAACTGATGAATCATGATAGCTTGTCTCTCAAGTAAAGTAGAGTCACTTCTAGGTCATCACAAGTACTGAAGTTAGAACCAAATGTTTTTTTTCTCATGCAATGATGTTTCTGTAAACTATTTACATTTCTCGACTAAGAAACTGAGAATATGACTCAAATCTAAACTTTAAAACTTCTACCTCATGTTCGATATCTCATTAAACTCCCCAATCAAATCTCTAATCAGAATCCTCGAAAGCAGCCTCAGAGATCCTCTTACTAACCTCTTTCCTGAAAGAAAACCTTATGGCATCCACAGCTAAGCAAATCTTTTGAGCGTCTCTGTGCCTAAACATCCAAACCGTGACGAAGTCGCAACACTCCTTGAGCTCATAATCCACGACGAACTTCCTCCACCCTAACGTCAACTCAAACGATGACGACCTCTCCTCATCATCACCAAGCCACATCTCATGAACCTTCCCGTCTGGTCCGTAAACCAAAACCTTATAAGTCTCCTTTCTCCCGCGCGCTGCCTCTGTTTCGTCGAGAAGCTGCTGAAACCTCTTCCTCGGTAAAACCAGCTCGCTAGAGTTCACGTCGCTTGTCGTCAGCTGCTTCTGGATCGGTCTGCTGCATCGCTCGATCGAGCTTCGGTGAATGATCTTTTTCGGTGGAATCTTTGGAGCTTTCCATCGGGTGAGGAACCTCATGGTTTGTTCGGAGTCGTCTTCCTCGTGATCGTCTATCTCGAGCACGGATGGGTTCTTAGGTGGGACGTCGTAGATTGCTGCGCCGCGAGCTTCCATTTCCCTTAACTCTTCTTCTTCTTCTTGAGTTAAGCTTCTTGTTGGTGATGTTGTTGAAGGCACCATCATCATCATCATCCCTCCTTCTTGATTAGCATCTTTGACTTCTTGTTCGCTTGTCGCTGACTCAGAGGCCACGATCTTCTTGTCATCGTCATCTTTGACTTCATCAGGTTCCACGATCTTGTAATCTTCTACATGTTTGGTATCATCGTCTTGCTTGCAGTGGTGAACTTCTTCTTCGTCTTGCATTGAAGACGCCATGGTCTCTGTTTCTGTTTTCTTTCTCCGGTGAAGGAAGTTAAACGAGAAAAAGACTTTTGTTTTGGGATCTTCTCTCGAGTGAAATGGATTATGGTCCTCTATATATAGGACTTTGGTTTCGACTCTCTGCCCCCTTTTTTTTTGAAGCTTAATTATTATATAAGTTTTCTTGTTAATTCCCCCCTTTTATGTTTTCATTAATACATGTTAATCAACAAAGATATTGATTGATACTTAATTATCAGATTAATTAGGATGATCAGCTCCAGTTGAAGTCCATTTCTCTCGAAGTTGATAATATAGATGCTTTTATTCCATACATAATATAGACGAGCTACTGCAGATTTTACCATATGTTATATGTAATGTGTTGAAAATTATAACGTGAGAAATTATATATAGAGAGTGTTATACATGTAGAGTTGTATCATCAGACAAAGAACGTATTTAAACAAAACAGAAAAAAAAAGAACGTACAAGGATTTACAAAAGGATGTTAACTACAACCAGATCAGCATGACGACGAAACCAATCATATCTAAATAAACTTTTTTTTGGTTTATATGTTTCTAAAATCCTACTAAATAATAAAAAAAAAGCCTACTAAATTCAGTTCATATGTTTGAATGTTTCTAAACCAAAAAGTTTAGTTATTGAAAAAAAAGAAAAGAAAAATGCTTGGGGGGCTTTGGTTATTGAGAATTTTTCGCCTTCTTATTGTTTGGTCTAGTTGATGTGTAACTGAATCCGGTTTATAATCATTACTAAACCGGACTAAATAAAAAGCCCTAGCTTGCTAACCAGAACCTTAAAAACGTTAAACCCTGAAAAAAAAACTCATTTTTGCTTTCACAGAATCAAAGAAGAACACTAAAACCGGTGTCAATGGGTTTCGCTTGGTGCGTACGCAGGTCAGCGTCTAGATTAGCTTCCACGTGTAGTGGCCGGATGGGTCGAGTTCGATCTATCTCCACCGTTGTTAGCCGTCCTTCTCTTGCTCGCAACCCATCTCCGTTTCGTCCCTTTGCCCTTTACTCGACGGCGATTGATCGGATGAGCTCCGAGCAATCGCTTCTCCGCGTGATTGATTCCGAGATCAACTCTGCTCTCCAAACCAATGATCCCGATTTGGTAACCTTCGCTTAATTTGGAAATGGGAATTTGAAAAGTTTGCTGCTTTATACACTTCTTGCTGGCTTTCACTTCGTATGTGTTAGCAGCAATTGAATCACTCTTCACAATGCATTTGCCTCTGAAGTTGATTGAAAAGTCCTTCACTTTATGAAATTTTAATCATTTTTGCTTTTTAATAGTGTGTTAGATCTTTGTAAGCAAGTAGGAGAGGATTGTATTTTGAGTCAGAATAGCTAAGTTGCTGATGATATTCTTACCTTTAGTACAAGATATATATGTGTTGTTAGCATATGTACTGTGCTTTACTGAATGACTCTTTACGATGCATTTCCCTTCGAAACTTATTGAAAAGTTATTCACTTTAATGAAATTTCAATCATATTGCTGTTGTTCCCCCACTGATTGCTTTCCAGAGCCATGCTTAAGCAAGTAGCAGAGATTGTATATGACTACTCAGAATAGCTAAGTTGCTGATAGTATTCTCACCTTTATAAAGGTATATATGTCTCTGTTGTTGTTTTTTCTCTTACATTCTGTTGGGGTTTTGTTGGGAGCAGGATGAAGAGACGGCTCCAGGAAGCTTCTTCCCTTTATAGAATATCTTTACAATGCATTTTCATTTGAAGCTTATCTGAAAAGTTCTGCACTTTATGGAATTTCAATCATATTGCTCTTCTTCCCCACTGATTGATTTCCATAGCTTTGCTTAAGCAATTGTTAGATCTTTATAAGCAAGTAGCAGAGATTTTATTTGACCAGAATAGCTAAGTTGCTGATGATATTCTTACCTTTAGTACAAGATATAGGTCTCTGTTGTTGTTTTTTTTACCTTACATTCTATTGGGGTTGTGTTGTGAGCAGGAGGAAGAGACGGCGCCAGGAAGCTTCCCTTTCAAAATTGAAGACAATCCTGGGCATCAGACTGTAACATTGACTAGAGAGTACAAGGGGGAGCATATTAAAGTTGTAGTAAGCATGCCTAGTCTTGACGGTGATGAAAACGATGATGAGGAGGATGATGATGACGGTCATAGCAATGGATCAAGTATTCCACTAGTTGTGACTGTCACGAAGAAGAGCGGACTGAGCCTGGAGTTTAGCTGTATGGCTTTTCCGGATGAGATTGCCATTGATGCTTTGTCTGTGAGCAATCAGGGGAGTACTTTGGAGGATAAACTGGCGAATGAAGGGCCTGATTTCGAGTAAGCTTTGTGGATATTAAAAGAAAAACTATTGTAATAACTGGCAGGAAGGTCATATGTATATATATAAGGTTCGTGTTGCTTTTTTCGTTTGCTTTTGCAGATGCTTGGACGAGAATCTGAAGAAGACATTCTACAAGTATCTGGAGATCAGAGGAGTGAAAGCAAGCACTACAAACTTCTTGCACCAGTACATGATGGGAAAAGTGAAGAGAGAGTACTTGCTCTGGTTGAAGAATGTTAAGAAGTTTATGGAAGAGTGATAGGTAAAGATCGATTCCAAGTACCCTGAGAAACACAATCAGAAATGTATGAATGACACTCTTATGTTCGTTGTTAGCATTCATGTGTTTCCCATTTGCAGAATCTTTTAGAATTTGTGGTTATGACTTTTTAAGTTCATTTTCTACTTTGTATCAAGGTTGGATTCACAATGCCAAAAACTCAGAATCCAAAGATAAATTGATAAATAAGAAAGGTCTAGATAGCCTTACAACGAGTTTTTTTGGACAAGAAGAGAAGCTAAATGTTCTTCGTCTTACTTATGAGCAAGACCAAGTGGTAAACAGAACAATGGAACTTATTTTTGGTGCAATCCCTAAAGCCTAAATCAAAACCACTTCAGAGAGAGGGTTTCAACAACAATAATAATAGGATATGATATTAGCAGAGAGGAAACAAAAAGCAACATCCTCTCCTCCTCAAGTCTCAGCACACACACAAAGAGTCTTCTAAGCTTGGATGGGAATGTCTTGATGGGTGTAAGTAATCCCATTGTCTCCATCCACAACTTGTCCTTTTCCTCTCATTATCCTGCAACCACAAAACCATTCTTCCTTACAAAAACCATTTCACAACCAAAAATTTAAAGAAAGGTATGAAACCAAAACTGTACCATCTGGTTGTAAGTAACCCCTCTACTCCCACTGGACCACGGGCATGGATCCTGCCTGTGCTTATCCCCACCTATACACCACAAACCAAAACTTACTTCGTCAGACTCTTCCATTTTCACCCTTTAATACATAGATTATTTGTATCTCTCTCGCTTACCTCAGCACCAAGTCCAAATCGAAAACCATCAGAGAATCTTGTACTTGCGTTGTGGAATACAGCAGCGCTGTTCAAGGACGATAAAGTCAGTTACCAACATGATCAGAGGTCAGAGATGGCTACGCAAAGCAAGTTACCTGTCCACTTGGCGAAGGAACAGCTCTGCAACTTCAGGATCCTCTGTCACAATGCAGTCTGTGTGTGCACTGCTCACAACAACATACAAGACAAGATAAAGAGTGAACATTTCCAGCACAAGATTAGAAACGTCAGTGTCGGTTAAGTTATTACCTCCCATGTCGGTGAATGTGATCTATGGCACCATAAACGTCTTCTACAACTTCAACGGTGCACGCCTTGGAACAGTACTCATGATTGAAGGACCGTGCTTCTGGTAAGTTAAGTATTTTACTTGCCTTTGGTCCACCATACAAAGTGACTCCTGCAGTTTAGTATATAGCTCATGAGTCATCTATACAGAGGGTATGAGACATCTCGATAGTGTTATGACTTACCATTGCTCTGCAGAGCAAATATAAGCTCATTGAGCACAGCATTTTGCTCCAGATCCTTGTGCACAAGAAGAGTTTCCTGATATAAGACGAGGGACACAGATGATGAAACTAAAAAAGCTCATTACATTACTGAAATCTTGGGGTGAAGGTAGAAGTTCTCTTACCATGGCATTACAAGCTGCTGGATAATCCAACTTTGCATCAGAAACTATGCGCTTAGCCATATCCACATTACAAGCCTTGTCGACATATACATGGCAGATTCCATCTGGATATTACACAATTTAAGTCATCATCACTCCTCTAGACAATCCTTCTAATTAATTCTATGGAGAAACAAAGTTGAAACCGTACCAGCATGACCAAGAACAGGGATTTTTGTAGTGTTTTTAATCTGGGAAACAAGCTTGTTGCTGCCTCTTGGGATCACAAGATCAATAACGTCATCAAGCTGTAGCACAAACGCAAATGGTTTGGTTTAACAAAAGATATAAAAGACTTGTTGCAGCAGCTCCGAGTTTGTAAAAATCCATTTTACCTTGAGCAAGTCAGGAATCTCTTCCCTTGAAGTCACAAGTCCAATGAGCTTACCACCGACAGTCTCTGGAATTGCATCAGTGATCACCTTGTGTAAGATAGCATTTGATCTCCTGGCCTCCTTTCCACCCTTTAATAGAAGACCATTTCCACTCCGGATGGCAAGTGAAGCAATCTGTTTGGGTTGTGAGTAAATCAAAGCTTTAGCAAATTTAAAATTCAAAGAGGAGAAAGGACATTGGCTCTACACATACCTGTACAAGTGCATCAGGTCGAGACTCAAAAACAATCAGGAGTACGCCTAATGGGGATGAGGTCTTCTCTAAAACAAGACCATCTGCCACCTGTAAAAGGAATGGTCCCAAAGAACAGATAGCATAAACAACTATTATAGACTGTAAAACTAATTATATGATAACATGTGTCCTCTAATCACCTCAGTTTTCTTTAGAACACGGCCAATTGGATCTTCCATATCAGCTAGCTTACGAACTGAAGCTGCAAGGCTCGAGATCTATCAAGAACAAAACAAGGAAGCATTAGCAAACACAAAAAGCTCATACAGAGAGGTGAAATTGGTATAATACCAGACTATGAATACAGGCTTTACCTTTGCAGGCGTCATAACCAAACGAGCCACTAATGACTCTTCAAGTCCAGCTTCTTGGGCTGTAGCCACATCTAATTCATTCTCAGCTCTGATTGTTTTCTCATTTGCTTCAAGAGCATCGGCGATACTGTACAGAATTTGTTTCCTATCCTCTGAAGATAAGGCCTGTAGCAAATCACAAACAGATCTGTAACAATCGAGAAACACTTTCAGACATGATGTATATGAAAGAGTGCCGCCCTAACAGTACCTGAAGCTTCCGGGAACTTTCCCTTGCAGCTACTGCCATGTCACGAGCAGTAGAATCTGTGATAGGAGCCCATAAACGAGCATCTTGATGGAACAAGGTTCCAACACGCAGTCCTCTGAGGACTTTATCTATGTTCTCAGCTGCATACCCACTGCAAAAACAAGAAAAGTATCATTCTCCATCCAACCAGATATGTTCAGATTATGTCTTAGATGTGTAAAAAGGGTTCACACCTGGTTATTATGACAGGGATCCCAGCATAAGCTGCGTTCACTGCAGCTTTCACTTTTGCCGTCATGCCTCCTCTTCCTAGTCTTGACTTGTCGCCAAATGTAATCTCATCTTGATGTTTTTCCTTGATGAACGTGTGGATCAGCTTTGAGTCAGGATCGCTAGGAGGGCCAGTGTAAAGACCTTCGACATCACTCAGAAGAATCAGAAGATCAGCTTTCAGCTCCAGCGCCAATAGAGCAGCTAAGCTGTCGTTATCCCAAAAGATGCCAGAGGAATCCTGCATATATTGAGTTGCAATGAAGCTTGAACATTAGATTAAACTATAAAACATGAATTGAACATCTCAAGAGGGACAAAAGATCAAGTAAAACAAACCTGATAAGGAGCTCTTCTGGTGCTAATAGCATCATTCTCGTTGAAAATTGGAATAACCCTCAAATCAAGCATGGACTTGACAGTTTCATTAAGTTGTTTCCTGAACTCCTTGTCTCTGAAGCTACTGTCATTCACCAGTAGCTGAGCCGCGGTCACATCCAGCTAGCCAAAGAAAAAGAAAAAAGCATCAATATTTGGAACTCAAGATAACAATCTAGAGAAGAAGACCATAGTTTTTTTTTATCAGTAGAATCACCTGGTCAAACATAGTCTCATAATAAGCCATAAGACTGCTTTGTCCAACACCAGCACAAGCCTTCCCATCAAGTTCATGCTGAGGCTTCTGGAGATCCGCAAAGCTATACAATACATTAAATAAACAAACTTCAGCACAAAAAAAAAAAACTTTTAAAAATCATAAAACACATCTCACTGGTTATCTTTCACAAACCATAAGCCAATATGGTTTAGCTATTTTTAGTAACCTGCTATTGACTAACTGTCTGTAGCGAAGCCTTTGGCGGCCAAGACCAACCGCACCAGATGACACCAAGATCACCTCAAATCCATCCGAGTTTAATTCCGCAAGCTGACATTAATATTTTTTTTTTTTACAAATTACATATATATATTTTCACATGTCTTTCATGACACCTTTTCATAATTTGTGAATAAAAGCAAGAAAAAAAACTGAGTTATTATTATTAAAAAATATATATATACCTGTTCACAGAGAGCTCCTAAGCGACCAAGAGCCAATCTTCCACCTTTCCCAGTTACAACAGCGGTTCCAACCTTATAATATTTACCACAAAATAAAAATTAATTACCATAAATAAATAACTATATTCTAATGACATGCAGATTAAGATTCTTAAACTTAATTACCAGAGGTTTGATATTTACTCAGATTCACGGAAAGTTTTGAGTTTATAAATCGTAAAGTATTCATTTTTTATTTTCACCAGCCGCACAATAAAAGAAAGAAACTTTAAAATGAGATTAAGACAGAACTAAACACATGTCCACGACGACGAGCACTTCTCGGATCAGATGAACGCCGAGAAACACGGTCTCTAAATCTGAGAATGCAAAGTGAGAAATAGAGAGACGATACCTTAACGACGATACGCTTGACGTCTTTAGCGAAAGCGCGTGAACGATCTACCTCCTCCATTGTCGTCGCCTACCAAAACCTCCCAACGAGTTAACTCAGTGGTTCGTCAGTGACCGAGTTTAGAGAGAGAGAACCAAATAGTATCTGGTGAGGGGAAGTGTGGAGATGAACGGGGAAGAGATGAAGGGGTTTATAAACACAACTACAGATCCTGTTACCAAACCACGAGGCGCCACGTGTGTGTCTAAGGGTATATTTGGAATATCCGATCCGGTTGATGATTTGTCGTGTGTTGATTGGGTGGTGCAGGTTAAGAGAGGTTAGGGTGCGTTGTAGGAGATTGTTTACTCGGGTTCGTGGGTATTTTCGGTAGTTTAAAAATTGGCGGCTGAGGAAGCGCCGTGAGAAAACGCAAACGGAGATCAGAAGAGGACAAGTGAAAAGCGGACAGCAATACAATTTTTAGCCCATTTTTAGATGACGTCTAGTTTAAAAAGTAGTACTAAAATCGTAATCTGCTTTTTTTGTATGCGGCGCCACAACATTCTTTAATCATTATTAAGGGACTAATATTTAATACAGTAATTACACATTAGAGGGCAATGATTAATTATGGGATGTATAATGTATCTAAAATAATCAAAATTCAGAGGTGTATCAGCAATTTTTAACTAGGAAAAATTTCATAAATAAATATTTATTTTGTTTTAATTGGAAACTTTTTCTGCCAACCTATTTAGAAAACATATTTACAGTCTTGTTAAGAAAAAAAATCAATGAAACTAGGTAGAATGTAAATTTTAAAAATTCACATAGAAACTATTTATAACTCCCGTAAAATAAAGTACATTGAAGATATTTCTCTTGACTACAGGCTGTTTTGTTGTTTCCTGTTATATCATTCTTCTTCTATGTTCGTATTCATGAATCTAATGATACATATAAAATCTTTAGCAAACTAGGATGAAAACTTTTCGCATTCAGCACATTAAGTTGTATTTTAATTATCTCCGGTGACTTATGAGATAGTTTCCTGTCAAATTGTATAAAAATAAGTTAATAGGTAAATAACGTATAACCTAATTGTTGGTTATTCAATATGATAACGTTCGTTCATATTTGCTTCATTTTGATATTTAATACACACATTAAATAATACCACCTGAAATAATTCGCTGGTCGTTAAAGGACACGTATATAGTATACTTGGGAAAATCATTTCTAAAAAATGTATTTCAATAAATATTTTGAAAAAAAAAACATGAAGTTAACTTCAAAGTAATTAAACTCTGTGTTGACCAAAAAAATAACTAAATCCTGCATTCAAACTTTAAAATGTCGATTGTTAAAAATCATAGATCGCATTAATATATTATGGTGGACTCCAATTAAAAGGAAACATATGGATTGACCATATACTTTAAATTCTGTATTCTTCTTCTATAAATAAAAAAGCTAGCAATTAATAAACTTGATTATAATTTTATTACGTATAATGAATATATACACGATTTTGCAATGTCAAAATTAACATAAAGTCGATACCAGGCCCGACTTATACTTTTGATAGGTCATGTTTTATGTAAGTTTTATCGTTATAACTACAAAATAATAAATATTACAAAAAAAATCTAAATCTAAGCAAGTTTTTTTAAATGTTAAGTAACTTTAAAAAAAAAAAAAAGATCATATGTGCACTTGGCAAGAACCGGCATTGGTCGATGCAGAGATCTCTGAGCGCTAGTTAAATGTGCATTCTCTGCCTTTCATTTGACAAGACAATAGTTGAAGCTTTCACATGCAAATGTACCTCTTTTTTGTAATCACTATCTATGAAAACGTATAGCGTTCGTCTATATAAAAACTTAATGTTATAGTTTTTTTTATGCACTTTCTGTATGTTTAAATGTTTTACATTTTGAGAGTTATCTTATAATGTTTTGACCAAAAAAAAAGTTATCGTATAATGGTTATCTATATTATTAAAAGAGAAGGAATCCTAAAAAATTTACCTATGAAAAATTGTTGCACTTATTCATTAACTAATTATTATTTTTGGTCTTACCTTATATTTCTCTAACTATATGATAATCAATTACCTTATATTTATCTAACTATACAATAATCAATGTTCTTATTTATTACTCGAGATACTACGATAGACCAAAGATTTATACTTAACTCCATTGTATTAAATTATATCAACTCAGCAAAACGGATCTCATTAATCCCATAACCAAAACGTGACAAATTAATCTCATTACCAGAATTATATTGTTCCTTGGTGCGGTGGTGCCATCAATTCTGTAACAGTTTACTCCATCCTTTACATTAATAAAAAATCTCTTAAAATAAAAAATTATTTGAATGTTTCATGTTGAACTTTTAAAATATTTATCGGCGAACCTTATATATATCATTAGCTTCCTCTCGATTAAACACTTTTAATAATTTCGATTTTATTTTTAAAAAACCTATTTTGCGTACTTTAGTTTAACAATATATTCTAAATATATTGTGAGAATATTTTTGTTAAGAATATATCATAGATACGATTTTGAAAATCTATACCATTAAAAAATTCATTCTATAATTTTACTATAAAAAGATTGTTGCATGTATATAACTTTTTTTATCCCGCCAGTAACAACTCTAACCATAAAATAATTTAAATGAATCCTATTATTATTTCTCATTCTATATGAGATACTTCTCTATTTTTTTTTGTCATCCAATATTATTGTTTTTATACAATAACATTGTACACTATATCTTGCCTTTAATATGGACCTAGGGATGGGCGTTCGGATACCCGTTTTAGTTCGGATTGGTATTTTGGATTTTCGGGTATTTCAGTAATAGGAGTATAGAACCCGTTTGGGTATTTCTGTACGTCGGATCGGTTTCGCATATTTTTTAATTTGGGTTTGGTTATTTTGGAACGGGTTCGGATATTCAGATTTTGAAGAAAAAAAATTAAATTCTTCATCTCTCAAATTTCTTTTATTTAAAAATATAACTTTCACTTAAATGACTTTTTATTTTTAATAGATTAAATGATTAATAAATTTAGAGATAACATTTTAAAAATAAAAAAACACAAATTTAATTATTGTTTTTAAACTTTGGATGTAACTTTTGTTAATGCATGAAATAAAAAACTTGATATGCATTTTAAGTGAGTAGCAAATCATTTTGTCTGTAAAGCTTCAAGCCCGCGAGTCCAAAAAATATATTTGAATAACCTAAACATACTTAATATACTGAAAACATGTTGGGTACTTAGGGATATCCAATCGAATCTCAGGTAGGATCTGGACCTGAATCAAGTTCGCGGATCCAAAAATATCCAACATGTATGTTTCCCTGGATCCAAATCAAATATGTATTTCGAATCGGTTTTTGAATCCAGATAAAATACTCAGATCTAAGAGAGAGTTACATAAAAAATTTATGTACATACAAAATCACAAATAACTTATTTCATAAATTATTAATTTTCAACAAATTATCTGCTTTTATATAATACAATTTTGTAACATAATAATCTAAAAAATACTAATTCAATTCGTATCAAACTTTATTTATAATCCAAATAAATCCGCGCTTTTAAAGTGCAGATCAAAATCTAGCTCACTTTTAAAGTTATTTGATTAGTAAACCTTAGTCTCATTTCTTAATTAGTTGAAATTCACCTACATTTTTAAGTGCTGTACAATAACATAAATATGTTTTGATATGGTGTGATAGTTAGTTGTGTATGTTGTGTATATGGTGTACGACTGGTTCAAACGATCATTGTAGCTAAGTCGAGGACACAAAATGGTTAACTTATTGTATTGTGAATAACAAAAGTTTGATGCTCTGATCTATTTGAAATCGACTTATGAACTATAGGGCTGATTATTACAAAATGAATAACTTAATTAATGACTATTTATCTCTGCCCATTAAACATATAAAGTAATTAACTATTATTATCTGGAGGCATTCACATTGTCAAATGTTAGATGGTTTTTCTTAAATAAAGTGAAAATATGTGAAATTCAAAATAATAATCATGATCAAGTTCTTATAGATCTAATATGTTAGTGTCAGTACTATATAAATAAAAATAGACTATGGTCAATCCAATTGACATAGATTAATAATCTAACAAAATTAAAATTATATAGACTATGGCCAATCCGATTTCTATAGACTAATATGATAATGAATATAAGTACCCTAGTGTTTCAAAAAAAAAATATGAGTGCCCTTATCGAGATTCTCCAGATAATTAACGTGCCCACTGCTAAGTGCTAAGTAAATATTTAAACATCAAACATTTCATTGGCTTTTTAAGAAGCCAATGATCAATGGGTTCATCAAATTTGGCATTTTAAATATTATGTCTGGAAATATTACAATATAAGTCCGATATAGCACACCGGTTCATTTCAATAAAATTTATTTAGAAAAATACCCCGATTTTAGTTACATTTGTGATTTGCACAGTCGCGTTGATGAGCTAAAAATGCATGACAACTACAAGAATTAACTTGAAAGCTAAATTTGTGGGAGGTTGAACTTACACGAGACTGAAATAGTTCATTGGTGAATGAGGTTTCAATAAATGTGTGGGAAATAAAATCTAAATTTTCTAACATAATGTGAATGATTTTCGTTTTGCTTTCCTAAGACCATTTTCGATGGATCATTCTAAATTATATAATGTAGTTGAGTTCTACTCCAATATTATTTTATTTAGAGTGAAAAATAAAGAAAAATAGATGATGGACAAAAAATTATTTATTTATAAATAAATTTAATTTAACTATATTATAAAGTGAAAGTGAAGTATGATTAAAACATGAGAAATTGCTTAACACATTTTTAATATCATTTTTCATGTTTACCTTAATCACATTTATTCTTATCTAAAAAATAAATAAATAGGCATTTATAACACTATAGTTAACTGATTTAGACTCATGGTTTAGACTTAAAGGGTAGAATTTTGGAAAGTGGAGTTTAGGATTTTAATAATTATATAACTAAATACTTAAAATTTTAAATAAAATAATTAAAATAATTTCAAAGGAAAAGGAAATTTTGAATTTCAAAATGAAAAATTGTAAAAAAATCGAAAAAAATAAAAAAAAATATTAAAAGTTTAAATTTGAAAATGTATAATTCAAAAACTATAATTTTTATCATTTACTTAGATAATTACTTATATTTTATATATCTATAAAACAAAAGTAGAAAAGACTTTTACATCTTAGTGAAGAAAATATTTGTTAAAATGTTCATTTAATGAATGTAAACATGAATAATAATATCAAAAGTTAAGTAAAAGTGGAATTTTCCCTTAAAACATTTTTATTTAAAAATCTATTTTAAACTTGGAAATTGAATGAAGTTTTTTTTTTTTGCTAAAGGATTAAATTGAATGAAGTTATAAATGATCTAACAAACTTATTTAACACAATGAATAGTGCATGAGGTCTAGTCAAAGGCTCAAAGCCATTGTTCCAAGTTCCAACACTTTTTTTTTTGTAACGAATTGAATTTCCCTCTCAGCTTTACTAGTAATTTCTTTCGTATTCGATCGTTAGGTTTCTCGTTAATGGAGAGAATATGAAACAAATAAAACAAACGTAACGGAAAGACGGCACGTGGTTTGATGCGATTAGGGTCTCAGATGTCTGATTGTTTGTGGGGAATCATTGGTCATATGTGCATGTGCACTCTTTTTAGCCTTTAGGTCCACCAACTCCAATATTTTATTCAATTAATATGATTTCATTTGTATTTTTCTGTGTTTTAATTTTAGTATGTTATTTCAACTAATTATCTCATTTGTAACCAACGACATATCATTTTCAGGGATAATTAAATAGACATTCACATTTAGACTCAAGTATGTGCATACACAGCAGCAGCACATGTGTATATACGCATATAACATTGTAAAAAAAAAAGGATTTTGATTTTTAGGTATACAACATAACGATTGCTCAAAAAAAGGGTATACAACATGACGATAGAATAGTAAGTGAGAAATACATTTTATATTGGAGAAGCATGAAGCATGATTCGTAAACGCATGCTCTTTGATTAGAAAGTATAACTGGTAGGCTATGTGATATTACTTGTTTTAATAAACCTGTAAGTGTGTGGACAAATAAGTTTCAAAATGGTTGGAAATGGAACTTTTATTTCTTAGCATTTTGGGTAAATGATAAGAAGTAATGTTAATGTCTAATAACTAGTACATTTTTTTCTCTATTGCATGAAATCAATCCACGTATGTGTTTTCCAATATAAATATATATAGTAGGATGAGATTGAAATGCAGAGGCTATTTATTTATTTATTTTTAAAAAGAGAGATTGAAATGCAGACCCATGAAATGATGGCGTCAAATATACAAGAGAAGCACAAATATTAGTAGTGGACCTTTATCTTTACGACCCATATCAACCTTTGATTATATATATACAACATATACTTAAATTGAACATAGTCATATTCGAACACAGCGTTATATCGCCTCAAAAATCTTATGGGTTCTGTTTAATTTTTTTAAAAATATTATCACGATTCACGGGTGATGTTCAAATGAATCTCGTCCAAAATAGTCAGGGTTGAGAAAACGCATATTCTTTTAAGTTATTAGGATAACCTCTAAAAGGAGAACATTGTCATGACAAGAATATATGGCTACAATCTTTTTGTGGGTACAATCCATTTTCAATTGACCTCTATGGATTTAATTCACGAGAGAAAGTAAATATACTTGTAAAACTAGGACACGTATCTAGTTGGGGCACATGTAAGCAGTCGAACATGGAGCTATATAGATAGACAGGTTCCAAACTTGAAGACTCGGTATTTACCCAAAAACAAACTTCACGGCTCTACGTAGTAATTAAAGCTAGAGGCTCACGCTACTACCCCAAAATAAAATTAAAAACAAAGATAACGTAGCAATGCAAAATTTGTGGTAGGTTCTGTTACAAAAAAAAAAAAAAATTTGTGGCAGGTTGAACTTAAAAAACAAGTTTGTGACAGAATGATCAAATACACGTATTCGTTAGAGAATGAGTTTACAGTAATTTAATTATGGTTTAAACCGAAGTTTGACGATTATACATGATATATATACTACGTGATAATATTAACTAAAACACACAAAAAACGGTGGTATGTGTCCTCGATTTATAGTAGAAATATTATTTGCAAATCGAATCGTTTCATATATAATTTCCAGTGATCACAAGCAACTGGTCAATTTTGTCTTATACATCATCTCTATAGCGAAATAAGAACCAAAAAAATATGATTTATATAACAAAGTCTTTCGAAATGGGTCCAACCACTTGTCAATTATTCATATATTCTGCCAAGTTTCGTCACATATATCTCCCAGCTTTTAGCGTATGATCATATAACGCTTGAAACTAACGGTTTCTCTACACCAGTTGTCGCATATACATAATAAGTGGATATACCAGAATAAACACATATACTCCATGAAATAAATTGATAATAAAGAAAGAACCGTCAAAACTCACAAGCTGATGAATTTTTTTTTTTTGTGGACACGAGAATCCTAACCAAGCAAGAAAAATATGATTACAAATCAATACATCTTAATATGCAGTTAACTAGCTAGACCAAGTCCAAATTGGTCAGTTTTATTACTTGGAAAATATTTTTTTGTTAATTTGGCTCTCGGAGTACCTCCAACAATAAGAACTCCAAATAATTTCTTAAACAAAAAAATATTAATATTTTAATGAATTGTAATTAGATAATTAAAAGTTAATTATAAAAAGAAAATTCAACCAAATATATTGTTTATAAGAGCTTGTCCATCGGCCGTTTCTTACTGGGATTACTATAGAAAAAATATATTAAAATAAAGAAAAAGTAACTGTAAAGTAAAGACACGATCTTTAAATAAGCTATGCAAAGATCGGTTCTACTACTAAACTATCATATATCAATCTCTAATTGGTTTTCTTTTTTTTACAGAAATAAATTTTGACTACGAAATTATACACGATTAAATTATTATTACTTTTGCAATTGGAACCTGCTTTTGAGATGTTCACCGATGGACATGCTGTAAGTGTCATATTAAGTTTTAGTGAGGTTCTAAAAAATCTAAAGATTATAACTCGTCTCTGTTCTCTCTCTTATTTTTTTCTAAGAACCTCACCTTAAAACTCCTTTAAATCCTTTTGTTAGAGGTGCTCTTGAGAAACAAGAGAGATGTACAACCCTAAACGGCTCAACCCTTACTTTGACTGTTACTAAAGAGACATTATATATCATACTATTTAAATACTCGAAATGATTAATTTCAAAATCCATCTTTAATATGTTTTCTGGGCATCGACTGGCCAAAATAAAAACACATTTTTTGCTGTGCTTTTATAAACATTACTCGTATTAGATAGATAAGATATTTCTCTCGACCAACAAAAGAGAAGAAGAGAAGAAGAGAAGAACAAGATAAGGTGCTGGAGTATATAAACGCCTTACAAGACATGCACACTTGGACAAACTCAATTGGTGTAGCAGCATTAATCATTATATTTCACAGCCAATGCAAAGCAGTCACGAGTCACGAGCGTCCAAAAAAGTTTAGTGCAGTCACGTTCAAAGAGACTATTTCCCAAAAAACAAATAGTATAATTTATCTCAAATGTATCCTCTAGGTAATAGCTACAATAATATGAAATATTAATTTATAAAAACCGAACAAATTGATGGGTAACAGTGATTTCTTTTGAATTTGTTTTCCCTAATAAATTGAGCACCCGAAGTTACGTGAGAACCAAAAAGTTTGTGCGAGACTATATCTTTTATTGCTTTTGGGTTGATTTGTGGCTGAGCGATCATGCAAACAATAAAAAGTAGTATCTCACTCTCTTTTCCAAACAGAAACTACACCGATTCTTAAGTATCTACTATTTACGACCTTTTCGCTAATGAATTTGGCCGACATATGATTTGGTTTTTCAAAAGTATGTATGTGGTGATAAGACGCAGACAGAGGAAGAAAAGTTTGAGGAATCATTATCGTATAATAATTTAGTTAAAAAACTATTTAATTAGAAATTGATGGAGACACTGATATATTGTCCATAGAAATGATATTATTCTTTTTATACAAATTTTAATATTAGTGTAGTTTACCTTTTTGTTCTAGGGGAGAGGGGTGCTGGAGAAATTTAGATCGTTAATTCAAGTGTACTGGCTTGAGATGTCAAAACCTTTTTTTTTTTGATCAAAAGATGTCAAAACCTAAAAAGTAATTATGTAAGCAAAATGGACAAAGAGGACGAAGTAGGCTTATAATCTAAAGAACCACTAGTGTCACCCCTCGTGCTAGCACGGACGAATCAAAATGAATTGTATCTAAATTATTTGATGATAAAACTACAACTTCAGAATTATCGGTCAAAATAATATGATTATATCAGTTAAATGTTCAATAAGCATTCAAATAAAGAGGTTGCAAACAGAAAAATAGTATTTCTCATGTTCTTTTTTTCAAATAGATATTTTTTTGACAACATTTTAAAATAGATATTTGTTGAAAGTATTTTATGTTTAAAGTTTGAGATGTATACAACACATAAAAATATAGATTAAAATACTATATTTGATACATTAATTTTTCTTTGAATTTTTCTTTTAAATAAACCGTTCATTGTTGACAAAAAAACCCGTTCGTTATGTTATACTTTTTATTTTAAATACAAAAATAAAATTATGATAGATTATGACAAAATATTATAATACTTATTGTTTTTGATATTTTGAGACCTAATATAAAGAGCAAGGTCCAAAGAAAAATTGATTACGAAAATGAATATCCATATTTAAATGCTACAATAAACACATTTAAGATTTTTCCTCAAGCAAGTTCGTCTTCATAAGCTATAAAAATCCATGTATATTTCAAATGGCAACGTTTTTTTTTCTTTCATTGTTCTGTCTCTTATTATTAAAGTAATAAATATTTACTTCGAACTTTGAAAAGAAAAATGTATTTGGGAATGCAAATTCTATTTAAAGTATTTTCTAAATGAATTGGGATATTACATAGTGAATTTTCTTGTTATTTTAAAGTATATTCTGCAACTCACGGTGAAATTTTAATTTTAAAGTGTTCGCATTTTCTCCATTTGTAGTGGACAAAATAACACAAGTTTTTAAAGAAAAGTCATAAAGCAGATATTAAAATCAATTCTTTTTTGATAACCTTAAAGCCAATTCATAAGTAAAAGTAAGAAGATAAAATCAATTCATAAGTAAAAATAAGAAGATAAATACTTTACCTTTGCTGTGACAAATTATTATTTCCCATTTTTTTTAGGAAAATGTTGAAAATATTTAGGAACTTAAATAGTTGAATTGCAAAGAAATAGGGGATGAAGAGTTTTTTTTTTCAACTGATGTTTTTGTTTTTTTTTCTTTGTAAAGTTATGCCATATATATAATTTTGTTGGTTATGTGACTTGTGTTTTAGTATATAAGAGCACGGTGCAGTATCTTAACTAAAGTTACAAATGTAAAAAAATTAGTATTTTAATAATTTTAGCTATTGGATTAATTTTTAGTCAGTAGAAAAAATCTTAAGTTGACACATGTCTCTGTAAGTTATAAAGAGTATCTTAAGTGCCTTCATTTTAGAAACTTTTTTTTTTTTGAATAGAATGTTAGATTGAATTCAAAAAAACCTTGTTACATCCTAGTGCATCATGTTATTATTCTCTTTTATACAAAGCTGTAATTAAAACTCAAAAATCTTTCTATGGACACCCTCACTTCTATAACTTCTTCCTTTATCAACTTTGCCTGGTTGCAAACCAGAATCTCAACCCTCCTTCCATACCATTATCTCTCGTCTTCTTCAAAATGGAGAATTTATTTCTCACTGTTCGATCAATCATTTTAGAAACTTTTGTACTCTCTTTCCTAATTTCTATAATTATTTATTTTTCTTAATTATATAGATACCCACTAAGTATCTACTGATGGAGGTGCTCTAAGGGATATGGTTTTTGAGGACTCATTGTTGTTTAACTAAAGAAAAATGTGGACTACAATCATCTTAATTAATGTTACGTACTAATGATGACAATATTTTCTACAAAAATAAGATGATAAAAAGAAACTCTTTAAACTGATATATATTTATCGCTTAAATTTGTTTTGTATTTTTTTTGTCAAGATAATTACAAATAGTTTATAAATAAAACCGAAAAAGATATGTGGATATACGAATATACTACTTATTTTGTTCTTCACTTGATAACCTGAATTAGGTCTAAGCAAAATAAGACCAAAAATGACTTAATTCACTTTGGATGGAAGGATCGATTGGTAAAAACTTTTCAAAATTTTGGAAATTGTTTCGATTTAATTGGGTTGGTGCCCAAATTTCATTACTATGTACTTAAAAATCAAAATTATAGTGTTTAATTTTTATTATTATTAAAAATATATTTAAAAATCTGTTAATCAAACATCTTTAGTATTTGATTTTTAAAATTTTATTGGTGATTTAATATATTTCCACAGAACATATTACTGAAAAATATAAAATTAAAATTTTATGTTTGAATAAAATCACAGTGACTTTCATAATCACCCAAAATCCTCTAAAACACTAGAAATCAAATCGTTCTAATTATTTTCGAATACTAAACTGAATAGATTCCATACCAAAAAGCAAAAAGAGAGTTAAATTGGAATTTATGATTTAAGGCCAAACAAAATTTTCAAATAAAGCCAAACAAAATAGCCCCAAGACCGAATTATAACAAACGGACTTCCATACAGAACCGAACCAAATCCATTTCCCCAAACCGAAAAACGAGTGATTGCCCAGCCCAGAAACATCTACTCTATTGGGGCCAATGAAGTACGCCCGAGTTTACTGTTTGGCACAATGTTTATTTCGTCTCTACTTCTTATCTTTATCTTCCCGCCAAATTTGCACCAAACTACTTATCTCGGTGTATTTCCACAGTTTCCTTTCAGCTATGAGTGAATGGAACACTAATCACTGATGCAATTGGTGGTAAAGTGATGATATATTAATGAAACATGCACAAGAGATATACATATACTAATCTCATATGGTTTATTAAAATTTAAAATATGATTTAGCATCATAATTCTTGCAGATATTTATTGACACTAGACAGGTTCTTTCTATCATTCATCTAATGTGGACCTTTTGGCCTTTTCTCTACTCATATACTCTGTACTGAAAACTGTAAAGTGTTTTTTAACATTCACTCTCTTATATGTATGCCTGATAAATAAAATCAGCCATCGAAAACACTACAAAACGTTTTTTTTATGTAAAGAAAAAAAATGAGCAGTGTACAAATGAGACATTTAATTCTTTTTCTTCCTTTATTTTTATATACACATTTTGAATAACAAAAGATTCTAAGCCAAAGTAGTGATATTTCTAGATCCAAAATCACATCATAAATTTCATTTTCTATATTTGAAACCATATCATAAGAAATCTACTAATAACAACACTTGGTATATATTTTCATTAATATCTGACAAACCAAAAAACACACAAGCCTAAAACAATTCAACTGAACAAACAAAGACATATATTACATGCAATCAGGAAGCTAAGACGATCAGCATTGAAGGTTTAGGGGGGAGAATTCACACAGAAATCAAGAAAAAAAAAAACTCAATCACATGAACCCTTATCTCCTAAAGCTCTCTCGGCTGAACCCCTCTCTCCTATAATTTATCATCAGTGGGGCCCCACGGGATTATCTAGTTTTTTTAAAAAAAAAAGAAAAAAAATCAAAAAGAAAAAGAAAAAATTTAATAATAAAAAATTGAAAAGATGAACCCCAAGAGGGGTTCATTGATGGGGGTGCTCTAAGCCAGTAAAAACTAAAAACGGATCCGAATGATTTAAGTTCAGTGTATAACAATGTTGCTTCTTCTTTACTGTGGTTTCATTCTCTAGTAATTAATGACGTTCTTCTTTAACAAGGGAGAAGGAAACCAAGAAACAAAGGGCCACACGCGCAGTTTTACACGTGATAGGGCCCATATAATTACACGGCCCATTATAATTTTTAAAACCCGAATCGATCCAACCCGAACATACCCGACCCGTCCAAGGAGCGTCTCGAGAAGAGAATCCACACAGTGTCTCACTGTCTTCCCTCCCGAAGAAAAGCTAATCAGAGAGAGGAGAAAGACCTAGAGAGTGACTGGCTTTATCAACTCGGCGAAGATGGATACGAGAGAAAACAACGATTCCACCTCCGCCGCGAGATCCATATCTCTTCCGAAGCAGCCTGATTACTGTAGCAAGCTTGTTCAGGTCCTTCCTCTATACATCCTTTCGATTTCGTATACATCCTTTCGATTTCGTAGATTCTGTGTGTTTCCGTACCTTATCTTCTTCTAACCTTGAGACGATGATTGCTTCCGCTTCAGTGTTGTTTTGCATAGCCTATAATAGCGAATCGTGTATAGGTATTGCTTACAAGATGATTACTGGTTTAGGTAGGTGAATTACGTAGTGCTTAGACTTTGTTGCTTTAAGTTCCATTACCATGCTCTTACTACAGGAGGCGTTGATGCATTTGGCGTCTATCAACCTCAGAGATCTGTGTAACGAGGCCAAGGTTGAGCGTTGCCGTGCAACCAGGGACTTGACGAGCTGTGGGAGATCTGTGAACTACGTGTTGATCCCATGTGGACATGCCTCCTTGTGCACAGAGTGTTGTCAGAGGTGTGATGTTTGTCCACTCTGTAGAAGTGCGTTGCCGAGGACTGGGGATAGACTTCGGCTTCGTCTTTACTATGAGTGTGTGGAAGCCGGTTTAACCTCCCGAACTCATGAGGAGGCGTCACAGGATGAGGATGAGCATCAATTGGCAGCTGATGTTCATCGTCTTTATTCTCTATTCGATGTTGCTGTGAACAACAATTTGATATCTGTGGTTTGCCTTTGTATCCTTCTGCTGCATCTATGGTCGCTATCAGATGGAAAATTTTCATGCTTAGTGTTTTTTATCTTTCTCTATCTATTCAATGTGTAATTGACATCTCCTTGACAGAAAGAATAGATATAACCAATGTCTGTATGGATGAGACGGCTGTGTCTAGTGACCCGGTCATTGCTTTCTTGCTGGATGAAGTTGTTGTCAAAGATTGGGTCAAGCGTACATTCCGGAGCATCTTGGCTGAGCTTCAACGTATCTGTATCCTTTTAACTGCTAAAATATTTATGTTTCTTGAGCCAGTATGCATGTCCGGTCTGTCTATCTTTAATACTGGCTCTCAGATAGTCTTGAAACGAAAGAGATGCAAGCGTGGTTAGATAACCTCCTCAAGTGTTCGAAACAAGTTGCTGGCATATGTAGTGTGCTTGAAGTTATGGAATCAGCTTTTAAGGGTTCTGTTTCGCCTCAGCTTGAAGATGTGCAGAAGCTTAGGGAGAACATTGAAAAAACAAAGCAGGTGAGATAAAAATTTTATTCCACTTAGATTCAAACGTCTTTACAGAAGTATACCAAAATAGCTATCATTACTTGTTTTGGTATACGGCTTGCAATAACGTTTAGTACTGCAAAAGCTATACATTTAGATTTATGAACGATACGATAATGGTCTTACATCACGGCTTGGATCTTTATTGTTATAACTTATATTCCTTCTTCTGTGACTTTTTCATCATTCTTATTTCATTAACATCAGTTAATGTTGTTTTGGTAATATTTAACCCTGTCGTTATATGACATACTATGTGATATTCAGGGATAACCATCTGGTTCCTGACCAGAGAGTGGTCTTACCATATCAGCTCTTTACTTATTGGTGCAAGATCACCGAGCTTACGGTGTGCTTACCCCGATTGTTGTTTTTGATTTCAGCATCTGGACATTATGATATGGTGCATAAGACGCGGGTTTCTGGAAGATGTGAGGTCTCGGTATTCTAATTTCAGTTCGTGGAAGGCTCTGGTACTTGAGAGGAAATCAAATGCAATTAAGCGTGCATGGCCTGATGCCGTAGATCAGTCTTCAGACTGCAATGTACAGGGTGGTTCCCTTTTTATCGAGGATGCTTTAGAAAATCTTGAGAGAGAGCCAGAGTACAGTCAAGACATAGGGGATGACCTAGAAGTTGGATGTTTGCAGAACGATAAGAGATCATTTCTTAGGTCCAGATTAGAGGGAGCTTCAGGATCTTATCCTTTTGAGAATCTTAGAACTGCTGCTGACATACTCTTTTTGCATGGCAGTTCAGATTTGGTTGTTGCGAAGCAAGCGATTGTATCCTTTTATCATCGCCTATGTTTGACGTTACCTTTCCCTTTATTTTTCGTAAATATGGCCAATCAGTATACATTTCCATGTTTTTCTTCTTAGCTGGTTTCCTTAACCAGGACGTAGTTTCTTTATTACCTGTTTGATCGGCATTGGACCACCCCTGAAAAATATTGGAAGCACATTATAGATGATTTTGCGGCTACCTTTGGCATAACTAGGCATTCATTGCTGGAGTCTTTTGTATTTTATCTTCTTGATGATCCCTCAGAGAAGGCACTCCAGGTACGTTTTGACATTCTAAGGGAAATCAGTTAGAAATATGTATTATTGTGCATGTTTTAATATTCTCGTTGAAAGATATACACCAAACATTTATTAACTGGTGTATCTCACAAACTTTTGCAAATTTTATTTCAGGAAGCTTGCAGGACTCTTCCTGAAATTTGTGGTCCAGAAACATATCCCAAGGTTGCACAAGTCCTGTTAGAAAGAGAAAACCCTGAAACAGCTCTTATGGTCTTGCGTTGGTCTGGTCGTGATGGCGTATCAGAACTGGTGTCAATTAGTGAAGCTGTCACAGCTGTTCGTGTGAGAGTCGAATGTGGTCTTCTGAGTGAAGCATTCACATACCAAAGGACACTCTGCTTGAAAGTGAAGGAAAATAAATTGAAAAATGGAGCTGTGAGACATGTGGCTGATGATCTAGACAGCTTGAGTTGGACGGAATGGATGGAGATACTTGTCAACGAATTCTGCTGTCTATCTATTAGGAGAAACGTTGTTGATCGAATCATTGAGTTACCGTGGAACCCAGATGAAGAGAAACATCTGCACAAATGCCTATTAGATTCTGCAACTGATGACCCCTCATCAGCTGTGGGTAGTCTTTTGGTTGTCTTCTATCTTCAGGTAAGTAAATATATTTTCTTTTTTAAATTAACTTCATTTGCACATGGAAATGGTTAGTCAGCCCGAAAGTAGCTTAGAAAGGTCAAATAATATTAAGACCAGAGCTATAGGATACATATCTCATGTGGAATAGATGAAAGTTTTAGTAAGGAATTAATTAGCTCATCCAAATAAATACCTGTATTTTCTTGCTCGTATTTGCTATCTGGGTTTCAAAGCTCTTTTCATAATGGAGCTTGATGTTGAGAGTGATGAGCAAGTATGAAATGATTTGATCAACCAGGCAAAGTGCATCATAATAACGCTGCTTATTTTGTGAAAAGTTTGTCTTTTGTATATCGTTGGCCATTTTGGTTTGTCTTTGACTTAGAAACTGCTGGTTGTTTGCATGGCTGCAGCGCTACCGTTACATCCAGGCATACCAAGTCGATCTTAGGCTCCAGAAAATTGAAGAGGCTCTCTTATCCGAAAATCAAATCGGGGAAGAAGCAATGATCAGAATGCTATCACAGAGTCGTTGGAGAAAAGAGTTAGTTGTAAGTATTCCAGCCACCTTTCTTTGTACAAATGAATCCTTTCTCCTTTCGTTGTCACTTGTCAGATGCTGCACATTCAAATTTCCACCTTCTTAGATTTTAGTGCTTAAGTATTAGCCTCTTGATGCTTGGAGGAATGTCTGATATTTCTGAATCTTAACTTGTGCTGAGTGATTATTACAACTTGAAATTTAAACCCTCCAATGTCTTTTGCTTTGAAACAGGACAAAGCCTTAGACATACTTCCAGTGATTCAGCAGCAGCAAGTTAGATCTGGACAATATTCGGAGATGGAAGATACCTCTGAAAGTGCTTCTGAAGCAGCAAAAAACTCTGATCTTCCTGAGATGATTTCTTCTTCAGTTCCGTTTTCTACTAACTCGATATTTCTCCAACGGGCTAAAGACGCTGGCGCTAGAGAGCCTGCGGCTACTAACGGCAGCCCTTTTCAGCCCAGTCATATGATAGGAAACGCTTCCCATGGACGGTTGTTTACAAGCACTAATGGAGGACGTATTAATGAAGCTGGAAGCATAACCAAGACTCTGAAGTTCGGTGAAGCGTCCACTCCGTTTAAAGATCTTAATAGAGTTCGTGGGAACAGTCAGTTCAAAGGAAAAAGGACTGAAGAAACCTCCCCAGAAACAAATGTTGATAGATTCATGAAGAACAATATGAGCTCTCCTTATCTCCACCGAAACAATCCCGTAACAGTGAAACCTAGCAGCAACCATCTCAATGGGTCTGCACAGAGACCGGAATCAACTTTCTTTGGCACAAGGATGCAACCAGACAAAGAACTCATGTCTTTGGATGATCCAGTGGACATGTCTTCTAGGTACATTTCCTCTCTTTTCTATAAACTAGTGTGTTATCGTTTGGTTTGCACAAGAACTCGGTTTGAGCCTTTGAGGACATTCGGTTCAGTTCTTATGTCCACTCTTAATGTTTGTATTCATGAATGGTAGCTTGAAGGACAACAACAACAATGTAATGGTCACTGAGAGCAGAAACAGCGGTGGCGGATTGAGGTGGCGGTCAGATGAAGCAAGCGATGAGGAAGATGAACCGAATTGGGGCATTGAACCGATTAGTTCCGGTTCGATGCCGGTTAAGGGAAGGAGACGTAGATTCGCTGCAAGATAAAATTTTAAGAACACTCGAGGTACAAAACATCATCAGTTGTGTTAAGCATAGAGATTGAGAGGAAGTGGTGTAAAGAGGGAGAAATGGGAGAGTTAAGCTTTGTACTCGGGAACAAAAATATATATTGAGTTCTACGTTTTTCTTTAATTTCTTTTGTGGGGAGATTTTTATGAATATCATTTTTCATGAGCATAATAAGCATGTTTTGATTTTTATATGACATATATTTGGATACATTGAAACTAAATTACAACAATATTATTCATAATTCGTCTTAACATAAATTACTTTTAGGAAACTAAATGATTTTTTTTGTTATTAGTATTATTCAGTAATTGTTCATATAAAAAACCTCCAAACAACCAAATCCTCCCATTCAAAATCCAAGGGGAGACAAAGTCAGTTCTGAGATTCTATAAAAAGTTTAAAACAAACCCTTTGTGTGATCCATCCAATCCAAATCAAAGACCATATAGTAAAAGATAAAAGAAACATAACATCAAACACTGTGAAAGTCATTGGTAAAATCACAAAGGAAAAGTTCCGGTGTAGCGGATATGATCGAGTGTACGATGCAGACCGTACTTACAAACCGCTGCATTTGCTGCTCTGAAACCTCCTCCATAAGCTGGAGACGCGTCGTGTGCTATCTGATGCTTAAAGAACTCACCAAGCTTCTTCTCCACGTTTGATTTCCCACCTTTCTTGTTGGAAAACGACGATGATGATGATGATGAAGTGGCGCCTGATGATGATGTTGAGGGCACGTTTCTTGAATGAGGATCTGAGAGAACTTCGGATTCAAGCCACATGTAAGAGAGGACTTGGCAGATACCTTCCTCTACCTCAGGGTTAAGGTTCCTATACCCTAATGAAATCAATAAATTAAAACTAATTAAGATGCTTTTCTTTTGTAGTGGTATTAAATTAGTGGAACAAGAAACTCGAGAAACGTTTCCAAATGCTCGTCAGAACCAAACCGGATTATTAAAACCTAAAAGAGGAACGAAAAAATTAAACAGAACTATTATTTAGAAATGAAATGAAACAGAATAAATCACAACCTGTTACTAATAAATATTTAATTATCTATTATATGCATTTATATGAAGCATTTACATAAATATAATATTAATTAATAAATATTCTTTTATCTAAACGGAAACAAACCAAGATTCCCACTCTTTTGGTTAAGAAAAGATATTAATGGAGAATATAGTTAAGTACCTTTGAGCCTTAGCCATCCATGCATCAGCTCGTGGGCGAGAATTGCTCCTGTGAGTAATCTTCAACCACCAAATCATCATTAGTTTAGTATCATTTTTGCCATCTTTATCGACCATGCAATAGTCCAAAAGCTAATTTGGGAGTTGAGCAAGTCATATATAAGTACCTTGGGAGGCCGTAAAGAACGAGGATCGCAGTGACTTCACATTTTCTTGTAAGCTTTCTTGGCTGAGTTCTCATACCAACAAGACGGTGAGCGCCAAGTCTCGGTCTTTTAAGAACCTTTGAAGAAGCAAACATGAAAAAACAGAGTAAATTACTATTTATAATCAGAAATTACGTACAAGTTTTCTAACAATAATTTCAAAAGACTTACACTTGTGACTGTCTGTTCTTCAGACAAACATAAACCCCTTGTCTCAGGCATGTGATGGTATCCCTATGTTAATAAAGAAAAAAAGGTTTAAATGTAATTTGAGAGAAACTCAACGTGGAAAAGTTGTCTATAAGTCTAAAGATCATAGAGTACGTTTTTCTCTCCGACAATAGCGTCATTGAGAGCTTCTCTTTGAACAAGAAGCATAGGAATCTGTTGCTCAAGTTTCATGTACATTCCTTCGTAATAGTCTCGTATAGCATGGTAAAGAGGTTGACAATCTCCTGTATCGGTTATCGCAGTTTCCATGCATTCTAAACATAAACTTCTCCCATCTTCTAACGTGTAGTATCTCACGTCCCATGACTTCATGGTCACAACATAGCAAAAAAACGGTACTGATTTGTTTAGACTTATCAATAACCAAGAAGAAATATTTCACTATTAATATTTGATTACCTCTAAACGTTCGCAGCTACAACAACGAGCCGTTTTATCGTACTCATGAGAGGGACAATACTTTTGGTTCCAAAACGGATGGCATCGATACTCAATCAAGCCAGCATCATTGGTTGGAATCTAACCAGAGTAGAATGAAGTTACTCCAATATTTTAAACGTGCATGAATCTAAATAATATGGTTGTATAGTTGCTTACAAAATGGTGACAAACTTCGCATTTAGGATGAGTAAGCTCTTTGAAACAAATCTTGTGATATGGTTTGGTTCCTGACAGAGAGAACTTTGAACCAAGCGAGAGACAAGAACATATATACAAACTTAGTAATCATTTCAAACACAAAAGTATATATCATATTCATACGTATTATGGTAAGTGTGGATATATATAAAGATACCTCGTGCTCAGTGATAGGGTAACGACAAGAGTGGCAACAAAAGCATTCAGGATGAAAGAATGTTCCCATGCACCCTAGGTAGTTCCCCATTCCGATATCACGGTTGCATCCGCCACATATTCTGCTAAAAAAAAATAGTACAAACGTCATTTTATTGCAATTTTAAATACATTTGAAGTTATAATTCTATAAAACTTAATTAAGAATGTGTTTTGTTGTACCTTTGTCTTCTTCTGAATTGATAAGTAGGTTCATAAGGTGGAATAAAAGATGGTGGACTGAATCCACCGTGAAAAGGCCTTGGAAAATCTGAATTGTTATCCATAGACCAACCATATCCTGCCCAAAATAACATAATTCAATCTCTAATCTAAAGAAATAATATTTTAGTTAATTCTGATTTTCTCTAGTTTAATAAGTATTCATAAATGTTAGACAAGAGATACCATGTGGCCGCCTCCTATCATCAGCTAGAGAAAGTGACATTGCACGATCGAGTTCTTCTTTGTCTCGTGCACCTCTCGAACGATCGTCCTGGTTCGTAAACACGAACATCCAAAAAATGTAATTTAACTCGTTTATATGACATCAGCAGTACGTAAAAATATATTAACATATAAAAAGCTAGAAACAAAAATAATAGTCCACCATATACATATCGATTTCATCTTTTAGAGATTCTAGTTAGGTGACTAAATATCGTTAGTAGTGCTTATGGGTATCAAAGTAGGCCACCTCAAATCTAATCTACCTCTTCCATCATGTAATGGGTGATTTGTGTTCATTTTTATTTCATGGACTGAGAATTATATTCTTAACCCAATGAGATAGGTAGAGTCATATTAACTTGATAATAAAATAAAATACTTATTAATTTCTATTTTAGTATTAATATAGTAGTATTAGAATTTGTTAATACACTAATATCAAACTAACTCATAACTATTACTAATATTAATATTCGTCGGATACAATAAATTGTCCTAATTGAACCGACATATGAACCTATTTCTACCTAACTTTGTCGTCACATTGTAACATCATCTCAATTTAAGCATTAAAAGCCAATGAGATTCATGACAACAATTAGGTAACAAATGTACCAAATAATTATCAGTTTCATGGATGTGACAATTTCACAGAATGTACAACTACAAGACCCGTGATATTTCACTTAACATGAGAAACAATGAAAAACAATAGTAATATTCACATGTCTTTTGCATATTGCTTTAATATTAGAAATCACGTGTCTATAGTATATGTGCAGGTCTAAAAAGAAAGGAAAAAAGACCGAAAATATTAATTAAACTTAACGATTAGTTATTCAAATTATATTTTAAGAAAATATTTACCAAAGATGAAGGATGTAGAGGAAAGACCATGTTCTCGTCCTCTTGAAACTGAGGAGGATGATGATTAGTGCGAGCACCACCACCACCACCACCATTAGAGCCACTCTTGAAAAGCTTACTCACCCATTTCATCAAGTTCCATTTCTTATCTCTGTATGTTGATGAAGATGATGACCCAGCTTCCCCTATTATTTTATGAAAAACGTTATTATAGGTTAGCAAGTTTCTAAACACGGTGCATGGGCAAATATTTTGGAAAGAGAAAGAAAACGCACCAAAGATACAAGGATTGGAGATATGGCTAACATGAGCAACACCATATGAAGAAGATGAGGACGAGGAAGAAGAATCCATATGAGGATGAAGAATGTCCCACACGTGTGTTATATATCTTTGAAAACGTGTGAGTGAAAAGAAAACGACAGCCCTAAAGAGAAGCAAAGAAGGAGGAAGAAGAAGGAAGAGGGAAGAAGATGAAGTTATAAGTCATTAATTGTAATTAGAGAATAAAAACATATATGAAAAGAGAGAATCTTTGCAGAAGAGATCGGGCTAAAAAAATATAAAGAAAAAAAAAAGAAAAGGAAGAGATGCTTAGCTTCTGAAAGGAAAGGAACAGAGAGAAAGAGATGGATTTTCAAGAGAATATTTATATTTTTGCTGAGGCGGAGAATATCTCAAACAACGGTGTGGGGAGGATGAAGAGAGTTGAAACCTTTTAAAGCTTCTCTCTTTTTCATTTTTCAAAAAATTAATCCCAAAAGTGAAATTGTAAACGAAAGTAATAATAAAAATCTACTTTTTGGGTTTTGATGGCGACGCCGTCCCGGTCCGGTCCTACTATCCCGATTAAGTTTTGTGGTTTAACTTTGGTTTGCTATGATATTGTAGGGTTAGTTCTTATGTTTAGGTGTTGATCTCGGTCGTTGTTCAAAAGAAAAAAGAAGTGTTGATCTCGGTTTAGTCTTGACTTGAGTAATTACTGCATCTTCAGCTACCACTATTTGTTTGACACTGATTTATCCGATATAAATTATAGAGAATATTATAAATTATGATAAAGTATTACAAAATGATTTTATAACCGATAATTATATTTACATGAAAATCCATGTTTGAAGGTTATATTTACATCATACTAAATCGTACTTTCATTGCATTTAATCATTTTATAGATTCACTTCTAACTGTTGTACTTGCACTATGTTGAAGATATTTTTTTCAATATTTTCTCTTAAAATCTATATAATTGGAAATAAATTGCATTTTTGGATTCGAACCTCAAATCTTTTGGTATAAAAATGAAATCCTAATTAGATAATGGACTAAAAGGCTAGGCTTTCACCAGCTACCATTATCTAAGATTTGAATTTTAAGTTGCACTAGACCTTGACCGCGACACAGTATTAATTTTATGTTTTAATTTTTCTTTTATTTATATTAAATAATATATTTGTAATATTTGATTGTTTTACATTGATTAAGTTAGGGGTAGGTATTTGGATACCCACTCGGATTCGGTTCAAATCTATTCGATTCTGAGTTTGAGTTTAAAGATTCAACACCATTCAGATATTTATAAATTCTGGTTCGGGTTCGATTCAAATCTTTATGGTTCAGATAACCCGTTTAAACTTTTAAAAATTTGAAATTTATATATACTTTAAATTTTTCGAAATCTAAAAATAAAAATAATATAACATATAAATTTGAGTAATGTAAGCCAAAATATCTAAATTAAAAATTAAAAACAGTTTGACTTGGATATTTGGATGGAAAATAAATATATATATTCTAAGTATTTTTGGTGTTTTGATTATTGTTTATCTACTTTAGATGTTTACTTTTGACGATTTTTGTATATTTCCAATTTTTTGACAATTTCAAAATAGCTTTTATATTTTGGATATTAACTTTAAAGATAGCTAACATATTCAAGTATATAGAATTGATTCAGATATATTCGAATACCCGAAATATTACATTCCGAGTTTAGTTCTGGTTCTTTAAATATCAAAACTATAAACCCAATTCAGATATTTAACCAATTTCGGTTCAGAAATGTTATTACTTTTTTGGATAAGATTTGTTTCAGTTTTTCGGGTTCGGATTTCTGGCCAGACCTAGACTAAGTCATGTCTTTTTTGTGTGTTTGAACCATCTATTGTATGACCAATATTGGATATCATATAAACAAATTCAACATATATCTTTGTATATGATATATAGAAAACAACGATTATAAATTTAAAATATGAAGAAATAAAGAATTATGATTTTTATGCCAAGAGAAAATGATAAATTGTTTTTTTTTTTTGAAAAAATGATAAATTAGTTACATATCTTTGAAGAAAATAAAATTTTAAACTTTATAAAAGAATTAACATTTAGAATCAGCCAATTAATTTTTATTAAAAATGTAAATATGAATATAATTTCCATAAAATCTTGTTGTACCATAAATATAGGCAAATACTGTTTTTAATGGAGAAGTGAATTAAAGTGTATTTAATTCAAATTTAATTTAGGAAAACGCATTAATTTAAAATAGGAAGCTTAATTAAATTCTCAGTGACATGGCAATGTTGATTAGTTGAAAAACTAAGGTGATCCACAAATAAAAAAAAAGAACGATTTTGTTTTTAAATAATATTGGTAACCGATTAGGTGATTTAGTAATCACCTATATTCACGTATGGAGGGAGTACTCAAGATATTCTTCTTTTGATATCAACAGGGTTTTTATACTTTATTTGGATTTTGAATATAATAATTTTTTTGTTTTGAAGAACACAAAAAAACGATTGGTGTACATAAATAACTAAATTTAACACTTATTGTGGTTTAGATTAAAGAAAAGCTAAAGGTCAAAGTTATTTTTTAATAATAAGTCAAAGTTATGTATAATAATAAAATAAAACTGAAGAATGGAAAGTAATAATAAATTGTATTGCCGTATTTTTAGTTAAAACTGAATTAGGAAAGTACATGTTTTTAGTTTAAAACGAATTAGGAAAATAGCATTATTAAAAATAGAAAACAATAAATACTGAAAAATAGGTTATTTTTTGGAAAACACATTAAAAAAACTGAAAAGACAAACATTAAAATAGGAAACTTAATTAATAGTCTCAGTGGCATGGTAGTGTAAATAATATTGAAAACTAAGGGGCAATTCCTAAGTGTACTTCTATTTTAATAATATAGATGTCCTCATAAGACATTGTTACGTTATGTGCTTTACATTGTTAATTGATATTTGTTTGTTAGTTTCTCTTTTTCTTACGGTGGCGTGACTTTAGGCTGCACACGATAAAGATGCGCTTTTGCAACGTTAAACGCAAAATGCTTTATGAGAACTCAAACGGCAGACCAATTATAATAGTATAATTGGGGCATCAATATATAGGAAGGTCATGACCCTTGATGACGACACAAAGGTGAAAGAGGCCTCAAAGTGGAATCAAACACCCAATTTTTACAGAACAAAAGCTTAACCTACAATTACTTTAAAGTAATTATTTCATAAATCAAAGTTAATAGTTTGTATTAAAGACAGCATCAGATCAAATCTAGCTTTTCCAGGACCAGTTTTCACCTTGAGATCTGACCATTTCTTTATCAACTTGCTAAAGTCAATCTATGGACGATCTGACCATTTCTTTATCAACTTGTTTTGATTAAAGTTGCTTATTTTTGGAACATCTCATTTGAATAACACATTCTGTTTAATTTATTGTAATATAGTTTAAGCTAATTTTATTTCATTCTACAAAACTGTCAAAGTTCTACAATACGCTGTCAGTTATGTAATCAAACCCCAAAAAAAATAAAATAAAAATAAAATAAATTACAATGAAATGCAATAGTTTTTTGTGGAATCTGTATTACATTGAATTCATAGGATCAATACTGATTTCTTCTAGCTTCTATGGATTTGCTACAAACCATTTGCGTATTCCTGAATCCTGATCCCAATATGAGTTCTATTTCGAACATTCTTCTTGATTTGCTTGAGCAAGCTAACCGGTGGTTATAGTGTTCCTCCATGCTGGTGATTGTTTGTTTCCCTTTTATATGTAGTAGACAACATTTTAAAAGGTGTATCTCACAAGAAACTGTATCGTCAAATACAGCTTTGTATAGAATGTCAATGAGTTGATTCTATATTTTGAACCTTCAGTTTATTTCTGAAATTATTTTTTTCTGTATAATCTATAAATAAATTTATTTTACTGTTATTTATATGATTATTGTTACAAAGTATATACATCACTTTACCAAAGAAAAAGTATATACAGCACATGAACCGTGAGGCTATAGGGAGTAGCCGATGCAAAATCCAACACCCGCAGCATTTGTCTTTAATCACCTAAAATCTATCAATTTACTTTCTTATCTTATGATACATCTTATCCAACTTGTTAAAAATTCTTATAACTTTGTATCTGTAAAGATCTTTGGTGAAAAAGCCTAGAGATGAGAAACGTGGAGGTGAGTTGGAAAGAATGAAGTAAAACCCTTTACGATTTTTCACCCCAAGAAAAAGAACTTTAGGACCAAGAAAGTAAAAAAAGGAAGAGACATTAATACTATTTGTCACTGTATGTATGGGCTCATTTAGGCCTCAACGTACGTGTCGTGTGGCATAACTGTAGTTTTCTTTTTTAAAAAATTGTGTACATTATGAACAAGAACAGAAGAAATATGACTAGTAACGCATTTGCTTCCACCGTATTCAGAACAGATACAGTTATATACTAACACGATCACCTATTCATAACATAAAGTTCTAAGTTATGAAACATTGTCGAATCATCCCAAATTATTGGATTTTTGCTTCACACCCTCGACAAGTCACCAAATCATTGTTTGTTTTATGGATAATGGGCCGTTACCATATCATTGGACTAATTAACGGCCCACCATCCATTAAGCAGAGGAGTCGTATTATACGGTGTTTTTACTGTTTCTTCCTGGCTTCCTTCTTTATCTCTTTCAAAGATGGGCGTTCAGATATCCGTTCGGGTTTAGGTCGAATATTTCAGATTTTTGGGTATTTTGGTATAGGAGTATAGATCCTGTTCGGGTTTTTTTGTACTTCGGGTCCGGTTCGGGTAATTTTAATTCGGGTTCGGTTATTTCGGGTCGGGTTTTCGGATATTTAGACTTTGAAAAAAAAATTCTTCATTTCTCAAGTTTTTTATATTTAAAATATAATTTTACTTAACTGATTTTTTTTATATTTTTAATAGACTGAATGATTAATAGATTTAAAAATAATATTTTAAAAATAAAAGAGACTAATTTGATTATTGTTTAAAAATTTTGGATGTAACTTTTGTTAATGCATGAAACAAAAATTTTGACATGCATTTTAAGTGAGTACAAAATTTTAGATGTAACTTTTTTCTTTTCCTCACCATTAATTACATAAATCTTCGTAGAATTTTTTTTCTTTTCATCACCATTTTTGACCATATTTAATTGCCTTGAGAACACTAATTTAAGATCGTATTAAATGTAATTTACATCTAATTCAGCAAGGAAAGAAATCATAATGTTTCTTGACAATAAGAAATTATTTATATGAAGATCTTTAAGCAAATACTGTAGTATACTTATTAGGTAAAGATCCATCATGTCTTGCGCTGATTTAGACAATTCTTAAAATATTACTAATGTTTTGTAATAACCAGCATTCTGTACAAAGTGAAATATATTTTTGTTTTGATATAATTTCAAATTGATTGAAAAAATGGTCATTTAAAATATTTTTTAAATTATAATATAAATTAAAATATAATATATATATATATATATATTTATATTTATATTATTTCATTTGAAATTTTATTAAATATTTTAATTTTATTTTTATATTGCTTTTTTAAAAGTTAAGAAATTTATCTTTCCGCAAATGTCTGCAACCGTAAACGCTAACTGGAATTAGCTTTTGAATTTAAGAGGTTTTGAATGGTTTGATAAAATATTTTCTGTGGTTATTGCAAAACGCCAACAACCAACCGGTACAACGGCCTTTTGTACTTGCTTTTTTTTTTGAGCTTAATGGATAATTAATGGGTCATCACTACATTTTGGACTAATCAACGGCCCATCATGTATTACGCTGAATAGTCTTGCTACACAGTGTCGTTCGATTGTTCCTTCCTTCCTATCTCTCACACACTCACTCAGTTGCTTCCATTTCGATTTTCAAAGATTTTTTTTTTAAAAGGTTTCATCTTTTCCCATTAAAATAAATGTGAACTTTCAGAAAATAAATTCAAAAAGTCTTTGCGCGTAACTCCCTTTTTCCCACTGATTAATTGATAAAAATTAGGGCTTTTTTCTTTTTCTTGCTGTTGTTCCGTTAATGGCGACGAGTACGCAAGGGCAGCAACAGCAGCAGCAGACGGCGATTGACTCGGCGGTTCTCGATGATATAATCAGACGGCTCACGGAGGTCCGGTTAGCTAGACCAGGGAAGCAAGTCCAGCTCTCTGAGGCCGAGATCAAACAGCTTTGCACTACAGCTAGAGACATCTTCCTTCAGCAACCCAATTTGCTGGAGCTCGAGGCACCCATCAAAATCTGCGGTATGTTTCATCGAAAACCCAATTCGATTCTTTGATTTTAGGGTTCATAGTGTTCGAAAGTGTGAAACTTTGTGGGACCATCTTAGTGGGTTCTTTGTTGACTAGATTCTTACTGAGAAAGGTTTGATCTTTTGTGGACTAATCTTTGATTAGAGTTTTTTTTCTTAGTTTACTATGGAATCTTATCTAATGGTTTGCTGGATGCTGTAATCAGGTAGAAAGGTTCGATTTTGCAATTGCCAGATTGTTCACATTTTGAGCAGTGTTCTAAATCAAAATCGGTTTAGGCGTTCAAAAAATCGGTTTAGGCGACTAATGGCCGCTTAGCAATTGCATTTGAGTATGATAATTAGTTCTGTTGAAGAGGTGTTTCTGTGATCATTGAATAGCGTTTTTTTTCTTTCTTGCAAGTTTGGTCGGTTGGAATAGATGAGAGCACATGGAGATGATTACAGCAAGCAAGCATCTCTTTGTTTTTGCAATGCTTTTCTCCTTGTGAACTGTTTGAAAACATCACATCTACTTTATTGAGTTTAGTAACTGTTGACTTTATTGATAAAAAATCTCAATCTCATCACGTTGTATGTTTTTTCTTTGTGTGGTGTGAAATGTCTCAATCTAAGGCGACATACATGGGCAATACAGTGATTTGCTGAGGCTGTTTGAGTACGGTGGCTTCCCTCCTAATGCCAACTATCTCTTCCTTGGAGACTATGTGGACCGAGGCAAACAGAGTCTTGAAACAATATGTCTCTTGCTAGCTTACAAGATCAAATACCCAGGGAACTTTTTCTTACTCAGGGGAAACCACGAGTGTGCTTCTATCAACCGGATATATGGATTTTACGATGAGTGTAAAAGGAGGTTTAATGTGAGGGTGTGGAAGGTTTTCACAGACTGTTTCAATTGCCTTCCCGTTGCGGCGCTTATAGATGACAAGATACTGTGTATGCACGGTGGACTCTCTCCGGAGCTCAACCATTTGGATGAGATTAGAAGCTTGCCGCGTCCAACTATGATTCCCGACACTGGACTGCTCTGTGATTTGCTCTGGTCTGATCCTGGGAAAGATGTTAAAGGATGGGGGATGAATGATAGAGGCGTTTCGTACACGTTTGGTCCGGACAAAGTCTCTGAGTTTCTAGAGAAACATGATCTGGATCTTGTGTGCCGTGCGCATCAGGTGAGTGTGTTTTGGATTGGTCGTGTCTGTCTCTTTGATTTCTACTGCTGCTTTTTGTAATGTTAACGAGGATATGGTGAATGATGAACAGGTCGTGGAAGATGGTTACGAGTTCTTTGCGGATAGACAACTGGTGACGGTGTTTTCAGCTCCAAACTACTGTGGAGAGTTTGATAATGCTGGTGCGATGATGAGCGTGGATGAGAACCTTATGTGCTCGTTTCAGGTTTTGAAGCCTGCGGAGAAGAAGTCCAAATTCATGATGTCCACAAAGATTTGATCCTTTCATTTGAGGTCAGTCGATAAATAGTTTGTTCTTGGCAAAACCAAAACAAACCGAACAAGTGATTGAATGGATTCTCTGTTAAATATCTTCTCATGGGGTGGTTGCTAATTTTCATTTTGGCTTCTCCTTCTGTTTCTTTGCAGATGGATGTGGTCTTGATCAGAGAAATTGAGTCAAAACGTTAGAAGACTTGGCTTTAAAGTGTGTGCTTATGATGGTGGTGACTAGTGAGAACTCTTGGAAAGGGGGCAAAACCAGAGTTTTCTTCTACTTCTCAACTTCACTTTTCTGCAATTTTTTTTTTTTGTGTTCCTATCTTCTTCTTTGTAAGGGGTTTACATGATTTTTCATTTGCCTGTTGAAAGCACATAATTGGTGTGTACACGCTTATGATCGTCTCTTGCGTCCTAGGACACTGATGGAAAAAAAAAGAGTTTACAAAGATTAGCTTCACTCTTAAGTGGCATGTGAAAGGGGAAGGGTATAAAGCAGGTCTAAAAGTAATCAAACATCAAAATCGAATATGAGCGTCTAGATTACAAACGAATCTGTACAGTATCATGCGCCTTACGGTATCATCAACAGCGAACCTTGTGTCATGACCGTTGCAGTGAGCTTGAAAGATAGATTTTCCGAGGCAGAGTTGGAACTGGAAGGAGAAGATAAGTCAATATTTGTAAGTGAAAGAAATAGGTTTCTTGATTCACAAGTTACTCTCCTTTTATGTTTCTTGACTTAGAAGTAATTTTCCAATAATCTTTCACTTTCTCTGTGTAATGAAACTAGGTATAAACACGATCAACACCATGGTCCTATTTCCTTTTTTTTTTCCAAACCATGGTCCTATTTCTAAATGGCATGGTGCCTTTTTATTTAATTTTGCATTTGTAAATAAACGGGATATTAAAGGCGGAAAACGGTCAAGAATAAGGGAATCTAATAAATAAATAAATGTGATTATAACTTAGAACTTAGAACTTCACTCTATATAGGCCTAACAGTTTCATTACTCACCAATATTATTATATATAAATTCACAAATATAATTTATTTTATCCTATTCACAGATCCTGTAATTTCTCAATAGTTTTCTTAGCATTTTAATTGAAATGGGTTTTCGAGTAACGTTGGTTTTCTTCACATTTTACGTTTGTGTCGTAAGCTCGATCAGAACGTTGGCGCCATCTCCGGACAATTCGCAGATTTGGGTGATTAAAGACATGATATACACATTCGACGTTGCACCCTATTGCCTATGATGCAGATATCGACGATAGCAGACTTAGTAGTAACTAGTCACTTACTATTACAACGTCTTTTGGTAAATTACTCTTGTAAGGTTTCATTTCAAAACCTGGAAGAAACTAAAAAGAAAAAAAAAGTTTATCATCGACACTACAATAATAATAAAAAATACTTGATTCCTCAAACTCAATCGGTATAGCTTTATTCAAACCTAATTAAAGCTCGACCCTAAACAGTTCTGATACTTTTTAATTATGAGAAAAATAGTCATAGGCCAAGCCCAAAGTAGGTTAAGATCTCTAACCTGGAATAAAATCTTTATAAAAATTTGGATATGAGATATGATCTGATAACAGTGTTTTCAAATGTTTGAATTCGAACCGATCCTCCAGTTTGATATGCGTGTAGGATTCTTTTGTTAGATAAGAAAAAGGGCAAGTGGTTCTTGTTAAGCTTTAGGGAAACACAAGGAACTCTAAATTTCTTCAATCTTTTTTTATACTGTTTAGGTATTGTTATCTGTTAGTTTTGTGCTGTCGTAATTCTGTATATCCCAATTTATACATTCATTGTTTCCGTTCAGATATCTTAACCTTTAAGGCAAAAAACACATACTAAGTTTCCAAAATTTGGCAGTCTTTAGCTAAAATTTACAGTGGCGTACAAATTAAATTAATCAAGGTTTTAATGGAACTCAATCTTTAATCTCAGCCAAGAAGACAATAAATGATGGATGGTCAACATATGACATCAAATAGTTATCAAAATCGCACACAAGGCATGTGTTGATTGTAAGGGGTTCGATCCCATATCGGATTATCACATCCAGAAAGATCAGGAATCCAAATTATACAAAAAGATTATAAGTTGAGAAATTAGGCTGGAAGAAAAAAAAATATTTTTTAGAATTTATCAACATTTGAATACAAAAACGGTTTCTAAACTCTAAATAATTTGGAAATAATATGACTTTCTTTGATTAAAAAAAAAAGAACTTTATACTATCTTTCAACATACAAAGTTCGAATTCTAATTACTGCAATTACTAGGACGAATATTGTTAACCCTAAAGTGATTAAGGTTCAATGGATCTAATCTAAACCTCTTAGCCATATTAAAAATATGCAATGTCAGCTAAGCATAAGAAATCCAAACGGTATATTTGTCTAAGGTTAGGGAGCAGAGAGGATTTGTTGCTAAGAGCTTCTTTAACCACTGAGCTATGCCTCTTCTCAACTCAAAGGGTCCGATCCTCTTTTCAAAAGGCTTCTCTTTCTCTCTCTCATCTCTAATTTATCTCTATCCCTAAGTCTTTTTGACTTTCTTGATGTCAATGGGGTCCATTAGTTGAGAAAGTTACAAATGGATGATCACGATGATGGTGAAAATGCATTTCATGAGAGTTCCCAAGTCGGCAAGTTCCATGAACTAGCTAACGTATCAACACACTTTTCCACATTCAATGTTCCTTTTTTTTTGCAGTCGAATTATTCCTTGCGTGAGGAGTCTATACCATTAGCTTTCACATTGGTTTAACATGAATTATTGTACAGATAATTCCAAGTGTTTGTTAGTTACAGTTACAACCGGTTTTGTGCTCTGTATATTTGCAGAGAATATGTTTTAAAACGCATAGTCAAACATATAACTTATAAAAAGAACATTAGGACAAATATTCCTCACACGTATTGACATTATGTTCTATCGGTCAAGTTCCGTTTAATAGATACATAACGTTTATTCATTTGTATGGCCTTAATGTCTATATTTGACATTATGACATTTGTAACTTTTGAAATATATACTTGGCATTTGTACCCATTACCAAATTGATGATAACTTTTAAATCCACATTGTCAGTTTTTTCCAACAACATATATTAAGTTTGATTACGGATGGTGACACGGCCATCACAATAATATAACGCACTATATTATATATTCTAAGTTTCTAACAAATATGCACTGTCGTTACGCTTTTAAATCAATTTTGATTGGTTCATACGTTAAAAAGATTGTGTTCGTATTTGTGAGATATGGTTATAGATGTAACTGCCACTTACATATATCAGATTATTTAGAACGTCTCTGCTTTTGTTTGCAGTTACAAATGTAAAGCTCAACGCAAATGCAAATACTGATTAAGATGTATCAGACGTTGACTAAAAGCCTTGTTATGTTAATTAGCTTTTGCATGAAAACATGTACACATAACAAGTGAGAATTCAAATGGATTTTGGCCTAAGATAAGATTTTTATTCGGGGCTATCTTGTCTTGCGGAGAATCCAAATCAACCAGGAAAGGTTTACGAGATCCCTTTTTTAATATTTAGAGTGCAGATTTTTTATAAGAAAAATATTTGTACGCTAGTCAATTTATATTCGAATCTTAAGATCCCTGATATAAATCCTTTAGCAAAAAAAAAAAAAAGATCCCTGATATATTGTATAATTTGTGGTAGGGGTGGGCAAAAAACCCGAACCGAAACGAACCGAACCAACCCAACCAAAGTTAAACCGAACCAAACCAAACCGTGTTCTTTACATAACCCAATTGGTTCATGTTTTACTCAACCCGAATGGTTCGGTTTGGTTTGGTTTTAAACCGAACCAAACCGATAAACCCAATATATATATATATATATATGTATTAACATATTGTAAATTTTAGTTAAAGTTTCGTTTTCCACATTTTCTTAACTTCCATATATTCTTAAAAATTTCAAATATGATTCAAATAAATGAATAATACTATTATATATATTCTCTAATTCTAATACCTAAAGATTGTACTGAAAACAAAATCTAAAACTATAAGTATCTATATCGTAGTCGTCTTGTCTCGTTCATCTTCTCCAATTTCCATTGTCTAAAAGTAAAATTATGTAACATAGTTATAGCATGATCAATAAAGACAAAAAAATAGATGCAAATAGTCTTTTAGTTTATAGATTTTGGAATGCTTACAAGTCTTTTTACGTTAATTTGATTAGCCATCATATTTTATAACCAGCCCGAACTACACCGAACCAAACTACACCATAATAAAGTAAACCGAACTAAATCAAAAACAAACCGAACTAAATCTAAACCAAACCGAACGAAACCGAACCAAACTAAACCCGAATCAAACCCAAACCAAAGCTACTTTGATTTTAATTGGGTTGAGTTTTATAAAACCCAAATTAATCAAACCAAACCGAACCCAAACCGAACCCGAAACTAAACCGATGTGCCCACCCCTAATTTGTGGAACATTTCCCTTTATTGCTAGCGTCCTTATTATTTTATCTTATGCCCAGGTCTTACTATTTTAGACTACGATAGCAATATCTAGCAGAACCGAGTTCGAATATTGTATAGTGTAGGTCTAATTGTTTTCTACCATGCAGCAGTGTACGCCACCGGCTATACACATATTTGTGTACTAGACAAGATATATCATGTTTATAAGATGATAAATTTATCCAGATTACGGTTTATTATTAATTATTGGTTAACTAGACGACTACTTAACTGTTTATTGATGGATTAATGGGCTGGTTGATCATATACAGCCAATTAACACATTATTGCTCATATTTTATTGATTGGTGATTAATCAGTTACTAATTAATTTATACAGCTAAGTAACACATTGTCTGACCTTTTTATTGACTTAATTTGTTGATTAGTCGGTCGATTTCAGTTATAAATGTTTCTGAAAAGATAGCGTAAAGAAAAAATTAAGAATACTATTTCATTTGTTTCACAAAAAGTTTCTATTTGTGATTATTTTTTATTTCAAAAGGAGTGACATTCTACTCTGTCAATATGATTTTACATATTTAATCTATTACTTATCCTCATGACAAAAAAAAAAATCTATTACTTATCCTTTTGTATAACCAAAATATTTTTATTTAAACCATTTCATTTAATTAATTATACATTAAATCAGCTCAATTGGCATATTTTGCAAAAAAAAAAAATCCACATAAATCTTATTAAAATAACAATCTTTGTGAAATAGAGAAAATACTAAATTCTTAAAATGATTTCATATATTGTTAAAGTTGGCAAGTGTTTAGTAGTGTATATAAATAAGCATATAGGAGAGTGAGTAGATTACATACCTCCCAACACAAACAACTACAACATCTTTCTCAAAGCAAACTTCTCTTGTCTATTTCCTTTCTCCTTTGAACACATTTCCCTTAGCTACAAAGGACTAACCCTTTGACATATAAGAACAAGTACACGACATAAAGTTGCAAAGAGCGGTCCATGGACAAGAAAAAGTCAGCTCGCTCATCTTCAACCTCCTCTTCTTCATCTTTTGATCATCTTTTTGGTCCAATAGTCTCTTCCTCGTCTTCTTCAACAACAACAGGATCGTTCCAATCCATTTTCCCACCACCTTCACTGGTATGAATCATGTCATCATCATCATAATTCTTAAAGTGTAAATTGAATGTATGTTTGGAGTTTTTATATATATACTTATTTGTTCTCAACCCAAGGGGACGCAAGCGGACTTGGCAAATCGAAATGAAGCTGCCAGATACGAACATCCAAATTTTGGGATTTCATGTGAGTTTATTCACTGTTAGTGACTTTGATAAAGTGTGTAGATCCTTTTGGACGTATCAGTCCTTGAGAAATTGTTTTATCTTAACATAGACTTAACTATGAACTCGATTAAAAATTACTTCACGTATTACAAGTGATAAATTTTGATTGGGGTTACAGATGAAAGAGGAGAAAGGAGAAAAAATAAGGAGAAAAATAATCACCAAAATGAAGAAACACAACCACCATGCAACTTGAGTTCATCCATTTACTATGGAGGCCAAGAAAACTATCCCTCTTCAAAACCACCACAATCAACAACCGTTCAAGATGCTGTAAGTGTTTCTTTAGTTACCAATATTATTGTGTTGCATATCGACAAGTTAACACTAGTACTCGGATTAGGTTTCCATATAATGCAAGCAAAGCAATCCAATATTTATTAAGCATCTAACTTGCACACTTAACAACTTTGGAGACATATTTTGGATACGTGAGCTCGTATAAACATGTATAAGTACATTGATACTCCATATATATACTTCTAGAACTCTAAATTCGCTAACTCTGAATTATCCAGTATAAGAAAGATGGAGAGGAAGGCGATTCTGAAAGTGCTTCAAAAGGAAACTGGTGGGACGGTAGGATTACAAGCATTTTGTATATATAACTAAAGAAGAACTCCACTTTCTGTCATTAATATTTTGCATAGTTATCATTATAAACAAGACTCACCCATTTAGATAATCAAAACATGCAGGATCAGTTTATTACTAGTTATCAGTTCTAGCCGATGATGCATGCACCATAAACAAAGGTACACGACTATATAAACTATATTGAATATCTCGTGAATATTACATAATTGTATAACATAATGTCTTATGCTTTTCAAAATAAAAATAATAAATATAGTGGACTAAAATCAGAAATTACCACACAAAAGAAATCTCTGTATACCTACGTATTTTTATTAAAGTTTACATTTTATTTATGTAAATGCAATCAGTGATTACATTTATATATTTTTGAAAATGTTAATGCCTCATCTCACGAGTTTTTCCACTAGTGCTATATTTTATAGTTTTCGTGATCATTTTGCAGGAACCCTAATCAAGTGAATATGGAATTTGACGTGTTGAAATATACTTCACCTAGAAAAGAATATACATATTTAAGAAGTAATGTAAGAGTATATAGATGTCTTATAAAAAAAAGAGATGAAAAATAATATATCGTATAATATATTAAAAGACGAAATTAACGTCTATTGACTGTATAATATAAAGGGAGCAGACTCGTTCTTGTTGATTCTTTATGTTTCGACAAAGGCAACAAGTTAGACAAGATTTAAGCAAAAAAAAAAAAAAAACAAGTTAGACAAGACTCCTCTAAATGAAATCAACGCCTATCCAGAGTCTTTGTATTGTATTTGATGTGTAAGTCAATATATCATCAGGTTGCTTTGTATGGGATTGTATTATATCATACTAGTAATCAAACATCTGCAGTTAAGTATTATCAAAAGCTGTTTCTTCATTTTATCCATGTGATATAATTTATGCCAAAAACAACAACAAAAAATAACAAAAGGAACTCGGTTTGTTAAAATCTTATAAGAATTTGACGAGGACTAGTAGTTGATGTATGAGAGAACAAATGAAGCGCATGACAAAAGTGAACATAGCCCAATAGTCAATATTGTGGGCCTGTGATGTAAAATAAAGTGAAGTACCGCATGAAAAGAAAAAATAACGCCGTTGCCGGGGATCGAACCCGGGTCACCCGCGTGACAGGCGGGAATACTTACCACTATACTACAACGACTTTTGTTAGCTATAATTATTTCAATATTAAGAATCATGTAGAAAAAGAAAACTTGACGTTTTGCTATGGCTTGAAATGCTTGCAAAACAACATTATAGACTCTGTTATTAAATATGCATCCGAGATTTGCGGATTTGGCAAACACATAAATGTTTCCATCCATTTCAAACCAGTGGGTCGAATCCACTTTGACTAACCTATTCATAAGTTATAAACTGATTTTAACAGTAACACTGCCAAATATGCAGATACAAAAGAAGAAAGCTATTGTATTGAGGAACTAGATGAAAACAAAGACACCCTTTCGAAGATTAGTGTTTTCGAGGCTTTGACCATTGACGGTTCAACAAGTGCAATTGCTAATTGATAATACTAAGTGCATACTTTTTATGGCTCACGTGATGCACTCGTGAGCTAACGGTGTACACCACACATGCTAGTATGTGATAAACAGTTGGCATGGCACGTGCTATAGCATTGCAAAACCGAGTGAACGAGGAAGCATCATTCGTTTTGCATGTGGCCGGAGAAAATTTTGGGCCATTTCCTTTGCTTTGAGAGTTTCTAAACTCAAAGAATATATGCTTCATCTTCTCGTTTTTTTAAGTTCCTTCACTGCTTGTTTTAATTAACTATGATTGGAGATTGACTTTTAACTTTTGTAATTCATATATACATATCTTCTGATTTTGTACATTATACTCTCATCCAATAGTGTTTATCTTAATAATCGTAGGGATCCCAGAGATTTTCTAAATTCAAAGATTAATTCCACAAATCCATGTATCTATATATGTGTGGACGATTAAATCTATTTAAAGTGAAGATAAATGGTCAATATTCTATTCGAACTCAAGGAAAAAGCTTCTGTTAAAATCCATTTACCACTATACCAAAACAACTTGATTAAATTTGATGTATGATTAGAATAATTAAAACTCAGAAGTTGATTTTAGTTTCCTCTGAGTCTCATTAGATCTAGAGGAAGATCGTAGAGATCATGCCAAAAGCGATTGCTGATATCACACTTTATTAAGAATTCTTTATATATGTTTATTTCGAAGACACAATTTTATTGAAATCATACATATTTTCATAACACGAATGCCTCATTTTGTAGAAAACTTAGTATTAAAAAGCAAACGTAACAGGATGTAGGTAACTTGAAGTTCACGAGATCCAAATGCGGGTGAACGTTGGAACAGCTAAATCCACGTAAAATAGGGCCAAGCTTATGAATACAAAATTGGCTAAGATTCTCATACTATGCAATTCCCTAATTATCAATTAGTTTGTCTCCCTCCCAAGCTTGTTCAAAATCCATTTTGCTGGCTGTACTAATCTAACCTAACTATCTAATTTGAAACTTGGTAGAAATTTGAGTAATTTTCTTCACGTAAAGAAGTCGATAATATTAAGTATTAACTAATACAGATGATGTTACATCAGATATAGAAAAATCTTCAGATTTTTATAGATATTTGGTCCTAATTTTATTTGATTTGGGTTTTGAATGGTAAAGGTTAATTTGTTCAGATATTTTGCTGGCATGTGACTTTTCATTTTAAATAATTTGTTCATTTTTTATAACTCAAATGATGATGTTTTTCATCTCTTTTTCTAAAAATCCATATCTCATGAGAGATTATATAGTGATTTTCTTACTATTACTTACTATTATGACATACTTATGAGAGAAAGAGACTTCACATTTGAAATGGACGGATGATATCTTTCTGTCACTGACTATATATCCCTATAAACTTTCGGCGGGAAATTCGAAATGACATTTGCCGATTTCTTTGTTTTTCTCTTTTGCTCATGTTTAGTCCACTCCACTTATTATCTCTTTCTTTTTCTTTTCTTTTTAAATCGCTTCTAACCTATCACTTGATTCAAATTCGGATAAGGTAAATTTCCCCAACCATTCATCTGCCTCTTGTTATTTTATTTTTATTTTTACTAAGCAAAATTTAATATATATTTTTTTCTAATGTATTTTGTGGAATGAAGGCAGAGAGAAAGACAGCTTCCTGTATAAAGCATATGCTGGCAGACACAACCCACCACCTTCAGTTGCCTTCCATCTCACGCGCTCTTCCTCTCGTTGTGTACTTCACTTCCCTAATCTCTGCTCATTGCCCATAATTACATGTTTTCATTAAGCCAAATCCCGTCGTAAATTACGGAATGGAAATGGTTTCCACCTCACTTTCTGATGTTGTTATTGCAATCTCAGCAGCTTTAACAATTTGTTTTGCATAATTAGTTTTTAAAAAGATTATATAAACGCATTAACGAAGTAAATAACATTATTGTTGTGGGTGTTTTCTTAGTCTATAATAGTATTTTAGTAATATACCAAGTCGACATTTGAGAGTGGAGTCCGGAGACAAGAGAAGCAAACCAGGGGCACAAAACAATAGTATATAATTTAAAATTAAACTTTTTGAGTTTCTTTTTGGTTTAAAATTAATAAAAATATGCTGTTTATGTTTTCTTGCTTCAGTCTAATATATTCCAAATAAAGAAGAGGATGAAGGAAGATCTGTTCCCGCTCTTTTGACTTAACGGTGCTGTCTTTTTCGGCAGGTAAGCGCGCTGGACCCCACCACCATTTCCCACTTCTCTTCGCCCTAAATGGCGGGAAACATATACATTTATCCAATCCAGTTTATACAACGGTTTCGTATCCGTCGTTACATCACGGATGTTATATATGTCACAGAGGTCGTTATCTGAGAGAACAGTTCGATTTAGCAGCCGTTAAGTCTAACGGAGGAGGGCTGGATGGATCATGACAGGTTACAAACCCGACGGAGAAGGAGGGAGAGAGTGACGGGTGACTGATTTAAATCTGTCGTATCTGCTGAAAATGCCATGTCAGCTGTATTCAAAATTTTCTGAGAGTGGTCACGAGATTTCCATGAAATGAAACCTAATTTTAAAAAATGTTACTTATTTTTTTTTTTAAATCTTAAAATAGGGGTCATTAATGGTTACCAGAAATAACCGAACAGTCGCAGAATCTTTGGTTTAACAGTTTAAGACCTTGGGACATCATAAAGTATCATCAGTTATAGGTTTTTGTTGCAATTACTAGGAGTGTAATTATTCAGCAGTAGATATAATAATAATTAAGGGGGGAAATATTATAAGTAGAGTGCAAATGATGAGTAGGGTTTTGCATGAGGAAAAAAAGAGAGGAGGAGGCGTAGTTATGAAGTGTTCTATGCTTTAATTTTGCCCATACAATAGTACTATTGTTTTTTTAAAACAACTGGTACTATTGTTTTTTTATACAAACAGATTATAGTACAAAGGCTGAGATCTCTTTAATTTAGAAAGAGGTGAGTAATTAAAAGATCATAAGACCATGAGAAGCTCAACTTGATTGGGATTAAGTGGGTTCCACCTGTATTTCTCATGCCCCATACACATTCCATTACTTTAATATCTTTGATATATTTTCAAATGTTTTCTCTAGTTTTTTTTCCAACACTAATTGTTTTTTTTTTTTGCGAAGGCACAATACAAGAGAGAAAGACCAATGGACATAGTTTTGAATCTCGTCCATCACGCATTAATTACGGATAATTAAAAAAATCATTATTAAAAAAAAAAGAGAGAAGAAGAGATTAGTTAAAGTGCTTTTGAGCTGTCTACAAAGAAACCTTAATAAAAGCAACCCTGTCTTCAACATTCTCCCATCTCCCCCTCCTCACTTGACACAGACAAACCTCACCACTCTCTCCCTCTGCTCTCACGACATGTCTAGACTCCCTCCTCCTCCTTGTCTCTCCCTCAACCTCCCTCTCACGGACAAAACACCCGACTCCGAGTTAACCCCGACACGACTCGGTTTCCCTAACGAGTTCCCTTACGAGTTCGACTCTCCAGCATTCTCCCCTGGCTTCACCTCTCCAGGCAACTCCACCGAGACCGAAGACGAGAGCAGCGACGACGAAGAAGACTTCCTCGCTGGGCTAACTCGCCGACTCGCTCCCTCCACTCAGCGCCTCCCTCCTCCCTCCAAGTCTGAGGAGAAACGTCAGGTCGCAGCAACTTCGCCACAGTCAACACTGAGTGGACTCGGAAACAGGAGTCCTATCATCCCACCGTCACAGGCCCATACGACGTCGTATAAAAGAGACAATGCGTGGGATGTGATATCTGCTGCAGCTGGGGAAGTCGCTAGACTCAAACTCGGAAGCTACGAGCCTCACCTTCCCCGTGAAAGCCCAAGCCCAAGTCTCGTCCACCGCCGCCAAAACGCTGCGTTTCAAACCGAACGCTTTATCCAGCAGCAGCGTCTCATTGACCAGATGTGGCTCTGTTCTCAGAGGAGAACCGAGAATCATTTAGCTAAGAGGTTAGTTAACGAAGAACTAGCGTTTGAAAACCTGAGAATCATGAGACGCAATGCTTCATCCAACGCCACGTGGATACCTCAACAAGCAGGGACTCCGCCGAAACGTCCTTCTACCGGCACCGGAGTTTTTATTCCCCGGCGATACCCAACCACCCCTTCGGAGAACATCAAGAAGTCAGCACCAGTCAACAAAACTGCTATGCTGCAATCAAAAGTCTCTCGTGAGTTCACAAACGTTGGGGCAAGACTCAGCCAGTTTGACTACGGTAATTACTCAAACTAGGAAATGTTTAGTTATAAACTTACGAGACTTTTTGAGTTAATCTAACTGTTTTGTTTTTAAATTATTTGTGCAGAGTGCATGTTAGCAAGAAGTACACTACTTGCCCGTCAGGGAAATTTCAGAGCAGTCGGTTGTCTGAATCAAGAAAGACGTCTTCCTCAAGACTGGATGTATTGAAACAGTTGTGTTCTGTCTGAGAAGTTTGAAGAATCAGAAGGAGCCTAGTTAGAAGTTGTGTGTGTTTTTAGGTTATAAACTGAGATTGTTATGATATGATTAGTAGTAATAAGGATGATAATTAGAATAAAGGTTGGGATATTACAAGTTTGTCACATTTTATTTTATATTTTTAGTAAAGACATTATGCTCTCTGTGAGATTTTTTTGTTGACCTTGTGAGGGTTTAAGGGAGTTGGGTGGTGTCGGGTACGACTATTACTATTATTTTTTCACTTTGGTTGACATGGAAATTCAAAATGTGTTGGGTGGGGGGGCCTTTTGGTTTTGTACTAATTTTAATAGTTTTCTCCTATATTTTGGAGGATTTAATGTTGTAATAAAAACATCGGAATTATTTTGTTTTCTAATAAATTTATTATGAAGCAGCTAAATGTAATTTTCTTCCATTTTATTATGAAGTACTTTGATTTTTGTATTTGCCAAATGTCACTGACCAGAGCTTAGGATTCTTATCTTTGTTTGAAAATTCAAAAGTTAAAAGAAAGATGAAACAGCAGTTTGTAATTTCAATGAAGTAGTTACTGTATGTACTTCGATTATTGGGCACAGCAAATCAAATGGGTTGATATGTATTGAGACAATAAAATAAAGAAGCATGATAACATGGAAACATGGCAAAAGCAAAAAGAAAGGAAAAGAAGATCTTGAAAGAAAAAAAAGAAAAAAAAAGAAAGAAAAAAAAAGAGGGGTTGCGTAGGCGTGAAGCAGTGGGCAAATATGCAGACTTTGAAATGTATGAACACATCTTTTTTTTTTTTTTTGATCAAACACACATTCATTTCATAGTAAAATCAGTTTACACTCCATGGGAGGAGGTAGAGTTAAGCAATAGGAGGGCTGACTTTGCCACCGAGTCAGCCATAACATTACTCAAGCGAGGAACATACGAAAAGGAAATAACAGAGAAAGAGGAACTAAAATGGTAGATGTCAAACAAAATGCCAAACAATGCTGGAACCGATCCTCCTTCCTTCAGTAGCTTAACCAAAGATAGAGAATCAGACAAGATCATCAGAGATTTGATGTTTAACGAAGCGGCATGCATAACCGCTGAACGGATGGCGAGGGCCTCAGCCATTAACGCCGACGAGACAAATCTGCGAGACGCTCTAAGAGGTTCAATCACTCTATGCGGTCTCCAGCCTGAAAAAACACCACCAAATCCACAGTTCTTTGTATTCGGGTCCCATGCTCCATCGACATTACAAAGAGTCATCGTGGGTGAGGGAGCCTGACGAGGTGGTCCGAATCGGGATGAGATGAGGGGCGAATGGCTAGACGGCTTTTCAGCAAAGTCTTGAGCCTGTTGCCATTCTCGGGCATCGGTGATTGCTTTCAGTATGATTTCCATGGCGGAAAAGGCTTTATTTTCAAAGCAGAGTTTGTTCCTTGCCTTCCAAGTATGCCAAAGGATCCATGGCCACAGGGGAACCGACAGTCCCAGGTAAGGCGATGAACGTTCGACCAAGTGTTAACAAGGCTGCAATGGAGGAACAAGGGGATGGTTTTGAAGCTATTGGAGCCAGCTCCCAGACTTGAGCGACAATGCTGCATCTGAGGAAGACGTGTAGATCATCCTCCATCTCGGAACATAGCTTGCAGGGAAATGCAGGGATGCCTCTGGACTCCAAGTTAGAGCTCACCGGAACAGCTTTCTTAGCCAGCCTCCAAAGAAAATCTTTTATCTTAGGGGAAGTCTTGATGTTCCAGATATATTTGTTCCAGTCAAACGAGGCTGACACCGAATCGCTATTAACAGCGGAATTTATTGCTGCTCCATAACCAGATTTAGTGGTGTAATCACCAGATTTGTGGAGGAGCCAAGCCACACAATCTTGCGATGGAGCAGAGCTCGTGATGATGCCAAGGATTTGATCTTCGTATTGGGGCAAGTGTTGTTGGATTTTATCTATATCCCAGGAGTTGGAGATCGGGCATAGTAGGTCGCTGACCATCAGTTCAAGGGCTGTCCTATTTGCAGGACCAACTGGCCTCATGGGGAGATCGCAAGATATCCATGGGTCTGACCAGACTCGGATTTTATCTCCACTGCCAACGATCCATCCAAGGCCTTTCCTGAGGATCTCTCGTCCCGCTAGGATACCTCGCCAGCCATGTGACATATTTGTAGGCGCAGTGCAATCGAGGAAGGTCGAGAAGCGAGCGTATTTACCCAGCAGAACTTGAGCCATCAGAGAGGCTGGCTGCTTGATGAGGCGCCACCCGATCTTTGCAAGGAGAGCATCATTGAAGGTTTCTATGTCCCGGAATCCTAAGCCTCCTGCATATTTTGGGAGAGTGAGAGTAGACCATGCAACCCAACACATCTTTCGCTTTTCCGGGCTTGCATCCCACCAAAACCTTGTGAGGAGGGATTGAATCTGCTTGCATAGGGACAATGGGAGTTTGAAACATGACATAGTATACGCGGGCATTGCGGTGAGCACCGCTTTGAGGAGGGTTTGCTTTCCGCCCGGATAAAAACGATTTGTCCAGCTAAGTATCTTCGTCTAATGCGGTCGAGGATGGAAGCAAAGATATCTCGTTTCTTCCTACCAAAGTACTCGGGGAGACCGAGATACTTACCAAGACCCCCTTCCACTTCAATAAGGAGTGATGTTTTGACCCTGGTTTTGACTTCTATAGGCGTTTTCGCCGAGAAGTTAATGGACGATTTGGAGAAGTTGATACGCTGTCCCGAGAGGTCTTCATATTTTCGGTATCGTAGGAGAGTGGAAACACTAGTGGGGCTGGATCGGCAGAAAAACATGGTATCGTCAGCAAACAGTAGATGGTTTATCGGGGCAACCACGAGCTACTTTGATACCCGTAGAGACCCATCTTCCTGAGCTTTATCACACATGGCCGAGAGAACCTCCGTGCACAAGATAAAAAGGTAAGGGGAGAGCGGGTCTCCCTGCCGTATACCACGGGATGGTGTAACTGATCCCATCGGGGTGCCATTGATCAGAAAAGAGTTCGAAACCGATTCCACACAACTCATAATCCACCGAATCCATTGTTGATCAAAGCCCAATTGTTCCAGACCGCCGGAGGAAGCCCCATTCGATCCTATCGTAAGCTTTACTCATATCTGTTTTCACAGCCATTGAGCATCGCTTTTTCGCTTCCGAGGTTCTGAGATAATAAAGTGTTTCGTGAGTGATCAGCACATTGTCTCCGATAGCTCTGCCCGCCACAAACGCAGATTGGGATTTAGAGATAAGGCAGGGGAGGAGAGGTTTTAGCCTGCGCGTCAAGATCTTTGCAATTATCTTGTAGTGGGTGTTGCATAGTGCGATGGGGCGGTACTCTGCCACCTTCCTAGCTCCCGGGATCTTAGGGATAAGGCGTACGTGCGTTTCATTCTGCTGGGGATGGAGTTCATTGGAGATAAAGAACTGTCGGATATCTTTGCAAACATCCGGTCCTATGATATGCCAATACGCATGGTAGAACTTTGCTGAGAACCCATCTGGCCCGGGGGCTTTGCCACTGTTTATCGAGAAAGCTGCTTCTTTTATTTCCGAATCGCCGGTATTCCTATCAGCTGTTGGTTCATCGCGGTGTGACCTTGAAAGGTACGCCAGGCTGGTGAAGTCCGAGTTTCCATTGGTGGTGAAGATATTATTGAAGTACTCTGCTATCACAACACATATCTGTTCCTCTTCATACACCGCAGAACCGTCTTCTTTCTCAATCACGGCGAAGTTCAGAGTCTGGGTAGCCGTGAAAGAAGCCGGTATTTCGGTCACCGCTTTTCAGCCATTGAATCCTGCTACGTTGCTGCCAAAAGAGCTCTTCTTCCTTGTAAGCTGACACCAGAGACTTGGTGAGCGTGGCAATGGTTTCAGGGTTTGGTGCACTGGCTGTCAAGGCGGTTTCAAGTTGCTCTTGGTATTGACGTATTAGCACGTTATTTTTTTGATGTTGTTCCTTAGCCCACCGAATTATGCCTCGTCGGCATTCATTGAGCTTGGCAATCACGGTATGAAGAGGGTAATGATTCCAGGCTTGGTCTACTATGTCCTCCACCTCCTGCTTATCCGTAAGGGAGCGATTAAACCGAAACATCCCTTGGCGCCGTGTTCCTGTTTTGTTAAAATAGGTGATGAGTGGGCGATGGTCAGAGCCCTCAAACCGCAAATAGCAACATCTTCCCATTGGGAATAATTCATTCCAAGAGCAATTAACCATTGTTCGGTCAAGCCTAGACCTTACAAAATGAGTATATCTAGTTCCCCTCCAAGATAACTGATTCCCGGAATGTTTAAGATCCCACAAACCATGTTGAGATACAAAGGAACGTAGAGCCGTGAAAGAGCCTTCCCACCGGGGAGGGCCTCCTATCTTCTCCGCATTATTAAGGATATCGTTAAAATCCCCCGTGATGAGCCACGCCGAATCTCTGTTACTGCCGACTTCCGAGAGCTTTTTCCAGAAGTTTGCTCGATTCTCCAAAGCAGGTGCTCCGTAGATGAAGGAGATGAAAGTAGACACTCCTTTGTGGGTGACCTTTGTATCAATGAGGTTGGGGGAGGACTCCAGAATAGTGACATCCACGCCATCTTTCCACAAGAGGGAAAGGCCTCCGGATAGTCCCACCGGCGGAACCGAGAAATAGTGGGGAAACTGTAGGGATTGCAGCTTTCTCTGCACAAATTCATCATCATTTTTAGTTTCCATGAGGAACATTATATCAGGAGAAATGTCTCGGTATATCTCCTTTACACGACGAATTGTCAAGGTAGTCCCCAAACCCTGACAATTCCAGCTCATAAGAGCTAAGGAAGAGGAGGAGGAGGAGGGTGAAAATCCTGTCCCTCCTTTCGCTTTCTCTGTTGTGATCTCGTGATGGTGCTTCTCGGTACGATCGTAGATCGGGCCTTATTGCAAGGTAGAGTATAGTCTTTGTCAAGACCAAGCTTTCTACGGGTAGGCTTAGAGGATTTTGCTCCTGTGGTTTTCCGTAGTTTAAGAGCTTGCATGGGACTCCTGAGTATCCTTTTCCTTGGAGTCCCAGCGACTGTACGTTTGCCTGCTGCTTTACTCTGTGTAGGCGGGATAGTTATATTGACAGAGTCGACCTGAGGGAGTGGATCCTGCACTCTGAGCGAAGTGGAGACTCGATGAGATGAGCTTCCTTCAAGCTCTCCACGGTGATCGCTACCAGAACCTCTCTCATTTTGAGCTTGTGGAGGCAGAGGATTCCTACGAGTAAACAGCAGGGGGGGCGTGTATCTGAGGTCTGGCTCCGCGATTCTTGCAAGAGCAGAACGCCTCTCCCTAGACGTCGAAAGGGTTCTTTCTGAGCTGATTTCATTGGGGAATTCCATTCTCTCTCTCACAGGGCGTGGAGGGGGAGTGTGAGACGATTGGGAGCCGATAGCTTTGGAGGTATTACCACCTAAATGCTCCCTACTTGGGAGAGGGGATCGCAGAGTCTCCCTGGTACTGACCACTACCCCACTCGAGAGTGCACGGTTATGGTCATTTCCCCCGGAGTACCCACGATCTCTGGAATCATGTCTATGTGCATCTCTCTCTCGGTTACTACGGTAGTGTATCTCCTCTCTGACAAATCGTCTTGAGGAGTGGTCATGGGGTGGCAAGGCGGTGCGACCCTCTCGGAGATTTGCAGATTGTGTGTCTGTTGAGCGAGATGCTGGTTGGTGGCGGGAGTAACCTCTTCTATCATCATGCCGCTTTTTATCTGCTTCAATTTTCTGAAGCGCAATCCTCTGTGTGATTCCAAGTTTCCTTTCCTTAGGAGGGAGGTAGTTGTGTGACCTATGGGGGCAGTCAGTCTCCTCATGGAAGAGGGAGAAGCAAGTAAAGCAATGTTTCTCTATTTTGAGGTATTCAAATTCCACCTCAGTGATATCATCAGAAGGTAGTCGAATCTCCAACTTCATAATAAGTGGAAGGGTCCCATTCATCTCTATTCTTACTCTAGCATCATCAGCGACTCTGTCTGTAACTTTGCCGAGTTCTCCTCCAATAACATCAAGAGTTTTGTCATCCCAGTAGTGAAGGGGTAAATCGTGAATTCTGAGCCAGAAGGATATGCTGGAGGGGAAGCCATCGGAGACAGTCGGCTCCCATCGTTGGAGTAGAATCATCCATTTCTTGTAGTGGTAGGGGCCCTTGTTGAGTACAGATGTTAAGTCAGCTTCTGATTCAAATCGAAGCTGAAATTTTTCAGGTCCGAGGTCTCGGCCGACTACTCTGCCCTCAAGGTTCCATACTTGCGGTAAAAAGTCCACTACCGCACGTGGTCTCTGTAGGATCGGATTTGTAACTCTTCCTATGACAGTGAGTTTGTTTGCTGCAATCAAGTTCTCGTTATTACTCTGCGGTATGCGCACCGGAGACCGTTTGGGTTTGGGTATCTCAGTGGGGGCCTGCCATTTCTCCTTCTCGGAGCGACTGTATCTTCTCGCCATTTTTGACAGAACGACGATTCCGGGGAAAACCCGAAAGAGGAGTTGGGGCAGTGGAGTATCAAAGAGAGTTTTCTGCAATAAGGTTATAACAACCAACACTACGAAAATTCCTCCTTATATAGCTTCCCCGGTTGGAACTCTAAACATACCGTAGTTAATGCTGAGGTGATAAATGCTCTGTAAATTGCTAACTGCCGTGAAATGAGGTTATTACAACCAAGAAGTAGTCTGTTCCTTAATTTGGAGAAGCCATAAATGCAAGATCTAGAGCTTGAAAGGAACAGAGACTTGAGAAGAGCAACCTTGGTGGACAGATTTGAACGGCACAGGAGGTCCTGGCTGGCCCGCCGACGTCGTCGGGGGCGGAACCCGGTAAGGGAGCGGTCAGCAGTGTCGGTCGGCCGGAGAGCTAACTATGGACCGATGGGTTTTTCTAAAAGCGGCAAACTTTTGAAAAGAACCAAAAAAGACCAGAGAATGTATGAACACATCTTTTTATTGTCCTCTCTGTAAACGAAAATCAGATCTACTATTATCTACTGTATATATGTGTGATGTAGATTGTATGTCCTCTAATTTCTACTCAAAAACTTTCCATTTTTACAATAAACTCTACAGTCGGGCCTACACCTATTTTAGGACAAGCTTCACTTCTTACATATTCCATGATTTATCAGTAGTTGAAAAATAATTTAGTTACTTGGGCAAGTTGAAGTTGCAATATATGAATGGGATAGTTCAATAGACTTTGTATTCAAATTAGGTTCAAATAATATAGATCATGTAAGCCAGAAGAAGAAGAAGAAGAAAAATGTTAACAGCTGTTGTAATATGTATATATGGATAGCATGTTAAGATTACATCTCATCTCACCCTAATATGGGAATAATTTTGTGTTATATTTTTTAGCACTTTTACAACACTATGGAGACCTATCAACAAATGACAGATACATGGTTTAGACTTAAACCAAGATCAAAGTGAATAGCGAGAATAAACAAAACTAGAATATTTACCTTTCAACAATGTAATTCTACTGATTAATTAGTTTTAAAAAAAAAAATTCTACTAATTAATCATTAATACTATATTTTGAGAGCGTTGATTGTTGCACACATTTCGCAATTCCGCATAAAGCCAAGAGCAACCACACTTCTTCTTCAACAATGAACCAACCATAATGCTTTATGTGCTACGGAGTTTCAACTCTCTCTTAAAGATTGGAGTCGGGAAAGATACAAAAGAAGTGAAGCCACAAAAATCTAAAGGCAAAAGAGTGAAACACATGTGTTTGGTCTAGTAGATGTGAATCCACGCATCTTTCTCACTTGACTTGGTCAAACTGCGGCCTTAATGTTAATACAATTTACTATGTTCTATTTTTATATGGTTTGTTGTTTGGTTCTCTGATTTTTTTAATTGTTATACAATATGTATACTGTTACTTGTCAAATATACATCAACTGTATTATCAGGTCATTTTCATTAGGTGTTGTTTATCCAGTCGAATAATGATTAATATTAATGATTAATATTTTGTATAGAATATTATCATAGTTAACTTTTCATGTAGAATCATTCCCAAACAAATGGTAAGCACGCATGTATTTTCTAGATATATATACACCACAACTGGGGTGGTATGATTAGGAGTGCATATTTAGACCTAACCAAATTATTCAAAATCATTGTAGGAAATTATACTGATGATAAAAAAACATTATCCTGTAACAAATATCATCATATAAACGTTATTTACAGCTATTAATTTATACTCATAATTGTATATTCATACCCTACATTTTTCTAACCTGATACACCAAGCAAACAAGCCAATACAAAACTGTTCATTTTAATAAGTTTTCATCTCTAGCTAATTCGGTTGCCACTTTAGAACCCAACAAGCATAAAAAACTAAACCATAGCATAGTAGTGTAAATAGCCACTCCTACGAGTCTATGACGGTGGAAGCTTATTATTATGTTTTGGTAGGTCACCGTTGTTGATATTTTTTGAAAATACAATTATTATTTAGCCTTTATGTCTCTCATAGGACGACAAGGCGTCCATATATATGGCAGCAGTGTGAGTAAAGCAAAAGCCATAATCAATCTTTGTTATCTGATCATCGGGTGCTTTGTATTCCTTTCTACGCAATTGAATTATGTTTTGCTTATTTATTTTATTTTATGTTGGATGGACTGCGTTGAATTACAGACGGAGAATTATTCTGAAAGAATCCAAAATTCTAAAGTTTCATAAAATTAAAGAAATTTGAAAAGGAATGTGCTATAGTTGTAGACTTGTTTCGATGCAAACTAAAGAAATCTAGGAGAGTACTACACAACACATGAATCCTTAGTAATTAACTTAACCAAAACTTATAACTGTTCAGATGCTGTTAGCTAAAAATGAAAAAATATTAGACAAATTGGACAAGTTACAAGATATAAATAACGTTTATAACTAAGTTAACTAGAGTTTGACCCGCGCTTTCAAAGCGCGGGATAGTTTTTTTTTGTTATACATTTATGTAATGTTTTATACATTTGTTTAATGTCCGAGATTAGTTTCAATATTAAAAGTTTGCATTTTGATGATTATAATTGTGACATTAGATATTTATAAGTTCATTGTTCGCCTCCATATTTTTTTGTTACGTAGTATTAATGTTTTAAAGCCAGATTATGATACGCGATTTATATTTATTCATTCGATCGTTAATATTTAAAATCGAGAGTTTAGATAAAACAATAAATATTGCTAAAAGTTAAATTGCTGTATGTTTTGTATGAGTTAATATTGCTAAAAATTAAATTAAACTAATGCCGATATGTTATGTCCGAACCCGATCCGTACTTACAAATTTATCATAATGGGACCTAGTAGGTGATATAAATTAGAACCAAAATTCAAAATACCCAACCCGTATTCCAACAGGTACCTGAATGGTCAAGCATAAATTAAAGTATATTTTATGTTTTCTTCAATTTGTTTTATATTTGGTAAATATTTTACCTATTTATTGGAGTAACCCGTAAAACTATACTCATAAAAATATCAATAATAACATGTTTCATCATATCATTAAATATTAATAGTAACAAACTATTAATATTTATTTTATCATATATATATATATATATATATATATCTAATTTTAATAATATATCTATAAGAATTACATTATTATGTATTTCATGCATTTGTATTAAAATACAGTTGTATATTTATGAATTAGTAGGTATATAATTTTCTTTATCACTAAATCAAAGATAATTGATTGTTTACTTCAATTTAGTGAGTTTATAAATTTTATTCATTATTTTTAAAAATAATATATTAGTTATTTCATTCCTTAATTTTAGGTTAGAGTATATATTTAATAATAATTAAGTGAAGTATAAGTAGATAAATGTATTAAGTTACTTTATATATATTAACTGTTATAGTAATTTAATTATGAATATAAAATATGTATATATAAATATTATGGAGATGTTATTTCTTATTCTATAAATAAAAATGAATTAATATTATTCTATTATTATAGCTGATATTAATTACGAATTTCACTATTAAAAGTAAATATTAAAAGAGATGTATATTTAAATTATAAATAAAAGATATTAAAATATATTATTAAAATGCAATCTTAAAAAAGATCCTTGAGAATATATTTTTAGATATCTTGTTTTGAAATATTAAAATAATAGGTTAGATATGGAATATATTCAATTATAACTAAGTATGAGAAATAATAGGAAGTTAATTAAATGTTATGGTCCAACATAGACTATTTGTAAGTAGATAAAAAGTTCTTCTGTTTTAATAGTATTGATATTGCATATTACTGATTTGGGTCTTCTTCGACCCAAAAAAAATCATTCTATAAATTTTTGTGTTAATATTGTAAATGATTTTTTATAAAATATCAAAAAAATAGTTAAAGAAATTATTGATTTTTTCGTATCAGACAATTAATCATTTGTTAAATAATTAGCTTTAAATCTAACAAGAATAAATAATTTTATTTATTTTTGTTATGAAAACACTTAAATATATAAGTTTTTAGCCATACTAAATAGGGTTGACTCATTTGTTTTAATAAACTAACATACGATTTCATTTCTGGTCAAATACGTGAATTATACACTTTACTAAATCTGAATATTTAAAATTTTGGATATTTTTTTAACTATGGCTATATTATGATATTACAAGTTATGAGAAATATTATAAACGATTATACAGCCGACAATATGTGTTATAAGGATTCATGCTTGACTGCATCATCTGAGCCGTCCTATCGGATTCTAACTATCTGATACTCTTTTCGCTATGCTGCAGATCTTTTGTAAACTGTTTCTCTGTTAATTTGTATAATTTTTTTTTTATAGGAATTGAAACCCAGACTTCATGGTATAAAAGAATTAACGAATATGAATGAAATATATGTAAAGTTAGAAATGACGAAACCTTATACGTGGGCTTTCGAATGCCCAAACTCTTCATATTACTTATGGCTGGGTTTCGACCCGTTATGACTTTTTAAAAATTTCCACATTCAAGTAGTCCAGTCCACAGGCTCTTCTTTTCTCAATAAAGATATACCCAATTCAATTGCTCGGAGAACTCTGAATCAAAATGTCTGGAAAGGAACATAGTATCATAGAAATCACACGCACTTCATCATCAAAATATAACACTAACACTGCATCGTGCGAAGTTTAACTGTAATATTCTACGATCAGTTACAACAGTGAAAAATATTAAACGAAATGTTTTTCTCACTAAAATTAGATTAAAGCCCTTAAATCTTGCCTCAGCATCTGGCTTGGCACACCACTGTTCACCATCCCAGTAAACTTCCCTCGAGCTCGAGCTTGTTCAAAATGAAAACGACTATCAGCACTCATCATACTCTGTCCCACTTCTCTGGAATAGCCATTGTTAAGTCCACTCCTTATCCAAGCAATATTGTTCAGATCAGTTGCTATAGAAACCAACTCTTGGTCTAGACCCGCAGAAGAAGACTCCTCATAATCCACAAACTCTGGTCCCAGCACGGACGACGACAGCGTTTTCTCCGGCTGGTTACAGCAACCGTGACCGCACCTCGAAGGGACGTTAGGCTGATAACAAAGAGACTGAAGAAACTGACCAGCCAACGAGTTGGGTCTTGCTGCTTGAACCAAAGGTCCCTCACATGGAGCTATACGGTGGTTCATGTATCCAGGCTTATAGACACTGAAAGCACCGAGTCTCGCCACGGGGCGATAAACACCGGACTTAGGAGGCTTGCTTGCTTCCTCCTCCGTTTTAACATCAGTTGGTACCGAGGCGGGAGGCTGAGGACAATTGGTTTCTTCTCTGGGGGGAAATGATGATGCATTCGTTACCTTTCTAACCATGTGAGGAGGAGTTACAGTCTTAGACATGGAGTGATGATTGTTCCAGAGATCAGCGTGTTTACGTTTAAGCGCAGAGTTCCAGTGGTTCTTGATGGCGTTATCAGTTCTACCAGGTAAGATCTTTGCAATCACGGCCCATTTGTTTCCATGAACCGCGTGTGCAGACATTAACAGATTCTCCTCCTCATCTGAAAACACCAGCCAGTTAGTAATCAACTAATCAGTAAAAGCGTATATCTCTAGAGAATCTCATAGCATAAACAGTTTGATCTAAGAGAATGAATGCTAAATCCCTAACCAATCTCCATGTACACAAGAATCTGATTCTTGATCCATATGAACAACAAAGATCCTGAATCAACAATAGCAAAATGATGACAGTACAACAAAGATCCTGAATCAACAACAAAGATCCTGAATCAAACGCAGATAAGGATAGCTCAAAACCTACGTAGTTCTCATGATCAACAATAGCGATAATGCGAATATGAATATGATGATTGATAATACATCACTCAAGATACAAGCATTGGACGCAGATAAGGCTAATATAGCTCAAAATCTACTCAGTTCTCCATAACAGTCATAAACACACGCATAGAGAACTTCATGAACCAGAGATGAATCGAGTTTACCGGTGAACGGTTTGCGTTTGAGACAAGGATCGAGCTGATTGCACCATCTTAACCGGCACGATTTCCCAGACCGGCCTGGGATTCCGCGGGCGATCAGAGTCCAGTTCCTCGGCCCCAGCTTGTTCACAAGCCTCGTCAGAACTGCGTCCTGCTCCGCCGACCAAGGTCCCTTCGCTTTGCACCTTCCCCCGCCGCCGTTGACGTTGCCGTTTGAGTAACCTCCTCCTCCTAGTGCCGCGGCGAGCTCTGAGTCGACTGCAGCGTTGATTGCGTCCTCCGAAGAGTCGTTGAAAGAAGGATTCGCCGGCGGCATCTGGTTGACGATCTCGGTGTTCATCGGAAGCTAAACGGATTTTTTTGTTTTTGTTCGGAAAAAAAAAATTGAAATTTCAAAAAAAAAAAAGAGGTGTACCTGCCTAACTGCAAAGGTGAGTGTGACTGTGAGTGGGCTTCGTTTTTCGTCATTCGAATTTACGATCTTACCCTTCTCGCTCGGTGTCGTATGGACTATAACCTTTTTCACCTTCCCCATTGAACTTTACCGTGTTACCGCGGGATATACATCAGTTATTAATGAGTGATAATAATCTGTAAAAGTAAGTAGACACATATGCTTAGAGCATATGCAATGGTGGACTCATTGTTGGAGTCCTTACCATTATTTTAGTTTTTTTTTTTGAATAGTTAAGGATTCTAGTAAAAATTGTATGTCTAATGGTGATTCGGATGGAGTCCTTAGAAATTTTTTTTGAATTGAATCTTAAAACTAGCTAGGAGAAATAGAATTTGATACACAAGATAAAAAGACCAAACAAGAGTGTTGATAATAGAAGACCAAACAAGAGTCGTGATGAATAACACACAAGGATACAAAAGTTTGTGACCGATAATACACTTAACTCAAAGCTCCAGTTCTTGAGCATACCTTTGACACTTTAATAGCCTCGATTACGTTCTTCTTAACGCATAAGACTCGAGAAGCCATTCCAACGTGTAACCAGTAGTAAGGCATTACCAACCTCTTGCCGGAATTGTCACTTGCGGGATCACTCTTTAGCTCTTCAAAGATCAAGTAGCACAAACCACATAGCTCATCAACAGCAACAATGAACTCTTCGTAGTGGGTCTTGCAAAGATCCTCGATACCATCAACAACTTCATTCAACTCTCTACGGTGTTTATGCAGCATTACTCCATATTTCATAGAAAAATGAGAATTTGACACCTACATGTGAACATAGTCCCAAAATAATAAAAGATAAATATTCATCACCAACGCTCGTAATATAATAGCTATCGTTAGAAACAAGAATCTTAATATCACAATCCCAAAATAAATAATTTTGACTTGCAACATATAACGGCTCCATAATCACCAAAACTCAACAACAACAACAAATAGAAAAGGTTTTGAACAAGAAGCGAGATAATGCTTCTCCCATGGGCCAAAGCTTTCATCCAAAGCTTTCAACCAGAATCTGAGCTAGCCAATCATCACCCTAACATGAATAGCACTCAAACTATACATTTCACCAACAGCGACTCACCAACGAAACTTGAGATTTCAATCACGTAAATGTATTTCGATTAAATTTCAGATCAATGGCTTCCAAATCACGGATTTAAAACAGGAAGCTATCACAATCTCGCGAACATGATCTAAGCAAAAGAGATCCGATGTGTACACAGAGAAACATAATCGAGAGAATTGAAATCAAATCATAAGAAGCTAAACGATAGAAAAGTTTTGGAGTTTACCTTCGAACTTGATGCGGAAAAAAGTCAGAGAAACGAGAGAGGTTTTGAATCAAAGCGAGATCAGAATAGTTTAGAGCATCATTATCGAAAACGGTAAGGAGAGAAAGAAAGAGTGAAGAGATGACTCTTATCTTCCATCGACAAAATCTGGCTCAGATCGTCCACAAACAAAGAGAGAAGACAAAGAACCGATTGATCAACCGATGATCGCCATCGTCGTCGGACAAAACAAAGTGAGAAGACGAAGAAGACTCAAGAAAGAGAAAAGAAAAAAGCAAAAAAAAATTAGTGGAATTTGCTCACATGCCGACACCGACTCATTCCTAAGCTGACACGTACATAAGAATTTGATCCTTATAATCCTTCCCGACGGATCAATCCTTACGTGAATTAGGATAAGTAATAATATTTTATTAAAACTAAGCTAAGGATTTACCTTAAGGATTCATTAAAATCCACGGTTGCAGATGGTCTTATCTAACGAACTCTGTTTTTTATTTTTTACTTGTGTAAAGTGCAAACAATTCTACAAAATATATCTTTTAGCTGAAATTGGTAGATTTTTCCATTAAAAATTTATGTTTTGTTGGTTATTCTACTCTGATTTGGTTATTCAAACCATTTTGTTAGTATAATAGCCACTTGAAGTAAGCAAAACTTTGTGTGTGCTCCCGAGTAAGAGGAGAATAAAAGCATGATGATGAGAGTGGCTGGCTAGATTTATGGGAGAGTGATTGATAATAGGGGTATTTGTTTTTGTTTGTCACTCGGTTCACTATGACTTGATTTCTGGGATAATTAATGGGAAAGTGTTTTGGATTTAAGATGTTTTTTTTTGTATTGATCTATCTTGCTCCTCATCTCTTCTTGTTTTCAAACATTATTTCATAATGGGTGGGCATTGGCTTGCTGGAGTGGTATGTGCTTGTTTGTGTGTGTATTGGTTGACTGATTCTTACGATTGCTTGGGAATCACACAAATCTAAAAAGGGAGAGTTTGAAGAAAGTATAATGATGTCCAGCTTTTACCAAAGTGCTACAGAAGTACTACAACGAGATCCAAATTGGAGTTTGGAGTGCTGAACTCGAGATATGAGTTTGGGATTTGTTGGATTTCGTGTGAAGATTGCTGAGAAACAGAAATTCACTTTAGAGAGATATACTCAATCAGGAGAAACTATATTCAACAAGAAAAGGTTTCTTAGATCTTAAAAGATTATTTAGAAAAGATATTATTGGAAATAATTTGAGAATGTCTCCCAAATCTCTTCATTCGAATTGTGTATTAAATTCTAGATACGTGTGACAAACTAGTGTCCATAAAAATTATAGAAATGATCTGAGCTGCTTGTGATGAACCATACTATGCTTTGAACATTAACCTGGCGCCAGGCTTAACTAGTCGTGACTCAGCCATGTCGTAAAACCACCAGATTACTTTTATCAATTTCAAGGTCGCGTTTTTGTTGTAAAGTAACAGATCTATAAAACCATTAACATTGAAAACAATTCAAAAATCTTCCGGACCACAAATATAAGGAAGAATATGAGTTTATCACATTTTTTTATTTTTTATTTTTTGATATATTATATGTTTTTCAAGCTAGTGAAGGAGTGGAGTTTGTTCATACGTCAGAAAAGACTTGAAGAACGACGTAATTAAAAAGTTGAACTATACTTAGTGATGTGGTACCCTTCTTAAGGTAGAAATAAGGTAGTGAGCGACAAGAGCAGTACAGTGAAACTGGAGTTTTTGTCCTATGAAGAGCCGACAATCATATGTATGTCCTCCACACTAACATATTTCCAAATGACTCACTTTTGTTTTTGATTCTTATTCGTATCTAATCTCATTTTCAGCTAATACATATCGACAGACCACGCATGCCCAATTTACCCTACCAATTTGCATGCCTTATCTGCATGTCTGTGTCTAAGAGCACATTATACACGAACGATCACTTCCGATTGAGACTAAATTATAAGAAACCTTTGAGTTAACTAACTTGTTTATAATGTATTTCGTAGAGCTTGACACATAATCTTCCATAGTCTTCTGTCAGTTTGAAAACATTGATTTAATAGTGTCTTAGGGATTGTAGTCCTCACTTTTCCGCAACGCACATTCATATACACAAGATGTTCACATTGGCACATGAATCGTATCCTATGATTTTCTTCTTCATGGAACATTCTTAGTTTTGAAGCCTTTACTGAAAGACATGAAAATGCAAACTCGTTCGATGGCATGATACTGAATACCACTAAAATATTAAATATATGACGTGAATGGATAATGAGTTTGATTTGATAAATTTTGTAGCATTTGAGATAATACACAATCTTGAACCTTTTGTCACTAGCTTGTTAAAAAAAAATTCAAGAAAACAAAAATTCCAGATTGGTTTGCATGTGAAAATTTTGATAGAAAAATGACAATCATGTGATATCTATCAGCCAGTTAACTGTTGACATGTATAATGCAGTTTCTAACGTATCAATAACAACTCTTACTGTATGAGAACATGTATAGACAAACTATAGAGATACATTGGATCCATGAATATATTAATTTTGTTAGGGGCATCATATCAAGCATATGACCATATCTTTGATCTGAATCTGGGCATATGATTGTAACTATCATAACAAGAATAATATAAGTTTCAAAGTATCATACAACAGCTGCAAAAATCAATATCATTTGACGTTTGGTTGTGAATCAATGGCATGCACCACTCAAATCATATATGAAGAGTCTATACGAAGGGTTTGGTGCCACTTGAGAAGGGGAACATTTATGGACCACACTTCTCTTTGCATTATTAAAATAAGCCAACAAAAGTTTAATAAAGACAAAATAATTAATAGTGTCACCCACCTTGTGGGGTGGGGTGGGGTCGTGTGCTTTGTTTGGGTAGTTAATTTCTCAAGAAAATCTCAAGCTTTGTTTCACCAAAAGCACAAATTTTTGGATATAAAATTCTAAAGATTGTAGTAGCTTCGTTGTTTTTTGGGTATAAAACGTTAAGGTGATTCTTTTATCCAATCAGCTAAAATATTTTCACAAGTTAATCTAAAAGAATTTTAAAAATATTACAGCCAAAGTTTTTATTTGTTTGTTTTGCTATGATTTTTTTTTCCTAAAGGCAATAATATGTCATGTTAACTTTCTTAAGAGTCACATCTATACATCTAAAGTTAAATATTCTGCAGTCAAAAATTTATAATGAAAAACCTGGACCAGCAATCTCAAACAATCAAGCCCAAATTTTAAAACTTACCCCAGACTTAACTTCAGCATGGTTGCTTCCTTCCGCCAAAGAAATCCTCACTCCACTAACTGTGCTTGTTTGGTAATTTAGCAAAAAAAAAAAAACTGTGCCTTTTTGGTATACTTCATCACACCACCTAGATCTCCGCGTCAGTTTATCATTTGTTGCTAAGGGACTTGCAAAACATAAATTTTCCAAAACAGTTCCAGTTATATAAGATGAGTACTCAAGGCATTTCTCATCAGACACACCACATCTTTGCATAAAAATTGTGTGAGTGGCCTGTTTTAAAAAACTTTGATGTTCCAATATAAGATATTTTCAGTTTTCTATGTAATTTTTACTTTATTAAAAATTGTGTAACCAATTATATTTAATAATGTATCTTATAATTGGTTGAATATCATTAATTTATAATTTTAATTCTTCTAGAAAAAAAATAATTTTATTAATATGTGTATTTTACCTAATCATCTTATATCTAGGAATGGAGGGAGTATGTTTTAAAAAATCTCATGAAAATATTTTTGTTAAAGAACAAGAACATTATTAGTTAGATTTATGATTATGTTTGTATGTGCTTTTAGATGGTAATATTTATGATTATGTTTGTATATGCTTTTAGATGGTAATCTTTAATTGATATATCTCTTCGTATGTTTTAATGGAGTCTATTTTTATGCAAATGTTATATTTACTTATCCTTAAATAAACCTTAAAACGCTACAAAATAAATCATACAATTTATGCCTTTTTTAAAAAAAAAAAATTACTGTCAACTCTTTCAAAAATAAAAATTTTCGTTTCAACCGCAAAATCACCATATAATTTAACTGCTATTGCCACTCAATCAATCCTCTTACGAAGATAAAATAAATTATAATAGCAAAAATTAACTAAACCACATACGTGTTTAGAAACGTATACGTCTGGTGTACTCCTTAAGTCAACATAAAATGGAAACCCAAAAGTGCAAATAGAATAAAATGATAGTAGAACAAAAAAACAAGAGGAAGGTGGAAAATAAAGATAAAAGGATAACAAAGGGTTGAAGAAAAACACATTGCTCTCAAACTTCTAGAGAGAGAGAGAGAGAGAACAAATCTTCATAGCAACTAGAGGAAGGATCCAAAGGGATCGCATTGATCCTAATTAAGGTGAATTATCCCTATTATTTTCTTGGTTATTGGCAAAAGAAATACCAGAAAAAATATTGGTTAATTTTGGATCATGCTATCCCTTTGAATTCATCCTTCGGTAGCTTCCCTCTTCGACCAAATGGTTTGACTTGAATCAAACCAGCCAGGTTCTTCAAAGGAATTCTCGTTTGCTAATAGATTCTCCAACGCTTTGGTCTCAAGCCAACAACAAATATATATGAACTCTCTTATTACAAGTAAGTTTAAAAGACTCTTGACCAAAGGGAATCATGCCAACAAAAATATATGAACTCTCTTCTTTCTGTTTCCTGTCTTCTTAATGAAATTTTGGTATTGAATCTCCAACTTAGCGGAAAAGCTTAATCGATTAGTTATGAGATGTATTAGGATTACTATATATCTATAAAAGACGTCACTTGAAATCATACTTTTAATTGGTTAAAACTTCCCTGATAATACCTCTATTGCCATATTTTTATTCTTCCTATTATATATTGGTGGTTCTTGGTTTTAAGTATATGTTAGTGCACTTTCATATCAACTATTCACCAGAGCATATGGTATAACTTTATATTCATTCGAGACCACTTTGTACTCATGCTTACTAGTTTGAAATCCCAAGTCCCGAAGTCGTTGGATCCCATTAAATTAGTCACTACACAGGACTTGGATTAGAGGGATACATGTACGTAATATAATGATGGAAGAAGTTGTTCACAAAAAGGACATACAGTTTGACCATTTGAACTCTTACCGCAACTTAATATAATTTCAAAATAAATGTTATAAACGAAGAATCCAAAGAAAACGAAAATAAACATTGAACCATATTATAATAAATTCAACATTTGATAATAACTGAAATTTCAAAGGAAGGAACTGTTTTTATTCTAAAGAAACTCCGAACTATTTGAAAAAAAACAACAGGTCACGATTATGATGTAATTGAGGACAACATCATTATGGTTCCATGGTTGACCTTCCAGCATGGATACGCATATCGTACATACAATATGCATATCGTATTATTATTTCGTTCCTACAATCATTTTTCTCCCCGGTATAATGAAACATCAATATAAAAAGGTAATTAGTTTGTGAAAAAGACGAAAAGAGGCAACAAGAAAAATTGTAAAGAAATCAAATTAATTATTTTTTTTGACAAAATCAAATTAAATAAACATCGAAAAAAGAAACAGAATAATGGCATTGAATTTGATGTTGTTGTTTAGGTGCAAAAGATTTTGGTGGACCAACAGATATGGAAGAAGGGACGATGTAATTTATTCATATGCAGAGATTTGAAAATTCCATTGTCTCCTTCTACCCCTACATTTTTCTATTTACGTATGCTTCCGGTTATTTCTACGAGAACTCAAATTTAATTAATTTATTATTTGTATCATTTTTCTATTTTTTTTTTTTGACTGAATCATTTTTTTATTTTCTTAAAAAATTATTTGTATCTTTCTTTTCTCGTATAGATGCAAACTGAAACCGACTCTGAGGAAATGTGAATCAGAAGCAGTGATTTGAGTTCTGCAGAGAGATATAATCCTATTGCGAATGTCCTTATCTTCTTGTTGGACATCAAGCTTGAATAATGCCTTCGAATTTTTTTTCTTTCCTTATGTTGTTGTGATAACGGCCGGTTAGGGTTATATATATGATATATCTATCGACTGTGTGTGTGTCACTCATTTAAATGTGCTATGAGTAGCCTGTAAGGCACATGACATTTTTCCATTTAAGTTTGAACCAGTGTTTTAATTACCGTATATGTACTAATCTTCTATAAAGACACGCATAATTACCATCTAACGATTATTTTTTTTTTTTTGAAAATTGGTGTTTAACCTTGTCTATGGATCAATGTCTTTCTCACCCTTACCTGAGCTCCTGAGCTGCATAAGTGTAATTATGCTGAAATGACACCGAGTATAAGTTGTCTATATGCATGTTTCTTGTTCTTAGAGGCTATGAATTTAAACATTGGTGTCGTATCTTATTGATCTCGATATATTTTTGCTGGAAAGATTAGATCCATTATCGATTGTAATCTAGTGTCTATATACATATTCTTGTTTATAAATGTTTGAAAATTGCTCGACAGTAGTGTCGTGGTTCTAATATCTAGTGGCCAGTGCCTAGGCACCAAAACGGGCATTGAGTAAACGTTCATGGCCGTTCAAAAAGAAAAGTAAACGTTCATATAAAATAAGTTATATTCAAAAACATAAAATAACTAACTATACATACATGTAATTTAAACGTTCATGGCCGTTCAAAAAGAAAAGTAAACGTTCATATAAAATAAGTTATATTCAAAAACATAAAATAACTAACTATACATACATGTAATTTAAATTTGGATGATCATATCTACTAAATTAATAGTACTTTATAATCTCTATTATATTAGAAAAATTACCTGGAAGAACCAATTATATTTCTCGAGAAGAACTTTACTGGTTGCACTTTAAAAACTTTTGACAGACAAGTTTCCGAACCACTTGCAAATTCAGTGTCCATGGGCTCAATTTAAAAAGCCCAGTAGTGGTACGCGCTTAGTTCGGCCATCTTCAAGCCCACGAATATTAACGTATGTTGTGACTACGGTTCCTAACGTGACACTCTCCCCTGCCGCAAAAGCATCACACAAACCTGGTCTATATTTATTATTATTCCATCTCTCGACCGATTTGCAAACCAAATCCATTAACCAATCATGGTTCGATATCTGACGAGCCAGATCGAACCGCTGAAGAGGAATTAAACCATCAATCCATATAATCTTTTATGCAAAATTCTTACGGTATTACAAGGTTTGATATTATATATCTTATCAATGAATTATTCTTCTGATGGAATTTTTATTAGTCGAGCTTTAACCGAAATGATATTCCTACCAAGATATGTTTTTCTCTTTATGTTTCGTTTAACAGCAATTCAAAGTTTTCATATAGGAATAAAAAGAATATGGCCTTTGGTATGAAATGACCTTGAAATAAATTGCGTCCACAGCAGAAAGACTTCTTTATGATCCATTATTAAGGCACTACAAAGCATCTATGATAGCGATATATACTTACTCCTAATTATTTTTTTGATAGTTACGTATATTTCCAAGTTTTTCAACTATCATATAACATACATACGATATAGAGGAATATTTACACTAAATATTTAGGAATATAGGTTTTTTGTAACATTGAAAGAATAACTGACTAATTTTGCTTAGCATTAAAAAAGAATGTTAACTTTTTAGTGTAAGTAAATACTACTGTTATTCATCTGAAACCCCACTGTCTACAAAAAAGAAGAAGACGAGAATCTTGCCGGTCCAACATTTTTAATTTTTTCTTAACGCCCTAAATTCATTTAAAATTTTATGCCTTTGTTATTCGTATAAAAAAAATTTATGCCCTACAAATAACATAAATTTTCGCTTAAAATATGACGCCCTAAACGGTCGCTTACCTACCTTATGTTCCGGACCGGCCCCGGGAATCTGTTAGCGAAACGGATACTTCAACTAATAAATGTTATGGTAATTCACCACCCAAATAATTCCTTTTTATTTATTCTACAAAAAAAATTGGCTTTGTGTGATGGTCAGTGATAGGCATTATGGTTTTGTAAGCCATGTCGCTCAGATCCATTGATTACTAGAATTATTTCACTAATGCCATCGACTGTTTGAATTCAATATCTATGAAATTTTAGAAACAACATTGTTAAATGGTAAATGAGTAAATGAACAATAATATGATTTTTTTTTTGCTAAATACTTTATCTCGATAAAGATATTCAAGGCCTAATCGTTCAAATAAATAACTCATACTGATCTCAACATTCAAACCAAAGAAAGACTCATACTAGTAGAACAAATAAATGAATTATATACGTATATCAACTATCATTTATGACTTATCGAGTCCGTTGATTCGCAGAAAGTCCGAGCTGGTACTTCCAAATGGCTTAAGATTTGTGGGAAGTTGTGCCCCTTCTGCCATTAACTTCAGCCAATAGATTTGAGTGTAACTTGCATGCCCTCAATCAACTTGCTCTCGAGTATATGAGTGTCAGTGTATTTATGAATTTGATGAAAACCAACCAAAATTCGATTACAAAATTAAATAATCATGTTTTATGAAGTATTTTGTTAATGGTTGATCTAGATACATTAATCCTTTTTAACACAGTACGGAAAAATATATACATTGCCAACTCTCAGTCGATTTCAATTACTTTTCGTTTTCTATATTAATCAGTCTCTGTTGTCCCGGATATTAGTCTAACCTTTATTTAAACTATAAAACAATCACTATCAACGATTTTTTTGGTAGTTTACCAAACGTGTTTCTTTCTCCATGCCAAATCTATTCAAATAATTAAATGAAAACTATACCAAATCCGAAACTAAATTCATGTCTGTTTAGCCTTTCAACAAAAAAAAAAAATCTAATGTATTTAGATAAATCCATATTCTAAAAAATAATAATAATAAAGTATGTTTACAGAACATTTAATAGTTTTGTTCTCACCAAAAGAAGACCCATAAATGAGTGACCACTAGTGCAAATACTTTTTTTTTCTTAAGTAATTGTCAGGGAAGACTTTCTCGAAAGGATGAATTCATTTAGTAAAATGGCTAAGAAAATAAAAAAAAAATCAGCTGACAAAATAAAAAGAGAGAAAAATATTGATATAACAAAGGCCATTCTTATAGGATCTCATGCAACAACAAAAATTTTCAGACACGAGAGAGACCTGAGACTCTCTTAAAAGCAGACCCCACTTAAAATGTTTTTATAATTAAGTAAAGAACCAATAAAAAGGTTCAATCTTTTCTTCACCGATTCGATTCTCAATCAAAATCTCCCTCCCTTCCTCTCTGACTGAATTAGATTCTTTCTATCAGTTGCGAATCGTCCCGGATTCTTGGCTTCTCAATCAAAAACTCTGTTTTCGTTTTTTTTTTGTAACCTTCTGTTTTCGATTTTAACGGAACGAATCAAAAGATCAGTAAGTGAAGGAGAGAAAATTTCGGTGAAAAAATAAAAAGAGGATTCTATATATATATCAGAAAGGATATGACTTTCTCAAGATTCTTTCATGTGGTCGAGGAAGGAGGAGGAGGAGAAGAAACAGAAAGGCTCTTAGCTTCAGAGAGACACGAGCCTTTTGTCGTCGTAGAAAACATGACCGCCACTGAAGCTAATAATCGCAAAGGAGGAGACGATGTTGGTGTCGAAATACCTGACACTGCTCATCAGATTAGCAGCGGTTTGTTAATTCGATTTCACCTCTCTCTTTTTTTTTTACTTGTTATTTGATTTTTTACTGAGTCCAATTGTTGTTTTTTTTTATTAACGGTTTCTTATGTGGGGATTGACGACTACTTTTTAATACATTTCTTCTGTAATTTTGAGTTGACATATTCAAATACAATGGATTAGGAGCTAAAAATGCCTTCTTTGTTGTAATGTTGCCTTTGATATGACTCTGAATCAGCGTTAAAATTGTTGCATTTTTGATGAGACAAAATGACCATTTCAGCATTTCTTCAAAATATCAAAATGATGATCTAACCATGACCCTTTCTTTAAAATGTTGGCTTTGATGGCTTTAACGATGACCCTTTCTTCAAAATGTTAGGCTTTGATGGTTTTGACGATGACCCTTTGTTGAAAACCCTGTCTTTGATGATCTTGAGAATGACCCTTACTTCAAAATCTTGTCTTTGAGGACTTTAAACAATGACAGTTTCTTCAAAATGTTATCTTTGATGGTTCTGACTATGAGCCTTTCTTAAAAATGTTATCTTGATTTTGACAATGACCCTTGCTTCTAACTATTGTCTTTGATGACTTTAACAATGACACTTTCTTCAAAATATTTTCTTTCAAGGTTCTGACTATGACCCTTACTTCAAAATGTTGTCTTTTGATGATTCTAGAACGTTATAGTTCAAGTTTCTTTATGGTTTCCATCTCTCTGCCTCTTTTACAACCATATGTTTGTTTGGGAAGTTTTTGCTTTGCCAAACTCTGTTTCTTTGTGGTCTTATAAATCACATTGTGGGGGAAAAGCTAAAAGTATGTTCTTGTGGAATGTACAGATTCATGGTTTCAGGTGGCGTTCGTTCTGACCACTGGTATAAACAGTGCATACGTGTTGGGATATTCAGGAACTGTGATGGTTCCTTTAGGTTGGATTGGCGGTGTGGTTGGTCTTATTCTCGCAACTGCAATCTCTCTCTATGCAAACAGTCTCGTAGCCAAGCTTCATGAGTTTGGTGGCAGAAGACACATTCGTTATAGAGACCTTGCTGGATTCATTTACGGTAACAAAACCAAACCAATCTGCTCTGTTTCTCTTCTCTGTTTTTACTTTCATTGAAGTGATTAAATCTCTTTTTTAATCAGGTAGAAAGGCTTATCACCTTACATGGGGATTACAATATGTCAATCTTTTTATGATTAATTGTGGATTCATTATACTAGCTGGTTCTGCCTTGAAGGTAGTGAAACATCTTCTATCTTGGTTCATTTGATGTCCTGAGCTAGAGTTAGTTATTTTGGGGAGTGTTCTGTTTCCTGCAGGCTGTTTATGTGCTCTTCAGGGATGACCATATCATTAAATTACCTCATTGTATAGCCATTGCTGGTCTTATTTGCGCGGTTTTCGCTATTGGCATTCCTCATTTATCGGCTCTTGGGACCTGGCTTGCGGTTTCCACCATCCTCAGTCTCATCTACATTGTTGTGGCGATTGTTTTATCAGTCAGAGACGGTATAATTTAAATGATGATCAAGACTTTACCTATAATAATGGATGAACCTGATTCTTGGCGCTTTTTTTTGTTGCTTGTAGGAGTAAAAGCATCTCCAAGAGACTACGAGATACAAGGATCATCATTAAGCAAACTCTTCACCATCACAGGAGCAGCAGCAAACTTGGTCTTCGCATTCAACACAGGGATGCTTCCAGAGATTCAGGTGATGGTTTGCTTATGTATAGTCTTCAGTTGCATGAATGATCTTTCTTACTAACACTGGTCTTTCTGCAATGATAGGCAACAGTGAGACAACCAGTTGTGAAAAACATGATGAAGGCTCTATACTTTCAATTCACAGCCGGTGTTCTACCAATGTACGCTGTTACATTCATTGGATACTGGGCTTACGGTTCCTCAACCTCAACCTATTTGCTAAACAGTGTTAATGGCCCACTCTGGGTCAAAGCCCTTGCTAACGTCTCTGCTATCCTCCAGTCAGTTATCTCTTTGCACGTAAGTCTATGCTTCTTAACGTACACTACACTGTTTCAAACTCTTTAAAACTTTTGCTCACTTCTTCTTTGTTTTTGTAGATATTTGCAAGTCCAACATATGAGTACATGGACACAAAGTTTGGAGTCAAAGGAAACCCATTGGCTTTAAAAAACTTGACGTTTAGGATCATGGCCCGAGGAGGGTACATAGCGGTTAGCACACTTGTCTCGGCTCTCTTGCCGTTCCTTGGGGACTTCATGAGTCTCACTGGTGCAGTGAGCACATTCCCTCTCACATTCATTCTAGCCAATCACATGTACTACAAGGCTATGAACAATAAGCTTAATCCTTTGCAAAAGATATGGCATTGGCTTAATGTTGTCTTCTTCAGTTTGATGTCTCTTGCTGCCGCCATTGCAGCTGTTAGACTCATCGCCCTTGACTCCAAAAACTTTCACGTATTTGCGGATATGTAATTCATTATGCATACACATAATATATATAGTCATTGCATTATTGTTCTTAGGCAAGGTTTCTTGTATTCTCCTTTTGTATATATATATAATTATAACTATTAGAGATCCTAAATAAAATAACATGTAACAAAAGAATACAATGTACCAAAGTTCTAGCTGATATTAAGGCAGTTCGAAGAACCACCTCTATCAAACTCGGTTTGATCTATATAGGAAAAAATGACACCTCGGTTCCTATCCTCCACGATCATTTGCTCACTCTATTAAGCCATAGATGCAAGGAAGCGAGTCATCTCCTTCCATGCCCCATTTCTTTAGAGCCAATCTCCTATGGAAACTAGTTATGAAGCAAAAAGAGGCTGGTCAACCAGGTTGTCGATTATATTCACCATATTTGAAGAGTCCGTCTCAAAGTATCCATAGATTGTTGGAGTACATGACCACCTACTTTCTGATGTGATGTTGCCCAACCATCAACCAAATGAAGAAGAAGTCTTATGCAATTTGTATTGTATGACACACTGATCGATCAACAAATGTCTCAAGATTATCTCTGAAACGGCTACGTAACTTTAGTTGTGCGTATTAAGCTTCTGACTATCCATTTTGTCTTGTAGCTCTTCTCAATAGCTTTCATGTGAACTTAGTGGTTAAAGTTGATAGATCAAAAAAAGGACCAATCACTAAACCCTACACACTTTTAACTGATCATCTATCGTGGAGTTCCGACTCCATCATCAATCTGTATGGCCGCTACGTTATAAAACGTTATATCAATGAAAAAGTAAAAGATTATATCATTGAGAAAAAGAAGAAAGTATGACCACTACTACTTCAGTCAAAAAGTAGCAAATTATTTAAAAGATGGCTTTCCCAAAGTTACTGCGCGTGTGGTCGAGGTATGAACAGGAGAAGAAAGGTAAAGCCTCTTATCAAATCATTATAAAAAAGCTCTTTAGCTCCAGAGACTACAAGTGCCAGCAATCATGAATGCCACAGGAGCTAAGAACCGTACGAGCGATGTTAATGATGGAGAACATTTTGATATCGAAGTCCCTGGCACTGCTCATCAGATTAGCAGCGGTTTGTAACGTTTCTCCCCCCCCTTCCTTTTTCTCTTGTTATCTTAAGAGCTTAACTTAATATGATCACATCAATATTGCTTAACACTACCTAAGGTTTATGTTGTGAACAAACGCGAATTAACCTAAAGAAACTTAAGGCAAACAACGGTTGTATAGTTTCTATATTGATTATGTAATTATTTATACTATCTCAAAACCCGATATATTTTTTTCTCTTTAGACAAAAACATATTTAGTAGCACTTCGTCCTAATGAATGTCGCTGAGAATCTAACACTTTATAAGTATGTTCTTGTGGAATGTACAGATTCATGGTTTCAAGTGGCGTTCGTTCTGACAACCGGTATAAACAACGCCTATGTGTTGGGATATTCAGGAACAGTAATGGTTCCTTTAGGTTGGGTTGGTGGTGTGGTTGGTCTTATTATTGCAACTGCGATCTCTCTCTATGCGAACGCTCTTGTGGCCAAGCTTCATGAGTTTGGTGGCAAGAGACATATTCGTTACAGAGACCTCGCTGGTTTCATTTACGGTAAGAGAAACCAAACTTATTAACTCTGTTTTTACTTTCAATTGTAATGATTGGTTCTCTTCTTTATCAGGTAGAAAGGCTTATTGTCTTACATGGGGATTGCAATATGTTAATCTTTTCATGATTAACTGTGGATTCATCATACTAGCTGGTTCCGCTTTAAAGGTAATAAACCATTTTGTCTTAGTTTCTTTGGTTTCTTGTGAGACAAGTTAGTTACACTCGGAGTGTGTTTTGTTTCTACAGGCTGTTTATGTGCTTTTTAGGGATGATCATGCCATGAAACTACCTCATTTCATAGCCATCGCTGGTCTGATTTGCACGGTTTTCGCCATTGGTGTTCCTCACTTATCAGCTCTTGGGATATGGCTTGTAGTTTCAACCATCTTAAGTCTCATCTTCATCATTGTCGCAATAGTGCTAGCAGTTAAAGATGGTATGTAACAAAAATGATGATCAGGCTTCAAGTGTCAACCATGCTTATGGTTCTTTTTGTTGGTTTTAGGAGTGAAAACACCTTCAAGAGACTACGAGATACAAGGATCACCGTTGAGTAAACTTTTTACCATCACAGCTGCAGCAGCAAATCTTACTTTTGTATTCAACACTGGGATGCTTCCAGAAATTCAGGTTCTAAAAACTGTTTTAACGTTTTGAAAATGTGATTTTCTTTTTGTTTATATATAAACGTTAATAATCCTTCTTATGTATGCTGCTTTGGTAGGCCACAGTGAGGCAACCGGTTGTGAAAAACATGATGAAGGCTCTATATTTCCAGTTCACTGTCGGTGTTTTACCGATGTTGGCGGTTACATTCATTGGATATTGGGCTTACGGTTCCTCAACCTCGACCTATCTGCTAAACAGTGTTACTGGCCCACTCTGGGTCAAAGCCCTTGCTAACATCTCAGCTTTCCTTCAATCAGTTATCTGTTTACACGTAAGTTTTTTTTTTTTTTGCATGATCGTTTCAAACTACTTAAAACAATTGTGTAAATTGTATTAAACTATTAACAAAATAAGTCCGGTCATGAGCATAGGCATGAGTATAGACAAGGGAAATATTAGTCTATGACCTCCAAATTTTATGAAAATGTATATAAATATAGACTTCTAAATTTGCTAAAAAATTCTTTACAAATTTTCTATAATTTCCAAATCTCAGGATCGACCATAATTGTATATCAACATTTATACAAGTATTAGATAAAACTAAAAGCTAGTGATTCTTATTCTTTTTTTTTTTGATAACTAGTGATTCTTATTCTTCATTTCAAAACTAAGTGTCTTGGCTAAAACTGGTCCATGACATCATAATCTAGAGAAACATTTGTTTCGACTATCATTTTAAAAAAAAAAATATATACATAGATCTTATAAATTCTTAAATGTAAGACGAAATTTTTAATTAAAATTTACTTTAAAATGTTTATAGTCCTCTAGATTTCGGTCTTAGTTTAGGTAAATGCACTTATCTTACACATCTCTTTCTGTTGTAGATATTTGCGAGTCCAACATATGAGTATATGGACACAAAGTTTGGAGTCGCAGGAAGCACATTGGCTTTAAAGAACTTGACGTTTAGGATCATGGCCCGAGGCGGATACCTCGCGGTAAGCACGCTTCTCTCAGCGCTTTTTCCATTTCTTGGGGACTTCATGAGCTTCACTGGTGCAGTGAGCACGATCCCTCTCACGTTCATACTAGCCAACCACATGTACTACAAGGCTAAGAACAATAAACTCAACCCTATGCAAAAGCTATGGCATTGGCTCAACGTTGTCTTCTTCAGTTTGATGGCTGCTGCTGCAGCCATTGCAGCTCTCAGGCTCATCTCCGTTGATTCCAAGAACTTCCACGTTTTTGCCGATCTGTAATTTATTTTTATATGTCTATATATAGTCATTGTAATTTTATTCTTAATAAAAACCCGTTATAGGGTAAATAAAACATAAATTATACAAACAACTATTTTCATGATATAACAATGTTTTAATATTTACTTTTTAATAAAATTTCATCATTACACTTGGATGAAATTTTAACTATATAAAATGTCTTTCTTTAATTTTATAATCAAGTATAAACCAAGAACAAATAATATAGTTGCCGATAACTTTCTACATTTTTTTTTAACTTTCTAAATTTGTAAAAATAGTATAGTTATAAAATAATAATAATAATAATAATAATAATAATAAAAGTTTCATCTTCCAATGATTTGGTGATACATTTTCAAATTAAAAAAAAAAAATTCAGACAGGACAAAGTGGAACCCACTGTCTCCACCAAAGCAAAGCTCTCTAGCATCAAAAAAAAAAAAAGGTAAAGCCTTTAGATATACACTAACACTATCTGTCTCATTATTTTGTCGAACGTGCTCTCGACAATCATTACCCCTTTCATCTAACTTCGTCTTCTCCTCTCCACATCTAGCTTTCTCCTTTTGATTTCGCATTTTTTGTTCAGATCCACGGAGAGGTAAATAAGACTCCACCTTTTGTTAAATGATCTACACAATTTCATTTTTTACAATGTTTATAGGAAAAAAGAATCAATCTTTTGTTCTGAATTTTTTTTTAATGATTTGATCACCAAATGATTCTGATGCGAATTTTTTTATTTTACCAATGGACGGATCGGTTTTGTTTTGAACATCTTGAACTGAAGCATCTGTTCAATGTGGATGAGTCAAGAATGCTTGATGGGTGTTTTTCTTAGTGTTCCGGTTTTGAAAGGTGGATATGGTTTTGTTTTGGTGTATAGTGAGGAAGAGAGAAAGAACAGATAGTGAAGAAGCAAAGGAGGGAAACGATGTCGTTTACAGGAACGCAGGAGAAATGCAGGGCGTGCGAGAAGACAGTGTACCCTATGGAGCTTCTCTCAGCTGATGGAGTTCCTTTTCACAAGTCTTGCTTCAAATGCTCTCACTGCAAATCCACCCTTCAAGTCAGTTTCTTTTTCCCCCTTTCATCACTTCTATCTATGAATATGAATGAATGTTTGATAATATCTTAGATTATCTACATTTATGTTTTCATATGATCATAGTCATTAGTTCTTTGAAAGTTATGCGGGTTTTCTTGAAGTGTTTTATCTAGAGAGATCAGATTGTTGGCTTAACCCATACACTTTTTTATCTAAAATGTCTTTGATGGCTATGGTTTTCTTACAGCTGAGCAATTATTCATCGATGGAAGGTGTGTTATACTGTAAGCCTCATTTTGAGCAGCTCTTCAAGGAGACTGGTAGTTTCAACAAGAACTTTCAGTCACGTATGTTACTCACTCTTCACCTTCTGATCCTACTTTTACTTGCTGCGTTTTGTGGTCTCAACTTTCTAATTTTGATCTTCCCCTCACAGCTGCAAAGCCATTAACTGACAAGCCATCCCCTGAGATGGTAAACATTTCCTCTTAAAAAATGTTCCCATGGTTAATTATATAGTTTACATGAACTTGTGATACATCTCTTATTGGTTGTTCTCAGACAAGGACACCTAGCCGAGTTGCTGGAATGTTCTCTGGAACACAAGACAAATGCGCTACTTGCAGTAAAACCGTGTACCCTATCGAAAAGGTAACTGTGGAGAGCCAGTGCTACCACAAGTCTTGCTTCAAGTGTTCACATGGAGGCTGTCCCATCTCTCCATCCAACTACGCAGCTCTTGAAGGGATCTTGTACTGCAAACATCATTTCGCTCAGCTTTTCAAGGAGAAAGGAAGTTACAATCACCTCATCAAATCTGCTTCCATCAAACGCTCCGCTGCTGCCGCCACAGCTGCTGCTGCTGCTGCTGCCGTAGAAGCCGTCCCTGAATCTTAAGTTTGAAAAAGGTGTTACCACCTAAACTGGTTTCAGATTGTCTTTCTTTGTGTTACTTTTTACCTGTACTCACTTGTTTATGTTCTTGTCTCTGCTGAGTTTGTTCTTGTTGTGATTCTGACTACTATGCAGCTTTAAAAACAAACACTGTGTACCTTATCTTTGAATGGTATACAAGCTATATTTCACAAATGGTACCATGAATGTGATCAGTCGCACAATATATACATATCACATAAACTCTTGAAAACCTATGCACATTTGAAGTTTGAAAAGTAGCTGCACATCAAAAAACCTCCCATGATCTCATCATCTTTCACTGTAATCCAAAGACATCATTATAGGTAAGACTTGGAAGCTTGAACAGACGCTTGCTTTGCCAGCTCCACTGGTCTGTTAACACATCCATGCGATTACCAATGACTCCAACGATGCGGTAGTCTCTTTCCAACTCTTCCTTCTGTCTTGTATCTTTCCTGCAAACAAGAGAGTATGTAAAGTTCTTTTATCCTTTGATAAATGTGAATGAAACTAGTAGTTAACTTCTATTGCAAACCTCATGATCAAACCGGACCAGTGGCTGTATCCTCTAGATTTTAACTGCTCCACTGTGGAGTTTCTCTCTCTTTCGGGTTTTCTTGATAACAGAACCATTGAATAGCCTTGTGATCTTACCTTAGAGTATAGTTCAAGTGTTAGTTTGCTTCTCTGATGCTTTGCTTCTTCAGTGTAACTCTCTTGTTCTATCCTACACATAGAGAAGAAAAAGAAGAAACATTAAAAATTAAAGTAATTCTCGAACCTATAAAACGATCCAGACTAATTCCTAGAGGAGGTGCAGCCCAGGTTGATTAGCAACCCAACCCAAAACTAGATTATCACTAGACCACCGTAGCGTAGTTACTTCCTGAAAATCAAACACTTAAGAAGGGTAAACTTACAGGTTGATATCATCAACATCGATCACAACAACATCCCGGTTATCATTCCCGGATTTGATGGTCTTGAAGTAAGTGAGAACCATTTGGATAGTGAAGTTTAACTCTCTCAAGTATACTCCTTGTTTGATTCTTTGTAAAGCAAAGTCTCTGCATAGCAATGGTAACTCAAAACTACTGTCTTCCTCTTCTTTTTCATCCAAGCTATTGAGTTTAGAGTGTAAGGACAAGATTCTGCAGTAACTCAAACTCTCATCATCAACGAGTCTTTGAACCTGGATGATTCCAGAGTTTTTGTTTTCGCAGCTTTGTAACATGGCTGATATAGCTATAAGAAGAGTAACCATCAAGACACCGAATGTCACAAGAGAAGCAATGAAGATGGTAGCTGCTAAAGATGTCATGTAACATCCAGAATCTATCGAAAACCGACTTCCCATCTCTGCAACAAGAACTGGTTTAGCTTTTGAATCAGACCAAACTAGTCAGATGTTTTGAAAGATTATGAATGTGTATATATACCGGAGTTTCCTCGGCTGGTGAGACCTGAGAGTTCCCTCTCCATCTGATGCGCATAAGCCGACATTTTTGTAACCTTATTTTAGCAAGAAACAACTATGAATGATAATAGAAACATCATCCATTGTTTTAGAAGAATATTTATTTTTAAAAAAATGTTCTGGATCTGTTTTTGATAATTTCATTACCTTGTAGAAGCTCCAGCGCTATAAAGAGAATCTTTCTTCGACCAAGATCTGAACACAATCTGCCCCTTGGTCACAAGAAAACAGGAGAGATACACATGTGACTCTTGTGTCATCAGCTCAGCTTATATTCAAGATTCTTTACTATATCAGGATAACATCGTCTTCTTACTCTTTTTGTAATATAATTTGAGGCGGTGATTTTTGTTTTCTTTTCCTTATTTCGTGGAGACATGCAAAAAAAAGTAATATAAACTCAAAATGTAATTACAGACAATCCTTTTCTTGAGTTATATATTTTATAGTTTTCATGTCCTTTTAGGTCTTTTCCAATAAGCGATAAACATATAGACATGCTAGAAGACTCCATGGCATATATTTGAACTCTAATACTTGTAGAAGTGGCGTGTAATCCTACAGTAACCATTCACCATATTAGCCATGATAAACTTTAATAATTGTAATGTTGAGAAATTATATGTCTATCAAAAGATTACTAATGTCTTAGCAAAGCATCATACGTCTCATGCTGTTATGATATATCATTGACAATTATGATATATCATCGCAAAATTGTCAATCACTTATTTGTTTTTTCAAAAAACTAGGAGAATAGAAATTAAAAAAATATATAATGATGCGAATGGGTAACACATCTAACTTGCTAGCACAAAATGAGAAAAGAAAACACGTAGTCTTAACTCATAATCTATACAAACTTCTTGTAGTTTTATCAATTTTTGCCTTTTATCGAAGCATCTCAATCTTTGGAACCATACGATGTCGGTATATACGTATGTATTTCGATTATCATGCATATACGACAGTACCAATTTTCAACCGTATGATAAAGATTTAATTATCTTTAGAATTTATTTTTGGAAGAACTTGGAAACTGGTCCCGCCGTCATCAGTATTGTATGGCCAATGTCTTAGCGTATCAGTAGAGATGAAAAGGAAATCTAACAAATGTTTTGTGAGCTTTAACTAGTTCTGTCCTAACTCCTATCCAATAAGGGGAAATAATATACATGTACCTTAGACTGGACAAATATTATCTGCACTATATAATCCGATATATTTCTTTAAAAGCTAGTAGATTAAGATTAATATTTTTGATCAACAACCAATTAAACAATTTACAAGAAACTTCTTGTTAAGTTAACCAAACAAGATGACTAGAAAGAATGATATAAAACTTGATAGTAATCTTCTTCCATACAAACCAATGGCTTTCGAGTTTTTGGGGGTAATATAATGAGTTTTGTCTTTTGTTATTATTGTTTATAAGATATGCATCTATTTTGACCAAAAAAAAAAGATATGCATCTATCAATCATGTATATGTATGTATCTGTGACGTATGCAAACAGTTGAATCTAAATCACTATCTTCGACTTCAATTATTATAAGAACTTTAATTATTGATTCTTATAATAAGCTGAAATAGGGTCCATTCCTCACAATTATGCATGTATGACCCCTCCTAGATGTTGGAGAGGGATTTGGCATCCTCATGGCGTCGAATAACGATTAGGTCCGGCGGAATCGGGAAAGATCGATCTGCCGGTGTCGGCATGAAGCGATCTTAGCGGCAGTGCTACGATTCGATCGACTTCGGTTAGCGTCGGCTCAGCGAACCATCGTTTCGAAACCATCGAGCGCAAAGATTGGGCTGGGCCTCAGGGCAAACTATTCTTAGGCGAACAAAGACATACCCGAAGGCTATAAAAGGCGGTGAAGAGAAAGCGATCCGCGAACAAGGCATTGGCGAATCAGGGTTTTCAACCAATCGAGCTCGGTGTTTCGTTGAGTCTTTTCGACAAAGCTCCAACCTTTCTCTCTTTCATTAATCTCTTTGTAAACTTCGTTTGTTCTCATACACGATCGATAAGCGTCTTTGTAAGACCCTGAAACCGAGTTTATTTCCTTATCGATCGATCGACCAAGCTTCGTATTCAACATTTGCCAGGTGGGACTCGTAAGGCCCCACGGTGAAATGAATATGACTGGTCGATCGATATAAACCGGTTTTACTAAACGTTATCGATCGTATGATAACGAACGTTTACAAAGAGATTAATAAAGGAAAGGTTGGAGCTGTTGAACTTCCGAAAACTGTAGCGGCTCGATTGGTCGGCTACCAGATCTTGCCGTCGATATCTTAATGTCGCTTGATCTCTTCGTCGTCTCTTTCTTCGTATATCTTTGTTCAAAGCTTTGCTTCTTGGTGGCCATTTCGCTGACCGGCGGCTTAACGTGGCGATAACGTAAGACGGCCGTCGTCGATTCTTGACGACTTCGACTGACGGCCCGGTAATCGCTATTCGATAGGCCTGTGGAAGATCCTCTCAACGATAAGCGATCCACTTGTGAAGGATCGCGGTTCTTATGGGGTAGAGTTGGTTAGAATAGCGGTTCAGTTCGGTCTCGTTGGGTTCGATCGGTAGCGGTATGCTTGCGATGCTCACGATGTTGTTAATCGACCGCTCGGCGAGATAACTGTTGTTTGAGCGATCACCGATCGAGTATGGTTGATAATCGCTCGGTAAGTAGTTGTCAAAGTAGTGTGTAGGGTGTGAGACTGTTTGCGGGCCTCGAACTAAACTGGTTTTGGCAAGCTGTGGCCGACGATCGATCGACTGGTCGATGTGAGTCAAGCCGACTTGATTTTGTCCGTTGCATACTTGCGGGAGATACCGTGATCGTATTCGATCGCTAAAAGCACCGTTCATGGTTTGTTAGTCGTTGGTCGATCGATTCCCATTCGATCATGTTCCTTGAGTAGTTCACGGTCGTTTGCTCGTTGGTGAGTCTACCGATCGATCGGTCGGTCAGTTAGGGTTGATCGGTTGGCTAGGCGATCCTGCGATCCTGCTGCGACCCTTGTTTGGTAATCCTGCAATCGGCGGTCGTCGTTTGTCTCTATGGTTTTCGCGGTCGATTGATTGGTTGGTGCATGCTGTTGATCGGTCGGCTTTCCGTCGTTTGAACTACGTGCTTGGCGATTGATCGATCGATCGATCGGTTGGGGTTGATCGGTTGGCTGGGCGATCTATTCCAACGATCATGCACGAGGCGATCCTTGTTTTAGATGATCTTGCAATCGGCGGGTCGTCGTTAAGAAAGCGTTGCGATTGATGGCGATCTGTTGGCGCTAGCGTGAACCGTCAGTTTGGGTTGAGTCCGACGGATGGGTTTTGAGCAATCCTGAAGTTGCAGGCGATCGCCAGAGTCTGGTCCTTGATGACTTGATTGACTCCATTTCGTTATCATCGCGATGGGGCGTTTGGAGATTCGATCTCGCTCGAGCTTGATCGGTCGATGAGCAGGATTGGGGCGATGTTGATCCTACTCACTCTACTTTAGAAGGGATTTCTTCGCTGATGGAGAAAAGTCGGCGTCGGTATGACCTTTATGATCGAGATCCGACAAGCGTCCATGGAATCTGCAGTGGATATTGCGGTGTTTATGAGTCATTTTGGGAAGATTCAAAGTTGTGGTTTCTGATCCTCCGTTTAATCACCTCTTATTTCTTTTAGCGGTCGTGTCAATCAGCGGCTGGCGGCGAATGTTGCCGAGATCCCATCGCGGAGGGTCAATTGGCGTTCTTCCGCCAAAGAGGAAGAAAAAGGGCTAAGTCTTTGAAAGAGGTGAGGGCTGATCCTTCGAGGATGAAAGGAAGCCGAGCGCCGCGTGAGCCGAGGCGATGGCGAGATGGAAGACAATCGAGAGGACATCCATGTAGAAATTCCAAAGGCCTATCTGGCAAGGATCATCGGGAGGAGAACTAGCCGAGTGAAGCGACTTCGCCATGCCGTAAGCGGGGCGCCAGATATCTCCAAACTTATGTTTCGAACAAGTTTTCGAATCAGCTCGTCGCGAGATGTAAACATTTGATTAAGAGAATGCTTTGTTGATAGTCTGATTGCTGGTGATTGATCGAATGGTGGTTTAGTCATTTGCCATGATCAAGGCAAAAGTGACAAGACGTGCTCATTTGGTGTTTGGACGAAGTGGCGTGGTGTCATCTGCCTGAGGCTGCGTGATGTGTGGTCATTCTAGTCGATCGAAAGTGACGTAAAAGCGTTCACATGACGCCTTTGTGACCAAGTTAACGGTATTGTGATGTGTAGTCATTCGGACTGACCGAAAGTGACTTACAAGCGTTCACTCGACGCCTTTGAAAATATCCGCTAATGGCGTATGTGGGCTTTGTGACGTACAATCATTCGATCTATTCGAAAGTGATGTACAAGTGTTCACATGATGCCTCTGTGACCAAGTTAATGGTATTGTGATGTGTAGTCATTTGGACTGACCGAAAGTGACGTACAAGCGTTCACTCGACGCCTTTGAAAACGTTCGTTAATGGCGTATGTGGGCTCTGTGATGTGCAATCATTCGATCTATTCGAAAGTGATGTACAAGCGTTCACATGATGCCTTCGTGACCAAGTTAATGGTATTGTGATGTGTAGTCATTCGGACTGACCGAAAGTGACGTACAAGCGTTCACTCGACGCCTTTGAAAACGTTCGTTAATGGCGTATGTGCGCTGTGTGATGTGCAATCATTCGATCTATTCGAAAGTGATGTACAAGCGTTCACATGACGTCTTCGTGACCAAGTTAATGGTATTGTGATGTGTAGTCATTGAATTAACCAAAAGTGACTTACAAGCATTCACTCGACGCCTTTGAAAATATCCGCTAATGGCGTATGTGGGCTTTGTGATGTGCAATCATTCGATCTATTCGAAGTGATGTACAAGCGTTCACATGATGCCTCCGTGACCAAGTTAATGGTATTGTGATGTGTAGTCATTGGACTGACCGAAAGTGGCGTCTGGCGTTCACTCGGCGCCTTTGAAAACATATGTTCCAAATACTAAGCGTGGGATGTGCAATCATTAGATCTACTCGGCGTTGTGTTTGCTTCCGTCGTCTGAGTCGGTTCCTTGCCTTTGTTGTTGGCGATGGATGCCAACTTCAATCCCAAAGCTACGACCTCACTCATCAAATTTTACTCAGCGGCGGTGAGCGGCTATGATTGCGGGTTCACGAGAATGAAAAGTTCTGCGGCTACTGATTTTGTTTAGAAGCAAGTATACCGGCGATCAATCAGTCGCGAGCTGAAGTTGGACTTCGGGTACTCTGCTCGTCAATGAAAGAAGTGTGTTGTTGATCGATTGAGCCGTGTGAAGCGTGGTCGTTCGATCGGGGCAAAACGCAAGGAGAAACTTATTTTTCAGGCGGGCTTACGGGACTCGGCCTCAATGGATGTGCTGAAAGACACAGGTATGCTATTCCAAAGGAGCTGATCGATACCTTGATGTTAATCGAGGCAAAATTCAGGAGAGAGATGGAGGAAGTCATTGTCAAGGTTATCTTAGGCGGGACCTCATTCTTCCCGCTTCCACGGTCTCGAGGCATCCGAGTTTGGATCAGTCGACTCAAGCTCGGAAGCGTCGACCCGATCGCCGTCTGCTCTCGATCTTCTGCCGGCTAGCGAGCTTCCTGCATCTAAGGAACACCGATCGAAAACCGAGCTTATGGTCGCGGACTTGGAGGAGTAAGGCCCGAGGCGTCGGTGCTACCTCTTTGGATCGGCGAAGGCTAGTCGTGGCGGCCGGCCGCATGTTGTTTTTATCACTTACGTTTCGTCTATTTTTCTTTGGATGTCTCCTCTGGATTTGTTGTTGATTTTGAACTCTATAATCACTTTGGTTCTGTCATTTGAGTCGGATTTTCTTGCTTCATTTGATCTTTATCCTTGACCAATCGATCGATCATCGGCTGATTCTTCATTTGTTGGAGTTATCGGTAAACCTTGACCCATCGATCTATTGCTTGACATTCGCCTCTTCGGTCAGTTGACTAGCAAGGGGATGACTGATGCCAGGGAGAACCCTTTCGCTCTGGCGGCGAAGTACTTGCTTGTACTCAGGCTATGTGACGTGTAGTCATTCGGATGGTTTAAAAATGACATACATGCGTTCATAAAATGCCTTTGGGAATATGTGTGCGGACCGTTCATTCAAAGCTTGCTTAAACCTGGCTAATGAACCAGTGGTTGTGCTTGAAGTGATGCATCGATCAAGTGGGGTGGCTAACTTGAACCTCCGTCGATCGATTGATCACTGATAGAGGAAGTTGAACTTCGTGTCCTCTACTCTTTGTGGAAGAAGTGCGTTGTTGGTCACTTGGCGGAGTGCGGTGAGGTCGTCGAACAAGTGGAGTGGCTTGAATCTCCATCAATCGATCGATTACTTGATAGGCGGAAGCCATGTTATCGATCGACCATGCCTGATGTTGAAGCTGCTGCAGCATGGGGGTCTCGCTTTTGCAAACAAGTGACTGAATCTTTTGATGATAAGCGTTGCTGGTTATTGGAGATGAGGATTGTTCTTTGTGTAGATGATCATGGTGAGCATAAAGAGCATCGTGGCACCTCCTGGCGAACTTTCAAAGAGCGGCGAATGGGGTGATTGTCGAGAATGGAGCGGTGCGAAGCAGAATATGTGACTTTGAGTTTGTCCTGCAGCGGCGATACTCCGTCGATCGATCGACCGGTGATTGTTTGACGGTTGATGTTGGCCGATCGATTGTATCGCGCTGTTTTGGAGAAGAATTTTCCCATGAAGAGCGGGAGTGAAGCACTTCGCTTCGTGCTTGAGTCATGTGATCGTCACCGTTCGGGGAGTGAAAGTGATGTACATGCGTTCACATGATTCTCGTGCGACACGATTCGTCGTTCGAACAAACCACAGTGTAGATCGTTGGTCAGATCTGGACCGCGATGTATATTCATTCTTAGCGGTCGAAAGTGACATATAAGCGTTTGCACGGTGCCTTCGTGAGTACTCCTTCCCATGATGGGGATGTAGGTTTATTTTTTTTATTTGGAGTATGGCTGAACGATGGCGGTAGCGTACCAGTAAGGAGATCAAGTCGATCGTAGTTCGATTTGACCAAATGGCGTTTTCATTTCTATGATGAAAGCAAAAGTGAAAAGAACATGCTCATTTGGTATGTGGGCAGAAATGACGTGGTGTCATCTGCGAAGGCTGGATGAAACGGCGTGTTATCATTCGTTCAGCGTCGAGTGAAAGTGATCGAGTCATTAAGCTTTGGGGCGGTGGACCAGCTCTTGGCTAAAACTGCCTTAGGCGAATTCTCTCACGGACCCGACAGAATCTTCGCAAGGGGGGATCCTCCCAGGATAACGTTTAAACGTTGTGGTTGCTCTTTTGGTCGTGTGGTTATTTCGGCTCGAAAGTTGAGGCGGTAATGCAAGTCTGGATTTTCGTTGGTAGAGAATGATCGGCTCCAGCTTGTCTACGGACTGTTGGTCTTGCGTCGCTTGAGCTTTGCGAAGATTTGGGATTTTCTTGTTAAGCTCGTCCTGAAGATCGGTCGTCTCCATCTCATCGGATTGACCATCTGACCGTAGTTCCCATTGAAGCTCGTTCTGAGGGTGGGAGGACTCCTTTCGCTTGGCATCCAAGATGTGTTGAGCATCGAGTCATTGAGCCTTCTTACGGGGCGACCGATCCCAACTGGTGCACCATCAACTTTCATATGTGTGTTGTCGGTGGAGGTGAGACTTGCGATCGTCATGCCGATCTCTGGTTGAGCGAATGTTGTATGTCTCCTGATAGCTTTTTATTTATGGACGGAGCGTGAGACGGTGTAGTTCAGATCGTGAAGATCTTTCTACGAGATTTCGGCTTTTCTTCGTCGTATGGTGAGTCCTCGCCGTCGCGGTCGCCATCGTCTGGCGTTGAAATTTCATCGATCGTCTTCCCTCTTAATGAAATTCTTTAAATCTTGTAGAGCGTCTTCGATGGTAATCGTCGGGTTCTCATAAAGGTAATCCCGGAATTTGGAGTTGATCCATAACGCGTTGGCCAGGACTTCAACGGTGGTGTTATCCGGGGTTGGGATGCTGGACAATACGTTTTTGAATCTTTCCATGAAGTCCTTGAGGCTTTCGCTCTGTGATTGGGATAGCTTCCACAGGTCGGCCATAGACACTTGACGGGACCACATGATGTAGTTTTGAGGAAGGGCGGATAGTCGTGGAAGCCGTCGATCGAACCTTCTTGCAGGTGGGAGAACCAACTTAGGTCCGTCCGGAGACTCTCGACGAAGAGTTGGCAGAGACTCGCATCTCTTTCTTCGTCGGCGAAGTGGTTGCGACCCATGGCGATGTTGAAGGCGGTTACGTGGTCGGCCGGATCTGTGCTGTGTATGGAGGGATCTGAAGTTTCTCTGCTGATCCTAACCCGTTATCCTCTTGGTGAAGGGTTTTAGCGGGTAGAGGCTAGAAACGCGTTCGATCGTCGGCACGGACGTCTTGGCGTGATGGATCTTAAGCGTGGATTCTGGGGAAAGTTGCAGATCTGCGATCTGGCGACTGGTTGAGGAGGTCGAGCCATCGGTCGCCATGCCGTTTGTTTGCTGGTTCGCCGCCTCCAGAGTGGCGAACGATCTTCGTCTTCGCGGTTTCAGTTCCGTGCTTTCGCCGTCCCAGGTGCGAAGCGGGAGAGGCGCCAGACGTTCGTTGTAATATTAGTTTCTTCTTGTTGAATGAAGCGTGCCATGATGGCTTGCAGCATCTCGAGAACGACGGGACGGCGGCGGCGCGGGAGGCGGCGTAGCGAAGTTGACGGTCGGTCGCCGTCGGCGGGTGTGTCATCGGGAATCATACTGACGTTGTCAGCGTTACTCTGTAAGGCCCCGGTGGGCCAAATGTTGAATCTGAGTTTGGTCGATCGATTGATAGTGAAATAAACTCGGTTTTGTGGGTCTTACAAAGACGTTTATTGATCGTGTATGATAACGAACAAGTTTACAAAGAGATTAATAAAGGAGAAAGGTTGGAGCTTTGTTGAAAGACTCCAACGAAAACTAGCGGCTCGATTGGTGGAAACCCTAGATCTTGCCGTCGGTGTCTTAGTGTCGTTTGCGGATCCTTTCTCTTGCTCTTGATCGTCTTTTATAGCCTTCGTGGGTATGTCTTTTGTTATACAAGAATAGTTTGCCCTGAGGCCCATGCCCAATCTTTGCGTTCGATGGGCTTGGAGCGAACGATGGTTCGTTGAGCGCTAACGAAGCCGATCGACCGTAAGACCAAGCCGTTAAGATCGGTCTTCTTGCCGATCGACCGGTTCTTGGACTGATCTTTGGCCCGATTCCGTTCGTGGACCGAATCCTGTTATTCGATGGGCCTTGTGGAGGGATGCCAAATCCCTCTCCAACACTAGATTGTAGTTTTTCATGCATTTACATATTTTTGGATTGAAAATTATAAAAATAGTTCGTGGAAAATATGTCTGTTATTGGGTATGCGCACGGAGGCCATTCTCTACGCCCATCTTGTAAGCCATTTATATTCATCCTTCTATTAACATGTTCATATTCACATTTTTTATTTATTTTGTTTCTATCGAAAATAGATCAAATGATCACCAGACTTCTTTGAAGAAACTGTGCTAATTCGACCTATTTTGATATATGCATTGGAGGCTCGTCTCGTCTCGTCTCGAAGAAGACTGATGATCATTTGATACATGCATACAGGCCCGTTTTGAAGCCCATTACATAAGCCCATTTATTTCTTCTTTTTTTTTGGTCGAAAATAGATCAAATGATGATCACTCCTTGAGTGTAATCAACACTTCCTCATATCTCTTTCGCACAAACTCGAAGAAGAAGAAGAAGAGCATCCATCATCATCCTCCATGGATGCAGCAATCAAATGCAGCTCCACCTTCCTCCACCGCACCAATCTCAACACTCTCTTCTCCAACCACACGTTCCCTAACCCCCGCGCCTCCAATTTCAACCGGCGAGCCGCGGCGCAGCCACTCTCGCTCTCCGCCAAGGACACAACAAGAATCAGCGAACCCGAAAACGTCGCCGTAGTGGAGAAACCTCCTCTATCAACGAGATTCCTCGTCTCCGATGGACTTCCTTCCCCGTTCGGCGCCACCGTTAGAGATAACGGCGTCAATTTCTCCGTCTACTCTTCGAACTCCGTCTCCGCCACCATCTGCTTGATCTCCCTCTCCGATCTCCGTCAGGTTAGCATCTTCACACGCGCGAGTGTGCGCGTGATCTCCGATTCGATGTAATCTATTGGTTTATTCCGGTTATATATATTGTAAACCGGTTTAGTAAACATTAATATATTTACATTGATCATAGCTATATATAGTTGATGATTGTTTACATGGTTTCTGGATTTTAGTTTTTGGTTTTTGGATTTTAGATTTTGTTTTTTGATTTTTGGTTTTTGATTTTTCTGCAGATTTTAGTTTTTCAGAAAACTTGAATGTTGATTTTAGATTCAGTTTTTGGTTTTTGATCTTTTTTTTAAAATTTAAATTTTTTGAATTATCTGTATAGTTTTTCTCTGAAGCTTGATTAGTAATTTATTTAATTTTAAAGTTATTTATTATTTTGATGAACTTCACTTATAAGTTAATTTCTTTCTAAAAAACTTAAATTTACTAAAATAAATCTCATTTTTAATAAATAATACCAATAGATCTCTTAACAAATATGTAAAATTTACATTAACTAATTTTAAAATAATTAATTTTATTTTATTTACAAGTTTTTAAACAAATTACTTTTACTTAACCTTATTGTCTATATTTTAAAGAATCAATTATTTAAAAATTTGATTGGATGGTTATTTTAAATTTGGTTTTGTAACTGATAAAAATATTAATAATAAAATCAGTATTTAAAAAGTAAAAAAAAGTATTATATTGGTAGATCTTATAGTTTATAAGCATGAAATAGTCAAATGATGAAAACTAATTTCCCTAACTAATATCAAAATTTATCAGCAGAAATATAATACATATTATTTAAATAGTTAACTTTTAATTTATAGAATTTATTTTTTCGATAAACTTAAAATTTTATGAGTTAATTTGTAATTTACTATAGTAAAGCAAAAAAATCTATAAATATTAATTATTTATTAGGTAAATTATCATTAGAAAAAACAAAAACCAAAAACTAATTGAAAAACTGCAAATAATCAACCTCATAGTAATGTTTACTAAACCGGTTTACAATATAAAACCGGTATAAACCAATATAATCTGACATTTTGATTTTTCCACGTTTGCAGAACAAAGTGACGGAGGAGATTGAGCTCGATCCATCAAGGAATAGAACGGGCCACGCGTGGCACGTGTTCTTGAAAGGAGACTTCGAAGACATGTTGTATGGTTACAGATTCGATGGGAAGTTTTCTCCAGAAGAAGGTCATTACTATGACTCATCCACTATCTTATTGGATCCTTACGCAAAGGTAACTGTAAAAAATTGAAGTGTCGCATAGAGATCATCTCTTGGCTTTTGAATTGGCTCTTAACTCTTTTGGTTTCGTGTTAAAGGCAATTATTAGTAGGGATGAGTTTGGAGTTTTGGGAGATGGTGATAATTGTTGGCCTCAAATGGCGTGTATGGTGCCCACTCTCGACGAAGAGGTACTTCTGAATGCATATAATTTACTTCTTGCTTAGTTTTTTTATGAATACAAAACTATTATGAGTCAGTTTGATACAAATTATTCTTTCTTTTAGTGTGTCAGATCAGTTACTTGTTTAGTAAAATTTAACATGTGTGGTGTTATTGGTCTTTCTTTTTGCTATTCAGTTTGATTGGGAAGGGGATATGCCTCTGAAGCTTTCACAGAAGGACCTTGTCATATATGAAATGCATGTGCGAGGTTTCACACGGCATGAATCTAGCAACATTGAGTTCCCTGGCACGTACCAGGGTGTTGCTGAGAAGCTTGATCATTTGCAGGTACTGGCTTTTTTTTTTTTTTTTTGAATAAATGCTAAATTTTTATTCAAAGAAAAAAACCTTTCTTACAACTTGTGTATCTTTTCTAACAAGTAAGTAAACCTCAAACTTTCTCTACTGATCAAAAACGATGGAAAAGCAAAATCATAAAAGGCTCCATATTTAATGGGTGCTGAACCAAAACTCCATCCCTTTCTCATACTTCTTGTCTCCCCTTCTTCTTATCACAGTAAATTTATTTCTCATTGTTTTATCTAGTCTTTTGATTAAGACCTCAGCAGGAGATGGATCCCCTCCATGCCTCCTTTTGTTTCTTTCTCTCCATATCGTATGTAACACCGCTTGAAACATATATCGCACTGTGAATCCCTCAATCATCTTCCCCTTCTGATCAACTGAGATCATTCTTGTGAGGTCTTCCCACTTTACGGTATATTGATCCCTAAGAACACCCCTCATCAAAGCTTCCCATACTTTTGCCGAGTACGCACATTCAAAGAACAGATGGCTCAACGTTTCCATTGGTTCCTGACATAGACTACAAGTAGTATCAGCATCGATATTCCAATTTCTCATTCTATCACCTGTGGAAAGCCTCCCACGCATAGCCAACCAGGTAATAAAGGAGAATTTTGGTGTAGCATGTTTGAACCATACACCTTGATGCCAAGAACAGGTTTGATACTTCTCGCGAATATTGAGCCAAGTATCTCTTGTTGAGAAGACCTTCTTGTAGCTTCCTTTGTCATTTCTCCAGAGCGGGATATATTCCTCTTGAGTCCAACTTCTCTTATATTTATCTATTTCCATCTCCACTCTGTTCAAAATCAACACCCGATGATCTCGTCTCCTATGGTTTCTACTATCTTCTACCACAGCATTCACTGGAATACCCATATCGATATAGCCTCCATTTCCCACAACATCCTGCAAACAGCCCAAAGAAGACCATTTCTCATGCCAAAAAGATGTTCTTTTGCCATTTCTAATCTCCACTTTTAGCTCTTCTTTCGGAATAGGTTTACTATTGTGAAAACTTTTAGCTCTTCTTTCGGAATAGGTTTACTATAAATAGTTTAAATGTGAAATTTTGAAATGTTGCTGGCTTGGATCAGTATCTGTTTGCATATTCACCTGTTTCAACACCGAATTCGTCCGTTATGATCATTACGGGGACAGATGATATCCCAGACTAGTTTTTCGTGTATAATATTAGCACACAATGTCATCACCATTTGAACGAGAACAAATTTTTAAATTCGGATGAATGCTTCATATGATTATCTATGTTTTCCGTGGCTGTAAGTTGTCCTTTATTTGCAACGAGCTGTCTTGTCTAGTTTCAGACGAGTTTTGGTGATTTGGACGATACATATATTTCTATCTTTTTGTTAAAAATGAGCAAAGGTTGTATAGTCCCCTCCCCCCCCTTTGTAATAATGTCTGCTTAGCTAGAGCCCTTATCTAACTGAAAATCTTATCAAAATGCCAAACTTGAAGTTGTTTACATATTGACAGGAGCTTGGGATTAATTGCATTGAATTAATGCCATGTCACGAGTTTAATGAGCTGGAGTATTACAGCTACAATCCGATACTGGGAGATCACAGGTATGCCATCTGACCAGATCCTTAGATTAAGGACAATACTTTGGGCTGATAGAATTTGCCTTGTCAGTTTTTTCAATTAGTCACTTCTGGAATGAGCAAACTACAAGTAGAACCACTTGTAATTAAAATCTGTGAGTGCTAGAACGTATCAGTTAATCTCAAAAAATTCTTCAACTAAGATTGTTGTTGTCTCAAAAAACTTCTACATATCATATATCTGGAATACATCGATTGAGTAAGCTCTCTCACATGAAACTATGCCATATTTAACTTTCAGGAAGTAACTCAGTTAAATGTTGCGTATCATGTCTGATCAGAATGTCTTTGCTTGTTCAGGGTAAATTTTTGGGGTTATTCTACCATTGGGTTTTTCTCGCCAATGGTCAGATACTCATCGGCAAGCTCTCGCAACTTTGCTGGAAGAGCCATTAATGAGTTCAAAACTCTTGTTAAAGAAGCACATAAACGAGGAATTGAGGTGATGACTAATTTCCAGGTCTTTAAATGTTTTTTGTTAGGTTTACAAATGCGTTCTTGATGGATTCTAAGCAGGTTATCATGGATGTCGTTTTCAACCACACTGCCGAAGGCAATGAAAAAGGACCTATTTTCTCATTTAGAGGAGTTGATAACAGTGTCTATTACATGCTTGCTCCAAAGGTAATGCTCATCAATAGGTCGTGTGTTTCTTTTTTTTGAGAGTTTGACTTTTTAGTTTATGAATCAATACCCATAATGCTTTGGATTTTCTAGTTTATAGTCTCATACAGTTGATTATGTATGATTCTCTTATTATTTGAATCTAAAGATTATGCATATGTTGTGATTTAACAGGGCGAGTTCTATAATTATTCAGGCTGTGGCAATACACTTAACTGCAATCATCCTGTAGTGCGTCAGTTCATAGTGGATTGCCTGAGGTATTTCCGAGAATAGAGGAGACCTAAAGTCTGTTATATTCTATTGCTGTACTTTTATACTCACATGGTCTTGTAACACACATTCTAATATTCCGCTGGTTTTGAGTTTAATGCTTAGGCCTTCTTTGTGACATAAAATTAATCTATTTCATGCTTTTCTCCTCAGTTAATTCTTCATAATCCTGTGGATATACCTCTTTGTAAACAGATATTGGGTAACAGAAATGCATGTTGACGGCTTCCGCTTTGATCTTGGTTCAATCATGTCAAGGAGCAGCAGGTGAAAATGTTCAAAAGTACGTCAAATGAACGTTTGTTTGGTCTAGCGTTTCTGAAATTCTTACTGTTCCATGTTTGTTAGCCTTTGGGATGCAGCCAATGTTTATGGGGCTGATATGGAAGGTGACTTGCTTACCACTGGTACCCCTGTTAGCTGCCCTCCTGTACTTGACATGATAAGTAACGATCCAGTACTTCGTGGTGTTAAGGTGATCACCTAGTTTCTTTGATATTTCCTCATTATATTTTCATTGTTCAGAGTAATATTGCATTTACTTCTGCTTCGTTTTGCGTGCATTTCTTAAGAAACGTTTATTGCCTGTTTGGAATGTTTACCTAGAACGTAATAGTCGGCATCTATTTTCAGATCATGGTTAACAAATTATGTATATGTTTGAATTTCCACTGCTTCACATATGCGGATGATTTAGGTTCGGGAATATAAATATAATATAATCATTAGCAAAATCATATTCCTAGAATCTTCAGCGCATGTCAGTTACGTATGCTTGAATTAACACTACTAGAGGGCCTAATTCATTCCATTCAAAGTGTAAGATGATTGCAAAATAAGGAACAGCGTCACAGGCTCTTCTAATTGACAAACTAGATTTAAACGGTTATTTCCTTGGTGGGTGTCTCTTTGAGGCCAGCTTTTCCTTCTTGCTGATTTATGGTTCTTCTTTGCAAACAGCTAATAGCTGAAGCATGGGATGCGGGTGGCCTTTACCAAGTTGGCATGTTTCCACACTGGGGTATTTGGTCTGAGTGGAATGGGAAGGTCAGTAATATATTACCATGATCAACGATTTTTTTATTTTTATGGTTTGACCGTTTGAGTTATTTATTACATGAAACCTATGGCTACAATCGTAGCAAGAGATATGGAAAGTTAACTGTCACAGTGTGTAAGGGTTTCAACCAAAATATGATGTAATCGTTAATGATTATTCATCTTTCTGCTGATGTGAACAGAGGTATATCAGCCTGTATTAGCTATGAACATGGAAGTCTTTAATCATTCTCGTGGAAGTTTCCATTTTGTGTGTGCATGATGATATCTAATTATCTATCGTTGTTGTCAATTTAATATGGAACGGTGATCTTTTCCATTTCAGTTCCGGGATGTTGTTAGAAACTTCATAAAAGGCACCGATGGCTTTTCTGGTGCTTTTGCTGATTGTCTCTGTGGAAGCCCCAACTTATACCAGGTAAAGTTCACTTCTGTTTATACTATTTAATATTTCATTCTTTTGGTGTATATCTTTATCAATATCCAATTTTGTGTATTGCATCAGGGAGGGAGGAAACCATGGAACAGCATCAATTTTGTATGTGCGCATGATGGTTTTACTTTGGCCGATTTAGTAACATACAACAATAAGAATAACTTGGCAAATGGAGAAGAGAATAATGATGGAGAGAATCACAATTGCAGCTGGAACTGCGGAGAGGTAAAGATATATTAATCTTGTGTGTGGATCTTTTAAAAGCTGAGATGAAATACCTTTACACTTTTACCTAAACTAAAAAAGTTTTTAATCTAATGAATTGGTACTGGACCGCAGGAGGGAGAGTTTGTGAGTCTCTCGGTGAAGAGGTTAAGGAAACGACAAATGCGAAATTTCTTTGTTTCCCTCATGGTTGCCCAGGTAAAAGCTAAACCATTAAACAAATGGTTTAATATTTTGTTTAATATTTTAATATTGGTTTAACAAATTTGTTTAATATTTTACCTTAAACTTTAAATTTCTGCTTAGCTCTTTTGACTACCAAACCACTAGATAATCTAACTCCACAACCAAATATCACCCAGGGTGTTCCGATGATCTACATGGGAGATGAATATGGTCATACAAAAGGAGGGAACAACAACACTTATTGCCATGACAACTATGTAAACCTCTGAATGCTTTGTCTCTAGTGTTATTTTTTTAAGTTGTTTTTTTTTTCTCAATCCTTACTTTCCAATAATGTTAAAACACAATTTGGGATGCAGTTGAACTATTTTAGGTGGGATAAAAAGGAAGAAGAACATGATGACTACTTCAGATTCTGCCGTCTTCTGATCAAGTTTCGTGAGTATGTAATCTTCCTCTTACCTCTTCACATTTTTTCAAATCCGATAGTCTTACAATCCTCTGTTTCTCTTTTCCTTTGATTTGATGAGGGAACATGATTTTAAACTTGTAGTGAATGTGAATCACTTGGTCTGGACGACTTCCCAACAGCAAAGCGTCTGCAATGGCATGGTCTTGTTCCTGAGACGCCAGATTGGTCTGAAACAAGTCGATTTGTTGCATTTTCACTGGTACAATTTTTTTTTTTTTTGGTCAATTCTGGTACAATTTTCTTAATTTTCTCTTTACAGCTAAGTTCGTCATTCATTCATAGTTAGTGTGTTTACATGGGTGATTCAAACTTCTTTTATTTTTATTCTCTTTGCAGGTGGATTCAGTGAAGAGAGAAATATACGTGGCATTCAACACAAGTCACTTAGCCACACTTGTTACACTGCCTAACCGGCCTGGATACCGATGGGAGCCATTCGTAGACACAAGCAAACCAAGCCCTTTCGACTGCATAACACACGATCTCCCAGGGAGAGAAACGGCGGTGAAGCAATACAGACACTTCTTAGATGCAAATATGTACCCGATGCTTAGTTACTCTTCCATCATTCTCCTCCTTTCACCAATCGACGACAGCTGAATTTGCGTGATTCTTAAAGTATAGTGTATCTTTTTCTGTATATTAGATGACATGATTACAAAATATAAGGAGAATCTTCTTATAAACGAGATGGCGCTTGCATATATGCACATACGACAATTATCTATAGTAATTGTATTATTATTGTGTTTTTTTTTTCTGGTCAACAGTATTATTATTGTTAAAAGGTCCATTTTCTGGTTAGAAGAATCTGAAATAGATGAGAGCTTTTTCTCGTAAATTAAAAATGTTATCTCTAGTGGGGGACAGTAAGTGGATCGATCTGGATCTAATCCTATGTTCTCCGTATTATAATAATAAAAAGGGTTTAATCGTTTTTCTAAAAAAACATATTTTAATATCAAAAAGGTAGAAAAAAAATTAAATAGATTAAAATTATAATATATGTATATATTTTGTTTTTAAATTTAATAAAGTATAAATTTTGAGAATGAATTTTTTTCCTCCTACAAATGGTATGCACATAAAACAATTGAATATATTTTTCCGTTTCATAAAGTTACATGTTTTAAAAATTCTATTTTTAAATTTTTAATGCATATTTATCAATTAGTAATGATTAATTACAAATTTTAGAAAATTTAGTTACACTTATTAGATTTTATTAGTTAAAAGTTATGAGAAAAAAAAATAATCACAAAAAATTATACATAAATAAATATAATGTATAATTTTGAAACATAAGGAATAATTTGGTAAAAGAAGTCCAATCTTCAGGTAAGAAGAAGAATCTTAAAGGGTCTTTTCGGTCGCCAGCCTTTGTCGTTGTGGACTTGTGGGTATCGCCTACTAGCACTCATTGATATGAGATTCCATTTTTCTCTCTTTTTTTTGTCGGCAATGATAATAATAGATTCCATTACTATTGGTTGGTTGAATAGAATAAAGCTTGTTTATGAATTTTAGGGTCCTTTTTTACTACTATGCATTGGTGAGTACTTCTCAAGTTTCTTTTCTATTAATAATTGTGTTCCTCAAAAAACCATACTGTACTATTGTTGACACTTTAATCTTTGCAACAAATATCAAGTTATTAGGGTGTCAAATAACAAATCTCTCAAAATCTTTCGAGGGGTTTTATTCAAAAAAAACAATAAAATGTGGAAACAAAAACGAAGTAATATGCTCTCTTACAAACAAAGATACTAAATATAAAATCTCTCAAAACCACTGACCATACAACAGAAAGAGAAAAAAAAAGAAGCCATCATCACATCACACAGTTCATAGTAACCCCCAAAACTCAGAGACTGAAAATGATATAATAACCAAACTTTTTATGTACAAACCTGCTTTGGATCATTCATTCATCATCATCATCATCATGTCTCCTTTAGGACTCTAACAGTTGGTGGACAATCTGTTCTCTGACCAGCCAAAGAGTAGTAAGCCAATATATGAGCCGGATGCTCCATCTCTCTTACCTCTCCAAGCTGATTCACTTCCGGAACTCTTCTAGAAGGTATCAGCTCTATGTTCCAGTACGGTCTAGACATTAACCTCAAATCTTGTCCCCTAACCGATGCTCTATACCCTTGTACCCATAAGTATCTCAGTGAAGGCAACTTCATAACCGCTGCAGCGATTGCTCGCTCACTGAAACAACACCCTCTCATCTCTAGCTTCTGTAGACTCGGACAACCTCTTGAGAACTCCATTAGCCCCTCGTCTGTTTCACCAACGTAACCGAGAAGCATCCACCTCACGTTTGGACTGTACTGTCCTATATAGCTTAACCCCACGTCCGTTAATCCGCCTTGTCTGAGATAGAACGCAAACCGTCTGAGTTTCTTGCATCCTATCAAGAGGGAACGGACTCCGTTGTCCAGTGGCAGGTCTGTGATTCTCTCTTCCCGGTCGAGTAAGACGAGGCGGAAGTCACAGAGGTTTTTCAGGTAGGTTCCTATGCTTTCTAGAGACTCGTTGGTTATGTCTGAGACGTACACCGCCATGTATTCTAGCTCCTGGCAGCCCTGAGCCAAAGCGATCAGTCCTCTTTGGGAGACTAAGCCTTCTTCGTCCTCCATTCCTTGTTCATCTGCACCTCGTTCAATCCTCAGCCGCTTCAATTTTTTACAGTGCTGTGCAAGAACTTCTAGACCCCTGTCCCCTATTACATTCCTTGTCTGAAAAAACACACCAAGAACTGTCTGTTAGATAGTGCATTCATATCCCTTTACCACCACATTATATACACTTGCAAAACCAATGCTAGATTCATGATAACTGATTAGCATGGAGTAAGATATGTAAATAGCAACGTTGCTGGATAACTAGACGTTTAGTAGAGGAGGATGATTCAAGGCCTAGGGTTAACAAATTATTGATTTATTTATTTTATATATTTTTACATTTATAGTAGATATTTTAGTTTTTTCGGTTTAATTATAAAATTATTATGGTAAATTACAAAAAGAAAGAAATACACAAATTTGTGGATTTGAACTAATATTATTGCTTGATTTTAAGAAATTTAGAACAATTTAGATTGTTTTTAATCGATTTAAAATGGTTTAAACCGATTTGAGTGGCATAAATCAAATTTTAAAAATTGTTTCGGCTTTGAAGTCTAAAGCTATCACCTAGACCGATTTTTTAAAACATTGATAAATAAAATATATATTGCATTCAAGTTTACCTCAAGAACTTCCAAATTAGGACACTTTTGAATGAGTGTACAGTGATCCTCAGTCTCCAGCAACGCATAAAGCAGATCAAGCTTCCGGATTTGAGCAGCGAACGGAAACAGTATAGGCATTTCATTAGGCCCCATGTAAGAGAGACCCAGACGGCACAGTTTTGGTGGGAAAGTCAGGTTCATGTACTTCTCAGGTCTTCCGATATCCTCATTCAAGGAGCCACCACAGAACTCTTCAAGGTTAACTGCAGCTTTAAAGAACCCAACAAGCTCCAAAATCTCAAAGTCTCCGACCTTCACAGAGACCAGAGAGCGGCAACAGTTTCTAGCAATGGTTTCTAAGTCTTTGGGGCTGATCTTGGTGAACTCGGTCATGTAGAAGTTTAGAACCTCGAGGGATGTGTTGTGTAGCGCAAGCTCGTGTAGCCACTGACCATCTTTTTCAAGAAAAGAACTCTCTTCCATCAACAATGTTTTTATTCTCCTGTCATAGAAGCAAACATAATAAAAACATGAAACTCAAATCCTTTTTGCTAATAATGAATAAAGAGAATACATAGCAAACATAACGAGACAAAAACAGGTTGCATATGAAATGAAATAATTGTCACAAGTGTGTAAAGGTTTTAGTAAGCAAAAACCAAAGGAAGTAAGGTCCAACAACATATCACCAAAGACAGTGAAAAAAAAAAAGTAGGCACCAAAGAGTTTTCCCACTTACCCAATTGAGAACTAAAGACACATCTCAGATTTTTCAAAGAGACACAAAACCTTTTTTTTTAAAGATACGGTTCTTTGTACTAATGAAATGTAACAACAGTAGATAAAAACAGAGTTTGCAAAAGTATGTAATAAAGATTTTTCCACTTTACCAATTGAGAACTAAAGACACAAACTTTATAACATACAATCCTTCGGACACGGATACGTAATAACAGAGAGTTGCCCAATTGAGCTAAAGACACAAACTTTGTAACATACGGTTTCTTCTTCGGACAAAGGCTTATGTAGTAATAAACAGTGACGTACCTGCAGTGTTTAACGATGCTCAAAAGCCCATCGGTAGAGAACCCAGAGCACTTATCAAGCTTCAAAGCCTCGAGCTCATCTAACCTCGCCTTAGCCAACACATCCAGATCCAAATCACTAACAATCATCCTCCTAAAGTGCACGGATTTGAGCCTCCGGAGCGACGCAGCGATCTCGTTGACCCAAGGAGTCACGAACCCTCCCCAGTTCTCGGGGATGAGGTTGAACATCGCCGCGCGAGGCTTCCCTTTGAGCTTGAGCGACCTCAGATTCGGGAAGCGGCGGCTGAGGCGATCGGGAGTTGAGGTGTAGCAGAGGGCCATGGTGACGTGCTCTCTGGTCTCGGAGTCGATCTTGAACCATCTTCGGCAGACGAGGGAGGCTGAGTCTCGGTCTTTGGGGTCGGTTATGTATGGCATGACTTGCTCGATGACGTCATCGACGGTTAGGGGGTTCAGGAGAAGCGGAGGAGTGGTCAATCTGCACTTCTTGATGTCGGGATCCTCCATTAGTCTTGTAGGATTAAGATTATGATTCACAGATCGAAAGTGATGATTACAGAGGGAGAGTAGGAGATTGAAGGAGGGAGGGAGAGGAAGATAGAAGGAGAGTGAGGAGAGGAGGACACGCGTCGGGAGGAGAGTCGATGGAGAAGAAAGAAAGTTTGATGGAGATGCGATCAAGTGGGCGACAGAATATTTATTATTTCCTTCCTTTTTTATTACACAACATACTATGCTGTGTCGAGTAAGTTTTTTTTTGACGGTGTAGATGTGATCTTCTCTCTCAAGTTAAGTTGTTTTAGACGGTGGAGATGCGATCTCGTCTTTCTCTCTCTAATGTTTTTTTTTTTAATGTCCAGATGAGATCTGCTAAACGACAATATATAATGGCAGAATATATATATAATGCGTGATTTATATCCAATGGACAATTAATTTAGTATCAATTAGCTGTATTATTCTCAGACCTTAATCACTACTCCTTTTTCCTCTCTCTTTTTTTTTTTCTTCTTTTGTTTAAGTAGAGAATTTTCCTATAGTAATAGTTTTATGATTTGAAGACATTGCTATCAGATGTTATCCACGAATCTGGATTAGATCTTTCTCAATGTCAATTACATTTTACAATTTTTTTGTACAACAACGAGTAGCATTTTTTAGAATTTAATACGAGAAATTAAGGACTGCGACGCTAACATGTATTAATGTATACGACTGTTTTGTCTTCATCATTGGTAGATGTACGTACACATGTGCAATTCTTATACTTGTCATAAAAAGTATACTTTTTCAATAATACTCTCATCTGCATACATGTACCTCAAAAATTTTACCAGTAAAATTATAAAAATATCTGCAAGTTTCAAAAGGTGTGTTAATATGCCAAAACAACGTTCCATTATTACCCGTTGGTCTTAGCGTCCTTTAAGATTCAAAAACATAACAAAGATGATAACCAAGCTACACACAAAAAAAATAACAGACTAATTACACCTTATAACAAAAGAGTTTGGCTGAACAAAAACCAAAGAAATAACCGAGGGATGAGTTTCACAAGCCCCATTTTCTATACACTTTTTTTTTTTAGAATTTCATTTTGGAATAACACTTGCTACAAAGTACCCCAAAAAACGACTAACCAGAAGTCTCTTTGGGAGGAACATGCACTGCTTCGCCTGAGCTCACACTCTCACCACTGCCATCTCCTCCGTCACTTGCACTCGGTTGGTTCAGCCCAATGGGTGCAAACAAGCTCACTCCACTCACGTCCCGTGCCCCACTGTACATACCTCTGCTTCCGTGGTGGTGATTCAAAGGAGCAGAGGTTGTTACATTGGCTCCGCTTATGAGCAATCTCAGTGTCTCTCTTGCTCCTTTCTCCACCAACGACTCATTCTCCACCTGGAGCGGAGGCATGCCCGTGGGTATCATCCCGGTAGGTCCAGCGCTTACCAGATAGGCTTGACCCGACGAGCATATATCCATAACCGGAATGTGGACGATAGGGTCGCACATTATAGGAATCATCATCTGCTGCTGGGAAGATGATGATGATGCGCCAGGTATGGGTATGTGGTGGACTAAAGGCAAAGGAGGGATGTCGGAGAGATCGAGTGGTGATGATGGAATCAAGAACCCATCATCTCCTGATGATGGTAGTAAGGAGGAAAGAGGTGGAAGCAAAGGTAGCTCGATGGATAGTGGAGGGAATTGATAAGAAGCAGATGGTGCGTGAATCGATGAGGTGCTTGGAGGGCACCAGCAGTAATATGGTGAAAACACAGGTGGACCCATCTTCATAGGAAACTGTGGCGGTAAGGTCAATGCACTTAGTCCAAAGTCCGCTGCTTCAGAAAAGAGAATTTGACCGATTCCATTACTATGATCTGCTGCTTCTTCACCTTCTCCTTCTGCACTTGTGGGGACGGTGGTGATGGGTAAACTATCAAAGATCGAGAAATGGCCTTCACTGCATTGTTTTGGTTCATCTCTGTTGGAGATATGTAGATAAGAGTTTCTCGGTGTGTTTTCTTTGAGGGAACTTGACGTAGAGCTGAGGCTTCCATGTGTCTTTGACAGTTGCGTCCCAGAGTGGCACGCCCGAAGAGATATTGATGATGCAGTAGCGGAGGAGGAAGCAGTTGTTTCAGAAGAGCCAGAAGACGATGATGCATCAGGAGTTGGGACCAGACAACCTTTGTTGTTAGGCACCACCGAGCCCATGAGATACAAACGGAGATGAGAAGCAACAGAGCCAAGACGTGATCCTTCAATTCCAGTTAGTTCTGATACCGATGGCTTCTTCTTGATCAATTCATCCATCTACAGAGAAGAATCAGAAAGAAAATATTTTTCTTTTAGAAACAGATAATGAGAAATTTTAGATGCAAGACTCAGTCGTCGAAAAATAAGATCATCTCTGTCTCACAAACCTTCCTACGCAGTTCAATTCCTAGAAGTTTTGACTTCTCTGAGCACCAATAGTAAAAAGTGTTGCCATCTGCGATCCTTATAACAAATGATCTACCAGAGCTGTCTTCAGATATCTCCTCAATTGACACCGCAGAGCACTGAGATTTGTTGGCATAAATGAAGAGTTGCTCTGAGTGGCCATTGTCTCCGATAAATGAGAGTCGCAAGTCTGATGTTGGCAGGATCATAAGGCTCAAGTTACCCCTGGCCAATTAAAAAGTAACAAGTAATTAGTCGGCAAGTCTCTAATTCAAATGCAAACCCCGATAACAGATAAATACTAGATCCTGAAAACCAGACACGAAAAATGGATCAAAATCCAGGAGCTTTTTAAATGGTCACGAACATTTGCAAGTGGCCTCTTACTCAGATTAGAAAAAAAAAAAAAATCTACTAAAATTAACATGCAAAACTGTTTTCAAAACAGCTGTGCTATTCTTAATCTTTCACACAACAGCCTAACTGAACTACATTATTCCTAACACCGCATAAGGACCTCAAGCACCAATTATCCTCCAGCTTGCAACTTAGAAGAATATGAATCAAAATATGTCAAGAAAATGATTATTTATGAGCTTCCTTGGAACAAACTTTAGATAAATCCATTAGCATACTACTATTGAACAGATGGTACAGCCAATACACACAAAAGACCATTTCAGAAGATTAGCAACAAGAAGAAACAGAGACTCTAAATCAACAAGAAGTTTTGAAAACAAAATAGTCGATGAACTGAATGCCATAGCGAGATAAAATATAAAGTGGTTAAGAAAATATATGTCAGTGATGTTATGACAAACAGTTAAGCCCTATATGACTAGCAGAGCAGACAATACAACACTGGAGGCGAAGCTACCTTTACTCCATCATCTACCAGAGATCATAACAGATTACGCCCACATTATTACCTACAATAAAAGATACATTTTATTTGGAAGCAACAAGAGTATCACCATACGACTGATTGAGTTCCTATGAATTCTAACGACCGTTAATTAAATCAAAGCAAGTCAGTCATGAATAGACGTGTTTACCAATAGTTAGAAATTACATTGATACAAACAGAACTAACCAATTAGATAAAGATGGAGTGTGTTAATATTTGTGCCAATTCCTCCAAAGTGTTAGCATATGTTAAAACTGCAAAAAGGTAAGTCTGCAACATTTAATATGGAAAACAGGCAGAGTATATATGAAAGACGAGTAGTGTCAAACAAATCTTCTGAAGGTCGCTCTAAGAAGAAGAACATAACACTAACGCAAGCATTGTGTGTGTACACACAGAATATCAATCATTAGATGATTCCAAAATCACAATAAACATCAATGACAGGATTGCACGGAAAACCATTGACTAACATTTTCTTTCTTCTTTTTATCATCCTACAGCTCTAGCCTCTAACATAAGACCCGTCTTCAAAGCTAAAAGTTCAACAAGAAAGCTCTGGAATCTAGAGAGCCTACCGATAACAATGAAGATAACAATTAACATTTCACAGGACTCATGAAAACATGGTTGATATACCTAACGGAGGTGGGGCGCATAAGGGTGCCCTCCTTGTTAATCTTCCCAACGCGAACCGAAACCAACGGTATGCAGAAACATCTCGCCAGCATACCGATTTCCGCAGGTTCGAAATGCTGTATAACAAATCAGATATATATATATCAAGCGAAATAAAGAAGCTAGAATCATCTAATTCAAGAAACTAGAGATGAACCTGACTAAGATGAGCGAGCAATCGATCTTCCGCCACACCGTTAGACACGTCCAGCTTCAACAACGGCTTCAACCTCTCGTCGCCTCGACAAGCTCCGAGGACTTGCATATCCAACGCCTGCAACCACCTCAGAACCCTATCCTCCCCTAGCAGAAAGCCTCGTCCGCCTCGCTCAGTCAACGGATCTGAAGAAACTCCAGTCTCGCCCTCGGATCCACTAGATCGAGAATCGATGTTACACGACGAATCCGACGCATCGTCGCGGTCGTTGGGCTGATCGTCTCCGGCATCTCGCTTCCTAGAATCGACCATATTCAAATTTATCTCGGATCGGTAAACGTTTATCTAGTTTCGTAATACAGAGAATCAAACGAAGAATCCAGAAACTCTACAGAGGCGATTCAATGGTTCGAATAAATCAATTAATCCACAGATTTTCGAATCCAATAGATGCAAAGGGTTCGTTATAGAGAGAGAGAGAGACGCTGCGTTGTTGTTCTAGAGAGAGAGAGGGATTGTTGATTTTCCCTTCGCGTTAGCTGGAGATGGAGAAAAAAAAAGATAAGAAAACCATAACAGCGTCTGTGTTTATATGATGACGCTTTGTGGCGGATGCGAGAGGAGTTTTATTAAATGTGGTTTAGTTTGATTGCATTTGAGATCCGGGATAGTTTGATTGAGCACACGCACACAAATTCAAGCCAGAAGCCCAATGGGGTAGGCTGGTGGGTCCTACACAATTAGGGAGTGGGTCCCCGAAATAACCGACTTCGACTAGGTGCCACGTCAACTTGAGTAATGTCTGATGCACTTCGGTTAAATGGGCCCCATCAAGGACGGGGATGGGCTTTTTGTTCATGTTTTAAATTACAAAAACAAAAAGTATTTCTTTCTCAATGCCTCTTCTCAAAAGATTATAAAAATTTGATGGGTGGATAATAAATGAATGGATTATAGGATCTGATTAGGATTATTTGTGTTGATGTGTGACATGTATTCATCACTTGTGAGCTCCGGAGTTTTAAATTGGGAAAATTGGATAGTTTATCTGATAATTATGTAGGTTATTCCAACAACAAACAAAACTTTCCCCGGGCACATACCATAGCTGCCTAGAAAAGCATATAGCAATTCAAGCCACTCAGAGTTGTTGGCATTTTGACTTGCATCTCGTGTGTAAAATATTAATAATAATACACTGAAGGACAAATGCACAATGGTTGGTGTAGAATAAGAAACACAATTAACTTTACAATATAAAAATGAGCCAACAACTTATGTCATAAACTTGAAATGTGAGCCATTGGGTTTACTGTAGATATTCTTTTATCTTTTTGCCACAATCTCACAGAGTAATTCGATTCGTTTTGTTATAACAAAACAAAAACTGGAATATTCTTATCGGGAATATTAATGTCATCTTTAACACAAATGTCGCCATCGATTTTTAATACTATCTAAAACGAAACATTTTGGAGTTTTAAAAGAACATTATTCTCTCATCATTTCTTCTTCTTTGGTTCTTCTTCTTTTGCATAGTCCTTGATTAATGCTTCCACGTCTTTCCAGAACAAACCCTCAACAAGAACTCCATCTTTCGTGAACCTGAGAGTTACACAAAAACATATGCATAAGCTCGAGTTTATGATGCGCAGATAGAGCAGTTAGATTCAGAGAGTGAGCGATAGAGACCACTGAGTGACACTTTTGGTGAGTTGGACTGACTTCCCAGCTGAGATTGATTTTGGATCAGCACTGTCGATGGTGAGAGTGTACTCATCGGAGAATCTCGGCAGCTTTGAAGACACAACCAAGCCAGTGCTGGTGAATGATCCCTGCGTATTCATCCAACTGAAATTTAAGATACTGAATGTAGTAGCAAATGATGAGCTAAACAAAACTTACTCAAACTGTAGCAAAAACAAATGAAAGTGTGCATACAACCCTTATGTGTCTTGACAAGCCTAACTACAGTATCCAATTGAAATGGTTTCAGCAAAACAAAATGGAGTAGCTCTTTCTATTGCATGTTCTAGACCTAACCAATGAGTAGAGAATGAAATGTTCGGAAAAAATCTTATCCTCTCGGATAAAAACTATATAAGATAATCTTGTTCAAGCTGGGGAGAATGAGCGGAAAACCACCCACATTCCATTCCAAAACCATCCACTTAGTTGAATATTTAGGTTTCCTAAGAACAAGATTTAACAAATCGCAAACACCAACAGAAACAAGAAGTGGCAGAGTCACACTACCAAAGACTTTACTTAATCAAACAAAAACATTGAAATGCACCTTCTCCCAAACCTCAAATGCCCAAAAACAAGGCGAACCTCAAATGCCCAAAAAACAAGGCGTTCTAATTCCTTACAAAACAACAAACAATCTATGGGTTACGCACCTAAATCACATAACAACAAGTGTTGCCTCATAGACGAAATTAAAAAAAGAATTCATTTTCATTTCAAGCAAACACAGACCATCAACGATTTTGCTTCTCAATGAAAACAAACCTCAGGAGGATAGGTGAACAGAATGGCATTCTTCTCCTTAGTGTACAGAATCAGCTGCAACACCCCATTCAGCACTACATACTTGCCTTAGTCAAAGAAACCAAACCTCTTCTCCACAATCATCCAATACAACACATCTACGATCTATCAAACAGCTTAGCTAGTCATACTCTACGCACACTGAATCTAATGCTAAGCACCAATCAAATAAGAGCCACATACACACATTACAGTTCTATCTATCTAAAGCAAATGAATCCAAAGCAAAGCAATTAATCGACACTACGAAAGGATATGATGCGATGCATCCAATCAAAAAGTCTCTGTTCTCCGGAAACTTCTTGTTGTAGAACTGAGCAACGAGAGCAACCACGATGATCACCGTCCCTAAGATCAGTTTGAGATTGCTCAGCCTCACATCCTCCTTGTATCCACGGCTCTTAACGATCTACGCATATCATAAAACGAAAAATGAGGAAGATCATAATCGAACAGATCGGAGAATACGGAGGAAAGCAAAAAGGACTTACGTCAGAGACGGACTCGTCGAGCATGTGCTTGATCGAGTTGTGGTCCAACAGATTTGTCTTCTTAACGTTCTTGTTCGTTGATTCTGCCTTCGTATCTTCCATGGCTGACAGATCGGATCCAGAGAATACACAATCTCTAGGTTTTCTGCGAAAAATTATCGTGTGCTCTGCTCTCGAGGAGGAAGACGACGATATATTGATAGAGCTTGGAGATACGTTTCAGTCAACACTGGTGTAATACGATGCCGTTTCGTCGGTACATGTATTGGGCTGTAATGGGCTTAAGAGGATTTACTCTATTTTGCATGATTTAGGTTACTTTTTATTTCCCGTTTTGCCTTGTTAAACCTATTTTGTCAAATAATTAGACCACATTTTCATTATATATTTATCTACTTTTAAAATCCTGAAGATTTGTTTCTATCTATACTATTATTTATGAAGTGAATTTGCTGATTTGTCACATTTTCCATGATTTTAGGTTTAGTCAATAATTTCATAAATATTTTATTTATACATTTTAATAACAAACAGTTTTGAAAATTTGATAATCACAATATCTCATATATACAAATATTTAATTTTATGTTATTTCTTATTATATAAAACAATTTTTCTTAGGTGAGTCAATGATTTAATAAATAATTTTAATAATATTTATAGTATATAATAAAACGTTTTAAGAAAATATATTATATAATAAAACGTTTTAAGAAAATATATGATAATTATCATCTACAAATATTTGATATTATAATATTAATATTATATAAAATTTCTCTTATATGTCATGAAAGGATTATATATATATATACTATTATTTATGAAGTGAATTTGCTGATTTGTCATGCTTCCCATGATTTTAGGTAATTTTGCTTATTTTTCATGTTTTTGTTAATTTTATTTGAGTTATTAATTTAAATATATTAGATCATATATTTTATATTTTAGAATCAATTATTAATCTTAATAAACAATTTTATCATTATCTTAAGAATAATTAAAACTTTAAAGATAATATCATATTTAAATAGTTAAATTTATACTATATTACTTTAGTAATATTAAATTATTATATATGTGTTTATATTATATTTGGTTTAATAGTATTAAAAGAAATCTATTTTAATATAAATATCTATATATATATATATATATCACATAAAATAAATAATTCTTAGGATAATAAAAATCAATCATTATAATAATTTCTGAAAAGTTGCTAAATAATTCAAAATATGAATACTATTATGTACAAAGTATTTTTTCGATCTTACGTTAAAAATTATAGTATTCAAAGTATTTATTATCCTTAACAAATAATTAGATTAGATTTGTTAATATAGAATTACCCAAAATAATAAAAAATCATTAATTTAATAATCTTAAGTTATCTAAAACGATTCTATATTATTTTATTCAAAATATTTTGAAAATAAATATAAATCCTTGTTATGTATATGAATGTTTTCAAGTTTATTTTACATAGTAAAATATTTTTTTATCATATATAAAATATTTAATATTTAATTAATTATTAAATATTTTAAAAGTATGAAAATAATTTATTCTAAAGATTTTTGAATTGATAATATATTTAAATATAATTTTTTGTAAAATTATTAAGCCCACAAGTGTGGGCAAAACACCTAGTATACAATTGATTTGATCCAATATGTTGTTTATTACTCCAAAAATAAATCAGATGAAAATGTGGATAGATCAGATGCCAAAAATAATTAAAAATGATACGAAAAACAAACAAAAAAAAAAACTGCCAAACTTAAAGATCTAGAACCGGCCAATCCAACATTTCTGCAAGAAATACAATAACCAATTGCAATCGTTGTGTGATAACTAATCATGAAATTTAATTTAATCTAATTTTTAATTTCAATCTTATTTCCAAAATCCTAGTTGGATTGAGCATCAAGAAGGCTTGGACTTGATAGAAGTGGCGTTGGAGAGCAAAAGCTTAGCACCCTTGACAAGCTCTTCCTTGATCATAAACAGAACAGCAGCAGCGAAAACGCTCTGAACAATCTTTGTGCTCATCCCTTTGTAAAACCCGTGCAGCCCTTCATATCGTATCATCTTCAGAATCGCATCCAGCGTTCCTGTAATTCAACAATCCAAGATTTTAGAAAATGGCATTTTCTAACCATCTTCTGACAAAAGAGTAAGTAAGCGAAAAAAACCTTTGTAATGTTGTCTTTTGTCCCCTGTTGTGACCTGTTTGGCTTGAAGTCGTGACTTTACAACCAAGAGAGGATACGTTGTGACTGTAGCTCCGAGTTTAGCCACAGCTCCAAGAAGAAATGTCTATGGGGGGTAAGAAGAAAAACATGAAAAATAATGACACAACAGAGAGAAGCAAGAAACATCTTATCAAAATAAAACAAAACAAAAAAAGCTAGAGTCTGAACCTCCAAAGCGGTCACGTTGGTGGTACCCTTGAGCGCACGTTTTTTCTTCAGCTTTGATAACATTGTCTCGTATAACATAAACTGCATTGCTGGATTACAAACCTGGATTTTTTTTCAACAAAACAGTCAGAAAATGCACCTACACAAACAATAAAAGAGTGGTTTCAAAAGCATACCATGATCAATGTCGGAACGACACCTTTCCAGAAGCCAGTCACTCCAGCTTCATCGTAAATCTCTCGAATCTGAAACATCGTTCAAAATATTTATTACAAAAACTGTATTTAGAGGTTTTATGGAGTTTTTGAAATAAGTTTCAGTTTCGTATTGCAATCAGGTGAAGTCAAGTTCTTTTGGTTTGTAAATACGTGAAACTGCCTCATACCGTGTTTAAGGTTCCGTATGGACGCGGCTCAACTGGGACCAGAGCTTCTACATCAGCAGAAGGTGGCTCGGGGACAGTCTGTAGACCTTTTGGCATTTTTTTGTGGGTCTGCATTAATATAATACACAATAAGAATTGAACAGAGAATAGGAGTGTGAGGACAAGAAAACTCATAGATTCGTGACTAAACACAAAACTAAAACTAACAAGAAAGATGATTTGGAGAGATATACCTGCATGCGTGTAACAATCACCCAAATTGGATTCGTCATAAGAACATTAACTGATCTGCACAGAAAAAGAGCTATTATACTTTCAAATGAGACAACAGAAAAGAAGAAAAAAAACCTTCAAAATTTTTGAACTATGGATTCTTAAATCATATTTGGCTGCCATACACCAACTTTTTACAATCAAACAACTATGACTATAGGGTGTGACAGTTTCTGTTACATCATCCACCTAGAAGCTGCATTAAACAAAGCAACTCATAAAAGAGCAGGAGATGATAGCATCAGCAATGCAAGCTTGGCGAGCCTTCATTCGTAGCATATACTCCAGACAGGCAATGCACCTAAATGCTACTTTTGAAACCATTCAAAAAGTCTGAGCATACACATAAAAGGATTGAATTTTTACCCAGCTAAGGCAGCAACAAGGAGTGAAGAAAACATGCCAACAGATCCGTCACCCAACCCTTTCTTCTTTTGTTTAAGAGCAGCAGCTTCAACTTGGTTCCGAAACACTTGGTAGAAGTAATAGTACACACCCTGCCCTCATCCACACCAAAAAAAAAAAGAAAGAAGAGTGAGCTAAGTAAAACTTAGAGCAGATGGTCTTTCTTTCATATCCTCTAAAGACTTCAAAACCACAAAATGGTTACAAGAAAAGAGATTCTGCAGAGAGAATAGTACCTGTGACGCCGCAGTGCCAACTACAGATGGAGCCAATCCACCGTATAAACGCCCCCATCCTTCTTGTTTCACAACCTTTCAGAATACAAAAAGCAGAGCAATTTCAAGAAGTTCCTCAAAACTAGCCAAATCCAGCAAATCAATCGCAAAAGAGAACCTGGCACATGTGTTGCAAAGTTCCAATTTTCTTCTTCTTCTCCCTCTTGAGATCCCGCTCCGTCTGTTGGCGTGTATTTACCTAATTTCCAACAACAAACAAACACCATCGAAGCTTTCTCATCCACAAGGATAATCAATGGCGAAATTGGTGGCGAGAAGGCAGAGAAGCATACAGTTTGGAGAGGATAGGTGAGGAGTTGAGCAATGATCCCACCACCAGCTCCCGCCAATCCATTTATCAGAGCGTCCGACATTATTTCTAGCTACACGAATGGGGGGAGTAAATCCAGGTTACCTCCGTAGGCGGAGCTTCTTCTCCATCCCCAAATGGTCTTTCTATTTTTTTTTTTTCGTTTCAGATTGTTGTTCATTCATTTTAAGAGAACACGTTGAAAGAGTGTATGTTTTGATGTAATTGACTAATATACCCTTATCACTTGAGTGATATTACGTTGACTTTGTGGATAAGCCCCCACACACTTCTCTTGAGTTGCGTGTTCGGTTCTTATGATATGATGTATGAGAGGGGAAGGAAGGAAGGAAGGAAGCTCAGCTTTTATGCATTTGGATATATCATCATTCCAGTAATCTAGTATTTATTTAGTATCCATATATAGAGATTTGTAACACGTTTCTCAATCTTTAGTAACACCTTATATAGACAAGTATTGCAAGAAACGATACAAGTGATCCTATTAGAGACTTGATATCATTGTTTCTTGCAAAATCTAATCTTAAACGACCCTATATCTGACGCTAATGTGGATGAGGCATACAGTTGTTCTATTATACAATCTAAAAAAGTCTAAATCTGAGAATAAACCGAACCATTGATTGTTGTTCTACTATTGTACATTTCATAGGAGGAGACAGAGACCTAATCTATAACTACATATCTTGTTGAACTCGCATGATTTTTTTTTTTTTAACTCACATGATTTACTCGATTGTCTCTCTCTTTTCTGACTCTTTTGTAAGTTGAAAATGTGGTAAGTCTGTGGGAAGACACTACTACTCCAGTGTTTCCATTTGATCATCATCGTCCCTTCCATTCCAGGCTTCCATCAGGCATGTCCCGTCAAACTATAATGCCTCCTAGCTAATACAAAAGAAAAACTATATGCTCGATCAGATTTTGACGGGACATGCCTGATAGATAGGACTTGTTCGTAATGGTAGCGGGAGCATCAGGAATCGGTGACGGTGGTGAGAACAAATACAACTACAAGGTTATAGCTTGGACAAACTAAAATGATCCACACGAAACAAGTTTGTGACAGGTTTTGCTCATTCCTCATGACAGGCTTGTTTGGTGTAAATTCGACCGACAGGTTTTTTTTATTGGGAGAGCAAATACAGAGCGTTGCCCATGAAAACAAATGGAAATGAATACCTGAAGGTCAAAATTGACAACTTAGATACCTATGGATGTATTGTTACTGTTGGTTGTCTTGAAGTGTATTTTGGCCTCGAGACTGGTTAAGGCTATTTGATGACGACTACGAGTTAATAATGTTGTTTTGAGTTCTAGTTGTAATCTAATTAGTTTATTAATGCTTTAAATCTTATGCCCGTGTAAACTAATAAACATATGAGTTTACATGTTACCAAGTGCTTCTGCAATTCCTTATTTCCTTAATTTTTTTTTTTGGGATTTCAATTAAGTAAAAGCAAGTTATAACTTTGATGAAACAAGACCTGTTAAATTGCAGATTTTTGTGTTAACATCCTCTTTCTTGGTCATTCATATCATGTTGATTATACATTCTGCATCCTATTTCACATTTCCATGCTTTCAGACAATCCAAGAGTTTTGGTAAAACAGTAGTGAAATGAGTAGAAAAGGATAAAGTGTGAAACATAGGTGGAAACAAACATGAGCCGTTTTCAGTATTTGTTGACATTGTTTAAGATTAGATTTTATGATTTTATGGAAGGGGGTTGAAGAAGAACGAGAGTTGAGAGAGAGACAACAAAAGAGTATCTCTTGTATAGAAACACATGATATGAGAGAACCATACTTAGTTATGGTTCTGCAAGTGATTAAACCACAACAAAAAATCCATGCCCAGACAGTTGGTATTACAATACATAAGAACGAGAGCAGCAGCAAACCTCTGGTATGTATTATACCAAAACAAGACACATTTAGATACTTATGTCACTTGCAATAGAGAGATTGTACTCATGGACCTTTTTTCTGATGTTATCCTTGTACTCTTACTCCGGCACATACTGTCTATCACTCGTGTCGTAGGAGTCAAAGAGTCCTAAGCATAGAAAGAGTAGAAAAACACTGAGATCTAGGAACCATAACTAACAGCTCTGTCGAGAGGAAATGCTTAGCAACCAGTGTTCTTTGGCAAAACACAGAGATTAACAGGTTATGAGAAGATGATTTGTCTTTAGATCAGCATTCAGCAAGGACAATGTCACCCATCAAAGCGAAAACTTGTGACGCAAGAGTGTAATGTAACATATGTATAACATTTTTTATAGAGTCAACTTACAGAATTTCATTACAATATTACATTGTTAAGTTCTTAAGACACAGAAACAAAACAAAAAAAAAAAGCAAACCGTTACGTTACTTCTTCGACACGTATCGCATAAACTCGCCATCAGATTCTATCCCAGCCATCGTCTCCGGCGCTAACACCACCTCCAAATCCACGCTCCCGTTTCCATCCCTCCCCGGAAACGCCGAGATCTTCCCGTCGAATTTATTCGCCCGTCCGCTCCTAACCGCCACCGGCTTCCCCCACCCGAAATCGTTATCGTACATCGGAAACCTCGGCGAGCTCCCCATAGTCACCGACGCTCCGTCGGGGTTCCCGAGAGGAAAACACCTCGGATTCGCCTCCCAGTCCGCCACCACGCTTCGAATCTTCCCGTCCTGGTGAGCCGCCACGCTCTGGTTGAGCTGATCGGCCGACCACCGGAGATCACGAGACAGAACTTCTCCCGCCGTCGCTAACGTCGGAACGCTCTGGATCGCGTTTCCGAAGTACTCCGGGTCCAGTTTCGGGCTCAGACGGTGGCGACAGTTCACAGCCATGCGAAACGTCGTCGTTTTGGAGCTCGGAAGCTTCCTCGCTCGAGTGATCGCACGCCAGAGCAAAGCGCACAGAGACTGAAACGACGATATCTCCACGGGCTTGCTCAAAACGGCGTCGTTTCTCAGTAACAGACTCTCCAGCATTTCCGTCAGTTTACCGTTCTCTTTTCCGTTAATTTTGTCGTTGCTCTGCTTCCCCAACACCTCGACGCCGTTATCCACCGTCCAGGTTCTCTTCCTGTTCACCAACGCCTTCAGCTCCAGAATCTGCTCCCTGGTGAAACTGAAGATCCGCTCCCGTAACGGCTCGTTCTCGTTGAACGTCACCTTGGGCCCACCCTGAGGCACTTTCAGCACAGCCGGTGAGATTAGCACAGACTCCCGCGTAAAATCGGGATGACGTGTCACACTCCCAACTCCCCTCGACACCTCAGCGAACGTATTAATGAAATTCCACAGCGACGTTCCGTCAGTCACGGCGTGGTTAACGGAGCAACCGACGAAAACGCCGTCGTTCAGCTCCGTCACCTGGACGGCGAGGATCGGTCTGTTGTGCCCGTCGTAGCTCACCGTCCTGTCGTAGGCGAAGAACTCCTTGACGACGTCGGGAACGTCGGTTCCGCCGAGAACGTCGCCGACGCGGACGGATCTCGCGGCGGCGGAGACGAAATCCGCGCCGGCGTCGTTGCAGGAGAGGAAGACGTGGCCGTCTTCGGAGGTCGAGAGGCGGCCGGCGAGAGGAGGGAAGTGGGAGAGGGTGAGCGAGAGGGAGTGTTTGAGGTGGGAGAGGAGCGCGTGCGGAGGAAGGTGGGGGCGCGTGAAGAGGCAGCCTTTCTGGATGTAGTGGCAAGAGAGCATGGGGAGATCGGAGACGGAGAGCTTGAGGTCAACGGTCGTTGACTTTTGGTCAGGGAAGACTCTGCTTCTCGAGATTACGGTTACGGAGTTGTCAAGAGAAGGCATTTTTTTTTGTGTACTCTGTTTTTTTTTTTAAAGCTATGAGTGTGTGTGTGATGGATTGTGATGGGTATGAGAGTGATGAGAGCAGAGAATGTGTGGAGACGAGGTATTTATAGTTGGAGGATGGAGAGAAGGAGGTTCATGAATCAGATGATGATGTGTTTTAATTTCTTTTTTTAAATAATTTTATGCTCAACTTGTGTACCCTGTACTTTGGGAAAATGTTTCCTTATTTCTGAATGTGTACTCCTGAATATTTGATCTTTTTGTTTCGTTTGTTTGAAAGGGTGTGGAGACACCATGTAAGAAATGCGAATGTGGTAGGTGAATTTAGAGTGAATATGAACATATAATTTGTAAGATATTATTGGTTAAGATAAGAAGCTAAGATAAGATGATGGACCATCATTCAATTTTTTGGTTATAGGTTTCACTCATTATTCTTCAGTTTGTAATGGTCACCACTGGTTTTAAGCAGTGATTTTATACCACACCTAAATGATAACTTGAGTGTTCAGATTTGTTGGTATTATCTTCAAAAATATAATTTTGATACTTATATATATACAGATAATTTTTTGAGTATAACATGGTGTTTTTTTATTTCTTATAGTATTTATTATAAATTATACAGTTGGTCTTAAAAAAACTTCAATTGCTTTAAAACAAGACATTAACTCTTTTGTGAATCAAATTTCACTATTTTGTGAAATATAGTGATTAAACACTAGCAATTATTTTATTTAAAGTGAATTGTGTTAAGCAGTAGTTTATAAATATAAATTATTGAACGCCATTTTCAAGTGAGAAGAAAAAAAAAACTGAAAAAAATCTATAAGAAATGGAAGAAACTTTTTTTTTCCATTTAACTGACCATTGTGGGACATGCTCTTTTTTTCTCCTTTTACATCCCAGTACTGATTTTAATCAGCTTTTTAAACACTAGTTCAAATGATATCTCCATGAATTTAATTAGTGTATAGAGTATAGTCGATTTAATTAGTCATCGTGAGATGGTATTATTATTCTTAATGTATTGCTTCATATCGAAGAGAAATATCTGCAGAAAGAGGTCTGCATAGGAGTGCACAAAAATATTGGTGTGGATTCGTGGAGTCCCCAAGTTTATTGCAGATTCTCGAGACCAGTAAAACGTACGTGGCATGCACTGACGTGGTTTCATTTCTTACATGTCATACATGCACAGGTCAGTGTCTGAGACGTATAGCAAGCCAAAGGTATGGTCAGATCAGCATATAACGGACGAGTTACATATTTGTTGGTTTCAAACTGCGTCATTGACGATTATTTTGTGTATCATTTGAAAAGACAAACAAACTTATGAAACGTTTTTACTCCATCCGTATAGTAGTTTATATGTTGCTTAAAATTTATTCACACATATTAAAGAAAATTATTAAATTTGCTATTATACTGAACAAATATATATATATATATTTGGTCAAGGAACAAATATATTTTTTCTTTATCTATATTAATTAATGAACTGAAAGATGGAAGTGAAAATAAAAATTATTAGATATTTGTACTGAAAATATAAAACGATATTTGTAATGAAAACGATTTTTAAAATTTACAATAACATTTAAAATAAAACAGGAATGCATACTAACATTTAAAACGAAAACTTATGGAACGTTTGTGGACAATTGCAAATAGGATCTGATTGGAAACATTAATAGAGTAAACCAGGGTAATTAAGATAAAAATAAAGGAGAAAGAATTAGTTATCTACTATGTTAGTCTGCTATACTCTACAATATTTTAAAGTAAAAGATAGGTAGAAATCAGTAAAAAGCAACCAAATTTTTTGTTTTCTAGCGTTACTGATGGAGAAAAAAAGAAAAAAAAAATTAGTTTTTTCATCCTGATGGGATGTATATAAGTATTATTCAGAATAAACTGTTTACTCTAATCTTTCTTATCTACTAATAATAGCAATCCCAATTAATTCCAAAAGTTGTGAATTCTAGTTATATTGAAAGGTTACTTTTTTTTAAGTGAAAAGTTGTGACTATTCATATAAATATCTTTTCTAAATAACTATCTTTAAATTAAAAGGATACGACTATTTAATTAGGTACTTTTAAATTAATACAAATATTACAAATATTTTAAAAAGTTATATTTTTTTGTAAATTAATTAGGAATCCTGATTAATGTGAAGGGTTGTCTCTTTCTATATTGATGTGTCTTTTCATCCTGCAATGTAAAGACACATGTATAATGGTAGTTATTAATTGGTGTCTCTTGCGTGTGTCTCTTAGTCACTATATATATAGATACTTCATGTAAAATGAGATATATGAAAAAATCACATAAACTAACTACAACATAAAAAATAGATTGTATTATAAATTTGGATTCTTTCTCCATTAAAAGGAATCATCGAAATGAAAGATCAAAGGAAGAAGAAAATTAGTTGGTGAACTGATTTCATTTTATCTTCATTAAGTGTTCCCTTAAACTAAATCTAAATTATGGTCTGGGTAGATCTCAATATAGAAATCATGAGAGTTTACTTAACAATTGGTATCAGATTCTAGATTTAATTAGTTCACCCATTAACTGTGTTTGACAATGGTAAGTAGAAATCATGAGCGTTTATTAACAATTGGTATCAGATTCTAGATTAATTAATTCAAAAGGTCATGTGTTTCTATAGGTATCACAATTCTTGTAAAAATTGTGTTTGTTCATAACGGTGTCTTTTTACAAAAAGTTGTGTCTCTTCCTTGACAAAAGTTGTGTTTGTTCATCATGGTGTCTTTTTATTAAATGTTGTATCTCTTACTTGTTTAAGGTTGTGTTTTTTCATTAATCCAATTAATTTCAAAGATTATTAATAAATAAATATTTTTTAAAAAATTAGTAAGGTTGTGACTATTCGGATAAGTATCTTTACAAATGACACTTTTAAATTTAAAGGATGCTATTTAAATTGAAAAGATGTGACTATTCAAAGAGATTTTCAAAATCTATAAATAGTCCATGACTCTTAATTCCAAAGATTGTGAATTCCAATTAAGTTGAAAGGTTATGTGTTAATTTTCAAAGTTTTTAATTTATATGTGTGTGTTTTTAACAAGCAACCATTAAAAGTATCTATTTTAAAAGTTGTGTCTTTTCATTATAAGTATAAGATTAGTTTTTAAAAAATTATCAAATTATAAAATGATTTGAGATTGTATAATATATATATATAGGAGATTAAATTAATTAAAAATAATTATGCAACTATCGGAAAAAGTTAAGAAAACGTTTAGATGTGTCTTTTCATTATTTAAAAGTGTCTCTTTTCATTATTTATTATATATTTTTTTGATCAAAAGTGTCTCTTTTCATTATAAAAAGCAACTTAGTTAATAAAATTTGTTAAAGTATCCAAATTAGTGTCTTTCTCTTATGTGTCTTTTCATTATGCCATGTTTTTAATAAATGTGTTTTTATTCTAATAGTGTATTAAATTTGTGTGTGTTTTGTGTGTGTTTTAAGAAGGTTTCATAATGCATTATGGTATTTTTTTGTAATGTTATCTCCTTTCAAAATATATTATAAATGTACTATGGTTGGGATTGTGGTCACACCTTTTAATCCAAAGGTTGAGACCATTTGTTTTGACAAAACAAAAGACGCCGCTACAGAAGTTTTATGTGGTGAAGTACCTTTTCATAATTTTATAGTAATTTTCTTTTTAAAGCAGGGAATGGTTGAGATGTTTTGATCATAATGTTCTGATCAATTCGGTTCTTGCTTGGAAGACAAGCTTCATTTCAGTATCTTTTAATCATGTTCTTCGTCAGAACAATGGCCCTGCTGATATTTTAGCAAAAAAAACCTTAGTTTCTCAGACTGATAGGAGTTTGTTCAAGTCATGTCCGATTTTTTTGTACAACTCCATTTGTATTGACAATATATATTGAAATAAGTTTTAGCCGGAAAAAAAAAACAAAGAAAAAAACAAAAGACGATGCAACCGAAGACTTATGTCGGTGGTGAAGCATTGTGTCCATTGATTGATGGTGTTGTGACTCTTGATTTTTATCTCTTCTTTCGTTTATATATTTGATCCAAAAAAAAAAAGATAACCAGTTTACAGTTTCTCTTCTTTCAATTATCTTTTTCTTTTTCTGATTCCTGATTTCTGCTTTCTATTCACCCTCTTCGTTCATCTGCATAATTTTTTATGTTCATCTCTTTATCATAGATTGTCAAGGTATGTTTTCATGTACTTCTTAGAAACTTAATAAATAAACCTATCTTCTCCTTTCTCCATGTCGCCATACACACGTTAAAATATCGCTTCTTTTCCCTTCCGGTTGAAGTCACCGCCACAAATAGAGCAAGGAAGAAGATTGTGAGAGAGGACATGTATAAATCTTGTAAGGAGGTGCCATTGTTGTTTGAAAAAAGACGTTGGTTCGGGGGAAGACAAAAGATGTCGTTTGCTCTAATAAACGTTGACGTTATTTTTAAAGACAACAAAATATTGTCAGTTGCATTACATAATTAAAGCAAGCGTGATTGTTGTATACAAATATTTTTTTCCTATAAAAAAGATGACATCAGCAGTTAACAAAAACATGACCCTTCATATAAATCTTTGAAAACTATAAATATTCCATGTTTTTGAGTTTGGTGTTTTGTGATTATTGGAGAGAACTTACCAATTGGTAAGTGGAACCATCACAACACCAATCTCTCTGTGGAAGGTCATGAATGCTAGGAAAGACGCATGCATGTAAGAAAATTCTCTTTGTATAATATGCATGTGTATGGAACAACTTTTTTTGTTATGAACTGGGTACGTAAAATAAATTCTTTGTTCTTTTTCAATTCTATTAGATCAGATTAACAAAAAAAACACAGTAACTGTTTCAAAACCTCAGTTATTTTATGAATTTGTGTTGTGTCGTTATAAATCTATCTATATATAATATCAAATCCAATTTGTTACCAGATGCAGTAATCACTTCTTATAAATTTTAAAAAATTATATCAACACATATTAGTTAATATATGTCATTATATTCGGTGAAAATTGCTAGCAAGAATATTCTTAATGCATCATTGTATATTTTTATGAAAGTGGATTTTATCATATCAAAACCATCCAATTTTCCTTGTGTGTACAAAGATATAAAGTTTTTGAATCTTTCTGTACTTGCATAATTATCAATTCGACACATTACAACTTTGTTTCATGCATATAATGTAGATCTACATGATGTGAAACTTTGATCACATATAAACACGAAGACGCTATATGTTATTGTTATATCTTAGCTTAAGCTTGGTAAATTTGATTAAGAAACTGTTTACTTCTAGAGTGTTTATATCCCAATACCACACCGACTTCAAGAAATTACTATTTAAAGATTCAATAAATGACATCAATGGTTTTTAAAAGGTGATTCATAATTTATCAATTTAGTTACTTAATCATTAGCTTAGTTTAATATAATAATTATCAGATTTTTATTAGAATTCTCCCAAAAATTTAAGGCAATAATATAACTGAAACGCGTCATGCATGTTAACATAAGTCAGTATACATTTATTACAATATCCAATTTTTTATATTATTTCTCATGAAACAGAATATGTAAATAAATATATTAGAAGTACTAATATTTGCCAATATTGAAAATAGTAATTCAAAAAAGAAATTGTAAATTTTATACAAAAGTTTATTAATGTGAAATATAATTTATTTAGTTTATTAAATGAGTTCCCGTGCGATATCGCACGGGTTCCTTACCTAGTTCTAGCAATAGCATCCAATCAAACTCACAAAAAGATAAATGGTGGAAAATAAAACCAGTTTACCAAGAATATATATATGATTAGATCCAACAAATCTATATGGAATTTTTTCCACTAAATAGAAGAAATTTGTTATAGAATTAGATTTTGGTCTAATACATGTTCTTATAATTTTACTATTTATATGGGAAAATATAAAATATAATAATTCCATACCTATTTATAAGCAAAAATGATATTATTTTTATTTTAAAAATACAGAAACTTTCTATTATATAAACATACATTAGACAAAATTTATTCTATAATATTTTTTTTATATTTTTACAGAAAAATATTGAGCAGATTTATAAATGCTCTAAATAGCTATTTTATAAACTTAAATATGGATAAAGCTTGTGATTTATATATTGGTTAGTGTATTTAGCTTTGAAATTAATTAACGACTTTGTAATTAGGTGTTGAGGCTATAAACAATGAACAAAAACAATAAGTTCACTAATATTTAAAAAAAAAAGACTGGCGTGAAAATGAGTGATTATAGGTAGATCAATTGTTTTAACGTATCTTCGATCATTATTAACAAAGATATTAGATCATTTATCGATATATGATAGTCAAGTCGAGCAAAATCTGGTTTTGTGTTCGAGGATGAAAATTGCATAAATCTTTGACCATATGAGAGCTAGGATTCTCAAATCCAAAAGATTTTGTATGTGTAAAGATAAAAACATCTAAAACCACGTCCTTCGAACTCCGAGAGATTTGCATGGGGTTCGTGAACTGAGAAGACTTGTAATCTACCTTTTGTACCATTTGTCTTATATGAAATTATACAAACAATTAAAATGACTACTTGAAGATCAATCAACTCACAAATAATAAACTATTATCAGAGAAAACTTAGAGGTGATTAGCAAGTGTGCTTAGTTAAAACACTATAAATCACTCTGTTAATGGGTTGTCATTCCTAAAATCCCGAGAAAAGTCGGCGTTAAGAATCTCATATTCAACTGATACAGTCTAGTTCCAACTGCTTTGCCACTGTCACAACTCTTTTATATTTTATTGATTCAAGTATCATAACAAATTAAAATATTAATCGTAGCTTATGTTTGAATTAACTTTGATATAAAGTGTCGGTTTCTGCAATTATTACATGAAAATTCTCGTTAACCGTCATTTTCAGTTTTTGTCGGCGGTCCTGAGATTTTATTATTACAAACTGCCTTCTGAAGTGATCTAGTTCGATGCAAGAAATGGGAGAACGCTTCTCCTCGACCGTTGGATCATCATATCGCACGGATAGTTTATACAGTATAAATGAGTTGGGTTGTGCCTGTAACTTGTGATTAATTATCACACATGACATAATATAAGTGTTTTACTCGGAACGTTCTTGACGATTGTTGACGCTCCCACAGCTGGTTTAATGTATAGTCGTGGATTTTGGAGAAGTACCTCAACTTTTTGTTTTCTCTCCTGATAATTAATTATCTTCACTTTAAAAGATCTCATGTATATATATATCCACAATAAAGTGAAATTGTAGATAGAAAATTAGTTAGATAATAGTTTTGGTGATAGTTTCATTTTATGTGCCTAGTGTAGCTTGGAATATTGTGGTTGCCATCAAAAGTATTTATAAGTATATATCCTAAACATTTAAATAGTGACATTGATTCAGACAGTAAGTAAATATGTTTAGTACAAAACAAGAAGATTGAACGGGAATGAACAATGCCAAATAAACATAACAAAAATTATTTATAAGTACTATATGAATTTAATAATAACAACTAAAATGTGTCTGTCTTTTTAACATTTAAAATGATTTCTTAAAAATATCTACCTGTTCTGTAAATTGTACTAATAGATGAAGTTGACCAAAATCAATCAGGATAATTAAAAATCATAATCAATCGGGATTTATTTATTAGTATATATGTGCGACTACTTTACAAAATATTTGCCTTATCAGTCGTCCTTTATAAACATTAACAATTTTATTGAATTATAAATATGAATCTTATAAATAATCTAGCTGTTGATCAAATAATTGAAAAAATAGTAGTGTATTAGATCGTTTTCTCTAACGCTCGCTAGATTAAGGCGAAGCTCTAAGATCTACCACGTGTTTGACAGGTTTATATTTCGAGCAAAGCTTTCATTATATGTACGTGGAATGTAAATTATGTAAATTATATTTTGTATTGGAACGGAGTTCAATCATTAAATTAAGATGTGCTCCACGAAAATGTGTGAATTTAAGTAAAAAATAATGGCTAATAGTTTAATTTGTAGATAACAAGTGGATACATATGCGGACCGTATTTTACAGTTTTGAACCAGCCAGACATATGAGAAGCTTCGATCCATAATTTTCTGACGGTTTAATCATTAATACGAAAGTTCGTGATCTTTTTAGCTTAATGAACAAAATCTTGCAAATTAAAATGTTTTAAATTGTTTTGCTCTTCTGTCCAAAAATATCGTGCTCTAGAGTTACAAATCAGCGCTCGTTACTAATTTAACTTGACATACTTTGAGCATTTCTTAAACACATTTAGATTTTCAGACATTTCAAAACAATAACTTTTACTTGTTATATATATATTCAATGAAAATTTTCCTTACAAATCTCGAAATATAATAAATCATAGATATTGTGTATTTCAAAATAATGAAAACCCCCATCTTAAAATATTTTTATACTAATTTAGGTTAAGAACCCCGTTAAATATGTTTAGTTGATATGCGTTAGTATATATCAACTATTAAGTCTAGGCAATCTAGAAGTCAAGATTATTGAAATTTAATATAGCCACTTGGTGATATAATGGGACTCTTTGATGAGTGGTAAACTTATGGACCCAGACAAATTATTAAGGCAGGTGTTTTTTAGAATATTCAATTAACTAATACTAGACATGAATCATTAATTCACAATTGACACATCAGGGTCAACCGTATTATTGAGGTTTTGTATTTGATCCATAATCGTGGAAAAAACAGAATTATAAATATGGACCATCAGTTTTTCATTAGGGAATAACAGAACCAACCAATCACTATATCTCTATGACTAGTTTAGGGGTTATATTATTAGTGAGTCAATAAATATGACTGGAAGCAACGAAGAACAGAATTAAAAAGCCAAATGTAATACACAATTGAGTGTATTACAAAATTTAGTAATATACTCAATGTTCAAAAAGATTTAGTAATACACACTCGGAAAATCTGAAGACAGTTTTGGTAAAAATATCTGAAGATAGTTTTGGAAATAATCGATAGGGATGGACGTCAAAAAATGGCTATTGTGTGGTTTGTGCATAGACCCTTTTGGCGATTTTTCTTCTGTTTGGTACACAAGTAACAAAACAGAAAGGCACGCTTGGCTATCTACCCATTTCGAAGGCCGCCGCCGCTTTCTAACAACAATTTTATTTTATTTGTATTATTCTGATCAATTTTTTATATGTATTTATTTGCGTCAATTTTATCAATTAAATATATGTGATTTTTTATACTTTTCTATACTATATTTTGTATGAATTACTTTTATTTATTATTTATTTGATATTTCCAATTGCTGGTTAAAAGTAATTAGGTTAAAAGTAATTATCCTTTAGAAAACTTCTTCTACTACATGTTCCTTTGAGCACATCTAACCCCATCAATTTATTATTTAAAAAAATCTATTTATATTAGCACATCAATCTCTGTACAAAATAACAAAGGACGAAACTCTAACTAATTACCTACAATTAATTCATATTGAGAAAATCTTCAGCTTCACTTTATAAATTACTTCAAACTAAAGTTTGATAAAAAAAATGTTTCGATTTTACTTCACTTTCCACTACATAATAAAGTAAATATAATTTATTCCATAAATAAAATATTTATTTTTTGTTCAGTACTCTTTTTTTTACTCCAAAAATAAAGTAAAATTACAGTAAATTCAACTCTCCTAAAGAAAAAAAGAAAAACTCTATTATAAAACTATTATATTTTAAATTAAAAATAGAATTTTACATTAAAAATACTCTAAATGAATGTAATCATGCAGATAGAAGAAACAAAAACATTTACAATTACTACAAACGAATTGGACAAATGAACGAATTATTTTAAATAACATTCTCTATTTTCTAATGATAAAGGAATAAGACTAAGCATCTTACACCAACTTTGTTGTTCTCTGATATTTTGTTATAAATACTTATTTATTACTAGTGTTAAAAAAAACTTATTTATTACTAATACACACTTTGACATCTTTGGATGATCACCAATGTGTGATTAAAGAGCACCCACGAGCAATGTGGGGATCAGGGGATGAACTTATAAATGGTACTATTCGATCAATCCACGCTTGAACATAAATTAGATTCCCATTAAAAACAAAGAAAATATTATCACAACATAAGTCAAACCTTTGACAAGACGCCGTTGGTACATATAATACTACTTTTGTTTGTTTTTGTTAGAAATAATTAGTAGCATGTACATATACTTAAAAACGTGGGTTCATGTACCACTAGCTAACAACACATACTTTGAACCAAGGCAGTGTTCGTCATATTCATTTTTATTCTTCCTTCTACATCAACTATAGATTAAATAAAAATTATCTCTTTCTTTTCATTCATTGTCAAGTTCCGTTTTTGAGCTATATTCATTCATCACTTGTCTCCAAATTGTCATGTTCAGAAAAAGAAAAAAGAAAGATGGATAAGAATATCAAGTTTATCAACTCTCCTTAAATCATTTGTAATGGGACATCTGATCATCGATATACCTCCTCCATATGATTTCCACAAGTAATTGTATCCAGTTTTGGTGTTTTTACAATAATAAAAACTTAAAAAACAATAAGATTAATAATGTTTGTAGACATTATTTCAATAAATTGATATAATGAGTTCACATAGACAAAAAAAAAACATGTTCCCTAATAATTTCCTCTCATATTTTACGCTTTAGGTTCATCCGAATATATAACAAACGATTTTGATTGTTGCACTATAAACTATGAAATGTACTTGCTCATCTTCCATGCCCTCTGCATCTTTTTGGTTCCTGGACGATAATCAATATTAGTATTGTTGTTGCTGATAATTAATAGACAAAATATATAAGTTTTAAAATATTGGAACCCATTATGTCATGTAAATGCATCGAATCCAAACCTAAATTGATGACAAAAAAAAGACTCCAACCTCTACTAACAAGATAGTATAATTGTTTTCCAAAATACATTGAATATCAAATGTGTTCATGACAGCTAACGTTATTACTTTTATATGTAAATGTAAGCATAATCACCACTACTAGTGCAACTACTATACGAGGGACTGATTGTGACATATATAGATATAAAAACTGACCATTAAAATAGTTATTTCTACGATAAATAATAATGATATGTTTAAAAATAAAACTATGTTTTCAACTGTATCAAACTTTTGTATTATAATTATACTTTATAGACTATAAATTTTGTGTTAAAACTTTTAGTCAAGACATGTCTCTCCGTATGTTTGTCGTTTTTGTTCTCTTTTGTACACGCACTAACATGTATGGAGACATTTCGATAGTCTAGTTTGTGTTTTAGATATTACCAATCTGTATATGCATCACTTACAAATAAATTGTCTGAATCGTTAAGTTTAAAGCGGGACCATGTAACTAGTATACTTTGAATGGAGATCATGTCATAAATCTTTCACGGGACCATTGATGAGTGGTTCATTTGGTTACACATATGTACATCTTTATGATTATTTTGGTTACATATATAAGGTCGACCGTGTTGAAAAGTCGAACTGAGATTGATAAAGTTGTGGCTAGCCATTGAGTCATGCATGCATGTGTTACATTATTTTGAAAAGGAATTCAATTGGTCAAAACATGAGATTTATTGCATATGGTCATGAATAGGGTTCTGAAATGTTAAGTTTCTCATTAAAAAACCAGTTTATAAATAATTTGCATCGAGATCCATGACATACTAGAGCAGCTTAGCAGGCCTCTACTACTATAAAAGTGATTTATCAATATATTGGTTAATAGGAATGATGCTAGTTTGTATAAAAGAAAATAAAAGGTGCGGCTATGGTGACCAAGACCATTAGAGTAAAGGTGGGTGAAGCTGAATGATAAGTTAGATTAATGTGAACAATGTATGCAAGTTGCTCATTTTCATTGTAAGTGCATGCATGCCTTTATTGACCCATCTCCACACCGGCCTACACTACACATATTGTTAAATGTGATAATATACAGCCGTAGCCGTATATACAACATAGTTTACGTATGCTGAGAGAGACCGTATCTTTTCTGTAATGGAGCATAAGCATCTGTATAAGGCGAAACCACACAGTCAATGTACATGTTTTAGTATCATTATTGTTTTGTCGTGATCGATGTAGAGATCAAAAGCATAATTGTATCCATTAACTTTTGTTCTGAACTTCATATCAACACGACGTGTTTGTTTAGTATTTCGAATCCGAAAGTCTGAACAACGAGGTTTATAGTTATGAGACTACCACCAAACTCCTTATCAAAAAAGACTGAATCTTACACAAACTTTTTTGTCGAAGAACCATTGAAACCAAACGCAACATTCCAAATTTTCAGCAAAACCTTGTGTTTCAAAAGCTTATTACAGCATTTGAGCAGCTGTGTTTAGCTTCTCCGCTAGACTCAACTGTGTCCTTGTTATGCTCGACAGGTACAACAGAAGCAATTGGTCCTGTAACAGCACCAAAACCCATCCATTAATTACGAACTCACAATCACAAGTGTAACTTGTTTTTTCTGTGAAGAGTTTTCTTTTCACCTGAAGACTATCGTTCACGAGGTTATCGAAGACTTGTGGGGGTAGTTTGGGAAGAGAGGCTACTGCATCTGCAATGAATCGTCCTATGTTGTTGTCTGGAGATGTTTGACCTTCCTGAGAAATTTCATTACAAACTCTGTAATCAAATATCATCTATGGTGGATAATAACCTCTCTGTTTTAGCTTAAAAGTGAATAATAAGTAAGCTCACCACGACGCTGTCAACGTATTTGTAGACATCGTTGATCAAAGTCAACAGCCTCTCCATTGTTCCCTCCATTCCTTCCATGTCATTTGGGAGTTTGTCAACAGCTGTTGCCTTGAGAACATCGTCTGCATAATCAAAACGATAAACCCATATGAGACACAAAGCTAAGATCCTCAGTTCAGTTTTACTCATTCACAATCACCAAAGAGACAATCTATAGGTATTGTATCACTCACATCCAACCCTCTCAGCCTCAACCATACGGAGATCAACAGGAACCTCTTGAAACTGTGCAGCGAGCTGTCGATCTCCAAGTGAAAGGTTTGAAGATACAAAAGCTTTGATAGCACCCTCACCATTAGTAAAACCAGTGTCCACAGTCAGATGAATAGGGTTGGTGACTTCTCTAGCGAAGAAGTCATGAATCAATGCACTACCACCATTCACCCCAAGACCAGTTGAATACCTAAATACATCAAAACACATTATCTCTCTCTCAGCTATTCCAACACTAAAGATCCATTGCTAATCATGTGATAGTAAACTGAGTAAGTAAGTACCAGCCAACAATGATCTCCTTGGGATTCACCTTAAGGTGCGAAGCTAACATGTTGTGGTGGTAATCAATATCCACAGCAACCTGTATCGAAACCATTCTTCATCACATTCTCACAAAGCTAACAAATCTTATCTACTCCTTGACCTAGTAAGTGAGAAGAGCGATTCAGAGGTGTGGAAAAGTGGGACCTGATCGGAAGATTCGTTGTGAGGGACGGCGTAGGAGTTGCGGATATCGACGGTTCCGTCGGGTAGGATGGATCCGAGGAGAGTGCCGATGACTCGTTCGGCTGAGTCGGGACGTCTCACGAAGCAATCGCAGACGTTGAAGATCACGAGAGGGTGGATCCTCGCCGTGAGGATTGGGGTTGATGACGCGGAAGAGGGTGTAGATGACGGAGCCACGAATTGGAGGACGGTGTGCTCGTTCGCCGCCGCCATGGTTTAGAGATTTCTGAGATTCGATTAACGGCAAAAAGGCGCGAGTCTCTGTAGTTAGAGTCGAGATTTAGGGCTTACGATGGAAGAAGAAGAAAAGAAGATACCGAAGCCTATAATGGGCCTAGAAATGGGCCCATCGTATTGTTTTATTGGACTTACAAAAAGAAGAATGGAGTAATCTTTAATCATTTGGTTTCGCCTTTCAGTGCCGAGATTGATGGTTCTTTTAGAAATTTGTGGAGAGATCAATTTTTTTTTATCAAAGCAGTTTCACACATGTATATCTGGTTGGTTTATGCATTGCTGCTGATTCTACATTCTTTTTTTTTATATGTATCTATGAATCTACACTGTGGTTCAGATTTGCGGACGTATGGTTTTTAGTAAACATCCTCATTCCTCATGATTCTACATTCTTACATGTCTTTGTTTATTTTATGTTTTTTTCTTAGATCAACTATAATGTTTTCTTCTATTTTTCTCAAAAATAGAGAAATTTTAAAGTAAATGAAGAAATATTTTCAATGTATTATTGTAAAATAGATAAATTTTATTTTATTCCAAATATATTAAAACGATGTGTCTTCCTCTAAAAAATGGAGATGGTTTGCGACCAAAATCACTTTATATAGCATTTAGGGTCAAATATAGATCTAGGCTAACGATATCTTTTGATATATATATATTATATGATTTTTGTTTAGCCACCCATCATGGTTTTGAACCGCATCTAGTTGACTAGATAATTGTTATTTTTGTTTCATTGTGATCTAAAATGTAGTGCAGATAGTGGAATTGTGTTTTGTTTCTCATGTAGTCCATATACTAACACTTAAAAAGGATAGGTGTTGATTTGTTTACGATTAGTCAGCATAGATTAGTCATTACTTGTTAATCAACCACTCAATTTATAGATTAAGAATATCACTGATCCTGTCCTAAGACCATTTTCATTTTTATATTTTTCTTTAAAATAGAAAAACTCTATTATAAAAGTGAATTTGATTCAATATATAACATCTTTAAATATAGAGATAAAATAGAGAAAATATATTATAGAGAAATATATCAGAGCGAATACATTTGTATAATAGAAATATCTATTTTAGAAGGATATATATAGATATATATATCGAAGATGTTAACTTGTGGTATAGTGGTTGAATAGTGTTTTTCAACAAAGTTGAGTTTCTGGATCCGATTCTGATACGTCAAAGATTTTGTGATTTTATTTTTGTACTCTGTGCTATTAATTGAGCATAAAAATCTTGTCTGCTTTAGTCATAAGTCTTGTACGTAGTTCTCAAATATGGATTGCGATTTATGTTCTGTCCTAATTCCTAATAAGAAAAAGATCATAGATCGTATAAAATGAATTGTATTCAAATATTCCAAAATTTCATTAAGTTACACCTACTAATCACCAATTTATATAAAAATAAAAAAGCGGTATTAAAGAATTGTTTTGTTCCTCCTCCCTTTCTTTCACCCAACGTGGCTCCAAAACTCTCCCAAGAACGTCTTTGCCGCGTCAAGACTCGGGAAATACGTAGGCTCCATGAATATCTGACTCACCGAGTCACAACACTCCGTGTTCATCTCCGCGCTCCCCATCATCGCCGCGACAAGCTGCTTATACGCGAAGAAGAACCTCTTCGCCGCAGCTTCCACAGCTTGCATCCCTTGAAGCAAATGAATCTTATCATCACAACACCGATCTCCCTTTCTCGAGTAAAGCCTCATCGCCGCCTCTTGCATCCTCGGTCCACCCGTGGGATCCACCTCAACGTCCAGCACAACCGGCACCTTCTCCCTCAGACCTTTAGACATCTTCATGGTCTCCACTAGTCCCTTAGACCTGAAACAAAACGCATCGTTTTTACCGGTCGTCTTGATATGCAACTGCTTCTTGAGTTTGAGAAAGTCTTCGGGATCCATCAGAACGTGAAGATCTTCGACTTCAATGAGAAGCTTCCATATCCTCTCCACCAAGTAGACATCTCTCGACGCTTCTCCGAACCTCCCTTCGTCAACACACATGTCGATACGTCTCAAGAGGTTTCCGGAGACGTGGAGCCACGACTCTATGATCTGGTGAATGATGTATAACATTTGGTTCTCGTCGTTATCGATATGATCCGCGTACGGATTATCCTTAAGGCTGTATACCTCGTTCGGTCTGCAAACGGCGTCGTATAAGAGATTAGGTTTCCCGGAGATGTTCTGTTCTCCGAGACCGAGCGTGTACTTCCACAACCGCATCTCGTTATCGATCGTGGACAAGATCTTCTTCCCGAAGGCTTCGGACTTACGCCACGTGGCTAGCTGCGGTAGCAAGCTGAGAGAGCTTCGTTTATCGCTGACAGGAACCGATCCATCTCCTTCCTCGTCTTCGCAGATGGCTGCTACGAGTTTGATCTGGCTCGTGAGGATCGAATCCAACCGTCGGTTCCATTCGCGGCGGTTGATGTACGGTCTCGCGTCGGAGCAGACGGCTAAGACCAGTCTGAAAGTGATCTCCAGAGCTTGGAGAGATGGTTTGAGGATAGGCTCGTGGGACCAGTGAGGGAAGTCGCGTGACGACCAGAGGTTTCTGAGCTCGGGGAGACGGAGGTAGAGCTCGTAGGCTGAGCAGGATGATGGAGCGGAACAGGAGATGGGAGAGGAGGAGACGGGGAGCTTGAACGGCGAGGGGATGGTGACGTGGAGCTTGGTAGGTATGTCCGGTGACACCATCTTCCTCTTGCAATCTGTATCGACCATTTTTTTTTTCTTCTCTCTGTTTTGGTTATTTATTATTTCAAAAAAAAAATCTAAAATTTGTTTTGATGAGTAGAGAAGGTTACGAGGAGTATGTATATATATAGAGAGAAAGTAATGGATAGAGAAGGAAGAAAAGGCGTGTGGAATTATACCGGCGGGGATTTTGAAAGTCAATGTGAGACGCGGTCTCCTCTTTTTTTTAATCTTAAACTATATTTGATATTTTTGGTTAACTTTTTTTTTATCTATTATATATTTTAGAAAAAGATTTCATCTTAATGTTTGGTTTAGGCATATTACAGCAATTTTCTGTTTGTTTTAAAAGTATAAGTAGCGGATATTGTATTTTTATTTTTATATTAGAATGATCATTTTCATTATTTGATTTTAAGAAGGTCAAATTATAAATATGTGTTGTAACATTTTAAACACAAATATTTTTGTAAACTTATATATATGTGTATATTCATAAATATAAAGTTTGGTTAGGTGATATTTGCGATTATGAATACAAGGTTGGATTGACAATTTGACATGGTTATAAAATGTATGCAGTTTTTTACATAATTTTGAAAGTCGATAATGCGTTATGGGTGGTCACTTATGAGGATATCCCACTGGAACTCCTAGTTCTGTATTTTTTATATTAGAACAACCATTTTGTTATTTGATTTTAAGAAAGTCAAATTATAAAAAAATCGTAACATGTTACGCGCATTTTTTTTTGTCAACTTATATGTGTAGTTATATAATAGTTTGGTAGATGATTAATCCGATATGAATATAAGGATGGACTGACATATGTATAACATTTATGCAGTTAAATCATCTCGAAAGTCAATAATGCGTTATGGGTTGTCACTTAACTATGAGCAGATCCCACTAAAACTCTTAGTTCTATATTTTTGATAAATGACTTTTTAAAACCACAATTGTAAAGTTTACATGCTATATATTTTTATTCGAGACAAGGTTAATCACTGAATATAAAACCATGGATCCTATAGTTACACTTTCAACCAATTATATATGCACATGGAGTTTTGAAATTAAAAAAAAAAATAAAAAAATAAATAAATTTTGGTGTTTCGTTGATTCGAAACTTTAACATCAAATCAAAAGTTTGAGAAAACTCTTTCTTCAGCTTTCTCTAGTTATCAAAACATTTTTCTTTACAAAAGTTCAAAGACTATCTATAACACCAAAAAATCAGGCTATACTTGCAAGAGAGAGTTCTAAATGTTAAAGATCATGGTTTTTGTCAATAAACTAGATACTAAAAGGAGTGTATAGTCCACCACCTTTTGTGAGATGCGTTTGCTTGTTTAACAAATGCATCCTAAACTAATATTGTATTGTTTCCGTGCTCTCTGCCTGATATGGTATAACTAATAATCTAAACGCATATAAATATTATAGTCACTAGTCTGCAAGTGATAAAACAGAAGAATTCATATAAAAGCCTAAAAGGTGGCTATTTAGTATGGATAACCATTTAGACGGTGCCGTGGTATGAATAAAAAACAAAAGGAAAGGGCACATGGACAGAAGAAGTAAGAGGAATATAGATGCGAAGCTTATCCAAAATAATGTGAAGAAGGTTGGGGTTTGGTCTCATTCCTTCCAAATAGTTATTACTAGGAAGCTGTCGTTTCCTTTGACTTTGTTTCATTTGTATTATCCCTGATAATAAGGGTTTTTATCGAATAAGACTGCTAATGTTTGGGATTTACCCGATACCCGAACATGTTCAAGACTCTAAGTGCATGCACTCGACTTTTTGACCATAACCTTAGTTGAATTTGATTAATAGTGGATGTATGTTTCAGTTATTTTTAGCGTGTACGTCGATCATAAGTTCCATTGTTCACTTGTTATTAGTCATATATACTAGACACTGCTATTACATTTAAAACTAAAATAACATATGAAAATATGCGAAGGAGTTTGCAGATTGTCTTCTTCTTCTTCTATCTTTACCTAGCTGCTTCCTTATTCCTTCCTTAACTTTGAATTCAAACAACTAAATAAGTCATCCTTAGAGGGGAAACAAATTTAGTTCATAGTACACATATAAAGAATATTATCTCATCCATATATTCGGTTAGTGATAGTCTGATAGATAAAGACTCGCAACTTATTCCATTTAGATATCAATGATCTCTTCTTTTTATATAAACCATCAAATATAAGATGATCATATGAAACAAGCAACCACCGGTTCATAAATTATAAAAACATAACATTTTATATATTTTGGTCATTTTATAGCATGTCTTCATTTTTCTCTGCTTAACACCTTATTGCTTTAACCAAAAATGTATTTAGTAATTTCCTTAAAACTTTTATTTGACGTGCAAACACATAATGAAAATATAATTAGAAAAAAAAAATTAATCTTCTATAACTCACATTAACTCGTATTTTTGATAGTCATTTCCTTAAAACGTATATTTCAATACATAATACTAGTTTTCTTTTATGGAAAAAGAAGAAAATATTTAGCAATTACTCGAAAAGTATGCATCTTTTTGAACCGGATATATATAAGATATGATGGGTTTATATATGAGTATAAAAGGAAGATGTGTTACTTGTTAGAATTCCTTTCAAGTTTACGATAAGTCTTTCCTACTTCTTTTTAAATCTTTTTCGCCTTTATACATAGTCTTCTTCCTTATACAATGTTCTCTGTCCAAACGTTATTTATATGAAAAGAAAAACAGTGACCCTCGTATATTCCCGTAGAAAGAACAAACTGTAAAGATTAATTGTTTGGTGATCTTTTATTACTTAATGGCGTTTTAGCAAGAAAAAGATCACCAATGCATGGTTAATATATGAAACTGGAAAACATATAAGCAAACACTTGACATTCCACGTTATTTGCATATATGGTCGAAAAATCAACGTACACTAATACACCATGTACTTGGATTATCAAACCATTTTTCTGTTTTCTATCACTGTTGACTTGGAAATGTTTGATCATTTTTCACCAAAAAAATGTTTGATCATTTATTATTTTATTTTATTTTCCCCCGCAACTAGGAAAAAAATATTAAAACCCTTTGTTCCATAAAGATATACGTATATGATAGAGTCTGAATCGGGGCCTGGCTTCCATCCGTTTTGGTGACCAATCAGGTGATTTTACGCGTAAGAAAACGCAACGTGGGATTCGTCATGTGCATCACTAAGTTGGGTCCAACTCTTATTGGTGTGGCCTGCCACGTGGTCGCAACAGAACAAGTAAACGGTTCTAGAACAAGTACCTACGTGGCAAGACAGCTGGAACGGTGATTGGCTTTCACGTTTATCTACGTCGCTGATTAATCCATTTGGATTGGCCACTATCAACTACCTTTATTTTTTATTTTGTTTTATAATTTCACATTTATTTTACATCTCTCCATATAATAATCACTGCGATTATCAAATATGTTCATTTTAAAATGCATTTATGTTGTTTTACTGGGTTTGTTTTGATTAAATAGAGTTGCAGTATACTAGTGTGTTTTATAGTACATTATATAAATTACATCGTCGCGGACAATAATGGATTTGGTTTGGTTATAGATGATATTGTTTGTGGATAAACACATGACTATTGTTTATGAAATTTAAATCATAAAAAAAAAAGAGTTGGAAGAGAGTCAACAAAAGTTCAGCTAACAGAAGAAACAGGTTTCCTGGGAATGAAGCATGTCTCCGGCCGCATTATCCGACCATTATCCATTCTTCTAATTTTTGGAGCATCTTTCTTTTTCTTGCTTTTAAATTTCTTTTAATTCAAGCTTTTAATGATTAACAATTAGTTACTTTAATTTGAGTACATTTGAAAAAGAGTTGTAGTCTTGTAGTAGGTGCCCACCCACAAACCATGATCTACAGTCTTAAGTTTTAGTTGAGCCTCATCTAAACATCAATTGTCCAAGATCTAGTAGTCAAAATATAGTTAATCAGATGTTGTTTCAAACAAAAAACAATCAATCGAAAACATTAAGTAATTAATATAACATTAACTTAACAGACAATAATATCTGAAAAACCATTTTTATTTTTATTTCATTGATAACCTTAATGGGGTTTTTTGTACCACTGATATTTTAGATATTGTTTAAACTTGGACTAGATGGCATTGTTCGGATAAAGTTTGGTATGGGGACACATCATGCTGCCTAAATTGCTCAATAAGTGCCGGAGAGGAGAAGACAAGTAGTATTATATTTGCATGTGGATGAGATCTATCTAACACCAAATCAAATAAACATACATATTCCTTGGTGGGACATTCTTAATTTCTATATTTTTCCTACCTCTGTTTTATCCTCTTAGTTTGAAATGTGGCCCATATAGAAAAAAACTCAGTATACCAAAATAATAATTTATGACTGTTAAAATTATTGGTAAGGTGTCGCGAGGAAACGTTAACAAGCGTTATGATTTTATAGACTTTCCTTTTTCGCGTTAATTGCATTTGCTTCGGCAGACCGATATATTCCAGCAGTCCATGCATGCATCATAGTTCGAAACTGTGACGATATCATAACGAACTATGCCGATTGAAGGTGCAATAGTTATATATATATATATTTTTTTTCTTTTGACAAAAGGCTTATAGTTATATATATTAAAAAAGTCGTATCAGTTTGATGTATATCCGTTGTGAAACATGGAGACATATTCTCCCTTCTTCGTGTATGTCGGACTCTTTTTTTGACTTTTACTTGACAAATTAAGCAAAGGGATACAACTTGGAAATTGGAATAGTAATAATGTCATCACAAAATGGCATCGTAGAGCAAGAAGTCCTTATCCACCAAAAGCATTCTTCATAGTATATAAAAGATAATGTAATAGAAAGTTTAGCACCACATTCGTTGTTTTAAATTAATTTTGATAATAAAAGTGCATGACATGTTCCTCTTTAATCTCCGCAGTTCCCACGCTTATGTTTCTTCCTCTCATGGGAAACGCCTAGAATGAGTCTCATCCATTTTTCATAACGCATGCTTGTGTTTTCAATAAGGCAAAGAAAAGATGCATGATTATCCCCTTTAATTCTTCTATAAACAGTTTATAGAGAAAATATAAAACTAGTAATTTTTGATTAAATAAAACTTAGTAATCTGTTGCTATTATTTTTGTTGATATGCATTTGAGGCTAACCGTGATGCTAAATAATACACCAAAATCATATAATTAGCACAAAGAAAGCAGTGTTACAAGGTTTGGTAATTCCAAACTACAATCTGGACCATAACCTGAAAACGATAAAACTGCGACCGTAAATAAAGACCTAACACTAACTCGTACTTAAAGAATTCTAAACTACTAGATTTTATGAAAATTCTAATAGAAATTATTATCCGACATCCTGACGTTGAACCTTCAAAGCTCGAGCATTTGCCCAAACATAAACAGCCAAAATTACTACATATTGTAAATAAAATATTATGCCAGAATACCAAATTGATGACCATAGAAACTTCATCATGCAAATACGTGTAAAACTGAAACTGTTATGTTAACCAACATAATTGGGTTCAAGAAAAAGAAATTTGGACGGAAATAAACTAAAAGAACCAGAAAGCGATTTTGCTGATAGATATACAAAAATATCCATAAAACGTGAAGCAACGTAATTCAGAAAGTCTAAAAAAGATTCAATTTAAAAAGATAATCATAAAAATAACTGGTGAAAAACTAAGGCACATATTTTCTAACGAATCAGACTCTTCCTCCACAGCCACCATGACCATCACACGAGCTCCACCATATTCTACTGAAACCGGTGCAGCCGCTAGCTGCCACAAACTTGCTTGGATCCTGAACCAATATACTCTATAGAGTTAATAAACGTTTTCAGGACTAATCATAATTTTTCTTTTTTTGGGGTCAAAACTAATCATAGATTATGTAACTCAAATTAGGTATATAACCTTCACATTCTCAGCCTGAGAGAGAGATAATTTAGTAGCTAAGATAAATTGGGCTCGAGATGTGGCCCAAATGAGGTTTTGTATAACATTAAATGTATCTACTTCTCTTTAGGAATGTTTTTTAGCTCTTTAAATGAGGCTACTTGCTTTATTAAATGTATGGATTCACATTTTTCTATTCAGTCTCATTTTGAATGTCAAGATTAAGGATAAAAAAATTTGGTTTATACGAATTAACATTTTTTTTTAACCAAGTGCATGAATGTAAGAAGGATTTGTGTCATGTAACAACTACTTGCTTAACTTTTTTTTTTTGTCAACAACTACTTGCTTAGGGCAACATTAACGCGGTTTCGCGTTTGAGTTTCTGCAACCAAAAGTGGTGTTGGGTCCATAAACTCAATAAAAACGGTGACAAAAGGCGCGAGTAACGGAATGATTTCTGTCCGTTTCTTACACTATTTTGCGGACCCCACGATACGTGGCGGTCATGTCATCTATTTTAATTTTTTTTAATCAGATAAAACCAAGAAAAAAAATTAAAAAATTAGAAACCCAAAACGAGTTTCACCCGATAATCATGCTCTTAACTAATTAAACAAAGAAAACGTATCAATTTATTATTCGCAAATAGTCACATGACGGGTGGCGTGGAGGTAGTTAACACTATAGTAATTAAATAATAATTCAGTTAATAATATATGAGTAATTTATAGACATTTTGTTTCTCTCTCGTGCGAACCACCTTTAAGAGACGAAGGAAGCGAGTGACGTTTCAGTGTCTCTAGGTCTCTTTCCCCGTGTGGCGTTTCCTCCGTCACAGCCGTAAGCTTCCTCTGTGTGTTTTCGTTGTTTAGGCTTGTCTCTAAGTTTGAAAGTTAGTGCCTTTTTGAATTGTCTCTTCTGGGAAACGAACTAAAGTTTCGATCTTTTTTTGGTTCCATTCCACGGGGGTTGTTGTTTTGTTCATTCTACGGTGTGTGTTTTCGTTGTTTAGGCTTCTCTCCAAGTTTGAAAGTTAGTGACTTTTTGGATTGTCTCTTCTGGAAACGAGCAAAAGTTTTCGATTTTTTTTGTTTCCTTCTACGGTTTGTGTTCAGATGTTTGTTTTGTTCTTGGTTTTGTTTGATTGTAGAACAGGGAGACTGAAAAGTAACAGTTTTTTTTTTGGTCCTTGGGGTGTTTCTTCAGGGAACATTTGTAATGGCGCCTAGAGGAAGGAAGAAGGTAAGCTTTTTTTTAAAGCCTTTTACTGTTACATAGAGGTTTAATTGAAGAGATCAGTGGGATGATGATAGTTTTTTGTGACTTGGGAGAGTGATCACTCTTCTCTGATGTGTGTTCTTTTCTTGTATCTGTTATATTTAGCGGCTTTGTTTTGTTTTGCAGAAGGCTGGAATGATGCGAGCGGATGCAGCACGAGATGCCATGAGAGCTTTTGGCTTTCCGGAGCGTCTTATCAATGTGTGTATCAAGGAACTGCTTGAGGTATGTTCCTCACTTCTTTTTTTACTTTCTTGAAAAGTTGAAAGTGTTTGTGTTTTGAAAGTGACGGTTTGGACTTCATTCAGGTGTATGGTGAGGAAGGGTGGTTTCTGATCGAAGAGTGTGGTTACACGGTGCTGTTAAACAAATGTCTTGAGAAGTCAGATGAACAAGACCAAAATGTGGCTGAAGATAGGATCGAGGAGAGGGCTGAGGAACAAAACAATGAGATAGTTGAGGCGGAGCAGGAACAAAACGATGAGATGATGGCTGAGGCAGAGGAAGAACAAAACGACGAGACGGTGGCTGAGGCCGAACAAGTGCAAAACGATGAGATGGTGGCTGAGGCAGAGGAAGAACAAAACGATGAGATGGTGGTGGTTGAGGCCGAACAAGAACAAACACCTCAGCAAGAAGAAGAAAAGGTGATTCTTTCTTCTTCTTACTCTTTCTCTCTATCTCTGCTTGTTACTCATGTTTTACGTATAGCACTGATCCACTTAGTCATGAATTTTTGTAGCTTTCATTCTGTTTGGATTTGATTAGCTTGGAATGATCTGTTTTAATGATCAAATTAGTGACAGGTTTCTTGAATTTATGTTACCACGATTATGCTACCTAACTTGCAGGATGATCTTTCTTTTGTGTTACAGGAACAAGAGCAGCGGGTTGAGGATGGAAGAGACCATGTCGGTAGCAACTCAACGTCTCTGGTGGGATGTGTTGCAGAGACAGGTACGCAGACGTGCCAGACCGAAGCTTTGTCGATCACTGGCGAGACAGAGATCTTGGACTCATCACCAGCAGGAGAAGCATCAGTGATAGATTATGCACCACCAGCAGCGTTTCCATCAGCAGATGCATCAGGAGGTTTTGCACAACGTTCTGCTGGAGGTATAACAAACCCATCTGCCACTGAGCATCTCAATCATGCATTTTACTGATGTAAATATCATTCTTTAGGTGCCAAGAGTTCCGGACGTGGTGGATGGATAAGTGATTCGGATGAGGATGAGGATCCAGATGCTGGTGATGATGATGAGATGATTCAGCTGACTCCAGAACCGCTCTGTGAAGAACTTGAAGAACTGGTCAAGGAAATACGTGGAGAGAAGAAGAAGAAGAGGACTAGGTGGGAAGATTAAGGAGCTCATGAGCTGCTGTAAGTAGCGTCAAAGTTAAGTAAGCTAAGGAGTAGAGTGAAAGAGTAAGTATTAGGACAAGTAAGGAGTCATGAGCAGCTCATGTAAGTATCTAAGAAGTAGAGTGAAAGAGACTAAGTAGTATTGCAGGTAAAAAAGGTTGAATGAGTATGACCCATCGTTTCTTAGACAGTTGTGTGGGTCTTATTGAGCTGTTGGTTTGAAACAAATATAAGTTTTTTAATTTTTGGTGAAAAATAGTTATTTGGCTTGATTACATGATTAACTCTTAACCTAAGTTATTTCTACAATTTGTGATTTGAATGATTATGTAGACAAATGTCTAGTTCCATACGGTTCAGGCAACATCACTAGTCTTAAATAATCTTATAACTTTTTCTTTGTTTTAGTCATGGTCTTAAAAGAACTACCAAAAACGATGATATTGATACAGTTGTCAAACGAGATCTAAAATGTGGCTATTTCTTCTAATGGAATATTTAAACCGATGTCCAAATAAACCGGTCTGACCACCCCTTCTCTGTCTGGTTTTGCTTGAGAATACACCTGGTACGCGTGAGAAGGTTTGAGATAACCGGTTTTCTCAGAGTTAAATTGGAGTAGTGAGGGCTATAATTGACTCTCCTATCACCTTTTTATTAGACGATGATAAAAAGACCTAACTAAGAGTTTGTTCATTTCTCTACTCTCTATATATAATAATGAATCAAATGGTTTAATTTAATTTAATAAATATTCGCGTTGAGAAAATATTTATTGTAACCCAATAACTTATATTCATATATTTTGTTAATGGTTGTTACTATACATATATTTGAAAGACTATTTCCACTGTTTTAACCCATTTTATTACTAGGTGTTATTAATTTGCCTAATAGGACAAAAATCACCTTTGTTTATTTTAACTAAAAGTATCATTAAATCAAGCTAATCCACTTTGATAGATACTCCAAAAGAATTAACTAATTCAAAATTTGTGTACCTTACATGAGAAGAAAAATAGTTTCGTGTTAAAAAATCGATACATATACCACAACTACAAAAATATAAATCTAAGTTAAAAAACTTTAAATATTGTTGAAGATTACAAAAACAATCAAACTCTGATTGAGAAGAAGACAAATCGATCGTATTCTAAACCAATCTTTAGTAGACCAAAAATCAGCTTTTGAATTTAACTAAAAAGGATTAGCATCGCTCTAATAAAAATAGTAACATATACTTAAAGAAAAATGAAAATGAGCATCTTTTTTTCCGCTTATGCATGCAATTAAGAGAGGCTGAAGCCAGAGAAACAAAAAGCTTTGACTGGACGCTACAAACATTGTCTTCTACCTCTCTCTCTCTCTTTTAAGTTTAAAATCCGCCATTGTTGTTCGCTCTCTCACTCTCCTTCACCGAGACTCTTCGTCTTCTCACCTGCAAAAACCTCTATTTCCGGTTGTGTCGTTTCGTCTCCGGCTCAAAGTACGCTGCTTTGACGAGAAACCCTCGTCGATTCTTAGGTCTTTCGTCTTAACACAACACTCTTTTTCGTTGTTTTCTCCGAGTAAACAGTTAGGTCGATGTGTTTTTCTTTGTGTTGGGTTTATGGGTTTTCGAAGGTAGGTGTGAAAGTTCGTAGCTTTCGGTTTGTAATGTGTTCCCTGCTGTGGAAACGAGCTTAAAGTTTGCTCCTTTAACACTTTTTCGTTCGTCCCTTCCACTTTTCCAAAAATGGTTTTTTTTTTTGGGTTTGAGATTCTGAGAGATTTCGTTTGTTTACTGCTTTCGTATTCGTGTTAACGATCTTAAAGTTTGTTCCTTTTAACACTTGTTCAACTTTCCAAAAATGGGTTTCTTTGGGGTTTGAGATTCTGGAGATTTTCGCTTTGTTGTGTGTTGTCTACTGCTTTCGATCTTGTGTTAAATGGACGAAAGTTTGATCCTTTTTAGTGTTTTCGAAGTTGTGGTTTAGGCTCTTCGAGTTTTTTTCAAAAAAACTGTTTTTTTTTTCTTTAGACGTTTGTGGGTATCTGTGGAAACGAGAATGAATGTATCCGTTTCTCTGTTTGTTTGATATGTTTTGAGCTAACTCGGTCTCTCTGTTTTTTTTTTTTTAGGGTTTTATCATGGAGGAAGCATCTTCATCGGACATTCTAGAAGCAGAGATTCTTGGGATCACATTCGGTCTTGCTACTCACCGTGAAATAGTAAGTTAAAGTTAATCCTTTCTCTGTTTTCTTACACCAAATAAAGCTCTAGTGAGCTAGCTCTGTTTATGTCTTTCTTTTCTGTTGTCTAGGCTCTTTCATGAGCAAACCTGTTGTGAATCTACTCGCGTGGATGAGTGATCAAAAGTTTGGATGTATGGGCTTTGTTTAGTTTCCAGCTCGAAATGTTCATCATGAGTTCCATAGGGGCAATGATTACGAAAAGCCAAAAACTTTGAATGCTTTGATTAAGTTTTGACACCAAGTTTCTGAGTTTTAGTACAAGTGAACTCATCACTTTGTAGTGCTGCTAAAACTAGATTGCTATGTTCAGTTCTGCGATAGACCCTCTGTCACTCTTCTATTATCTCACTTGTCTTTAATCCTTTTCTTGCAGCGTACTGCATCGATTAGTGACGCTGGCATCAATCATGTTAGCCAGCTCTCTAACTCCTTCCTCGGGTTGCCTCTGGAATTTGGCAAATGCGAATCTTGCGGTGCAACAGAGCCGGATAAATGTGAAGGTATTAAAAACTAGTTCTTCCTTTTTTGTTCTTACACTGTTTTAGCCAAAATTTCAGATATTGACGTTTGTTTGTTCAGGTCATTTCGGGTACATTCATCTGCCAGTGCCAATATTCCATCCTGCATATGTTAAGGAGCTGAAACAGATTCTGAGCCTTCTGTGCTTGAAGTGTCTGAGGATAAAGAAGGCTAAGGTACTAACTAAACTCATTGAATTTTCTTAGGTTAGCTTATTGATAAGGTCAATCATACATAAACCGTGAAAAATCTTGACTAATTTTCTTCACCTTTCTGGTTATAGAGCACAAGTTCTGCTGCTGGGCTTGCCGAGCGTGTACTAGGCGTCTGTTGTGAGGTGGGTAATGCCATTACACATTCTGGTGGTTTCCTTCAACTAGTTGCATTTAGTAAATGTGCTAATTCATATCCAGAAATAGTTATTGTGCGTTTGTTGATCTATTCAATGATTTTTAACATGAATCAATTCTTTGTGAAGTAGCGATTACTGGTTTGTGAAGTATGTGTCTTTGGAATGACGTTATTGGATGTTTTAATGACTCTTAGGAATCTGCGAGCATCTCAATCAAAGATAAAAAGTCAGATGGTGCCTCATATCTTGAGCTGAAGTTCCCATCTAGATCAAGACTACATGGAGGTTGCTGGAATTTTCTGGAAAGATATGGTTACCGATATGGAAGCGGTTATACACGGCCCCTGCTCGCAAGAGAGGTGTGTTTTACTTTCTTTTGCATACTTTTGTTTCTGTTTCCATCATATGATGTGACCTTAAAATACGTTGTTTTGTGATTACTGAGTTAACCTTGTCGGTTTGAAAGCATATAAGCCAAGTAACTACATACTTATCAATTCGTTTGTGAATGTTGAAAAGAAGAAGCAATTAATATACTAATTATTGAAACCCACACTGAAGGCCCACTTATGATCCATTAAGAAGTCTCAACAGTTCATGTGTTCAGATGTTCTTTGGTTGTAACTAAGGCTGCCGTTTGATGCAGCCAAAACCTTTATCTTTATGATTATCAATCAACAATATATTTGTGCTTGGTGACATGTTCTTCTTTCTCTTTATTTCTTGCATATTAATAAAGCTTTAATAAGCTATTTCAGTTTTATCTCTTTGTTCTATAATAAAAGCTCATTTGAGCAAATCTACTCTTGTTTTGAGATTCTCTACACTTATGTCAGTCTCTGTGAGGCGTCAATGGCTTACGTTATGTGATGTTATAGTTTCTGGATCCTGTAGGGGTTTAATGCTAAATGCATTCTTACTGGCTTGATCATTCTCTAATGTTTTGGTGATGTTTCTTCTGGATTTTTTTTTTTTAATTTCCTTTACCTTATTTTCATGATGGAAACAAACAGGTAAAGGAAATTTTAAGGAAGATTCCAGAAGAAACAAGAAGGAAACTGACAGCAAAGGGACACATTCCTCAAGAAGGATACATACTGGAATATCTTCCAGTCCCGCCCAACTGTTTGTCAGTTCCAGAAGCTTCTGATGGTTTCAGCTCCATGTCTGTGGTAAGGCATTTTGAAACAAAACATTGTTTCGAGTTTATTGAATGCTTTACAAATTGACCCTCCATTCTTGTTCTCAGGATCCGTCCAGAATCGAGCTTAAAGACGTTCTGAGGAAAGCGGTGGCTATAAATAACTCGAGGTCTGGCGAGACGAACTTTGAGTCGCATCAGGCTGAAGCAAATGAGATATTTAGAGCTGTGGATAACTATCTTCGTGTGAGGGGGACCACGAAGCCAACAAGGAACATCGATATGAGATACGGTGTGTCTAAGGTCTCAGACAGCTCCTCTTCCAAAGCGTGGGCAGAAAAGATGAAAACGCTTTTCATTCGAAAGGGCTCAGGCTTCTGTTCTCGTAGTGTCATCACTGGGGATGCTTACAGGAATGTGAATGAGGTAGGGATCCCGATGGAGATTGCGCATAGGATCACATTTGAGGAGAGGGTGAATGTCCACAACGTTGCTTATCTACAGGAGTTAGTGGACAACAAGATGTGTTTGAGCTACCGCCTGTAAACTTTGAATGCTTTGTAAATGACTTGTAAACTCTGTTCTTATTCAATAGAGAAATGGCTTCATAAATAGCCTTACAAAGATAACAAGTCGTTCCTAATAAAACTGAAACAAACTAACAACTACGACCCACTAGGACCAACTACAACCGAGATACTCGGTCCTTATTGACACGACCAAAGACCAAATCAAACATGAAACAAAGACAACTTCAAATACTCAACGGCTACTTGAATTTGCTCCAACAAACCCTCCCTAAACTAAGCTTGGTTCACAAGACTTAGCTTACTTGAAACAGAGCAAATTCCTAGCTTGCTCCTCAGTTTCTCAAACACTTCACGCCTCAATGGCTTCGTAAATATGTCAGCCACTTGCTCCTGAGAACCACAATGCTCCAAGATTATTTCTCCATTGTTCACCAGCTCACGCAGAAAGTGGAAACGAACTCCAATGTGTTTGCATCTTCCATGGAACACTGGGTTCTTTGACAACTTGATGGTCGAGGTGTTGTCACACAGTATCGTAGTCCCTTCTCTTGCTTCGTGTCCCAACTCTTGCATCATTCTTCTAAACCACACAGCTTGACAAGCACAGATAGAAGCAGCCACGTACTCAGCCTCGGTAGTCGATAGCGTAACGATCGGTTGCTTCTTGGAAAGCCAAGCTACTGCAGCATTATCCATGAGAAAAGCATACCCTGACGTGCTTTTCCTAGTATCCACATCTCCTGCGAAGTCGCTGTCAGTGTAGACTAGCAGCTCTCCAACTCCTCCTCTCTTGTACCAGATCCCGAAATCAATAGTCCCCTTCAAGTATCTCAACACTCTCTTGGCTGCTTGAACATGTAGCTTAGTAGGTCTTGACATGAATCGGCTTAAGAGACTTACAGAGAATTGCAGGTCGGGTCTTGTTGTTGTGAGATACATCAGGCTTCCAATGATTTGCTTGTAGTAGGTCTCATCAACTCTTTCTCCGTCTTCATCCATGTTGATCTTCTCCCCAGGTACCATAGGATTGTAGACAGAGTTGCAGCTCTCCATCTCAAAGCGTTTCAGAACTTCAAGTGCATACTTCGACTGTGAAATATGAATGCCACTTGAAGTCTGCAACACCTCAATCCCTAAGAAGTATCTCATCTTCCCTAAGTCACTCATGTCGAACTCCTTTTGCATAGAGTTCTTGAACTCTTCCATCATCTTGATGTTGTTTCCTGTGTAAATAAGATCATCCACATACACACTGACAATCAAGATATTACCATGATCGACCTTTAGGAAGAGAGTTTCCTCATTTTGAGACTTCATGAACCCTTGCTTGCTGAAGTATTCCTCAATCCGACTGAACCATGCTCTAGGAGCCTGCTTTAGGCCATACAGTGCCTTGTGTAGCTTGTAGACCTTGTCTTCTTGTCCCTCTACCTCATAGCCCTTTGGTTGTTGGACATAGACGTCTTCAGCAAGAACCCCGTGCAGGAAAGCAGACTTTACATCAAGCTGGTAGATGTCCCAATCTCTCTGTGAAGCAGTCGCTATGATGGTTCGAATTGTGTCCATTCTGGCCACAGGAGCATAAACTTCAGTGTAGTCGAGACCATGTTCTTGAGAGTACCCTTTTGCCACCAAGCGTGCCTTGTGTTTGCTGATTTCACCGTTCTCGTTTAGCTTTGTTTTGTAGATCCATTTAACACCGATACACTTGGCTCCATCAGGCAGTAGTGATAACTCCCACGTTTGATTCTTCTCAATGGAATGCATCTCGTTGTCCATGGCTTCCCTCCACTTGAGACTGTTCTCAGCTTCTTCATAGGTTGTGGGATCAGAGGAAGAGTTGAACTCCACCATATTTGCAACGAACTCCACCGTGTTCACTTCTTCTTCTTCATTTACTTCTCCAAAACCAGTGACATAGTCTCGCAGGTAGCGTGGAGGTCTTCTTCCTCTTCCCTCCCTGATTCCCACAACCGGCTCTTCTTGATGATCAGTAGGTGGTTCTGCTTCTGCATCTGGTTCTGCTTCAGCGACTTCATTACCATCCTCACTTCCTTCTTCATCACTTTCTTCACAGCTCAGATCGTCATCATTCCAGGTGAGGGTGGTTTCAGCGTCTTCTTCCTCTTCTTCCCAGTTCCATCTTTTGTCTTCCTCAAACACCACATCTCTGCTCACCACCATCTTCTTTGTCTTGGGGTTGTACATTCTATATCCTTTTGACTCTTCAGAGAATCCAAGTAGAACGCATGTCATGCTCTTGTCATCTAACTTGCTTCGTTTCTCATCTGGGATATGAACATGACCAATGCTTCCCCATACTCTAAAGTGCTCCACACTTGGCTTAACTCCATTCCAAGCCTCTTGCGGTGTGATGTTCTTCACTGAGACAGTTGGACACCTGTTGAGGATGTAGAATGTCCATGTGACAGCTTCTGCCCAAAAGATTTTTGGCATCTTCTTGGTGGAAAGAAGAGACCTGACCATGTTCATCACGGTTCGATTCTTTCTTTCTGCAATCCCGTTTTGTTGGGGAGTGTAGGGTGTGGTTAATTGCCTTCGAATCCCTTGCTCTTTGCAGAAATCTGAGAACTCTCGCGACGTGTACTCTCCTCCTCTATCGGTTCTCAGGCACTTTATGATTTTCCCACTCTCAGTCTCGACTTTCTTCTTGAAAACCTTGAACAAGTTGAATGCTTCTGACTTCTCTTTCAGCAGGTACGACCAAGCCTTCCTGCTAAAGTCATCAATAAAGCACAGAATGTACCTGTTGCCACTGGAGGTGGTGGGGTTGATCGGACCACATATGTCAGAGTGAATCAGCTCCAGTACCTCTTTAGCACGCCATGAGCTTTTCTTCGGTATTGGTTTCCTTGGTTGCTTCCCCACCAAGCAATCTGAACATGTGAAGCTTTGAGCCTCGAAGACAGGAAGACCACGTACCATCTCTTTACTCTGTAGTGTCTTCATCCCTCGATGACTGAGATGACCATAACGCTCATGCCAAAGTCGCGACATGTCCTCTGTGGTCGTAAGAAGACATTGTTGCTTTCCTCTCCTGCCTTCGTCAGTCTGATCAATTAGTACAAACATTCTGTTCATACTCATCCTGCTTTCAGCAATTAAGCCCTTCTCCTCATGATAGATCTTGCAAACTCCGTGCTGAATGATGATGGTGACCTTCTTTTCTTGCAGCTGTCCAAGGCTTATCAAATTGTTCTTGAGCTCCGGTACATAGTAAACATCGCTTATGGTGTAAGCTTTGTTGTTTAGAACTAGCCTCACGTTTCCTTTTCCCACGACATCCATCTTCATGTTGTTTCCCAGCTTGACAGAGTGCTTGAACTTTGTGTCCAACGATGAGAACAAGTTTTGATCTCCACTCATGTGGTTTGAGCAACCAGAGTCTAAGAACCACACCTTCTTCTTCTCTGCAACTTGTTTCTCAGAGTGGGTCATCAGCACTTGATCAATGTTCTCCTCATTGATCGTTTCTTCCTCATGAGTATACGCCATCAACAGCATATCCTCGTCATCTCCAACATAGTTGGCTTCCTCTTCCCACTTAGGACATTCGTTTTGGAAATGTCCCAAGCGATGACACTTATAGCACTCCACCGTGCTCTTGTTGAATGGTGATCTTCCACGGCCACGTCCTCTACCTCTTCCATTGAAACCTCTCCCTCGGTTTCCTGATCCTCTACCATAGGTGACTTTCAGCACTTGATCTTCTCCCTTCTCCGACTTCTTGAACTTCTGCTCATGGACCACCAAAGAAGCTTGAAGTTCATCCACTGAGATTTTCTCAATCTCCTTTGATTCTTCAATAGAAACAACCACGTACATGAACCTTTCGCTCAAGGTTCTCAAGATCTTCTCAACCACCTTTGTATCTTCCAACACTTCTCCATTACTCCTCATTTGGTTGGTGACAGCAAGAACTCTCGTGAAATACTCTTCCACTTTCTCATCATCCTTCATCTCCAGTAGCTCAAAGTCTCTCCTGAGCTTCTGTAACAGAGACTTCTTCACTCGAGCATTTCCTCCAAACTTCCCTTTCATTGACTCCCATATGATCTTGGAGGTGCTTCGGTTGAGGATTTGCTCGAAGGTTACTCTGTCAATGGCTTGATAGAGATAATGTTTGACCTTGTGATCATTCATCTTGGCATTGTCGAGCTGTGTCCTCTGATCCGGGGTAAGGATCGTTGTGGTTGCAGGTTCCTCGTACCCGTTTTCAATCAAGCTCCACAAACCTCTGGCTCGAAAGAAATTCTCCATGACCTCACTCCAATGATCCCAATGTCCGTCAAACTGGGGCACCTTCATCTTCTCTTCTTCCATCTCTTCTTGCTCTTGAGTTTAGAAAGCTGCGGCTTTGATTTGTCGAGAACAGAGCTCTGATACCAAATGTAAACTTTGAATGCTCTGTAAATGACTTGTAAACTCTGTTCTTATTCAATAGAGAAATGGCTTCATAAATAGCCTTACAAAGATAACAAGTCGTTCCTAATAAAACTGAAACAAACTAACAACTACGACCCACTAGGACCAACTACAACCGAGATACTCGGTCCTTATTGACACGACCAAAGACCAAATCAAACATGAAACAAAGACAACTTCAAATACTCAACGGCTACTTGAATTTGCTCCAACACCGCCAAGGCGCTACAACCTATTCTCTGAGGGATGGTTCCAAAGGGCACACAGTTCTTAAACCCGGCCAGGTTGTTCATCGCAGGGTCATGGATGGGGATGTTGTCTTCATGAACCGTCCTCCCACAACTCACAAGCATTCTCTGCAAGCGCTTAAGGTGTACGTGCATGAAGATAACACGGTGAAGATCAATCCGCTGATATGTGGCCCCCTAGGTGCTGACTTTGATGGTGATTGTGTCCATCTCTTCTACCCACAGTCACTAACCGCAAAAGCAGAGGTTACGGAGCTCTTTTCCGTGGATAAGCAACTGCGTAGCTCGCATACTGGGCAGCTGATTCTGCAGATGCGCTCTGATTCGTTGCTATCTCTGAGGGTAATGCTGGAGCAGGTGGTTTTTCACAAGGCATTTGCTCAACAGTTAGCTATGTATGCCTCTCTTTCTCTGCCACCACCAGCGCTAAGGAAGTCCAGTAACTCTGGCCCAGCTTGGACATCTTTCCAGATTTTACAGCTTGCCTTTCCGGAGCGTCTCAGTTGCAAAGGGGACAGGTTCATGGTTGCTGGAAGCGACTTGTTGCTCTTTGATTTAGGTGTTGATGCGTTGGCATCTGTTATAAATGAAGTTGTAACTGCAATCATGCTGGAGAAGGGTCCAAAGGAGGCGCTGGGATTCTTTGATTCACTTCAGCCCCTGTTGATGGAGCATCTAGATCCACTGGGATTTAGTTTAAGTTTGGAAGACCTATCCATGTCTAGGAAAGACATGGATGTGATTCACAATCTCATCAACCGGGACATTTCTCCTTTGGTGTCTCGCTTGAGACTATCATATGAAGATGAGTTGCAGCTAGAGAACAGCATCCACAAGGTGAAGGAAGTGGCTGCTAATTTCATGCTCAAGTCGTATTCCATGAGGAATTTAGTCGACATGACAAACAATGGAACAATAAACAAGCTGGTGCAGCAGATAGGCTTCCTGGGTCTTCAGCTTTCAGACAAGAAGAAGCTGTACACAAAGATTCTGGTGGAGGACATGGCTCAGTTCTGTAAGAGAAAGTATGCTAGGACTTCTCACTCCGGAGATTTTGGAATGGTGAAGGGTTGCTTCTTTCACGGACTGGACCCCTACGAAGAGATGGCTCACTCAATCGCTGCAAGAGAGGTCATTGTTCGCTCTTCAAGCGGGTTAGCTGAGCCTGGGACGCTCTTCAAGAACCTGATGGCTGTTCTAAGGGACATCGTGATTACCAACGATGGAACAGTAAGGAACACGTCTAGTAACTCCATTGTGCAATTCAAGTACGAAGTGAGTTCAGACAGTGCACATCATCAAGGCTTGTTTGAAGCGGGAGACCCTGTTGGGGTTTTGGCAGCCACAGCCATGTCAACTCCCGCCTATAAAGCAGTGCTTGATTCTTCTCCAAACAGCAATTCAACATGGGAGCTCATGAAGGTAATGCTTTCTCCTCAACAAAAGCTTTGATTTTCTTTATTGTTGTATGCTAAAACTGTCCTCTGCTTTTTTTTGTTCTTTCCCAGGAAGTTCTACTCTGCAAAGCCAACTTCCAAAACAATGTCAATGATCGGCGTGTGATTCTGTATTTGAATGCATGCGGCTGTGGGAAAAAATATTGCCAGGAAAACGCGGCTTGCACAGTTAAGAACAAGCTGAAGAGGATTAGCCTTAAAGATGCCGCAGTGGAGTTCTTAGTAGAGTAAGTATTGGTTTTTCAGTCACTTATAGTTGTTCTTTTATATTCACTTTACAATCTGATTTGCCTTTACTTGCATGCAGACACAGAAAGCCGCAAGCAGTTTCAGAAGTTTTTGGAACCGAGTCATGCCTACATGGCCATATTCATCTTAATAAGGTTGAATTCTGGTCTCTCTACTTGTCATTGAGATACTTTAATCCTAATCATCCTTTTAATCTAGCTTGTACTTGGTGTTTTTTTTTGGTTTACTAGACATTGTTGGAAGGGTGGAACATCAGCGTGCAGGATATACTTATAAAGTGCCAGGAAGTAATTAACTCACTCGCACAGAACAAGAAGAAAGCTGACCACTTCAAGAGAATGAATTTAGTTGACAGGTTTGTACATGATTTGCTTTTCCTTCTGTCCATTATTTTTTGCTCTTTGTCTTGTTACGTCTACCTATCTAGCTTCCTAATTTTATAGTCTAATTATGTTTACTTTCTTCTCGAATGAACAGAAAGTGCTGCTCTTTCGGAGATTCATCTGCGAGCAAAGATGCTGGTATGCCGTGCTTGATGTTTTCCTCCAACAATGCCATTGATCAAGATCTAGAAAGAACACTTGATGTTCTTTGCAATGCAATTTACCCAGTTCTGCTCGAAACAGTGATCAAAGGTACTTGATTAATGCATTCATCGTTCTTGTCAATTCCTCTTGATTTTATTTTGTTTTGATGGGGATGTAGTTCATATGGTAGTAGAGTCTTACTTACAGGTCATTCTAGTTAGATATACTGCCAGAATTAAAAGCTATCTCCTTTACTAGTCTTAATGATTGGTCTTTCGAGTTGTAGTTGTACTATCAAGCCTAAGTTACAGTAAAATATGTTTTTAATAATGCCTCTGTTTCTAAACTGGGCAGGTGATCCACGGATTAACTCGGCTAATATAGTCTGGAATAGTCCCGATACTACAACCTGGATCCGGAGTCCCCATGTGTCCCGCCGAGGGGAATGGGTTTTGGATATCACCGTTGAGAAATCTGCTGTCAAGAAAAGTGGTGATGCATGGAGGGTTGTGATTGACTCATGTCTTTCAGTTCTTCATCTTATAGATACAAAACGGTCAATCCCTTATTCTATAAAGCAAGTGCAAGAGTTGCTTGGTTTATCCTGCGCTTTTGAGCAAGCTGTTCAGGTACTTTGCAACTTCAAACCTGATCTGTGCATTTAAATTATGATACTTCTGTCATACTTCTTCTAAGGTGTCATATCTGCTTATTGTTAAGGAAGTAGTCAAATGTAAGATGTTGATTTGATTTGATTTGCAGCGTCTCTCAGCTTCGGTGAGAAAGGTCTCCAAAGGAGTTTTAAAAGAGCATATCATTCTGGTAGCAAACACCATGACCTGTTCAGGGGATATGTTAGGTTTCAATCCTGGAGGTTACAAGGCTTTGAGTCGATCCCTGAGCATCAAGGCTCCGTTCACAGAAGCAACTCTGATTGTAAGTAGTCCGTTGCTTTAATTTCAACATAAAAATATTTTCTAAGATGACATATTCTTAGGAGTCAGTAGTAACATGAGTTACTTCTTGTGCTTTTAGGCACCAAGGAAATGTTTCGAAAAAGCGGCTGAGAAATGCCATAAAGATTCTCTTTCATCTGTGGTCGGGTCTTGCTCTTGGGGAAAACGCGTGGATGTTGGTACAGGTTCACAGTTTGAGCTTCTGTGGAACAAAAAAGAGGTAAGACATTCTCACCAGAAATCATATACTAATTGTCTAGTTTGTCTCATGAAAGTTTGTTCTGCAATCTGATGTTTTATTGTTAATCTATTTGCAGACTGGCCTAGAAAATGATGATGAAACTGATGTCTTCAGCTTTCTCCAAATGGTCCGATCAACTAAAAGTGCAGATGCATACATTTCTTCGTCTGGTTTTGATGTTACTGAGGAAGACATGGCTGAATGGGCTGAATCCCCTGAGAGAGACGCTGCTCTTGGAGAGCCCAAGTTTGAGGACAGTGCCGAGTTCCAGAATATACTTGATGAAGGCAAGACATCGGAATCCAAGTGGGACAATGGTTCCGATGGTGGCTCAGAATGGGGAGTCTCAAAAACTACAGGTGGTGAGGAGAACCCACAGTCTAATTGGGGAAAGAAAACGGAAGTTGAATCAAATGCTGCTGCTGCTTGGGGATCTAATGCCAACAAGAACCCGGGAGCTGAATCAGATGCTGGTGCTGGTTGGGGCTCTATTGCTAACAAGAACCCGGTAGATGAATCTGATGCTTCTTCTGGTTGGGGCTCTAATGCCAACAAGAACCCGGAAGCTGGATTATCATCTGCTGCTGCTGCTTGGGGCTCTAATGCCAACAAGAACCCGGGAGCTGGTGCTTCTTCTGCTTGGGGCTCTAATGCCAACAAGAACCCGGGAGCTGATACTTCTTCTGCTTGGGGCTCTAATGTCAACAAGAACCTGGGAGCTGATGCTTCTTCTGCTTGGGGTTCCAGGGACGAAATGAACAAAGAAGAAACAACTCCTGTTGCATTGGGTTCTTGGGGGAAAAAGAGCTTAGAAACTGAACCAGGTAGTGCTGCATGGGGCAAAAAGAGCTTGGAAACTGAGTCAGATCCTGTTGCTTGGGGCTCTATGGTTAAACAAAATTCTGAAACTGAAACAGATGCTCGTACTTGGGGTACTTGTGACAAAGGGAAGTCAAAAAACAAATCAGGTCCAGCTTCTTGGGGTTCTCAGACCAGAAACAAATCTGAAAGTGAGACAGGTGCTGCTGCTTGGGGGTCCAGAGACAAAAAGACTTCTGAAAGTGAATTAGGTGCTTCTGCTTGGGGTGCAAAAGAAAAAAATATTCCGGAAACTGGATCAGGCTCTGCTCCTTGGAGTTCTTGGGGACAGACAATTTCGACTGCTTCAGACAAGGATGCTAAAGAAGATGATGGAAATCCATGGGTTTCCTTGAAGGGAACCAACAGCCGAGAGAAGGATGGGAATGAGTCAAGCCAGTGGGGAATTCCAACCAAGAAATATCCAGCGGCTAGCTCACAGGGTGGCTGGTCCAATGGGGGTGGTGCAGACGGGAAGAGGAACCGTCCTCCTAGGACCCCTGGATCCGTGAACAATGTTGCTCGCATGTTGACAGCAACAGGACAGCGCGTGGACATGTTCACCACTGAGGAGCAAGAGCTTCTCTCAGATGTCGAGCCAGTCATGAGGAGACTCAGGAACATAATGCATCATTCCGGGTATGCCTTTCTTATCTAAGCTCAGTCTATCCATTTCCAATATTACATAGATATGTGCTAAGCTTCATCGTTGTACAACTGTGTTCTTTAAATGAAGGTACACTGATGGAGAACCAATCTCGGATGATGACAAGACATATGTTCTGGAGCAGATTTTGAACTTCCATCCAGAAAAAGAGTCTAAGCTTGGTTCCGGTCTTGATTTCATCACGGTAAAATAGCATTCTCTTTTTACTAGTTGAGCGTCAAGCTTACTTAGCCTTTTTAGGTCTGATGTGGAAAAAACTAACAATGTATGTAGGTTGATAAGCACACAACGTTCACAGACTCCAGGTGCTTCTTTGTTGTCTCCACTGATGGGGTCAAAGAAGACTTTTCATACAGGAAGTGTATCAACAACTATCTGGTGGAGAAATACCCCAACCTAGCTGAAGAATTCATCGCCAAGTACTACAAGAAGCGGGATACTGCAAACAGAGAGAGGAACAGCCAAGACGCTACACCACCTGGAAACGCCTCTACTGGGGAAAAAGAGTCTCAGACCGAGCTGGTTGGTAATGCAGGTGTTGACTCTAAGAAACAGGCTCTTGGTAATGGAGGTGATGACTCTGAGACACAGGCTCAACCTATTGGTGACGGAGGTGAAGACTCTTAGGCTTTGGCTTAGGCTTAGGCTTAGGCTTAGGCTTAGGCTTAGGCTTAATCTATTGGTAAGAAAGGTAAAAAGACTCTTAGGCTAAAACATTATCCACTCTTTTGTTTTGGGATTTACTACATAAAAGAGTGAAGTGTCGGTTATTTTTCATTGAAAAACTCTGATGTGAACTGCAAAACAGTGTCTAAATTGCAGTTCTCTAGTTGCAGATCTTTTTGTCAGAAATTAACGTTTAGGTTTTTCTGACTGGTTTAGTTATGGAGTCTTGAGGTATTATTAAGTCTAGTGATGCCTTGACACGCAAGCTATTCATTAAACAATGCATTCACCATTTCATTTGGTTCTCTGATTATTTGTCCTCAGGTTTACTTTGGATCCTTAAAGACTTAAATGTATATAAGTTCAAGCGAAATGAATATTGACTCTAAACCATGTTAAACCAAACCAATCTTAATTCATAATCAAACCGAAATGCTCACTCTCTGGCCCGATTACCAAATAAGCCCAATTACGACATAGTAATGTAGCAAAGCCCATTAAGAAGATTTACAAGCTTGATTGAAAAACATGAGACACACACTCGTCGTGAGTTGTTCGGTCTGAAACACGAAAGCTACCTTACTGTTTCCTGGAAATGTCTGTCTTTGATGATGATTCGTTCGTTATGCTCGGAGATGATGCATCTGAGTCCGTTCCTACTGTCTCAGCCTCCTTTGACACCACTACTGACAACTCCTTCTCTGCCCACGACGGCTCCGTCCACGTAGATGGCTCCACCGATGATGTTTTCGCGGCGCCTTCCTCAGACTACGGCGGTTACTCTAACGCAGACGGCGTCTTCGGATCTAACGGTGGACACGACGGTCCTATCTTGCCACCGCCTTCGGAGATGGAGTCAGATGAGGGAACTGCTCTCAGAGAATGGAGAAGGTTAGATCTAAATCCCAAAGCTGATTGCTTTTAGTTTGAACTCAATGCTTTTTACATAGCTTGTTGTTGTTTAGTAACTTTGGTTTGTAAAGTTTATGTCTTTTGTTGCTTGTGATCGGATGGATAGTTAGCTACTTGATCAGTTGTGTTGTGTGGTGAGTGATGTATCGTGCTATTGGCTTATGTTATGTGTTAGACAAAATGCAATTCAACTTGAGGAGAAGGAGAAGAGAGAAAAGGAGTTGCGGAACCAAATCATTGAGGAAGCTAATCAGTTCAAAGAGGAGTTCCACAAGAAGAGGGAGTTAACTTGTGAAAACAACAAAGCAGCTAACAGGGAGAAAGAAAAGGTGTCTTCTTTGACCACTTAAGAATTAATGTCTCTGGAGATTTTCAGTTTTGACCAATCTTAACTGTCAGAGATTATCTGGATGCATGCTTAGCTTCGCTTTGTGTCTATTTTAGCTGCATCTTGGTTGAACTTTTTGCTTACACGTTTGTTTGTTTGTTTGTTTGTTTGTTTTTGAACACTTAAGCTGTATGTGGAGACCGAAGAGAAGTTCTACGCGGAAGCAAGCAAGAACTACTGGAAGGCAATAGCAGAGCTAGTTCCTAAAGAGGTTCCTACTATAGAGAAAAGAAGAGGGAAGAAGAAAGAGGAAGATCCCAAGAAGCCTACAATCTCTGTGATTCAAGGTCCAAAGCCTGGTAAGCCAACGGATCTCTCGAGAATGCGACAGATATTGCTGAAGCTCAAACAGAACCCGCCTGCTCACCTGAAACTCACTCCTCAACCTCCTCCATCTGAGGCGGCTGCTGCTACTACTGCTCCTCCACAGAATGTTCCTGAAACCAAGCCCAACGAGGCAGTTGCTGCTGCTTAAAAAAGCGATGTGTTTCACTCTTTTGATGTTTGTGTGTTATATACAGCTGAGATATTGTATGGACACATGTGTGTTGTTATTAACATAGTTATGTTGGATGATACTTGATTACATTCATGTTTGAACTTAAATAAGAAATCATTAAAAAGTGGTTAAATTATCTCAAACAATCATATAACAATACCTTGGAGGCGACTTCAGGTTAGAAAGTGGAGTAGTTTACATAACAGTTAAAGCAATAATAATAAAGACGAGAGGATCTCATAAGTCAACGGTTTACAGATTTCTTCATTCTTTCATCTATCTCCCTTGTAAGCTAGCAGGGGACCTGCAACCTCTCTCGCTGCCTGCGTCATCTTCCTTTTCGCTAGCTGCTTCTAAGCACATGCCATTGTTGTTGTAGACACTGATCTCTGAGCTTGCGTTGCTGCTTGTTGCTAGTGGAGAATCTGATACATTCATTGGTCGGCCGCGAGTATATCCAGATCTCACACTGTACATTGATGATGCTGGAATGTTTGTCATTAGTGGTCTCAGATTCCCTGGTATGGTCCTACGTATATCCTGTTTTCACCATAATGTTGATTCATAAGGTCTTAATAGTAATAATGGGGGAGGAGAGATAGAGAGAGCTGAGATTACGCACCATATGCCTTATTGCCATGTCAAGGGATTTCTTGGAGAGTGATCTACCAAAACCTGCACTGTCTGGTGATGAGGACTTTGCAGACAAATTACCATGAGGAGAGCCCTTTTCATCTGATCTAGGAGGAGCCAGTTTCCGCATGTTTATGACTCTCTCCACCATTTTTGCTCCCATCAACACAGGACTAACATTGTCATTGGCTTTGGAATATCCACGGTTAACCGCAGGAACAGAGCTGCCACTAGCGTACATCGGTGCTCTTCCTCTTGACGGTGAACATGACTGCCTTCTCGGTCTTCCTCCTGTTGGCTCAACTGAATTAGAACGAGGGCTTGGAGCTCCGGGCCTGCCTCTTGTCGCTGAGAGTGGCCTTTCCGGTAATGTTGTTCTTAGATTTGGAGGAGTCTCTAGTGAGAAACCAGGCATGTCTGATGGCTTCCATGGCCTTGACCTCACTGTAGGAGAAGGAGCACGTGATACAGCAGGAGTTTTGGATGGTGTTGGCTTTGGCTTCGCCGCTGGAGAAGAAGGCTTGATTTGGGATGATATTGTTGGCTTTGATGTAGTGGTTGTTGCAGCACTCGGACGACGAGTTGGTGTCGATGACCTGGATATGGCTTTAGGCGGAGGAGGAAGTGTGGGTCTAGAAGTTGGTGTTGAAGATCTAGCAGTAGATCTTGAAAGCGGTGTGGTGGACCGAGAAGGACCTGCAGACCTTGTGGTGGTGCTAGTGGTGGATCTAGTTGTTGAACCAGCAGGTCTAGTAGTTGGTTTAGATGCAGTAGGTGTGAGCCTGGATGAACTTGTTGACCTGCTCATAGGAGGCGTAGGCTTAGTGGTTGCAGATGCAGTGGACCTGGAACTAGTCAGAGAAGGTCGAGTGGTTGAGGAGACGGTGGTTCGTGAGGTTGGTGTGGAAGGCCTTGAGGATCTTGAGTTAGTCGTCAGTGTTGATGATCTTCCAGTGGGAGTGACGGGTCTTGATCCAGGTCCTCCAGATGATGACGGTCTCCGAGTTGCTCCATTGGAAGAGCTCAATCCAGGAGAGGAAGTTGGTTGTCTAGATGTTAGATGGTTCCTTGCAGCTGGCTCTGATGATGAATTCGCCAGCTATGACAAATACAATTCACAGGTTATACCATATGAAGTAACGTATATTTTGCACTATATTTAGCTGTTTATCTAGAATCCATGCTTTTGATAAAAAGATGTTCAAAACAGTAAGCAATAACATGCTTACCCTAGAAGTCAATGTAGCCGGACGGCCCTTTGAATCACCACCGGTCTGACTCATCATAGTCCTATGTGACTCCATCTCCAGCGAAGGAAATAGAGGAGTACCTGGAGGTGTCAGAAGCCTACGAAAGACAAGGGGAAGTTAGGGTTGAAATGATTACAGATAAATGATATATTTTAGGATAGCAAGAGTGAATGTCTAGAAGAGATAAAGAGACGATAAACTAACACTTTATACAGCAAAGTTCTCAAATTGGTAAGCATTTAGATACGCAAGACTCACACACCTCACAGACAAACAGTTCCATAAACAGAAGCCAAAACTAAGTCCACTGGATTCCACATATGCCTTGTATACACAATTTGATGTTACATACAGCAACTAATAACAATACTACCAAAGCTATATATCACTTAAAAAACCTCATATTTTAAAATACTAATTACACAATCACGAAGATTACTTACACCCGCTTGCATTTTAAGATGGCTAAAGACATTCAAATAGCCATATGGGAATGTGTTAGCAGAGTCAAATAAAGAACCAAAACGCCACAAATGTAAAGAAGTTACCATTCATAGTCATTTTTGTCGCCTTCAGAATTGAGAAAATCATCAGGAGGACCTGTCTTCCGTGCTGGAGCAGCACCACTTGAGATGTTAAACACCGGTGAAGTTCCAGGCTTTGAACCTACACAACAACACAAAAACCATCAATAACCAATAAACATCAATCAGGGTTGTCTTGTCTTGTCTCCACACAAAAAAAGAAGCTCATTATCTTTTACCTAACGGAGTCTCGAACTCATCAGGGTTGTTGTTGAGAAGGAGACTATCCTGCTCTTTCTCGCGCCGCCTCATCTCAAGAAACAAAGAAAGCTCTTCATCTTTCTCAGCCATCATAGAAGCCCTAAGCTGTTGCCTCTGCCTCGCTGCTGAATCCAGCAACCGAGACTCCTGTGCTCTAAAACTACGATTCATCTCTCTCTCCAAACTTACAGATCAAGAGAAGACTAAAAAACCTAACTTAACTTCCAATTCACTCCCTAGACAACAACAACAGACAGAGAAGCAATGTCCTAATCTTCTTAAGTTTAAACCTTTTGTAAAGCTACGAACTTTAAATTAGTCATAACATTGCAAAAAAATCGAAACTTTTCACAAGCTTGAATAACGTTAATTACAACACTAATTGGTTCCCCGCTTGAAAGTGAAACAGAAAGGGGAAAAAAGTGAACTTTTTGTTTTAGAAGGAAGACACGAGGTTTCTCAAAGGAACCGCCATTGTTGAGGAACGGAGCTCAAGGAATAACATAGCAGAAACAAAACCCAGTAGCAGAAATAACCTAGCCACACAGAGAGACAGAGAGAGATAATAAAAATGGAAGCTTTTTGGAGGAGATCGAGAGAGAACAAAGTGTGTTGAGGGAGTGGCAAGGAGTGTAGTTATTAATTTGTGAGATGGGTTAAATTGGAAAACTGATAAGTTTTTTTTAAATGTTTTATTTTTTTGGGTTTGATGAAAAAAATGTTTTTTTTTGTTTTGTTTTAATTTGTTTGAGAGGGGATGGGACACATCTCTCAATTGTTTTGTTTCTATCGCTTCAAGTTTACGGATCCTCTCTCCCTCTCTGCTCTGCATCATCTTCTATTTTTATCGTTACTCAATGATTTTTCAAATGTTTTGTTTTGTTTTTTATAGATTAAAATTGTAATGAATATGAGATGAGTTTCTTTATATTTCAACCACTAAAAACATGTTTTTTCTATGTGGAATAATCACCATATGATTATAGAGCTAATGGACATCGTTCTATAAATCTTTTGTGATTATTGTACTGATGGATCTCTTTGGTATTATTGTACTGCATTCAGTTTTGTTGAACCACAAAAAGAAATAGTGTGTTTGGAATAGTTGAATCCACAATTGATTATGATTAGTCTGTCACTAATTTACCTACTAATTAGGTACATGCTAATTTTTTTTTGATTATCATGTATTAGTTGGATTAGCGACAAATTGAAAATAGAACATTCCAAACGTTTACTTCTAAAACTTGTGGACGAGTTAATCTTTAATTGATTCCAAACCCCACTCATTTTACATTACTTTGAGTTATCTTGTTGTTTAGAAAATAAGATTTGTACTAACTAAAACCAATATTGGTGATAAACAAAATATTTTGATTAACAAGATAAACAAAATATAAGCCTATAGCAGTTTGTTTAGTAGACTAAAACTAATATTCAGTGAAATAAAACTATTGGGTATGGCCCGTTTGAATTGAGTTTTACATACATTAGTGGAGTATCTCGAGACTATTTGACTACAATCCTAACTTAAGAATCAAAGGTCGATATTTGCTAATTTTGGATTACAAGGTTCTTTCAACTTTCTTAATCTCCGATGAAAGAAACAAAATTAAATGGTCCAGTGAGTGTCTCAGTCCAAGATATGTAAAGCAAGTCCACTCTTTGTTCAAAAAAAGTCCACTCTATCTAAAGCCCATCAGATCCATATACTTTTCTCTATTAAAGTTTAGTTTGTAATTTTGTATATAGTTTTATCTTTTTGGAGCATCAAACTTTTGTTATCTCCTAACCAGATTAACTAAGATTGTAATATATCATTATTCATTAATAAGTTAATATTGGGTTCACTTTCCCAAAACCATGCTCTTACAGTCTTCATATCACTGCATCGCTAGGGTATCTGAAAGGGGACTGAATGGTCTATTTGTTTCATGCAGTATCTGTTACCTCTTTATTGTCATGTGAATATCACAACGTGGATACTTCTCCAACACACACCACTTTGAAAAGTCATCCGTAAACAAATTGTTTTAAATGATCACTTTACATGTCATATCAAATTGCATCACCAATAGGTTAAGACCTTATTTCAAGTTGCAACTATCTAACAACAACCTTCATTAATGTCAAAAAAGAAGAGGCTCAAAGTATGACAAATAAACAAAAGAAAACGTTTTAGTCTAAATATTTATTTATTATTATTAGAGAAATTGCAGTAGAGACACATTGAAAAAGACTCAAACCATAATTAAAATAACCCATATAATGGGTTTTCTCCCACGGATTATTCTAACGACAATCATTGCAATAACATAACATAACTTATATAACAGGTTTTAGATCATATGTTAGACAGACTTATTCGAAATGTTCAAACCAGCCGGTCCAACTAAGAAAGATCAATTTGATCCGGGTTGATTAATTAGCTCTGGTTCCGGTATTACCACCACCGTCGCGTCCGTTCTTCCCACCGTGAAACGCCGATGAGAAATTGGTGTTGAGGTCAGAGTACATTGAAACAACCTTAGAGATGTTTCCGTTGAGTTCTTGGATCAGAGCAACGTTCTTGGACATGTTATCAGCCATTCTTGATTGATGATTGTCGTTGACTTGCTGGATAAGTGATCTGTTTCTGTCCAAAACAGATTGCACTTGTCTGAAATTACGGTCAAGATCCTCCCACATCGCCGGATCTCCTCCTCCTTGCTCCGCCTCTTCCGCCACGTTCCTCCGCCGCTTGGTTTCACCGTTTCTCTTCATTTAAATAGTTTTTGTTAACCGAAGATTTTCTTTTACTATATGTTTTGTATGTGTTTTTGTCTGATTTGTTGTGCTTTCGCAGTGACGAGATATTAGATATTTATAGTAACTAAATATCTTCCGGACAAGATGATAAATGGACACGGAGGCAAGTAGTTCTGTCTCATCACCAGGCCAATGACCAGAGCGTGTAGCTCAAATACACGTACCTTATCGAATATTGAGGAACAGGCGCGTGGAAAAATCTTGAAAGATTGTGTTGAAGGTGTGCTGTGATTGGTTAGGAGGAATAAAGAACAGAGCTTTTTCTGCACTTTTCTGAACTTTTTACAATTTAAAAAGGGAAAAAGAGAGATAAGGATCTATTATGATTCTCTAACTCGAGAAATATCTCAAGATATTTATTGTAATTGGTATGAATAAAATAGGGTAAAAAGGTGTATGACTTGCCACGGTGAAGAACCATATTCTCTCATATGCATCATCTCATTTCTCAATTTTTTTTTTATAACTCGGTCTTTGATCTGGTCAGCATGCGTTTTACTATGCAAGACGCTACAATATCGTTTTGAAAGTTTCAATAAAACATTCAAATATTGTCACAACTAAATTTAATAAATCTCCTTTGTCATTGGTCAATAACCACTTCACACTCGGACCTTATTAGTATCAGGCTTGAGCTTTATATGTATTAAATGTTGTATGATAAGAACATTTGGTCCTGCGCACTGTAAATCAAAATTTTCAAAAAAACTAATCAGGATATGCTGTCGGAATTTCCAAAAAGTGCAATAAAGTTTGTGTTCTTTTTGTAATGGAAGACCAACATTTGGAGGAGAATCGAGATTCTCTTATCGTGAAGAGGATAACTAAAATACAAATTTCATTTGAGAGCCATTCAAGAACATGAATGGCCACATGATTAGGTTTTAGTTTCAAGCCATGCTGTCTATTCATTTCTACGAGTACAACCAAGGCAAACACTATAATGATGGGGGCTGCTGAAAATGAACCCCGGTGATGGTGCTAGACTGCTAGTTAAGATGTATAGTCTTCGTATACTTGGGATTTGAAGCAGCAATTTTATACGTTTTCTAGTCTCTGAATTAAATCATTATCCGAGAAATCCCAAATTTGATTCATCAGTTCTACCAAAACGTAATTTGTTCTGTAACGCAATATGCAAAAGAGAACCTAATTTTCTTTGTTGTCACATCATCTTTGAGATATTTTATCACTAAACACACTATTGTATGATGATGATGAAATGATTCTAAATAATATGACAATGGGAACAACACACAAACAGCTCGAATCATCAAAGGGAATAAAGCTAGCAATAAAGAAGAGTTTTTTTGGGACCTTAATTTTTAATAAGATTCCTTGCGTTTTCTACCGAGTACTGAAGCTCTCTGGAAACGAGGACCTCCTGTTCTCCATTTCTTGAAGGCTGTCATAGACAATTGAGCTGCTTCGTACACTGCAAAAGAACACAATGAACTATCATGTGCTGCCAGATTAAACTTGGGATGGCTGTTTGAAACACTATGAAAACATTTTAATAAGGTCTAGATACGACAAAATTTAAGCTCGCTTGAGAAACCAAGTGAAATATCAACTATAAATATAATAGGGAAGGACTCACAAGGGCTGTAACTTGCAACCGAACTCGTAGAAGTAAGGACATCGTGATCTGAGATCAACACATGCTGCATCAGCCTGTATTTCCAGCCTCGTCCTGCATCCAACACAATAAAGCTATGAACGAGGTTCAAAGCGACATCAGAAACTAATGAAGTACTTAGGAGGCTATCTGAGGTTTCCATCAGTTGATGGAGGAGCTACAGAAAACGCATAAAAAAAAGCTAATGAAATAACTTCCAAGGGACCAAAGAAACATATATGCAGCACCTTAAGTTTCACAAGTTCGTCGAACTTAGAGTAACCAAACACAAGGAAAGAGTGGAGGAAAACAAGATCCAAACATGTAACTAGTCAATTTACTTGTGGTCGATACAGGAAGGAAGGTTAACGGAGACAGCTTGTCTCAAACGCAACTCATGAGCAAGCCAGAAGGGTAACTCCACTTTAGCGCCTTGTTCAACCTGCAAGGAACACAAAGTTAACACTGAAAAGAAAAAAAAAAAACTCAAGACACAATGCAATCATCACATTAACTCAAAGAAGACTACTAACAGAGTTAGTCTCAGCACTTGGATCAACAGTGACTCCATTTGCTGCTTTACAGAACACCACAGGCGCAAACTGCAAGTAAAGATATAAGATGTGTTATCAGCTTCTATAAGAGAAGAAGAGCCCTCTCAAGGAATCTAATGGACAAGAAGAAGAAGAAGAAACTAACCTCTTCTTCTGCAAGTATGTCCTCAGTGTCATAGTACTTGGCCATGAGCTAGCTTTGTGATTTTGGATTCTTCGCCCAATCAACTAACTAATCTACTATTGGTCAATTATGAAAAATAGAAACTACTAATGCCATTAATCTCTACTGAACCTTGAGAGCATCATTTTGAGTTTCTAATGGAAAGTGGTTTTCTAGATCCGGGAATCGATACAAAACTAATTCTTACTGAAGCGGGCACAGTCAATAGAAGTACAGAGAGTGTCGTTTAAGGCTCCCTCACACAGAAGCATTCTCTGTATTTCTGGTCCAGTTCGTTTGACTGGCTAAGACGTTGGAGTATTACAATTTAATGACAAAAAAAAAAAAGAAGAAGAAGGGCATTCCCACACCTTACAAACAATGTATATCTCATAGTTTACATTAAATTTATTGGTAACAACAACAGCCTGCTTATACAAAGAATGATAAAATGTCACTCCTGGATACACCAAGAGCAAAGAATACGTGTGTCTATACTTTGCCTGTAACATATTCGTATTCATGATAATTACTATTACTATATATCATAGTGTTAATGCTTTTCTCACTTGTAACACCCAAAGTGCGAACTGCATCACCCATAGCCTTGCTTCCACAGACAATCCTTCAAGCCAAACGTTCAACCACTTCATCAAAGACTTCTTCTCCGACCACTTTGCTTCCAAGACAGCTTCTGAAGACACTTTCCCAATGATCAAGAACGACTCCAGCGACGACCCTTGCAACAGCTCATTGTTAACAGACCGGAGACAGTCGTTTGTCTTCAGCATCAGAAGGATCACACGTGGCAACCTCCTGAGAAGCTCTGAGATTTGAGGGAAGTACTGTGATGCGTACATCTGCAGCTCTGACCGGTCTTCTTTAGTGCCTTGGATGACTAAATGGTCCACTGACGTGTCGATGACTTGCTTCCACGGTCTCATCGTGAGTATCCCTGCGAAAAGCGCGTAGAGATCATCTCCAGCTCCGAGCTTTTCGCTGTGTTTCTTGATGGCGTTGGCATCTGAGAAGACCAGGGCTTTCCATAGTGAAGCGTAGTTGAATCTCGTGTTGAAGTCAAGCTCCTTGTATAAGCCGTGGTCGAGAAGCACCAGCTGCGGTTTTTGCTTGCCGTATATGTTTCTTTTACCAGAAGGACGAACAATCAAGTTGGCAGCGTGTGGATCACAATGCACAAATCCATGTTTAAACATCATCTCTGCAAATGTTTGACTCACCTGCAAACAAGAACTAAAAGTCAATTCCTATTATTCATGATATGTTAAAAGATCAAAGGTGAAAACAGCTTACTAGCTTTGATACTTCGTAGGGCTGAATCCCAAGCTTTTTGATCTTAGCCACATCATTCACTTGAGCACCATCCATGAACTCCATTGTCAACAGCTTGGAGGAGCTCAAGTTCCAGTAGATCGTTGGAGCATAAACATACTCTGCGATATGGGGAGAGATCTTCCTAAAATTATCCAGACACTTCTCATTGTTTTTCGCCTCAACCATAAAATCTAGTTCCTGATGAAATAACACATCAATACAAAGGCCGTTTAAACTTATTATGAATCATCAATTAAAGACACTAACCTTTGGTAAGCTTTCACTCATTTCATCTAGCAACCACCTGCATACATTAGCCAGTAGTATAAGCTATTGTAAGAAACATGAACTATAGATTGTGTCTGAAGGAGATGAGAAAGAGAGACTGCACCTATAGTCAAATGATGGGAATATCCGGTGCAAGGTGTTCACTATAACTCCAACAGCTGCAGTGTCCGCAGCTGCACTGTCTGTCAAATGGGAATGTTGAACCTGCAGACGACAGATTCAAGATAAACAAAATGGAGTGAGCACAAAAACAACTCTTAACAAGTTTGTTCTGAATCATGTAAGGGTAAAAGCAGTTCGGTTGAGGACCTTGACAGCAACTTTTTCCCCGGCATGGGTGCGAGCAACATGAACTTGAGCAAGGGAAGCGCTTGCAATAGGAACAGGGTCAAATTCAGCAAATACCTGCAGATAATGAAGCTTTTAAGTATGTGTTTATCTAACATAAGAAGATAAGTATATAAGAGAAGAGGCGCATACTTTGTCAGGCGTCTCTCCAACCTCTTTCTTGAAAACCTCACATACTTGCTCATACGAAGAGACAGGGCATTTGTTCAACATAGACTCCCTCATCGTATGAACATATTCCTCAGGCACAAGATAATCCTTGAAACATTAACAAAAGCAAAAACACATTAAGATTGCTTTATCCTCGGACACTTGTTGGTACATAAAGAGCAGCATAGCTTTTTACATACTAATTGTCCTATATGCTGGCCGAGTTTGATATAGATTCCTCCATTTTTGAAACAGAGCTCTTGAAGCTTTTGCGCTGACCTTAGGTGGACTTCATGTTTGACCTTAGCCCTCTCACTGCTTCCCTCAGCCAAACCCGACAAGGAATATTCATAATCTATTACACAACAACGTTACTCCTTATGTACCGAACATTCTACGAAATTCATATGACTTAAGAACCGTGCAAAGTTCCAATTTTCACGGAATGAAACAGATTGAATCATTAACCAATCTTATTCACAAACTAATCAATTGAGGAAAAAAAAGGATAAAAGGGCATTGCAGGCAATACGAATCCTATAAGAAAGTTTGGTTCTTTTTATTATAATTTTTTTCGTACCGAAAGCGATGGAGGCGGCGGTTACGGTGTTACGGAAGAGGCGGACAGGGATGTTGGTGCAGAGCTTGAGAGTTCTGGGAGGGTCTTCGGAGGAAGCAATGAAGGCGGCGCCGGAACCACCGCATACGGCGGAGCCAACAACGAGGAGTCTCGCACGGGTTCTCCACAAGGATCTTGCCGCCATGGAAGAAACACGCAAGCAAGATCGGAGGGAGAAATAAAAGCGAGCGAAAACAATGATCCGACAACGCCAGCTAAATTCGCGTTAAATATGTTTTTTGTTCTGTAATAACGACCCGAGTCTTTTGGTTATTTTGGGCTTTGTGTTGTGGGCCACCAGTGAGCCTAATGTGAGGCTAAAATTGGATTTTGTGGGATTATCTATTGAATAGAGCGATTTAAACGGAACGGACTAACCCATGGTTATGAGATTTTAGTTTTTCTTTTGTCTACCAGATTTAGTTTAGATATAGTAAATGTTTATGATTTTTACTCAGTTTACTAAATAATAATCTATAATCCCTCTGTTTCATATTACTAAAAAATAGTTAACTTGTATTCATTTCATATTAGTAAACCTAATCCAATCAATAAAATTTTATTCAATAAAATATAATTGGTCAAAATCTCCAAACAACATTAAAGATTTACACAGAAATCTAAAAACATTATTTAAATTAAAACAAAAAAAAATCTTATAACACCAATAAAACTAAAACAGAGAGAATACTATTTTTTATTTATTATATGTAAAACTAAATATAAAAACTATTTCTTTAATTGTTCAAAGAATTAAACTTGTGGCTAAAGCATTTTTAGTGGGGTCCTCAACCTTAATTTCTCAATATAAATTTAAAATATTTATATTTTATTAAACATTTAAAATTATAAAATATTTAATACTTCTGCCGTATTTTTAATTTTCTCTTTTTATATACATTTTATTATAAAATTCATTACTTTATTGGTCATACATTGGTGTTATTGGTTTATGCATTTTGATTGATTTAGTTATTGATGTAGTATTTATAAATTCAAGTAAAATATTTAGATTTTCGAATTCTCTCGTATTAGTATTTACAAATCTGGAGGTTTTTCTTTGGATCTGAGTCTTTGTAACTTTAACAAAGAAATCCATAAAAATTCATTCAAATTCATCGTGAAATCAAATCTATTAGTAAATCCGTATGATTAAATAACACTTGATTTTAATTAGAATTTATGAATCATTAAACCAATAACACATGATTTTAATATAGATTTTAAAAATATAACCAATAACACTAGATTTAATTTGGATTTTTAAATCCATTAAAATACAATAATCAATTATCCCTACTAATAGTTTTCAAATTCACGCTCATGTTCATGCGCAGTGCAGTATTTAAGTATTATCATATATAATTGAAACGTGAATCGTGGGAGGATTCTACCATGAAACAAATGAAAACAGAAAAGAGAGTCTCACAGACTCTCGATCTAAAAATTAAAATCTTCGCGATGAATGCTAACGTCGTTGCCGCCACAGCCTTTGTCTCGTTAACCTCCCAATGTCGGACCTCCAAGATCAGATACTTGAAAATGAACGTAAACAAATTATAGATTTAATGAATCTGCGCGAATCTCTATGTTAACTTCAGATTTATAAGATTATGTATTTAAAATTATAAATTTAGTGGATCTGCATCGAGAATTGTGATTAAAAATTTGTTTTCAATTTCAATTTTGCTGCTTGAAAACCATGTTCGTCATCTCTATTTGCATTAAAACTTACCGAGGTCGCTGACTCGCTGTGATCCTCCACGCCAGAAAATAGAGTCTTGAGGTATGTTCAACCAATAAATAACATGTGATCACATGTAGCCGTTAGTTCCAACATTCTAGTGTGTGTAAATGAGTCTTGATTCATTTTTTGGCAAGAGAAAATAAATCTGACTTTATTTTATTAATAAAAATTAAGAAAACAATGACTATTGTGACAACTCCAAATTTTTCAAATCTATTTAGTTTATATGATTCACACATTTTAGATATTACTATTATTATATATAACTTTAAATACGAACATTAACATTATTTTTTCTTAATTTAATAGAAGTATCAAGAATTTTTTTCTATAATGTTTTTGTTTCTATTTATGTAGGCTGAATTTTCTTGTTAGTGCATCTCCAATGATTGACTTCATTTTTATCTTCAAAAGATCACTTTCTTCGAGATGAAGAAAAAAATGAAGTAACATTTACTCCAAATTTTTCCTTAATTTATTTCTTGTAGAAAAAATATTCCAAATATATTTTATCTCTGCTCTATCATTAATTACTAATAAAAACCTTATACTTTTTCATATTTACTTACTTTCAATAATCCAAATTTTATATTAATTAAAATTTATCATATAATAAATTTATTATATATAACATGAATAAACAAACACAAAACATCATAATTTATTATAAAAAAACACCATAGACGTAATTTTTTCTACAAGTGGTTAATAAAAATGTTTAGAAGTAAGAAATGATATTATTCATCTTTGATTCTTTTTGATCGAGTTAAAATTTTCTTTAAAACAAATATTCATATGCTCTTTGATATAGACATCTTATTAGATAAAAGTAATAGTCAGAATTTTGAAATTAATTGGATATTATTAACTTATTTAATTTATTTTGGTAAAAGATAAGAATAAATAAAAGTTAACGAACAATTTACAATTTAAAAGATTCGTCTTCACAAAATGAAGATATGGACAGTAGATCTTCAAATTTGAAGTAACACTGTTTGTTGCTTCATTTTCAATCAAGAAATGATGTAAGATTGGAACGAAATTTACTTGAAAATGAAGTAAAAAGTGAAAAACAAAGTGGGGTTAGAAATGGTGTTATCGGAATTTCTATGTGCTTATTTTATTTTATTTTATTTTACTTTATTTTATTTTATTTTATTTTTAATTGGAATGAAAGATAAAGATATATAAAAGAATGGGTGAAAAACTTACAGTGAATATTAAAATAATAAATTAATATATACATAATAAATTAATATATACATATTTTATATATTTTATATATTTACCAATAATGAATAAAGGTGAGTATTCATTGCAGAAAATGAGATTTTTAAATCCATTATGCATGTTTTTTTAATAAAGAGAAAATTAGCATGAATAAACTATGAAATGATTCTCACATCTATCAAATTCCGACTTGCTGATTTTAAGAGACGGAAAATTCATCATAACTCATATATATATAAAGAATCTGAAATTTTGTTATCATGATTTAAATAGAAATGATAGAATATTTCTTTTAAAATAGGAAGTATAAGATAACTAGCTAACTCACAAATTAGTTGGTACTAACCTAATATTAGTAGTTGCCGAGACATGAATTTTGAGAGCAGTGTTGCTAATAAGTCGTTGTTGATTGTCTTCTTTTTACCTGTTAGCAAAAATATCCATAACCAGATGGTAGTCTGAAAAAGGCTCGAAAAATGGATGAGGAGTGTTTGAGCAAATTAAAAAAAAAAAACAAATGAGAAGTGGGTCTAGTGATTTTTATTTTAACGGACAACTCCGATGAATTGGCAGTTATTTGTTCACTTTAACATTAGGATTTTTTTTGACAGAACTAAATCACTTTAACATTAGATTAGTTAGGTAGATTTGTAAATAATCTAGTTTTTTTTTTCAACCAACCGAGTTTATTAATGATAAAGAAGCCCAGTGCTCTATGCCAGACTAAATTGTAGTAGAATCAATTTTGATTTCTCTCGAATCAATTTTGATTTCTCTCGAATCAATTTTGATTTCTCTCATGAACGCAAATAAGATAGAAATAATCAAACCTTGTTCTTTCAAACATGCATTTAATCGGATCTGAATCCAGATTGTGGCATAACGACAATGTTTATACAAATCATTGATATATGGTCCAGAAATAATCAAATTATAACGTCAAATACAAATGCACAAAAAAGTAGGACATAGCTTATCAGATTATTCGAACGACACGATTTAAGGGGCTTAAACTTTAGAAGCTTCGATAAAATATGTAGGGCAGTCTCCATTGTCATCGACTAATGGGCTTTTCAATAAATGGGCTTAATAGAGAGAACTTGGGGGGACCAAAATCTTTCTGTTTTGCTAAATCGACAAAAGAGATCATTAGACACAAAGAAACACCTTAAATGAAGACACCAACCATTAGGATTTAGGACCAAAGAATAAAAGTGCAACGTCACTGAAAATACAGACACCACAAAAGCATAAAGGTAAAGAGACCAATCACAGGAGATAACGCTGAGATAAGGCTTCTTACATCTACCATCACATATTCACGTTATTATTTATTCTATTTAAAAAACTATATGTTATAACATTTCATCAGTCGCCAAGCCGAAACAAAATCAAAATGGCTACCACCACTGCAGCTGCAGCCTCTGGCATCTTTGGGATCCGGATCCAAGATCCAAGTTCCGGAGCCGGTAGAGTCCAAGCCAAGTTCAATTTCAGCTTCGGGAAAAAGAAACCACCTCCACCTCCGAAGAAAACCAAGCAGGTCCGAAACGACGGAGACCGGCTAGTCTGGTTCCCCGGCGCGAACCCTCCGGAATGGCTAGACGGTTCGATGATCGGAGACCGTGGATTCGACCCCTTCGGTTTAGGTAAACCGGCTGAGTATCTTCAGTACGATTTCGACGGGCTCGACCAAAACCTCGCGAAGAACGTGGCGGGTGAACTCCTCGGGGTCAGGCAGGAATCGAAGGAGATCAACCCGACGCCGTTCCAGCCATACACTGAAGTGTTCGGGATCGAACGTTTCAGAGAATGCGAGCTGATCCATGGAAGGTGGGCCATGCTTGGTGTTCTTGGGGCTCTTGCCGTCGAAGGTCTCACCGGAATCGCCTGGCAAGACGCCGGAAAGGTACGTTCATTAATATCATCACTTATATAGTTGTCCACGTGTCAGTCGTTGGAACTAAGATACAAAGTGTTTAAACAAGAAGACGAGAACGTTCTGCATGATTGACAAGAGTCGTTTAAGGATTAAAAGCGTAGCAAAGTGTCCGAACAATGGATATGTGGAACATATAGTTTGTTCAGTTCGGTTGAAACAAAAATTCAGTTTAATAATATAATAACTATTTAAATATATATTGCTAGTTACTATCATATATTTATTATATTTTTAATGCATATTATATTGTTTTGTTTTTTGGTTTGGTTTGTTTCTTGTTGCCACACACCTTCTAGGTGGAACTGGTGGAAGGTTCGTCGTATTTGGGACAGCCACTGCCGTTTTCCTTGACGACATTGATATGGATCGAGGTGTTAGTGGTTGGTTACATCGAGTTCCAGCGTAACGCTGAGCTGGATCCGGAGAAACGTATTTACCCGGGTGGGTATTTTGACCCGTTGGGACTCGCGGCTGACCCAGAGAAGTTGGATACCTTGAAGCTGGCTGAGATCAAACACTCTCGTCTCGCCATGATCGCATTCCTCATCTTTGGACTTCAGGCGGCCTTTACCGGCAAAGGCCCCATCAGCTTCCTCGCTACTTTTAGCAGTTAAACTGAGCCTTTCTATTCTACCTTTGTTTTCTATTATATGTTTTCTAAAATCATCTAAGACTAAAAATGTATGTTTATCATAAAGAGGCTGTGATGTACTCTATCGACCGTGTTAAATCCGAACGAGTTTGTTTATTATTTTGGTGTTGTTGGAATTGGGTTATCATATACTACAATGCATCACCAATTGATCAGATGTCAATACACAGATGATGGGCCGTAAAGAAGCCTAATGCTCACATTTGAATAATCAAATATGGTTTTGTTCCAACAAACCCTTTAACCAATGGTGACTAAGTGCTTACTGACCAAACCCACAAATGGAGTCAACTGATCAGTCTTTCTCGGTGTTGTTTCTGCTAACTACTACATTATTTTGCCAAATGTAGTTAGCTAAAATAACATATTGATATCAAACAAAGAATAATCAAATCAAATGGAGTCAAACAAATTGACCATTTCCACTACTTAAATACATCCTCCTCATACACACATGCTTATTTCATTTCTTAAGCAAAGTAAACATATTAAGACTTTTAAGATATGGGGATTTTCTTCATCTTGTTCTTCTTCTTTGCCTTCTTCAACGGAGAATCCATAGCTGCAGACAAGTTTTGGAGCAGAATAGAGATGGCTGAGATGAATGGCTATGGAGAACACAAACTCTCCTCTGTGGTTATCACTGGTTCTCTCCTATGCAACTCGCCTGTTTCAGGTATCCCATATACATGTGTCTTTGCGTCTGAGTTTTTGTGTTTTCATGACTAATCAAAGTAGCGACATGTTAAAGGTGCCACTGTTGCCATCAAGTGCCGCACTGGTTTAAAAAAGAGATCAAACTGGATTAAAGCTGTGACTGATGACTTTGGAGAGTTTATCATCCATCTTCCTTCCCATCTTCACGCAATTCCTCACCTCGAAAAGGCATGTTTCGTTAAACCAGTACATGTTCCTAAGCACTATCGTCGATGCTACAAGACTTTTTCCAAATCAAATATACACAAAGGCATCAAACTTGTCTCGTCCAGAAACGGCTTCCGCGTCTACACATCAGGAACGATCAGGTTGCATGGATACGGTTCAAGAGCATCACAAGCTCGTAAAGCCGACATGTAAAACACACATGAAACAAGAGATAACTTGTGAAACAAGCATGTGTTACTTTTTATGGTCCGTCCTCACTTGGTTAGCTGGCGCTTAAGTCACATAACTAAGTTTGAGTCTCTACATTGTTCATCAATTTCACACAGTGTACAAACATAAACCTACATAGTACTTTTTGTTTTAATCTATCTTCCATACTTTTGGTACATCGTACCATTGCATGCATATAATCAGCTGAAAATATTTTAGAATGCATCTACTTGCCAAAAAGTGACAGTCAACCTTATGTGCAAACACTAATTAAACAAAATCCCTAGTCATAGGTGATGATGAGATGATTAAGGAAGATACGAAGTTATTCCAGTACACTGCAAAAAGATAACTAAATACACAATAGATCATATTAAGAAGAGATGAACCTTTACTAAATAAAAGAAAAAGGAGGCCATAAAAGAACCAATACTAAAATTAAGAATTTCTCTTATTAGTAATTTTAGCAAAAAAAAATCCTGAGAAATGAAGAGGTTCCGTATTATAAGAAAAATTGATTTTTCACAAAATCAGTTTTTAGCCAAAAAGAAAATAAAAACGAAAAGGTGAGAACTTTTCAAAAAGAGTCAAAAAGAAAAGTAAAAAAAAAAAATTACAAAAAAGACAAACGATCCCGCTTCAAAGCCTCCTGTTTTGTAGGAACTCTCCCTTCTCCTCATCTTCAATCTCCGAATCACCAAATCTCAGTTCTTCGATTCCCGAAGAACAAGTTTTCTTGATTCGCAAGAAAACTCTAAATAATAAATTAATAATATTTGACAATGGGGAAGGAGAAGAAAACAGAGTCTTACGACAATGGCAGTTACAACTACAAAATGTTCAAATGCTTCAACCGCAAGTTCAAGATCAACGAAGTCCAACCCACCGACGACGTCCGCGACGCCTTCTGCCAGTTCGCCGTCGGCTGCGGCGGAGGAGGAGGCGACGGAGATTCCAGCGACGGTGACGCATCATCAGGCGTTATGGGGGCAGAGCAGCTCTGTTCTTTCCTCGACGACCACCAAGGAGATTCAGGAACAACCGTCGCCGAGGCTCAACGGTTGATCGACGAGGTCATACGACGGAGACACCACGTCACGCGGTTCACGCGCCACGGACTTGACCTAGACGATTTCTTCAACTTCCTCTTCTACGACGATCTCAATCCTCCCATCACTCCTCACGTAAACTCACACAATCTTGATTTTCTTGAATATCGAAACGTTGTTATTACAGCAAAGTGTTTGTGTTGTTGTCGAGACAGGTGCATCAAGACATGTCAGCCCCATTGTCGCATTACTTTATATACACGGGACACAACTCGTATCTCACGGGGAATCAACTAAGCAGCGATTGTAGCGAAGTCCCTGTGATCAAGGCTTTGCAAAGAGGAGTTCGAGTCATTGAGCTTGATCTTTGGCCTAACTCTACTGGAACAGATATCAATGTTCTTCATGGAAGGTAAAAAAAACCTTTTGTCTTCTTCTTCTTCTTACAAAAACATTTTCAGATTGGTTTCTTGTTATCTTCAGAACGCTCACAACGCCTGTACCGCTGATTAGTTGCTTGAAAGCGATAAGAGATTACGCGTTTTCTAGCTCACCTTATCCGGTTATCATCACGTTAGAGGATCATCTCACTGCTGATCTTCAAGCCAAAGTCGCTGAGGTAACACAATATTATCTTTCTTTGTGATTTTATCTAATGAAATTTCACATCGGTAGTTAAAGAAATGATTAACTGATAATATATATAAAAAACATAGTCAGATACACTTATTATTAATTTATTTTAAGTTGGAAACTTATGATAAATATGAATCTAACATGAACCATTTTGTGGATATTGTTTGATTTCTATATTTTATGAGTTTTTTTTTTGTTTGTTTTCTTTAGATGGCTACGCAGATATTTGGAGACATGTTGTATTACCCTGAATCAGAAAGCTTAGCAGAGTTTCCATCTCCTGCTTCACTGCTACATCGGATAATGATCTCAACTAAACCACCTAAAGAGTATCTTGAATCAAGGAACCCTATTGTTAAACAGAAGGATAATAATAATAATAATAATAATAATAATTATAATGCATCTCCGTCGTCAGAGGAAGAAACACCTAGAGCAGAGGAGATTCAGACACTAGAAAGTATCTTGTTTTACGAAGATAGTTGTGAAAACAAGGTAACAAAAAAAAAGGAACTTAATACATTGTTTGTTGTTTTTGTTTACTTAGTTTGAGTTTTGTGTTAGAGTGATAGTGATCAAGAGGAAGAAGAAGCGAGCGAAGATCAGAAACCAGCCTACAAACGATTGATTACCATTCATGCTGGGAAGCCTAAGGGAACGGTGAAAGAAGAGATGAAAGTTGTGGTTGATAAGGTGAGACGTTTGAGTTTGAGTGAGCAGGAACTTGACAGGACTTGTTCATCCAACAGTCAGGATGTCGTAAGGTGATACTAACACAATCCCAATCTTTGAACAGACTTGAGATGCACGCAACGTAAACTCTATATGTTGTATTCTAGGTTTACACAGAGGAATATACTTCGGATATACCCAAAAGGGACAAGGTTTAACTCCTCAAACTATAAACCGCTTATTGGTTGGACTCATGGAGCACAAATGATTGCATTCAATATGCAGGTAACATAGGGCTAACTATACCTTGATTCTTAAGCTACCATTTTGGCGTTGGTTTATGCCTAACCCTATTCGTTTTCAGTCTCCATTTACAAACACTTGATAGATCTCTGTTTAACAAATAATTTGTGATTATAGGGATATGGGAAATCATTGTGGTTGATGCACGGCATGTTTAGAGCCAATGGAGGTTGTGGATATGTCAAGAAACCTAACTTCTTGATGAAGAAAGGGTTTCATGATGAAGTCTTTGACCCTAGAAAGAAACTTCCTGTAAAAGAAACGTTAAAGGCAAGCCAATAACAATCTACATACTTTAAAGGATGAGTTTACCATTTTGAATGTATCATTTTGACACGGTTTCTCTATAGGTGAAAGTGTATATGGGAGATGGATGGCGTTTAGACTTCAGTCACACTCATTTCGACTCATATTCTCCTCCTGATTTCTACACTAAGGTAATATCAACTTCACCACATAGTGTCTTTCTAACATTCTTCAAACTCCTCGAAAACCTTACCAGGCTGCGGGTTTGTGAGCTTCTGTAGGTGTACATTGTGGGTGTGCCAGCAGATAATGCAAAGAGGAAGACAAGAGTAATTGAAGACAATTGGTATCCGATTTGGGATGAGGAATTCAGTTTCCCATTAACAGTCCCGGAGCTTGCATTGCTTAGGATTGAAGTCAGCGAGTACGATATGTCTGATAAAGATGACTTTGGTGGACAAACATGCTTGCCTGTTTCGGAATTAAGACCCGGGATTCGATCTGTGCCTTTGTATGATAAGAAGGGTGAGAAAATGAAATCAGTAAAGCTACTTATGCGTTTTATCTTCGAATGATTTGGTTTAATAGCAAGGGAAAAGCTTTTGAGGTATTGTATAATGTAGCTTGAAGATCACATTGGATTTTTGCTCTGATATCTCCAATAGTGTCTTAATACCTATTATATTGAAGTAAAATGTAATTATAGAGTCTACATTTTGCTCAATATGTAAAATCTAATATAAGATGATCCATACTTGGAATCTGCAAAGCTGTTACTTATTGAATTAATTCATAACTGGAATGTATATAATTTTACATCAGGGTGATGACATTCAGCTTATTTAATTGTCTGTTTTAATTTATTTTGAAAATATTTTCCAAAAGAAAAAAGATTTCCAATAAAGCTCTTCCCCTGGAGGTTTTTTTGGATCCTCTGCATGTTTTTCAAGGCAAGATTTAATACAAAACACATCATCTTTCATATCAACAACTTCGAGTAGTTAAAATGGTTCTGGATGCTTACACATATTGTTCAAGGGGATACCGCCAGTGTTTCTAATGACAGTATTGAGACACAAATGGTCGTCAACAATGGTGAATATGGTCCGCAAATACTTGAATCCATAGCCAACATTGTAAATCTTTGCTGTAAAATCCAGAAGATATTATACATTGTAAAATATGCCATACATATAAAGATTGAGTGTGTAAGAGATTAATCAACTTACATGTCCCCCATACAACTCCTTCCATTTGACGGGATCGTACAGTTTCTTCTATCTTCTTTATGTCGGGCTTGTCACCAAACAGCTTTCGAAGCACTAACCCTGACTTACCAGCTGTTCAAACATATAGTCCGATGAAACAACCCATTTAACTATTGACCGTTTGAGACGACAACGCCCTGATGATATATATTGTTTTTGCTCCCAAAATTTAAAATACATAGATATGACTCCTAACTTTAAAAAGAAAAAAAAATCAAAAAAAAAACACTTTTAAAAAAATTAGTAAATTCATTTTAAAATATTTATGACTTTTTAAATCTTAGACAAAGGGTGACAACCAGTGTACAAAATAAAACTTACATTCTTTCTTCTTTGAAGACGCTTCCCAAGAACCTGCTCTCTCTTCACCAAAAAGGTTAACATCATCATCATCATCAGCCGCATTATACTACAATATCGAAGCAGTAATATATAAGTCTGTACAGACTATATTATATAAGCAATACTATAATCCATGAAAACCCTTGTGGACAGATAACAAACAATTGAGAATACCATAGAATTAGATTCCTCTTCTGTGATTCCGTTACCTTCACCTCGCAACACACACACAACACATCTTTAGCATTAGATATATAAAAATTAACGTTTGTGGAGTTTAGAAATGGATTTTTTGATACTTACATATTCTGTTTAAGCTGAGACTTTGACAGCTCTGGACATACGGATGATCCACTATTTTCTCTTTGAAAATGGGGTTGAAACCTACTCTGCGTCCAAGATGAACAAAGTGTCCAACGGTTGTGCCCTCAATCCCCAACAACTTGATTACATAACCAATCGAGACAAGCTTTGCTGTGGTAGACAATGAAGACATCAGAATATTATAAGTAAAACCGCCTGATAATTCAGAAAAATATAAAAACTGTTAGAGATTCACTAGCTTACATGCTCCCCAAAACAACCTTGCCACCTGAGTGGATCTTAAAGTTTCCTCTATCATCTTCATGTCGGCCTCCTCCTCATTTGGCTTGATAAGAATCAATCTGATGGTTTTGCCATTAAATGATAATGAGGAAGATCCAATGCGCATCTTTATCTAGAGAGTACAACACAAATTAACTCACACTCATACAAGCCGGCAGTCTCAACACTGAAACTCCCTAAAGAAGAGATATGATCACCGTCGAGTACGTCCACAACATCAATTTCCTCATTTCTAGGCATGGTGGCTATGATCCGCAACAGCTCGACTCCATATCCAACATGGAAAAGTTTTGCTAAGATATAACAGAATATTATTAGTATACCTTTATTTAGAAACATGATGAAGGTGTTAGAGATGACCCCTTCCAACTCTTACATGCTCCCCAGATCAGTCCTTCCATTTGAATAGTTTTTAGACGTTCCTCTAGCTTCTTCATGTTGGTCTGACAATCCGTCGGTATGATAACTACTAAAACCGACCCCCAAGCTGTCCAAAGAATAAACGATGAGAAGATAAACGAAGAGGTGTTCAATCCTAAATGGCTAAATCTTACTTATTTTTTCTTTGTGGAGGCTGCTCTCTCTTCAGCAGTTTTCTTTTCCTTTTCGGCATCTTCGCCGACAAGGTCAATAACTTGATCATTATCATTATCATCAACAACCACCACAGCCATACCATCATACCATATGATATATAAATCATATATTATAATAAGAGCCAAACATATGGTTTTATGAAACCCTCGACAAATAAACAATAGAGTACATTAGAATCAGAAACCACATGTTCTGTGGTAGAGGCTAGTCCGTCAATACTGACACCACTCCCTTGACAAGAGATACCTCTGCATGCAAAGAAAAGCCCTAGTTAGAGAAACTGTTATGAACAAAGTACTCAAGAAAAGGAAACAAAGAAAGCACTTTATTTAAATCGTAAACCGATACCACCCAAATATTCAAACAGCTTAAAAGCCTTAAAAATCCAATGCAAGGCCAGTGGAGAAACGTACGAGATACCCAAGAGAGTCTCAATGTGGTTGTACCAACGAGATACGTTACATATTGCGATGGTGGAGCCGTGGAGGCTTTGAAAGAGCCGCATAGACGGTGATATCATCTTTTGAAGCCTTGTGACTGTATAAATATACATATAGTGGAAAACAATCATTATTCGACATTTTTAGTATATCAAGTCTGCATGCAACTGGTTGTTCTAAAAGCTAATTAAAGGTGAGAGAATGTATCTATTAACAGTTGTGCACTACTTAACTGAAAAAAATAAAAACAGAGAGGCAAACGTGAGAACTTTATTAGAAGAAGACATCTTTCGAGATCTGTAATTGTAAACGATCAAAAAGGGACATGTCTTAAGTGTCTAACCCTGTAATGTAATAACGTGTAAAAAGATGCTCGTCGAGCTTCTTCAATCCAGCATTAGAGTTGGGATTAGGAAAGGCCGCCATTGTTTCTGAAGCTCGAACTTTCTTCACTGATATTAAACATGTGAGATCAAATCAACAAACAAACAAACAAAACGATCGAACAAAAAGTCTTGGATTGCAAAAAAATGTACAATAACGAAGAAGAAGGCTTTCTGTAGATTCACTTTATCACTTAACATTCTTTACGATAATACATAAATGCAGGAGAAAGAAAAAACTAATCCGAAGCAAAAGTTTCTAACAGACGTGCATTACAATTTGATCAATCTCTCTATTCACTATTAGATCAACACAAAAAGATCATTTCTGATAAAGAAAAAGGAAAGTTTAGGTTTAGAAACAAAATATAACACTGAGGAAGCTCGGAGGAGGTCGCGGCTGTAAACAAGGAAGAACATCGTTGCTGCTTTCTCTGTATATTCTTCATGTTGTGTATGTTTATCTATCGTAGTTACGTTTGATTAGATTTAACTGATTGAAAAAGTCAGACTGATACTAAACTGATGATAATGATGATCATTAACAGAAAAGCTAATACTGATGATTAGTTCCCGAAAACTTAGGGGGAAATCCGCAACTAGGGACACGTTTATCTTCTATATATATTGACTTTCTTATTTAACACGTTTATGATTCTTTGTATGATCTTTATATATTATTTAATACGGCTTAAACTTAAAAATTAAAACAACTTGTTTTGCCCTCATACGTTTAGTATTTGTTCATGAAGGCTTTAGCGATGGGTGAGATAAAAATCATTAGTGGGCCTGAAATAAGCCGACTTTACAAGAGAAGGAAGAGAGAAGAAGCTTTGCTTTGGAAGAACGTCTTCAAACATTTTCTTTCTTTTTTAAAAACATTATCTTATCAAGTCAAATAATAAGAATTTAACGATTGTAAATTTATTTTCTTCTCTCTTGTCTTTTTAATTTATCAAAATGTAAAAAAGTTTGTACTAATTAACTCGTCATAAACAGCCGATATCTTGGGCAATGGGGTGGAACTAAACCGGCTGTTTTATATAAGGAAACATAATTAATTAACTAAATAGGAAAATTACTGAAATGGAAAGAAAAATTATGTAAAATGCTGAAATGAGAAAAATAAATAGGGAAGATGCTGAAATGAAAAAACTAAACGAGAAATGTAAATAGTTTAGCTGAACTATAATATAACTAGTTTTCAAAAAAAAACAAAAAAAAAACTATAATGAAAAAATAATAAAAACTATAATATAACTATTTACCTTCTCGTTTAGCTGAACTAGATGAAACAAAGTATTTATAAAAACATAGTATTTCGCCAACTGTTTGAAGATTTTTCCATCATGGTTTTTATTTAACAATTTTTATTTGTAATATTTTTACTATGAAGTATTCATTAACTAGTCTAATAAATTAATTCATCAAATTTAAATAAATTGAGATAATTTACCAATTGATATATCACCATCAAACATGACGAATACTTTCTAGCGAGATTCGATAATTGTTCAAATCTTTTTATGTATCTCAATGAAAAAAAAAACAATAAAAGGAAAAAAGTCGCACAAAAGGAAGTCTATCTACGAATTAAAAAAAAAACAAATTTATTTTATTTATATAGTCTTGTTCGAAGGTGAAAATTACGTAAGCATTCTCACAATAGAAATAAGAGAAAGCCCTAGCAGACTTGTTGCATTCTCAGCTAAAGAGAAACAGAGAAAGATAGAGAAAACGCGAGAGCTCATCATGGCGACTTCAACAGATGAAACCACAAAAGTTATAATAACACGAGAAGATATACAAGCTGCGGAAACATTAGTAGCACTAAGCCGAGATAAACGATATCATCCAAGAGAAGAAGATGAAGAAAATTCGTCTAATAAAACGTGTAAAGAGGTAGACAATTCCGAGGAAACCATGATGATTATGAAGGCATGGAACATAGCTAAACCCGATCCGGTGGAGAATATACCCAATAATGTTGCTTACATGGTGGAGCAATTCAGTCAACCGATAAAGAAGCAGCTTACGGTGAGTGACGTGAAGGAGGATCTACGTAGGCTCTTGTTAGGAAAGGATCAAGTGAATAAAAAGATGCGTCCTCTTTTAACAGATTCTGAGATTCAGCGATTGACAAAAGGGCTTGATGTTACGGTGTATGGACCAGAGAATGTGGTTCAGGATATGACGTTCAAGATGTGGACCAAGGGCCAGCCTGTGTTGACTTCGGGATGGAAAGGGTTCGTGGATGCATGTAAACTCAAGGAGCATTGTGATTTTCTACATATTTGGATGTTTAGGCACAGAGAGACTCGTGAGCTTTGCTTCGTTATTGACAAGACTAACTATTCTACAATAACGAAACCGCTGGCTAAGGAGATCTCGGACCAAATTAATTAGAGTTTTCAGTTGTTTGTGTGCTTTTTTTTGATAACCCGAGGGTTTTCAGTTGTTTGTGTGTTTTTTTTTCTTTTTTGGTATTGGGAAGATATCTACAAAAGTGGTTTTTAGGTTTTTCAATTTATAACTAGTGTCCTTTCACGAGGATTTGATTGAGGTTTTTATGGGGTGTTTTTTGTTGTCTACGAAGAGAAAATTTACAGAAAAATGAGTTAGTTACGGGAATTTTACAGTTTCAAAAAAAATTGTGGGAGTCTTAGACCACATATTATAAAGCATAAAAGACATCCTTTTGAACTGACAAGTCCAGTAGGTCATAAATAATAGATCATCTATAGACCGGGTCGAATTTTGGCATTGATTATTTCGTTCAGGAAAGTGAGATCATTTGCACAAGAACAACCGCAATTAAATTAAGTGACTTAAAGACCAAGAAACACTTGCCATGCACTCTAGCTCGTACCAATCCAATCCATCTTCAGTAATTTTTGTACGTAAATTAGCAGGTAGACTAAACGTCTCATATATACGTATCTACTAATGTCTAATCCAAGTCGAGAATTACCTGTAAATACATGTTCAGATCTCGGACTACTTAATTAAGGAACACTACCATTAGCTAGTTTCTTAATTGACTTTCCTCATATAGGCTATAGAAAGGACCATTGTCAACACTCAGATATGAAGAATATAGTACTAAATAAGAAATCACGTTAATTATTAATATTCAGGACATGTAATAATATATTTAGCTGACCGGACCGGAGTTAAGAAAAATATCGAATCAATTTATCTTTTTTTTTTCTTAATCAATATAACATATTCAAAACAAGAATTTTTTTCTATAAAGATTCAAAGCAATCATGACATGCAATAATGTCAAACTTTTCTAATCACATATTTTCGAAGTCGTAAATGTAAAATTTAGTCATTTTTATATTAAATAGCATTCTTAAAAATATTTATCTTTTAACCAAAACTTAATTTCTATCAACATATATGTTTTTATTATTTGGTTTTTAATTAATATATAAATAGCAAACCTAAAATTATCATTATGACATAGATCAATTTTTTCATCAATATTCTTTCTTTTTTCTTTTGCAGCACATCACTTTCGAATTATACACCTTTGACATTTTGCAATGCATATAGTCCATAAAATGATATGCAAAAAGAAATTAACAACTTATAATTGTTTTGTTTGTTGTATTTTTTCGTTGTATTTCTTATGATATGTATTAATGTATATGCTACATTGGAAGTTTGTTCCAACTACCACAACCCATTATTGGTATTTGGTACAGGGAGTAGACACAATGAATGATGTATCTTATTTTGTCATCATAGTATTAACAACATCATGGTCGTTGGTACAATATTTAGTTTTTTTTAAAAAAGTTTGGATCTATAGACCAACCAAACAAAATCTTTTATTTACAATGTGAAATTAATGTAAACAGTTCTATACACAAATAATCTCACAGTTATAAAACAAAAACACAATCAAGATCAAGAAAAGAAAAAACAGAACAGAAACAAAGAATCAGACAGAACAAGGTAACACAAAGAAGCCAATAAAAACTCAAGAATCAATTGTAAGAAGAAGACGAGAGCCAAGGGTGGTCAAGTGCCTCAAGAGCTGTTGGACGTCTCAATGGATTGATCTCAAGTAGACTTCTTACAAAATCTAAGAACAGTTCATCACTAACATGTAACTGATCTTCCAAGCAAGATTCTTCTGTGATTATATACTCAACCTCATTGCTCTCCTATAACACCAACACAACAATGAATCAGTTTCTAGCAACAAGGCCTTACTTCTTTCAGCTAAATCAAGAATAAAATTACCTCGTTTAAGTGGTAAAGATCAAACTCTCTGGTGAAGTACTTATCCGTCTCTTGACCTTTCTCTAGCATCTCCATTTCTATAGGACCTAAAACCGCAACAATCCGAGCCAATATCATCGCTACTGCTTCATTTGGAAACAGAACCTGATGAACACAATGAATTCATGTTACTAGTTTCTCTATATAGATAAGCTCTTTAATGGAAAAAGAGACAGTACCTCACCAGAGCAAAGCTCTGCTAAAATACACCCAAGAGACCACAAATCAATCTTCTCATCATATGGAAGTCCAAGAATCACTTCCGGAGCTCTATAGGAACGTGATTGTACATACAAGGACAAGTTGTCAGAGCGGAAACAACTGCTTCCAAGATCAATGATTTTCACCTCGCATTTTCTGTAACTCTTTATAAGGATATTCTCTGGTTTGAGATCACAATGTATGATTCCTAGTCCATGAAGGAACACAAGAGCATCCAGACACTGTCGCATTATAACCTGAAGTCTGCTCAAGTTAAAGTATGGTTCTCCTCCGGATTCTTGGTTGAATTTTTGGAACTCATACAAGTTTGCTCGGAGTAGTTCACAGACGATAAACAGATGCTCCTGTTTACAGATTCTCAAGAATTAGAGACTTAACCGATATTTATGTATTTTAAAGAGCTCTTACTTGGTGGTAGAAGTAATCATAGAGGCGCAGGATGTGATGCTCATCAGCAGGGTCATGCTTATTGACATGTTTTAGGAGTTTGATCTCGTCTAGACTTTGATCAAAGAAATCTTTATCGTTCTTGATAATCTTGAGGCAAACATCCACACCGTTGTGTAGATCTTGAGCCTGAACCACCTTGCTAAATGCAGCTGAGCCAATGTACTCTGTAATGTAGTATCTTCCTCCAATCACTGAGTTCAGCACAATCGGTAGATCCTTGTTCTCTTCGAACCCCGTCCTGTAAACAACACCAAAACATATCATTATAAATTTCATTTCAATCCAGGGACCGGTCTTGAGATTTTGGGAGCTATAAGTAATTTGGTTAGGATTTATATAAATTTGTTAAAAATTTTCCATTCCTAGAACTTTAGGGCTTATAGATCAATGCTTAACTAGCTTATGCTCAAGGCAGGTTATGGTTTCATCACATTACACCACCTGAAAGAAAGTATCATCATACCTATTTTTCCAGTGAATGATTCTAAGATCAAACACTTCATACTCATCTTCTTCAAGGTCATGAACAACATTAACCTCTTCATCTGTTACGTTCACTTGATCACCAGTCTTCAAATCATCATTGTCTTTTGCATCTTCTTCTTCTTGGAGTTCAGCGGTTTTATCATCCAAACCAATGTAGTCATCCTCAACACTGTTAATAAGAAAAGGCTTATCTAAGTAATCAAGACTTGTTTCGGTTTGAGATCCTTCTGATGATTTATCGTAGACACCAAGCTTGTTCTCGAATTGGTTATCTGTGATGAACTTATCCTGTGTAGTAGTAGTGGCAGGGCAGATGAAGAAATCAGATTCTCTAAATGCAGGAGACATGAACTCATCTTCTTCTGTCTCTTCGTTGTTGGTCTGCGAGTAAAACTCACTCCACTCCGGATATGCACGAGCCGTACCGAATTGAGACTGTGATTCAGATGATGACGATGATGAACAATATCCATACGGATTCACAAAACCTGCATTTGAGTTTCGACGTGTTGAACTCAAATCAAGAAATCAAGAATCAAGAATCAAGAAACAGAGCAGGTGTTGGATCAAGATTTGGTCAAACTAACCGGAAGAAGAACAGAAGCCGGAAGTGGAAGAGTCCAAGCTGACAAACTCGTCGTCGGAAGAAGAAGAAGACTTCGACCCGTTATCGCCGGGAACTTCGACGGTGGTTCTGATCGGCGGAGGAATCGGGAACAGAAACTTCTCGAAGTCGAAAGAGGCGAGTTGGTTTTTCTCGTTGATGTCGTCTCTCAGAGCAGACTCAGCCTCCGTTAAGCCGTTACGTCGGAGAAACTGAAGCACGGATTCAACATCCACCGCCATGGACGGAGAGAGAAAGAGAGAGAAGAGAAAGTTGCAAAGTCACGTGATTGAGAAGAGAGTAGAACCCATTGTTGATGATGATAAGCTTTAAGTCTCTCGCATGCTCTCTGATGATTAATCTAAGGTTAGGACTAAGTCTTTGATCTTCTTCTTCTAGTAGTGCTTCTTCTCTCTGTTTGGCTGTGTAGGACCAAAGCTAACAATCACAACAGACATGGTGGTGTTATGTCTTTTCTTACTGGTTTGTTTTCAACGTCGATGTTTTTCTTCTTTCACTTTCACCTTACTGACGTGTACCAACTGTTATTCGCCACGTGTAATGATATCACTGTCTTTGGCGTATTTTGACTTTATTTTATAAAATGGATGAACCGACGGAGTTTTTAACATTTTATTTTGTCTTGCATTGGGACAAAATCGAATTCAAAAGTTTAATAAATTAATGAAAAAGGAGAATCTTTCTGATGATCGTTGTTATTTTACTTTAAAAATAAAAAAATCAAAATCTTCCACTATGCTTATTTTTCATTTTTTTTTTTTAGTTGTTAGATCGAATCTACTAATCGTACACCATATTCATAGACCTTTCTGCGTTACAAGCTCTTGTTGTAGATGATTTTGTCCATATTGTATTCCTCATCTTGGACTTTGATTAGAGAACACAGTTTGTTTGAATGTGGAATCGTATTCGGTATGCTATTTGACCACTAAGCTTTTTTTTTTAAGAAAAAAGTACATAGTAATAATACATATCCGGAATAGACCTATGAAGCTTATGACTATTCTTTTTAAAAAATACAATAAATCTTTAAATATATAGTTTTCCAAACAATGCAATAAGAGACTTTTTTTTACCCATGCCTTTTGTTTTTGTAAAATTTTTTAACCCATGCCTTTTGTTTGGTACTAGTACATAAATTGAAAGTGTAGTAATAGAAGCAAATAGGGTAAAAGCATGATATAGAGAAAAAGTTGACAGCTAAAAAGGCAAGCTGCAAATCCGTGGAACGATATATACTCATTATTTATCATACTTATTACTAATCTGGTTTTTAGGTTATGAATAATTAGTTTTTTCGGCCAACATAGACAATCCGTTAGATGAAACAAACGTTGAAGTGTTCATGAATACTCATAATAGCAGTATAAATACAAAATATTTTAAGCTGAGGATCCTTGAGGACGACAACAACAACAAAACTATACCTGGGCCAGACTACAGTATTTTAGAATCCGTTTTAACTATTTATTCGAATTAGGAAACTAAAGAGTAACGGTTTAATACAATTTTAAACTACATATAAACTGTATATCCTCAAAACCAAATGATTTCAGCTAGATAGGGTTGGAAACTTGGAGTAGACGGTAATCCTTAAATATAAACCAAGTCAAACCAGTAAAGTATTTGAAAATCTAATTAAATCGTTTGCCCAGGACAAGAAAAACATACGCACGAACAGCTCGTCCAGCCCTGATATATGCTTTCAACGATAGCCATTTGATTTTTGAGTAATCTATATCTTAGTAGGTTTAATTATTATTTATTAATCACAACGGATCGTGTAAGTCATAATATTTGCTTTTAAGTCTGAAGATAATTCACACATTTCCTATCGGAACATAAACATGAAGATGCCAACAATAATTTTTATTTTTACTTTCGTGAAGTCCAAGAGTACCGCATTTTCAAAATTGTATCCTGCCCATGGCATATAAACCACAAATATATTTTTCTATCAGTTTCTCTATTTATAAACGCTATTTGTTTCGAACTATACAATTTAATTTGGTAAAATAGATAAAAGTCACTATTATTTTCTCTTATGTGAAACTGGCTCAAAGGATCCAAACTATGCTCAGTAGACTTGCATAAATCTTGAGACTCGAGACAAGTAGCCTACATCTGAAATTGTAACTGATAATAATGAAAGAAAACTATAGAAACAAAGAATTTGGTACAACGTCCATGTGGTGGGTGGACTAAATCATGGTTTTACTAGTAGCTCTATAGTAAATAATCATAATTATTAAATATATTTGCTATCATTAATATGAACCCCACCGACTCCAATTATTTTGTTTTCTCAGCAAAGCCACTAGTGTGACCTAAATCAGCTTTTCCACGTGACCACATTTTAAGGATATTCTTTTCCGCCAGAGAATTTAGGATCTTCGCTATTTGGAAATTAATTATTCTTCATAGATTTTTAGTACGGTAATGAGAATTTTTTTTGTAGTACCTAGTCAAAGTTGAGTTTTAACTCGATTAAGATTTTAGTTCTAGCCTTCTAGGTCATTTAGGTCTCAATGCCATAATTGATTTGATCCTTTATTAGTTTTATAACTTAAGAGTAAATTGTGAATAAAAAATGTCATAAAGAAGCTATATGAACCAAGTGTAGTTGTAGTGAGAATTGCTGACTCAACGTGTATTAATTGATGTTAAGAAGTAATTTGTATGCAAGCCTTTAGTCAAAAAAAAAGAAGTCATTTTTACATTTCAATATAGTTGTCTAAAATAAACTGGTGATTTTAACAATCCTTTAACACAAAGATTACAAACATCAACCCACCACCAAAATGTGAGTTATGGCTGGTGAAGACAAGGACTGGAGACTTTCATTAGATTTTAATTTAACACGTGGTCCGAAACTTTACTGATTTAAACGTATTGGAAGTTGGTATGGTTGTTGGAAAATGCATAAGTATGTCAAACAGAAAAATCGTCATTTTAAAGGTTCCAGTGAATTAAAACCTATAGCAATTCTTTAAAAAATAACACAAATAAGAATCCTAAATCAACTTTGTTCTAAAAAAAAATGGAATCCTAAATCAACAAATCTGTCCACATATCACAATCGACCAAGAATTCAAACATTTTTCATTCATGATATTTTAAGTTTTTAAAAATTGGAGATTTTTTGGACGTTGTAAGTATTATTATATCTGTTCGACACAAACCACTGCTTTCATTTTTGTATTAATTTGTTTCACAACTAATATCGTTTTTTATATCTGATACATAACTTTAAGTTAATTCTAAAAATTTATTCCTAATAATATTAGATAGATAAGTTTATTTAGTATTATAGAGATCTACATATTTTATTAATACGTTTGGAAAATTCTAGGATGATATTTTGTTGTCATCTGTAATACTATATTTTTAAATTGATATTTTATGTAAGGAAAGAAGTAAAATAAAAAAAATTAACAGAAAAATTTATTTATTTTTTAAAGGGTTAAATTAGGAGATTTAAAACGTTTTACTGATAAAAGAGAAAAGGGTACAACAAAAATAATGTTGACAAACAATATTTTAATTTTATTTTTTAAGTAATGGTTAATCTAAAAAGAGTTGATGTCAATTTAGATGAATATAAAAAAACTTAAAATATTCTAGTTTTTTTTTTGCTTAAAATATTCTAGTTTGAAGATTATCCTCCATATTGATCAAACTCTACAGGGATATTATTGACCAGCTTTTCTGAAAACACATGTCTTACTTGAATGGACGAGTCGACGGATATATGAATTTTTTTTTTGTGAACAAGAGGATGTTGAGAAAAATACTAACCAAATGAACATGTAATAAAGTAAAAGGGTTTTTTTGAGCAACATAAAGTAAAAGGGTTAATGTGACAATTTGATGCGAAAGTAGACCACTTTCTCCTTTTCTGTGCTTGAATATTTCAACAAATGCGTTGTATAAGTATACTATACTATATCTGTTAGATATGTAGTATGAAATAACATATTCATAATTTTTTGTTATATCTATGTCTTTTTTGTTTTTTCGACTTGTTGCTTTGGAAATTCTTTTATAACCACCGGAGCCAACTGTATTCACTGCGTAAGAGACAGACTCAAGCAATTGGAGAGTTGACACAAAAAACATGTACCAGAAATTTGTTGAGTTGGCACCTAAGAAAAAAAAATGGGGAGGAAGAGGAAGAGGAGATATGATTTGGAGATATCATTTATAGAAGAGTTAGTAGAATTATCACCGAAATTGATGGAGAAAACGAGGAAAAAGAGAAACTTTCAATTCTATGTTTGCCGAATATAATAGAATAACCAATCACATATAATGTGAACTGTTCATTTTTTTACAATTCAACACAACGTCAGATTCTGGGTTGGTGATGATACATTAGCTGTTTTTAATGAGAATTGATCGAACTTTGGTGAAATTATGGCGATTTTGGATGTTAAGACGGATGATTGAAGAGATGCAGATTCTTAATCGAAGAGATGGGAAGATCAATCATCACAGCTCAAAAGGTTCATTAGAGCTCTGATCGGTGCAAATCTGGGAAAGAAAAAAATAGTGCTAAGTTATCCAATATGAATCCAAAGATTATTGATAATGAAGATAACTTTCGGTGCATGTATAAATAAATGCGAAAATAATTTTTTAGATTTTTGTATCAACCATTATTTCATAAGGGCACTTTTATATTTAATATATAAAATAAATGTGTATTCTAACCACATCCTTCGTATGGTTATTTTGCTAATTAATTTTTTGTTGATGGTTATATGTGCCAATTTCTCATTCACAATATGACATTCCACTGGAAGAAAAAAACAGTTTGCTGTTGATTTCTTGTTCACAACTTTTGACTTTGGTGATTAACTATTGTATGCCCATGAAGCACTAATGGGCTAAGCTAGTTGAGCAAAGGATTATGACAGGCCCATGAGATAGGGCCTTATTTCCCTTGTTAGTAAGTTACAAGATTCATAAATGTGAAGGAGAACTAAAATAAGGTCGTAGGTAAATACTACAATACTAGGTGATTTTTCCGTGTTCATGCACGGACATAAATATTTATAAAATAAATATATTATAATAATTGATTGATATTTATTTTTAGTTTTAAATTAATTTATAATTTGTATATATAATTTATATTAATAAAATTATATTACTTTAATTATACATATGATTTTAGATATTTTATATCTAATCGGTTTTGTTGTTTTTACAGTTAATTTAGTTATCATTGGACATATTGGATTCCATCTATTTATTTATATTCAATTATAATATTTTATTCTAAATATATTATTTTTTTATCTGCATTTAGGTTGATTGTTGTCTTAGATATGTAAGTATAATTTAGTAAGATTATGTATAACTTAAGATATATTGTGCTTAGAATGAAAAAAAAAATAAACTAAGGTGTCTCATTCCAAATTACATAAATTAATAATGATAATATTCTAAAGTCCCATGCATATATGTAAATTTTATAAAAGAACTAAATTGTTACAGTGAGTTAATATTTTATTTTTATATGTTAATTTGTTTTAAGTAATCCTATAATTTTAATTTATAAAATAAATATATTATTAATTATATATTCTTATAAAATAAATAAATTATATATTCTAATTTTAGTTAAATCTATGATTTTAGATATAAGTTGGATTAATCGAGTCACTCATGTTGTAGTTATTTGATCAAAAGATGTTTATTGTTAAAATTTATTTTTAGTTTTTTTTAATCTCTTAAAATATACAGTAAAATGTGATTATTTTGAGAAATTATATTATATAAGTAAAATATAATTTATATTTTGCTGTATTTGTAGATATTATAGTCAACTAAATATATGAAAAACAAAAAAAGCATTTCAATAATACTAATTATAAATTATTTTTGTCAATTAAACATATATCAGTTTATGTTACTTAATTATTTTGTGTAATAATCTAAGAAAATAGACTGATAAACAAATTCTATTACTTTGAAAAATTATGTAAAATTATGTTTTAAAATAAAAAATATTTGTTTTCTAATATCAAGATCATCCGTGTGAATGTTTATTATGAAACCATATTATATACAAATATTGTTTTCATCTAAGAAGATATAGATACAAGAAAATATTTTATTATTTCAAAAGTATATTTTATGTTAGTGAAAAATATATTTTAAATGAAATAATACTATTTTGTGAACTTTCCTTTTATGAAATCATATTATATATATATATATATTTATTTATTTATTTTTCGTTTTAAATTAGTTTTAAACTTTATAAATGTTTCCTTTTTTATTTTATATTGTTATTTGGAAAATTTTAAAAGGAAATAATATTGTTTTAATGTAACTTTTAATTCATTAAGGATATTATAGTAATTAACTACCGTGAGATTAAACGTGAGTGCGACACCTAAAAAAATGATTTATCGAATAATATTATAGAGATAGGTTTCATGTAAATTCCATACTAATCATTATATTCCGGAAAAAGGTTTTCTTACCACATCAATTAAAACCATTAATCACTAGATGACAAATTAGCACACCTAGAGAAACGGGGGAAAACCACTAAATACAGTTATTTGCCCTCATTTTCTTGTTTTGCCTTTTATTTTGTCATCATAAGTAGTCATCGTCTAAGTCACTCATCGAACAAATTATTCTACTGTGAGATATCAAACAAAGTCCCACATTGGATATTAGACAAAGGAGAGTCTAATATATAAAGAGATGTCCAACTCTAATAGTATGAGGCCTTTTGGGAAGGAAACCAAAAGTAAATCCATACCTCTTGGGCCACTCTTCCAAGTGGACAATATCATACTATTGGAATAAAATAGAGTTGGACACGGGATTTCGCAATCCCAACAATTGGTATCAGAGCACCAGATTGACGAGAAATCTGTAAGAAGACCAAAATACCCTTCGAGTAGGAATGGGACCCTTCAGGTGGAAGAGGAGGTCTTTGGCAGAAACGTTAGAAGATAATGAAACATGTGATGATGTTGTGGGAGAAACATTCTCAAAGGAACGAGAATGTGAGTTACATTCTCAAAGGAAGAAAACACACGAGATGAGATGAGTGTGGTCCTTAGTTTGAGGGGGAGAATGTGAGATATCAAACAAAGTCCCACATTGGATATTAGACAAAGGAGAGTCTAATATATAAAGAGATGTCCAACTCTAATAGTATGAGGCCTTTTGGGAAGGAAACCAAAAGTAAATCCATGCGGGCCAGCCTCTTGAACCCAAAATGGACAATATCATACTATTGGAATAAAATAGAGTTGGACACGGGATTTCGCAATCCCAACATCTACGTGTCATGCAGAAAATAAATCCCTCCACCATATGATGTTATTATAGTCGAAGGTTTTGCTTTCCTAGCAGTGAGATAGAAAAGCCGCTTGAAACTGATCCTCGTTAACTTTAATTTTCAAATTCAGCGTTGCGTACTTAGCTTTATTCATCAGATAATGTGTCTTTCTGGATTTGCATGGCTAATCAAAGCAAGACAAGTTAACAAAAAGGGGTCACAAAGTTTACCAAATACGAAAAGGCACATTAGTCATTAGAGCATCATTATCGCGGTCTTTAAAGACCGTCTTTTAGTATTATTGACATTAAAAGAAAATGAAAATTAGATGAAATACGAAAGAACGTTTCTTATTTGAGACCACAAGGCGATTCGGAACCGTGTTGTCCTTTGGACGTTCATCTCTTTCATCTTTTTTTTTCTAGTTGATTGCAGTTCTTCTTCCTTCAAGGGTTTTGTTCTCACTCGTCTCTCTTCTCTCTCTCTGCTCTTTGTGATGACGCGAGATCGATTCGTTGACTGTCGTGCAGACCAGCTAACCTCCTCGAGTTGATTTCGGAGAGATTCGTCGAAGACTTCGATAAAGGTCGTTTCTTTACATGAGAAAGAAGCCCGGCGATGATGGATGTGGATTGTCGGAGTCTTTTCATCGAAGCTAGCTCCTCGTTTCTTGATGAGGATAAGGTTGAGCTGAACAGATCAAGGAAGCGTCTGCTGAACAAGATGATGTGAGGGAGATTGATGGCTTGTTGTTTGTATCTCGAGAAGAAGGACAAGATGATTCCACCGATGTTGAGACTCCGGAGTGAAGCGATGTTGGCTAAGATCGAAGCGAACTATCTTCGGGAAGAAGGAAGATGTTGTGGAGGCGCGGAAGAACGGAATGGATCTAAAGTGGAGCGAGTGAGAGTCAGGACAACGCTTTGTTGGGATCAGGTCATGAAGATCGATATGGTTGATGACACTGCGTTGCTCAGCGTTGTTCCTTTCTGCAAGAAGATAAAGATCATCATCGAAGAGGTCGGAGCAGCGGTGATGTTTACAATCAAAGCGATTGATGATCTAGAACGAACAAGACATTGTACCTTAAGGCTGCCGAAGCGTATGTTCGATGAATGATCTTGTTGAGCTATGGGAAAGGAATATTGAGAAGCTTGAGAAAACTTGTCTGAAAGTAAACTTCTTGAGAAGATCAGAGTCGTCAAAACATTTACATTTAAAGTTTTATTTTACTTAGCTTTGTTTTATATGATCAGAGACTCCATACCGGCGACATGGAGATGGTCTTCATATACTCTGTTTTATCGAAGGACATCACTCGTGCTTTGACATTGATGAGTCTTGGTGGAGTGAATGGTACTGATAATTGCAGGTGGAATTAGGAACAATGGAACAAGTACCGAAGACTTGTCGCCTCACCATGCCAACAAGCGGTGCAGGTCAGTTTGCCATTGGTTCGACGTGGTCTTGTTTTCTTCTTGTTTAGCACATGTATATTGTATTGTTGTAGTTCGTTGAAAGTGTATTCAAGTTTTGTTCTTCCTTCTCAAGTTGTTTCTTCTTTCAGTTATTTCAATTTTTTAAGAAACTTTGCAGAAACTTGCAATGGAGACAACAATTTAGGTGTGTCTTAACTAAAGTTTTCAACACAAATTTATTACTAAATAAATGATTAAGAGACCTAATGGGTTTTAGGGATAAAGATGCTCTTGGTCTCTTAATCATTTATTTAGTAATAAATTGTGTTAAAACTTTAGTTAAGACACTAAATTGTTGTCCTCCATTAAGTTTCTTAAGTAAAGTTTCTTAAAAAATTGAAATAACTGAAGAAAAACAACTTGAAAGGAAGAACAAAACACTTTCAACGTAACTAACAATACAATATACATGTGCTAAACAAGAAGAAAACAAACCACGGTCGAACAACGACCTGACCTTTGTGGCATGAACGTGCTGGTACTTGTTCCATTGTTCCTTCCACCTGCAATTATCAGCCATTCACTCCACCGCTCATCAATGTCACGGTGATGTCCTTCGATAAAATATGAAGCTCTCCATGTCGCCGCATCGATACAGCTAAGTAAAATAAAACTTTAAATGTAAATGTTTTGACGATGATCTTCTCAAGAAGTTTACTTTCGATATTTCAAGTTTTCTCAATATTCCTTTCCCATACCAACAAGATCATTCATCGAACATACGCTTCCTTTTAAGGTACAATGTCTTGTTCGATGTTCTTTGATAAACATCACGTGTTTCTGACTCGATGATCTTTATCTTTCTTGCTGAAACGCAACAATCGATCGACTGATCCCAACAAATTGTCCTGACTCTCATCACTATCCATTCCGTTCGGCGTCTCCAACATCTTCCTTCCGTTCGATCTTTACTTCGCTTCCTCCGTGAGTCTCTCATCTCGAATCATCTTGTCCTTCTTCTCGAACATCAATCAGATCATCTTGTTCAGCGACGTTGATCGTTCACCAACTTATCCTCATCGAAACGAGGCCGGATACGAAAAGACTCGACAATCCACATCCATCATCGCCGGGCTTCTCTCATGTAAAGAAACGACCTTTCGAAGATCTTCGATTTCTGGGACGGTCTCGACGAAGAATCTCAATCTGAGCGAAGAAGAACGATGAAACAAAAAAGAAGAAGATCAAATTGATGAAAAAAAATCAATGATCAAAAGGCTAAAAGATCCTCTAAAACGTTTAAAATGCGATAACTAATGGGTTTTAGGGATAAAGATGCTCTTAGAAAAGGAGAGAGAACATAAGTGTACTATAAATGGGGAAAGTAAAAGATGCTATGTGGATGTGGTGGAGCATGAGAGAGAGATATGGACTATAATTCGTTCTTTAGGGCTCGTGATTTTAGGGTCCCATGATTGTATGTTAAACAGTCTTGATTCTGCGTAGTGGGTTTTGGCCTTTGTTATTGGTGTTACCTCTCTCTCTCTCTCTCTCACAACATTAACAATAGCATTTAGTAATTTTCTTATCGTGGTTTCAAATCAATTATGGCCTGGCCTGCCTATGAAAATTTGGACCGAATATTAAAAAAAAAAAAATTGGACTGAAAGCAAAAGAAAGCCAATATGAATTTATTTATTAAAATAATTAATAACTTTGTAAAATAAAAAAAAAAGTAGTTCATCTTTCCCTTCCACCAAATCAACTAAAAAACTAAACTATTGAAGATCTTTAAAAAGTCAAAATACATATTTTACTATGGCTGAAAGCATATGTTTCTAAGACTTTTACCCAATTATATCGGTATTGATTTTGGTTGATTATGTACATTTTAAAAAGTTTTCAGAGTTGTTTTGGTTTTTTTTACAAGTTTCAAATATTACTTTAGAGTTTGGAGTCGAGATTCTTTGGTTATATATACAGGTCATCAGTATCAGTATGCAAAACTTTAGAGATAAATTATCCAAATCTTTCTTTTATGTAATTTGAGATGAATGATACATTTTTTAAATTGCGTGACCTCGCTATATTTGTTTTTCAAAATTTTTATTTTTTAATTGTGAATGACAACTAATACAAACAAAATATCATTACGCAAGCAACGTTTTAGTGATTTTATGATTATCATGTCATGTGCAAAAGTTTATCCATGTCTATTTATGTTTTAATATTTTCAATGTATTTTCCCCTTTTTACCATTGATACATCACCTAAACGTAAAATTTTCATCGTGTTTGGAATACAATATGCGACCTAAAACATAAAACTATTATTTTATTGTTTTGCCTCAACTTTCCATTTGCTAATGATGAAATTTAGTGTAGACGTGTTATACTTGTAATTTCTGTTTGTGAACAAATAACTCTGAATCAAAATATTGACACAGCTAAAGGAAGAGTGAAGTTCATTCGTTACATTAAAGTTTAAACAAGAGACAAACATATCCGGCCCCTTCATATTTGATTCTAATTTTTCCAACATCTTTTTGAGTATTAGTTTTGTAAATTGGACACTAAAGACCCACAATGCTAATAGTTTCTTAAATTTCCCTTATAACAACAACAAAAATACAACTTACCATATGATGGCAACTTCATCATTTCTGTAATCTAATATTATCTCTCATTGCCCCCCACCCTTCCTAATGGATTGACCGACCATTCAAATCTCAACTTTTCAAAATGTCAGTCACTCTTTCCTCAGTTTTTTCATCTTTTGATCTTTTTGTTTTGTCTTTTTATAGGTGTTACAATTATTTCGTCGGCTTATTACAATAGTATTCTTTGTTCTCAATCAGGGGTTTGATTATCGACCAATTTAAAAATGACTAACAATTAATTGGCATGGGGTTTAACTCATCAGAATTTTTTTAAAAAGACACTCATCACTAGTTCACTAGAGTTTGGACAAGAACTCAAAATACTTATGTATTCAGGTAGACCGGACGAGATCCATATTGATAGGTCAACTATGATGGTACTAATGAATGGTTTAAAAAAGTTTCATCATGTTGGTTTACTTTGTCATATTGATTTTAATGCGATTTACATGGTTATGTATATACCAGGTCTGATGTGATGCACATTTACAAGAAAATTGTGTCAATTAAAGTTTGATGTACCAACTAAAGATAGATAAAACATTAGCGGTCACCAATCACCGATTAAAAAGCGACAGATATGAAGCAATAAATAATGTTGCTCTAATTTGAATCATAGTCAACTCTAACTTAATGTTATAGTTTTTTTTTGTGTTTAAACTTAATGTTATAGTCTAGAACCAAAGGAACGATGGTAGTTATGTGTTCTTTTTGGATTAGTGAGCGTAATTATGTTGCTTATAAATAATACTACTTTTGAACTGATTGGATGATAATACAAAAGGCAGCTTCATTTTTTACCAACACCATTTTTTATTTAATTTATTCAAGGATTAATTGGCTTTTATGTCCTTAAAGGATCCTTAATTAGAGATCTACACATGAGTTGACATAAATATTTTTATGACGATTTTAATCCTAGATCTTTACTCCTCTCCTTATGTGTAGTGATGTCAGTTGGTTCTGCATTTGTCTGCATGCGTCAGTGTTTACAATCTAGTGAATCTACTAGTTATCTCCCTCTCTCTTCTTACTATATGTTTTAACTCTCCGCTTATATGGTTGTATTTTCCTTTCTTTACTCTTCTTTTATTCATTTTTATCTCTTTTTTCACTCATCTCTCTTCTCTATTTCACTTTCTAATTTGTTTATGAGAGGAAAAGGAGGAAAGTGAATCAACTAATTGTTTCGGTCATAAAAGAAATCTCATGACTATCAGGTGAATACTAATCAATTCTTCTTTTTTATAAATAAAAAAATATTTTTAAATGTTTGGTTGGTTACTTTGAATGGATCTATGCAAGATTCAAATTCTTTCCTTTGAGTTTCTGGTTGTTTTAGCTTATCATGAGTGCTAATTGTCTCTTAAAATTCTATAACATTTTTCTGAGTTAGTAATCCGGATTCCAAGTATTAAACTAAAGAAAAAAATCTTCACTTTGTTGTTATGGTTTTCTTGAAGGATAAGAGGAGTTAACCATTTTAAACATATTTCTTCGTTACGGTAGTACATGCTTTTAGCCTCAATAAAATAGTTAAATTTAACTGATGAATGTATGGTTTGATGATAAAAATGATGTTCCATGTGCTGATAAATGTTTGGATAATGGTAACAAAGTATGACTGCTGCTGACTAATTAATAAATTGAAAGATGTTATAAAATAGTTTATTGATTACTGATACATGGTTTGTTATCTGCCAGAAAATATGTTGTCATCAGTTGATACAAACTAAGTTAGCTATTACGAAACATGTGTTCCTCTAACTGTTCAGATGTAATGAACATTTGTTGTTAGTTGATATATGGTTAGTTAGCTGCTATAAAAATTTTGTTGTTAACTGCTAAATATTTGGTTATACGTGTCTTCAAGAAGTTAATGTTTATGAAATGTCTCACATCAAGTAATTTGACCGGAGTGAGGATTTAAGAAAATAAAAAGGAGTAAGAAGCCAAAGAGAATAGAAGAAGAATCAACAATGCTGACCCAAGATGTTGAAGTATTTTATGCACTCGACACTAACCAATTGGACAAACTTGAGCCATGTTCTAGAATATATATACTCTTGAATGTAGATGTCAACATTTTCATTTATGAACTTTAAATTATTTATTAACATGTATAGTTGAATGGTAGCAGTTAACTAATGTATTATCAGTTTAGGTCAACTTGCAACAACAATTCTGTATACAAATAATTATACCTTGTAAACCACATGTAGTTAAAACAACAATATACATTGATACAATTGTTGGCCATTTTTTTTAGTTATTTCATATATTAATCTACTTTATTAATTCAGAAGTACACATATAAAATACCCCTATGTTTTCACTTTTATTTACAATGGTATGCCACTGAAGTAATTAAATGAACCTATATTTAAGTAATCATTGTCTTTTCTTATTTATTAAACAATTTTCTAAATCAATTTTAACTTAATTTTCGTACTTAATATATTTCCTAAAATAAATTAGCTGATTTTTAGGAATATTCATATTTAAAATCGATTTTAACAATATATTAAACTTGGATAACATTACCATTAATTATTTTGAAAAAAAATTCAAATTTAAATTTGATATTAAACAATATTATGAATATTCCTAAAATGTATGTTTAACTTACCATTAATTATTTTGAAAAGTATAATCTATATATGCTAATATTTTAAATATATTTAAATTACTTATAGAACAAGATGAAATATTTGTAACTGAATATTATTTTAATATAATTAAATCCCACCTAAGATTATATATTTTTCAAGAATTTCTAGAATATATGTTTATCCATTTCAACAAGAAAATTCAATACTGAAATTTAAATATCTTTGAATTATTTGTAAAACAATATTTAATGTTTATAACCAAATATTCTTTTTTTAATGTATTAAATCTTACCATATTATCCATATCTGATCAAAATATTTAAATTCTTTTACATTTGACAAACAATTTCATGTTACAAGAAATATTACTCAAACTATCAATAGGTCAATATTAATTTGTCAAAAGTTTAATAACGGGCGTGGGTTACTATTTTTACAATACATAAAATATTTGATCGTTGTGTTTATAAAAATTTAGAAATATGATATTTAAAAATATAAACCGATAGATATTTAAATAATATTTATTTATATATAAAAAATGAAAATAAGTACCCGTCCGATCAGAGGGGTCCAGCTCTAGTAAACATTATATCAACTAATGAAACAAGAATCAGATAACAAATGATGTATCGATTAACAAATCATTTATCAAATAATATATCAGCTAACAAACTATATGTCAAACTATGTATCAGCTAACAAGAATTATTATTTTTGGAAAATGGGAATTATTAAAAATTTATTTATCATCTCTATCTATCTTTACATTAACTATATATGTATTATATACTAATTTTTAGTAAATTGGCTTCTATGGTTCAATAGACAAATGCTCCCTAATTTCCATCGCCAAACCCACTCAAAAAGAAAAAAAAAAATATGTGTGGTGGAGAATTGCGTAGTGTCAGACCTATGGTTCAATAGGAACTTGTGTGATCTCTGACAAAATCTGAAGCCCTTACATCATTGTACTTTCTCATTCTGCCTAAGCTTCCAACTCACCAAAGACAAAATGCGTCATTGTACTTTCTCTCTCTGCCTAAGCTTCCAACTCACCAAAGACAAAATGGTAAACATTCAACCGTAATTGTAGAGCTTGAGTTTTTATCGTCACATCATGGACAAATCTCTAATTTAGACCTCTATTAAGGGTATTCCCTAAATCTCCCATTATTTAAATAAGTTTTGGGGTTTTGTTTTATGTGTCATATTCTTCTAGTGTATGCGTGGAAAACGTCAACAAGGAGGATATTGGTTCCCTAAAGAAGTAACCTTCACTTTTATTGAAAAAAATATCTCATGTGACACATTCATTGATATGTAAAAAGCTGTCCTATGTTAACTTATATGATTGTGGAAAAGAATAATTGTTTTACTTTCGAAAGCAATGTTAAATATATGACCGTAGTGCATCAAATATGAATGGATTGGCCAAGTGCATGATTCCAGCTCAAATTCATAGTTTTTTACACTTATATATTTCATACCATTCCACATTATGTCTAACTTAGTAATCTATTCGACAGTATATTTGAGAATCTTTTGCTCAAAGTGTGATACAATATAACTAACCAAGTGACAAAAAGCTGGTTTTGAAAAAATAATATAATGTGTGATTACTGATTAATTAGTTGCAGGTATTAAGGACATAAGGATCCATTTTGACAAAGGTAACAATATAATGTCTTGATAATATGGCAAACTTGCTACCAAGTGGATTCCATGCACCGATTTCAAATCTTACTTGAGGTCATTTTTTTTCATATCTACACATATATTTAATCATCAAAAAACTAATTACGGATATATATATATATATATATATATAGAACATATGTACATTACCAAATATCGCGAGGGAGACAAATTATGCTAATTCATAAAAGAAAATTTGAAAATAATTATTCTATAAATGTGTAATATGTGGATGACTTGTCTATTCAAAGAGCGCAAACGAAAAAAGGAGAAAATATTCCAATCAGTGGTAAATCTACAAAGGAAAGGTCCTCTTCGCGCCAATACTTGATGGGAAAAAAAGGTAAAAGTTAGTTAATAAATATTCTATAAATTATTTTTGTTCCGTTGGAAAATATCAGTACTCAGAACAAAAATGTCTGGCATCATATATAATCTTGTAGAAGATAAGTAGTTGTCGAAATTTCATAGGGCACTCACTGACTTAAGCGAGTGAGAAGATGACACCTAGCATATCTACATATATCATTCTATCATCTATGTGGGTTCACAAAGGTCATGTTTTTCTATGTGAATCATGTAAAAAATGCTATAAAGTATTGTTAATATGCGAGCGACTTTTATCTACTACAACTCACACACACAAAAGAATGAATCAAGTTTAATAATGATACTAATACAAACTGTTATAATATTCCCAAAATTTGTTTCACCTTTTTTTAATCACGATGAATTTGTTTCACCTAGTTCAACACAAATACAAAAGTAGCTAGGCTATTCATCTACATATAATCATAGCTAAAAACTACAATTACATTGAAGTTCTCTGGGAATATGTTCATATGATAAAACATATAATTATTCTAATAATCCTTTTCCTTGTAGAAAGGGATAGAGAAAGTGATGAAAAGTGAACTCTGTGGTGAAAAAGGGCTGCCTTCTTCTCATTTGTCTCTCTCAAACTTTATGATGCAAAGCGACCTTTCTTTTCTTTTCTCCTTTATTGCAATCGTTTGTGTCACTTTCTTTTTTTTATTTTCATAAAGTCGTATGATCGTATCCCTTGTTTTTATTTTGCTCCGACAAGACCGACACCGATCTTTCCAATAACTTCCGGTAATAAATGTCATTGGATTCCTTTTTCATATTACAACATTGTATTTTTTATTTTTTCGTAACCTAATAATACAATAATAAAAGTAGCATGACCATAGAGAAAGATATGGTCGAGGCTATACGTTCCCATCCTCTAGCTAGGTCAATAGAACTTCTAGCGTCGCTGACTATTATATTATCGAACTCAGAATTAAAATCGTGATTCGTGACAGTGTTCGAGATACTCAGGTGAACAGAATTATATAAATTTTTTTTCTGCCATAAGGTTATTAGATATACAAAGAAAACTTAAAATAAACCCGAAGAACGAATAGTATTTCAAACTGTATGTCGTATTAGTCGTAACCAAATTTACGTAGATGGCTAGATTCCACAAGTGATCTTATAAGAACATTGAAACTTGTAAAACGCCAATACGACTTGACCTAAAGAATCATATGTTATCGAAGAGCGGCAAAAAGTTACTCCACAAGTTCACTTAGTTAATGACCAGTCACTTAATGTCAAACATTATGGTAGTTCAAATATTTGTTTATACATATGAAAACAAATCTTTGTCCGTTTTTTGAAAGCTAAAATCATATTTTTTCTCTCTTACAAATAGAGGGTTTAAATACAATTTTCAGTCACATCGTATGAGTTACGAGTATCTGTATCACGGAGATATTTAATCGTGTGGTATTTCGTGTAATAATATGTCGTGTAAATTTCTTTTACAAAATAAGAAAATAGATTATTGATATTAGAAAATAACTTGACTTGAGAACGGCAGTCAATAAATAAAAAGAATGATCAAAAGACAAGCAACAAGAATCTGAGAATCTATTACCAGTCACCACCTGTTCTCCTGTTTCTGTTGGATTCCAAACTCTCACTTTCACTGCCCCCTCGTGTCCCGGGTCCCACCTTTGTGTTCCACTCAACCCAACAGTGTATCATCCTCTTTTCTACTTCCATAAATTAATTTATTTCTCATTACATTCTTCTTATGACCAAATCGCTGAAAATAGTAAAATAATTTACCTGAAGAAAACATCGGATTTAATTTCTTTTGTTCGAAATTTCGAATTTTATCCGTGTATTTATATATGTTTACCGGCCATGCCAACGGCGGTGAACGTGGCGAAGCAATGCTTAACGGCGGAATCATCCTACGCGCTACAAGAAGCAGTCAACGCGGCGCGTCGACGAGGACACTCTCAAACGACGTCGCTTCACGCCGTCTCCGCGTTACTCTCACTCCCAACCTCCCTCTTACGCGACGCGTGCGCTCGTGTCCGAAACTCAGCTTACTCTCCTCGTCTCCAGTTCCAAGCTCTCGATCTCTGCCTCAGCGTGTCCTTAGACCGGATCCAATCGGGTCAACAGCAACCCGGATCCGATGATCCGCCCGTCTCGAACTCTCTCATGGCTGCTATCAAACGCTCTCAGGCTCACCAGCGTCGCCTCCCGGAGAACTTCAGGATGTACCAAGAGATGATGATGTCTCAGAACCAGAGTTCGAACTCGCTCTCTTGCGTGAGAGTGGAGCTTCGTCAGCTGGTTCTCTCGATCTTGGATGATCCGGTTGTGAGTCGGGTGTTCGGTGAAGCGGGTTTCCGGAGCTCCGAGTTAAAGCTCTCGATTATCCGCCCCATCCCTCACCTTCTCCGTTACTCATCATCACGGCAACAACAACAGCCTCTGTTCCTCTATAACGAACCGGAATTAAACCCGGTTAGATGGGGTTTCAGCGTACCGAACCGGAATCTTGCTGATCACGGGAGGATCAGAGCGTTTTTCACGAGGGACAAAGGGAGGAACCCTCTGCTCGTGGGAGAATCTTCTCAAGCTGTACTAACCGGTTTTTTTAATTCGTTAGATAACCGAACCGACGGTTTAACAGCGGTTAGCCTCAGCTCAGAGATTTCCGACCAAGTCACCGTTAAATTCGATAAAACCTACACGGACGCGAGGTTTCGCGATCTGGAGAAGGTGGCTGAGCAAGTTTCAGGACGTGGTTTAGTATTGAGCTACGGAGACCTAAAGGTTTTCACCGACGACGGCGAGGGGAACGGGTCGGCGGCGAGTTACATCGTGAGTAGGGTCTCGGAGTTGTTAAGGAGATCAGGGAGGAGAGTGTGGTTGATCGGAGCGGCGGCGAGCAACGACGTTTACGAGGAGATGGTGAAGAAGTTTCCGAACGTGGAGAAAGATTGGGACTTGCAGTTACTCACCATCACTACAACTCTTACGTCTTCTCTGCCTCACCACAAGTCCAGGTTATTGCTAAACCTCTTTCCCGCGCGTTTAATGACACCAAACGCGTCTTTAATAACGGTTTTCTAACGGTTTATGATTCGCGCGGGAGTATTTAATTACGTAGAAGTCTCTCTTATTTCAGCTAACTATAAAGTAAAATTTTGAAGGAAAACAAAAATATGCATAACGTTTATATTGTATCTTGGTTATGTGAAAATAAATGTGTACGCGAAGTTGAACAGATGCGGTTACTGATCAATCGTTTGTTTAACCTTGTTCAATGACTATTTTCTTCTGTTGAAAAAAAAAACGTCTATTTCTTCTACTAAAACAACAAAATTGTAATTTTCATTAAAAAAAAACAAGAAAATTGTGTTCCAAAACATGACAATAGTCATATTTAAAACAGTTTAATCTGGCTTGTCACCTTTTATAATAGCTTATTAACCATCATTCTAGACGAATTTGTCTACTATGAATAACTTCAGATTTATTGGTCTTTGTTGTTCGGATAAGCAATCTAATTGTTACATAACTGCGTTAGTGTTTACTGTTTAGTTTACATGATATTTGTTAAGAAAACAGTATCTTATTTTTCAACAGGGATATCGAACTCTAGTTAGCTTTTTCTTTAATTCTTTTGATGTAACGTTTGCTCTTACAATTTCTAAGTGATCGATGTCACTAAAGATTTTTTAATAGCAAACACAATGGTTAAAATGTAAAAAAAAAACAATGGGATAACTTAAAAAAAAAGTCATTTGAATGTAGATAATACATCATTGATGTACGTTTGACTTAACATTCCTCTCTTGCACTAACTTGATCAGTGTATTTGCCTTTTCCTTTTTCTTTTTTGTACATTTGTCTTCGATGACGTTGACATGTTATAATTGAATACAGTTTGATGGGATCGTTTGTTCCATTTGGTGGATTCTTCTCAACTCCTTATGACCTAAAACTACCCTTCTCCGGTTTTAACAAGGAAACCACCGGTCTGGTTTCTTCAATATCCGATAAGACCCAATCTACCTTGCCACCTTGGTTGCAGATGACCACAAGAACCGAGTTAAACCAAATATCTGGTTCCAAGGTACGTCTAGTTGTCTCTTTTCCTAATTTGTTAATCTCCCATATTTGAAACTAGATTTCGTGAGCAACAAGTTTCCAAGCTTACTGCGTTATTTCGCTGTTTTATGTTAATTTCAACGTGTATTTAGATCCCCTCAGTGCAGACAACAGAACGTTTGGAATCAGTTTGTGGAACTAAGTCGACGATCAGTGCTTCTGCATCGACTAGTTCAGCTAAATCGGTCACGACTGATCTAAATGTGAAGATGTGTCCGGTCACCACAGGATTTGGTCTCGAGAATCATTTGGCTGACAAAGATTTTTCTCATCCACTATCTGCATCAAGGGATCTCAACGTAGAGAGCTTTAAGATTATATACCGAAGATTAACCGATAGGGTTCCAGGGCAAGATGAGGCTGCTAGAGTCATCAGCTGCGCGTTGTCACAACCGCCTAGGGTTAGCACTAGAAGAGACGTTTGGCTCCATTTGGTTGGGCCTGATACCGTAGGCAAGAGGAGAATGTCGCTTGTGCTTGCTGAGATTATGTATCAAAGTGAACACAGATTCATGCCCGTTGATCTTGGTGCTGCGGAGCACGGAATGGGCGGTTGTGATGATGTTGTGAGGCTGAGAGGAAAGACAATGGTGGATCATATCTTTGAAGTGCTGTGTAGGAATCCTTTCTGTGTAGTTTTCCTTGAGAACATTGACAAAGCCGACGAGAAGCTTCAGATGAGCTTGTTAAAGGCTATTGAAACTGGAAAGTTTATGGATTCGCATGGGAGAGAAGTCGGAATAGGAAACACCACGTTTGTTATGACTTCATCTTCGGTAGATGATTCTGGAACAATAACCATTTACTCTGAAGAGAAACTCTTGAGAGCAAAAGGTAGGCAAGTGGAGATATGGATTGAAACTGTGTCCAGGTTACCAAATGTGAGATCGATTTCTAGAATGAGGTCGGTGAAAAAGAGGAAGATGATAGGCTTCAAGGACGCTCAGGACAAGAACGAGACTGTAGAAACAGGAAAACAGTTGAACAGAATTAATAATGGAGTTCTTGATCTGAATCTTCCGGCTCAAGAAACCGAATCCGAGGAAACAGATCATAGTGAAGAGCACTCAAAAGTTTGGTTAGTGAATTTGAGGAAACACGACCGTCTCACTGAGGTTCCTTTTAAGCTTTTCGACTTCTACGGATTAGCTGAAAATATAAGAAAGAGCGCAAAAGAGACTTTTGAAAAATGTGTGAGATCATCAGATTGTTTGCTGGAAGTTGACGCTAAGATCATGGAACGATTACTAGCGGCTGTTTATTTCTCTGACAGTAGAAAAGATATCATCAAAGAGTTGATGGAGAAGGTAATGGCTCGAGTGTTCTTGCATGTTAAAGAAAGGTATGAGATCACTTCTTGTTCTGTAGTAAAACTGGTTGGTCGAGATCTTGACGTTTTTCTCGAGGATCAAATGGACTTGTTCCTTGTAAAATCTCAGTAGGTTAAAATGTAGATGTGAAGTTTATTTGGGAAGTGTATAACATAAGATAAAGTTGGTTTATAGGTATTATAGTCCTTTTGTGTTGCTATACTATTATAATGTGTGTTATGAATGTATCATGTCGTGGTGAGTGGGTCGTTTCCTTGTTTGTATGTACAAGTTTCTGTAAATTAATAGTTGTTTTCATATACTCCTATATTATAAAACAATAGAGCTTTTTAAAATCACATGGGTTTCCCTCATGTATATCAAGGCCTAAATCTATTGGTTGGATAACAAGGTTTTCAATTCGATGGCAAGAAAGTGATCTATATATGAGCTCTAAGAAATCATTTTAGTTGTCAATATCCCAGACTCCTTTCTGATTCACATTGGCAATATTAGTTTCTTTGAAAATTCAACGTGTATTATTGATAAAAAAAAAAGAATAAAAGGATATTACATGAACCCGAAGAAGGATCAGTCTTCCAAGAACCAAAATCAATGTCATAAAAAGGCTCGGTGATTTGGTCCACAATCTGATCTAATTTGCTGACTGAGTTTTGGGAAATAATTTGAAAGGCATATAACACAAAATCATACCGCTTTAATAGTTTACTATTAAGTTGACCATATAAATAATAGACCAAGTTTGACCAGAAGAAACATAGCAAAGTCTTCTTCCAAGTTTCTCTTCAAACTTTCTTTACTTATCAGCATTTATATGATTATATCACCCAACTTGCTCTGAAGCAAGATTATACTGTCAATATACTTCAAACTCATATGTCAGTCTACTCTGGTAACGCAGTAAATCACTTAGAGACAGTTTAGATTTTGTGTAATGAACAAAGAGGAGTAAGTAAAATGATATAATCGAACAGACTAATCCATTATAATCGAACAGACTAATCCATTATGTTTTGTGGGACTAATATTAAATTTTAAAAAAAAAGTATAGAGGAGAAAAGCTAAGTGAGAACTTTAAAAATGATTAAAAAGAGAAGTTAAAATGGAAAAAAAGTGGAATCGGGCGGCCAAGTGAAGACATTCTCTGTCGCCCACCCAACACCACAAAGAAAAGAAGGCGTGCCTCATTTTCTTTCTCCCTCCACACGCGTCTCCTTGTGTTTCCCTCACTCGCTTTACCCTAATCACTCCATTACAAATTACTATTAGTCTCCGAGAAGAAAATGTTGATCAGAAAAAAAAAAACTACCAGAAGACCAAGTTTGAACTCCATATATCAGTAACATATAAATGTAAAGTAACTGAAGATCACTAAGACAAGGTTATGTATAAAAGCCTTAAGACACATTTTAATTTTATTTATTGATTTTTAGTTTCTAGAGCTTGAATATGTATCACTTTTCTAAAGTATGGAGTGTACTTTGGGAGAAGATCCTAAAGCAAATGGAAAATTGGTTTATTAATACTGTAAATATCTATTTCCCTTTTAATCCTAAGAAACTTCATGATCTAAGGACTATATGTTTATCCAATTTTAAAAATTTTAAATTTAGTTTACTTCTATCTTTCTGAATTCTAACTTCCGTTCATAATATTCTGTTTTAAAGCACCCAATATCAATCACTCTTTAGTCTCTACTCTCTAGCATAAGAAAATAAAACTTGATTTTGGTTTTCTTGAATCTTGAAGCGGATAAGAGTGTCTTCACTCTTTAAAATGTGAGTAGACTTGTATTAATCCCACGTGCGGAGCAAAACGCGTGCTATAGTGCAAAGACACTCACCCGCGTGTGGAAGGGTTACCTGCTAAGTCGGTTGTTTAGACGAACTATGGGTCCCTTACACATCCTCAACTCCATTTACCATGTTATCAACCACATATATACACTATTTTTTATCTTCTTTTAATACAAAATTTCTTAGTATCTTACTTATTATATTCTGGAAACAACTATTTTCCCAGAACCGATTTTGGAAACAATTACTTATTATATCACAGGATGTTCTGCCCATGATTTTTTCTGGATACACACACGCACACCCATGCAGATGAAAGTTATAACAGTAGATCTGGTCAGACATAAAGCATTCAATGTCTTCTGAAGTTTGAACTACCTTTGTCCAGATATGCTTAACTATTTTGTAACTGCAAGTATGAATTTTAATAAGATCTCCTGAATTTAGTGGATGTGTTAGGTTATTTCCCTTTTAGATTCTTATTATTTTCTGTAATAAAAGCAAATTGATTGATTAGCTTAGAAATATAGGTGGTATAACACCCAAAATCAGCAACTTGTTTGTGTCATAAAAGAAAACAAAAAGATTGATGCATGAACTGCAATCAAGAAACTTAGTCCCCAAAAGAAACTGTTATCTAAAAACAATAAATACATATCTCAATGAGACTATTTCTTTTAAAATTTGTAGAATGGGTATTGTTTATTCCCCCTCAAGAAACTTGCTCTTTTGATCATTATAAAAAGACATTTTGAAGAGATCAATGAGATAGGAGAGAATCTGTCTGATATTTTTTCCAAAAGCAAAAAAAAAAAAAAGACAAACAAAATTGCGTATAAACAGTCATCAAAACAGCGACGTCATTGCCTTTTGAAAATTCCTAGTTTTGACTTTTGACCTAAACCATTTCTAAATAAAAAACGAAACAAATGGGAAAGTACATAAAAAAACTTATATATATAAATAATTAAAGAAAAGGAGACCGGAGAAAGGTAGACGAAAGAAAGAGCGCACCTTCCTCCTCTCCTTCGCAACGAAGCTCTCTTTTAAAAGGAGCCTTTACATTTTCTCTACGGTTCCTTCTTCAGAAACCCAAACCACTTCTTCTACTTCATCTAAAAAACCTCAAAGTCTCTTAACCTTTTCTTCTCTCGTTCCTGCAAAGGTAGAACCTCTTCTCTAGGTATGAGTTGATTCTTTTCTCTGTTTTTGCTACTCGTCTAACGATTACCTCATCTCTGAAGGCTTCTTCAGGTTATTAAAGAACGAAAAGTATGTGAATAGAAAGTAAGAAACGGTCGTTCGCTTGAATCAATAGAGATTATTCAGTTACCTTATTGATTTTTTTTTTCTCTTTAATCTTCGAAATATAAAAAACTGAAAATTTGGAATCAAAACTTTATTTTGAGTTTTTCTCTTTCTCCTCCTTAGATAGCTATCTTCTTGTTTCTTGCTCCTCACGGTTCTTGTTTTTTACTTTTGAATCTCACAGAAACGATGTGTGGCTCAGAGAGCAACCTCTGCTCCTCAAGAACCTTAACAGCCGAGTTCATGAGACAGAAACAAGAAGAAGAAGAAGGTGTAGCCACCGCCACGTGTCTTCTTGAACTCGCCGCCTGCGACGATCTTCCATCCTTCAGGAGAGAGGTCGAAGAGAACTCGTCGGAGATCGACAAACCGGGCTTTTGGTACTGCAGACGGGTCGGGTCAAAGAAGATGGGTTTTCAAGAAAGAACACCTCTCATGGTTGCTTCTATGTACGGAAGCATCGACGTTCTAAGTTACATAATCTCCACTGGAAACTCTGACGTGGACAGAGTTTCACATGACGAGAAAGTCACTGCTCTTCACTGTGCGGTTTCTGGCTGTTCTGTCTCTATCGTTCAAGTCCTCAAGATCTTGCTTGATGCCTCTGCTTCACCTAACAGCGTTGACGCTAACGGGAACAAACCGGTTGATTTACTGTTCAGAGCTTCTCGGTTTATACCTAACCAGACAAGAAAATCGGTTGAGCTTCTGTTAACCGGAAGCTCGGTTAGTTTGATGGAAGAACAGGAGGAGGAAGTGAAGAGTGTTGTGTCCAAGTATCCAGCTGATGCATCGCTTCCTGACATCAACGAAGGTGTTTACGGAACAGACGAGTTCAGAATGTTTAGCTTCAAGGTCAAGCCATGTTCCAGGGCTTACTCACACGATTGGACCGAGTGTCCTTTCGTTCATCCCGGTGAGAACGCGAGGAGGAGAGATCCGAGGAAGTATCCTTACACTTGCGTCCCCTGTCCCGAGTTTCGTAAAGGCTCTTGTCCTAAAGGAGATTCGTGCGAGTACGCGCACGGTGTTTTCGAGTCTTGGCTTCACCCTGGGCAATATAAGACACGGCTTTGTAAAGACGAGACCGGTTGTGCGAGGAGAGTCTGTTTCTTTGCTCATAGAAGAGATGAGCTGAGACCGGTTAATGCTTCCACTGGCTCGGCAATGGTTTCACCTCAGTCTCCTGAGATGACTGTTATGAGCTCTCCAATGGGTAATAACGGTGTTCCTTTGTCTCCAAGAAACGGTGGTTTATGGCAGAACAGAGTTAACAGCCTTACACCACCACCGTTGCAGCTTAACGGTAGTAGATTGAAGTCTAGTTTGAGCGCTAGAGATATGGATATGGAGATGGAACTAAGGCTCCGTGGTTTGGATGGTCATAGACTCGGTGACTCTGTGATGTCTCCGAGCAGGCATTCTCAGATGAACCATTACCCGTCTTCCCCTGTGAGGCAAGCACCTCCTCAGAGGTTCGAGTCTTCAGCAGCTATGGCAGCTGCGGTGATGAACGCTAGATCATCAGCGTTTGCTAAACGCAGTTTGAGTTTCAAACCAGCTCCAGTAGCTGCTTCTAATGTCTCGGATTGGGGATCACCAAATGGGAAGGTTGAGTGGGGAATGCAAAGAGAGGAGATGAACAAGATGAGGAGGAGTGTCTCCTTTGGTATTAATGGGCATAACAACAATAACAATGTGTCACGTCCTGTGAGAGACTACAGCGATGAGCCAGATGTGTCGTGGGTGAACTCACTGGTGAAAGATAGTGCACAGGAGAGAGACTTTGGGTTGAATGGTGCAGCGGTTAGGGAGGAGTTTAAGCTGCCGTTGTGGGCAGAGCAAATGTACATAGACCATGAGAAGCAGCAGACGGTGGCATAATAAGCAGAAAGAACCTAACAAATATTGGCAATAATTCTTTGATTTTGTGTTTGACAGCCATAGTTATCTACTAGTATATGTTTCTTTATATACTCTTGTTTTTTTTTTAAATGTCATTCTCTTGTCTTTGTGACACTATGTAATGATTGAAAGAAAATAATTGATGAATGAGTTCAATGAAGGATCTGAGTAGTTTTGTACTTTTTTGTTATCATGCAATGAGATAGAGTGATATAATTTGTACTTTGTTTTGATATACTTGCATTGAGATAAGAGTGATATAACTAATGCATTTAGGTGTTTATGGTGGTGCTCCTGGTTTCTTACTGTATATATCCGTGTTTTTGTACATGACTACCCTTTGAGATCGTCTTTACTATTATGTCCACAAACCAATCTAAATAAGATGAAACAATCTGGTGGTTTAAATAGGAATGCTTACCTTCCTGTGCTATATTTTGCAGTCATTGTTCTTCCTTTGTTCCTTCTCCGATGCTAGAGTATTGTACAAGAAGATTGGCCAGTTTCATAACCTACAAGAAGAACACATCAGTTCACCACAATAAAGTCGAGAAGTTTGACCTGTTACAATTAGAAGGCCTTCTGCTATGTTTTCACTGAAAAATAATTTTTTTTTTCCAATTTTATAAATGTACAACATCCAGTCTCATCTTTAGTGTTGCTTACTTCATATTGTGTTGTAATATTCTAACTTGTGGTAAATGCTATATGCTGTTGTTGTGCAGATTCATGAAATTGTCCTAGTGAAAGACTTGACAAATGTGGCTGCCTAGAAGAATATCATCAGCTCTTCGGATCACATGGGAATAAATTATGCCCAGTTGCCAACAATATGAGCTATCTTTGTCATGTTTCAAGTTCTGAGTAAACTCGGCGAAAGACGAGCAGCAGTTTCTGATTCTGATCTAGCAGAGAACAACGACGCGGTAATGAGCTTCTTTTTCCTTCACTTTGAGAAAAGCTAAAAGATGCTGAAAAAAGCAGGATCCTGTGTGACTTTTCATATGCAGCAGCAGAGAAAGTCCAGACATGCGTGGGGAGATCGAGGAGATCCAAAACTTGCTTGAAACCGTTTCTCCTTAAAGATTAATCTCTGCAGTAATATGGTAATTATACTCAAGTGTTGTCTCTCTCTTTTATGAGACATGGATAATACGTTAGGTGTTTTATGGTGCTTCTCCTGGTTTATTCTTATTGTGTATATATAGGCTTTTTTGTACATAGACCACCCTTTAAAATCATCTTCTTGTGTCCACAAACCAATCTAACAAGAATAAAGAAGCTGGTGGTTCAAAGATACTTTGCATTCCTTGTTCTTCCTTTGTTCTTTCTAGGATGCTATCTGTACAATAAGAGGCACAGGACTGGCCAATTTCAAGAATTCAAAGACAGATAACCTTCATGAACACATCAGTTCACCCCAGTAAAAAAAAAGAAAAAGGAGATTGACCTGGTTGCCATTATTAGAAGCCTGCTATTTACAGAAAAAAAAATGTTTCTGTATACTATCACAAACCCTTTATATAAAGAAAAAGAATGCAAGCTTCTCTCACCACTGGGGGATAATCAGTCTCAAAATTGCTGTTTACCAAGGTCAGTTCCAAATATCTGAGAACAAAAATTAGCAAATTATGTCACACTTTCTTCTTCTCCTCTCAAAATACTCTGTATTTCGGGGTTCTAGGTTTGACACAAAGCTGCTGCTAGAGAAACTCAGGGGAAAGAAACGTACTCTCAATGGTGATTCGATACCACTATAACCAGTGGCAATCCATGGTTAAAATTGGTCCAAACAATCATTCCCTCAGGCCAAAAGACCTTAAACCACACAGGATGTCTTGTATGAGAAAATGTAATAACTCAAAAAGTAAAAAGAGCTCCAAATCATAGACCTTCGCAGATTGTTATCAGGTGTCTTCCTGGATTGCCAGATACGAACGAGTTGTTCTCTATGTTTATTGTTCTTCTAAGCCTTACGAATTAGCAAGTCAAGTTAGACCGGTTAGCTATGTATGCCTTCTTTTTAACTAAACCAGCTAAATGTTTAATTCCCTCAAATAATTTGTTCTGTTTGAGAACTCCATCCTAACTTGTCATGAAGACATGAGTGAAAGAAAGTCAAAACAAAGGTATAGATAGATAACAAACGAAACACAAGCGTGACTAGGAGACGAAAACCTACATACATGGTCATCATCATTATCTTGTGAACTAAACAAGAACTTATAACAGGAAACCAAACACACAACTACATGGAAAGATTTAAAACAAGATTACTACACATACATCGAAATCTTTAAGACTAGATCCTAGTCCTGGACTCATCCTCGGCGTCTTCCTCATCAGTCTTGTCACGGGTGCTATGACCTCCTTTGCGTCCCATCTGCTGATATCCTTCGCTTCCCAACTGCTCCTTCCTCGTGTTCCCTCCTCGGCTCCTCCCTTTTAACATAATATCCCACAAATATCAATCCCATGATAGTCTACATCTATAACTTGAAACCTACGCAACCATAAAATGAGATATAGATAAGACCTTCAGCGAGATGCTGTTGAGCTTCAAAGCTTTTGCCTCCGGTACCACCTGGCACGACTGTTTCTCCCTTCTTGGCCCTCTCGTCTAGCTGTTTCTTCTCCTGTTGAGACGCCATAGCTTGGTACTTTCAAGACAAGTAATAAAATAACTTCTTATTGTTTTTATCACAGAACAAAACAGATAAAAACACACAACGACTTGATGATGATGATGATGATGATGATGATGATGATGAGACGAAAACTCGAAGAGATCGGTCTTTATATATAGATGGGCACTAGATGGGCACTGTTTCGGATGTGATTTTGCTACTAATTCAATGTGGTTATTCAAGAACAACCGGTACGCATACGTGTGCTCTTCTCCTGCTGGTGACATGCCACGTGTCGGATTGAATAAGCTGACGTATACTTGGAACTTGGAAGTGCCGTGCAGCTTCACCGCGTGTCCTTTAACTATACCACCGGAAGTTGTCGTGAGTTGCATTGAATGGTGATATAATATTATTTCAATAAATGTACATGAAGGAGAACCCTATAGTCTTCACAGCGTATGCAAGGTTAATTAAAATGTTCTAGCTCCTTCACTGAATTCGTGCCTTACGGTTAGGTGTATAATTTACTGGTCAAGAGTCGTTGACATTAGGTGGTCCATGCATAGTGTTTGCTATTCTTTGATTCAAGACTAAATTGAACAACCGAAAAAGTCTATCACCAGTGAATATTAAAAATCTCAGTGAAATTATTTATAACCTCCATCTACAGAAACCATCGGAACAACTTCTAACAATTAAAAGAAAAATAAGCATCAAAGTTTATCTTCTTTGATTACACACAACTTCCGTAAAAGAAACATTAATAGGGCATGAGAAACGCAAATACCTTGAACGATTTCTACACCGTAAATAAACGTAGGAAAACTAAAAGTGAACTTGTGCTCTCTGCTTTTGGTGCAGTGATTGTGATCCTTTGGACACTAGATGCAAGTATTCAAGAAGTTTATGAAATTGTTATGCAATTTTGGTGGTTTCTTGATGTGATTTGTATCAATTTTATCCCCTGTTTTATCAGTTTCTTATCGTTGTTGGTTTTTTGTGGTTTTATTGTATCCTCCTCTAGTGAAGTTTGAACTCTTCTAAATTAAATGCAGATTGGTTTGATAAAAAAATAGGACTAAAAGTGAACTCAAAAGACAAAACCATTAAAGAAGTTAAGTAGGCTTGTCTGTGATAACAAAACAAGTTACATCTGAATCTCTATTCGAGAGTTTGTTAATACAAAATGACAACATCATATCAGATTATTCAATTTTTTTTTTTGAAGAAACATCTATCAGATTTTTAATAAAACATTAGAAAGACATGCAATGGCAGATAGATAAATGACCGTATAAGTTTTATCGCTGTGAATGTTTATATGTAGAGAAAAGGTGCGGAAACAATTGTAATAGGTTACAACCAGTGCTAGATTCTCTGTGCTCCTTATCGTCTTCTCTCCGAGGTCATCATATGAAACCTGACTTTCTGATTCTGTATAATTACTACTGTTGAAGGACAGCTGTGCCCTCAGTTTTGACCATCACATTATTTTTTTGTGTGACTTTAAGCTAGATGAGCTTCCAACCTAAAACCAATTGGTGATAAGTGGAGTGGTTCATCTATCTTATATACTACTAAGGATCCGATGTGGGATATTTGTTCCTAATATAGTGTATACATGCTTACCAACTATCCAATCGTAAACTTCTGAATTACATGTGGCATATTTGATTAACTGATTGTGTTTTCTGAATGTGAATTTAGTTTATGTCTAATAAACGTTTAGTTGTATTAGCTAACCTAAAGTAAACTATCATGTTAAATTGGTTTGCTAAGTCAAAAAGGGCCGCCCCGAGACTGAACCTTAGGAGAGAAGTCATTCATATATGACGAGGTAAAGTCAACTGTTTGCCAATTATATACACTGTACACACAATACATTAATACATACACATTTACGTATAGTATGATGTCTCAAATAGAGATGGTCCTCTTTCCTGAAGAAAATTAATAAAGTACAATACATTGCTAGGTATACAAAAAAATATCATTCGTCTTATTTCGTTCTACGTTTTAAAATCATACGGAGTGATTAAAACCCTTCAAAATGAATATTCTGAGCTATAGATTAAGCTCTAAAACTAATTTTTCTAGAAAGGCATAAGTTCCAAATCTATTTTTCTTAGTCGAGTCTATTCATAACTTGTATTCACGAAAACGTTCCATCAGAAGTTGGTTGGGAACCATTTACGTTTTCATATCAACATTTAATTATTATTGTTATTCATACTGTTACCAAAAAAATATTATTATTATTCATATACAAATATTGACTTCAAAGTTCATAATTTTAAGCTAAAAATCTATAGTTACAGGAACTTGTAACTCAAGTTCTTGATAATACATTCTCAGTTTCTCGGACTAAGATTCATTCATGGCATTTGCAGCCGATGCATGTATATTTATGCGTTCTGTTTGATTACTAAAACAAATGGCGTGAATGAGTCAAATGACTTTCTTTTTAACTAATACAATTACAGTTAACATAACCAAAAATCAATTTATCAGACCGTGCATCTCGGAACACTTACTAGACCGTCATTAAGATAATAATCAAATTGATGACACAATCAAATTCAGTGGACGGTCTTGTTTAACATTCAAAGCTTAAAGATTTCACGTGATAACCGGGTCCAACTAGAAATTCAACAATATAAAATCTCGTTATGGCAACATATAATAAAGCAATGGTATATAATAAAGCATCTTACCAAATAAAGTTACAAGATAAAAACAGAAGAAAAATATGATAGAGATGTGTAATTTTGGCACCGACGGGACTTTGACTAAACGACACAAGAGAGAGAGAAGAGAGATTTGGTCACGTAGGTGTTAATTAGCATGCAGAAAGAGAAATAATCGTCGTTGACCGTTGACCAAAACTTGGTCATATATAAAAAGACCCATAACCGCCCACTATTTCGCTATTCACAAGGTCCTTGCCTTCTCTGACGTAAACGACAAGAAATAAATTAATCAAAACGCAAACCTACTTTTACTCTTTATATGCAAGTCTCTAAGAATCCGACCAAGCAAACGAACCGAGAGAAGAAGAAACTCACCGAAGATTATACCATGACTACGTCAGTGGTAATGGCTCCGGAGTCTCCGGTTTACTTCCCATCTCCACTTGTCTTTTCTCCGACGTCGGTCAAAACGCCGTCGTCTTCTCCTCGTTCGACACCACCTAAGAAGATTATGATAGCGTGTCCTCCAAGGAAGCCTAAAGAGACGACTTCAAGTTCTGAATTAAACACAGCTTTGAAAAGAAAGCGACCACCGATGCTTGAACTAAGTTTGCCTCCGGCGGCTGAACCGTGGTGCAGTACGACGGCGAAGACGCCGGGAAAAGCGGATGAGGTCGTTGAAGCGGAAGAAGATGGAGTTTACTCCGTTTATTGCAAGAGAGGAAGACGCGGACCAACGGAAGATCGATATGTCGCGGCGGTTGAGAGAGTTCGCAAGAAGGCTTTCTTCGGCGTTTTCGACGGTCACGGCGGATCCAAAGCGGCGGAGTTCGCGGCGAAGAATCTCGGCGACAACATCGAGGCGGCGATGGTGGCAGTGAGATCGGGACGAGAAGGTTACTCGGTTGAGAGAGCGATACGTGATGGTTACATCAAAACGGACGAGGACTTCTTGAAAGAAGGCTCGAGGGGCGGCGCGTGTTGTGTGACCGCTCTGATATCGGAAGGTGAGCTTGCGGTTTCGAATGCCGGAGATTGTCGGGCTGTTATGAGCCGCGGTGGCGTTGCGGAGGCTCTAACTACCGATCACAATCCTTCTCAAGCTAATGAGTTCAAAAGGATTGAAGCATTGGTGAGTTTTATATAACATTCTGAAAATATTTACATAGTATACGAAGAAAATTATATATCGTAAAGTTGGAATTTAATTTTTTTTATATTATCGAATTTTTGGAATTGCTGAATAGATGAAAGAAAATGTGAATCCACTCAAAATAGGATTGGTTAAAATATGTATAAGTTCAAATGATGTATTAGTCCAGTTTTGTTTGATTGGGTTCGGGTTACTTCATTTTTGTGTGTTGTGTAGGGTGGTTATGTTGACTGCTGCAACGGCGTGTGGAGAATTCAAGGAACATTAGCCGTCTCACGAGGAATTGGAGACCGGTTTCTCAAGGAGTGGGTAATTGCTGAACCGGAAACAAGAACATTACGAATTAAACCCGAATTTGAGTTCTTGATCTTAGCATCTGACGGCCTCTGGGATAAGGTAAGCATAAATCAAAATGAGTCAATATTCTTTTTGTAGTCTACGGTTTGATTGTTGAACCAGATTTTCGCGGACATTATAGGTAACTAACCAGGAGGCGGTTGATGTAGTTCGGCCCTACTTCGTAGGCGTGGAGAATCCAAAGACACTTTCTGCTTGCAAGAAACTAGCCGAGTTATCGTGTAAGAGAGGGTGCTTGGATGATATTAGTCTAATCATCATTCAGCTACAACTGTTTGTGCCATGATTCATTAATATCTAGTATTAAGTTAAACTTGATTTTAGTCTTATGTGACAATTTTGTTCGGTGTTCATATGTAAATATAAGTTTCAAACACAATTAGTTGATATTTTCGTATTTGGTGATATCAAGATTTATGTGTCTTTAGCTTACGATCTCTTTCCATCTAACTCTTTTGATTATTGACAATTTGTAATGTGTTAATCAATCCGTTCGGTTGAATTATCATTCCAGTCTTCTATTGAGTACGTACATGACACAAACGAGAGGATCAAATGATGACTTTATGCTACTTCACAAAAAAAGGAAGTGCACGATATTTTATACAAGAAAAAGGATCTTACCAGTAGAGATGTCAATTGGGTTGTCCGGATGGAATTAGGTGTGTCAAGATGAACTTTTTTTTTCTGGGCATTTTTGGTTTTGGTGTCCAAATAGCACTATTTCCAAATAGTCCATGTCCAAATAGGACCATGACCAGCTGGGCTGTCCATGAAGTCCAGACATACATTTAATGTAAAAAGTCTATTTTTCAATTTAAAAAATATACAGATTCTAAATTTCATATATAACAAAAAGATATTTAGATTTAAACTTCATGTTTTAGAAAAAGGTACTTAAGTTTAGGTCTGGGCATCCGGATCCTCGGGTCGGGTCTTATCGGGTTCCGATCTTATCGGGTTCGGATCTTGTACTATCATAAGATCGGAATCCGATAAGACCCGACCCGAGGACCCGGATGCCCAGACCTAAACTTAAATACCTTTTTCTAAAACATGGAGTTTAAATCTAAGTATCTTTTTGTTATATATGAAATTTAGAATCTATCTATTTTTTAAATTGAAAAATAGATTTTTTACATTAAATGTATGTCTGGATTCCATAGACAGTCCAGCTGGTCATGGTCCTATTTGGACATGGACTATTTGGACATAGTGCTATTTGGACATCAAAAACGCCCAGAAAAAAAAGTCCATCTAGACACACCCAATTCCATCCTGACAGACCAATTGACATCCCTATTTATAGCATCTGATGTAGTGACAAAGGGTTTGCATGACGCTAAACATTTTCTGTTGTACAGGAGGTGCATATTGACAAGTACTTGGATTTGCAAATCTTGAATAAGGATCAGCGTTGGAGCTTGGAAGCGAAGCACGTGGCTTCGTTCATGGAGATTATGTGTAAAAACACAAAGACATTAGAGAAGATGGTCGTCTGGTTGGATAGTGATCTTCATGGTCAAATTTCAAAAGAGTTGCTTGAGATAGTTCCAATGCTCTCTGACAAGAATAATGTCTCCATAGTGATCAACTCATCAGAGGCTTCAGTCTTGAATGATTATTATTGACCAAAATAATCTTGGATATTATGATAGTACAAGATATAATAAGACCTTTTTTTTTTTACTTTGTAGGATTAGTTAATAAATAACCGTATGACTTCTTCGGTGCTTTCCCGGAAATATAATCATAAGATAAAAGCGCCGTTGATCGCTTCGGTGTAAAGTTCCAATGCTTTCTCATGACAAAAATGTTTCCATTTTGGTTATCTCAAACAAGTCGAATCAGAAGGTTTAGTATCAACTATGAATGAATGATAGAATTTTAAATTTTAAAATTCAGTTGAGAGTTAGAGATCTCACTTTTGTGTAGTTTCATTCTCTCTTCTCTTTTGTTGTTCTTCTTCTCTATATATAGAGAAATTATGATATATCCCATAAAATCATTGTATTAATTGAATCCATTTATATGAAGATGTGTTTTCTTTTTGTTTAAAATTGTAGGGGGTCCAACTACCAGATTATACAGGTTAATTTATTACTATATATAAAATCATATGCACCATTAGATAGTGACAATAGTGGTATCCTTAGCGCAATGCCTTTTTATTAAGAGATTATTAATGTTTCTATATATTTTTTGACAGCAAACTCCATATTTCATTTAACTGGTTCTGTAAAGTTAGTCAGAAAAACTAACCAAGGAGTAACCATATTGTTTACATGGGAAAATTTAGAAGCTTTCGCAGTAGTTCATTTTGCAAGAAGGTCAGCCCAAGAATTAAACTACGAGAAATAAAATAATAAAATAACGTAAATTAAGAACAAAGGTGAATAGATTTGTCTTCTTTTGAAGTTAAAGATGACCAAAATTCTTCCTCTTGCCCTAGTTGACAAAAAAAAAAGAGAGATCAGCTTGGCCTTGGTCACCTTTCTCAACCCATTTACAAATTTTATTAATGTTTCTATCAGAATTTCGAGTGTTAGAATATAATTTATTATTAGAAAAATGTACATATGTTTTTTGGATTTGGAATGTTGGATCTTCGTAAGATGCTTGTATGGCGTAAATAAAATCACACTAATAATTAATAAATTAATTTTCTAAACAATATAGAAAAACATATTAAGATAAATGTTAATTTACTATTCATCTGGATCTTCCAATAGGTTTCATTTTTTTTTAGGTCAAAAGCACTATCTCATATTAGAATTGCAGAAAACAAAATTTGCAAATCATTATGGTGGACGAAGGCGGAAACGGAGACGGTGCAATCGCCGCTTTAAGAATCTATGGCCACCAAGACCACAAAACCAAAGCAGGAGATTCAAGCGACGGTGTAGACTCAATCAGCTCTCTACCTGATGTGATCCTCCACACTATTCTCTCCTCTCTTCCGACCGAAATTGCCATCAAAACATCCATCTTGTCCAAAAGATGGAGACATGTATGGTCCGATACACCTTGCCTCTCCTTCGACGACTGGTTTAGGCCACATGGGCCGAAAGGTGATATTATAAACAAAATACTAGATCGCTACAAGGCTCGCAAGGTGATGAGTTTCAAGCTCAGTGCCAGCTTACAATACGATATTCCTTACATTGACAGATGGATCGAGTTCGCCATGTCCCGAAACGTTGAGAATATGTCGTTGGAGTTCGGTTATAGTGGTGACCATAAGTATCATGTTCCTGATTCCTTTTACATCAGTAACTCTTTCAAGCAACTCAGTGTTAAGTATTCTTCTATTGATTTGAAACTTCCAAGTTTTCCCGTGTCTTGGACATCTCTGAAGATTCTGTACTTAAAGTCTTGCAAGGTCTCTGAAGAATGCATGGATAAGATTCTATCTGGTTGTCCGATTCTAGAGAGCTTAACCCTTTACTTCTGCGATAAACTGTTGGTTCTTGATCTCAGCAAATCGTTGAGTCTGAGAACATTAGTAGTCGATCGTAACATTTGGGTTCCGGGGCCTAAGCAAATTATTGCACCTCATATCCATTGTCTCAAATTGAAAAACTCTCAGTTACCATGTACTTTAGTTGATGTCTCGTCTGTAAAAGAAGCTAGAATGGAGATTTGCTTTTGTGCACTTGAAGATCTGAAGGCTGATTTTCTTCAAGCCATGGTGCTAAGGATGCTAGAGAAGTTGCAGAATGTAGATAAGCTTGCTTTCGGAGAAAACTTTCTTACGGTATGTTTTTTCAAATAGCTAAATGTTGTATAATCTGAACTTTTCACGTCGCACTTTTTTCTTCATTCTTGCGTTTTCCAATAGCTAGATGTTTTGTATAATCACGGAAAAATGCTTAATTCAAACTGAACTTTCACGTCGTGCTTTTTTCTTCATTCTTGCGTTCTCTATTAGCTAAATGTACAATCACTTACTTTACTAATGTCACATCAGTCTAGTTAGCCAATGGATTAGTTTTCATTAGGCTTTGATTTTCAACAAGTCTATCTTATATGCTTGATCAATGATAAATGCTTTAGTTAGCTCTTTGTTTATTATTTTCTTTCAGAGAATTGTGTTTCGGTACTTACTACTCTACTATGCTTCTTGTTAGATTTTATCTCTTGCCGAGCTCCGCCGTGTTCCCATTCCAAGCTTGAAGGTCAAAGATTTGACACTTGAGACAATGATCTCTCAGTATGCAATTCCTGGTATAGTCAGGGTGCTACAAAACTCACCTGAACTGAAGAAGCTAACAACAATACACAAAATGAAGTTTGGTACCTTTACGGTATTTTTCCACAAGCCTATTTTATTTTCTTAATCTCTTTGACCATTCTAACTATTAGCGAGTTTAAATATATAGTCCTAGAACCATGCATGTCCTTTTAGAACCTGAAATATTGACTATCGGTTCGAAAACCTTTTCTCTTGTACAGAAGAATAAAATTGACAAGTACTTGGATTTGCAAGGCGTGAATAAAGATCAGCGTTGGAGCTTGGAAGCGAGGGTCTTTGAGAACCTGAGACATTCGATTGTAGAGTCGAGGCACGTGGCTTCGTTCATGGAACTTTTTTTTCTTCATTCTTGCGTTTTCCAATAGCTAGATCGTTCATGGAACTTATGCTAAAAAAAACAAAGACAGTAGAGAAGATGGTCGTTTGGTTTTATAGTTATGGTAAAGATCAAATACTTGAAGAGTTGCCTGAGATGGTTCCAATGCTCGCTGACAAGAACAAAGTCTCCATAGTGCTCCACCTATTCAAGCAGAATCAGGGGGTTTAGCCTTGGATTTTTTTTTACCCAAGTAGTATTGAATCTTTTGATAATATATGACAATCTTTATTGAATTAAAATTTTTTACTTGAATTTTAACCCTAATTTACATTTTCTTAAAAGATTTTTCTTTAAATTTTAAAACAAAAACTACATAAACCACAATTTTGTTCCATGATTCATTAGATTGTTTTTTGTCTTAAACGTTTATACATCAGTAGATAATGATCTTGAAAATACGATTTGTTGTAATTGGTAAAAGAACTTACATAAAATATTTATAATGGTTCAATTAAAATGTGTAGCGTAAATAAAATTGTAAGAAATAATTCTCATAATTTTTTAATAGAATATTTAGTGTTGAAAACTGAAATTCCAAATCAATTTCTTATTTATTACAATTTGAAAGAAAAAAAAGTAGGGACAATCAATTCTGGAAGTTAAGGGGTATAACGACGATTCAGCCATAGTTTCGGGTGTTTTATGTAATATTCAGAAACACAATCAAAGATGACCAAAAACGCTTTCTTCACCATTTTGTTCCTCCTCACTGATACGCTTCCATGGCGGCGATCTCCTTCATCCTCTACGCCTTCCTCACTCTCCTCTTCGCATTATCACTCACCTTATCCCTCTCCATCATCAACGCAAGAAAGAGCCGGAAGCGAGCGGTGGGTTTCTTCCATCCCTACACGAACGACGGCGGCGGCGGCGAGAGAGTCCTCTGGTGCGCCGTCAAAGCCATCCAGGAAGAAACTCCCGATCTCGACTGCATCGTCTTCACCGGAGATCACGACTCTTCCTCCGACAGCTTATCCCGCCGCGCCGTGGATCGATTCGGCGTCAATCTTCTCTCTCCTCCCAAGGTCCTCCCCTCTCTCTCCTCTCTCTCTAAAGGCTCCTCCTTTGGATTCAGTTTTGATCAAAGTTTCAATCTTTTCAATCTCTCTCTCTCTCTCTCTCTCTCTCTCTCTCTAAAGGCTCCTCCTTTGGATTCAGTTTTGATGAAAGTTTCAATCTTTTCAATCTCTCTCTCCTCTCTCTCTCTAAAGGCTCCTCCTTTGGATTCAGTTTTGATGAAAGTTTCAATCTTTCCTTTGTATTAAGTTTTGATTAAAGTTTCAATCTTTTGAATCTTTCTCTCCTCTATGTCTCTAAAGGCTCCTCCTTTGGATTTAAAGTTTGGATCTTTTTTTTGTTCAGGTGATTCATCTGTACAAAAGGAAATGGATCGAGGAGGCAACGTACCCGCGTTTCACGATGATAGGACAGAGTCTGGGCTCTGTTTACTTGGCGTGGGAGGCTTTGAGAAAGTTCACTCCTTTGTACTTCGTTGACACGAGTGGTTACGCTTTCACTTACCCTCTCGCTCGTCTCTTCGGTTGCAAAGTTGTTTGCTATACGCATTACCCGACTATTAGTTTGGATATGATCTCTCGTGTTCGTTCGAGGAACTCTATGTATAACAATGACGCTTCCATCGCCAAGAGGTTTGCTTTGCTTGCTTGCTCCTTTGCTTGACGTTTAAGTTAGGTAATGAGATTTGTTTGTTTTTGTTGGTTGGTAGCAATTGGTTGTCTACGTGCAAAGTAGTTTACTACAGAGGTTTTAGCTGGTTGTATGGGATGGTTGGCTCGTGTACTCATCTAGCTATGGTCAACTCTTCGTGGACTAAGTCTCATATCGAAGTTCTTTGGAGGATTCCTGAACGGATCAGGCGGGTCTATCCGCCTTGTGATACTTCAGGACTCCAGGTGATGATAACTCAACACAGAGCTTGAATCTCTCTGTCTTTTTTTTTTTAACATCTTTGGCTTAATGTGCAGATGCTTCCTCTTGAAAGATCATCAGATCCTCCGATATTCATATCTGTTGCTCAGTTTCGTCCTGAGAAGGTACTAACAGAGTTTTGATGGTTCAGCATTAGTTACCTTATTTCCAGCTTACTCAGTTACAGTCTTGTACCAGGCTCATATGCTTCAGCTTGAAGCCTTTTCGCTAGCTTTGGAGAAGTTAGATCCTGGCGTCCCTAGACCCAAGCTCCAGTTTGTGGGGAGTTGTAGAAACGAATCTGATGAAGAACGGCTGCAGAAGTTGAAAGACAGAGCAGTTGAGCTGAAAGTAGATGGGGATGTGGAGTTCTATAAAAACGCAATGTACAGGTATTTTTCTCAAAGCTCTCCTTATGGCGTTCTCTATTCAAATTTGCTTCTTGTAATACTCAGAGCGCTTCCATGATTGCAGAGAACTAGTGGCACTGCTAGGGAATGCAGTTGCAGGAATGCATGGGATGATAGATGAACACTTTGGGATTAGTGTTGTTGAGTACATGGCTGCTGGTGCGATCCCAATAGGTCAGACTTTAAGGCTTGTGTTGTGTGATTCCTATTCAGTTTCTCTCAGCCAAGTTCTTGTATTGACTTCTTTGTTTTTTTCTTTTACCTTTGTGGCGCAGCTCACAACTCGGCTGGACCCAAGATGGACATTGTGTTGGAAGAAGAGGGACAAAGAACCGGGTTTCTTGCTGAGACCATGGAGGAATACGCTGAAGCGATCGTTGAGGTTGTGAAGATGAGTGAAACAGAGAGGGTTAAGATGGCTGAATCTGCTAGGAAACGAGCGAGGAGATTCTCTGAACAACGGTTTAGTGAGGACTTCAAAACTGCTATTCGACCTGTTTTTACCTGTGCTAAGAAATGACATGACAGGCTTTAGAGTTTAAAGACTAAGAAAAACTGCTTATTGCACTAGCATTTAGATTCACAACACGAGCTAGGTTATACTCTCTTATACTTTTCTTTGTTTTCTGGTTAAAGCTCCGACATAGACCAAGACAATCAGAGAAGTAGACGTTTGCTCTCAATATTTGTCGTGATTGTTGCAGTTGAGATTCGTATTAAACAAGTAACTCTCTTAGAAAGAGTGATCGAACAAGTCTAGATACCATCTGAAATGGTTTGTGGCCAAGATCAACCCGTTGCAATCTCATAGATTGTTAGGGTCCTCAAAATTTTCAAATACCAAACTGAGATTATTCCTCACTTTCTTACTAATCACAGTGAATTCTCACAACACTACAACAACTACCATCATAATCAAAAGCATTACGTGTTGGACAGTTCTTAGCAAACAAGATTTGTATATTCGAAAATTACATAACCTAAATCTGAGTTATTCCACAGGATCTATAAGCCAAACGATGAATAATACTGATTAAATCTAAATCAGAACTAAGATTGGCTTGTGAAAGAACCAATGGTGGATAAAAAAAAAAAGATATAGCATTGCCATTAATTGAGGATCCCTACAAATCCGACAAAAAAAACAAAGCTACGAACACTTAAAAACTGAAACGAGACCAAACAAAAGTACTTTTAAAAGATCTCTGAAATAAAGGGAAACAAAGGAAGCAGATGGGAAAGCAAAGTCTTCGAGAGGAGTGTCACTCTCTACTTAGATCGCTGTCTCATCTTTCGTCTCTTCCTCTTCAGCCTCCTCATACGCTTCTTCTTCCACTGCCAACAACAAACCATTTTAATAACAGTTGCTTAGGATCAGAATGATAAGTAAAACAGATTGGACAAAGATTTGGGAGATCAACAACATACCTTGGCTCTCATGGCGGAGAAAGTTTTTTTTTTCTCAAAACCCTAATCGGCGAATTCACGGAGACGGTAACAAGGAGAGGAAATGAAGCGTAACTGCGAATATATACCCTTAGAACCCTAGTTTCGAGGTATATTTGTGTGCTAGGCCCATATAAAATATTTGGGCCTTAAGGCTTCTGTATTCCCTCAGCTCTAAATAAATTAGCCAATTAAGAGGTGTTTTAAGTAAGCCTGGAATTATTATCCGGGATCCGGATTCGATCCGAAATCCGATCCGGATATCTGGAAGGACCAGATCCGGATCCGGATAGTAAAATGTTGAATCCGTCAAAATCGAATCCGGATCCGGATATCTCAATTTTTTAGTCCGGATATCCGGATCCGTAATTTTTATTAATATTATTTTAAAATAGTAATATATATTTTAAAAATTAATTTTATTTATTATATTTTCATTTTATATAGTATATATAATTTTATATATTATTTTTATTTATTTTAAAGTTTCAAATCGGATCCGGATATCCGCTGGATATTACAATTTTTATACGGATATCCGACACCCGGATACCCGAGAACCCCGGATCCGGATAAAAATAATAAAATCATGGATCCGCCGGATAAGGATCCGGATCCGGATACCTCGAAATTCTTCAGATATCTGATCCGTCCCACCTCTAGTTTTAAAAAAGAAAAAAAATTGTTTGTTTTCAAGTTTCGATATAAAAATAAATGTATTTTGATGTTTTTGACCATTTATATTCTGCAGTAGTGTGATTAACTGTAATTAATTTTGTGTTTCTTTTTACAAATGAAAAAAAAAAATTGTAATTCCTGTATAAAAACCTTAAGACCCATTTGTTTGATACTGATGGATTATTTTTGTTTTTTTAATTCTGTGTTCCAATGATATCACAGTAAAACATTTTTGTTTGATTTGTTTCTTTCTTAAACAACATAACAAGAGCTTGCAAAACTTAGATGAAAGACTGTCGAACGCGAACCATATGTGAAAAAAAGTAGAAACACTCTCAGGGAGAAAATGAAGTATTCTCCCATGGTTTTCTGCCTTGCTTTCATATATATAGTTCAAACCTAATACAGCCATAAAAATAGAAACACTCTCAGAAAGAAAATGAGATGTGTAAACCTCTGAAAGTCAAAAAACAAAATAGAAATTCTAATCCTACAAGGCACTCTTGAAGTGTTAAACAAATAAACCCTCATAATTTTTCCACTATCTCTTTCTTTCTTCCATATATCATATATGTATATACTTTATTGGAACCGTAATCTCCTTAAACGAATTCCCTGAAAATATAAATTTTAAAAAAAAATCTTCAGAAGCAGTAAAAATACTCTTTAACTGTATCTCCATATAGAAAAAATCCTCCAAAATTGTGCATGCAAAGCTCTCCATTCAAAAAATCTTGACCGACCTTTTGTGTTCCTCATCGTCTATCAGATGATCTTTCGACAAGAGTCAAATCTAATTCCGATGCAAAAAGCTCTATATCATTGTATCAAAGTCAAGCAAGAAGGGATCTACAAAATCCCAAATACTCCCCCAGTGACTATGCTCCTCTTCTCCTCCAAAAGGCCAAACCGGTGAAGATGCGTCTGCAACGATATTATTACCCGGATCCATACCTATTGAACCAACCGGATCAACAACCGTCGAACCGACCGAACCAGCCAGAGAATTCAAATTCTCCATCGAGTTGTTGTTATTATTACAACCACTTCCTCCTTGTTCATGCCCTAACGCCACCTCGTGATGAAACGACGTCGAATTAACTAATGGAACATCTGTGAGCTCCATGTCACCGACCTTGTTGTTATTGTTATTACTAGAGTAAAGATTCTGATACGGTTGGTGATGGAACTGTTCCACTTGCGTTATCTGATTTTGTTGGTGTTGGTGAGGGAAAAGACCGTAACTAGGGCATAACGTAGAGGTCCCACCAGAAAAGAGTATGTTGTTGGTAAAAGGCAGACCGCACGGACCGAAGGAGGAGGCCAAGGACACGGCGGAGGGACGAGGGAGGAGAGGTCTTAGGGTTTGAGTGGAGGAAGAAGAGGAAGAAGGAGAAGAGGAAGCCGCGGAGACGGACGAGGAAGTAGAAGAGACCGATGAAGGAGAAGAAGGTGATAAGTTGAGCTGAGCACGTGACCCGTAAAGGAAAACGGCGGCTCGGTCGTAGGCACGTGCAGCGTCTTCGGCGGTGGCGAAAGTACCAAGCCACTTGCGAGTGCGTTTACGTGGCTCACGGATCTCGGCGACCCATTTTCCCCAGCTTCTTTGTCTGACGCCACGGTAACGGAACTTGGAGTTCTCGGGGCCACCTTTGCCTTTGCGTTTGCGTTGCTGAGCAGGAGAGGTTGAGTCGGTGGTGGTTGTGGTGGTGGTGGTGGTGGTGGTGGTGGTAGTGGTGGTGGTGGAGGTGGAATCGGATTGAGGAATTTGGGTTAGGGTTTGTTGGATATTATTGTCAAGATTGTGAGGTAAAGGGTCCATAGATGAAGAAGAAAGGACAAAGAAAGAGATTAAAGAAATTGAGAAAATGGAGAGGACGAATCAAGAAGAAAGGGAGACAGAAGTGTGTTTGAATGTCACCGTTGTGAATGGTGGATTAGGGCGGTGCTTCTTCTTTATATAAACTTATACTCTCTTTGAGTCTTTGTTATTCTTTTTTAACTTTTATTTTCTACCAAGGACATTTTTCTGTTACAGACTTACAGTTTTGGTTGTCGTTACAAGCAGTATTATATTTAATTGATCAATTAGTAAAAAAAACATTTGCACCCAAATCTAACCAAAAAGAGTACATAAATAGCTTAAACAGGAAGAAACACTCAGATCATGAGTGTGTACGAGCATGAAGACAGAAGATGTCGTCCCTTTTTATTCTTGTATAACAAAATATGAAGTATTCCGATACATATCAAGTTCTAACCTGTCGCAAACGAGACCAAACTTGAAACATATATTGATTTCGGTAAAGTTAGGATAACTGATAGTTCTAGTCATTGTGTTATCAATCTGTCTACATCTACAGATTTTAGTAAATTTAACATAATTTTAACAATTTGATGTCAAAGTTGGCTTAGCTGTTTAAAGTATAACTTTGTACAACTATAACAAGTAAGTATATAATAATTTTTGAATCAACTCGGTACGTAAGTCCTTGTGCTACTTAATTATAGATGTACTAAGTTACTAACAAGTAAATTGGACATGACCAAGGCTAATATCATAAATTCTGAATAATTAGTTAGAGCTCCAACATAAGACTTCATTTTTTCTTTTAAAACTGAATGACTTTAAGATAGAACCAGAGTTTTACTCTGTCTTTACTACTTTTTTCACTCCAACAAATTTTAGTTACAATTTTTTTCTTTTAGATTCGTAGTATACCTAATGTTTTAGTGTGCTATGGTTTCATATATTTTACTCCCTCCGTTTCATAATAAGTGTCATTCTAACCCCTTTTGTTACATAAAAAATGTCACTTTACAATTACAATACAAATTACATTTCCTTTCAGCTGAAAATTAATTACAAATTGTATTGTTTTTATAAATAAGTTTATTTATTTCAAATGTTATTGGTTAGAGAAGTATAATTAATAACAAATTACATATATTTCATCTACTTTTTTAATCTGTGTGAAAAATGTCAAATGATACTTGTTTAAAATCGGAGTGATTATAATTTAGAATCGGTTTACATATAGTCAAAGTAGTTTACGCTTCAGAATCAAATTTTCTTGCTAAATTTGTTTTGGAGAAAACAAATATTTTGCTCCCTCGGAGGGTTGCAGATGCGGCTACTGGAGGGACATAAAACACAGATGCAGAGAAATTGAAAAAGTCGGAAGTAATTTTTTTCCGCCTTTATTTAACACACTCATAGATATATGTTTGAGTCTACTCAATTATCATTTTTGGAAAAAGACCGTTCGAGTCAAATACTTCGTCCGATTTATTATAATCGAAATATTCTAGATTTTTGGATACTAAACACCTTTCCTTTCATCTTAGCAAACAATTATGTAGATATGGAAAACACTCACGTGTTAGATAATTAAACAGTATATATCGAAAAGCGTAGCTATACCGTCAATTATAAATATGAAAAATAAAAAATGGGAATATTGCATGGAAGAGAGGAGGTGGCGAGGAAGGAAGCAAAGACAGCGAAAGAACCAAAGCTTCTTCTTGTGGTTTCTGAGATCTCAGCCCAATTGCCTTGGAATTCTCGCCTTTTTATATCGCAGCAGAACCCAACTAGTTGCGCCAGACATGCATTTCTCTTACATTTATCCATATATGTGACGATATAACTTGATCATTCCAGTCACATAATTCACGTGAAGACTCGTCTAACGATGAGTCGATCATTTGATAACACTCGAGAAATATTATTGTATATTTTCTTTTGTTCCAACCATTACCAGATGCTTAAATTAGTTCGGTTATTAACCATAACGGAGGACACATAATTTTAATGTTTCAGTACTTCAGCGGATCAAATATGATCTACGGTATAACGGTATGATGTTCCGTAGGTTATAGAAGTTATTCATAAGTTTTTGGCGTTTAGAAAAAGAACGTCTGACCTAAGTTGTAAAGGTACCAAATAAGATTTTGAGCAAATTTAAGTTTTTAGGTTCTTACGATGTATGAAACCAATAGGCAATAGCTACAAACTTGTGACTACTATCCTTACTAAAACCTTTTTATTTTTATTTTTAATCCAAATAATTCTATTTATTATCTTGTGACTAGTATCCTTACTAAAACATTTTTTTTAATCCAAATAATTCTATTTATTATCTTGTCAATTTTTACCAAATAGATAACTCCAAGGATTTTTTTCCAAAGGTGAAATTTCTTTCGAATCACATCATAAATTCCGAAACCTGAGTTAAGCTACAGAATTAGATTTTCTCACTTTTATATATATATTAAAGAGTTGGTCGGGAAGAGAAACATTGTCGAGCAAGAGGATAAATGTTCACATGCCAATAAACCGTGGGCGGCACTTTAATCAACATGCCAATATAACGTGTGCGGCTCTCTCTATATATATGCACGTATTATTCTCTTTGGATAAGGCCATTTTCTGTGTTATTTGAATCCATGTCTCCAAAAGGACCATTTTTTAACTTACCTTTTTAATCACCAAAACATATAATATTAGGTACGACTTAACACGTTATTAATGCATGGAGTCTCTATCATTGACAAAATAATTAACCAAATTATTAAAACCAATGATGAATTTATAAATCATAGGTGCAAGATTTTTCTTTTTTTTTAGGTGCAAGATTCTTTGTGTTTGATGAAACGCAATTTCCATGATTGCATCTTCGTCTCTTTTTTTTATAAGAAGTATTCAGTTTTATTTTACAAGCACGGATATCGTTATAGTGTCCACCCTTGTAATGTGGGATTAAATCCTATACGGAATGTTAGAACTCCACCTTGATAAATGAAAACGAATAATGGTAATATAAGAATCAGATAGTAATTTATAATCTGCCAACTAATAGCAATATAAGAATCAGATAGTAATCTATAGTCTGCCAACTAATAGTAATATAAGAATCAGATACTAATTTATATTTTGCCAACTACTATTAAGTCTTTTTTTTTGGTTAAAAAACTACTATTAAGTCGAAACCCCATGAAACCAACAAGAGGAATGTAGTTTCATATTATCATGAGAGTTAAAACAAAATATTTGTCAACAAAAATCCTAATATTTGTCTGAACAATGAAGTGAATGTTCTGGGATGATGATGAAAAAAAGAAAAACACTAGCGGGTCGAAACAAAATACAAAACCGTTAAAGGTATTAAGAAATTTAACCAAGTCGCCTTGGTCCAGTGGTAAAGGGGCTCCGGCTGGAGTTTCCGCCCTGGGTTCGAGTAGCATTGGCCACCCATAGACGCCTTAAGTGGCAAGAAAACCCGGATTTCTATGGGCCTCGTGGGATTAGTCTTTGGGCCTAGAAAGCCTTTGGGATCCCACGGTTATCAAAAAAAAAAGGTATTAAGAAATTCGACCTAACGTCAGTCATCAAGGCTTTTATAGTATATAGATCCTGGAGCCTGCTTTAGAAGTATTATTATTTACGTCTTCTGAGTCTGCTTTCTGGTCCATTCCTTCTTTTTCTCGATCCCATTGGACCTTCTTTCTGGTCCGTTCCATTTTTTTCCTTAGCGGTAAAAAAGTTCAGTTAGACTATTTCCAAAGTATTTTGCTATATTCTTCTCTAAAATAGAAAATTTCTATAATAAAGATGAAGTTTGCTCCAATATATTTCTCTATAATAACAATTTCTATTTTATAGAAAGAAATAGCAAAAGAAATATCGATAGATTGGAGTGAAATCAACTCTAAATACTATAACAGAGACAAATATAACAATAGGTCGGAGATGTTCAAGAAACATGTCTTTTGTTGTCGACGGGCAGGGCGACAAATTTTAGCGACTAGCAAGTAGCAATTAGAGATAATGATTAACAACAAATCATCTTGTTTGTTTCAATACCATTAGAAACTAGTGTCGTTGTTCGCTAATCGCTGAACTTTAGACGAGTATCGATGATTAGCAACTACATTTTCAGCTGCTATAAATTTTAGTATATTGACTATTGAATTAGTGACAAATCATTGGAATGTGCCAATATTTCTAAACCTATGTCGCCAACAACTACAATATAAACATGTTTCAGTCGCTATTGATGTCATTATTTTTTTTCTTAATATCACTACTCTCGGCTTCTTTATTTTCTTTCGCACTTGTATCCTTGATCACTAGCTTTCTCATACGGTCTTTGTTTTTTCTTACTGTCAGTGCATTTAAACTAGATAATATATGGTTGAGCTTAAACCGGATGTGTACAAATTTGGATGCCAATGGATGTTTATGACACGAAACATTAGAATGCAACTGATTGTTTTATGCTGTTTATAATAAACAATTAAATACAATCAATATATAAACAGACAAAACATTATAAAACGAAAAACAATTCATAGCTCAAAAACATAACTGCTGTATACAATGGATATAGAAGCAAGGAAAACGTTAACAACCAACTTCAATATCATTAGAGAAGCTAATGTCATCAATTGATAGAAACACAGAAAACATTACAGGGGGTGTTAGTGGAAAATAGACTTTTAATGATTTTAAGAAATTAGAGAGGTTATTGGTAAGTGAATTCTCGTAAATTTTAAAAAATTTGAGATTCTATTGTTATTGGTTTTTGGATTTCAAAAATCTTAATAAATCCATTGTTATTGGTTTAAGAATTTTCAAAATCTATTCAAATCTCTTGTTATTCAAAAAGTCATGTTATTATTGACTCTCTAATCCTAACTAAATCTAGTGTTATTGGAAGATGAATTCTATTCATTTTTATTCATAAAACTCAACTTTCAAAATATCATAAATATCCATGTGATTTTCAAAATCCATGTGATAATTCTAAGCAAATATTTATTGCACCTTAAATCCAGTTTATATGTCAAAAACTATAGTTCATTACATTTTTATACCTTTACATTTTCGAATATATAATTATATTTATATTGTTTTATCATTTTGAATATATATTATTTATAAATTTTAACAATTTGAAAAAAAATTAAAATAGTTTGAAAAATCATTTTCAAATTTCAAAAAGATTTTTTTTTTTAAATGAAAAATTGAATTTTTTATAAAAAGTTTGAATTTAAAACATATAATTCAAAATTACTGAAAATATTATTTTTATTATTCTTTTATTACTCTTTATATATCTATAAAGCAAATTTGTCTCTTTAATGAAAAATCTTTTGGTAAGCCAAATTGATGAAAATCTATACCAATCTAAAGAAGTTATGATCAAATTTTATAAGTCAATATATATACATTTTCACAATCCACATAATTTTAAAAATCTATAAGCTCTTAAAATTCACAAACTCTATAAATATTCATCTCCCAATATGCAATTCAAAACTAATAATTGCATGCAAAACAAATCAGAGAAAATATATATCGATGGTAAGTACTTCAAAAGTAATCAGATTTAACAGTTAACTATTAACCATTTTGGTGCCTTCAGAAGATTCTTGTGACTTCGTTTAAAGATCAGAAAGGTGAAGTCAATAACCTTCTCCGGCTTATCGTTTTTGACTCAGATCGCTTCTGATTCGACATGCAAACATGACTGAAATGAAAATGTTTTTAAATGTATTGAACTTAGAGATTTGTAAACAATAGAACTACTGAATCTATTTAAAAAGAAAAGTGAGAGATGATTACTTGCTAGAGATTGGAGAAGATAAGCTTTTGTCGGTGGATCTAGAAATCTCAATCGTCATTTTTAGTTTTTCATTTTTAGTTTTGTAGAGAGACTTTTGTTTTTTTTTCATCCAAGAGTTTTCTGTTTATAAAAATCATGTTAACAAATGTTGTCAGTAAACAAAAATGACATCTTTACCCAAATAGACCCATCGTGAACCCACTAGACCCATATTGTATAAAATATATTTATCGAAAATCCATTAAAAACCCTGTTTTCTTTTTTTAAGTATAGATGGACATTTAAGAATTAAACAAATTAATAAAATAGATATTACTAATAACAAATAAATTATATGGGAAATGTACTAATTTTTTTTTGTTATTTTAATTTTTAAACAAAATTACATAATCTTATAATTATCAAAATTTGAAAAAACTTTATAAAAGAAACAAATCCCGCACTTTAAATAATTTAATATAATAGAATTGAAAAATAAACTGTTGATTTTTAAAAATTATATGATGATAATTTTATACCTTTAAAATAATATTTGAAATCTAGTAATAATTTAAAAACTTAAAAAACCTAAAAAGTAGAACCATATTAGATAATAAAGCTTTGTAAATTATGTATCCACACCAGTAACAATTTGTCAAACATAAAAAATCAACCCAATTAAAATATTAATTCTAATATATTAAACACATAATATTATAATTAACAAATATTTGATTTGTAAATTTAATTTTTATAGAAACAAATCTCGCGCTTTTAAAATGTGGATCAAGATCTAGTGAGTCATTGTTTATATATAAAGTCTCTGTTCTTCCACATTAGCTTCCATCATAACCCTTATCTCTCTGTCTTTCTCTTCTCTAGAACATATCATATTCTTTTTTACTCTCTCAAAAAATGAAATACTCTTTGTGTTTCGTCTTATCCCTTCTCGTTATTTCTTTCATGCTTCTCTTTGCCACAGGTTCATTATTTACATCATAGTAGTTTAAAATTTTCACACATACATATAGAAAATATGTACATTTTGTGTGTATAGTCTATATACATCCATCGTATAATAACATACTAGAACTTGACCCGCACTTCGTGCAGATATTTAATTTTATATTTAAATTTGTGTTATACCTAATATTATATTTTGCAAATATATTCGTATTTGAAAATGTAAATGCTATATTTGTACTTAATTTTATATGTTTGCGTGTTAGCGTAAAATATATCACCGATATTGGGTATCATATAAAAAACCTAACATGTATATAATTAGATCTATGTCTAAGATATATAGCGAACAATTTTTTTAATGAAAAGTACGAAAACAGAAAATTATGAATTAGCATGCTATTATTAATGATATATTAGCTATAACATTTCTAAGAAAATAAAATGATTGTTAAACTTCTATCAAATTTGGAACATATAAAAATTAAAATTTGTAAGAAAATAAAATGAAAATATAAATTTGATGTAACTGATGAGAAATTATAAATGGGTTTAAGTTTATGTACATTTAAACCATGTCCGTGCGGATACTTGTTTTTATTTTCATAAATAAATATTTAGTTTGTCTAAGTTATAAAATATATTTTAAAATTTTACATTAAATAATTATTTAATATGACATTTATAAACATAATAATTACATAGTTTATATTGATAATTTTGTTTTATCTTGTAAATCGTCAATTGTATCACCACCATTCATAGAAAATGACCCACACAATTGGTAAGTTAATATATTTATATTAAATTTATTATGATCAGTTTAAGAAATGTTTTATTAATTTTGAAAAAGACATAGAAAACATAAAATTAGGAGTAATTATTACTTCATTACTTTTGGAAAAGACAAAGATTACTAAAAATAAGTTTATTTAATTACTTCAGTGGTATATAGTTGTAAATAAGTTGTAAGCCTAAGGGGTAATTTTTATTGGTACTGTATTTTAATAATATAGATAGTATACGTCTAGCCTCTAATATTTAAAATACTATATGCCTGTTTACACTTCTTATGTGCGAGTGTGTCTAAACATATATCATATGTCATGTTTTACCTTATTCTACATTTGAAGTATAAGAACGTACACAGACATAACCAAATGTGTTTTTATTTTATTTTTTGAACTTAAATGTGTTTTTATTTTATTTTTCGAACTTAAATGTGTTTTTATTTTCTAGAGATGGATCTGGTGGAAGCAAGAACTAATGAGGTACCAAGCAGGACTTTCCAAGGTTGGTGCGTGTTAGAAACAAAAAAATGCATTCCCGCCTGCATCAAAGAGCATTACGAAGGAGGTCGTTGCCGAAAGTACAGATGTTATTGCGTTACCAGTCCCTAGCATTTATGATGCATCATGTTAATTACTCTAAAATATATGTTTCGTTAATAAAATATTTTAATATTTTATCTATACTATTTTCTAATTAAAATAATTAATGGATATTGATAAGTTCTTGGTTTGACACTACTTTTTGGTTTTCTACATAATTTTTTATTGACATTGCAAAAAGAAAATTTTGGATTCTCTAGCTATTTTCACCCATGTGATTAAATAAGTCATATATAATATCTCATTGTATAACATATTTAAACAACCATGTAAGACGTAATAAACTAATAATTACAAAACATGATATGCAATTCAAAACTTAGCTTTCTTGAAATCAATACTATTAAAAGAGAAGTATTATTTTTATCTACTATAAAAAGTCACATTAGGTCCGTATAATCAATTACATATATTTTATTATTTACATTAATTTATAAAAATATAATATTTCTACAAAATTTAAATATTTATAAAGATATTAATAATAAATAAAAAATAACTGTAATTTAAAATTAATTTTAGATATTACAAAATCTGCTGAGAAAAATCTAACAAAATTTTTACTAATTTTTTTAAAACAGTGATTAATTTCGTAATTAATAATATTATTAATTTATCTTATATAATTTTTATTATAAAACAAAACAAAATAAACTATATGCTATTTTAAAAAAATTATAATTATATTATATCTAGGATATTAAAATAAAATAATAAATGTATTAAATATGGAAATTAGATCGATTTGGCAAATTAACATATTTAAAAATATTACTTTCATTTAGGTAAATAAACAAATATCATTCACCATTTAAAAGGTTTAAATATCATTCAACGTTTAAAAAGATTAAGATTCGTAAATTGTTATATTTTTATACAAACAAAACAATTGTTGACATATGTTAAACTTTTATATATATAACAATATATTATTATTTTTAATCACAAAAATATATTATCTAAATAGATTATATATTAAATATAATAGTATATAATTAACCTTTTGTTTACAAAAATATACGCTAAAGTATATTTTAAAATACAACATGAAAATATAAATTATCTTATAAAATTGTTCTTTCTATAGTATAACTAAACAAATTTTAAAAATGTATTGTATGAAAACTTAATTTAAAAAAAAACAAATTGAAGTAAATTCACTATTTGATTATTTCATATTATGAATTTATTGCATCAAATTCAAAAATATATTAGTATCGACTATCGAGTAACAATTAATTAAAAGTAAAATGTATAAAGCAAATGACTATATATGAATAATAAAGAATCAGAAATCCAACTAAAAAGATTATAGAGTTACATAATATATACACTAAAATGTAAATCATATATTTAAAACATTTATTAATAATATTAAAATAATGTTGACAAAAATAATAATAATATTAAAATAATATATTATAAAATAAAATGTTATCCGGACAGTTTAAATTAATTAATGAAAGTAAAACATTTCCAACTAATCACATTTCAGTCAAACTGTTTTTAATCATTAGTGGGCGGTTCCGATGGTGATACCCAGGCCTATTGGTCATTACGATTTAATATTTTGAGAATCTAGAACAATGTGAAATGTCAAAACTCAAACAGTCAAACGTAAACATATTCTACTCACATAAAATATGTAAAATACGAGTTTGGATATGATTAATATTTCGGGAGGAGATTCATTTGTTGAAAATATGTTTGATGTACTAAATATAGTTAGTTTAATGAATTCTATCTTAAACTTTTGCACTTTTACTAGATTATACGTTTATTCTTTGACAAGACTGATTTTCAAATGTTTTAAAAGGTTAATGATAATCAGGATTCTGGATTAAAGCTAAGCATAAAAGCTAAATTATGTATAAAATTTTGAAGAATCAAGATTCTGCAATTAAGTAGTTTATGGATAAATTATTAATTTTTGTTTTAAATAGCCAGAACTACATAGAACCAGACTAACTGTAATTAAAATCAACAAATTTAGAAAACAAACCGTTTGTTATCCAACTGAGTCTTCACACCGGTAAATTTCATCGAGCATCGTAACCGATCGGTAACTTCACAATGATCATTTATCCGGTCCCTTTTGACCTATGATTCGTCATTGGTAAATAGTATTAAATACAGTTATATAGTAATAAATTACATTATACTACAACTCTACAAGTTTGGTGAATGGTATAGCAGATGTTTTAACATAATAATAGCCAATAATGCTTATTGCTTGCCGACATATACTACTGCATCAATCGCGCTTCTTGGGACCAATGCAACAACACCAACACTAAATCACGGATTGCAAAAAGAACCTTTTTCCTTTTTGATACTCCATAAGGTTAAAAAAAAATAATTGGGATAGGATGCAAGAAAGTTTTAACTGCACTGTGGATTTTGGTATTTGAATTTATTCAGCCGACGTTACAGGGTTTCTTTTAGGGGTGGACGTAAGGCGAATACTTGCATTTTTGCGTATACTTGATACTTGCATTGCCTTGAACGAGTAATGAATTTTTGGATTTGTACTTGCCTTGTCGGAAACAAGTACTTGATATTTCAAATACTTGTTCTAAAATATGTTACTTGCAAGTTACTTATCTTGTTCGGTTACTTATTACTTACAAATACTTATTAATTATTTTGATATATTTTCAAATTTCTAAGAATTACTTGATAAATAATATTCTAAGAAGGTTATGAAATTTCGTTTTGTTTACTCGACTTGGTAAAACCGCGGGAATTATTTCAAATAAAATATCTGCATCTAATATTAAAAAAAAAATATAATACATATATTTCAATATGAAAGTATTGTTTACTTCTTACAACAAAGAAATATCAGTTTATGACTTTGGTTTTTATGGTTTAATTATCATTTTTCAGTTATAAAAGTAGCAAGTAATATCAAGGCGTGTCGTTAATTTTTTTATGATACTTGTCGTTAATTTTTTTATGATACTTGTTACTTGCCTTGTACTTGCAATAAAACTGAACGTCTTGATACTTGACTTGGTAACAACGAGTACTTGAAAAAACGAGTCGAGTACGAGTCAAGTAACGGGTATAAGGCAAGTAACGAGTATTCGTGTCCAGTCCTAGTTTCTTGGCCACTTTTTGCGCGTGGACCCCACCAAAAACACAAGAAACATGCTTTCAAGTAGTCAGATGAAGAACCGTTTTTTTTTGTCTCTTGTACTGTTCGCGGGCTCCACCGACACGTGGCGGCCCGTGATTGGTGCGGTTTTTTAATATATTTTTTTTAAAATCAGACAAAAGAAAAAAAAATTTGAAGAAACCCATGGATAAAGATTAGGCCTAGGACTTATTATTCGAGATCCGGATTCGATCCGAGATCCGCTCCGGATCCGCTCCAAAAATAGGATATTAGGGGCGCCCGGATCCAAATCCGGATAGTAAAATCAAGGGTCCGTCCAAACCGAATCCGGATCCGGATATCTTAATTTTTTAATTTTATTAATAATTAAATTTGATATATTAATATTTATTCATAAAATTAGTTTATAATACTATATTTTAATTTTTAAATATTATATTCATATTTATATTTATAAATCTTGTATAGGTATTTAATTTATGTATTATTTTAAAATTTTAATATTTTTAAAATATTATTTTTATTTTATTAATTATTTTATGAATCCGAATCCGGATCCGATATCCGCTGATAGTATGATAACTAGACGGATATCCGGAATCCGCATATTCGGAAGTCCCGAATCCGGATCCGGATACCCCAAATTTTCCGGATATCCGGATCCGTGCCACCCTTAATAGAGATGTTCTTATACCGTTGAGATTAGTTTTGGTAAGTATCTATTCTGGTTTATTACCAGTTCATTTGTTGAATAGTCAATGTATTATACAAGTCAAAACTCAATATTATACAAGTCAACGGATGGAGAGTATCTCATTTACTATTTTTTTTTTAAGTAAAAATTGGAATTTATCTTTTCTCTAAGCGTTAGGACACGTCAAAAGATTCTCGTAGGAGTCAACGGCGCTTGACGGAACAGCGACCATCACTTTAACGGCGTCGCTCTGTTCAGGAACCGGAAGCAACAAACAGTAACGGTCGCAGCAAACCGATCCCACGTGAACCGGTTTACCAAACCCGAAATCTAGCCGCTCTAAACCGAGACGTGACCACTGCGACACTATCAAGACTCCGACCGAGTCAGGACACGCTCTCGCCTTGCTCACGGCTTCCACCACCGATCTGACGTGTTCGTCGCCGACTCGCTCCTTCGCTTGCTTCACGAGCATCGCCGCGTGGCTCAACCCTTTCTCCGTCAGATCTTTCACGGTGGTCTGCGCGCACCCGACGACGAAGGCGTTCCCGTAGAACCCACCGGGTAGACTCGGTCTGACTCGGTCACGGACGTTGATGCTGAACAGAAGCTTGGTGATTTGGCTCGAGGGGAGGTTCAGCGATCTCGCCCAGCTCCGCCACACGTGCGCGGAGAGCACCTCGAACGATGTGTGTTTAGAACTGGACTCGCCGAGTTTCTTGAGCTGTACAAGTCTCTGTCTTTCGAACACTACCGACGTCGGAACGAGTCTTTCGGCGTTGAACCGGTTTACGAAGCCGCATAGGTCGGGAACCCGGTTGAACTCGGGGTGGTTTAACGAGTCACGAACCGGAGACGGGTTAAGCAAGTGGCGATCCCACAAGTGTTTACGCTTTGACTCGGTCTGACTCAGCGAATCTCGGGATAGCTCGGCGAAGAAGGTGAGAAACTCAGCGCTTCCGATCCCGTCGGAGACGCAGTGGTTGACACCGACGGCTAGCGCGGCAGCGCCGTCTCTGAGCCAAGTGAGCTGGACGACGAGAGGTGGAGCACCGGCGAGGACGTCGATGACGTTGAGGGAGAGAAGCTTTCTCCAGCTAGTCACGTGCCGGGGAGGTTTCTGAAAGTCGAGGCACGTGAGGTGGTCAGAGACGGCTTCGAGAAAGAGAGCACCTTGGCCACGGCAGTTAACCTCGAGGCTTCCGACGCCGGTGTCACGGACGCGGCCGGAGAAAGGGAAGTAAGGAACCAGAGCGCGAGAGAGTGCTGATTTGAGACGATCCGAGAGAGAAACCGGGTCGGAAACGGGTGGGTAAACGAGGAGGTATTCGATGGTGAAGCGGAGGAAAAGCTGAGAATCTAAGGCAGAGAGAGACAGAACAGTAGATGGTGTTTGGTCGGAAGGAGTAATGACTGTGGCTTCTTTCACATGGACTAGTAGTGATCCCATTATACTTTTTCTATGATGCTCTGTTTTTTAATTTCTAAGGTGGGTCTCGGCGGTGTGTGTTATATATCTACATTCACGGAGAGAGAGATAGTAGGGTAATATTGTAATTTAAGGATTCTTTTTAAACATGGTATGTGTCTTGTGTAGTTGTGTGTTGTAACCTGCATATGTAGTCTTTGTTGATGAGAAAGTGTTACAAGTTAAGTGGACACTGCTTTTTTTTTTCAGCAACAATACAGATTCATATTGATGCTGTGGATCAAACTGGTGGAACTGAATCCACATGAACGACATAAGACGATTGCTTTCGTGTACTACATGCAAGACAAACCGTTTTTGTATTTTGCGTTCGTGGAACATGGATAATCACCGAGTAATTGAAACTTCTCTTCAAAATTTTTATATCTTCAAAATAATTTGTAAAGGCTAGCCATTCTTCTGATTTCGAAATCATCTTCACTAGCTGCGAGCAATCTGTTGCAAAAATACTGACGTAAATTCCGCATGCATTCCATGGACCAGATGAGAGCCTCAATCTCTGAATATAAAGGAAATAGACTCGCTCTTGTATTTCTTGCATCCATTAAGCCCTCGAAGCCTTCTAAAGTACTGTACCACCCTTGACCTGAGAAAATGTCATTTTCTTTCCAAGACCCATTCGAAAACACCACCTGCCCGGGATAGCCGGTACAGATGGTATGAATGTTAATCTAGATTGCTCCACTATCTGACTAAGGGAACTCTGCGCCTCCTTCCAAAGACAGGACTCCGATTCAGCCAACTAAAGGATATCCCTTGGATCAATATCCAGATTTACTAAAAACTTTATTATTTCGCACCTTCTAAATATACCATAAGATCCAAGCAAAATGGTGATCTTCGATTACCGGAGGGACCCGCCAAAATAAATGATCCATATTTGCAAATAAAGAATTGTTTGGAAAGATAATTGGATTTGATGGAATCCTCGAAAGGGCCCAGACTTGAACCGCATGTGGGCATTCGAAAAACACATGATTTATGGATTCTTCTTGATCTCCGCATCTAGTGCACGTAGTGTCTCCCTGTATTCCTCTAGCCTTAAGATTCTTCTTTACCGCCAGGCATCCTGACACAATCTGCCATAAGAAATGTTTTATCTTAGGTGGACAACGAATTTTCCAGCAAAATGCCTTCAAAGGGACGATGGAAGGACCCAATTCTGGTAGGGCTCTTTCCCTATCCGGATACACCCTTTTCGAGTTGATAGGCCGATTTTACCGTATACCTCCCATTATTAGTGAAGTGCCAGCCATCACGATCCATTGTCTGAGTTCTGCTTAAAGGAATACTTAGTATAATATTCACATCTTCAGGGTCTACCAGGCTCTGAATTGTCTGTATATTTCATGTTCTCGATTTTTCATTGATGACTGAATCTACCTTGAGGTCCGGATAGAGATTATGTTGATTTTTATTTGCTGGTCTCAGGCGAGTGGATGGGATCCAGGGATCATTCCATACTGAGATAGACGAACCGGATCCTACCCTTCTGATTAGTCCTTTGCTTACCAGAGATCTAGCAGAGACAATACTTCGCTATCCGTATGATGACGAATATGAACAGATTGGTTCCAAAGGCGATACATTCCTGAAATACCGACATTTGAAAACCCGAGAGAATATAGTCTGAGGTTTCTCTATTAGTCTCCAAAATTGCTTTCCAAGCACAGCTGTATCAAAATCTGTAAGGTCCTTAAACCTCAGTCCTCCATCTTCCTTGGACAGACATATTTTGTCCCATGACTGCCAATACATACCCCGCGTAGAACCTCCTGGACTCCACCAGAACTTTGCCACTGCACTCGTAAGCTTCTTGATTACTGTTTTGGGAATGTGAAAACTATACATTACATGATTTGGTAATGCTGTCACTACTGATTTTATAACTACTTTCTTTCCTCCCTTAGAAAAGAACTTGAAAGTCCGTCCATTAATCCTATTATCTAGCCTCTCTTGAACGAAGCCGAAAACCCGGACTTTAGATCCTCCTAGATTTTCAGGTATTCCCAAATAGAATCTCATCCCACCTTGATTTTGTATTACCAGTATTTCCCGAAGTTCCTGCCTGATTGGTTCTTCAATTTTGTGTCCAAATTGAATAGACGATTTATCAAAATTGATCTGCTGTCGTGATACCCCTTCGTACTCCTTTAGAATCCTAAGAATTGTCTGGCACTCCTCTTTTTGTGCTCTACAGAAAAAGAGACTATCATCTGCAAAAAGCAAATGTGAGATAGCAGGGCATGCCCGAGCAACCTTAATACCTGTCAGGTGTTTTTCCCGTTCAGCTTTTTTAATATTTGCAACCAGCGCTTCCGTGCACATTATATAAAGATAAGGAGATAATGGATCCCCTTGCCGAAGTCCTCGCTGAGGGATTATATTTCCTTTTGGGTGGCCATTCAGCAGAATCATATATTGTACCGAGGAAATACATTCCATGATGAGCTTAATTCAATGATGATCAAATCCCATTTTGGATAGTACCTTTTCAATGAAAATTCATTCCACTCGATCGTAAGCCTTACTCATATCCGTTTTAATTGCCATAAATTGATTTTGGCATGACTTGTTTGTACTCAATTCGTGGAATATTTCCTGAGCAATGAGTATATTGTCCGAGATCAGCCTTCCGACCACGAAGGCTGATTGAGTTTCTGAGATAAGTGAAGGAAGACATGTCTTCAGTCTCTGGCATAAAACTTTTGAAATGATCTTATATCCTACATTGCATAGACTGATGGGTCTTAGCTCTTTCATCTTTGTAGGCCTCTCCGTTTTAGGGATTAAGCATATGTTTGTCGTATTCAACCTTGTATCCAAGCTTCCGGAAATTATGAAATTGTTGACCATGTCCAGTAGCTCCTTTTTGATGATATGTCAGGAATGTTGAAAAAACAAAGCCGTCATTCCATCCGGTCCAGAAGCTTTTTTTGGGTGCATCATAAACAAAACCTGATGAACCTCCTCCTCAGTTGCTAATCTGATTAATCTCTTATTCATCTGTGGAGTAATGGTTGGTGTTACCTCCTCTAAAAAGCTTTCAAATTTTTCCGGGGAGGTACTGGTTTTTTTTTCTTTCAATTTAGAGCATAGTGGATAATGCTCCATATGTTTATACCTTCCGTTTAATATACGACACTAAAGAGAGATAAACTACTTTTATGGATATTGAAAAGATTTCGACGAATATTTGGTTAATTTGGGGATATTTGCTTGATCCGGAGACATTTTGTGTATCAAAGTTGATGGATAGTACGGTTTGGTGGGTGGTTGATCACGCATATGAATACAGTCTACTCGAATACGTACACACGACGAATCCAATAAGGAGGTAAATAATTTGAATAAATATATGTACTGACTACTAACTGGCAGTGGTTTAAAAAACAAAAGTATTCAAAAATTAAGTTAGTATTTTCATTAGGTTAATTTTCTCTGTTCTCCTTAGTATTAGTTGATCTTAGTAAATGATTTATTGCGGTATTTTTAAAATTCCTAAAATCTTTGAATTTATGTGTTAAATGAAAGAATAAAATTGACCAAATATTAATAGTTTTGTATAATTGTATCTATGTTAACAAATGTGCAAATAATCAACTACATTATGGTCTTGGCCCTATGAAATATATTGTTTACTGAAATACGGGTTGCACAAATGATATACATATACTATTAAATTTTAAACTCTAGATACAAAATTATTGGATCATGCCCGTCATGGGATCGAACTATTTATTGAAAGTGGTAAGAATTGGTCTAAATTAACCTATTTGTGTAGGTAATCTAAACACAATAAGTCGACAAAACTAATCTAAAAGCAAGAGTTGTAGACTGAACCTCTTTCTTTTAAGTTAATCTATGAGTATTTGATCAAAAAAAAAAAAAGCAAGAGATAAAAGAACGGGACTTCTTCGGCTAAGTTCGATTCCATGAAAAAAATTAAAATTCATAATTGAAAGGCTTTTAAAAGAAAAAAATGTATATAAGCGACCTATTAATTATTAAACGTTACATGTTTATTGTAATGATTTGGATGTTTTTCTTCTTTTTATTGAAATAACCGTGAGAATAAAATTGGTTGTGGTGGCGGGTTACACTATGATGTGCCTTGGTGTTTGGGCGTTGGCGCATGTCTTCAGCAGTGGAAGATTTGGTGCCAAGATTCTCTTGGAATAACTTTATCGGACAGTGACAAAAATATATTCATGGAATATTAAATGAAATATATATACCCTTCCATAATTATGCAAACATAAGAGAGTAAACATCACTGCTTATTTCCTTGGTTTTCTAATTATAGTCATCTTATAGTAATGTTTATTATCACAACATGTGTTTGACAAAAACACATAACTATTTTGAACATCTAAGTTCCTAATAAACATAATTTCGCAGCAATGAATTATTTAAGCAATTATTCGATAAATTCAGTAATATTTTTCATAGTAAAAAAATTGGCATGTAGCTAATGTACTACTACGGAAAGTAACCCTAAAAGAAAATGCAATGCCTCTCTCTCTCTACCATGAGCCATGTGTTATATACCAGAAAGATCATTAAAGACTTTGATTTTTCAAATGGTTAGCATTCGAATCAATATAAATAAACGATATGTGCACTTTAACTAAAATCACATGTATAGATAATTCAAAAGCAACGCCACTTTTATCTTTAAATTTCCTTGAATCACCGTAGTGGTCTTGTCAATTCTAGCATGGGCCCATAAAATATTTAACATGATCACTCGTATAGTATATATGATATAAAGATTCTTTTCAATGACGATGGAACAGTGTACTTCGGCCCTGCAAAATTACCCCTTGTTATTCATAATCCAAAATGTGATGAGTAGAGCCTAGAGTCGAAGATGCAAGCACCGATCAAATCTTACTACGACATGAGTTTCGAATAAGAAAGAAGATGAATTGAATGCAGATATCTTATTGTGATGTTTATGTATTATTTACATTACAATGTCTTTAGATTATATGCAAGATATTATGTCTTTTCATCAAAATAAATAATTAAGATGGTGGGACACATTTAACATTCCCATTGAATAGAAGATTAAAGGATGATTCGGCAATCCAGATAAATGGGTTTGAATTGTTTGATTCTGTTCATGAAAAGAAATAATGAAGATTTGGGAAGATTTTGTACCAAGAAAAATAAGGTGAGAAGATTGCTTTATGGGGACAAGCTAAAAGGGTGACTTGATATGGTATGCACATGTAACATGTTGCGGTAGTCATTTTTCGGTTGGGAACACTCAAAGAATCTAGATTCTAGCTAGAGTAAGTCATCTACGAGCTTTTGGTCGTATATATTATAGAGTAGATGCATGCTGACAAGTGAAAGGCAATTTCCATATAATAAACGTCTTGTTCGTGTCGGTAACACCAATGACACGTTAATTAGAAAGAGAAGCGAAGCTGAGTGATGAAAATGAAGGTAGAAGTTATGTTTTATGACTTGTGTCACTCGTATTTTTAGGGTTGCTACTTTTTCAAGAAGTCGTCGCTCCTCTTCCACACTTTCACAAGTTGATGTATGTACCGTCGTTTGGTTTTGTTGCGCAAAGACAATGACCACAAAAAGGTTAGATGTAGTAGATGCCGTGGAAAGGTTACAGTGATCTGATAATCATAATATTAATGCACATATTTTCCATCCAACAAGAATTTGGTAGGCCCAGGTTTTGAGCATTGGGCAAGTAGCTACCATCCCTTCTCATAAAATAGATTGATACTTCTAATTCCGACAAACGCTTTGACAACTTGTTAGTATCGATTTCCTTTGATATATTAGATCGATAGTACATTATTCTCGTACATGTATTAATATTGTTTGTATTTTTAATCATATTAAGTACTTTGTCATTTCAGCTAAACATTTAACCATAAAGAAACATACTGGGTTCTTAGCTTTATTAATCAAAAAGAAATATGATGGCGTCGCATCGATGAATATCATTCGATACAACATAAATATAAAATCAGCGTGACCTTTGTTATACATCGGATGTGAAACTAAGCTAAGGCTCCTTTGAAAATGACACTTAAGGATAATATACATATAGATGTTCATGTTTACATATACAGAACCCTCACACATACACACATATAAATGCACTTATGTATTCACAAACACATTAATATATATAAATGTATATATTTACATTGAGATACAATCAAGGAAGTGGAAGATTTGAGCGTTAACATTATTTTGGTGTAAATTTGAGCATGAACATGTAAAGCCGGTCTGGCGGCAGGGGCGGAGGCATGTTGAAGCGAGGGGGTCATCTGACCCCACTTGATTTTAATTATCTATAGTGTTCTGTCCAAATTTCAAGCATTGACCCATATGATTTTTTAACTGACCCCTATATTTTGTGAAAACCACATTACTCCAACTAAAAAAACTGTATTATCATCTTAATTTTAAATAAATCCATATAATCAATTTTAGCTATACAAAATAGGTTTCTAAATAAAGTAAAATATCATGTATTTGTATTCATTTCCCTTGTTTTAATTGCAGAGCATACTAAAATAAATGGTTAACAGCTTAAAAATAAAATTAACGGTATATATTTGTCTTTTTTAGATAAATTATTCATAGGTCTGATGTTTACAAACATATTAAAACAACTATCCTTTGATTCAGATTCTAATACTGTATAATAAAATAATAACTTATATAAATGTCATGAGATGATATTTTAATATAAACTAATTTAAACTAAATTATTAGCTCTAATTATAATATTTAACTCCTAACCACCTTTAACATTTTCAGCAATAATAAATAAATTAAAATTATATGTAACAATAATCCAAAATATTACTTTATATATTTTTAAAATTACATGTAATAGTAATCCAAAAAATTATTCTATTATTTTATTTTAATATTTTTAAGTACTCCATTTGTTCCTAAAAGATCCATAATTTAGAATTTTCACACTTATTAAGAAAATATATCAAATTTTAGTTACCAATACATTATTTTCCGTAATCAACTATTTTCCACAAGTTTTCACCAATAGAATTTTAATAAATGCAATTATGTTTTTTGAAGTTCAGTTTACATTTAACTTGTTGTCAAAAAAATTTTACATTTAATTTATACATTGAAAATATGAAAAATGTATCTTTTTGAAACAAATTTTTTTTCTAAAACATGAACTTTTAGAAACAGAGGAAGTATAAAATTGACCCGATTGAAAAAATTCAGCCACTGTCCGGCGGTCACCGGCTTTTTAATGACTTCGCGATCATAATTAATGCAAAGAATGGCTGTAAAGTTGAATCTATTAAAGAGAGAATTTGTCTTCATGTTTGCCATAGCTTTCATGTGGTCAAAGATTGGTCGGCAGAGACATTTTCATTTGCATGGTGACAAACTTATAATGCGTAAATCTTCCAGTACGTTATTTTATAGCATCTTACGTACAAACTGTGTCAAATCTATATAATGTGGGTTTAGAATTTTCTGAGAAAAAATGAACTTGGATACAAACAAGAACTGAATTAAGGACTCTTAATTATTCTTTGGCAATAGCAAAAGCGAGGAACAAAGATTGTTTACGAGCACTTTATCAAAAAAAAAAAAAGATCGTTGACGAGCATATACCCTAATACTTATACATAAAATAATTCCATCATCTTTAATATTTGTAGCAACTTTCCAATTTGTCTGTGTTTATCGAACTAAAGTTGCTCCAAATAATTAAAGACGATGGGAAACATATATGTTGTATAATTTTTGTTTGGCATGAGCTAGATTAGATTAGATTAGATATGATTTTGCATCTTTACCCCAGCACTTTGTTTTTGTTTTTTCTTGATGTGATAAGCATTGCTTTCTTCTTCTTTCTATCACAACCCCTCTTTCCGTTATCTTCTTTCTCGGCTTCTTTAGTTATCTTTACAACCATACCAAAAGGATTCCTTGCAAACAATTGACTCCAAGTCTTTTCACACAAAAAAAAAAGACGAGATATTCTTCAAAAGTGAATCTTATTCCCAAGATCATATCTTTGGCTTTTGTTATGTTTTTGTTACGTAGTGTTAATAAAACTTACAGTTAATAGTCTTCAGTGTAACACATATTGAAATATTAATTGGTTAGTTTTCTTCATATAGGTTTTGTTAACATATTACTTTTGTTCATTATCATATTCATAGACCACAAAAAGATTTTCGTGAGCAAGTGAGTTTTTTTTTGGCAGCTAAAGCTACTTTCTATTAGTACAATTTTTAAGTTCTAATCTTAATTAAATGGATTTTAAGGAAAAGGTTTCCAAATAAAATTAGAATTTGATAACCACTTTTTTAAGAAAAATACTAAGGTTGTAACTCGTAAACATGTTTAGGAATTAGTGGAATAAAGATTAATGGAATAACATGAATGGAATGTAGAGAAAAAATGGAATAGAGTCATTCCATTCATTCCTTGTCAATTTTTTTTGTGGAATGATTCTCTTTGTAATTTGTCTATTAATTTTTGGAATTGATGGAATGATCATTCCATTCAAGAAAAATGGTGATTTTTTTTTGGAATTGATGGGATAGGTCATTCCATAGCATTCCATTCCAAATATTGATAATCCAGTTGCACCCTAAAATTCAAAACAGTAGCTACGTTCTGAACTTTGAAACATTAACTAAAGTGTTTTTGTTCAATCAGCTAAGGTGCTCAAAAAGATAGTATCAATTTTCAGGTATCTATTAAAATTCTTATTTGGTTTATATTACTTACCTTTTTTTTTTGATCAAACCAGGTTTATATTACTTACCTAATTTTACACTTTTTCAAGCAAAAAAAAAAGGGTATGAATTTGGTACAAATTTCTTTTCATTGCTCACTCACATCTGTAAATAACCTAATCCCTATTGAAAAGGCGCATTCCCCTCATATTCATGATAAATACAAATTATACAGTGCCTTCAGAAACCTAAACGAGTGTTAATTAATGGGCCGTATTTCTTTAAATAGGCCCCTCATGATACCATGAAGGCTAATTTCTTCTTTTTAATGGCCCATAAATCGACATATCACCCGATCTTGTATCGCTCATGAGGAACAATACATTTATGAGCAAACACACAATTCTATCAAATATGACAATATGCCATACCTATAGAAATTCTTTAGACAATCTTACAGAAAAAAAAAAACTACCTAAAATTACTCGACACTAACACGCTTCTTGATTCGACTTCAATTTATATTTATATATTGATGAGATGCATACATCTTTGACACAGATCCAAGAATTAGAACTCTAGGTTTAACCAAAGTTATTTGACTGTAGTGACACCTGTTGTGACGACCTGTTCCGTGGACCTATCCGTCCTGTCAACCCAGGCTCACAGTGCTGCAGCGCATCAATCTCAACCTTTTCATTATGAGTTCTCATTAACTCCTTAGGTTGTTGGTGCGCCTCAAACCCAGGACCTCATCCTTTAACAATCTTTCCACATGATAAGTTTTCACCAATTGAGCTGCACCAATAACCTACCGGTGGATGTGGAGGCGTTTCCTCCCATGGTAAGGGGTTAAGATCGGTGCCTTGCAGGGCTGTGAGCCAGAAATGGATCGTCACATAAAAATCGATTTTTATGTGACGACCTGTCTCATGGACCCACCCGTCCCGTAGATCTCAGGCTCACAGCGCTGCAGCGCATCAATCCCAACCCCTCCATTATGAATTCTCACTAACTCTATAATTAGATGGTTGGCGTCCCTCAAACACAAGACCTCACTCTTTAACAACCTTCCCATTAGACAAGCTGTCACCAATTGACAACCTAATTATAGAATTAATGAGATTTCATAATGGAGAGATTGGAATCGATGCACTGCAGCGCTGTGAACCTGAGGTATACGGAACGGGTGAATCCACGGGACAGGTCGTCACACTGGTGTTCTTGCACCGAGACCACTACATCTTCTACACAATTCATGCTTGACGGCTAACCCTAAATTTTATATTCGTTCCTTTTTAATACTTACATTTTACTCCAAAATATTGAATTTTCATATCTTGGATATCTTCAATTCTTCTTTACTTGAACTATACGATATTCTTCATATATTATTCGTTTATTCAGTCTCCACCAGAAACAATATGACACATCAAACCATCTCATATACTTACATCTTCAGACGTCATTCTAATTCATGTTACACAATTTCTTAGGTGGGTTTAGCTGCACAACATAGTGCTAACAACATTCAGAAAGTAATGCTGAAATAAAATATTTGAAATGAAAAGTTAAAATAAAATTTGAAATTAGACAAAGGGAAAAAGGAGGTGAAATAAACAATTAGTGCCCCATTTGGCATGTGCCATTTGCCATTTGGAGGCAGTCCTTAATTAAAAAGGAAACAAGGCAAAACACGTCTTTATTGTCTTCTTACACTTCTGTTCCACATGACAACAACAAAGACAATAAAATATAAATAGGCTTATTTGCTGTTAGTTTAATGCATCTCCCGACGTATTAGCTTTGCGTTCACAAGCTGGGATACGCATCTGGGATACGCGACGACGATGCGGACTTTTCGTGAGATTTGAACTGATACGATCGTATAATGATCATATGACGCGTGACGTCATAAAAGATCGTCTCGATCAACGAGGAAACCTATTATGACCACTAACCACGCGTATCACGTACCTCGCCATGTTATTCCCGCTTATGTTGGAGTATATTTTATCGAGTTTTACATTCCAAAAACAGGTTAGAAATCTAGTTTCCGATTCGCCACAAGCATGAATCAGATAGAAATTTAAAATACTTAGTTACATGGTCAATGCGCGCGCATTAAAGGCTAGCTATCATCGTCAGGTACATGCCATTGCCAGCTCTTTGCACGCTATTTATGAGCCATCTTCAGTCCTTTTCTATTCTTTATAGACATAATGGGAAAATCTTTTCGGATATGCTTCATTTAATACCAAACAAACTTAAATTAGTAGTGCTAGTAGAAACTAAACGCAATCATTTGTTTATATATATATGTGACTGTGACCATCCCTATCCCGCTTTCTGCACATGCGAGTATGATATGTGCAAGTGCATAGCATATGCTTCTAAATTTATTAATTACGTATGACTTGAAATGCAATTAACGTAAAGTTTACTATTAATTTTCTTGATGCATCACTCAAATATAGTATTTTGTAAATGGATAGTCATTTTTCGACTGGAAAACATAACCTTCTGTTGAAAATTAGAAACTATAAGTTAACCATTATTATAAAAGTTACCGAAATGAAAATAATAAAACGACAATTTTTGTGAGCCTCGAGTTGTTGTGTTAGTGGTTAGGGGTGGGCAAAATATCCGTAAAATTTGATTCGATCCGTTATTCGTTTCAATTCGATCCGAAAAATTGGAATATCCGTAACTTTACAAATCGAAGCAAATACTAAAATTCAATATCCGTCACATAAGGAGCAAATCACAAATACTCATATTTTAGAAAACTGATATCCGATCCGATCCGTAATATACATATGCATATATATGTATATATAAAATTATATAATTTTATATCTCTATATATATTTTAGTTATGTTATCCACTAAATTAATAATTTGGTCATTAAATTTTTAAAATATGTAGTTTTAAATATTTTGTAATGAAAATATTATTCTTTTATACTAAAAATTTCTTTTTTTAAAAAATATTTTTCAAAAATGAATTTTTTTATTATTTTTTACCGGATCGATGGATCGGATCGGATATTCGATAAAATATACTGATTTTCCGGATATCCGTAGTATCGAATATCCGGAAGATCACAGATCGGATCGAATCGAAAAATCGAATATTCGTACGGGACGGATTGGATCACGGATATCATTAAAATTCCGGATATCCGCTCCGTGTCCACCACTATTAGTGGTCATATTTCCTATAAAGTCAAAAGGAAGAATGTTACGGCTTTTTATGCTCTGTTGTTCCAATTAGTTGTTTCTTTTCACTCTTGAAAATAGCCCTTTTTCTTGACAATTGAAATTTGTAAAAGGTTACTAGGTCTCATTTAGTTAGAGTATTTCCAAGAGGTCCTCAAAATTTTGAGTTTTTTGATTTTCTAAGAGACCCTCAAACCCTCAAATTTTGAGAGTTTGAATAATGAACCCTCAAATTTGAGTTTTCACTATTCCAACTCTCAAAATACTATTTACTTTTCAATTTACTCCTTATAATTTGTAACTTATATATAATTGTATTAGTATTATTTTTTTATCACTTTAAGCCTTATAACTATATTTCACTTTAGTATTCAACTAAATTTTATATAGATATTCGACTTGAAGAGTTTTTTTAACTCGTAATCTTCAGATAAAAAATCAAGAAACTCATTTTTTACTTCAAAATGGGTTAGTTGATCATATATATAAACACTATGAAATAACAGTAGTGAATGATTTGTTTTTATTTTATTTTTATGAATTAATGTAGATTTTATGTTATTACTTTACGTATTTCTGTGTTATAATAAATTGTATTTATAAATATTGTATTTCATATTTTTAATGTGTATGTATTATTTATCTATATAAAGTTTAAAAATTGTAATTAATTTATATTAAAGTTGAGGATTAGATACAAATTATATAAAGTTTCAAAAATAAATTTGAGATTTCTTCTTGGTACATCCCATCCTCAAACCCTCATTTTGAGGATTTTCCACCCTCAAAATGAGGTTTCTTCTTGGAGATGCTCTTAGAGAAGAAATTATATTCTGACAGAAAAAATAGTACATTATTCAACTTTTAAATATTTGTATTGTACTATAGTTCTATAAAAATCTATAATAAAATAATTGTAACTAGAGATTAATTTGCATCTCGTGCAGATGTTTGTTTTATGGTGTATATATACATATATATATATATATAAATTTTCAAATTATAACAGCTAATAGTTCCTCTTATGCTACCTTATTTTATTGTTCAGATTATATATTTTGTTAGTATATCATGATATATATATATATATATATATATATATATATATATATATATTTTATTAGATGTGTATTGGATCAGTTATGTAATTATACTAAAAATATTGGATTTATATATATATAAACTATGGTGATGATTGGTTCAACTGTGACTGTACAAATTTAGCTGTAAAAGTTTAAATTAGGTAAGTTGGTTGTAGCTGTAAAGTTGTTACTGTAGATTTTACTGTAGAGACTTTTGCTGTAGCTAAATTTGTTGTAACTGTAAGCTATATGCTGTAGATATTTTAAAATAATATATGTGATGTATATATAAAATAATTATTTTTTATCAACTAAAATCATTTATAATAATGTTTTTTATAAATTATCAAAGTTATTGTTATTTAAAGTGTGATATGTAAATAATATTTTATGTTATTTAAAATATTTGAATAATTTTGAAAACACCCAGAACTAAATTAAAATATTTATAGATATTTTAATTTGAATTATCTAATTAATTTGATATTACAGATAGTTATATTTTATTTTACAGTTTCTACAACCTATAAAACAAAGATGTAGGTGTTTTGCCTAAAATACATAAGAATAAATTTTGATTTAGTTTTTTTACTGTAGCTTTAAAAATAAAATTAAAGCATGATTGGTACAAGTTAATAGAAATTTGTTGTAGGCTTTGACTAACAAAAAAAAAGCTACAACATGATTGGTAAAATTTAGTGCTTTAGAAATACATAAAGCTAAAGTGGGAAGATAAAGCCCAACCAATCACCCTCTATGTCAGATCAAATTTATATTGATATTTCTTTCATGTTTAATAATATTATTCAAATGTATTATTAATATATAAATATTTTAGGTCAAATTAAAAATCAGTTACAAATATTTACAAAATTGGTAGCATGGATATAAATTGACCCGCTTGTTATAACAAAATCATGGGCATACGGTTAATATAAATGCAAAAAAATGAGGTTGTTTAGGAATATTCCTTTTTTAATAAAACAAATCGATGGAAATATTTCTAAACGTTTATAATAAGGAAGGTTACAACACGAGTGAATCACGCTTAATATATATGCAAAATATTTTCTTGGTAAATTATAAGAATAAGCATTAAAAACCAATCACGCTTAATATATATGCAAAATATTTTCTTGGTCTCATAATTCTTGGTAAATGATATTATAAACAAAATCAATGCTTATCAAGCATTGATTTCAAATTGTCATTTATATCGCGTCTTCTTTATAATATACTAGTAATATTCCGGCGCTACGCGCCGGATTCGTATGTGATATCCTTACTTAAATTTATAATTTATAATATAGTCTTAGTTTTGATCAAAAAAAAAAAATATAGTCTTAGTAAATAAAATATGTTAAAAATATGTAAAATGAAAATATATAAAAATGATATTTTCTAATCTTTTTGATAGTGGTTTGCAACCGTGGTATATTATTTTGTTTAAAGTTGTATAGTTCAAAGTAGAATAGCATAAGTAGTTGTTACTAATCGATTAATAAAAATAGAATAAAAATTGATAGTCGTAAAAAAGTTAATTTAGTTGGAATCTAAAATACTCATGTCATAGCCTGAGCTTTCTTTCAAGAAATGTTTGAAGATGTTAAATCTGAGAAAGTTGATTAACGCATGTAAAAGCACCACCTGAGAAAGAAAATAATGCATAAGAAAACTACTACTTTAAAAGTAAGCAATCATTAACTGGTAAACTGAAATAAGAAACCGGTGTACCTTCTCATTAATCAACAACATATCAACCCCAATATCTCACCCCTTTCTTAACATTTCAGGCTTGCCAAAATTGTTGTAGCCTAGTCTGAATATCTCTACACCGATTTGTCTTCAACTCCGAGCTATGAAACTGGGAATTCGACAATGATTGAATTGGGAAAAGTAAAGGGATTATCGTCCGAACTCTCACACCGTCTATACATATACAATGAAACTGAGAAAGCAGGAACTAAAGAAACATTCAATATGAGATAGTGGGATGAGTGAGATTCTGGATTGATTATATGAACGATTCGTCGATTGTGTTAAAGAAGGAGAATTGTAGAGGCTATATTCTCCATCGTCAACACCAAATACAAAGAAATTCTATAAACCAGTGTTTTGAAATCCGACCCGGACACTGAATCGGATGATTTACCGGATCACTGGATCAACCGCGGATGAATCACGGATTAATAAATGAATTAGTTTTATTATATAATAATATATTAGCTATGAAAACAAATATATAAAAACTAAAGTTAAGTATTTAAAGTGTACATACAAAAAATTAAGAAATAGTTTAGACTATTTTAAAAAATTGTAACATAAGAGTTATGACATCTAAAAAAATCAAGACACAAAATTAAACTTCCAATTCAAAATAAACCAAAATTAAAAAATCTTTGTAATAAATTGTCAATAACAAAAATAAACTAACACCAGATCACATCAACTAATTTTGGTTTTCTAAATTTTAAAACTTACCAACAAAATTTTCTGAATCTGTCACTTCATCATCTTTGTAATATTCTTCAGCAAGAGCATTCTCTAATTTATTATAATCAAGCTCGCCAGGTTTTTCTTCTTCAACAATCCAAAACTCTGTTTTGTAATTCGATCATATGATTTTATTCTTTTGATCTGTAAATTAAAAATGTAATGATTTGTAATAAACTAAGTTAAATAAAAAATTAAAAAATAATTTACTCACCTTCCTTGCAAACGTAAATTGTACTGTAGAGGAATAATAAGTCTCATCGTGCTTTAGTCTGTTTTACGGACGTGCGGCTCAAACACAATCATGACTCACCTTTCTTGCAAACTTAAATTATAGTGTAGAAGAAGAGGAAGACGACAATAAAACTGAAAATTTTAAATTTTTAATTAGAAATTTAGAATATAAAAAATAATTTTAAAACATAACTTGAACTAAAAATAGTAAAAATAAAAATTATCTATTGGTTCAACCAGTGCTGCAACATGTATCGGGTTTTATTGAGTTTTTGTGTGTTTTATAAAAAACCTCAATACGATTTATATTGGATCACCGGATTTATCGGTTCAACCGGGTCATATTCAAAACACTTTTATAAATGTTTGGACCTGTATGAAGAAAAGTTTAAAACCCCCAATTTATTTAACAATTAATACCAAAATTCATTAAATTTAAATTAAAAAAATATTTTAATTATTAAAAAGAAAATGCCACATGGCATTTTTCCCCCCAAGGAGATAAAAAAGCCTACTTTATTAGTATAGATTTATTTTATTAGTTTTGAGCTTGAGTTTTAAATTGGAAATATATTAGTAAAATGATATTTGTATCATTAATTAGTTAGAAACAATTAAAGTATGTTATAAGGTTGTTTTAAATAATAAAGAGATAATTAATGCTGAAACATAGGAATAGTTAACATTTCAATGGTAGAATCTGTAATTTATAATGTGAAGTAATAGTTATTTTCACAAGGTAATTTAGTTTTTAATAATATAGATAGATGATTTAGAGTGTGATTGACAACTTTTGAAGTAAACGAGAAAGATAAAAAAAAAGGTGGAAATGAGAGTAAATGAAGAAAGAAAATTACTCTAACAAAATTGAGAGTAACAACAAAATATAAGTTTTCTCCTAATTTGAATAGTGACCAGAGTAAATATAGAGTTTCCACCTATATTAGTTGCGCTAACTATGCCATAGAATCAAAGCCTTAGCGAGATATAAATTGTGAGACATACTCTTTCCTTACATCAACTTACACCTTTTTTGGACCCATGTGGTAAATCTATATATATATATTTCCAATTCTAACATATTCGATTGTGTTTCTGTATTTTCCGTCTTACATCTCACAGTACTAACCAAAACCATGAACCCTAATCATGACAAACCAATACTACTTACATTATTCACTCTTCTTCTCCAACTTCCAAATCCTATCAATGCATCACCATCTCCACCCATAACGGCTCTTTACGCCTTTGGCGACTCCACGGTGGATTCTGGTAACAACAACTACATCCCTACTCTTTTCCGCAGCAACCATTCACCCTACGGTAGATCCTTCCCGGCCAAACTCTCCACCGGAAGATTCTCAGACGGAAAACTCGCCACCGACTTCTTAGCCTCCTCTCTAGGACTCAAACCCACTTTACCAGCTTACCTCGACCCTTCGGTCAAACCACTTGACCTTTTGACTGGCGTTAGTTTTGCCTCGGCCGGAGGTGGTTTAGATGATCGCACGGCCATGCTGTCGTTGACTTTGACCATGGACAAGCAATGGAGTTACTTCGAGGAGGCGGTACGTAAGATGAAGAGTGTGGTTGGAGAGTCGGAGACTAAACGGGTGATTAAGAATGCTTGGTTTGTGATAAGTGCGGGCACTAATGATATGATCTATAACGTTTATGATCATGTTCTTGGGAGTTTTATCTCCGTTTCTGATTATCAAGATTATCTGCTCAGCAACCTCGAAGCTTTTGTCCAGGTTTTTCTTAGCTACGTCCAATTTTTTTTTTTTTTCTAAAATTTGGACGTCCAACTTTTAAGTTGTTTATTCTGTTTATTTATTTTTTAATCATAGGAAGATTCTCAAATGAAAAAAAAAACCACATAAACTATTATATCTATAGAATTGTCTATATGTTAATTATAAGAAGCGAAATGTCGTAATCGTATGGATCCCACCCATTAAATTACTTGAGTACGACATATACGGTTCTACGCATTCTGCCAATCTAACAATCAGATAAATAGTACTTTTCCGGCCATAGCATGCCTATCACCACAAGGCTTTCTTTCATATGTGTCTCTTCGTAGCTTTTTTCTTAATATGCTTTTTGTTTTAAGACTCAAGACAATTTTAAAACGTTTTCATCCAGTTATATTGTTAAAAATGTATTGGTACCTATAGTGTTGTTAAAAGGTTAAATATTATTATTGAACCTTACTTTATACTATTTTAAAGTTGAATGTTAGAAAAAAATATATATTTTGAGCAACTTTTTCAACGATAAGGCGTGAACTTCTCTACGGGTTGTATGCTTACCTTGAAAAAAAGAAACTAAATAATTGGGCCTTAGCCCATAATTCGCATTCTTTTTTATAGGCTTAGTTTTTATGTTCGCTGTCTGATCATTAAGGCCCATATATTGTATATGCCATTTATACTCTCATCTCATACTCATAGCAAAGAGACTGACATACAGATATCCATATAACAGCTAAAACATGGAAGTCTCTAACGTATATTTTAATCTTCCAAATGCGCAACAGAGACTACACGACGCAGGAGCAAGAAGAATTACAGTAGCGGGACTACCACCAATAGGATGCCTTCCGGTGCAAGTAACACTTGGTACTGTCACACTCCCTCGGATCTTCCATAAACGGATCTGTACGGAAAACCAGAACACTGATTCTCAACTATACAATCAAAAGCTACAGAAGCTAAACTTCCGTCTCAGTCAGAGACTTCGAGGCTCAAAAATTCTTTACCTCGACATTTACACTCCAATAATGGACATGATCAAACATCCTCAAAAATACGGTAATAATGTGAGTTTTATACACAAGAAAATTTGTTAATTGTGGCGTAAATTTTTTTTTAACTTGATGACTCTGGTATGATTAAATGCAGGATTGGAAGAAACGATAAAAGGATGTTGCGGGACGGGGTTTCTTGAAGCAGGACCTCTATGCAAGGCATTGTCTGGAACTTGTGAGGATGTTTCAAAGTATTTGTTCTTCGATTCTGTGCATCCTACACAAAAGGCTTACTCTGTCATTGCTACTTACGCCTCACAAAAGTTGTTGCCTCTTCTCTAATTTTATATTCTTGTTATCTGCAAATTTTTTAAAGAATGATATCACGTCCACAAACACTTTTCGCAAAATAGTTGACAAATATAACGTTTTGTTTGTGTTACTACGGTTCAGTTCCCTCTCCAAACTAACTGAAAATTAATTCTAAGTGAATGAATTTGGAGTCTCGAATTATGTTAACTAGGTTATTAATTAGAGAGGGCATTCACTGATAATATGGAAAATAAAAATTCTGATTAAAAGAGTTTTTAATGAAGATGTGGGTCATCTTTCTATATGTCGTTTTGGTGTAATGAAGAAAAATATGTACTGTAAGAATTCTACGATGTCAAATGTTAACAATAAAATAAACGGATCTTCCACCTTACACATATGCTATATAGTCCAAAATATTAAGGATTGGGAAGAATATGATACAAACAAAGACACAAGTAGACACAACAAGACAACAAAAACCTTCCGTTGTTTTTAGATTCCCTGAGAGATATGTAACTGATAGTATATAATACTACAATATAGCCAAATCGTATTCAAGGCCCGAGATGGTAAGAAACGATTATATGCGAATAACAAATATATATCTTGTTGTCGATCGAGGAGATTAAGAGTCAAGACACAGATCTGTGGCAAGTACATCTGTCTTCTTGTCTTTCTTTTTAAATTACTCTTAAAAAAGTCTTATGAGAGAAGATACAAATATGTAAAGAACTTTCGTTATGATATAAAAGGACTGACTAAAGGAGTGGTATTGTCAGGAAATCCCCTATACTAAAAGAGCTAGAGGTACCAAATTAGAAACGGAAACAAAACTCGATTATAAATGTTAGATAATCTCAACTGTTCTTCAAGGATGTTTAGCCTAGCGGGGTATAGGAAAGATTTTCTGCATTACTGCTACTGATAATTAGGCTCTCAAGAGGTTTGAAAGGAATTTCTCACTATCGTTTAATGATTCTTTGACCTTAAAATATATGCATATTAGATGCTCTTTTCACATAATGAACTTGATTGTTAAGGATAATTTTGATGAATTAGATGCTAATGTCTCAGCCATACGTAATGCAATTTAATGTTAAATTATCTACAAAAAAATTTAGATCATTTAAATTGAGAGTTGATAAAGTTGACAACGGTTAGTTTGCCGCTAGATGTCAAAACACGATGTAATCTAACATAATTGATGTTGACATGGGTACCTAAGTACAAGTTAGTAGGCCAAGTTAGCATTTGATAAGATAGAGACAGAAAACAGGTTATCGAGGTCAATCCAAATATTACGATTGCAAATATATATGCTTCACTGATTTAACGTTGATACATAAATTTACTGACAAGATCTCCATGTTAGGGGAAAAGGATCGACTTAGGATACTTGTGTGAGAGTGAGTGAAAGCGGAAACTACGCATACATTTGCAACGTCTCACAACAAGACACAACCAAGACAACGTGCAATGTCTTGTAACTCTCAAAACCATATAGACTCACTAATCTAGTTATTGGTTACTATTCAGGATAAAACAAATCAACTCGATCACAAACATTTATATTTAAATAAGCATTTAACATCTTGACAAAACTATATGGGAAAAGGACCAGAACAACGTTAAAAAATGTCTATATTATTACCTTATTTATGGGACTTGTCACAAGTATGCAGCGAATGATAAACAGCAAAGAAGCATCTTCCATCAACAAGTACCTCAAGATCTCACTTAGAATATACGTATATATATTTGTTGTTATATATTGATATTCACAAAGTAAGATCAAGGGGACTTACCAAGACCGAAATATTTCTCTTTATAGGATCATTTTGATCTTCTTTCCTAATGGCTTGGCCGAGTTTTGATGAACTCGAAGAAGATAATGAAAGAGACAAACCCTTGATATCTTCATGATCATCATGTTCTACATCTTCTAACAAGAAGTCCCCAAGGTTGTTGTGAGTCCGAGGTACCTTAAGGGATAAGCTTAGATCCAAATCTTGGTCCGATATATTGCAATCATCAGTCGGTAACAATATTTTCCTCTTCAAAACATTCTCCGTTTCTTCTGCCACTCTAGGATTTTCCTTTTGATTAGAACTTAATGTGGTAGCAACATGATCTTGTGGCCTTGATGAAGTCGAAGAATTAAGACTGGAGGAGAGGCTATGTCCCCATGATTTATGTAACGTTTTCATACCTTCAAGAAAGCTTCTATGAATACTTGGAACTGATTCACCGACTCCATTGCTAGCTTGAACAGCTTCATGATAATTGATTCGTAAAGAAATAGTTTTATTCTTATCATCAAGAATACTATTACTAACTCCACGAAATAATCTCTCGCCAGACTGTGAGCTAAACAGTGTTGGTCTTGTTCTTGTGCTGTCTGGTGCTGTTAAGCCTCTCCAAGGGCTACGGTAGACCTGGCGTCTATGGTCGGTCCATGAACTGCCACCGTATCTATTGAGGATATTCCAAGTTATATACACAATGAATTTTAATACATGTATATATATATATGTAGAAATTAATAAGCTAAAGATTTGTAAATACCCTAAACTAGTAGTAGGCCTTGGATCAAAACTTTGCAGCATTGGAAGTTGGCCAAGGTTGTAAGTGTAACCACTCCCGGGTTCAAACGAAAATCCTTGATCTCCTGAAGTAATTAGAAAATGAAATATGAAGAAATAAACATCTTCTAATTCATTAAAGAGTCTATAATCAAATCTAAGAAGCCCTATATTAAACAATAACCTAAAAGAAGTAGTTACCTTGATTTGGGTCATCGGTCTTCTTGCTTCTGTACATCTAAGTACAAAAATGAAGGTGGAAATATGAGTTTTAGGTAAAAATCTAAATGATAAAAATAGATATATAATGTATGTGTATGTTTGCAAAACCTGAAGATGGCTTTTGACATGGGCAATACATAGCCCTTTGACGTTCATCAGTTGAAGAACAAGCTTCGGTGTTGCTCCTGCTCCAACAAAATCATTCAAAGAAAAAGCAAATAAATATCAACAAGAAAACCCTATAAATTCTAGATTCCATATATGCATTAATATTTAAGATTGATTTATATATATAATTGAAACTCAACTATCTGGTCCACCCAATCTCTCCACAGCTTGAAGAAAGCGGAGATGGAGCTCAGGTTTCCATCTCAGCCTTGGAGTTTTTGAGCGGTTGTACGGCCTCACTGATCCACCATTTTTCTTGATCTGATCATTATTATGATGGTGACTCCCACTCTCTTCCACATAGCTATTGCTCGATGGGCTCTGATCTACTGATATCTCTTCTTCATCCTCGTCTTCATTATCTTTGTTGTCTTCTTTCTTGGTGGTTGCTTTGAATTTGTTAGATGGACAAGTCTTGGAGTTTTCAGAACTTTGGCTGCTTGATCTCATCTTGGTCTCTAGCTTTTTGGCTGTTTTCTTGTTGTTTGTTTTGGGATTTGGACCTTTTTGGTAATTAACACATATATGTGTTTGGAATTGAAGGTGACGACTTTTGAAGGTCTGTCTGTATGACTTTTTGGATGCTTGTATCCATCATTCCTTTTCCCTCCTCTGTCCTCCAACTCTACTATATATTGAATAATATGTATATGATGGCAGCGGATTTTCTAAATTCTTTTTTAACATATAATTTTCCATAATTTTATACATCTTAGGCAAATATAGATCTAGATTTAACACCTCATGAAAGAAAAAAGCAAATGGTCTTTTTACTTCTAATAAACATTAGTAACTGTACCACTCCAGTTATATAAAAGAATATTTTAAAATAAAACTTAAGAAATAATACTTATTAACTTGATTCCTTCAATGATGCCAAAAAAAAAAACTTGATTCCTTCAATTTTTGAGTCTCGTGATAGGGAAGTGAAAAGAAACTCAAGAGGAGTAGATAGAATTTGTCTAAAGATATAATACCGTTTTCATGATTATGGCATTAAATGTTCCTAAAATAGATATCAACCTGTTGGTAAAACCCATTTGAGTGACTCAAATCGTGGTTCAAGATGACGTACGCTGTGAGGGTTTAAGAATTTTTGTTTCAAAACCAATTGTCATTGAGTATATGAGTGATCTATGTATTTTTTATTAGAATAATATCTACCATAATCGAGTGACCTATATTTTCTTTTGATTTAACACGTCTTCTTGTTCCATTTGAACTAGCTTTTGCAATATAGGAAGAAGGCAACATTAATGAGGCATACACATTAACTAGATAAATGAAACTTCTTCCATCGTGTTACAACTCATAAATTAAATTGACTAGAAAAGCAACCAAATCAATAAAAGGGAAAGGTTAGAGGATGGGCTCGTGACTTCAAAGCCAAAGCTGTGAGAGAGAGAGAGAGAGAGAGAGAGAGAGAGAGAGAGAGAGAGAGAGAGAGAGAGAGAGAGAGAGAGAGAGAGAGAGAGAGAGAGAGGTTTAAAAGGTGCTTGGCTGGGCTGGGCTGTCTTCACTGAGAGACACGAGAAGAAAATATTGCTACTTGTTTCTGTCACCAACGACAATCACGGATTTGTCTCCATCTCCACAACTCTTACTATTTCATATTATGTATAGTTATCTACACATGCGTCTCTGTCTCTCTCTATACATGCTAAAGGTACATCTCTCTTTTCCAGATATAACCCATTTTATTATTATTAGGATATATAACATCACAGTTTAAGCTGATAAATCACATGAGTTTTCCTGCCCGTATCACAGAATTGAACTTTAGATTTGATTATGATCAATTTTGTACGTCCACACACGCAACCAGTTGATTTAGTTTGGAGACCAGAGTTGAGTTACTAGTAAGTACTAAACAATAGATGTCTAATTAGTTAGTTAGCCAATCAAAAAATTTAACAACAAAAAGTAAATATCTCATATAAACATTCAGAATCTGTTAGTTATGTCTATGAAACTCCAAAATCCAATTATTTAAATTTTAGTTGACAAAAGTTAATATATTTTCGCTTTACATTTGACATATGTTTTGTCTTTGTGTGGTGATTCTCTGAGGAAAAAGAGTAAAAAGACTAGTATTAATCTCATCTCATAATTTAAAAAGAAAAAACTAAGATGATGTAGGTCTTCTCTGATCATGGTATGGTAGGTATATAATTTACTCAACATTATATCTCTAGCATAAGCTGAAGAACTTTTTTTGTTAACAATTGCAAGTAATGTGTCAAAATTCATAAATGGCAAATATATATATATATGTGTGTGTGTGTGTCAGTGTGTGTGTATATATTGTCTAAGTCAGTTGTCAAATAAATTAGGTATATGACATTTCTTTCTTTTTTCCAAAATCTTTTTGGGTACCCAATGTCCAGCCGTAATTGCATTTTTCGTCGTCGTTACTAATTCTTGGCAAGAATTAAAATTGTCGTATTTAGGTTTTATAGTTTTTGTAATAGTTATTTACGTTAGAATGACGTTCTTCGTATCTACCCTATACAATCCTAGGCTCCTAGCTACTTCCATCCTCAGACAACCCATGAGCAATCTATACGATGCAACAAATACCAAATGCTTAGGAATATAAATTACGGCTTTAATATAATTAGTTAAAAACCGTTGAATATTGACTACTACACTAATTTTTTTTTTTAACATTATTCATTTTACCTAGACACATATATGAATCAATATATAAGGTTTGACAAAACTCTTCGTGTAGTGTCTTGCAAATGTATATAGAATCTCTCTCAACTTTTCCAATTATTGAGACTTATTCACTCCGTTTTTTGAAGAGTATATTTTGACATTTTTCACATTTACTATAAAAATAAAAATATATTTATGTTCTTATTAATTGTTCATATTTAAGTATTTAACTAATAATATAATAAAATTATTTATCATCAATATATTATACACTTAATATTAAGCTTAATTATGTATAAATTGTACAGAAATTTTAAAATGACATTTTTATGTAATAAGAAAAAATGACATTTTTATGAAACAAAGAGTTTATTTTAAAAACTGTATATGTAATCTCTCAACTTTTCAAATTTTGGAACCTATCATCTTTTGAACCATCTGAGATCGTAAAAACTATGGTATATACACTAGACCGAAGAAAATTGCAATAGTTTATACAGCATTTTACTTTTAAATAATATGTGTCCACACATATATTTATAATCAAACGATGTGTGAACGGAAAATATTTTATGGGGAAAGAATAAGTTGGAGGAGAGGAATATATATAAAATAGTATATGGATTTTGTACATATTATGCATGGGTTTGCATGAAATAGCCACTGCAGCTAAGTAATCAATCAGTATGGCCCAATCGTTTAGGTATTGAAACCACAATTTCATATTATATTTATTCTTATTCATCATTGTATCGTTTTTTGGTGTGGCATTATTATATTACCAGGAGGACAAAAGTCGTGTTGATTTATATTAGACCATCCACAACGATGGTCTGTGTGGAGTCCTTAGTGACTAATCTTAAAATAAATGAAATATAATAATAATATTTTACCTAACATAAGTATGGATCAGTCCTTAGAGAAGGGTTACAAGGACTTGATCCTTAATACACGTGTCTCTTTATCCTCTTTTTTCTTCCTCGCTCTCTCTGAATCTCTCCTCCCTCGCTCTGTCTCAATCTCTCTTCCCTCGATCATCTGGCTCCTCTGACCAACGCGTCTCCTTACCCTTCTCTTTCCCTCGCCGCCGCAACGCCGCGTCGTTGATGACCAAACTCAGATCTCTCCCTCGCTGCCCCCTCCTCGTTCACGCCGCAGCCGTCGAGACCCTCGAAACGATTCGTCGATCGTCGACCACTACACGTAATTGTAATTACATCGCTTCTGTTTTATCATTCTTGTTTTTGTAATAGGCTCCTGATCTGATGTTGTTTGTATATTGATTGTTGTAGATATGTGATCCTTGGAGATGGTTGTCAGATGGAGGGTATTTCGACGAAGCCGCCTCTCTAGCTGGTCACTTGGGACTTGACAATCACATTACGATGACAATATCACATTTCAAAAGCTCTCTTTTTCTTTGTTCATGGTTTCCTCCATTGCAGGTACGAAGTTGACAATCAATCCGTTGTTGATTTTTGTTATCGTCCATATGAATTTTTTTGTTCTTCTGTTGGTTGATTGCTTTACGGTTGATGTAGTTGATTGTGATTGTTCTGTTTTTTTTCTCAATATTGCAAAAGTTTTAAGCTTTGAGTTCGAGTTTATTGCAAAGATTCTGTCTTTGATCATGTATTGTCGCCGCAAGCAGAAGATATTGTCTGAATTCCTTGGATTGTCTTTCTGTTTGGAACATTCGATCTTGTCTTGTTGATTGTGTTTATGTATCTGTAGTTGAGAGCTATTGGCCTCAGAAATTTACAGTTCGTTTCTTGTTTTGTTTTTGCAGTTTATGGTGACTCCAAAAAGACGTAGTTAGAAGAACCCAAGGAATCAGTATCTGCTAGTACTAAAAGATACTTTCTACCATTCTTTTGGCTTTTTCTTATAATTTTGTTCTATTTTGATATCTAATCATTTGTTTATGTCAAAATCTAGACATGCCATCTTTTCTGAGAAGAGCACCTGAAGCTTTTAATGGAGGCAGTGGAAGTGATCTGAGCATGTTCCCCACCTCATTGCCCACATTTTCTCATGAAAAGCGTATGTTCCAGCTTCTTCTAGTAATCATTTTTAACTTGAAAACAGTTTGCTACTACTCAAAGTTGCTACAAGTGTTTTTATTCTTAAGAACTACAAATTGGAGAACACCATTGCTTAACCATTTTACTTAGAGTCCTTAACTATTCAAAAAAAATAAAATAAAATAAATTTAATGCTTTAATAATGCTAAGGACTCTAGTTAGAGTAACACCATTGCATATGCTCTTAGTTATAGAAACGAATAAAGTTTGGACCTCGTATCGGGAGAGGGCAATTTCGTTGAATGTAGGTTGCTTGTCGAATTGAAAAAGATGAGAATTTCATTTCTTGTATTCGATTATAAATATAAATTTCAATTTTTGGGAGTATTTTTTTTTTCTCACCGGATTTTTCGAATTCACCGAATAGTAAAGTTTTGTGCGAGATTTATTCATCAGAAAACATTGCCTTTATTTTTTCCCACTATGATCATTCAAAATTAAGCTTACTATCTAAATAGTTTTTATGATTTATATGACTCATGAGTAAACACTGATTTCAAAATTAGGCTATCTATCTAAATAGTTGTTTTAATTTATATGACTCATGAGTAAACACTGATTTCATTAGTTAAAAGATGAAATTATTTCGGAAGTGTTGGCGGTGGAAAGTTTTTGATTAGGAGATCAGCGAGTTTTTTTTTGAAAAAATACTAATTTTATTTAACCCAAAAATATATACAAAATACTGTAACTGTGGAATGTATCTATAACTAGCTAGCAACTAGAATAGCAGAGATTTAAATTTGAAAGAAATAAGATTAATCATCTTTGTGTTAAACAAATTTCCATGGCATTGTTGTGTCGACCACCAGAACTCCCTCTAATCGAGTCTATGCGATTGTGAACCTGATTGTCAATGAATTTGATAATTTGAGATAGAAAAAGTAAAACTTCGCCGTGTTTCCTTTAGTTTATCTTTTTCCAAATGGTGTGACATCAACTTGAAACACATACCTAAGAGCATGATTAATAGGATTTTTTAGAGGGAAGTTCTTAACGTAATGTAATATACGTCTCTTAACTTTTAAATAAGAAAAACCAGTTACCAATAAAAACTAAGAAAAACTAAAAACGTCTTATAAATAAGAGATATAAAAGATGTCTTTTAACTAAACGATATCAGAAATTCATTTTCTGAAAGATCCTGGCTTTCATGTTTTGGCGGGTCTCCGAGATCCTTTCGACGACCTATGTTGTGTTGAAGGAATGTTCTAAGAATCCCAAATGGATCTCTCCATTAATCATGTTTTAAATAAGTACATTGTGGTCTTGTCTCTCATTTACCCACTAATATAACTTTACATTTTTTTAAAAAATAGTATAACAAGAACAGAGGTTTAGCTGCTAGGCTATGGTGAAACTTATAACTAATACATTGCTCCACTGATTTGTATAGTGAATCATGAGCATCAGAGTCAATACACAATATATTTTCTCAGAGAAAGGGCAAGTAGAAAACAAGTGATTCTTTGTTTCAAGCGGACTATTGCAAAAGATACACTTTGGGTTACAAGAAGAGTTCCACTTTTGAATTCATTCCTCCGTGGCTAATCTGTTATGAGTTGCAATCTACACCAATACTAAGTATTTAGGAGTAGATTGTGAAAACCAAACTCTCTTATACCAGTGGACTTCTTTTTTCTTCTAAAAACCAAGCAAAATATTATATTCGTTTTCATATAGAAAAGATGAGGAAAGCCTGAAATGGGCTTACCTTCAAACTTTTTTTTGTTAACATGAACAAATTGCTTTTCTTTTTTTGAGATTTCAGGCTCTGTCTATGTTTGGAAAAACCTAGATCGAATATGAATACAATTTATCCAGTTTTCTTAAAGACTAATATGTATGAATCTACTTAAGATTAAAATAAATTATTTGAAATAAGGAATGTCATAGTAAAATCAGAAAAGAAAATAATTTTATATCTCCTTTAAGGGAAGAAAATATACATGTATATTCTTTTCTTTATTTTACCAAACATGTATTCGAGAGCATTGGTAAATAACAATTTTGGTTTTAATAATTAAAAACTTTTACTTCAAGTCTACCGGATATGATATGTCAGAGTTCTCGTCTCAGATGTACCGGAAAACAAGGCGGACACCTAACAAGACCTTGCACACTGCAATCCGTACAACACCCAAAACCACTTTCCTCCGAGAAGATCTTGTGGCTACCATTACATCTCTCGCAAACAACGAACCTCCATCCTCCGCACAACTCACAGTTCTCGCTGAATCTTCCATCCGACGCTGGTAGCTCTCCGACCATCTTCCTCAGCTCCTCGCTCTCATGTAACTTCTCGATCTCCTCCGCCCCTCCTACGTATCTCCCGCCGATGAAAACCTTAGGCAACTCCACGTCCCTCGTCCCGAAAATGTCATGCAGCTCGTCGTGAAACCTCGAGTCCATCGTCAAGTCTCGCTCGTCTACAGGGATGCGGAGCCTCTGGAGGATGGCTCGGACGGCTCTGCACTCCTCGAATGTTTTACGTACGATATGGAGGCTGGTGTAGTAGAGAACCACGCCTCCGTGGTCGGTGGAGAAGAGCGTCGGAGGGGGAGTTCTTGAGGTGAAACGGTCGATCTTGAGGCTCCGTAGCCGGTGAAGGACATGAAGTTCCGGGGAGGGAACGTCGTCGTTGAGAAGGGTGAGAACGTCTTTGAAAGATGAGCATGAGAAACGTCTCGACCAATTCGGGGTGTCCTGCGAGACTTCATGACGCCTTCTTAGCAGTTTGAGCCAGTTCGAGAACATGATGGTAATAAGGCAAATCAAATGCATGTAGAGAAGGTGAATGAATGAAGAGTTGTGTATTATTTATTGAGGATGTGTGTTACTGAATTAGAAAAGGATCATAATAAAATCTGGAATATATATCTTACCAAAAATGGGTTATACATTCCTAGTTTTACTTTCATATTAGATTGACCAACATTCTTGGTAATGAGAGTATTTTCAACTTTATTCAAAATTAATATTTTTTTCAAATGAATTCATTAAGAGTAAAACAAGAGAATATCGTCGATAGACAGATCTTCGGACAACAAATTATTACATAAACAGATATATACGCTATATACTGAAAACGATTTAATATGAAAAGTGAATTTGACGATGCTTTGTATGATAAAGCTTTATTTGCTATCAGATAACAAAATCCGTTATTTTCCTTTTTTTGTATTTGATATTTATTTACAAATTGTGTACTTTTCTGTTTAAAAGTTATTTTCTTTTTCAAAGTTAATAAATTCTTTTTTACAAATTAGTATTTGATCATGGTAAGCTTAGTGTAATATCTTTCGTTGGTCATTTCTGAGGAAGATAAATTTAGGGGCAAACAACATTGCAGTGACATCTTTGTCAATAAAAACCCGCCAAAGCCAGCGACACCACAACCAACAATCCTCAGAGCAACATTAACGGGGTATGTTGGTATGTATCTTAGCATTTGTTGCATTTGATTTAAATCAAAAATGAAAGGTAATTCGTGGGACGACAACGAAAATGTCGTTCACAAGCGATTTTTTTTTCGTCGTTAGGTGATACGTGTCGAGTAATAAATGGTGGAAGATTTTGGTCAGGGGAAAATCGATTTGGGATTATTTTCGACATATGTTGTTCGTACTTGTGTTTATCTAGTGTGACTCTTCTTATGTAGAATGTGTATCAAAGACTCTACTTATGTGTAATGACTTGGATTTCTATTGTGAACTCGGATTAGTAACTTTCTATTGTGAATTCAGATTATGTGTTTATGTATTTATGCGTACGAGAAATTTGATACAAATTTTGTGAACTCAATAATGTTATGTAACAACTTTGATACAAATTAATTTCTTGTTGCATCAGATTTTTGTAGTTTTCTTTTTCTTTCACATTAATGTTAAACTAATCTTTTATGTTTTATTTATAATGTATCTTTTATATATTATCAAACATTAAAATAAATATTATATAATATTCTAGAGATTTTTTTTGTCCTACCAATAATCAACATTTTAACAAAAGTCCTTAGCTTTTCTCCTTAGGAGAAAAATAATAATAAACAATTCCAAAGACAAAAAAGGTAGAACCAATAATGTTGGGCATCTTTATCGCAGGGACTTATAAAAGTCCTTCGATTTTTAATTTTTTTTTTCTTTTCTGATCTAAAAAAAAAAATTAAAAATGAACCAATCTGAGCATGCGTTTCAGTGGGGCTCGCAAACAATGAAGGACAATACCTGAGACGTTTCTTATTTAGCGACAAAAAGGAGAAGTCTAGGACATTTATCGGTGGGATCCACGCCAAATCACCTAAGGACTAAGTGTAGGATGTGCCGATATTGATGGCCTTATAGTTCTTGCACTCAACAAGCTTGGGGGTTAGGAACATTTTCATACCATATCTGCAGATCGAAGAAAGATCAACTAAAGAAATGTTCCAATAGCATAAGATCCTATTCATTTCATGTGAATCTATATAACTTCCTCTCTTGGAAATACAAATAAGTTTTTTGATGAAAAAAAAGGTAATACAAATAAGTTTATCCATAAGCCTTAGGTTGCAGCTTGATTGTTAATTTAAAAACGAAATGACGTGGAACCATTTATTTTATTAATTTCATTATTTTTTATATTATTTACTTTTAGTGAAATGAAATATTCGTTCCATCAATTCTAAAACCATTCTAGAATATTACAAAGAAATATATTTTTAAATATTTCTCTCCAATTTTGATTTGGAATAGATGGAAAGAATATATTGTATGTTATATTTTACCTAGTTTCATTTATTTTTATACCATTAATTCTATTTCATGTTTATCATTCATAGTTTTAACTTTGAATCTATCAGAAGCTGTAAACAAATCTTTCATTTCCTTTCACATTAACTTTCACAGTTATAGTTGAAACACTAAACTGGATATACTCAAATGGGTTAAATGAAATCATCTATCTTCAGATCAAGCAGGTCAAAAGCTGAACTTTTCAATATCTAACCAGCAAAAACAAACACAATTGAAGAAATGGTCCAATAGCCCAAGATCATGCGATTACTCTAATTATGGAACTAATATAACTTGTTCTATACACTTAAGATGGTAAGCTTTAACCTTGGAATCTATCAGCTTCTGAAAACGGATCTCACTCTCTATGAGTTACTTTAATTTTACCCTTGCCTACCGCATATGAAGCATCGGATTTAGGATGACAATTATATGAATATATAAACTAACGCCAAGGTCATATATTCTAATGCAAAAATAAATCAATCTTTATAAAATTGTCATGAATGTAATGATTGATATGTAATCACTCAACAGGGTAACTCTTGGATGTTTTCTACTTTTAAAGTAAAATATACTCAAGAGAGATTGGTAGAACAAATAGAAAGAAAATTAGTTGGAAAACCGGTAAATCCTACTCAATGATTCCGGCACCACCGTCGATATCAACGTCGCCCATCCCTGTGTCCTCTTCTTCTTCTCCACTTTCTTCATCGCCACTTATTTCTTCATTGTCCATTCTTAGCTTCGCCATGTGTTCTGTCAGCATCTTATCATCTCTTTCACTCACCTGTCACAACATACATACAAAACATTAAAACTCCACAAAATAAAGAAGAGCTAGTTCTTGTGATGCAACATGGGATGGTTCAACAATAAAGAAGATACTCACAGCTCTAGGTGCCTCTTTAATAACAAGCTTGCCTCTGTGTTCCTCGATTGTCTCAGTGCAAGCTACTATGGCCTCGTCTAGAATTTTAATCCCTTGGTCCTGTTGATTATTGTTATAGAGACTGAGACGATTAGGAACAATGAGACAAAAACATAGCACTTACACATACTTGTTGAGGTAAGTGGGTCAATAAAACAATTGATGCTTTAACAAAAGACATAACTGCAAAGCTACATAATTGCTTTCTTAAGTTGCAATAACCATTCTGGGACAACATTAGCATCGTACTGCGTTTTCTTTCTTAAGCAGTTCTCTTTAATAATAAGGAGACGAAAAATGGCCAATCATCATGCAAAACATAGTTTCAAGATGGAAGATTGCCTAACCTTGTCAAGAGTATGAGTAGTAAGGACGTACAGAGGTGGAGCAACCAATTTAATCTTAACAGGACAAGCATCGTTTCCAGCAGCTTCAGCCTTTCTCATGGCCTCCTGAAATAGCATGTATGTGTGAGAAAACCAAAAATGAGATCACTGATATATAACAAATAATCCAATAAGGGTCTACGACCTTAATGTGAACAACTCCGTCAAACTGAAAACATTTCAATTCAATATCAGCACGGATTTTCATTGGTTGTGGTGTCATTCTCCTCCTAATGTTCTTCACAAGTGCTTCTTTCACTTCTTCCGTCACAGCAGGTACAACCTTAGTCACCTACACATATAAATTTCCAAAGATTAGCACCCAAGTAAGTTTGTAAACCAAACAGCTAACGCAAAACCAAAGAACCAAACTATACCTCCTGCCCATCAGACCCAACTTCTTTAATCTCACGTGTGAGTGAACCCAACACAGAATCAGGATCAGTCACTAAGACCTTGAAGGCCTGAACAAAACAAAAAAAAAAAACAAACAAACTTGAGTAACAAAATATCTACAGGAATACAGGAAGACTCTATTCACAAAGTCTTACCTCAAAAGCATGACCATACTTACGGTACAAAGGCCAACCAATGTTCACATACAACTCCTGCGAAAGCAATACTCAAATCAATGAATAATATACTCAAAGATCAGTAAACAAAGATAGCTGCAGACGAAAAGATCTAATCACTATAATACATAATAGTCTCAATCCTCAGCATCACCGCACAAAGGTAACTATTTCACACTGTATAACAGTTTCAAATCTCAGCATCACCAAACAAAGGTACTTTACGCTATATAACAGTTTCGAGCCTCAGCATCACCACACAACGGTACCTATTTTACACTACATAACAGTTTCAAGCCTATGCATCACCCACAAAGGTAGCTACTTTACACTATATAACAGGTTCAAGCCTCAGCATAACCACACACAGGTACTACTTCACACTATATAACAGTTTCAAGCCCCAGCATCACCCACCCCCACAAAGGTAGCACCTTTACACTATATAACAGTCTCAAGCCCACAAAGGTAGCTACTTCACACTATATAACAGTTACAAGACCCAGCATCACTCACCCCCACAAAGGTACCTCCTTTACACTATATAACAGTCTCAAGCCCACAAAGGTAGCTACTTCACACTATATAACAGTTACAAGACCCAGCATCACTCACCCCACAAAGGTACCTCCTTTACACTATATAACAGTCCCAAGCCCACAAAGCTAGCTACTTTAAACTATATAACAGTTCCAAACCTCAGGTTCACCACACAAAGGTAGCTACTTTAAACAAGATACATACTTTGCACAATCAATATCACTAAAGATTCGATTTTTATTTACCTCCAAATCGAGAGAAAGAGTCTCAGCAACATGACGCATGATAGAATGAACAAGCTTGCTCTTGTTATACCTCTCCTCACAAGTCTGAATATCCTCCTCGCTAACCCTGCGTTTGCTCAGATCAATGTACCCCCTCTCCTTGTCCACACGCAGGACCATGACGGGCTCGATCTTCCCGACCTTGATCAGGCTGCTGACGCTCCGGATCCGACGGCGGGAGAGCTCGGAGAAGAGGATCATGCCTTCCGTGTTGTTGTACTCGAGGAGCGACACGTAGGCTCCCATGTCGGCGATGCTCTTGACCTGGATCATCACCGCCATGTCTACTTCCGGGTACTTGGATTCGTACATGCGGCACTCTAGATTCGGTGTCGCCATGGTTTGGAAGATTGTGATGGGAGCTGGGTGAAAGCGAATTGGATGGACGGCGGAGAGAGTTAGGGTTTTAAGGCGACGGAGTGATCTGGCAGATTCTTTGGGATAGTCTGAGGAACAGAGACGAGGAAGAAAAAATATAAACGGGATTTTTGCGAAGCGGCGTCGTTTGGAGGATGAGGGATAGTAATTAGGTTTTAATTGGGCCAAAAGTTTGACGGCCCATAGTTTTTTGAGTTTCAACTGGGCTGTTTGAGGGTCGAGTTTTCATAATATAAGCCCATCCAGGCTTTCCAATAATAATATCAACAGACCCCAATTGAAAGATACAAAAGTTACGCTGCTTATTCGTAAGAACTACATAGTTGAGGAGTAAATGTGAAATCTCGGTTGATTGAATCAAGGACGGATGTTAAACGAAGAACAGCGACCGAGACTGCAACCGTGACGAGCACACATCTCTCCTTCTCCGGTGAGATCCGTCATAATGGCTGATACGCTCTGGATCCCGAGGTTTCTTCTCATCGCTCTCGCCCTGACCCCCTTCCGAGTTAACTCCCAATGCGAGTTCAGATTCAATCGACGCAACAAGGTCTTTGATTTCAATTTAGCATCTTCGATCAAGAATTTTCCTCACGGTGCTCTCAGCGAAGATGGGTACTTTCTCTTTTTCCCTTTTTGTAATATCCTCAATTCAGTTTCAGCTCGATCTCGTGTAGATGAGTAGAAAGTTACATCAAAGTGTTGTGCTTTCTCTTGGTTGTGTGTGTGTGTGTGTTGCTTTCTACTGAACGCAAAGTGTAAATGGATGATCAGGTTTTATAGAGTGGAAGCGAACAGTACCGTGCTATGGTTTCAGGTTGTCTTCTACATCAGGTTTACACTTTGTTTCTGTATCATTATATGCTGTTAGCTGGTTACTACAAGGGAAATGAATAGACAGATTCATGCAACTGTTAAAGAAGAAAGACACACGATTTTGTTTAGGAAAGTCTGTGACTTTTGGTGGTTGCTATTCCTGCCCTTTGTGTGTTTACACTAGACCAGTTTGATTTATGATTGTTATTTTGTTCTTGTAAACCTTCTTATGGAGCAGCTTTGCGACATGCTTATTTTCAATCATGATCCTCCTCGATGTGTTGGTTGCCAAGTAAGATTTTTCGTCACTTTCCATTGTTTTAATCAATCAAGAAGAAAGAGAGAGCTATTTTTTTATTTCTAAAACTTTTGAATATCTTAATCAGTCTATACGACTTTCCTTTTCTTCACTTAGGATTGCGGAGGTCCATCACACTGTGGAACATCGTGTAGTGCACTCTTGTCAGAAAATGTAAGAGGTAAAAAAACTACAGCATGTGATTCTAATGAATCTTATGAGGCTCTCTGAGTAGAAAATTATATAAGGTGTAGATATTGCATACAATGCGATTCTTTTGATTTTCTGCTCTTATCATTTGCAGGGTATGATGTATGCAGTTCCCTTGGGCATCCCTCAAGCTCAAAAGTTGATATTATTGGTAAGATTTAATATATGTTTGTGTCAACATATATAAGTTGAGACGAAGCTTTTTATTGTTTTTTCTCCCAACCTTTTTCATGCAACAATAATGTGGCAATACTGTCTCAGAGATTTTGGTTTCGACTACTGTAGATAAAGAAGATCCTGGCAAAGGCGTCATTGTTAAGATGTTAGGTGGAAGTAGTAACCCAAATTGCTCCCTTTCCGTTTCTGTTATCTGCCAGAAAAATAAAATTGATGTAAGGATTTGTATATCCGACGTTTTCCTTGAATATAGTAAAGTCAAATTGATTCTAAAGTTTCTGGTACTTAATAATACCTCATTCACCTTTTTCTATTTCTCAGGGACCACTCACTCTAACGAAATCTGGTGTCTGTGATTATGTGAGTTTCCAGTAACTCATGTATTTGCTCTTTTTTTACTATAGCTTAAATAAGCATACCGCATTAGAAATTAGATAAAAGCTTCAAAGCTCTCTTACTTCATTTTGAGCAGGAAACTAATGGAACTACTATTGTCTCCCTTAGAACATGTTCTTGAAAAACCCAATGATGCATTCCCTGAAATCTTGAGTTTTATTAGGATCTCTATATCTTTATTTGTAAGAAATGTGGACTCTGGCTAGTTATGGAAATGCTGATTTTATGGTATTGTTCTAGCCAATTTTAAAGACATATGACATAAGTAAGAGAGCATTCGAAGCTTAATCTGCACTGTCAGAGGCAGTGAATTGTAGGAGTCATAAACAAATCATTGAAGAAAGTAATGGCATATCAAGTAGTTAAGACCTTGGTTTCTGTTGTGCAAGTCATTGACTTAACTTTTCACGCTAGAGCTGTTTAATTATGAAACTGAAGATATTATCTTGTTTTCTCTCATTCGTACATACGACTTAAATTTGGGATCTTGTTTCACTGGCAGGCTACTGAGATGCGACATCCTTCAGGTTGTGCAGTAGCTATATCTGGGCATGGTAGTGGATGGGGCTTGTTTAGTACCTTACTAATCATGTGAGCACATCATTGGCTGTTGGAATATGTTTAGGTATCTTAGGAACTTAATGTAATTGTTCTGATATTTTTTTGCAGTATCTTATGTTTATTTGGAGCTTATCTACTGGGTGGTGCATTATATCGCTATTTCTCCCTTGGAATTCGTGGCATAGAAGTATGTTTTGACTAACTTGTTTACATATGTCAGATTTTTATCATATACTACTACTGAAATGAGCATACCTTATGTGATACAGGTAATCCCAAATTCTGATTTCTGGGTCACTGTACCTCACAGAATACAGGTATTGTGTTCTGTGTCTCTATATACTCTACTTGTTGTATTTAAAATCTAAGAACTACATTCAATAAGGTTTACTGTTTCTTATCATCGTCGTGCAGAGCTGTTTTGGTTCACTATTTCAGAGATTCAGGGGTTCAAGTCATGGCCAACAAGCCTCCTATTCGCGGGTCAACTAGTGAGCAGTCACCGAGTCCTCTATGACACACAAATCTTCGAAGTTGTTGCATTGTTACTCTTAAGAGACTGAAGAATCTTGTTCATTGTTAATTGAATCAAATGATCAAATGAGTTTTTTTTGTTTGTTTTGATTTGCTAACTGATCAAATGGTAAAAAAAAAATTCTTCCTGGACTGTGGCATTTGTTAACTACTGATCAAATGATCACCTTTCCTACGTTATTTGTTGAAAAACCGGTCCAAACCAAAACCAACTGAGGATAAGAAATTAAAACCATTCAAAAACCTTCTTTTTTTTTTAGCGACGGTGGACTACGTATCCATATGATGTTCCTACTATTAAAAAAAAAAAAAAAGCTTTCATCTTTGTCTACTTTAACAACATACCTGTGTCTTTCGTTGCAGAGAAGAAGAGAAGAGATGGATCGTGTTAGCGATCTACCAGACGAGGTTCTCTGTCACATACTCTCTTTCCTCACCACAAAGGAAGCTGCTTTGACATCGATTCTCGCCAAGAGGTGGCGCAACCTCCTTGCATTCCTCCCTTGTCTCACCATCGACGACTCTCTGCTCCTGCATCCCCAATACGGTAGCCAAGAAACTAAACGGAGCTTCACGGACTTCGTGGATACAGTCTTGGGTAACAACAACTCCTCCTCTCCTCCACTAAACAAACTCTCCCTCAACTTTGATACCTTCGCTTACGCGGATCGTCTGGACGGTTGGATTAGCAATGCGTTAGCCCGTGGTGTCTCGGACCTTGCTCTGAAAATAGACCGTGGGATTGATATCTCTTTGGTTGCTGGCGGCTTGCTCAAAACTCTAGCTCTTGACTCGGTTTGGGTCTGTCCTAAAGAGTTTGACACTCTGCTTCTTCCCGCTCTGCCTTCCCTTGACGAGTTGGTGCTGGTAAATGTATGGTGGAAAGATAGGGACGTGAACGTGTCAAGTGCAAGCCTCAAGACCCTAACAATAGTGTCACGCTATTGGTTAAACTTTACCACCTTATCATTTGACACACCGAGTCTCCTTCGGTTTAAGTATTCTGGTTGTAACGAACCCGACTTTCGAGTGGTTGATATGGGAAACTTGGTTGATGCTCACATCTTCTTAGACTTATGTCGTCGCTCCTGCAATGTCGAGAATCCACAAGTCGAACACCACCAAGTTGCTGCTGCTGCTGCTGCTATTGACTATACTAATGTGCGGAAACTCTTTCACGGCGTACGAAACGTTCTGAATCTTGTCTTGTTTCCTGCTACTTTTGAGGTGCTTTTTGCGTGCTCTCAATCGATGCCAGCGTTCGAAAACCTTAAATCGTTTGCTATTAAGAGCGATAAGGGTTGCGGATGGCAAGCAATGCCAGCTCTTCTAAGGAACTGTCCACGTTTAGAGACTCTAGTCATTGAGGTAAACAAGAACAACTTTACATGTTAGAGCAAAAGATAGAGTTGGTACTTTTCGAATCTCTTATAGTTTTCCTTGGTGCCTTTTAGGGTCTCATGCAAGATGTTACGTCTATGTGGATGTGCGGGGGTGTTTGTAACTGCATTTCCAGGGAGGGCAAAGGACTTTCACTCGGATTTTGTCGAGTAAGACTGTTGAAGATTCACAGGTTTCAAGGAACGGTGAAAGAGATGGAAATAATAAAGCATTTCTTGGACTCTTTGCCATGTTTGGAGGAGATGAGGGTCTATGTCGAAGAGAAGAATAGTCTTACTACAGAGCTAGAAAACCGTGAAGTTTCTAAACGTGTCTTGGAGATGTTCCAACTCTACAAAAAGTCATCGAGTTGCAATGTTAAACTCATGGTGGGCGATGTTCTTTGCATATGAAGTGTGGCTCTGAAAAGCAAAACCATCTCCTAGTTTTTTTTTTTTTGCCTGCAGTTTAAGTTTGTGTACCAATCTCAAAGACTGTAGTTTCTTCTTCTTGCTTGTTTGTTTTCTGAATCATTTGCTATCCATGTCTTGTTTTCATCTGATTATGCAACAGGTGTTTGCTTTGAGTTTGTTGTCTTTACTTGACAAAAGTTTTTTTTTTTGTTTTTGGTAACAGAGTGAGAAAAGTTAGATACCATCACATATATATAAAGCATGTGGGTGGAATCTCCTTTTGCCTTCTGACATTGTGATAGACTGTCACTGACGAGTAGAGATCATATTCGTTTGTTTGGGGGTCTTGGATAATTAGGGAGGAGATAGAACTGGTTTAGCTAAGCCGAACCGGTCAAACATGTCATTTTTGGTCTTTAAACTTTAGACGGCTGGTGCAGATTAGATTAGCCCACTGGGTTTTCATGTTTTGGACTAAGTCTTTTTAGAGTTGGTTCTGCTGGGACTGGACCGGTTCAGTCGGCCTAACATCTTTTCCGTCTAAGGTCTCCTTAGAGCTGAACTAGGCCTAAGCGTTCGGTGGTCCAATAGGTTTTGGTTCGGTTGGTTCGAATTTTTGGTATTATGCTCACAAGTACCATTCGGTTTTTGCTAATTATCGGATCAGATTTGGTTCGGTTCTTTCCGGATTCGGTTCGGATCGGATTATAACCAATGTCTGAAATCTTCCAAAAATATTTTTTAAAACCTAAAAATTTGACAAAATAATATTTAAAATATGTAAATTATTCAAAAATATAATTAAAAATTAATTAAACTATCTAAATTAACTCAAAGATATTCAAATTAACATATAACATAGACTACGGAAATCTTTAGAATACTATAAACTATTTAAATTACCTTAACATATATATAAAAACATTAACATATTTAACTAATTTCGGATACCTTTGGATCCTACTTCGGATTTTGGTTCGGTTCGGGTTATATCCAAAGTCCAAAGTACTAAGCTCATAAGTTCCGTTCGAATATTTTCGTATAACGGTTTGGATCCGGTTTTGGGTTTTTTCAGTTCAGGTTTAGATAGGTATTTCGGGTTGGGGTGAAAACGCCCAGGCCTAAGCTGAACTTTGTTCAGTTTAGACTAACACTGGCTTAGTGATTTGTTGGGTGAAGAGTGTGTACAAAGAAGAAAATTGAACCAACTACTTGAGCTTGAAATCCCAACAAATTCTCAACCAACACCACTCTTCATTTCATGTGGACTCTCTGCCACTACATATATGTATTTAATACTCAATTTTGTTTTATATTGTTTCTAAGTAACATAAGACTAAAGTGAAAGACAATGATATGGCATCTTTACAAAGTCCATCATATGCATGAAAACACCTCAGGGACACTTAGCTTCAAAGCCAAGTGAAGTTACACTTTCCTCAACCTCTATCTATCAATCATCATCTCATATTATTGTTAAGTTTTGTTATTAGGAACCCAAATACTAAAAAACAAACCGACACTTGCATTTTTGCTTGTTAGAGGATACAAACATGAACTTAATTAAACACACGAACGTATGAATTAATATATTTAAAAAACCTTGTTAATTTGTCATTAGCAGATAAACCTTGTTACGATTACAAATCATTAGTTAGGAGGCAAGGCAACCACTCTGTGGCGTCAACATTTACCTACTCATCACCCTTAAGTATTATTATTATTTTGCTTATTCACAAATATTCATCACCAAATATAATCTTAACTATATTATAAACTACCTAATCCTTGTACAATACTCATCTCTTGGCATCCTCCTTCCCAGTATTATCTGCAGGTTGAGTAGAATGAGATCATCAAGAACCCAAAGTGTTCATTTCTTGATTTTTTATCGTCTCTTTCCCTAATACTTATTGTCACATTTTGAGTACTTAAATCACATTTAAAGACACTCAATTATTCTTACTCTTTCTCATCCCTAAACATGAAACCTTCCTCACCAATGTCATTCACTTCTTCTTCCCTTCCTCCTTCACTTCCAAGAAAAACCCGTCTCTCTCCTTACCTCTTCACACTCTTAACATTCATCCTCTTCGTATGTATTCTCTATGGTGAAGACTTCATGTGCATCTTTGGCCAGCTTGAGCCCACTTTTGTCCTCCAGCCTTCTCCAAAACCTAGTAACAAGAAAGCAGAGAAGCTTGCGTTTGCTATAAGCAAAACAGAGGAAAACTGTGACGTGTTTAGTGGGAAATGGGTGAGAGATGAAGTTTCCCGACCACAGTACGAGGAATGGGAGTGTCCGTACATTCAGCCTCAGCTTACGTGTCAAGAACGCGGCCGTCCCGACAAAGATTACCAGTTCTGGCGGTGGCAACCCAATCACTGCGACCTTCCCTCGTAAGCTCTTTCCCTCTATATCACTCTGTTTCCTCTGTTTCTGACGTGTTGCTCTGTTTCCTCTGTTTTCATAGTTTCAACGCCACGTTGATGTTGGAAACTCTGAGAGGGAAGAGGATGATGTACGTAGGAGACTCGTTAAACCGTGGAATGTTTGTATCAATGATCTGTCTTCTTCATCGCGTCATCCCTGATGATCAGAAATCTATAAAAACTTCTGGTTCCCTCACTGTCTTCACCGCCAAGGTAACTCCATCTACTTAAACTTAGATCATCACTTTCTTTTTTTTACTGTCTAATTATGGATAATTACTCTATCTGCAGGAATATAACGCGACGATAGAGTTCTAGTGGGCACCGTTTCTTCTAGAATCCAACTCAGATGATGCAATTGTCCATAGAATATCAGATAGGGTTGTGAGGAAAGGGTCAATCAACAAGCATGGTCGTCACTGGAAAAACGTTGATATAATCGTCTTCAACACTTATCTATGGTGGATGACTGGCTTGAAGATGAAGATATTGTAACCATTTTTAGTAACTCAATATCACACAACTCATATAACTATATGGATATATATCAACCATATGTGAATGGAAGGGCTTCTGATGGTGATTTTGTGTATGTATATAGGCAAGGATCGTTTGAAGATAAAGAGAAGGTTATCACAGAGGTTTCTACTGAAGATGCGTATAGGATGGGGATGAAGAGTATGTTGAGATGGGTGAAGAACAATATGGATCGTAAGAAAACTAGGGTTTTCTTCACAAGCATGTCTCCAACACATGCCAAGTTAGTGACTTTGACAGTTTTAATACAGATATTTAGAGATAAACAGATACCAAAGACATATGTTCTAGCTTCATTAGCATACGTTCAGCTATAAACTCCTTTAACTGCTTAATTATATTTACTAAAGTATCAAAAAATATTGTTTCTTCTTTAGCAAGAAACCAATTGGTTAGGGTTTTGTTGATTGTTTCAGGGGAATAGATTGGGGAGGTGAACCGGGGCAGAACTGCTATAATCAGACAACACTGATAGAAGATCCAAACTACTGGGGATCAGATTGTCGGAAAAGCATAATGAAAGTGATTGGAGAAGTGTTTGGGAGATCGAAAACACCGATAACGTTACTGAACATAACGCAGATGTCGAACTATCGGAAAGATGCGCACACTTCCATATACAAGAAGCAGTGGAGTCCCCTTACGTCGGAGCAGATAGCGAATCCTGCGAGCTATGCGGATTGTGTGCACTGGTGCTTGCCTGGCCTTCAAGATACTTGGAATGAGCTTCTCTTTGCTAAACTTTTCTATCCCTGAGTTCTCAAGCAAGCATTTTTTACCTTATTGTTTTTTCGAGAAATTGTAAAATGTAGTCATTGAATCTGTAGACTCGTTGTGGTTAATTATGAGACAAAAACGGTTCTTGATTAGTTTTTTTTTTATAATTTTAAAATACAATTCTTGCGTGAGTTTTACTTCTTACATCTTTGTTTTCTACTTTACATCACTCTCGCACTCGCACCAAGATGCTTCTAAACCTAAGTCGTCTTTGCATTAGAAGCTAAAAATCATTGATTAAAAATGTATATTCCCAGTCAGCTTTGTTTAGCGAAGGGGAGGATCCTTGTTATATATTGATTTTGGTTTGCCTTTTTTCAGACACTCATATGGATATTGGCTAAACAGAATATAACTAAATATATAGTTACATTCAAATTTAAAGTTTATTTCTTGTTTTAAAGAGTTAAAGTGTTTGAATTCTCAAAAAAAAAAAGAGTTAAAGTGTTTAGATTGTCCAACTATATGAGAAAAGGAATTTTCATAATAATATCCCAACTAAATTTCATTTGAGTTCTTTATAATAAACATAGTTTGAGTATTCTAACTAAATTACAATAAGATAAACATAGTTTGAATATTAAATTAAGCACAGATTTGAAAGTTAGTATATTAAAATAAACAAAATAATTATTTAAAGAATGAATCTGTATTCGGGATAATTGAAGTACGTCATCACAATTCTATGCATGTTTGTAGCTTTTTTAAAGAATAATTTTTTTATTTGAGATAACAGGAAGTTATCACGATGTCTTTTACTTCTTTGTATATGTTTATTTTATAAAAATAGTTTAATATGATCGCGAGACATGATAATGGGAGTAAAGAATTGATGATATTGATATTTGTCAAAGAATATAATACTCTTTCTGTTCCCAAAAGAGGAATTTTCTAAATTTAATTTTTTGTTTTGAAATGATAGATTAACTATAATTTTAAGATAATTTTAATAGTAATATTGATAATTTATATACTTATAAGATATTAATTGAAATATTTAAATTGGTTAAATACGATTGATTGAAAGTTATTAGAAAATGTATAGTAAAGTAAACAATAAATTTGATAATAAAAGTTAATTATATATTTTTAATATGTGTGAATAATTAAGAAAATCCTTTTTATAAATGGAGAGAGTATATGCATGAAAAATTTAATATTTTAAATAGGTTAAAATATATACCTAAAAAGAATTTCTTATAAATATTATATACCACTAAACAATTTTTTTTTTTGAAACTGACCACTAAACAATTTTTAGAAAGGTAAATTATGCATTCTTATTATATACACCGGATATAAGAATGCGAAAGAAAACCTTGTGGGATTTTAGTCGGAAACAAAAAACCTGGTGGGTTTATAAAAATGCGAAAGTATAAGTAAAATGATGATACAAAATATTGAAGTTACCAGCAAAATAAGAAAGGTGGGTGGGTTTAAATGTCATTTACAAACGACTAAAAGAGGAAAAACATTAATAGGCCTCCTTGCCAACTTGCACCTCAACTTGTAATTCTTTCCTTCCACGACAATGTTTACATATATCTCGTACTCATTATGATAAGACATTAATAATCAGATATAATCAATTTGTTTCTTATTTTATCATTAATCTATTTATGAAATATATTTAAAAGGTGTTAAAGAATAGTAGCAAATTTCTTTCGTGCAACTTGCATGGATTTGTTTTTTTTCTATAACAAGTTGGATTTTATTACACCCAACTTGCGTTTTACGTACGGTCATATATATACATTTCTATATATGTATTCAGTGTTGAATAATTTGGTTTCACAAGTCGCAAAATCGTACTAGTTAATTACTATTTTGGTTTCACAAGTCGCAAAATCGTACTAGTTAATTACTAAGTAACTTCTCAAATTGCTTTTGGAAAAGTTTGAAAGATCGTACTAGTTAATTACAAATTAACTTCTCATATTGCTTTTGGAAACTTTGAAAGAATGAAAGTCTACTCATCTTGTTCATTGGATTCTTTGTATCAACAAGGAGATTATGTTAATGTTTTTTTTTTTTTTTGTATCAACTGTTTTTTAAAAATGTTTCTTACGCTTTTATTCATCAAATAACATATAGGACAAGGAACACTCCAGAAGAGTAACAATTTTGACATTTGAAATACTGTAACAGTTCACGGATTCCAAAAACTAAAAAAACCGGTGAGATTTTATCACTTCGGTGAATAAAACTAGGATTATTTTAATTAATTTTGCTGGATAAAAACAAAAAAAAAAATTATGTATTAAGGGAAAGTTGGTTGATAAAATGACAAATTTTTTGAGAATTCTAAGTTATGAAAATCGGAGATAATGATAATGATGTAATCTCCTTTGCTATGTGCCAAATTTCAGTACCTATCGCCATTATGGACTAGCCTATATAAACCGTAACTAAAATTTTGTTATATATTTATACAGTAAAATTCAATATAGATTACACATTGGTTAGAGTTTATCGTGATTCGTTATGTCATTACATTGAGGATTGAACGCTCTGATGATGTATAACTGATGATCAGTACTTTAGTTACATAGGCGAAGATAAGTAATTATATATATTTGGTTTGTGCATTTTAAGAGAATGTAAATTTATGGTTACATACTTACAGTACGTACCTCTGAAGATGAACGAAAATCGGTTCATATATATGAAGCAGCACATGGGTTTTCGGATTGCCCACACAAATTTCAGATCTCTTCATTATGCCAGAGACTATCTTAATCAAAGTGTTGGTGATACATTATTGCGTATGTTGAAAAGTATCAGACTCAAATTAGAGATATATCAGAAATATCTAAACAGTATTCTATTCATGAGCTGAATCACTCTACTGTTACATTATAGAGGAAGGAAAATATTTAAAGTAACTGGGTACGAAGATTTTTAAGAAAGAAACATAACAATCAATATGAAAAAGTACCAATCAGTGTTTCGTTTACTATAAACCTACAAAAGACTATACAAACGAGTTCATCAAGAGGAAATGGTGTTAAGGGTAAACTAAAGGATACGAACATTTAACAAACCCTAAAACCCTAACGTCGAAAAACCAAAACCACTATTTTTGTAGTTTCGAAAATCCCCTACTAGTAATTAAATAATCTAAAACTCAAACCCACCTCGAGAAATCCAAAAAAAAAAATTCGAAATATAGAAAATATAAAAAATAAAATAAAAACAAATGTAACTATGATAATTTCTCGGCAAGTTTAGCCAGCGACTGCAAGTTGCACCGTACAATAGTATCTGCGAAGCTGCAAGTCTCTTCCTTATCGTTACCTGTCGGTACGTCAACGACGTATGACTCCACAACACGTGCCCTCTTTTTACCGTCCTCCGGCGACGAACACTGGTGCACCGTCGTCACCGACCTGTAGTTCTGAAGCCTGTGGTCCCCACCCACGACGCTAAAGCTGATGACATGGCGATCATCGTCCATGATCTCGAGTCTCTCTAAGCTGAACGCGGCGGGGAGACCGGACACAACACGGACCTCTCTCACCGAACCAACCTCTCGGCCGTCTCCAGCAGCCAGGCGACAGCTCCTAACGAAGTGTTTGTACGCTTGAGGGTGTTCAAAGCGGCTGAGGATCGACCACACGGTGGAAGCCGTAGCGTCCACGTCCTGCACCACGACGGAGAAGCACTGAGAGGGACCAACCACGTGCGTGTGGAAAATCTCCACGTGATCCGGCACATCAGCCATCCCCCGCGTGAGGCTCACTTTCTGAAGCTGTTTGTGGTGGTGGTGGTGATAGGAGCCGACGGTGGCGTTGGCTGTTTCTGCGGCGGAGGAAGATCTTTCAAACTGAAGCGACGTTGGCATTTTTTGTATTTTCTTTCTCTTACTATTCTCTGGTCCTGTCTCTCTCTCTCTCTTAAAAGAAGAAATAGAAATGGTTTGCTTCGTGAGGTGTAATGAGATATTTCTATATATATAAATATAAGGATGAGGCTGTAGGAAATATAAATAATGCAAGTATGTAGACACTAGACAATAGCCGGATGAAGAAAGAGAGAGGTCGGCTTGTGTGGGTTCGTCGGTTGTCCACTTGGGATTTGTTTGGAGTTTGTATTTCTACAGAAAAAATAAATTCTCTCTCATTATATAAAGGACCGACCCGGTTCCCCACGAAAATCTATGGACTGTAGCCGGTTTGTTATTTGAATTTTGTTTTTACTTTGTTATTAACCGAGTTCATTAATACTTTTAGTATTTGTCATGACAAGGAATGGCATGCATGTTTCCATGACGTTATTAGAAATTCTAATACCAGATTTAAAAGTCATTTTGAAAATTTTGTCCAAGATCACCATCTCATCTAAGTAACCCTACTTTTAAGAAGTAGCCAAAAGTAATGCTTGCAAACCAAGTTTAATAATCCGGATGTTACTCACCAGAACATGATCACTATGGGTCGAGTTGGTTTAGCTCTACTTATTTTTTTGGTACGGATATAGGATATCTTGGTGGATCTAGGATATCAATGGAACCTTCTAACTGTACCGGTATTTTTTTCCTGCAGGCCAAAGATAACCATTGCACTTTGAATATTCCAAGTTGGTGAAAGTAGCATGCCCTGGGTCCATCACAATGATCTTTTCTCATCTTAATATCAACTTGAGCAATTTATTTGTTAGTACTAAGAAAGTAATAATCAACTTTCTTTTCAACAAAGAAAATAACAGAAATTTTGACCAGTTGGAATGGAAATTGACTAAGCAGTTGTTAAAACTTAAAAGTAACCAACTTAAAGTCAGCAAGTATTTCGAATTACACTATGGAGGTGATTGGTTGAGATGCATCAATGTATTTAGCTTTAGTTTATATCCACAATCCTAAAATTTACAATTAATGTTTTAAATAGTTTCTAAAGCTAAAAGTAAAAATAATAATAAAGAAATGGTTGTAGATGCCCTATTATCTAAAGCATTATTTGCTAAATTGTAGAAGAAAAAGTATTTATTGTAGAAAAAAATATGTGCTGTAGAAAATTTTTTTTTCTCTCATTTAATTTTTACAGATGTATTAGATACATATGTTTGATTGGTTGAAACTTTTTTTTTTTGCTCTAAAATTTACATCTAAGATTATCAGATGTGGCTTTAAATTATATATTCTCCTGTGGATATTTTAAAACACTAAATAAAAACTCTAGAAATTTTGATTTTTAAAACTAATATATTTCTTTTTATAATATTTTGGCTTTATATCCAGTTTTAAAAATTAAAGCATGATTCTTTCAAAAAGAAGACTGTTAAAGTAGATGTCCATAGTTTCTACAGTCTCTTCTAATCACCTCCACAAATACATCAAAAGTTTCTACATCCTAAATCTTACAATAATATTTCTACAGTCACAATTAAACCAACCATCCACAGTATTTTTTGTGTCTTTCCTTCCACAAACTTGTATTCAAATCAAATGTAATAAATATTGGACTCTTGAATTTGAGTGGTGGGCATAATAACAAAACACAATTTGGAAAATAATAAAGTGTTACTTAATGCACTAGATTTTCAGCAACCGGACAAGTACAACTAATACATATTCCCAACTAGTCCTAGTTGTTAGATCAAATACGAATAAGCGAGCAATTTGAACTACTAATTGAATCTAGCATTTTATAAAATAAGAAGAAAAGGTTTACAAATTGCAGTTTTCTGTACAGTCTTCGATGTAAAGATTGCTCATCTTATAAGCTTCCGGGTTAGGTATGATCACTTACATTAAAAAACATATCCATCATAAATCATATATCACATGACTTGGAAAATGTGTATTTCCTTTTCTGAAGATTCTGCCGAATTATACCACTCTATATTTACATCCATGAAAATCAGTTTTGCACACTAGCAGTAATAAGATAAATAAATAAATTCAAGTTTGCCCCCTTTTCTTGTTTGTTCTTCATAAATTACATGATGGTACAAATCAATGTTTCTTTGTTTAGACCGAGAATGGGGATGGTGTAATGATGATCTAGTGTTGAAATAAAGGCATAAAGCAGAGAAAGATAAACGATGGTGAAGTTTGGGGTTGAACCGACAATCAATCTCAAATTTATGCGTCAGACGAATCTTGAAACATCGTTGGATAGACATGTAACATACATCTTGTGCAATGTATATATTTATCACAAAGTGAATAAATGTATTCATTTATTTGAGAGAACTGCCTGTTCCAACCAAAAACACTCTCATCTAGCATTATGTTAAGGAGGCCAACATTTTGATATTATATATGTTTGTGAAGACGTTCGATGTGTATGATGAATGAAACGATGTATAGTAGTATGATGAATGAAAGACTTGGTCAAAAAGAAATTTAATAATTAAAAACATGTTGAAAATAATTCTCCAATTAGAATTATACCACCATTAGAAAAAAATGCACTTACAGTTTCCAGATTAATGAAATTTCAACTAGTGTTCAGATAACAACAATGCAAAGAAAAACTCAACTTGGGTGAGGAGTTGAATCACCTTACAACGTGATATACAAAATAACAAAAATAATGTAGCTGAGAAGTTATTAAAATGAGAAATTGTCCAAAAGAGTTGCATCTCATTCTTATGCAGAAGAGGGACACATTGTCAAAGAGAAATTGTGGGGGAGCAATAGCCAGATCCCATACACACCAGTTGTTTTGATAGTTAATTTAACAGCTTGCCAACTTGTTTTCTTTATTTTTCAACAGGCTTTTAAGATCTTCAATATTCGGCAAGAAAAACGATTTTGAAGACCAAATGAGAATAATAAAACCCATCCTCCTAATAATATAGAAATAAGAGATAATCTCCCATTTGCTCTTTCAAACATCCAATTTGCTTTTTATAGAAAATACAGATAGATGTAATATATTAATATATCATTGCTTATGCTATCTAAGACAACCTGAGGAAATTTTGAAGACCATATATGCACCACTCTTGATTTATCCAATATAAATTTATATAAGAACTATTAAATTAAGCAAAGCAATCTATCGGAGAGATCTAGTGTTTTTTTTTGGGAATAATCATGCAAAAGTCTATATATATTCTCTACGGAATTTTACGCCAAAAAAAAAGTTCTCTACGCAATGTCACATTCCTTTGATGAAAATTGGATGTGAGAACATAATTACATAAGAATCAACCAATTATATCCAAAGTTCAAATATCAAAACTTTATACTGTATAGCTTATATGTATCATGGATCATGTTCACTGCCATTTCCCACTAGCCACTAATCTAAGGTCTCCTTTTCCGGGTCCAGTCAAATTCCAAAAGTATCAGCTCAGTTAAGTTCTCTCACTTCCTTTTTTACTTCCAGCTCCTCTTTAATACACTGGAAGTTATTCAAGAGAAACTTATTCATCATCTTGTTTTACCTGATCACAGCAGATCTCAAATTTGTATAAATTTGTATATATTCTCAAGTGCACGAACTTCAAACTAATCTGACAATGCAGTAACCGAGCCACACACGTGGAAGGAGAGCCATTTTGATGCTGAGGTGTCGATCAACTCTGATTTCGGCTGGATCCAGCCCTTCCTTATTGCTTCGGCCTCAAGTCATTACCATTTGTGTTTAGTTTGGGCTATTTTGCACTCATCAAAAATCAAGTCAACTAATGTTTCATTAACCAATCCTTTAAGTATTCGATTATACAAAACATTATTATAGGTTTAGATAAATTAAACATTCTCTTGTGCCAAAAAAAAAACATTCTCTTATAGATTTTGTCCTAAATAAGCTTAATATTCTGCACTTCATGAATATATACAACGTTAACACTTTCATTTACTAAAACGTTAAAAGACACTCTCAACTCTTTATGATCATGGTTTTTTTGTGTAATTTTGTTTAGTTCATGCATGCATGTATAACTTATTATATACATGATGTTTAGTTTAACATCAAGTTTATGGCTTAACATTTTTATAAATATATGTGTAGCTTGTGATTTCAAAACGTAAGCTCGTCTAAGCGAAGCCACATAAACATTGTGCTTAGGTAGAAAAGATTTTTAAAAAAATATATTTTAAATATATGTGTAAGAACCTTAAATGTTGTTTATGATATACTAAGCAGTATACAATAATACCATATCTACTCAACATTCCGATAAAAATATAAGTGGTAACTTGTGTGAGATTCTATTTGTTAGAGTGTTATAATCTTTTTTTCCGCTGATTACTCAAAAATTAACAATGTCATGACAACTTTTGTATCTTCTGGTAATGTCGAAGTTATGATTCATCCCCGTCGGAAATCACTTTCCCCTCCAACTTTTTTGCTCACCTAACAACTTGTAATTTCATGCTGCTTTTTTTCTACTTTTTATTTCAGTTAACTTTTCCAAATTACTTTCATGGTCTAATTAATCGAGACACGAGGTAGTTGATTCAACTTGATCATAGAATACACTGAATCTATATCTCATCTCAAGTTTCAAATATACAATGTTACGTAAAGAGTAATAGTAATTATTAATGGAGCAATGTAATATGAATATCCGGTCAAAAACACCATATTAAAAGAATTTAATTAGGCTAGCTAAGTTTAGAACATCAATATTCATCATGTGGTTGAACCTCGATTTGACTCGGCCTATATTACGCTAAAAAGGTCTTTTGTTTATGATCACTTAATTTCTAGCCCAAATTATTGACATGAAGATATGAATAAGATAGACTCGAGGTGGCTGAGATATGTAATGGAGTATGAGATGGCTGAGTTAAGATATGAAGTGACTGAGTTATGCCGGCTGAGTTATAACATAAGGTGGCGGAGTTACGACGGCTGAGTTATAACATAAGGTGGCTGAGTTATGACATATGGCGGCCGAGTTGTTGTGACGAAAAAGGGCTGTTGAAGAGTGTTGATTTTAAGGTGTGAACACAGAATTAGATCTGGATTTAAATCTGATAGAACCTATAGAACATCCTATTATCCAGCATATCTTTCTATCTCTCTTCTCTCTTATGGTTCTATAAATACCATTGTATGTGTACACAAGAAAATTAAGGAAACAATTATCCTTTTTACTCTTTCTTGGTTACTTCTCTCTCACAATTTCTATCTCTATATCTTTTGTTCTTCATTAACTTTCACAAATGAGCATGAAGATTAAAAGAACAGCTTTCGTGATACTCTTAGAGCTGATTTGGTACTATATTGTCAAAAGAATACATCAACAATCGATAAAAATAAACCTGAGAGGTTCAATTCAAGTCTAACTCAGGAGTAAACCAAGCTTATCTATTACCAAAAAGAAAAACAATTGAATATGACATGAAAAATATATTTTTTTTCTTTTCTTTTGAGCTCCTAGCATACGGGTAAATCTGCCGGAGGCTCCTCTATTGTCTCTAATAGTCCTTTCCCGTTCTCAACCAAGAAAGCCATGGCTAGTCCCCATGATATATGTGCATCTAGATGACAATGCATTATCCAAACCCCTGTTTTCAATCATAAGTACACACAATTAGTTTCATTAATCATGTTGATAAATTACTATTAACATATGATTTAAACTATTATTTTGTTTTTGTAAATCTCATGTTTGTTTACCAGGGTTATCTGCGACAAATCTGATGACAGCCCAACCATTAACAGGTACACCAACAGTATTTCTAAGAGGAGGATCTTCAAGATTGAATTTCGCGGTATCTTTCTTGGGGTTGAAGTTACCGAAACCCTCGGCAACAATGTAGAAGTCGTAACCATGTAGATGAATAGGATGGTTCTCGGGAGTTACTATACCAGTATCTTGAAGAACAATCTGAACCCTAGACCCATACTTGAGCTTGTATAGCTTGGTCCCTCTATCAGGCTGATACAGAGATTGACTTATGTTGCTACCTGTGTAGTCGAATTTAACCGGAGGCTTCGCCGGAAAATCTGTAGTAAAGACTCCGGGAATATTATGGTGGTGAGCTTGAAGGAGAGAGTAGTTACTAGGGAGAGCAAACGAAACATTGTTCATCGATGCAGTGAAGCGTGTGCCGTTAGGACCTTGACATCTTCTTGACCTAAAATTCTTAGGACAATTGTTGAGACCGAGTCCGACGATTATATAGAGACTCTCGTCGAGTTCTGTCGGAACCTCGGCTCTTTTTAGTGATCTGAAGCTTTGGCTGAAACGTGTGACTGTGTTGGTGTCGTTGTAAGCAGGGAGTAGAGGCATGATTGGTTTGACGGAAATACCCTTACTGGTTCCACCGATGCAGCAAGGGGCGGATTTGTATTGGAGGATTGCTGTTGTGGTTGTGTTGCCAAACGGTGCGTTTTGTGTGCTTTGGTAAGCTCTTGCGGCCATGTAATAGCGGTTTGGTGGTTGGTCACCGGTTATGAGGACATCGGTGGTTTGGCCGGGACCGAGAACAATGACGTTGGTGGTGAAGGGTTTTAGGTAAGACGCGTCAGCTCCGACCACCGTGAACTTGTGGTTAGCCACCGTGAAAAATAGCGGTTGGTTTAGTGCGGAGTTTATTACACGTAGTAGTATGGTCTCACCAACATTTATGGGTACTATTGTCGTTTCTGTAAGATAAAAGGTTATTAAAAAAAAAGTTTATATACACTTTTTGGGATGATGCTTTTGTTTTTTTTTCCTATAGAATATCTATTTGAAAATATACCAAATTCAGTTATGACAGTTGGAAAAAAACGAAAAATAAAAAATGTATAAGACTTTGAGCATTTTTGCCTTAATTTAATTTAAATTAATTTGAAGTTAAAGAAAGTGTAAAACCTTGAGAAGAACATTTATAAAGATCGCCGGGTTGACCATTGATGGTGTAAGCGTCGGAGATATTCGGAGCAGCTCCTGTTCGTGTGGATTCTCTCACCACATCAACCGGATTTGCGTCCCACCATTCACCTTAAATAACCAATATTTAAAATCAATGGAATCAAAATCATATAATAATATTAACAAATTGTAATAAGTTGATTATGAATTATTACCGAGAAGGAGTGAGACGTCGCGTTGAGGGGTTGGGAATGGGTAAGACGAACCAGCAGGAGGAAGGACGAGGAGTGAACCGTAGACAGTGGCTCTGAGCCACGAACTATGCGCATGCCACCAAAGTGTACCTTCTTGTCCTTGAATTGTAAACCGGTAGGTATAGCTTGATCCCGGTCTGATTGGACATTGAGTAACAAATTCCGGTCCGTCAGCCCAACCGGTTCGCATTTGTCTCACACCGTGCCTGTAGTCACACGTTTAGTATCAGTAAACCAACCACGCATTGATATCGGTACGTGAATTTGGTTTAATCGTATTTTTTTACCAGTGGATTGTCACGTTGTACCGAGCCCGGTTAATAACTTTGACAACGAGAGTGTCACCGTTATTGATTACAAGTTGTGGACCGGGGAACATTCCGTTGACCGTGATGCTGTTGTGTGTTTCACATAGTCTCTTCACTTTCGTTGCTTGTATCTGCGTATATACAAATATGTATATGTAAGCATACATCTCATTAGCATTTTTAAAACGATTCAATAATTGAACTGCGATCCTACGATGAACTCGTGGTGGTGTGCTTTGTTGGCTTCTGCCATGGGGTTGAAGAGAAGTAGGACGGCGAAAGAGATGAAACAGAGGAAGCTCTTGATGATCTCCATTGATGAGATTCTTATAAACTTCTGTTACAGCCAGAGAGTTTAGAGATGAAGTGTATGGAAGAAGAGAGAATGTGTTGTGATGGGAATCAGTATCGAGTTATATAGGGACACAAAGACGATACGTTTTTAAACTTGGTGGATAGTTTCTCTAATTTATTGTTTTTTTTGCTAGATCAATTGAATTGTAATAAGAAAAAATGTTATTCATGCGGTTGGAGAATTAGGTTTTGATATTGAAGGCCAGAACTTGGCTCAACACTAGAAAGAGTAGTTGCACCCACTGGGGCCTAGAAGAACAAAATAATGACAGAGTTAAACAAAAAAATGAAAAGGTGATTACGTCTCTCGAATTCTTGGTTAACACGCTTTTTCTATTGACTCTGGATGTAATACCATAATTGATATAAACATAGTACAACTGAATTATATATTTATAATAAAAAAACTCTGGAGAGTAATATTATAGAGGAAAAAATAAAGTGACATTAGAGATGATTTAAACGGATCAAAATATATGTAGATGTGTACAACAGGTTGCCAACAAAACTTAAGTACGCAATGTTGTGAACTCTATCTAAATGTCAAAATTCATTTGGCTCATGTAATTAACTTGCATGCACCAATATATGGTACTATTTGTAATCGAACTAATTTGTATATATTAATTCAGCAGAACTGGACAATTTCAATTGGCCTTATCCGTAACTCCTACTACGTAAGGATTTGCATATAATCTTTCTAAAACTGGATACCTTATGGTTCATTTTGGCTAACTAATAATTACGGTATTCATTTTGTCATTAGTTGGATCTTGATATAAATTGGGTTTTTCGGTTTGGATCGTTCGGTTTTGGGATGGGATGAGAAAACCATATAACATTATTGGGGGTACCTACATAATATGTTGTGAACTCGACTTGAAAATCGATTTCACGTTCATATATACAATTAACTTGCATATGTATACCAATATATATATTACATCAAAGAAGGAAAATGTGCCCAGAAGAATTTAGAAGTATCATTACTTTATCTTTATGTGGTCACCTACATTCATCAGTATTATGATACCTAAACAAAGACGAAACAAGTGCATGTCCAAGCCAGAACTCTATTTACTTTTTGTTTACCATTTAAAATTTCTTTCGTCAACGCGTTTAAATACTTCTTAAAAAATTCAGTACGCTTGTTCAACAGCTAGCTGATTGAACCGAGTAAATATTTACATCTAAGATCTCAAATTTAAAAGATTATTTGGCAAAATTTTGATTGAAGTTTGGGCAAAATTGATAAACATTCACATTTATATCAAGATATACTCAACTATATATCAAAAAAATAAAATAATACAAAACCTTATGTTATGGGTTAAACCGTAACATCATTTCTTAAAAGACATAAATTATCAGAGTATAAAGACAAAATAAAAATTTGTTTTCAGTTTGAAAAAAGGCAGACTATCTTGAAGCTTAAGTAAAATTATTATTGTTTGTTAAGGTTAAAAAAAAGTAAAAATGTTTGGAGGTAAACACGATGATTAGTATAACTGCCTAATACACCATTTGTTTCAACCTCTATATTATATCTTAACAATAATTCCTTTTCTTTAACAGAATCTAGCAAGCTCGATACCTGAATTCTGTACGAAGAATCCTTTAATCTTTTCTTAAAATTTTTTTTTCGTATTTCTCTATACTATAAAGTGTCATCTGAAGTTTATTTTCTATATGAATACTTTAGAAAGATTTATTAGAGCATACTTGAGATCTTATTATAAAATGATATTTTTTTATAAAAGCAATTTTTTTTTTGCTTACATTAAAATGTATAACGAAACTTAAATGAAAGTAGCGTATCATTTTACAAACATGATAGTCGGTAAAATGTATAACGAATTTTTCCTTTTGCCGTGAAACTATCTTTGTTTTCTTAGCAAACATCATTTTGCAAATATGATAGTTGGTAAAATGTTTATAAACCCAAACGCAAATGAAAATAGCAATCAACCTAATATCTTTCCATTGTTAAGTACTCCAATCTTGTAGAAACAATTAAATGATTTAGTTTTAGTTATTTCATCATGTTAGATTGAAATTATTGTTTGATTATTTGGATGATTTTGGCATATTCAAAACACACAGGATAGTTTCACGAATTGTAACTAGTTTTTTTGCCTTAAAATATTGATTGTAGTTTGTGTCTGTAGTTGTAGATTCTATTGCTATAAATTTTATATCAATAACTTTTAATACACTAAATATAAAGCTCTAGAAAAATTGATATCAAAATCCAATATATTTCCTATTATAATTTTTAGGCTGTAGATTTAAATTATTATTTTTAAAATACGATTGTTAAACTAAAGTGTTTGTAGAAAAAATGAACTATAAAAAAAGCTCGGAGCATTTACCAATCATCCCATAGATTCGATTAATTAAATCTAACTACAAAGAAAAAAACTAATTCAACATATTTCCAATAAATTTTTATCTTTTTGATAGCTATTATAAAAATATTTAAATACTTCTTGATGTTGAATAGTCATAGCCGTGTATATTTTACGTAACAAAAATGGGGGAAAAAAAGTAAACATCATATTGTTGAAAGAGGGACATGAGAAGAATATTGGAGACATTGATTGGTGAACAAGAGATTAGTAATTATTATGGTGGAGTTAGTTAGTGTCAACCTCTTCCTTGATATCTTTAATCCCTAGTCGCTAAATAACTGAAAAATGACATCACATGTAGTTAACAAAGTTAATTCGACCCCGCGTCTCCAATTAAATTCCAAAGTCAACTCGCTTTTCTTGTCTAGATTTGGTGTTTCTTCGATTTATCACTTGTTATTAACTTCTTTTTTTTTGTTAATATAAAATTTTTCCTATTTTCCAAAAATTATTTTCACTGTATCATCTCAGGAGTTAGAATAAATATATTTCTTTTAAATATCATTCTGACTTCTCTCTGAAAGGAAACTTTATTTGATAAATGATGATGAACACTGAAAATTCTTGATTATAATGCTGGTTCAAAATCATAATTTCATTAGTCAAAAATGGGTACGACCGTACGAATACTCACTAAGTCACTAGGTTCATATTGTTTGGGTTGGTTCGAATTGTCTAACCTCTTGTTACAAGTGGGATAACATTCTTTACAAAAAAAAAAAAGAGAGAAAACCTATTTTCAGTTTAGTGGTTAATGGTTAACACCTAATTTTATTTCACAAGTCACAAATCATTAGAATCTTGAAAAGATTTCAAAAGACAACTCATTCCACGATTAACATATCTTATGTAATGAAAATTATAAGCAGCCAAGCAGGTCACCTATAAGATCTGATTATCAAAGGAAGAAACAACTCGGTGACTTTGACCCGAAAAAGAAAAGAAAGTTCAGGTGTACCAAAAAAACTATTCGGATATTCAATTTGTTTGTTGGTAACCGGGGTTTCTAAACTGAACCCAAACTAAACGTGAGGCTTATGTATTTTAAGATTTGGCATGAAACAGATTTACTACTAATTTGTTCCGGTCATACATGTCATTATCCAACCTACTTCACAAAAGATGTTACCATGATATGACAGTTTTGACTCCTATATCAAGCCCCGAGAAAATACTTCTTGTTGTATTCTGTCAACAACTCGAGATAGAGGAAACTCGTGGACGGATTAAAAAGTGGATTTAGCTCCAGAGACGAACATTACAATATAAAATATACAAACCCAAATCATTGACGCAAAATTATTACAATTTACTACTTTTCTGCTTGATTTCGTATTAAACTTCGTGATACAATAGTCTCACTGGTCAGTCATATATATATGGAAGTTTTCAAAATTGTCTTCGTAACTCGCTCAAAATCAAGTAACATAGTGATGTTGATCGAGTATTGCAAGCGAGCATTACAACAAGAGCCGTCAACATATTTAGAGCATGACATTCTTCGGAGTGTGTGAGTATGATATTTTTAATTCCATATTACTACATATGAGATTCTGTATCAAGCAATTTAATTTACAAACATCTTTGAACTAGAGGCACTGTACTCCCACATTTGTTACTTGTTACAGACGAAAAGCGCAACTTTATTGTTTTTAATCACTAACATCTTAAAATATAATTATGTATCCACAGCAAACACTAATACTTAAGTTACTATGCCATCATTAAAATAACACCATATCTACTACTGCATTAGAATGCATCAGATTCAGTGAGGAGGACTAGCTACTACCAAAAGCCTCAGCCACACTCACAAACAACATAAAACATGTAATGATGAGATCAACAGCAAGAGTACAAACCCGATTTAAAGTAAAATGTGATCTTAACATCAGCTCCAAGTTTCAGAACTGCAACCAAAATGCGTCTTTAGATCTTAAAATCTTACATAAATCTATACTCAAAAACATAACAACTATGAATCTCTCAAACACGTCCAGCTACAACGGAAGCAGCAGAAGTAGCAGCGGCGGAGTTACCAATAAACGATAACAACCCCGCATTAGCAGTCTCCTGCTCATCCAAGAACAGATCATCAGGCACCCTAAACGCCCCGTGCAAGCAAACAACCGCCACGCCAACAGTCAACGCGGAAGTCAACAGAGATCCAACGCTCGTCATGAACACAACCACGACCGTCGTCACGACGAGCCCGAGCAGCGTCTCGCGATCCGAGAAGGTGCGTCCGAAGAGAACCAGCGGCTGATCCGAGGATCTGAAGAGGTAGAGGAACATCCACGCGGCGAGGAGGGAGAGGAGGACGAGGAGGGAGAAGGGGTGGGAGAGGAGGGAGAAGGCGAGGACTAGGGAGACGATCGCGGCGTAGTTCACCTTGAAGTAGGCGAGGTTCTTGCGGATCCGGGAGATCGAGTCGGTTAGGGAGTCGGGCCGGGCGAAGGAGCTCCGATCCAGGAGTTCGAGCCAGGGGCGGCGCTGAGAGAGGCCGTCGCGGAGGGAGGAGGAGAGGCGGGAGAGGAATGTGCGGAAGGCGTGGGTGTTGATTGGTGGCTGGGGTTGATTGGCTTGTTGGTTGGTGACGGGGAGAGTCGCCGGAGAAGACATTGGTGTCGGTGAGGATGTGCGGCGGATTTAGTTGAGACTTGAGAGAGTGTGGAGGTTGCGCGAAACCGCGTTAGGAAGTTAGATATTTTAAGGATGAGGCCTTAACTCTATGGGCCTATAATGTTGGATCAGCCCATTTTATATTCAAACGAACATATTGGAATTATTGGCACTTTCGTCAAACATTAAATTAGAAATACACATTAAAATGAAATTATGCATAGAAAAGTTTTATTTACATGTTTTAGTTAAAACACACAATTTTTTTTATAAAGATATCATTTAATATAAATTAAATACAATTCAATCAATCATAAATATTTGTTTTTTTTTCTTTTGAATGAACAATTGAATAACTTAATTAGTCAAACAATATAAATAAATATTATATAGAAATATGAAAATAATTACTATTTTTATAAAGTAACATACTCTCAAAAATTTTATATTCTAAAACAGATGGAGTATATTTCCCAAACAGTATATATTTGATAATTGCACAAATGAGCATGGGTTAAAATATTATTATAAAATAGTATATTTAACTGATAAACTGAAGTATACAGATCTATGGAAATTTAAAGGACCAGTAACAAGTTCTTAGGACTTTTTGATTAAATTGAAGTATAACAAACGTATGGAAAGATATAAAATTAATCTTTCAATAAAAGATATATAGTTTATAGATAAAGATTTTTGGATATTTAAATAAATTTTAAAGCATAATTTTATATCCACGTTCACACAGATCTATTGTAGTAAAATTAGTTCGAGACTGATTACTTCTCCAAAGTTTACATGCAACTTCACCATCCTCGTGTGGTCTAATGGCATGGTTTCTCATGTAATTCTTATTTGAAACCTAACAAGATAAAGATGAAGGAACCATTATTGAGTAGAATAGGGGTATCGAATAACAATATTCTTCGGCCTAATCAAAGAATATTTACTGAAAATTCGGGTTGATTTCCACAAGGCACAAAGTAGAATCTTGACTTCTATCAACTCAACAAATACTTATAATCCTTTTTCCTGGTCTAGCTACGATCTAATTAGCATCTAAGTCTTCTTTCTTGTACGTTATCCAGTGACTTTCAGGACTCTTAATCATTATCAAGTTTAAAATATGTGATGAAAGAGACAATTCGTGTAGCTCTAACGCTCTATATGTTCTGTTATAAAGTATGCTTTTGTATGAGATTCTTAACCTTTTGAAAAAGAAGAGAGAATCTTTGTATTCTTTTTCTTTTTCTTTCCTTCCACTTATTAGATTGTTCTCTCTCTATATAGCATGATAAATATAGTCTTCTAATTATCTATACCACACATTCAAGAAGATTTTCAAGATCATTGCTGCAATGGCTTCTTGTAACACACCTGATGCATTTGCTTGGCTTCAAAACCTTCCTCCTTTTTCTCAATGGAAAAGAAACTCAATGTCCATGTGTATTTGCTCTCCAAATTCATCACATCCATCTTTAAATTTCTCTCTAACTCGTAGTTCCCAATCTCCAAACACATTCACCTTCTCCATAGTAGCCAACTTCAAGATTCCTATATCTCTCTCTGTCTCAAAACCTCTAAGAATCACTGGCTCTAATTCAACTAACTTTCTTAGTGAAAATGTCATCTCTACTCTATTGATGAGTTTTGTCGACATAGTTCTCAACTATAACGTCAAGAGAACTACATGTTCAATTCAAATGCAAAACCTAGGATCCACTTCAAACCTCAAAGACGTATTCAACCTCGCGTTCTTCACATTCGTGTTCCTCATCTGCATCTACGAGGCGCCCTCAAGCCTACGAACAACTTGTCTCAAAACGGTGAAAGATCAGCTGGTTACTTGTAGGTCAAGGCAGGGTTCTAAGTTGCTCATGGTGCAACTAGGCTCTAACCTTGAAGAACAATGGATGAGATCACTGAATCTTGCGATAACCAATTGGATCATCGAGGTCAAAGCGTCTCAGCATCTCAAGTCACCTTCTCCTTTGTTTTCGTATGCTTTCTCAACTCAAGGTTTGTGGAAAGTTCATATGTATTGTCCTGTGATAGCAATGGAAATGGAGAGCGTAAATAGTGCTTTAACCGACGAGAGATTATTCTTCTCGTTGAACTATCATCAGCTTGAAGGTGTGATCCAATTCAACCACAGGATTTACGATCGGGAGAAGTGGTTTAATATTGCTGTGAATATTGACAACGTCAGGTATCGTACATAAACTCATATGATGTACTACTCTACAACCTGAAACAAAACCCTTATTATATGGTTAAACTCAAAACTATTTATGTAATTGTAAACTGTGAATCAAGTCAATACTAACTAACACATCAACTGACGACCGTTAAAAAGAACAATAAAATGAATAAAAATGAATGACTAGAATCAAATTAAAAACTGAAAATATTTATTACTTATTATTATTTTTCCATTTTGATAATAAATATTTTGTTATGTCAAAAAAAAAACAAAGATAAGAAATATTTAGCTCAACTATTTCTTAAAATTAGAGAAATAACAAAAATCATGTATAAAAAATATTCTTTAAAATGGTATAATTTTTTTAAAAATTGCTAAAAAGTTATCATTCATATTCATTTGTTTGGTCACCACCATTTAGAGGGCTGATGAGTGTTAACTTTAAAAAGGAATTCCATAAAAAAAGTGAAAGATATGAATAAAACAATCAATGCAGTTATAAACATAATTTTTCAAGTCAAATTCGAACAAATTTTGGTATTTATATGGTTTCTATTGTCTATACATAATTAAATTACTAATATCTCTATAATCAGGTGCGACATACTTAGGCTTGTGAACGAGACACTTCTATCGGAACGTGGCATGGGGTTAGAGGAAAAACATTTTCCATCAAGAATATCATTGCAGCTAACACCAACGGTTCAATCGAACATCCTAATGGCATCCGTAGAAAAATCCTCAGAAAACCCATTGAGACAATTTGAAGTAGAGAAAGGCATAGAAGCAACAATAGATCCACCAAACACATTCTTCGGACTCAAAGTCTCAGCCAACGAAACTAAAGCAAAAAGCATGAAACCATGGATGTTTGAGGAATGGGTTCATGGTTATACCGCCAACCTCACTTGGTTTCTACATGACTTTGATGATGGAAGAGAAGTTTCATCCTCTAAACCATCAAAGGTTTCAATGATGAACCCTCGTGCTTGGTTCAAGAACCGGTACTCGAATGCGTTTAGGCCGTTTACAAAGCAAGGAGGAGTTGTGTTTGCAGGAGATACTTATGGACAAAGCGTTTTCTGGAAGGTTGATAAAAAAGCTATTGGGAAAGTGATGGAGTTTGAGGTTAAAGGTTGTGTTTGGTTGACTTATTGGCCTAACAAGCATCATACTTTCTATAGTGATACAAGAAGATTGGAGTTTAAGGAGATGCTTTACCTCAATCTTCCTTAGTTTACTCTTTCTTTTAAATCAAAATAAACCTTAAAGTAACTTATAATATTTTCTACTACTATATGATGTGCTTTAATTTCGTTGTCTAAAGCGGTGAACTTAGGAGACATCTTGGCTATATATAATGAAGTTTGAAGTTTATGATATGGATGCTTCTAATTGAATGATCGACGATATTTTGTCTATCCAATGCTATAAACATGTATGTAAACATTATGGACTTGTGACAAAATTGAGACTTCCATCATTCCATGGTTAGATAAAATTATCAATTTACTAAATCATTGTCTTTATTTTAGAATAAATGTTAAATTTTATGTATCCTATTTTTTTTTCTTGAAAAATGATATAATCTCTTTGTTTAAGTGTGGAAGAAAGAAAAGAACTTAATTTTAGCCTAATAGCCTTATCTTAAATCGAACCAAATGGTCAATCCTTCATCATACTTCTTATCCCCTCATCTTCTAATGGTAGAAAGCCTATTCCTGATTGTTTAAGCAATGGTTTTGATGAGCAAAGTGGATGGCTTAATCATTGTGTTTAGAAGAAGTATGTGAATACATGCGTTATCTGGCTATCTTATCTTATTCACATGTCGTATTTGATTTTTCATTTTCGTCTCACATGAAACCACATTTCTTGATATCATACACTAAAGATTTTGAAAACATATTCTAAGCGTATATATGTAAAAAAAAATGTTTTGGATAAGTATAAAAGAAATCTTGGTATAAAAGAAGTATAAGGTTGCAAATAAAATATATCTTGGTTGTGGTTGTTGAGGATTATGTCAAATATGTGCTGCTATGTTGTATGAGAAAAATGGGTTATAGAGATGACGAGGATGTGGTTGAAGGAGTTATACAACTTGCACTTCAAAGCAACAAAACCTAAGATAACAGTATTGCCTCTATTTGATAAAGCTTTCTAATTTCATCAAATTAAGTTGCACAAGGTTTCTACAAGTTTTAACAATCTATTTACAAAATGTTTGTTAGACCAATTGGAGCAGCCTACAAACTAGATAATTGTTGAACAATCGATAGATCTAAAGATCACGAGAGACCTCTTGGATCAATCAAAAAGTTTACAAATATAGTTTCTTTGAGACCAACTTCCTGTTTCGATGAATCGAATCGAATCAAGAACAAAGTTTTAAGAGAATTCTCTCAGTTTATTAATATCAAAAGCTCCTCCTAATGAAAGAATACAAAGACTATAAATAAAACTCTCATCTAGGGTTTTCAGTATCCTATAGACATAAAATTAAAGAAAAATAATAAACTTAATAAAAATAAAAATAAAAAACGTCTAATCATAACATTGGTTTCCTTGCCGTTCAAGCATGATGACGTTGCATCACCAATTCACTAGGAACTTAATATCTTATTTAACATTTAAAAATAAAATTTTGTTAATATATTTAATTTTATTATTTTTACCAATAAGTTAATATACATTTTGATTTAATTAAACATAAAAATTGAGATAAAAGAAACAGTATTGTTTATTTTCAATTCTTGTTTAAGAATACATATTTATATATTTAAATAAATAACAATATATTGTATATAAGAATAAAAAAATGGCATATATATATTCCATAGCTTTTTTCCCATTCTCATTGTATATAATTTTGTTCAAAGTTGTCTATAGTTTTTATACTAGTTCGTATTTTCTCTCTAACTCGTAGTTCTCAATCTCAAAACACATTCACTTTCGGCATAGTAGCCAACTTCAAGATTCCTATATCTCTCTTCATCTCAAAACGTCTGAGATTCAATAAATATGGTTAAACTCTCAAAACTATTTATGCAAATCTGTGAGTCAAGTAACAATAATACTAATTAGCACCAAGTGTCATTTTAAATATTATGAATATATAAGCACTTCTACATCTTCTATTTACTCTTTAACCGAAACAATTATTCATTTTCAAATTCTCTTGAGCTCTCGTCTTCTTCACAATATCACCTCGATTCTATTCAACTTTAATACATCTAATAACTTTTTCCGTCAAGAATATCATTACAACTAACACCAAGGGTTCAACCAAACATCCTAATGGCATCCGTAGAAAAATCCTGAAAACCCATTGAGATAATTTGAAGTAGAGAACGGCATAGAAGCAACAATAGATCCACCAAACACTTTCTTCAGACTCAAAGTCTCAGCCAACGAGACCCAAACAAAAAGCATGAAACCATGGATGTTTGAGGAATGGGTTCATGGTTATACCGCTAATCTCAGTTGGTTTTTACATGACTTTGATGATGGGAGAGAAGTTCCATCCTCTAAACCATCTAAGGTGTCGAGGATGAACCCTCGTGCTTGGTTCGCGTTTAGACCGTTCATGAAGCAAGTAGGAGTCGTGTTTGCAGGGGATAGTTATGGGCAAAACGTTTTGCGGAAGGTTGAAAAAAGAGCTATTGGGAAAGTGATGGAGTTTGAGGTTAAAGGTTGCCTTTGTTTGACTTATTGGCCTAATAAGCATCATATTTCTTAAGAAGATTGGAATTTAAGGAGATGATTTACCTCAATCTTCCTTAGATATCTTTTTGTTTTAAATAAAAAGATTTACTAAAATGTTGTGTGTTTTTAGTTTTTTCTTCTTCTAAATACTATATTTGACTATTTGTAAACTTAGGAAACATCTCTGCTATATAACTGAAATTTGAAGTTCACAATATGGAGGATGCTTTTAATTAAATGATTGACGATGTTTTGTGTATCCAATGTTATTAGATATGTAAACTTTATGAACTTGGGACTCCTGTCCGACAGAGTTGAAACTTCCATTTCAGTTTAAACCATTGTCTTAACAGGAAGTTTGTAAATACATTCGTTACGTGGCTTGTTTCATGTCACATAATGCATACTACTATTTGTTGAATTACAAAAAAAAAAATCTGTGACCAAAAAAAAAACAATAGTGTTTGTTGAGCTTCACTTTAATAATTGTACAAAGACAAAAAATACGTTACTTTTTGATTTTTTCCTTAAGCCAAAGATATCAAGTGAGAGTACAGTTTCTTCTTTAAAGTTTGGTCCTCCTCTTCGTCTTCCCTCTGCAGGATCATCCTTCAGGAAAGCTCCAAACTTTATTAGATTTCCTGAAAGATGGGTAACGCTCTTGGATATCTCTACGGAAAATGCTGCAAACCCACCACGGACGACGACTCTCTCGGTCCTCACGGCGTCTCCTCCGCCTCCACCGTCGGTCTTTCAGCTCTTGCTCACGATCTCCTTAACTTCGAGATCACTTCCCAAGTATTTAACTTTCTTACATGATCCGGCTGCTTTCAATTTCATTATTCTTATCAGTGGTCTTAGTTCAGATACTGTAACCTAGTTAGCTTAAACTGTTTTGATTATGACTTAAACTTCTAGGTTCCTGAAGGACTTGGGAGGTATGTTGTGTCATCAAGGAAAGCTCAAGCAAACTGGTAAAGAGCCCAATGATAATCTTTACATGTTTGTCCTAGTGTATAAAGATGTGAACTTTGGCTCTGTGTTTTTTGCTGTGAAGGTATAGGAAAGTACTTGAGGCATGGAAGCAAGCAAAACCTCCACCGCAGACAGCAGAGGATGCGTCTAGACTTGTTACTGAGATCTTGAAAAGACATCAGAAAGCAGATGTTGAGGTAATGAATGGCGTAGCAAGAATATAAGTGACTTTGTTGAAGTTGGGAAGAGATCTATAAGTGACTGTGTTTTTTATTTATGACAGGGACTTTTGTCTTTCTATGGACTCCCTTTGCCTCACACTCTCGTTGAGCTCTCTACTGAAGCTCCTCCTGAATCTTTGCCTGAAGGAGTTCTTTTTGAGTTTCAAACACTTCCGGTTAGGAAAACTTCAAGAAAAAAAAAACTATTTTGGGATTTAATATAATGTTGCTGATAAAGTTTGTGTAATGGAAAATAAGGTTGATCCAAAAGCTGTGGCAGATGGAGACACCATCACAGTTTATGTCAGTAGCTCAGACCCGGTGGTATCATCTTCTGTTCCAAGGGAAGTGAATGTTGCAGCGGTCAAAAGAGCAAAGGCAAGAGAGAGGAAAGATTATACCAAAGCGGATGCGCTTCACCAGAAGATCATTGATTCTGGTTACAGAGTGCTAACCATTCAGAATGAAGAAGTGCTTGCTCGCAAGTACAGAATTAGACTAAGGTAAAATCACTCATCTACTAGACATATGCCATAGTTTCTTTGTTATAATGGAAAAGAATATTTGGTGATGAAAATGGAAATAGGGGAATAGATGCACCGGAAAGCCAGATGCCGTTTGGGAAAGAGGCACAAGAAGAGCTTCTTAAGATTGTTCAATGGAAAAGCTTGAAGGTGTTAGTTTATGGAGACGATCGATATGGGAGGTGTGTTGGAGATTTATACTGCAACGGAGTTTTTGTTCAGGTAATTATAAGTATATTTCTATTTTGATAAAAAAAGAACTTTGTTTAAAATGTTATTGGTCTCTTGTGTTGGTGTAGGAGGCAATGCTAAAGAAAGGTCTTGCTTGGCATTATGTAGCTTATGACAAGCGCATGGTTCTTGCAAAGGTAAGATTTGTAAAGCTTGTGTTCTTGTATATCACTACCGTTTACAATGTCTCTTTTAATAGTTGTTTTGATGTGAGAATCAGTGGGAGAAAGAAGCAAGGCAGAAGCGTATTGGCTTGTGGGCTTCTTCAAATCCAGAAAAGCCATGGGACTGGAGAAAGAACAACAGGCGTGAATAAACAACTGCCTCTGTAAAAACTCAGTGTTTAATGATCACTGAAGGTTTCTCCTTATTCAACTATTTTATTCCATTGTAAGATGTGTACAAATGGTGCTTACATTGATCCTACGTTTGATGGAACATATCACAGACCCAACTAGAGCTATTTAAAGTTGCAAACTGATCAAGATTTAGTGTTATGAAATCATTTGAGTTGTTATTCTAGCTTTGTTATTTCTTGTCAAGATTCTAAAAGCTAAGAGTATCACTAATGTCACATAGCTTTCAAATTGGAAACCGGAAAACAGGAGTTGGCTGTGTGTATTAAACTTTTAGATTATCTAGTAGATAATCATGGTTTCAAATCTGGTTAGGAGTAATGTCCTTAAGACAACCGGGAATTGTTTTAGATCATGGGTCAATATGATTTGACCAGGTTGAATCGAAACACTTGCAACACTCTCATTTCCTATTTCGGCAAACTCAAGGACTTTGAGAGTGTTCAGAGGGTGATGGAGAAGATGGTTATTCTCCCAATGTGATGACATATGGTGTAATACGTCTGGGAAATTGAATGAAGTATTGAAGCTCTTAATGACGTCTGCTCACAGTCAAAAGTCTTCCCAAACACAGTGATATACAGCATTCTCATTAACGCTTTGTGCAAGCTCGGGAACCTGAATCAAACGCTCTCTCTGGAAGAAGATATGATGAAGAAAAGAGTGAAAGACCAAACGTGAAAACATACAATGCTTTCTTTGAGAATCGTACGGACAAGAACCAGCTTAAGACAGTGCTTGGATTAATGGATGAGATGGCTAAACACTCTTGTGAACCAAATCATATAACCATGGAAGTTCTAATGATGCTGCTCCCCAGAAGTTGGTGAATCCAAGAAGCTGAAGACGTTCATGCAAGGTTACTCTGCCGCTTCTGCCAACGGAGAAGGAAGTACCTTTGCCTTAAGCTGATGCAAATTCATAAACTTTATGACCTCGTTATTGAGCTAATGCTTGTGACAAAAAAAAAAAGAGCTAATGCATGTCTCTTTTCGATAGATTAATTACAGATGCACAACAGTACAGTATCCATATTACTTCAAGAAGGGAAATTTTAATATATTTACTGTTTTTAAAAGTGGAAAATAAAAATAAAAAAGTGACTTCAACATTCATCAATCATCATGATCCTGCTAGTTTTGTGTCGTCCCCATGAGTCCACGGCTAGGTCTCAGTAGTTGCTTGAACAGAGCAATCTTAGGGACATTCCAATGCTCCACATGTCTTGCAACAACCCATACATCAGTATATGAGAAAGAAAGATAAAAACTTTGATATGATGAGCTCGAACTAATCACTTACCTGCAAATTTTCCCGGATTCTGCGTCGAAGTAATACTCAGTGTAACCAGTAGCTGTAAAAATAGATTTCCTTTTCTCATGAGTTTTCCATAAGAATACATAAAAGTTTTGTCTTTTTTTGTTTGTCATCATTAAAGTCTCAAACTTTATCCAACTAACCATTAAAGTCTCAAACTTTATCCAAACAATATGCCATTTTTATCACAAATCTGGAAGCTCGGTGCTGATGATAATACCTGAGAGAATGGGTTTCCATGGAAACGACATGACACAGCTAAACTTCCAGTGCCCAACTCCTTTCTCCTGCATAAACCCATGTCGTTGAAACAAAACAAAAAAAAAGGACAATACTTTCTTCTCCGATGTCGGAACCGTACCTCGAAGTTCTCCCATTTGATGAGCTTCATATTCGATTTCTCAATCAATGATCCGAAGTTAGTGCAGTTCCTTTTGAAACGAGTAAGACCCTTGAAGGAACCAGCTGGATCCGCGAACTCACACTTCTCCTCGTAAACCGCCGCCGTCAAGTCCCCTGAAGTCAAACAATCACCATTACAATAACAACCAAACACAAAGATCGTGTCTTTTTTTATCACTGACCTGTCACGAAATAGGACCGCTTGAAGTCGTGTTTAATCGAGTCCACGACAGCTACACGAACGGCTCGTCCCGAACAATCAACAGGAATCTCAAAGTCTTGCTCACTCGTAGTAGGAGGAGGAAGAGACGCAGCCGGAGATCTGAAAGCGGAGGCAGCGATTCCGAGCAGCTCTGAACCGTACCAAGCGATTTTGAGTAAAACATTCTCCGGCTCCCCTCCTTTACTTGTCGTCTGTCGCTCGTTGGTAGGAGGACTCTGTCCTCTGCAACTCACTCCAGTTTGGCGGCGATTACGCCGGAAGGTTGAACGGACAGCATCTCCGGAGGAGTAGATGGGGTTGTTGACGGTGGCGATGGAATGAAAGGAAAGAGAAGAAGATACCATTGTTTGGCTTTGATTGATTATGAGACACGACGAGTTTACTTTTAATAAAGTATCTTTGTGTGTTGGTTTGGTTAATGGTGACCACACAAAGTAACAACAGAACACAACACAATCACATATCTGATTCGTCTTAAAACAATGAATCAAGATATCAGATAAAGAAGAATCTCTACATAGTACATAGTACAGACCAAACAAAAAGTTGAATGTGATGTGACTTCTTCTACTACACTTTCTTGTGAATCAGCTGATCATGTCGATGGCACCGGGTAAAACCTGAAACTTTCTAGGTAGGAATCCAAGATGCTCTCCATCTGACTGAACATAGATACTTCCACTTTCTGAAATCTCCTCCACTTCTATACTTTGTACACTGCAATTAAAAACAAAAGTGCTTAGGGGACATTTGCAGAACAAGATGTTGAGGAGACATTAAGAAGAAAAGGTCTGACCTTCTTGAGCTCACATTGTTAACAGAGAGATGCGTCCCGTTGTATAGCTTATGAAGTTTCAGTAAGAAATCATACCACTTGAAGTCTTGAAGCACCACAACCTGCAGAGAGACAAGTGTTACGAATGTGTCCAAAAGCTATTCACATCTAACAACACTAGGATTAAAAGTTAAAACAGATGTAATGACCTCTAGATTTCCATTTCCAGGGACAGCATTGGGAGTGATCTTCATTCCACCACCAAAGTATTTAGCGTTTCCAACGCAGAGAGCGGTGACTTGAGGATATATCTCCCATTCACCTCCATTGACCTTTTAGAATTACAACAACAATGCTTTTCAAAGCTAACTTGCTCTCTCTGGTGAAGAAGAGATTTTGACTGTTTTACCTTGATTCTCATGTCTCGGTTGTGATGTCCCATGAAAGCTTGGAGGGCTCCGATTACGTAGCACAAGCTTCCGAATTTCTTGTACTTTGATGCGTAGAAACCTGCCTTTGCGCTCCTGCAAGTGATGAACAAGACAAAGATTCACAACCTTTTCTCATCAAGGATCAACCAGATAATCACACACAAAATTTCAACGATATCCTTCTTACAAATGAACATCAGCAACGTTAATGAAGTAATGCAAATCACTTCCTTTATGGTCGATAACACCAACATCAACACTTGATCGTACACCTGTAAAATTGCAGAAATAGTTATTGCGAAGTCCTAACTTCTCGAATGTGTTCAGTGTCATACCTCTAGCAATGCGCTCCACTGCTTCACAAGGATCATTGTCCCTAACAAAACGCAGAATGTACTCAAAAGATTGGCTCAACATAAGTTTCGAAAATAAAGTACATCAAACCGAAGTTGCAATAACTAACCAACCAAATGTCCTAGCAAAATCCGAGCCAGTACCTAAGGGAATCAGCTGCAGAAAAAAAGAACAAGATGGAGTAAGATTGTAAGTTGTAACTCCGCAAGAGATATACACAGAATCCCACAGTACTCACACCAAGTGCAGCCGAATGAGTATCTTCGCCGTTGAGATTACTGACGGGGTTTCCCTCCCAAAAGAAACCATTAACAACCTGTTAAATAAATAAAAAAAGATAGAATGAGTGTTACCTAAAACTCTCAAGAGCTCGGTTCTAATCAACCAAAGATCTCCACCTCCTACCTCATGAAGTGTTCCATCACCTCCTACCGCAATCACAGCATCTGCACCATCCCTAATAGCCTGAACGAAGCAACAAATGATCAGATAACACAGAACCCATAAAAAGTAATGTATAAGTATAACTTCCACAGCCACTTGTACCTCTCTTGTAATGTCAATAGCATGAGAAGGACCCGATGTTAAAGATTCTTTTATCTGTGGAGTAAACAAACAACAAGCCAGGAAACTTACACATACACACCACTAACACATAGCACACAGTTATATAAGCGAAATAAATAAAAAAAAACTCACATTACAGTCTTTACCAAGACGAGTTCGAAGGTAAGGAAGCAACTTCTTCCACTCCTTAGCTGTTCTACCATTAGCTCCTAATTCAACAACAGATATAAAAATCATATTTTTAAATCCAAGTCTCAGTCTTTCTTCTTCCACTGACTAAAAAGGGCAAACACACCTTGAGGGTTTACGACGAAAACGAGATCACGGAGCCGGGAGGAGGAGGAGGAGACGGCGTTACCACCACCACCGTGAAGGGTGATGCGACCAGAGGAGAGACTGGAGGAGATAGGGTGATGTGTTCTATGGAACGAAGGTTGTTTCGCCGTGTGAGGGCGAATCGAAATGCAGCAATTGGATCGTAGCATTGTGTGGCCGTAACTTCGGCTCCGGGAGACATCATCATCGCCGGTTATCAGTTAGTTCGTCGCAAGATTCGTTACTTGAAGACACCCTCTCCGTGAAAGAGAGGCTTCCGCAACTCTTTTGGGCCGGTTTCTTCTTTTTATGCCTATATTGGGCTTAATCTTTATGGCCCGTATAACATTAGAATGTTAACAAAAAAAAAGTATAGAATCCATTTGTAGCCGTTAGATTTTACCTTTCGATAAAATACTATTTTATCAGCCGTCCACATTTTTTAAACTCTGTGCATAGAGCAGTGAAAAATTAAACGTAACCTCCAATCACAATCGTACACGTGGAAGTCAGAACCAAGCGTTTTGTGTGACAGGCAGTGACTTTATCCTTTATAAACCGACGGCCGACCTCCGCCATAAGTTTTTCTCAGCTAACCGACTCCGAAAAAGTCAAATGAAGCATTAGAAGATCGTTTTACACGACACTTTCCTTGCGACTTTCTTCATCTCCATCAACCTAAGACGGTAAGATTCCTGGAAATTGAGCTTCTCTATGTTTATTTACGTTTACGTGTGTTCTTCAGAGAAAATCAAGTTCTGGATGTTTAGTTTTAGGGTTGACGAGTTTACTGACCCGATGTAGAGTTTGTACCCATCTTCAAGTGTTAGATTGAGAATTATCATTTGATTATGGTTCGTTTCCATGTGGGTTTCTGTAATAAAATGGAAAGATTCGTTTTTTATGCTTCGAGATCTTCAAAGTTGTCAGCTTTTGAGACTTTAAGGTTGAGATTGTTCATATAATAGAATTGGCTTGTTTGATTGATTAAACTCAAATATCATCTCTTTGTTTTTTTTAATCAGTGTCTAGCAAAATGAGCCGACCACATGATCCACCACGAGGTTTCTTCCCATTTGGAAACCCCTTTAGGATGTTATCACCAAAGAGCTCAGCTTTATCTCCCTGGCTGCTTTCTCTCCTGACCGGCTTTGAGTTACGTTTAGCAGAGAGACTAAAGAAACTCATCCCTAAGAACAAAGATGACATCCTCACTCTATCCTGGATGAAGCTAGCTATGGAGTCACTCTGCGAGACTCATGACAACATCAACACACTCATCACCGACCTCCAGCTTCCCGTCTCTGACTGGGAAGAGAAATGGGTTGATGTTTACCTCGACATAAGTGTTAAGTTGCTAGATCTCTGCAACGCCTTCAGCTCGGAGCTCACACGTCTCAACCAAGGAGATCTTTATCTCAAGTGTGTTCTGCATAGTTTACAGTCTGGTTCCGGGGAGAAGTATCTCCAGGCTCGGTCCTCGCTCGATAGCTGGAGGCAGCATGTCAACGCAAGCAACGCTAGGATTGAAACCTGCCGTGAGGTTCTTGACTGTCTCGCTAAATCTCTGAGCTTGCCTAAAGTCAAGAACTCGGCTAAAGGAAAGGTGCTTATGAGGGCCTTTTACGGTGTGAAGGTTCAAACGGTTTATATCTGCAGTGTATTCACCGCGGCCTGGTCTGATTCCACCAACGATCTTTTCGATTTACATGTCTCTGAGAAACCGTTGTGGGCGAAGGTCTTTACTGATATGCAGAGCGTTGTGAATGGTGAGATCAGGGACATGTTGTCTTCAGGTAGAAGTACGATTCTCAAAGAGCTGGAGAGCGTTGATGCTAGTGTCGAGAAGCTGTACCCGATGATTCAAGACGGTGTTGATACTGTGGAAGTTGAAACTTTTAGGGACTATGTTACTGAGTTGGAGACACGAGCTGAGAAATTGTCTCATGGTTTAGATCAGTTACTAGAGAAGGTTGAGAGTTTCTTCAAAATGACTTTAAGCGGACGAGATGTGTTGCTCTGTAATCTTAGGTCAAGTGACTCAGATCAGAAGATGTAGATTAAGACTCTGAAGTAAACAACAAGTTTAAGCCTTAAGACAGGTTTAGGTTACTGAAAGTGTTCCTCTTTTTTGTCTGCTCTAGTCCGTTTTGTTGAGCTTGTCTCTTTGGTTTAAGTGTGTTAGCCTTGTCTGTATTTGATTAAACTCAATTCTGCAATATAATACGAATATATGGTTTGGAAAAGAAAAAAACACTGCTCCGAGTTCAATTTGCAGTTGGTGTAGATGTAGTAGATAGGTGCAATTAGTAGTAACAAATGAAATTTGCAATATTGAGCTATGACTCTTGTGACCACCATACACGTATGTAATCTCTCATGCTCTTTAGATTCACGGGTCACTTGAGAGAGATGATCTTTTACAGTTGGGGAAAAAAAGCTTCTTTCTCTTCACATGGTTTTAGTGTCTTCAAGAGAGACCTTAAACTTCAACAAAGGCCCTTCTTCTTGGTCTCTCTCTAGCTCTGATTCATTGCAACATGTCTGGAGAGTCAAGCTCTGGTTCCACCGATCACTGCATCAAAGTTGTACCAACGCACGGAGGCCGTTATATTCAGTACAACGTTTACGGACAGCTCTTTGAAGTTTCAAGAAAATATGTCCCTCCTATCCGTCCTATCGGTAGAGGCGCTTGCGGTATCGTCTGGTAAGTTCTTTTTTTTACTCTTCTTGTGATCATTTTATCAAAAGCCTTCATCTTTTTGACTGTTCGTTGTGGCTCGTTTCAGTGCTGCGGTGAACTCAGTGAGTGGAGAGAAAGTGGCAATCAAGAAGATCGGTAATGCTTTTGATAATATGATCGATGCTAAGAGAGCTCTACGAGAAATCAAGCTTCTCAGGCACATGGATCATGAGAACGTAAGCCTTTTAAACGGTCATTTCACATATTAACTTTCCTCAAGGACGAGAAAACAGAGTAAAACAGAGGATACTCTGTTTCCTCTGTTTTTTCTCTCTCGCATTAATCTTCAATCAACCTGATCTTGGTTTTGATTGCTTCAGGTCATAGCCATCAAAGATATAGTAAGACCACCGCAACGAGATATCTTCAACGATGTTTACATTGTCTATGAGTTGATGGACACTGATCTTCAGCGAATCCTCCGTTCTAAACAAACCTTAAGCCATGACCAGTGCCGCGTAAGTCTCTTTTGATCTTATGGGAACTATGAAACTCTCTGATGCGATCTTTATTCAGTTTATTTGTCTTTCTTCTTTTGTAGTTCTTTGTGTACCAGCTCTTAAGAGGGCTCAAGTACGTGCACTCGGCCAACATATTACACCGTGATCTGAGGCCAAGCAACGTGCTGCTTAACTCCAAACACGAGTTAAAGATTGGTGATTTCGGGCTTGCGAGAACAACTTCTGACACAGACTTCATGACTGAATATGTTGTTACCCGTTGGTACAGAGCTCCCGAGCTGCTTCTTAACTGCTCAGAGTACACCGCAGCGATTGATATATGGTCTGTCGGTTGCATATTCGGTGAAATCATGACGGGGCAACCGTTGTTTCCTGGCAAAGACTATGTTCATCAGCTTAGGCTCATTACAGAGGTACCATACAGTTTTTCACCTTGTCTGAAAACCGCAACACCCTTTTGAATTCACTTTAAAAACATTCACTTGTTGAAACCAGCTTGTAGGATCTCCAGACAACTCCAGTCTCGGTTTCCTTCGCAGTAACAACGCGAGAAGATACGTGAGGCAACTTCCACAATACCCTAAACAAGAGTTTGCTGCTAGATTCCCTAAACTGCCCCCTACTGCCATCGATTTGCTGGAGAGAATGCTTGTCTTTGATCCAAACCGACGCATCTCAGGTAACAACAACAACATAGAGTTTCTGTTTGGCTTATCTCAGTTGAGTTTGGTTCTTTATTGCGTTTAAGTGCTGCTTTTCTGTTGTGTGTATATAGTCGATGAAGCTCTTGGCCATGCATACCTAACACCGCACCACGATGTGGCCAAAGAACCAGTGTGTCCGACTCCTTTCAGCTTCGACTTCGAGCATCCTTCATGCACAGAAGAACACATAAAGGAGCTTATCTACAAGGAATCTGTCAAATTCAATCCTGACCATTGAGACCCCAACAAAACAAACATGTTTGATGATTATTATGATTATGATTTCAAGTCTCTGTTTTTTTTTTTTTGCAAGCTCATTTTTATTTCGGTTGAATAAATGCTATAATGATGAGACACACATACAATTATTACTATATCTATGTCTAAGCTACTGCAGAGTATGATTTTTTTATCATTTTCTTCAGTTATGATGCTGGATCATAACTATATAATAATAACAGATCGCCATAGACTAAGATAAGAGTATTGTATTATTTGTATTTATTTGGTCACGACAATACACTCGATAAGCCTCGTATTTTCATCAAATTCGCGATCTCATTCGAACCTGATTGATTAGTTTTGGTTACTTACTCACAAGTTTTTATTATTTAAAAAGGTTAATTGAATTAAGTTCATGTTAAGCTACTGATTAGTATGACTCTTGTCTCTGACCAACAACGTAATAAAATATTGATGACCTAAGAAATCTTAAACCCCCCAAAAAAAAACACATTGTCTCGAAGAGAAACTGTGTCAACCACGCGCCATTGCATCAATAATCTAAACCCCTTACTAACCGTTGGATGAGCGAGTGAAGATGCTAAAGTTTCCTGTAGCGCGTGATCTAAACCGAGCAAAGTAAGAAACAAAAGTAAAAGTGTCAGAATTAGTATAATTATTTTCATTAAAGAATAAAAACATTTTTTCGTCCGAAAATTCTCTTGACCGATGCGCTTCTACTCTCTCTACACTAAAAACCTCTTTTAATTCTCAAGAGGAAAAAAAAAAGTTGTCACGTTTGATCAAATGGCGAAGCTTTCGATTCTGGGGTTAACAGCTCTCCTCGTCGTCATCTTCTCATGGGCTGTGTCAATCAGTGATTCTCTTGAAGAATCTGTGTCGGACGAGGACAATAATGGAAGCTTTTTCACGGTCTCGAGCTTCAGGTACCCAAAATCACAAGTCAGACCCTACGATACTCGTTACATCAGAGGTCTGTTCATCATTTTTTTTCCTTTCGATCTTGTTTAGTACCATATTTTTAATGGTGATGGTCTTCACGAGTGAGCTCTGATTCTGTGTGTGCAGTTGATTTGCCTCCATGGTTCTCATCGTTGAATGTTGCTATGGAATCTGATGTTGACATCGTGAGTTTTGTCTGAGCTCTCAACTCATTGATTTGTTCCAAATTTGATTGATTTTGGATTTGATTTTTTTGTGTGTAGAGTGCAAAGAGTGTTTCCAAGATTTCAAAAAGTCTTCTTCCGGTTATATGTTTCAGAGATGGTAGTCCTCCTCTGCCTGATGCTTCAACCAACGCTCTCAAAGGTTTAGGTACATGTAGTGGTGCTTCTTTGTCTAATTACTTAAAAGAGATCACATAACTTAATATTTTAAGGAGTTAAGAAAGTGTTTTCCTTTTTGCTGTGTAGAGCTAGGAAGGTTATTCAATGGTTCGTTTGAAGGAGCTCAAGATATTGAGATTGCAGAACAGTGTTACCCTATGCAGAAGAACATCTCCTTGAGACTAACCAATGAACAGGTAAGCTTTTCAAATTAATACCCTTAATTTTAAGATGATGAGTTACTCTTGTTTCATGCTGTTGCTTACAGATATCTCCTGGAGCTTGGTATGTTGGTCTTTTCAACGGGATTGGGGTTACTAGGACTCAGGGGAAAATGGTATGTGTTATATAATTCTTGGTTGCTGTTATCTTTTCCTTTCTAAGGTAAGTCTCTGATGCATACTCGGATACTCCACAGATTGTTAGCTCCTCTGCGTTTTCATTCAGTGCCAACATTACAGTGGAAGGTTGTAAAACCGCTACCATGTGGGGGCCTTCCTGCAACCAAACCATCTATCCTCTTTCTTGTTCTCGGTTCGATAACCAGACAGGAAGCGTTGTTTCTTGCTCGGATTCTTCTCCCAATTCTTGTCTAACCGGTGTTGAAACAAAGACATATGCGTTAGATGTAGATGGAATATCTGAACAGTTAGTTATAATGGCATCAAATGTGAAAGTAGATTCAAATGAAAGCTACCTCATGTGTTACGCTCGTTTTGGAGCTATTGCTTCAGAGACTCTGCACGATTACGCCGGTGATATACACAAAGCTCCTTTGGTTATTAACAAACCGAAAGTTGGTCGATGGTACATCGTTGCTAGCTTCTCTGGACGTGAGAATCGTCTTGTACAGGGAACACATTCTAGTTCTAAGGTCTGCTTTTCACTGAACGTTAAAGTGCTAGGGTGTCCCGTGGGAAAAGCAGGACCAAATTGTGGACAACAGATCTACATGCTTCAGGTGATTTTTGCTCTTAAATGCTTTCTGAGTATGTTAAGATCTATACTTATGAAGCACTGTCCATTTTTTTATACAGGCAGTTATGAGGAGAGGATGGTTGACACCTTTTGAATCATATTATTTACCGGTCAATGACGCTTCCTCACCTTCAGACTCGACCACAGACTTCCCCCTTGAACCCATTTTCAGCAACGTCTCCTCCCTTCCCTTGGACACTAGCACATGGACTTATTTCCTCATGAACATCCCTCAGGGAGGTGCTGGTGGGCATATCCACTTCAGGTTAACATCAGATTCCACTATACAGTATGAAGTGTATCTTAGATTTGGTGGATTGCCCACTGTTGAAGACAGGGATTATTATTACGCGAATCAGACGAGTGCCAGCCGCTCAATGTTCTTCTCACTGTATAACTCTAGCCAAGAGAAAGTTGATTTTTACGTCTTGTATGCTCGAGAAGGAACGTGGTCACTGGGGTTAAGGCAGCTCAGTGAGTCTACTGCTGCCACGGACTCTAAAGGTCCACCTACTCTTGTATCTCTTTCTCTTGAAAGATGCCCGAGAAGGTGTTCTTCTCATGGGAATTGCAGATATGCCTTTGATGCTAGTGGATTGACATCCTACAGGTCTCTTCTACCTCGGTTCATTCAAATTTTGTAAAGGTATGGTGAGTGGGCTGTTTTCAGTTACTTAACCTCTTGTACTGTGTTTCAGCTTTTGCTCTTGTGACCGAACACATGGAGGCTTTGACTGTAGCATTGAAGTTGTATCACAACAAGGTATCTTAATCTTAATCTACCAGTGTTTGAAACTTTGACAGCTTTTTCAATGTACTCATGTGCTAAGAAACCTGATGCAGGGCATATCATTCAGTCTATTGCTCTCATCGCATCAAATGCAGCATCTCTTTTGCCAGCTTATTGGGCTCTTCGGCAGCGAGTAATACACATTTTAGTTCAGTGGCTTGGTTTGTTCCTTTTACTCTTTGAAGATGTGCTGATTGATACACTAAACAGGAGTATCCAGAGTGGGTTCTTTTCACATCCAGCGGAATCTCAAGCGCTCTGTATCATGCGTGTGATGTAGGCACCTGGTGTGTGTTGACTTACAACGTGTTACAGGTACAAGTGGTTATTATCTGCATCGTTGTCATCATCTCTGCACTTAGTTACTAGATGGTAAACTTTTTTTTGCTTTCAGTTCATGGATTTCTGGCTCTCTTTCATGGCGGTGATTGGTACCTTTGTGTACTTATCCACAGCTGATGAAAAAGTTAAGAGGACAATACACACAGTTGTTGCCATTCTCACAGCTTTACTAGCCTTAACCAAGGCAACAAGGTATGTAAGATGTTGGACTGAATGGTTATGGTGATTATCACTTTAATACTTCTTATAAATCATTACCTTGGCTCACTATCAATTTAATTGCAGGGCGTCGAATGTTATCATTGTATTAGCTATTGGGTCACTTGGTCTTCTCATTGGGTTTTTAGTAGAATTTATTACAAAGTATAGATCATATTGTGGATCAGCTGGATTTTCAATGAACATGCTGGACAGGTAACAGAAGGAAATCATTATGTTTCCTGTGTTATCACAATCTGATAAAGCATAACATATCCAAGTTATGCCATGTGTTTTTCGTAATAGGCCAAGGGCAGTCAAAGAATGGTTTAGTAGTTTAATCAAGACGCTCAAGAAACGGTTTCATTGGGCCTTTATGGCGGCTGGTCTTGTAGCCTTTACCATGGCAGCCATAAGTTTCAAAGTGGAAACCAGTTCAAGCTACTGGATTTGGCACAGGTGTGTGTGTGTATTCAAAGTGTTCAAATACTGAGTAATATTCATTGGTGTCACTTTCTGAATATTGACATTTTGAAAATTATGTGCAGTATTTGGCATTTCACAATCTACACATCTTCCTTCTTCTTCCTCTGTTCGAAGATTGCTATTGTAAATAACGAGAACCAAACCCTCCAGGGAGCTGACAACTACGAGTTAACAAGGCAAGATTCGCTACCAAGAAACTAAAGAGTCTCTTTACTAAATTCTTGATGTACTTTCTCCTATATCTGTATACGAAGGACAAACCATTAAGTATTAGAACAGAACAGAGACATGCTGATGAGTAAATATTCAGGTTTGTCTTACTTAGATTCTTCTGATGTGGCATTTGGACCTCACTGCCAAACCCTTGTGTGTTTGTATACGCATAGTGACAGGAAAAGACCAGTTTGAGTTGTTACGGTTGCATCATTTGTTTTCTTTTTGCTGAGAGGCTTTGGCATTCTATCGTTGACTTCCATGTGCTTTTTATATATCGTTGTGTTCATGAGTCATGGTCATTGTTTCTAGACTAACTAGTCCCCAAGCCAACTGCAACCTGGAGTTTTGGGATTATTGCAATGTCTCCTCTCTGTTATACGCAGTGTAGCCGCTTGGTTCCAGTGGCTTTCAGAGACGTAAGCCTTTGACAAGAGAGAGTAGTTCACAGGTTTGCTAGGTTCAATTTCAAGGAGCTTCTTTGCACCCCATTTCATAGGTTCTCTCTTCTCGTGGATGTTACATGCTCCTGTGAAAGCTGCCAAAGCATCTGCGCGTGGTTCTATAGGCATTGACCTTAAAACATCTAAGGCCTCGTCGATGAAACCAGCTCGACCAAGAAGATCTGTTAGACAGGTGTAGTGTTCTTCCTCTGGTTCTATCTTGTAAACCTCAGTCATTAGTTTGAAGCAACGAAGCCCTTCTTGAACTAATCCTCCATGGCTACAAGCAGACAGAACCTCTAAGAAAGTGATCTTGTCTGGATGAAGTTTCTGCAGCATACTTTCAAACATTCTCAAGCTTTCTTCCGCGAATCCGTGAAAAGCTAAAGCTCCGATTACTGAAGTCCATGAAACAAGATCGGGTACTCTGATAGAACGAAAACAAACAAGTGCTTCAGATAAACTTCCAGTCTTGGAGTAAGCAGTTACCAGAGAGTTAGCCACAGACAGAAAACCTGTATAGCCTTGTTTGGTAACAATGGCTTGCACTTGCTTAACCTCCTGCATCGCTGAGAATTTCCCGCAAGAACTTAAAACACTCGCAAAGGTAAGCTCATCTGGTTGGAGATTCTCACTTCTCATCTCACCAAGAAGTCTCAAAGCTTCTCTTCCTTCTCCATTTTGTCCATAACCCACAATCATCGCGTTCCAAGACACTACATTTCTCACAACCATCGATTCAAAACACTCCCTGGCGTCTCTCATATGGTTACTCTTAGCATACATATCAACCAATGCAGTCGCCACTGGAACGTCCAACTGAAAGGACAGTTTGAAGACAATGGCGTGAATCTGCTTCCCTTGTTCGACCCTGCACACACTGAGAAGACTCGAGAAAGTGAAATGATCACCTGGGGATCCCATTACCTTAAGTAAACCAAAAGCTTCATCGACCATACCGTTAAGGACATACGAGGATACCGAAGCGTTCCATAGCACTAAATCTTTACCCGAAACCGCCTCAAAGACTCGTCTAGCTTCAGCAATGTGACCACATTTCCCATAGAAACCAACGAGAGCAGTACTTACAAAGCAATCTGAATCAAGACCTTGTCTCATTACCAAACCGTGTAACTGAATACCAGCTTCTACGTGGTTCGAATCACTACACAACCGTATCAGTCCAATGAAGGACACATGATCCAACCCCACTTCACTGAGAAGAACCCGTCTCAAACAACAGAAACCCATACGAGCTTTCTCCTCGGCGTCACCGTCTCGGTGTACAGCCCCGTGAATCAATATGTTCCAAGTAACTATGTTTCTAACAGGCATTTCGTCGAACAGCTTGTCTGCATCATCAAAGTCTCTGCCTTTCGTGTAAACTTGCAATAGCTTGTTTCGAAGGAACAGAGAATTGTAAGACCCTCGTTTGATCATGAGCCCATGATCCTGTCTAGCGGATAGCTTCGATGCAGAGGAAGATGAATACTTTTTGAAATGGACGGTCAGGATCGAAGTCGATCGGAACGTAAAACGCATCTCTCTCTTGAGTAGAGTGACTTTGAGCTGAGCCGAGCTGAGTTGTTGAGAGGGAGATGCTTTTTCGTTTATTTAAGGTAGGTAGAATATTTAATGACTAATCAGTAATCACAGTTTGTCTGACGGGACGGTCAGTAATACCACTCTTAACTTCTTTTATGAACCTCAACATCACTGAGATTGTTACATTGTTTTTTTTTTCATCTGTTGGATTAATATTAAAATAATCGTGCATTACACAAAACCGGCAAATGACTAAAATCTTTCTGGAGTCAAAAGCCGACGAGGTAAACAACACTCCTTGGAATCAAGAGTATAAACAACAACAAAGAAACTAACTTAACCTAAAACAAGAAAGGGACAAATCACTACCGGAGAGGAGAGCTCTGCCATACATTCAAGGACGAGCTTACCTAACAAGAAGTCGACCACAAATAACAACAGATTGTTACATTGTTTATAAGTACTATTTTTATTTGGTTTCATTTATATTACATTATTCTTTTTTTAATCATTATTCTTTTCTCTATCGAATGAATTATTGAACTTATCATATAAAATACTTTCAGTTTTGTTATCTTTAATTGTTCTGTTTTTTTGTATTGCATCGTAGCATAAAAGTTTGGATATTTTTTCGTTTTAGTATTTGAAAACGGTGTTTTACTGAAGTGATTAGTAAATGTATAATCTTAAAAAAAGTTTGGTCAATTTTATATATTTAAATAATTTAATTATATATATTTTTAATACGTAAATCTAAACAATATCATATGTTTAATTAGTTTATAAATCATATAATTTTTAATCGTTGCAATTTATAACGGTATTTATCACAAATTGTATTTGTTATTTGATTTGTTTATAACGTTAATGATCGCATCGACTAGTTATAAATTATTATTTTATATTATTGAAAAGTTCATTGATTTAAAACAAAAATAAATTTAGCATGTATGATTAGATGTAAATTTTTAAAATAAACAAATGAACAAAATTTAGTTAAAATTTACAGTATTATATCTTAGTGACTTTTCAGAGCCACCATTTTTTTCTTTTCTTTTCTTTATTTATATATATAAAAAAATTGGAAGTTTTTTTTTGTAAAATTGGAAGCTTCTTTTTTGGAAGTTTGACTCATGTTTTTAAGGCCCAAATGAGTATCAATAAACACACTTTTTAGAAGAGGCTAGTAAACACTAACAAATTTCTTCATAGTTTGTTAGTGTTTAACTCAAGCTGTGGGTTAACAATTAACCAGAGTTGATATGCCAGCTAATATATATCGTCATATTTAATGGTACGAGTGTCTCTCTCATTTCCAATGGGTCTCCCATAAATAACCGTTTCGTGCTTCATTCAATAAAATAAATCATTTCTCTACACTTCTTAATACCTCCCCCTAAAATACAGGCGAAATTACACAGAGAAAGGTTTGTCCATTTCGCAAATTCTTTTTAATCTTATCAATAATATTTTTATTGCAATTTTCGTTTGTTCACATTGTTTTACGATTCGTTTACCATCACCCTAAATTTTAGGGAAAAACGTAGTTTTATAATTTTTAGGAATAGGGTCTACTGTTTTGAAAAGTTCGATTTGTGACCCAAAACTTCTCCTTCGGTCACCATCCATCACAAACCCAAACCTTGACAGAAGAGAAAATGGCGGGTCAAGGGTAAGGGAGGGAGTGGGGTTTTTTTTTCGCGAAATAGCCCTATCTTTTTTCGATTTTATTTTCGTATTTCCCGCTAAAAAATTCCCCAAAGTCCCGCCATGGAATCTCTGGGGTCGTAACCGTAAGCTAACACGATTCTTGATCTCGTAATCGCCGTCGTGACGAAGTTTTTTATCTGTTACTGTTTATGTATATAAATGGGATCTATAAATGGTTGTAGGGCTCGCTGTTCGTCGTCGATGGCTGGATGGTCGATGGCAACAGACGACGGCGACGGCGACGATCTCTGCAAAACTCCGAAGAGTTTCGACCTGAACAAGTCTCCTCCCGACGCCGTCTCTCACTCAGATTCGGCGGTAAGCGAACTCGTCTCCTTGTTCCGACGCTTACTCGAATCTTTCGTCGCCGAGTTCTGTCCTCCGCCTCACCCTCCGGCGACCGTCGATCTGTTCCGCCTCTTCGTCGGCGTGAGTCACCGAGGCGGTTTCAAAGCCGTTTCCGAGAATGCGGCGTGGGATGAAGTCGGTCGCGAGTCTGGTTTACCATCTGCGAAATTGATCTATGTCAAGTATCTCGCCGCGCTTGCTCGGTGGCTGAACAGAGCTGTTGCGGGTGATGGTGGTGGCGTGGGGTTGCCTGGAGTCTCGGAGGATCTGATCGGTAGGTTTAGAGATTTTGTGTCTCAGGTGAAGAGGAACTATGAGTTGAGTAAAGGTACAGAGGTGGGAGGAGAGTTCAAATGGTTTATATCAGAAACCAAGAGAATATACCGGATTGGTTCTAATGAGTCTGTGAAAACGAGTGATAAGAAGCTTGAGAAAGCTGTGTTTCTTGATAAGGATTGTTCTTCTCCTGGGAAGAGGAAACGGGAGTGTTCTTTAGAGACGTTGAGATGGTTAAGCGAGGCTGCTAAGGATCCGTGTGATCCATCTATTGGTTCTTTGCCGGATAGATCAAAGTGGGATTGTTATGGAAGTGAAGAGCCATGGAAACAGCTTCTTCTGTTTAGGGCCTCAAGAACAAACACTGATTCGGCTTGTCAAAAGACTTGGCAGGTGTGTGTTTAGTGGTTTGAAATTCGTTATTGAGTTTAACTGTGAAGATGTGATTGATTTTGCCTGTTGAATCATGAATCTAATTAATCCTATGGTGATTGTGAATCTGTCTTCTTTTATTTCACCACAGTTCTTTCATGTTTGTGGTATTCCAAGTCTTGATCATTTGCTTGCGTGTGTTTCAGAAAATCCAGAAGATGCATCCCTCTCTGTATCAAGATAGTGCTGGGGCTAGTTACAATCTTAGAGAGAGACTCAGTTTCGATAGGGGTCAGTTTAATGAGAGGAAAGCTGGGATATCTTCTGAGGACGGCTCGGATTCAGAGGGTTCAGACGAGGAGGATGAATCATCTGGTCTAGTTGGTCCAGAGTTTCAAGCTGAAGTACCTGAGTGGACTGGCATCACCACTGAAAGCGATCCAAAGTGGTTGGGCACTCTTATCTGGCCACTTAACAAAGAACAAATCAAAAATCATATCCTCATCGAAAGAGATCCTATTGGAAAAGGAAGACAAGATACTTGCGGCTGCCAATATCCAGGCTCTGTTGATTGTGTCAGATTTCATATCAAGGCAAAACAGGAGAAACTGAAACTCGAACTTGGTTCAGCTTTCTACATGTGGTGTTTTGATACAATGGGGGAAGGTAATCTGCAGTATTGGACAGAGTTAGAACTGAAGAAAGTGATGTCTTTGATGCCTTCCCCACCTACACTTATCCCGTCTTTCTTCGATGAGCTCAGGAGTGTTCTTCCTTCAAAGAGCAGAGGAAAGATCGTGAGCTACTTCTACAACGTGACCCTTTTGCAGTTTAGAGGAAATCAGAGTAGAACGACTCCTGATGAGATAGACAGTGACACTGATACACAATACAGGATTGCAACAGCGGAGGAAGATCCAAACCTGGAAGCACAGAAGCCCGTCCTGCTTACACCTAAGAAAAAAAGGCGTCGATAGAGAGGTAGTAGCCTTGATGAATCTCACCCTGTTGGGTTTTAAGTGGGAGCAGCCTTTTTTTTAAATCTTTTCTTTCCATCTCTTCGTTGCCATTGAAAGTGCTCATAAACTCCGGGGAGAAAGTGTTCTGTTCATGAGTTACGTCGGCTCAGCAAATTAGTTTTGGTATTGAGGTAAATACTTCCATCACACTCCCCTCTTTTGATGATTCTACAGGAGTATTTTTTTTTTTTTGGGGTTGGCATTGCTTAAAAGGACTGATGTATCAGAGACGAGGTTTCTCCCAAAAAAGTACAGTAAAATTTCGGATTATTTTGGTGAATACAACAGAGGCAAAATGTTATTGCTATTTGTTTTGTTTGCTCTTCGTTTGTTTGTTTCTAAAGGAAAGTAGGGGATGAGTTTATACATCAGTTTCGTGACTATACCATCTATCAAAACTTTATATATCAAGACCGCACACAAATTATAAGAGTTTCTCTAGCAAGACACGTGTGATTTATTTTGGGAAAAAATCATATTTTTCAGTTGCTAATAAAAGTTTTGATTTAACTGGGCTTTTACATGACAAAAAAAAATAAGTGGGCTTTCACACGCTTGTCATATGTACGACCCGGCACGCACTTCTTATATAGAAGAACAAAACGGCGAGCAGTTTATAGTGATTAGTTTTCAGTTAATGTCGTTAACTGATTTAGAAATGCCGTTGCCGTCTCACTCCACTCCCTCCTCCGTTTACGATTCCATGATCCACAAACCATGGAGAAGATCTCGCGTTCCTCTCTACTTTTTTGCATCGTCGTTCTTCTGATCTCGAATTTTCACGGATCCGTCGAAGCAGGGAAGCGACGGATCGAGATCACCGACGATCTAGACGACGTGGAAGACAACGAAGAAGACGAATCGTGGAAAACGTGGGGAAACAAGGCAGCGACGCCGGAGTTCGATCCTCCTCCTGATTTCACCAACATGGGATTCGATCAGATCCAGGAGGAGATGGCTAAACGGACTTTCGCACCGGTCGTCGGTTTCGTCAAGCTCCGGTTAGGCGTTAACCGTTCAAAGGTACGAATCGGTTTTCAGGTAAAGTAGCTTGAGACGGTTAAAAACTCGTTTTGATTTCAATCAACAGGATATGGTGGTGGACATTGCTATGAAATGGACGAAAGTTCTGAGATCAGGTGGGTTAGGAGTGAGGTTCATGGCCGTGGATCGAAGCACGGTGATGTTCAATATGCAGAACGGGAAGGAAGTGACTGAGGTAATGAAGATATTATTATTATTTTACAGGATTAAGTCAGAGATCTTTGACGATAACTAACAATCATTTCTCTTTGTTATAGCTAAGGGAGTTTGTGCTGAGCCAAGAGGAGGCTTATGAGGTTAAGATAGGGAAACAAGAGTTTCGAAGACCTGGAGATCCTCCGCTTGATGATGTAGTCGACAAACTTAAGCAAAGCAAGGATGATAAAGACGGTGGTGATGGTGACAGCAAGAATGATGTTACCAAGGATGAATTGTGAGATTGGAAGTTTATCTCATTATCTGAAGTAAAAAATATCTTTGACATGTTTGGTTCGTAGAGTACAATGAAAAGGGAAGCTTGTTTTTTTCTCTTTCTGATGAGTATGCATTCATTTAAGCTTATTGCTAAACGTGGAAAGCTCGATAACCTGAATTCTTGGAATGCTTGATGCCTCTGCTCTTTCTTTCTCTGTGTTGTAGCCCCAGTTAGCTGTTTCATAGATAAGATTTGTCAGAATAATCAGCAAGAAGAACCAGAAAAATATTAAAGATGGGGGCAGAGAAGAAGAGAGTACTTAGGTATAGATTCCATTTGTCTAGTTCAGGCTCTTTGATGACATTCTTCAGCGTTGCAAGTCTGTCTTCCACGAAACTGTCCATGGGGATTGTAAACTAATGGTGTTACCAAGTTATGTAGAAACAGTGATACATAGATTTATAAGAAATATGGACGAGACTTACTGCAGCTTCAAGCCCTGGTGTTCTGGTTTATTCTGAAGTAGCTTTAGCACTTCCACCTTTGGCCTGATGAGATATCAAACAGAAAGAAAAAAAAAAAGTTAGTTTAGGCTTTTAAAATATGGAGAAAAAAAAGAAAATCAAAGTTATTGGTGATACTGATACTGACCCTGTACCCAGAGCATAGATCCTTTCTGGTGGTATGATTACACCTGCTATTTCACGCAGCAACGCTTCTGCAAAGCGGCCCTGCAATTTTCCCCAAAACATACTAACAAAGTTTAGATCGTGTATAACGAGCTCCAGTTTTGAATTGAATTGGAATCATTTACCGCAATTCACTCAGATCCTACAACCAAACTGTGGCTACACAGAACAAAAATGGACCTGTTTAGTGGTGACAATGTAAATCTTTGAGCTGGCAAATTTCAGTGCATCTGACACTCCTGGATAGAATCTGCAGAATATAGTGGACATTGTCAAAGCTATGAAGCGAAATTCACAACAAAAGATGGAACTTTGATCTTAAAGACATATATATATTACCTATTGGCACCAATCCAGGTGGTCAAGTCATTGTTAATCCAATCATCTCTAACTTTTCCAAACAAATCGATCAATGCATCTTTATCATCTTCATCCCAAGCTTCCATGATAACCGGCTTAATCTTTCCCCAGCTCTCCAATATCCCATCAACAGTCAATCCCTCCGCAACCTTAATGCAAGAAATCATCATCAAAACTTTGATCTTACAGCACACAAAGATGACCTCTTAATCCAAACTTAAGTAAAGTGAAGCATTCACACTCACTGAAGATTTTCTAATAGAGGGCATCTTCGTCTCCAACAGTAACCGAACAAGTAGAAGATTTTCATAGCCAGTTTCCACCACAGGTCTCACCTACAAACACCAGCTCCTGTGTAAGCTTCACATTCTTTCAAAATCAGAGCTTTAGATAACAAAATCAGAACTTTAAGATGAACAAACAGTGAGAAAGATGGTAAATTTACAATATGCATCTGATCGACGATCCATTCCTCTAGAGCTGAATCAACGTCTTCGAACAGACCAGGCCATCTCACTCTCGCAGCCTATAAACACACATGAACAGTCAAAGGAATGTTCAGTAACCCAAAACTTAAAACGAACTACTAAAGTTTCAAACTTCAAATTCAGCATCGGACAAAACAAAGCACATGAAGTTTTCTTCCCTTAAACCAAACAGAGGGATAGAGACTATGGAGAGACAGATTAAGAGTTGACCTTAACAGCAGAAAGAGAGCTCTCTCCGCAGCTATCGCAGAGAACTCCATCGAAGTCCAAAGCGTAGAGATCTCCCATTCTCCTTCACTGGTTTCAAGCATCTGCCACACATTTGTTTAAGAGACGATGGTTTACTCGTACTGTAAGAACCAATCATAATAAGCCACGTGCCAGTACGATATATTTATTTAAAAAAAAAAAAAAGCTTGTGATAATTTTTTACCTTCTGCAGCCGGTCCCACCGTCTGTTTCAGCGAACCTAAAAACCGGTGTCGCCGGTTCCCAATAATTGCCGATCTTTTCCTCCTCTCAAGTCTCCTCCCAGTATAGCTGTCAAATGGGCGGGTCGTCCAATGGTTACCCGCATCCATATATAAAATGGAATGTGGACAAACCCATTTTTCCTGGGTTTTGATGGGTATAATTTGGGAAACCATTTAAATGATGGTCTTTAATGGTTTTGGGCTTTATGGACATGGACTGTCCAATGGATTTAAAAAACTAGGGTTTCAAACAAAACCGAAGTTTTCCCAAAATCGAAGTTTTCCGCCCAAAACACAAAATCGAATTTTCCTACCCAAAACACAAAATCGAATTTTCCCAAAAGCGAAATCGAAGTTTTCAAAAAACGCAAAATCGAATTTTTCGCCAAAACGCAAAATCGAAGTTTTCTTACCCAAACCGCAAAATCGAAGTTTTCCGCCATAACGCAAAATCGAAGTTTTCCGCCAAAATCGTCAAATCGAAGTTTTCCCCAAAACGTCAAATCAAGTTTTCCCACCAAAATCGTCAAATCGAGTTTTCCCGCCAAAAACGCAAAATCGAGTTATCCCGTCAAAAACGCAAAATCGAATTTTCCCACCAAAATCATCAAATCGAGTTTTTCCGCCAAAAACGTCAAATCAAGTTTTCTGTCAAAATGCAAAATCGAATTTTCGCCAAAATCGTCAAATCGAGTTTTCTCGCCAAAAATGCAAAATCGAATTTTTCCGCCCAAAACGCAAAAAATCGAGTTTTCCCGTCAAAACGCAAAAATTTAGTTTTTCCGTCAAAAATGCAAAAATCGAGTTTTTCCGCCAAAATCTTATGAATTTATATTTGTATTTATAGGTTTATGATTGAAATTAAAAAATTTCATAAATGGTCATTAATGGGTCCCATGGTAACCCATATAAATATGGGTTTTGATGGACATGGTCTTAAATGGACATGGTTTTTATGGACATGGTCACTCTCTGTCCACAAACTGTAAATGGACAAACGGATATGGGCTAATGGACATGGGATTTCCCATCTGACAGCTCTACCTCCCAGAGAGAGGAAGAAGAATCTCATCATCAATCTCCGGATCCAATCACGTATCGTCTCTTCATTAGGTATTCTCCCGACGATCGATTCTTCCCTCTGTAAAACTGTTTCGCCTTCTTCTCAATTGTTCGATTAGTTAGTTGTGGAAAGAGATCATCTTTAGAATTCAGCTAATCATATCTGATAGAACCCAGAATAGAATTGTTTTTTTCCTCTGTTTCTGAATATCCCTAGTAGTATTGATTGGTTTCAATCCAAATCAGAATGGCTCTGTGTATCGACCCCATTGCGTTCATTACTGATGTTTTAGGTTAGAGTAGGGTTGCTAACACGATGGAAGTTTGGTCCTTTGAACTTGAAGATGTGAGATATGCTCTGTTTTTTTTCTCTCTTATGGTTGGTTAACTAAAGCAGAGTCCTTTTCTGTTTATAGGGATCGTTGGAGATTAAGATGGCTAACAAAGAGGATCATCCTCCTCCTCCTCCTCCTCGTGGGAATGAATGGGAAGTCGTCTCGCTTACTTCATCAGCTTACGCTGCTTCTCCTGGTCCTTACAACGTTGATTCAAGAGATGCAGCAAGGAAGTTTGATCATGCTTACTATGGAGGTGATACTTCACGTGATTTGTTCATGTCTGATCACTTTGTGTTCCCACCTAGCCAGCATGAGGATTTACCCCTTGATGATGATGATGATGAACCTGTTTTCCAAGAGGAAGGAAGTAAGGATGAACAGAGTCTCTATGGTGATGAACCTGCGCTTGGTACTTCTAGACAGTACGTGGAATTAGTTGGAAGTGAATCAGCCGTGTATGAACACGGGTTAGTTGATTCTGAGCCAAATGAGAGTGCGGAGGGGGGCTTGGATCTTCGTTCTGATACTGCAGAGGATACCGTTGGACGTGAGAAGGATGGTAAAAGGGCGAGACACGACCTTCCTTGCGAAGCTTGGTGGAGAAGGAGAGCTGTTTCTATCTATATACGCACAAGAGAAGCCAATGCGATGTGGTCTTTATTCTTTGCAGCTGCTGTCACTGGACTTGTAGTTCTTGGTCAACGCTGGCAACATGAGAGGTGGCAGGTTTTGCAACTCAAGTGGCATTCAAGCATCAGTAGCGAGGTTAATGATCTAAAGCATGTGTCAAGAAGAATGATTTATGTATTCTCCACAAATGGTAATAGCCGTTTATTGACGGACTCTTGGTTTGTTTGTTTTTTTTTTTCTCACACAGAAGCTGAGCAGGGTACTTGAACCACTCTCTCGCTTGAAAGGTGTGATTGTGAGAGGTAACCCACAAGCTTCTCTCGTAAGGAGTGGCACCTCTACTGAGATCTAGAGTCAAAGAAAAAAACGACATTGTATCATTCCGTTGCTCACACAGCACAGGTACATAAACAAACTTGGTCTTGAGTTACGTATGTGTTCCTCAACGTCAAACGTTTTCTTCAGCCTATGTTGCTTCATTATCTTGTACCACCATTAGAACGGAGATTCAATTGCCTTTCACAAGTCACGCTCACGATACTCTCTTCTTCTTTTTTTTTTTGTTCCTGGATGTTAGCTTCTTTCTTGTCTTAGTGTGAAAATATAGACACAGATACACTTGTTTTTCTTTTCTTTTTTTTTTAATTACGAATTTTATTCTACTATCATCGGATGATTCCTAAAAGAGAATACGTTCTGATTTGTAAAAGAAGACTGTAAAACAAAAATATACTATAAATTTTAGAATCATAAAACTTAGTAACAAATTAGTTCATAATAATGTATAAATTATTAGTCTTTAGAGTAGTTGAGTGTTGTCTTGATTACTACTAGTATTAATTACCATGTGAATATACGTGAGGGGTAACTAACTACGTATAACGATTTCATTCATTGTTTAGCAACTTTTCAATATGTATTTTTTTTTCTCTTATTATTTCTAGATATGGTCTTAAATGCAAAATGAGAATGAATAAAAAAATCACGTAAATGAACTCTCTTTTTTTTGTGGGACAACCCACGCGCGGTATCTATTTATTACATTTACGTGATCGGTTCACAAGTCGTAACCAAAAAGTCATTAATTTCATTATTACCATAAATGTGCCAAATGTCGAACAAGTTTTTTTAGTCATATAAAGTCATAGCCGTCGCGTCGAAAATCCCCTTCACTTTTACATATCCTTTTCTATTATTATTACAAAATATTTGCATCTGTGCATGGGATATTCTTGATGTACCTAATCTAACTATTTTATTGTTTGTATTTCATGTAACTTGCCGTAGGCAACTGTAATCAAGTTTAAGTTATAAAAAAGATTCAGCTACAAAAATATTATTATTTGTTCGATCTAGAAATGTATGTTTTCTTTGCCGTTGATGGGAAGGTTATCTAATAAGATAAACTTATATTCTCTGTCCATTTGTCTTTTGTCTCAAGTTTTAACCTACTATTTTCATATTTAATCACAAGATATGCATGAGATCATCCACGTATTGTATCAAATCATAACAAAGAGCCCATGAATGATACATATCCTGAGATTATCCACACAAAGAAAAAACATGTGCATGAAAATCGAACATATGCCAGACGAATCTATGTAAAAGAAAGATCAAATCGCCTGCAAACATTGAAAGTAGTTAAAAGTCGAGTATATGCTGAAGTTTGGAAAATCATCAAGTGAAGTGAAGACTAGAGCTAATCCGTGATCATCGTTTAATATAAGTTTTTATGTTTTAGCATTTTAGTTTCACTTTTTATAAAATTTATGCTATCTATATAAGTAGATATCTGACTAATATATACCAAAGTTTATAATACATTTCTCTAATTAAAATGTCTAGACAAACTTATTTGTATTAGTGAGAGATTTAATTGGTTTATTATTCTCTTTTATCACACTCTTTTCTTTGCAAAATGATTCATGTTTTATAAAAATGTTTGTTTCAAAAGATTTGAGTTCTACATTTAGTGTCTTTTATTAAGTAATAATAATAAATTGTAAGATTTTTAATAGATTGTCTTTATTATAATTTTGTTAACTAGAATTTATGAAAAATATTTAGTTACAAAGAACAATGCATTTTACAATTAAAATTTAATATGTTTTTTAGTATTTGTAAAAACTATAAGATGTACTTTTTGGGGAGTAGTTATTATTGTATTTAAGTTTTCCATTACCATGTTTAATGGAATAGTTATGGATTTGGTCTACGTATGTCGACGTAAAACACGAACCGGATATCCTGCAATCCTTGGTTTGTAAATATAAAAAGTTGATTATCGAGTGTCAATGCACTTACGCTTTAATGAAGGTCAAAACACTTTACAATTACTAGGGTTTTTCTTTTATCCAGTCTTCATTTTAATCTAAGTATTCCTTCTGGTATTATCTAGTTTCGAATATTCAACTAGAATCCAGTGATGTCGATTTTTATTGCTAAATTACAATGTATTGAGATCATGCATTAAGAGAGGAAGTGGACGCAATTACTATCATACATTCAATGCTTACAAACTTTAAAATATATCGACAAAAGTCAGCAAAGTCACCAAACACAAGCGAACCTATATAGAAGTTGTGTAGTTGAGCAAAAATGTATTCTGTTGAGTTTGTTCACCCAAACCCTAACAATCTCCACCCTAAACCCTTAATCACACATTTTTACACTCTACACCAACACAATTAGAATTCTATGTTTTATATACACACGCATACACTTGTCAATACATATCACGAAGACTTTCATATTAAAAATCAACGAAATAACGTGATATAGTAGTTAACCTAAGATAGTTTCACTGAAACGTGAAGAATATATAGTTGAATATAACATGATAATAGCATAGCTGAACATATATAGTTTTGCACATATATATAAAAGAAAAATAAACAAATTGTAATATCATGAAATGGATCTGCCAAATTGTTGTTATACAGTGGACTAGGCCATGCCTAATAATATTTTACATCAACCCTAACTAATATCTTTCAAAACATACAATTAATAGCCACAAGGAGCCAACATCCCATGCTTACTCTGTGACTTCTTATACACGATTAATTTTTGTACAAAAATAAATAAATTTTGTTTTACTTATCATCTTTTATGTGGGGTGGGTTTTGTATTAAATTGTATATAAATAGTTCCATGTTCGGACATTGAAAACTGTGGGTCATTTTACTCATAGATCTCCCTCTTCTTAGGCTCCTCAACTAAACATCTTTAATGCTCTCGCTCTCTCCCCGCTGTGTTATTACCACCTCATAGACTTTGAATTATTTACCATTCATTTTTTTTTTTCAAAACCTTCTTGTTTTTCTATATAATGAGATGATCAATACATCAAGTCTCCAACCACCTAGCTACCAGCTTAGAGCAGGAACATTAATGCTGGTGCACACCATCTCTCATGCTTCACATACCCTAAATCTCTTCACTCTCAAGATCTAGAGAGATCAAATCTATTGAAGTAAAACAGTCTGTCTTCTTCCATAATTGCTGATCTTTCTATAAATCTTCTCTCTTGTGTTCTTACAGCTCTCGTAAACTTCATTCTTTATCCATCTCTCTCTCTTCAAATTTCGTTCACCACCTGGGCCGCCGTCTCTAGCTATTTCCGGCAATATTCTCAACTTTTACGCCGCCAAATCATGGAAATATCCACTGCTCTAATGATTCTTTCAGCCATCACTGCTTACTTCTTATGGCTCACATTCATATCTCGTTGTCTCAAAGGTCCACGTGTATGGCCCTTAGTCGGGAGCCTCCCTGGTCTAATCGAGAACTGCGAGAGAATGCACGACTGGATCTCCGACAACCTTCTCGCTTGCTCCGGTACGTATCAGACATGCATCTGCGCTATCCCCTTTCTAGCGAAGAAACAAGGTCTAGTAACGGTCACGTGCGACCCAAGAAACCTCGAGCATATCCTCAAAACCCGCTTTGACAACTACCCTAAAGGTCCAACATGGCAAGCCGTTTTCCACGATCTTCTAGGTCAGGGGATCTTCAACTCCGACGGGGACACGTGGCTTTTCCAGCGTAAGACCGCAGCTCTGGAGTTCACCACGAGGACTCTCCGCCAAGCCATGGCTCGCTGGGTTAACCGAGCTATCAAGCTAAGGTTTCTACCTATTCTCGAGACGGCTAGGGTTGACTCCGAGCCGATCGATCTTCAAGATTTGCTTCTTCGGCTCACGTTTGATAACATTTGCGGCTTGACGTTCGGCAAAGACCCGCGGACTTGCGCGCCGGGTCTTCCGGTGAACGCGTTCTCCGTGGCTTTCGACCGAGCCACGGAGGCGTCTCTGCAACGGTTTATATTGCCTGAGATTTTGTGGAAGTTCAAGCGATTGGTCGGGCTCGGCTTAGAAGTCAGCTTGACTCGAAGCTTGGTCCAAGTAGACAACTACTTGTCCGAGATCATTAAAACACGTAAGCAGGATCTGACGAGCAAGCCCAATAACGACGGGGCCCAGCACGACGACCTCTTATCGCGGTTCATCAAGAAGAAGGAGTCCTACTCCGACGAGGTCCTCCAGCGCGTGGCGCTCAACTTCGTACTCGCGGGACGCGACACGTCATCGGTCGCTCTCAGCTGGTTCTTCTGGCTGATCACGCAGAACCCGACCGTAGAGGATAAAATCCTCCGCGAGATCTGCGCCGTCCTGATCGAGACGCGTGGCGATGACGTGGCGTCGTGGATCGACGAGCCGCTCGCGTGCGAGGAGCTCGATCGGCTGGTCTATCTCAAGGCGGCGTTATCGGAGACGCTGAGGCTGTATCCTTCCGTGCCGGAGGATTCGAAGAGAGCGGTTAAGGACGACGTGTTGCCGGACGGGACTTTCGTCCCGGCGGGATCGTCGGTGACGTACTCGATCTACTCGGCGGGGAGGATGAGATCGACTTGGGGAGATGATTGCTTGGAGTTCAAACCGGAGAGATGGATCTCGCGATCGGACGGTGGGAGATTCATCAATCACGATCCGTTCAAGTTCGTGGCGTTCAATGCCGGCCCTAGGATCTGTCTAGGGAAAGATCTGGCTTATCTACAGATGAAATCGATCGCGGCGGCGGTTCTGCTCCGCCACCGTCTGACGGTGGTGACGGGGCATAAGGTGGAGCAGAAGATGTCGTTGACTCTTTTCATGAAGTATGGTCTTATGGTTAACGTTCATAACCGGGATTTAACGGCGATCGCGGCGGATCTGCGGGAGAAGACAGACGGTGAATCTAACGCCGTCAGTGATGGAGTTGGTGACGGCGTCAGAAGGTAGGTGAGGTTAGGTGAGAGCAATCACATCTATCAATTGAATGTGGAATAGAGTGTGGCACTCGCTTTTGGGAGCGTGTCGGATACGCGATTCTTTTGGTCCTACACAGCAGTATGCCAGATGTGGTTTATTGATTGGCTGCATTTACTCAATAGAGGTAATTTTGGAAAACGCGTTGTTTTTTCTTTTTCTTTACTTTACTTTTTTTCTTCATCTCCCTTCGTATTATTAACTTTATCAAAAGACAGTAAAATTTGATTTCATTATTTTTGTAAGCATCTCTCAATTTGATTAATAGTTTTCAAATAATGCTTTATCACAAGTTTACAGAATGTGTCACATCGTTTGGAAATTTGATCGCGATGGGCACATTGTTTTCCTCTCAACCCTTATCTCTTATTGATAGAACATAGAAAAATCGAATAGCTTCTCTAACCAATGTGAGTCATATTTCTTGACTTTGGCCAAATTTAATTGGAATCATTCACTTGTAAACAGCATCTTGAATGTGTTACCTAATGCCTTAAAGCTGTTTGGTTCGATCTGTTTCGAGATAAATGTCTGCAAATAGTGTTCCGATTGTAGAAATGTCTGTATAACTAAATGGACCAAGTATGTTTGGTCCGCTTTGTTAGAAGAAATGTCTGCCCAGAATGTTCCATATTCCAATGATAAGAAATCGTTTGGAAATTGTAGAGGAGGGATCACAATTTCTTTCAGGGGGAATTTCTCTGACTCTGTTTTACAAACAGAGTCTGCATTAGGCAAAGAAGAGGAACCAAGACATACACACGATGTTTCACACAAGTAGTAGTAGTAGTAGTAGTACATTCACAAAAGGAAAAACCAAACTAAGAGGAACAAAAAAGCCAAGTTTTTAAAGAGTAACTCAAATCAGCTTCTGGACTTGAATGGGATGGCTCTGATGACGATCACGTGGTAAAGGGCAGCAAGTGCAGCACCGATGAATGGTCCAACCCAAAAGACCCACTGGTAAAATAAAAACAACAAAACAAAAGACTCAGTAAACCGGTGATTCAAAACCGAATTGTGATTGTGAGAGAAACGAGAAACTCACATGGTCATCCCAAGCGTTGTCCTTGTTGAAGATGATTGCAGCTCCGAGACTTCTAGCTGGGTTGATTCCAGTTCCAGTGATGGGGATGGTCGCCAAGTGGACCAAGAACACAGCGAATCCAATAGGAAGCGGTGCAAGAATCTGTCCAATTTCAAAAAAACCATTTAAGCATATCGATCAAAATGCAACACATCATAACACTAATAATCCTGTTTATTTAATAACTTACGGGAACGTGAGAGTCACGAGCGTTTCTCTTGGCATCAGTAGCGGAGAAAACGGTGTAAACAAGAACAAAGGTTCCAATAATCTCAGCTCCGAGACCACTTCCTTTAGTGTACCCAGGAGCTACAGTGTTAGCTCCACCTCCAAGAGCTTGGTACTGCTTCGGTTGGAACCCCTTGACCACACCAGCTCCACAGATAGCTCCTAAGCACTGCATCACTATGTAGTACACAGCTCGCGTAAGCGAAAGCTTCCTCGCCAAGAACAGACCGAACGTAACGGCAGGGTTGATGTGTCCACCTGAGAGAGAGACAAACACAAACACAAATCGTTACTACAACATCTACAAATCAAAAACTCTCAAACTCCTCAGTTTCTTTTATTACACACAGAGTCGGTACAATGACTCATGAAACATTTGCAACAAACCTCCGGAATTTTAAAAAAAAAATACATAGACCTAAGCCCCAAAATAATATTTTAAGCTTCCAAACCGATAAAAAAATTAAAATAAGACATTGTTACTATCCCAAAATCTCAGGACCGACTCTAATTACACCTCCGAGCTAGTTTGGTTCTGCACTAAACAGTCTAGACCCTGAGATCTAAGCATATACAATCTTTAGATCGGGAGAGTTTGGAGACTTACCGGAGATACCAGCGGTGCAGTAGACGAGAGCGAAGATCATACCACCGAAAGCCCAAGCGATGCCTTGGATTCCGACAGAAGCACACATGTTCGGCGACCTCTTCACGCCCATGACGGTCAGAACGGTGATGTAAAGGAAGAGGAAAGTCGCGATGAACTCGGCGATTCCTGCTCTCCAGAAGGACCAGGAAGCGAGCTCGCCTGGCTCGAACAAGGGAGCGGGAGGCGGCTCCTTGTAGTCCTTGTCGCTCTGTGCCGATGTTCCGATGGGTTGTCTCTCCGGGAACTTGTTAGCTCCGACTCTGACATCTTCTTCTTTGCCTTCCATCTCCGACGTGTCTTTTACTCTCCCTCTTTCTCTCTCTTTAGAATAATGGGTTGCAGAGAAGCAGAGAGTGGTTCTTTTATAGTGACTGAGCTCGAAGATAATGGAAACAAATAGAGATAAAATTAAATAAACAGGAATGGTAATTAGTTTGTTAATTCATTGCCTGACAACACATTAATTTATAGTTTAATTGCATGACATAATTAACGTTATCATCGTTGTTGCTGATAATACTAATTTTAGTTTGATGATAAATTACTTTTTTTGTGGCCAGAGTTTAGAGCTGTATTGTGTTCTTTAATCAAATAGCTTTTATATAATAAAATAATATGTGGATGCATTACTTTTGTGTGGTTTTTTATGAATGTTGGTTATGACAAAAAGAAAATACTGGAAACATCTAATAAAGTATTAAAATATATAATTTCAAAGAACAAAAAGTTGTGGTCGAGGTAAACCGCCGGTTTATGTGGACTGTTGTCAGATGAGGATAAGCACATGGGCTCACCTAACCTACAATGCATAGGACACCTCATCTAACAAAGAATCTATTGCATTTGTCTTCTGGCGTTATAAGTAAAATCTTATAGCACTAATTCTGCAACATCATGAGAGTTATGAGTGATGATAATTAACCATCCACTATGAGACTTGTACATTGCTTTTACCGAATGGATAAATACACAACACTAACCTTCTAGTTATTTTTTTTTTGTCAGCACCTTCTAGTTGATTACATTTCAAATATAATAGCTGGAAAGTGGAAACTATACATGCAGCACGGCAAACGTCATGCACCATGTACACCATCAAACATGACTGTGCAAATGAACTATGAGTGGGTTGGGCTGGGTTGTGTAATATTCGGCTACATTCCACTATTTGCCAAAAAGGAAAAGATAACGTTTTAAGCCAAAAGAAAAGGGACTGTGAACAATCATGGTTGCTTCGTTGTTTTTGTTGTCTTTTTGGGTGTGACACCATGTCCTACACACGTTCTGTGCTCTATACCCGACTTGGCTTTCTTTAATTACCCAAACTTCATTAACCAACGAAGCGTACATATGTACACTTACACTATATATATGGACATATACCAAATCTCTAAGTCAAATTTCCTATTCAAACAGTGTATAATATATACACTTGCAGAGTTATGTTTTAGGTGACAGGCTTGCTGAACCATTGACATGCTCGGTAACGAAAGTTAGACGCGACGTGATCATACCATAAAAAACGTATGTGTATAACCTTTTGTATAGAAAATCATGCATGAGTATTTTTTTTTATTTTAACTTTATTGATTAAATATTTTTATTTACTTTTTTCGTCACGGATAGTACTTTCGGTTTTGCAATCCACACACAATTCTGAAGAATTAGGAATATACATATAACGTATTCAACCCATTCTACATCATATTAATATTCAAACGTGTTTATTGTTTCTTTAGTTAGTATCCACTTTTTTTTTTCGAACGTTGTTTATTATGCTTTTGGTACTTGGACTAAGCCATGTCTTCTAACTTTTAGGAAGAAAAAAAACGAGAAGGTTGTAATTTGTTTGGACTTTGGTATGAATAATATTAAAGTCCATGGTTCCAAGCCGTCCAATCCATGGATAAAGAGACACGTGGCATAAACTTACGTAAACAAAACCGACCAAGCCACCCCAATATACATGTTGTCACATTCAGTCCATATTAATCATTTTCCTCTATTTTCTAACTTCTGGATGCAATAATTTCATGCCCACTCCCATTATTCCCGTTGCGTTACTGCCCCCACCTCCACCTCTCTTGGATTATTCAATTTTTAGCCAGCTTTGTTTTTGTGTTCCACAAAATAATTACTTTTTTATTTAACACAAATCTCCACACACAATACTAAATTCAAGCCCATTAAGCCACAATTGTTGGTTGAACTAAATAGTTACAAGTTTCGGCCATAAATGGGCTTTTTAAAGCCACAAAATGGGCTACTATTTTATTTCAGAAACCCACTCTAGATCCATTCATCTGCGGCGGGTTTGGTCATTAAGTAAATTAATTTCTCATAATAAATAAATAAATAAAATTAGCGAGAAAAAATATATAAAAATGGTTAGCCTCTCGAGCCCACACTACAGTACACGACCAGCCCACTGATTCGAACCGCGCTAAAGTAACCAACCCTTGAATTCTGTTATTACCGCGCAAGCCATTAGCCTACAGGGTTGTGACACCTGGCATGATCAGTCCTCTCGATTTCTTGTTTTTCTCCTTCTCACGTGAATTTCTTTTTTTTTTTAATAAATAAATTACTAAATTTAGCCGGCTTTCTCCGAGATACACATCTCTTGACCGCCGCCGGCCGTCGCTTCCACCGTCAGTTTACCTCTCCATACCTTAATCTATGCTATAAGGTACGACGCGCGCTTATTGCTTGTTTGATTGTGTTATTGGTATAATACGCATTCTCTGTATCTCCTAACGTAAACGGCTGGTTCTGCTCTGTTTCAATTTTTTTTTTTTTTGTTGCTGCCTCATTTGGATCAAAGCTTAGATACCTCGTGTTTCACTTTCCTGATCTGCGGTTTTGTTACTGTTCTTGTCTGAATTTATAAGTTCTGTTTGCTCTGTCAGAAAACCGTTAGAGAAATGCCTTTAAGCATTAAAGAGAGATTGATTCTTTACCAAAAAAGAGGATTTTGATCAACCAATTGCTTAGTTTAAGATTGAATATTACTTAGCTTCCTTGTTTCTTAAGGATCAGCTTCCTCATTTCATTTAAGATTTAGATCAGACTTTCTGAGTGAGATTTTTTCTTTTCTTTTTTTCTTTTGAAGATTCTGTTATGAAAGTAGTTGTTCATTGTTATTTTGCTGGAGTGGTTATATATAATATGTTTTCCCTTCTTTTACTAGTTTGAGGAGCCTCATAGCAAATACACTCGGTCATCAAATCCATCATCAATGTCAGAAAGTGATCTAGACATGATGAAACCAGAGGTGAAAATATCCATATGCTTTTAGCTTGTGATATTTCGAATTGAATTTTGCACCTAGCCTCCAAAGCTTAACTGCTTTTTTTTTTGTGCTTTGCCATGGATTCTTCAGACGATGAAGTCCTACATCTGGCTTCAAATTTCTGATGGTTCAGTTCAGCAAGTGGAACAAGAGGTTGCGATGTTCTGTCCCATGGTATGCCAAGCGGTAATACACAAGGAGGGTGCTGGATCTTCTAAGAATCATGCGATATCGCTTCCACAGAGAGTAAACCCATCTATGTTCAGCTTGATTCTTGATTACTGCAGATTTCACCAAGTTCCTGGACGTTCAAATAAGGTTTGTATGACGGTTCCACATATATATAATACTCCACCAGTCCTCTTTTAATACGTGTATTTATCAAACTATTTTAGGAACGAAAAATTTATGATGAAAAGTTCATGCGAATGGAGACCAAGAGGCTATGTGAGTTGACCTCAGCCGCTGACAGTTTGCAGCTGAAGCGTTTGGTTGATCTCACTAGTCGCGCACTTGCGCGGATCATCGAAGGAAAAACGCCTGAGGAGATACGAGATATATTTCATTTGCCTGATGACCTTACCGAGGTATGTTAAGTTATGCGCTCAGTAATGTGTCTTCTCCATCTGCTTCTAATTTTTCGTGACCACTCTTTAATGATTTTTACATAGGAGGAGAAACTAGAGCCTCTGAAGAACACAATGGATGATCCACGGATTCGACTACTCAATAGATTATACGCAAAGAAAAGAAAGGAGCTGAAAGAAAGAGAGAGATTGAAGGTCTGTAGCTTTAATTAATTAGACTGTTGAGCATCGTTTTTCACTAGCTTATAAAGTTGGGGTTTTACCATTTCTTAGAATTTTGAGGCTGAAGAACATGTGGACCAACGTTCTGTGGATGACCTGTTATCGTTTATCAACGGCAGAGGTACTTCCCTTTTGATCTCTTACTATGGCTTTCTAACTTCATAGAGTCCTTTTGTTTTTGTTCTCTGTCTTCTTTGGCTGCTCTGAGCTATCTATTTAACATTGTACTACCACATTTTAGTTTCATGTTTGGTGTATTTTTTTTTGTTGTTGATTCAGTGATGTCTTTGGTGTCCATGATTAAGAGTTGTTTGCTGTGTGAATTTATGTTTGTGTTATCTCTATTTTTTTTGTATATTCTACTTTCTTTTTGAAGGCATCATTGGAAGTAAGGAAAGTTCTGTTTCACAGATCCAAAGGCGGTAAAAATGTCAAAGACCAGAAGATTTTAAATGACCCTTTCATGAATGAGTTTCTCCTAGTTTGCATTTGTCAGATAAATGAATGCGTTGTTCCTTGTGTTTAGGAATCACATGATCTTCATTTTAAACAAAAAGGTGTTGAAGACCCTGGATCTAGAATGAGAGACTTATCTAGTAGGGAAGATGAGATATTTACACCAAACGCTGAGTCTGAAGATGGAGATATAGATGATGAAATCGATCCAGCCATGAAGGAAATGGATAGCTCGGTTCGTAGTAGGACAGAAAGAAGACCCGTTCACTTTTCCATGAACGGCAACAACGGGACTACAAGACGGCATATAGGTAAATGATATCTCTTCTTTGGCTGCATTATTTTTACTTACTATCGTAATGTTGAGCTGAACTGATGGGGTATGGTCTGGATTTGAAGGTCAATCTTCAGGACACAATTGATGAACTGAATCATAAAACGTTATTGGATGGCTGGCTCAGTTTTGGTTGGTTATATGAGCAAATAGGAGATAGAGAGAATGGTTCCACCAGTCACAATGCAGTTTTGATTGTTTTTATTTTATTTACTTTCTAATGATAGATTTTTTTTTATTATCTGTAAAAACCACGTTTTGAGCATTTTTGTTGGTTTGTCTAATATAGACTCCAGTTCTATATTAGTTTTTCTTGTGTTCAGTTTGTGTTGATACAAAACTCACAGGCCAATAAAGAAGACATGTTTCATTGTTTTAGCATCAGCACTCACAAGCCAGACTAATATGATAAGATCTAAGAGGGCTAGAGAAAAACATAACAACATCCAAAGTCACATTGTTCAAAGATCAAGCATGTAATTCCTGTAAACGTTAAAGCATATTCATTTTCAAAAAAAAAAAAAAGACAATAGGAATGAAAAATAAGAGGTTCCATTTTGTAAGCATTACGTAACTCACAAGCCATCACAGCTACCTCCTCATAAATTGTTCTCTCTTCTTTAAGATGCATACATTGTTGTATAGACAACGATTCCAGTTCATTATCTCTCCACTTCCTCTGTAACTCAAGGAAAAGATCTCTCCATGTGGTGAGCATCACTCAGAATGCTCATGGTTTTGGATTGTGAGCTTCTGCCATAGCATGGTGGATTTGATGAGGAAGTTTATCACGTCTAGTCGCATTCCCCTGCACTGATAAAACAAATAAAGTAGGCAAACACAGATGAAAATGCAGATTAAACAGAATCTTCAGAGCCATTTGCATCAACCAGATGAAATGTAAAAGTATGTTTTCTACACAGAATAAGCAAAACACATACCGGGAAAATTTGAGAAGATGAGTCATCCTGTTCCTCTTCATCTTGGCTTAGTGTTACCTCGGATCTTCCGGTGTTTGACAATGCATCAGAGCTGATGATATCCATGGATCCATTCAAACTTCCTGCCTCTTCAAGTGAACCAGAGCTTATTTGTGGCAACACAAGCCGCTGAAACTCAGACAGGAGAACAGAGAGAGCTCGAACTTCATCCACTCTAGCTTCCCTATACATTGATCAGAAAAAACGCCAGCAATTAAGCATACATCATTCACAAACAAAAGAAAAGTTTCATTGACTGAAACCTTGTATGGATAAGGTTTCCTTTGCAAGTGAAGTGTATCTGACAAGTAGCAGGCGCTTGTTGGTTGACAAAGTTGGCTTTCTTGGATTTGAGATCCTCCATTTTCCTAGCAAAACAGTAAACAAAACTTGCTGTAAGAAACAGCTGAGCGAGGAACACACTAGAACCCAAAAAAACATGGTCATAGCTAATCTTGATACATGGAATAGTGTTTATCTGCAGCTGCTCCCATAACAAACTTCCTGATTCTATGCTGGTATATCGTTTCCACAATCCCTTTCCCAATTGAGTCCATCTCTATACACAGCTTCTCTGCCTGAACCTACAAACAAGAAAGACAAAAAAAAAAACACATACAATCAATCTCCTCTTTAAAATGGAGAAAACTGAGTCACATTGTGTACCTACCCCTTTATACAGACAAATGCTAAGGTACTTTTGTAGAATCTTATCTACTTTGGCCTTTTCTTTTCCTCTGTATGCTCTCAGTGATTCCTCATCTACTGTTGAAGCTTCAAATCTGGTACCCACTTGAATACAAAAGTGAACAAGTATTAAGAAGTCAATCAATACCTTCAATGCATGAGTGAGACGCTTAGAGATAAACACTTACAGAGAGGAATCGTTGGAGATGGCTGGTGAACATGAAGGATGCAGATTTTATTTCCTTGGGAGTTTTTTAATGCCCACAAGAGGTTTGATATGTTCTTCCATACGTTTATCCCAACTGCAACGTAGATTTTCTCATCGAGTATCTGATTACTGGCTGCTTCTTCCTCCATAGCCCTGTGAGAACAATGGATCTTCTTTAGAAAAGAGAGAGACAAAATTTTAGTCTAGCAGACGGAGAGTTCTCTGCACCACCACCATTTCCCTGTTAACTTGGATAAGAAGACATCCAATGGCTGCACATTTCACGACTCTGTTCTTTCGAATATTCGACCAATCTATGTATTATATTATATGGAGAAAGACTAGATCAATGGCCAGAGAAGAAAGTATAGAATAATCATGGTGGTATCCATGGCTGCACATCTCATGGTGGTATCATTTATTTCTTTAATTTGTTTGTTCTGTTTTTGTCTCAGTCCAAATAGCATCTGAGGAAATAACAACCGGGGACAGTAATGGCTTCTCCACCTGGTAGACTTCTCCACGCTGGTGGGAAGTTGCCATGAAATTTCTCTGGCATACATATAACCTTCCTTTTCATATAGACCATATACAATATACACACACATTCAAATCTCATCAGTCTCGCCTTTTCATATCTGACAAATATGGAAGATTTACACTAGGTTTGATAAAGTAGACAATATATGTATCCGTGGAGAGGTCATATGTATGCGTATAAGGAAAAAAAAACTAATCTAACTCACTGTTGCCTCCCACAGAAAACGAGAAATGAGAAAACCTTTTTTACATGAGAGATTACTTGTGTGAACAGGGGTTGAGAGTTTGAAGTATTTCATTTCAGCAATGATGCTGAAGCCACTCCTGAATTGCAGAACGAAGAGCATGGTTAGCGATAAGGCTGGTGTGGGAGAGTTTGTCATTGGTCATTGGTGAAGTATCGTGTTCACTGTCCAGCCACGCTCTTATAGCCTCTGCTTCATACGTAAAACCATCTGCAGCCACGTGTGGATCCTGCATGACTTCCTAAAAAACAGAGCAATTTTTCAATGACTTTGAAATAGAAGTCTTCTGAGACTTATGGCTGTTCAACTACATAGATTAGTTACCTGGAAAATGGGACAAATGAAATAAGGAGGGGCAATGCGCTGCTCGTTACGGCCGAGATGAAACGATGAAGATCCTCCGCTAGAAGCCCTCATAGGTTCAAGTACCCTCCATACTTCAGTCCCAAGGTCTGGACGATTCTCACTGACAGTCTCACAGCACCTCAATGCCAAGCGAGCAAGCTGCTCAGCCTGAACAAAGGGCCAGTCACCTGCTAAAGGGTCCAAAAGGTTGACCAGTGTTCCAGATTCGATGGCATCCTTCACTTCGTCCGCTATCCCTAAGGCAGGTCTCCCTGTCAACAAGCGTAGCAATATAATCCCAAACGCGTAAACATCTGACATCGGAGTAAGCTCCACATCATCACTAGAAGCTTCTGGATCCAAGTAAGTAGCGCCTGTGCCATCAGTTGACGAACTTTTGCTTCCAAAGTCACTCAACTTGCTAACGAGATTGGCATCGAGAAGAATACTCGCTGGCTTCAAATCACCGTGTACTACGCTATAAGCTTTATTGGAATGAAGAAAGACAAGCGCTGCGCATATCTCAGTGGCAATGCGGACACGGTTTTGCCATGACAAGGGTGGAGAGTTGTCCTTGCAACTAAGCCTGTCTTCAAGGCTTCCATCGGGGAGATACTCATAAACAAGACTCCACCCCTCTGGACAAGCTCCAATAAGTGTAATGATATTTGGATGCCTCATTTTGCTTAACACATCAACCTCTTGTTGATATTCCACTGGGCCTTGTGAACTGTTAGGATTCAACATTTTAATAGCCACCTGAGTATGACGCAGTATACCAACGTAGATGCTTCCGTAACCTCCTCCGCCAATCTTCAGGGTGGAATCAAAGCGATTAGTTGCTTCCTCAATCTCGGAGAAAGTAAAATGCGTGAAGTACTGAGATGACTGTAGGGTTGAGGAGGTCTCTGCGCGGCTCCTTAACTCGGTAGCTTCTCTGAGTGCTCTGTCACGTTCTGTCTGCAACTCCTCTCGTTCATCCTTCAGCTTCTGTAACAGCTTCACAGCTATGTCAAGTTTCTGGTTTAGCTTTTCCATTGTACCGTCAGATTCTGCTATCTGGTTCTCAAGCATCTCTTTCTGCGCCATTGCATTTTGAAGTTCTTTCATGACAACTTCCTGTTCTTTTTTTATTGTTGCAAGTCTCTCTTTTATTCTGGCTACTGCTATCTCAGTATCTTTCCTTCGCTTCAACTCCTCAGAATAAGCAATTTCTGATTGTTTAGCCTATAATCATTGGCAATAATATCAGAATAATGGTCTCTGCAAAAAAGACTTTCATCATTTACATTATTTGACAAGGAAACTCACCTTTTTGATTGCATCAAGTGCATTCTTTTCAGCTTTCTGACGCCTAACAGTCTCTGCAAAAGCTTCTCGTTTTGAACTTTGAGCATCTGAAGTAGCTTGTCTGATTTTATCGTTAAATGAACCATCCACTCCATCCTGCAACGATGAACACAGTTTCTGGACAGCTTAGAACGCAAGGAAAACAAAATCAAATTGCTTTTTACCAAAAGGAATACATACAGGAAAATTGGAGGGAGGTGAGTGGCCAGAACGCTGTTCAACTGTTCTCATAACTGTAGCACTTCCCCTTACTCCACTGCCTTCAGGTTCCCTCTCCTCCTCATCAGTACTTAATGACCCATCCGACACCCTCTCACTGTGTTCGGCTGAACTTCCATTGCTTCCAAAGCGGTGAAGTGAATCAGTGCTGTGTACTCGAGATATATTCAGATGCTCAGACTCCGGTGTAGAGAAAGCTTCAAGTTGATCACTTCCACTTATGGAAGGACGCGGAGATGCATATTCTGATTCACTCTCATCCGCAGCTTCCCTGAAAATGGTATCACATTAAATTCAAGTAAATAAGCAGTCACACATATCCGTCATTGGTCAAATTAAAGTAGCCAAACCTAGTATGTATTAAGTATCCTTTGCAAGTAAACAATATTTGACAAAGAGCAGGAGCTTCTCTGCATACGAAGATGGCTTTCCTGGACTTGAGCTCCGTCATTCTCCTGTTAAGTAGGAGAAAAAAGCCAAAATTTTAAGATTAAAGAGTTGATTCAATGTTAATAATCAGCAAAGTGCCATCCATACTTTGAATGGTGTTTATCTGCAGCTGCTCCCATGACAAGCTTCCTGATTCCCAGCTCCGAGATTAGTTCCACGATTCCATTCTCTATCGATTCCATTTCAATAAACATCTTCTCTGCCCTCACCTACAATCATAATTGATCATTGAGCATAACATCAGAAGTATAAGGCCCCCTAAACAAGAAGCCATACATACCCCTCTCTGGTGGCATATACGAAGATACTCGTCTAGGATCAAATGCACTTTCTCCCTTTCTTTTTCCCGGAAAACCCTGACTTCTTCCTCCTTCACAGAACTAACCGGAAACTTGGCCCCCACTAGGAAAAAAGATTCGATCAATGACCACAACCTAAAAAAGGCTCTACCTTTTATTCCATAAACAAAACACACACAAGCAAGGTTTAAGGATATATACTTACTAACTGGAATCATTTGAGAGGGCTGATGAACATGAACGAGACAAATCTTCTTCCCTCCGGTGTTCTGCAACGCCCAGACGAGTGTAGACTTGCTCTTGGCCACCTCTTTACCCACGGCAACGAAGATCTTCTCCTCGATCAGCCGCGAGACAGGCTCCTCCGTAGCCCCGCTACGACTTGACCTCGATCCAGGGCTACCCATTCCGTGGAATCTCATGGATCCGGCTCTTTCCCCCATTGCTGGAATTGGAGTCACCATAGCCATCTCCTAAGCTCAAAGGTCTCGACTTTACCGGAAAAAAAGATCGTTTCTTTGACTCGTGAATCCACACAACAACGAAGAAGAAGGTAGAATTCGCCAGATCAACAAGCATCGGACCCAAAAGGCATGGACTTTATTGACTACTGAGCAAAAGAGAGTTTAAGAGAAGAGATAAAGAGGTTGTTCTGGTGTGTGCGAGCGCACGGTAGTATTTATATGTTGACGGGTTCCCTTTAATGGATTGGTCTCACTTAAATGGATTTGCGACACGTGTTCTTTTTTATAAGATAAACTGATAAAGAATAGAAACACAGATGAGATTGGTACACCAACTCGTAGACTAATATAACACGCAGTCTCTTTACTCCGACCTTTTTATTCCCGCCCTGATCTCGGTTCGGACCGGTTATGTTCTGGTCGGCAAAAAAATTGATTTTTAATTTTAGATAACAGAAATAACTAGTTTCCTAATTATATAAAATTCTCTAAACTTGAAAATACATACTTTTTTTGGTAAATTCGTTATTACTTCGAAGGTATGTTAGATTGTTCTTCTAAAATATTAAAGTATTTGCTGTCTTGTGATATTAGATGAGAAAAGATCTTCAGAAAACCATGGGTAGATTTATATAGATTGAAACGTTTTTTTATATATTCTTCTGATAAATTAAGAACTAGTTGCATTGTTATTGGGATTTATATTTTTTTTTACCAAAAAAAACTAGTTGCATTGTTAACATGCCGTGTGTGGTTGTACCATGTTATATAATGTAAAAAGTACTAGGAATATTCTTCATTATGCCTATCGCCTTGTCATTTTGACATTTTCATATCAATTATATACTTTCCTGGTCCGTAATAGAGTTTTATTTCTTATTGAATATTACGTTAGTGTGTAATTGACAGGTTATTAAAATAGATCAAACATGTTGTCTAGTGATATCAAGACAGGTGAAGCACATCCACAAATCTACTAGTTTATCAACTGACCAAACTTTTAAAATTGAGGAGAAAATTGGTTATTAATATATCATCTTTCATCGTGGAATATTTCAACTTTTAGCAGGAGTCTAAATGAAAGATGACAAGGTATATTAAATGGACCAGGCCATATAATGTAAGGGTCTAAATATATCCATTTAAGCCCGTTTTGAATTATACGTCCTAATCCAACCTTTTGCTCTCAAGAGTCTGAAGCCGAAGGTTTGCTTTCAAAAACTTGAAATGCTCAAGGACGTTTCAACATTTTATCACGTTGCAGGGTTTGTTATGTAGCACTTAAATAAACGAACAAATCATACATACTCCATTGTTCCTCATTCAACCACTATACAAGCATACACATATTACATGCAGCATCCGATATTATACGTACAAATCATACATGCATCACCTGATATCATGAACAGTCAACGATGATAGCGTAATATCTGTGTATACAAATCTTGATCACCAATACGTTTTCCATTTCAAGATGTTTAAGTTTCAAGGGAGAGTCATCATGCATATAATTATTTTTACGCTATCATCGTTGACTGTTTATGATGATTAGTTATGTTTTTTTTTTGCTAAAATGATTAGTTATGTTACCAAACACCCTTAACTAAAAATTAGTATGATGACTAGATAGAGTTATAATATGGCAACCGCTCCTGCTTGTTTTATAAGACTAATCTATCATTTTCCTGAAAGGTAGAACATTACGATTGACAATTTTTTATATAATTGGAATACAAAGCAAGATTGATATATTTACAAAAGTCAAGAAAAATATAATGCAGTTGATTTCACATAAAGCAACCGATAAAACGGTTTTGTTAGCTTTCTAATTTGCAATTACTGTCCTTTTAAATTCCTCTTTAAGTAAACTAACAGTCTTAATTAGGCAATGGTGTCCATGGACGAACAATAACAACGAACATTGCTTTGATATGAAAGCGATGCACAAGAAAGCCCATCAAATCTTCACATGCGCTTTAACTAGGACAAGAGAGACAAAAAGGGCTGTGACCGTGAGAGAAGAATCCTAAGAAGCTATATACTTCTTAATTTCTCCACAGTGTTCGTCGTTTCGTCTGTTGTCATGTGTAAAAGTAGTATACAAGAAACGTTGTCCTCTTCTTAATTTTGGCTTTTCGATCTTTATTGCTCGTATATTTGTTAATGCCTTTTGTCTTTTATCTCGGTACTACTAGCTGACTTTTAACAAGGGTTTTTATTTATTTGAAGATTTGTAATCTCTTTCTACCGAATCTTTTAAAACTAATCTGGATTATATATACATCCACGAGTAATCTGCAGGAAGCAAATGTAAATGATAGATTAATCATTCTCTTAAATTTTATTGGACTAAGATAAAATCATAAAAGGACATCAAAACTACTAGATTGATGCATGGGTAACGACGAGAACAATATAAAACCACATAGTAATAATGATCCACAAACACACATATCCAAATTCGCAAAGGGAATACAGTTGGTGTGGTGTGGTCCAAACAAGGATCAACATCGTTGTTGTAAATATCATAATGACAATAATATACACATGTCCAAATATTCATAAATGGAATTTGACAATTGTGAAACTCCGTTTGGCACTATTCCTTTTTCATTTATTTTTAAACATTTTTTATCAAATCTTCTATCATCTATATACTAAATCATATATAAACATCATATTTTTTATAGTTACTACTATTTTTTATTTATTTTCTGTTTTTTTAAAAAAAAACAAATTAAATTCTAAATATTCTATTTCCTTTTTTGAAAAAATCTGCATATGAAATAATCAATTCTCATTGGTTGGTGAGGTTCACCTAGGGGGTGAACCCAAGAATTTCTCTTAAACAAAACGGTAATACGGCAAAACATTCTATTGAAAACCACTGAGTTTGCATAATCTCGTTCTCTTGGAGTTATATCTCTTTTGGTATAGTCCATACTCCATAAAATGATCAAACATGTTGTGATTCCACATTTTTAATCAGTCAAAAGATTATCCATCATTACAACTAATCACCTTTCTATTTGAAAGATAATAACCTTTTTTATAATACAAATCCATCATTCTCCTACACATTATATATTTTAATTTGATTTTATGTCAACCAACTTCACCAGTTAGTTCTGCAATTTTATGACATTTATCGACCATAGTGCTCACCAACATTTATTAGGGTTATTATTTAAAAAAAAACATATACTAATGTTTGAAGAATTTACTAAATAATATTTTTACGTGGAGTTAACACTGACTACTTCATAAATAACGGTTAGTGAGTCAGACCAAAAAGATAAAATAACGGTGAGAAATCGAGGAGAATGCTCTTCACGACACACGTGTCGGCGAAGGTACTCACTCGGGCAACTTGGCTCTACGGAGGACCATCACCTACCGACACCGACACAATTCCCCATATCATCAGCCAGTTCATTATTACATTTACCCTGTCTCTGTCTCTGTCTCTCTAACATCTGCACATAGTCATATTACTATATATATAGTTACAATCACATAACATTTACGTGTGTATATAATGGTACTACGATGGTTGTTTGTATCCACAATAATACGTTAACGATCTTAGCAAAATAATAATAATAATACGTTAATGATGGAACTTTATCAGTCTTCTCTGTTTTAAGTAAGCTGAGTTTATGTCGTTTATAATATAAAAACTCTTGTAAAACTTGATGCCAATTGTAAAATATCTTAATCAAAGAATCTGTATTTTCAATTGAATATTTGTTTCCTGGTGGGAAGTGGGTCTACTACTAAATGCCACATTTTGTTTAACCATCTACTCTCGTGCTTCGAGCTTCTGTCTCGTGAGTGAGTTTTTATTATAATATATTGTTTTCTGTAACAGTGGAGGCTGAACTCTGAGTAAGGTAAAGTATTATCACTAGTAGTTCTTCACATCTTCACTATCTATTTTCCTCTTCTTGCAAGCATTAATCAGATTCTGTCTTAAAGGTAAAAGTGTTTATGCTTTTTTTCTTTTTCTGATCAACACTCATGAATGAATCATATAAAAGATCAGTGTTGATTGTAGTCACAGTTTTGGTTATGTCCTTTTTATATATTTTTTTCTTTTGTAGAAGAGGAGAAAAAAAGAAAGAAGAAGAAGAGCATTGTGGATTTTTAATGGAGAAAGAGATTTGTAGAAGACATCTTTCAAGAGAAGGGACAGGATGTGCTTGGTTGTTTATGAACATGTTTGATCTCAGGCATGGTGGATCTAACCATAAGCTTTTGATGGATAAGAAACGTGGAAGCAAACGAATCACAGGTTTACTTTAGTCACCAGACATCATGAAGAGAATGTTTCTGAAACAAAAAAAAAAAAGATTCTCACTTAGTTGGTTAATGTTACAATGCAGGTACTGAGAGTAAGGTGGAGAAGCAGCTTACCTGTGACAGTGACTGTGAGGTCTTGGTTTAAGTTCTTATTGGATTTTTGAGAATTTAACTTTTTATTTTATTTTGAGGAATTAAAAAAGTTGATGTAGATTGTTTGTGTTGTTGTTGTTGATGTCTCAGAAGAGTGTCAAGAAACTTATTGAAGAGGAGATTGATGAGAAGACTCATCAAAAGTGTGATTCTGAATGCAGAGGAAAGACAAAGGCGAAAAATGGGAAGAGGAGAAGTAGTAGAACCTGCAGCAAAACCAGTGAGGACATCAGTGCTTTGATCACTGGTGATGATGATCATGCAGAGAAGAAAACAGATGATCAGTGTCCAGGAACTTCTCATAGTGATGCTGATTCAATGGATGATGATGATTCCGAAGAGAAGTTCAGTGAGTTGATAAAGCGTTTGATAGCTCAGAAGGAAAGCGAGGTAGAGAGCTCCAAGAACCCTGTGGATGATGATTCTAAAGAAGAATCATCATTCCTAAACTTTGGTACTTCACCAGTCTCTGGAGATTCTCATAGAATCAAAGAGATGAGCTCTCCAAATGAAAGCAGAACACAAACAATTGTGGTTTTGAAACCTGAGCCAAACTGCTTTGATCTTGGTTCATCACCTGGAAGACATGCTAAAAGAAACAAGGCCAAGAATGAGAGATTAGGTTCTCGCTTCATTCTCGGTAGATTCAGAAGAAGACTAATATCAGAAAAAAATCCATGCAATGCTCAACATGAATCTGATCCAGATCCAGATGACATGAGTCAAAACTCTTGTTTGGAAGAGGAGACAGAGACTAGTTCCGGGCGGCATGTTTCAGATGGAGAAATATTGCCTGAAGCTAATAATGAAGGTTCAAAGAAGAGTATGTGTGGTATATACATTGAAGCCAAGAAACACCTCTCTGAGATGCTTGCAGAAGGAGGCATAGATGTTGGTTCACATGATAAGGAAGTACCAAGAATCCTAGGGAAGATTCTTGCTCTCCCTCAGTTCTCCACACCAGAAAACAGTCCAAGAATGACAATGGCTCATGACGTTGTTGCTCCTCAGATTACTGAGAAACCAAATATTCAACAAAGCAGTTCAGAAGATTACTACTCTGAGACACTTGGATCACACTCAAACGACCATGAAGAAACAAAGAGTGACATACCAGTTCCCGGAGGTGATTCTTGTTCCTTCTTTTCTTTTGATCTGATTCTTTCTTACCCTTGGGAACTTAACTGCTTTTAATGAGTTTTCAGCAGGTGAAATTAGCTTTTCCATTGTCCACCAAGATGCATATGTTGATGAAGATAAGTTTGAAACACATGATGAACATAAGCACACAAACCCCCTGGAAAAGGTTTGAAAGCCTTTGTATACATGATTATGTTTTCAGTTGATTTCTTGAAGGAAAAGCTCATGTTTCCTTCTTTATACTTAACTCAGGAAACATATGACGAGAAACATTCACCGTCTTCACCACCAAGTTCTTCAGTTAAAATGCCTGAGTGCCAAGACAACGCCACTGATGTGCCAGGAAAGTCAAGTCCTGTGTCTGTTCTTGAGCCTTTCTTTACAGATGATGACATAAGTCCAAATCCTTCCAGGTTCTCTTCAGGTAAAGTAGTTTGATCAAACTTTTGTTCATACCTCAGTAATTCTTCTAACCTTTTTCATTGATTCTATTAGTTGAAATGCGGTTGAAACCTCTGTGCATAAGATTCGAAGAACCTGACTCTCCAAGACCAGAGAAAAACAAGACTAGAATGGATGATAAAGAACTGGCACTTGCATACATTCAAGACGTGGTGACATCCTCAGAGTTGAACTGGGAAGAGCTTTTAGCCAGATCCTTTTACTCAGAGCAGGTTCTTGAGCAGGCTCTAATGGATGACATAGACTTCTGTTCCACAACCTTCTGCAACGATAAGAAGCTCCTCTTTGACTGCATCAACGAAGTTCTTATGGAGTTCTGTAGGCATGGTCCTTGGATCTCATTAGCCAAACCTGCGGTCCGGTTTTGTCCAGACATGGAGAGTAATGCTGTTGAAGTGGTACAAGAAGAGGTTTACTGGCATCTCTTACCTCTGCCTTCTCCTCACACGTTAGACCAGATAGTGCGCAAAGACCTGGCTAGGAACGGATGCTGGATGGACCTCAGATTCGATACCGGCTGCATCGGTTCTCAAACAGGTGAAATAATCCTTGAAGAACTATTAGATGAGATTATCAGCACCTGCACAGACTTGTTCCAGTAAACAAACATCACTGCATTAGCTGGTTCCTTGAGTTTCACTGCTCCAACCAACAGTTACTACCATGAAAGACACTCATGATCATCAAGAAGCTCCTTTGTTTACTTTGTACAGTTTCACTTCTACCTCCATGTACAAGCACTAGTTTTACTTATTGTGCAGATACACACAGTCACAGCTTTTAACACCCCAAAGACTGTAAAACTCTTTTTTTTCTTTCTCATCTGGCTTCTGTAGAGTTATGTGTTCTGTTGTGAATGTTAAGCTGTATGTTGTTATATGAGGATGAATAAGATGAGGCTTGAACTTAAGTAACAGTGACGTCTTGGTTCATTATGTTTCAGCTTGTTCTTAAAGTAGTGTTGAGAGATGTAGTTAACAAAAGAAATCAAGTCATTTGAAGATTCAGAATACAATCATAACCAACACACAAAAACATTTTGTTTTGTATCCTCATCACACTCAGAAGAAGAAAAACTTAGTATTGAAACCTTAATCATCTCTGTTCCTCACTGTTCTGTCGACGTAAAGAACATCATCAATCCACGAGACAACATTATAAGCCAAACCTTCTAAAACTCTTGAATAGCTCTCCAGTACCGCCTTGCCCACATCCTATCCAAACCAAAAAAAGACACAAAATTGGAACCGGAATTTTATCCGTTTCTAGCATTGTCACCCGAACCAAACTGAAAATCAAAATAACCGAACAGAAATCTAACCGAAATTAAAAAATAACCGAATAATTCCTATATTTCTAGAACGAAGAGAATGAAAACCAAACGTCCATGCCTACATAGAATATTTGATGATCAAATAATATTAATCTTAAAACAAAAATGTAAAAAGGTTCTGTGAGGATTACTCACTCGGTTATACTGAATCTTGCAGATGTCAAGTGAGGTCTGAGAGAGTTCAGGGAATCTCTGCTTCAGACAAAACAGTAAGCTCCTGGCTCGAGCCGCGAGAATGTGGTTCTTGTCATTCCCGGCTTCGGCACCCATATCTTTCATCATGTCCCATGAGGACTTAGAGTGAGTCAACCCTCCAGTCTTACGCCTCCATGTTACCAACGAAGCCTCAACTTTGTCAGCAAGCTCAAGCGCTTCGTGCTCAGATGAAATCTTCAAAATGTCGAGAAGCTGGTCTGGATAAAAGTTCTCGGGCGTGCATAGTTGCTTGTATATCACGTCTCCTACACTTGACTTCCCACTCTATTCGAAAAAAGAAAGAAAAAAACACATTACTGATTACAACACTTTCACATGTACGTAGTGTTATCTTTTGGGATGCTATACATAACAATGTTCAAGAAAGCATTCGTTTTGTATAGAAAAAAAAATTATGTGTTTAATTAAAAAAATTATTTTGATGCATTTTTTTATAAGAAAAAATCGTGTTTAATTAAAAAATTACTTTGATGAAATATAAAGATTAGATATATCAAAAAGAAATAAAAAAGTTGTGAACTTGTATCGAGAAGCAAAATTAGAGAAAAAAAATATATTATCGTTTGTTTATAAATAAATAGATGGTGAAGACAATATAAATAAATTACTCACTAATCAATTCTTAAATCATTTTTTAACCGATTTAGATTAGGTTGAACGATTTAGACCGATTTTGAACTCATTTAAACCAAATCGAGTTGATAAATCGAGTTGATAAATCGAATTTTAAGAAAATCATTTCGATTAAGTAACTTCTTTTAACCGATTTAGATCAATTTAGATTGAATTGAACCAATTTAGATAGATTTTGAACTGATTTATAGAGTTGCATAAATCGAATTTTAAAAAAGTCATTTCAGTTATGATATAACTTTATATACCTTTGGGAGAGTGGTGAGGTAAGAGTCAGGAATATCCATGTCATTAAGAGTTGAGTCGTTAATGGCCAAAGCAGCCTTATGTATCTGATTAGCACAGTCACGTTTGTGACGCAAATGCTTTCGTTCATCTTCTGATAAACCTTCAGCAGGTACACATGGCACAGGAAGCCACCATTTCTCGTCTTTCCGTTGAACCACAACTTTCCGAAACGATCCCGAGTCTCTACCACCGTTGTTCGAGTTCATCGATGAGCTTCCTCTCTCAACGTACCAGAACTCATTATCCGTAAAACCATCCAATATCTCCTACAAAAAAAAAAAAAACTCAAAAGTCAAAAGTCAAATCGTGAATCTTGATTATCATCAATCTGTCTAATTTCGACTTACCAATAACATGTTATCGAGTTTTCTCAAAGCAGGAAGGTTCATGAGGATATCGGATCTTAGTTTTGTTTCTGTTATCTGGAGAATGGAACAACAAAAAAAAAAGGTTAAACTTTTAAATCGTTTAGGTTGCTTGCGAGACAAGTAACCTAGTTGTGAAACCTAAATTTAGTTTTACCTCAACGTTGTTACCAAGAGTTCTTGGAATAACCTCGACAATGTAATCACATATAGACATGAAACAATTCATCTCTCGTTTCCATAGATCCTTCTTCTCTGTACTCAATGGTTGTAATCTCAGACTCTGTCCAAACACAGTCGCTGCAAACAACAATCCCACCGTTACTAAATACTCTGTTTTCGGAAACAGAGCATCATATAAAGGAAGAAGACGAACCATAGAGATTAGTTATGGAGTTAGAGACAGTAACAGCAGTGCAAACTCCTTTTCCACTTCCTGACATATCTTCACCGAGCAATAGCTTCGCGAATCTCTCCCTCATCATCTCTAGCTCTGCACTAAAAAGACCTGATTCAGTCGAAATGAAACAGAGGATTAAAGTTTACAATCTTTTTTTTCTTTCTAAGAGTTACCTGCGTCTTCTCCAGAGTCAATGTCACTGCCTTGATCATGATCTTCTCCGTCGTCGACGTCATTGACAACGTCATCTTTTGGTTCCACGGCGTCTTCGGAGAGATCTTCTTCTTCTTCTTCATGTCCACTCAAGACAACGGCGTTTGTGTTCGACGAAGGCCGGTTATAGAAGCTCTGGACATCGAACCGGTGAGATAGTCCGGAGATATCGGAGTACGTTCTCCGGTGCGGGGAAGAACCGGAGCTTGTCGGAGTTCCATAGGCAGATGCCTCGTTTTGGTCGGAACTCGGTGAACTCTCCATCAAAACTCTCTGTAATAATGATCGGATTGCTCTGGCGAGTCTCAACTCTTTTTCTTTTTGAGGTTGGTTCAAAATGAACGTGACGAATGTTAAGGCATGGAAGAAGCTCCCCACACCTTTGAGATTATTTTAAAAAATAAAATCTGATATATATAATATGATTAATCTCCGGCGAATCACAGCCGTCTGATCTGATTGTGGGGGGAGAGACGTGCCTTCCACATTAGGCTAATCAAATCTCATAATGAATGTTTGCTATATATATGCGTTAGGTGTATGTATATCATCATTCAAAGTTGTCCCATCTTGTCCAACTTACATATTATTAAACCGACATTTATAGCTTAATGTATCGCCATTTTCATACTTGATCATTTAAAAAGTCAATGTATAATTCAAATAGTTATTAATATAAGTTTGTTATAAATTATATTTTGATTTAGTGACACTTGTAAACTTTAATGCATGTTTTTTTTTGGGGTCAAAGTGTATTCAACGTAAACCTTCGAGACGAGCGAGAGGATTTTGCGAGCCACTGTATGTCTAAGACCAGCTCCATCCATGGTTGTTCAAGGGTTCTTAACCCATGAAAAAAAATTACTTGTTGTTTCAAATTACTTGCCATTCTGAAGTAGAACTTTTGTTTCAAAATAAATGTTGTTTTCGGTTTTTCATACAGAATTTATTGATAATATCATATATTCTATTTTTCTATTGGTTGATATATGGTTAGGTGCATTGGTAATTGTGTTTTTATTTTGAAAATATGTAAAATTAATATTTTCTTAATCTATGTGCATAATTCTAGAACGACAAATAACATGAAACGGAAGGAGTATCAAACTGACATTTATAGTTTAATGTAACGCCATCTCCATATTTGATTATTAAAAAAAGTCTATAATTCATATAGTTATTAATATAAGTTTGTTATAAATTATATATTGATTTTGTGACACTTGTAAACTTTAATGCATGTTTTTTTTGGGTCAAAGTGTATTCAACGTAAACCTTCGAGACGAGCGAGAGGTTTTGCGAGCCACGGTATGTCAAAATCGTTTCCTTCGCTTTTTAAAACCGGGATGCAGTCCACGTCGAAAAAATCAAAACACCACGCAGTTTATCGATACTGTGTGAAAACTATAATACTAGACATCTCACATCATGCGATCTGTGACCGGTCAGGCAAGTCACGTGACTGACTGACCAGGAGGAGCCTTCTGTGCCGCAGAAGAGCATCGAAATCTCGTGACGGTGGTGTCGGCACGTGCCTCCCCTCCACACGATTAATGAGCCCCCTCTTCCTCACGCACATACCACACCACACGCCTAGTTCGTGCCAAGCCTTAGCTTCACACACATCCTCCTTTCTCCCAGACACGCTCGAGTTCGCTACACACGCGTGAACCTCGTCTTTTCCAATTCACGCCGCACGCTCCTCCACGCGCCTTCCCGGATCCGCCCCTTTTCACCCCGCCGGAGAGATCCACCGTCTTCTTCTTATCCTCTCCCCCCACATCAACAGGTCCGTAAAATTGTCGATCTGCTTCTAAAGTTCGAGTCTTTTTTAGGATTGGTCGTCGATTTTCCCAGAAAGTCCGAGACTTTCCTCGCATTCGGACCATTTCTGAGAGAATTGAGCTAGACACTTAGTTCTCTTAGGACATATGTTATGATTATGTCTGAAATTGCGCATGAACAGAACACTAACTCTGTTTTCTTTTTTTTTTTTTTCACAAAGTTTTCGACTTTATGAAAATGCTGATACTTAGCTGCATCATCGTCCAGTAGGCATACGTACACGTGGAGTATTCAAACCACAGAAGTAAAAAAGTTGGAAACTTTTACACCAATAAGCATTCTTGAGCAGCAAGGTTTACTTAAGTGATGGTAACAGACATGCAGAAGCTGCTTGGAGCTAGCGAAGAGGATGAAGAAGAAGAGATGGATGCGGATGTGAAGGAAGAAGATGATGGGAATAGAGGAGGAGGAGCACACGCAGCTTCAGGGAGTAGTAACGACGAGTTTATGTTTCAGCAGTCGATGCAAGATCATCAAGTGGACACTCCTGGGGGAAGTCGGAGAAGTAGACCGGTTGAAGAGAAGGAAAGGACTAAGCTGAGGGAGAGGCATCGGAGAGCTATAACCGCAAGGATCCTAGGCGGGTTAAGAAGGCATGGGAATTATAATCTGAGGGTCAGAGCTGATATTAATGATGTTATTGCCGCTTTGGCTAGAGAAGCTGGGTGGGTTGTTCTCCCTGATGGAACTACTTTCCCATCCAAATCTCAGGTCAGACAATGTAGTAGTATGTTGTATCCATTTGCAAGCAAATGCTGAATCGGTTTCATTGTGTTTAGGGGACAAAGCCGCCTCCTCCTCCTGGTGGTTCTTCTGCGGTTGTTGGAGGTTCATCAGCTTCCCACATCATGGGATCACATCAATCTTCACCTCCTGCTCTTAGAGGAGGATTAGTATCTGGGCATACGGAGCTCAACTCTGGCCGTATGAAAGGTGTTTTCGCACCTACTCCATCGCCATATGATGTACCCCCGACTCATTCTTCAGAACTGGTTGGCAGTGTAAACAAGGCTGATGGGCTTATTGGTTGTTCCGTCGATGTTATCAACTCTAAACAGGTAAAACACTTGTATGCATGCTTGATTATGTCTATCACATATCTGATGACTCTCTTCCACGTGTTGTGTTTGGTAGATTCTGGAGATTCCTCCAAATATGACAGAGCAAGATTTCTCTGGTACTCCTTATGTACCGGTTTATGTGATGTTACCAGTAAGTCTTATCCTTTTAACACATGGCTATCCTGAAACTTTCTCCTTACTGATCAAATCCCCTTATCCACGTCAACAGCTAGGTGTTATCAATATGAAGTGTGAATTGGCTGATCGAGACGGACTGCTAAAGCACTTGAGGATATTGAAGTCAATCCAGGTAGATGGGGTTAAAGTGGATTGCTGGTGGGGAATAGCTGAGTGTCATTCACCTCAGGAATACAACTGGAATGGTTACAGACAGCTTTTTCAGATAGTCCGTGATCTTAATCTTAAGATACAGGTCTCTGTCTTATGTCTGGTCTTGATGATATGCGTTAATCGTTCCCAAGCTTTCATAAGCAGCATCTCACTTTCTTTCCTTCTTGTTTAGGTTCTGATGTCATTTCATGAATGTGGAGGCAATGTTGGTGATGATGTCTGCATTCCACTTCCTCATTGGGTGGCAGAGATCGGGAGAACCAATCCTGACATTTATTTCACTGATAGAGAGGGTAGACGAAACCCTGAATGCCTTTCTTGGGGTATAGACAAGGAACGTGTTCTAAGAGGCAGAACTGCACTTGAGGTATACTCATGAGTTTCTGTCTCTAACCACCGATTCTTGAACACCTAATGACTTTCTCTGCAACGCTTTTTTAGGTGTACTTTGACTACATGAGAAGTTTCCGTATAGAACTCGCCGAGTTTGTAGAGGATGGTGTTATATCTATGGTTGAAATTGGACTAGGCCCCTGTGGAGAGCTACGGTATCCTTCTTGTCCCATAAAGCATGGGTGGCGTTATCCAGGTGTTGGAGAGTTTCAGGTATATATCTTTTAAAATATTCTTGAGAGACAGCACAAGTCTCACAGTTCTGTTGCACTGGTGTTGTACAGTGTTATGACCAGTATCTCCTGAAGAGCCTGAGGAAGGCAGCAGAATCAAGAGGGCATCCGTTTTGGGCTCGAGGACCAGAGAACGCCGGCTCCTACAACTCCCAACCGCAGGGAACCGGTTTCTTCTGTGATGGAGGTGACTACGATGGTCTCTACGGGAGGTTCTTTCTCAAATGGTATTCACAGGTTTTGATAGATCACGCTGACAAAGTCCTCTCTCTCGCTAAACTAGTCTTTGACAGCAGCTGCATCGCCGCCAAGGTGATTTGATTTAATACTTGTCTAAAGCCGTTTAAGACTTTTTGTGTCATAGTTAATTAATCATAATTTGAGTTGTAAAAAACAGATCCCAGACGTCCACTGGTGGTACAGAACAGCAAGCCATGCAGCTGAGCTAACCGCTGGGTTCTACAACCCGAGCAACAGAGATGGTTATGCTGAGATTGCATCTACATTGAAGAAGCATGGTGCCACTTTGAGTTTTGTATCAGGAGAAGTCCAAGTTCTAAACCGTCCAGATGATTTCTCAGGAGCATTAGGAGAACCTGAGGCAGTAGCTTGGCAGGTAAGTAAAATGAAAGACAAAAAAAAAGAATTGGAATGTTCCTATGAATATGTGTGTTCCTTTTGGCAGGTGTTAAACGCTGCGTGGGACACAGATACACGGATAGCTAGAGAGAACTCGCTTCCTTGCCATGATAGAGTTGGGTATAACAAAATGTTAGAGAGTGTCAAGTTTCCAAACGATCCAGATACTACAAGGCATTTGTCGTCGTTTGCCTACAGTAGGCTCGTCCCAGCTCTTATGGAAGGACATAACCTTGTCGAGTTCGATCGGTTTGTCAAGAAACTGCATGGTAAGTAAAGATATATATCCCTGAACCCATCATACATCATTTGTTTGATTTCTCGTGTTTCAAGTCTCTGAAAAATTGTAATCTTCTTTCTCTGTGTCTCTCTCTGCTACAGGTGAAGCTGTAATGGATCATCATCATCATCATCAACAGGTCTAGAGTTTAGTTTGTCCCATTTTTTTTTTTAAAGAAAAGATGAGCTAAGATTATTCACTGTCAATGTTGTTAATTCTAGTAGTTTAGCATCCTTAATGTAAATTTTATCATTAAAAATTTAAAGAGGGAAAGACATCACTAAAAGCCTCATGTGGCTTTGGCTAAACCATCTTGATAAGTTGTTAGCCATAGTACTTGATACTTATTAATCCATAAGGTTTATTACTTCCACGTTTGAGAGCATCATTATTCAGTAAGCAGAAACTGATATGTACTAGTATAACACAACACAGAGACACAGAGACGATCTATAGAACAGAAAGCAAAGGTAAAATTTCACTAAACTACATGATACATCTACGTGCTATACGTTCAATACTTAATACCAAATCGAAGTTAGACATCACATACTCTCTGTTTACATCACATCACAAACTTCAAAGATTTATGCAAACCATTTGATGAGTGCCTTAATTTCATGGATCTTTTTCATTGCGTATGACCTTCTCTGATTCAACAGCTTCATCAATGTTACTAAGCCTACGCCATATCACATTCACATAGCTAGTTCTGTGCTTTGTTTTAGCTTAGTGAGCTCAGGTTTTTTTCTGTGTTTATTTAGATAAGTGGGCCTTATTGTTGTAACTTCTGTGGTTTCTTTTATTCACAGACGTCGTCGTTTAAGGCTTCTCGCTTAGGGTTTATATGTATCAGAATCGCGCATGTGGTTAGAAAAAAAAAAAACAGAGTTGCATTGGAAGTGGAGAAACAATAATGTCGAAGAAGAACAACTTAGCCAAGAGAAAGAAGCAACACGAGTACAATCTCCAAAGTACGTTTCCTTTTAATCAAATCTCTTTAACAACAAGTGTGTGAATACATACGTTCTTAACGAGATTGCTTCTTTTTTTTTTCTTTCGATTTGCAGAGGAGAAAGAAATACAGGACAAGAAAATCAAGAAGCTTCAGGCGAACAAGAACAAGATGAAAGTAAGCTCCTTTTTTTACCCTGTCTCTTTATCTCTCATGTCTGATCTGATCTTTAGTTCGGTTATGCTGCGATGAATGATATTTGTCTGAATCATGTTTGAAGTTTAGAGTTAGCTTATGTGGTTGGTTGGTTTTGGTGTGAAAAGGTTGATGGTAGTGGTAAGAAGAAGAAAGGTGGATTCTTAGTTGGGAAGAAGAAGTTGAAGACTAAGTTGACTCCAGCTGCTAAAGCTAAAGCTGCCCAAGCTATGGAGCTTGACAATTGATGAGAAAGATCATGTCTTTTTGTCATTTACTTTGAAGAAACCAGTTTGAAGTGATCCTCCGTTTTTTTTTTATCACATCAATGGGTCCTTATTGTAATGTTTTGAAAATTAATTTGTTACTTTTTTTGGTATAATATATACTCATTACAGTAATGCTGATATGTATATATATACAAAACTCAATGTTGAAGAGACTTCTTTTGTTCCTCCCAGTACTCATTACCCCACTTCTCCACTTCTTTCTCGACACCTCTTTTGTTTTCTAAGAACGTCTTGAGCTCATCTTCTTCAAAAGGTGGAGGCATCTCACAAGCCCCCGTGTTGCTCGGAGACAGAATCAACGAGTCGTCCATATATATTGTCTCATTCGACCTCCCTTAACCGGACACGCCATTGTCTCTGGACACACTTCCTTCAGCCACTTCTACATTCATCTTCATCAACTTCCCATAGCTTTGCAATACACATGTTTCATTTGTAGATTCTTAAGTACATATCCACTTCCATTTCTTCCTATAGTTTCTGCCTGTAAAATAAGGGAAAAAATCAAATAACATTTTCTATAAAAAAAATGACTGGACTGGTTATGTAATCTTTGTTACCTTTTTGGTGTTGTTGTTGCCCCATTGGACAGCAAAGATGATATCTTCGCATTTTTTGTGAAGTCCAATAGGCCAATAATGTTCCAGTGGAACTAAACTTCTAGTGATGAAGTCAAAAGTAAAAAGGTTTTATGAGAAGTGACATGCTATCACAAGCTAATATATACTTCTCGCTCACTGACCAAGCCCTTCCTTCTATATATAGATCTTGTACCTTATATTATCCAAAGAACAAAAAGAAGATTTTTTTTTTCATATCAATATCTATATTAAAATGTGATTAATCAATTAACTCAAGAAGAACTACTAATTAAAAAATATTGATCAAAACCTGTGGGTGCATTGATGTGCTAGATTTGATGTCCTAAACCCAATTCTGCTCTCTCTCTTCCAATTCTGCAAAAACAAGTTCATTTCATCCATCATTATAGAACAAATGCTAATCAACTAAAGATATATACCTGATGAATGAGATGAATCGTGGGATCATGACATCTCATGAGGTCTCTTCTAATCCTAGCAACTCCAGGATTCCCTTTCCAATATGCATAAGGTTTTCTCTCTTCCCATTTCACCTTCTTTATCCCTTCACTTATCGCCTTCGAAAGTTGGTTCCACTCCTTTATGTTCATCTCCGGCCTAATTAAACATAATAGTGGCGTGATCATAAAGTAATCCAACCAAACAAAAAGGTTAATCATATCATAATCATCTCTAGGGTTCCATTTCTCCGGGTAGCTTGCAGGACACGTCTGTGTTGTTATGTTCTTGTCTAGAGAGCATTGCAACGTGAAGTTGAGTGGTGTAGTGAGTGTGTTCTTGTGAATAGTGAGGAAAGTGTTTCTTGTGAATATTGGTGTCAGTTTGATTCTACCTCCACTCAATAACAACTATAAAAGAAAACAATACTTTTTGATCGACCATTTTCTTTATTTAATGTAATATAAGACTATATAATGTTTATGATATATATGGTTAGATAAGTACCAAATCCATCCAGCCTATAGAAGCACAAAGGATGATGATGAGGAAGACGAAGCTGAATATACAGTTGTGGTGATCCATGACTTGGCTAGTTTACAACTTAAACTCGAGGTTGGGTTTTTATGTTGTCTTAGAGAACTCATAGATGTTATATGTTTATTAATTCATCCGAGATAAGAAAGAAAAACCTAAAAAGAGCAAGAGAGAGAGAGAGATATATATATAAAAAATTAAGACCTCACTTGTTGCAATGAGAAGAAGTGTGAACAAAGATCTCCATTAATTCTTGTTATTAGAAGGAAAAGAGGATTAACTAATACGATTAATCTGTATATCTAAAGATTCTCATGTTGGATGTTGACCCATGTTTAAAGAGAACAGTGAACCTCTCTCTGTTCTGTCTTGAGCAGACTTAATCTCTTCTTCAGTACAGAGACCACATTCTGCTATTATTCTTAAAGCCTCTTGCCTCAATTGTTCCCTTTCAGGCACAGATAATGGCGGCGGCTTCTTCATAAGTCTCTCTCTCTCACGCTCAATTTTATCTCTTTTTTCCCTTGCTTCCTGAATTGCTGGGATACACCAGTCTTCTTCTTCCACAAGGTCTGAGATTGACCAGTTTTCCATTTTATCTGACAGACACACAAAAAAAAAAAATACCGATTAGATTTATAAATTTAAACAGAGCCCCTACACCTCCAAAATTAAAAGTTTCTACACTAATTTACGTGGCTGCTTCTGCTATATATAAATCAATCAATTGATTTAATTCCAAATCCCAATTAAGTAAAACTTTCCTAGGTTGAGTTTCGACGAGTCAACGGGAAAACAAATAAACTTATATCAGATTCGATTACAAACCTGAGAGAGAGAGAAGCTAAATCAGATCAAGACGAGGAATCGATTCGATTCGATCGCCGGGGGTTGGGAGAGAGATAGACAGATACAATCCGGGGCACATACATATATAGAAGAAACACCACGAGGATTATTTATTTAGGCTTTTAATGGGCCACACAACTGAAAAAACCCACCCGTTTTATTGAAAAACTATCGATTTTTATGAAATATATAATTTTATGTAAATCATTTTATATATTCACATGGTTGTTAGTGTGATTATGTTGAGAGAATTAGATTGAGTTTTGGAATACAATTTTTTTTATGTCAAGGTATCTATTACAGTGGAAAATAAAGATTTTAACTTTGTGGTAATCTTAGTCGAATATATTTTGTAGTTATTTAGGACAATGTCAGTAATTGCTACTATTAATACTTATTGTTTTTTTGATATTTTTGTTGTATTTGAAGATTTATTTTTGTTTTATGTTATGTTAGTAAGTTGCTAGAGATAAATTAAAACAAATATAAAACACATCAAATAAACGGAATAGTATACTTTGATGATTATATATTTATACTTACATTAATTTTTAATCTGGCTATAAAATATTATGCACAAACAGAACTTATACAACCATATATTATTTTGTACAAAAAATATTATAAATCAGCAATACATATTAAACTAAATATTATTTTTAAATTATTTTATTACGCTATAGTACAGGTTAGTTAATAGAATAACTATATGTACTTTTGATATTTGTATTAAAATTCTTCAGTAAATCTAAAATATGAATATATTAACATCTCAAATTTATAGTAAAACAGACATTTCTTATAAATTATTTCATCAAATCTTTAAATATTAAAATTAAGAATTTATATATAAAATAGTGATAATAATATTTCTGAAGTTCAAAAAATAAATTTTAAAAATTATGTAAATAAATAATGTACATAAATTTTTAAAAGAATATAAAACTTAAATTATCTAGGTTATGGATAAAAATATAATTTCTATTCAAAAGTTTTTTTAACGATAATGTTGCATTCTAAAACTAAATCCGATTGATATAAATCGCACTCGCATCCAAAATATGCAATTTTCCTATATATTTGTTTTAGTTTCTTTTTAGTCTAATCCACAATTACAATATTTAATAGAAATCAAGTACTAATTTGTATTTGTAAACATAGTTGTCTAATATATATGCCTAAACATCCTATACAATCAATACTAACAAACATATAATATCTGAAGAAGAATACTTTGCAATGATCTAAAAACCGACTTTTGGATGCTTTAAAGATACATAAGCAGTATGAACCCGATGTCGAGCCACATGCTGCGTCGGTAATGTTAGATGCGCTCGTAACTGAGCAAAGATGACGACGTCTTATGTTACTCCATTATCTGTGTGCAAGTCCAGTTTTTCCTCTGTTTTATCTTGTGATCATGTATAACTAAAAATTGTTTAAAAAAAAATCTTAAAGTATTACCAGGATTTGTAGTGGCTGCAATGGATCTCTGTGTATACACAAACGCTTATTGATGTGCATTAAAGTGGAAGTTACAGACTACTTGTTTATACGGAAATGCGAAGAGATATATTCATTTAACAAAGTGCTGCATTTTGGATGCAGTGACACATGGCGCGACGACAACATTCGAATTTCTGACGTAACATTTTATGTGGCGCATTCTGGAGGGAGAAAACCCAATTTTATATATATAGATATCCAAAATCCCTCTTGCAAAGGTCTCAGTTTGGGTTCCAAAATCTAATCCGGTTTAATTGAAGAAATCAAACCAAGTGAACCGTTCTGAGTTTGAGTTTGGACTGGAGCACTTGAGAAGTAGGAGTGTGAGAAGAGGATACTACTGCCTTGGAGAAGGAGTTTCAAATTTGAGACTGTAGAGGAGCAGGGCGTGGAATTTTATCATGGTTAGTTTCTTCTTTCTTGTACTACATGCAACGTTAGTTAAATTAATTCGAAATGGCAGGAGACCTGCTTATTTAAAAACAAAGATATACAAATCATACATTTGAGGTAGGACCGACCATTCATTTTTATATTTAGTTTAAGCGATCGGGACGATGCTCGATCGTGTCGATTTTTATCGTCTCTTTGGATTTGATCGAATCATTTCTTTGACTCATGTCGCATAGATGGAGTACGAAATTCAGATACATGCAACTTTGATATAGTTATATCCTGATTAATTTTATACATATTATTAAGTGATATAGAGAGAGAGGTAAAAAGGGAGCTAATAATTAAATATCTATTTGTCTTTGTGAAACTAATTTGCCACTTGTTTATAAAGAAACTTGAAGGTGCTTTTACAAAGATAAACGGATAATGATCAGTAGGAATGTATATTTTTATCCGTTTAATTTGAGTACATCGGCTTTTCGTTTTGATTTGACTTGAAAATTTTGAATATTCGTAAAAGTTTGAATATCCGTTTAATTTGAGTACATATAGACCTATATCTTGTACTAAAAGGTAATAATATTATCAGTAACTTAAGCTATTCTGCCACTTGCTTTAAGCATAGCTATGGAAGCAATCATCAGCAACAACAACAGAGACATATCTTGTAAAGGTAAGAATCTCACCAGCAACTTAGCTATTCTGAGTCAAATACAATCTCTCCTACTTGCTTACGAAGAGCAAAAAATGATTAAAATTTCATAAAGTGAAGAACTTTTCAATCAACTTCAAAGGCAAAATGCATTGTAAAGAGTGATTCAATGAAACACAGTGCATATGTTAACACATACGAAGGAAGTGAAACCCATCAATCAACAAGTATAAAGCAGCAACTTTCAAATACCCTTTTACAAATCAAGCGAAATGTGTAAACTTTACCAGATCAGGATCTTCGATTTGGAGATAGACCGGACTCAAACCACACGATTAACATACACGGAAGCTAATCTAGATGCTGATCTGCGTACGCACCAAGCGTAACTCATCGGCACCGGTTTAGTGTTTCTTCTTTGATGAAAGCAAAAATGAGTTCGTTCTCAGGGTTTAAGGTTTTATCACATTGGTCCGGTTTAGTATGATTATAAACCGGATTCAGTTCACATCCTAACTAAACCAAACAATTGGAAGGCGGAAATTTTTCAATAACCAAAGCCACCCTAGCATTTTTCTTTTCTTTTCAATAACTAAACTTTTTTTTTTTTGGTTAGAATTAGAAATATATTAACTGAATTTAGTAGGCTTTTTGAAACATATAAACCAAAAAAATGTTATTTAGATATAATAGATTGATTTCCCTAAAGGCATCTCCATCCCCACTCCATATTTTACTCCATTTATATAGTAAATGGAGTAAAATATGGAGTGGAGATGAAGATGCTCTAATCCTCTGTACACTCTTTGATGGTACAACTCTACATGTATACATGAAGTTTTCAATGAACTTCCAAGAACATTATAGATTATAAACTTATTGAATTTTTCACATTGAATAAAAAATATGGTGGTCCACTCTTTACATCGTGGTAAAAATCATTAATTGATTTTCATTTTTAACAGTTTAATATATTGGTACCTCGAAATTACTCGTTACTTTTGCTAATTTTAATATGAACACAACAAATCTATCTTGCAAAACAAGAGCCTCGTTGGTCAATGCTTGTGGCCATTCGTAAAATTACGAATGTATTGATCTTCCCAAACCTCAACTTGGCGAGTCAAATTAGCTTTCCTCTCAAGAACTTCTTTTAACTCAAGAGGGCTATGAGGAAGAGGCATCTCACAAGGAGACACTTCACTAGGAGACATCACCATAGACTCCGCCATGAAATCTCTCCACCGTCCCTTCTCCGGACATCCCATACTATCCACTGTAATCTCCTTGGCTCCCAAAGGAATCTCCGGCTTAAACCTCAAAAGTTTAGCATACTCGTTCATCAAATGGAACATGTAATCATACACATATTCCATGTTCACCTCCTCTCTTATATATCTGCTCCCTTCTTCCCCTATCTTACGTGCCTGTCAATTAAACCGAAAAATCAATGGGTTAATTTGTAACAAAACAAAATTTCTTAGGTCTATGTGTAAGAAAATTACAAACCTGATCCAAATGGGTATTCCCCCAATGTACGGCGTGTTTGAGGGATCTACACTTACCACGGTCTCTGATTGGCCAATAATGCTGTAATGGCATCATTCCTCGTATGAAAAAATCATAGTACTTTGGTCTCACATATAATGTCATTGAGTCACATGCCATTATATACTTCTCACTCACTGACCATGCCCATCCTTCTACATAAATCTTGTACCTATTCCAAACATTATATGAGAAATATATATTCAAAACATTATATGAAGCTAGAAATAGTTAAGCTTTACCTGTGAGTGCATTGGTTCTCTAGGTTTGAGTTCTTGAATCCTTCTTTGGATTCTGTAGCCCAATCCTTCAAAATGATACATAAAATAAATTATACCATTATTATTAAAGATTTAAAAATGTTTTAGGGGAAGTGAGACTTTGAGTAGACCAGACATTGATGTAGAGACGAGTATTCCAATCTTCTTGGTCTGAGACATTGCAGCTCAGAAGCTCTCTCCTTGTCCGGGCCACTTTAGGGTTTCCTCTCCAGTAAGCGTATGGCACGCGGTCTTCCCATTGCGTCATCTTGTTCCCTTCTTCAATCGCCACCAGCGATTTAGCCCAAGGCTTTATATTAAGCTCAGCCCTGGCCCAAATAAAATCAAACCCATTAAGTAATAAAACCCAATTAAATAGAGTTGTCATTATAATTACTGCGTCTTTACCAGCCCCAGAACGACCAATCAGGGAACACGATGTCCAAGCTGGCGTCATTAGAGCAATAACGGAACACTGGAGGTGGGCCCGGGTGTTGTTCACCTCTATAGTCTCTAGATCGGACGGTTGGTCTATCATCTGCGTCAAATAGGAGCTCTAGATCTGGTAATCTCCCTGGGTACCACCGTAGTAACTGTACAATGCCCCACAGAGTGAAAGTATCTCTAGTCTCGGTCGCTCTTCTGTACTTTTTAGCGTACACCTTCCCGTCTAGGATTACTACCCTGAAATGGGCCTTCCTCCTTGCTTTCTCAAGGATCCGTCTCGTTACTCCTATCTCTCTCCATGGCCGTAGATCCTCGTGGATCCAACGGAAATAAGTAGGACACGTGGATGATCGTGAATGGCTGCTTCTGAGTTTATTGTTGTTTGTGCCATTTTCGGACACTGATTGTGTTTGGTTCTGTACGACGCCGCATTGGTGAGGGAATCTGTGGAGCGTTATGACTGGTGGTTTAACGATTGTTGTTACTTGCTTCAGACCTGCAAGGGTTGTCTGAAGAGGACACAAAGCGATCTTGATATATAACACTCTCAAGATCATTAAAAATATTAAGGTGCTTTTAGATTTGAGACAACGTAATTTAAAAAAGAAAAAAGAAACTCACGTAATCGAAACAACCCAAGAAGCTTAAGAGACAAGCAGATATGAAGATAGAAAAGACGAGGAGCAGAGTAGTTTTAGCGATGCGTTTTCCTTGATGCGACGTCGTTTTAATAGAGGCGTGATTACGATGCATGTTCGTTTGAGTATCGCTGCTGTTCCTCTTAGTGCTTTTACGTTGAGCCATGACTCTTATCTACACCTTCCTCAGCTCGGCTTATATTCGCATACATTCAACACACGAGAAGAAAACGCGAACCTGGACGCAGAAGCGATGAGAAAACCACCAAACCTTTGGTTTCGATTTTTGGTTTGTGCTTTTCCACGAGGATTTGAATCTTGTTTCACGTTTTCTTCAACACCAGTTCACATCTTTTGTGTTAATGAAGTTCATACTTCTTAGGTTTTCAGATGTTTTATGTTTTCCGAATATTAAAGACATAATATTAAGTTGTTCAAAAAAAAGACATAAAATTATTATATTAGTAGGAGAAATTGGTTATGTGAACCTATCATATGCAGAAAATGATATATGATATCAATTTATTTCTCAAATAATCATTTTCCTATAATCGTTGAGTTTATATGAAAAATCTTAAATGTGTGTTACTAAAAAATAAAAGGAACATTTACGGATTCAATTAGTTAAAGCCCTCTTTGAGAAAGTTTATTATAAATGCTTTCTATATTAGAAAACGAATCCAAACTCTCCCAAGAAGGAGATAAAACGTTAGCCATTCAATAAAGACAGTGACATGACATCACAGTCCATATTCGACCACTAATAATACAGAGTTTAATGGTTAATAACTCCATTGCTGTATGCTCTATACAAATTTTACAAACTTATATACATCTTTCCCAGGCTGTTCAAATCTGTGTTGAGTACTACCCTCAAATAGTTAGTTAAATGAAGTATTCTTCTTATACTGTACTTATTGCTAAAACAGACTTGCAACCTTCTTTTAACCTTTATGTAATTGGGCTGTTAAAATTCACAAAAGCCCAGTAAGGATAAAACGAGACGTCTGCATCTCATCTCAGCCAGAAAGTCTAAACTAAAAACGAGGAAAGTCATAAATAAGGGCCCATACATCACATGCCTAAACCGGTTTAACTGTTCCTTTGTAATCTGTCTCTAGCATGTCCACTTGGTGAAGCTCCATGTCACCTTTTGGTCCTACCAGACTATTTTCATTAAACCAATAAATATTGATTTTAATACATTCTATCTAGATAATTGAATAGATGACAAAAAAAAAAATCTAGATAATTGAATATATTTATTTCCAACTTTTCTAAAAATTCACTGGTAACTAATATAAATTGGCTTAGTGTAAACATGATTTTGATTTGAACTTTTAATTTGGTTTGACTCTATGAGCAAAAAACAGTGACATATAATTCTACTGAGTTACGTTACGTGGCATCATTGAACAACTTTACCTGTCGGCAGTGAGGTGTTTAATCACATGGATCGCATCCAATGCGTGAGCGAGCTTTATAGCCGTAAGATCACATGGTACCAAAATCAACGGCCAAGTAAAACAACTGTCTCCCCACATATTAAACGCGGGGAGTACGCTCAACCGGTGTAAGCTAACGGAGGATATAAAAGCCCTCTTCTTCCTTATTGGCTAAAGTCTCATAAAATTTTATCCAAAAATAATTTTGTTTTCTGAAGGAGAAAAAAAAAAGAAACCATTTGTTCTTCTTCTTCGGCTGAGAGGCAATGGCAGAGGAGGAGCAAAAGACAACTAAAGCTGACGTAGAACCTCCGGCGAAGGAACCAACTCCTGCTCCGGTGGAAGCTTCTAAAGACGTGGCGGAGGAGAAGATTCATACTCCACCTCCCGACGAGTCCAAAGCTCTTGCCGTTGTCGAAAGTAAGCTTCTATGTTTACACACGTCTTTTTGTGTGTTATATGTTGTTATATGATAAAATCTTCTACTAATGAGAATTGATTCATGTTTCTGATGAATTAGGCATATATTTTAATATTTACTCTTTAACATATCACAAACTTTTTGTCAAAAAAAAAACATATCACAAACTAAATATTCCATAATAGAACTTCCTGATAATTTAAAAAGAAAACACTAGCTACAAAATTACATCTCATAAAATTCATATTGCTATTAGTACTTCATAGCATTATTTACACCGAGATAATTAAGTTTTTGAAAGTATAAAATCATTATGATTAGTTTTTTTTTTTTTACTTTTTCCTGCTTAATGTGTTATTAATCAAAAGTATATGGAATCATGGGAATTAGTTGTGGACAGCTATCAGTTAAGAAAGTGGTTTACTTTTATTTTGTTTTCCATGCATGATTAGTCACTTTAAAGATGCCTAACTCTTGGAAAATAACAATTAAGTATCATCTTTTTTTTTAACAATTTTAAAATCCAATTCTTTCTTAAAGTATCTACTATGTTGACAAGAGTTGAGTGGCCCCCCAATGGTTAAATCTTTAATTCATTTTTTTAAAAAACTGAAGTTAAATTCTTGAACTCTAATGTGGTGTTCTGCTTTGCTTTCTTGTGTGAATCTTTCCATAAACTTCTAAAGCAAACCTATTTCTGCAGTTGAGTGATCATTGATGATCATATACATTAGATTAGCCGTTTATAGCCTTGATTACTTGAAGCTCTATTATTATCTTAAATTTTCATTGTGGTTACGTTAACAATGTGTTGTATACTAATAATAAGTGAGCTTCTTGCAGAACCCATTGAGGAGCCCACACCAAAGAAAGGTTCGGCCGATAGAGGTGAGCTATATAACATTTTTGTTCTCTTTCTTGTTTACTTAACTCCAAAACTGACAGTAAAATGTGAATGTATGTTTTGGTCTCAGATGTGATACTTGCGGACTTGGAAAAGGAGAAGAAGTCGTCATTCATCAAAGCATGGGAAGAGAGTGAGAAGTCAAAGGCTGAGAACAAGTAAACTTTCCTTCAAATTCTCCTAATGATTATACTACTTCTTCTTGATAATAATCAGCTAATTAGCGATGAAAATGGACAGGGCACAGAAGAAGATATCTGATGTGCTTGCTTGGGAGAACAGCAAGAAAGCAGCCACTGAAGCTCAGCTAAGGAAGATCGAAGAGAAACTAGAGAAGAAGAAAGCAGTGTATGGTGAGAAAATGAAGAACAAAGTGGCGGCGATTCACAAGCAAGCAGAAGAGAAGAGAGCAATGGTTGAAGCCAAAAAAGGAGAAGAGCTTCTCAAAGCTGAAGAAATGGCTGCTAAGTACAGAGCCACTGGTATCGTGCCCAAGGCGACTTGTGGATGTTTCTAAAGTCTTTTAATTAAATCTGTTTCTCCAGGTCATTGTTTTGTGATCATTTCTCTTTGTGTGATTCAGTTACTTTGTTGGTTTGTTGTCTTGTTTATAAATATGTGTAAGAAAAAACATCAAAGTGTGAAAGATATAATGAAAGCATTTTCTGTAATCGTATGAAACCATCAATCTGTTTGATCTTGCTACTAAGAAATGTATCCAAGTCATCATGTCTTTAACAAAAGAGCTCGAAAAGTCTTCAAACACTCAGTCCCAAAGGGGATAAGGTAACTTAAAAAGATTCACATCATGCAGCAGAAGAAGAAGAAGTCTTCAAAGCAAAACAAAGCAACTAGTCCTGGTTGAAAGGTTTAGTTACAACCATCAACCTGCCCATACTGCCTTCTTCGTGCCTCAGTAAATTGCTCTGTGTGGTGCCTTCTTCTCTGGAACGAGCTAGTAACTGCCACGTGACTTTTGCTATTATCATTATTCACCACTAATTTTTTTTTTAAATAGAGCTCTGGCTTGAAAACATCAAGAAAGGGAAACCCTTCATTTGCTTTAGGAAACTAAAAAAAGAAATAAGATGATTATCGTTGGTTTATCCTCTTTCAAATCTCTACCATTAGAACCAAAGTTCCCACTCAAGAAACTTTGATAAATAAGACATAACACAACTCATTGACGAAAAGAAAAGAAACAAAAACTCGTCTTGTTTTTGTATCCTGAAACAACACAGAAGAAAGAAAGAAGAAGATATATACAAAAATGGCGTTTACAGGAACGTTGGATAAATGCAAGGCATGTGACAAAACCGTTTACGTCATGGATCTGTTGACGTTAGAGGGAAACACTTATCACAAATCATGTTTCAGATGCAGTCATTGCAATGGCACTCTCCAGGTTAGTTAGTTAGTTAGTTCTTCTTCTTATTCCTCCATTTTGCACTATATATGTTTCTACAATGGTTATGAATAAAGATTTGGTTCTTTTCTTCAAACAGATGAGTAATTACTCGTCCATGGATGGAGTTCTTTACTGCAAACCTCACTTCGAACAACTTTTCAAAGAATCTGGCAATTTCAGCAAGAACTTTCAGACAGGAAAGACAGAGAAGTCGAATGATCATATGGTAATAATATATGAACATATTGTTTATTAGTAACTTTCCTCTTTTGTCTGTTTATGTTTCTTACATCTCTAAATCTGATTTTCTCTGACCAGACTCGAGCTCCGAGTAAGTTATCTTCATTCTTCAGTGGAACACAAGACAAGTGTGCGACCTGTCACAAAACCGTTTATCCACTTGAGAAAGTAAACATGGAAGGAGAATGTTACCACAAGACTTGCTTCAAGTGTGCACACAGTGGTTGTCCTTTGACTCATTCCTCTTACGCCTCTCTCAACGGTGTCCTCTACTGTAAAGTCCATTTCAACCAGCTCTTTCTCGAGAAAGGAAGTTACAATAATGTTCATCAGGCTGCTGCTAAGCACCGTCGATCCGCCTCTTCTGGTGCCTCTTCTCCGCCTTCTGAAGATCAGAAACCTGAAGATAACGCCTCGATTCCAGAGGGAGAAGGGGGAGGAGAAGAAGAAGAAGCAGCAGCCCCTGAAGCTGCAGGAGGAGAAGAGCCTGAGCCTGTGGTTGAGTCTTGAATGTGATGGAGGAACTATCTTTATCAGTTCTCAAGTTTGAAGTTTTATATGTTTTTCTGTTCAATAATGACTATATATGTACAATCCGTCGCTACTTCTTTTTGTAAATTCTTGTAAAGCTGACTAAAGCTTGTTTGGAGAGAATCTCTCGTAAGCAAACCTTATCATCCATTTTTCTAACTGAAAGAGGATACTTTCTTTGATCTTAGCTATGAGGAACAGTTCTTCTGAAACAAATATTATATTTATGAAGCAAAATTTAAAACATATGGTATAAGTATGCCAAACAGACTTCTCTCTGTTTCTTGTAATGTAAATAATCAAAAGTTGTAAGCAACTCGCCAAGAATAATAAAATTCTGACACAGTGTTCTTGAGATGGATTTGTGTTTCAAGACATGAACAGAGCCTTGCATTTTGCCATTGTGTCATCTGGACTCGTAACTGCAACAGAAAAATCTGACTTGTCATGAAAATGTCACCAACACAAAACAGAGACTAGCTGATGATATATATATATATATATATATATATATACAACTAACTGACCTGAATGGCCTATTGTTTTTGGTGATTCATAGATTTCATAATCGTTTCCACCCTACAGATCAAGTCAAAGCCTTGTTTTTACACATCAAGCTCAACTGAAAATCATGCAAGAATTACTCAGAGAATTATTTTTATAAAGTTACCTCGTAGGTTTTGTCACCGAAGAAATGTATTTCATTGAAGTCTTCAAGGTATTGCAAGCAGTAAGTCTTATCCCAACCTTTAGGGAAGACCTGAGTCATGAGAATTGAACTAGACTTAGTAACACAAGAATTTGATAATAAGAAACTGTTCTAATCCACATTTTTGATTCCTACTCACATCGAAGCTAATCTGTCCTCCAATTGAGAAAGTAAGGTTAAGATGCGCAAACCGCTCACGAAGTTCAGCCACCATCTTTGGTCGAATGTTTTGAACCTTTTCAAGACAAAAAAAATGTTGAATGATATCCTAAACAATGCTCATGATTGATTTGTATAAGAAACAGAAATAGAAACAGTTTCTTTTTACCTTATCATATCTCTCGAATTCGTCTCTTTCTTCTTGGCTGCAGTTGCGACCAATCGGTGACACGTTGAGCATTCCATTTCGGAATTCTATAAATGTTCCCCTGTGTATACAGATTTCATGAAGAGAAATCTTTAGTAACTTCTACAATAATTAAAACATGACTAGAGACTAGAGGTTGATCTTCATATGCACCTTTTGATTGGAATATCCAAGTCTGCAATGTAGTGGAGCGTGAACTTTATCAGCTCCTGCATCATCAATTTCACGCCATCACGAACTATCCAGACACAGGTAATTGCATACGCTTCACACACCAATTTAACCACTAAAGAAATATAAAGCAGCTCCTGCTATCTACCACACACATGAGGGACAGTGATTTGGGCTTTACCTTGAGTTTATCTTCTCCAAGGTACAGCTTCAGGCTCTGAGAAAAAAAAAGATACAAACTATTGAGGAACAAAAGAAACAATGAAGCAACAATGTGGACAAGTAAAAACCATTGTGTCATGCACACCTGGATTCCAATGGGTTTTCCATCTTTGTGAGCAACAAGACCATTCTCGGAGAAACAATAATCATAGTCAGTAGTGACTGCAAAAAATGCAAACTCAAAAGTATTAGCTAAACAGATGGAAACTCACAAAGCAAGAAGGTAGAGAACAGATCTTAGATTCCCTATTAAGATAATCAGATAAAAGACAGAGACTTGGAGAAATCAAAACACACTAATGATCAGCAGTTATCCCCAATATATAGAGATCTTGTGTATCTTTGTTTGCTGATGGATCCTAGCTAGTCAACAATTTTGAGTCTATATAGTCTCAGCATATATATATAACAGAGAACACAACAAAGGAGTGTCCTTTTTCATCAATGTAAGAAAAAGATCATTTATTTAGATACCAAATCGAATTTCTAAGAACAAAGCACAGTTTTTTTTTTTTCTAGATCTGATCAACATTAGTTACCTGTTTTGCCAAGCTGCTCAGATATCTTGCTAAGATCAGATCCACCGACGACTCCAACAGTGACGACCTGAAACTCTCACAGACATTTCATCAAACACTGACCAGGCACAAACTCAGTTCCATAGATGCTAAAATGGATCAATGAGACATACCTTGCGCAATTCTCGGATAAAAGCGAGCAATTCTGGAGTAGCTTCCTTCCTTGGAGCTGTGAGAGTACCGTCCACGTCGAACAAAGCGATCACTCCGGGCTTCTTGGCTGCCATTGAATGTGGTGGAGCTTTCAAACTGGGAAGATGATAATGGCGCAAAGAAGATGTGAATATAAAATTTTGGACCGATCTAATCTCTAACGAAAGAGTGTCGCTTAATACATGGTCCTCTCACTTTTTTTTGTCCTAGAGATTTGTGATTGGTCCCATAAACTAATCGGGACGCATTAAAGTCAACTTTACTAAATGAATTTTATTTTAAACATTAATTAATCTCTAAGCGTATTACAGAGTAGTATTGTGATACAAGTAACTTCTCTGGCTCGTTGCATTCTTCTGTGCCATAGAGTAATTCTGTAACATCGTTAAAACAATCACAAAACTTGCATGCATCCCTTTGACAGACCCTTAAACATCTCCAAGAAACTTGAATGGAATGGCTCTGTTTTCATCTCTGGCGAAGTACATTTGACTCTCTTGCCTGCTTCGAAGATGATACCAGTTGGAAAAAAAAAACAGGTTATCTATGTCTCAGGAGAATATAGCGTTAACAAAGGCCTCAGCATCAAATGGTTGGAGATCTTCTACAGCTTCTCCTACACCTATGAACTTTACCGGAATGCCCAGTTCCTCAACCACACTGACCTGCAAGAGATTGCATAGAACGGGTTTACGATGAGCCGATGAAAATCAAGACTGAAGATATTGAAATATATGGGGGATTTTGTTTACCACGCAGCCTCCTCTAGCAGACCCATCAAGTTTCGTCAATATCAAACCCGTAATACCAACAACCTGACCCCAAAAACAAAAGAGTGAGCAAGAAACCTCAAGAGTGTATAGCATGGTGAGCCAGAAACACTAGGTTGAGATGGTACCTCGTTAAATTCCCTAGCTTGTGGAAGCATGTTCAGACCGGTATTTCCATCAAGGACAAGTAGGATCTCCTGACAATACCAGTTGAAAATTAATAAATGTTTAGCTAACCCTTGGATGAAAAATGGAAGACTAGTAAGTGTAATAAAAGCAAGGGAACACACTGAGATAAGTAGATAAGCTCACTCACGTTAGGTGCACCAGAGACCACCTTGCCTACTGCTTTTTTGCACGCAATCAACTCCTCCATCAAGCCGTAATTAGTATGGAGACCTTAAACAAAGAGAAACAAATATACCTCAGTTCAGTAAGACAATGCACAGTGTGTTCTAAAAGACAACTAGCAAAATGTTGTATACTCACGTCCAGATGTATCACACAGTACAACATCGTAACCTTCCTCCTTCCCTCTTTTCACAGCCTTTGAGAGAACTAGTCAGAAACAAAAAAAAAAATGTTTCATACTAGTAAGCAAACGTTCATTGTGCCCTTAACACAGTTACTGGCAAAAACCCAAACAGATGAGCATTTTTTTGTTTTTACCTGTTGCTGCTTTAGCTTTCTCTCCTTCAGCCACAACAATCTCACACCCAGTCCTCTCTGCCCATATCTCTAACTGGTCACTTGCAGCTGCTCTAAACGTATCTCCTGCTGCCATCAATACCTATAACAATTCATCGCTGATGAACATGCTGGTACTCAATTTGAATAAGGGTCTACATCAACATCGGAAGCTGTACCTTGGTCCCTTCATTCTTCAATCTACGAGCCAACTTTCCTGAAAAAACAAAAACAAAAACAAAAACAAAAACAAAAACAAAAGCCACTCTTACCCATCATAACATCTTTCTCTTGCTATATCCCCAATGCAAAGCCAAACTAATTAATGTCTATATTGCCTTACCAAGAGAAGTAGTCTTTCCACCTCCATTCACTCCAACGATCATTATAACAGCTGGTTTCCTAATAACACCATACCATATAATAATCAGTCTTCCCACTTTAACAGAGAAGATGAAACTGTAGAGAAACCTGAAACCCAGTTGAAGCTCTGTCTTGCTGTTTTTCTTAGCCAGCATCTCCAACACACTTCCCTTCAATGCATCCTACACACCATTTCTACATTATTTTTGTGATCAAATAAGCTTCTTAACATGTACACGTGTCACAATTAGATGTAAAACCTTGATCTCGCTTCCTGATTTGAGCTTCCCTGACATTATATCCTCCCTTAACCTCTCAACGATCCTAACCGTAATCTTCGGTCCAAAATCAGAAACCAACAAAGCCTGCATTTGAAAATTCAATTCCAGTTAAAAAAAAAAAAAAACTCCATTAGCATGATTACATTTACAGAGAGAGAGGAGAGATAAACCTCTTCCAATTCATCGAGAACTCGGTCCGTTTCGGCGAGATTCCAGAAGAGGAGGAGCTCGTCGATGACTGCTAGATTCTCCCTGGTCTTGGAGAATCCGGAGAAGACCTTCTCCACGTCGCTTTTGGCCTTCTCCTTGATCAACCGACCGAGCCGCGTGAAGAAGCCGCTCTGGCCAGCTGAGCAACGGAACAACCGGGGATTCGGTAGACGGAGTTCCCCTCTGTACGGTGATAATGCGATCCGTTCGGAGGAGAAAGACGGCGACGTACGTCCGGCTAGAAACGAGAGGTGAGTAGAAGAAGATGCCATTGCGCCTCGAAGAAGAAGAAGAAGAGAGAGAGAGCAGTGTGACCGGAGGATAATGCTTTTCAATACGCTGCGTTTTTGTTATTACTATTGTGGCCCAGTATATTATTGGTATAGAGGCCCATTATTTGATATCAGAGCCCATTATATAACTCGTTCATTTTCTCCAGGGGGAAACAAAGACGGAAACAATTTGAATATAAATTACGTAAATTAGTCTATCTAACATCACTTTATATGCCACTTGAAAACAAAGCTGTGGTGACACTTATATGACACTTACATGACACTTGTTATTTACTATTGTGGCCCTATCGTAACTATTTCCAGGATTTTCAGAAATTCTAATTTATTATGTGACACTTGAAAATAAAACTGTATATTAGTGGAAAAATGATACAAGGACTTGCTATTGCCTGTCAATTCTCTTTAGTGTGATCCAAAACAAGATAATGTGATATGATTTTTTTTTGGGAACTTATGCATGTACTCATAGTTGTCGTAGTACTAATTAGATAAGATGAATTGATAGTGGTACTAAAATTCCACGAATGATAATTCAAGAAGAAAATCCACTACCGATCATTAACGGTGATGAAATGTGTAAACATGGGTCTAATATTTCATGAATTGTAGTCCATATATATATCACATTTGATCGAAATACCAAGTTAAAAGATGTTGCTTGTTTTGGGGTTATTAAATTTTCTATAAGCATAAAGTACAACAACTGATTATATCAATAATTATATTCTTTTACTAAATAGCAAAAATCCTTGATCTATTAATTTATTTACTGAGTTAGTTCAAAATTTAAGGATTAGTTTAACTTGACAATGAATTGGCAGTATTAATTAGGGCTGGGCTGTACATTGTATCCGTTAAGTTCGATTCGTTCTTCGTTTCGATTCGATCCGAAAAATCCGGATATCCGTAAATCTCTGAAGCAAAGAAAATATAAAAAAATCAATATCCGTTAAAAGTGAAGCAAATCATAAATACTAAAAAATTAGAGGTGGATATTCGATCCGCTCCTACGACTTATATACATATAGATGTGTATCTGTAACTAAATATAGAGTTTTAAATATATAATCCTATATCATTATTATTTTAACATATGATTTTATTTATAAAATATAAAATTAAGAAAAATATAAAATATTTATAGAAAACAATAATTTTCTAAGAATATCTTGTTTATAAGAAATAGTTATTAATTTAAAAATTCATAAAATACATAGTTTCATTAATTTTTAGTTAATGTTTAATATTATGTAATTTTTTATTTTTTGAAAACAAATTTGTATAATATTTTGTAGTTTACTTGTATTAACAAAGTGAATAAGGTATATGATCCGTGAATATTCACTAATATCCATAAATTTTCTGGAAAATCTGATATCCGTATTTTTCGAAGTAAAACAAATCGGAAAATTAGATATCCGTGAAGTACGAAGCAAATCAAAAATACCGAAAAATATGTTACTATTCAATCCGTTCTTGCTCCTAGCCAGTATATATTGTGTGACGTGTGATTTGTGGTGTTAGTGTTTAGTCGGCCTCGTCGGATGACATATTTATTTAAACCAATGTTTACCCAGAGTTCTGATTTGAATTATATATAGTCAGATTCTCAACACATGATTTGCGACAGCGACTTCTTGTTTGTATTCAATGCGACAATAGCATAATATATATAAAAGAAAAAGCTATTGTTCATTCGGTTTTGAACATTTGAGTTGGTATTTTGAGAAACAACAGTGTCATTCGTAAACTAGCCCTAACTTGTAAATTTTAATTCGTCCTTTTCCTGCAATCGACCAAAAATGGTTTCGAAATGACTATGTTTATCAAGTCAACAAGAGAAATTGAGGAAGAAAGTACAATGTAATTGGTATGTGTGCTTAATCCATGTGCCATGAAATAACGAGGCAAGACCCTGATAATTTTCCAGAAGCAATCTGTAATTAATGATTGTTTATCATCACTTCAAGCCGAGGCCAACGGTCGTATTAATTAGGTCATATAATAATATACATACATGACCATCTCGGAAAATAAATTAAAAAGGTGGTCAATCGCGTCGTGGTAGTTTTAAACTTATAAAGCAGGGACGTATATATGCTGTTATTTCCGAGTTATGTTTGAATATATACGTCACTGTGCTTACGTGCATCGTTACCGAAGACATATGCATTCATGCAGCCTTTTTTCCAAAGGTGCATGCAGTAAACTGTGTATGTGTGTTGTTGGCCAGTACATGTCAAAAAACCTGTTTCTATACCTTCCCCAGCTATATATTACCGATATCGGCTAGCTGAATATGGATGAAGCACGTAACTATACGATTATAATAACAATTTGTATTAGTTATCAAAATGACCACAATTTATTCATATACGCATGCAGACGTGTGAAAGCGGCTCTGAAGTGTTCTCGGACGGTAAGTTGTTCTTCCTCCAATTCCAATAGCCATTGCAGCTCTTCGTGTTACGAGAGGGTTTAAACCCGCTTTTAAGTAATTTTAATTCATTATATTACCATCTACCAAAGCACATATATATTACCTTTAAACGAATAAAGAACTGGAGATTGTATCTACAGTTCGATTTTGAGTTTCCTGCCAAATGATTATACTCCATGTTTTACTCCATAGTCGCAGGCCTAATTTGATATAGATTTTTGGTTGCATGCATACAACCAAAAAACGTATGCCACCGACGTCTAGATGTAATAAACAAGAGTTACATGTAATTTCGTTTGCACTCTCGAAGTTTCTTGTATAGAAGTCAATTTGTTAATCTCTCAATGCACGGCAGGTGCCGTATCAACGACTCCATCAACTATCTACTATCCCCGAAGACTTTCTCGTAGTTTTTTTTTTTTTATAAATACTTTTACATAGTTTACAGTACACGCAGTCTTTTCTTATTGTCGTAAGGAATTAACTACGACTGCTTACTTTCATTGGTTTCTTGGAAACAAGTTTCTAAGTTTGTAAATTCCTGTTAAAATGCACATGGAACAATATTTCTAGATTACACTTGTAAACAGAACTAATTAATACAATATACATTCAATAAAATGTCCAAAAGGCCAAAAAAAACAAACCAAAAAACAAATTTTGAATACGTCTTTAAAGTGTAGACACGCCTATTTATTTGAAAACGTATATCAAACGAAATATTTGAAAAAATACCGTTCAGATTTGAAGGAAAATAAAAGTTGCTATGCAAGCACTTATAAAAACTAACACATGTAGTGCATGCAGCACGCCACCGTTGATCAGGCCACCGGCCAAGCATACTCGAACCAACGATCCGATCAACAACATCAGTATCTCCATCTCTATTTTAAAACATATCTAATTTATCAAGAAAGTATATGTTTTAACTTTTCACCACACGGATTTAATTAAACTCAATACAGAGAATGGAATATATACTACTAATAATATTTTATGTCCAATATATATTTAGAATCTTTTGGGGAAAATATTATATTTTATAAAAAGAATATATACCCATTAATAAAAAGTAATTAAAGCTGTCTTCTCAAGTTGTCCCAACGGTCGGATCTGGAATATAAAAACAATTTGAAATCTTCCAAGAAGCAAGAATAGAAAGAGTTCGTAACTCGTAAGAGAGTGGAAACCACCTAGAAAAAACCATGCATGTTCGTCATTCAATTTGATACGCCTATATAAATAGACTCAATATTCATGTATTTCTCATACACTACACGAAACAAAACAATAAGGGATCTCCTCTGCGAAGGATTGGAGTTATATCACATAAAAAAACATCAAACGTTATGTCGTATTCAACAATGAAACGTTCATTAGAGATTGAGCTAATCTCAGGGGAAGGACTCGAGATAGATCGAAAACCTGTGAAGAGAAAGACATTCTGCGTCGTCACGATAGATCAGAAGACTCGGGTTTGTAAACTTGATGAAACAGGTGGGAGTTATCCCACTTGGAAAGATAAAGTCGAGATGGACATGCCAATAAACGGTAGTGTTAGGTTTATCTCCATCGAGGTGTTATATCGAACAAGTGGTGGTGCCGAGAAGAACGTTGGGTACGCAAAGATTCCGGTGACAGATTTCATGGGAGGATTTGCTCCTCAAGGGCATGTGAATTTCTTGAGTTACAGGTTGAGAGACGAGTATGGTGACAAAAGCGGGATTGTTAACGTGTCAATAATGGTGAAACCCGACGGTAACGATGTTAAATATTCTTCGTCGTCGATGGTGGCTCCAGCGTGTTCTTCTCAGGCTGGAGTGAATGGTCAAATGTGGAGACCAAGGACATCTTCATCAATGGTTGTGACGGCTGGTTATGGTGGTAGTGTTGTAACAGGAGTTCCTGTTTGGTGTACGTATCATCAAGGGTCGTCTTAATTCTTTCTTTTTTGGATTTTTGTTTTACACGTTTAATTAATCTGAACAAACTTTTCTCCATGTTTTTCTGGCCATATCTATTCCAAATCTGGGGATTTATGGTGAAAAATAGGTTTAATGAATCATGAACTCTTATAAATTTTAGTATTATGAAATAATAATAAGGTCTATTTTATTTCTGAAGTTTTAGAACATATTTAATGGGGGATTCCTAGGGTGGGTTCTTATCGGAATAGAAAAAACCGTCTCTTAACTTCTTAACTTTTAACTAAAAAAGTTAAGAGCCGGCTCTTAAATAAGAACCCCCATTAAACATGTTCTTATGAGCAGGGCCGGCCCTGGGCTAAAGCGGATAAAACCCTTGTTTTAGGCGCCAAATTATGCTATATATTTATAGGGCAGTAAAATCGGTAAAGTTAGTTGTAGCGTAGTGGTCGATACTGTCATTAGTCTTCTCATTAGGGCGGGGTTCGAAACTTAGGAAAAATATATTTTATAGTTGGGTTGGGCTTTAGGCTCCCAAAACCAACTGACCGGTCTTGCTTATGAGCTCAGTTTTAGGAAACATCAATCTTGTTTCGTGTGACATATCTTGCCATTTGAATCAACAGAGAAACATTTTCAAGAATTTTTTTAATCTGTCTTGTTTAAGATTTTTATAGACAATCAGTACACTAGATTTTCCAGTTGCACTTCAATATTTTGACACTTATTGTTTTGGTCAGCAGTTAACAAGAACAACCAGTCTTCTGATGGAAAATCTTAAACACTCTTCCAATTCATCGGGCACTCAGTCTGTTTCGGCGAGATTCCAGAAGAGGAGGAGCTCGTCGATGACTGCTAGATTCTCCCTGGTCTTAGAGAATCCGGAGAAAACCTTCTCAACGTCACATTTGGCCTTCTCCTTGATCAACCGACCAAGCCGTGTGAAGAAGCCGCTCTGGCCAGCTGAGCAACAGAATCAGGGCTTTGGTAGATGAAACTCTACTCTTTGAGGTAATAACCCGACCCTCTCGGAGGATAATGGCGGCGATATACGTTCGGCTAGAAAAGAGAGGTGAGCAGAAGAAGATGCCATGGCGCCTCGTACAGTTGTTCTGGAAGAAAGAAGAGAGAGCAGTGACCGGAGGATAAAGCTTTTTCAATACGCTGTGTTTTGTTTATTTTTAATGTTAGCCCATTTGGTTAAGAGGCCCACTGCATATCGTCAGAGTCCATAGGAGTATCATTAACTCTGTTTCTTAAAGGGGTTCTTAAGAGGTGTGTCCCACCATTTTCATAAAAACCGTCTCTTCCAACTCTTCTACAAGAGACGATTTTTGTTGTGTTCTTGTACTGTTCGCGGGCTCCACTGGCACGTGATGATCCGCGATTGGTTAGGTTTTAATTTATTTATTTTTAATCAGACAAAATAAAATAAAAATAAAAATAAAAAGAACCCCTAATGAGCTCTTAGGGTTAAAGATGCTCTAACTCTTTTATTTTCTTCATCTCGTGGGAGATAACGTATCACCATGCACAGGCATTTGACCATCATATATACCATGTTTTAAAATACCAATTTTGGAAATACTACAAAGAAATTTCAAATACTAAACATGAAATATGGTAGCTTTAGTTGTTTTTATCAAATGGAATTGTTAACTTTCAAAGTACTAGGGGGTTTCCCGGGCTACGCCCGGGTTCGGACAAATATATTTACGTATAATATATAAAATACATAAATTGTGGTTAATTTATAAAAAATGTATTTTATATTGAATTCAAAATGTTTGAAAGTAGTTGTCTTTTGATTACAATATATATATAGGATGATGACGCAGATAAATAAAAAGTTAATTTTTATTTTTGGCATCAATAAAAAGTTAACTAAAAGTGTAATCTAAATATTTTTTATTTGACATATTTGGATTCTTACGAAAATATGTTATTAATCACTATTGATCCAAACTTATACACAGCTCATACTTTCATTTAAAAAAAAAATCAACAAATATTCACTACTTATATATTTTTTTCTCTTTTCTAATTGGATCACAACTCCAAGTTTTTCAGAATTTCACACTCATTACCTTTTTGTAGTATTGCTCAAACAGTAAGTTTAATATGTAAATCTCTTTATAAGAAATATATGGTAAGTTAAAATATGAATGACAAATAGAAAGTGTTAATCCGGAGACTCCGGTTTAGTCTTCGGAGCGGAGGAGTCCAAGCCTAATCGTTTTCAGCTCTTCAGAGGGTGAACCATTGTGCATCCATTTTGCGAACGAAGCAGATGAAGAGTGAGTCTCTGCAGAGGAGAGAAAGTATAAGCACGTCTTCCGCTTAAAACTCACCGTAACGGTATTTTTCAGTTGAGAGAGGAGGAGGTGGATCTATAGATTTCGCCTGCAGTCACTTTGATTTCTTCTTGCCGAGCATGAACACACTTTGCTTAGTAGCTGATTTACAAATAGACGTCGATAACTGCATCGCCAGAGCTTTGACAGAGCATGTCTGCTCCGTTCCCGTATATGGTACTTCGACCTACAATCTGTCACTTTTAAGTAAACGTCGCCGAAAATTCGGGTCATTTGTTTGCAAATGTTCTAAGCCGCATTTTTTAAAAATAATTTACTTTTTTAAATCAAGAGTATTTTTTAAAAAAATGCATCGTATATACAAAACTAAGTACATAATTTGCAATCACATACTTTTCCACTCCTCTACACTGTTTTTTATTAATACAACTAAGAGTGTGATCATGAAGCTGAAATGTTCACGTTAGTATTACGTTTGACAAATATTTCTAAATTACTTTGTATTTTCTTCTATATAACATTTGTTATTGTATTGTCTAGTTTAAAATTATCAACTCTTCCAATTGTATTTTTTGTAAAAGAAACAAATATTATTTCTTGCATGTGTAATATGTAATCCAGTTAGCAAAAAAAAAAGAGTAATATGTAATCTGACAATTACTTGGCCTTCACATTCGAAGCCCAAACAATAAACAATAAACAATATATCCACCAACTTTACCTATACACAGAAAACAATACATGTAATTCAAACAACACAGATTAAACCTTTTAATAAAGCATACTCTTCTTTTTCCTTGTTACCTGCAAATCAAATTTCGTTCTTGTCTTTCTAACTTGTTCTGTGACCGAGGATGAAATATCACCAGACTTACATTCGACGATGGCAAGACTGTGGAGCCCACCAAACTGTCCAAGTGTTACATTCATTCTATAACCAGGTCTTCCATGATCTCCTCTACAAAACTGATCACAAAGATAACCATGTTAAATTGACTCTTTTCTTATGAAGTAAACCTTAAAGCAGGTTTCTTGGGTTTCAAGGGAGCAACTGAGAAGATTTTGCTTTCTCTTGTCAATGCCACGGAATGTGTTCGGCCGCAAGAAACGTATTTGTAAAAAAATTATTTATCATTAAAGTTTAATGCATCTTTAAATGAATGAAACCCTCTTTAGAGATTCAAGATAATAGTTTAAGGCTTTACAACCTGAATGATATCTTTGTCAGGGATAAGATTAACTTTCCGTGGAACTATTTTGCTGATCCTGTCATTGTCACCTAACCCGAGTCTTCCGTGTTCTCCTCTTCCCCAACCATCGGCCTATAAAATAGAAGACCAAACAAATAATTATTCTTGATGAAAGGAGGATCTCACATGGTGACGTGAAGCACCATGTGAAGGAAATAAACTTTGAGAACACGTTCTAATATCTCTCCTTTACCAGTTAAAGCGGTTGAATGCAAGCCACTGCCATCAACCTAAACATGAGTTTAAAGAGATATAAGTTGTAGTCAGTACCGGCCCTGAGGGGAAGCATTAGAAGCTTAGGCTTCCGGCTTTTTTCTATTTAAATATGTAATCGGCCATTTATTTTCTAAAGTTTCATGTAGCCTATTGGTTTGTTTAATAGTTTTGTGATATACAGGTGCAGTGTTCAATTCCTTCCTTCTCCATTTGCACTTAAAAGATTTTGTTTTCCTAAAATGACGTTTAATAAACAGGCCTTAATTTCTAGTTTGCTTCCGGTCTTCATATTTTCAGGACCGGTACTGTAGTTCAAGCATCTGAAGGCGGTGGTACCTTTTGACAAACAGATTCCCTTTTTGAAGGTTTTAATGAGTAAAAAATGAATAAATAAAAGGAAGAGAAAGAAACAAACCCAAGTGAGATCACCTGATAGGTGGTGAGACGAACACCAAGGCAGTAGCAGAGACGAACACCAAGGCAGTAGCAGAGACGGTTTGGCCCTTTTGAGGTAGCAATCTGGGCATACTTGGAGCTCTATTTGGTAACAGAACACAATTTGTCCTTCGAGCGACTGAATAATGGCCTAGAGATTCATGATCATGGTGGTGGCGGTGTCACACTTGGCCGCATCCCTATATATTTATAGTGCCAAACTTCAGATTCATAGCAGTCCTGTGTGACGCCTCTACTACTGATATCTTGATAACCTTCATAGAATGTGACAGTGTCTGGTTGGTTGGTCTTCATAATCAAGGTCAATGCAGTCGTTTTTCATTCCAACCTCAAGCTCCAAAATAAAATTTCTATCAAACAATTAAGCCTGAAATAATCATAACCCCTATGAGAAAGATGTTATATGTCAACCTATTTGACCAAATCAGATTGTAGTGAAAATGTTTTAGTTATTGAATTCTAGAGAGGATGAGTAAAGATCTTATGGTTGTTTCACAATCATTAGACAGAGAGGCTAAGAAAATGATGTAACTCAGAGATGATATGGAATATTAGGGACCTTACCATAAAGGTCACTTTTGAGGTCACAGTTAGCTTCGAAATCCTGGTATGAATGGAACCGGAACCAGTCTTCGTCAAAAGGGGTGGGACTGTCCTCAAGAACCGACATGAAAGAGTTCCATGAGAAAGAAACGGTTACACTATGATCAGCAAACCGATACAGTGTTTGTTTTGGATCCGTAGAAGTTGAGCAGTAAATTGATCTTTGTTTCATGTCACCAAATCCTTGAATAACAGTTCCCTGCCAAGATTAAACCTTGTGTGGTTATTAAAATCTAAAAATAACGATGTTTAAAATAAAATCAAAGGAGTAAAAAAATTGGAGTAAAAGACAACGATGTTTAAAATAAATCAGGGAGACCAATTTTTAGAGAATTGACAAACCTGTTCGTCTATGAGGAGCATCTCAAGACCAATGAGGGTTTTTTCACTGGGTTTCGAGCCTCCTAGAAACGGATCAGACGGTAGCGTAACTGGGTTTCGTGTGGGCCTGGTGAGATATCTTTGAAGAACATAACTTCGTGATCATTGGCGGAGGAGACATGGGACTTGCCGTTTGGTTTCATCCAATGGCTTGAGATTAATCAGGGTAGATTTTTGGGTTTTGGTCTTTAGCAAGTAAAGGAAAAAAAATAGTATATAAAGAATGATAAATAATGGGAGTTGAAAGGACACCATTAAGAACAGATTAAGCAGACTATTAATTGCAGAGGAATGTGTGTAACGGAGACTGGAAGAAGATGAAAGATGAGTCGTTCGAAGTTATACGGATTACCTTTTTCATGTGTTTTAAGATGGGTCACAAACACTAAGATTTTGATAATTGGTATCATCTGGGCTGAATATAACTCCTGAGCCCACACGCATGAGCACAAAATTTTCAATTGAAGCGAAAGCTGATGTGGAAGATTGAAACCACCTGATTGATCGATTTTTTTAGGGACGTGGACACCCTCTCCATCTATCTTATTCTCCTTTTAATATAGGTTAGATATCTTAATTAACATTTGATACTTTAAACAGATATATTGATTACGAACACTAGAGTTCTTATAAAATCGACGAGAATGTCTTTTCAATTTTAGTGTTAGTTTAGGTTCTGGTGGTTTTCTTTGATTCGCATTTTTCTAGTTTGATTCGAGAGAAATGTGTCATGTCGGTTTTGCCGTTTCCCTTAATACTTAAGGTTTTTTGGTTTAACAATTTTGTTTCCGTTTTTCCAGCTTTGGCTTTTTTTTTTGTAAATTGAAGGTTAATATAAGTATTTTAAAGTGGAAAAGATGGGAAAAAGATGGCTTCTACAGTTCCACACAAGAGTATGTAGGGATAACTGAATAAGTCATCAATCATGATGACTTAAGAAAGTATGCTGGAAATACAAGGTTAGTAGGAAAATTGCAGCAATCTGTTTTGTAAAGAGTAGAAGTCTACAAGATAAAATTCTCCAGATAAACGGTTTCATATCAAAACAACGGTAGAGACAGAATGGAAAGTTATTACTCCCTCTGTCTCACTTTAAGTGGGTTTTTAGGGTTTTTCTTTTGTCCCATTTTAAGTGAAGTTCTCTTTATCCTAGATACAATTTATTGTTGTTTGAAAATTTTGACCAACTACAAAATACTACATCTTTTTTTATTGATTGAATTAGTTTAATTTAATACTAATACATAAAAATTTGTATTTTTTTAATGTTTGTGCAAAAACCTAAAACACCAATTAAAATGGGACAGAGGAAGTATTTTATTTCTTATTTGGTTGAAAACTTGACTGAGATTACAAAGATTTGCTCTAAAAAATTACTTATATGGACCCAGGGGCGGACCCACATACAAATGGGGTGTGGCAAGTGCCACGTTCTAATAATATCAATCCCTTGTGCAAATTCATAAACATATACAAATGTTTAGCTCTTTGGCTTAAAATGCTTAATTGTGCCAAACCTAATTCAAGTTTGAGTGCTTGAACAAAAACTGTGACCCGTGCTTGAACAAACCCTATGTATTTGTTCATTCAACTATCTTTATTTACTTATGATTTCATTTTTTTGTTTTTTTAATAGTTTTAATTTGCTACTTAAAACTATTTTTATATAACTGGTTTCTTTTCATTCTTTTTAATATTAGTTCTTGGCAACATAAAATTAGTTATTTATATTTTACTCTAACAATTTGTTTTATTAGATTTATTTTTTTCAATATTTAGATTAAATAAATACTAAAATGAACAGTTTTTATAATGACATTAATGTGCAGTATGTAATTTAATAATATTACTTAAAAAAAAAATTTCTTTAATTTGACCTATTTTATACTAAAACAAGATGTAAATTTTAATAACTACAAAATACTGTATATTCTAATTAAATTTATTAAATTTTATTTAATATATATAAATATTTATATATTCAGTGTCCCATATTAAAAAAAATTCTGGGTCCGCCCGTGTATATATGGACCACCAACCATTGCAAAATTACAATGACCTATTCGGGCATTCGGCTATACATAATGTCGAAGATCATAAATATCATATTTATGTATCGTGGAATAATAAGTTTACTATAAAGTTATAACTATCCAGACTTTTTTTTGTTAATAACGACTAGGGTGGGACGGATCCGGATATCCAGAAAAATTAGGATATCCGGATCCAGATTCGCCGGATCCGTGGATTTAGTATCCGAATCTAGATTTGGGGCTTCTGGATATCCGGATTCCGGATATCCGTCTAGTTATCATAATATATGCGGATATTCGGATCCGGATTCGAGTTTATAAAAATAATTAATAAAATAAAAATAATATTTTAAAAAATATTACAATTCTAAAATAATACATAAATTAAATATTTATACAAGATTTATAAATATAAATTTGAATATAATAATTAAAAAATTAAAATATAGTATTATAAAACTAATTTCATGAATAAATATTAATATATCAAATATAATTATTAATAAAATTTAAAAATTTAATATATTTTAAAAGTACGGATTCAGATCCGGATATCCGGACTTAAAAAATAAGATATCCGGATCCGGATTCGGTTTTGACGGATCCTTGATTTTACTATCCGGATTTGGATTCGGGCGTCCCGGATTTGGATCCGGGCGTCCCGGATATCCTATTTTCGGAACGGATCCTGGATAATAACTCTCGGACCTAATAACGACCAAAAGTGAAAATGTCACAGAAATTAACTTCGATTTTAACATTTAAATCTTCCTATCTGACTTGCATTTGCTATGCAAACATCATATTTGTTGACGTCACGTATACGAGTATATAAAACAAGCACCCTCAACGCTAAAAGTTCTTAGATGGGATTCTTGTCATATTTATGTTAGTATTAGAGCATGTTTATAGGCAGCTCTTATAGCTGTCTCTTAAAAAAGTGTTAAAATTATGTGGGTCCCATTGAAATATTAAGAGATGTCTCTTTTACCTATTCCGTAAGAGGCGAGTTTGGAAGGGTGTTACCACTGTTCGCGGGTCCCACTGACACGTGGCGACCCGCAATTGATTGGTTTTTAAATTTTTTTTTTTAAATCAGACAAAAAAAATAAAAAAAAAAACCTAAGAGCCCTTACCGTTAAACATGCTCTTACAATTCATTTTATTTATCTGATTAAATTTTATTTTGTTTCAGATAGCTAAACTAATTATATAACGACATCAGTATTTAGAGAATCCAAAGGGGTTTTATTAATTTCTCTTGAGAAATTCTTACTATAAGAGCAAGCACAATGAGTTTCTAAAAATACATATATATACATACATTGATACATACATATATATGTATCTTTAGAAACCCATATGGAGAAATCCTCCATTGAGAGTGTTCTATATCTCTCACACTATTCATTTTTCATTAATTTTAATTTTAGAACATACAATAACGTAACTTTAGTCAAAAATAAAATAAAATAACTAACTCATATTTCTAGACAAACTTACTATATAGATCTACAAGTTTTACCATATGACTTTTTCTTCAGACGACATTGATTTTCTAATTCAAATCTAATACGACATATCACAAATCCGATAAAAACCTTCTCAATGACTGGTTGTGATTGACAAATATTAGACAATATTAAACCGGAATTTCAGAAACGGGAGGGGTCTTTGACTTGTTTTTTAGGAAGAAAAATATGTGGCTGGTCTTTTGTTCTTACTTTGTTATTGTATTACCCCAATTCCTGCTTTGACAATTTCCGGGATTTTTTTTCAAATTAGAATTTAGTATATAACACTTGAAAATAAGACTATATTAGTGGAAAATGATACACAAGGACTTTGCTATTTGCTAGTCAATTCTCCTGTAGTGAGATTCAAAACCAAAAGAAACTCTGTTAATGAGTACAACTTATGCCTGCTAGTACTACCGCAAGGATAAGAATCGTACATGCACAATTTTCCAGAAATAAATACAAAATCAAATCACATTAACCTTCTCACGTTAGATACGAGCAAGTGACAAAGCAACTAATATTCCATGAACAAAAACAAGAAGAAAATCCAATACTGATCACTACGGAGGAGGCTGACGATGGAATGTTTAAGCATGAGTCTAATGTTTCTATATAAAGTAATTGCTTATAGAGTCTTTTTGTTTGAGCACAAAGTAAAACAATTGATTAGTTATATCAATATAGCAAAAATCCTTGATCTATTAATTTATTATCTAAATCAGTTCTTTTTTTTTTTGAAACACTATCTAAATCAGTTCAAAATTAAGGATTACCGAAGGATTGGAAGTAGATATTGTCTTAGACATAGTGACACATTTTCTAATTGTATCGTTTTTCACTTTTCTAATTTTTTCTTCCCTTTCACTATGTAATAGGGACATCTCCAATCCAATTCCATAATTTTCTAAAAAATAGAGTAGAAATGAATATGGAGCAAGGGGCAGAGGTAGAGAGAAGCTTGTGGGGTCAGGTGACCCCACTAAAATTAGGGAAAAAAAAAATTTTGGTGTATTTTTTTCTAAAACTATTATAATATTTAGTTAAAATTTAGTATTTGACCCCACTAATTTATTTGAAAATTTTCATATGTTCCCAATAATTTTGTAAAAATAATATTTCTATAATATTAATATATACACATTAAATTTAAATATTAAATTTATATATTTGACCCCGATCAAAAATATTTCTGGCTCTACCATTTATACGGAGTAACAAATGATTCAATCCAATTTCATATCTCACTCCATTTCGAAGTTTACTTCATAAATGGAATAATCAATTTTTTGTTTGTTCAGTATTCCATAATGAAATGAAGAATAAAGTAAGATTAGAGTATTTTTACTTCATATTCACTTTTAATATATTTTGGAGGAAAAAAAGAAGTTTTATATTGGATACGCTCTAGACTGTTGATTTGTGGTGATATTAGTGTTTAGTCGGCCTCGTCGGATGCGGTCTGCCTGACTCGACAACATCCCTATATGTAGTATTATGTTTTGATTGGCAACCAAAAACCATGCAAATATATATATATATATATATGTGTATATATATTAAAATTAATGTTTATATAGAGTTCTGGTTTGTATTATATATTCAGATTCTCAACACATGATCCGCTATATCGAATTTTATTTCTTTTGTAAGCATTCGACTATAGTCGATGGATCGCACATATATTTTCGATAAAAAAAAAATATTATTATTCTTTTTTTGGTGTAAGATAAAAAGGTTATTGTTCGCTTCACTTTCGAACATTTGAACTGGCAATTGGAGAAACAACGCTTGCGTTCGTAAACTAGCCCTAACTTGTAAATGTATAATTCGTCCTTTTTCTGCAATCGACCAAAAATGGTTTATAAGAAATGACTATGTTACGAAGTCAACACCACAAAAATGTAGAAGAAAGTACAATGTAATTGTTACGTGTGTCTAATCCATGTGCCATGAAATAACGAGGCAAAACCCTGATAAATTTCCAGAAGCAATCTGAAATGAAACGGTCATGTTAGGTCATATTATAATATACATATATGACCATCTCGCGAAACTACATTTAAAATGTTCGATCGCGAGTGTCGTGGTAGTTTTGCACTTTAAAGCAGGGGCGTATATGTGATGTTTTTTAATAGTAGTATATCGTAAGGTTGATCCAGCTCCAAAATAAATACATTTAATACTAAATAGTGGACTAATCTGAAAGCATGCAATACAGCATGATCTAAATTTGGAATACTTTCTAATTAATATCAGGAAGTGAACTAATTATCTATTACGATCTAACATATTAACCACTTGAGCCGAAACACGATATCTAGACTGACCAAATAGACCGAAGGCCAAGTACTATATTTGATGTTCTTCCATAGTTATGTTAGATACGTCACCGTGCTTACGTGCGTCGTTACCAAAGACATATGCATGCATGCAGCCTTTTTCCAAAGGTGCATTCAGTAAATTGTGTATGTGTTTGTTGGCCAGTACATGTCAAAAACTTTTTCTACACCTCCCCCAGCTATTACCAACATCGGCTAGTTGAAAATGGATGAATTACATAACTATGATTATAATAGTAATTTATTCTTAGTTATCAAAAAACCATCATTTATACATACGCATGCAGTCGTGAGAAAGCGGCTCTAGAGTGTTCTCGGACGGTAAGTTGTACTTCCTCCAGACTCCAACAGCCATTAAAGCTCTTCGTGTTACGAGAAGGTTTAAACCCGCTTTTAAGTGTTTGAATTCATTATATTAATTACCAAAGCACATCTATATTAGCTCAAAACCAAAACAAAGAACCGGAGGTTGTATTTAGTATTTACTGTTAAGTTCTGAATTTCCTGCCAGATGATTATACTCCATGTTTTACTCCAAGTCCCATGCATATTCTAAAGATGATTTTTGGGCATACAACCAAAAACGTATGTCACCCTCGTGAAGACATAATAATTAGTAAACAAGAAATACCTGTAATTTCGTTTAAACAAGTCAATTGTTATTCGCCCAGTGCACGGCACGTGCCGTATTAACAACTCCAACAATTGCCCAATGACTTTCTCAAAGAATACATTCATGATTCACCCAATCCTTTTTTTTAAATTGTCGTAAGGAATTAACTACGACAACTTACTTTTATTATTTTCTTCTAAGTAAGTTTCTGAGCTTGTAAATTCCTGTTAAAATACACATGGAACAATTCTTCTAGATAGCACTTGACAACAACTAATTTATTGTACAGAAATAAATTTACATTCACGAAAATATCCAAAGAGCCAAACAAACATAAAACAAAACAAAAAATCAATAAGCAAAATTTGATTAGATCTTGTCTTTGAAGTGTATACACACGCCTTATTTAAAAACGTATATATCAGACGAAATATTTGAAAATACCATTAGTAATTCAGACTTAAAGGAAAATAAAAGTAACTAAATTAAGCAATTAAAATTACACATGTAATGCATGCCGCACGCCACGATTGATCAGACCACCGGCCATGCTCGAATCATCAGATCCAACAACGTCATTTTATCTATGTTAATTAAAACATGTTACATATCTAATGTATCAAAACGTATTATATTGTACTTAACTTTGCATTCCACCGACTAATTCAAACTCAATGCATAGCATGGAATATCATTAATTATATTTTACGTATTAAATATGATTTAGAATCTTTTGGGAAAATATATTTCAGAATAAGAATATATACCCATTAAAAGTAATTTAAAGTTGCCCTCCCTCTCCTCATGTTCCCCAACGGTCGAATCTAAAAAGTATAACAATTTGAAAATTTCCCAGAAAATAATTAAAATAGTTCATAAGCAAGCGAGTGGAAACCACCAAGAAAGAACTGCGTGTCTTCATCAATCAGTCGCCACAATATATAAACTCAACATTCATATCTCCTACACTACACGAAATAAAACGATAAGTAATCTCCTCTACACAGGATTGGACTTATATACATAACATCAAAACGTCATGTCGTATTCAACAGTGAAACATTCATTAGAGATTGAGTTAATCTCAGGGGAAGGACTCAAGGTAGATCGAAAACTAGTGAAGAGAAAGACATTCTGCGTCGTCAGGATAGATCAGAAGACTCGGGTTTGTAGACTTGATGACTTGGGAGGAAGTTGTCCGACTTGGAAAGATAAAATCGAGATGGAGATGCCCATAAACGGCAGTGTTAGGTTTATCTCCATCGAGGTGTTATATCGAACAAGTTCTGGTGCCGAGAAGAGTGTTGGGGTTGCCAAGATTCCGGTGACAGATTTTATGGGAGGATTTGCTCCTCAAGGGCATTTGAACTTTTTGAGTTACAGGTTGAGAGACGAGTATGGTGACAAAAGTGGAATCATTAACGTGTCGATAATGGTAAAACCCGACGGTAACGATGTTAAATATTCGTCACCGTCGCCTTCGATGGTGGCTACGAGGGATTATGCAGCGTGTAGTTCTCAGGCTGCGGTGAATGGTCAAATGTGGAGACCAATGACATCTTCATCAATGGCTGTGACGGCTGGTTATGGCGGTCGCGTAGTGACCGGAGTTCCTGTTTGGTGTACGTATCATCAGCGGTCGTCTTGAATATTTTATTTTTATGTTTGGTTGCTGTTTTTACACGTTTGTCTGAACAGATTTTCCTTCATTTTTTTGCCATATTTATTCCGAAATTGGGATTTAAGTATAATTATGAAAACATGAAATAATAATAAGGTCTATTTTACTTCTGAAGTCTTGTGAGCTGAGTCTTTTCGAACAGTAATCTTGTTTCTTGACATATCTTGCAAATTTGAATCAACAGAGAAACTTTTTCAAGAAGTTTTGAATTATGTTTTGTTTGGGATTTTATAAACAATTAGACATTACGCTAGATTTCACAGTTGCACTATGATTTTTTTTCTGCCAAATCACTATGATGATTTTATTGACGCTTATTGTTTTGGTCAGCAGTTGACAAGAACAATCAGTCGTCTAATGGTTAGAGAACCTCGGCTGATCATGCTCTGAGCCGGGTTGGATCCTGGGGGTGAGGAGCTGCGATGATACAAGCGCATAATGATAGATTGGGTTTCATCTCTAACGTCTGACGTACAGGCGAAACTGGTGCGGATCTTAGCTCTTTTCTTTTTACTATAAGATCTTGTCTCTTTCCTCTTGAGTTTTCTTTTCTAAATTACAGATACATTTATGTAATAATGGGTTGAACTGGACACATATCGACTGGAAACTATCATGATTAGAACTTTTTCGTAATTAGCACTCTGATAAATGATGGGGTGATTAAGTATCAACATCAGCATATAATTTTATCAATGTTCTAAATATATTAACGGCCGCTTAAGCCGCGCAACCACGCCAATGCAATAAATCTTTCAAAACTATAATAATATTTTTAAATAGTTTAAACTATAATACTATAATAAATAATAATTTTTAATTATTAGTTTATGATGATAAAATATATTATATTTTATAAATTATGATATTTAGTATATTGTATTATATATATAATTTGTAATGTTTAAGAATCAAGACCATTATTAGTGGAGGTTTACTATAAAAAGTAATTAGAAAAGAGGAGAGAGATGAATTGTGAGAGATGATTTTTGGATGAGAGACTCTTTTCATTGGCTAAAATATTTTTGTTTTAAAATTTAATAGGAAAAATAAAATATTTTAATATAATATAGGTCAGAGACAATGTTTAGTGAATGTTGATGTTTTAAGAGTATTTTCAACCTCATTTTCACTTTAAAATATAATTTTAAGTAAAAATGTTGAAATCTCACTTTATTTTTCATTGTATAAGAACATTTCTAATTTTATTCTATATTTTATTGTAAAATAGAGTTTGAAATAAGAAATGTTTAAGTCCCACTAAAATTACTATTTCACAATGAAATAAACAATGAAATTATTCCATAAATGAATTAAATAATACTCTTATCTTTAACTATTACTCTAATTTTCACTCTAAATGTAGTAGAATTCGAATTTAAACCCAATTCCATTTTGAAAGAAAAAAATGAAGTTTTATATTGAAAGTATTCTAATGGAATAAAAAATAAAATCATTCTATAAATGGAATAATAATTTTATTTTTGTCAATATTTTATTTTTATTCCAAAATAAAATGGGATTATAATAAAATTTTACTCTATTATTGAATTAAGTCATTGAAAAATAATAATTGAGTTAAAATGTTGGGCTGTTACAGAAAAAAACACAGTGTTAGGCGTTCAATCTGCACTAAGCATTAAAGTCTAAAGATATTGGTTTAGTGCTTTCTTTAATACTACTATTTTTTGACAAAACATCTATTAAAAATGTTTTCAGACGCATTAAAAACGTTTATTCGATAAACCAGTTTTTGGTCGAAGTTTGTGGGCGTTTACATCACATGTGCATATTAAGACAACTTCTTCTCTTAACTTGTTCCAAACACACGGCAAAACCTCAAATTTTATACAACAAAAATTTCAACACATGTAAAACAACAGTTATGAAATCAATTATTTACTTTCTGCATTTACACAACAAAAGCCGTAGAGAAGAGTAGAGAGATAGAGCGCAAGCCACATCCATTGTCTCAGGTTCCCACCGCGACACTAAAAGAATTGATCATCACCCGATAAAACGAAGCTGAGTGGAGAAACTTTTGATCAAACAGCATCGTTGCCACTTTGTTCACCGGTTTTGAGGATGTTGAATTTGCAGAGAGGGCAAGTGGCGTTGATGCGTAGCCATTTGTCAATGCAAGGTTCATGGAAATGATGTCTACACGAGAGTTCTCTCAGCTCTGTTCCATCTTCGTAGTCACATAGACAAATGCAACATTCCTGAAAACAAGGTTTGTTAACAACGCCTTGGAGAAAAAAAAAAAACTAATTATATTTTAGGATTACTTACAGCTTCGTCACATGATAACACACGTTCAGAGGGAGAATCAACACCAAGCTGAGTCATTATCCCTCCATGAGTTTCCCTTATCTCTCCATTCACTTTCTCCGAGTTTCTCACCGTTAGAAACTTGAATCTCGGTAGCCTCTCGATCTCCTCGTCAGATGCACCTTCCTGAAACATAAACAACACATGAGAGAGAGAAAGCACCTTTTTTACCATATACAAATAATAAACCGGTCCTTTTGGTGTCGACGACTTACCCGATCTGCCAAAGCGTACAAAACCGCAATGATGCAAGGCAAACAGCAGCACACAGCAATACCAATAAAACAAGCAACAGCAACGCATAGGACTACAAAGATCACATCAAAGGCCAGAAACGCCACACAGAGCCAGTAGAGTTGAGGTGAGGTTTGAGCGAGCTCCTCAGCATCAGCAGTGATCCAATAAAACCCAATGATCCACCACACGAATGAGAAGATTGCATTCGTTGATTCAATGTGCTTAGCCACACTACTAAACAAATAGAGACAACACTGAATCAATTAACGAAAGAAGACTTCTTTTGAGGATAAAAGGAAGAAACTTTACTTTACCTAGTAGTTCCAGATTCAATCTCAAAACCATCAGATTCATCTTCTCTAGATCCTTGACCGGAGCTTAAACCGGAATCCAAATCCCGGTTCGATCCACGGCGGCGATACTCAGCAACCACACACCCAACATGAATCAAACACTGCAGATTATACCCAATTATCCAGAACCTGAGAGGAGCACGAGGATCCTCTTCCGAGCTAAGCCACACGACTCCGACGGTGACGAACACGAACGCGAGGTTCCAGAGCACGTCCAAGACGATCACCGGTTTAGAGTACGCCCACTCGCTCTGCCTCTCCTCGATCTGCTCCGCCGCCGTCTCCCGGACTCGAACCGACGACTCGCGGAGCATCATCCCGCGGCTGCTCGCGCGGCGGAGTAGCCGCGACGCCGCGCCGCGTAGCGGTTGCGGAGCGCGGCGGTTTCGGTTCAGCAGCGGCGAGGAAACGTCATCCGTCGCCGGAGAAGAGGAGGAGGAGGAGGAGGCAGGGATCGGTGGTGGTGAATACATTTTTTACGGTGGATCTTTGACGAATGATTGGTGAGTTTTGAATGGGTCTTAATTACTGAGATGATGTTTTTAGTTTTATGTCGGAGGTTGTTTACATGAGAATGTGAAAGTGACAACGACAGATGTCGTGTTCTATCAACTCCTGTCCAAAAGATATTTAAATCATCATTGATTGGGCCCACTATTAATGGGCTAATGCAAGTGATGGCCTATTTATAGCCCATAGATCAAAGAATGGCCACACTAGTAAACATATATAAATGGGTTTCAACTTTACGAGTTCCAAATTTAGTAGTACAAAAATAAAGATACTTAAATTCTCTGACCTCTTGTCCGAAATATAATTGCTTTTAAGTTTTAATCCGAAACTTTGAAATAGGAAATATATTTAACATTAAGATATGCACATGTAGTTGTAGATTCATGCGGTACACTTTCATCGTCTCACCTCCCAACCTCATTAAGAAAGTGTACGACGACAAATAGAAACAGCATTAAATGATGCTGCATGCGTTTCATAAGATATTCCTAATTAAAGTCGAGTATATATTTATAGCAAATGTACCTATCGCTCTTATTTATGGGTTAAGGTTTCTTTTTCATCACGTCACAACCAGGGGGTCTTGTACGGTCACCACCATTGAAAATACACCCTTCTTACACTTTATACCACATACTAACCAGTATACTAGATCAAGTAAATATTTACACGAGATATTAACCAGTGAGATCTGTGACATCAGAAAGTAATATACTAATACTAGATCAAGTAAAATAGTTCTAATAATATAATAGATCGTTTTAACAGGATGTTTCACTCAATGTTCAGACTCATTAGCTTAATCACCAAAATGTACACACAACAAATACTAATCAGTGAGTCAATGCCCGAACCATCAAAACGGACCAACCACAAGCGCCGGTTCGTTCTTGACTCCAAAAGGCCCACTTATATAACTTCACTTCAGCTATTTATCACATCTCAGAGCAGCTCTGATTTTCTGAACGGTGCATGTTATCAGATTACTAACAGTCTCGATTGACTCCACGTTGAGCTTAGCCGTGGGAAGAGAATTGACCAAAATCTGAAACGCCACGGTTAGAAGCGAACCGGTTTCCTCCGTCCCTTGACCATCTGGTAGAATGGCAAACCCAGAAGGAAGTAGAGCCACGTAAGCTGAATCTCCACCGTTCATCACAGCATGCATCGCAGGGATATCAACCGGCGCGTACACAACTACAGCCCCAGATGCATCTATGCTCGTCTCTTGCAGTATCAACATACTACTCTGGCTAGCATTCATCGCCTGCACCCAACAAAACATTTTTTAAAAAAACGAGGGGCAAAAATGGAAATAACAATTTCTGCAATATTGAGGGGTAAAAAGGTAAAGTATGTAGATAATAATGCAGTAAAGGTCCCAAATGTCTTATTGGTTTTGACTTTTATTTTCTGACACTGCATGCTTCCAAACTCTAGATTTGTCCTTTTTCAATCAATCACGACAAGATACGTAATGACCACACAGTTTCTTTTCAGACACATGCATCTACTCACAGTGGAACGTAGGAGAGAGACGGAGTTGGAGTGATCTTGGCCCTTGAAGATGTTAGCAATCTCCTGCATTGGTCCACCGTTGGATAAAATATCCCATTCCGATCTCAATAGCTCATCTCTCAGAAAATCAAAGAGACGTCTCGGTGTAACCGGGACCCACACGGAGGTGGCGGCGCTTAAAAGAATCCCCGGTGGTTCACCGGAGTCATCGACGTTCTTCCTAGTCATGATCCTCACGTCTTCGTCGATGTTACCAATGTCAAGCTTACTCCATTTATGAGAAGAAGAAGCGCACACGCCTCTACAGAAATTCTCAGTCATCCTTTGAGCTAACTTTAGCATACTCTTTTTCCCTATAGAGCTTATGGCTGCTGCATTTTTAATAATGAAAAGTCAGCATGGCCTTGTTAGATGAAACATTCGATAATATCCTATAATTTTTAAAAAGCTATTATACATAAGTTGTAGTCGATTTTTTCTTTTTAAAAGATCATCCTAAAATTGTTTATGACCACTTAAATGTAAGAACCGGCTATGCAAGTCACTAAACTGAAAACGCTACTGGGAGAGGAAGGGTTTGGAGCTTATTACGTGTGGGTTTGTTGCGGTTGTAGATTGTTGAGGACATGAGGAAGGTGAGGCTTTCACATTGTCGTTGCAAAGCGCATATCCACCGTTTAGAGCCGAAGGCCAGACCCGAGCTGACTAATGGACGGTACAAATGATGGATGTTGGTCTCCTCGTACTCAGTGTGGTCAATCCATGTTACCTATGAGAAGAGAAAGAAACTTTATTTTCATGATTATAAATGAAAATTCTATAAATAACAATGAAAATGTTGCTTTTCCAGTTTTAAAATCGTACTTGGAAATTAATATATCTAGAGAGAACAAATTTATGATATCTGCCAAGAAAATGACATGAAATTTAATGTGATCAAGGTAACATAGATTGTAGAGATCCAATAAAGTCAATGGTGAATATTAATGTTTTAAACTTTAAAAAAAAACCTATATACAATTCATGGACACGAGAGTGGGAAAGAGTGTTGTATTTACAAGTCAGTCAATAACCAATGGTCCGTATGTGAGAAGTTGAAAACAAATCAAACATCAATGGAAGGACTTAAAAGTACCTTAGAGTAGCCATTGGGCATGTCATGGACAAGGCAACCAGATGGTAGCCTTCTACAGCTCAGAGAAGACCGAGCTGACGCTGAACCGCCACGGTCGCTTATCCTATCGACAGAGACATCCACGACCGCCCAAACACCTTCTGCGTGTTGCTTACAGAACCTCAAGAAAGTCACTTGACGAACCGGCACTAGCGGTGATAGCAACTGAAGCTCTGCTTGCATCTACACAAAGAAATTGTGTTAAATGATCTTAATCCATATTAATAATTATAAAAACTAGAATATATCAAACTGATTATGTATGCATTTTATATACGTAGTTACCAGATGAAGAGCACCATTTCTTGTCCCTCCCATACCACTAGAGATAATTTCTGTAGTCGAGTTTCTTGAGATCATAGTTGGAAACATCTCCGCCCAACGTTCCTACAAAACCAACGACAACTGTAAGAACAACTTTAGTAAGTACATCATTAATTAGTTGTAAAAGCGTACTATACTAACCGAGTCCATCAAGGTTTCGACGAGGGCTAAACTATTAATGATAACCATTCCTACTTCTTTAGAAGCTTCCGAGACAAACCCGTCCGGTTTAGGACCGAGGCAAGGTCTGAAACTTTTATCGTATTCTTCCCGGTTAAGCATTTCGCGTTTGCCTTTCGAGCCTTGGATCCATAGTGGCTCACTCGTTTGCGCCATTTTCACTAGCTCGTCCATAGCGGAAAGAGCTAAATCCAGATACAATGACTTCTCATCGACTCCTCCGGCAGCAACATCCGCACCGGTACGGTTAACCGGAGCATCTAAACCGGAGAAGAAAGGAGATGATGAAATCTCGAATCCATGAGGGACGAGTGTAAAACCACCTCCGTCGTATACATTTTTTGAACCGACACCGAGTTTGAGCGTGGAGTTTGGTAAATGATGTGAACCGGCTTCATCGGACCGGTTAATGAATTTCCCGGCTAAGGCGCATAAACGGTCGAGCTCGTCTTTGAGACGTGAGTTCTCGATTCTTAACTGATGCTCTTCAAGAGAGATCTCTCCGAGAACAGCGGAGCCACCGCAGTGGCCGCACATTGGATTCCTCATGGCTTCCCGTACCGACATGTTCTCAGCTCGGAGCTTATCGTTTTCTTGTCTTAATAGAGAGTTTTCATGTCGCTCAATTTGCGTCTACCCGAAAAAAAAAATATTTACTAAAACAAGAAATAATGAAAGTACAATTTAAAAAAAAAAAAACATATTCAAGAATGAAGATGACCTTCATTTGTGTACGGCGGTTTTGGAACCAGAACTTGACTTGACGAGAATCCAAGTTAAGTCGACGGCTAAGATCTAGCCGTTGCTTCTCATCGGGATGAGGACACTCCTTGAAAACCCTAAAAAAAATAAATCAAAGGTTGAATAATTTAGATAAAAGAAATTGATAAGAGTTTAATTTATTAATTTTAGAAAGGGTTTAATGGATATGTTATTTATTTATTACGATTCGAGTTCTTGTATCTGCTGAGGAGTATGTCGGTGGTAACGTTTCTTCTTCTTTAAAGGTCTATCAGAAGCGTCTACGTCATCCTCGCCGGAAAGTGCTTCGACGTTATCGCTTCCAGATCTACTCTCTGGACTTCTCCGTGTAACACTCACCTCGTAACTCTCGCCGGTTCTTCCCACTTCTCCTCCGTTGTTTTCAACATTCGTTTGCTGCCGGAGACAAGAATTAAAAAAACTTTTCACACGACCAAAAAAAACACCAAAGATATAAATAATCGAAGGGAAAGAAGTTAAACAACGTACGAGGCCAAGAGAGAGACGAGGAGAAGAGAATATAGATTGCACAGGACCACCGGACATAGCTGCGGCAGCTGCGGAAAAGAAACGGTTCCCACCACCACCGACGGTTTCGCCGCCGGGGGATTTATCGTCGTCGTGATGGAGAAACCCGCTGAAATTCATTAATAAACCAAACAAGAGTTTAAAGATAATATCCGAAAATCCTTTTAATTGTGTTACTCTTCAAATGATATCCTTAGAGTTTGTTGCTTAAGTGCATGTTCAAGAAGAAGACGAAAAGTGGGTTTCAGATTTGTTCAGACGGGAAGAAACAAGAGATGTGTAATGTTCGAAGCCTTACGATTTATAAACCGCCAAAGAATAGTTTGGTTGACTCTTCACTCTCCCACCGTCTTTTCTTCCTTTTTTCCTCTTTCACATGCTTATAAAAGTCCACTCGGATCTTAGATTACGGTCTTGCCCCTCCTCCTCTCAGACCTTTATAGTAGTGTATGTTTATTATTGTTAGGAGTCTAGGACCAGTACAGTGAGGCTACACTGTAATTATCAGATTGCTATTAAAGAGAAAACTGTTCATTTAAATGACATTTACTTTTTTCTTCCACAGTTTTAATGACATTTACAGAGATGTGTACACTTTTGTTCAGAATAAAAAATTGCTCATATTTTACGTATGAGGAGAAAATGAAAAGAGAAAGTAAAAGGTGGATATGGGCTGTGGTAAAGCGAGTTATTAATTATATGGCCCATATTCATCTAGTACAATAGAGTTATTGCGATATAACCTAAGATCAATAATTGAATGACTGGATCATAATGGACAAGAAAAGCTGTCAAATTGAACTGCCTCATTTATAATATATGCTTTCTTACTTACTCAAAATGTCACCGATCTACAGAACGCACAAAAGGTCGGCCGAAAGCATTCTCTATTTTCACCAAGAAACATACATCATGTATTATAAATGCACAACTTTTAGCTGGAAAATAAGCTAACTATAACAATGAAAGGTAGCTATCACATGTTAAGTATCAAAAGCTATTGACCTAATAAAAATCAAAAGTTCACACTTAATTACATGCAACTTGTTGACCAGAATTAAAAACTACATGGAACATCCTGTGTTTGCCGACAACCATCTTTATACTTCGTTTTCAGACCTATTTTTTCCATCATGTTACTTCAACACTTGTAAAGAAAAGAGAAGCAATCTCATCCAGTTAGAATATGATAAAGAAAATTAATGTAACATGTACTTAAAAACCGTTAACGATGATGTTCTCGGGATCATTATTTTAGACATAAACTTACAAGCAATTACAAGTGATACGTTGTGAGCTTGTAACATATAATAGTAGCTCAAGCTCACATGACAAAGACGTGGGATCATTGACTCAAAGCCACCGCAAAGAATAGCTTCTTGTCAATCAAGAAGAAGAAGAATGCAAGGGAAGAAGAAATTTGGTTAGTTGCTTAAGCCTTATAATGGATACGATGGGGAGCACTAATCGATCTGGTCAATTTTTTTTTGTTTGTTTATTTCATTTGTTAAGAATGTGACAACAGTCATTGGGAGTTTATTGTTTTTTTTTAAATAAAAATCAAAAACAAAAGATAACATTATAAGAATTTGAAAAAAGAAAGAAGAAAAAAACTCAAATCATGAGAGAGCTTTAGTATTGTTTTTATCTTCCTCAGGTGCTGGGACAGTCCAATACTGTTTCACCGCATAGTAAATCTTCACTCTCTCATGAGGACCCTTCTCGTGGTCAGCAATTCTACCTTGCCACTGAAACCCTTTGGTTAATTCCTTAACCTTGATCAAAACGTCCACGTCGTCTCTTATAATCACACCCCCACCCGGTCTAAGAATCCGGTCCATCTCCAACAATATATCCTCCGGTTCACATTTATCTTGGTACAATGTGAAAACCGACTCAGCATGGATAAAATCATACGTTCTTGGATACGTCGACATCGCTTCGCACCTAGAAAGAAGAAGAAAACCGGATTAAACTACAAACTTCCACAAGAAAATCCGGTTGAGTTTTAGTCCGGTCTAAGCTTACCAGTTTTGATACGTTCCGATTAGACCCCGCTCGTAAATAACACCTAGAGTATTGAGCTTAGCCTCGACCGGGACAATGTTCATGACCCAGACCGGATCATCTGCTAGAGCCGCCGCGAATCCACCGAGGTAAGCGTTCATGTCGAGTAAATTCCTGTATCTCCCGGTTTCACCCAACTGGTAATCTAATTTCTTGTAATAAGAAACTCTCTGTTTCCACAGTTTCGTGTCCTCCAAGAAAGCTTCAGGTGTGATTTCCTTGAGATCGCCGTTGTTTACTCTAGGAGGAACCGCATTTAACCTAGCCGGCCACTTCTCCACCTTTCCTCCAGCTACCGTCTTTAGATCCTCCGACTCATCAACTTCAGGTAATGGCGTCAAACAAGAATCCATCTTCGTATACCTGAATCATTCGTTATTTATAGCTAAAATTTTTAACATTTTTCTATCTAATGCTAGACAAAGAAACAGATTAAATTAGTTACCACTTACCAAGCCATGTCAGGATCTTGATCATAGCGACAAAACTCCGGATTCTTCAAAACCTGTCTCATTTTTTTACAGTGAATGTGGTTAAATGGCTTTTGCCAAATAGCAAGATCATCTCTCTGAACAACTTTCTTCCAACACAAGCTTCTCGCGACCTGCTCGATCTGTGTCTGCTCTTCATTCAAATCATCCATCGTCCTTTCCCACCCTTTCCACCTCTTCTGCCAATTAATCGGCGGTCCAGACAATATCCAATACCCTCCTGGTCTTAAAACCCTGTCCACCTCCATCAAGTAAACCCCATCTGCAAAAAAAACCCAAGGTGTTAAAAGACTCGAAAGGAGATAGTTTCACAACTGTTTAATTAGGGTTTAAGAGTCAAACCATTTTTTCCCCAAGGGATAAGGCATCGAGAGCAATGTGCTAAGTCAAAGGCTCTAGAAGGGTACGGTAAGCGTATTGTGGCCATGATTCCGATCATAGCCGGCACGCCACGCTCGAGTGCAAACTGAACCTGCGCTTCATGTGTGTCTCTTGGAGCAAACGACATGGTTGTGATGTTTCTTGATAAAAGATATGCACCAAAGCTAGCCACCTGAAAATTCCCAAAAACATTTTTTTAATTTATACAAAAATTTAATCAAAATGAATACAAAAATATCAATTCAACGTGATAGATTTATATTTCATGATTTTGACCTTTTTATTTATTTATAGCTACTGGTGTAATTTTCAACTTTACAGGTTTAACTGTTAGGAATAGGTCAACAGTCGCAATCAGAAACCAAAAACGTTGAAAAATAGCTCGATGTTTGAGTTTCTATTTTTATAATCGAATCACCAAAAATGATGATGCACTAACTCCAAAACTACTTAATGTTCAAATACTATCGAATATATTTTAAATTAGATATGGATATGCATGAATCAATCTTATCAGTTAAGTTGGATGTATTCTTGAACTAATTGTATGAAATATTCCAACAGATTTTACGATATTTCTGTGGAAAAATCTTATTTTTCTTTGGAGTATTAGAATAAATAAATCACCAGTGTATGAAGTCAACTAAATTAATAGAAAAGCCAAAATTATAGTCAAACCGGTCGGTTCGGTTTATTCAGAGGGGAAAAAAATTTGCACGTACCCCACAACCGGTATCTATAGCGGTACGGATCGAACCATCGCTGAGATCAATCAACCGTCCGATGTCGTCAATATACGCATCAGCGCCACGTGGGAACATCGTACCGCCACCAGGAAACCAGAACCGATCATTCTCGTACCGGACCCAGTTCTGGTTCTTCTTCTCGACCGTGAGCTCCGTGTGCGGAACGTTCGCGAACCACGCGACGTCCCGGCTCTCCGGCCACCTGAACGGCGTCTTGTAACCGTACGGCGCCGGGATACGACACCTCAGGGCTTCCTCCCTCTCGGGACAGTGCCGTTGCCTGTACTCCAGCCTCTCCCGAGAGAACCTCAGCGATCGCTTCGCGTCCTCGCACGGCGTGTGCTCGCTCAGCTCGGCGTCGCACGACGGGAAGTTCGCGGCGGTTACAGCCGAGGGAGGTGGATCGTGAGGGTTGTGGTGGGCGTTGAAGTCGAGATCGGTCGTGGAGGCGGTTTTGGAGAGTTTCTCGCACGGTGCATCGGTTGATGTATCGAAGGCGGCGCGTGGATTCACCGTCGAGTTCTGCCAGACTCCGAGAAGGTAGCTACCGATGCAGAGGACCGCGACGAGGGTTACGTAATAAAGGTTGGACTTCTTATCCCTCGCTGTTGATATTCGTGTAAATAAATTCATGGCTGAAGGTTTAGAAAATCCTATCGAAATATTTATATATATAGAGAAGTGCGTGTTGTTTGTGTGTGTATATACACAACACAACACAACGATGAGAGGCGAAACGTGACGAGAGAGTTTTGTTTCGAGGGTTGATATGAAGTAGTTCGAGGGTTATGTAATATAAAGGGATTGAGACCAAAAGGGAGAGTGTGAGAAACGCGCTTGAAAGTCAACGGGTCAATGTATCGTTCGTGAGAGATTAGCCTAAAAACGTGCGAGCTAGTCATAGACAACAATGGCGAATTATTTTCTTTTTTCCAGTTTCGTTAATCAAATTATTATATTTGTTATGGAAAATTATGGATTTGCGTATATTCATGCAGTTTGTATTATGAGCAAGGATATCTTTTGACATTAGGAATAGTTTTTAATGTTTCTCTATCGACATACAATATATAGATTATGTTAATCTTATCATTTTCTTGAGATCAAATTGACTGAAAACTCCTTGTCTGTGAAGTTGGTTACCTAGGTAGGGTCCCGTTTAGGTCCTTTGGACGCAAAGAGACGCAACCCTCTTTGCACTTTATTCCGTTACGAACCGAACTCAATCCCGGTTCAACCGGAAAATTGACATATAACCCTGGTGAAGCCTAAAACTGTGATTCTCTTTTGCTCTGTATATACGCCACTTTCAGCCTTTCAGGGATGATTTAAACTTTTCTAGGGGGACCAGATCGTTGAAACCTTGCGGGCTTGTGAAGAAAGCCCAAAGAAGCAAAAGTTTTGTTCAGCATTGGATTCTCAAAAATGAGAGTTTAGTTCTGTCTATGGTTTTCATTTTCTGTTAAGTACTGGTTACAGAAAGTGGTTATTATAATCAAGGGAGAAGACGATGGTTCAACGGTGCATGGATGCATCCTATTATGCAAAACTACAACTTGTGCATCAAGAAACCGAGGCATAAAACATTTTTATTATAGTCACCATTCATGCAGATAAGTATTTATACAATGACTGATAAGTATAACAACATGCAAAATACTCAAAGAGACCAACATAAACTTTCTGACATGACTTTCTCCTGAACGCCAGCTTTCTTCCACAACCTTCAAGGTGCCTTGATCTTGGGACGTGTTGGAAGCAACTGTGTTTATTGAGAGACACGTAAAGATCAGAACATGGAAAGTGTGTTTGCCGTGGAGAACAAGAAGAGAAGTATTGGTTACCTGGTAGCAAGAAATGAGGGAGGTGATGAATCCAAAAGCTCCGGTGACACGAGGGCTGATCTTCTTTGGATCTAACTGGAGGAGACCAGCTGCTACAACAATGTCCATGGCTGATTTGATCAAAGCAAGACTCCTCTCGTTAGACTCTTTAAGCTTAGCATGATACTTCTCATCCTGCATTTTACACAAGTGACAAACACATGAATTGATTTATTATAATATATGATTCCTTAGATTGACAAAACATTACTTGATACTTGTTGCCATTCTTAAGCCCCTTTTCGATCTTCTTCATCGATGAAGAGAGCCTTCCAATCTCACCAATCTAATAACATATAATTAGCAGCTAATTATAACATCATAAGGAACCGTCAATTTGGAAGCAAATAAAAATACGGACCTCGACTAGAGTTGTACAGACAGATGATCCCATCCAGCAGAAAAGTGATATACGTCCAAGTAACTCAGATCTCTCTCTGTTCTGTAATGAGATTAAATAAAAACTAGTAAAAACAAGAAACCTCAAAATAAACTAGTGATGCACAGGTCTGGTTTCTCCTACCTTATAGATTCCTGATCTCCCAAGCCACACAATTTGATCCAGGAACAAGAATGTAGATAAAAGTGCGTTCTTCGACTACAAAATAACAACCAAGATTAATACAAAACAAAGATATGATGAAACAAGGGGACTAATAAGAACTCTTTTGTTCTTTGAGAATCTTGTCTGAACAGTTGACTTATAACCACCTTTCCAAGCAAAACGAGAGGAAGTGGAGTCCCTTTAGGCACAGGACTGATAAGACCATGCAGGTCATTAACAAACTGCAACAATATTATTAAAAAGAACAAATATTAGCTATAACAGAGCGTGTGACAAAATCACAAAAGAAAACACAGAAAGAAATCGAAAAAAGGATTATAAGAAACCTTGAAAAGACGGAAGACTTTCCTAGCTAAGCTAGTGGATTTGTCAACGTTTTGAGCAGTACCAGGTTGTCCATCGCTCAAGAACTTGGAACCATACTGAATAGCTCTGCATAACTTATCCCTTGCCTCTGCTTTGTTCAGATACATAACCACTAGACCAAGCTCTGCTCTCGACACATCTAATAACGTAGTACTCCCCATCTTCTCTCTGAAAACTCTCACACACGCCAAAGAGACCACCTTTGTGATGAACAGAGAGAGAGCAGAGAGCCTATGTTTTGTGGAATTTTCAGATATTCTTTTTTTTACTTTTTGTCTTGATCTTCTCTGTTTTCGTGCGTAATCAGGGAGATAGAGCTTGTTTGGTCATCTTCGTTTCACGACAAACAGACAAAACATCGCCTCAACGGAAGGAGCTCCTCGATCCTTCGTTCTAGACCGTCGATTAAGCTGACTCTCTATGAAAACAAGCCATGCTTCTCCCACACTTGATTATACCTCTCACTCTCTGCTAGTGGAAGTTGAGGATATCCCGTGTAGGAGATAGAGTTTACCCTCCCTGCAAGGCCCATCAAACGAGGAAACCTAACTCACCATGATGATGTACGCGACCCCTGAGAAGGGAAGGAACGACTCGGCTTCGGAGCATCTTTAGTCACACGGCTAAAACGGCTCGTCTGGAATCAACTGAAAGACGTCTGACGGGCCAATACTAAAGCCCGTTTAGGAGGAAAGCCCAATAAGACTCATGACGAGTTAGGGCGAACGACATGACAGCCTATAAAGGAAGGGAAGACCGCACTAAGGAAGGGATCCAGACTTAGACACACCACTCGAGGCTAGATCTAGGGTTTTATAAGTTCATAGAGACTTCGCCGTCTTGTATTCCGAGGTGTTTAGTCACTCTTTCATCCGTCGTAATCACAAACCTCGATCTATAAAACGTCTTTGTTCGCCCCGCTTCTCTCTTTAGATTGTTCTTGAACCAGTTTACCCTCAAACAATTTGGCCGTGGGGCCCGAACAAAGTAGCGTTCTGAGATCCATCATGCACGGAGATCCGAGCACCTCCGGCGACGTCGGGGAGGAGCCAAATCCACCCTCCAACCCGAGACTCCTCTTCCGCTCGACTTCATGAGCTCGGTCATGGCGCCGCCAACAGACGAGATCGAAGCAAAGCCCAACTCGCTATGCTCGTTGCGCACGCAATGGCTCCGCGGACAAACGAGTAACCCTCGACCTTTCCGGCGACAACTCTTCAACACTAACCCTACGGTTCCAGCCACCGACGCGAAGAGTTAGAACCCGAGACTCCCCGCGAAGCAGCTCAGGTCCAGATCTCACGACCATACGTGAGATAGCCAAAAACTCAACTTTCAGCGGATGAGCTCCACCATTCACAAGGTCACTAGTCTGCGCCACAAATCGAGAGCGTTCGCCTCCACCGAGCGTACCCGTTCACCAGCCGTGACCGACGTCAACTTCGAAAAAATAGAAAAGATGCGTCCCCACGGTAAACCGGTGGCTGTCCGTGGAGCATATGACAGCCTTCAACATCGCGATGGCTCGGCGCTACCCGATGATGAGAGGGATGCCGCTCTTGTCAACTGTTCGTGGAGACACTTCACGAACAAGCTTTAACCTGTTCTCGGGACTCCGGAAAACTCCATCAGCGGCCGGGAACTTTCGTTGGCGTTCAAGACCTACATCATGTTTGCAAGCGAGAAGCGGCGTCCAGCTTATGGAACCTCGCGGACGAAAGACCGAGCCTTCGCGACTTCATGGAGCGCTTCAAATCGGTCGTGTCCGGGATCGACATCCCCGACCACATCGCCATCGGCCTCGATGAACACTCGCACTGGATTCCAAGTTCGAGGACTATCGAAGCCCTTCCACGTCACTCCAAGACGCCATCGCCCGCACAACTTCATCCGCATGGAGGAAGATACCAAAGCAATCTTGGTTAAGCATGGCGTTGCAAAGACACCGATGCCTAAACCCGCTGAAGCAAAGCAGGAGCCACGCCAACACGCCCATGCCGATAAAACAATCCAAGAACGGTCTCTTGTTCGTTGTCGACGAAAACAACCGACCAGTCACGAGCTTCTCGATGCGCGCGAGCCTTGGAACGTGTACAATCGCGAGACTGCAGCCACGAAAATTTCTGCTAGTCTGCGCGCCAGCTCCACCCTACCCGCCACCTACTACGGGTGCGGATCCTCTAAAGGAGTTGACCTCACCAAGCACTGCAAATACCACGATGTCAAGGGCGACACATCTGAGTGTCGGATGGCGACGCCAATTCCTTTCAAAGGTTGAGCGGCGACTTCAAAGTCCAACCTCCAAAACCAAAGTTGGTCGAATAAGGAGAAGCGAAAGTCTGGCGGTAAAGGCGAACAGCGCCGAGAATAACAAACCCGCAGACGACGCTGACAACGACGCTTCCTCGGCGGAGGAGCAACCGGCGAATCGACGACGCGTCGAAGATCGCTTCGGCACCCCTGTCGTCGGCGATGAGGATGAGTGCCCACTGGCGACTTGCGGAACCTCCTCGCGCCAAAGGCCACAACATCGCGATGAAGTCAACTGCGCCGACCTTCGCTTTAAGCTCCTAGCCAAGTCACAACGCCTGGAAACCGCCGAGCATACCTCGTCGACCGATTCGCCACCCGATCGCGCGACCAACTCAATGCCAAGGAAACCGATTTACGCGTGCGGCTCAATCGTTCCAAGCCAACAGATCTTAGAGGCGGTTAGGCGACCAACGTCATCGACAAACCGGTGCCATCGAGCGGACGACCGAGGCGTCTGTGGACCTTCGCGTTCTTAGATATCAAACGAACGATCGCGACCCGATTGAGCGTCATCTTGGGCGGCTCGTCACCTGTGGCGACTCTGTCCGTTCAGTCAAAGATTACGGCGCAAGCAACCGCCTCGCGATGGCCTGAAGCCGCCGAGCCACACCCGATCAGCTTTTCTTCCGATGATCTGATCGAGTCCACGTCCACACAGCGATCCCTTGCTAGTCGTCCTCGAAATCGGTGAATATGATGTAACCAAAGTGCTGATCGACACAGGCAGCTCCGTCGACCTTATCTTCGAGCAACCTGGAAAGATGGGAATCGATCTCGCGTAAAACCTTCGTCGAGGGCTGACAGGTTTCAACGGTTCTTGAAACCATTCTTGGCACAATCCGTCTTCCCGTCCGGCGTGCGGCGTTACGGGGCGGTTAAATTCGCCGTGGTTAGCACCAGGCACCCTATCACGTCATCCTCGGGACTCCATGGATACACTCGATGCAAGCAATACCGTACCTACCACCGGTGCATCAAGTTCCGGGTGGGCGGAAGATCAAAGACCGCGGAGACCAGCAAGCAGCCTGCTGATAGCCACCGTCCAACTACGGCGTTCACCATCCCTCGTTAGCTGTTTCTCATCCCACCAGCTTAACCTATCCTCGGAAGGGCGAGATCCTAGAGATGCCGATAGGCGATTCCGACCCCAGCAAGACGGTACGGTAGCTTCGGCGATGCAGCAGGCACTACTCACATTCCTTAGAAATAACGTATCCACCTTTGCATGGTCCCTATCGGACATGAAAGGGATCGATCCGCTATCACAACCCACGAGCTTAATGTCGACCCGCATTCGAGCCCATCCGCGAAGCGCAAATTAGGACCGGATCGATCAAAGGCAGTGAACGAAGAAGTCGAACGACTACTCGGGGCCGGCTCGATCAGGTTCGCTACCGGAGTGGCTAGCTAACCCGGTAGTAGTCAAAGAAGAGCGGGAAGTCGGCGTGCGCATCGACTTCACCGATAACAAAGCTTGTCCGAAGGACAGCTATCCGCTACCGATTGACCGACTCGTGGAGTCAACCGCAGAAACGAGATGCTTACCTTCATGGGCGCATTCTCAGGTTACAATCAAATTATGATGCACCACGGCGACCGCGAAAACGGCCTTCATTACGGATCGAGGAACATACATTATAAAGTGATGCCCTTCGGCTGAAGAACGCCGGTAGCGACATACCAGTGCTCGTTAACCGCATGTTCGCGAACAAAGCTGGGCCAAACTATGGAGGTATACATCGGCGATATGCTAGTCAAGTCACCGCATCGCGAAAGATCATCTTAGCCATTTACGCTGAAATACTCAACAAGTGCGGAATGAAGTTAAATCCGGCCAAATGCACGTTCGAGTCTCCTCGGGCGAGTTCCTCGGCTATATCGTTACCAACGAGGCATAAAGCCAATCGAAAAATATCCGCCGTCCTCGACCTTCCTAGCCCCAAGAACAGCCGCGAAGTTCAGCGGTTAGCTGGTCGCGCCGCGCCTTAAGGTTTATCTCGGATCGACCGACAAATGTCTCCTTTTACGACCTTCTCGTGGCAATAAAAAAGTTCATTTGGGACGAGAGGTGCGAGGAGGCTTTCCAACAATTGAAGAAGTACCTCCGACCCGCCCGTTGCCAAGCCGGCGAAGACGTCCTGTCACTCTACATTCGCGGTGTCAGCGCAGTCGCGTCCTCATTAAAGAGGACCGAGGGAGCAAAGCCGATCTTACACGAGCGATGGCGACCGGAGACTCGTTATCAACCCTCGAGAAGATGGCCCTAGCAGTAAGAAGCGAGGAAGTTGCGCCCATACTTTCAGTCGCACAGTTGAGGTACTCACCGATCAGCCGCACCGTCTGCAGAACACAAACCGGGCTGGTCGCCTCACCAAGTGGGCTGTGGAACTCGGCGAGCTAGATATTACTTACAAACAAAAACCAAAAAGCTCCGCGTCGTCAAGACTTAGCAAGAGAATTCAAGAACAATCTAAAGTTGTTTGAGGGTAAACTGGTTCAAGAACAATCTAAAGAGAAGCGGAAACAAAGGCGTTTATAGATCGAGGTTTGTGATTACAGACGGATGAAAAGTGACTAAACAGCCTCGAGAATACAAGGCGGCGGTCTATGAACTTATAAAACCCTAGATCAGTGGTGTGTCTAAGTCTGGATCCCTTCCTTGATGCGGTCTTCCTTCCTTTATAGGCTGTCATGTCGTTAGCCTAACTTCGTCATGAGTCTTATTGGGCTTTCCTCTAAGCGGGCTTTAGTATTGGCGTCGGGCGTCTTCAGTTGATTCCAGACGAGCCGTTTTAGCCGTGTGACTAAAGATGCTCGAAGCCGAGTCGTTCCTTCCCTTCGGGGTACATCATCATGGTGAGTTAGGTTTCCTCGTTTGATGGGCCTTGCGGGGAGGGTAAACTCTATCTCTGATAAGTCCCCGGTTCACTTATGAGTCGCCATGACTCTGCGAACTTATAACCAGTTTGATCAAATGATGGGACCTAAGCGGCTGCGTCTGTACCGTGTGGTGAGCGGGTTTAGCTCATCAGCTGGGCGTGTCTGGTCGTGAGACTAGAGTGGTCATTGTTCGATTCGATCGTTAGTCTCGAGGGCATGTTCATCCGCCGCATAACAAATTCTAGGGCGCGTTTAGCGCCAAGATGAGGCGTTGGCCTTTAGACACGAGTTTAGTCGGTCGCGGGCGGATAGCCGCGGGTAGGACTTCACTCTTCAGAGTACTCGTGTTAGCAGCGTTGGCTTGATTGAATCGAGACTTGGTTTGATGATAACGAATTCGGTTGGCGGGAGAGTGAACGGTTTAGTCAGAATCTGGTTTAAGCGATAGTCGGGTTCGGTCGAGAAGATGAACCGATTCGATCGAGAATCTTGGTTCGGCGATAACGAATTCCAGTGGCGGGAAGATGAACCACCGCTTAAAGCCCATTAGGCCCTTTTAAGTGTAATTAATGCACTGAAGTGTGCCTAATCTTTGCTATAAATAGGCGGTTTCCCCTACTCTCTTCATTCTTCTGCATCTCGGTATTTCTTTCCTCTCCCTTCTCTACTTTCTCTCTAGATCTGTGATTAGGTAGTGAGTCTTTTAGGTATTAGTTATGTCGCCGGTGAATAGATTGTCGAGAGGAAAAGGGAAAGCCATCGAGTCCGCCATCCTGCTGAGGATACGCGGCTCGCGAAAGTCCGACGACTTTAGCTTGATTCATCGCGACGCGATGGGAACGGCGAATCGACATGTCGCGCGTCTCTTAGTTGCTGATGCACACGGTTATTTCGAAGGTGGGTCGGTTTCGATGGCGACGGACCGTTCGTCCAGCGGCTAGTCGGTCTAACAGAGGACGAGGCGGCTCCAGTAGCGGGTAGCCAGTCCGGAGAGCGATGATTCCGACTCTTACGTCCCAAGCCAACAAGAGCTATGGGAGAGCCGCGTCGATTCGACCAGATTGACTGTAGGCCGACACCATCTGGCGGGATCTTCGAAGAGTTGCCAGCCTCCCTGCAGAACCGGGACCCGTGGAAGGTCAGCGTTGGGAAGCGTGTTCGGGGCGTGCTCCACTCCACGTTCGTGAGAGGTCTCTTCGGCGCTAGGGCGGTGTGACCTACATCATTCCGTCCGCCGGCGAGGCCTTGGTCCTCGGTATTATCAATGCTTATACGAGTCATACCCGAAGACGGCTAAAGCGTGGTTCCCGATTCCTCGGTAATCACGTCGTCGTCGAGCGGGTCGCAATTAGTCAGCTAAAGATCGGCTCCATCCGTAATGCAGTCATGCTGCTCGTCATGGGTCGGACACCGATGTCTCGATGTCGGTCATGAGTTTTCGAGGCGGCGACTACCAAGCGAACCGGTAAAATCGCCCGATTACAATGTCTGACTGGTCATCCGAGGAAAGCGAAGAACTGGCGGGCATATTTTACGTCAAGCGACGAGCATGCCTTTCTGAGTCGGAAGCCGATTTTCTGTCTTGTGGAGCAAGAAGATTGGTAGAGAACGATAGTCGCCCGATTATTTTGCCGTTCTAACCCTTTTCCTCTTGTTTGGCGGTCGTCATCCGAATACGATCGCATATCCGAGGACTTCTTCGAGAGTGCAGATCATAGCCGCAGCCATCTTGGCGACTTGGCGAGTGGATACGTCGTCGGCGGGATCAATGCGAAGTCCCCTTCCTCTCTCTCTTTGTTTTACTTACTACTTTTCCAAATGTGGAATTTATATGTTACTTAACCTCTTCGTCGAGCAAACCGCCAAACCTCTTCGTCGAGCAAACCGCCAAACCCTTTACTTTCTTTACCGATCGAGTAGATGAACAAGCGCCACTTCTAACCGATCGACTAAAACGCATTCTCTTAGGTCGGGTAGATGACCCCATACCTAGAAAGAGAGAGGGGACCTCTCGCATTCGATCTGCTGACGACGTATCCACTCCTCGTCAAGTCAGGCCGAAGATGGCTGCGTGGCTATGATCTGTGCACTCGAAGAAGTCCTCTGGATATCGCGATCGTATTCGGATGACGACACGCCAACAAGAGGAAAAAGGGTTAGCAAACGGCAAAAATAACTGGGCAGCGACTATCGTTCTCTACCAATCTTCTTGCTCCACAAGACAGGAAAATCGGCTTCCAGCGACTCAGCAAAGGCATGCTCGTCCGCCTTGACGTAAAAATATGCCCGCTGCCAGTTCTTCGTTTTCCTCGGATGACCGTCGGACATTATGGCGGGCGCATTTTACCGAAAACAGACAGTTCGGTTCGGCCTTGGTAGTCGTCAGCTCCTCGAAAACTCGCACTGACATCGAGACATCGGTGTCCGCACCCATGACGAGCAGCATGACTGCATTACGGATGGAGCCGATCTTTAGCTGACTAATTGCGACCCCGCGCCTCCTGACGTACGACGTGATTAGCCGAGGAATCGGGAACCACAGTTTAGCGTCGTCTTCGAAGTATGACTCGTACAAGCATTGATAGCCGACGAGGGGACCAAGGCCTCTGCTTTCGGCGGACGGAATGATGTAGGTCACACCGCCCTCTAAGCGCCCGAAGAGACCTCTCCGAAGCGTAGTGGAGCCGTCGAACACGTTTCCCCAACGCTGACCTTCGCCCACGGGTCCGAAGCTCTGCAGGGAGCTGGCAACTCTTCAAGATCCCGCCAGGATGGTAGACGGTCGGCCTACAATCAATCAATCGGTCGGACGCTGTGCCTCTCCATAGCTCTTGTTGGCTTGGGACGTAAGAGTCGGAATCATCGCTCTCCTCGCCGGCTGGCTACCCGCTACTAGAGCCGCCTCCTCGTCCTCTGTTAGACCGACTAGCCGCGGGATTAGAACGGTCCGTGTCTTCGTCATCAGAAACTGACCCACCTTCTCGAAATAACCGGTGTGCATCAGCAAGAGACGTTGCGACATGTCGAGATTCGCCGTGTCTCGCTCGCGTCGCGATGAATCAAGCTAAAGTCGTCGGCGGACTTTCGCGAGCGCGTATCCTCAGCAGGACTGGCAGGGACTGCGATGGCTTTCCCCTTTTCCTCTCGGGACAATCTATTCACCGGCGACATAACGAATACCTAAAAGACTCCGACTACCTAATCACAGATCTAGAGAGAGAAAGTAGAGAGAAGGGAGAGGAAAGAAATACCTGAGATGCAGAGAAGAATGAAGAGAGTAGTGGGAAACCGCCTATTTATAGCAAAGATTAGGGCACACTTCCCAGTGCATTAATTACACTTAAAAGGGCCTAATTGGGCTTCTTAAGCGGTGGTTCATCTTCCCGCCTCAGCTGGAATTCGGTTATCGCCGAACCAAGATTCTGATCGAATCGGTTCATCTTCTCGCCTCGACCGGAACCCGACTATCGTTTAAACCAGATTCTGACCAAACCGGTTCACTCTCCCGCCTCAACCGGAATTCGGTTATCATCAAACCAAGTCTCTGATTCGAATCAAGCCAACGCGCGTTAACACGAGTACTCCTGAAGAGCTGAAGTCCGACCCGCACGGCTATCCGCGCTCAAGCGACCGACTAAACTCGTGTCTAAAGGCCAACGCCTCATCTTGGCGGCTAAACGCGCTCCTAGAATAGACTTGTTATGCGGGCGGATGAACATGCCCTCGGAGACTAACGACCGAATCGAACAACTGACCACGCCCTAGTCTCACGACTAGACACGCTCCAGTGATGAGCTAAACCCGTTCACCACAGACGGTACAGACGCAGCCGTTTAGGTCCCATCATTTGATCAAACCTGGTTATAAGTTCGCTTAGAGTCATGGCGACTCATAAGTGAACTGGGGGGACTTATTGTAGGAGATAGAGTTTACCCTCCCTGCAAGGCCCATCAAACGAGAAACCTAACTCACCATGATGATGTCGCGACCCTGAGAAGGGAAGGAACGACTTCGCCGGAGCATCTTTAGTCACACGGCTAAAACGGCTCGTCTGGAATCAACTGAAAGACGTCTGACGGGCCAACACTAAAGCCCGTTTAGGAGGAAAGCCCAATAAGACTCATGACGAGTTAGGGCGAACGACATGACAGCCTATAAAGGAAGGGAAGACCGCACTAAGGAAGGGATCCAGACTTAGACACACCACTCGAGCGGCTAGATCTAGGGTTTTTATAAGTTCATAGAGACTCGCCGTCTTGTATTCCTGAGGCTGTTTAGTCACTCTTTTCATCCGTCTGTAATCACAAACCTCAGATCTATAAAACGTCTTTGTTCGCCCCGCTTCTCTCTTTAGATTGTTCTTGAACCAGTTTACCCTCAAACATCCCGCGCGTCCAAACAACGACGTGGCACCTATCTTCAAGAAATTTAAAAATCCACGTGGCTTTGTAATCATTGGGCTTATTAAAGGCCCAACGGGCTTTAACGTCGGCCTGATTTTAACATTAAAAACCCGCTCTTCTTAACCGACAAAACCAAGTCGTTAGGGTTTTTACAAAAACTGTTCCTTGTTCACTTTTGTCCTTTTTTAACTGAACTTAGGCAAACCGAACCTGCAGTTTTTTTTTTTAATGGAGCAAAACAAGGATCAGGCTATGTCGGATAATAACAAGAACAAGGCTCAAGATCCAAATCCGAGAGTTGCTAGCGAAGGTTGCAGCGTTTTGCTGGACGTGAACGATGGAGACCGTCTCGTCTTCGCTCGTCTATCTGGTGGCGCGTGAGTCTTCTTCTTTCAGATTAATTCTCAACTCCTCAATTCTATTTGCTTTTTAAATTTATTTATCTCTCTCTCTCTTTGTGTTTTGATAGTGAATTAAAAATAGGGAATACGAAGTACTCGTTAAAGCCATTGATCGGAGCTCCGTTTGGATCTCTGTTCCAAGTCGAAACAGGAGAAGAAGGTTCTTTCCTCTCTCGCATTCTTCCCGTCAAAAAAGGTTTTTTTTTGGTCTTTCTCCCAAAATTTACATGAAATCATCTCTTTCCTTTTTTTTTGTATATTTATAATGTTCAGCTTTTGATGTTTTGCTGATCCTAGAAAGTAGTGGTAATAATGTTACCGAAGATTCGAGAGATAATCGCGAACTTATCGACAATAACGAAGCTCAGAACCTCACCGAAGAAGAAATTGAAGCTATGCGGAGGTTTAGAACAAGACTTAACTTGTCTCTGTCTGTGTGTTTATACATTGAATAGTTGCTAACTTCTTGTTTTAATGTGAGTAGAGAGGGTGCAAAAGGAGATGAGATTATTGAAGCACTGATTGCAAACAGCAAAACGTTTGACAAGAAGTTTCAGTTGTCTCAGGTAAATGTCTTTACTCTTTTACTTCTCTCTCTGCTTCTACTTTGACTGATCATTACTTTTTCTTGTTTAATATATATATTTTTTGGCTATTTATAGGAAAAATATAAGCTTAAGAAGCAGAAGAAATATGCACCAAAGGTGCTTCTAAGACGCCCTTTTGCTCGAAGGTATATATATCTTTTTTTTTCTGTCTCCTTTTGTTTTTCGACTTCCTTCGTTTCTCTTATTTTTGGCTCTGTTTTTATGTTTTTTTTGTCAGTATCTGTGAAGCTTATTTCAAGAAATATCCATCCAGAATCGGGTATGTATTACTTTGTTTTCCCTTCTTTTAGACAACAACCGATAGTCTTTGTTATTGATTGCCATTGTTTTTATCTTTTTCTGTTGTTGTGTTGTAGGTTCCTAAGAGTAGATGCGTTATCTCTTTTGTTAACAATGGCTAATGTCACCGCACACTCGGAAGTGCTTGTGGTGGATATGGTTGGTGGCCTTGTCACTGGTGCGGTGGCCGAAAGACTAGGAGGCACTGGTTATGTTTGCAATACACATAGAGGAGACTCTCCTTCCTCTGTGGACATCGTTAAGATGTTCAACTTTACTGACAAGGTTAAAGAGAGGATCGTGACGTCATCTATAGACGAGCTCTCATCAGCCAAAGCTGCATCTCCTGAAGAAGGAGTTTGTAGCGCTGAGATTACTATCAATGCAAGTTTCCAACCTGTTAGTCTTTGTTTTATAAACCTTGTGATTCTAACCAAAGGTTCTAATTGAAAAAAAAAAATGCAGGAATCATCTACATGTGATGTGGTAGAAGAAGAAGTATCTGTGACAGCTGATACTGTTGCAGAGAGCAAAAGTATCAAGGCACCAAAAGTTGGACGTGGAGCCAAAGCTTCAAAAGAAGCAGTACAAACGTGGAAAGAAAACGGTTTCTCTAGGTAAGTAAATATATAATACTATTATTTACTGTTTTTCTATAACAGAGATTTTGGGTTTGGGTTCATTAGTGTGGTGTCTGATTCTGCAGTTTAATAATGGCTGCACAAGACCAAGACCCATGGAGTTTAGCTAAAGATGTTTTGCCACTCCTCTCCTACTCTGCTCCCTTTGCAATATACCATCAGTATTTACAGGTATCTTTTATAAAAGATATGTTTTGGTTGTATTTTTGCATAAAAAACATAATCTCATGATGATGAAAATCTTGCAGCCTCTGGCGACGTGTATGCACAATCTTCAGCAAGGGAAGATGGCTATCAATCTGCAAATAACAGAACCGTGGCTACGCGAATATCAGGTGCTTCCATCAAGAACTCACCCTCACATGCAGATGAGCTCTTTTGGAGGCTATGTTCTTAGCGGCATCAGAATCTCCACCACTTGATTCTTATCTCCAAACCACTCATCATTCTCTTATCATTTTCAGTAACTGAGGTTCGGTGTTTGATCTTTGTATTTGTTTGTTGTTGAGATTATAGAAAACTTGCACTCCTAATGCATGTTTTCTGTTAAATCTAATAAAACATTCGTTTTTACTTTATTGACTGATACAAATATTATAAAATGCACAAACCTAAATATTCAATACCATTGTTACAGTTTCATATAGGTTATGAAACGTTACAACATACACAATATATATATTTTTTTTCTTAGTCTACTTCCTAGTAAAGAAACTTTTCAACTTCCCTTTCTCAATCCTCTCAAGAAGCTTCTTAGAACCAGGAACCTCCATCTCCGCCAACTTCTTCAGATAACCAACCGCTCCATGCGCCACCATCAGCTTCCTACACTTCCTGCTCGAACACATCGCCGCCAAACAAGAAACCGCGTACTTCTTAGCCGAGTTGCTCGGACTAGGCTCAAGCAACATCACAAGACTCGTCACGCTCTTCTCATCTCTCTTCACTTCTCTGCAGTTCCTCGGAACCGCGACAAGACTCGCTATAGCCTGAGCAGCAACCTCTCTAGCTCCACCTCCTTTCGCCTCCAGCATTCTCACCAGCAGAGGGATACAACCCGACTCGCCGATCATTCTCTTGGTCTCATTCGACGTAGACATTCTGCAGATAGTCGACGCAGCCGCTTGCTGAGCTCCTACCGATCCTGCTTTGAGTACATGGACCAAACTCGGGACTATGTTGACGTAAGTCTCGTTAGGAACAGAGTTAACGAGGTTACGAACCGCCGCGACTCCTGGTTCTTGAGGGAGAGGTGAATCTAAGTACGCGAGCAGAGTTTGAACACCGTTCTCGGACACAACCGATCTTCTGAGAGCTTCGTTGCTGGAGGTGAGATTCTGAAGACACTCGGCTGCGTACTCTTTAGACCCCAGCAAGATCCCATGGTTGAGTATATTGATCATCGCTCTAACGATACCTTCTTCCGCAAGGTTATGTCTCACTTCGGGAACAGAGGAGATGTTTTTGAGTGTACAAGCGGAAGCGGCTTGAGAAACAGAGTCCCCTGTTTTGCAGATCTCGATCAACGGACTTACTCCTCCGTGGCCAACGATGGCACGTGACGTCTCCGATGAGAACGACAATCTTTGTAACGAGATGACTGCTTTCTCTTTGGCTGTTGGACTTCCGGATTCGAGGAGTCTGATCAGCGGAGGCAACGCGTTCTCTGAGACGATCCAGCTCTCGCATCCTCCTGATTCAGCTAAAGAGCAGATCACACTCGCAGCGTTCTCCCTGGCGCTAGGAGACGACGTCAGAAGGTGAACCAGAGACGCGACGTTGGTCCGATTTAGAGCGGTTATAACCGCTCTCTCGTCGTCTTTCATCACCTCCACGAGCTGCTCCAGAGCCTTTCGTTTCGACTCCAAATGACCTATCTGAAGCCGAGCGAGCAGCTCTCTGACGCTGAACGTTTCTTCCGAGTCTTGTAATGGCTGCTGCGGAGGAGTGACTTCGCTTAGGACGCCTGTTTTCATCAGCAGTCCACAGTCTTTCAAGGTGAGATCGAGTTTCGAAGAGAGAGAGTCGAGGTCGCTCTGCATCTTGAGTTTCCCTTCTTCTTGCTTCTCTTGCACGCATACGAGCTCGACGGCTTCTTTTAAAGTTTGTAGAACGGCTTGGAGCTGCTCTCTGCAGAGAGTGTTTTTGGAGAAGCAAGGGTGGCTAGAGAGATCTGAGAGACATGTGGGTATCTTCTCTAGCCTCGAGATGATCACTCTCCACCTGGTGGTGAAGCCTTTGGCTGTTCTTGCTTTGGACAGAGCGGTAGGGACAAGCTCTAGTGCCTGTTGTAACAAATCTTCAACTGTTTGATTCTCCTCCACCATGATCACACACACAAACCTTGAGCTCTGTTTCACAAAAGAAGGAATAAAGTTTAAGTAAAGAGAGCAGAAAGTGATAAAGGAGAGTAGTTGAATGAGTGATGAACAAGTTGGTAGATATGTTATAAATAAAGGACACGGATTTAATAACAAAACAAAAAGAAAGAGTTCTTGAGAATCTTGAAAATGATTCACAGCAAAGCTTTCGATATATTTGCTGGAAAACAAAACTCTACCAGACAAAAAAAAAATTTAACAAGTCATTTTCTTTCTAGCTTCCTTTACTTCGTCGGTGTGAACATTAATTGCTATAAAAGCCAAATGATGATATGATAATAAATAAATGGAAGCATCATCCATCATCTTAATTATTATATGAGAAATTGTTTAAATGAAAGTTATGGAATATTGAGAAAAGGACAAGAATACCCTTCTGAAGAACAATACTGAGAGAGATCCAAACACAAGATTGAAAGATTAAGCTGGTTTTAGAAGGAAAGAGAGAAAGACTTTGTTTCAAAGAGAAGATGTGAGTCTCTGTCAACAAATCGTATGCTTAAAATTTTCATAAAGAGCATGAACCAAACTCCACTAACACACTACACATAAGTTTGGTGACAAATCCACAACTTGTCTTTACTGCAAGTAAAGATTAAAAAAACTTTTTGTTTTCCTTAAAGATTGAAACCTAGAGCAGTTATCTTTGAGATTAAACAATAGTTACCTGGAAACAAAGATCTATGCTTGAGCTTCTGGGTTTGTCAAGCAAATGTTGTTGAAGAAGAACTTTGAATTTCAAAACTGATTCGAAAACAAAAGTTTGCTTCTCGAAAATTTCGAGATATAATAACGAGTCTTCAGAGACTCTCTTTCGGACAGAAGCTGTGTCTCAGTCGTTTATAGTCAGCTTTAGATTTGTTCTGTCAGAAAAAAAAAAACATAACGCATGACTTTTCTTATCGTATCGCGAGATTTTTCAAATTTCCACTATCAAACGGCTCTAGTAGGACCTGATCGAACGGTCGGGACAACGATTGAAATTTGAAATAGCTATAGTGATTAGCTGACGTGGATATGTATCTGGTCTTCTCGGGAGCTTCACGTGTGCGGAAAGTGAGCTAAGTTGATAGAACTACCCTTGCGTGGTCGATAAAATAACGAGAATGCCATTGGCTTTAGCATCGACTTTTGAGGCCCAGAAAGGAGAAAGTGTCGAGGCGCGTGAGGCTTGTGGGCCTTGTTAACGTGCATGAAACGGCACGCACTTGTCTGCTGATACTGTTGGAGAGAGCGTCGGGGGTTGTGATTTTAATTAATGTATCATTAAGGTCACTAATATTAACTCTTTATCAGCTGATCATCAAGCTCAATTTTTAATCATTTTATGTAAAAACAACACGATCGAAATAATTTAGCAGTGAGCCATTTCTTATCATTCATCAATCCACTATACCCATTTCAATATAATATTTTCTTATATTAATTTATTAAAAATATGTGAATTTAGAACATTATAAAATGTTTTTTTAATAATTTGTTGTCAATACACGCGGACAAGTTGTACTTGTGATGTTTTTGCCATTCTCCATAACAACAACAAAAACAAGACTTTGGTTTTGAAGAAATAGCATTCTGATTGTTGTTTTCTGGTTTGAAGCAGCATGTGCACGCTCTTTATGCATTAAACGACGCAAAGGCCAGTCTGATTATATAATTTTGCTCTTACCTCAATGGAATCATGGGCATATACGATTGATCATCATAAGTAAAGCTTAATCCTATAGTCTTTTTGACTTGCTCTACTTTAATTTTATCAGTTAGTCATTTTATAATCCAATTCAATCTTTTGGTTGGTTCATACACAGTTTCGAGAGAAAGAGAAAGAAGGAAGATGATCTTGACGCACACCATCCTAGGGGAAGTTGCGTGTATGAAGCTTAGGTGGCAGCTAAGTCCAGGCATCTTCACTGGACGGACGACCGAAGTGTTTTGTTTATGTTTTGGTCGTCAGAAGAATAGTTTAATTTAATACTAATACTGATGAAGGTTGACATTGCCGCAACTTTACACGAGTCATGAAAAGTTACTGTATCGATTTCAAAATCATTGCGCTTCAGAACTCCTTACAATATTCTTCATATTCGATTGGCTTACAGAGACGAAGACCGATATTCAGGTCAGATATAATAAGTATACTTATAAAATAGCGAACTTATGCTTAACTCCAAGATCCATGCTTAATAAATTAAGTCATCAACAAGTAAGGTTTTAATAGCTCAAAAAATTCATCCAAAATTCATAAAAGGAAATTACGAAGGAAGAAGTAACTAAAAGAAAAGATACAGCTAAGCGAGAGGGTGGAGAGTCTAAATCTTGTTCACTTTTTCCTGAAAAACCTTCAGTGAGCTTTGCCTTTCCTCCTGTGGGTTGGCTCAGCACAGTCTGGCAGTTTCCACACACCACAACCGTCTGCGAGTGGCTGAACACCGTCGTACTGCAACAAACCCGACCCACCATTCATCACAAATTACAGAGTATATAACATGGACAACATATTCAAAATAAACGAGTTCCAAAGGTTAAAGATTTTTTTTTTTTACAAAGCTTACATGTTAAAGCAGCCTTGGCACTTCACATCCTCTACATTAACCAATGAGAACAAAACTCAAAACTCAATCCACAACAATTCTAAAACATCAAAAGGTTCCAAAACTTTGAATCAATAGAGAAGAATTACCATGAAAAGGAGTTAGGGGACTGAACAAGACACTTGAGCTTGTGCTTCCTCTTCTCAAGCTCAGCGGGTTCATCAGATCAATATCATTTTGAAGAACCTAACCAAGTTTTTAACTATCTACCAACCAAATCATGAAACCCTACTTCAAAGATCAAACAAATCCTAAGAATTGCAGTCAGAGAAGAGACTGAAGATGGAGAACTAACCATCTTCTTTAGCTTCTAAGCCATCAGACCAAAATGTTTTCCAAACTTGTAAACCCTAACTAGAGCAACGCCTTCATAAACCGACCTAGAGATGGTTTCCTCAGGGGCGTGGGTTCGAACTCCGCTCCAAACTAATTTATTTTTACTTTCTGAACTATATACATACGGCCCATTATACATAAAACTAGTAGATAAGGCCTATTACGTTTACCGATGAATTGATCCACATGTTAAAAATGACTCATCCGCATCGTAACCGTTGAGTTAAAGAGGAACAGCAAATATCGACGGACGAGGTTGGGTCCTAGTCTCCAGCAAACCAAAGAACACAGAGAAGAAAGAAACAAGCTGAATGGGATGATCTTTTGTTTCCTAATCTCTTCTGTAAAAAACTGAGGAATTTTCTGTGTGTGTTGCAAACAAAACCTTTCAAATGGAAGCGTATAAGCAATGGGTATGGAGAAACAGAGAGTATGTTCATTCCATAGGATCTCTTGCCAACGTAAGAAGATTCAATTACTCTCTCGGCTCCTTAATTTTCTCTCTGATTTCTAGAATTTTATGAACTGTTGCTTGAGGAGAGTAGTGTTTAGATATATATACAGTGCAATCTGAGATCGAACCGTTTTAGGAAAAGTTGAATTAGGTTAGTGGAGTTGATGCGATTGGCTTGTTAAAAAGTTTTGTTGACTATGATTATTAATCGGGTGTGTGTGTATGTGCAGGGATTGACATGGCTGCTTCCTGAGAAGTTTTCAGCTTCAGAGATTGGACCAGAAGCAGGTTTTTTGTTGATTCTTTTGGTAACACCATTTTTTAAAAAAGTTTTATTACTGCTTTCGCTCTTACAAACTCTCATCTACTACTCTTGTTTAGCTCCTTTTAAGTGTCTGTTGGTCTCTCTTGTGCTTTTGAGAAATCCCGAAGTGTGATTTTCTGGTAATCTCTGTTGCCGCAGTTACTGCTTTTCTAGGCATATTCACAACCATCAACGAACACATCATTGAAACTCTTCCAACCGCCCCTCCTCATGTTGTTGGACCTTCAGGGACTGATTCGTCGTCATCCCTTTCTTATCCCCTCCTCATCTCCATCCTCAAGGACTTGGAAACCGTTGTGGAAGTGGCAGCTGAACACTTCTATGGTGGAGACAAAAAATGGAACTTTATCATTGCAACTGAAGCTCTGAAGTAAGTTTTGTTTTCTTCTGATTCACTTGGATGGATACAGCATTTCTTAGCATGGTAAAATGTGGATTTTTTTTTTCAGGGCTCTTATTAGATTAGCCTTGTTTCGGAATACTGGATATAAGATGCTTCTTCATGGTGGGGAAACACCTAATGATGATGACAAAGATCCTAACCAACCCGAGCTTCAGCAAAACAGAGCTGGTAACTTGGATAGGAATCATCGTTTTGGAAACCAGCAGAATCTTTATAATCCATGGAACTCGGAAGGACGGGCAATGTCTGCTCTAAATTCATTTGGTCAGAATGCAAGAACAACAACAACAACGACAACAACATCTTCTACCTCTGGTTGGTCACGGAGGATTCAACACCAGCAAGCAGTTATAGAGCAGCCTGCAGTGATCAATGAGAAGCGAACAACAACTCTCTCCGAGCTACTCTCTGAGAAGGGTGTTAAAGGAGCTTTGTTTGTAATGGGTGAGGTTCTTTTCATAACGAGACCGCTCATCTACGTTCTCTTCATCAGAAGATATGGAATCAGGTCTTGGATTCCTTGGGCTATATCTCTCTCTGTGGACACACTGGGAATGGGGGTTCTTTCAAATCTTAGGTTGTGGGGAGAGCAGAGCAAGCAAATGCATTTCTCCCAACCTGAAAGGGACGAGGTTAGACATATCTAGAAGAACCTCAATTACATTAGATTTCAGAACCGGTTTCACTTAAATTCCTTGATTTTTTGTCTGTTCAGCTTAGGAGAAGGAAGCTGCTATGGGCATTGTACCTCATGAGAGATCCATTCTTCACCAAGTACACAAGGTGAGTGTGGGAAGGAAAGTTAACATGATGTATCTCTGTTCTGTTTTGGTTATTGTTAAATAATAAACCGATATGCTTTTCCGGTGACTGCAGGCAGAAGCTGGAAAGCTCTCAGAAGAGGGTGGAACCAGTTCCATTGATCGGCTTCCTCACAGGTTTTTTGCTTTCAAAAGATTTTATTACATTCACAAGATCATTGACTTTCTTACATTGTAATCTCCTTGGAAATTTCCAGAGAAAATTGTGGAGCTTTTGGTGGGAGCTCAGTCACGGTACACTTACATATCAGGATCTTGAGGCCATTGAAGACTCCGTGCAGAGATTCGTAGGGAATGTTATAAGTCTTTGTAAGAAGTTGCGTTTATTATTGAAGTTAGGACCAGACAATCACATAAAGATTTAGTTTGATGATGAGCTGTTTTATGTCTAAACAATGGACCCATACACAAAAAAAAAGAAACAAAGGTGGAAGTAGAACATAACATCAACCTTTTTAGTATGAGATCGATCACACGTTACAAGGTGGAAACATCAGGTTCATTACAACTTGTTGGACGTAGAGTGTTGTTTATTCAAAATGATTTTCTGCTGACGTGATGCCTATGCTTATCGATAGGTAGGTAGGCAATAGTTGGTGGGGGCTAAACCGGCTTAACCGGTGTTATGTCTGCATTTTTTTTATCGGGTTTACTTCTGATCCGGTCCGTTCATTTATAATCAAAAGTGGGCAGAGGGTGTGGTGGGGTCCAATAATTGGGCCTTTGCCCCCTCAACATTGTGTGGTGTGACCAGCACTGGAGAGTAGGGTCCAGTTCAGGCCCTCTTTAACCCGTTTTCGTTTTAGCCTTATCTTTTCTTGTGGTAGGTCCCGTTTTCTGTTCATGTGTTTGGTAATGGTTCAAACCGGTTTAGATTTCAATAGTTTTCAAAGATTATATGAATCATATTGAAAGCGAAACTAGTTTTGATTTTGTACTGTTCCAACTCTACTCTTCTTCCATCATACTTGTTTTATTTTTATTTTGTATTTGTATTATTATCCGGTTTTAGTTATTCATATATATACACAGGATTAACCGGTCTAGTGAAAAGGACGATAGGATTTGGGAATCCAGGAAAGGATTATTCCAAAGACACTTGATAAGCTTCTTTTTTTTTTTGGGTGGAGCAGCCTTGTGACCTACATGAATGGGGTCCAACCCCAAGTATGGGCGTTTAGCTTTTTCTATAAAGAAATCTTTTTGTCCTACCCAATAAAAATTCAACGGTTATAAAAAAGGTAATTCTGACGGCTTAAATCGAAATTATCGATGATAAATTTATGATAAGCAAATTAATTTACTGTGTAATGTTCTGCCTGTTCGGATTCCTGATTCTTTGTGGTTTAATTAGTAACCAAAGTTGATATAAATAAAATGTATTGGTTTTGATGTAGGTTGGCTTCTGTTCAGCTAGTAAAACCTCATTGGGAAAATTAATTAACTTATAGATTTACAGCCATTTTCTAAACAGTAAGAACTTATTTAGTTGTGAAATAAAGTTACTGGACCCCAGTGGACAGATGGTCCCATAAAAAAACTGATAGAAGATGGAACAATTGAACGGGATCGATCCACGTGGTAGTATCCTACTGGCTCGGAAAAGCCCAATCCAATAAATCAGAACCGTTGATGGTTTTCACGGAACAAATGACGAGTCAGTATTCTCACCGTCTTTCTTGCTATATATAGACGAGTCACATTTACTATCTCCTTCGACGTGTAACGCCGTTAAAACGATTCCTTCCCAGAGTATCCGCTTCTTTTACAAAATCATTCGTCGTTATCTCCACCGTCTGTTTTTTTATCTTTTTCCTTCCGCTATATTTTCAATGGCGACGATTAAGAAGCACGAAGATGAACGCGTGAGAGCCGTTGATCTAAGCGTGCAAACCTTTGAAGTAAACAACAACGCAGCGAGCCTCGAGCCCAAGACGGAGCCGTCGTCGTTAGAGTCTCCGTCTCTGTCTGTTTCAATGTCTTTAGCTCCACCGTCTTCGTCGTCGACGATGAGACCGCCATTGAAGAGAGCTTCGACTAAAGACCGTCACACCAAGGTCGAAGGTAGAGGGAGGAGGATACGGATGCCCGCCACGTGTGCGGCTAGGATATTTCAACTGACGAGAGAGCTCGGTCACAAATCCGACGGCGAGACGATTCGGTGGCTGCTGGAGAACGCCGAGCCGGCTATCATCGCCGCCACGGGTACGGGAACGGTTCCGGCCATCGCTATGTCGGTCAACGGGACGTTGAAGATCCCGACGACGACGAACGCTGACTCCGACCCGGGAGATAACCCGGCGAAGAAGAGACGTAAGAGACCTTCCAACAGTGAGTATATAGACATAAACGAAGCGGTCTCGGTTTCGGTTTCTTCCGGTTTAGCACCGATTTCATCCGGTTTAGCTCCAATTTCATCCGGTTTAGCTTCGGTATCTACAGTCTCTCAACAAACGCTGCCGCAGGGGATGATTCCGATGTGGGCGATTCCATCGAACGCGGTGATTCCGACCGTCGGAGCTTTCTTCCTTGTCCCACACGTCGCCGGTCCGACGAACCAGCCTCAGATGCTAGCTTTCCCGGCTGCTGCTCCGCCTTCGTCTTACGTCGCCGCCGTTCAGCAGGCTTCTTCGATGGCTAGACCACCCTTTCCTCGAGTTCCAGACGTTACCGGTTCGGCTCCATCGAGCTCAAGCTCCGGCGTAACGAACGGTGGTTCTTCTTCGTCGACGACGAACATGCTAAGAGACTTCTCGCTAGAGATTTACGAGAAGCAAGAGCTTCACCAGTTCATGTCCACCACCACCACAGCACGGTCATCGAACCACTGACGTGATCATCATCACCGGAGGGGGAGAGAAAAGGGCACGTGAGGAGGGGGGAGGAAGTAAAGACGCGCACGTGTTAAGTGGGCCTTGTTTTTAGGCATTAGATGGGGTCCACGTCGTTGGTGGGTCAACACGCACAAAAATCAAAAAGCAGAGAGAGAGGGAGGGAGGGGGGGCTCTCTGGCGAGTGGGGAGGAGGGAGGGAGAGTGGGCCACACAAGCTCCCACCTTACGCATTACTTCCGAGGCGGCCAGGTTGGGTGTGGTCCCGGTTTCGGTAGGGCTACGTGGTCCGTTTCGGTGGGCCTCCCTCACCTCACCACTTTGTCTTGACTTTTTGGACTTTGTTTTGTCGCTTTTTTCGTAAATATTTATAATATTGCCACAACAAGATTTTATTGAAAGCCAAAGCCCTGTATGTAATAATAATATCAAGTCATGGACCACCCAACAACAATTGTGATGATAGTAATATTTTCATTTTAATCGAATTATAATACTTCTTTTCTATAATTGTTAAAGCATTACTTTTTTAGATAATTCGTTTTTAGAAGTGTTAAAGCTTTACTTTATTATTCCTTTTTGAATTTTCCATAAAGTCTCGTCCGTGTATGGTATTGGCGGGGCCAAGTAGCTTGCTTGTACCACTAATACGGCTCCGTCTCGTGGGACCTAATCCTTTCCACTCAAGGACACGAGTTGGTCACCACCACCAGAGTTTAAAGCTAGGACAAACAAAAACAACAGGCTGGCGTGGGTCCTAGTTCTGGCCATCAGATATTTACCGTTCATTGCGTACTCTCTCATCTTGTCCTGGCCGTTGATTTTATTACTTATACTTCAATGGTTGATACTTGATTATTATATTTCGCTCACGTCTCAACGCCAGATTTACTACGATAAGATCATTTATTAATGTCTGATAAGAGCCTGGTTGCTAATTAACCCATGATTCTGACAGTTCATCACCATTATATATGTGTGTTTTAGTTATAAAAGAAATTAAATTTATTTTGGTTTTGAAAGAAAACACGGTGTAAATGAATTATTGGAGGCCCAAACCAACTTGGTGGATGGGGAAAAAGTTCCAGAAGAGTTGGCTATTGGAGTCCCCACGTGGACTGGACATGTCGCTCTCTTCTTTTATTTCAGTGGACCTCTTTCTTTTTTTTAGTGAAGCTTAGCCTGAAATTTAACCAAAGTAAAATCGATCCAAAGTCCAAACTATAAAATCTAAAAACAAAAAGGGAAACGTGTGCTTTATTGCTAGCTTGACATGGAATAATTAAGCCCACAGAAATAAAAATAACAAACAAGTGGTATGTCCGTATGTGCTTAGATACCCATTTAGGTCCAATAAAAACAAAGAAAACTAACCTTTAGGGATAAAATATTTAAGGCCCATTTATTTTTCAAGCCCAACTACACTTAACAGCACCAATCTTAGCGTATCCACTTTCGACTTACGTTCCCAGTCGATATAAAAATAGTAATAAATTTTCTAACACACGCTATTATATTGGTATGTCGGCCTAATACATCCGGGGTTGACAAGGACTTCCAAATTGCAAATTCCAGATACAAACTATTTTATTTCACCGGCTTTATCTTCCTTTTTTGGGCTTTAGTTTCAGATCATGTAATATCTCTTTTGGTTTTAGTATAGATATGTTCTAGATAAACTCTTGTTCTGAGTAGCCTCTATCTGTAATTGTTACCTTTTCTGCTATTTTAGGGGGTTATATATGTATTATCTGAATAATGATTGCATCTCTATCAGTGGTTTTCATCTATTTAAAATATTTCGGCCAAACCTTCAATCTCAAATTGTTGTCAATAGTTTAATTATATTCATTGCGTAGTGTTTTCACACTGTTGAGAATAAAAAGCCCAGGTGGGGGAAAGCTGACGCAAGCATGGTTTCTATACTTTACAGTGAAATAAACGAATTATAAATAGACAGCGAGAATCAGAAGATGGAATAACAACCGTCGGATGAAACATCATAAGGCGGTGCACAGCACGCTCTCTGGTCCCCCCTACGCATGACGTGAATCTCATCCACCCCACGTGACCGACATTTGTCGACATCTCAACTGGGAAGCGTGGCCAAATCAAATCTCTTCCTCCAGAGTCTCCAATAAGCTTATTTCTGCTAAGCCTCTTTATCCGACATTTTTAATCTTAATCACATTAATCCATTGATCATATATACTCTTTAACTACTCTACATTAAATAGCCGAATATAAAGTAACAAAAATAAAAATAAAAGGTTCTACTTGGCTAATTAATATTTGTTATTGAGTTTAGTATATGCTCTAGATTATCAATGAATAAAGAGAACCATTGGGTTCAAATGAAAATGTCATAAATACATGTGCAAATGCGTTGAGCCTATTGCATATAATTCCCCCCTTAAATCACGCGTTTTGCATAAAGTTAAGCAACTAGTATTATTTCTTTCTATTGCAATTTGTTTGTTTGGTAAATAGAAAAAACTAATATTGATTTGTTTAATTCGTAAGAAAACGGTGTTTTACATTAGAAATTTAATGGTTAAGCGGAGTCCAGTGGCATTTAAGTACTCTTATCTACTCTAATTGTTGTTTGTGTTAGCTGGTCAACAGACAAATTCTTAAACGCGCAGGAAGAAAATGGCCATTAGCATAATACGTACCTGGTGGTGGTTGCTCTACTTTGAGTTAGCTGGATATTGATTTTATAAGTTCTGAGAACATGTACGAAGAGAAGCTCAATTCAAAATATATGAATTTCACGTGTATGTGAATCCCTTCTTCTAACTACTCATCCACCGGTTTTTCCTGGTACCTAGTAGCGTGGTTACACTGCCTAGATGCATGAGTCGATATCTATTATGGTCTTTTACTCTTTTACATTCAGTGTTTAAGAAAAAAAAAAAATCTTATGTGAAACTGGACGAAGACACCAATAAAATCAGTCTATGATACCGACCAACGTTAAACAATTGGGATACGATATTCGTCGAAACATAGGAATACACCAAAACTACATTTTACATTATGCTACAATTTTGAGTAAGCTAAAGTGCATATATGGACACTGGTTCATTCAAACATTTACTTAGTGTGGTAATAGTATATTCATCATTTATGAACCATATATGATTCTGTTACAGCTTAAAAGATCATTATCAACCAGGTTTTAGATAATATTATTCTGTGATTCTAGGTTTGTGTGTTTAAAGTAATATAATAGTTTTATTTTTTGAATGGTGATAATAGTAATAAAAATTTCTGTATGTATCAATGTATCTATATGTTTTCGTAACTATTAAACCTGCACCGCACTGCAGTTATTCCGTAATTGTCCCGTTACCATTCAGACTCTTATTTGAATGTGATATCAGAGTGCAATACATCTTTGTTGAGCAGGAAAAATGATTTAAAAGTTTTCTTTTCTTTTGCATATTTATCTGTGCACATAAATTGTTTTACCAGTGTCTCAGTTATTTTTTCAGCTACTTAGGGCACCCCCATTGAGAGTTCAATTGGGGGGGTTCACACCCTTCCCAAAAAAAAAAAATTTAAAATAATCTAAAAGTTTTGAACCTGCATAGAAAAAGTTCACTGGGTGAACCAGGTTATGCGTGGACCGTGATTGGTTTTTTAATTTTTTAATCAAACGAAAAAAATAAAAAAATAATAATAAAAAATTAAAATGGTGAATCCCGTGTGGGGTTCACCAATGGAGATGCTCTTAAAGAAATGCGTCGTGGCAATGCCAACCGCTTTCAGAACATTGGTTTATTCTGCTCGAAGAAAATCAATCTCTAAAGAAGAAGTAATTAAGGAAACAATGCTGAGGGATCACAATCATAGAATAAACATCAACATGTTAATTTGATTTTTTTTTGTTAATTTGAAGTTCTACAAACATATAGAACTGTAGTTTCTCAAAAAACTAATCAAACAAATGTTCTACAGCTAAATAAAAATAACGAAGATTCTATGTCGATATTAAAAATAATATGGTCTAAATCTTGTAAAAGTAACAAAGATCATGCTTAAATAAATTTTGGATAACTTTCTTAGTCTGGATTGGTTTTTTAATCACAAAGTATGCTATTGATTCATCTGAAAGCTGTATATCCATTATTGGCAAAATGCATGTGGGACTTTCACCGAACCGAATAAAAAGAGAAACCAAACTGAAATCACAAGGATTGTTAGCAACAGTAGAAAACGAACGGAGTAGGTTTCTGGACAAGATGGGGAATCTGTCCCTTTTCTAGGAGAGTATATAACATAATTTCAACACCTAAATAGGTAAATATATATAAGGAATGTGAATATAAAGGAACAAAAAATAGATTTAACCTAAAAGAGGAAGTAAAAAGAGGTTAAAAGAGGTAAGAAAAGTTGTTGCTGTATTGTATTGAATTTTTATATTTATTTCCGGTGGGTCACATCGAGACCAAAGTGTGGAGCACGATTTATCTTTGGAGTTGTAATAAATAATAATTATATTTTTGTCTCGGGGGTTTTCGATTGGAGCATGAGAAAAAGTAGGAGGTGCGTTTTCGAATTATCATTGGCTCTCCTTTGTACCTGACTGTACGGACGACGTTGATGTATTTCTAATATTCTACGCCCTATTTTCTTCATTTTTACAATACTGTTTTTTTTTTATTATGTAATCCAAATTGGTTTGAATTATTACATAAGTTAATGCAAAAGCAGAACAAAGACAGACAATTAACTCTTTGGGTCAATGAACCGAATATACATGAGTTTGAGATAAATTAGGTAAACAGACAATTTTTTAAATTAATTTGCGAATCATGCATTAGAGAGAGTCTCATTTACCGCTATACCCCTATATGAAGGCGACAAGAATTACAGCTTCGACCAGTAACTGGTTTGTAACTATATGTCGGTTTGAAAAATATTTAAAGCTAATGTGTTTTGATAGTTGTGGTTATGTGAGAGCCACGTCCTTTGTAATGATAGTTTGAGAAATGAGAGGCGAGAAGCAACGGTGTCTAAAGTTTTAACCACTCGTCCTTACTACTACACACTTTTCTATATATATACAGTTCTATTGAAGCATTATTGTTCCACTCAAACCGTTCCCGTGTAAGTCGCAGATAAGATTCATTGAGTGAATGGGAGGACGCGGTACAATCATGGTCACGTATTGTATATCTCACCGTGTTTTGGTTGAGAATTGTGAATCTAAGAATCGTGACACTGAAAGTACATCGTCTTCTTGTTTTCTTCAATATCGATGGGTCGTGAGTGATCGGGTATTGGATGTGTTGAAATTTGTTTTGTTTTCGTGCAATTTATCCAGGTAAGTCATAAAAACTTCTACGCCCTACTGGAGAATTAGTAGTCTTTTAGTCAAATATGTGTAGGATAGGGTTTCGTTGTTTCATAGTTGCTGCTATTCGGAAAGATGCATTTTGTTTCTAGTATTTTGCAGAGTCGATTGTGTTACTTTCGAAAGAGAAAAGGGTTGGGAGACGTAGCCATGGGGGTGAAAGAATTTTAGGTATCGTCGCCGTGAATTAGTACTTAAGCGAGGTTTTGGATAAGTGGCTGTCCCAAAATTAGGAATTTGGTCTTGCGATGGGTCGTGTTGTGATGATACTAATTTCGGTGACATCTACGAAGATTGACAGATTATCTGGATTATTGATGGACATGGGCCAAATTTAAAATGGTAGACCGAGCGTCAAATTTAATATGATCTGAACCTCTAATATGGGCTGAATAAATTATGGATCTTGATTATACTATGACCAATGGGGCCAAATAAATATACATATGGCCTTGTATTTATTTGAATATTGCGACTGAAGTGAAGATTATAAGGGTCAATGAACCGAATATTTCGACAGACGATTGAAGATGTAGATATGCAGAATGTAAACTATCCTCCAAATATTAAGGACAAGAGGATAATAATTGTTTTATCTGGATCTTATAGTCATAAGCGAACAAGGTTCACGGGTGTTCTGAAGGACTTAAAACGAATGGAGTTTGCATAGGTTGCATAATTAATTCTGAAGGTGGAAGGGGAAAACATCGTGTATAGTTCATACTTGTTTAAGATAGGATTTTAAATCCCGTTAAAATTCCACTAGGATGATTTGTTGGAAGATGTTGGGAGATGTGACTAGGATGTAATGTCGGTTTAAGAGGAGAAGCTTGAAAGGACTGAAATGACGGATGTGGTTTGAAATGAGACACATCGTTACAGAGATAAAGAAATTTGACTTGCATAGCAACTATAATTAGTTCAGATTTGATGACGAATAATATGGTAAAGCAAACAAAAGAAATAGCTTTAAATGCGTATATGTATCCGGATATGGGTTAAACATGATATATTTCTAGCGGATAGTAGAGCTTTGTTAGTGGATATTATTGGGCGACAAACCTATTGTTTACATGTTATCGGTCATACTAATTGAACAAGACACAATCATTGTTATTTGTATATGTTTACATGCCTGATTGTAAGTGTACAAAAATTGTAGGGATGCCCAAAAAAGAACAAAGCGCATTGATTTATGTGAAGTAAGGTCGATGATTGATTGTGCGTAATGGAGGGATGGTGTTGAGACTTAGACGGTTATCAAAAGCGACAGTTGTCCACCACAGGCCACTTATATGGTTTTGTTATCTGTAGGATGAAAATATGTAGATATGACCATGCTTGCGAAGTTATTAACGGTAGCTTCGTTTCAAACAAGCATAATAAATATCAAGAACAGTGCAAGGGTGTAATAGTGGCCGTCGATATTTGGTGGAATAAGAGGTGGAGATTAACTGGAGTGTTGTAACAAAAGAGAGAAATTCTAAAAATCAAATTTTTACCCACTTGTAGTAGGTGTCAGATAAACAGTGAGACCGACATAACCCCTAGATAAGTAAAGGCAAGTAGCATTTATTGAAGCAATAATACTGGTGTATAAGTGTATATATCGAAGGAATATCTTTGACAAGTTGCTATAAAGAGGGTAATCCACGGACCTTGTTTTCTTGTATAAGCAAACCATCATCGAATTAAGTAAAAGAGCTCGAGGAAATTGAAGGGAAGAGGTTAGTGAGTCAAAACTTTGCTTATCATATGTATGATGTGATTTTATGTAGATAATTCTTTAATCAAACAATTCATAATTTGATCAACAGATGGGGGTGATAGTCCGAGTAGTTACCGGCCAGTGGGAGAAGCGGGCCAACGGAGAGTGGAGGTTCTTGAATGATACTGTTGGGACGAACAGTTTATACTGGCCCGTACCAACGACTCAGTCGACACTCTTGACTCTCTTGTGCGTCCTGAGTTCAACATACCCCCTGAGAATGCGATGGTCCTCACTTACAAATTGCCTGCCTGTATGCTACTTCCGGAGACAGGTCATAGTCAACCAACCAACATTACCACAAATCATGATGTGGAGGTTATGATGGGTGTTCATGAGTGAGCTAATGAATTGACCCTGTGCGTAGTTTATGGTGCTTTGAATGTGGCGTATCAGTTTATCTGCAGGAGCCCATTCAAAATAGGGGAGAGACTCTTTCTTGGTGTTGGTGTAACGGAAGAGCAACATAAGGCTGAAATGCTCGGTAAATAAAATTTATAGAAATATTTATTGCAGTAGCCGTTTTTAAAAATAATTGCTAACACGGTATGTTCCACTTTTGATATTTTATTGAATAAGCGGCATTATCGGTGGGAGAATTTGTGTGTCTGGAGTGGTCTTGCGGAAATCTGCAGCGAAGAACAGCTTGTACTCGTTTATCGAGTATCATTTGAACCATAAAGCAAAAGAAGAAGATGACGAACTCATGAATAATCGTGGGGACTTTGGCCGTGAAGTGCGTCATAGGGTGACACCGGTGCATGACAGTGATGAAATTTACAAATAAGTTTTAAAATAATAGCTTCCAAACCCAAAAGATTCAACTAATTCCATTTTCCATGCGGAGAAGTTATTGGTCGTCTCCCTCAAACCGTGTCGTGACACTCATCCCACATATCCGGTGGGGGGTGACAATGATGTGAGCGAGCCGACATTCATGCAATCTGGTTGGGGCGAAGCAACAATGGGACCAGGATATTGGGAGACCATGATAGATCGTGGGTTTGCGGTGGAGGGCGATGATGAGCAAATGGAGGCGGCGGCTAACATTAAAACAACCGTCCCCGTGTCATTGTTGATGTTGAAGGTTCTTCTACCGGCTCCACGGACGACCATGTCAATGCTACCGCTGAGTTCTGGTGTCGCCGGGGTGAAGCGCGAGAATAAGAGGTCATCTCTACTTTGCGGTGATAGCAAATCCGTTATTAGATGTGTATCGGGTTTAACCTAATACTTGTGTAAAATAAAATAATGTCATATAATTAAACATCTTAACTCTTACTGAATGCAAGGGACATGCAAAGCCAATGGAGATACTAGCGACAAAGGGAATGGTACCCGACACGAGGGATCCACTACGCTTCCAATCCGGGACTAATTTGGAGAATATTCATTGCCCAACAAACATGCAAGAGACATATGAGGTCATCACAGCGACTCTTCCACGGAGTGGGAACCATAAGCGGTCGTGAGTGAAAATAATAAGGCGTCGATGATGGTGTTGTTAGTGTGATGTTAGCTGGTGATGTCATGTTTATGTTTTCTCTATTGTCGTACTTATGTTTTTAAATCCGAATATGTAATATGTTATGGTCATCGTCTTCGTACTTCTGAATGTTATGCTTCAAGCATAACTATTATGATGTAATAATTGTGTCGCCTTTGTTTGTGGCATGAATAAAATGTTTATGTTAATCGTTGGCATTATTGGTAAATGTAGGAAACACCGACCATGATCCGGATTCTTTGTGTCGGAATGGTTTTCAAGAGTAGAGGTGCATTCAAACAACACATGGCAATATCATGATAAGAAATAAATTCAGGTTTATGGCGTTACCCCTGGGGAATGGTTTTGAGATGTATCGACACTGTAGTTGGCGGGTGTATCTTTGTGGCCCTCAAAACACGAGTTGTTTGAAGTAAGAACTTTCACAGAACTTCATTCGTGTTGGTGGGCGATCGTTCGAGGTATCAATCGCGACACATCCGTCATTGGTGGCATGATGAGGGCAAGGTTTGCGAGGAAGAGGAGGGCCCACGACCAAATGATATAATGCAAGCCATGCAGGGGAGATCACCACGTTCATATTTCTTACTTGGAAGGCCTGGAGATCAAGAGATAGCACTTGACTACGCAAAGGAGCATCAGACATCGTCTGACCTCTTACCATCATATCTTGAATTGCAGGCGAACCAGGGACACTTGCTGAAGTGCACACTGAATTTTCGAAGGCATTGGCCATAGGTTCAAGTATATGTTTTAGCAATGTCAGCGAGCATTGAAGGTTACAAGAGTATGAGAAAGGTTGTGGTAGTTGATGGAGCATCTACGGGAAAATATGCAGGATGTTTGCTGACGCATCCGCTCAGATAGGGAACTATCAGGTGTTTCCATTAGCGGTGGCGTAGTAGATGGAGAGAATGATAAGTCATGGGAGTGGTTTTTTCCAAAACTAACCCAGTTCATTCCCGTTAACGAAGACGTTGTTTTTGTGTCCGACGGACACCCATTTATCTACTACGCCATTGCAGAGGTATGCACATAGTACTCTATTTTTCGGATATATTATAAGAAACCGGTTTAGACATGTAGGTAGGTTGAAAACCGGATTTTAAAGATATATAAATAGTATAGGTTGAAACAATATAAGCCGGATTTTAAACTTGTGTTGTTAAAACACAAAAAAAAACCGGATGGGGTTTACTTAATATAATAGCGTCTGTACTTTTGTGAAAAATTGAATATAAATAATAGTACCGGCTAAACGCTTATACATTAGATGAAACCGGTTATTATTTTCAAGAGGCGTGTAAAGGTGCATGTGAATAATGGTTAGACGGATTTAAATATAATATCTATATATATATTATTAGTTTTAAAAGTAGGTATATTTTACGGGTAATGGTTAACGAGTGGAGGTTTTAAAAGCTGGTCTATTAAATCAATAGAGTTAATTATAAGACTAAAAAGGATATAATCGCTTATTATTGCGAAGGTATGAAGTTGCCAAAGTATGTTATACCAGATATATTATACGAAAACGGATATAGCATGTAGGATGGATGTAATAAGCGGCTTTTAGATATAGGTATGCGTAGTAGACAGTGGTAAGATAACCGAATTTTGTAAAAGCGTTGTTGAAAACGTTTAAAGCGAATTTTAAAATATTAAACCGGTATTATTTTCACTGTCGTAAAGTTGCATGTAAATAATGTTGAAAACCGTTTAAATAGAACTTATATATAATTAATTATTAAAATTAGGTATATCTTACGGGTAATGGTTAACTGGTGTTTGGTAAAAGCTGGTGTATTAAATCACAATAGTTAATTGTAAGACAAAAGGATATAATCTCTTTATATAGCGAAGGTGTGGACATTGTAAATTTCTGAAAATCCGGATATATTATCACGAAAACCGGATTTATACGTCTGTAAGATTTAATAACCAGTTTTAAAGATAAGTACCATAATGGCGCAAAGAAGTTTTGTGAAAAATGCAATATATATAAAAGTGCTTGAGAAGAGGTTTGTATAGTATCTGAAACCGGTTATTATTTTCGAGTGTCGCTAAGTTGCATGTGAATAATGTATAAAACCGGATTTAAATAGACTATATAAATAAATTAATTTTGAAAAATTAGGTATAGCTTATGGGTAATGGTGAATTTTTAAATCATATTCATATTTTGCTCATGTGTTGTATATGTAGGTATACCCACAAGGAAGACATTGTGCGTGCATTCTTCACCTCAAAAGAAACATCCGAACCTACTTCAAGGACAAGCATCTGGGTTACTTGGTAGGAAAATCTGCAAGAGCTTATCGCCTATCAGAATTCTACACTACATTCAATGAGATAAAAAAGGTGAATGCATCGTGTGCCGAGTATCTGATCGGGATCGGGTTTGAACATTGGGCCAGGTCGCATTCAAAGGGGATAGGTACAACATTATAACGAGTAATGTGGCAGAGACATGGAACGCAGTTTTGCGCGAGGCCCGCGAGTATCAATTCTATCGTTAATTGATTACATAAGAGGAAAATTGATGGACTGGTTTTCTGAAAGGAGAGGTATTGGTTCAGCCGGAGGCGATAATATAACACCAAGAGTACAAGAACTAGTGACTGCAAATTTCGAAAAAAGTGGAGTGTCGCGAGGTGAGGATGATCCGAAGAAGGGAATACTGAGGTGAGGAGGTGGCGAGAATTTCCATGTAAATCTGAAAACAAAATCCTGCACTTGCTATGAATTCCAGTCACTTAGGATCCCGTGCCCACATGCCATAGCAGCAGCCAGATGCAAGGTACGGGTGGGATCTTTGGTGTCGGATTGGTATAGTTTACTACCTACGGGAGCTTACGAACAAGTTATTGCTCCTGCCATTGGCGAAAAGTGTAGAATTGTCATCGACGTCCGTACCAGTTCAGAAATTGGAGTAAATCCACCGGCTTAAGGCCTCGAGGGACCTCGTAAAACCGATTTATCACGAGGAGAGTATCGGGTAAGTTGAAAAATAAAATTTTGGCGGGCTACAAAATTGAAATGTTGTCTAACCTTTTTTTTTTCCTTGGTAGATGACTGGAACGCGGAAGCGAACCGTTTGCAGTCGATGCAAGTGTTCGGTCACAATCGGCGACTTGTAGAATGGCAATATAAACTACACTATGTGATGCTATAAGGGAATAGACAACCTCAGATGATGAAGGTGTTAGTACGAATGGGAAGGCTGTTACTGGACGGCAATGACACTATGTTCTGTATAATATTAACCAGATATGGGATGTGGACGGGTTAACTATGTTTCTGAGCATGTAAAATAACATATATAAATAAGTTCTATTTCCTAAAATAGCAAGGAATATAGATGGCAACATGGTTTGAATATGGAATAGTAATCAGTTATAACTGTGTGTTCTAAGCAAAAAGCAGAGTAATGAAATATAAAAATATGAATTGGTGGTTTGTGTAGAATAATAGCTGAAGAATCCAAGAATATAACCTTTAATGTCGTATTAATCGTGATCGTAATAACCTTATATTTCGGTTGAAACCGGTTATTTAACAAATAAACAGGATGCGCAAAAGCGCATGTATAATCGGATAAAATAATCCAGTAAGCTACGGTTATATATAACCGGTTTAAATGTGCTTAAAAAATGATACGAGTCCAAATACTAGCATATGTGCAAAATTTACGAGGCTCAAAACTCATCAACCAATTGCGTCTTCGTGCACTTAGTGCGTCGCTGGTTTATAAATATAAAAATAGAAATAGGTTAATTGAAATTTCAAACCGGTTCATTGGATTATAAAAATTCGATTAGGCCAATTTCTATTCGGTTATAATAGGTGTCATTGGGCCGATTCCTAAACCGCTAATTATATAAGTTTGACTAAAGTGATGCATGTGAGACCGTAACACACTGTAGGAGATATTTTCGGCCTTAGCTTAATGGGGAAGACTTTTGTCAAGTATTAATGAGATAATGACATAATTGTAAAAAAAAAAAATTAAATGGGAGACAAATCTGAGTTTGTGTCGGGCATACGTAATGATGAAGTGCTACACATAGGTAGGCTGCTCGAAATTAATGGGGAGATTTATCAAAGATATGGATGTTTACCATGCATATGTATGTATGGATGTTGATGGTCATATTTTGCTATTTAAAGCAAGAACCACCATTATTAATCAGCACACAAACCTGAAGAACACATTTCCGGATAAAACCAAATAGGGACAGGGAGGATCTATATTTACCTAAACTTGTTCCCCGGCGAAGGAGCAGTAAAAGGTAATTTTTGTTCTTCAGTACAAGATTCAAAAAGTCTTTGTAATCATAATAAAAAAGAATGATCATAAGGAGCTATTTTAAAAGTCATTCTCTTATACTAATTTGACGCAGATGGGTCGTCTCGTGAGAGTTCTTAAAGGGCAGTGGTTCAAAAGCCAACAAGGTGTATGGAGGTTCGAGGGAGACAGATCATCCACGGCGATGCAATCTTGGTTGGGGTCAATGAACCGTGAATACATTAATGGCGTTGCTAAGGGTGTGTTTTTATAAGAACCGTTACGCCTATGATGGTCACTTTCCAGTTGCCGCGGTGGGTTCTGGGAGCTAACGATGAAATGTTTCCACCTCTTAACATAGACACAGACTCCGATGTTGAGCTGCTGATGAGTGTCTATGAGTGGAGCACAGAGCCGACGCTATTTGTAGTATCCGGCTCAGATGACGTAGCTAAGTATCAGTTCACATGCAGGACTCCGTTTACTGTAGGGGGGATCAACTTTCTAGGGACAGGAATAACTGAGGAGGACCATATGACAATGGTTAATGGTAAATTACCCAAAAGCTTCAGAGTAATTTAAAGTCCGTTGTTTCCACTTTTAAGAAACTTACGCCGATTCCCAAATTGAAATATGTATTAATTTTTCCTGGAAGATATCATAAGGGACGAGGAGTTTAAGTGTAGTACAAGTCTACTTAGGCGCTTGTTCAACGAGGAACAGATGGTCCTTGTTTTAAGGTTCCTGATGGAGGTGGATAAGGCTAGAAACAGCCTCGACCTGAATAAAGGACCTGGAGGTGAGGGTGGGGATCACATTGTACCAACGTCGGCGAGACAATCAAGACATAGCCCCGTATGTGACACCTGTACAGCTTGTATCCGGTTATAACGCGACATGTGAAGCAGGTTATAGAAATTACTAACCTTTTAAAAAATATAAATTAACTAATATAACAACATTTATGCGGGGACTATACAACCTGAATACAGATTAAGAACTGATGGGATTATTATATAGAAGCAGCCATGGGTAGTAATGAAGCGTGACCGACACCGATACTATGCACCAACAAGGTCGTGTTACACGGAGCCTGTTTATTGGGGAAACTTGATGAACTCAAGGTATGCTACGAGCTGAACCTGATATATGGAGTTGCGGGTCCGAGTACGTAGGTTACCACCCACGAACTCCTTATGGGCCTCTAACCTACAAACAATCAACCGCCGATGATCGCTGAACAGCGTTCTCACGCTGTACTTGAAAACCAGTTTCGTATGCCAATGTAGATCCGAACAATTCGAGTGGGGCTTTTGGAGGTTCGTCTTGGGTTATGGGCATTGGGAGAGGTTAGTATAGACATTCTTGAACAGTACAACCCATTTTTACATCCAATTACAAGATAATTACTCCATGTCCCGCGGGAGAGGCATCGCAAGGCGAAGGGGAAGGTGAAAGAGTTTTCAACGCCGGAATCTTGGGGAGAACCAACGATCCAAATTATATGCAGCGTGGGATTACTATTTACAATCCTGCAAATCGAAGCTCTTCGTCCGAGATTAATGGAGGAACAAGTCGGAGTCGCATGCACTAAGTGGTTGTTTTCTTATCTAACGATCAGCTATGTTTGTCTTTGTGCTATTATATGGTTAAGTGTGTGGTGATGTTTTGGTGTCACATCATGGGTGGTGATGAATGTTTTGGGTAAGGTCTAAACTACGGCCGTTTGGATTTCAAAATCCAGATTATGTGTAATATATCGGTTAATGTGGTATCGATTATTTGGTAAATCCTTATTAACTTGATTCCCAAAAAGATATAGATAGAACTCTCGAATTTGCGTTACAACGTCATCAAAGATGTGATTCTGCAGAAACGTACAACTACAAAAAGAAAAAACATGGGAAAACAGATAACTGAATCGGAGTAGGTTATAAAAGGAAAACCAAAGCAACAACGAAGACAGTTTTGAAAATAAAACAAAGTAGATGTTCGAAATAACCAAGAGTTGGAAAAAAAATCCAGATTAGTAGCGAATTACATGAAAAGAAGTCTAAACTTGTCCAAAAGATGAGCACTGGTCTTTGAACTATAGGATTTGGTGATGCTCATATATCATCACGGCAGCCCTTGTTGCCTCCTCCGGGATGACTGAAGGGGTAATGTATTGGCACGTTTCAGGACCAAACAAGGCGTGAGCTTGGATGAGCAAAGCGACTGCAATACCAGCGTCCCCCGGGTTGGTGTTAGAAGGTACACCTTTCACCCTCTCCACCGAAAGTGGGAAGCTCAGTTCATTCTCGACAACCATTGGCTTTGAGGAGCCAAGGAAACATCTCGCAAATGTGCTTCATCTCAGAGGCCAACAACATATCAGTCATGAATGCAGGGTTGCAATCAAGGACGTAGACTTTACAAGAGATGCAGTCAATACATACGCCAATCCAATGCTAGCAAAAGGTGGTAAGGGATGTAGGCGACCGGTTGCGTTTTGTATTTGATTTTGAAGCGTCGATCGTTCCTTTGTGAAGACAAATGCTTCTTTGTCCTTGGACTTCTTGAATTTAGTATAGTTCCGTAGAACATCGACGCAAACTTTGAATCGAGGAATCGGGGCGATTTCGGGTTTGGGAAGAGTGTTTGCCAAATGTAGCTCTAACAAGGGCTATTAGGATATCCAGAACCTACACATCATCGCGGGTCATAAATGTGAGACAATATATTGAATGAATAACACTGAAACGGAAATTGAAACATACCCTCGCAGAAGAAGTCGATTCCTCCAGCGATATCAAGCACATCTTTGGAAGAGACAGAAAGACCACACATATCTATCACCTGTAAGAACACATATAAAACCAGCTTCTATAAATGAAAGCGGATAACACATTTAAAACCGGAAAATCTGAAAGAAAGAGTTAGGTACCATGATTCATCATCAATGTTTGGAGTTTGTTATATTTAAGATTTAGTACAAACGGCTGATAACGAGAATCCTCCCATGAGGCCTTCCCACGCTCATCGAGAATAGCAGTACCACATTGGTAATCAGTCACCAATGCTGCGGGGACAGTCCTTACACGCTTGCTTTTGCGACAAGGTTGGGTTTCATCTTCGCTTCGAGCTGTGACCAGTACCATCGCCGCCAGCCAAACCTTCGACCGTATCACGAGCTGTTCTTCTTGAGTGAACCCAAGTGAAAAGATGGTGCCTACGTGAAAGACAACATGAAAAAATCCCACTATTAAACAGAAGGCAGGGGAGGCAGAATTTGTTTAATAGAGAGTATGAGCATTGATTATGGGAAACTTGACTACATACTGTGACGTGAGGGAGGCCGTCTGTTTGGCTGTTCCCTGAAAGAGCCGTCTGTTTGTAGACAGTTGTCGGCGACTACATCGATGTCTATGGAGCAGATAATAGAAAACATCGAGACATATATGTGGATAAGACGATTTAATTGTAAGGATAAGGGCTCAGCCGTCTGGTCGTAGAGAATTCTCACGACCAAGCAAGACAGTGTATGATGGATATATGAACCGTAAATACGGATATTTCAATGTGTAGCAGGTTTATTTATATACTAAAGTAATCCAGATACAAATACTTCATACGGGATTTTACTACGATTCTAGTCACTTTTTAAAAAAAACAAATGTGTGAAAATACGACTTACTGGGCATTTGGAGGCATTCTCTGGTGGAGTTGAGTACTCGCTTATGTTCTCAATGATGTTGTTGATTATGTCATTGTTTTGCTCGCCGGTGTTCGCCGCTTTCGTCGCAGAATCACCAACTCCGCTTGTGTTGAGACGCGGTGGAGTGTGTTGGTCGGAGTGCTCACCATCGTGGTTGTTTGGCATTGAATGAGAACTGTTCTGCACATTTGTTTTGGGAGCCGAGGGAGAGAATTCCTCCCTGAACGTTTTCAGCATAGCCTCAACGGTGGCCACGACAGATGATGGAATATGAGCCGAAACCTTCGAAACCTCCTCAATAGTTGAGAGTGCAGCTGAGACCTTAGTATCAATCCTGTCAATGTCCGGTTTAATCAGAGATGCTACAGTTGCTTTCAGAGTGGCGAAATCAATCATCCCCGTCGATGTCTCGTTCCTCGTTTTAGTGGATCTTTTGTAGGAGCTTGGCTTTCAAACGCATCGCCTCAACATCTTTCTGAGTGGCGCCTCCCCTAAACATCGACTTCGAGAAAACAAAATTCTCATTTATGAGCATGACAAGTTTCTCAACTTTGGGGTCGCACACCTCGTCATTCCTCACAAGAAGGGACTCATCTACTGGTCGTAACGGTCCTGTGGGATAATGCTCTTCACAATAGCCTACGGTATCAAAATGAGAAGAAGTTAGAAGGTTTAGCAAAGAATACAGGAGATAATGAATCGTGAAAATGAATCGTCAAGATACGATTTTAGTATAACCTCTCCCGCTTTATCGACTTCTCGGCATGAGCAGGACTCGGGTTTGCTTCCTCGCCTTATTAGCCAGGCTGTCCGGTCATCATCATCGCTGTCGATTCGAGGAGGAAACAACTTCTTGCACAACCTCCGTCAATCGGGGACTGCCTCCACTATGACTATTGTAGAGCTAGAGCAAAACCCTTCAAAGCTATTGTGTTTCGATAGGGACACCTCGTCTCTTTTGATGCTTTCCATTAGTAAATCGAAGCCAAGCATCCCCATGGAAACGAAAAACTCATCAATGTCGGACAACATTTGGGCGTGCTCCTTCACATCTTCATCTTGAGGTTGGTGGAGAGCAAAACAGAGAGACAATCGCGAGAGCGAGCTTGATCCGTTGCTTTTATCTGTAACCGTTTCCGACGGAGCATCTTTACGGCCCTAAACACTTAGCTCTTCTACAGTCCCGAAGATCCGCCGTAGGGTTTTTCGGATAGGTTTTCTTCTTCGCTTCGTCGTCTTGGCGGAAGTTCACCGCATGGTAGACCAGAATAATGGCAAATTCAGTAGAGAATCTTAAGGGTTGACCGGAAACGGAACCAAGCCTCGTGTTTCTTTTCGATTTTGAGTTGTCTAGAAAGTAAAACGAGCAAATCTTCCGAAAATGAAGGCTTGTCTGCTATATCAATCATCTTCCGAACGAAGAGTCGCGAAGAACTGAATCTCATCGGGCTCGAGGCGTTGAGTATTGTGTTGATCGCTCCGGCGATTGATATGTGAGAACCCTAACACCGACAGGTTCCTCGCCTCGCGAACATCATACTCGAATCTGGAGTGACATCTCCTTCGGTTGCGTGACATCGCCGATCATAGTTTCGCCATGGAAGATTTCTCGATTAGGGTTCCGCACGATGATTTATTTGGGTGAGAGGATGAGGATGTGAAACGGTGAGAGTTGTGAGATGGTAATAATGAGGCCTCGGTATGAAAATGTGAGACGCCAATGAACCGAGATGTTGATAATTTTGTCTCGAAAGAGTTTTACGACCATAAGGTTTTTGCGCTTCAAAATGTTCCATCATTAAAAGAAAGTGTGTTCGCCGCAATAAAAAGCTTATGTTCGGTTCAGTCTATAGGCTTTTGTAGGATTATAGGGCTATACTTGGTATTATCAAAACTCGAATAGTGGCATCACCGTTTCCCCAATTAATATCTCGTCTATGGTTATTCACCGCAATTTCCCTAACTCTTTTGACCCCAGAAAAAAAAGACAGACAATTAATTCAAAAATATTTAGAGAAATTGGCACCAATAACCATAAAAAAATTATAATTAGAGATATGACCATAATAAAGTGCTGATTAGAATATAGTGTGTATTTTATATATTAATTGTTTTTTTACCTTTTTTCTCACGGGCATTCTAAATTCTTCATTTTTTCTCCTTTTACAATTCATGTTGTTCATCTTCCATCATTCCACTTCTTGTTTCACTTCCATCACTTTTATTTATAACATCACCACCACCCTCGTTACATATTACTCGATTCGTCGCCGCCATTGTCATCATCTTTTTCCATCACCGCCGTCATTTTCCTTCCACCACCACCGCAATCACTTTACCTCCTTCCACCCTTTTCCTCTTCCTTTCCATCTTATATGATATTTTCTACTTCTCATCAACTCCGAAAACTTAATTATATCCTCTGCTAATCATATTCCCTCTTCCAGTTCGTAATTCTTCCTTTTTTGCAATTTAATATTTGTTTTGTTCTATTTTGCGAATGTAGAATAGAAAGGTAACTTCACAGTAAAAGAACATGTATTACATTTGGTTATTGTATCATTTTATGAATTAATTGGTATATATTTATTGATCAAGAGTTAGCAATTACAAACAACAGTATATCAATGCTATGTCATTGGAAATCAACAATGTCCAAGAATGAGTTAAACAATGTGAATTAGTAATACGAAAACTATACCACTTAGATAAACAATATGGTATAGTATAGGATATGGTATTAAGTTTCACAACTGGAAATGAACAACTCCGACGATAATGTCACCAACTCCTCTACACATCGTATGTTCTACAACGATTATGATTGTTATCGTTCACCTCTAAACAAATGAATAGTTCAAATTTAAATAGAACAGTTTGTTTTATTCTATTCTATCTGATAAACATATAATAGAAACGAATCTTCACAATCTCTCTCTCTCTCCAATTTTTTTCCGTGATGTATTTGTTGTTGTGCATCGATTGTTCTATATTAAGTACTTAGTAAATATAGTATAGTATATCATCACAATTTGCATTGATGAATGCTCACGCGCTGGGAAGGAGAAACTTGTCCCTTTTCTTACCAAATTGACATACTTATTGGCTATATTCTTTATTTTTTTTCCACTATGTACATTTCACCAATTCACCCAAATATTTATCTGAGCCGTCAGTAATATTAAGCCACCAGCTAAAAAGATGTTCGTTTTCTCAAAATAAATAGTCTGCGTGGTCCTCCCTATTTGTATATATAAATCATTAACCATTTTCTCTCTAAAAAGGATATTTTTTGGTGCCACTAGCTAGACAAGACGTTCGATAAGCTGAATCATTATTGGTTCTCTAAAGTTACAATTTTGGGCAAGTGCCATTTTTGCAAACTGTTTTATAAGTTACGTTTTCGTTTATGACACGCCATTGCCTCGTCGTTTTTGTAATCTGATTGTGGATAAAATACCAACCATGTCAAAACTCAAAACTATAGAACTGCAATGGCAAATATTATCAATCATTCAAGTAGAGCTGTGAGATTTTCTGCTATATAATTAAAACACACATAATTTTACAAAATCATTGGAAAACAAATAAACGTGTTTAAGTTGGACTACTAGCACAGTAGAACTTCATATCATGCTAGGGCATTAGCATTGAGAAGTCTATCGAAATTAGTCTCTCGCTAACAATACATCTTATGATATTCATCTGGGTTACCAATATATCCCAAACAGTACACAACACATTGGATTATACCTAAATTTACTCCGTTATATTTTTGTTTGATGAAATTTCAAATTTATTGAATTATCAAGCAAAAGAATGTTATTTGTATATCTATTTTAAATTTATTCGTTATATTAAATTTTCATAATTTTCAAATTAATTACGAGAGAGTATTTGTGTCCACACTTAAATAAAAATGAATTTTTAATAATCTTACTAAAACATCAATATTTTTGAAGGAAAAAAGATGTGTAGCTAAATATTTCCATATATATCAAAATATGCTATTTTGGTCTTTCTTAAGGCTATTTTTCCAAAATAAGTAAAAGATGAGGTTTCAAGCGACCATCATATTTGCGACACATATTACTAGTTGCTCTTCTTTTTTTTTGCTAATAGTTTAATATTATTTAAATACTTTTCCAAGAAAGAAAAAATAAAACGAAAATAATTGTTCCACACCATTACCATAACTACAACAAGAAGAGGATCTTTTAAGGGAAAGCAGAGATAGAGAGAAGAGAGGAGTGTGTGTGTGTGAGTTTTGTCTCTTGTTTCTTTTATTACACACAAATAGATGAAACGAGGAAAGCTACTACTTCTTTTGTTACTTCCATAAAAAGATTTTTCCTTTTGCAGAGAATCTAGTTTCTCTTCTTCTTCTTTTTTTTTTCTCTCCTCCATTAATGCTTACATAAGTCTCCTATATCTTCCTATTTATACACAATCCTGCTTCCTAGTCACTCTTCTATTAATCTCCTTACAAGCTTCGTGGTTAGGTTTTCTATATTTATTAACCCTTTTGGCCACCCACCGGTAAGACCTCATCTTCATGATCTTTCTTACTTTTTGCTTTGTAATCTTGGATTAATCTGATGGATCTGCTTTCATTATTGTTCGATTTGATGTTTTGTATCTGGATTTGTTATGTTTCGTTTTGTTTCGGCTAAATCTCATGAGAGGGTACTGCATCTTTCAATTAATTCTAAGAACAAAATAACATTAAAATTGCATCCGTTATTCGTTTTTAAGCAATCCATGTCACAAACTAATAGATGTGACTTTATACTGTTTTGCTTTTTGGGTACTTAATCACCTTCATCTTTCGTTGACTTCATCAAATCGAAGGGGGAAAAAAATATTGATCATAAACCTCCGTTTTTTTAATGAATGGGTCGTTTAATGTGTATGACTAGTCTTGTTATAGAGGTGGTTGCACCGTTGATCTCATGTTCTCTACAATAAACCCCAAAAAGAAGGGTATAAATATGTTTTTTCTTTCTGTGAAAGGGAAATTAAACAAGGATAAAAAGATGGTGAGGGGGAAAACTCAGATGAAGCGAATAGAGAATGCAACAAGCAGACAAGTGACTTTCTCTAAGCGAAGGAATGGTTTGCTGAAGAAAGCCTTTGAGCTCTCAGTGCTTTGTGATGCTGAAGTTTCTCTGATCATCTTCTCTCCTAAGGCAAAACTTTATGAATTCGCCAGCTCCAAGTACGTTTTTTTTTATACTATATATATATATATATATATCATATACAGAAAAGAAAAAAGAGAGAGAGAAATTTTTTTTTTGTTGATATCCCCTTGGTTTATATATGGATCTGTTGGCTGTTTATGGAATCACATCTCTTTGACGTTTGCTTAGAGAGACTGTTATCTGTTAAGTGAGTTTCTTGGATTCTACAATTCTAAGGCTATTATTAAAGTAAAACCAAGTACATCATCGTATATTTTTCTTGTGAAGTACTCCATCATCTTGTTTAATCCTCATAGATGTCCCTTTCTCACATTTAGTTTCTGAGTTATGATAAAAGTTAAAATACCAAAGGATTCTCTGGCAAGTACTTTGCACTTGTTAGATGTATGTATGTACAATTGATCATCTTGGATATTATTAGAGATCATGATCACACACCCGACAACTCCTTGAGCTTTGTATTAATTAAACTCTTTCTTGGTTCATTCAAAATGATATTTATGTTGCAATTAGCATTCTTTTGTTTTGAGATGATACAGTCTACTTGAACCAATCTATCTCGTCATTGCTTCAAAAAATCATAGATTGCTCTAACTGATATTAGAAACCTTTTTTTTTATATCAGTCCTGATAGATAAATTAGGCATGTTTCATTTCATGCTCATTCCTAATATAGTTCAGTTAAATTGCATGTTTTGTTTCTACTGTTTCTCTACCTGATTTTTTTTTTTTTTTTTGCTTTGAAACTCAAGCCAGAATCTAAATGTAGATTGTTTTTAGAATAAGAAAGAAGGGAAACCAAATGTACTTTTGATGAATCATACATCTGTAAATAGAAAAGGCCAGCTTTTGATCAGATGTTTCAGACGATTTGTTGTACTTCTTTCTCTCAACCTACTTAATTTTTTTTTAAAAGACTCACATGTTTTGATTTTTCCCAGATGTTCGGAAAAGGAAAACTCATATAGTAGAAGACTTGTGATAACGTCACCTAAGAAACTTTTTATGTTCTTAACTAATCTCTTTTGAGCTCGAGCAATATTAATTTGGTTTCTTGCATTGTGCTAATTTAATCTGTGAAATTATTTTCAATGTTTTAACAGTATGCAAGATACCATAGATCGTTATCTGAGGCATACCAAGGATCGTGTCAGCAGCAAACCGGTTTCTGAAGAAAATTTGCAGGTTATAGATCATATTGTGTGCCCATTTTTAATACAAAAATAAATTGGCATAAGAAAAAGTTATCATATATAGTCTGCATATAATCTCAATGTCACTTTTGTCGAGCCACATCTTAAAAATAATCACATGCAATAACATTTTGTGGTATTATCGAACAGCATTTGAAACATGAAGCAGCAAACATGATGAAGAAAATTGAACAGCTCGAAGCTTCCAAACGGTTGGTGATCCAATACAAACACATCATAGATTTGAATTATTGTATATACATATCATATAGTGAGATTCTGATCATATTATGTCTTTTCTTACTTTAATTAGTAAACTATTGGGAGAAGGCATAGGATCATGTTCAATAGAGGAGCTGCAGCAAATTGAGCTACAACTTGAGAAAAGTGTCAAATGTATTCGAGCAAGAAAGGTATATATATTATTGCCCCACACATTATTATTCTTTTAAAACCACTCATAATTCTAACTTAGTTACTTGTATCTTTTAGACTCAAGTGTTTAAGGAACAAATTGAGCAGCTCAAGCAAAAGGTAACGAGACTCAGGTGGTGTGAATACTCCAGCTTGTTAATCTTATTGTGCTTGCTTTTTACAATTGGAATAAAAAAAAACTTTGCAGGAGAAAGCTCTAGCTGCAGAAAACAAGAAACTCGCTGAAAAGGTACAATATATTCTTATAAACGAATATATCCCTATGGTTCTCTAGTTAGGGTTGCAATTGCACATCGTTTTCTTCTAAAAACGAATATCTCATATGGTTCTCAAATTTTTGCACTCGCACATCGTTTTTTTTTTGTTCTTTTATGATAGTTTAAGTTTGTTTCTTTTTTTTTTTGGGTTATGCGATCGTCATGACTCATGATCTTGATCTGTGTTTGTTCTATCTTCTTTGCATCTATTAGTCTTGTGCCTATATATTAATAATTAGCTTTTGTTACAGTGGGGATCTCATGAAATCGAAGTTTGGTCGAATAAGAACCAAGAAAGTGGAAGAGGTGACGAAGAGAGTAGCCCAAGTTCTGAAGTAGAGACGCAATTGTTCATTGGGTTACCTTGTTCTTCAAGAAAGTGAACAAACCACTCTTCCAGAAACAAAAATAAAAATAAAGCATAAAAATCCAAGTAAAAACGGGCTTAGTAGAGTGAATGTATAAGTACAAGTAACAAAACTCTAAAGCTGCGTCTCTTGTTGTCTTCTTTCTCTCTCCCTATCACTCTCTTCTTTAAAACTGAACTGCTTCTGTTATGTATCTATAATGTTCTTATACACTTGCCTCTCTAGAATCTAATTATGTTTATTGCTCATGTTCAATTTTTATTATATGTATTTATGTATATATCAATTCAGGCTTTTTCCCTCCAAATCAGGAATACTTATGTATAACTCATTTGCTCTTAGCCCTCCCAAGTCGAGAGTGTAAGTGTATAAACACCCCAAAGACCTTGAGCTTTACTTTTCTTTACGCATTTGCCGCCATCAAACTTATTTTAAGTTCAGTCATATTGGTAATACTCATAGGCAGTGGTTTCGGGCCATGCATATTCGACCAGAACTTTAAACTTTAGTCACTAAATTTTTTCTCGAGAGCTTGTTGTAATTTTTTTTTTTAATTTAGCTTTTTGTAATTTTTAATTTAACTTCAGATCTTAATTTATCTATAATCCGTGAGAAACGCCTGGAACAAAAGTAACGTAGTTCAGTCATCTCCGCAACATCAAGCTTATTTCTTAGACACTGAAATTCGAATTTGTAATTTTGATACTCAATTCCTTTATACGGTTCTTTAGTATGCATACCAGTAGATATAACAGACTTTCCTGATTTATTACTTTGTAACTAAAGTTCACACAAATATAGGAACATGCACCGTTTACATATCGGTGTTTTAGAGACTAATTAATCAATAGAATACTTGAAGCGTATAGAATGTATAGATTATTAGTACTAGTAAAAAATAAAAATTTATTAGTACTAGTAAAAAATAAAAATCATGATTATGAACATTACCTCTCGAATTTTTAGAGTTAGAGAAAAAAAATTTAGGGCTTTGAAGCGTATATAAAGTAATAAAATTAAATATTGTTTGGATAATAGATATACATTAATGAGATATATTGCATTGGCATGTGCTTTTAGACACAGATTTGGGCCTATTTATATATCATGTAAGGGCCTATTTATAAAATAGGCTTACATTGTGATAATAGCTCCAATCATAAACGGATGGCTTGGGTTTCCATAGTAACATTTTTAGTTGGAAACCAAACATAGTAAAAATCAATAATACGAGAACTTGTGTAAAAGACAGCTAAGTGACGTTTGCCAAACTCAAAATCTTTTTTCTTTTTTTTTTTTGAACACCTACCAAACTCAAATTCATGTAACGACAAAGTAGGTCCAGCTTCACCATCGCGATTTATTCCAAGTACACTACGTGGCATTTTATTCGATCACATTTAGTCTTTTTTTTTTTCTTTTTGCAAAATGGCCTAAACAAGAAAAACATGTATAGATTATTCCATCACATTTAGTTACATCTTACTTATTGTTTTGGAATGTCAGGTGATTAGATTTCAGTTCGTTCGAAAAAGAGTGTTAGAAAAACAAACGTGTGTAAATGTTTTTGATCTCATAGTAGAAAAACAAACGTGTGAAAATGTTTTAAGCCACCCATACATGCGAATACATTCACATGAGTTCGAACTAAGTACCGCACTAGTGATAAAACTCTAGAACATAAGTTTTTCTTAAAAAAACAATTCTAACTGAAAGAATCCAACTTTAGAGCTGAAAGTGGAGTGACAGTTGCATCGTGGTCTAGTCAACAAAGGGTCAAAGAACCCAGCCTTGGACGAAATTAGTCTCGCGTGCCACATTACTCTTTGATACCGAAGACCCTTCACCTTGCACGTAGTAATGTTGTTGGAACCTAATGTATACAAGTACCAAACTAGTCTTAATGTCTTATAATCAGTACATAACTTCTATCCGTTTTTCACAATACAAAGAAAAAAATGGTAAATTGTTACGTACCCTATTTGTAAAAAGGGTTCGGTGTTGCAATCCACTGAACTAGGATGAGAAGGCTGAAGCTGAAATGCAGAATTCTTAGGATCATCGGCCACCGATGCTGCCGAGTTTGGCCACAAGTCTTGAAAGGATTTGAAAGCATGGCCTTCAGCCTCAAACTATTGACAATCATATTAAAATCATCTAAGGGTTAGTTATTTTACTAAAAAATCATAATTTTGAGACCTATTATCGAAAACCTTAATCTTGAGTTGTTTGTTTATGTCTCCGAGTTGCCGCTCCTACCATTTCAAAAGTAGATAGATTAAAATATGAATATACATGTATCAATTTGCTATGTAACATAACTGACCTTTTTCCGAAGATCTTCCATTTCTTCCATCATAAATTGGGTCTGCATATATATTAGTTGCGTGATTAATTTTGTATTAGTATTTATAGACGTATGATTGGAAATGAAACAAGACCAGTCTAGATGATACAACCTTCCGTTGTCGAGTCGCAGTAAGAGCCGCTTCCAACTGCCTCTCCAACGCTTGCAGTTGCTTCACGCCCATTTCTCCAATATCTTCTCCAAGCAAATTCCTTGATGATTAGCACGAATCAACACACGTCAGAAGATCATGACTACTATATAACTTCCAGGGCTTTAATAAAACTATTGCAAGACCTATTAGTGCGAACAAGCGATTCGTATTTGGCTTTCAGCTTTGTCACCTCCTGACACCAGTCCTACACCATATGTAAATATAGAATTATATTGAAAATCATATATAGAGCAAGATATGTAAACTCTTTTAAGTTTTAATATAAGTAGTGGTTTGATCAAAAATATAGTAGCAAGAGAGTTTGGAATAAGAGACGAAAGTACGTATATACACATGCCTGTGTAGAATCTTCAGGCCTATTATTGCTCAGAGAACTGTTGTAGCAACGATGATAACGTTCAATTGTTCTTTCAACTCTGAAAATTCAGTAGAAAAAAATTCACTAGACGCGAGAGATCATTAGCTCAATTATGTATAGAGATTCTTATAACGACTAAGACCAACGAAACAAACCCTAATTTCGTTTTTTTTTCTAACCATTTGGATTTTGTCATCTTCAAGATTAAAGAATCCAGATCCAAGTAAAAAAATCAAACAACAAAATAGATCGTACGGACGGACACAATAGCTTATGATAATTGATCCAAGAGAGAGACAGAGATAAAGTATAACAATGAACCCTAGTTACCTTAGGATAAAAGACACAACCTTTAACAGTACGCACAAGATAAAAGCGTGATCAGATTCTCGAAACACGATATAGCTAGTGATAAAAGAGCCCATTTAATCAGTTTTTATAAGAAACCTAAATTTATTGAAATATATAAAGAGCTAGGAAGATGGTACCCGACACTGCCGAACTCGTAGAGCTTGCCACGGCTAGAGAAGACGATGAGAGCAACTTCAGCATCACAGAGAACAGAGAGCTCATAAGCTTTCTTCAACAAACCATTTCTTCTTTTTGAGAAGGTCACTTGCCGATTGATTTTGTTCTCTATCCTCTTCATCTCCACTCTCCCTCTTCCCATATTTTCTCTCTCCTTTTTTCTTAGATTCTGATTTCTTCTCTTATCAAGAACTCGTGAATTTTTGATGTATAAATCAAAGGAATATATGTATCGTACACGATAACGTGATATATATATATATATATATGATGAAAAAAAATATATATATAAACGATTTTAGGTTAATATGGTGAATGATTAATATCATTAATTATTGTTTTTTTTTACTGAACTAAGTAAGTAGTACCAGCAAATGAGATTGTTTTTAGAGACAGAAATTATAAATAAAATAAAAATAAAAAATGATGTCAATTTTTGATGGAGCAAAATGATAAATATGTTCTCGTAATTTTAGTTAGATACCTCAGAATGGAAATCTGCTTGTAACAGTTGGACCACTAGAAGTATCAATTATTTTCACTTTTTAATAACTATATTATTCTTTGCTTTCCAAAGAGCTCGATATTTCAAATTCAAACGAATTCAGTTTTTTCCAAATGTTATAGTTATTGTTCACGGTCAGGAAGTGTTTTTTTTTACTACATGATTACTAATTTATATTAGCTAGTAAACATTAAAAATCGGTTGTCTTTTCGGGTGATCCATTGATCTCTTAAATTCTTATAAAGATCTTTATCGCCGTTACAAATAATTTAATTAAATCAGTGGCTCAGTATATTATTATATTTGGTCAGAATGTATATAAAACCTAAATTGAACGAAGTTAATTACGTATGAAATTGATGCTGGTTAAGTTCTACCAATACTTGAAAATTTAATTGGTCAAAAGGAGAGCAGAATATTCATCATTGTTTTTGGAGGTCCTCACATATTTGGTTAATAATAGCAAGAAAGATGTTAGGTAAACAAGTACGATAAACGAAGCTCACGCCATTTCCACTTTAAATTATTTGAAATTCCCAATATGTATATATGGATTCAATCTTAAGTTTTTGTTCACAAGATTTGATTTAAATTTTTAATGTTAATAGCTGAATGATTATATTAGTTTTTCTTTTGTTGATAAAGCCTCACTTTATAAGTTTTTTTTTGAGCATGCCTCACTTTATGAGTTAATACGTAATTGGCAGTTATACTTATTTTCTACCACATCAGCTCAACTATAGTTTCTGCCCTCAGGTAAAAAACATCGCCTTAGTTTTGGCTAACGAGCTAGAGATGCTTCCCTAAAATATAACCGTCACATGTAATAATTTTGACATGTCAGTCAACGTGTCAGTCTTTATGGTCTTCCAGTAAGAAAAGAAATTCAAACCTCATCATTTTTACACAGATTTAGAAAAATAATGTAGTTCTCTTCCTTCGTCCGAGGTTTCACAATTTTTTAATCTCTTCCTTCGTCCGAGGTTTCACAATTTTTTTAAAAATCATTGGATCCGTCACTTATGTTTCTTTGCTTCTATTACATACTCCCATCTATTGGAGGGACAACATGTAAGTTAGCGAACGAACCGAGAATCATCACATAGAACAACAAACAAAGATATTTTTTAGTTAACAATATAACATCTATATATATAATCGTAATCCATATATCAAGTTGATGATATACGTGGATACTAAAGCTTAAATATGTGTGTATATCATATACATAACCTATTTATATAACCAATCATTTTAACATTATCAAACGAGTAATAAAACAACATGCATTGCCTACTACAAACATATTACATAACTATTTTATTTTCTTTCTCAACAACTTTTTCCACGAATCCAGAGTTATACTACACTTATGGCTAATTATACACCTCAACAAAATTAAGAACCCATAAATGCACTAAAATATAGCTGTTTAAGAATCATAACTTGTTAAAGAAAATGAAAGCTTGTAGGTCTATATGTTTCGAAAGTTATTACAACTGTACAAGCAAAAGGAAAACAAAGGACACTGACCAAACCATCCTCGTTGTGTCCAATCCAAGAAAAAAAAAAGGAAAAAAGTCGTCTGTTGATGACATAAAACTATATAGGTTTCGGACGAGTTTTGTAGAACATGGTAGACAGCATTATAGTACTAGCTCGACTATTTACTATTTCCTTTGAAAAAAACAAGCCATGTAAATTAACATCAGTACATGTCTCACGGAAACAAAAGAATATATCGAATAATGATTTATTTGTGAAGATGTGAGTTGGGGCATGCCAAATTCGGAAAGGGAAGCAAAGAAGATCGGGTAGTCTTTGTAGTTTCATACTTTTCACTATATAGTAATATCTTTACCTGTATATTAATTTCCTCACCAATGTTATTTGGAAAATATTAATATCCTCACAATTCTCGTGGAAATAGCACTGCAGCTTCATGTGAGTGTAGGGTCATTGCGCCTTATCGTTATGAATACGACGTTCTTGAAGTATCGAAGCAATCAATGACCCCATTTTCTTCTTGTCATATGCTTTTCTTGCCATTTTACTAAAATAAGAGAACGAAGCAAAGTGTGTGAATAAAAGAAAGAAAGAAAGAAGCCAAATGTGTGAATAAAAAAAGAAGAAGCAAAAGGCAATTGGTAGAACCAGCATATTATACTAGGATCCTAGGAGGGCACGTGAAGTCTCATCATACATTGAGTATTTATCATTTGTATTGGCGGGGAAGTACAAATTGTTGCTCGGTTTATTTTGTTACCCAATTATAGATACTCTTCATTCAATGAGAAATTTTGAATGACTGTTAAATTAATTTAGAACAAAAAAATCTTGTAGAAAACAATTCAGCATAGATAATCAATACTAAACTGGTATAGACCAGTCATACAAGTATGGATTGATATCGATGTTTGCTTCTTCAGATTACTATTCTGATGTGTATTTCAAAAGTACTGATACAACTGGAGATTCAAAGAAAATCAAATAAAGAAGAAATAAGTGTGAACTATAACATTTTATAAGAAGATTGTTTTTTTTTTTTCCGTTAAACTAATATCTGTTGCATGTTTCTATTTTAAGTTAGAAATTGAAATACCTACGTGTATTAGATATTATAAAATAAAAAGGCCCTTAACAAAGAAATAATATATAGGCCCAATATTTATGTAGATAAGGCCCATTTTAAATAAGTACGGGCTTAAAGCAACCCATCCTATCCCTCTTTGCGACATTACTACTACACCTTCGTCGGCGATTTTTCGAGAGCGTGAGAGAGAGAGATGGCTGAAACAGCGAGAAGACAAGGTGGTGGTAGGCCGTTGCCGCCTCCTCCGAGAGGCGTCAATCAACCTCCTCGCCCTAAAGCTGAACCTGTCGATCGCGAGAAGGTTTGTAATTCGATTCATAAGCTCTTCGCGTCCGTGGAAAATCCTCTAGGGTTTCTAATTGAATCTCACTGATTCCTATTTCGAAATTGCAGACGTGTCCTCTGCTTCTTCGTGTTTTCACCAAGGTACGTTACTAATCGCTTTACACCATCTGCGTTTGGTGAATAGTTGTGGTAGTTCGATCCTTTAGCTGTAGATAATGGTTAAGCATTGTGTTGAGAGAGTCTAATTTTGCAGACGGGTGGTCATCATACGAAGGATGATTATGCTGTGAGAGGCAAAGAACCAAAGGATGAAGTTCAAATCTACACTTGGAAAGATGCCAATCTTCGTGAGTTAACTGATTTGGTATGCTTTTTTTTTGTTCAAATTGGATACAAAGGAGTTATTTTTTTCACAAGCAAGCATAGAGAGTAATAAAAACCACGTTTTTTTTTGGTTTCAGGTTAAAGAAGTTTCTGTAGCAGCTAGGAGAAGAGATGCAAGGTTGTCTTTCGCGTTTGTTTATCCAGACAAGAATGGCCGCTTTATTGTCAGACAGGTAAAGCTTACCTTCTTTTTTTTTTTTCACAATCTTGATTAGACAGGATATTATAAGAACCACACATATTTTTTTTGATGCATTCTAGAGTTATTATATGATCCGTCGATGATTCAGAGATTGGAGTATAGTAGTTGAGTTATGAAGCATGCTTAAATCATATTAGTATCGATTATTCATGTTCCTCATGGTGCTTATGATTTGAGACTTATGAATCCAAGAACTTATGGACTGATCTTCTGTTTGTTTGTTTTTTTTGTTGATTGGTAAAAGGTTGGTCAGACAATGTCTTATCCAAACCGAAAGCAACCAGACGACAGTAAAACACTCGCTGACCTTCATTTCGAGGTAAAGAGTTAAAACACACTCATAAGATAGTGAAAACCTTTATAATCGAAATCTTTTGCCCAAGTAGCGTAAGCTAATTAGTCATTCTTTTTGCAGATTGGAGATTATCTGGATGTGGCAATCTACTAGGGAGTTTGTTTCTGTTCAAGTGAGCTTTAGGGTTGTGTGTGTGTGCACAAGTGAAAGAACTCATACATGGTTGTTCCTATTTCCAACTTCTTTTAGACAACATGTTATGTATCTTTGGATTCTGGTCTTTGCACCAATGGTTTAGTAAAGCATGGCTACTTTTTTTTTTTGATAAACCGTTTTCCTGCCGCCAATTCGTATAAAACGATAAATCTACCAGTCAAAATCATATAAAAGCTTCAACGTAAGATAAACAAGAATTAAAAGACAACCAAAAACGTGGAGAAAGGGAATCTAATAAGTATATATATACATACAAGCCACAGAAACCTTATTCATTTTTGAAACTTAGTTGTTGCCATGGCCATTACTATTATCTACAGGAAGATATGGTTCGAAAAGCTTAACAGATGGGTTAGGATCCTGATGCATGCATAATCTTTGCAGCTCGCTCGAACTCTTCCCTGGAAACTCGGATAGTAAACTTATCCACGACCCGACCTAGATCATGGCTTGTCTCAAACGGATCCAATATACATATCAAGTGTCTATCGTTCGCCACTCTTCTAGTCCAGTCCTTCTCTCGCTTCCTTAATATTTCATCTCTGAGATTGCGTCGCAGCAATAGTAAGTGAAGTATTAGAGTGTGGATAAGTATAGAACCGGTGCGGACAGATACAACGGTATTGGTAAAGTCATGCCCGTAGGCCCAGTAGTTAGAAAGTGTTATGTACCTGATCAACATTTCTATATAACTAAAACATGTATCTATCTTACCTGAACATTCTGGAGATTATCTATCTGATTCCAAAATATCCGCCAGCTTTAACAACATCTCTGATCTGTCTACATCATCATCATCATCAATTGCAAGGCAATCTTCGATGTCACTCTTTGGCACAAGACCCGTAGAGATACAGCTTTGCATTAGGCAAGGCCATTCTTTGGCAAATCGCCATTAGTTGTTTCTGCTTCTCCAGCTCCTCTTCTGCAGGAATCAGGGACTTGTACACTGCAAATGAAAGGTGCATCATGCCTGACACTGATCTGGTGTGAAATGGTTTTAATATATTACTTCAAGATGATATCTCCACCGTCCGATCTTTGGACTTTTATTTTAAAAGCTGATCACATGAACTGAATGATAAGTAAATTAACAAATGATAAATTTTAATCTTCCACTAATTTTAATTATGTTTGTTATCCTATACATTGAATATTAATCCAAATAAAGTGATCATTTATTAATATCATAAAAAACAAAAGTGTACAAAAATTTTAATTTTTTTTTTGTATATATTACATTAAATCTTATTTCCTTCATTTTTATTCTATTTGTTATTGCATAATTAATCAATTAATAAATTCTCTGATCATATTAAGAAGAGCGACGGCTCGCCTCGGATCAACGAGCTCGATCCCATGGAAACCGGCATCGTCAAACTTCGCTTCCACCCTAACACCAGCCGTAACCAGCATCTCCACAAAGTCCTGCTGATGATCAACCAGCGTGTCTCCTCCGTAACCGATCACCAGACACCTTCCCAAACGTCCCACCTTCTCCTTCTGCGGCAAGTAACCAATCGGATTACAGTACCTGTGATCCCTATCAACGCCTTTAGGCAAAGAGAGCTCCCACATGGCGTCGATCGCCGGCACCGGCATCACCGGATCGGCGAAATTCTTCAGCTCCGACTTGGTTCTAGTTTTCCCGCCATAAAACGGTTGGTAAAACACGCACCCGTCTATTTTCAACGGCGTCAGGTCGTGGTCCAGCGACTTGAGCGCCAGCTGGAACGCGACGTTGGCGCCGTTACTCGAGCCGAAGATGTAGCACCTCGAGAAATCGGCGTAGTCTCTGAGCCACGGCTCGCCGTTGGTCTCGTCGACGGCTTGCCGTTTGACCCAGAGCAGGGCTTCCAACGCGTCGTCGTATTGCGTCGGGAGCCTGTGCTCTGGGGCGAGACGGTAGTTGACGGAGACGATGAGAACCGTCAGCTCGCTCGACATCTGGGAGCAGCTGCGGTTGTTCGAGGGGGAGTTGGCTGGGTAGAGGACCCAGCCGGAGCCGTGGAGGTGGATGAGGATCGGGAGACGAGCGATGGTGTTGTCGTTGGATGGGAGGTTGGTTGGTCGGAAGATGCGTACGGTCACGCCGGTTTCGAGGTTGATGGTGATGTCTTTGGAGGCGGTGAGTTTTCCCGGGGACGGGGATGGGTCGGGATCGACGATCGGGTACTCGAAGTTGCGCGTGCAGGAGCCGTCGGGGTTGATTGAGAGGTTGAGGAGCTTGTATGCATCAAATGCGTCACGTGACATGGTTTAAAAAATCTGAACTATGTGATTAAGAGGAGGTTAGTTTAGGATGATAAGCTTTGATTAGGGAAGAAGTGTTTGGAGTTATGTAAGTTTTTTTTTTTATTGTGTGTTTATGTTTATTGGAGCTTAAGCTGTTTGTGATTAGGATTAATGCACGGAGTAATCTGAGGTCATGATGTTGCTAAGTTTTAGCGATATTGACCAGTTCAAGAGTGTTTTTATATTTTATTAAATGTGGAATATAATGTTGTATGTTTGCAAGTTTTGTCAAAATTCATGGAATGATTAGGCCTTTTAATTGCGTACATGCAAATAATTGATCCAATTTTTTTTTTTTTGTTTTTTGACAACATTGATCCAATTGTCTAAACACGTCAAGATATCAAGCTTTTGACGATATAATCTCTGAAAAATCTATAGCAACATGGAGAAAAATATAGTTGCACATACAACAGTGTCCTCAACGCAATATCCAAACAGTAATGTAGTATTACTAATTGTAATATGATAATAATGTGTTCAAGATGTATAGTTTTGTTGACGATAAGTCATAATTTGATTTAAGCGCTAAGTGGCATTTGAACATCCGATTCATTTTGAACATCATACAAATTAGTAGATAGATTCAAAACCATTATTACTTATCGGATCATTACATATTTGGATCATAAAACACAAATCGACATTGCATACAACTCGCTTATAATATTCAAGTACGTAAACATATTGCAGGCATAATTGTTTATTAAGGTAGAGATAAGACTACTACATGTTGGACGACGGTGCAGTACTCGATGAACAACTCTTCATAAAAGCCTCAACGGTGTCGTACAAAGCCGTGGCTTTGCTCTCATCAAACAACTCGCACGCATGAAACCCATCTCTATCAAACCTCGTCTCCACGTGCACTCCACGTGCCTTCAGCATCTCCGCCACGTCTCTCTGCCGATCGACCAACGGATCTCCACCGTAACCGTTAACGAGAGTCGACGGGAACCGTCCCATCTTCTCTCTCTCCTCCGCCCCGCTGCTCTTGATCGGGTTACTGTACACGTGGTCGCGATCCACACCGTCAGGTAAACAGAGCGACCAGAGCAAGTGAGTCGCGGTCAACGGACAGATCCTGTCGTCTTTAAGACGTAGCTCCGAATCCGACGGTTCCACGCCGCCGAAGAAAGCTTGGTTCATTATCAGCCCTCGGATCTTGACGGGAGAGAGATCTTTGTCCACGACGCGTAACGCGACGCCGTAGACGATGTTCCCGCCGGAGCTCGATCCCATCACGAAGCATCTCGAGAAATCGACGGTGTCGTCTCTAAGCCACGCGTCGCGGTCCCCTCCACCGCCGCCGCGAGCTTGGTCTCGGAGCCAGGAGATGGCTTCGACGCCGTCGTCGTACGCCGCCGGGAGACGGTGCTCGGGAGCTAGGCGGTACTCGACGGAGAGGATCATGGTGTGGAGACGGTCGGCCATTTTGGTGCATGATTCGTGGAAAGGAGCTGAGGCGGCGCTGTAGAGGATGAAACCTCCGCCGTGGAAGTAGACGAGGATGGGGAGTTTGGTGGAGGACGACTCCGGCGGGGGGATGTTCCGGGGCTTGAAGAGACGGATGAAGGTTTTGTTGTTTGGGTTTAGAGGGATGTCCTTTGAGTGATCCGTTGGGGGTAGTTTCGGGAAGTCACGGTGTCTGGTGAGAGAACCATCTGAGTTGAGTGTGATGTTGAGGAACTTGTATGGGTCGCTTGAAGGTGGAGGAGCTTCCATGGAGAGAGATAGAGATGGTGTGTTCTGTGGTGAAGTGTGTGTGTGTGTGTGATTATGAAGAAGGATTTTGAAACTGAAGATCCTGAGAGGTTGAAAAGATCAACGTTTTTCATTCAAAGTTGTAGTTGGATTTGCCTAGATTAGAATGCTATCCATTAATAGTGGCTTAAGATCGATCAGACTCATTATTACATTTGACATCAGATCGTAGAAGCAAACCTAATGTAACGGCTAATAATAATATCTTTGTGTACCATAATAGTCGACCCAGGAGTTAATGTGCATTAACAACATGACAGCCTCTCTTTTTTCCCATAAATATCCAACGAATTATGTTGTGGTGAATCTCCTCTTGTATTGTTTGTTCAAGTGTTTGTTTGACTCGAAAGCATGATTTAGAGTTTAGATTAAGGATTCAAATTATAGGACTGTTAACATTTTTGTCACTGTGAACTTAGGCTAACTCATCAGGTACAGGCCAAGGATTCAGAAGCAGACCGCTTTGACATTGATCAATCACTGGTAGGATTAATTAACGAAAGAAAGATGTAACACCATAAGTACTCAAGATTGAAAACATTAATAAAAAAAGGATGTGGATAAGTCTTTAGGAAATAAGAGCATTTTCTTCTGCGGGATTTTTACTCGTTGTTAAAAGGTTTTGTTAGCTGTCAAAACATTAAAACAAAGAACCAGTGAGAACCTATCTAGTAAGTTTTAAGGACCAAGATCAACAACAAATTCATGTAGACCTATGGGAGTGAAAGTAGGCCTTCGACAACAATGCCTCTTCCTCTGCCATTGTTTCTTCCACCACCATTTTTTTGTCCCTAGGTCTTGATCGTTTGCTTAAAACTGTAATCGTTCTGATTTTTGAAATTTGAATCATGAGGTCTCTTCTTTTTTTTTGCTTAAATCATGAGGTCTCTTCTTGCAGAACTATATTCTCCTAAAGTCATGACATTAAAAAGAGGGAGATTTTTGTGTATGATTTTAAACCAAAAACTTACAATTTTTCTATCCATTGTTTTTTGAATCAAAAAGAGTAAGATTCAGTTGCCTTGTGCATATAATTACACAAAATGAAGAAAAGTATCTTGTTTTTTTTTTCTTTTCTTTATTCCAACAAGTAACTGACTCGAAGCTGGAAACCAATTAATTGTGGAAATTCATGAGTCGTGACCACAAACTTTCTTCAGATTTTCTCTGCTAAGTGAGGTTAAGAGTTTCATATGAAACAAACTGTACGCATGTTAAGAAGAGAAAGAAATGAATTTTCGATAACACAAGATTTTGATCGACACACTTTAGTCGTCTTGTTAACTAGCAAATACCACGAGATACACATTAAAGGACAACCACATTTAGCAGCTCAACGTGTCAGCCTAACAACGGAACAAATAAATCTAACATTATATAAAGAGAGGAACTTACACCTAAACACATGGTTAAGCTGCCAAAGCGTAGTTAATTTGACACATGTGATGATCAATAGATTTAAAGGTAATTAGCAACGAGTCCAATATCAAGCAGCGCTAATAATTAGAGCACTTCAACCAATCCCAGATATGGATCAACAGAAATTCAATTTCACAAGAACAACACAATAGCATAAGTTCATATAAACATAAAACATTCTTCATTTCACATAGAATGATTTGGTTTGTAGTACTCTCTCAATTGTACTTAGATGCACATTATACCACAAAAGACTTACAGGAAAATGTGTCATGGGATCATATAGAAACTGAAACCTACAGTGGCTGGTATCGTCACTCCATGCAAATTTACAGAGGCTGATGATGTCTTGATATCCCATGTGTCAATATAGTTTCAGAATCACTAGTTTTCCTCGTTGAAACTTTTATTTTGTCCTCTCAACAATATTGTATTTTACCAGATTTTAATTCGGATGATAACACATGGACATTATACTAAATGAATACAATATGTGCATGTCTCTTCGTTTATACATTTAAAATTTTCAAATTTCTTTGAATCATAAATTTTCGAGGTATGCCAAAAATTAGGTGAGAAGTTAAGCTTCCAACTCTCCATAAATGTGCATGACAAGAAACAAAAGTATCCACTAGATTATAATCAATAATGGAAAATTCACCAAACAACCAACAGCAACGTGAAAAGTTTGCGAACTTTCTTCCCCAAATTATATATTAACTCTAATATATTTTTAAATATGAAAATAAAAATGCATGATGGAGTTATATTAATATAAAGCCATTCTCCAATTTCTTAACAAGGCCGTTCAATGGAACTCTCGATAATTCCGGCCGTGTGTACGGTCCTCTTTTTTCTTGTAACCTTCTTCTTTTTCTCCACCGCAAGAACTCGGAGGAACTTTCGCTACGGCGGCAATGGCCAAGGCTCACTTCCGCCGGGTCCTCCGGGACTGCCATTGGTGGGAAACATTTTCCAACTCGGCTTCAATCCTCACCGTTCACTTGCTGTCCTTTCGAAAACTTATGGACCTATAATGAGTTTAAAGCTTGGAAGGTTAACCACAGTGGTTATATCTTCACCAGAAGCAGCTAAAGAGGCACTTAAAACACATGACCATGTCTTGTCGGCACGAACCTTTAACGACCCGATTAGGGCCTTTGATCACCATAAACATTCCGTTGTCTGGATTCCTGCATCGGCTCGTTGGAGGTAAATTATATGTAGCTCTATATTTGGTTTTTGTGGGATCGAATTAATAATTCTATCTAGTAATATCAATCATGTCTTTTAAGAAAACTCTTTGTGTATAGTATCATTTTATAGAAATTAAATAAATTATAATTTGGTAAAAATGATTTTCGTATTTATATGTGAGAAATAAAAAAAACTTATAACCAGCTGAAAGTATAGACTTAATATTAAAAATGTAATTTTCGAAAAAACAAAGTCTAAAATTGAACAAAAACACATACCAATCGATATATACATTTTAAGTTTGATTACTACACATACAATAGCCACGACCCTGTTGAAGTTATGTTTGTTTTTTGTATGCATCTTCAGGTTTCTAAAGAAGATAGTAGTGCAAAATTTGTTATCACCGCAAAACCTAGACGGTATACAATCCATAAGGATGAAAAAGGTGGAGGAACTTGTGAGCTTAGTAGACACATTCTGCGAGAGAGGAGAGGCTATTGACATGGCTCGTGCTTCCTTCGTCACATCTTTCAATATAATCTCAAATGCTCTATTTTCCGTTGATTTGGCCACGTATAACTCTAACTCGTCGTCTTTCGAGTTCCACGAAACGGTGGTTCACCTTATGGAGATCTGTGGGAAACCCAACGCAGGAGATTTTTTCCGGTTTCTGAGGTTTCTTGATTTACAAGGAAGCCGAAAAGAGTCGACTCTCTGCATAGAGAAGCTATTTAAGGTTTTCCAAGAATTAATTGATGTTCGTGTGGCCAAAAGATTGTCTCAGACAGAGGCCTCGAGTATCGATATGTTAGATGCCCTTCTCGATATTACACAGCAAAACGAAGAAGAGCTCACCGTGAATGATATGAAGCACTTGTTTCTCGTAAGTCTTGCGTAAACACCAATGACACAAAAATTATATTTCAGATATTCTTTTGTATCACTATTTGTTCGTTTTTTTTTGGGTTTATAAAAATAGAAACTGTTTTGAGTTTTTATAACCCTTTTTGGTTTCAATTTTTTTGGTTCGATTTCGGTTCCAGCCAGGGCCGGTCTTGAGATTTTGGGGGCTTGTGGCAATGTCTATGTAAATTTTTTTTTTTTACAAATTTGGGGGCCTAAAAAAAATTTTTGGGGGCTTATGTCCATATAATTTTTTTCAAAATTTCGGGGGCCTGTTGCAAATGTTTCACTACGCATGGCTCAGGGCCGGCTCTGGTTCGAGAATTCGGTTTCAAATAATAGGCCCATGACTAACTAGACTGCTGTGACAGGATTTGTTTGTTGCGGGCACGGATACAAACTCTAGTACAATGGAGTGGGCAATGGCGGAGCTACTCCGTAACCCGGAGAAGATGGTCAGAGCTCAGAGTGAGATACGCCAAGTGATAGGTGAAAACGGTGTCGTTCAAGAATCTGATATCCCGAGGCTTCCTTACTTGCTAGCAATTGTGAAAGAGACTCTTCGTTTGCATCCTCCAGCACCTTTAATCCCTCGTAAAGCTGAATCTGATGTCCAAATCTTTGGTTTCCTTGTTCCAAAGAACTCTCAGGTATATTTCATACTCGTTGCATCGCCTTTAACTAACTTGGGATGCACGTCAGCGCTTTTTGGTTAGGTATACACGTTTTTTTGTTCGTTTGATTACAGTTTGATATCTATTAACAAAGAGAGAAACTTATTTCTGTTCGGTTTAAATAGAAATAAAAGTTGACTACTTTGGTTTTGGTCTAATTTCACATTTGTAGAATGAATTTGTTATCATTATGGTTGGAAGAATACAATAAAATTTGATCGGGTAGCGTAACATCCATTAAAATATTCATGAGTAATAATACTAAATCGCTTTATTGTCTCTATGCTTGAATTCTTGTGATCCTTGTATTCAATATTCAGTGAATGAAAAGTATGAAGTTGGTCATTCAAAAAAAAAAGTATGAAATTGAGCAAATTCAGTGAAAGTACACAGCATAAAGAATGAAACTTAAAATTTAAATATTCTAAATAAAAAAATAATTTATTTTTTTGCTCAGTTTAAGATTGGATTTGGGTTGTTTGGTTTGAAAAGTACGCGAAACCAATATGACAAACAAGACTTTGGTTCGGTCTGATTAATAACGGTCCTTCTATGGGTTTGAATATTAGGTATTCGTGAACGTTTGGGCAATGGGACGAGACTCGGACGTGTGGGAGAATCCAATGAAGTTCGAGCCAGAGAGGTTCTTGTCACGTGAAATCGATGTAAGAGGCAATGATTTCGAGCTGTTACCGTTTGGATCAGGGAGAAGGACGTGTCCAGGAATCACAATGTCATTGAAGACAACACCTATGGTGCTTGCCTCTCTTCTCTATTCCTTTGACTGGAAACTTCAAGACGGTGTCGTCCCTGGGAACATGGACATGAGTGAAATCTTCGGTCTTACTTTACATAAAGCCAAACCTCTGTGTGCTGTACCCATCAAGAAACCTACATCATCGTCTTATTAGTACTTTCCATACTATTTATTTTCTTATAATGAGACCTCTCTTGTGTTACAAAAGTAAAATAAAATGAGACCTCTCTTGAGAGTGTCACATATGATAAACTATATATATTCAACACTCAATCCACTAAAAAAAATTATCAAAAGTTAAATTTCATAGAAATATGTTATAATATTCATCTTAACTATGTTTCTTAGCTTTTTGAAAATTTAACAGTATTATATTTAGATGTGAATGTAATATAGTACGTGCTATCAATGAATCATGCCAATGATGTCAAAAAGAAGAAAAAAAAACCATGCCACTGTAATAGTTTCACAGTTGGATTATAACTTCACAAACATGTAATTACTGATTTAATTTTTTTTTACTTTAGGTGCAATCATCTCAAGCACTCCCTGTTCTTGCATGGTTGTAAGATTTTCTTAATCATGAGGTGGTTATAGAGCTTGAAGCAGCCAAGGTCTCCAAATTTATATTGGGCCTAGGTGAAACAAAGCCCATATAAAGCCCACAATGTATATTAAGAAACACATTTACTAAACATGATTGCATTTTAGGGAAATAAATACTCGATTGAAAAATGTATTAATTTTAATGTTAATTGACTTTTTATGTGTGAAAGTTTGCTAAATCTTGAATCAACAATACACAACCTCTCTCTCTCTCTCTCTCTCTCCTCTCTTTCTCTCTCTCTCCCGCGCGCCCAAGTCGCCTCCCTTCTCCGATCGTCTCCCCTCTCTCTCTCTCTCTTTACTCTCGTCGTCTTAATCTTTCGCATTCCTCGCTCTTTCACAGTTGCTCCGCCTGAGGATTAGAGGATCCCGTTCTGGACTTCATCTCAGTCTCGCTTCCGATTCGCTTTCATATCTGAACATTTCCCCGCTCCCGATCCGTGCGTATTCTCTCCCGATTCGAGTAATGTATACATAGTTTTCAATACAAAATCTCCTAAATCGATAAGATCTGCATCTCTGCTCTAGTGTTTGCTGTGCTTCGAGCATATACTCTGTTTAGTAGATCCAACTGAGTATTATCTTATATCGATTATTCGGTTTAATCATTGTGCATTGATCTCCATCAACGTCAGTACATTGCTAAACTTGTGCTTAAAAAAACTTGATGTGGCAGGTGAGAATACGCTGCTGTGTATGACTGTACTCTCCGTAAGTTGAAACGATGGAAGAAGATGATGAGAAAAAGCTTGCAGAAGCTTCTGGTCATCATCCTGATAGGATAGAGTCATTTGATACAGGGGGTTCTGGTTTTACTGTCAAGGATGATGATGCAGCAGCTGGTAGAGACTTCAAGGATGATGATTTTGAACAAGTTTCTCTAGGAGATCAGGAGAAGTCTGCAAACGTATCACATAGTGACCTTAAGGATTCAAACTCTGACCATGGGAGGTCTTCGTTTGGTGGCACCGAAGGGGTTGCTTATCACTTGTCAGGGACTCAGGAGGCGTATGATTTGATGCCCATGGATGATGTGCAGAGTGACAGAGTTTCTAGCGATGGACCAGAGAGACAGGCATCTTATTCCATGACTCAGTCCATGTCGGATTCTTCCCACCAACCGGAATCTGGATATTCCGCTGTTCATTCCCCGCAGAAGCCCAAGCCTAAGGGGACAACTTCAAATGTTTCTCCAGAGCTACTGCATCTAGTGGATTCAGCCATCATGGGGAAGCCTGAAAGCTTAGACAAACTGAAGAATGTTGTTAGCGGTGTTGAGAGTTTTGACTCTGGAGAGGAGGACTCCGAGAGCACCGCGTTCCTTGTTGTTGATTCGCTTATTGGCACCATGGGTGGAGTTGAGAGCTTTGAAGAGGATGAGGATAGCAACCCTCCTAGTGTCATGTTAAATTCCCGTGCTGCAATTGTTTCTGGTGAGCTCATTCCTTGGCTGCCTTGTTTAGGTGATAGCGTTCATTTTATGTCCCCGAGAACTCGCATGGTTCGGGGATTGCTTGTTATTTTACGGTCATGCACGAGAAACAGAGCAATGTGTTCGACGGCAGGGTTATTAGGGGTTTTGTTGCGATCAGTGAAAGAGATTATTTCCAAGGACGCTGATATGAAATGGAATGCCGCTGCTGTTTTCCTTCAATGCATTCAACATTTAGCTGGGCACTCCCTTAGTGTCGATGATTTACACAGGTGGCTTGAGGTTATAAAAACCACGCTAACAACAGCGTGGTCTAGTCCGTTGATGCTTGCTTTGGAGAAGGTAATGAGTGGAAAGGAATCAAGGGGACCTGCTTGTACTTTTGAATTTGATGGTGAAAGCTCTGGTTTACTTGGTCCCGGAGAAAGTCGTTGGCCCTTTACAAATGGGTACGCATTTGCAACATGGATCTATATTGAATCATTTGCTGACACATTAAATGCTGCAACTGCGGCGGCTGCAATTGCTGCTGCCGCAGCAGCCAAGTCAGGGAAAACATCCGCAATGTCAGCTGCAGCGGCTGCGAGTGCACTCGCTGGTGAGGGTACTGCTCATATGCCACGTTTGTTCAGCTTTTTGTCCGCTGATAATCAAGGAATCGAAGCATATTTCCATGCCCAATTTCTGGTGGTTGAGAGTGGTAGTGGGAAAGGAAGAAAGTCTTCGTTGCATTTTACTCATGCATTTAAGCCTCAATGTTGGTATTTTATTGGCCTCGAGCATAGCGGCAAGCAAGGACTTCTGGGGAAGGCAGAGAGTGAATTACGGCTGTATGTTGATGGATCCTTGTATGAAAGTCGTCCTTTTGATTTTCCTCGTATATCCAAGCCACTCTCTTTTTGTTGCATTGGCACAAATCCGCCTCCTACTATGGCTGGCCTACAACGTCGCCGTCGTCAGTGTCCTCTGTTTGCGGAGGTGGGACCAGTTTATATATTTAAGGAACCGATTGGTCCTGAAAGAATGGCGCGCTTGGCCTCTAGAGGTGGGGATTTTTTGCCTTGTTTCGGCAATGGGGCAGGCCTCCCTTGGTTAGCTACAAATGAACATGTAGGTAATAGTGCAGATGAAAGTAGTCTTTTGGATGCAGAGATCGGAGGATATACTCACCTGCTTTACCACCCTTCTCTGTTGAGTGGGCGGTTTTGCCCAGATGCTTCACTTTCTGGAGCAGCAGGTACCTATATATGCACTCCCTTTAGTAAAGTGTAAGATCAAAATGCTCTTTGAAAAAATTGATAACGTTAATTCCCGAAATGATTTTGGTATGCTTTATTATATGTTATCAGATTCTTATGGCTGATTCCTTATCTCTGTCTTTGATTTCTTTTCCCTTCATAAATTCCTTTCGTCATTTTGCTTCTTCTCCATTATCGTACAAACTATGTGCTTCTTTTTCCTGCTATGAGACGGGAAATAGTCATTTTAACTTTCTACTTTAGCTTGAACAAAACTGTTTAATCTGCTTTTTATTATTTTCTTTGTTAAGGCACTCTAAGGCGACCAGCTGAGGTCCTTGGACAAGTCTATGTTGCCACGAGAATGAAGCCAGTGGACTCCTTCTGGGCTCTAGCTCATGGAGGACCCATGTCTCTGCTTCCTCTGACTGTAAGCAACGTGAATAAAGATAGCTTGGAGCCATGTCCAGGAAACAATCCATTGTCCTTGTCCACAGTTACTCTTGCTGCACCTGTATTTAGAATTATCTCAGTTGCTATTCAACATCCTGGGAACAATGAAGAGTTGTGTCGTAATCAGGGACCCGAGATTCTGGCCAGAATTCTGAGTTATCTTCTACACTCACTTGCATCCCTTGATAGGAAGCATGATGGAGTAGGAGAAGAGGAACTAGTTGCTGCTATTGTTTCGTTGTGCCAATCTCAGAAGATCAATCATGTTCTTAAAGTGCAACTCTTCCGTACACTGCTATTAGATTTGAAAATATGGAGCTTGTGTAATTATGGACTCCAAAAGAAGCTATTGTCATCTCTTCAAGATATGGTTTTCACTGAAGCAAAAGCTATGAGGAATGCCGATGCTATACAGCTGCTTCTCGATGGCTGTCGAAGATGCTATTGGATGATTTCTGAGCAGGATTCCGTGACCACTTTTCCTCTTGATGGGAATACGCGTCAAATGGGGGAAGTTAACGCTCTTATTGATGAACTTCTGGTCATTATTGAACTTCTGATGGGAGCAGCATCTCCTTCTTTAGCTGCTGATGACCTCCGTCGATTGCTTGGTTTCATAATTGACAGTCCACAGCCAAACCAGGTAACAGTTTTCCTTATTGTTTCTCACTAATCATAATTAGACAATTGAAATAGGGAAGCAAAAAATTTCCATGCCGCTATATTGGTTTTTATGTAAAATAAACTGGTGGCCAACCTGTAAGTTTCTTTTTTTTTTTTCCTTATAAATTTATATGCTCTCTACCCCAACACTGTTTGGTTTGGATGGACGTTTTTTCTTTTGATTGTCACATGCGTGTCTCTAATATTTTTGGTTGATTGGGTATCCAATGCCAGTTCGTCCCAACTTTTTAGTTATGCAGTCCACTTCTGCCATCCCAGCGTCCTTTGCAGGTTGCTTGCACTATCACCACCCGTAAAAATAGATTCAGCGAATTTAGTCATAGTGTTTAGACTTAAATTCTGGAAAACCATCTTATAATGGTTTGCATGGTGAAATGTAGATCACTTTGCTAGGGAATACTCGAACAGATTGCACGTTTCCTGTGTTATTGCTAGAGAACAGATTGCAGTTTTCTTGTGTTGGTAGTTAGGAAAAAATGGTAAGGACCACTTTATTGTAAAATACGTGGTTTCTGACACTTTTCAACCTCTTTGTATTTTTAGGTTGCGAGGGTACTACACCTTATATATAGATTGGTTGTACAGCCAAATGCTGCAAGAGCTACGATGTTTGCGGAGGTATTTATAACATCCGGTGGGATAGAAACACTTCTTGTTCTGCTGCAGAGAGAAGCTAAAACTGGTGAGGGAAATGTTTTAACTGGCAAGAGTGAAACAAGGTCATTGTCTGATCATAGTGAAAAGAGACAGTTCATCGAGTCTGGTTCGGTAAAACAGCTGGAATCTGATCCACACGATAATGAGATTAATATTGACACTTGTGGTCCTGATGGAAATTCTGTTGAGGATGATAATGCAGGGTCTTTGAATGAATCAGAGTTTCAACAAGAAAAAGAGGAAAAATCTGCACCTGTCATTTGTGATAGTGACTCCGTTTCCATTTCCAATTTCATGAATACTGAGAGAATATCGTCTGAAATTGGTGGTATAAGTCTTTCGATAAGTGCTGATAATGCAAGAAATAACGTCTACAATGTTGACAATAGCGATGCTGTTGTGGTTGGGATCATCAGATTGATTGGTGCGTTAATTTCTAGTGGGCACCTAACATTTGATTTGGGGGGCCGTTCCGATGTGACAAGTAACATCCTGGGTAGTGGGCTCCATGAAAATGGTGGAACAATGTTTGATGATAAAGTTGCATTGCTTCTATTTGCTTTGCTGAAAGCATTTCAAGCTGCTCCAAACAGGCTGATGACTGACAATGTTTATACAACTTTGCTTGGGGCCTCGGTATGACTCTTGATATCCCGTTTTGTTAAAGTATATAAGGTTTCTTTCGTGATTGCAATGGTAGAAATTCTCAGTGTGTTGTTGCATACCGTTATGCTTGTTCTTTGTATTGCTACAAAGGTGTGAAACTTGATACAAGTTGGTTTTGAACCCGGCTCTAAGAAATACTCTCTGATTTATCATACACTGACTATCATGATTTACTATGGTATTGTGATGTTCGGTTCACATTATGTCAACAATATATTTGGTATATGTTGATTACTCTTTTAGTTTCTGTTAAATTTATATCGTGTGCATGGCTGCTTTCTTGCAGATTAATGCTTCATCAACAGAGGATGGCCTTAACTTTTATGATTCAGGTCACCGCTTTGAACATTCTCAACTTTTGTTGGTTCTCTTGCGGTCTCTACCATTTGCGTGTAAGGATCTCCAAAGCAGAGCACTTCAGGTATAAGTCATAGTTGATACATTTTCCGACTTTCAAGGAACAAATTTCCTTGTAAAAGTGCTTGAGATATTTTAAACTTTGGGTTGTATAAATTTAAATCTACTAGGAAATATTTGAGCTTTTTTGTTCTCCACACAGCTGTCAGGAAGACGAATAAAGCTTCAGATTCGTTGCCTGGAACTTTATCTTGTGGACTCTTTTAAACGCATTCACTGTCCAATATCCTCCACAGTCAACGTGCTTTCTGAACTTAGTCTTTGTTTTGTCAGGATCTTCTTTTTTTGGCTTGCAGTCATCCGGAAAATAGGACCAGTCTGACAACAATGGAAGAATGGCCTGAGTGGATCCTGGAGATACTGATCACGAACTATGAAGTATTCATCTGACCTTAGTTCCTAGACCTTTTTCTTCATCATTGTTTTATTGTTAGTTATGCGTACATCTTTTAAAAAGTGAGTAAATTGTAGAAGCATATCCCAACAATAACTCTGACTATTGTGTATACACAGAAGGATGCAGGGAAGCAGTCTGCTTCAGCCGGTTCTTCTGAGGTAGAAGATCTAATTCACAACTTCCTGATCATAATGTTGGAATATTCAATGCGGCAGAAGGATGGTTGGAAGGTAGATTTTTTTTTTGAAATATCTATTGGTTACACCTGAGCTCTCTCAAGCTACATTGTTTTAATTATAGTTGCATCTATTTTCTTCTTACAGGATATCGAGGCTACAATTCATTGTGCAGAGTGGCTTTCTATTGTTGGTGGTTCTAGCACTGGGGAGCAAAGAATTAGGTATTTCTATGTACATCGTCATCATTTTTTCCAGATTTTTGTTTTTGAATTGACTTTAGTTCGACTGTGCCATTTGTGAGTTTCTCACATTGTCAAGCATTTTGCACGGTCATCTATTTATGTCATATCTCTTGCTGATCTTATCGTACCTAGTGTCTCTTCCCTGTCATTTTTCTTTCTTTCTAATCTTTTACTCTTTGAAGGCGTGAGGAGTCATTACCAATTTTCAAAAGAAGACTTTTTGGTGGACTGCTAGACTTCGCTGCCAGAGAACTACAGGCTCAGGTAACTCCGTTTTCCTCATAATTTGTTGTCTTTATTTTGGTGACCACGAAATGAAGATTCTTTTATGCTTTCCGAAGTTCCATATGTTGACAAACCCTTCCATTCCTGGAAAGACATTTAGATAATATCCCAGAGAGCTTGCTTGCAAGCAAACACTGCTGTAAAGCTTTTTTGGTGTTCTCATATTACTCTTCTAAGAATGTGTGTTCACCTGTCTTGTTCTACTGGGAACTAGATTTTTTATCTATCCAATCTTTTTTTCTTTTCCTCAACAGACTCAAGTTATTGCAGCAGCAGCTGCTGGTGTTGCTGCTGAGGGTCTAGCACCAAAAGATGCAAAGGCAGGAGCAGATAATGCTGCACAGCTTTCCGTTTTTCTGGTGGAAAATGCAATCGTGATTTTGATGCTTGTCGAAGATCATTTGCGATTACAAAGCAAACAAATTTGTGCAACAATTGCAGTTGATGCCTCTCCGTCTCCTCTTTCTTTTGTTTCGCCCCTAAAACATCGCACAAGCACACTGACAGCAATAGGGGAATCATCAGAGGTTCCTAGCAGTCGCGCTTCGGTGTCAAGTGATTCGGGAAAGGTCCCGTTAGATGTAAGCGGAGAACATTCTCAAACGCCTAGTCTCTCTAAAATGGACTTTCCATCATGTTCCCTTGTTATGATAAAGTGCATTTAAAAAATCATGTTTATAATTTTCAATATTTTCTCATGTTGTTGACCTGTTCAGCTTCTTATGTCCTGATCAATTTCTCATCTTTTTAGTTTGGTAAATACCTCATTTTATATACATTATGTCTTCTACGAGCATGCCATTTTCAATATCAAGTTTCAGTTTTCTTATTTGGGATTCTCTTACACTTTTATGTTACTCAAGTTATCTTTCCTTTTCTTTTCTTTCAGATACTCGCTTCAATGGCCGATGCAAGTGGACAGATTTCTGCTGTCGCTATGGAGCGCCTTACTGCTGCCGTTGCAGCTGAGCCCTATGAATCTGTTTCATGTGCTTTTGTTTCATATGGCAGCTGTGCCATGGATTTGGCTGAGGGTTGGAAGTTCAGGAGTCGATTGTGGTATGGTGTTGGTTTTCCTTCTAAAACTAGTTCTTTTGGTGGTGGTGGCAGTGGTCCAGACTCTTGGAAGTCGACTTTAGAAAAAGATGCTCTTGGAAACTGGATTGAACTTCCTTTGGTTAAAAAATCTGTATCCATGCTTCAAGCTTTGCTGCTAGACGAGTCCGGACTTGGAGGTGGCCTTGGAATAGGTGGAGGATCTGGTACTGGGATGGGAGGGATGGCATCCCTCTATCAGTTGCTGGACAGTGATCAGCCTTTCTTATGCATGCTTCGAATGGTGCTTCTGTCTATGAGGGAAGAAGACTATGGCGAAGATAATATGTTGATGAGAAATGTAAGTCTTGAGCGCTCCTCTTCATTAGATAGCGGTTCTCAGATGTCTATGCGGCAGTCACGATCAGCATTATTGTGGAGGTACGTGAATGACATATATCTTTCTCTCTTCGTTGCCAATTAGTTATACATCTGCTTAGTTACTTTGTATTAGCATTTTGGAGCCGAGACAATATGATGCTCTGAGTTCATTTGTGTTCCCAAGTCACTTGTGGGTCATTCAAGATGATGACTACGTGGCATATAGTATTTTCTATTGAATTATTTGCAAAGAATTTCAAAATATGGTCTCAAATGCTTGATTTTAGTTATTAATGGATATTTGACCTGGTTCTGCTGTTTATTAGGAGAAGTTTGACTCTCTTTTTTTTGTTTAATCTCAGTGTGCTTTCTCCCATCCTAAACATGCCAATATCCGATTCAAAGAGGCAGAGAGTACTGGTTACTGCATGTGTTCTCTATTCTGAGGTTAGTTCTTCCCTAAATCTGGTTAGCATGCTTAATGATGTTCTGGTCTCCAATCTTCATGTTGCTATAGGGATTGTTAAACATCTTCCCCTATTTTGCTTCTTATGCTATCCTTTCGTTCTTTTTTTTGGGGGGTCTTATTTCTTCACAAATCTTTATAGGTATGGCATGCTATCAGCAGAGACAGAAAACCACTCCGCAAGCATTATATAGAGGCCATCGTACCACCATTTATTGCAGTCCTCCGGAGATGGAGACCACTTTTGGCTGGCATCCATGAACTTGCCACTGCTGATGGTATGAATCCCCTTGTCGCTGATGATCGTGCCTTAGCGGCTGATGCTCTCCCCGTCGAGGTAGCAAAACATATTAACATTCCTTATTTATCTGTTTCTAGAATGGCCATTATTTATTTCTAGTTTCTGCGATGCTGCTTGAGGCCTTAAAAATTTTACCTCAAGGATTACGTTAGGTTTAGTATTATGGTTTCTTGGTTTATCGTATTGAGCTATTCAAATCTATCTGTTTAGGGCGCTCTTTCTATGATTACTCCGGAGTGGGCTGCTGCTTTTGCATCACCACCTGCTGCAATGGCTCTGGCTATGATAGCTGCAGGGGCAGCTGGTTGGGAAGCGCCGCCACCTCCAACACCTTCACATCTTAGGCGCGACTCTTCAATGCTTGAGCGTAAGACTGCCAAACTCCAGACCTTTTCAAGCTTCCAGAAACCGCTGGAGGCTACAAAAAATAATATACCACCTCGACCACGAGATAAAGCTGCTGCAAAAGCGGCAGCTTTGGCAGCTGCACGGGATCTTGAACGGACTGCAAAGATTGGTTCAGGAAGAGGCCTAAGTGCTGTTGCAATGGCTACATCTGCGCAGCGGAGAAATATCGGTGACATGGAGCGTTTACAAAGATGGAACAGTTCTGAAGCTATGGGAGTGGCATGGATGGAATGTCTCCAACCAGTGGATACAAAATCAGTTTATGGAAAAGATTTCAATGCTTTGTCCTACAAATTTATTGCTGTACTCGTTGCAAGTTTTGCTTTAGCACGTAATATGCAAAGATCAGAGGTTTGCTTTCCGCTTATGTCACACTTTATTAGTTTTTGAAGGGTGCATACTCTGACACCACCTTTTGGTTCAACTTTCTCACCAGATTGATAGGCGTATGCAAGATGATATCTTAGCGGCAAATCGCCTAAGCTTGGGAAGCCGTGGTTGGCGCAAACTGATTCGTTACTTAGCAGAGATGAGATGCTTTTTTGGGCCTTTTGGAGATGAGTTATGCAGTCCGGAACGTGTAAGTCATTTTTACCCCCCTTTTTGAATTTAACACATGTTGAGAAGTTTCCGAATGACGTGATATAATTAAACATTCAGGTTTTCTGGAAACTTGACTCTATGGAAAGTTTTTCGAGGATGAGACAGTGTATAAGGAGGAATTATTCTGGAACTGATCACCTTGGGGCAGCAGCAAACTATGATGATCAGGCAGACACTAAAAGTGATAATACTAGCAAGGGTTCTCCATCAAATCCTCCTGTTCTTGCTGCTGATGTAATATCGATGGAAATAGCATATGAAGATGATGAACATGGAGAGGGTGATCATCTTGATGTCAAAGTAAATGCTGAAGAACATAGAAGGGACATTGAAGACAGGATAGCTGGGTCACAGGAGCATGCATCCAGAACTTCAGCAGGAACTAATGATCCTCGACCTTCCAATGACCTTGAACTGGCCCGAGATTCTTCAGTAGCAGCAGCTGGCTTTGTTCCTAGTGAACTTGATGAAAGGATCCTTCTTGAGTTCCCCACATCTATGGTCCGGCCACTAAGGGTTGTGAAAGGAACCTTCCAAGTATGTTTGACTAACCTGAGCGTCTTGGATTTTCAACAAGTAGCAAACACGAACAGAGAGAGAAATTGGATACTAGCCCATTAGATTAGTTAGATGCAGTGAAGTCAAGAACTGTAGCATGCTTATAATTGGCTAGAATTCCCAAATATGCATTTTGTATGGATTTCTGGTTGCTAATCATAGCTACTTTGCCTTCTCAGATTACAACTCGAAGAATAAATTTTATTGTTGACAGCAGCGAAAGCCGGCATGTGACTGATCATTCAGATGGGTCTCAATTAGGTGACCAAGAAAAGGATCGTAGTTGGCCAATGTCTTCTCTTCATCAGATTTATAGCCGAAGGTAAAGTTTCATCATCAAAATTCTGTTTATCTCGTATATTCCTTTTCATTACTTCTTTTTGTTCTCTTTTGGTTAAGTGTTACTATTTCTGAATGGGTTGTGTTCCATTGCTATTTCCCAATGATTAGTGACTGATCTATGTCTTTGATTATTTCTCAGATATCTCCTGAGAAGGAGCGCCCTGGAACTCTTTATGGTTGACCGTTCAAACTTCTTCTTTGATTTCGGGGTCTGCATCTAAAACCCTTTCTAAGTAGGATATATATATATATTTCAGACCTTGTTAATTTCAGGTCTCCGTTTACTGTAACCAATTACTTGTCCCAATTTTCTTGCTTAACCCTATAGAATACCGAGGGAAGAAGAAATGCATATCGAGCCATCGTTCAAGCAAGACCTCCTCACTTGAACAATATATACCTAGCAACTCAGGTTTGTGGGTTTTCCTTACTATCTTCTTTCGCTTAGCTTTTGAATTAGTCTTGGTCCATATTGTTCTTTAATGATGGATTGATAAAGCATATGACTAGGCTGAGTCATTTTATGTCCTGTGCTGCAAACTTACATACATCGTTACCTTTTTAGAGGCCGGAACAGCTTTTGAGAAGAACTCAGTTAATGGAGCGCTGGGCTAGATGGGAGGTACCCATTAACTGCACTTCACTCTTTTCATGCAAGTTTTTTATCCTTTTCTTAGAATAACGTTTGATACAGAAAGATTCCCATTTGTATAATCTCTGCAGATTAGCAATTTCGAATACTTAATGCAGCTTAACACGTTGGCTGGTCGTAGCTACAATGACATTACTCAGGTAAATTTTGTGCTCTTTAGCGTCTTCTGTGAACTTGTCAGTGTCGTTTCTCCCTTGATAATATATCTTCTTCTTTGCAGTATCCTGTTTTCCCGTGGATTATTTCTGACAACAGTTCAGAAAGTCTGGACCTTTCAAACCCATCTACCTTCAGAGATCTTTCAAAGGTGGTTTCCATTGCAGTTTGCTTCTAGTTTTTCGTTCCAAACCTGTATATGATGACTTATAAATCTAGATATTCTTGTTGTGATGTGGGTCTGTATATGTTCAGCCAATTGGTGCATTGAACCCGGAGCGGCTGAAAAAGTTTCAAGAGCGATATTCTAGCTTTGAAGATCCAGTCATCCCCAAATTTCACTACGGCTCGCATTACTCAAGCGCCGGAGCAGTAAGTTCTCTTCTCTGTAATATCCTGCAACAACAACTGCTATTACCAGTTTAAAGTTTGTCCTCTGAATCTTGGAAGAAAGACAGTGATACTATTTTCGATGTAACTGAATGGAGTTTGTACACCTTTGATATGTTTTCATTATTATCTCATGCGCGCAGGTGTTGTATTATCTTGCCAGAGTTGAACCCTTCACAACCCTGTCAATTCAACTTCAAGGTGGAAAGTTTGATCATGCAGACCGCATGTTTTCAGATATTCCCGCCACTTGGAATGGAGTTCTAGAAGACATGAGCGATGTGAAGGAGTTGGTAAGCATTGGTTTCCCTTGCATCGAATGGATTTATTATCCGCCTCTTCCTTAGTTGCTCAGCAACTCAAGAACCCATCTATATTTTGCCACTAAATTTTTCGTTGCAGGTTCCAGAGTTGTTTTACCTTCCTGAGGTGCTGACCAACGAAAATTCGATCGACTTTGGTACAACCCAGTTGGGAGAAAAACTTGGTACTGTGGTTATCTTCGTTGTCATAGCTAAAATTTATGCCTGGCATGGTGAAATTTTCGTTATCTGATGCGTTTTTGTATCTATCAGATGCTGTAAAACTCCCTCCTTGGGCCAAAAATCCAGTTGATTTTGTACATAAGCAACGAAGGGCTCTTGAAAGCGAGCATGTATCTGCACATTTGCATGAATGGATTGATCTCATATTTGGGTAGGGTTCCCCCCCAGCACGTTTTTCCATGACTTAGTTTCCTCCTTGTACTTATACTTAAAATTCATTTAGGTATAAGCAACGTGGAAAAGAAGCTATAATGGCAAATAACGTTTTCTTCTACATTACCTACGAAGGGACTGTTGATATTGACAAGATCACAGACCCGGTAAGGCAATTTTTATACTGTTGGTGTTGCTCAGTTATACATGTTTTCGTGACTTACCTGTGAATATGTAATGAAGGTACAACAACGTGCTACGCAAGACCAAATAGCTTATTTTGGGCAAACACCGTCCCAGCTGTTGACTATTCCTCACATGAAAAGGATGCCGCTGAAAGATGTACTACATATGCAGGTTACTTCAATTGTCATTTTGGTTGTGCAGTTTCACTCTTAATAAACACCTCTTTTAATCATTACCATTTCTCTGTGGGTGAATTATTGAAGGTCAATAGGTTCCTTAACAACTTTTATCACAATGAATAGTGTTTTATTATAGAGGTATCATGTGTCATAAGGTTTAGCATAGAGTTTTCTCTGACTACTGTATGCTATGTGAATATAGGAGATTCTACTACTATACAGTGTTCTTAGAGAAAGTTGAGACAGAAATATCTTACGTACTATATACCTCTGGGCTCAGTTTGATATTTGACCATGACAGTTATTTTGAATTTTTGGCAGACCATTTTTCGGAATCCAAAAGAGATAAAACCATATGCTGTCCAAAATCCGGAACGCTGCAACTTACCAGCCTCAGCCATTCAGGCATCTTCAGATACTGTTGTGATTGTGGACATTAACGTGCCAGCAGCTCGTGTTGCACAACACAAGTGGCAACCAAACACCCCTGATGGTCAAGGTACTCCTTTCCTCTTTCATCACGGGAAGGCAACAGCAACGTCGACTAGTGGTGGATCATTGATGCGCATGTTCAAGGGTCCAGCTAGTTCCGGAACCGATGACTGGCAATTTCCCCAGGCACAGGCGTTTGCCTCATCAGGAATCAGAAGTTCGTCCGTAGTTGCTATTACAAGCGATGGGGAAATAATAACAGGTAAAAAGGAAGCAGTCTCAGTTAGTGTGTGTTGGTGATGTATTTACAGAAATCTTGTGTGTTTCTTATAGGTGGACATGCGGATAACAGTATCAAGCTAGTCTCATCTGATGGAGCAAAAACTCTGGAAACGGCATTTGGGCACTGCGCCCCAGTTACGTGTCTGGCTCTGTCTCCAGATAACAACTTCCTTGTAACGGGTTCACGGGACTGTACTGTTTTGCTGTGGAGAATTCACAAGGCGTTTACTTCTCGAACAAGCGTGTCTGAGCCATCAGCTGGCTCCGGAACGCCTTCCTCCGCAAACAACACGAATCTGGCCAACACGTTGGCAAATAAAGGCAAAAAATGTCGCATTGAAGGGCCAATACAAGTGCTCCGTGGCCACCGAAGAGAAATAGTTTCTTGCTGTGTCAGCTCAGATCAAGGAGTGGTTGTTTCGTCCTCCGAGTCATCGGACGTTCTGTTGCATTCCATAAGAAAAGGAAGGCTGATCAGACGATTGGTTGGTGTGACAGCTAATTCTCTTTGCATATCATCTGATGGGGTTATAATGGCATGGAGTAGCTTGGAGGGTTCTATTAGCGTCTTCACCATTAACGGAGTTCTGATTGCCAAAGCGAAACTTCCTTTCTCTTGTAGCGTAAGTTGCATGGAAATGTCCATGGATGGTCAAAACGCCTTGATTGGGATGAATTCATGTTCCAGCATGGATTATTCGAGGAGTAACGAAGATAGCAAAGAAATCGAGAGACTGGATGTTTCATCTCCTTCAATTTGCTTCCTCAACTTATACACACTACAGGTACAAATCTGAACTCCTTTGATAAGAGGCAAACAAATCCACGGGGGTGTTTATTTATCTGGGTCTAAAACAACTTTGTCTTGTAAGGTATTCCATGTGCTAAAGCTTGCTCAAGGGCAGGATATAACCGCACTGTCTCTGAACGTTGACAACACAAACCTATTAGTGTCCACGGAAGATAAACAGTTGATAATCTTCACAGATCCGGCTGTAAGTTTATTAATTTGTCTATTACCATTTGAGTCAAATTGCTTATCATAGAAGAGGAAACCTACATCAGTTTATCAAAAGCACAAATAACTTATATCGTTATTCATCATAGTTCATGGTAAAGTTGATAAAACCTTGTGTGACTTGCAGTTAAGCTTAAAGGTGGTGGATCAGATGCTGAAGCTTGGGTGGGAATGAGAGAATAGATACAAAACCTATTTGATTAAAAAAAAGGCGTAAACTCAGGTTTGAATACTCTGGGAAGCTGTAGAAATGCTACAATGAGATGGACATGGTTTGGTCTGTCTTTGTCGTGTGTAACATATGTAAAAGTATGTTTAGTTCCAGTAAAACTTATCCCGGCCGATTGTCTTGTGACAGACAACTAGTTTTCTTGCTCCATGGTTATATTGGAGATGGTTTTAGATCACAGGCTTCTTGAGTTTGTTGAGCTTATATACACACACACACCAAAGCTTTGAGTTGGTTTCTTTGCTTCTTTGTGTAGGTTTGTAATTCCTCGGCTTGTTTTTCTTTTTCTGTAAGAAAATGGCGTTTTGCGGTTGATTTATTATATTCTTTTTTTTGGGGTAAACATTTTGTTTTTCTTCAAATTTTCGTAATTTCATGAACCAGACGAATTCGTATATCCAGACTTATGACAATAATGTTACATTTTGTGGGTTTTTCCTCTTCGACTGTTACTCCATATACACATCGGAGAAATATTAATGGGCTAAGAAGATGGGCCTAGGCCCAATTCGGTCTCTTTGATAAAAAGTAGGGCCGCCTCCCTCTCGAATTCGTTAGAGAGAGAGAGAGAAAGATGGGAGGGAAAGGAGAGAAGAGAAGAGAGAAAAACTACCTAGCAGCTCACGGCGGACCGGCGAGACTACCTCCGCCGCCTGATCGTTCGAGGCAAGATGAACTTCCTTCCAAGCTCCGTGTTCTCATGAACTACACCTCTCCCTCTCCCTCTCCCCACGGTAACATATCTTCGTGCCACTATGTTGTTTGTGAATTTCTCTCAATATGATTGCTTCTTTGTACATCCTCTTTTCCTTCAGATTCTACCAAACAAGATGTAAAAAATACTAAATCTAGACTAGATGCTGCTGCCAAGGTATATAGTCTTTTTTCGATAATTTAAACTTTTTTTTTGCTTTGTGAAAAGTATGTGATGTAATCAGAATGCTGATGGATACCGAGCCTCTTCTGATGAGCAGAATGATGTAATGTTAAACAATGGAGATGAAAAGAAGAAGAGAAAGAGGAATCAGATAAAGGACCTTCGTTTCGAACAGGAGCTTGCGGAGTTGGATGGTCGGTCCAAAAGGAAAGAACGCAAGAAGAAGTAAGTTTTGTAAAGAAAACGGACACTTATGTTTTGAGTTTGATGACTTGATATCCAAGTTTCCCTACTTTGGTGCAGGTATTGGGAGGCTAAGAAGCAGAAAAAGAATCAAGGGAAGACAGAAGATACTCTCAGGGAAAACTTCCAGAAGCATGAACAAATCAGGTTTGGTGATGTGGTCCAAGCTCCACCAAAACTGGCTGTTGTTCCAAAGGTAGTCTGTCTCACTATAGTAGCTTGTGTTATCTGGTTCAAATGTGTGTTTATATGTTTATCTGACAGGCACGAAAGACTCCTATGAGTGCTTCCAAGGAGAGGCTGCGATTAGAGGCCATTGAAGCTTACAGATCTCGAAATGGATGGACCTCCAGACCAGGTGTTCAGATTCCTTCGTTGGCCATGCAGTAAAGATGCGTCATGAACTCTGTTTTGTTAGTGTGAGTGTGACTCCTCTGTTTTTGTTTGGTTCTAGCTGGCTGTAAAATTATAGATTACCGTGTCCCTTTCTTTGGATCGTAATCTTTACTGGAAACATTATGATAGTTGATGTCACCAGAGATCTCTTTCAATATATATATACAAGCAGATTATTTAGTCTAAAGGATTTTCTTTTGGTGTTTGTTGCCATCTTTCTTAAGGATCTATCACAAAAACTCATTAATGCTTAGCTTAACTTTCACACCTTATGAGAATTTTAGGCAGCATAACGTTTTTGGACAAGTACATGAAGCAGGGACTATAAAAGCGTGGCAAGTGTTCTGTTTAAATCAAGTGATTGTTCTTGGGACTGCATAGAGATGGAGTCCTCCTTCAATATGAAGCGTAAGCATTCTCTTGTAGCGCACGTTGATCTTCTCATCGACCATTTTGAAGCGAAAGAAGTGAAGAAGTGCCATTGATACTATCTTCATTTGCCGGTATGCAAAATCCTTGCCAAGGCAGATTCTTGGACCAGCCTACATACACACACAGTTAAAGAGCACAAAACATCTCAGGTATTAGTAGAGAATGTCTTCACTCTAAACAACCACATCTGGGAGAGAGAGAGTGTGTTACAAACATGAAAACTTATGAATTTGAATGGTGATTCTGGTTGGAACATTCCATCCTTAATCCATCTCTCTGGCTTGAACTCCTCAGCATCTTGGCCCCAAATATAAGTCATCCTTCCCATTGCATAGGATATGTAGTAGACATTATCCCCTCTCTTCACTCTATGTCCATCTGGAAGTATGTCATCATTCTCTGCACACCTCGTGTCCTTTAGAATGGAACCAAAAGAAAGTGTTAAAATCCTCATTGGTTTGGATCAATCACAGAAGAATTTTTTAAAGGAGTGGTACCACAGGGACAGCAGGGTAAAGCCTCAAGGTCTCAGACAAGGCTGCGTGGAGATACTGCATCCGATCAAGAGCCTCTTCATCTATACTCTCAACGAAACCGTTCACATCGGTTGTTTTCTCATGACTCGACGTCACCTCTCTGATCTCCTGCACGATTTTCTCCTGAACAAGTGGGTTCTTGCAGAGCATGTACAAGAACCAAGAGAGAGATGCAGCGGTTGTGTCCTTCCCAGCGATCATAAAGCTCAAGATTATATCCCTCAGGTACTTATCATTCATCGTCTCCGGATCTTTCTCACTCTCCACTAGAAATCTAGATAATATATCCTCTCTAACAGCCTAAGTACAGAGCCAAACATTTATCCAGAAGTAGTAAGAACTCAATCAAAACAATAGGGTAGAACTTAAACAGAGAACTCACAGTGTTCTGTTCTTTCCTCTTAGTGGTAATGAGTCTATACACAAACTTATCTATAGTAGCGATGCTCTTCTTGAGTCTACCTTGTGATCCAATGTTGAAAAACCATTTCAGCTTCCAAAGCGGATCGATGAATCTCAAACTAGTCGCATCGTTACCTTCATCAAAAGCCTCCATGAACTCTTCCCCTTCTCTGCTAAACCCATCCAAACACTTCAACTCCACACCAAACCCCACTTTAAAAATCGAGTCCAGTGTACACCTCATCAACATATCCTAAACAACAAAACAAAAGTACCCTTTTGAGAAAGTTTCCAAATTTATACAAAACAAAAGTTCCCTTTTGAGAAAGTTTCCAAATTTATAAAAACAGAGTTCTGAAACTTACTCACCTGAGCATCAAAAGACTTTCCAGAGAGACCAAACTCCGTTACAAAACCGACAAGCTTACACGCGTTGGTCCTAAAAACAGAGCAGCTAAAGTCTCGCAAGACTCTAGCGGAGAACTCGAAGCTAGCGAGCTTCCTCTGCTGTCTCCACCTCTCTCCATCCACAGCGAAGATACCGTGTCCCAGAAGATCTCCGAGGTTCTGACGACTGTTCTCCCCTTTGGTGTAGTTGTCGAACCTCGTCTTGAGGATGTGCTCCACGTTGCGAGGATCGGCGGTTAGTATCTCGCTCTTTCCTAGACCCAAGAACCTGAAAGTCGGTTTCTTTCTCGCGATCTCTGTCTCGTAGTCGTATAAGTCGTCTCTGTGGAAGAAGAGGTCGAAGATGGTGGCGTGGACCGGAGAGTACTCCTTGCTGTGTATTGATTTTCCGGTGAAGATTTTGAGTGTTAGATAGATTGTTAAAGAAAGAACGATGAAGGAGCTTGTGGATACTGCTACGATAGCTATGCTTGCCAGAGTCTCCATTTTTTCTTCTTCTTTTTTTTTTTCCTGCTTCGGAGACTTTCTCTGTTTCACGCGTGTCGGACCAAAAATTTCATCTAACCTTCCCCTAGATCTAAATACTTGTAATGAAATACTGTGATGACAGATCTAAATACTTCTAATGAAATACTGTGATGACAAAAATGTCCTTCTCTTTTTTCTTCCTTTTTTTCTAAAAATAAAAAATAAAAGAAAAATAGAGCTTTCTTATTGGTCGATTGGTCGAAGGTCTTTCTCAAGGTGACATTTTGTTCGTTAAATTTGATTCGATTTGTTATTCGTTTCGATCCGGAAAATCCGGATATCCGTAAATCTTCAAAGCAAAGCAAATATTAAAATTCAATATCCGTTAAAAACGAAGCAAATCACAAATACTGAAATTTTTAAAAACGGATATCCGATCCGCTCCAGTTTTATACAAATAAATATATATCTACAATTAAATATGTATAGTTTTTATTTTAACATATAATTTTGTTATTTATAAAATATATATAAAGTATTAAATTAATGAAAGAATATAAAATCTTTAGAAAAACTACAATTTTCTAAAATATGTGTGTTTATCAAAAATTTTGTTTCATTATAACAAGTATGGAACATATAGTTCCACTAGTTTTCACTTTTGGTGTTTAATATTATGTTAAAAAAATTAAATAAACATGTATAGTTTTTTTATATTTACTTGTATTAATCATGGTGTATGAGTTATCCGTAAATATCGGTAAATATTCGCAAATATTTAAAAAATTATGAATATTCGTATTTCTTCGAAGCAAAGCAAATCAGAAAATCAGATATCCGTAAAATACGAAGCAAATCACAAATACCAAAAAATATGACACTGTTCGATCCGCGGCCACCCTACTCCTAACCATCACCATTAATTGTTCTCGTCTTTTCTTTCCTTTTCTTCCTTGTTGCCGACAAGAATAGTAAGTGAGGTTTGTTTTCTTTTTTTTTTCTCTCTCATTTGGATCCACTGCTATCGTTAGGTTAGTTGAATCATCACTATCCTTATCTTTTTTTTTTCTTGTTGAATGAATATTTCTGTTTTGTTTTCACATTGCACGTAAATTTGTATATTAAAATGTTCGTAGGACTAAGAATCAGAGTGTAGAGGTAGATGAAGTTGAGAAGCTGAGCTAATGAGGGTGTCATTTCTCTTAACGCAGTAAACGAGCATTTAGGAGAAGATGATCGGATGGCCCATTATTCGGCCCAGTTTTCAGATGGTGAAAATGTTCACACGAGACATAGTGGGCGACAACGTTGATATGAATTTCATTATCTTGTTTGACACGAATGATATTAAAATGTAGGCCGGATGAGACGAGTTTGAACCTTCTTTCTTATATAGAGACATGAATGATATTCAGTTTGATTCCTCTCTCGAAGGCCCAAAACCAAGGCCTTCTTAAATTAGTTCGAACCCTCTATCCGACGTAGAGGGTTATGAACTATGAATGATATATTATTCAACCTTTGCGTCTTCATCAATTTTTTTTTTTTTTTAATTCACTGGTAATTCTGATTCGATTTGATTCCTCTCCGACATGAATTCATCCGACCAAAACATGGTAAGTGAAAACCTGTTCTGTCGTTTTCGATTTTGTGTTCATTGTATTACCACTGTTCAACTAAATTCGAAATCTTTGTGTTTTTTTTTTTGTTAGATATGAGTTTCTTCAGAGGTATAATCGATTCGTTTAGCTCAATCCTCACCGAAGAAGAATCTGATCACGATCCTACCGTATCATCTCCTTCGTCTGGCTCCTCCATGAACGTCGTCGATGGAGCTCCGGTTACTAACGAACGGGTTGCGTATAAGCTCAAAGGATACTTCGATTTAGCGAAAGAAGAGATCGCTAAAGGTGTTAGAGCAGAGGAATGGGGTCTACGCGAAGACGCGCTTCTTCATTACAGAAACGCTCAGAGGATCATGAGTGAAGCTATCTCCACGCCTTCTCCTTCCTATATCAGTTCCAAGTATTATTTGTTCTTTTCTAACAGATTTTTTTTTTAGAGTTTCTTTGTTTTTTTGGATTTTTTTTTGATTTTGTGGTGTTTGACTTTGTGTATATGGTAGTGAGAAGGAGAAGGTGAGATCGTATAGAGAGAAGATTTCTAAATGGCAGAGTCAAGTCTCTGAGAGATTGCTAGCTCTTGGTAAACATGCAGGTGATGATGATACCTTTGATTTTTTTCGCTAGGTGCTAGTTAGGCGTTCGTTTTATATGTGATTATTGATTAGCTTCTTTATCTTTTAAAAATTGTTCTGTTCAATCTGCGCCGTGAGAACATTGATTTTTATGCACAAGTGAGTTTACATTGACGCTTGATTGGTTTGCTTGTTTTCTGACATCAATGGAGGTTTTTGTTTTAGGTGTTGGAATGTCTGAAAATAAGGTATCTGTCTTTATTTCTCTCTCTCTCTGCTCCTTAGGAGAATGTGAGGTTTTTAGATTTTAAGTGATATGTTTCTGTAGTGGGATTTGATTCATATGATGAATTGTGCAGAGAACTGTACCGTCTCCTTCTTCAGCTTCAGTTTCCTCTACGGTGTCTAATAGAAGAGTTTCATCACAAAAGACTTCACTTCCTAGAGGTGGCGTTGGAATGGCGAGGAGTCCTAGAGATGCTACTACTACAAACCCAAAACCTGCGAATGGATACGATGATAAGTTAGAAGAGATGATCAACACAACAATAGTGGACAGAAGTCCATCTGTGAAGTGGGATGATGTCGGTGAGTGCCATTGTTCTGCTCTTTTTTTCCTGAGCTATATGTGGAACTCACACTTGTGATGAATTATTTTCAGCTGGACTTGATGGAGCTAAACAAGCTTTGTTGGAGATGGTTATTTTACCGGCGAAACGAAGAGATTTGTTCACTGGTCTCCGGAGACCAGCCAGAGGTGAATATCTGCAAGCTTTGTTGTTTCTCTCTTGATCTTCTCCTGGTACCTTCGTTGGTGAAAGTTCTTCTTTGTTAGGTTTGCTTCTCTTTGGTCCACCTGGAAATGGAAAAACAATGCTTGCCAAGGCAGTTGCTTCCGAGTCGCAGGCAACATTCTTCAACGTCTCAGCATCTTCGTTGACATCTAAATGGGTGTGTGCTTAGCCTAGTTCTGTTTACTTTCTCTTGTAATAGGGCTTTTCATTTCAAATATAGTCAAATTGACTTGACTTTCATGTATTGTAACAGGTGGGTGAGGCTGAAAAGCTAGTTAAAACGTTGTTCCAAGTTGCAATATCCAGACAACCGTCTGTGATATTCATGGATGAAGTGTGTGCTTCCCTCCCCCCCAACCCTTCCTGTCTTATATGTTGTCACTTAGGGATCTGAATGTGTGTGTTTTACTCTGGTTTTCAGATAGATAGTATAATGTCTACAAGGTCGATAAGTGAGAACGAAGCAAGCAGAAGGTTGAAATCAGAATTCCTTATCCAGTTTGATGGTGTGACTTCTAATCCTGATGATTTGGTGATTGTCATCGGTAAGCTCCCTGCTTATTCAGTCTTCATCAAACCCCAATCTTCACTCTGTTTTAACCATCATTTATAATCATTTGTTCTGTTTGTCCTTGCCTTATAAACTTTATATTGGATGTAATGTGGTTGCAGGAGCGACCAACAAGCCACAGGAGTTGGATGATGCAGTGCTCAGAAGATTGGTAAGAACACTTATCACTTTCAGGATTTTCATGTCCACACCAATCTGATTAGTAAATAGTTCGAATGTGTCACTATGTTAGGTAAAGAGAATATATGTACCATTGCCGGATTCAAACGTCAGGAAACTACTTTTTAAAACGAAACTGAAGTGCCAGCCTCACTCTCTATCCGATGGCGACATTGATAAAATCGTCAGAGAAACCGAAGGCAAGTTTTCTATAAGAAACACAGATGGTTTATTATTTACTGTTTAGGAGTCTAGTTAAACTAATAAGCTTTTCCTTATGTAACCAGGATACTCAGGAAGTGATCTACAAGCATTGTGTGAAGAAGCTGCGATGATGCCAATCAGAGAACTCGGTGCTGATATTCTCACCATCCAAGCAAATAAAGTATTATACTCTTCTAAACTCTTTAGTCTTGCAAATTAAGTTTGAAGTCTCTTTCTGAGTTGAAAAGGTTTGTTTGTTTGTTTGATGAATGGATGTGTAAATGTTTACAGGTGAGACCGCTAAGATGCGATGATTTTAGGAAATCGATGGCAGTGATCAGACCCAGCTTGAGTAAAAGTAAGTGGGAAGAGCTCGAGCGCTGGAACTCAGAGTTTGGCTCTAATTGAGTTTCTTGTTTTGTAAGTAAGTGGTATAGTGTTGATACTCTTGTAAATGTTCAGAGTTGTCTTCCAAAAAAAAAAACTCAAACGATCAAAAGCTTCAAAGAGGAGGAAAACAGTTTATTCTCCTATGAATTAATGCAAATTTGTTTGTTTACCATCTACTCCAGTAATGTCATAAACCATATGAATTATTTAAAATTTATATGATCTTCTGAAAAGGGATTTAGTTTCCATCAAAATCATACAGTTGTCGATGTCCTGAAGTAATGTGTAGAGGGTAAAACCGTCATTTCTGTGAAATAGGGCAGATCTGCTTAAACGCTGCGTATATAATATTAATAGGCATCTTTTTTTTTTCTTGTTCTGGGAATCTGAATTCAATTTTCAAATTTGCTTCTCCCTCCGAAGCACACGCACGCTCTCTCGTCTGTCGAGTCAAAAGTGATTGGAGAAATGGATAAGAAACCGATGGATACTAACGCTCGAGACCCCGAGAAGAAACCATGGTCACTAGCAGATTTCGAGATCGGGAGACCCTTAGGTAAAGGCAAATTCGGCAGAGTCTATCTCGCTCGAGAAGCCAAGGTACCACCACTCCTCCTTTTACCTTCAATCAAATCGATTAACTGCCATTGAAACCTAATTTTCGAATTCCAACTCTGTGTGTGATTTAGAGTCACTTCGTGGTGGCGTTGAAAGTGGTATTCAAGGAACAGATCGAGAAGTACAAACTCCATCACCAGCTAAGAAGAGAGATGGAGATCCAAACCAGCCTAAGGCACCCTAACATCCTCCGTCTCTTCGGCTGGTTCGACGACGACGAGAGAATCTTCTTGATTCTCGAGTATGCTCATGGTGGTGAGCTCTATGGTCTCCTCAAAGAGAATGGTCATCTCACCGAACAGCAAGCCGCCACTGTGAGAGTCTCTCTCCTTTTGCTTCTCTTCATTGTCTCCTGAACTGATCAATCATTGGCGGTTTTCAGTATATTTCAAGTCTCAGCCAGGCGTTGGCCTATTGTCATGGAAAATGTGTGATTCATAGAGACATCAAACCCGAAAACTTGTTGCTCGATCATGAGGTATGTATGTTTTGGTTAACTTATGGGCAAAGCCGGATGAAACGTTGGCCTTAGATCCCAAAAATTTAGTTGAAATCTTTAATAAATTACCTATGCCTCCTAAATTTCAGGGCCGGTCATGTATGGTTATAGTGTTTACATTGTTAGAGTTAGGATCTTTTTTCATTAGTATTGTGATTTACATTTGCAGGGAAGGTTGAAAATTGCTGATTTTGGGTGGTCAGTGCAGTCAAGTAACAAGAGGAAAACTATGTGTGGAACCTTAGATTACTTAGCACCTGAGATGGTGGAACACAGAGATCACGATCATGCTGTTGATAACTGGACTCTAGGGATACTGTGTTACGAGTTTCTCTATGGTAACCCTCCGTTCGAAGCTGAGAGTCAGAAAGATACGTTCAAAAGGTAATCCATGACTAGATCTTTTTATTGAAAATTAAACCTTATAAATCCTTTTTTAATTTATGGTATGCAGAATTGTTAAGATCGATCTGAGTTTTCCTCCTAAGCCAAATGTCTCTGCAGAAGCTAAAAATTTAATCAGTCAGGTAAGCGTTACACATAAGGACCTCTCTTGCTGGACTACATTAACATACATTTTGTTTATAATATTCTGCAGCTTCTTGTTAAGGATCCTTCCAGAAGACTCTCTCTTACGAAGATCATGCAACACCCTTGGATCGTTCATAACGCAGATCCTAAAGGTGTGTGCCTCATTTGATGCTATTCTCCCAACCTCTTGACAAGTAGCGTTGTGGCCTTGTGGGAATGTTCAGAGAACGCACATTGTATGTTTCATTTCAGTACATTGTTCAAAATTTTGTTTTTACTTTGGATGTAATTATACAACTACTATGTCTTCCCCTCGAATACTTTTTAACGTGTAACCACCGTAATGATATAATAGATTCTTTCTCTAGTAAGAAGCAAAACAAACAAGAAAAATTAAAAAAGATATATTAAAAATCGAAAATGTTTGATTGAAAGCTTAGTAATATATCACACAATCACAAATGATATTATACATTGTAGACATGTGGATAGTATTTGCTTTGACAGCTCAAAAAATCTTATAATGGGAAGCAGTGATTCAATATTGTCCCTCACCGACTTGTATATATATATAAAGATATATTTAAAACATGTATTTTTCTATATGTTTTTATTCTCCATTAAAGTCAGGTTCGAATCATGAATAAGCCACCAATCAACAAACTATTTTTGGTCATATTTTCAGATTTAAAATATAGTGAACACATATATAAACCTACACAATCGATTTATTAAATGTATAATTTAATCACTTTTTCTTTCACAGAGAAAAAGTTAACTAAAGTGTTTAAGAATATCAACCTGTAAAAGAAGAAGCCCAGAGCCCATTTTGGTAATTTACGCAAAAAAGACAATTAAATGGAATGGCCTCTTTCTTCTTACAGCTACTGTCCGAAAAAGCACATGGCCCCAATCCAACCCAGCTTACATATAAACAACACACACTGATAAAGAATAACTAAACCCCAGTTAAAATACAACCTAACCACGGTTAACACTCAACCATCGGTTCACCTCATTTAACTTCATCCTCCCTCTCTGTCTTCTCACTCTCCTCTGCTCTCCACACTTACACTGAAACTCAAACCGTCTCATCATGGCGGCGCCACTCCTCGCCTTCGCATTCTCTCTCCTCGCCCTCGCTTCCACGGTCCACAGCCACAACATCACCCAAATCCTCGCCGACAACCCCGAATACTCCTCCTTCAACAGCTACCTCTCTCAAACCAAGCTCGCCGACGAAATCAACAGCCGCACGACCATCACCCTCCTCGTCCTCAACAACGGCGCGATGGCTTCCCTCGCCGGAAAACACCCACTCTCCGTCATCAAAAACGCTCTGAGCCTCCTCGTCCTCCTCGACTACTACGACCCCCAGAAACTCCACAAGATCTCCGAAGGCACGGTCCTCACCACAACCCTCTACCAAACCACCGGAAACGCCCCCGGAAACCTAGGATTCGTCAACATCACCGATCTCAAGGGAGGCAAAGTCGGCTTCGGCTCCGCGGCCTCAGGCTCCAAGCTCGACTCCTCCTACACCAAGTCCGTCAAGCAGATCCCTTACAACATCTCCGTCCTCGAGATCGACGCTCCGATCATCTCCCCGGGACTCCTAACCGCCCCGGCTCCCTCCGCCGCGGTTTCCAACATAACCGGTTTACTCGAGAAAGCCGGGTGCAAAACATTCGCCGGTTTACTCGTCTCGAGCGGTGTACTCAAGACTTACGAGTCCGCTCTTGAAAAAGGCCTGACGGTTTTTGCACCGTCGGATGAAGCCTTCAAAGACGACGACGTTCCGGATCTGACGAAGCTCACGCAAGCTGAGGTGGTCTCGCTCCTAGAGTATCACGCCCTCGCTGAGTACAAACCCAAAGGCTCTCTCAAGACTAACAAAAACAGAATCTCAACTCTGGCCACCAACGGCGCGGGGAAATACGATATCACGACGTCGACCTCCGGCGACGAGGTGGTTCTTCACACCGGCGTTGCTCCGTCGAGGGTTGCCGACACGGTGCTCGACGCTACTCCGGTCGTGATATTCACGGTGGATAATGTCCTCCTGCCTGCTGAGCTATTCGGAAACTCCACTTCTCCGGCGCCGGCGCCGGCTCCGGTCACCGAACCGACACCGTCTCCGGCAGAAGGTCCTTCACCTACTGCAGCTTCACCGCCGGCACCTCCGACGGACGAGTCACCGGAGAGCTCTCCTTCGGACTCGCCGGTTGGTTCGGCGGACAGCAAGTCGGCTAAATCGGCGGCTGTCGTGAGCTCGCCGTCGTTGTTCGCCGCATTGGTCACGGTCTTTGCCGTAGCTGTTTCAGTGTCTCTCTGATGATGAAATTGAAACCTTTTCGAATTCTCGTAATTACGGAAACTGCCACTGCTTTTGTTCATTTTTATTTAATTTTTGTTTCTACTGCTTTTGTGGTTATTATGTTTGTTGAGTTTAAACCTGGGATTAGAGAGTGAGGTTTGAATCTTTTTATTTAATCACATTTTCATTATTGCTTTCACTGTTTATCTGATACTCCCTATTTATCTTCTTTAAACTTTTTTAAATATTTTATGGATTGGAGCAATACAAATATACAATGTGCCACTAATTAAAACTTTGAAATAGGTTTCAAATAAAAGTTATACGCACAAAACAACCACTATGTGGTTTATACTCAAATGTTCTGCAGTGTTTGATTCAAAGATGCTCTAGAGTTTTTAAAGTTTTAGTTAGTGATTAATAATCCCATGGGCCCAGTTTCTTGTGTTTGGTACCAAGAGTTTTAGTGAGTGAGTGTGATTATTTCCTTAAAAATTAGAAAGCAAATGATACCTTTACCTTATATAAACCTATACCCGCGAAGCAACGAATAAAGCAAAGTTTCCACTTTAGATTTAATGATATTTTTTGCTAATTTTTGTTGTCTTAACTTCATAAATGAAACAAGAGCGGGAATATTCCAGATTTGAGGTTTATAAAAAACGATTATCGTTTCAAATCGTACCAATATATCTAAACAAAGAATGGGTCTACCCTGTCTAGAGTTAGCCAAGGTGGGCCAGTAATACCTATTAACGAAAGCGAAAGGCCCATCTTGACACCGACAATTTCTCGTTGACGACGCACATATCGTTTCTACATTCTAAAACCACAAATCTTACCGTTTATTACTACCTAAAACGACGCTCAAAGCTCGGTTCCATTTAACGAACGACACAGCGTTCATACCTCCGTCTTCCTCGAGAAGCTTTCCACAAAAACACAGAATAAAAAGCAGCCCCTTCACTCACTCACTTAAACACCATAGTTAGGGTTTTCAAAAAACCCCCGCCATTTTTTCCTTCTTCCCTCGCCGTCTACAAATCGGAACCGCCTAAAATGGCGTCTACCGCAGCGGACGGGAAGATTGCGTCCGGAACAACGTCGAAGACGAGTGCTGCTCCTCCTCCTCCGTCGCGGATCAATAACAACAGCCAAACCGACGCTTCTCCGTCTCCGTCGATGAAATCCAAGGATTTCATCGTCTCCGTCGCCGCCAACATCGCCTCTCAGCCGCTTCAGAGCTACGATTCCAACGTCTGGGGTGTCCTCACCGCGATTTCGAACAGCGCTCGCAAACGCCGCCAGGTTTTTTGGATTTGATTCGTGATTCTCTTTCGAGAGTTTGGAATTTGATTCGTGAAGATTTAATGTGGTGTTTTTTTTTTTTTAGGGGATAAACATACTTTTGAGTTGTGATGAGCATTGCTTCGGGCGGCTGCCGAGTCACGGGAGCTATCAGGTTGAGTCGAATGCTATAAGTGGGAATCACTGTAAGCTACATCGTAAGGTGGTCACGTGCGGTGATGCATCTGTCTTCTTGGAAGATACTAGGTTAGTGAAAACCCCTCTTCTGTTTTAATTTAGTGAACTAAAGAATTTAATTTTTTTTTTTTTGTGTGTCTGAAGCACAAATGGTACGTTTCTCAATTGGGAGAGAGTGAAGAAGAAAGGTCCTGAAGTCAGGGTTCAGCATGGTGACATCATATCGTTTGCTGCTCCTCCTGAGCATGGTAACTTATATTTCTCGATTTCAGCATTGTGAAAGTCATATCAGTGACGTTTAGGACTATAATGTTAACACTTGACCGCTGCATTTCTTTCAGAAAAGGCCTTTGCATTTGTATACCGTGAAATACTCGGAAATAGTCCCGCACTTTCCTCCATGAGCAGAAAAAGAAAAGCAGGTACCACAGTCCAGGCTCCCAACTTGCCATTTGCACTTCTTCACCATTATAAATCACGTGTTTTTTCTCACTTTTGATCGGTGTTTTTACTGCTGTGAAAGAGGATATGACTTGTGAAATTAAGAGGCCGAAGGGCATAGGGATTGGTGGTCCTGATGGTCCAATATCGTTGGATGATTTTAAGAGCCTCCAGCGATCAAACACAGTATGTTCATCTTCTGTTAGAGACGTCCGTTATTAGATGTTCGTGATTGTATAAACCTTGATGTAATAATTATAACGCAACTTTGTGTCAACAAATAAATGGTGTCTGCAGGAACTGAGGAAACAGGTAGAAGCACAAGTGCTTACCATCGACACTCTGCGTAATGAGTCCCGCGCAATTGTGGAGCACCATGAAAGTGTATGTTGAGTTTGTCTTTGAATTTTTGCTATGGTGGGTGGGGTTTTTTAATGTTAAATGTTGTTACATAAGACAAAAGCAGTGGTAATGGTCTTCGAGTGATTGGTGGGTTATTTAAGTCACTATACTTATATATCTTTGCTCCCTGCAGGAAATAAAACAGATGAAAGAATCCATTACAGAATCATTTCAAAATGATCTGATTGAGTTGCGTGAGTTAGTAGATACTAGGCAGAAAGAACTGGCGCAGGTCAACAAAGTATCAGCCGAACAGAAGCATTCCATAGATGACCTTGGCGAGAGACTAAGCGGTTGTTTGCAATCTCTCAGTGAAGCAAATGAAATAATTAAAAGGTAAATGAATTATTTGCCCCTGGTTGGTTGGTTAGTTGTTTTTTGGATCATAGTTTATGCAAGTGTTGTGACAACTTGTACGATACTACATTTAAGACTTCCAAGTTCCCAACATAAAAATGTCTTCGTTACTTTTCCTCATTAATCAGGTCCCCTAAAGTCAAAACCTAGAGCTAGGAATTAGTCGATCATTGTTGATCCTTTGAACTGTGATTCAGAAGACACTTCGAGCTGTTTCAGTTCGGTCTTTTTGGCAACAACAATGGCTTAAAAATTTTATTCACGGCTCTTTCAGAAGTTGTTTTTTATGTGTTATTTATAAACCTTGATGTAACCCCATGATAACTTTTTTGTTGCTTTCAGTCAAAAGGCGACTATAGATGAACTGAAGACAGGGCTGGATGAAGAGAGATATCAAAGGAAAGAGGAAAGAGAAACTGCCGCTGCTGAAATAAAAGCTGCGATACATAAATGCCAAATTGAGGCTCAGGAAGAATTGAACAGATTTTCTGATGTTGCTATGAGACACGAGAGGGAACAACAAGAAGTTATCAACAAAATGAAGGTATGAATATAGACTTGCTGTGTGAATTAAGTCCTCTCTATTATTATGGCCTCGGTATAAGACAGTATACTTGACAACTACTCAGGAGTCAGAGAAAGAAAAGTCCATCCAAGTGGAAACTTTGATGTCAAAATTGGTACGTTTTGTAATTTATTCTACAGAAGCCTTGAACTCCTTTTTCCATTTTGTTTGTCGTTTCAGACGTTTGTTGGTGTTTTATAGGAAGATACGAGGCAGAAGTTGGTCTACTCTGACAATAGAAACCGTCAGCTAGAAGCTCAAGTTTCAGAGGAGCAGCTTGCTTCTGCTAATGCACAAAAAGTACCTGGCCTGAATGCAATTTTCCTCCTGTTTTCCGTGTTTCTCTTCTATCTTTTCTTTCTGTATTAATGGTTGCTTGTTGCAAAAAAAAAACTCTACTTGGAACAGAAAATGGAAGAACTGGACCTTGAAATAAAAAGACTGCAAAAGGATCTGGAGAACGAAAAGGTAAGAATGGAAATAGATTTATCTACCCCATTTCTTGTTTCACAGTTTCACACATGCTTCTGTTTCCCACCTCTTCCTGCCTCATTTTACAGAATATGATAATATGCTCTTGTAAGAGATCGTGGTCATGTAGCTAGATAATTTAGGTTGTCTCCAAGAAGTTATATGTTTAAGCTGAGACTTTCTTTGTTACGTTAGCAGGCAGCTCGAGAAGAAGCATGGGCGAAAGTGTCTGCCTTAGAACTAGAGATAAGTGCTGCTCTTCGAGATCTTGACGTTGAAAGACAGAGACACCGCGGTGCCAGAGAAAGAATCATGCTCCGGTAAGACATTTACACGCGTCGTGATATTTACTTTAGGCCTCAACTTCTTCTGTATATGATTGGTTGGATAACCTACGTTATAGTTGATCTTAAATCGCCAATGGTAAGTAACGCATGCATTATCCATTTGTAATTTTGTGTTTAGTGTTGATGTACTGTTGTTTTGCTGTCTAGATTTCCTGGTAAGAAGGTAGTTTCTTGTTGACTGTGTTGCCTTAGATTATTAAAATGCATTGTCACGCAAGTTTGATTGGTATGACTTATTGACACTTGGAATCTTCATGCAGTGAAACTCAGCTGCGGGCATTTTATTCTACGACTGAGGAGATCTCGGCTCTGTTTGCAAAGCAGCAGGAACAGCTCAAGAACATGCAGAGAACGCTGGAAGATGAGGAAAATTGTGACAATATTTCACTAGATATTGATCTTAATCCAGTAAACAGAAATCCCAACAGAGTTAATACTCATGAAGATGAAAGAGCAACGTGCCATACGAACTGCGCTGCCAAGGCCAGCTCCTCCACATCAGGGCAAAGGTCTGACGGAAACGAAGTTGTTGATACGTCCTGTGAAGATGCGGATGCTACTCAGAAGCATGATTGTGAAATAATGTCACAGGAAGGCCAAAACACCCAAGAAGCTGATTATACAAGCTCCGACAGAGTCTCGAAGGGTGGATTTGGCTCCGACATAGGCGTTGTTGGTACAGCACCCACTTCGGGAACGGACCCTGTAGGAACAGAGCAAGTCGACGAAACTCAGAGTCCAGGAAACGACCATCTGAGGAAGTCAATCGTTTCAGCTGGTGATACAATGCAAATAGACTTTGAAACTCAGGTACATGAAGGTGATCAGAATGATGAAGCTGCTCTCTTGTTAAGGAACCCCTTGATCGATGGTAGGGATACCCAAGACACAGAGGGAGTAGGCACTATAAGAACGTCAGATCTTCTAGCTTCTGAAGTTGCTGGGAGTTGGGCTTGTAGCACAGCTCCTTCTGTACATGGAGAAAACGAAGTGGAAAGAAGTAGAGAGGATGAAGAGAGTCAGACTCAAAGAATCAAGGAAGTGGCAGCGATAGTACATGACTCTACCGCTCAAGTAAGCGAAAGTCAAACTAAATCGACAGTTCCTGAGGTCCTGGACACTCCAAGGAAAGATGACGATGAGGATGGAGGTCTTAAGGAGACAACGGGGATCATTGAACAGGGGAAAATAAATCATGATAATGGTTCTTCCGACTCTGAGACAGTGAGTTGTTCTGATACAGATCATGAGAAGGAAAAACTGGGTCCTGTCTCAGACTCGGACACAGAGGGTTCTGATATGAATGATGACAACAGAGTAGATCCGGATAGTGAAGGAAGCCATGAAGCTGATGGGGATCAAAAAGAGGTGGACACCATGGACGAAGATGATTAAGCTACTTTGCTCTCGGTTAAGCATATTCATTAAGTTTCACACTCTTGCCAAATCCATCTTTGTTTTTGTTTACTTCTGTACATTAGAAGTAAGTTATGTAGATAGTGCATGGCAAATGGTAAGGCTGTAGTAAACGTAGAAATGCAAATCTTAACGAATTGATTCCAAAAAAAAATTGTGAAATGTCTATATCAGGACAAAGTATCTCCATGATGCGATGCAATGATAGCAACGATAGAACGAAGGGGAAAGGAGTTTGGCTAAGCTAAGAGATGGGGCTAACAATATAGACAGCGGAAAGAAAGAGCAAGTCAGAGAAATTATCAATTGATAATCTGAAAGTTAAAAAGAGAGTGGTGGAGAATCTGATTTTACTACAAATGTCATCATTATGAAAGTAGCAACTTACTCAAAAATATGGCTACATATTATATAAGATAATAATGGAGTATAACAAAATGATAATAGCCGTTGATGTAAAAAAAAATGATAACAAGTTTTGAAGACTTTGTAGTGAAGCGTGGATGGGGAGGCGGTTTCATTGCATTGTTGACTATCTCCTCCAATTCCATTGATTTTCTCTTAGTTTTCTCTTTGCATTTTTTGGGTTTCAAATTGAAATATCAATACAGGAAATGAGTACATCTTTTTGTAGTGGTCCTCCAAGTCCCTTTCTTTCTTTCTTTCTTTTTTCTCCTTGTGTATCATCAATACATGTAATGAGTAGAGTTTTTTTGTCAATGTCTAGCTTGATTTTTTTTTATTGAATAGTCATGAAATTTAGCTTTTTGTGCAACAAAGAGTTTTTTTTCACATTAGTGTTTTGCTCTATTTGGTGTTTCTGTTATCTTATTTTTTTACTGAGTTTTAGAGAAATTTTATGCGACTTGGTATAAAGAAACTATATATTATAGTTTGGAAAAATAAAGGAGTATTGATTGGGCCATTGCAAGAAAGGGGATTGGGCATAAGTGCATGTGGAACTTGGGTTCGAGCATTAAAAAGGAAAATAGCCCACAAAAATCAATATGAACAATGATGATGGTTGATGAATCTATCGTCGTCGAGTGGGGAACGGGGGTTATTATGGCAAATGGGTGTGATGATTATGAGAAGAAGAAGCCAAATCGGTGGTTTCGTTTTCTAAATTTAATGTGTTTTGGCTTTTGCTTCTTCTCCTACTCGAGTACTCTCCATGACTTTTTCCACTACAACTCCTACTACACAAAACATACATTTATATTTGTATGTGTATTGTATTGTATTATGTGTTAGATAAAAGTCACTGCACCGGATTCGGTAGTATTCATTTCACACTTTTTTTCCTCTTACTTCGAAGTTTCAGAACCATTTCTTAAATCCAAGCTCCTACCTCACGTGACCCATCATGAACCATGATTTCCTCTTGTTACCTTTTTGCATTATCTTCCCCGTCAAATCCTATGAGTTTATAGTCTTTTGGAACAGATTTGATTAGGGTTGTAATTACAAAAGTAACCTTTTGGTTAAAGGGCTGGAGAATGAAACATATAAGGAACTATGCGACATGCAAGACAACGAACGATGTTAAATAAATATAAGGAACTAAGAAAAATATACGCTATTGCCTAACACATGGTGTAAGCAGATTTTATGTTATTATCGTCGAGTGAATATTTTAATCTATAAAGAAAAGAAAAACAAAGTACTTATTAGTTAAGAATCTTAATATTCTACATCCAAGTTCCAACACATGAAATTAAATAAAACTTTATAACGCAAGTCTTGTTGTGAATATTTAACGGAATGATTAACCATCATGAGATTTGACTTTCATTGAGTTGAAAATTCTGGCTGGATTAACGATATCTACCTTAGAGGCTCTGGTACGTAATCTTTTTCCTTTCGTGAAAAAGGCAAAAAAAGATAGACAAAGACTTGATGATTAAAAGGTTTTAATTAAAGAGAAACAATTGTACTTGTGAGGAAGATCGAGGTTTTGACGTACTCTTAACCTTTTTTGACTTCTTTGCCTCCCAACTAATCATGATTTGACCCTTTTTCCAGTCAAAAAAATCTGCCAAATCGCTTCATAAGACTCAAGAACTATTATTAAAAATCAAATGTTGGTCACATAAAAACCAGTTTATTCTTTAGTAAATGTGTAACGGTATTGAAAGTAAATGTGTATCAGTGAACGTAATGTATGAAGTCATTTGGTAGGAGTAATAGTCTGGTAATAAGAAAAAGAGTTTGTGACACAAACCCATTTAAGATTCGATCTATCTACTATACGAAATATCTACACAAATATAAATTTCTATTTACAACTTATTTGCATACTGAAGAGAGCGTTTATATGTTGGTTATATCTGCACTTTTTACACCAAAAAAATAAAAATCTGCACTTAAAAGATTAGTCTAAGTTTTTTTTATAGATATGTGATATCTCAAATTATTTTTTTTTTAAGAGTCGAGCCTGAATTCAAACCTGAGTAAAAGTATTGGTGGTGTTAAAACTAATAATTGTAATTTTTATGAGATCCATAAATCGCATTCATATCTTATAAATATTTGCTTACTAGTGATTTATTCATTCAGTATGTTTAATAAATACAGTGAAACCTCTATAAATTAATAATGTTGGGACTACACCAAAACTAAAAATTTTATTAATTTATAGAGATTATTAATTTATCGAGATACTAATTGAATCAAAACTCAATTTGGGACTATGAAATTATATTAATTTATAGAGATATTAATTTATAGATTATTAATTTAAAGAGGTTATACTGTATATACTAAATATATACTATATATATGGAAAGAATAGTTGTTAATGTACGAATAGCCAAATGATTCACAGATTTGACTAACTGTCACATAGACCCATACCATGTGATTAAGTTGACAAAACATGCAAACAAACAAATCGATAACAAAAGTTGAATAGTTTGTTTAGTCGTGTGTACTAACGGTGAGTTTGAGCTTTTTAGGAAACATCCTAAATTTTTCTAAATAGTACAATTAACTAATCAATCAGTCTAAAATAAAAAAATAATAAATAAAGATATAGTAGAGACAGAGACTATTTTTGTTTTACTTGTTCTTCTTCATTCATCTTCAATAAAATCAACTTCATCTTCTCCCTGTCCCTTTGTAATCATGATTCCTTTGCCATCATTACCTTCAAAAGCAGTCTATCTCTCTCCTCTCTCTCTAAAGAAAATGCAAAAACACTTTCATCTATATAACGCCTCTATATCCATCTATCCAGATACACAAACAATTCTCACTTCTTCTTGTCTCTCTCTCTCTCTCGCTCTTGAAGCTCCAAAGATGTGTTTGAGTTCTTCACAACAATTCTCAGACACACCCACGAGATTAGTTTTGTACCTCAAAACACAGACTCACGTTCGTATCCCTCGCCTCTCCAGGTTTCAATCTCCATCATCACACACCTCTCTGGAAACTATCTATAACCAACTCTGTAATAACGTTATGAGTCGTTATAATGTTCTAATGCTTTGTTTTTTTTTTTAACTTCTTTCAGGAGGAGAAGGATGTGGAGGAAAGAAAAGAAGATGGAGATGAAAAATATAATGCTTTACATGGAGAACCAATACATCATACAAGAGAACGAGAAACTCAAGAAGAAAGCTCTTCTTCTTCACCAAGAAAACAAAGCTCTCTTCTCTCAGCTTCAGACCAAAAAAGTTTCACATGTTCCGTAAACAAAAACCTTACCACCAACAAGTACCAAGATCGTATTCTTCTGCTTCTTCTTTAGTGAGTCAATAATAATAATAATAAAAATCTAAGGATTCTAAACAGAGTCCTGTTATCTAAGTGGGTCTTGTAATTTACAATCAACAGTTTAGTGTTATTGGGGTATACATCTAATTTATTTGTTTCTTTTTTATAGTTCCCTCTCCTTGTAATATCTTATTTTAATATATGTTTCTTCATCTTTTTAATAATCTGTAATCTCAGTATGTGTTCTATTGTCAATGGTTAATCTACTTTTTTTAGTTAATGTTTAGCTGTTTTCTAATTTACTACTATTTACTCAACTCAACATGTCAATAACCGGAAATGTTAAAATTAATTGATTTTCACATGGGGCTGCCGTGACCGTTCCAAGATGGCAAAGCCATGCCATTTCAACCAGTAGAGCCAAACAAGCATGCCGTTTCCATCCAACAGTTTTAAAACAGAGTAACTAAAAGCATATCACAAGTTCGTAGCATGCATAAACCAAAACAAGAACACAGCATACGAATGAAACTCATTGAGCTACGTATAAACCCAAGAGGACAAAACCATCTCTTCCTTATATAAATACCAAAAGTAACGCAAAAATTCAAGAAAGTACATAAGCTAATATCGACCGATAAGAATAAAGTCATCATCATCATCAAACTCTACACACACAAATTATAAAATTTATGCGACCAGTAGTATATAGTATACGCAATGATAAGTGAGCTAGTCAATGTAATCATCGTTTCTTAATCCAAGATTTTTAATCTTATTTAAAAAAAAAGATTTTTTAATCTATTTATACTCGACCCTTTTCTTACTTTTCAAACATAATCACAGTCATAATTCGTATACTGTTTAATTTGATTTTTTTTTTTGTTTCCTGGAACAACTATCCTGGAACAACTTATACAATTGTAGATATCTAAGGATTTTCGTGTGTAAATACAGGTATCTGCCAAATGCAATCACCTTGTTCCCAAGTCTTGTTCTTGTCATTATGCCTGTCAAGAATCTTGAGCTGAAGGACTTGGCATTTAGTACGTGTTGGAAGCCGAAGCTTGATGAATTGGAGAGGAAAACTTCATGTATACATGTACGAGTTGTACCATCAAAGAGTGTACAAAGGATTAGAAAAGGATGTTAACTACAACCACATCAGCATAAGGAAACCAATGTATTATATCTAAATAATAAATTTTTTTTGGTTTATATGTTTCAAAAAGCCTACTAAATTCAGTTCATATGTTTCTAACCAAAAAAAAAAAAAGTTTAGTTATTGAAAAGAAAAGAAAAATGCTAGGGTGGCTTTGGTTATTGAAAAATTTCCTGAAAGAAAGACAAGGGAAAGAGAAGATAAAACTAAAAACCAGTGTCCACAGTCAAATGAATAGGGTTGGTGACTTCTCTAGCATACAAGTCATGAGTCAAAGCACTACCACCATTCACCCCAAGACCAGTTGAATACCTACATACATTCCTCAGAACAGTTACATTAATCTCTATCACCTATTCCAAAATGAGAGCTTATATCACTAAGTTCAATGCTAATCATGTGAGGAAGTACCAGCCAACAATGATCTCCTTCGGATGGTGTGATGCTAACATATATTGTGGTGGTAATCAATATCCGCAGCAACCTGCATATCACATTCTCACAAGCTAACAATCGTATCTACTCCTTGAGCTAGCAAACAGATGGGTAAGTGAGAAGAATGATTCAAGAGGTGGAAAGTGGAACTGTTTGAGCGAATTTTAAAACTGTTCCAGTATGATATGTCAAATACGACGAATATGATATATGTTTTTCAAATTAGTTTCGATATGATGTCAAATTAGTGGTTGTATCGTCTTGATTTCGTAGTCACTTAGATTGTTATTTCCGTTAGTTCCTGCTGTGTTTTTATTTTATTTTTAGTTCTGTTATTATTGTATTTTATTCTGTCTATAACAAAAATATATAAAATTTAACATTTAAACTAAAATTTATACTTTCCAAAATACAAAATAGACAAAAGACTTTGTTATAAATGGAGTAGAAGTCTATATTTAAAATTTATTGATAATTATTTTTTGTGTTTATGATTTTTGGACAAATATTAAGAAAAGTAAAAGAAATTTCGTTTACATATAATGTATCTTTTTATATTTTATATAAATATGTACTTGTATTATTTATGTGCTGTTGTTGAAATGGAACTGAAGTTAAATTTTAATTAAAAGGAGATAACATAATTATCTATGTAATTAATTTTTTGAAATATATGATTAGGGCTGGGCAAATTAACCGAACCCGAAAATCCGAACCGAATCCGATCCGATAAAAATGAATCCGAACCGATCCGAATCCGACATAAATATTGAATGGATCGTGTTTTATGGTATTTTGGGTTATAGGTATTATCCGAACCGAACCCGAATTTAAATGGATATCCGATAGAATCCGAAACATTCAAAATCCCCAAAAAATCTTGTACCAAACATGATCTCAATTCCTGATATATATATTCAAAATGCATCTAGATATAAGAAACATCTAAATTGTGATCAATTCCTGAAAGTTTATGGTTAAAGATCGTGGTTGAAGTTTGAAGTTTTTATATCTTGGTTTTGTTTTCATTGAACAATGCTTCTCATTTCATGAGAAACTGGTTTTCGTTTTATGCTTTTATTTATTTGGTTTTATTTCTATCGATAGATATATTTACTTTTTCGTTTGATTTTGAATGATCAAGGTTGACATTCTTTTCTTATTTTTGAATCAATCTTACTTATGTTTTTGGTTACAAAATTTATACAAATAAAATATATATAAAAATATTGATTTTATTTATGTCTTAAACATTGAAGTTTGAAAAATTTGTGGTTGAAGGTTGAAGATGGTTTTTACAGTTGAAGCTTGAAGTTTTATTTAAGTTTTTGGTTTTTGATTTCATTGAATAATATGTTTCTCATTTGGTTTTGGTTTTGGCTTTAGCTTTCTTGAATTCTCTCATTTGTTTTGTTTTATTTATATCAATAAAGATGTTTGACTTTCGTTTTAAATTTGCATATTTTATAGTTGTTTTCTTTGATAAGTGACATAATTGATACTTTTACTTACTTACTTGTATTGCAAGTTACGATTTATTTTGATTTGTATTGATTACGTTCAGTATAAACGATATACTCAAGAATCGAAAGTTCGTTTGAAACTTAAACCCGATAGTATTTCGGATTATACCAATACCAAAATAATTTTGCCAATCCCGACCCGAACCGAAGAGCACCCGAACCGGTCCCGAATCGATCCCGAACCGAAATTTTAAATTATCCGAATGGGACTGATATTCGGTAACCATGAAAATCCGAACCCGATTAAAATAGAACCGACACCCGAATGGTACCCCGATTGCCCAATCCTATATATGATATTAAATGATGTTTTTAATTCTTTGATAAAATATTATTACTTTATAGAAAAATATCTAAATTTATTTTACTTTTTCAATTTGTTTTGTATATATATAAGTAAATATTTTATAATAAAATTCTAATTTTTAATCTTTTGGGATCTTTCTTATAACTCTATTCAAGAATTGTTAAAAGATGATAAAATAAAATTGTCAAAAAAATATAATTAAAGTTATGGGTTGACAAGGGCCAACAATGAAATAACCTAGATATACTATACATATAAAGTAAAACAACAACTTAAGCCGCAGACAAATTTTCCATCGATCCAGAAGAATTTGACACAAATTTTCCCATCGATCCGAAAGCGATAATGGCGAGAGTCGAATTCAACATGTTTTTTTGAATCCTATTATCATTACCGATTTACTTTGTTGTTAATGTTAACCTTTTTTTTTTTTTCTCTTAGGGTTTTGATATTGAAGGTATCGTAGGACCAAAGGGTATGGTTGCGTCTGGGCAGTTGCTATCCTATCAGTGCGAAGGTCTCGGACGTCGTTCTTATCCTTTTAGCCAGAAGGTTAAATGCTACGGGAGACTTGGTCTTCGTCGTTACAATCTCATTCAGGTATTATAAACTTGTTTACTAGTTTGATTTGATCTCTCTCTCTAGATAAAGTGTGCTAACATTCAGTTTTTCTCAGGGTACAAACTTCGAACTACAACATTTGATAAAATTCAACATGCGGTACTCTGGTGCGTGTTCCTTCTACATCACCTTGGAGGCGGTTGATACACTTACCCGCGGTCCGGCACAAACCTTTCAGGTTTGTGCTGATGAATTGTGTTTGGGCTATCTGAATGTGGATTGTTCCCTCGCACGTATTAAAGGTAACTGATTTTTTTTTTTTTGTTATATACAAATTCAGTGAGACAACTAGTGTGTCCTAGTGAGACAACTTCTGAATTTTTTTTTTTTTTTTGAACACCGACAACTTCTGAATTAAAATTACTTTTCATAGGTGGTGGTGAGACAACCGGTGTGTTGGCAGTGCATGGTGGTGGTGGTGGTGGCTCTACTAAGAAAGCATTGCCTAATTGGCCTTCAGATGCTGAGATCCAACGCCTTTACACGGTAAAATAATGTATAGTTTTGCACAAGTTTTTTTGTTTTGCTCTTGATTAATTTTAAAACAAGTGTGTGAGATATGTGTTTCTAGGTTGATAGATCAGAGTTGGTGAGCACCCACTGGATTCTTTTGTACCTCGAGCTTGTTCTTTCCATTGAATATGGCAACTATTGCAATTTTTCAGAGGCTAGTCTTATTTTCGTCTCTCTTTTATTTTTTTGTTTTTTTGTTTTGCACGATAATGACTTGTTTTATAAGTATCCCCTTTTCCTTTCTTGTAGGAGAAATTCTCCAGTCTGGAGCTTTTGAAGGTGGCTATAGAAACTGACGATGAGACTCCGCTCCAGGCCAAAAGTTCAGTCCTCTATATAGCTTTTAGAGGACTGGCTACTATTGATGGTACTGATGAGTCAGTTGAACAGAAAGTTGTGATCAAAAGCCTGTTCAACGAGCTTACAGGATCTTTGGCTCTCCAGGGTATCTTACTCAAAGACGAAATTCCTATGAGTTTGGAAGACTACTTCAAGCTTTTATAATTATAGGCAGGCGTCTCTTAGCTATGAGTACTTCAAGTTTGTTTAAATATAGGCAGGCGTCTGTCTCTTAGGCCACTATCTGTTTAACAATATAACTTTCTGTTTTTGCTTTTGGATTTGAATAACAATGAGCTATTTACATTAAACGATGGCATTGCGTTGATGAGTTGGTAAGTTAGAAAACTATCAACTCTGAAATTAAAACTACTATGACCTCTATCAACTCTGAAATTAGAACTACTATGACCTCTACCTACAATCTTAGGCTATTGTTTATAAAAATTAATATATACTACAGGATAGTTGTATTGCACGAGTAAAATCTAAATCTTCACACTAATTAGGGCAAAGACATAGTGAAAGTCGACAGACTTTATAAGAAGATTTCTTGTTTGAATTTATTATGTAGAAATGATATGCATATGTGTTGTAATTAGTTGTAACAACTCGAAAATAAAGGTGGGTGAGTTTTCAAAGACAACACTTAAATAAAACATGAATCAAAATTTAAGTAAAGTCTATTTCTATTGATGTTAAAGACGTTGAATACAACTGGGGACAGAGGTCCAGGCAAAAGGAAAATTTGAAAAAAACTTGATCATCCTAAGATAGCAAGATAAGGAGACAAAGTTGGAACTGTAGACTACAGAGAGTCCATAAAGAGATCTTCAGAGAGAGGACTTGTTAGGTAGATCATCGAAGTAAGGATGCTCCATAGCCTTCTTTGCGGAGATTCGTTTAACTGGCTCATACTCCAGCATTTTCTGTTTAGAAACAAAGCGTGCACAAACCCAAAAAAAAAACGCAAATTAGTTTCCTGTCCGTGATTCTCAACTAGTGTTTGGAACATTTTGGGGACTTACTGATAAGAGATCAAGTCCAGACTCATCGAGGTTTGGAACAGCTGTTGAGAGGCTCAAAGGTTTCCACTGTGGGTATTCGTGGCAGTCCTTGAGTTTGCTCACTCCAGGCCACACTTGTTCGTTTGGTGTTCCCAGCAAACTGAGTTTCACAGTAATGAAAGAAACAGAGGAAGCGAGTAAGCAAAATGGTCATGTTCGTGTGTTAGAGAATAATGAAGGAGAACACAAAGGAATAACCTGAAAATGCTGAGGAGCTGTTGGAGCTCAGAGTCTCCAGCAAAGATTGCTTGCTTGTTCACTAGTTCAGCTACAAACCGAAAGAAGATCTGTTAGTTGTTGCTACGGTTACACTGAAGTGAAACCAATGAAGCTAAAAGAGAAGAATCTGTACCAAAAATCTGTAGCAAACCTTGACAGTGTTCTGGGGAATGTTCTGCCCAGCTTGCTTAAAGCTCCTGATGAATTTCTTGAGATCAGTGTCAACGTACTCGAACACAAGGTAGAGCACAGTCTTGTTTTCTTTGTTCAACCCTTGCTTAACATCCTTCTTCTCCAAACTTCATCAAAATCTCATTGGGAATTCCATGAAACTGACGATGAGGTGTCTGGACACTCCACATCTTCTTCCCAACCATTTTAGACAAAGTTTAGAGCTTTCTGTTGAGCCCATCCGCGCTTCAGTACAATTTCATAGAGAGCTCGTACAAGACGTCCAGCGCTCTGAAAAAAAATGATTAAAAAAAAGAAAAACCGAGACGTAAGTACCAGAGAACAGATGATAATGCAACTAGGAGAGATGAGAGAAGAAGCAGAGAGAATAATGAAAAAAACCAGAGAACAGATACAGCAACTTAATAATGAAACTAGAATAATTGAGAGACGAAAGCAGAGAGAACAGATGCAGCAATTTTAATAATGTACAGATGAGAGTAAAAAGAGCAGGGAGAACAAGGGACAAAACCTGAGTTATATGAACCATGTCTGATGTTAAAGAAAGACCCTCGAGCTTTAGCTGTGAAATGTATGCCTGTAGCAGCACATTAATCTTTGAACTTGGAGTTTCCTTGATCAGAATTGGGACACGATCCAGAAGTTTGGCCAGTTCCATCTTCTCATCTTCCTGCCGAACTGTGACATACTTGAACTCCTCACAATACAGATCTAAATCACCCATCCTTGGCTTCAAATGGTCATTGTACGTAGCAATCCGCCCCGAATCAGTAACTTGGAAGTATCCACTTTTCCTGTCATACTTGACCAAGTTGTTTTTGTCCAAGATAGAAGCAAAAAAAAAAAGACAATGATCCAAGTAAAAGTTAGACAAAGATGGCCATAAAGGATAATTCTTACAATGTTAGACACGATACACAATCAATGTGAAGAAGCACAACAGTTATTAACCAAAGGTTGGGCATATGAAAAGCTACTCAAATCATCAAATTCAAACTTATCATTCAATTTTTCACCGAGAATATGAATATAAAAATTTTGATCAACTTCAAAGGATAAAAAGCATATATAGTAGAGACAGTGGGAAAGCTCAGCCGGGCATCTAGTTATAGGCATTTAACAGTAGCAAATAAATTTAAAATAATTGTAGCAAGAATCCAGGTTAAAGCAGATAAATGGTACGTACCAGGTCACCTCTTCTTTCCACCAACTCTACGTCTTTTGTGAGGGCGTCAGGAGCTAAACCATACGGCATACTCTATTTCCACCTGGAGGAAAGAGCATCCCGTTTGTCAGGAGTACTTATGACGATCTGACTTTGCTCAAGCTGCTTAAGATCCAACGCTGTCTCTCCGGTCAGCTCAACATTCGGTACACCAAGACCCTTCCCAAACTTCCTCTCCCAAATACGAGACTGCTCCTTTGTAGCATCAGGTCCACTTTGCCTTTTAGTATCATCTTCCTGCCTCGGGAGTACTTGTTGATGGTTCTGGTTCTTTGGTATAGTCTTCCCACTTCCAGTTGGAGTGTTCCTGCGACTCTGCGATGATGAAGCACCAGAGGGGTCTTGCGAAGCACCAGAGGGGTCTTGCGAAGCACCAGAGAGGTCTTGCGAGCTCGTGTTATATTTCTCGAATTCGATAACCAAAAAGTCGGAGAGGAGATGTGCCGGACGCGGTGTATACGCAACCTGTTTTTCAAAATCTACATTAGCCAAAGAAACAAACACGTAGCCTCCGATTCCAATATCAGTTCCATCGCAGAGTTTACACAGCGCCACCGGTTCACCTTTGATGTAGAGAACTCTAACCATGTTTACAGCATGATATGACAGTAAGGAAGATCCAGGCCATTCAGGACCTCTGTAGATCTGTCCTCTATTATGAGTGAGCTCCGGAAATACCGCCAAGCTTGTGCTAATCGGGCCTCGGTGAAGGAAAGTGAGAGCTTCCAACAGCGATTCATAGCGTCTGATGGACACAATCCTAGGCCAATAGGTTGAATCTTGAGTATTCTGGTAATAGCAGTAAAAACTATCCTGAAGCTCAAACGGCGTCTCAGGAGCAGCGCCGTGCTGAGCAACAAACTCCACGCCTACGTGAACAAACTCAGCGTTACATATATGACGAGCAATCGGTGGTCCAATCGCAGCAGCAATAGTCGGCGGCCTGCAGTGATGAAAGATGTGCCAGACTGAGAACCTACAATGGCCGGCAGTACCCGAACTCCCTCCAGCGAAACAATCGGACAAACACGGAAACTCACTCAAATCCATTCTTGAACGAACCTTCCAGGAAGCTGCACAAAGAAAAGGATAACGATCAAGAAAGAGAAACAGACAAGTAATATAATCCACAAGACAACGCCAAATAAAGATAGAACGCAGCCATCAACCTGAAGCAATAAAAGGAATACAGCGACAAACCCTCGGCCTGTCAACCAACTTCCAATCCTGAACGCCGATGCTCTCAAAATATGCAACACACTCTTTATACCCCGACGCAAAAGGAACACCGACCGTACGATCTGCACCAAAACAAACAACGGTCAAGAAACGCAACACCACAACAAAGTACAAAAACTCATAAACTACCATGATAAGGATTCCAACTAATCCTAAAAGGCCTGCTCAAGTCAGAAACCGAGGCACTATCAGCCTTAACAAAGAAGAATCTACGAGTCCAAGAAGAAGTTTTTCTCCTCCCCTGCGATACAATGCAACGACCGGTCTTCATAGATAAATAAAAAGTCCCTGCCGTCTCCCCCGGAGTAATCTTCACCATTTCCTCAAAAAAATAATGACTTGCATGAACACCATACTCCGCCGCAAGCACAAGGGCGCCGACCAAATTACGAATCGAGCCAGGCGTCAGCTGGGATAAAGAGATCCGACGCTCGTCACAATACGCGAGCAATAACTTCGGGAGAGGAAACCAAAGATGAAAGTCGGTAAACCAGAAATCATAAACACAAATCCACCCCGTCGGGGCCGACCAGGGGCGTTCGTCCGGGTCAGGTAGCCGCGCCTCTACAGCACCTTCAAAACAAAAGTTGGCCTTGATCCATTCAAGTCTCTTTGGTGTGACAATACTAGATTGCGAGTCCAAAGGGTGATTAAGAAACGGACGCAAGCGACAAACCTTCTTCCTCGGCTTCCTGATCGTCTTTCTCGGCTTCTTCCCAACATCAATAGAATCAATGGAACACGAGTGGTCAGCATTAGGTGGATAACTGAAGTCAAAGCTCTCTCCTTTCACTACTGAAGTATCACCAGCACTAGCGTCACTAACAAGAAGGTCGTCATAACCAACACTATGATCACCATCACAAATGCCGTCCCGCGCAACTCCATCACTAGCACCATCTCTTTCATCTTCAACTACCCGCTCGAGCTCAGTCTCAGCATCAACCTCTCTATCACTACCATCATCTTCAAAGAAACCGGCTGCTGGATCATCAGAAGAACAAGAGGACGTCGGATCTGTTAACGAACCACCTGCGCGAGAAGTCTTATTTACCTCACTATCTTTCAGCGCAAGTTCTCCAACAGACGCAACCTCATCCTCAGGCGAGGATGACTCCGAACCCGTCTCACCGGAGGACGAATCAGAAGAAGACGACGAGGATCCAGAAGAAGACGAGCCCTTTGTAACCCCCTCCTTCTCAGCAGCATCCTTAGACGCAGCAGCAAGTCTATCTCTCATACTCAAACCACCCGACGGCAACAAAGACGAAACCTGAGTAACTTTCTCCTTCTCCACAAAGTTTTGAGTAGCAGCCGCAAGACGCTCTTTTATACTCAAATCACCAAACGACTGTATCGTCTCCTCACGAACCAACCCCGTACTCACAACTAGAGATAACAAATTCGCGGCTAAAGAATCTGCCACCGTTAAGAACGAACCCGGACGACGCTCGTCTCCTCCACGCTCCTTCAGAAACTGAAAATCAGACAAAGTCGCCTCTGTCGCAAGCTCAATTTCCCTACCAAGCCGAGTCTCGTCCCTCCGCTCAGAAGCAGACCCAGCACCAAGTTCCATCAACCCAGACGGCTTCAAACCATGACCATCGACGAGTTCCTTCTCCAAAAAAGAACAAAATTTTTGCTCATCCATATCAAGACCATCAGCAACATCAACAATCTGTGCGCCGGACGACGGAGCAAAAGAACGATCGACGACCTCCGTCGAAGGCGAATTCCGAAGCTCCGGCTCGCCAACATCGTCGAAGAGCTCCACCTGAGAGCCCAGCAGAAACAACTCTCCCTGTCGATCGTCACGAGTAAAACCTAACCTTTCTCCTCTTTCAGAAGAGCGCTCATCACTTACGAGCTCCACTTCACCACCCTGCTCAAAAAGACGACCGCCATCGACGAGCTCCATCCTTCCCCTCTGTTCGGGAAGACGCTCACCATGAAAAGACTTCAGCTCACCCCCGGCCAACGACAAACTTAAACCCCAATTCTCCTCAGCTTGACAATGCATCGCTCCATCTCGGCAAGATCCCGCCACCACCGACGAATTAAGGACAACCTCGGGAAGAGTAGAAACATCAACAATCGAGCTTGAAAGACCCACCGACACATCAATCTTAGGAGACATCACAAGCACCTCGCCACCAGTACCGACGACCTGCTCGCCATCAGCTAACGACGACCGCACCCCTCTCTCCCCAACATCGACGAGCGCGGCAGGGGAAGAGCACCCCATTCTTTAAAAAAAAAAGGGAGAGAGACACCACTCACCCTCCCTCACGATGAAGAAGAAAGAAAGTGGGAAATCACACAAGCAAAAAAGGAAGAAGGGAGACCACACACGATGAAGGAAGGAAGAAAAGAGGGAGACCACACAAGCAAAAAAAAAAGAAGGGAGACCACACCAAATATCTCTCTCTCTCACGATGAAGGAAGGAAGAAAGGGGGAGACCACACAAACAAAGGAAGAAAGAAGGGAGACCACACAATTAAAAAAAAGAAAAAAGATAAGAAGGAAAGAGAAACTACCTTGACACCAAATGGGGAGCAAGAAGACACAAGTGAAAACAACCCACAAGACCCACTTATATAGAGAAGAAAAATGTTCTCATTTTCCCGACATCCCCTGCTTCGGTCTGATTTTCCGAAACGACAAAACTCCAGATTAATTCACCAAAATAACGATACTTGGCGAACTGTGGGGGGCTATTGTTGGAGATGGGCTTAGCACAGGCCCGTTAGAAGCTAAGCCCAAAATCAGACCCAGCCCGTTAAACAATAAATGGTACTTTCACTAGAAGACGAAGTGTACTTTGCTATAAATAGGGAATGTCAGACACAATGACGGGAGGGAAAAAAGGACAGGAGAGGAGACCTCCATCATAGAAACGATCGTCCATATTTGGAGATCGTCCCAAAGTCACACCAGAAGTCTTTGACGACCTGCCTTACTTAGAGCAGCTCGTCTTAGATGACCGTCCATCAGATTTGAGAGATACTTGTTTAGACATTTAGTATAGACGAGCGTCTCTTGTTCTTGTAACCGACCGAGTTTTTGTTTATCCCTAATTATTAATACGAAAATCTTCAATCCCTTATAATATTTCGAACACCATATATCCCACCGGATATGGAAACAACAAAGACTATAGCCAAAGAGAGAAACACGTAGCCTCCGATTCCAATATCAGTTCCATTGCAGAGTTTACACAGCGCCACCGGTTCACCTTTGATGTAGAGAACTCTAACCATATTTACAGCATGATATGACAGTAAGGAAGATCCAGGCCATTCAGGACCTCTGTAGATCTGTCCTCTATTATGAGTGAGCTCCGGAAATACCGCCAAGCTTGTGCTAATCGGGCCTCGGTGAAGGAAAGTGAGAGCTTCCAACAGCGATTCATAGCGTCTGATGGACACAATCCTAGGCCAATAGGTTGAATCTTGAGTATTCTGGTAATAGCAGTAAAAACTATCCTGAAGCTCAAACGGCGTCTCAGGAGCAGCGCCGTGCTGAGCAACAAACTCCACGCCTACGTGAACAAACTCAGCGTTACATATATGACGAGCAATCGGTGGTCCAATCGCAGCAGCAATAGTCGGCGGCCTGCAGTGATGAAAGATGTGCCAGACTGAGAACCTACAATGGTCGGGATTCCCTGCAAGCATCCACTGAGCAGATATTTGATCACTGCCAGCATATGCCCAGCACAAAAAGTGTGTAAATTGGTTTCTTACACTCCCTAATTCTCTATACCAGTAAGCACCAAGCATTTCACTACTTAGGCTAAGTAGTATACTACTGAAGGCCATTGTCACATCCGGGTTTGATGTAACCCTAAAGACTGCCTTACCTAGATTACATCCCAAAGGTACAAAACCATCAGCTAAACGTCGAGCAATATCTCTACCTAAGAGGTGATGGAGATGATACCACCCTGCATCGAAGAACATATCTCGATCCAACTTCGCCGCAATCGCCGGCGCCGCTAATAGACGGGCATGGACGTCCCTTGGATACAGATCCGCCGGATACTGCATCTCGTTGAGAGAGAATGTGACAAATGGTCGACTGAGATTTTTTTCTTCTAGAAACTCCCGAAACCCTAGCAGGAAATGAAAGAATTTATAGCTTCTTCGGCTTTTTACAAGGAAATGAACTACTTTCCTTTTGGAAATGGCACTCGGGTCGGGGTCTCGTCGGATCCAATCCGAATCTTTCGGTTCCTATAAATTTAGACCCATACGATTATTTTTAAAATTTGGGTCAGTTTTGGATCGGGACTTATCAGGTCCGAATCGGTTCGGGTCTATAATTCTAGTAACCGTAAAATATTTATATTTTTCGTGTATCTTTCGGAATCGGGTCGGTTCGGGTGTTTAGAACCCAGAAAGACCCAAAATACCCGAACTAAATCTGAAAATTCGAAAAATACCCAAAAACACTAAAAATATCCAAAGAACCATAGAAAATACCCGAAAATTTATCCAAATATCCAAAAGGTACCCAAATACCCAAGTTATATTTTCTGAAAATCTAAAAAAATTTACCTGAAAACTGAAATATTACGCAGAAAACCAGAATCCAAAACTTTTTTAAAAAATCTAAAATACCATAAATATACCCAATCACCCAAATATACCTAATATATAAAATAAATTTCAGGTACTTCAGATACCCGGTCGGGTCTTGGATAGTACCCGGACCCGAATCAATACCCGCCGGCCAAAGAAAAAAGACACATATAGATACATATAATTTTTCGGATTGGTTCCGGGTCAGGTATTTTTGGGTCAGTTCCGGTTCGAGTTTTCGGGTCTGGGTAAAATGCCCAAGCCTAACGGAAATGAACAAACACATTAAATCAAACACACTCTTGTTTATTTGCTATCATTTTATGGCAACCAAATCTAAATAGTTACATGTATTTATTTTGTATATAATTCAATTTAAACGATACTAACATAGATATATAGTATATTTATATAGTTATTTATTAAATGAGACTTTATAATTATACGGTTCTATGATTACTCATATTATTTTATAGCAATTTTTTTAAATCATTAATAACAAAAAAAATTCAATGTGAAAAATTCAATAAGTTTATAATTTTCTTGGAAGTTCATTGAAAATTTTGAAATTAAAATATTTATGTAATCTTATATGGTATATATATATAATTTCTATTGAACGAGACTTTTACTCATATGGTTTTATGATTAATTGTACCTTTGTTATAATAAAAAAATGTTAAACCATGCTTGGACCGGTGTCACCTGCGACGATACCGGTTTATTCCGCGTCGTTGCCCTTAACCTCTCCGGTTTAGGCCTAACCGGTTCGATTCCACCTTCGTTAGGGCGGTTTGACAGCCTAATCCATCTCGATCTGTCTTCCAACAATCTAGTGGGCCCCATCCCAACCGCTCTCTCCAACCTTTCCTCCTTGGAGCCTCTCTTCCTCTTCTCCAACGAGATACCGAGTCAACTCGGCTCCCAAAAACAATAAGAAGGATTTATGAAAATATTTACCCTCAAATTTTCAAAAGATGTTTTTATTAAAGTGCTTATTAAATGTCTATGGTCCCCAAAATTTCAGAACATGTCTATGTTCCAACGACACAAAGTGTAAAGATAGTTAACTTTCTTTTTGGTTTGGTTTGTTTTTCAGGGTGAGAGTATATGTACACAGGACCTGAGATTGGCTTTACTGAACTGATGTTTAGTAGGGATCATGAAAACATTACTATGGCAAAGGGTAAAGTTGCGATGTACTTTGAAGCAGATGGGAAATGTGCCTATGCCAGACATAGTTCAGGAAAATGGTGCTGTTGGTGTGATTTATGTGAGAAATATGAATGATCTTCTTGACTGTCCCGTCAACTTTCCATGTATCTACCTGGATTTCGACACTGCCTCCGATATATATTTCTACATGGAAACTACGACCAGATTAACTATCTTCGCATCAACATATAAACATCTAATCTTCTTACATATGAGTATCTGACTTGTTGTGTCTTTGTTTGCAGCACACCCAAGATTAAGATAAGCCCATCCAAGGTGGTAATTGGTGAATGACTTGAGAAACGTGTCAAGAATCTTGAGCTGAAAAAAAAAACTCGTGCCAAAAAAGTTGAGAAACATGTCAAGAATCTTGAGCTGAAGGACTTGGCATTTAGTACGTGTTGGAAGCCGAAGCTTGATGAATTGGAGAGGAAAACTTCATGTATACATGTAGAGTTGTACCATCAAAGAGTGTACAAAGGATTAGAAAAGGATGTTAACTACAACCACATCAGCATAAGGAAACCAATCTAGTATATCTAAATAATCATTTTTTTGGTTTATATGTTTCAAAAAGCCTACTAAATTCAGTTCATATGTTTCTAACCAAAAAAAAAAAAGTTTAGTTATTGAAAAGAAAAGAAAAATGCTAGGGTGGCTTTGGTTATTGAAAAATTTCCGCCTTCCAATTGTTTGGTTTAGTTAGCATGTGAACTGAGTCCGGTTTATAATCATACTAAACCGGACCAATGTGATAACTGTAACATGAGGACTTGTAGTTAACGTGGAAATGCAAATCTTAACGAATTGATTCAAAAAAAAAATGTCAAATGTCTGTATCAGGACAAAGTTTCTCCATAATGCGATGCAATGATAGCAACGATAGAACGAAGGGGAAAGGAGTTTGGCTAAGCTAAGAGATGGGACTAACAATATAGACAGCGGAAAGAAAGAGCAAGTCAGAGAAATCATCAATTGATAATCTGAAAGTTAAAAAGAGAGTGGTGGATAATCTGATTTTACTACAAATATCATCATTATGAAAGTAGTAACTTACTCAAAAATATGGCTACATATATAAGATAATAATGGAGTATAACAAAATGATAATAGCCGTTGATGTAAAAAAAAATGATAACAAGTTTTGAAGACTTTGTAGTGAAGCGTGGATAGGGAGGCGGTTTCATTGCATTGTTGACTATCTCCTCCAGTTCCATTGATTTTCTCTTAGTTTTCTCTTTGCATTTTTGGGTTTCAAATTGAAATAGCAATACAGGAAATGAGTACATCTTTTTGTAGTGGTCCTCCAAGTCCCTTTCTTTCTTTCTTTCTTTTTTCTCCTTGTGTATCATCAATACATGTAATGAGTAGAGTTTTTTTGTCAATGTCTAGCTTGATTTTTTTTTATTGAATAGTCATGAAAATTAGCTTTTTGTGCAACAAAGAGTTTTTTTTTAACAGTAGTGTTTTGTTATATTTGGTGTTTCTGTTATCTTATTTTTTTACTGAGTTTTAGAGAAATTTTATGTGACTTAGTATAAAGAAACTATATATTATAGTTTGGAAAAATAAAGGAGTATTGATTGGGCCATTGCAAGGAAGGGGATTGGGCATAAGTGCATGTGGAACTTGGGTTCGAGCATTAAAAAGGAAAATAGCCCACAAAAATCAGTATGAACAATGATGATGGTTGATGAATCTATCGTCGTTGAGTGGGGAACGGGGGTTATTATGGCAAATGGGTGTGATGATTATGAGAAGAAGAAGCCAAATCGGTGGTTTCCTTTTCTAAATTTAATGAGTTTTGGCTTTTGCTTCTTCTCCTACTCGAGTACTCTCCATGACTTTTTCCACTACAACTCCTACTACACAAAACATACATTTATATTTGTATGTGTATTGTATTGTATTATGTGTTAGATAAAAGTCACTGCACCGGATTCGGTAGTATTCATTTCACACTTTTTTTCCTCTTACTTCGAAGTTTCAGAACCATTTCTTAAACCCAAGCTCCCTACCTCACGTGACCCATCATGAACCATGATTCCCTCTTGTTACCTTTTTGCATTATCTTCCCCGTCAAATCATACCATGAGTTTTTAGTCTTTTGGAACAGATCTGGTTAGGTTGTAATTAACCTTTTGGTTAAAGGTTTGGAGTAACATACTATAGAACTGAAATAATTATTCGAAATTGCAAAAGACACTATTGCCTAACGCATGGTGTAAGCAGATTTTATGTTATTATCAATATTTTAATCCATAAAGAAAAGAAAAAACAAAGTACTTATTAGTTTAGAATCTTAATATTCTACATCGAACACATGAGTAAGAATAAATTAAATAAGTCTTTAGAACGTATGTCTTGTTGTCCATATTTAACGGAATGATTAACCATTAACAGAATGATTAACCACCATGAGATTTAACTTTCATTGAGTTGAAAATTCTGGCTGGATTAACAATATCTACCTTAGAGGCTCTGGTACGTAATCTTTTTCCTTACGTGAAAGAAAATAAACAAAGACTTGATGATTAAAAGGTTTTAAGAGAAACAATTGTACTTGTGAGGAAGATCGAGGTTTTGACGTACTCTTAACCTTTTTTGACTTCTTTGCCTCCCAACTAATCATGATTTGACTCTTTTCCAGTCAAAAAAATCTGTCAAATCACTTCATAAAACTCAAGAACTATTATTAAAAATCAAAGGTTAGTCACAGAGATGATAAGAACCCAGTTTCTTGTTTACTAAATGTGTAACGGTATTGAAAATTTGAAAGTAAAGGTAAATGTGTATCTGTGAACTTAATGTATGAACTCATTTGGTTGGCGCATTAGTCTAGTTATAAGGAAATGAATTTGTGACGCGAACACATTTCAAATTCGATCTATTAATATGAATTTCTATTTACGGCTTATTTCCATACTGAAAAAAAAGAGTTATATCTATACTATTAAAGTAGGATCCTATTTTGGAGTGTTTGGAGACTTGAATAGGAGGATTAAAAAAATAGAGTGTTTGGAAACATTGATTGTAGTCTTTTAGAAAAATTAATTTTGTTTGTAAACAAGGATAGTAGTATTAAGAAAAAAATAATGGACTTATGTTATTAAAAAAAAATTGAAGTCCATCATATTATAAAAACTATCTATTTGGGCCATATTTAAAATATATGAAAATAGGTTAATCTAATTGCCCAAAACATCTTTTTTCTAAACTAACCATAAAGAAAATTTAAATTTTATATACATATTTCAAATCAAAATAATAATTCAAAGTTGATTTATATCAAAATTGATTCAAAAATATATGTATATATATATATTTATATATATTTGCGCATGGTCAAAGTAAAATACCAATGTAAAAGTATTGTACAATTCGGTCTAAAATCATTTATTTCAACAAAAATCAAATAAATATGTTGATTGGAGAGAATAAAACAAAGCCAGAAAAACACATTGTTTACAGAGGCACTCTATGTATTGAATTTATTATAAAAAAATTTACTAAAATAAATACATTCAATAATTACAAACAAATAATATATTTTATAAAATTAAAATAATACCAAGCGGATCAAAATCTAGTATGTAGGTTATATTACATTTAAGGATTAGTCTAACTTTTCTCTAGATAATGGAATACCTCAAATTAGCTTCTATTTTAAGTCGAGCCTGAATTCGAATCTGAGTAACAGTATTGGTGGTGTTAAAACTAATAATTGTAATTGTTATGAGATCCATAAATTCCATTCATATCTTATAAATATTTCCTTGCTAGTGATTTATTCATTCAGTATTATAAATATATACTGTATACAGTATATGGAAAGAATTGTTGTTAATGTACCGAGTAGCCAAATGATTCACAGATTTGACTAACTGTCACATAGACCCATCAACCATGTGTTTAAGTTGACAAAACGTGCAACCAAACAAATCAATAACAAAAGTTGAATAGTTTGTTTAGTCGTGTGTACCTCTTAACGGCGAGTTTGAGCTTTTTAGGAAACATCCTAAAATTTTCTAAATAGTACAATTAACTAATCAATCAGTCTAAAATAAAAAAATAAAAATAAAGATTTAGTAGAGAACGATAGAGACTATTTTTGTTTTACTTGTTCTTCTTCATTCATCTTCATCTTCTCCCTGTCCATTTGTAATCATGATTCTTCTTTTGCCATCATTACCTTCAAAAGGAGTCTCTCTCTCTCCTCTCTCTCTAAAGAAAATGCAAGAAAATTTCATCTATATAACGCCTCTATATCCATCTCTCCAGCTACTCAACCACTTCTCACTTCTTCTCTCTCTCTCTCTCTTGAAGCTCCAAAGATGTGTTTGAGTTCTTCACAACCATTCTCAGACACACCCACGAGATTAGTTTTGTACCTCAAAACACAAACTCACGTTCGTATCCCTCGACTCTCCAGGTTTCAATCTCCACCATCATACACCTCTCTAGAAATTATCTATAACCAACTTTGTAATTACGTTATGAGTCACTACAGCGTTTTTTTGCTTTGTTTTTGTTTTTGTCAGGAGGAGAAGGATGTGGAGGAAAGAAAAGGAAATGGAGATGAACAATATAAGTCTTTACATGGAGAACCAACTTATCATACAAGAGAATGAGAAACTCAAGAAGAAAGCTCTTCTTCTTCACCAAGAAAACAAAGCTCTCTTCTCTCTGCTTCAGACCAAAAAAAGTTTCATATGTTCCATAAACAAAAACCTTACCATCAACAAACACCAAGATCATATTCTTCTTCTTTAGTGAGTCAATAATAATAATAATAAAAATCTAAGGGCTCTAAACACACACCAGTGTCCTATTATCTAAGTGGGTCTTGTAATTTATTGGGGTATACATCTTATTTATTTGTTTCTTCTTTATAGTTTCATCTCCTTGTTATATATTTTTTAATATTCATCTTTTTAATATTTGTAATCTCAGTAAGTATCTGTGTTCTTTGTCAATGGTTAATCTACTTTTTATTAACTTTTAGTTGTTTTCTAATTTACTAGTACTATTTACTCTACTCAACATGTCAATCTTAACAAAGAGCGGATGGCTAGAATAATAACCGGTGAATATTAAAATTTGATGACTTTCACATGGGCATGCTGTGACCTTTAAAAAGATGACTGCGCCACCCGTTTCAGCCAACCAAACAATCACGCAGTTCGCATAAACCAAAACAAGACCAGAAGAACATAAACCATCTCTTCCTTCTTCATTTAAATAACCAAAGTAACGCAAAATATTCAAGAAAGTATATATAATGCTAATATCGACCGATAAGGATGAAATCATCATCATCAAGAGCCTGAACATCTCTCTCACCAACAAAATGCTCTCTCCCAATCTCCTCCACCATCCTCACAAACTCAACCCTCTTAGCCAACGGCAACGGTACATACGGCAACCTAAAAACAGGCCTCGCCACTCCAAGCTGAGCCAAAGCAGTGTTGAGCCCAATAGGATTCGGCTCCTGGAACAGCCACCCCATCAGAGGCAAAAGCTTCTCCTTCAAAGCCTTGTTCTTACCTTCAAACATAAGTTTCCTCATCAGACCAGGAACCAAGTTACTAGTAACCGATATAACCCCCGTCGCTCCATAGTCCCACCTCGAGTCATGACACTCATCATCATTCCCACTCCACACAACAACCCCATTCTCAGTGTACTCTCCAACCCTCTCGTTCCCAACGCACTCCTTCACACCAGCCAAGTTAGAACTCCCCCGAGCTAGCTCGAACACGACACGTGGCGGTATGTCCTGCCCCGTTCTTCCGGGAACATTATATATAATCGTCGGTCCCATGTGGATCACAGATTGTAAATGTGCAACCATGCCGTCCACGGATGTTTTGCCGTAGTAAGGGTTGATGTGGAGAGCGGCATGCATCCCCACGGCGAAGCCTTGCTCGGTGGCGTGGATGGCTTCTCTCGTCGAGTTGCTTCCCGTGTTTCCGATGACTTTGATGCTTCCTCCGAAGCAGTTGACGGTGTGGCCTATGAGCATAATGTGCTCGTCCCAGCTCATGAGCTGGCCCTCGCCGGTCGTGCCGCCGACGATGACGCCTTGGGCGCCGTTTTGGATCTGGATGTTGATTAAGTGATCGTAGGCTTCGAGGTCGAATCTTCCGTCGGGGAGGTAGGGGGTTTTGATGGCTGTGATCAGGCGTAGAGCTTTGATGTCGTCTGTGTTGGTCCTGACAATAATAAGCACACAACAAAAAGGAAAATGTGTAAAAACATGAGATTCAATGCAACAAGAGTAAGTTCATCTTTATCACACAGACAGACAGACAGACCTGTTCTTAACCTCCAAGCTGCGCATAGGGAGATGGAAGTTGGGTACAACAGCTGCTATTGGAGATACCCATTTCGAGCTCCTTCTGCGTTTATGATCAAACATTAGCTTTAAGGTCATAATTTCCATCAAAAGGACTCGTGTCTTTGGCTATACAACAACATGAATCATTGGATTTCAATGTTTTCTTTATAGATTTTTCAGTTATGCGCCACTAGCATGCCTAGCTTAGCTTGGACACATCAAATACACAAAACGTTACCTATATCTGCAATCTACACAGAATAGAGACAAATATAAGAAGAGGAAAGGGAGAAGGAAACCTCTTGTAGGCCTGGTGGAATGGTGGCCTTGGAGAGGGGAAGGGCAGAACAGAGTCCTTAGAACACAAGCCATAACCTTTCAAAGCAGCCATTTTTGAAGACACACCCACCAGTTGCAAATACTAAACGGAACCCAATTCTCAGAACAAATCACCAAAAGCTTTGCAATCTATCAGATGGCGAGGATGATGGCAATAGTGTGAGTGATTCCAATAATAATCGAAGAGGGAATCGTTGGAGGGAGAAGTGAAGCGATAGAGAGGCTTCTGAGCATAATGACGAGAGATTCCGATAAAGAGGAGAGGAGGAAGCGGCGAGAGATGGACGGAGGATGAAGGGAGGAAGGAACGAGACAGAGGATTTTTTTTATTAAGACACAACAAAGCCGTCTTAGGGTTTTGTTTTGTCTCTCCAGAGATATTGCCACGTGGATATTGAGTCATCGACACGTACAAAGATTAGTATGGACTAACTTTTGTAGTTAGCAGCCTTCTCGAATAGTACTTTTTATCTTAAAACAATAGTTTATAATTCTGATTATGTATTCTGCATTTAGTTAAAACTCATGCAATGCTCGTTCATGTACATTCGGTCCATCCTGGCTGCTCCTCATTATATAGTTTTCTTATATCAGTTGTATACTTTTTTGGTCTATAATAGTGTCTATTGTCTGATAACAACACACATTAAGATTCTGCAATAGAGGACTCTAAATGTTTAACACTAACATCTATCCATAATCCAGTGTCGACAAAAAAAAAAACTCCCTTCTGAGCCCATTATAGGCCTAATAGTCTATATGTTATGGCCTTACCGAGTCTAAGATTAATAGGCCCAATTTAAAGTCTGGAAACCTGATCATAGTTTACAACCTTCACGGTAAGGAAAATTTAAAAAACGGAGTCTTTATTTTTTGGGTAAATTGTAAGTGATTGATCTGGTTCATAAGCACTACTAACTTTGACCAGATTCTTGGATAAACAAATGTTAATGTTCAATCAAGAAACAGAAAGTCCAAACTGCATACTGATGCATGCACATAACGAATATATGTCTAATAGATACTAAATATGCATGTATATCACCTACACACGGGTAGAATTGTAGGTAGACCCACTTCAGTCATAGTGGATTTATTTTGGGTTTTATTGTGTAACATTGAACTTGAATGTCAAAGAATCTATTTTACGTCTAATATCTCACAATGCCGACAAAAATATTGAAATTTCAAAGTCCCAGATAAGACCTTATATACAACAAAATGTTAGTAGAAGATAATATACATGTATAAGACTGTATATATTGTGACGAAACGTGTGATATCAAAATCATTAAGTAAACGGCAATTGTCCATCAAAGACATAATCGCGCAGGCTATATTATAATTATGTGATTGATGGTAATCGTTCGGACAGCTAAAAAAGAGAGATCGATAGGTGAAAGAGAAGATGAGATGTAAATGCAAAAGGGACAGAGATGAGAGATGATGGGGAAAGTGTGGAAGGGAGGTGGCTTTGGAAGTAAGAAACTCTCACTTCACTCATCTCCTCGTAAAGGAACTTTCACGCATGTGCGTCGGTGCTTCATCCAATGCTCTTCTTCTCTTCCCCTCCCTTTAATTGCTCTCTCTCTCTCTATCTTACAAATCAAAAAACCCTACACACAAAAATTATAAAATTTATGTATATGATCAGTATATGCAATGATAAGTGAGCTAGTCAATGTAATCATCGTTTTCTTGTTCCAATTTAAATCTATTTATACTCGACCCTTTTCTTGCCTTTTTAAAATAATCATAGTCATATACTGAACAATGGATTTTTTAAAAACATTTAGAAACTACTTATATAATTGTTGATATCTAAGGTTTTCGTGTAAATGTGTAAATACAGGTATCTGCCAAATGCAATCACCTTGTTCCCAAGTCTTGTTCTTGTCATTATGCCTCTTGCCTCACCATTATCTTACCAACCTCGGAACAATCATCCTTTTCTCCTTTTTCTTTTATGCCTCTTGCCTCACCATCTATCTTCTACCTTACAACTATGATTTTTATTTTAACTACTGTTAAATTAAATCTTTAACACAGGAAAATAACATACAAACAATGTGAACTTTTTGGGGAAATGGATTTAGACTTTAATGACTAAAAATATATATTTGACCTAATACAAAAAAATTCATAGTAACCTGTAACTTTTTCTTGGTGTACACTCGTTGAGCGTTATAAACCTTTCAATAAGAGATCATAGCTCATATATGCACAATAATTTAACATATACGAAAAGTTTAGTTATCACTAACACATGGATCATAGAAACTTAGAACCAATTTATTTTTTCATAGTCAACGCAGACACACAAAAACCCCCTCGCAAACCTAAAAGATCTATCGACCAATCTCATGACCAAAACGGTTCTTGTCGATTTCATACTTACCTCCACAAATCTTCGTCAAAGGCTACAGTTATCTTTTACGGAAAACAAAGGAAAGAAATAAAATTAAAATTTGACAGAAGATATATTATAAATTGGAAAAACGAAGAATTTTTTTTTCTTTTGGCGAATTAGAAAGATGGTCTCGGAGTTCCCCAATATGCTTCGCCTGGCAATTGAACAGAACTCATAAGGTTAGGCTGCAGCCCTTGGATAAACGACGTCGGATCTTGCATCAACTGTTGCTGCTGTTGCGGCTGAGCCTGCGTTTGCGTCCCACCACCACCCATCGTTGCGTTCCCTTCGATATTATTATTATTAACAACCGCTCCAGACGTTTGCTGCTCTTCCTGATCATCTTCCTCTAAAGGCAACCTCTCATACGCAGCGTTACCAAACGAAGCAGCCATAATCACCACAGGTCCCGAAGCCATGAGTGGTCCCACCACGCTCCCTCCAACGACTTGTCCTTGACCACCGGCTAGGTAAATCGTTAGACCGGAAGCAGCCGGTGGAGCAGGAGGAGGGAGGAAAGATCCCGAGAGAGAGAGAATCTCGAAACGTCCGTGCAAGTTAACCACAGACGAGCCACCGCCAGGTACCGAAGCTGGCTGTCTTATGGTAACGTTTGTAACGGCGCCGTTTCCGCTCAAAACGCATACGCCGCGCTGGCGACGGCGAGCGAAGACGGTGACGCTCTCCATGACGTCACATCCGTTGGCTACTTCCATCACGTGGGATTTGAGAGCGTTTGCGCTGTCTCTCGTGATGATGATTGTTGGTGGTTTTGGTTTGTTCTTGGATCCCGCTGGTCTTCCACGTGGTCTTCTCGTGATTTGATTATCTCCTCCTCCTCCACCGCCGCCGCTTTCTCCGCCGGAACCGGGAGTGTTTTGTTCTTTTCCGGCTGGAGAGTGCTCGCTGGGATCGATCTCAGTGTCTCGGTCGCGTTTTAGGCCGCTGATTCGGTGCTGGTCGATCTCGTGGCTGTGATTATGTTGCTGCTGATGCTGAAATTGATGGTGTGGGTGAAGATGAAGATCCCTTGAGAGAAAAGATGGAGGAAGAGAGCGAGAGACCTGATCCATTTCTTGAATGAAAAGCAAAAGAAGTAAACAGCTAAAAACCCTAGTTAGCTAATCTCCTCTTAGCTTAGCTTGAGAATGGATACAAAGTAGGTTAATTCAATTAATCAAGGGAAAAATAATGAAAATTTAAGAAGAGAAAAAGAAAACAGATACAAGGTTCATGTACATGTCAATGAAACTGGAGCTGGACTAGTAATACATGAAGATGAAGTTGTAAGAAAGAGAGAGAGGAGAGAGATGGGTTCTAGGGTTAGGTCTGAGAGGTTAAGATTAAGAAAGGATTCAGATGGAAGATGGGTTTAGTTTGGTTTGGACTTTAGATAAACAGCGTGCCGCATGGCGGTTTGTGGGTCCAACCTACTGTGTCACTTTGTGGGGTCCAATTTTTTTCTGTTGTGTAATAATTTTCAGTTGTGTGTTTGTCTCTCTTTAATTGAAAAATAAGGAAGAAAATTTGATAAAGAATTCCGTGAAAAATATTGGATGATGTTTACTAGATAGTCCATGGATGCGTGGAATTATATCAAAGATTATAACCGACACACAAATTAAAGCGCACGAGTCAATCTCGAATCTAAAATGATTTTGTTTTTTTTTTTTAACTTAATTAAGCTTATGATGAAACTGATGCATATATGTATGATTTTATAGCTGGTACATGCCCTAATGTACGGTCTTTAATTACATTTATCAATTCACGAGATCTTATTTTGTAGCCAACAGTCATGAGTCTTTTTCTTCTTTTAATATTATGTTTCTAGATGTAATAGTAGACCATAAAAATAAAAATTTGTATCTATGTACGCACAATTTTTAGAAGAAAAAAAAATCTATGTACGCACAATTAATCCAAACGTAGAGCAACAGAGAAATTTATAATCTCCAATACAATAAGAAGGTAGAATAAGCCAAACACTTATATATTCCTCTTCTCATGATTTTATATTTCATTTTTAGCAGTCACTAGTTCAAACAAAATAAAACTATGTACATGATGTGAACAATCAAGTATTCATTCATTTTGTGTTTACGTAAATGATTAATTGAAAAATTCGATCTGCCTTGACATAAAAAATTTAAGCAAGCGTTAAGGAATGGCTCCTTAAAATATTTATAAAGCATCCGGTAGGGTTAATTTTAGAAAAATACATATATATGTTTTCTTGTCCTCGCAAATAAATGTTTTTGACCTGCAAATATCTTCAACATGATACATGTGTCCGGGATATGTACGTTAAGATTAGTTAATTAAGGTGCATGAAAGTTAGCGATAAATAATTACGAGTTGAAATGGCAAAAACAAGCTGAGATTGTAAAGAAAAGACGTTATTGTTTTTGGATGGTGACAGAAGCTGTTTAAATAATTCACTTAAAATCTAGGAGAAGAGAACCACTTAATTGTATACTGATATGTTACTATCCAGGATATATTATCAATCAGATTATCCACGAAATAACGATGTTAAAAATCATTTTATGTAAGTCAATTATTAGTGTCCATATATTATGTGTTTATTTACAGAATTGCATTGGTAGCTAATCATTCAACATCAGCTAGAATTTCAATTATTCACTGTCCGGCCTTGCAAATCACTATTATTATCATAATTATATGTAAAAAGAAATCAATTAAGACAGAAAAAGAACAAATTTTAGTAATGGGCCGGTTGATGAGTAAAACTGAATAATAATGAAATAATTTGAAGATTAAAAAAAAACAAAACTAAACGAGAAAATACAGTTTACCAAAAGGAATGTGTGAAACGTTAAATTCTCGCACGAGTCCATAAAACTCTATGATACTGATCTGAAATTATTCCATCATTCTGAAAGTTACTTATTACTGATTGGACGGTTCAAGCAAAACTGACTTAAGTTCCTTTATTTTCAGCCGATTTGGTTTTTTTTTTTGGCTTTTTAACATATACTAGCAAAGTAGTAGTATATCATATTCAGATGTTGCTGAACGGATTAATTGTGGATGGTTCGCTCGATGAGGGCAGATTCAAGCTCGTAATTCGCAAAGCTTGGGAAAGACTAAAGAGACAAGAAGTGGAGGGAAAGAGAAGGTGACAAGCGCGTCAGACGCCGTTGGATGTTTGTCCCCGTCGCTTGCGATGCCTTCACGTTACAAGACCAGCCAGCGTAAACCAGCTCACACTCGCACGTGGAGAAGCTGACACGCGTGAATGATTCATTTAATGTTTAAATCACTTCCCTAAAAACATTTGACTCATTCAGGGACATGCCTGCAACTCGAAAGGGTGGCTTTCACGTCACGATCGGAATATACGGGTGATTTTAACATGACAATTCACTACTCTAATTATTACCTTAAATATGTCCAAAAAAAATTATCCCAAAATATGCAACTTCAGTTACTTTCTTGTTCACACGACCACCAAAGTAAACATTCTCTGGACAAGACATGTCAAAAAGTGTTTTGATAGTGCCACTTCTCATTTTCTTGTTTCCATTTGTCTTGAGTATATATATACATTTTTAGCAATTTGTTAGATTCATGTACTATTATTCAAAATTTAACCAAACAAGCATGTATTATTATTTTTTCCAAAAAAAGTATGTGTTATTAATATGGGCTTTATTCAGTCATATAAAGGAGATGGAATCGCTGTTACAAACCTATAAAGAAAGCATTGGATTCTGGTTATGATTCATCCATGCTTTTATGAAGTGGATAAAGTGTTTAGTATATAGTAATCAGTTTTAAATTTATTGCCAGTACTAAATTTATGTAGTTGAAGATTGTTAAATGTTGGACAGTTTTATAATTTTATGTGATTCATTAATTGTGTCGGGTTATTTGTTTAATAATCCAGCTTCCACACATTAAATTACGTACATACAAATAATAACTATACACATCCCTTACAAGTTTCATAATGTATACCAAAAGGTCATTTGCTTTTGTTTTCTTCTTCGTCCCTAAAACAAATATTCAAACAATATGATAAAAGAAGGAATTGTAGATATGATGATTGGGGAACAACCTTGAGGAAAATCCTCAGTGTATATACAACTTTATATATACACATTTTATATTATAACGTTCAAGACTTTATGTATTCTACGGACAATATCCTATTCGTATTGCTTTTCTTGGTTACAATTGTCTCAAAAAGTCATTACGTGAGTAATCTCAATCGAATGGATGCAGTGAGTTTTCTAATCGACACATTACAACGGCAACGCAGCTAATTATAATCTATAAATTTATATTGGTTATAACTATTAGAAAAATTACAGATTTATTTTCTTTATGTTTTTTTTTTATAAACATGTTAAAATTGTATTACCATTTTCGAATTTGTAACAGAAATTACAAGGTATTACTAGTAGCAAAAGACAACAACAAAATTAAACTACTAACACAACAACAAAATACAATAAAGAAAACGCGATTATAAACTAAAACCAGGAGGCAAAAGAGAGAACACACGGGAAGCACTTGAAGGGATTGCCAAGAGCGTGCAACACACAAGAACAGGAACTTCATAGGCAGGCGACAGTTATAATATGAGTCACGAGCCGGTATATTTGGCTTCCCCTGTCACTCGCCTCCAAAAAAATGACCTTACCACAAAAATCCTACCACCTGCAACTGCACAGATACCATCGAAAGCTCGGAACTCAGAGTAGACGACAATGGAGCCATACCGAGACATTGAAACCGACGAACCAGAGCCTGACGAAGCACCAGACACCAACCACCGCAAAACAGCCACCTCTACTCCTCCTTCTTGAAGTGCAAAGGCACCTGAGAACTCCAAAAATCCCAAAGACCCCCACCGGAAACACCAACACCCCAACTTCGAGCCTAATAACCACTCTTATTTGGAGAGACAACTGGCTGATAACCCGCCACAACCACTGAACCCTGCACGATAAAGGGACGCTAACACCATAGGGCAGAGAATCCACGGAACCACACCCTATCTGCAGAGATGCTAGCAACACTCGCCGCCACCGGGATTGTAGTCCAAGGTCGACTACAACATACCTAGGCTAACAATAACCCGCCACGACGACTGACCCCGAGAACCGGAGCCTGACCCTTCACCGCAAAGAGAAACTCAACTAACCAGCTTCACCAAACCGCCACTTCTGATTTAGCCAATAAGAAGAGCTCAGCCCTAGCTCGCAAGTTTGATAGTGACACCTTCTAGCCACAAGGAGCACTACACCAACCTACAAGGAGAGCTGCCATCAGAGAATCACCACCACCGCCTGAGAACTCGCCTGAGATTCAAAATTGACTCCAGATACAGCAAACTCTCACTGGTGATGAGAAAAAGATGGATCTGAAGAGAAATCTCGCTGACTAGAACCCCCAACCGAGAACGAGGGCACTTGTCATCAACAACCGCCATCTGAGGTCAGGGGAAGCGACGGTGACCCAGAGCACCACCACGGGAGCACAATCGACCACCTTTGAAAGTAGATCTGGCCATTTTCTTTATGTTTTGCGTATGAAAGCGAGTGTATCTGCCAAGATCAAGATAAGCTTATACGTCATATACAGAACGAAAGCTCATTTAAAGCTTCAAGACCCGACCCTTTTTCAAGTTAACATTGTTCTTTCCTCTTTGTTATAATGATTTTTAACTTCATATATATTATAGATCCCGGCCTACTTAATTTTTCAAAGAAATTCCAGTGATCCGTTTTAGTTTCGTGTATGGTTTTTCTAAGTTATATATATATATATATATTATGTTTTCAACTGTTGAAGTAAACTGGTTCTCTTATTTTTAGACATTTTCCATGTAAAACCAACTAGTATAATTGATCTTTAAAATTGTGATTAAGCATATATGATGCATTATTACCGTGTGCATATACTTGGATTTCAATTGAGATTCTTGTGGTGGGTTTGCATAAACTTTATTTCTCAACATCATACTCGTTTTTTGTATTTGATCGGAAGTTTAGATGAAATATGGAAATTTCTGGTGGTAATATACATATATGCTTATATCATACTCTCTTCGTTTCAAAATAATGTATATTCTAGAGTTTTCACACTTATTAAGAAAACACGTAAAATTTTGATAATAAATACATTAATTTCTGTATTTAGCTATTTTCTGTGATTTTTAACCAATCAAAATTTAATAAATACAGTTGTTGTCTTTGAAAATTACAGTTTGTCACTATTACATACATCGAAAAAGTAAAATATGGATCTGTTAGAAATAATTTTTTTTTTTCTAAAACATGTATCATTCTGAAACGAAGGGAGTATAGTATTAGGTTAGATATAATTTTGAATTCGTTATATTGCTAGAGAGAGAGAGATTAATGTGTGTGTTGACCGCATGGGAAGAAGAGAGAGATGTAGGTTGAATCTGAAACCAGGACGTATGGGCGTGATACTTTCTTTTCCCACCCATCCCCCACCCCCCGCGGATCCCGCTGACACCCGACCCGATTAGAGTGGGTGGGCGACTAGCCAGTGGCATCTCACTTCATTTGTCTTCATTTGATATCCAATTAGGAGGGGGCATGTGGCTCTGAAACCCATGTTACGATATCTAAAAACTAATTACAAAATCTGCAACCATTAATACACATGGATCATAACTCACTAAAGCCTAATTAACATGTTATGTAACCATTTATGTAGATATCGAGAAATTTGAGAATTACTAGATATTTGGACGGTTCTGTGTGTAATCTTTTAGCTCAGTGATTTGCATATGCTTATTTATGGTGTATCTCACTTGTATTTCCTCTTCCTCTACTATATCTCTTGAGATTGTTTTTGTTAAATTGAGATATCTAAGTTTTCAGAAAAGATATGTAATCCATTTTGCCTATATCTTCCGAAAACTTAGAATCAGGAACTTACTATCTAATCAGTCTACTTAAATTCATTAAGTTGAAATAAACTCTATAAACCAATTTAACCATGCATATATAAACATAAAAATATATTGTTGATTGCTATTTGTAAAGTCAAATTGAACGGATCAATGGTTATTGTTGTTAATTGTAATATCAAATGAAGAGCCATAATTTGAGATCATAGATGTATCTCCTCAGTTTTAAGATGTATCTCCTCAGTTTTAATATAAACGAAAACTCTAACATATAGTTGATGCGCCAACTTTTCTAACCTGTTAGTTTATATTAGTATATCGATATGATTAAAAGTACAAAAGGTTAAACGCAATTTTAAAAGAAAAATTGATATTTTTTGTTGTTGGAACTTCATAACTTTAGAAGAATTATCTAATTTTCCCAATGCATTCTCTGAATATAGAACCTGTGGATTTCATGCCAGGGGAAATGGAAGCTAATGGCTGCTTAAAGTTTCATTTAAGTGAGAGATAAGGATGGGCGCAAAAGTTTGGATAAAAACAAAATGATGATATGTATTTTTTAGAACCCAATTTCTTTATATATATTACGCAATTGATGATATGTACAAATTTTTTAAAGTGATTGTTGGGACGAATCTAGTATATGTTGTGATTTTGAATTTGAAAAATTACAAGCTTTTATCTCCAATCTTTTGATATTTAAAAATATATATATTGTTTTGTTGTTCAAATATACTATTTTTAATATTATGAACTTTTGTTGATCATTTTTTTAGTATATTAAACTCACAATAGACTATTATTCTTTATTGTTTATTAATCCTTATGTTTCATATTAAGTGTCACTTTATCATTTTTTCTTGTTACATAAAAAATGTCGTTTTACAATTTCAATGCAATTTATATTTATTTTCATCTTAATATTAATTTTAAAATGCACTGATATTATAAATAAATTTATTTATCTAAAATGCTACTGGTTGAATAGATGATATTAATGAAAATATAAATATATTTTAATCAGTTTTTAATATGTGTAAAAAATGTTTAAATAACACTTTTTGTAAAATGGAAGGAGTAGTATTGAAGAAAGACAATGACATTGTCTTGCAATTTATTAATTGCAAGTTATAATAGATTTTCTAAAATGTATTATTTTTTAATATTATGAATTTTCTTGTTATTAGTGTTAAAATATAATATTTTAATATTCTTTATTATTTGTTAGTGTTTAAATATACTATTTTGATATTATGAATTTTGTTATATATATATATATTTATATAATTAGAGGGAAATGGCATTCTGGCTTGAGGACATATAAAGATCGAATCTTTAGCATGTTTCATTCTGATAGTTTCTTACATTTTTCTCATCAAAAAATATTTTATGTATATTCTACTATTATTACTTATTATTTTAATAATTTACAAATTTTGCCTTAAATAATTTTATTTTTAACTATATCTTTACTATATACATGATTTAGTTTCTCAAAGAATATATAAATTATATAAAGTTATTATTGTATTATGGAAAATGTGAATAATTTTATTAAAGCATAAACACAAATATTGTTTTTAGATACAGAATAAAAACATATTAAATTGAAAGGTAGTATAATAGTAAAATAAGTTTGTGAATAGTATTTTATTTTTGCAAAACAAAAATCTTTACAATTTATTTTTTCTTCAAAATAATGTAATATTAGAGAATGTTTTCTTTTTTCTTGTTTTTTCCTTAAATTGAAAGTTTTTTTTTTGATAATCGGTTAGTCTCACTAAACACATGCACTCTTCGTATTCTCGCCATTTAAAACAGTTCGGGTGACCACGAGAGGATTCTAACCAGGGTTTCACCGTGTTAGATGTTATGATGCCCTCAAACACCATTGGCCTAGTTTTACTTTGGAATCCTTTTACTTTTAGTGTTGAAGAAAGACATTGTCATGCATTTTATTATTTATAACAGGATATTATTATAATTGACTTTCTAACCTCTATTACACAGTACTACCTAATCAATCAAGTTGGTATTCGTCATCACTTTAACATCGTTCATAAATCTTGCACATCTTTTCGTACTATCTTAAGAGTTAACTCTACTGGCAACTTCGCTTGTAATTTATACGTAAATATAATACGTTGTTCCTGTATTGTGCCAAACAAAACAACATTAGTACTAAAAATTTAATATTGAAAAAAATGAAATGAAAAAGGGAAAAGATTATAGGAATGGACCAACCCCGAGGTTGTGATGAAATTTGTGATTTATTTAATCATCATTTATTTTTTATTTTTCTGAAACAGAATCATCATTTATCTTTTATAATCTTTTGAGACGAATATATGCCTCGAGAACTTGGTGCCAAAATGTCAACGATACTATTAACATCTTAAAGCATCAAAGCACGACGTATTTTAAATATTTAATTAACTACAGTCCTAATCTGCTTATCAATATATTTATGTTGTGTGAGAGTTGATTATTTCTTCAAATTCTTATTTAATAAATGGAAAAGAAATATTATAGCCTCAATTACAAAGAAGAAATATTAATATGTTATAACTGATAAACCCTTTTATCAAAAGAAAAAAGTTATAAAGGATTAATAGTACGTACGTACAAGCCTACAAGGTTACTTCCAATTTTCAGACTTTTGAAATTAAATTTAGAAAATGTAAAGGATAAAAAGTAACACTAATAATAGGAAAAATATATTTATGCTAATTACATGTTATATTTGAAGGGATGAACGTAAGTGTAATTGTATGATTACATGCTAATTTTATAAAATTTTATTGATCAGTTATCATGATAATATTTGAAATTCATTAACAATTTTGTTATATATGAACTATAAATATTTAATTTTAAATGAGAGAAACAGAAAAAATTGTTAGAAATATATTATTACCTTTATAGTCCTTAGTAATAGTAATATGGGCCCAGAGTGTGATGGACCTAACGATGAAGTCCATATTAAACAAAGAGAAGCTGAGCCTAGTTCAACAGAGTCTGCAACAGCCAAATGTGGAGCTCATGCTGTGGAGATGGTCACCGTACGGATCACACACTCGAAGAAAGGATGGTCACCGGACGGATCACACAGCTCATGCTGTGGAGATGGCTGCGCTGTCACCTGCTGACGTAAGCAGGACATTAGGGTTGAGCGTATTGTATATAAACAGAACTAGAGAGACTGTTATAATCAGCCGAAATAATAAGAAAGTTAAAGTTTTCATCTTTGTTTTGAACTCTTCTTCTCTGTTCTTTAGTTAGGAATAATTATTGATTTTAGAAAACTGTTGTTTGGTTTGAAGGTTATAATATTATTACTCGACAAGGTATTTTATATATCAAATCACTATATTGATTAATTGAAGAGAAGGTGGTACATTTACTTCAAAGAGTAAGATGTATATATTTTTTATTATTAATATATATATCATATTGTTTATGCAAAATTTTCATGTTGTTTTGTAGTTATGATATATAATTATTAGTGGAAGTAGATGACAATAATATAATTATAACATATGTTTAAATAAGATCATCTAGACTAGATACATAACATATATAGTGGGGAGGGAACACTATCCAATATACAATAACAATTTATCCTTTATTGTAGAGAGTGAGAGTCGAAGATACATAATAAAAATCCAACCTATGCAGATATGGAGGTAAAAGTACATTTTTATATCCAATGTGATCTCAATTTCTTGATAAATACAGTTTGTAGGAGGGAGCTCCGACATATAGGGAAGTGTACCTTTGTTATTCTAATCATCTAAGAATTTGATACATGGAACAAAATGATTGCGTTTGATTTTCGCTTAAAATTTTTTATTGTTGGACGAAATAAGAAATCAAAAAGTGAGCTCGAAAACAAAATTAACAATGATATAAATAAACAAAGTTAATTAATAGCTTTCCCAATATATATATTAGGGGCGTAGCACCGCGCAAGCGCGGAGACGTTGACAAATACATGAATTGTTATAGTTCTAAAATCGAAGTTTTTTGTATTGTCGATGAAGGCAAAACTATATGATATGCTGTTGTACGTGAGAAAGTCGACGTATAGTATGAAATGTGAAGAAAAGAAAAGAATGATCAATTGTGTGTGTAGAACTCTAGTTGCGTTATTAAAACGATACCATACCCTATCTTAATTAGTTTGTTTATTTAAGCTGAAGCTTTCACTTATACTACTTGATGACCTTCGCTTTCAAAAAGAGATGGACATAAGCTGAATATTTGGTATTTTTTATATATTTTTATTCGTTTAGGTTTATATAAATAGTTCAGTTTTATATTTATACTTGATTTGCTAAAAATGAATACTTGCCGTTTCAAATATTTCTGAAAAATGACGGAATTACAAATAATTTATCCTGGTTTATCACTTATAAGTTATTTGATAATTATTTTTAAATTATTTATAATTTTGCTATAATTCTAAGCATTACTTTTTAATTCAAGAGTATCTCATTACTTTTTAATTCAAGAGTATCTCATTTCTTTATTACGTTTTAGATAATGTGCAGGACAAGATATATAAGAAAGGAAAAAAATTCATAGATAACTTTATAAATCTATCATTTATGTTTATTTCACATATAAAAGTGAAAAATATAAACAAATTATTTTATTATAATTTAGAGAAATGTAATTTGTTTATCAGTAAAACAGAGTAGCAACCCAACAACATTAATTAATTACTTTTATGGTAGTACTTGATATTTGTCTTATATTTGTAAATAATTTAAATTATGATCAAATAGAAACCGATTAGCGAATTGAGGTTGAATTTTTTGTCGAATTGAGCTAAAACTGTAAAAATCGGTCATGCTCTCAAACATTTATAAGCTCACACATCTGGTTTTTAGAGTATTATAAAAAAATATTTTTATTTCAGATGACCATCATGATCATCATATGAAAATCTTATATATCATATAATGATGTATTATATGCTTGAAATATCATTATTCACATTGTATAGGAGTCCCATACTTATTAGAAATAACTAATGTAAAAATATAAATATACATGTAGTCATGTACTCTTAATTTTAGTATAAAATAATTAAAACTTAACCGAATAACTCACGGAGTCTTGCAGCCCGCCTCACTAACTTCTTCCAGTCCATTAAGGATCTATGTCACAGGCCCAATAATTTGCAGGTCGACATTTTTTTGCTAATCATGTCAATAACCTTCAAAGAAAGAACGTGTAAGAGAGCAGAGCCATCTTTTTGCTAAATGTAGGACGACATTCTTTTGCTAATCATGTTAATTTGTAGGACGACATGGACGGTTAAGAGCACCTCCATCGAAGGTTTTTAGATGGAGTTCTCTGATACACCGAAAATTTAAAAGAAAAATAAGAAAGAAAAACTGAAGAAGTTCTAAAGCAAACACCTGCAAGATTGTATGAGTAATAGTACACCCTACTTATTTACGAGTCATTGGTCATTTGTTTTTTTTATGTTTAATTTTAATTATATAACTAATTTAAATTAAAAATACTAATACTTTATTAATAAGAATCTCACATTAACTTCTTTTATGGTTGGAAGTGTTTTAAGGAATTCGTCATAAATATCACTGGTGAAGGTCCACGGTGGTGAAAGGGCCTTGTGAAAAAATTACCGACGCCGAAAATAGGAAGATGGTATACACTGCGACTTATTAAATGCACGAGTATACATTAGAATCAAGAGTGCACAAGAATTACTCACCGGAGAAAAAAAGGAAATACAGTATTATAGGTAAATGTCAGAAAATATAATCAATAGTGCTTATATAATATTCTGAGAAAATTAAATCTTATTGAGTAGTAATTTAATTTTCCTAATTAATAATAAAGAGCAGATACATTGATCAAAGTCAAACTCATCTAGACATGGACCGAGATGGCGAACCGTCGGTAGCTGCAGGTGGAGGAGATCCTTGTCTATGTAAGAGCTCATGCGCTAATGCTTGAAGGTCACTGTTTCCACCACCAAGCCCCACGGCAGCGGAAGAAGATGATGATCCACCGTATTGGTTACGTGGATCAACGAATCTTCGCTGTTGTGTAGCCCACGACGTCGATGGATCGACTATAGAGGCTAAATCGTATGGTGAGACTGATGCAGGTAAATCTGTTAGGGAAAGAGGCGGAGGCGGAGTGAAGAAGAGCGGTTGTGGTTGCGTTAGAGGTGGTGGTCGCGTTTGAGGCTGAGGTAGCTCTAGGGATGCCAAATGGGCTTGTAAGTAAGAAACTTCTGCCTGTAGATTGACCACCTATATATACATTTTACAAGTTAGTTCTTAGATTAACGTTTCATACGCTTAACGTGACGATAGTCTAATCATCCCAATTTTTTTTAAAAAAAACTTTTATGTTACCTATGTGTTGTTTCAAAAAAAATAAAATCGAGTGCATGTACTTATTACTCACCTAAAACTTTGACTAATCACCTTTTATTCACCTTCATTAACTTTACGATTAGATATAGACTCAATGCATGTTCGACTGTTAAGGTTGTTAGGCGAACTTATGTAAAATATTAACATACATAGAATGTAAATAATAAAAATGGCACGCATCATACAGATTCATCCCCCTTTAGATGAATATATGCATGAAGTCAAATCAAAATAAACCAAGTGATTAATTTTTTTTTTAGCGATAGAGAAAAACAATTTATACTCATGGTGTATAATTTTCTCCACCTTAGAACTGAATATACATATATTGATATATATATATATATATTTATTTATTTTTGACATCATATACATATATATATATATATATGGTGTGTATACGTAGTTACGTACTAGCAGATTAAAATTGTACCCCGACCATTTCCCCAAAATCAGCAAAAAGAACTCCCGACGACCGTATCATTTATATATAATTTGCCAAAACATTATTTAAACAAGATCAACAGTAAATCAACCAGACAACCATGCTTTTTTCCCTTTATACTCAAAGTAGAAGATTACAAAACCAAGAAAGCTCAAGAAAGTGACAAACTCTCGACAAACGCAGACGATTTCACTTCATACAAACAAATTGTTCTTACTTCAAACAAATTTTTTATGAGTTTTAAATATATATATTGTTCCCAAACGAAACTGAAGTTTGCTACTTTGGAAAAGAAAATAAAACGTAACTGTCATCAAAATGATCTGTGGTTTGTTTAATTCAATTAGCATGTTTCATATATAGTGATTTCCAACACATTTTAATATTATTTAGCAATTAACTAATTACCTGTTGCTGAAGAGCAAATATGTGAGCAACGCAACCATAGATGGGATCCCTTATCCGAGCCTGAGCTTCATAGCAAATGGTTACAACTGCATCGGCCCGTCGATGGACCGGTATGTGTAAGAGAAGCTTTGAGACGTTGCTTGCCCCGAAAACTTTATGCACTGCCGCAAAATAAGCCGAGCCTTGCTCCGAGTCGAAGTATGGTGCGAATATGCAACCCGGAACACACTTTCTCCTTAAAAACTTACAAGCACCGCATGGCCCACCACCACCACCGCCACTACTTCCTCCTCCACCGCTGCTGCTTCCTCCGCCACAACCACCACCTCCTACGGCGGTGACTGTGTTCCCACCGCCGCTCATGACAACCCTACGATTAACGAGTTGTTCTCTCTTTGTTACTTTTAGGGTTTTTGAGTTATTTATTGAGAAAATTTTATGATTGTGTTTTCTTGAAGAAGATAAGAAGTTTTGAGAAGAGGAGGTGAAGAAAGGAGATTAGGGTTTGGTAAAGAAAGGAAGGGAGTATAGAGAAGAAAGCCTTTAAAGCCACGCGACGACAAAGCTAACAAAAAAAAGAAAACGATCTCTGTCTCTCTCTTCTTTATCTCTCATATTTAGTTGTTTGCGTGAAGCAAACATGCGATAAGCCTCTTATTCTTTCTCGAAACCTTTAATTGCATAATTATATACTATTTATAGATCAAAAGAAATATAAAAAGATAACCATCATTTTATAAGTCTATCTCTCTTGAAAATATCTCGTGATAAAAATTCTAGTTTCCAAGAAAAGGAAAATTCTTGCTTTCTCTGTATTGATGTGAACTTACATGTGAATTGTAATTTTGGAGATATCTCCCGACTTTACTTTTTCCTTTTATGTTATTAATTACGTACAAGATAGATGGATTAAATTCACTTATACATCGCTTAATTAAATTAGGCAATCAAATGTTAAATCAATTTTCAAATAAAGATTCGATTTTCCTAAAGATGAATAAAAATGCAAAGCATACGTAATTGATCAAAGACCATTTTTAAGTAAAAGATAAACATGTTTTCATTAGTTAAATGAATTAGTTATACGCTTACTAAAGAATGACTCGATTGCCAGCTTATCTTTCCAAATTCATAAAAGAGCATCAACTATGTTAAATAATCAATTCCCGTATTTAGTAATTAACCTTTCTCATCCATAATCAACCTGTACACGAGGGTAGAATACATAGGTTGTGATGGTTCGATTCGGTTCAGAAACGACATACGACCGAATCGGGTGAACCGGGAGTCAAAATGTCAAGTCTCTCGGTTATAAAGGAAACAAAATATAGTGACGTGTACCAATACTCGAGGTACGTGTGTCCATTATGATTGTAACTGCCTAGCAAGTGAAAGAACGAAGAAACGAGTGACGTAAATCTTCACGTGGGGCCGACGCGCCGTTCCCTTAGAAAGTTGGTAACGCCCCTTGCTTTCTCAATGTCTCCTCCACGCGTATTTTTACTCATCATAGATGTGTACTCTATATTCATTTCTTAAGTTAAAAAAATGAACTTTAATATGTTGTAAATTTGTAATATATGTTTTTGTTAAGTACAGTATTTTTATATGTTACGGAAATGGAGGTTACTTACTTTGATGATTTTAAAGATGTTTCATGAGGAGAGAATGATATCAAGCACAACAAAAAAAATTAATTAACTATATATCCGTCAACAGATTAAAGTATAAGTATTGAACACGAGAGTTCCATATAAAACTTTTACTATCCAGTTTTGAGATTTTTTTTCTTCTGTAAAACTAAGATTTTAGTATTTGGTATGCTACATCAGTACATCATTAGTTTAGGTAGAACCTACAAGTTGGAGATGATGATAACCTACTTAACGTGTGACATCAGTTCTAAACTTAAAATCTGAATGTACGTACATGCATTGCCAGGCAGAAAGTTATGCATGATCACACTATCTGTTTCTGGGCATGAATGAATGCATGAGTCGAAAGAAAATTCTCCGTATCGTGCATTATATTATTTTTAATGACTGATTAGTCATAAACATCGTCGACTTATATAATAGCTTAGTAAATTAGAAATGAGATAGTGTAGGAGGTGGAAGTGACATGGTACCACAAATTTTGGGGATTTACAAAAAGGAGTCGAGTATTATCGATCAGCATTGATTATTTTAATTCGCTATAGTTTTCCTTTGGTTTGTTCTTTATAGTTCATCATATAGTTAATTACATTCTCTATATAGTATTATATTATCATTGATCGATTGGCTTGATGGAAACCTTTTCTTCCACTCGTGCAGTCAAAATGTTGTTCGCATATCGTAATATTCTCATCGAATTTGGTAAAGAAAACATGGATTATATATCGTCGTCTTATAATAATTCTACGATTTAATAGACATAGTATATATACACACATACTTTATTTAACTCATATATTCATAGCGTGGGTTGATCCTGATATCCTATTACTCCTCTGAACTCCAAAATCCACCGGTCAAATATCTACTCAAAATAATATTAGAAAATGATATGGTGTCGCCTAAAAACAAGGCAAAGAGATTGATATCAGAGTTTAAGTGGGAGAATAATACAAGAGTACATATACCACCTTTTTTTTCTTTTTTTTCTTTTTTTTTGGGGTCAAAGTACATATTCCACTTATCTTTAAATAATATGCTTGATATTTTAACATATGATAAATAAAATATATCGAGGGTAATTTGAAACGGTTGGTAAATGGTACTAACATATACTACTAGTCTCGTAGCAACTGTAAACTGTTTTTTTTTCTTAAGGTGCAAATTAACCCAGTTCGAAATATCCAAATATCTTTTAAGTATTTATCAGACAACTCAGCTGTAGATTTTTCTCTCAATTGTAGTCTGTAGATTGGTATGTTAAGTTCAATCAAAAACGGTTCCAAGACAATTTTTTTTGCTCAAAAAACATGTGTACACAAAGAATAAGCCCGGAACTGAAAGCTAGCTAATACAAATTACAAACCTGATTTATTCCGAGTGAATTATTAGTTTATAAAGTTATGCCCAACGATTTATAGTCGATGAGTTGTTTGTCTCCGTGTTCCACAAATTGACAAATGATTCCTTAAAAGTATAAATGTTGCCTTGAATTATAGTATTACTAGTATATATTCTTAAGATTGACTATATTATAAATTATATAAACATAATCCCAAAATTCTTGTACCTTGTTTATACAACCACAAACACAAAAACACACGCACACGCATATATATGATCATTCTAAGTCTATTTGATGACAGATAATTAATGGTTAACTTTTTGTTCAAAAAAATAACTGGCAATATTCAATTCACAATTAATTTTTGCTCATAATTATGCAAGAAAAAACTTACTTGTTTGATATAATAATTGCTTCCTGGTCGGATAATTATCAGACAGTGGTTGCATCTCAGACGTAAGACAGTTCGATCTATAGTTCTGGTCGCATAGTTCAAACTCGACAAATTATCGGTCAAATCTGAAATTCCTCGATATTTTTTTCGAGCTACATCATCAAAATGTATATGCCTTTACAGTCACAACGTAGAAATATGGCAGTCTGTATATACTTATGCATCCCCTGAAATATAAACATTTCAAGGGATACTTTAAATCCAATTGATCAAACATACTAATAAGTTTACCGTTTTGTTTTTGTTTAAAAGAGAACAACCGATGCATGTCCGAATTAGAGCTCTCTGCTGGGGCGTTAAATTTAAACATCTCAAGGTTATGGAGCTGGAGGCTAGTAATGATGTTAAACGGAGTAGAGAGATTCACGTATTAGCAGACAAGAAACCGAACGGCGCAATTCTGTTCTCCGACGCTCCTATTTCATACTTACTCTTAATTAAATAAAGTATACATAGTTGGATGCTGAAGACTATCATTTTATATTATCTTCCTTTTTGAACTGTTATCATTTTATATTATCATGGTCCATATTTATGTCAGACATTTAATCAGAGATCGTTTGGAAATTAACATATCACAAAATTTGGAATTTACTTTCAACTTCTTTTAGTGGTGTATGTGGATTATCAAATATGAAATCACATCTTGAAATTTTATATTTTGTTTGAAATAACTTCGAAACAACTCTCATATCGAAATTTTTGAATCTCTTGTATAAAATTAAAACTTATTGGTTAAAAAGAGTACCCCTCAATAAATTCAAAATTTTATCTCTGAAAATGCTACAATAACTTGATAACTACTAAACAATAACCAAGTCGTTGCGCCTTGAGTTATTGATATTTTGATGGATGATGCATTACAAATAGTAGACTGTCTACGCAATAAAAAGGATTGTTATAGGCTCACTATTAGATAATGGATGGTGATGTAAGTGAATGAATGCTTAGGTCCGTGTGACAGGAAGTCATAGAAAACATGGTCATGCGACGTGTATAGGTCTTAATTACGACGTGGTTGTTTTGTTTACCTTGAGAAACAGCATACAAGCAGTTTCTGTTTTGTCTCTTTCTCTTTGTCTACAAATTCGCGAAGAAAAAATTTCCTCAAGCAACCACGTGCTATTCAGTGTTTACTTTCACCCCAAAAAAAAATCATGGCTAATGGAAATTGATTTCCTCATGAATTCAGTCATTGAGTTTGTGCAAATATGTTGCGCTAGGATCACTGGTTAATTGAATACATATTAGTCTGAAATTTTTATTTTTAAAAGTTAGTAACCTTAAAGAGTTTTCTTAAATTGTTCTTAGTTTGAAAATTAATTCAATATAAGAATAAATAGAAACACTAAAAAAGAGATGACCGGATCGAGTGTGAGTAAATAATGTCGGGTGAAACAGGAACAAAAATGAAGAAGAGGCAATAAAGAAGGTGAAGAGATTGGGTTCAAATCTCTCTGCACGAATACTATCACTTTGACCTTGATTGTGATAGTGGAGAATGGAAAAGAGAAATTCAATTATATAGCTGTCTTGTCTCACTTACTTACGAAAGATATAACTTATTAATACTTACATGTTTTGGTGTTTGTGTGTTTTTCAGTGTCAATTGTGCATCGCCTCCGATGTTTGTTGCAGTCCGGTTTCTCTAAACCAACCCTCGTTCTTTCATCGAGGGTTATGGTTTGAATCAGACATCTCAAGACTCCTTCCTACATTTTCAGTATCTATGAGTTCATGTGGGGATATCTATAATATACATGTATACACTCAAAATCCGTACATGTACATTAGGGGAGAGAGAGAGAGAGAGAGAGAGAGAGAGAGAGAGGGTGTGACAATAGATGTGAAAGCATGAAAAGAAAGTGCATGAGGAGGGGCCACTAGGGCTACAAATGATGTAATGAAAATGTTAGGGTTTTAGGGTTATGTACATTTGATTTGAGCTATATGAATTGATCACACGTGGTATGTACACTCTGATATCGATCTTAGGTACCTTTGCGTATGTATCTTTATACAACGTATATATTTCATTGAATAAACTTGTGGGTTGCCTTTGGTAGCGTTTGTTTGATTTAACTTTCAGACACACTAAATATCTTGAACATGTTACAAGAAGATCATTTATAACATAGAATTTTGAAACCGATATTAAAAGATATATTATAATCATATGTACATTAATACACGAGTAGTATTCACGTAAAGACTAAGAAACAAAAAATATATTAACGAATAATAAGTGGGCGATCATTCAATAGTGATCACAAACTTACATTGACAGTCAAAGCTCAAACACTTTTCATTCCTGTATATAAAAATCACTGGAGTAGCTCAACGACTTGGCCTGACAAGTAAATAAACAACTCATCTCTTTCTCACTCATCTCTGTGTCTCTTTCTACTTGAAGATAATGACCGGAAACTTTAACGGCGGTGGAAGAGGAGAAGGACCGTGCGGGGCGTGCAAGTTCTTGAGGAGGAAGTGCGTGAGTGAATGCGTTTTCGCTCCTTATTTCGATGCAGAGCAAGGGACTGCTACGTTTGCAGCGGTTCACAAAGTGTTTGGAGCAAGCAATGCCTCTAAGATGTTACTGAGATTGCCTTTGATCAAGCGGCATGATGCGGTGTCCACGCTCTGTTACGAGGCTTTGGCTAGGCTCCGTGATCCTGTTTATGGCTCTGTTGGCCATCTCTTCTCTCTTCAACAACAGGTCCTTTATTGAAACATGTTCTTAAATGCTAGTGGATTGCTTATACATAATATGTTGAAACTTAATTACAAGCAAGACACTCTGTGTGTGTGGGGATGTGTTTTTAGGTTATGAATCTACAAGCTGAGATTGCTCATGTTCAAGCTCGTCTTTCAACGCTTCAGCGTTTTTCTGTAATCTCTCCACAACAAATGCAGCAGCCACCTCATAACAATGAATATCCGGTGGAACAAACTAACTTGGATTTTGTGTGGGAAGAAGAACAATTACCTCAAGCTGGAAATGAAGATGGTGAATTTCAAGAACTGGCGATGCAGTTCGTCTCTAAGTATTTACCTGAAGTCAAACTTCCGGCTTGCACTTTCGGTTAGATCAAATCACAAGCCAGACTTATGTAGTATATAGCAGTGGAGGAGTGGAAAAAAAGTTGACGAGTTTTTATTCTTCATAGTTGACTACCTCCACTTGAGATCATTACTTTCTTAATAGTAATGCGTTGCGTTTTTGGAAATTATCTGTATTTCCATGAAGATCATATCATGATTAGTGTTATGGTTTTGATTCTACAAATACTAGTTTTATGAATTTGGCTTACCAATCAACCAAAATTATTTCTCTATAAGTCAATAAACAAAATATAAGACGAATAAACCAAATATCTTACCAAGATTCAACTTTAGTGATGTTTATTGGATTTTGAAGAAGTGTACCAATGATGATTTAAGAAGCTTCCTTCTGTTATGAAGATATTGATACTAATGAAGATCGATGCAATCATATGTGATCTCTAGATTTTCTTTTTAGCTTTAGGGATCTGTTTCGTTTTGATGGTAGTTTTCCTCTGCGTAATGCTCATGTCTGAAGCCTTTGCTTGTTTACCTTGGATCTTCAAATTTTGGGTGAAATGTAATTGTTCAGGCTTTTAATCTAATGAAAATTAAATGGGAAAATGAAAGCCAGGTTGAGTTTGTCACATAAAATTTGGAAAAGAAAAAAGAATTTCGGAAAAAAAAATTATAATTACAAACTTTTTTTTAAAAAAATAGATGGGCTTAAACTCAAAAATTCAAATGAGTATGCAATAACACTTCACCCAAAATTTAGACGAACTTCAAGAGCTATAATGGGCCTTGTTATTTAAAAATAATTGATGATTTCAAATTTGAATTGAATTGGACTTTAAAACCCCAAAATAGTAAGTGTCATACATTGCTCCTTTAAATTTTACATTATCAACTGTACTATTTGAGGATTTTATATCCTCTCGAGTACGTCTGATATCAAGAAAATGCCTGACTAGTACATACTAATCTCCTAGCATATGGCCCTTACAGAGGTTTTGCTTTCACAAGTTACACAGTTTCAAAACGTGATATTCATTTCATCTTTTTTTTTTTCTTTCTGATTTTACATGCAGCTTCTTATATCAGCTTTCTCTACGCATGACAAATTACTAATATTAGCTACCCGTCTGGTGCTCGTCTACACCCGCAGGCTCGAATTAGCTTCTTTAATTTCTATTAGCTTCATTAGTATCTCTTCATATGATTAGTCTATGTGCAGTGCTGTAACTAAAGGAGGTAACTATATATGAATAGTCTATGCGCAGTGTGATTAAAGAAAGCCTTAATTATATCATGCATTGCTAATCCGCATATTCAAAGTGTGTGTTTACAGTCTACGAAAATTCGGTTTGATAGACAATGGCAATGCATATCCTACATATCATGAACAAAAACATAAATACACTTCAACTTCATGTTATGAACAATTTAAAACTAAACATTTCATTTTATTTTATTAAATTGTGGGTTGTAAGATATAGTTTATTTCCGTGATTATCTTTTCCTTACTAAATTTGTGATTTTTTTGAAAAAAAACTTCATCATTTTCCAATAGGCATAGGATGTTGGTTCTTCTTTCACGATAAATATCATTTTAAATATTCAGAACTATAACTGAAAAACAACAATGTATCAATAACATGTTAATCAATTTAATGAGATCAAAACAAACAATATTTTCTAATTGTGTGTGTAATGAAAGTCATTAATCAGTAGCCGTGTATACATATTCCTCTAGTATTGTTTTGTTGTAAATTGCATTTAAGGGAGAAAAAGTGGACCATAGAAGACTGATGTGAAAGAAAAAAAAACTTGTTTTTTGTCATGGGTCACGCGCAATCACTATATCTCTATAGCTGTAATCGATTTTAATTGAATTACCTTTAGTATATAGCCATCTACGATCTATTCTTAGGAACGTAGGGATCGTCGTTCCCCTACCATAGAATAAGAAAACTATAATAGTATATTTAAATTGTAAATCCCGCATCACCTACGGCCACACCTAGAGAAATTAGTCATGCTTGTAAGTTTAAGCAAAGAAAAGGAGAAGAAAATGTGATATTTTCCATCCAAAACTGGGACATCTTTCTCATGGCGATATCTAAGTTCAGTTCTTGGGTTAAAGGAAGAAAACATCAACTTTATACACCAAATTTTATACATATTTTTTTTTAACTTTATACACCAAATCTGATATAAAAGATAGAACAATATCAAAATTTTGAAGTGTAATGGTTTATAGGCAACAAAAAAATTATGTTTAGACGGTCAAATACATAGGGCGGGAATTAAAAAGCGTTGATAACGTTTCGTTGAATAAAAACGTAATATCACTGCATATAATACCATCTGGATCCAGATTCGTAAGACCAGAGGAATCATTCAATTACTGTTTCCGGTTAATTAACACGCCAAAGAAAAAACATCCATATACTGTTTGGGATAAGTCTTTTACGGTTACCGCAAAACTCAAAGTCTTCTCCTATGCTTCTATTCTTTTAATTCATATACACGGAAAAAAACGAAAACTATCAAATCACATGATTGATTAGAGTTTTTGTTATTTTTCTTTTTTCATTTGTCACTTTTTGTCTTTTTGTTGTAGTTGGAAGTTGAACTCTTCTTAGCTAATTAGTTATGCAAAAGGATGAATTTCCTTATCTAGTAATTTGATTGAACAATAATATATATATAGGATGACATGAAGCTGAGCGATCTCCTTAACTAGTAATTTAAGTGCAAATTTATAATGACTGATCCAAAAGGTTGAATTGTATATAGAAAAAGGAAGATAGTTCGCAACAACAACAAAGCAACGGTCCGAGAAAGACGGTAGCTTTGTGGAGACACACAAATAAGATAGTTGCAGGATCATGTGCCACGCCTACGCTTTCTTTTCCATTCCATCTCATTCACGCGTTTTTTTTTTCCTTTCTTTTTGATTATATAATCACAATCTAAACAATATCCCTTAACCTATGCATAGAACATGCATATTATATAACAGTTCATACATTCCACCACTAGATGCCAAAAACTATGGTATATATATAGTAGTAAAAAAATAAGATCATTTGTACATAGAGGATGAAAGAATGGAAAATAACGGAATCCAATAACAATGTCTGTAATAAACGGACATGGAATGTGAATTGTTAAATAGAATAGTATAGATGATCTGTAAAATGTAGCATTGATGTAACGGATATATAAAATACATTAAAACACATTTGTAATAAAGAGAGAAGAGGGCAAAACGGGGAACATGTCACGCGGATAGGTGTGAGAGAGTAAATGACGTAGGTTCCGTTATTTAAGAACCCTTGAGAGGTTCCCACACAGCACAAGAGAGAGAGAGACAGACAGAGAACATGGGAAGAGAAGAAGAAGATGACAACAACGGAGGAGGTGAGATGGCGTCATCTTTCTTGGACGGTACGGGGTTGGTTTGTGTAACGGGAGGGACTGGTTTCGTTGCTTCTTGGCTCATCATGCGTCTCTTACAACGTGGCTACTCCGTTCATGCCACTGTTCGAACCAACCCAGGTTCGAGTCGATCGGTTATTATTATTTCTTTTTGATTAGCTTCACTAGTTTCTCTTATACACATCAATTACCAAATTATCAAATGCAAGTAAAATTGTTAATTATACTGCTGATTGGTCCGTAAGTACAGAAAGAGAGATATATTATAGTTTATATATGTAGATATAACATTTAAAGTTGATTTTTGGATCGACAATTATAATATATTTTATATGGATGTGAGAAATTTATTGTACTTCGCTGGAATTATCTGTCAGTTTGTAGCTAGGATCTTGAAGCTCCATAGCTATATCTTGTTCCATGCATCTTCTATATATAAAGTCAACCATATATTATATGCTCAATTATTAATAAACAAATGATATAAATGATGATAATTAATAATTTTGTGTCTACGGTTATTACAGAAGGGGATAAGAAAGACATAAGCTACCTAACCGAACTCCCATTAGCATCGGAGAGGCTTAAAATATTCACCGCCGATCTCAACGAACCGGAGAGCTTTAAACCGGCGATCGAAGGATGCAAAGCCGTGTTCCACGTGGCACATCCTATGGACCCGAACAGCAACGAGACCGAGGAGATCGTTACGAAACGCACCGTGCAAGGTCTCATGGGAATACTTCAAACGTGTGTCGATGCTAAAACCGTGAAACGTTTTTTCTACACCTCAAGCGCCGTTACCGTTTTCTACGGCGTCGGAAGCGGTGCTGGAGGCATTGGAGGAGAGGTGGATGAGAGCGCTTGGAGCGACGTTGAGGTGTTTAGGAATCAGAAGGAGAAGAGAGTGAGTAGCTCTTACGTTGTGTCGAAAATGGCGGCGGAGAAGGGGGCTCTTGAGTTTGGAAGGAATAATGGATTGGAGGTTGTGACGGTCGTGCTTCCTCTCGTCGTTGGACCTTTTATATCTCCGTCCTTGCCTTCCTCCGTCTTCATCTCTCTAGCCATGATCTTTGGTACGTAAATTCTTATATCTAACCAAATTTTATTATATTTATCCTTAATTAATTTAAAGCTCACAAGAAAACTAATAGACTCGATAATTATTAGTTTTATGATGGTTGGCAATATTTGGTTTTAAATCAATCAACATTTAGGGGGTGATTGGTGTTGGCTATCAGTGCTCTACACAGTCATAATTTTTTTTAGAGTAATAAAATAAAAACAATCAAGCTTCATTATTAAAAACTAAAGCTAGAATCCAAAATCATTAAAAGTAAATATATTGGCTCTAGAAATCAACTTTTATACAGTTTTAGGGTTAGTGTTTTTAAAACTTTGAAATAAACCTACAGCAATAAAATTTAAAGCTAAAGCCACCAAATCTACCGCTTAAATCCTAAATCAAAAAATCCAAAGCTTCATTAATGTTAACCACAAATATACTTTACAAAATTTATTGAGATTAGATTTTCTCTAGAGAATCTTTGTGAGTTTGTTTAATTTGATGACAAATGTATTTTGTTATTTATACCTCTAAAACAGAAGGACTAGTAGAAGTGAAATTTTCTTAAATGTATTTTTCTAAAATGGTAATCTGTAAATTATAAAGGAAAAAGATAATTAATATTTTTTCTTCAATAATATATAGAGGAGAAAATATCAATCTCTATTATAGAAGAAGAAATAGATGTAGTTTGATCAACTTTACCTATAAATGTTATTATAGAAGTGAAAATATCAGAGGATTTGTTTATGCTTGGTTTCTATATGAAAACATTAAAATTACAGTGGAGAGAATATTTTAATGGTGGCTAAAATACGTCTGCTGATGTGTTAGATGTTCATAATCATTGTTCACTATTGCAGTAAATTATAAGGAGAAGTATTTGTTCGATACTTACAACATGGTGCATATTGATGACGTTGCAAGAGCAATGCTATTTCTACTAGAAAGACCAGTAGCGAAAGGTAGATATATATGTTCGTCGGTGGAGATGAGGATCGATGAGGTCTTTGAGTTGTTGTCTACGAAGTTTCCTCAGTTTCAGCTACCTTCAGTTGAGTAAGTATATAGTATATACTATTCTTTATACGTCTTCTTATTTTAAGCATTTGATTTATAATATTTATATTTTGTTTGTGAAATACGTATGTAGTTTGAAGAGTTATAGAGTGGAGAAAAGGATGAGCCTGTCATCGAAGAAGCTGAGGAGTGAAGGGTTCGAGTTTAAGTATGGAGCCGATGAAATATTCACTGGAGCTATAAAGTGCTGCCAAACAAGAGGCTTTCTTTAAACTCTTTATGGGGTGGGGACTTTGGGTTAAAAATTGTATATTGAATTGAAAATATCATTTATTTTATTGGCCATTTTCCGTTTTGTAAGTTGTTCTTACTTGTTGACGAAAAAAATGTATGCTTCTACTTCATATATTCTAATTTTTAATAATCAATCAAAAGATGGAAAATGTTAATAATCACCCACCGTGAAGTTCGAACCCACGACCACAAGGTTAAGAACCTTGCGCTCCACCAACTGAGCTAGACGGGCATGATGTTCATTTTACCTGTATATAAAATTAGTATATAATTAATTAATCGTTGATGATATATCGTTAGCTCAGGTTGGTGGCTTCGTCTTCCTCGATGAGTTCTGCATCTAGAATTTCTCACTAGCATTCATTCCATAAACCTCTCTGAATCACTAAACATTCGTTCCCTCTTCGGATTCAAATTCGCCAAAAAAGTCTCTTCCTTTTTTTTTTTCCCCTTTCTCTTTGCTCTGTTTCAAACCGATCCAAAAATCGAAAAAGATTAGATTTTTTTTTTCTTCCCATAGATCGTGATTGGTTGTTGACTATGCATAGATCTGGCACAACAATGGCGTGGAACGTATTCAAATTCTGCACGGCTCTACGTGGACTCGGATCGATCATGATCCTTCTGGTCTTAGGCATCGTTGGCGTGACCTATTACGCCGTCGTTTGGACCAATTACGGTCCCGCATTATCGGACGGAGGCCTCGATTCTCTCGCCGCTCTTGTTGTTATACTCCTTTTTCATTTCTTGGTAAACCCCTTTTCTCTGTTTTTGCGTTTTTGATTGGTTTCATAGTTAAAATTCAGACAAAAAAGATTCGTACTTTGTCGGTTTCTGTGTTGGGTTTTCAAGTTGTTTTTGGTGTTGTGTATTTATGCAGTTGGCAAAGTTGTTTCATACTTTCATTGTTTAATTTCAGACAAAAAGATTCGTACTTTGCTTAACTCTTTTGATTATATTTGTCGTGTTTCTGTGTGTGTGTTTGTATTGAGATTGCAGTTGGCGATGCTTTTGTGGAGTTACTTCTGTGTTGTGTTTACTGATCCTGGTGTTGTGCCTCCTAGCTGGAGGCCAGCTTCGGACGAAGAGCAGCAGCAGGGAGAGTGTGATCCGTTGAATAGTTTGGAGTTTGGCGGGTTACAGCCTGATTCTTCGAACCAGCGAACTCGGTTCTGTAGGAAATGCAATCAGCCTAAGCCTCCTCGCTGCCATCATTGCTCTGTTTGTAAGCTCTCTCCGTCACACTTTCTGTTTATGCCCATTTTCTTCAAAACACGAAGCTGATTGTGTGTTTAACTCAGGTGGTAGGTGTGTGTTGAAAATGGACCACCATTGTGTTTGGGTTGTTAACTGCGTTGGGGCGCTTAACTACAAGTATTTTCTTCTTTTCTTGGTAAGTCTTAGTTCTAGATCTTGAAGTTGAACTGTTGTTTTTGTAGGCTTAGTATGCATCTATGATTGAATTCTCTTCCTTCTTTGTGTTCCAAATGCAGTTCTACACCTTTTTGGAAACAAGTCTTGTGACTTTGCTTCTCATGCCACACTTCATAGCCTTCTTTAGCGAGGAAGAGATACCTGGAACACCAGGCACCCTTGCTACCACTTTTCTTGCATTTGGTACGTTTCCAACCCCTTCCAAATTTTATATTATCTTTGATCCAGTTCATCACATCCATCTTTCATCTTCACTCCCACAGTTTTGAACCTAGCATTTGCTTTAAGCGTTATGGGTTTCTTAATCATGCACATCTCCCTCGTATCTGCAAATACCACAACTATAGAGGTATGTTCTTTCTTTTCCACACTCTATCTAGCCTGTAAAACAGTTTGGTGCATCACACGGTCGTGTATTGACTTTTGGGAACAGGCATATGAGAAGAAAACAAGTCCGAAATGGCCATATGACCTCGGTCGAAAGAAGAACTTTGAACAAGTGAGTGTACATTTATTGATAACTTGTTTTATAGTAGACTTTATCAAGTTACTTTCTTATTTGGGAGTTTTATGTTTTCAGGTGTTTGGTATGGATAAGAAGTATTGGTTGATCCCTGCATACTCGGAAGAAGACTTAAGACGAATGCCAGAACTTCAAGGACTCGAATACCCGTCGAAACCTGACTTTGATTCCCAAGATTTCTGAGGGAAAGATCCTGCAAGACTGTAACAATACCTCAGGGATGACTTTGGAAGAGAAAATGTATGTAAAGAGTTGTTTATTCCCACGCCATTGAAGAACGCTAAGACTAAAAAGCCTACTATATGTTTTCTTCTTTTATGAGTTAGATAGCATATGATCTCTAGTCTCCCTTTCATTCATAACAACAATCTTTACTGATTTTTTTCTTAACTGCCAATCCCTTTTGTTGATGCTGTCAAATCCTTTTGTGGTTAAAAAATCAAATAAAAAATTCGTAAAAAAGGATTGGTAAGGAAGAAGAAAGATGAAGAAGCTTCTAGCTTGGGGTGTAAATGACACGTGTCAAACTGGTATTCCCTTTTTAGAATTCTGGTGTGTATATAATAAACAGAGTTGCGGTTATGTTTAGTCTTTTGTTATCTGTGGAGTTTCTGGTCTCTTCTTGGATTCTCTTGCAGGTACTCTGAATCTCTTTTAGTCTTGTTCTTCAAAGATCTCTTAAGGCCATGTCATTTGCATAACTTTATTATTAAAATTTATGGAAAAAATCTTGTTCTTCAAAGATCTCTTAAGGCCATGTCATTTGCATAACTTTATTATTAAAACTTGCGGAAAAAAGGTTTGCAGATTTGTGAAGATGGGTGATCCATTTGGTGGTAGGTTTGGAAATTTTGGAACGTTTAGAGGTAGCTTGTTTGGAGGGAGAGATCCTTTTGATGATCCCTTCTTCACTAGGCCATTTGAGGATCTGCTCGAACCAAACACCTTTATTAGTTCAGGTCCTTCCTTTAGTAATAACAACAGTGGTGAGAGAGGGTTAACAATTGAAGAACTACCATCTGATGAAGAAGAGGAAGGGAAAGATATTGGAAGTGAAGAACATACTGGTTCAGAGAATCAGCCATCTGTTGAACACCCTGAAGATGATTCTGATGGTACTTAAAATCTTTGTTTACTGATTCTATCCTACAGCAGCTGATTTTTTACTTGCTTGGTGGTTGTTGTAGCTGAGAGGAAGATTCAGAATGTGAATCAAAGGAGTAACTTCAATGCAAGAGAGGGTGCACAGTCTCGAGCGAAAACATTTAGGCATCACACGTCAAAGGTTACATATGGAGGCATAGATGGTGCTTACTATACATCTAGTAGAACCAGAAGAGCAGGCGGTGATGGAGTATGTTATGTCTCTCTTTTTTCCATCCTTTTGGAAACTTTCGGGTACTAACTGGATTCTGTTTCTAGGTGGTGGTTGAGGAAAGCAGAGAGGCGGATAAGACTACGGGTGAAGCCACTCATAGGATCTCCAGAGGAATCAATGATAAGGTAAGGTTGATGTTTTTGCTTTCATTGCTTCTTAATTTGTATGAGTATTGACTCTGTTTGGTTTGGTGTTATTCAGGGACATTCGGTTACTAGGAAGCTTAACTCGAGTGGTGGTGTAGAGTCAACACAGACTCTTCACAATCTCGATGAAGGTTAGTCTCTGCACATCCTGATGATAACTTAAGCTCTTTGAATGAAAAAATGGGAAGAATCAGAGGAGACTTCTTTGTTTTTTTTTAGACGAACTAAGTGGCTTCGAAGAAGCATGGAAAGGCAACTCGTCTCTTGCTACTCATGAATCCATTGGTTAGTAAAAGTTTTCATTTCAAAAGCTATCTCTGGTCTCAAATTCAGAATCTTAAGAGTTTCAATCTTTGCAGGCTCTGATCGTAGTTTTGGAGGATGGCTTCTTCCATCTCTGGACCAAACTCCTCGCCGAGCCGACCTGTTTCAGTCCGGTTCAAGACGTTCTGCACGTGGAGATAAGAAAGTTGTTCGGATCAACATTGAGTAAAACTATAAGAAAGGTTACGTAGAGAGGTGTGCAAGTCTCTCATGTCTGCGTGTATGAAGTTGTAGTATCAATAAAGATTAAGAGAAATTTAGTGTCTTTTTTTTTGTTTATTTACATCATTTTAGACTGGTAAGGGTAAAAGAGGAAATTTCCATTTTATCGTCTGAATAAATGCTCATCTCCTGATAGATCCACGTGTCTAATCCAACGGCTGCGATGCTTTCTTGTATCACCAGCATGGTGGCCTCCTATAGCTCCCACCACGTGTACAATATCTAACCCATTCCCAACAGGCAAAAACACGGATCTCATCACACGTGTCCCTCCTTTCAACACATCTTGCCATTTGAACCCAGAGACCGCTCTGTGCGCGGCGTTTTTACACACTAAAACGGCGCCCTTGTTGCTTAATTTCGCAGACATCAGCGTTCTTGCGAACTCTCGTCGCTTTGAGTCCACCACCAAGAATTCCACGCCGGGAAACTCCTCCATCGTGTTCTCTATAAATTCTCTAACCACCACAACCTCCGTCGCTTCTGTTGTAACCACTCCTCTCGTGGCCAATACGTACTCATGTTTAGACTGCTCGTCTGGTACTATGCACACGTGTCTCCCTGACGTGTGAACAGCAGCAACCGCGAGTCCCACGCTAGTCGCGATTGGATCCCCGCGTGACCATGTCTCAACGATTAGCCTCGCGTTCCACCCAGCCGCCGTAGCTGATAAGAACTCCGCCTCTCCTGATTCTTTGTAGCTCTTACACTATATATACATGCAAATCAATACGTAAGATAAATAAATATACGCGTATATATGTGACATATCATATCATATATGGTTTTTAAGTTAAATCACGTACATATTTAACGGTGTCAATGTAGGCGCCAGAGGCGGTTTCAGGCGACCAAACAAGTTTCATTTTGAGAGTGTGTATTTTTTATGAGTTTGAGAACAAGGAAGCCGTTAGGTTATCATATAAATGGACAGAGGAAGCATTGACATTTGCTTACATAAATTAACAACGTGTCAATTGGTCCCATATTGCTTCCATTTATCATCTCCATTATTTTCATATTTTCTTTTAATATTAATAAACTCTTTTTTGAATGCAATAATCGAAATTTATAATCTTTTTGGATCAGAAACAATAGTCTATTGCTTTATATATTATCTAAAATTAGTTATTGTTAGTTTACCTAATTATCCTAGTATGATTTCACATTTAATTTACACAAGCGAATATTGTATACGCAGAAATATAAGAATTAATTAGTATAAACATGAAATTATTAAAATTCATCATCTAACTGGTTTTGTCAAACTATTAGTTGATTGTTATTATTTTGGTACTTGTTTCATTTTCGTCATAATTAAGGGTGAAGTGTAAAAGATATACGTACGTATTAAGAGATTTGATCGCGACATTCTGGACTTGTTACATGAGATGGTCAGTCTCAACCTTTGGATTTTTTTCTTTCTTTGGTTCATTTTAATCTTTGAGTCAGGAAGCCTTTGTTATTTCAACATAATGACGATTCATATTTGTTTTTCTCTCGCTTTCATTGTGCCAAGTGCCAACCAAATGTCACATACATAACATCAAACATATATAGGTAATTTCATCGCCGGCTAGTTTGGTTTATTATGCAAGTACCATAATACTACTATATATATATAGATTTTAAAAAAACTATACATATATAGAGTACTTTCTTCTTTAGTCTTGTACATGTGTTGATTGAATTGCATGGATAAACCAACTAAACCTATGAAATCTTTCAAAACTTAAATTTTAAGCTATATATATATGGATTTTAAATTTTAACCATATATTCACTTCACTAATTAAGATTATAGATGATAAATTAACTTAGCTAGTAAAAGCTCTCGAGTAAGTGTAATTGTCAATATATATGTCGTGTAGCCTCAGTTGTGCAAAAGGACTATGAATAGTTATAATTTATAAACTTCTTTTGAATTACCGTAGTCTTAAATTGGATATCAGTTGCTCATAGTATACTATTTTGGTCGAGACGTGCATGTATCATGGCTCCTGATATAGCAAGAATAACCAAATATCTAAGCAAAGCAAGTACCCTAAAAGAAAACTAATAAATTCGGAATTTGACATGATTCTAATTAGATTTGTTATTGAGTCTAAACGAGAAATAAGCTCTTTCGTTTGCTATTAAACACGCGCGATTTTTAAATTGGAACTTTGCACTATATAAAATATATACTATATTCGTAAATACTAAATACCAATTTGATAAAGGGGATAAACGTAAGATATATCATACCACTCCATCCTGACTATGACTTGGGCGAGGAAGTCAATGCTTATCATCACTATCAGTTTTCTATTTTCTATAGATATAGTATATTATTTTATTTCGCAGAGATTGTTTGCCGGACATAATTGACCTAAATCTTAAGATCTATCTAATTTTTGTAGAGGAATATGCTTTGAAGTTTGAGCGCGAATGTTAAACTAATTATATTCTTTCTGTTTTGGTGTCCCTATCTCTCCTTAAGATAAATAAGAAATGGAGTGCAAGAAAGATATCAAGGACCTTAAGTCCACTACTTGCATACTTAAAATGTTCTTTTTTTTTTGCTTGCTAAATTTGCTTAAAATGTTCATGACTATCATATATTCCCATACCATGGTAAAAACAATAATATTTATTTGGGATGCGGAAGAACTGCGCACAAAACTTGTCAATCTATATGCAAAACGTGGGACGATGGAGAAAGCTCGTTCTATTTTCTACTAGACGGAGAAATATATATGATACTTGAGGGTGCGTCGAATAGCCTCCCGAGGTATAGAGTCAATGCTGGTCTAACATTTAAATTTTTTTTCGTAATGCCCTACAATCAAATAAAATTGTGTTCCCTTACTCCTTCATATAATTTTATATAATGCCTTATATACAATTAGAATTGTTATATAAGTCGTGATGTCATAAGCGACCAATTCCTTTACCTATGCACCGGACCGGACATGTATAGAGTTACTCATCCAGATATTTGCGGAAAAAAATCTAAACCCCTAGCAGTATTCTGCTGTCTGGTTTCTTTCTTCTTGTGCAAGAGGGTGCTTGATCTAGGCGAGTGGTGAAGTAGTTTAATAGATAGACATGAGTTCTTGACCAATCTAGTTATGAGCAATGCACTGATCAACATGTATGAGAAAATTGGGGCTAGAGCTCAAGTTTGTGAAGTGTTCAAAAACATTAAAGAGAAGGATAGAGTTACATATATATATCAAGACCATATCAATTATCAAGTATTGGTCTTGCCAAGAATGGCCACGTTAATCTCATATTCCGCTTTAACTTTGTGAGCTCTACATCTACTCCAGACTTGTAAGAACTATCGTGAACTGATCACTATCCACTTATCCAGAGCTCACGTCACGTGCTAAGGTCGATATTAGGGTTCAGAACTGATTACTAGCCGGTAGACTACAGTAGTCATGGTGGGCTTTGAATGATTTGACTCTAAATCCAAAACTCTCATGTAATTTATAGTTGGGCCACAATTTGAGAGCTAATACTACACGGCGTCGTTTAACTCATTTCCCACGTAGACAATACATAACCGTTAAAACGAACATAAACCCAATCCTGTTTTATCTCCCAACAGAATGCTCGTCTTCGCGCACTCTCACCATCCATGGAGTTCGATTTCACCCACCGTCCACCTCCTCGGAACCTGCAAAACACCAGACGACGTCGAAAAAATCCACGCTCGATTGATCACGACGGGATTCATCAAAAACCCCGATCTCACGACGAGGATCGTTCTCGCCTTCGCCTCATCTCCACGCCCGTTTCTCGCTGAATTCGCGCGCTGCGTCTTCCACGAGCATCACGTATCTTCTCCCCCCGGAGAGGTGAAAGATCCGTTTCTATGGAACGCAGTGATCAAATCTCACTCTCACGGAGTCGATCCGATGAAAGCTCTGTCCTTGTTCTGTTTGATGCTAGAGACCGGTGTTCCCGTGGACAGATTCTCGATGTCTCTTGCTCTGAAAGCGTGTTCGAGGTTGGGGTTCGTGAAGGAAGGGACGCAGATTCATGGGTTTTTGATAAAGTCTGGAACTTGGTCGGATTTGTTTCTGCAGAACTGCTTGATCGGGTTGTATATAAAGTGTGGTTGTTTGGGGTCTGCACGCCAGGTGTTCGATAGAATGCCGCAGAGAGACTCTGTTTCTTATAATTCAATGATTGATGGGTATGTTAAATGTGGGTTGATTGAATCTGCGCGTGAGTTGTTTGATTTGATGCCGAGGGAGGAGAAGAATTTGATATCTTGGAACTGTATGATAGGTGGGTATGCTCAGACGGCAGATGGAGTTAACGTGGCGGCGAAGCTGTTTGATGAAATGCCGGAGAAGGACTTGATTTCGTGGAACTCGATGATTAGTGGATATGTAAAACACGGGAGAATAGAGGATGCTAGAGGTTTATTCGATGTGATGCCAAGAAGGGATGTGGTTACTTGGGCTATAATGATCGATGGGTATGGGAAGTTGGGTTTGGTTCGTGAGGCTAAGACTCTGTTTGACCAAATGCCACATAGAGATGTTGTGGCGTATAACTCTATGATGAGTGGTTACGTTCAAAACAGGTATCACATGGAAGCTCTTGAAGTGTTTAACCACATGGAAAAGGAGAGTCACTTGTCACCTGATGAAACGACTTTGGTGATAGTTCTGTCTGCAATTGCTCAGCTTGGCAGGTTATCCAAAGCCATTGATATGCATTTGTACATTGTGGAGAAACAGTTTCCTTTAAGTGGTAAACTCGGAGTTGCTCTCATTGACATGTACTCAAAGTGTGGAAGCATACAACACGCCATGAGGGTTTTCGAGGGAATCGGAAGCAAAAGTATTGATCACTGGAACGCCATGATTGGTGGGCTAGCTATTCATGGTCTTGGGGAATCCGCGTTCGATATGCTTTTGCAGATCGAAAGACGCTCTTCCATAAAACCTGACCATATCACTTTCGTTGGGGTCCTGAACGCCTGCAGCCACTCTGGTTTGGTGAAGGAAGGCCTTCTCTGCTTCGAGCTAATGAGGAGAAAACACAAGATAGAACCGAGACTGCAGCATTACGGATGCATGGTGGACTTACTAGCGAGGTCAGGAAGTATAGAGCTGGCCAAAAACTTGATAGAGGGAATGCCAATTGAGCCAAACGATGTTATATGGAGAACGTTTCTCACCGCTTGTAGTCAGCATAAGGAGTTTGAAACGGGAGAGCTTGTTGCGAAATACCTTATTTTGCAGGCTGGCTATAACCCGAGCTCATATGTGCTTCTCTCCAACATGTATGCTAGTAATGGAATGTGGAAGGATGTTCGTAGAGTTAGAACGATGATGAAAGAGAAAAAGATTGAAAAACTTCCTGGATGTAGTTGGATTGAGCTTGATGGAAGAGTCCATGAGTTTCTTTGTAGGTAACATGTAGGTTTCCAACACATTGTAGATAAACGATTGTGCAACCATTATATTTTCAAGGATGTAAACCTATTCTGCAACTCCTTGTGAATCACATGGAGAAGAAACAGAGTAAACAGATGAAGACAATGTCACAACATATTCATTCACATATTACATCCTAAGTACATCAGCTACAGTTACAAAGGAGATAAGATTGTTACATCAGGGGAGTGGTGATAGTCTAAGGACAATCAAAAGCAAGAATCTTGTTTAAAGGCAAACTAATAACTCGCTGTGAGTTTATTCAGTTCTTTCAAAACATCTTCCATGGATGGTCTCTGGTTTGAGGATTCATGAGTGCAGAGAAGACCAAGTCTAGCGAGCTGAGCAGCTTCTGCCTCAGGAAATTTATTTCTAAGATTTGGATCAATGAAATCTTCGTTCAGTCGTCCAGACTCTACAGCTTGTAAGATCATCAAATGGCTGATTTTGCTTTTACCACTGAGTATCTGCAACAGAATCATACCAAAGGCATAGACGTCGCTCTTGTCAGTGAACCTTCCTGTAGTTATGTACTCAGGAGCTAAGTATCCCATTGCAGCACTTGCTTTGAGCTTAGAGAAGACGATATCATCCGTGAAAAGCCTGTGAAGACCGGAGTCCGCAAGAGAAGGATTATACCAATGATCAATGAGAATCTTCTCTGCTGATAGATTCTGGTGAACTATTGCAGGCTTGTTCCCATTCTCTCCATGCAAGTAAACAATGCCTGAAGAAAAAGAAAAAAAAAAAACACATCAGACTTAACGTCCAAGAACAGAGTTTGGTTTGTGAAAGAACTAACCTCTGGCAATTCCATTTATGATGGAGACTCGAGTAGTCCATTCAAGAATCTCTCCACTCTCATCATTGACATCAAGATACTGCAAGAGATTACCATTGGGGACGAACTCGTAGATAAGGAAACACTCTCCTCTCCCTTTAGAGCAGCAAAAGCCTCTCAGCCTCACTAAATTCTCATGCTTCAACAATGTCAGCATCTTCAACCCTCTGAGAAACTCGGATTCATCTGATTTGCAGCTCGATTTCACTATACATTTGACAGCTGCAACAGAGCCGTCTCTAAGGGTACCTTTATAAACAGAAGAGACGTTACTCTTCCCCAACAGATTAACCTCAGAGAAGCTCTGAGTAACTCTCTCGATCTCCTCAAGGTTGAACATAAAGCTGTCAAAGACTTCTTGAGACAATGCACTGTTGTTAGTACTGTTCTGTCCTCTACCTAAGGGATCCCAACCCCTGGAGTACTCTAAGCTGATCAACGGAGAAGAGCTTTTTCTTCTAGAAGGTTCTTTGAAGTTGTACTCAGTGCTGATCCTACTGTCCATAGCATCAAGACTGCTTCCAATCCTCTGTTTCCTTCGCCTGTACCATGTGAACGTTGAGCCACCGAAGATTGCAACTGCGAGTACGGATCCTATTAGTCCCATCACGACTCCTAAAGATGAGGACTTGGAGGCTTTTGATGAACACCCGCCACTGTTGTTACTACAGTTGCTTCGTTGCAAGTCTGCAGATTCCGGTTTAACATCATCCGTTGTTCTGAAAGTCTTCGGGTTTGTTGGGTCGGGACGGTTTAGGTTCGGGTCGTTAGAACCGGTACAAGGTTTCAAATTTGTGAACCCATCTCCGCATAGACCGTGGTTGTTTGCATACTGGAACCCATTGTTTAGCCTCTTCAAACCTGCAAACTCCGCAAAAAAACAAGAAATTAGATCCGGTTCGATTCGGTTATGCGTTGGTTTGGTTCGGTTAGCTAAGTATTTTTTTTTTTTACCAGAGGGAACAAAGCCGGAGAAGGAGTTGTTGCGAATGTCAAGAACTTCAAGCAAAGGAGCACCGGCGAGTTTAACCGGAACAGGACCAAAGAGATCGTTGAAGCTCAAATCCAGCCTAGTTAACGTACCGATATCGCCTAAACTCGCCGGTATAGCGCCGGAGAGTTGGTTATACTGTAAAGCCAAGACAGTAATCTTCTTGAGAGAACCTAACTGTGTCGGTATACTCCCACTTAACTTGTTGTAACATAACTGAAGAACTGCAAAAAAACACAATAGAACCTAAAGTCTTTTTAACTTAATGTAATAAAACCAAACCGGACCCACTTAAGATCTTGTTGCTGTAATAAAATGAAGTGTGAACGCATGCATAAAACAAGACTGACCTTGAAGATTGTCCAAGTCTCCGATCTCAGGAGGGATTTCGCCGGAGAGATTGTTGACGTTGAGGTACAAATCGGCGAGGAAAGGTAGATTTGAGATATCTTTAGGAATCTGACCGGTTAAGGAGTTGAAGTGAAGGTATAAACCGGTTAAGCTGGTGAGAAGACCGATGGAAGGAGGGATGGTTCCGGTTAGACCCATTCCTTGGAGAGATATGTTAGCTACGCGGTGGTTTCCGTCGCAGGCGACACCGTCGAAGGAGCCGGGGGAGCAAGGGTCGGCGTCTGGAGTCCATGAAGTGAGGAAGCGTTTTTGTGGGTCGAGAGATGCTTTGATGTCGAGGAGAATGTCGAGCTCTGATGGGGACGATAGTGAAGGAGAAAGGAAGAGGAAGAAGAAGGAGAGGATGAGGGAGAGTGAGACAGGGGAAACCATGTTTGGTTGAAGAGAAGAGAGAGAGAGAGTGTGTGAGAGTGATGAAGAAGATAATGACTCTCTTTTTTTTGGTTTTTGAAGAGTCAAAACATTTTATTTTTCTAAGTAAAAGATTCTTTTTAAAGACTTTTCAGAATAGTACAGTAATAGTTAGGCGAATCTAGCTTTTTTATTATTTTCAAAACTGAAAATGATACCAACTCTCACTAAGATTTAATGGTAAGAAAAGTTGTTTCTTTTTCAGTGCACCAGCTATAAATTCGTGTGTTGCATATCATTGTTAACTTTTTCATATATCCATTAAAGTTATTGCTAACATTAATATGAAATAATAAGTGAATTCATAAATGATTAATTCCACTATGAAAAAAAAAATCTCACTTGTTTTATGCTCTATGAAAATTTAAACACGTTATAGTTTAGTTCAAGTTTCTTTGGGAAAATGTGTATACAAAGAAAATATTCCTTAATATTCAAACTAGATTATAGTGGTACTTGATTTTCAGATCATCATGAGTAAATATCCTTAGCCATGGTATGTACAATAACCTGATAACTGGCTTATATGTTCACAAGGGGAATAAGGAACAAGATAAATGGGATTTTTGACATTATTCCACTGAATTACTATATTTGCTGCAAATAATTGTTAGATGAATAAAACAAGAGTAGGTTATATTATATAATATTGTGATAAAAAAATTAAAAGATAAGAGGCATCCAAGAGGCATGGGCAACGAGTACATCAAATGGGACAAAGCAGATGATGGAGGCAAGTCAATAGAAGCAACATGTGAACATTTTGTTTACACGATTAATCAAATATAAGTTATTTTTTTTATAAAACATGTGAACTTCTCTTGAGATAGTGTTTTGCTATTTTCTTGATTTGATCACATCAAATTGTAAATGGACCAATACCTCACCCTACTCTAAACTATAACATGTGAGTTTACAGAAACAAGAAAGACATAAAGCAAGCGAATAAAGCAAAAGGCTATAGATCTCCTTTAAGATATCTCGTTTCCTTTTTTGTAATCTATTACTTCGTGGGTAGTGGTGGATGTCTGAAAGACATACAGTTATATATGTATTAATATTTCCGTGCGTGTGTGTCGATTGAGACAATGAAATCACTGAAGCTTTGAGTGAGACTGAGACTTATCGTAAAGTAATATGTCCATTATAACTCTCAATTAGTGCACTCAATTATCTGTGTGTATGATGAAATGTAGTTAGAAAACATTCAAGTTTCTGAATCCATACATACTCCAAATTAAAACAACTAATCTATGACCATTTAGCTGTCATACATCTACTAAACGTACCAAAGTTAAAAATCCCCGAAGGTATTTTAAAGAACTTTAAGGTATTTTATCCCATGTCTAATATCACCATATAAGATCTTAGTGGTAAATTTGTAGAAGTTAAATACTCCCTCTGTTTCTTAAAGATGTATGTTTTGGTGTTTTCACACATATTAAGAAAATACATTAATCATGCATTGTTTTTAGAAATTATCAAATTCCAATGCATTTTAACCAATAGTCTTTCAATAAATTCAATTAATTTTATTGAAATTTGCAATTTTTGTATAGGAAACATAAAAAATACATCTTTTTGAAACAAATTTTTTTTCCATAACATACATCTTTTAGAAACAGAGGGAGTACATATCAACGATATGTTATATATCGTCAAGGTCACTTCTTCTACAAGTGTTTGAATCGTCTTCGTCAATAGAGAGGCTCACAGGTAGCAAACCCAGCCTGTCAACATTTTGTTTGGATGCATGACTGTATGAGTACGATGTTTCATACAATTCAAATAAATGATCATTATATTGTATATGTTGGTACTGGGTAGGCACCGCATTCAGCGGACTATCATCCTTGTTTTGTTTTTGAGCACATCTGTATTTTGTTTTGTTACATATCGTGTCTAAATCTAAGCGGAACTATTAATAGCAATACTATTTACAAGTCTATGTTTTCTTCGTCTCGAATATTCAGACGTTGAAAAACGAAACTCATGTTTGTTCGATGTTTCTATAATTGTCCAATGCTATATATACGCGTGCCAATTAATTATCAGATGTTATAAAATCTCGACATTTTCAAATGCCATTACCTATTAAGTAGCTTCATCACGTATTTCAAGTTTTCAATTCATAGATTTGCGTTAGCTCGTTAAGCAATACGAAACTACAGTAAACAATAACTTTGCTATCGTATTCATAGAAAACCACATATAATATGAAAAATCACATCTCGAGTTCAGAAAATTCAAATATAAAAGGTAAGATTTGATTATTTCTTTTGTCTCACCTAACACGGGAAGACAAAACGCAGTAGTGTCCATGATACAAACAGTATGCAAGCTAATTATTACACTTTTTTAAATGCAATGGATATGCGAAGAAGTAAGAAAGTGTACATCCTGACATGGGGACTTAAATTTGTGTATTAATTAATATAGTGCATACTTAAGCAGTGAGTTAGATCAAACAAAACTCATGTCAAAATACGATCAGTGTTTAGAATATAAATATGAATTAGATCTCTGAGTCAGATCATGCTGAAATAATATTGTCCTCTCACCTTCGGCAGATATTTATTTTTGTCGTCATAGTTGACCACTGTATGTCATTTGCCATCTCTCTATACAGTTCGTCCCTCAATTAATTGATTTTCCACGATAGATCAAAATCGTTCTACTCAACATACTATAGCATAATTGTATAAAGTACCTGAATACTAAACACATCACATCAAAAATTCAACCATTTCAATTCTAGTGCGATGACACGGTGGTCTAGGTTCTACAAATATGACGTAAACTCGCAAAATATTTGTTATTCGACTCACTATGTATTTCGCATAGACTATTTAGTCACTTGAGCTTCAATCTAATTTTGTTGTAATGGATTTGTGAAAAACTATTATTAATGGGTTTCTTAATAAATTATTTAGACATTTCAGCCAAATCGGAATATTTAATACTTGATCAATTTTCTTAAAAAATATCTGTAAAGAATAGACTAAAGGATATGGTTTAGTAAATAAAACTTAGAAACTAATAATATACATGTAATGCATGTGTGTTCCGTAGCGGGTCAGGAGCACCGGTCAGAGTTCGTAGATGTTCATTAATTCAACCTAAAAAGACCATTTTCTAGAATTATATCAAACTATATACCCAAGGAAATTATTCTATTGTATATTAAACTGAATAATTTTTTTTTTAATGATATGATGTGGTGTTTGCTTCACAGAAACCAATTTTATTTATTGGAGACTACAATTATTAACCAAGCAAGTCCAAGACAAGTTTGAAGGATAAATTATCATAATTATCATTTTACCACAAATTTGATGTTATTTTTCTAATTATTTTAGAAATATTTTCAAAATACTTTATATTTATAGAATTTTAAAATATAACCCTTGTAAATCATTTATAAATGTTTAAAAAAATATTTCTAGAAATTATAAATCTAATTCCCTCCTGTCAAATACTAAACTCTAAACAATAATTACTAAAATTTAAACTCAAATGTGAAAGTATTTTTGCTTTTTGAAAAACTGATCTTATGATATTTCAAACAACTTTTCCATAAAATTTTACAAGAATACGTACACTACATATTAAGGATATTATTTTTAACATGTTTTAAAGGTATCGTATTAATTTATTTGCTAACATCGAATACTGCTCACAAGGAATCACGTGATCCAGACAAATGTGCACTTTAGTTAAGTAACAATAATCTCCTCGACAATACATATCCTTACAAGTTTTCTCTTTTGCTTTCACGTTGCTCACTCTTATATATTCTTGCGTTTTTCTAAACCTTTAATGTATTTTACGTTCGAGTTCTTGATGTGGCGTTATTTTATCATTTCTGACATTATGGTATAATCAAAGACTAATAATACATCAAAGGCATTGATAGTTACAACTTAGAAGACTAAATCCATCTTTAAGCATATGCATCATCACACTTTTCAGACTATACTTGCAAAGACAAAGATCTCGCTTACTGCGTCAACTATATTTTTATAACTCCAAAATAAGGCTGAATTCATTATATGAGAACCAAGAAACCAAAACAAAATTTTTCTGATATTAACTAAAAGACAAATATCACGAATTGTTGAAAATCATATGAACTGTTGAATTATTCAACTTTTTTATACGAATTATCATTTTAACCGAACCAAAGCCAAAATTTTATTACTGGTTCTTTTTAGCTCTAGTACCAAAAAACTGATGGGATTTTTATTTAAAAAGAAAATAGAGATAAAATCGCTTATTTTAGTTATGGGCCTTTCTTCCTTAAACATGGGCTATTACAAACAAGACATAAAGCCCAACAATTGTGCTTTTACGAAACGAGATTGTCGACCCAATTGCAAATGAAAAAAACTAGGGTTTAGTATATAAAGGGCTTCTCTCTTGACACGCGCAGCTGAAACGATCTCATCGACACAGACAGTGAAGAAACTCTCTAATACTTCAAGATGGGGCGTATGCATTCCAGAGGGTTCGTCAAAGTTCTCTATCATTCTTCGTATCTGTTTTCTTTTCGATTCAGGTTTTTTTTTGTGAATACTTATCTCTTATTCTCATTTTTGTGTTATGTAGAAAGGGAATCTCCGCATCTGCTTTGCCGTACAAGCGTTCACCTCCGGCTTGGCTCAAGACCACCGCAGTCGATGTAAGACGACCTTCTCCGACATCTTACACGTTGATTTGTGTTTGTGTTGAGACATTAGCTTCAGTTCTGTCTTTGATTGTTGTCGTCTGGTTGCTAAACTGCTTAACTGCTTAACTGATCTCATTCCTAGTACTGAGACCGGAACTATAACTTGTTTATTGAGTTTGTCGGAACTTTCATTGGTTTAGTCTTCTGTTATCGTATCTGCGATGAAGAAGTGTTTTGTTCCATTGTCTGAGAAGTAGGTGGTTGATTTTTATTAGTCTTGGTGTCTGATCAGTTTGAAACTGTTAAAACAGGTTGATGAGTCGATATGCAAGTTTGCAAAGAAGGGTTTGACTCCATCTCAGATTGGTGTCATTCTTCGTGACTCTCACGGTATCCCTCAGGTGAAGAGCGTTACCGGAAACAAGATCTTGCGTATTCTCAAAGCTCACGGTTTGTGTTTTAATCCTTGATCATTTTTGTATCAATATGCTATGGATAAGTAGGAAGAAACTTAAGTGGTTCCATTGTTGTCTTTGAAAGGTCTTGCTCCTGAGATTCCTGAGGATCTATACCATTTGATCAAGAAGGCTGTTGCTATCCGCAAGCACTTGGAGAGGAACAGGAAAGACAAGGATTCCAAGTTCAGGTTGATTCTTGTGGAGAGCAGGATCCACCGTCTTGCTCGCTATTACAAGAAGACCAAGAAGCTTCCTCCAGTCTGGAAGTAGTAAGTGCACCTTATAACCCCTACCAATTTTCATCACTGATTCTTGAATATGCTTTTTTTTTTTTTTTTTGCAGCGAGTCTACTACTGCCTCCACGCTTGTTGCTTAGAGAACATGAAGTGCATGGATTGAAATTGTTGGTCGTTTCTATTCGTATCAACTGGAGTTGTTTTCTCATTTTCGTTTTAGTGTTTGTTTTTTTTCAAGTTACAATTGTGGTTTTGATGATTTCAAGGGGGAAAAACCTTTTTAATTATTTTCTCTAGATTTCTAAATATTAAAAAAAAACACACAAAACAGAATATGCCATCAGTTGCAGTGTTCCTGGAGACAAACTGGTTACAATTATGAGAAGAGAAACAACACTCATCTAATACTATTATTTGAGAATGCGTTGGAGGATGTTGCAGATGTCTTTTCGGTTTTCTTGAGTTTTAATCTTTTCCTTCCGATAAATTTGTTTATTTGTCATATTCTCTATAATTTTAAAGTTTACTTAATATTTTTTAATTATTTTATATTATTTGTAATAATAGTTTTAAAACATGATAATTACAATATTTCATATACAAGAATATTTACTATTTTATTTATTATTATTATATAAAACGAATTTTTCATATTGTAGATGAGTCAATGATTTTAATAAATATTTTTAATAATATTTATATATTATATATCAAACAGTTTTTTAAAAGTATGGTAATTATCATCTACATAAATATATGATATTATTTTATTAATAGTTTATAAAAATATATGTCAAGAACGGATTATATCTATATTTTTGGTATCAGGAAGGTTATATATTTTTGATTAATGAATTAGAGATCACTGGTTAATACATATTTTAAGAATTTTATAATTCTCAAACAGAATATTATAAATATTTTAATTATTTTCCCAAGAGTTTCTAAATATTATAAAAAGCACGAAACAGAATATGCTATCAGTTGCGGTGTTCCTGGAGACACACTGGTTATAATTATGAGAAAAGAAACAACACTCATCTATACTATTATTTGAGAAATATATTTGCTTAATTGTCATCTTTTCCATAATTTTAAATTTAGTTAATATTTTATAAATATTCTTAATATTATTTATAATAATAAGTTTTGGAAACATGATAACTACAATATTTCATATACAAGAATATTTACTATTTTATTTATTATTATTATATAAAACGAATTTATTATTATTATTATATAAAAACGAATTTTCCATATTGTAGATGAGTCAATGATTTTAATAAATATTTAAATAATATTTATATATTAGATATCAAACAGTTTTTTAAAAGTATGATAATTATCATCTACATAAATATATGATATTATTTTATTAATAGTATATGAAAATTCTTTTTATATGTCATTAACGGAGTATATCTATATTTTTGATTAATGAATTAGAGATAACTGGTTAATACATATTTTAAGAATTTTATAATTCTCAAACAAATAATACCAATAAAGGTTTCATTGGTATGTGTTGTTAGGTTAATTTCATATATTATAAATATAATATGCCTTTTTAGCACACATATAAGTTATTAAAAGAAGTAGAAATAAGATAAGAAAATAATTCTAAGAATATATTTTAAAAAATTATGCACCGGATTATATTTAATATTTTGTTTAAGGCAGTTTCCGAATAATATTTTTATAGAATATGTGGCTTCTTATTCTGTTATGTATTTGTTTATTTTTATAGTTTGTTATAGTGAATAATATAATATTTGATTTTAGTTTACATGATTTTCATCTTTATCAGAATAAGAATATGTAACTATAAGACAAACAAAATTATCTATATTCTAAAGCTTCTTCCAATTATCTGAATTCATAGATGTATTTTGATTAGACCCTTAACTTTGTTAATTAGTATATAATATCTAATATAAAAGTAAATAAACATACCAATTTCTGTAAATTGTTTATGGAAACTCTGAAGTTATATTTTAGAATGTCTTGAAATTAATTTTATATTGCTGATTATTTGTGTACAAAACTAAACCTAAGAATTAATATTTATTAAAATTTCCAAATAAATTGATATTTTATACTTAAGTAATATAATAGAATATTTTCAAATTTAGTATTTTCTGAATTTACCATAAATACTAGATAATATAACTGCTCATATATGATAGTTTATCTTTTAATTTGTAATTTTCACAATTATGAAATATATGTGTTAAAATGGTTAATATATTGTAATAAAATTTAATGTTATTCTTACATTATTAACCTATCAAAAAGATTCATTGAATTTTATCAAAAAATTAATTTATCGAAATTGTTATAAATTTCAATTATATAGAAAACTTATAATAATAATAATAATGAAATGAACTTTATTACGCGATTTCGTAGGAAATTATCTAGTAATATTTATTTGGCATAGGGCATAAAAATGTCTTGGAACGGCTCTGTTGATTAACATGGAAAGTGGCAGAAACACACACGCCTTGGGAATGTAAAATCGCAAGTAGCACGTGTTGCTTTCTCAGTATCGACGCAGATCTTTCGGCAGTCACCATCCTTCATACAACCTTTGGTCCCTGACTTAGGCTGCCTCTTGCATGACTTCCCTTCCACAATTGTTGGTGCTTCTTTATATATATATATATATTATATATGCATAAATATGTCAGGGTTAATTATCAAATAATCTGAAATTTAATAAATAATATAATTTGCTATGTATATAATAAAGTCAATACTTACCAAAAGCAGAAAAGATAATAAGAACAACGAAGAGGAAGGTGATAATGGAAGCAAACTTAGCCATGTTATATTTTACTTTTTACTTCTCTTTCTTCTTCTTCTTTTTTTTTTTTTAATTTGAAGGTATGTTATGTGTATTTTTTTGTTTGAAAAAGAAAACTGAGATTTAGGTATGTTATGTGTATTGTACGAGGAACTGAGCCTAAGATGAATTTCTATTTATAATGACACGATGGCTAGTTTAGTCTTTTACTTTTCATCCTACAATAAAGTTTAACCACAAGAATTGAAACACACATCTATGATTTAGGTTATTAGAGGCAATTCTTAAACTTAAAATAGGTAAAATAGACAAAAAAGGCTAACCAAGAGATAAAATCTTGTTTGTGATTGGACACTACTTCCTAAAAACAATCATCTACCGGCGCGCAGCTGCTCAAATTCATATGGTATCTCCATCTAGGCCTGAACGTTCGGGTACCCGTTGACGTTCGGGTCAGGTTTTTCGGATTTCGGTTCTTTTCTATAACACCTCCTAGGTCCCGTTCTAGTAAATTTACAAGTATGGGTCAGGTTCGGATCTAACATCTCGGGTTCGGATCGGTTCTGTATCACATCTTAGAACCCATAAAGTAACCATATATCGTCGGATTCAGGTTATTTCGGTTTGGTTCGGATATATCTAAAATGAAACCTAAAATTTAAATGCAACACATAAGAAATATATACTTATTTATATATAATTAAGTATTTAAGGTACTTATTTAAATTCTAAATACTTATTGTTAAAAACCATATCAAAATAAATATGAAATTGAATATTTGAAGTATATATTTATGTTTTAGATAATTATATTGTACATTAGTTTGGACATTCGGATCAGTTTTTTCGAATATCTTTTCGGATTTTTGGTTTTCAGGTTTTGGGTTACCCGTTCGGTATGGTTAATGACACTTTGGGTTCGGATATGTTTTATACTGGGGCTGAGACTTAATATCCGAGATCCGGATCCGATCCGAGATCCGATCCGGATCCGCTCCGGAAATTGGATATCCAGGTGGCCCGGATCTGGATAGTAGAATTTCGATCCGTCGAATCTGTTCGGATCCGGATCCGATCGATTTTAAAATATATTAAATTTATAATTAGTTTTGATTATTATAGTTGATTTATTAATATTTATACATAAAATTAGTTTTTTGACGTTACATTTTGATTTTAATAATATTATATGCATCAATACATTCATAAATTTCGTAAAAATATTGAATTTATGTATTTTTAGATTTTTAATATTTTAAAAATATTTTTAATTTTAAATTATTTTTACGGATCCGGATACTCGCGGATATCATGATATCTCGACGGATATCCGAGTTTCGGATATCCGGAATGCACGGATCCGAATCCAGATATTAAAATCACGGATCCGACGGATACGGATCCGGATCCGGGTACCCCAAATATCCGGATATCCGGATCCGTCCCAAAATAATTTATACCACCTTACAAGACCCTTTTAGATATTTTTTACATTTTGGAACGGGTACAGATTAGATTTTTCGGTTCGGGTTTGGTTTGGATTTCAGGTTACAGACTTTATGCCCAGGCTTAAGATATATAATTTTATCGCTAATGAAAGATTTCAATTTAAGTCTCACATCGAAAGTTAAACAAAAGAAAGTCTAATATATAAAAAGATGTCTAACTTTAATTAGTATAAAGCTTTTTGGAAAGAAAGCCAGAAGTAAATCTATGCGGAATTTGCCTTTTAAACTCAAAGTGGACAATCTACTAATAATTTTAATATATCTCGACAAATGAAAGAATTTAATTTAATTTATTACAAATCTTTAGAAATATTATTTGAAAAGTCACTTTCTTATGTATCAGGACAGTTATTACATAGCTACCATTGATAAAGAAAAGATATTATATATTTCCATTAGTAACAGTTATTTTGTTTCTTTTTTTTCTTAATAAAACTTAAATAACTTTTAACTAAATTTTATTTTTCTCCAAAGCACATAAATAAGAAAAGGAATATTTTATAAAATATAAACTTATAGTTTTATTGATAAACGAGTTTAAATTTGATTACCTTTTATTTTTCCCAAAACATAAATAAAAATAAAATATCTAGAAAATTTTAAAATATATTTAAAATGAATATTAAAACAACTTGACAAAATTTGAAAAATTAAATTAATTTAGTCGTTCTTTTATATAAGATAATAGGATTTTATTATGAATCTTTTATCAAATGATTAATAATAAAATATATTTTTTAAAATTAACTCATCATCTAATTTCACATATTTCAAAAAATATTAACTACATAGATGATATTAATGAACGAAAAATTATACCTAAATACCGTTATTGATAATTATTTTGATTCTCTTTTTAATAAAAATTTATTTAGCTTTTTAACTTGAATTTCTTTTTTTCAACAAAGCTTAAACTTCCTTTTCACAAAAGAACATACATAATACGAGTAAATATTTAGAACGAAATTTATTTTTCCTTTTCTTTATATTTATCAAAAAAACGTAAACAATAAAGAAATATCTATAAAATTTTAATATAGACATATATTTTATCGAAATTACATATATAAGATTATAAAAAAATATTTATCAACTTAAGGAAAAAAATAAACAAAATATAATTAGCAAAATTATTCTTATTTTAGTCTAATTATAACCAAAATATGATTCATTTCAAAAATTCATATAACCCACTATACTAAATATATAAATATTGAAACCAATCGAAATATGAACAATTAAATAAACCAGTTATTATGATTTTACCTATTATATATATATATATATATAAATATATGTGTGTGCATTAATTTTCAAATATTACAATTTATGTTTATTAAAACAGTTTCTCCACAAGCTACCTCCTCTGCTACGGAACTCGAATGCATAGTTTCTTACTTCCTTTACCTGTAAACCTAATCTCATTTCCCTCCGTTAAGTCACGATTGTTCCACCGAAGAAGAATGGACACAACCCACTGATATATGGTGTTTTTGACACCATTATATTTATGTATCCTGCTGGTATTTCAGTTCTTTTATAGGGAAAATGGCAAATTCCCATATGAACTTGTTGTCTCCTTGATATTCATACATGAACAATTTCGTCAGGCATAAACCACCATGAACTAATATAAATTTTGAGTTTCATACATAAAGTTTTTAAATTTGGTCAATTACTACATATTCGAAATTGATCTCGGTTTATTTAGCTTCGGATGCTGATATGGAAAACGTGGCTAAATAGGTTCGGTTGGTTTATTGTTAAACCGAAATTATTATTTTTAGTTAAGGATAACAATAAAGGGACGTCGTTTCTTCACGTAGCATTATTAAAGATTTAGGAGAAAATAAAAAATAGGGATATCGTCTTCTTCTTCTCGACACAAAACGAACGGGGAGGTGAAGTTAGGTGCGGCCATATTTGCGATTTAAAGAGATATATAGACGTTGAATCAAATCAAGGAACACAAGAGTTTTCGTATTGATTGTGATTACGAGTGTGGAGGATGAGGTATGATGAGACTGAGAGAGATAACAGCGGGCGAGATGAGACCGAAAGAGAATGGGGAGAAAGAGATGAGACTGAAAGGGATGAGCATCAGTATGCTGAAGAAGCAAGAGTAGAGAGGAATGTGGCTGATTTTGTTGATGAAGAGTTTGATGAATATGCTACACCTGTGTGTTCAGACGACGATGAAGAAGGTATTGTGAGAGATGGGTATTTGACGTACATAAAAGGCAGTGGTGATCTGAAGCTAAGACAGGCTTTTGAGAGTCTGGAGGCTTTTAAACAGGCTATGGTTGACTATGTCCTCAAACATAGATGGAATATTAAGTATGTGCGCTGGGAAAAAAGACAAATCAGAACTAAAATGTGCTACTGAAACTGAAGAAGGAGAGGAAGCTTGTATGTGGAAAATTTACTGCTCTTATGAAGAACCCTTACAGAAATGGTTGGTTAAGGTGTTCATAAAAGATCACACTTGTATGAGGAGTGGACGTTCAAAGCTGATTACAGATGAGGTTATTGCTAGGTTATTTGTGGACGACTTAAGGGAACATCCAAGCTTACCGCCAAAACAGATTCTAGAAGAAATTCAGAAGCGCTGGGAGTTAACTGCAACCATAGATCAGTGTAGGAATGCAAGGAAAAAGGCACTAAAAATGATCCAAGAGGAGCATGACTTACAGTACTCATGGTTAAGAGATTACCGGATTGAGCTATTGGAGTCGAATGAGGACTCTTCGGTCCACCTAGAGACTGTCCAAGGAGATGATGGTAGTGATGTTTTTTTACAGATTTTATGTGTGTTTTGCTGCTCTGAAGAAGACTTGGACCGCCCATTGTAGACCAATATTTGGTCTTGATGGATGCTTTCTTAAATGCACAACAAAAGGTCAACTATTAGCAGCAGTGGGAAGAGACGCCAACAACCAGATGTTCCCCATCGCTTGGGCTGTTGTTGATGTGGAGACTGAAGACAATTGGAGATGGTTTATTGAAAAGCTGCAGATAGACTTAAACTTGCAAGATGGTAATGGTTTTACTGTTATATCTGACAGACAGAAGGGCTTGTTGAATGCTGTAACAGATCTACTGCCAATGGTGGAGCATAGGATGTGTGCGCGTCACATTTATGGAAACCTAAAGAAGGTTCATCCAAACCGAGCAGACATGAAAGGCTTGTTCTGGAAGGTTGCGAAGAGCTACAATACGCCTCAGTACAACAAGAGAGTGGATGAACTTAAGGCATATGATATGGACGTCTATAACTCCATGATGATGAAGAATCCGAAAAACTGCAGCCTTGCTTACTTCACACCAGCATCTTCATGTGATGATGTAAGCAATAACATTTCTGAATCTTTTAACCATGCTATAGACCCTGCAAGAGTTATGCCGTTTGTGGAGATGTTAGAGACAATCCGCAGAAAAGATATGCTACGCATAGAGGCAAGAAGATTGAAAGCAATGAAGCATAGAGGAAAGTTCAGTGTAAAAGCAATGGAGAGAGTAGAAGAAGAGCAGAAAAAGATCAGACACTGTAACATATACCCTTGTGGTCATGAAATCTTTGAGGTAAAGGAAAAAAAGTCAGCTTACAAGGTTAAGATGCTGGAGCGTAGCTGCACTTGTAGGAAATGGGATATGTCTGGATTGCCTTGCCGTCATGCACTTAAGATAATTTCAGAGAAGAAGCGCAAGCCAGAGGATTACATGGGTAATTGCTATCTCACTTCTAAGTGGAGAATGCAGTACCAAACTCCAATTGAGGCTGTGCGTGGTGTGAACTTTTGGGAGAAGACTAATGAGTCTGAGATTGTGCCACCACCAACAGGAGATACAAATGCTTCAACAGGAAGAAAGAAAATTCCAAAAAGGATGAAAGGGAAGAATGAGTCACCGAGTAAAAAGAAGGCAAAGGATAAGCAAAAGTCTCCAACTAAGGTTTCAAGAGAAAAAAGAAACATTCATTGTGGAAGATGTGGAACAGTAGGACACAACTCAAGAAAGTGTACTAGCATTGGTGCTGCGATACAACGTCCATCAAAGAAGAAGAAGACCATCTCACACGATGAAATTACCTCTACTGGGGGATCATCTCAACCAATGCCAAGCCAAGTGATTGACTAGTATCTTAATTGTGCTTTGATGGTTTTTTTTTTGTTCTTGAAGTGTCTGGACACAACTCTGATGCTTTTGATGTGTTTTGAAACTTATTGTTTTCGGAGTCTAATATGCTTTTACGTTAGTACTTATATTAATATTTTGTTCTACTTTTGTTCTTTAATGGTTGATGTGGCACTCAATTTTAAGACAACGTCACATAAACGTTTCTTACAAACATACACAATCCTTGTTCTTAATATTTTATGCAAAGTGGTGGTTGTTATTACATCATACACGCAATTCCATGGTCAGAATTTCCAGTTCTTCGTTTTGTGTCGAGAAGAAGAAGACGATTTCCCTATTTTTATTTTCTCCTAAATCTTTAATAATGTTAAGTGAAGAAACGACGTCTTTTAATTTTATCCTTAACTAAAGAAAATAATTTCGGTTTAACATTAAACCAACCGAACCTATTTAGCCACGTGTTTTCCATGTCAGCATCCGAAGCTAAATAAACCGAGATCAATTTCGGGTATGTAGTAATTGACCAAATTTTAAAACTTTGTGTATGAATTTTAAAATTTGTATTAGTTCATGGTGGTTTATGCTTGACGAAATTGTTTGTGTATGAATATCAAGGAAACAACAAGTTCATATGGGAATTTGCCGTTTTCCCTTCTTTTATAAGTCTTCTTAATATTTTCTTGATACTTTTTGATCTAGAAGAGGTAAAAGAGTGAAAAGAGGATGCACGAAGAAAGATGCCATTTTGGAGTGTTTTCACAGGTGGAGCAATCCGAAGATTGCTCTTACAACGGAGCAGGCGTCTGGGCTGTTCCTGCCAGATAAGAAAACCTCCAAACTATTTCGAAAATTTTGCTCTAGCTACTATACTCTGAAGACTGCCCTATCAATTCTACTTTTTGAAGGACGCTAGTGATCGAGTATTGGTGATGAAAAAATATAAAAGAAGAGACAAAAAAACGTGAATGATTAAATGCATTGTTTCTGCAAACGTTTGTTTCCAGAATTCCAGACCACATGAACAACATAGGTTATTAAATACTAAGGTGGTAACAATTGTATATCTGATAAGTCACAAATGTCGTCCATAAAAAAATTCCAAAGAAGGTATTGTATAAACAAGAAATCAGAAAGGAATTGGTTGCCGACTAGGCCAAGACTCAATCTTTTGGAAGTAATCAACAGGCACTACACCATCAACACCTTCAGTCAAAATCACCTTGTTGTCTGAAATGTAGAATGCAATCCCATCTACAGACGACATAAATCAAGAAACTAAATTGTTAGAAGGACAGCAGTAGTTTTGTGATATAATGTAATTTGAGTTCTAGTTCTAAAACCTTCAAGAGCTTTCTTGATGTCGAGAAAGATCAAGACATTAACATGTCTTCTCATGCCTTGCCAAAAAATCATATCAAACTGGAATCAGATAAGTGGGTATATGCAATTCTCATTTTTATTCGTATCAACTGGAGTTGTTTTCTCATTTTCGTTTTAGTGTTTGTTTTTTCAAGTTACAATTGTGGTTTTGATGATTTCAAGGAAATTTTTTTTTTTAATTATTTTCTCAAGAGTTTCTAAATATTATAAAAAATACGAAACAGAATACGCCATCAGTTACGATGTTCCTGGAGGCACACTGGTTACAATTATGAGAAAAGAAACAACAATCATCTATACTATTATTTGAGAAGTAAATTTGCTTACTTGTTATCTTTTTCATAATTTTAAATTTAGTTAATATTTTATAAATATTCTTAATATTATTTATAATAATAAGTTTTGTAAACATGATAACTACAATATTTCATATACAAGAATATTTACTATTTTATTTATTATTATTATATAAAACGAATTTATTATTATTATTATATAAAACGAATTTTCCATATTGTACATTAGTCAATGATTTTAATAAATATTTAAATAATATTTATATATTAGATATCAAACAGTTTTTTTTAAAAAGTATGATAATTATCATCTACCTAAATATATGATATTATTTTATTAATAGTATATGAAAATTCTTTTTATATGTCATTAACGGAGTATATCTATATTTTGGATTAATGAATTAGAGATCATTGGTTAATACAAATTTTAAGATTTGTATAATTCTCAAACAAATAATACCAATAAAAGTTTCACTGGTATGTGTTGTTAGGTTAATTTCATAGATTATAAATATATCATGCATCTTTAGAACACATATAAGTTATTAAAAGAATTATAAATAATACTTTAAAATAGTTCTAAGAATATATTTTCAAAAAATAATGCACCGGATTATATTTAATATTTTGTTTAAGGCAGTTTCCGAATAATATTTTTATAGAATATGTGGCTTCTTATTCTGTTATTTATTTGTTTATTTTTATAGTTTGTTATAATGAATAATTTAATATTTGATTTTAGTTTACATAATTTTCATCTATATCAGAATATGAATATGTAGCTATAAGACAAACAAAATTATCTATATTCTAAAGCTTCTTCCAATTATCTGAATTCATAGATGTATTTTGATTAGACCCTTAACTTTGTTAATTAGCATATAATATCTAATATAAAAGTAAATAAACATATCAATTTCTTTATTTTTTTATGGAAACTCTGAAGTTATATTTTAGAATGTCTTGAAATTAATTTTATATTGCTGATCATTTGTGTACAAAACTAAACCTAATAATTAATACTTATTAAAATTTCCAAATAAATTTATATTATATCTAAGTAATATAATAGAATATTTTCAAATTTAGTATTTTCTGAATTTACCATAAATACTAGATAATATAACAGCTCATATATGATAGTTTATCTTTTAATTTGTAATTTTTCATAATTATGAAATATATGTGTTAAAATGGTTAATATATTATAATAAAATTTCATGTTACTTACATTATTAACCTATCAAAAGATTCATTGAATTTTATCAAAAATTAATTTATCGAAATTGTTATAAATTTCAATTATATAGAAAACTAATAATAATAATAATAATAATGAAATGAACTTTATTCATGATTTAGAGGAAATTATCTAGTAATATTTATTTGGCATAGGGCATAAAATGTCTTGGAACGGCTCTGTTGATTAACATGGAAAGTGGCAGAAACACACACGCCTTGGGAATGTAAAATCGCAAGTAGCACGTGTTGCTTTCTCAGTATCGACGCAGATCTTTCGGCAGTCACCATCCTTCATACAACCTTTGGTCCCTGACTTAGGCTGCCTCTTGCATGACTTCCCTTCCACAATTGTTGGTGCTTCTTTATATATATATTATATATATGCATAAATATATCAGGGTTAATTATCAAATAATCTGAAATTTAATAAATAATATAATTTGCTATGTATACAATAAAGTCAATACTTACCAAAAGCAGAAAAGATAATAAGAACAACGAAGAGGAAGGTGATGATGGAAGCAAACTTAGCCATGCTATATTTTACTTTTTACTTCTTCTTTTTAATTTGAAGGTATGTTATGTGTATTGTACGAGGAACTGAGCCTAAGATGAATTTCTATTTAAAATGACACGATGGCTAGTTTAGTCTTTTTCTTTTCATCCTACAATAACGTTTAACCACAAGAATTGAAACACACATCTATGATTTAGGTTATTAGAGGCAATTCTTAAACTTAAAATAGGTAAAATAGACGAAAAAGGCTAACCAAGAGATAAAATCTTGTTTGTGATTGGACACTACTTCCTAAAAACAATCATCTACCCGCGTGCAGCTGCTGAAACTCATATGGTATCTCCATCTAGGCCTGAGCGTTCGGGTATCCGTTGGCGTTCGGTTCAGGTTTTTGGGATTTCAGTTCTTTTCTATAACACCTCCTTGGTCCCGTTCTAGTAAATTTACTAGTATAGGTCGGGTTCGGATATAACACCTCGGGTTCGGGTCAGTTCTGTATAACATCTTAGAACCCATAAAGTAACCATATATCGTTCAGATTCAGGTTATATCGGATTCATTTCAAAAATACATATAACCCACTATACTAAATATATAAATATTGAAACCAATCGAAATATGAACAATTAAATCAACCAGTTATTATGGTTTTACCTATTATATATATATGTGTGTGTGTGCATTAATTTTCAAAAATTATAATTTATGTTTATCAAAGTAGTTTCTCCACAAGCTACCTCCTCCACTACGGAACTCGAACGCAAAGTTTCTCACTTCCTTTACCTCTAAGCCTAATCTCATTTCCCTCCGCCGTTCGTCGCCGCTGTCTCTCGATTGTTCCACCGAAGAAGAATGGACACAACCCACTGATATATGGTGTTTTTGACACCATTATATATATATGTATCCTGCTGGTATTTCAGTTCTTTTATAAGTTTTCTTAATATTTTCTTGATACTTTTTGATCTAGAAGAGGTAAAAGAGTGAAAAGAGGATGCACGAAGAAAGATGCCATTTTGGAGTGTTTTCAGAGGTGGAGCAATCCGAAGATTGCTCTTACAACGGAGCAGGCGTCTGGCTGTTCCTGCCAGATAAGAAAACCTCCAGACTATTTCGAAAATTTTGCTCTAGCTACTATACTCTGAAGACTGCCCTATCATTTCTACTTTTTGAAGGACGCTAGTGATCGAGTATTGGTGATGAAAAACTATAAAAGAAGAGACAAAAAAACGTGAATGATTAAATGCATTGTTTCTGCAAACGTTTGTTTCCAGAATTCCAGACCACATGAACAACATAGGTTATTAAATACTAAGGTGGTAACAATTGTATATCTGATAAGTCACAAGTGTCGTCCACAAAAAAATTCCAATGAAGGTATTGTATAAACAAGAAATCAGAAAGGAATTGGTTGCCGACTAGGCCAAGACTCAATCTTTTGGAAGTAATCAACAGGCACTACACCATCAACACCTTCAGTCAAAATCACCTTGTTGTCAGAAATGTAGAATGCAATCCCATCTATAGACGACATCAATCAAGAAACTAAATTGTTAGAAGGACAGCAGTAGTGTTGTGATATAAAGTAATTTGAGTTCTAGTTCTAAAACCTTCAAGAGCTTTCTTGATGTCGAGAAAGATCAAGACATTAACATATCTTCTCATGCCTTGCCAAAAAATCATATCAAACTGGAATCAGATAAGTGGGTATATGCAATTCTCATTTTTATTCGTATCAACTGGAGTTGTTTTCTCATTTTCGTTTTAGTGTTTGTTTTTGCAAGTTACAATTGTGGTTTTGATGATTTCAAGGAAAAAAAACTTTTAATTATTTTCTCAAGAGTTTCTAAATATTATAAAAAACACGAAACTGAATATGCCATCAGTTGCGGTGTTCATGGAGACACACTGGTTACAATTATGAGAAAAGAAACAACACTCATCTATACTATTATTTGAGAAGTAAATTTGCTTACTTGCCATCTTTACCATTATTTTAAATTTAGTTAATATTTTATAAATATAAGTTTTGGAAACATGATAACTACAATATTTCATATACAAGAATATTTACTATTTTATTTATTATTATTATATAAAACTAATTTATTATTATTATTATATAAAATGAATTTTCCATATTGTAGATGAGTCAATGATTTTAATAAATATTTAAATAATATTTATATATTAGATATCAAATAGAATGATAATTATCATCTACATAAATAAAAGATATTATTTTATTAATAGTATATAAAATTCTTTTTATATGTCATGAACGGATTATATCTACATTTTCGATTAATGAATTAGAGATCACTGGTTAATACAAATTTTAAGATTTTTATAATTCTCAAACAAATAATACCAATAAAATTTTCACTGGTATGTGTTGTTAGGTTAATTTCATATATTATAAATATAACATGCATCTTTAGCACACATATAAGTTATTATAAGAATTATAAATAATATTATAAAATAGTTCTAAGAATATATTTTCAAAAAATTATGCACCGGATTATATTTAATATTTTGCCTAAGGCAGTTTACGAATAATATTTTTAGAGAATATGTGGCTTCTTATTCTGTTATGTATTAGTTTATTTTTATAGTTTGTTATAATGAATAATATAATATTTGATTTTAGTTTACATGATTTTCATCTTTATCAGAATATGAATATGTAGCTATAAGACAAACAAAATTATCTATATTCTAAAGCTTCTTCCAATTATCTGAATTCATAGATGTATTTTGATTAGACCCTTAACTTTGTTAATTAGCATATAATATCTAATATAAAAGTAAATAAACATATCAATTTCTTTAATTTTTTATGGAAACTCTGAAGTTATATTTTAGAATGTCTTGAAATTAATTTTATATTGCTGATCATTTGTGTACAAAACTAAACCTAATAATTAATATTTATTAAAATTTCCAAATAAATTTATATTATATCTAAGTAATATAATAGAATATTTTCAAATTTAGTATTTTCTGAATTTACCATAAATACTAGATAATATAACAGCTCATATATGATAGTTTATCTTTTAATTTGTAATTTTTCATAATTATGAAATAAATGTGTTAAAATGGTTAATATATTGTAATAAAATTTAATGTTATTCTTACATTATTAACCTATCAAAAGATTCATTGAATTTTATCAAAAATTAATTTATCGAAATTGTTATAAATTTCAATTATATAGAAAACTTATAATAATAATAATAATGAAATGAACTTTATTACACGATTTCGTAGAAAATTATCTAGTAATATTTATTTGGCATAGGGCATAAAATATGTTGGAACGGCTCTGTTGATTAACATGGAAAGTGGCAGAAACACACACGCCTTGGGAATGTATAATCGCAAGTAGCACGTGTTGCTTTCTCAGTATCGACGCAGGTCTTTCGGCAGTCACCATCCTTCATACAACCTTTGGTCCCTGACTTGGGCTGCCTCTTGCATGACTTCCCTTCCACAATTGTTGGTGCTTCTTTATATATATATATATATATATATATTATATGCATAAATATGTCAGGGTTAATTATCAAATAATCTGAAATTTAATAAATAATATAATTTGCTATGTATACAATAAAGTCAATACTTACCAAAAGCAGAAAAGATAATAAGAACAACGAAGAGGAAGGTGATAATGGAAGCAAACTTAGCCATGTTATATTTTACTTTTTTACTTCTCTTTTCTTCTTCTTCTTTTTTTTTTAATTTGAAGGTATGTTATGTGTATTGTACGATGAACTGAGCCTAAGATGAATTTCTATTTATAATGACACGATGGCTAGTTTAGTCTTTTACTTTTCATCCTACAATAAAGTTTAACCACAAGAATTGAAACACACATCTATGATTTAGGTTATTAGAGGCAATTCTTAAACTTAAAATAGGTAAAATAGACGAAAAAGGCTAACCAAGAGATAAAATCTTGTTTGTGATTGGACACTACTTCCTAAAAACAATCATCTACCCGCAGCTGCTGAAATTCATATGGTATCTCCATCTAGGCCTGAGCGTTCGGGTACCCGTTGGCGTTCGGGTCAGGTTTTTCGGATTTTGGTTCTTTTCTATAACACCTCCTAGGTCCCGTTCTAGTAAATTTACAAGTACGGGTCGGGTTCGGATATAACACCTCGGGTTTGGGTCGGTTCTGTATCACATCTTAGAACCCATAAAGTAACCATATATCGTTCGGATTCCGGTTATATCTGTTCGGTTCGGATATATCTAAAATAAAACCTAAAATTTAAAAGCAACACATAAGAAATATATACTTATATATATAATTAAGTATTTAATGTACTTATTTAAATTCTAAATACTTATTGTTAAAAACCACATCAAAATAAATATGAAATTGAATATTTGAAGTATATATTTATGTTTTATATAATTATATTGTACATTAGTTTGGACATTCTGATCGGTTTTCAATATCTTTTCGGATTTTTGGGTTTTCCGGTTTTCGGGTTACCCCTGGTATGGTTAATAACACTTTGGGTTCAATATGTTTTATACTAGGCTAAGACTTAATATCCGAGATCCGATCCGATCCGATCCGATACGAGATCCGATCCGATCCGATCCGCTCGAAAATAGGATATCCGGGTGCCCGGATCCGGATAGTAAATTTCGATCCGTGAATCGGATCCGATATCTAGATTTTAGGTCCGACATCCGGATCCGATCCGATTTTTAAAATATATTAAATTTATAAAAATTGGATTATTATAGTTGATTTATTAATATTTATACATAAAATTAGTTTTATGACGTTATATTTTGATTTTAATAATATTATATGCATCAGTATATTCATAAATTTTGTAAAATATTTAATTTATGTATTTTTTAGATTTTTAATATTTTAAAAATATTTTTAATTTTTAAATTATTTTTACGGATCCGGATTCGGATACTCGCGGATATCATGATATCTAGACGGATATCCAAGTTTCGGATATCCGGAATGCACGGATCCGAATCCGAATATTCAAAATAATGGATCCGACGGATACTGATCCGGATCCGGGTATCCCAAATATCCGGATATCCGGATCCGTTCCAGGCTAATTTATACCACCTTACAAGACCCATTCGTGTATTTTTTACATTTCGAACCGGGTACAGATCGGATTTTTCGGTTCAGGTTCGGTTCGGATTTCAGGTTACGGACTTTATGCCCAGACTTAAGATATATAATTTTATCGATAATGAAAGATTTCAATTTAAGTCTCACATCGAAAGTTAAACAAAAGAAAGTCTAATATATAAAAAGATGTCTAACTTTAATTAGTATAAAGCTTTTTGGAAAGAAAGCCAGAAGTAAATCTATGCGGAATTTGCCTTTTAAACTCAAAGTGGACAATCTACTAATAATTTTAATATATCTCGACAAATGAAAGAATTTAATTTAATTTATTACAAATCTTTAGAAATATTATTTGAAAAGTCACTTTCTTATGTATCAGGACAGTTATTACATAGCTACCATTGATAAAGAAAAAGATATTATATATTTCCATTAGTAACAATTATTTTTATTTCTTTTTTTCTCTTAATAAAACTTAAATAACTTTTTAACTAAATTTTATTTTTCTCCAAAGCACATAAATAAGAAAAAGGAATATTTTATAAAATATAAACTTATAGTTTTTATTGATAAACGAGTTTAAATTTGATTACCTTTTATTTTTCCCAAAAACATAAATAAAATAAAATATCCAGAAATTTTTAAAATATATTTAAATATGAATATTAAAACAACTTGACGAAATTTGAAAAAATTAAAATAATTTAGTCGTTCTTTTTATATAAGATAATAGTATTTTATTATGAATCTTTTATCAAATGATCAATAATAAAATCTATTTTTTTAAATTAACTCATCATCTAATTTCACATGTTTCAAAAAATATTAACTACATAGATGATATTAATGAACGAAAAATTATACCTAAATACTATTATTGATAATTATTTTGTTTCTATTTTTAATAAAAATTTAATTAGCTTTTTAACTTGAATTACAAAGCTTAAACTTCCTTTTCACAAAAGAACATACATAATACGAGTAAATATTTAGAACAAAATTTATTTTTCCTTTTCTTTATATTTATCAAAAAAAAACATAAACAATAAAGAAATATCTATAAAATTTTAAAATATAGACATATATTTTATCAAAATTACATATATAAGATTATAAGAAAATATTTATCAGCGTAAGGAAAAAATAAACAAAATACTATTAGCAAAATTATTCTTATTTTAGTCTAATTATAACCAAAATATGATTCATTTCAAAAATTCATATAACCCTCTATACTAAATATATAAATATTGAAACCAATCGAAATATGAACAATTAAATCAACCAGTTATTATGATTTTACCTATTATATATATAAAAATATATGTGTGTGCATTAATTTTCAAATATTACAATTTATGTTTATTAAAGCAGTTTCTCCACAAGCTACCTCCTCTGCTACGGAACTCGAATGCAAAGTTTCTCACTTCCTTTACCTCTAAACCTAATCTCATTTCCCTCCGCCGTTCGTCGCCGCTGTCTCTCGATTGTTCCACCGAAGAAGAATGGACACAACCAACTGATATATGGTGTTTTTGACACCATTATATATATATATGTATCCTGCTGGTATTTCAGTTCTTTTATAAGTCTTCTTAATATTTTCTTGATACTTTCAGATCTAGAAGAGGTAAAAGAGTGAAAAGAGGATGCATGAAGAAAGGTGCCATTTTGGAGTGTTTTCACAGGTGGAGCAATCCGTAGATTGCTCTTACAACGGAGCAGGTGTCTGGCTGTTCCTGCCAGATAAGAAAACCTCCAAACTATTTCGAAAATTTTGCTCTAGCTACTATACTCTGAAGACTGCCCTATCATTTCTACTTTTTGAAGGACGCTAGTGATCGAGTATTGGTGATGAAAAACTATAAAAGAAGAGACAAAAATACGTGAAGGATTAAATGCATTGTTTCTGCAAATGTTTGTTTCCAGAATTCCAGACCACATGAACAACATAGGTTATTAAATACTAAGGTGGTAACAATTGTATATCTGATAAGTCACAAATGTCGTCCATAAAAAATTCCAATGAAGGTATTGTATAAACAAGAAATCAGAAAGGAATTGGTTGCCGACTAGGCCAAGACTCAATCTTTTGGAAGTAATCAACAGGCACTACACCATCAACACCTTCAGTCAAAATCACCTTGTTGTCTGAAATGTAGAATGCAATCCCATCTATAGACGACATCAATCAAGAAACTAAATTGTTAGAAGGACAGCAGTAGTGTTGTGATATAAAGTAATTTGAGTTCTAGTTCTAAAACCTTCAAGAGCTTTCTTGATGTCGAGAAAGATCAAGACATTAACATATCTTCTCATGCCTTGTCAAAAAATCATATCAAACTGGAATCAGATAAGTGGGTATATGCAATTCTCATTTTTATTCGTATCAACTGGAGTTGTTTTCTCATTTTCGTTTTAGTGTTTATTTTTTCAAGTTACAATTGTGGTTTTGATGATTTCAAGGAAAAAAACTTTTAATTATTTTCTCAAGAATTTCTAAATATTATAAAAAACACGAAACAAAATATGCCATCAGTTGCGGTGTTCCCGGAGACACACTAGTTACAATTATGATAAAAGAAACAACACTCATCTATACTATTATTTGAGAAGTAAATTTGCTTACTTGTCATCTTTTCCATTATTTTAAATTTAGTTAATATTTTATAAATATTCTTAATATTATTTATAATAATAAGTTTTGGAAACATGATAACTACAATATTTCATATACAAGAATATTTACTATTTCATTTATTATTATTATATAAAACAAATTTATTATTATTATTATAAAAAACGAACTTTCCATATTGTAGATGAGTCAATGATTTTAATAAATATTTAAATAATATTTGTATATTAGATATCAAACAGTTTTTTAAAAAAAGTATGATAATTATCATCTACATAAATATATGATATTATTTTATTAATAGTATATGAAAATTCTTTTTATATGTCATGAATGGAATATATCTATATTTTTGATTAATGAATTAGAGATCACTGGTTAATACAAATTTTAAGATTTTTATAATTCTCAAACAAATAATACCAATAAAAGTTTCACTGGTATGTGTTGTTAGGTTAATTTCATATATTATAAATATATCATGCATCTTTAGCACACATATAAGTTATTAAAAGAATTATAAATAATATTATAAAATAGTTCTAAGAATATATTTTCAAAAATTTATGCACCGGATTATATTTAATATTTTGTTTAAGGCAGTTTCCGAATAATATTTTTATAGAATATGTGGCTTCTTATTCTGTTATGTATTTGTTTATTTTTATAGTGTGTTATAATGAATAATATAATATTTGATTTTAGTTTACATGATTTTCATCTTTATCAGAATATGAATATGTAGCTATAAGACAAACAAAATTATCTATATTCTAAAGCTTCTTCCAATTATCTGAATTCATAGATGTATTTTGATTAGACCCTTAACTTTGTTAATTAGTATATAATATCTAATATAAAGGTAAATAAACCTACCAATTTCTCTAATTTTTTTATGGAAACTCTGAAGTTATATTGAAAAATATGAAAATCTGGTTTTAATGTATAGTTTCATCGAGCACTGACATAAGATGATGGTCAAAGAGGTTTGGAACCTTTGTTGTCTCTATTTCTCTTGAAAATGAAGATTTTATAATGGTAATTCCACTAATTTAGGCAGTATATGAAATTTTACTAAACTAAATGTTAAAAAATTATAATGATTCTTATATTTCATGAAAGAGAGTTTAGAATAAATTAATTCAAATGTAGAATGTGTTTTAATATTTTAAAACAAAAGTAAAGAGTATAAACTTCAGTATATATAGCATTTACCGAAAACTCAATACTTTAGAAGGGGTTAACCCACAGATTTTGAAAAAAATTGAAAAATATGAAAATGTTGTTTTAATGTATAGTTTCATCGAGCACTGACATAAGATGATGATCAAAGAGGTTTGGAACCTTTGTTGCCTCCATTTCTCTAGAAAATGAAGATTTTATAACGGTAATTCCACTAATTTAGCTAGTATATGAAATTTTACTAAACTAAATATTAAAAAATTATAATGATTCCTATATTTCATGAAAGAGAGTTTAGAATACGTTAATTCAAATGTAGAATGTGTTTTAAAATTTTAAAACAAAAGTTAAGAGTATAAACTTCAGTATATAGAGCATTTACCGAAAACTCAATATTTTAGAAGGGGTGTTAACCCACGGATTTTGAAAAAAATTGAAAACATGAAAATCTGGTTTTAATGTATTGTTTCATCGAGCACTGACATAAGATGATGGTCAAAGAGGTTTGGAACCTTTGTTGCCTCCATTTCTCTAGAAAATGAAGATTTTATAACGGTAATTCCACTAATTTAGCTAGTATATGAAATTTTACTAAACTAAATATTAAAAATTATAATGATTCCTATATTTCATGAAAGAGAGTTTAGAATACGTTAATTCAAATGTAGAATGTGTTTTAAAATTTTAAAACAAAAGTTAAGAGTATAAACTTCAGTATATAGAGCATTTACCGAAAACTCAATATTTTAGAAGGGGTTAACCCACGGATTTTGAAAAAAATTGAAAAATATGAAAATCTGGTTTTAATGTATAGTTTCATCGAGCACTGACAAAAGATGATGGTCAAAGAGATTTGGAACCTTTGTTGACTCCATTTCTCTAGAAAATGAAGATTTTATAACAGTAATCCCACTAATTTAGCTAGTATATGAAATTTTACTAAACTAAATATTAAAAAATTATAATGATTCCTATATTTCATGAAAGAGAGTTTAGAATACGTTAATTCAAATGTAGAATGTGTTTTTAAATTTTAAAACAAAAGTAAAGAGTATAAACTTCAGTATATAGAGCATTTACCGAAAACTCAATATTTTAGAAGGGGTTAACCCACGGATTTTGAAAAAATTGAAAAATATGAAAATCTGGTTTTAATGTATAGTTTCATCGAGCACTGACATAAGATGATGGTCAAAGAGGTTTGGAACCTTTGTTGCCTCTATTTCTCTAGAAAATGAAGATTTTATAACGGTAATTCCAGTAATTTAGGAAGTATATGAAATTTTACTAAACTAAATATTAAAAAATATAATGATTCTTATATTTCATGAAAGATAGTTTAGAATACGCTAATTCAAATGTAGAATGTGTTTTAAATTTTAAAACAAAAGTAAAGAGTATAAACTTCAGTATATAGAGCATTTACCGAAAACTCAATATTTTAGAAGGGGTTAACCCACGGATTTTGAAAAAATTGAAAAATATGAAAATGTTGTTTTAATGTATAGTTTCATCGAGCACTGACATAAGATGATGGTCAAAGAGGTTTGGAACCTTTGTTGCCTCTATTTCTCTAGAAAATGAAGATTTTATAACGGTAATTCCACTAATTTAGGCAGATATGAAATTTTACTAAACTAAATGTTAAAAAGTTATACTGATTCCTATATTTCATGAAAGATAGTTTAGAATACGTTAATTTAAATGTAGAATGTGTTTTAAAATTTTTAAAAAAAAAGTAAAGAGTATAAACTTCAGTATATAGAGCATTTACCGAAAACTCAATATTTTAGAAGGGGTTAACCCACGATTTTGAAAAAATTGAAAAATATGAAAATCTGGTTTTAATGTATAGTTTCATCGAGCACTGACATAAGATGATGGTCAAAGAGGTTTGGAACCTTTGTTGCCTCCATTTCTCTAGAAAATGAAGATTTTATAACGGTAATTCCACTAATTTAGCTAGTATATGAAATTTTACTAAACTAAATGTTAAAAATTATAATGATTCCTATATTTCATGAAAGAGAGTTTAGAATACGTTAATTCAAATGTAGAATGTGTTTTAAATTTTAAAACAAAAGTAAAGAGTATAAACTTCAGTATATAGAGCATTTACAAAACTCAATATTTTAGAAGGGTTAACCCACGGATTTTGAAAAAATTGAAAAATATGAAAATCTGGTTTTAATGTATAGTTTCATCGAGCACTGACATAAGATGATGGTCAAAGAGGTTTGGAACCTTTGTTGCCTCCATTTCTCTAGAAAATGAAGATTTTATAATGGTAATTCCACTAATTTAGCTAGTATATGAAATTTTACTAAACTAAATGTTAAAAATTATAATGATTCCTATATTTCATGAAAGAGAGTTTAGAATACGTTAATTCAAATGTAGAATGTGTTTTAAATTTTAAAAAAAAGTAAAGAGTATAAACTTCAGTATATAGAGCATTTACAAAACTCAATATTTTAGAAGGGTTAACCCACGGATTTTGAAAAAATTAAAAATATGAAAATCTGGTTTTAATGTATAGTTTCATCGAGCACTGACATAAGATGATGGTCAAAGAGGTTTGGAACCTTTGTTGCCTCCATTTCTCTAGAAAATGAAGATTTTATAACGGTAATTCCACTAATTTAGCTAGTATATGAAATTTTACTAAACTAAATGTTAAAAATTATAATGATTCCTATATTTCATGAAAGAGAGTTTAGAATACGTTAATTCAAATGTAGAATGTGTTTTAAAATTTTAAAACAAAAGTAAAGAGTATAAACTTCAGTATATAGAGCATTTACAAAACTCAATATTTTAGAAGGGGTTAACCCACGGATTTTGAAAAAAATTGAAAAATATGAAAATCTGGTTTTAATGTATAGTTTCATCGAGCACTGACATAAGATGATGGTCAAAGAGGTTTGGAACCTTTGTTGCCTCCATTTCTCTAGAAAATGAAGATTTTATAACGGTAATTCCACTAATTTAGCTAGTATATGAAATTTTACTAAACTAAATGTTAAAAAATTATAATGATTCCTATATTTCATGAAAGATAGTTTAGAATACGTTAATTCAAATGTAGAATGTGTTTTAAAATTTTAAAACAAAAGTAAAGAGTATAAACTTTGGTATATAGAGCATTTACCGAAAACTCAATATTTTAGAAGGGTTAACCCACGGATTTTGAAAATGAATGAAAAATATGAAAATCTGGTTTTAATGTATAGTTTCGTCGAGCACTGACATAAGATGATGGTCAAAGAGGTTTGGAACCTTTGTTGCCTCTATTTCTCTAGAAAATGAAGATTTTATAATGGTAATTCCACTAATTTAGGCAGTATATGAAATTTTACTAAACTAAATGTTAAAAAATTATAATGATTCCTATATTTCATGAAAGAGAGTTTAGAATACGTTAATTCAAATGTAGAATGTGTTTTAAAATTTAAAACAAAAGTAAAGAGTATAAACTTTGGTATATAGAGCATTTACCGAAAACTCAATATTTTAGAAGGAGTTAACCCACGGATTTTGAAAATGAATGAAAAATATGAAAATCTTGTTTTAATGTATAGTTTCATCGAGCACTGACATAAGATGATGGTCAAAGAGGTTTGGAACCTTTGTTGCCTCCATTTCTCTAGAAAATGAAGATTTTATAACGGTAATTCCACTAATTTAGCTAGTATATGAAATTTTACTAAACTAAATGTTAAAAATTATAATGATTCCTATATTTCATGAAAGAGAGTTTAGAATACGTTAATTCAAATGTAGAATGTGTTTTAAAATTTTAAAACAAAAGTAAAGAGTATAAACTTCAGTATATAGAGCATTTACCGAAAACTCAATATTTTAGAAGGGATTAACCCACGGATTTTGAAAAAAATTGAAAAATATGAAAATCTGGTTTTAATGTATAGTTTCATCGAGCACTGACATAAGATGATGGTCAAAGAGGTTTGGAACCTTTGTTGCCTCCATTTCTCTAGAAAATGAAGATTTTATAACGGTAATTCCACTAATTTAGCTAGTATATGAAATTTTACTAAACTAAATGTTAAAAATTATAATGATTCCTATATTTCATGAAAGAGAGTTTAGAATACGTTAATTCAAATGTAGAATGTGTTTTAAAATTTTAAAACAAAAGTAAAGAGTATAAACTTCAGTATATAGAGCATTTAAAAACTCAATATTTTAGAAGGGTTAACCCACGGATTTTGAAAAAATTGAAAAATATGAAAATCTGGTTTTAATGTATAGTTTCATCGAGCACTGACATAAGATGATGGTCAAAGAGGTTTGGAACCTTTGTTGCCTCTATTTCTCTAGAAAATGAAGATTTTATAATGGTAATTCCACTAATTTAGGAAGTACATGAAATTTTACTAAACTAAATGTTAAAAATTATAATGATTCCTATATTTCATGAAAGAGAGTTTAGAATACGTTAATTCAAATGTAGAATGTGTTTTAAATTTTAAAACAAAAGTAAAGAGTATAAACTTCAGTATATAGAGCATTTACAAAACTCAATATTTTAGAAGGGTTAACCCACGGATTTTGAAAAAATTCAAAAATATGAAAATCTGGTTTTAATGTATAGTTTCATCGAGCACTGACATAAGATGATGGTCAAAGAGGTTTGGAACCTTTGTTGCCTCTATTTCTCTAGAAAATGAAGATTTTATAATGGTAATTCCACTAATTTAGGCAGATATGAAATTTTACTAAACTAAATGTTAAAAATTATAATGATTCCTATATTTCATGAAAGAGAGTTTAGAATACGTTAATTCAAATGTAGAATGTGTTTTAAATTTTAAAACAAAAGTAAAGAGTATAAACTTCAGTATATAGAGCATTTACCGAAAACTCAATATTTTAGAAGGGGTTAACCCACGGATTTTGAAAAAATTGAAAAATATGAAAATCTGGTTTTAATGTATAGTTTCATCGAGCACTGACATAAGATGATGGTCAAAGAGGTTTGGAACCTTTGTTGCCTCCATTTCTCTAGAAAATGAAGATTTTATAATGGTAATTCCACTAATTTAGGCAGATATGAAATTTTACTAAACTAAATGTTAAAAATTATAATGATTCCTATATTTCATGAAAGAGAGTTTAGAATACGTTAATTCAAATGTAGAATGTGTTTTAAATTTTAAAACAAAAGTAAAGAGTATAAACTTCAGTATATAGAGCATTTACCGAAAACTCAATATTTTAGAAGGGTTAACCCACGGATTTTGAAAAAATTCAAAAATATGAAAATCTGGTTTTAATGTATAGTTTCATCGAGCACTGACATAAGATGATGGTCAAAGAGGTTTGGAACCTTTGTTGCCTCCATTTCTCTAGAAAATGAAGATTTTATAATGGTAATTCCACTAATTTAGGCAGTATATGAAATTTTACTAAACTAAATGTTAAAAAATTATAATGATTCCTATATTTCATGAAAGAGAGTTTAGAATACGTTAATTCAAATGTAGAATGTGTTTTAAATTTTAAAACAAAAGTAAAGAGTATAAACTTCAGTATATAGAGCATTTACAAAACTCAATATTTTAGAAGGGTTAACCCACGGATTTTGAAAAAATTCAAAAATATGAAAATCTGGTTTTAATGTATAGTTTCATCGAGCACTGACATAAGATGATGGTCAAAGAGGTTTGGAACCTTTGTTGCCTCCATTTCTCTAGAAAATGAAGATTTTATAATGGTAATTCCACTAATTTAGGCAAGTATATGAAATTTTACTAAACTAAATGTTAAAAATTATAATGATTCCTATATTTCATGAAAGAGAGTTTAGAATACGTTAATTCAAATGTAGAATGTGTTTTAAATTTTAAAACAAAAGTAAAGAGTATAAACTTCAGTATATAGAGCATTTACGAAAACTCAATATTTTAGAAGGGTTAACCCACGGATTTTGAAAAAATTCAAAATATGAAAATCTGGTTTTAATGTATAGTTTCATCGAGCACTGACATAAGATGATGGTCAAAGAGGTTTGGAACCTTTGTTGCCTCCATTTCTCTAGAAAATGAAGATTTTATAATGGTAATTCCACTAATTTAGGCAGATATGAAATTTTACTAAACTAAATGTTAAAAATTATAATGATTCCTATATTTCATGAAAGAGAGTTTAGAATACGTTAATTCAAATGTAGAATGTGTTTTAAATTTTAAAACAAAAGTAAAGAGTATAAACTTCAGTATATAGAGCATTTACAAAACTCAATATTTTAGAAGGGTTAACCCACGGATTTTGAAAAAATTCAAAAATATGAAAATCTGGTTTTAATGTATAGTTTCATCGAGCACTGACATAAGATGATGGTCAAAGAGGTTTGGAACCTTTGTTGCCTCCATTTCTCTAGAAAATGAAGATTTTATAATGGTAATTCCACTAATTTAGGCAGATATGAAATTTTACTAAACTAAATGTTAAAAAATTATAATGATTCCTATATTTCATGAAAGAGAGTTTAGAATACGTTAATTCAAATGTAGAATGTGTTTTAAAATTTTAAAACAAAAGTAAAGAGTATAAACTTCAGTATATAGAGCATTTACCGAAAACTCAATATTTTAGAAGGGTTAACCCACGGATTTTGAAAAAATTCAAAAATATGAAAATCTGGTTTTAATGTATAGTTTCATCGAGCACTGACATAAGATGATGGTCAAAGAGGTTTGGAACCTTTGTTGCCTCCATTTCTCTAGAAAATGAAGATTTTATAATGGTAATTCCACTAATTTAGGCAATATATGAAATTTTAATAAACTAAATGTTAAAAATTATAATGATTCCTATATTTCATGAAAGAGAGTTTAGAATACGTTAATTCAAATGTAGAATGTGTTTTAAAATTTTAAAACAAAAGTAAAGAGTATAAACTTCAGTATATAGAGCATTTACAAAACTCAATATTTTAGAAGGGTTAACCCACGGATTTTGAAAAAATTCAAAAATATGAAAATCTGGTTTTAATGTATAGTTTCATCGAGCACTGACATAAGATGATGGTCAAAGAGGTTTGGAACCTTTGTTGCCTCCATTTCTCTAGAAAATGAAGATTTTATAATGGTAATTCCACTAATTTAGGCAGATATGAAATTTTACTAAACTAAATGTTAAAAATTATAATGATTCCTATATTTCATGAAAGAGAGTTTAGAATACGTTAATTCAAATGTAGAATGTGTTTTAAATTTTAAAACAAAAGTAAAGAGTATAAACTTCAGTATATAGAGCATTTACCAAAACTCAATATTTTAGAAGGGTTAACCCACGGATTTTGAAAAAATTCAAAAATATGAAAATCTGGTTTTAATGTATAGTTTCATCGAGCACTGACATAAGATGATGGTCAAAGAGGTTTGGAACCTTTGTTGCCTCCATTTCTCTAGAAAATGAAGATTTTATAATGGTAATTCCACTAATTTAGGCAGATATGAAATTTTACTAAACTAAATGTTAAAAATTATAATGATTCCTATATTTCATGAAAGAGAGTTTAGAATACGTTAATTCAAATGTAGAATGTGTTTTAAAATTTTAAAACAAAAGTAAAGAGTATAAACTTCAGTATATAGAGCATTTACGAAAACTCAATATTTTAGAAGGGTTAACCCACGGATTTTGAAAAAATTCAAAAATATGAAAATCTGGTTTTAATGTATAGTTTCATCGAGCACTGACATAAGATGATGGTCAAAGAGGTTTGGAACCTTTGTTGCCTCCATTTCTCTAGAAAATGAAGATTTTATAATGGTAATTCCACTAATTTAGGCAGATATGAAATTTTACTAAACTAAATGTTAAAAAATTATAATGATTCCTATATTTCATGAAAGAGAGTTTAGAATACGTTAATTCAAATGTAGAATGTGTTTTAAATTTTAAAACAAAAGTAAAGAGTATAAACTTCAGTATATAGAGCATTTACAAAACTCAATATTTTAGAAGGGTTAACCCACGGATTTTGAAAAAATTCAAAAATATGAAAATCTGGTTTTAATGTATAGTTTCATCGAGCACTGACATAAGATGATGGTCAAAGAGGTTTGGAACCTTTGTTGCCTCCATTTCTCTAGAAAATGAAGATTTTATAATGGTAATTCCACTAATTTAGGCAGATATGAAATTTTACTAAACTAAATGTTAAAAATTATAATGATTCCTATATTTCATGAAAGAGAGTTTAGAATACGTTAATTCAAATGTAGAATGTGTTTTAAAATTTTAAAACAAAAGTAAAGAGTATAAACTTCAGTATATAGCATTTACAAAACTCAATATTTTAGAAGGGTTAACCCACGGATTTTGAAAAAAATTCAAAAATATGAAAATCTGGTTTTAATGTATAGTTTCATCGAGCACTGACATAAGATGATGGTCAAAGAGGTTTGGAACCTTTGTTGCCTCCATTTCTCTAGAAAATGAAGATTTTATAATGGTAATTCCACTAATTTAGGCAGATATGAAATTTTACTAAACTAAATGTTAAAAATTATAATGATTCCTATATTTCATGAAAGAGAGTTTAGAATACGTTAATTCAAATGTAGAATGTGTTTTAAAATTTTAAAACAAAAGTAAAGAGTATAAACTTCAGTATATAGAGCATTTACAAAACTCAATATTTTAGAAGGGTTAACCCACGGATTTTGAAAAAATTCAAAAATATGAAAATCTGGTTTTAATGTATAGTTTCATCGAGCACTGACATAAGATGATGGTCAAAGAGGTTTGGAACCTTTGTTGCCTCCATTTCTCTAGAAAATGAAGATTTTATAATGGTAATTCCACTAATTTAGGAGATATGAAATTTTACTAAACTAAATGTTAAAAATTATAATGATTCCTATATTTCATGAAAGAGAGTTTAGAATACGTTAATTCAAATGTAGAATGTGTTTTAAAATTTTAAAACAAAAGTAAAGAGTATAAACTTCAGTATATAGAGCATTTACCAAAACTCAATATTTTAGAAGGGTTAACCCACGGATTTTGAAAAAATTCAAAAATATGAAAATCTGGTTTTAATGTATAGTTTCATCGAGCACTGACATAAGATGATGGTCAAAGAGGTTTGGAACCTTTGTTGCCTCCATTTCTCTAGAAAATGAAGATTTTATAATGGTAATTCCACTAATTTAGGCAGATATGAAATTTTACTAAACTAAATGTTAAAAATTATAATGATTCCTATATTTCATGAAAGAGAGTTTAGAATACGTTAATTCAAATGTAGAATGTGTTTTAAATTTTAAAACAAAAGTAAAGAGTATAAACTTCAGTATATAGAGCATTTACGAAAACTCAATATTTTAGAAGGGTTAACCCACGGATTTTGAAAAAATTCAAAAATATGAAAATCTGGTTTTAATGTATAGTTTCATCGAGCACTGACATAAGATGATGGTCAAAGAGGTTTGGAACCTTTGTTGCCTCCATTTCTAGAAAATGAAGATTTTATAATGGTAATTCCACTAATTTAGGCAGTATATGAAATTTTACTAAACTAAATGTAAAAAATTATAATGATTCCTATATTTCATGAAAGAGAGTTTAGAATACGTTAATTCAAATGTAGAATGTGTTTTAAATTTTAAAACAAAAGTAAAGAGTATAAACTTCAGTATATAGAGCATTTACCAAAACTCAATATTTTAGAAGGGTTAACCCACGGATTTTGAAAAAATTCAAAAATATGAAAATCTGGTTTTAATGTATAGTTTCATCGAGCACTGACATAAGATGATGGTCAAAGAGGTTTGGAACCTTTGTTGCCTCCATTTCTCTAGAAAATGAAGATTTTATAATGGTAATTCCACTAATTTAGGCAGATATGAAATTTTACTAAACTAAATGTTAAAAATTATAATGATTCCTATATTTCATGAAAGAGAGTTTAGAATACGTTAATTCAAATGTAGAATGTGTTTTAAATTTTAAAACAAAAGTAAAGAGTATAAACTTCAGTATATAGAGCATTTACGAAAACTCAATATTTTAGAAGGGTTAACCCAGATTTTGAAAAAATTCAAAAATATGAAAATCTGGTTTTAATGTATAGTTTCATCGAGCACTGACATAAGATGATGGTCAAAGAGGTTTGGAACCTTTGTTGCCTCCATTTCTCTAGAAAATGAAGATTTTATAATGGTAATTCCACTAATTTAGGCAGATATGAAATTTTACTAAACTAAATGTTAAAAATTATAATGATTCCTATATTTCATGAAAGAGAGTTTAGAATACGTTAATTCAAATGTAGAATGTGTTTTAAATTTTAAAACAAAAGTAAAGAGTATAAACTTCAGTATATAGAGCATTTACGAAAACTCAATATTTTAGAAGGGTTAACCCACGGATTTTGAAAAAATTCAAAAATATGAAAATCTGGTTTTAATGTATAGTTTCATCGAGCACTGACATAAGATGATGGTCAAAGAGGTTTGGAACCTTTGTTGCCTCCATTTCTCTAGAAAATGAAGATTTTATAATGGTAATTCCACTAATTTAGGCAGATATGAAATTTTACTAAACTAAATGTTAAAAATTATAATGATTCCTATATTTCATGAAAGAGAGTTTAGAATACGTTAATTCAAATGTAGAATGTGTTTTAAATTTTAAAACAAAAGTAAAGAGTATAAACTTCAGTATATAGAGCATTTACCTAAAACTCAATATTTTAGAAGGGTTAACCCACGGATTTTGAAAAAATTCAAAAATATGAAAATCTGGTTTTAATGTATAGTTTCATCGAGCACTGACATAAGATGATGGTCAAAGAGGTTTGGAACCTTTGTTGCCTCCATTTCTCTAGAAAATGAAGATTTTATAATGGTAATTCCACTAATTTAGGCAGATATGAAATTTTACTAAACTAAATGTTAAAAATTATAATGATTCCTATATTTCATGAAAGAGAGTTTAGAATACGTTAATTCAAATGTAGAATGTGTTTTAAATTTTAAAACAAAAGTAAAGAGTATAAACTTCAGTATATAGAGCATTTACCTAAAACTCAATATTTTAGAAGGGTTAACCCACGGATTTTGAAAAAATTCAAAAATATGAAAATCTGGTTTTAATGTATAGTTTCATCGAGCACTGACATAAGATGATGGTCAAAGAGGTTTGGAACCTTTGTTGCCTCCATTTCTCTAGAAAATGAAGATTTTATAATGGTAATTCCACTAATTTAGGCAGATATGAAATTTTACTAAACTAAATGTTAAAAATTATAATGATTCCTATATTTCATGAAAGAGAGTTTAGAATACGTTAATTCAAATGTAGAATGTGTTTTAAATTTTAAAACAAAAGTAAAGAGTATAAACTTCAGTATATAGAGCATTTACAAAACTCAATATTTTAGAAGGGTTAACCCACGGATTTTGAAAAAATTCAAAAATATGAAAATCTGGTTTTAATGTATAGTTTCATCGAGCACTGACATAAGATGATGGTCAAAGAGGTTTGGAACCTTTGTTGCCTCCATTTCTCTAGAAAATGAAGATTTTATAATGGTAATTCCACTAATTTAGGCAGATATGAAATTTTACTAAACTAAATGTTAAAAATTATAATGATTCCTATATTTCATGAAAGAGAGTTTAGAATACGTTAATTCAAATGTAGAATGTGTTTTAAATTTTAAAACAAAAGTAAAGAGTATAAACTTCAGTATATAGAGCATTTACAAAACTCAATATTTTAGAAGGGTTAACCCACGGATTTTGAAAAAATTCAAAAATATGAAAATCTGGTTTTAATGTATAGTTTCATCGAGCACTGACATAAGATGATGGTCAAAGAGGTTTGGAACCTTTGTTGCCTCCATTTCTCTAGAAAATGAAGATTTTATAATGGTAATTCCACTAATTTAGGCAAGATATGAAATTTTACTAAACTAAATGTTAAAAAATTATAATGATTCCTATATTTCATGAAAGAGAGTTTAGAATACGTTAATTCAAATGTAGAATGTGTTTTAAATTTTAAAACAAAAGTAAAGAGTATAAACTTCAGTATATAGAGCATTTACCGAAAACTCAATATTTTAGAAGGGTTAACCCACGGATTTTGAAAAAATTCAAAAATATGAAAATCTGGTTTTAATGTATAGTTTCATCGAGCACTGACATAAGATGATGGTCAAAGAGGTTTGGAACCTTTGTTGCCTCCATTTCTCTAGAAAATGAAGATTTTATAATGGTAATTCCACTAATTTAGGCAGATATGAAATTTTACTAAACTAAATGTTAAAAATTATAATGATTCCTATATTTCATGAAAGAGAGTTTAGAATACGTTAATTCAAATGTAGAATGTGTTTTAAATTTTAAAACAAAAGTAAAGAGTATAAACTTCAGTATATAGAGCATTTACAAAACTCAATATTTTAGAAGGGTTAACCCACGGATTTTGAAAAAAATTCAAAAATATGAAAATCTGGTTTTAATGTATAGTTTCATCGAGCACTGACATAAGATGATGGTCAAAGAGGTTTGGAACCTTTGTTGCCTCCATTTCTCTAGAAAATGAAGATTTTATAATGGTAATTCCACTAATTTAGGTATATGAAATTTTACTAAACTAAATGTTAAAAATTATAATGATTCCTATATTTCATGAAAGAGAGTTTAGAATACGTTAATTCAAATGTAGAATGTGTTTTAAATTTTAAAACAAAAGTAAAGAGTATAAACTTCAGTATATAGAGCATTTACCGAAAACTCAATATTTTAGAAGGGTTAACCCACGGATTTTGAAAAAATTCAAAAATATGAAAATCTGGTTTTAATGTATAGTTTCATCGAGCACTGACATAAGATGATGGTCAAAGAGGTTTGGAACCTTTGTTGCCTCCATTTCTCTAGAAAATGAAGATTTTATAATGGTAATTCCACTAATTTAGGCATATGAAATTTTACTAAACTAAATGTTAAAAAATTATAATGATTCCTATATTTCATGAAAGAGAGTTTAGAATACGTTAATTCAAATGTAGAATGTGTTTTAAATTTTAAAACAAAAGTAAAGAGTATAAACTTCAGTATATAGAGCATTTACCGAAAACTCAATATTTTAGAAGGGTTAACCCACGGATTTTGAAAAAATTCAAAAATATGAAAATCTGGTTTTAATGTATAGTTTCATCGAGCACTGACATAAGATGATGGTCAAAGAGGTTTGGAACCTTTGTTGCCTCCATTTCTCTAGAAAATGAAGATTTTATAATGGTAATTCCACTAATTTAGGCAAGATATGAAATTTTACTAAACTAAATGTTAAAAAATTATAATGATTCCTATATTTCATGAAAGAGAGTTTAGAATACGTTAATTCAAATGTAGAATGTGTTTTAAATTTTAAAACAAAAGTAAAGAGTATAAACTTCAGTATATAGAGCATTTACCAAAACTCAATATTTTAGAAGGGTTAACCCACGATTTTGAAAAAAATTCAAAAATATGAAAATCTGGTTTTAATGTATAGTTTCATCGAGCACTGACATAAGATGATGGTCAAAGAGGTTTGGAACCTTTGTTGCCTCCATTTCTCTAGAAAATGAAGATTTTATAATGGTAATTCCACTAATTTAGGCAGATATGAAATTTTACTAAACTAAATGTTAAAAATTATAATGATTCCTATATTTCATGAAAGAGAGTTTAGAATACGTTAATTCAAATGTAGAATGTGTTTTAAATTTTAAAACAAAAGTAAAGAGTATAAACTTCAGTATATAGAGCATTTACCGAAAACTCAATATTTTAGAAGGGTTAACCCACGGATTTTGAAAAAAATTCAAAAATATGAAAATCTGGTTTTAATGTATAGTTTCATCGAGCACTGACATAAGATGATGGTCAAAGAGGTTTGGAACCTTTGTTGCCTCTATTTCTAGAAAATGAAGATTTTATAATGGTAATTCCACTAATTTAGGCAAGATATGAAATTTTACTAAACTAAATGTTAAAAAATTATAATGATTCCTATATTTCATGAAAGAGAGTTTAGAATACGTTAATTCAAATGTAGAATGTGTTTTAAATTTTAAAACAAAAGTAAAGAGTATAAACTTCAGTATATAGAGCATTTACCTAAAACTCAATATTTTAAGGGTTAACCCACGGATTTTGAAAAAAATTCAAAAATATGAAAATCTGGTTTTAATGTATAGTTTCATCGAGCACTGACATAAGATGATGGTCAAAGAGGTTTGAACCTTTGTTGCCTCCATTTCTAGAAAATGAAGATTTTATAATGGTAATTCCACTAATTTAGGCAAGATATGAAATTTTACTAAACTAAATGTTAAAAAATTATAATGATTCCTATATTTCATGAAAGAGAGTTTAGAATACGTTAATTCAAATGTAGAATGTGTTTTAAATTTTAAAACAAAAGTAAAGAGTATAAACTTCAGTATATAGAGCATTTACCAAAACTCAATATTTTGAAGGGTTAACCCAATGGATTTTGAAAAAAATTCAAAAATATGAAAATCTGGTTTTAATGTATAGTTTCATCGAGCACTGACATAAGATGATGGTCAAAGAGGTTTGGAACCTTTGTTGCCTCCATTTCTAGAAAATGAAGATTTTATAATGGTAATTCCACTAATTTAGGCAAGATATGAAATTTTACTAAACTAAATGTTAAAAAATTATAATGATTCCTATATTTCATGAAAGAGAGTTTAGAATACGTTAATTCAAATGTAGAATGTGTTTTAAATTTTAAAACAAAAGTAAAGAGTATAAACTTCAGTATATAGAGCATTTACCAAAACTCAATATTTTGAAGGGTTAACCCACGGATTTTGAAAAAAATTCAAAAATATGAAAATCTGGTTTTAATGTATAGTTTCATCGAGCACTGACATAAGATGATGGTCAAAGAGGTTTGGAACCTTTGTTGCCTCTATTTCTCTAGAAAATGAAGATTTTATAATGGTAATTCCACTAATTTAGGCAATATATGAAATTTTACTAAACTAAATGTAAAAAAATTATAATGATTCCTATATTTCATGAAAGAGAGTTTAGAATACGTTAATTCAAATGTAGAATGTGTTTTAAATTTTAAAACAAAAGTAAAGAGTATAAACTTCAGTATATAGAGCATTTACCTAAAACTCAATATTTTGAAGGGTTAACCCACGGATTTTGAAAAAATTCAAAAATATGAAAATCTGGTTTTAATGTATAGTTTCATCGAGCACTGACATAAGATGATGGTCAAAGAGGTTTGGAACCTTTGTTGCCTCCATTTCTAGAAAATGAAGATTTTATAATGGTAATTCCACTAATTTAGGCAAGATATGAAATTTTACTAAACTAAATGTTAAAAATTATAATGATTCCTATATTTCATGAAAGAGAGTTTAGAATACGTTAATTCAAATGTAGAATGTGTTTTAAATTTTAAAACAAAAGTAAAGAGTATAAACTTCAGTATATAGAGCATTTACCAAAACTCAATATTTTAGAAGGGTTAACCCAACGGATTTTGAAAAAATTGAAAAATATGAAAATCTGGTTTTAATGTATAGTTTCATCGAAAGCACTGACATAAGATGATGGTCAAAGAGGTTTGGAACCTTTGTTGCCTCCATTTCTCTAGAAAATGAAGATTTTATAATGGTAATTCCACTAATTTAGGTAAGATATGAAATTTTACTAAACTAAATGTTAAAAATTATAATGATTCCTATATTTCATGAAAGAGAGTTTAGAATACTTAATTCAAAGAATGTTTAAATTTTAAAAAAAAGTAAAGAGTATAAACTTCAGATATGAGCATTTAATCAAAACTCAATATTTTGAAGGGTTAACCTACGGATTTTAAAAAAATTCAAAAAATATGAAAATCTGGTTTTAATGTATAGTTTCATCGAGCACTGACATAAGATGATGGTCAAAGAGGTTTGGAACCTTTGTTGCCCATTTCTCTAGAAAATGAAGATTTTATAATGGTAATTCCACTAATTTAGCAAGATATGAAATTTTACTAAACTAAATGTTAAAAATTATAATGATTCCTATATTTCATGAAAGAGAGTTTAGAATACTTAATTCAAATGTAGAATGTGTTTTAAATTTTAAAACAAAAGTAAAGAGTATAAACTTCAAGATATATAGAATTTACCAAAACTCAATATTTTAGAAGGGTTAACCCAATGGATTTTGAAAAAAATTGAAAAAATATGAAAAATGGTTTTAATGTATAGTTTCATCGAGCACTGACATAAGATGATGGTCAAAGAGGTTTGGAACCTTTGTTGCCTCCATTTCTAGAAAATGAAGATTTTATAATGGTAATTCCACTAATTTAGGCAAGATATGAAATTTTACTAAACTAAATGTTAAAAAATTATAATGATTCCTATATTTCATGAAAGAGAGTTTAATGCTAATTCAAGTGTAGAATGTGTTTTAAATTTTAAAACAAAAGTAAAGAGTATAAACTTCTATATATGAGCATTTAATTTAAACTCAATATTTTGTATAAGTTAACCTAATGATTTTGAAAAAATTCAAAAATATGAAAATCTGGTTTTAATGTATAGTTTCATCGAAATGACATAAGATGATGGTCAAAGAGGTTTAAACCTTTGTTGCCTCTATTTCAGAAAATGAAGATTTATAACGGTAATTCCACTAATTTAGCTAGATATGAAATTTTTCTAAACTAAATGTTAAAAATTATAATGATCTCATATTTCATGAAAGAGAAGCTATAATAC